>OX297881.1:2994342-5978685 GCA_946478455.1 Eupithecia vulgata
ATTCACAATCCTACCTGTATGAGGTCGGGCATTGTCATGCATAAATATAGCATCCTCACCCAAATTGACCATAAATGGACCAACGTGTTCGTTGAGGATTTCTTCCACATATCTTACGCTAGTTAAAGAGCCGTTTTCTATGATCACCAGCTCTGTGCGACTTTCAGAGGAAATTCCGGCCCACACAAGTACAGACCCACCACCGTAGGCTACTTTTTCTTCGATGCATGCTTGCTTGAATCTTTCCCCTGGTCTTCTATACACTCTGTGTCTTCCATCGTGCATAAATTTTGATTCGTCGGAGAACATAACTTTCTTAACCTAGCATTCTTACTTTCCGAGATTTTTTGGATTCTTTGAGTGACCCGGATTCATTGCTCTCGAGTGTATAATACAATACATAAATAGATTTTTTTTATATATGTATAGAAAACGACCAGAACACCCTGAACAAATGTCTGCAGATCGTACACACATTTGTCCCGAGGCGGGAATCGAACCCGCAACCTTCTGCGTCGCAGGCAGACCTTCGCCCACCGCGCCACATCGGTCGTCCGAGAACTGTACTAAATAGGGGACTGTGGGGCATAATGGGGACGCTAAGGAAAAACAACGATAAAAGTATCAAAAATTTATATTAAAATAAAAAAATTAATAACAGCCTGTTTGGCATTTATTAAAGTAGCATTTGGCATATTCTTCGGTAACGATAACATTAAAATAGAATATTTTTTTTAACATTTACTAAAACCTTACTAAAACCCCATTATGCCCCTACCCCGGGGCACAACGGGGTACTGGAAACGGGGCACAACGGGGTACCTAATAATGTTCTAATTATTCTCGCAATGGATGCAAACGTGAATCTCTTCGGCATCAGAATTACTAACGCCAGCACAGGCCGTATGAGACCAACGTCCGCACAGCTGGCAACCGACCCAATCCTCTGTTGATTTCAAATAAGTGTTATTAACATCAAGCCAGTAAAGACATAGAGTATCTTCGTGCTCCTTCTGTGCTTTGGAAGCAGTCTTCTCAGTCTTCTTCTTCTTACTATTTTTTTAAACCGAAGATCATTCGGATCTGCACACTTTTTTGGTCTTTTAAGAGCCTCTGGTTCATTTTTTTAAGGCGTTGAAGTAAGGATATACAGGGTTATTGGAAATTAGACCGGATCCTTTAAGGGGGTGATGGGGGAGGCCATTTGCAACTATTTTGACCCCATATTGTATTATCCGAAAGTTAACTATTTTTGAGATATTTCCATATTTGTGTTTTTTTGGGAAAATCCCGTTTAATGTCTTCAATAATTAACTTCAAAAAAAAATGATCATACAACTCAAATTTTAGTCATAGGTTTAGATAGCCTACAGTCTAACTCTTAATATCCATTAACGAAATCGGCTGAATCAGCATCCATATGGAAGCTAAACGACATGTTTATCAAAATAAAGTATTATTTTAAAGTAAATTCTTCACAAAAAACCCATTTAAAAAAAAACACCCATGTAAATTTAGTCGGCATGCTATTTTAAAAACCTCTACACATCTTTAGCTATCCAACGAGGTATAAATCAATGCACTTAGTTACACTATTGCAGAAAAAAATACGGGTAAACCATAAGTAGGTAGCAAATTTCAATAAATCAAACGAATAATTTTGAAACAAAAAAATTAAAGAAAAATGAAATTTTACTTTAACAGTTCCGAACCGATGGATTGGTAGAGGAGGGTCCATTCCATGGCCAACAAGGAGTCCCGATCTTACCCCTGTTAATTATTACGTTTGGGGTCACATGAAGAGCCTAGTTTATGACGATTTGACATCACCTATTTCATCGGTGGATGAATTAAGGCGTCGAGTAATAAGAGCGGCCGACAAAATGAAAATAAATTTGACAACAAGGGTCGTTAAATCTGACTTACGCCATCGTATGCGTCTTTGCGTAAGGAATAGAGGAGAACATTTTGAAAACGAATTGTAAATTTAAATGTTTTGGTTGTAATAAAAGGTAACTGTTAAAGTAAAATTTCATTTTTCTTTTATTTTTTTGTTTCAAAATGATTCGTTTGATTTATTGAAATTTGCTACCTACTTATGGTTTACCCGTATTTTTTTCTGCAACAGTGTAACTAAGTGCATTGATTTATACCTCGTTGGATAGCTAAAGATGTGTAGATATTTTTAAAATAGCATGCCGACTAAATTTACATGGGTATTTTTTTTTAATGGGTTTTTTGTGAAGAATTTACTTTAAAATAATACTTTATTTTGATAAACATGTCGTTTAGCTTCCATATATCCATATGGATATATGGAAGCTAAAGATCGGGACTCCTTGTTGGCCATGGAATGGACCCTCCTCTACCAATCCATCGGTTCGGAACTGTTAAAGTAAAATTTCATTTTTCTTTTATTTTTTTGTTTCAAAATGATTCGTTTGATTTATTGAAATTTGCTACCTACTTATGGTTTACCCGTATTTTTTTCTGCAATAGTGTAACTAAGTGCATTGATTTATACCTCGTTGGATAGCTAAAGATGTGTAGAGGTTTTTAAAATAGCATGCCGACTAAATTTACATGGGTGTTTTTTTTTAAATGGGTTTTTTGTGAAGAATTTACTTTAAAATAATACTTTATTTTGATAAACATGTCGTTTAGCTTCCATATGGATGCTGATTCAGCCGATTTTGTTAATGGATATTAAGAGTTAGACTGTAGACTATCTAAACCTATGACTAAAATTTGAGTTGTATGATCATTTTTTTTTTAAGTTAATTATTGAAGACATTAAACGGGATTTTCCCAAAAAAACACAAATATGGAAATATCTCAAAAATAGTTAACTTTCGGATAATACAATATGGGGTCAAAATAGTTGCAAATGGCCTCCCCCATCACCCCCTTAAAGGATCCGGTCTAATTTCCAATAACCCTGTATAAGGAATACGGTTCCGTATCAATTGCCTTTTTCATCCTTTCCCCGACCAACTGTTTCTCGAATTTTTTTCATGTAATTACGAACCATTGCATATCTAAAACAATAGAAATTAAAATAAACATGAGAAACCCCATTATGCCCCGTAGCTACGTCCCCGTTATGCCCCGATGTTAACGTTTCTAATAAAACATCAATAACAAAATCAAATGAATAGATAAAGTATTATCGTCCTCAACTTGACAACAACAAAGAACTCAAGAAAACATAGGAATTAAACCATACAGTTATCATCAAAACTCACCTGTTTACAAGCAATTCAGTCACAACACAAAATTAGATAGAATGTCGCAAAAAAATATAAATACCTCTAAAAAATTAACGCATGCACTCTGCCCGTAGTCGCTTACGTACTAAGCGTCGATGCAAAATGGCCGCCCGACGGTGGATAAAACACGTGACTACCGCTTGCGGTTGCGGCTACAGGGGGAAACCCCGTTCTGCCCCGCGACCCCGTTATGCCCCACAGTCCCTACGAATAGAAATTGGACAATTAATTTCTTAGAGATACCTAGAGTGCAGAGCACTATAACATAAATCCTAAGCATTTACCTATACCTAATAATAATACATACTCCTAATCCCAAATTTCTTTGTTTTACAGGTAGGAGTGTTCTATTATAAATAAGTTAGTGTTTAAGTACTTGTTTTGTTTAGCATCGAAGTGTAACAAGTAACTACTTACAATAAAACTTTGTTTTACAGAGCAACCTCATTGTTTCCATAAAAAAATACCAAATCTAAGAACAACCAGTATAAAACGACAATTATGTTTCTATATCAAACACCTTTGTAATCTATTACATCTTATTTTTCAGTTCTCTCTCATGTTCTTTTATTTCCACAACGCAGATCGGCCATGTCAGACTTTTCCTTCTGATGACGTATTCTTTTTGACACTGACATTTGTATCGACTCACAAAACATCAAAGGTAGAATATTCTGCCTTTACATACCATCTAAAAGTTAGTCATTGTTGACCTTCAGAGAGTTTCAATAAGATTATGTGGGCTCAGTAGATTATCTTGGAGTTCTCGAGAATTATCGGAGAGCAGGGGTTGCTTGTTTTGATAGCTTTATTGATATTTAAAGGTACCTTTTGCTTTGAACACGTTTTGAAGGCAGCTGATATCTATATTCCAGCTAAATTGGGTAAACAATGTTTATACCAAACCACCCACACCTATTCTGTATTTAAGGCTTCGGCGACAGATGCACGCAACTTCAATTCGTGAATTATTGTGTTCCGTAATACCAGAAATGATCACTGAAAACTTTTTGTATTTTCGACAATGTGTTGTTATTCTGTAACTAGACAATGGTAGTCATTCTGTTGGCACAAAAACTAAATTAAACTAGCCTAAAATTGTTGCCGTCTCACTTTTTTCAATCACGAAACATACTGCAACTGGACTGCAACATTTTTACACTAATGCCGTCCGTTATCTAAAAAGCGGCTAAGTCGCAAAACCAAGTTTCGAGAAAAACGCAAAAAACGCGGTAAGAATTTTGAAATTGCTGCCATTTGATTACTATAATTCGTATAACAGATTTTTTGACACTGAAAGACAGAATGACGTGAGTACTATCGAATGGCTTCGCTATAAACTCAATTCCTGATAACAATAATTCACGAAATGATTTTTTGCATTTAGTTTTAGCAATGATTTAATGAAAATGCTAAGTTTACACCACTATAAAGCGGCTATGTATACCTTAACGGCGTTTTAGTTAAGGATTTGCACATAACTGCTTTATTGCGTAGGATAGTTTATTTTGACTTGTGGCTCCTGCAAAGCTAAAACAGGGTTTCTGTATTTTACGGCTTTTAAGCTTAGCATTAGCACGTAAATTGTATTTTTTATTATTTATATATCTTGATACACATGACTAAAAGGCAGCTACATGCAAAACCTGTTTTAATAACCGCTTTATAGTTTAGTATTCCTTTATTGATAATTCAGGGTTTCTACTATAAAACAACATTAAATGCTAAAATAATAAAAAAAAATTGCAAATTGCAATGGTTTATTACTTTAAATCAAATTTTCTGAGATCAATTATGTACTTACAGACTAATCTCTTAGACAAGATACGTACTTATCGCGTACAGTGTAACGCCCATAATTTATCCTACTTAAATGCTTATCAAAAAATCAGTCAAACAAAACTTATACTAAATTGTACTTGGGTAGGAAGGTACTTTTAAATCAAGGCACATAGTAGGTTAAGTACTTAATTAGGTATGCTCTTCTAGAGCTACAATAAAAATCTTAAAAATAAAATAATCACATTTATTGCGTAACACGCATTCTTATCCACTAGATTCTTACTTCTACATAAAATGGCACTTTTTTACTACTTATTAATGTGTAAGTTGAGAAATTATAGTGTTCTCCTACTCCTTGGAGTGCTTGTCTGTGCATTTTAGCGGACAGGTAAATTTTGCCAAAATGTTAATTTGTGTGGTGGAATAATTGTAGAGAGTTTGCTCAAAAGAGCTTCTTTTCTTTCAGGCTGCACACCTTTGTACTCTGATCAGAAAGTTACTATCGACATATTGTTATTCTTTAAATAACGGTCATTTAAAAATCTCAATGACTTAAAATCCTCACTGAAATCGTTTCTGTACAGGAGATCATAATTATTTCGTTTGAAACATACTTCTACCATATTTTTCAAATACGCTCTGGGGGTAAAATTTGAATGCGCCTATCAGATACAATATTTAAGAAGATGATGAAATTTTCTGGCGTCATTGATTTTACTACCACTTTAGAGTTATTTATTGTAGCCACTGCTTCTTCCAAATCTTCAAAGTAGTATATCTTCACCTTCCTTTTCATAGCTAATTCTATTTGGTGGTGTACCTGGTCAGCGCTCATCAATGTATGGTTCAAAATAATACAGTATGATACTTTCAGTGGCAATTAGATCACTATTTATCAAGTGTACTAACAACGAATACTGCAACCAATTTTTATTTTGGACACTGCAATTATCCCGTCCCACGGTGACAGGAGTGCACTCGCGACGGCTCCTTGTAACGCACTAAATTCAAATCAAAAACCTGGCGGAACGTAGCCGCGGGGGTGGGAGGGCGCATGGCCAAGCGTAGATTACGGCTTTATAGCGAAGGAGTGCGACATAACCGCCATATAGTATTGTGGTTGTATTAAAAATCAAATCAAAACACAAAGCTATAAAGTGGTTAGGAGACTTTAACTTCTTTGTAGCGTAGTAATTTGCACCTAACCGCTTTGTAGCTTAGAACTGCAATAAATAATAGAAAAACAAAACTAGTTATATGACTTTAAATGCTTTTTAGCTAAGTATTTGCAGATAGCCGTGATTTAGCGTTGCAATTTTAATATTTTGCATTTTTTAACGGCTTTCTTCCCATCGCTAAATCGGAAACTATAAAAGATACGAACACGTGTCCTAGACAGATCGATAGAGAATTTTGAACTGTCTATCGAGGCATTTAAAAGTCAAAATTGACCAAATGTCACTTAGCCGCTTTTTAGATAACGGACGGCAGACTAGTTTAGTTTAAGTTTTGTGCCAACAGAATCACTACCAATGTAAGCTATGTTCCTTCTCAAACAAAACGTAAGATATTTTTGTTTTTAATACAAAACAAATAGGACGAAAGCATGTCGTTTTTGACGTAAAGTTATGCAAAATCGCATTTTGCATATTTCAGCTTATATTTCATTATAGTTAGGTGTTTATTATTACGAAAAAAAACATCCAGGGACCTAGATAAATAATATTCTTATACGAAAAAGAACATGATATGGTGGAAATATGCTTGAATTACAAATCATTTTGGTAGTACGTTTGTATGGGCAAATCATCATCCGCAGGCCTCTTACCTAACTCCTGTTGCCGCTTATTTTGGTCTTGTTGATAATTTTTGTCTGCAGCATAATTTAGATAGACGAAATAATGGTGGTGCAGAGTCCATCGGTGGGCTCTATATAAAAACTTGTAAAATAGTCGACACTTACAATAGTACACAATATATAGGGTTATTGGTAAATTAGTAACACCACGCGAACTGCAGGTTCTCACCATCATCACAAACACGTTTGTGAAGACGCTAGTTCTTAATTCTTAAACTTGGTATTAGGAATAATAAGTAGCCCCGTATTCAATAATCGTTCGTTAGATCGCGATCTAACGAACGATTATACGAATACTCGGTTTTATTTGAAATTCTACTTAAGACCGGCTCTGTAGGTAGGTACTAATTAACAGTGAGTATGGAAGTGGAAGATCGGTCTTTAGTAACTCGTTGGGCTCAAGACAAAGGAGTTTTTTCATTGTGTATCAGAGGTAGTTAATACTTTTTTTAGAATTTCCCCTCCTGTTTTCCCAAATGTGTTAATGATGGGCAGAACCTGCAGTTTACGTAGTGATACTAATTTACCATAACCCTGTATGTATACCTACAGACTATTGCAAAGGAAAATGAAAGGTATGAAAAACCAGGTTATTGTGATGGGAGGATGGACTGGGTAATTGGACTATGGGGGAGGCTGCAGACATCTACCATAAACATTATAGGTAGATCGGTTCCTATAGCAGATAGGAACCGATCTACCTATAATATTTATGGTGTTATGGAGAAAATTTACTTATTCACCTATCTATGAGGGCTGTTGTGTTTAAAAAAACCAGTTATCATTATAACCATAGGTTGTCCATGTGGAATTTATAAAATCTAGGTAAATAAGTATGTACCTAGGCACATTTACACATTTTAAACCGCACCGATATTTATAAGCCTGCAAAGAAATACAAAAAACTTTAAATAATTATTAAGAAAGTAATTTGTAGGTGGATAGATACAGGATATTCCAATTACTAAAACCTACATATCGTATCCCTAGAACAAGACGGCATTATGTCGAAAAAACTCTGAATTGATTTTTTTGCGTACTTATTTAAATAGGTAAAATTTTGCCGCCCGCTCAAGACAGATAATTCTAATATAATTAAATTACTAAGATAATTCTTTAAAATTATCGTAATTCGCAAAAATGCCTTAATAGCGGCACCCTACATCACATTTTTTTTACAGATTTTTTACATGAAACGTTCAAAATCTTAGCAATAACTATTGTATTGTATTTCTTTATTAATCAAACTTATACTATTCTTATTTATAAAACACTATAAACCATAGGTTTACTATTAGGTTTTAGGTTACTATTATACAACAGCAAAAAACTGTTTTTCGTTAATAGGACTGAAAAAGGTGATATTTTAACTAAGTGTCTTGTTCTAGGGTTGCGATAGATTAAATACTTAGTTATCAAAAAGAAGCTATAGTTAAGCAGCCGAGTGAGAACAAAAACTTTGTAAGTATTTATTTAGATTTTTGTATAATCAAAGGAAGCTTTTTATACCATAATGATATTCTATAGCTGTTAACCATTATAAGGCAGTAGATAAACACTGAAAAGAAAAAATATCAGTTACAAGGTTGTCATAAAATAAGTTGGTATTTTCTAGGAAACAGTTCGGAGAATGCTCACAAAGAACTACATGACCTGATTCCACCATCCCCCTTCCACTCCAGGACAAGCAGACGCACAGCGCATTACCACCCCTACTCAAAAACTACTTGGAGGATATACCGTCTCGCACTAAGCGGTTTTCCTCCACCTTCATCATTCGTACCGCTGGGGCTTGGAACACGTTCCCTGCTGCTGTTATTAAGGTCAATAACAACCTGGGTCTCTTATAGACAAGAGTGAATGGGCATCTTCTAACCCTTCGTGATACATCGTTGGCTACATCTTCAGTTTCCATCAGGTGACATTGTGGTCAAACAAAGGTCTATTGACTATAAAAAACTTACCTACCTATGCACAAAAACAAGTAAAGATTTGAAGTTTTTTTTAATTTTGGTAAGTTTAAAAATAAACCATTAATGATTCATATCTAAGGCAGTAATTATCATATCCATTAATAATATAATAGCGAAACCCGAGAGCTGGTGATGGCACAGCGCTTCTGCATTGCCATAAAGCGGGGCAATGCAGCCAGTGTCTTGGGCACGCTTCCGACTGGTATTAATATGGATTAGTTGAGCTACCTGTAGATTGTTTGCAACAGTTTGCAGATAGCTCAATTGTTTCTATTGTAAATACTAGTATTAATTTAAATTATTTGATTGTAATTTTCTTTCTTAATAAAACTTACTAGTAACTAGTAAATTTATACACATTTCTATCTTCCCAAATCAGATTCTGGTCATTTTAA
This sequence comes from Eupithecia vulgata, assembly GCA_946478455.1. Classification (NCBI taxonomy): domain Eukaryota; kingdom Metazoa; phylum Arthropoda; class Insecta; order Lepidoptera; family Geometridae; genus Eupithecia; species Eupithecia vulgata. The sequence goes on from OX297881.1 coordinate 3,003,620, forward strand.
GGCCTAAATATTTTAGACTTATAATCTTAGCTAGACTATTGCAATGGCATGATAAATTTGAAAGTATAATTACTTTGAGGAGAAGATAATATGCGTTTTCTAAGTGAATATTTTTGAATTAATGGAAATAAAGCATTTTTGATTTGATTTGCAAGATTTTATTACTTGGCTAGTCGTTGTTTTTAGCCAGATTTCACCTAATAAATTTTGTTAGAACAAAAACTAAATACCCACGTCGATTCTTTTATATTTACTCTTTTTCTAAGCTTTGCGGGACAAATAATCATCCCTTCCTACATAATCGTTTAAATCCATGTTGTGAACTTTTTGACGAGCAGCCTTCCCAGACAAAATTAAAAAGTTATGTAATGTTCATTGTTATTTGAATATCTTCTCACAAGCAAATTTGTGTAATGTAACCTTACTTAAAATGTTATAAATGTATTTCTTCCCCTTTATAATTCATGTTTTATATCAAAGCTTGTACTGAGAATCTAAGACTGAGATAATGTCTTAATTTTAAGATTTATAAAACTTACTAGTCTTTTCTTTTTCGCTTCTTCCACTAGTGGTCAAAAAATTGAAGCGAATAAAATCAATAACATCATATTTCTTATTTGATAATAATGACTATTTATAAACCTGTTTATAGTATTAAATTTGACTTGTCTAAGTGCTTATTTTGTAAGCCTAAAGAAATAAAGTTATTGAGTTTTTGAGTTTTTATACCTAGTGGTTTCTTGTTCGCTTCTTCCACTGGGGTTCAAAAGATTGAAGCGAATAGAAACTCCTTATTACTTTATTTCTAACTTGATATTATTTAATGGTTTGAAATTGACCTTGTATATCAATGTGCTTATTTTGTTAGCATAAAGAAATAAAGAAAAGGGTTTCTGAATTCTGGTACATATTATTATTTATAATTTCCCAAAGGTTAGGTAGAATAGATATAGGCAATTCTATGAATCTTATCAAAATAAGATGATTTATTAGGTAGATAAAGCCCACGAATCTATCATATGTTTATATATGTACTTATATGTTTAGGAATTCAATCTAAATTAAGAATCTTAGTTAACATTCTTCTATAATGTCATGTTTCGATTGTTTTCTGTTTTGAATGCCAATAAAATAAAAAAGAGAAAAAAACATGCATACAACCGAACATAGAACCTCTTTATAAATATATATATATATTATAAATATCATAGACAAAAAAATTGAAGCGAATAAAATCAATAACATCATATTTCTTATTTGATAATAATGACTATTTATAAACCTGTTTATAGTAGGTATTAAATTTGACTTGTCTAAGTGCTTATTTTGTAAGCCTAAAGAAATAAAGTTATTGAGTTTGAGTTTTTATTTTTTTCGAAATCGGTTTAAAATAGGTGGTGGCTGTGACGTCTTTCCCCACCTTAAAAAAAAGAAAACACTTACTGCAGCCCCAAGCAACATGGACGACCAGTTTCAAGACTGACCGTTTCTTGGTGAGCGTATGCGTTATCGCCACCTTATATAAGATGGAGCTGATGCTGATGATGATGTATAAGTCATAGAATATAAACGCTGTCCACACGTACGCGGTTATCAGTTCGTATCGTTTCTGAAAATAAATAAATATAAATAAATAAATAAATAATGCTGGACAATTCACACAGCATTATCTAGCCCCAAGGTAAGCAGAGCTTGTGTTATGGGTACTAGATAACTGATATACGTAATATTATACATTACATAGATAGATATTTTTTATTATACATAGAAAACACCCAGACCAACGGAACAAATTTCTGCAGATCGTACACAAATTTGTTCCGAGGCGGGGATCGAACCCGCAACCTCTTGCGTCGCAGGCAGACTCTCGCCCGCTGCGCCACTGAGGTCGTCAAAAAAAATAATATAAGTATAGGTAAGTATAAAGTGCTTATGTTTAACTATTTGCGAGCATGTAATTATTTAATGAAATAGAGTATTGTTCTGTATATATAAAAAATAATCTAAAAGTATTTCATTGAGTTAAAGTATATAGTTGATAGCTTGGGCAAAAAGCAGTCGGATCGCTTTATATTGACGAGCTCTGTGGCGCGGTGGGCGAAGGTCTGCCTGCGACGCAGGAGGTTGCGGGTTCGATTCCCGCCTCGGGACAAATGTGTGTAGGATCTGCAGACATTTGTTCAGAGTGTTCTGAACACCCTGAACAAATGTCTGCAGATCCTACACACATTTGTCCCGAGGCGGGAATCGAACCCGCAACATCTTCCGTCACAGGTAGACCTTCGCCCACCACGCCACAGAGGTCGTCGATGTTGAAAAATCGTATAAAAATTCGTTGCGTTGTTTACGAGGAATTTGGCAAAAAATACAGATCGATGCGGATAGCGACTTTTTTATACTAACCTAGCTTCCGTTTTTTGGAATAAAAGGATAGCCTAGAGAGCCTAATATGTTATTCGAGGTACAGAACAGTATATGTACAAAATTTTAGCAAGATCCATTCAGTAGTTTTGACGTTATCAATCAAAAATTCTCACAAGGCACGTGTGCCAGGCGTTGTGAATTTTGACCTTTATAATATTAGTGGGATAAGATGTTCTCATGAATATTAATAAAGAATGTTCCCGGAGACGGACCGCCTTTACGACGACGTTCAGGCGATTAAGGAGACCATATTTTCTGATAGAACTATAAATAAATAAATAAATAATGCTGGACAATTCACACAGCATTATCTAGCCCCAAGGTAAGCAGAGCTTGTGTTATGGGTACTAGATAACTGATATACGTAATATTATACATTACATAGATAAATATTTTTTATTATACATAGAAAACACCCAGACCAACGGAACAAATTTCTGCAGATCGTACACAAATTTGTTCCGAGGCGGGGATCGAACCCGCAACCTCTTGCGTCGCAGGCAGACTCTCGCCCGCTGCGCCACTGAGGTCGTCAACTATAATAGGAATCTATATAACTATATAAGGACTAACCAAAATAATGCCAAGCAAGAGTATGGCACTTCCAACTAAGAAGGCAGAGCACAACACTAGGTAAATTATACTGAAAATGGAGAACAGCTCATTTTCCTTTGATAAGAAGGAAGTTATGAATCGATGTGTCAAGCACATCTCCAGGATTGCCCATATCTGAAATAAAAAAATAATGCTGGACAATCCACACAGCATTATCTAGCCCCAAGCTCAGCAGAGCTTGTGTTATGGGTACCTACTAGATAACCGACATAGTTATTAGGTACATTACAAAAACAGATATTTTGTATTACCTATACATTCAACTCCAAGAACAACTGGAACAAACATTTGCAGATCGTACGAACATTTGTCTTGTGGCAGGAATCGAACCCGCAACCTCCTGCGTCGCAAACTGACCTTCGCCCGCTGCGCTCGTCAATAACGATTAGTCAATACCAGGTTTTGAACTTTTTTTCTAGGGAATTAAACAGAAATATTAAAATTGTCTGTACCGCTTCAAAAGTTCAACATTATGCGAAATCTCCGTGCACACACAAAACGACAGAAAATACTAGTCAAGCCGCTAATCGCGCAAGACAACATGACTTGATAATAATATAAGGATTTTTGTAATAATGCTTACCCACACTCTAGATATCTCGTGAGATTTCGTGGTTTAGTTGGTTACAGCACACCCGTACTGAGGATGGGGCGCGGGTTCGAGTACCGCCGAATTTGAAAATTTTTCGGAACTTATTTCATTTCTTAACGTGATATACATAGCTGCTGCTCCGGTTTGGTTTACTTAGTAGGCTTTTACAATATCCACGCATGGCCTTAGTTGGACGGATAGATTTTTAAATCGCGACATCCACGGCGTCATTAGACTTACGATGTGTTACTAAAAGGTTCTCAAGTGGCGGCCGAGATGCAACGCGAAGCGGAGGGTTGGGAGACCATCAACTGGACCGACGACATCGTTGCGGTTGCAGGAAGTCGATGGACGGAGGCGGCTCAGGACCGCTCTTTGTGGCGTCGTATGGGGGAGGCCTATGTTCAGCAGTGGACGTATATGGGCTGATATGATGATGGTGAAGTATCTCATGGTTTCTTACTAAGGACAGAGTACAGGTGAAGATAGTAGCGGCTTTAGGACAGCAACAATAGCAGCAACTCTCTGGGAACCCGATGCGGTCTATTGGAGTTTTCATGTCTGGTCTCTCCTGTATTTCACCCAGATAAATGGCCTTGCAGCATTCACAGTGGGAGACCCTGGAAACGGTGGGCAAAATCAAAGTAAGTATATAACCTCAACCTCAACAGCCTATAAAGGTCCACTGCTGGACGCCGGCCTCCCCCTGATAATCGCCTTATTGGCTTTTATCACATGTGGGTAATGCCCATAACCACCATGCATACAGCCGTGAGGTGCCAGCTCAGAATTTCCACCACTCCAACTCTTCGAGTGGGTGACGAAAGAGGCGACTAACTATACACCGGGGGGCGGGCAGCAGCATTGCTTTTGCAGAATTGATCTACCCCGAATTGCGATCCCCAACCCGCATGCCCAGCATGGAGATTATGGGCATTATTAATACACAAATTCAATAGCGTATTATGTAGTGTTATGTATAAATCTTTGTGTGTTGTTGTCTAAGATTTTTAGTGATATTAGTAGGTACTAGCCTCTCACGAAGCATCAGTCTTGGCATGAATTTGGATAAAACTAAGGTCATGATCAATGGCCACATTGATCCGGAACCGGTCGTCGTACATGGCCACCTTCTCGAAATTGTTTCCAAATACTTCTTACTTCCAAATACCTTGGGCAGATTCTGCAGTTGGGTAAAAACAATTTCGAGATGGAGGCCAAAAGGAGGATCCAGCTAGGTTGGGCAGCGTTTGGGAAGCTACGTCGAGTCTTCTCTTCATCCATACCGCAATTTTAGTTACCCATAACACAAGCTCTGCTTAGCTTGGGTCCGGCATTATTTATTTATTTATTCAAAGCTGTTGGTTCTGTACTTACTTATTGCCCATAATGTTGTTTTATCATTCCACAATCGAGAGAGCAGTAGTAAATTGTAGGTCTTGCCTAAGCAGAATTATATCTACCCACTAAATTGTATTGTTGTAGTAGGTACTCATAGCTGAAAAGCTAAAATTATTTATAAAAACTGTACGTAAAAACTTAATTGAGTCCACTTGTAAACAAAAATAACCAAAGAGTAATTATAGAACGCAAATAAAAAATTATCTTATTTTTTGTCTATGGAAATGCGCCACAGTAAGTTTTCTCCATATTGTACCATGGTTTTCTCCACGTCCAGAGTAGCCAGGAAGCATCCCAGAAGTTTGTTACAAATGGTTTTTTTTTGTTCCCCTTATCATTTTCCTATCCTAACTCTCCTGATAACAACCTATTTGCAACTATTCGCAAAATATTTACAACCTGAATACACCTATTTCGTATCGTTTTTAAAGTAGGTTTCATTTAAATATTGTAAATGTTTTCCAATTTTTTTTCCAATTATTAAAATAAAATTTAAAAAAAACAGAAAATGGCAAATGCTAAAACTAGCGAGCCAAAAAAAAATGATTTTAATAAGGCAAGATTGTGAGTAATTTTGCATAGTTTTGAGTAACTAGACGAAATTAAATAATAAATAAATAAATAATAAATAATGCTGGACAATTCACACAGAATTATCTAGCCCCAAGCTAAGCAGAGCTTGTGTTATGAGTACTAGATAACTGAAATACATAATATAATACAATACATACATAGATATTTTTTATTATATATAGAAAATGACCAGATCACCCTGAACAAATGTCTGCAGATCGTACACACATTTGTCCCGAGGCGGGAATCGAACCCGCAACCTTCTGCGTCGCAGGCAGACCTAGGCCCACCACGCCACATCGGTCGTCACAATCTTGCCGTTTTTTGAAAACCTTCTTTGAAGAATATTAACCTTTCCGGCTTAGTTACACAAGAAAGGCGCCAGTAATGTAATGCCGTCATTCCATACTCGACATCTCCTCAAGACGTTAAAAAAGCGGAAACAATCGAGTTTGCCGATGATGTGGATGACATCATCGGCAAACTCGATTGTTTCCGTATAACAATATTCTCATAGTGAAATGTAGCTTCATCTTGCATCATGACTATTCAGGTCTAAAGACAATAAAACCATTTCCCTAGTATTTTCGACCAAACGAGAGCCCGAGCGCATCATTCGGCAAGCTGAAGACCTAGGGCGCTATTGCGCTCATTAGGGGAGGCCTATGTCTAGCATTAGACTAATATAGGCTGATGATGATGATGATGAAATAAATAAAACTAGTTTTAAGTGAGCTCTCACCAGAAAATTATTGATTGAATTATTTACAACACATTAACACACCATTTTATGAAACTAAAATGGTTGTAATAAATAAATGAATCGGCTCACTTATTCGTAGCTCGTAGCACTACCGCTCGTAGCACTGTAGCAGTGCTACGCTGTTACACAGTTGTGCGTAGCACTGAAGCGTAGCAAGCACTAGATAAATAAGTCATGAAGACGTGAAACTCGTATGAACTCCTAAATAGTACTAATATATTTTTGCCATAGAATAAGTAGGTATATTAAGGGGCTACTAATATAACCATTTTATGAATAGGATAGGGATAGGATTTTACGTTCATAGGAGCGTGACAGAGAAGACCGCGTGTCCAAAAATCAAGTGCAAAAATCAAGATTTCTCGTAAATAAATAATCAAATATTTATTTTGGCAAATTTGTTACCCTGCCTGTGTTTTATTTTTTAACAAAAAATGAAGTCAATAAGGTTATGGTCATATTGGTTCGAAGAAGAAGGCAAATACATATGTATCAAATTTGAGTTTTTTTTTTCATCAAACATGTGCAACTAATCCAAAAACTATCTTAGCGCTTTTACACAAAATGATATGGAATATTACGTATAGGATAAGAATCCTAGATTTCATATTTGAACAGCAGTAGGATCTAAAAGACCATGGAAATATTGATTTTTTCGAAAGACAATGATTTTTGAATGCCTGAAAGCGCGCGTTTTGTTATGTAAGGAAGTCAGATCCAGATGGTTTTTAAAACACGCGATTTGATAGCCTGCGTTTTCAAAAGCGTGGTGTATGATTAAGTCACAAATAACACTATTTGTGACTTAATCAAAGGCCTCTCCCGGGCGGCTTGCGTTGGCGACGATTGTTAAGATTGAACCTTTACTTACTCTAAGGTTTGAAGCATATGACAGACGCGATCTGCGGTACCGGCCATAAAAAATTGAGTTGCATTCAATTCAATTCAATTTGTTTATATATTGTAACTAAGTGAGTTGTACACAAGTAAACACATATTTTAACAACGTCAGTACATAATTTTTTGTACTGACTTTTTATTCAGTCGCACCTGTCTGGGACAGGCTTTTGAGTCCCTTGAGGTACTTTTATAATAATAATAAAATTAAAAACTATAACATGTCAGTCCGTTCGTCAGTCATTAAATTGTTTTGGATCCTATCGTGTTTAGATGCTTTCAGTTTATTGTAACAAAACATGCCATAAAACGGGTAACATGTTTTATTTAATAAAAAATGTGGACGTCTTTATGAGTTATAATAAAATGTTACTTAATCTGGACGCACCTTTAATTGTCATAGACATAAGAGTTACATTAGGTCTTTCAAATTATTCTTCAAGCCAAAATGAAACCCAATCTCAAGCTAAAATGGTTCCGTTTACCAAGTTCTGATCAGCCTAGTTTCTCTTCTATACAAATTTAATTATTGTACTGCTCGCTGTACCATATTATTACGAAAATCAACGTCAACCCTAAAATTCCTCTCTGTGTATTCAACCAAAACTGTTTACTTTTCAAACGTTTCAATGGAGTTATGGAGTTACAATTCTATAGGCTTGAGTTTCTTTGTGAATTTTATTTGTTTTTCTGCTAAATGGAGTTTCTAAGCCTTGAGAACCAAGATTATTTACTCAATATAAAGGTAACTTTTACATTTTCTCTCTTAAATTTTTCAGAATATTTAAGGGGGCTCCGTGGTATAGTAAGTGTTTTGGTTTTTACTGTAAACTTCTATCTTTAAATAAATAAACAAAGGCTCTACTCATTTGCTAAGGTAACCTGTGCTAAAGGTCTCTCATAAACCTTTTACAGTCACCAGTCTCTCACAACTCAGGTTGTATTAAGAAATTAACGCTTTCACTGCCTAGTCTTCGTGGTGTCACATAAGCTATGTTGATTAAGTATGTACCTTTGTGAATGAAAAAAAACATTTTTTTTAATTTTACTATAAAAACTATCGTAGTTTGACGAATTCATTACGAATGTAAGCGGGTTAACTACTACTAGGACCGCACTCACCCTGAAGAAGTCCCTCGTTAAGGGATGAATCGTTGGTGTTCTTCCAACACAAATAAGGTTGGTAGTTAACCCGCCAACATCCGTAATGAATTATTGTTATTATTTAGAAAGGGCTAGATATAGTGTGAATAGACTAATTTTCGTATTGTATTCTTTCTTTCTTTCCCGTCGTCATACTTACGTCTACCTACAACTTTTGTTATTTTTATTTATCTGTAATTCTAACTTACGCTTTTAGATAATATTTTAGGATTTAAGATTAGTTCTCATGTAAGTGAACGTAATATTCTTTATGAGAAATAAATGTCTTTAACCAGACCACTATTTTCTGTTACCTCTGGCATTCCTCTTGTTTTTATTATACTGCCATGTATTTCAGGATTAGCGAGAGCTTTAACATCTATTTTCGTAACTAGCCTGCGGGAAAATAGAACACTTCAAACCTCAGAGAGGCATGTGTCTGGACTAGACGTATGAACAATTTTACTTAACTGCTTATTTCTTCTTTGAAATCAGTTTGAAATCAGTCGAAAACTAACATCCTAACAAGGTAAAGGTTTCATCTTCGCTTCTTTTCTTTACCTTAAAATGATTGAAGTGGACTAAAAACCGAAGTGATCACTTTATTTCCTAGTTTCACTTATGTAATCTGAGTTTTTGTGACCTGCCCAAAAGTCCTGTAAGGTCTAAAAGAAATAAAGCACTTCGAATTTTGAATGTTTTGGCACCGCGGTTGAAGGCTCGTCTGCAACGCAGAGAGTTGCTGGTTCGATTCTCGCCTCGGCACAAAGTTTTGTACGGTCTGAAGATATTTTTGTATGTTTTCGGGGTGGTTTCTATGTACCTATAGTAAAAAATATGTATGTACATTATTGATAGAAAATGACCGCCAAGTAAAAATCGTACTTAAAAATCGAAGAGCCTCGGCACCTTACGGACCTAGGGTCTCGAATCCAAGGGGAGCAAATGCCCTTGGAGTTGAGACCCTAGGGTCCGTAGGGTGCCGAGGCTCTTCGATTTTTTAAGTTTTTAGTTGATGGGCCTCATCGATACATGCTAGTAGGTGCCTATAAGCATCTTCGTCGCTTCTTTACTTAAGTCATACATATCGAAGCGACAGAAATAAATAATAACATTTTATTTATAAGCTGAAGTGGCAGTGGGCTAGCCATATCTCGAGGAGAACCGACAACCACTGAGGTAAACGTGTTCTAAGTGGAGACCGCGACTCGGCAAACCTAGTGTACGACACCCTCCGACCAGGTGGGATGAAGATGGGCGAAAGACTGCTGACAGATACTGGTTGCGGCAAGCTGAAGACATGGCGCTATGGCGTTTATTGGGGGAGGCCTATGTCCAGCAGGCGACTAATAAAGATGGCGATGATGACTTTATTTCCATGCTCATTTTAATTGAAGCAAAATAAAAATAAAACTTCCTTCTGTGTCATTTATATTTAAAGAATTATATATATATTTTCTGAGCGTTGATTTATCTTTGGAAAATATTATTCCTTGATTAGTCTCTTCAAAATAAAACAATTACAACTAGTATATCTACACTTATAAAACTTATATTGACACTTACATCTATTTTCTAAAAATCTAAGCCGTCACCAGAAGGCAGAGAGCCCAGAATGCTGGCAGCATTACCACGTTGAATGGCAATGCTAATTCGTTGGCCGAAATAAGAGCTAGCAATAATATTTTCTAACTTTCAATTGGTCACGCATAAACAGCTTCATTGCAAAATATGACTCTAGTAAGGTATCTTATTTTTATATAGGTCGTGGCCGGCGCTCACCGACATCGCCGTTAATAAAAATAGCGCAAACTCTACCCACATTTCGCAGGAAAACTTGAGAAGAAAAATTTCGCATTTCGCAAACTCGTAACTCACGAAATTGAAGCATTTGGTGTTACTAATTAAGTTTTTCCTTGGTTTAAGGGAGAGACTTGTGAATTTAAAAAATCTTGATAAATATTTTGTTGTTTTTTTCGGTTCTTACCCATCGTCCACCTCCCGAGACCACCTGGGTGAACTGTTGAAAGTTGTTTTTACTACCGTCCACCTTTTTATTATTTTTGACGCTATGGTGCTCATTAGGGGAGGCCTATGTCCAGCTGTGGACTAATATAGGCTGATGATGGTGGTGGTGTAAGCCCTCGCACTCTGGGTAATCTCTAAGAAATTAAATAAGTTACCAAAGTTAACCTAATGATTGAGCAACGGCAACACCTCTCGTCAAACGAACTAAATTTAACTTTAGTCTTTGACCAGGTTTGGAAAAACTTCAATGTTTACCTTGTAGTTGGAGCTAACGGCGTTAGAGCCGTAAGAGGTCCCAAAGATTTTCGATGAACCGACTAAGAATTTCGTGGCTTAGGTTAGAGCACACCCGTACTGAGGGTTCATTTGGGCAGGTTCGAATCCTGCCTTAATCGAAAAGTTTTGGGAACCTTTTTAATTTCTTGGTGCAATATGGTGTAATTCTAAGCATCCATCGGACCGGAATCCGGGTGTATGCATCGTACACGGCGTCGGTATTTACAATATAGAGGGCGTCGGTATCGGCAGATAATGTCCATCTATGCTGTACCATAGAAATCAATACAAAGCAATAAAGCCTTACGCTATATACGCTACGATACCGATGCAGTGGACGCGCAAAGCTTTAGTGATAAGAAATAATTAAAAGCGAACGACTGTTGTTAAAACGAAAATAACGAAAAATAACCGATTTTGAATAGGCTTTTCACCTTAACATCTCATCATACCCGTAATTATGGCCAGCTCCAATTCTTAATCTAGCGGTTAAGATGTAAATTTCGAGAAGTTTTTTTGATAAAACTTTGAAGTGGTGATACGAACCTCTAAACCCCCGTACAAAATTACAAACGCACTAGCACGTAGGTTACTTTTTTTTCTGGTATAATGTATGGTTCCCGTTAAATAGGTCTATTTTAATTTTTCATAGAGCAAAGGATCGACGTGATATTTGCATAGGTAGTGGTAGTATATGGTTAGAAAATGACATAGGCTAATTTATTTTCCGGAAAAATGTACGGTTCAACGGGTACAGAAAAAGACATAGAGAAAAAGTTCGTTTTATTTTACACGCAATCTTGTACGGGGCGGATCGGATTACACATTTTATAATATTAAAATTCTATTACATTTATTAAGTAAATAAGAAATATTATTTAACTTTATAAAATATGTGGTCTGCCCCGGCTTCACACGGGTATATTCTATAGCCTATGTTCATCAGGGATAATGTAGGATTCTAATGGTGAAAGAATTTTTCAAATCGGTCCAGTAGTTTCGGAGCCTACATATTCGATTCAAAAGCGGTGAAAGGAGGTTGCGGGTTTGATTCCTGCCTTGGGACAAATGTTTATTAACGATCTACAAATATTTGTTCCGGGTGTTCTGGACGTTTTACATTTATAAAAAAATATCTATCTATGTTGTGTATTCTGTTATGTATATCCAGTTATCTAGTACCATACCACAAGCTCTGCATATTTTGGGGCTAGATAATGCTGTGTGAATTGTCCAGCATCATTTACTTATTTATTATTATGTATTGTATATTTTTAGAGCAATGTGCATTTCCATACATCAATATCGGGTGCTATCGGCGGCAATATACTATCCACGATTCAGTCTCTGCAACGAGTTTTTTTTCTAAGCCACGAATGGTTTGCAAACTTCAATAAGTCTTTCATAGATATTGATTGCTGATATCCAATACCTTTTCCTGCGAAATTTCTTATCAAAGGGATATCCGATTACAAAAATTCTAATTATCCGAAACGAAAGACATTCCGCGAACTGTGTGGAAATAGGATACTTATAGGAAAATTCAGGACAACACAAAACAATCTGGTAATTATCTAGTGATTTTCGAGTTAAACGTGCTTCCTTAGTTATGATTTTGAAGAGCACATGTCTTTTAGAGGCTTTAAGGGTCTACACAACCTCAAATTGTTTAGAAAAGGACAGGCATAGGATTTCGCGTTCATAGGAGCGAGACAGAAAATAACAACCCAAGCCCATAAATCAAGTTTGAGCTTGTTTTAGTCTCTTAATTAGGACTTTAATTGAAAATACCGAAACAGAAGAATGTTTTTCATACTTAGTCTTATTACCATGCTTATTTTCAAGATTTTATCTTATGTATTTATTGAGAAATTAAGGTATTAGTAAATATTATGAGGAAACTTTACCATATATAAATTTCAAAGTTAAATATTAAGTAATTTCGAAGATATGGAGATCTGATGGAGTCGGTACCTAACGGGTTTGGTTGTCAAACTAGGCCTCAGTACTTACGGCATGTCCATGGTAAAATACTCGAATTACATACAATCCAACATTATTTCTTTGGAGGAGGATCCAGCTAGGTTGGGCAGCGTTTGGGAAACTACGTCGAGTCTTCTCGTTATCCACACCACAATGCTTGAAAACGAAAGTTTTCAATCAGTGCGTCCTACCCGTCATGACCTACGGAGCTGAGACCTGGACCATACTTCGAGAAAAACCGACAACTGCTGGGGTAAAGGCCTCCCCTAATGACCGCCAAAGCACCCTGTCTTCAGCTTGCCGCATCCAGCATCAGCCAGCAGTCTTTCGCAAATCGTCATCCCACCTGGTCCGAGGGCGTCCTACACTACGTTTGCCGAGAGCGGTCTCCACTCAAGAACACGTTTACCCCAGCGGTTGTCAGTCCACTGCCACTTCAGCTTGCTAATCCTTTGAGCTATGTCGATAACCTTAGTAAAATATTGTTCGCGAGTTAATAAATAAATAGTCATCGCTAGTTAAGTTCACATTAGCCCCTTAATAGCAGTATATTTTGGGTACTTAAGTGTATTAGCATTTTTATGATTTTAGTAATATTACGCTCGGTCATGTACCTTTTATGAGCATGTTAACAAGCCATTTAGGCTTAGAGTTATTTTAGCTATGAATAATACATTCTTGTTACAAAGATTCATGGCTACAACTTGAAAAATAAAGGTTTTTATTTCAAGTTTTATCTCTAGTATTTGAGCTAACTACAGACTGATGCAAACTTAAGGTGAAATGAGTCCCAAATCCACGTTTTGACTGTAAGGAAAATAAATATTAACACTATTTTTTATATTATTTGATGATCCTCAAAAGTTTAGGATTTTATTTACTAAGTAAAGGGAGTCGAAATACGATTCACTATACTTGACAAGATACAAAATAATAGCAAAGTTTCGTCTAAATTTTCATTTTTACTACGGAAAACCAGTTTCATTTGCTAGTTATTTGACATAATTTAAAGAAATATCTTTTAAAAATACTTAAATAAACACTTTAGACAATTATAGTTTTATTATTTGGCGAAAGAGTATTATTTTAGAGCAATAAAAATTTCAAAATAAAAACCAGTGAAATTGCGCGCGGGCTGGTTTATGCCCTTTGCGCCTTTGCCGCGTCGATGGAAAAAAGCGAACCTATTTCGTGATAATGGATATTCTTGAAAATCATGATCAATAGAAGTTTGTACATTATATGAAAAAGCTCTCTGACTTTTCCTGAGACTAGGCAACGTCTCACGTGAGACGTTGGAAGACTTTTAGACATAATAGACAGACAGGCTAAAGTCAGGGTCTAGGGTGGTCGCCATTTTGAATGTTGACTCTGACTAACCAAAAGGCTAATGCAATAACTGTCGGGATTTGAATTAATTCAAAGTGGAGGCCTTTTGTAGTTTAACCCGACTGGGCCCTGGAACTAAAACCGGTTGGCGCTGACTGTGTTAATATAAGTTTGTTATTTTTTTTTATCCTTATAAAGAGCGTGTTTGTTAAGGACTAAAAACCTCAGCCTAAGCCTCTATTTTCTCAGCAATAATAGCATGGTTTGTAGGTACATACCTATAGGTCAAAAATAATCGTGTCTATGTGTGAAATGTAATAGGTAAACCTTTCAGTTATCTAGTTCCTATAGGTAACAATATTTATTAAAATAAGCAAAATATGTATACAATGTTGGTGTTCCTATTTTAAATAAATAAACAATACCTAGCTTTGCATGATTGTGGCTAGATGATGCTCTGTGGATTGTCCAGCATTATTTATGTCACAAGACGACAGCATTTAATAAGACAAATGGATTAAAAGTAAGAAAACATAAAAAGTGTCCTAGTTTTTCCTTAAACCTATCCCATTATCCCGAAACCATGAAAATCCCATTAAGAAATGAATCCGTATAAATAACAAAAACAGGAAAAACGTTCACATTTCCGTCTCGAGTCCTCATTAGAATCTTTGCAATCTCGCTTTAATTATTTTCTGTGATCCAATATTAAAAATACCTCCAATTCCGCCATTTTTAACGAATATACGAAATTTCCCGGTACTATACTGCATCGTTCGAATTTCGAAATCTGCGCCTTATCTGAAATTCGTTCCACTGCAGGGTTTTCAGTCACGGCTCGCGCGTTGCCGAGAGCGGTCGTGTGCTCGCGCGGGTGGGTTTTGTGAAATTCGAAGTTAACGGAAGAGTGAGTGTGTGTATTTTTGTTGTGATTGGCTTATTAATTGGTAAGTAGAGGAAACGTCTTAAACAATGAGAAGCTTTTCTGGAAGAATTGTGTAAATAATTTTATTATTTTAGTAATGTTTCATTATATTCGATGGAGAGGTACTTCCTAATTTTTTCAATGCCTAAGAAGAAAACGTTAAAACACAATAGCTAATCTAGTATTTAAGTTTGTAAAAAGGTATTTTATTTTATCTGTAATGGAAATATTTGCTGGATAATCATTTTTCTGTTTTATTCACATCGCCTTAAAGTAAGAAATTGATTGATGACAGAAATGAAAACGGATATCACAAAAAGCGTATCGCTTTCCCATTTATAATTAAGGTTGGCCTCGACAAAATTTCTGAATACGTACATTATTAGAAATTTGGTTAGATAGGTACGCCTTAAAATGCTGTCGAGAGATTTTTGTCATTGATTTTCAATTTTAGATTTTGTACATGTAGGAACAGATTACAGGGCTATTTAAAAAAAAAAACAATCAATGTGAGTTTTTTTAGATAATCATTTCAAACTATTAGTGTCTTTGCCGCTAGCCAGAACACTTAGCCTGTATTTAAATAGGGTTTATCCTCGATATAACATCGATACGTAATAAAACGTAATTTCCAAATCATATATGGAAAACTCTGCAAATAAAATACTATGTTCTCTTAGTATAAATTGATTCCATGACTCCTTTAAGGGATTTGACTTCCACTCTCATCACAAAAATTCATCCTGTATAATCGAAGAAGGTGTGTTAGAATATATCTGATTGGTACCTCAACAGTCTATAATAGTCCACTGCTGGACGCTGGTCTCCCCCTGACAATCGCGTTGCATGCGGGTTGAGGATCGCAGTTCGGTCGTCGGTGGTAGATCTATTCTGCAAGAGGCGCTGCTATCCGCCACCCAGTGTAGGTCCCTTAGTTGAAATCCGCGGAGTTCCTCAAACGGCGAAAATACGCTATTCTTGACAGAGGTTTACCTATTTGGAGCCGTTTGGGGTGGAAACTCTAGGTCCTTGGGGTCCTGGGGCACACGTTATCTATAAAGACCTTACAAAACTACTAATAGAGTCCACAGGTGATCGGAGTGCTGTTTTTTATTTCGGTCAACGAATTAGCATTGCCATTCAACGTGGCAATGCTGCCAGCATTCTGGGCTCTCTGCCTTCTGGTGACGGCTTAGATTTTTAGAAAATAGATGTTAGTGTAATTATTAGTTGTAATTAGGTTTGGATAAGGTTACAATTGGTCAAATGTTGTAGCTTTTATGTAGTAATTATTTTAATTGTTACTTGTTTTCTTTTTCTCTGAAGGATAAGATTCGTAACGAATACATCCGACAGAGAACTAAGGTTATCGACATAGCTCATAGGATTAGCAAGCTGAAGTGGCAGTGGGCTGGCCATATCTCGAGAAGAACCGACAACCGCTGGGGTAAACGTGTTCTTGAGTGGAGACTGCGACTCGGCAAACGTAGTATAGGACGCCCTCCGACCAGGTGGGATGACGATTTGCGAAAGACTGCTGGCAGATGCTGGATGCGGCAAGCTGAAGACAGGGCGCTATGGCGCTCATTAGGGGAGGCCTATGTCCAGCAGTAGACAAATATAGGCTGATGATGATGATGACTTGTTTCTGGACTGGTTCCCGCAACTAGGCCACTGGTGGGCCTTTTTTGCGTGTCGGGTGGAAGGCTGTTAATCTAACCACCCGATGTCCTCCAGGAAGGCCAGCAGCTCGCTGATGCCGGTGCATGCCTCCCCAGGCGTCCTCGGTGTACCTACCAAGGTGAAATAACGGCATAAACATCATTTAGATAAAATATCTTTATTCAGAAAGAAAATAACAATCAAATAACAAATTTAAATTAAAACTAGTATTTACAATAGAAACAATTAAGCTATCTGCAAACTGTTGCAAAATTATTCATTAGATTAAATACTTTGACGATCACAATACCACTTGATACTTGATTCAGACAAAGCAATAAAATATTATTAATCTATATTATCTACTGAAATATCTCGGCAAATAGACAAAGCAAATACATGTCTCTATTTCATTGATATGATGGCAGATAATGGGATATGGAGACATCGTTGAGCCCACTTACGAGTAATAATGTTATTGTGGTATAATAATTCTATGTATGACACAGTAGGCTTTTGAGATCTTTGTAAAATGAACATACTTCATCATCATCATCATCAGCCATCTTCTCGAGATATGGCCAGCCCACTGCCATTTCAGCTTGCTAATCCTTTGAGCTATGTCGATAACCTTGGTTCTCTGTCGGATGTATTCGTTGCGAATCCTATCCTTCAGAGAAACTCCGAGCATAGCTCTCTCCATAGCTCGCTGAGCGACTTTAAACTGGTGGACCAGCCCTACCGTGAGTGTCCACGTCTCAGCTCCGTAGGTCATGACGGGTAGGACGCACTTACTTGAACATACTTACTTGGTACCTTTTGTACTAAGATACGAGACGCAATATTCTGGGTTTTGTTAGGGTTCCGTACCTCAAAAAGAAAAAAAGAACCCTTATAGGATCACTTTGTTGTCCGTCTGTCCGTCTGCGAACCCTCTTTTCTCAGAAACGCGTGGAGGTATCGAGTTAAAATTCACACCATTCGTATGATGAATATTTGATTTCTATAGAACCGTATGAAAACATCCACACACTGCGCATACGTAAACATTTCTTGTGTCCAGCTGCTACCACTTTTCACGATTAGAAGTGTTCGAAGTCAATAACTGGAAACTAAAAGTATCTACGTCACTTCTCAATTCTGTTATTAAGTTCTGAAATGTTCCCAAACTAAATCTTTGTACACCCAATTTTGTCTTTCCGCTGTCTATTCGTTTCTTCATAATTATCAACTTCGTCGACGACCAGCGCTGGCTAGGTCTCTTACGGGTGCTTAGCCAGCATTATGCTGAGTTAGAACATTTTTTTATTAACTTTATACATAAAATAAATAAATAAAAATAAATGTATGTATCTATTCTTTATGTGTGTCCTGATTTAATTGTTGTATTGTATTGCTGTAAATCGCGACTTGGCAAACGTAGTGTAGGACGCCCTCCGACCAGGTGGGATGACGATTTGCGAAAGACTGCTGGCAGATGCTGGATGCGGCAAGCTGAAGACAGGGCGCTATGGCGCTCATTAGGGGAGGCCTATGTCCAGCTGTGGACTGATGTAGGCTGATGATGATGAAGATGATTATTGTAAATAAATGTTTTTCTTCATCGTGCACAGCCACCTCGCGTATTGTTAAATATTGGTATCAGCTTCGTCCGTGGCCAACAACCGATTATTAACCGAAAATTTGAACAGAGGCATCGACATCCATCATTGGGAGAGAGCTCAGAGCTTCAGAGCTCTGGTCAGGTACATCTATATACTAGCAAGCCAGAAACATTTATAAAGTTAAAATTGTACTTTTAAGTCTACTTCTAAGTTACACAGAATATGTTTAAGGTATGTACCTTAAACAGGTGGTTTCCGCAACTAGGCCACTGGTGGGCCTTTTTTGCGTGTCGGGTGGAAGGCTGTTAATCTAACCACCCGATGTCCTCCAGGAAGGCCATTAGCTCGCTGATGCCGGTGCATGCCTCCCCAGGCGTCCTCGGTGTACCTACCAAGGTTAAATAACGGCATAAACATTATTTAGACACACACTCACAGAATATGTTTAAGGTACATACCTTAATACATATTCTGTGAGTGTGTGTCTTTACCCATGTAAATTGGAATAAATAAATTTATTATAATATAGATAGGTAGATAGATAGAAAATGCTTGCACATATAAATATAAAAAACATAACAAACAAAAATAAATGAAGTAAAAAAACCAAATGTAACAATTGGCGGTCTTATCGCTCAAGAGCGTGATCTCTACCAGAAAACCGTGGATGGATAGGATCGTTGGATTGAACAGGGATCTGTGTGCATAAATAAGAAGCTAATTACAAAATTCTAAATTGACTAACAATATTTTTTTATGAAATATTAGTGCATAATAATATTATTATTATATTATATCCGATTAATATACGAACCCGATACCCGCCAAGCGAAAACGAGCTCTATCACGATTTTGTTTTATAACACAGATTAGAGTAAAATTTATGCAATAATTGTTTAAAGTGCGTTAAAATACACTCGAGAGCAATGAATCCGGGTCACTCAAAGAATCCAAAAAATCTCGGAAAGTAAGAATGCTAGGTTAATGCAATAAATTGTATTTAATAGACAATTTAATACTCCTTAAATGAAAGTTAAAAAAATATGAGTCACCATACATTTTATTTAAAGCTACATAATTTATTATCACCACAGAGGCACATATACATCTGTAATCCGTAAGTAATTTTTAGGGTTCCGTACGCAAAGGGTAAAACGGGACCCTATTACTAAGACTCCGCTATCCGTCCGTATCTGTCTGAGAATTGTCTGAATCTGTCAAGAATCTGTCTGTCGGTCTGTCTAGGCTCCAGCCTGGTGACAGACGGACAGACAGATTCATGAGATACATTTCATGAACCGTGATTGTTAGACAGTTTTCACAGATGATATGATATATATCTGTTGCCGCTATAAGAAAATAAATACGTGATTTTTTGCAGTTTTTATAGATAATGGTACGGAACCCTTCGTGTGCGAGTCGACTCGCACTTGGCCGGTTTTATTACCACTTCTCTTGATGATAGCGCAGTATAGTAGTCTTTGCAGTTTAATTAATTCGTCTAGCCGGGCCATATCAAGCCGTCTACTATTGATGATAAAATAGATAACACATCAATCATCTAGTACCTTAGATAAGGATTAATAACACAAGCTCTGCTTAACTTGAGGCTAGATATGGCTGTGTGAATTTTAGATTTAAGATTTTATCTTCGATAAAATCTTAGACAATTCAATTGGAGAGGCGCAAATATACAGGTCTCGACAGAGCCTACGCATTTGCTCCCCTTGGAGTCGAGACCCTAGGTCCGTGGGGTACCGAGGCTCTCTGGGTTTTCAAAAAATATTCTAAGCGTCTGGTAGATGCGACACGTGACCCGAGAGCTGGTGAGTATCTGGCGCAGCGCATCAGCATTGCCATACAGCGGGGCAATGCAGCCAGTGTCTTGGGCACGCTTTCGACTGGTATTGATATGGATCAGTTGAGTTACCTGTAGATTGTTTGCAACAGTTTGCAGATAGCTCAAATGTTTCTATTGTAAATACTAGTATTAGTTTAATTCTATAATTTGATTTAATACATTTATTCAGAAAGAAAATAACAATCAAATAACAAATTTAAATTAAAACTAGTATTTACAATAGAAACAATCAAGCTATCTGCAAACTGTGGCAAACAATCTACAGGTAGCTCAACTGATCCATATCAATACCAGTTGGAAGCGTGCCTAAGACACTGGCTGCATTGCCCCGCTGTATAGCAATGCTGATGCGCTGTGCCAGATACTCACCAGCTCTCGGGTCACGCGTCGCTTCGACCAGACGCTCAGATAATTTTTTGAAAACCCGGAGAGCCTCGGTACCCCACGAACCTAGGGTCTCGACTCCAAGGGGAGCAAATGTGTAGGCTCTGTCGAGACCTGCATATTTGCGCCTCTTGAGATCTTCGGCTAAATCTGCCGCCGCACCAGCCCTCACGGAAGTCCTAGGAAGATGGGAAGGCGCGAGTGTGTCGACACATGTAGCGTCCCACACAATAGGCCTCCCCAACTCCCATGGGACTAGAGTCATGCCGTCAGGCCTCTTACCATCGTCACATAATTTGATTGTTATTTTCTTTCTTAATAAAGATTTAATAAAAAATGTAAACGATAAACAAGCTTGGGATGGGTTTTGCTCAAATTCGAAAACTAACAACCTAACAAGGTAAAGGTAATAAAGAAAATAAAGTAATTTCTTTTCTACTTTTTTCTTACATAAAAAAAGATTCAAGTGATCAAAAAATTAAAGTGATTTCTTTATTTCCTAGTTTACGTACAATTTGAGTTTTTTTGACAAGAGGGATTTTTGATCCAGGAGTATTCTTTGATTCCTAATATGGAGGGAAATAAAGCACTTTTAGCATTGAGTTTGTCGATGGTTCTACCATGTAAGCGCGCTCTGTACCATTTTTCCTGTGAGTAGATTAGTTCCCAACAACTAATTATCTTCCTACATTATTGTTCTTTTTCCTGAAGCCAGGCAAGCAAACCAGCGAACAAAAGGCAGTAATTAATTATGATAATCCCCTTGTCTATGCTGAGCTCATTAATTAATCTAAAAATATGTGCCTTTTGTTCTATGTCGAGTAAAAAAATAAGAAAACTGAGTACCAACCTTATATCACCTTTTGTATCGATTTTTATTTATATATTTAATTCGAATTGCAATCAGCTTAACTAATTACAATCAAAAAAGCTAATCATAGTCATTCGCTAATATAATGATGAATTGAGATAATAAATAAATAATAATAATAAATAATGCTGGACAATTCACTCAGCATTATCTAGCCCCAAGCTAAGCAGAGCTTGTGTTATGGGTACTAGATAACTGATATACATAATATAATACAATACATAGATAGATATTTTTTTATTATATACCTATAGAAAATGAGCAGAACACCCTGAACAAATGTCTGCAGATCGTACACACATTTGTCCCGAGGCGGGAATCAAAACCGCAACCTTCTGCGTCGCCTTCAGACCTTCGCCCACCGCGCCACATCGGTCGTCAAAGATGAATTTTGATATCGGATTTTATATCTAGGTAATTCTCTGATAATTATAAAGTTATAGGTAATTATAAAAATACTACTGTATGTAAATAAATGAATTTGATTAGGTATAACGAACTGTGTTCCGCGCATGTGCTTGTTGAGTGCGATAGCGTAGCTTCTCCAAAATTGCAACACCTTGGTACACAAAGGACGCCTGGGGAGGCATGCACCGGCGTCAGCGAGCTGCTGGCCTTCGGCGACACGCAAAAAAGGTCCACCTGTGGCCTAGTTGCGGAGACCAGTCCAGGAACAAGTAAGAACGGTGTTCTGTATGTCTGTTTGTGATGGAAGAACGCCAACGTTTCATTCCTTAAGGGCCTTATGGCTTTATCTCATTAGGACAGCACGGTGGCGCCACAAGTCGCGTCACCAAAAAATTGTGTACAGTCAAGTATGAAAAAACTCAAAAATCGAATCATAGTAAATATCCCATTATAAATGATTTTGATGTTAATAATCTTTCTTAAAATTATTTTAATCTGTTTTTAAACGCCATGAAAAAAGAAATAGAAATCTTTATTCATAGCATAAACATTAAAAAATATAAAAAAACAATAAAAAATACATAAAAACAACTGAGGTACAAAATAAGAAAACTTAATGCTACGAAATGGCGCCCGACTCAGCATTATGTTGCAATAGCCATGTTTCCGGTCCGGAACCGATCATCAGCAACATCAGCGCATTTGGTTAGGTACTTCAAAACCAACTGATGTCATAATCACATAGCAATCTGGAAATTTAAATTTTAAATGCATTTTTAGGGCACTCATCACACTAACTTTGTATATTATATATTTTAGTGGTTCATTAGCACGATAATTGTAAAACCTAATTAAGACACTTTTTAAAAATGTGTGTAATACCCTATTCGGCATCGCATCGAGCGTTTGCCTAGTTTGGACTCGGCTATTGAAAAAAAAATAGCTGCACATTTATTGGTGTTTAACAAAGTGTGTTACACTTTATGATGGTTGACCTTGCTCAGCGGCTTTTGCGCTAGCATCAAACATCTACATGGTAATTAGGGAAATTAAATTTTCTCTGATCGTAAACGTTCTCAATAAACAGAAGCCATGAAAATATATTAGCGATTCAACGATTTTCTGAAGCAATATTAATTTATCGGTAGGTACACAAAACCGGGATATTTTACCATGATTTGAGATGTTTTTTTCAAAAGGGCTTACTACAAATTATCAGATTATCTAGAAGATAAAAAAGCTTGGGACGGGTTTTGCTCCAACTCGAAAAATAACAACTAACAGGCTAAAGGTTTCTTTGTCGCTTCTTTACTTTAGTCTACATACCGAAGTGACCGAAATCAAAAATATCACTTTATTTCCGTGTCAATGTTTTATTTTAAGAATTTGACCTTTTCTAAGTGTACATTTTTGTATTTATGGAAATAAAGACTTTTTGATTTGATTTGAAATGTTTTGAGTTATTCAATAATAGGTAATTGGGCACAGCCAAATTAAATTTCACGAAATACTCTTCGCATCATATTTGAATTTTTACAAGGTTTTATGGCTTTGTAGAGTGTTACATAATCGTTTATTTGAAAAAAAAACAATAGCTTCATTTCTTTAGGCTTATAAAATAAGATTTAGAATTTTATACTATAAACAGGTTTATAAATAGTCATCATTATCAAATCAGAAATAAAGGTGTCATTGATTTTGTCCACAAGTGGAAGTGGAAAATAAACTACGAGTACCTACATTACGGCTTATAAACGAATACATTATTATTTGCATATCTAAGTCTACATATAATGTGATTTAGATACAGGTCAATATTTGTATAAGACTGGCTTAACATTACTTCGCTTACTAAGCTTAACATTATTTCCCTTTAAAATACTATTGTTAGTGCGGACCTGATCGACATCTGGCCAAGCATTAACATCATTGATGGAATCATCTACGGAGTATAAGGTTTCTTGATAAGATTTCGCTTTATGTACCTACTGTTTAAATTTACGAATAGGGAGCTCGGTTGCTTCAGATGGAAGTTTGCTATAATAAATAAATAAAATTTACGAATAGGGAGCTCGGTTGCTTCAGATGGAAGTTTGCTATAATAAATAAATAAAATTTACGAATAGGGAGCTCGGTTGCTTCAGATGGAAGTTTGCTATAATAAATAAATAAAATTTACGAATAGGGAGCTCGGTTGCTTCAGATGGAAGTTTGCTATAATAAATAAATAAAATTTACGAATAGGGAGCTCGGTTGCTTCAGATGGAAGTTTGCTATAATAAATAAATAAAATTTACGAATAGGGAGCTCGGTTGCTTCAGATGGAAGTTTGCTATAATAAATAAATAAAATTTACGAATAGGGAGCTCGGTTGCTTCAGATGGAAGTTTGCTATAATAAATAAATAAAATTTACGAATAGGGAGCTCGGTTGCTTCAGATGGAAGTTTGCTATAATAAATAAATAAAATTTACGAATAGGGAGCTCGGTTGCTACAGATGGAAGTTTGCTATAATAAATAAATAAAATTTACGAATAGGGAGCTCGGTTGCTTCAGATGGAAGTTTGCTATAATAAATAAATAAAATTTACGAATAGGGAGCTCGGTTGCTTCAGATGGAAGTTTGCTATAATAAATAAATAAAATTTACGAATAGGGAGCTCGGTTGTTTCAGATGGAAGTTTGCTATAATAAATAAATAAAATTTACGAATAGGGAGCTCGGTTGCTTCAGATGGAAGTTTGCTATAATAAATAAATAAAATCCGTTTATTTCAGGCACTTAAATTAAAGACCCATTTACACAAAGTTAAATACAAAAGATAAAATACATAATGTAAATGTAACTAAACATTTTATGTATGTATTACACAGAGCAAAATGCTGCTGGGCCGTTATTTTCTATTTCCGTCCATGTGGACGGATATCCAGTGCTGGTAAATTGGGCTGTTGTACACCGTGTCAGAGACAGCCTTCAGTATACAGTTACCCGAGCGATTTAGCCTACTCCAGAAAGACGCCACTCTAGAACGGATGATGGCAAAGAAGTCCGAAACTCCCGCCTCTGAGAACGTGCTTGACGCACTGCAGTACCTCGGTAGCCTCATAAGAGTCCGGTAAGCGTCATTGTACTGGACTCTTATGGTATTAATAGCTTTTCTGGTAAAGTTCAGCTGTATGTAAGTTTTTTATGCGTAAAGAACCGATAACCGCTGGGGCAAACGTGTTCTTGAGTGAAGACCACGACGCGTGACCCGACAGCTGGGAGTATTTGGCGCAGCGCTTCAGCATTGCCACAGCACGGTCACTTCCGACTAGTATTGATATAGATCGGTTGAGCTATCCGTAGATTGTTTGCAGTTAGTCAGTCTGGAGTTAGCTAAATGTTATTAGTAATAGGTGTTTATTCACACCATCGGAGTACTAAATACTAATAAACTCAAACTCGATAACTTTATTTCTTTAGGCTTACAAAATAGTGCTTATTTTGACAAGTCAAATTTAATACTATAAACAGGTTTATAAGTAGTTTTTAATATGGTGTGTACTTTAAATGATTCGTTGTAACTGGCCAACGAACTGGCTAAAATTTAGCTAGGAGGCATCGTCAAGGCTAGGTATGTATATTCCGGAAAAACGCGTTATAAGCCGCGTACAAAGCTTGTCAGTAATCCTAAGATTTATCTATACTAATACAATAAAGAGGAAAGATTTGTTTGTTTGAATTGAATAAACTTTGAAACTACTGGACCGATTTGAACAATTCATTAACCTACGAAAATTTAATAATGTCCCAAACATTTTCAACGTAAATTCAAGGTAAATTTGGCCAGTGCGAGTCCACTATAAACCAAAAAGCTAAATTCTTTAACCATTAGAATCCAAGAAACAGTGCTTGGACGGATGCGGAACGCGCGTCTAGAACCGCACTCACCCTGAAGAAGTCCCTCGTTAAGGGATGAAACGTTGGTGTTCTTCCAACACAAATAAGGTTCGTAGTTAACCCGCTTACATCCGTAATGAATTCGTCAAACTACGATAGTTTTTATAGTAAAATTAGAATCCTACATTATCCCTGATGAAAATAGGCTATAGATAGAATATACCTGTTCGAAGCCGGGGCGGACCGCTAGTAATAAATACAATGATTTGTTATTTGCTGATGATTCATCACCCTGCGGTTTTTGGCAGTCGTATTAATGATAGAATATTAATGATGGCCTCCGATAATAAGGAAAAATTGATGGGGGGATCACGTCCTGGGAATACGTGTACAGGGTGGCTTTTTGAGATGGGAATGGATGGCCAAATCCGAAACAATGAAATTAAGAGAAAATTTATGTAAGGATTTATGGACACCATTTATGAGAAAATATAAAGTTGCGAGGTGTCAAGGGACACCCGGATGGAACGAAGTTCCTTTCTATAAGAGAGAGAGACAGACAGAGAAAAATGCGCACGCCGCACGGCTTACAATAGCTTACTATGAGGAGCAAGGAGTTTTTTCCGTCCAGCCCCCTTTCACAACGCGCGATAAGGAACTTAGTTCCAAAAACCGCGTAACTACTTATTTATTAAATTCTTCATTAGAATTTACATGGATAAATCCTATTCAAATAGGCTTGAGGTAAGCACACCAGTTTTTTGAAAAGAGTAATAATAGTTATATAATTTTTACATTGGAGCTTGTTAGGAGGAGTACCTATTTACTAAAATTCAACTCACACTTGTCACAAATAGCTATTTTCTTTAATTTTCAATGATGTAATTTTTTTGAAGATATTAATCTCTTTCAGCAGTATGATCTGAGAAAAATAATGTCAAATTCTTAGAAAAATCCACGTACAAAAGCTTTTAATCTTAATATTCATCTATGCTAATATTATAAATGATCTAAAAAATCTAAATGCAGTTTTTGTTTTCTCATAAATCGAGGTCATGACTTTTTTCACGACTTTTTGACTCATCTTATTGACTCATTTTGATCATAATTTCGAATTTGGCCATCCAATCTCATCTGAAAAAGTCACTTTGTATAGCTACTACGAAAATCGGTGGTGCAAGCTGGAAACACTAGAGAGATTTTATAACCACTTACCACATAGCAAAATAATTCAATAAAAATAAAATGTTTCATTACTTTTATTCACAAAGGTTTATGGTAGTTTACAAATATAAAAAACTACGGATAAGGTATTCAGAAGCAAGAAATGTAGACTTTAAAGACGTAAATTCTACCCTACACGTAAGTTTTACGATTATGGTTTACCGATACATTACTTCGTTTTAAAACCCAATGGGTTTCTACCTACTCATCATAAAAGACAAAAACAAAATTGCAATCAAAAAATAGGAACAAATTAGAATTAGTGTTTACAATTGAATTAATTGAGCTAACTGAAGACTGGTAGATATCATAATTATTATTTATTTTTTTATTTATTTTTAAATTTTCGGAAAACTTACAGCTAGAAAAATCACAAATAAAGAAGACTATTTTTAGTAAGCACATGAGAATAGATATACCTACTTAAGCTGAGGGCTATTTACAGAATTTCCATTACTAGCATAATACATTTATATACTTAATATTCAGTAGTAATGGACGACTATAAATAAAAAACATAAATTACCAAACATGATACAAAGATAAACTAAACTAAAAAAATACATAGACACTTTGCACACACTTAAAATAAAACAAAAAAAAGTACCTAGTAGTATTATCATAATTCATGGTTTTTCTTTTTCTTAAGCTATGCGTGCAATTAAATTAATTATTTCGCACTTCTTGCCAAATCGAATTTGATAAATTAAGTAGAAAATCGAGTATTAAATCAGTAGATTATAAAGATTATAATAAATAAATAAATAATGCTGGACATTTCACACAGCATTATCTAGCCCCAAGCAAAGCAGAGCTTGTGTTAGAGGTACTAGATATCTGATATACATAATAGAATACATTACATAGATAGATATTTTTTATTATATATAGAAAACGATCAGAACACGCTGAACAAATGTCTGCTGCTAGTACAAACATTTGTCTCTTGGCGGGAATCGAACCCCCAACCTCCTGCGTCACAGGCAGACCTTTGCCCACCGCGCCACACTTACACTACATTTATAATGTGTATCTGTTAGTTTTTTTGTCTCATTACAGTTCCTACACGGATGAAACAGTTTCATTTTAATTGTTTTTTTTTAGTTTTGAAAATTAAAAATTGTTTTAGTTGTTTAAAATATGTTATTCTACATGTTAAACAGTTGTTAGGACATCCTTTATTTTAAACGATTGTATATTAAAATTTTCAATGATGACGTTCGTCAAAGTAAATAAGGTGTAAAGTAAAAAAAAAACACTCGTTTGTGATGAATGACGAGCCACCAACCTAGTGATATTAAATTATTTGATGGCAACCCTCGAGATAAGAGGTTAATTTGCACCGATCCTATATTTTGATGGTGATAAAACAAAAAATGAAAGGTTTTTTCAGTCATATTTTAGATTGGAAATGAAGGTAAATTTTGCGATATTTTCCTCAAATAAGATCGAATTTGTTCTTAAATATTACCTATCTCTAATATAACCTTTTTCTAGCAATGAAAACATTTAAATTGTTAAACATATTATCAAGGAATAAAAAGTAAAGATTGAAAAATTAAAAAATTAACATGGTTTTTTTAGTTTTTAATTATTATTGATATTATATTGACTGAAAATCTACATGCTCTGATAAAAGTACAAAAGAGTTTACGAAAGTTTATTCTTTTCTACATAAAAAATAAAACAAATTTGATAATCTTTGCCCGTGCACAATTGTCTATTTTTACACTAACTAGACGGGACTCGAGAAGGGTCAAGACTCAAGACTGAAGCCCACTCAGTCTCAACTTGGCCTAGTGACATCAAAATAACGTGTCAACCTAAAAGCAATTTCTGGTCTTGATGGATATGTAGCTATTTTGTAACAGTATTGAAGCTCAGACGGATATATGAAATAAGTGGATAAAAACGCGAAGTCTTTAAGTTCTATTAACCGACACCAAGAGGAGGTTCTATTTTCGGCGGTATGTTTTTTATAATGTATGTTCGTCGATATCTATCTAGTATTATCAATATTGACTGAGAAATTAAATAAGTTTCCAAAAAAATTTGATTCTAGGACTCGAACCTGCTTTTTTTACTATTTGGGAATTTGAATTCGTTTTATAATTTCTTAAAACGCTAAATTTTAATTGTTTTTGGTTATTTCTATTGCGACGCTGATGGTTGCGATTTCGATTCCACACAGAGAAGAACCGACAACCGCTGGGGTAAACGTGTTCTTGAGTGGAGACCGCGACTCGGCAAACGTAGTGTAGGACGCTCTCCGACCAGGGGTGGGATGACAATTTGCGAAAGACTGCTGGCAGATGCTGGATGCAGCGCTCATTAGGGTGGGGGGAGGGGGTGCTCATTAGGGGAGGCCAATGTCCAGCAGTAATTCAGTAATATTTATTCACTTAAGACATGGTACAAAAAACATTCGTGGAACAATACAGTAGAGCTGCATATCTCGCCCGAGTACAGGCACGTGGCAGTGGACTATTAAAGGCTGATGATGATGATGACTTATAAATAACAATCTTAAGTACTGATCAAAGTCGAATTATGAAATTAACTTTAAATAATAGACTCAAATTATTATATTTCCCTCGTCATTAACAGAGTAGGTTTTCAGCTATGCCGAGCTATAACTTTCTTCCCCAAATATAGAGATACATACCCTAAAATAGAATTGTTAGCTTGAAAGCTGTAGTTATATTTTTAGAACCCTGTTGGGTCAACCCTCAAATATTCAACAGAATCTAATTTATCTCGAAAAATTTACCGGTTGACCTATTTGAGGTGGAGACAAAATTAGGCATGAACTGGAACGGACAACTACAAGGTGACTCAATGTTTTGGAATTGTAATGTCCTGGTTCGTAAACTGTTGGTTTACGAACCAGGAAATTTCAATTCCAAAAACCTGAGTGTTTTTTTGTAAGCTAAATCAAGATTTTTTATATTTTTCCCGTGTTTTGAGATCGAAGCCGAAACCCCCCTGAAAGTCCTTCACTTTTGTTACACCCTGTATTAAACTAAAATATAATCCAATTATTTATTATTTTAATTTATTTAACTTCTGCCTGCCACTTTGCTCGTTCTTAATCTTATTTTGTGCAAAAAGCCCAATAATTAATTGTCTTGTATACGTAGACAATATAAGGGATATATTACAGATTATAACGAGAAATAATCATTGTTTGATTGTCCTATCATCTCTCAGTGTCCAAAAACTGTATAAAAACCCAGGATCGTCCTAAACATTAAAATTAACGAGCCTTAAAATAAGTTGAAATATGTATTACAATTTTAAACTCCCTTCTCGTTGTCATTGCCACGCTGCGCAATAAAAAATAGAATAACCTTGTACATAATTTTAGACCACTTTCATTGAACCACCCTGTCCAAATATGCTCACGCAGACTGTATGAATAGGAAATGAACCTGAATGAAGCTTTTGGAGGGAAATCGGAGCTATGGATAGCAGAGATCTCTGCCCGGTGAACCGGTCTCTGTAGCAACCATAATCTACCTGTGAAATGGTAATATTCAGGTTGCCTTTTTGAGGTGGAAGTCCCAATCGGAAACCGTGGAAGTTAGAAAAGTCATGAGAATGAGTCATAAGGTAGGTACTTTGATTTACGAGTAAATAAAATAGCTTTTTTATTTACTCGTAAATACAACGCACGTCTTGATCCGTTAATCTTTTTAAATCTATTATTTTTGAAGAAAATCGAAACGAATGATTGTTAAAAAAATGATACACTGTATTTTTGTACTAGATTTGTTTGATGATAAGGATGCATCTTTACAAAGAAATCATCATCATCAGCCGATATTAGTCCACTGCTGGACATAGGCCTAAAGAAATACATACTTGAAAATAAAGAAAAAGGCAATTTTTACAATTTTAGTTTAAATACAAAGCATAAATGAGACAATTTTAATAGTTTTTCGAACAATGGGTGTCCAGCCTGTATTTTAGGTGTTTATCTCCGATAAAACCGCGAATGAATTTCGTAAAATAATCGAAAAAATTCTTAAAAAAAGTAAGCTGTGCACATTTTCACATATCATGGAGATCATGACTTTTTCACGACTTTTCTCTAACTCTCGAGGTTTTCCATCCACTCCCATCTCAAAAAGTCAACCTATAATACACTAAAGTGCTTATAAAATTCTAGTCACACCTTTAACAGAGATGTCCAAAACACCCGCGACAAATATATGCAGATCGTACAAACATTTGTCCCAAGGCGGGAATCAAACTCGCAACCCCTTGCATTGAAAGCAGATCTTTGCCCGCCGCGCAACAGAGATGGTCTGATATGTTCTGGTAATTGAAATGGTGGTGGTACAAAGGAAAATTCATAATTCAAAAACGTTTATTTCTTTAAGCATACAAAATAAGCACTTAGACAAGACTTAGACAATTTATTTATTTATTTATTTAAAGGTGTTATTGATTTTGTCTACTTAAATTTTTGTTCCACTCGTGGAAGAATGGGAAAATAAACCACTAGTAAGTTAGTATATATGACTTCTAAACTAATAAATTATTATTTGCATATCTAAGTCTAAATATATATGCGATTTTGGTAGAGCTCAATATTTGTATATGCTTAAGCTTAACATAAATAATGTTTATATACCTACTATTGTCGGTGTGGAACTGGGCGACATCTGACCAAGCATTTACATCATTTATGTAATCATCTATGGAGTAATAGGCTTTCTTTATAAGACTTCGTTTTATGTACTGCTTAAATTTAAGAATAGGGAGCTCAGTTGCTAGATAGTTATAGATAGTTGATAGAAGCTTGTTATAGAAGCGAACGCAATGTCCCATAAATCAATACACCTAAACTACCTTAGTAGACCTTTTAGATGTACATTCGTATCAGTTAACATTGAACTGACGTAAATCAATTATGATAATGTGTTCGGTATTAGAGCTTAGCGCGGGAGAATCAATTCTGGGAGAGTGATATTCAAAAGGAAATTAAATAAGTTGCCGAAACTGAACTGAACCGCGATTCCCAACCTGCAGGCCCGCGTGGGGATTATGGGCATTACCCCACACGAGATAAAAAAATCGGGGAAGGCCGGCGTCGAGCCGTGGACCATTATAGGCTGTTGAGTTTGAGGTAAGCTTGGATTGACAGTTCTCATGGAAGAAACAATAAAGTACAGGGTGTCCGGTGGCAGAATTTAGTTTTAAAATCTAAATTTCTCCGTAACGGCTAAGCGTAAGAGTGGGGAGCGGGCGGCGCTGAGTTCGTCGATCGTGCGGGTTTTTTAATCGTTTAGTATCTTTAGATTACTTTTTACATCGGATATTTTAGACTACTTTCTGCCCGCGGCTTTACACACGTTGTTTCTATGGAAACGTTTAAAGGTCATTCATATCCCATGAGACAGTTCCCATCAAACATAGGCTACTTTTATCCTATAAAACAGTTTTTTCATCCAGATCGGTTCAGTCGTTATGGCGGGAAGATGTAACAAGCATCCTTCATGATCCTTCCATCTTCCATACATATGCAAACTTTCGCATTCATAACATTAGTGTGATTTAAATATGTGCTAAGCTACCACGCATAAAATAGTTGGGTTATAAGGTTTATTTTTAGAGTTTTAACCCATCTACCCACTCATGAGTGGACACAACCTTTAACGAATATATTTCCATTATAACGTGTAGAAACTGGTAACAGATTGTTCAGTCGACAAACATAGGATAATCTCTTTGGAAGGACGGAAATTATGTAGATAACGAACGCGGCCGGTTCGGAGATGATGGTCTGTCACGTAATACGGTCCATTATTACAGAGAGGCTATTATGGAAGACTAGTGTTTGTATCCGGCTTTGTGGGAGTTTGTTTAAGACGATACTCCGAGAAAAACTAGCGCTGCCACCTATTTTATCTTGTTATTTGGTTGAACAAATGTAATTTCAAAATTTTCAATGGGCTGTTATAGGTACCTATTTATAAGTTTTTCTTTCATGCCTCTAGAATAGTTATATTTTGTATAGTTAAGGCAGAGATGCGATAATTGAGTTAGGTGGCCACAAAGTGCAATATCGTAAACTGCCCATTGATAATTTTGAAATTACCGTTGTTTAACGAAATAATAAGATAAAATATGTGGTGGCACTAGTTTGGTTCGGGGTATCGTCTTAATAAAGGAAGATAAGTAATGAGATGGTCTTGCCAGAGCCCAAGCATTTGCTCTCCTTGGAGTTGAGACTCGTTGGTCCATGGGGTACCAACGGGCTCCGGGTTTTTATAAATTTATCAGAGCGTCTGGTTGAAGCAGAGCGGAAGGTCTTATGTTCCTTATAATATTTTTTTTTTATTATACAGTGTGGAAATTAAACTCAGGCCCTGGAGGGAAACTACTTAAAATCCTTAAGCTAGCTCATTTTACTTAAAGGAGACATTCCTTTATTTTTAAAAAGAAACAAATCTGCATTAAAATATTTTTTTAAACTCGCTTGCTTCGCCCGGGACTCGAACCAACTAAAATTTAAAAAAATAAACACTCTTTATTTTATTATACTAATCGGTAGTATTAATATTCAGGATAAAGTTTCTCTAAAAAATATTTGGTTACTGTTCACTTTTAACAAGTAAAAGACACGTAACAGTTCTGTTATCTCTCCAACACAACACGATTAGATGGCCTGCAAGAAGTCCAGACCTGACGCCCATGGACTTCTTTTTATGGGGTCATGTAAAAAATGTTGTTTATGAAACTTGCTATGAAACCGTTCAAGAGCTAAGGATTGCGGTAGAAAATGTTATCAGGGGCATACACCACAACACTTTGCTGAAGGCTACAAGAAATGAATTTCAACGGCGACTAATGTTGTGTAGCCGGAACGACGGGGCTCATTTCGAACAATTTATCAGTTAAATAATTTAAGTGTTACAAAATTGATAGTAAAATAAAGTTGATGTTAGATTTAACGATTATTTTTATTTTTAAGACCAAATGTTTGTTACAGAAACTTTATCCTGAATATTAATACTACCGATTAGTATAATAAAATAAAGAGTGTTTATTTTTTTAAATTTTAGTTGGTTCGAGTCCCGGGCGAAGCAAGCGAGTTTAAAAAAATATTTTAATGCAGATTTGTTTCTTTTTAAAAATAAAGGAATGTCTCCTTTAAGTAAAATGAGCTAGCTTAAGGATTTTAAGTAGTTTCCCTCCAGGGCCTGAGTTTAATTTCCACACTGTATATTTATAGCCTATAGACCTTTGTTTGACCGCAATCTCACTTGATGGAAAGTGAAAATGTGGCCGACGATGGATCACGAAGGTCTAGAAGATACTTATTAACTGTTGTCTTAAAGAGACCCACGTTGTAATTGACGGAAACAAACAGCAGCGCGTTACCAGAACTAAGAGCTGTTAACAACTAGAGTTTGCTATTGAAACAGTTTTCCTAACTGCAAACTATGCTGCCAAAAGTGCCCAACCAAAATCAGGTTGATAACGTGCTTGTGCCTCATGGACTAAGTATCAAAATATTCGAATATCGCATTCACTGCCTAGCGTTTGCGGTGCAGCTCGTAAGAATCCCACTGCGGCTACACCAGGTTGAAGATGCGTCATGGGCAACAAAAGTGTTAGATTAAGCCACTGCCGTGCGATTACGTTAACATAATTCCATTCAATTCATCGCCATATGGGAGACGGGGTATAAAAGATTTCGGTTTTTATCACATATATAATCAAACATCAATTTCATTTAATTTTGTTTAGGTGACTGAACTTTTTAACCTTTTACTTATTTTACTCATGCTTAACTTTGTTTTGCTCGACAATGTCTAGTTAAATATCTGTTTGTACCACGTTGTGGTACACTGCGCGGCCACAGAGGAGGCCAGACAGAAAACGGGATTGAAAAGTCTCATAGAGACATCAAACCTGTCCACACCCATAGAAAAGCTGAAACGAAGCTGTCAATCTCCAAAAGTCCTGCTCCGATACTTCAAGGAGCTGGGCTGGTTAGGGCCTGGTTAGGCAGGGGGATAATGCACAATACACTCCTATGCGAGATGTCAGTGCAGATCCCAGTTCCCCCACTTAGAATTAGAATTAGAATTAGAATCTGTTTGTACCCTTCAATCAGAATTTCTGAAATCATGCAAAAAGGTAAAGTGTAAGTAGTTATCTGAAATGATAATTGACTTTTACTTAGTACCTTGAGGTTGACGTTAAATATTCCGTCGTCCTAAGGGTCTATCCCGCTAGAAAGCTATATCATCCATCACCCACTACATGGGGTAGCCCATCTATTTTTAGTAAAATATTGGCATCTAAAATCGTTTATGACCACTCTCCCCGGATGGCACATTCAATGGCAATGGGATATTTTACCATAATCGCACATGCTTTTAATGTACACTCACATATTAGTGCTGGATGCCGAATTCACGCACCACTGCTTTGGGCCGAGAACGGATTTCCTGTTAGTCCAATCCAAACATAATAATAAACGAGTAATATCTACACAAAGGCAACACTTTCAACACGCTTCAAAAAGTATGACCGCGAAAAAAGGTTTCCGCACGAAAAAAGGATTTCCATAAGTGAATTTTACACACGTCTCTTGATTTAACCAAAAGCTGGCTTTCCACGGTACAAAAAGTTTATTGTGGGCCAAACTAGCCTATGGTCGCTACCTTTTTCTTTTTATACATGCGGTCTTTCGTATAAATATATAAATAATGCTGGACAAATCACACAGCATTATCTAGCCCCAAGCTAAGCAGAGCTTGTGTTATAGGTACTAGATAACTGATATACATAATGTAACACAATACATAGATAGATATTTTTAATTATACATAGAAAACGACCAAAACACCCTGAACAAATGTCTGCTGGACAAATGTGTGTAGGATCTCCTACACACATTTGTCCCGAGGCAGGAATAGAACCCGCAACCTCCTGCGTCGCAGGCAGACCTTTGCCCACCGCACCACAGAGGTCGTCGTATATTCTTTCGTATAATATACGCCTATATCTGGTCAGTCCAGCGCTTGAGTCTAGCAATGCTTTAAATGCTTTTTAAATACATGCTTTTAATGAGAAATAGATTATTATAATAATTTTAGACAATTCACACAGCATCATCTAGCCCCAAGTTAAGCGCTCCGCTGTGTTATGGGTATTATGTAGATGACGAATATACTTACTTAAAATATAATTTCAAGAACTTAACAAGAACCGAATGGTCTGTTGCGTGACGATGGTAAGAGGCCTGACGGCATGACTCTAGTCCCATGGGAGTTGGGGAGGCCTATTGTGTGGGACGCTACAAGTGTCGACACACTCGCGCCTTCAGCGGGTCAATGCAGCCAGTGTCTTAGGCACGCTTCCAACTGGTATTGATATGGATTAGTTGAGCTACCTGTAGATTGTTTGCAACAGTTTGCAGATAGCTTAATTGTTTCTATTGTAAATACTAGTTTTAATTTAAATTTGTTATTTGATTGTTATTTTCTTTCTGAATAAAGACTTAACTAGTAAAACCAACAAAAAGAACTTAATATGAAGAATCTTGCTCAAATTGTACACCATGACTTACCTTGTATAACTTTCAATGCTATAATGGTGAATAAATACAAAATAAAGAATACATTACACAGACAGGGTTTTTATATTTTGCATAGAACCATTACGTAGAATATTTGAATCCTTTGTCTTATTATATTTTTAATCGAACCAAAACTTTGCTCAGTGGATGCCAGCCTAAAACAGCTACAGTATGGCCCTTCGGTATAATTTAAAAGTAAATTGCGAGCTCAGTGCCAAATGGTGTAGACAAAGTCGATTTATTTTTCGCTTATCAGTACATTTTTTATCGGAACCTTTTCTATTTTACTCATGTTTTGTTTCCATGGGAAATGAAGGTAAAAAACCGGATAGCAGGCAGATTGATGAAAAAAGTGTCACAAGGCCCGAACTGTGGGAGATAAAAGATAAATTGCAACTAACAGAGAATACGACCTTGACGAACTAAGTGGCGCAGTAAGCGAAGGTCCACCTGTGACGCAGTAGGATAAGATGTTGGTTCGATTCCCGCGGAAAGAGAAATGTTTGTCCAATCTGCAGATACATATATTTTGTCCCTGGTCTGCTGGTTTTCTATGTAGAAATGTTGGTAGAACCTAATAAAAACATAATTATCAAAATAATGTAAAAAGTTTATCAATTATCAAGTATAGCCTTGAGCTTAACACAAGCTGTGCTTACTTTGAGGCTTGATTATGCGACTAAACTAACTAACTAATGCTAAACTTCAATGTTTCCCCTGTAGATGAAGTGAACGGAGCAAGAGACCGTAGGAAGTCGCGAAGATTTTTGACTAGGCGAGTACTTGATTCCGTGGCTCAGTTTGTAAAAGCATACCCATTTTGAAGAATTTTAGGTTGGGGGTTCAAGTACCGCCGAAGTCGAATCTATGTGGAATAATATTTTATTACTCCACAAAGATTTTACATTAAATTAATTAGTTTCCTGTTGGTATTTGTAGTGTTTGCAGAAACTAAATGCCATGCAAACATACACTATCTCGTGGTCCATGTATTGCCAAAGCAAGCTGTTACTGTCATACGTCATTGACGGGTGACAGACAGTCAGTTGACGTGGTCAACTGACGTGTCAGGCAAGTCCGTAGCGCGGGAACACCAGTTGCTCTGAGGCCGTTGGCGGGTTGTGTGCTGCTTGGCAATATGTGGATGTAGCGAACCAGTGTTCTTCTGATGGGATTCAATATCGGTCATAAGACCTCTACAGTATTAACCTGAAAGTTTTCCCGTCTATTATATCATGGTCCGGAAAGGATCATTTTTTAAATTATTCGTTGCTTTATGGTGTACCAGCTATAACGGCTCAACGCTGGAATTCAGCATGAGTGACGCTTTGCGCGCTGCGGATGACCGATTTAGACGGAGCACATCGTGCAGAGAAAGGTCCTACATAAAGGTTCCGACCCTTAGCCATGAGGTTATCTCCTATCCATACCAGGTTGTCTGGCAGAGATCGCTCTTGAGCGATAAGACCGCCAATTGTCACTTATTGTTTATGTGTTTAATTTGTAAATTGTTTTTAGCTTAAGTGTGCAATAAAAGTATTTTCTATCTATCTATCTACGCGAGGAGAGATGATGTACCTACCTGATTTCTATAAGGATACATCGTAGTTGATGCCTATAAATAATCTTCCATCTCGTAAGTCGAAACAATAATTTCAACGTCACCTATCCTACTAATATTATAAACGCGAAAGTTTATAGGTATGGATGGATGGATGTCAAATCAAATATCAATAACGTTTATTTCCTTAAGCTTACAAAATAAGCACTTAGAAAAGTCAAATTTTATACTTTAAACACGTTTATAAATAGTAATTATCAAATAAGAAACAAGGTGTTATTGATTTTGTGCACTTAAATTTTTTGTCCACTAGTGGAAGAAGTGGAAAATAAACCAATAGTAAGTGTGTATGACTTACAAACTAACACAATATTTGATGGATGTTTGTTACTCTTTCACGTAAAAACTACTAAACGGATCTGGATGAAATTTGGCACACAAATAGTTTGTAGTCTGGAATAGCACATAGACTATATTTTATCCCGAAATTCCCACGGGCACGGGAATTACGCGGGCGAAACCGCGAGGCGCTGCTAGTAAATAAAATACGACTTCCCATATTCACATTATCCGTAATTATGAAGCAATCGATAAACATACATAAAAAATATACAGCAGAACATAGAACCTCCTGAATGCAGTAAAATATAAAGCTATAACCAGTTTTCCCTTGCATACGCAAATCTTGCATTGAAGTTTATTCCTAAGCGATTGGACATAAAGTTCAATTTAAAAGCAGTGGTAACGAAATGAGCAATGAACCGATAATACATTCAAATATGAAGGTATTGAAATGATATCGTTCGAAACGATTTAGTTTTGCATTTTATTTTTAAACTGGCTTATGTTTTCAGCGTGAAAGAATAAAGTGTTTTTTATGAAATTAGTTTACGGCGTAGAGGCTCTACGGCGTAGCAGTGCTACGTCGTAGCAGTTCTACGTTGTAGCAGGTTTACGTCGTAGCCGTTCTACTTAGTAGCATAGACATTATGATAGTAGCATATATTTCAGGTTTAGATTCATTTGTTTCAATACATGCACACTAACTACTTTATATAATATATATATTATATTATATATTTATATATAATATATATATTATATTATATATTTATATAATATATATATATATTATATTTTCATTAGATTTTTATGTATATATTTATATTATCTCGAGAAGAACCGACAACCGCTGGGGTAAACGTGTTTTTGAGGCTGGAAACCGCGACTCGGCAAACGTAGTGTAGAACGCCCTCCGACCAGGTGGGATGACGATTTGCGAAAGACTGCTTGCAGATGCTGGATGCGGCAAGCTGAAGAAGGGGCGCTATGGCGCTTATTAGGTTAGGCCTATGTCCAGCAGTGAACTAATATAGGCTGATGATGATGATGATATTTATATTGAAAACTATCAGTAGGTATTTGTTCATTTTAAATTAAATAATTAACATTCTTTATAACACGCCACCGTGTACTTGTTCTATCACTCCCTGTCCATCCAAAGGTTGCCTGGCAGAGATTTTTTTCCTTCTACAACGCTGACTACATTTTGTGAGAGCTTATCGGAGAAGGTTTTGCGCGGAATTGTTACTAAATATTTTCATCTTTATATTTAGACTATATTTTCCAAGCATTATATACCTACATAATTTGACGGTTAAATTTACTGTAACTACCTTTGAATAAATGCGGTTTTGAGGTTTATTTATAGGACTAGAACTAAAAAGGTGAAGTGCGTGTCTGATCACGCGAGTCGTAGTGTTTCGAAGTTGAATGATTAATTCAAGTAATACTTACACCTGTTTCAAATACCTACCAGCCTATCTAAATCGTTCATTCAATTATGCGACCGTATGTACGAAATTTTCCTTTTTTATTTCAGAACAAAATTAAAGTTCTCTTGGAATGTGTAATTAGAAACATTTATATTTTATATTTCAATTTATATTTTGGAAACTTGTAATTAGCCCTCAGTAACATATCATGCATGTATCATGCATGTTATTTTAAGTAAAGACCTTTGTCAAATCATAGCTGTAAGTTTTCCAAAAAATCGAAAAATAAAAATAAATAAAATAAACATGTCTAGCAAATTACGACGACCTCTGTGGCGCAGCGGGCGAGAGTCTGCCTGCGACGCAAGAGGTTGCGGGTTCGATCCCCGCCTCGGAACAAATTTGTGTACGATCTGCAGAAATTTGTTCCGTTGGTCTGGGTGTTTTCTATGTATAATAAAAAATATCTATCTATGTAATGTATAATATTACGTATATCAGTTATCTAGTACCCATAACACAAGCTCTGCTTAGCTTGGGGCTAGATAATGCTGTGTGAATTGTCCAGCATTATTATTATTACTGGACGTAGTAATCAAAACATTTAAAAGTGTTTTATGAGTATTGCTACTGTTTTAGATACTTCAATAATAATATTATATAATATATATATTAAGAAAGAAAATAACAATCAAATAATAAAATTAAATTAATACTAGTACATACAATAGAAACAATTTTTGCAAACAATTTATAGGTAGCTCAACTGAATATATAATTATAATATATAATACGACAACTAAAAGCTAAATTCAAATTCCTGTATATTTTACACTGTTTTTTAGGGTTCTTTACAAAGTAAAAAAAGGAACTCTTGTGGATCATTACATTACGGATGTAAGCGGGTTAACTACGAACCTTATTAATGTTGGAAGAACACCAACGATTCATCCCTTCACTTGTGAGACTTCTTCAGGGTGAGTGCGGTTTTTATGGATCACTTGAAAATCTGTCTTTCCGTCGCCCGTCTGTCAACCATTTTTTAATTTAAGGCGCATACGTCACCCAAAGTGGCGCCGGCCGCCACCTAATTTATCTTATTATTCCGTTTAACAAAGGAATTTTCAAAAATCCTTCTTCCAGTTTGTGACACCTATCATAAGCTTATTTTTAATGCCTCTGTAATAGTTTTATTCTCTTTAGTTTAGAGGAGATACGAAAATAGATTTTGGTGACCACCAAGGGCAACTTCGTCTTAAGAGACAAAATAGTAAATGAGGATGACGCTTGTCAAAATGAAAAAAAAAAATGATTTTCAGCCGAACGTCGCCTGCTGAAACCCTAATTTGAAGTCGGTCGAAAAATACAGCTAGGTGAGTTATGATATCAAAATATTCCGCTTACAAGCATATACATAAAAAACCAACCCCAATTATAAGTTATCTTTGAAACGAGGGTCCGACCAGCATTATCACCATAACATCCCGCAACTTTAGGGTTTCACAACTTTGCTCGTCAAAAACTTGGCCTGTAAACCCTTGCTTATCTGTGTAAATACTTAGTTAATCTACAAAAGGTAAATTCAGATGTTTTTGCTATTTAATCATCAGACTATTTTCCCTTATTAAGCTGCACTTTGATTACGAATGAAAATTGACAACGCCCAACTTCCGGACTCCGGGCAGATATTCAGTTGTTTCTTTGCGAGTAAAATAGTATAATCCCAATTGCAAATATCCAAACGCAGCTGTTACTCTGAATTTTTCTTGCAAGTTAAATCCAATAACAACTTTGGACCGACCCAGGATTTGAACCCGGGATGTCAATATCAGCGTTTGTACAAGCGACCACTAGACCAACGACACAGTCACTGATTCATCTGAATTGACAAGTACATACTGGTCAATGTGTTATGGGTATAACTGATATCAGTTATCTACATAATGCCCTCAAAATCTTTCCTTAGCTTGGATGATTCTAAGCATAATATCGTCATTTCAGATTAATCAGTGACTGTCTCGTTGGTCTAGCCGTCGCTTGTACGAACGCTGATATTGAAATCACGAGTTTACACCCTGGGTCGGTCCAAAGTTGTTATTGGATTTTACTTGCAAGAAAAATTCAGAGTAACAGCTACGTTTGGAAATTTTCTTTCTTGTAAGTACCACAGACCCAAATAAAATGGTAGCAAATATCAAGGAATAAAACATCTGAGATTAATTTCAATAAGTCATTAAACGAAATTCTAATTAAAAATGTTTTAATACGATTAATGATTTTTTTGACGATAATACTTATTATTGTGACATAATTTGAACTACCCAACTTCTGCCTTTGCTACACCCTGACCGTATTAAATAATTATAAGCTACCAACTGAGAGTTTTAAAATAGTAAAATATTCATGCACCTACTTTCTAGAATTATGATTGTAATAAATGAAATATGAAATACCAAGTCATTTCCTTCAATCCTCTGAAAGAAATAAGTTGGTACGACGTTCTAAAAGAAACTTATTCACTGCTGTCCTATTTTATGGTGCAAAT
Source organism: Eupithecia vulgata (assembly GCA_946478455.1). Classification (NCBI taxonomy): domain Eukaryota; kingdom Metazoa; phylum Arthropoda; class Insecta; order Lepidoptera; family Geometridae; genus Eupithecia; species Eupithecia vulgata. The sequence continues at coordinate 3,045,948 of OX297881.1, forward strand.
TAAGAAACCTTTTAAGCAATTTATTTGGAATTGTCACCTTCAAAGTTTTGTTCAAAGAAATATCAAGTAATCGGGACTAATTTCCCAGTGGACATAAGTGTCAGCGCTCACCTGTCAGGTTAGTCCGTTATTATTAGAAGAATAGAAAACATTAAGAGCCAGAATATCCCTATTCTTTAACCTTTATCAGTAACCTGGTAACCATAGCACAGGCTTTGCTAACTGTGATGACAGATGATACTGGGTAAAAAAGTTCAATATATTAAGTTGAAAAAAACAGAGATTTGTTGCAAAAAATCAACATTTTCCCAAATGTTTCCAAAATACAAATGAATCAAAGTTAGTTTTATCATGATTTCATAAAAAATGGTTTACGATTTGTGGCTAATTATTTTTCCGTTCGTTTTAATGCTTGTGGAACGCAGAAAAAAATTAAAACCACAAAAAAACTTGCGCTAACCCGCTTCAAACCACCTTAAACACGAATTAAAGCGACCAGCTTTTAGTTTAGTAATAAGAATATCTTTATTCGTAGCTTAGATACATAATAAATTAACAATGTGTTGTACAAAAATTTGTAGAACTTTATCAAAACTACAATTATCACCGATCTTTGTAAAATAACTTCACACGAGTCTCAGAACAAGCTCTCGGAGGCTGTTTGTTTTTATCTCACTCTAAGCCCTTGCATCGGAGGCCAGGCACGTCGAAGGTCATCTTCAAAGTGCGATTAAATATTTTTAGACTGGGAAGATTACGCACATGTAGGACACCTACCTTTTAAATAATCAATGAGAGAAAAATAGTCATAGATGTCCTTAGATATCTTTTGTTGTAAACTTAAGCGTAATGTTTTAAATTACTTATTATTTAAGTTTTAAGTACACTACGCTTTAGGACACAATAAATAGACTAAGTTATTTTTTAAGTTCTCAGTAAGAGAATTTTGTAAATTCTTTTGAGAATAAATATATCTTAAACCATAATAGACCTTCGTTTGACCACAAATTCACCAATGGGAAGTTACGTTAAGGCTGTGGTGTGTGGACGCAGGTCTAGAAAACACTTTTTTACTCTGTCTTGAAGAGACCTAGGTTATAATTCACATGAAAAACAGCAGCAGGCAGCGTGATCCAAAAAATTAAGTATTTAATTACTAAATTGGGTCCAAGCCTTAATGAGGAGAATGATGAAGGTAAAACATTAGCTCAGGGATGCATTGGAATCACTTTTTTAAACCACTAGGCAATTGTATTAAATGATAATATTGTTGCAACGTGACGAGAGTTGCAAGACCCCTTTGATGAAGGATTTTTCGGGGCAATATCCATTTAACAGGAATTTCATGATTTTAACAGGACTAAGAAAACATTGTAACAAAAAACGGCGAACAGCACTTGAGACGTTATGCCATAACTATTGGGTATTTCTTGTATTTTGGGTTTGGATGGTGTTTTTTGCTTATCTTATAATGTAATGTTCACGTGTGTGTGGAACTGCATAACAGAGCGCACTCTTAGTGTTTTTTATATTAGAAATTTATGACCACCACGCTTAAGAAAGTGAAGATATAGCGTACACGTTATACCGCGTTTGACATAAAAAAAGTTAAGAGGTGTCAAGGGACACCCGGATGGAACCTGGAACGAAGTTCCTTTCTATAAGAGAGAGAGAGAGAGACAGACAGAGAAACATGCGCACGCCGCACGGCTTACAATAGCTTACAATAGCAAAAATTGTCGTTACAACTTTTCGTGAGATTTTTTTCCGTCCAGCCCCCTTTCACAACGCGCGATAAGGAACTTAGTTCCAAAAAGTCCTGCAAGGTATCGCTTTATTCTAGACGATTATACTTATAACATATACCTAATCAGGTTGGGTAGGTAACATGTCCGTCAACAAAGTTATAAAAAAAGGTCGGATTCCTACCTTTCTCGGTCGCCTTTCATCATCCCTTCTATAAAAGTACCTCGCTCCACTTTAGCCTAGTGTATATTTATACCCACGCCCTTCAAAAATACACAGAAAATCAGCGCTGAAAACACAAAATACAAATGATAAGGACAACAAAGTCACAGCATGTTTGTAACTGGCTTACGGAAGTTGACACAATGTAAAATGGGCTTTAACACTTGCACAATGGAGTGAAAAATCGGAAACAGGATTGTTTGCGCTCTCGCAACAGGCAAACTTTTATTCTAAGCTTGTGTAATAGAGTTGGAGTTTTATTAACAGTGAGTTTGACGTATTCTGGGATCTAATTTATGCTTTCAAGTTGAAATTGAATAGAGAGAATCTGTCTCAAACGTTATGTGCAAGATATAATGAATTTTAGACGACATGATAAAACTTTGTTGTTTAGGACTTAGGAAAAGCATTAAGGCTGCCTATTGTGACGACTTCTGTGGTGCGGTGGGTGAAGGTCTGCAGGAGGTTGCGGGTTCGATTCCCGCCTCGGGATAAATGTGTGTACGATCTGCAAAACATTTGTTCCGAGTGTTCTGATCGTTATCTATGTATAATAAAAATGTATATCTACGTATTGTATTCTTAATTCTTATATTTTCACATTACAGCACAATAAATTATTATTATTAATAAATAGTATTATTTTACGTATGTATGTCAGTTATCTAGTGTCTATAACACAAGCTCTGCTTTGCTTGGGACTAGATAATGCTATGCGAATTGTCCAGCATTATTTATTAATTAATCACAACTATGATTATTCATTAGGAAAGGCCTATGTCCAGCAGTGGACTGGTGATGATGATGATTATTCATACGTAGACATTGGCACAATAAATGGTTAGTTCATTAATTGATTCAAAAGAGTACTTAGTTTGTACTTATTTTCCACTGTTGCAGTGCAACCACTGCACAACCTAGAACATAACAACTTATGTTCTAGGTTTATAACGTAATACTCAATTTTCGAATATATCGATGTCGAACAAAATAAAGTCATTGATAGTGTGGTTTTCCATCTGATGACGAACTCTGTGGCGCGATGGGCGAAGGTCCGCTTGCGACGCAGGAGGTTGCGGGTTCGATTCCCGCCTTAGGACAAATATTTGTCCGATCTGCAGGTATTTGTTCCGGGTGTTCTGGTCGTTTTCTATGGATAATAAAAATATCTATCTATGTAATGTACTGTATTAAGTATATTAGTTAACTAGTACCCATAACACAAGCTCTGCTTAGCTTGGCTAGAAAATGCTGTGTGAATTTTCCAGCATATTTTTTATTTCATATGTATATTTGTACAAATAATTCTTCGTATCAGTCACAAAAACGTTTGCTAGACTCTTTTTTGTGCATGACAACGTATTCCTCTATCAAATTCTCGTGTCATTATTGAACCTTATTTAGCTACAAACAAGGTTTATTTCCACTCTATTGTGAGCGAATATTTCTCCAAAATCTTGTTCGCAAGGATTTACTTAAACCACAAAAGAAATCTCAAGATATCCTTTTTGCTTCAGGTACACAATGGCGGGACGAAGATGCTTACACCTTATGAAAAATATCCCATTCAAAGACTTCAAAACTTGAAGAAAACGAACACAAAAGCAGCCTTAAAATGTGCTTTATCAGAAACCTATAAAGATGAAAATAAATGAGAGCTAAAGCTTCGAATTTTAGAAAAGTATCGGATAAAGTAGTACCTATTGAAATAAGTTTAAAGCTGAAAATGTGAGAGCTAATGAACCATGCAAGAAGTGATATTCAGCATCGAAAACTTCACATTGGATTTCCGAGATCTGTCCACCTCAATGTATCTCACAGACGGCTTCGCAAACAAAACCCTCGACAACCAAACTACCGAAGAAGTATTCTTTTCCAACAAATTCAAAGACGATCCATTTATAGTTTTCTTAGTGGTCGTAAAATGTTTGATTATGCTGTTTATTATCATCGCTGCTATATTTGGGAATCTATTAGTAATTGTGTCGGTGATGCGGCATAGAAAGCTGAGAGTAATTACGAACTACTTTGTAGTATCTTTAGCCCTGGCTGATATGCTCGTAGCGATATGGGCTATGTGCTTCAACTTCTCCGTGGAATTAACGAATGGAGAATGGCTGTTTGGGTACTTCATGTGCGACGTATGGAACTCTCTCGACGTTTATTTCTCATCAGCGAGTATTCTTCACTTATGCTGCATCAGCGTGGATAGATACTACGCGATAGTTCAACCACTGGATTACCCGTTGATAATGACAACCGCGAAGCTTGGGATAATGCTAGCGGTTGTCTGGTGCAGTCCTGCTTTAGTGTCGTTTTTACCAATCTTTATGGGTTGGTACACGACGGAAGATCACCTGGACTTTCGGAGGCGGTTTCCCAAAGTGTGCAGTTTTACAGTGAACAGGGTGTATGCAGTGATATCCAGCAGTGTTAGTTTCTGGATTCCCGGAGTTATTATGCTGTATATGTACTATAGGATTTACATGGAGGCGGATCGGCAAGAAAGAATGCTGTACAGGTGAGTGCATAAAATAAAACTTAGACCCTAATTCACAAGTCATCGTTTCATCCTAATAATGGTCCACATCATCATTATCAGGCTTTATTTGTGCACCGTTGGACATAAGCTTCCCCTAATGAGTGCCATAGCACCCTATCTTCAGGTTGCCAGCATCTGCCAGCAGTCTTTCGCAAATCGTCATCCCACCGATCGGAGGGCTTCTACACTACATTTCTGCAAACGTCGTCAGCAAAGTCGCTGCCTCCACTCAAGATGCGGTTGTCGGTTCTTCTCGAGATATGGCCATTGGCCAGTCCACTGCCACTTCAGCTTGCTAATCCTTTAAGCTATGTCTATAACCTTGGTTCTCGGATGTATTCTTTACGAATCTTAACCCCCTTCAGAAAAACTCCGAGTATAGCTTTCTCCATAGCTCACGGGGCGACATTTAACTGGTGGACCGGTGCTACCGTGAGTGTCCACATCTCGGATCAGTAGGTCATGACGGGTTGGACTTATTGAAAACTTTCGTTTTTAAGCATTGCGGTATGGATGACGAGCGACAACAATGGTACCGTCTAAAAATTATACAATGTAGCATCTCAGATGGGTACAGACCAAGCGAGCGAATGCAAACGAATGGGATTCGTCGATAGGTAAGGACGTTCGTTCCATTTTTCTTTGATCTAGCGACAGCCGATGAAGCACGGCTGAAGGCGAACGAAAGTCCTCGTTTGAGCCCTTTCGAAATGACTTCCAAACTGGTTCTTTCGCGTTCGTTCGTTAGCCGAACGTTTGTATGGTTAGTTTGTATGGAAAGCGACAGAATAGCGATATTTTTCGGTGAAGTATTTTAGGTGAACGACCTGTATTGCCACCTTATTTGGCACTTAGTATACAGGCAGATGGAGGGACGCAGCCCGCAGGTCAAAAGTTAGGTTGAAACCATTCTATCAATCTCTCCGTGTAAATAGCACCGCACGCACTATCTACAGTTTCTTTCATCTATGTACGATATCAATTGGATAGCAGAATCTCTCTCGTTTCTGTTGTTGCTCGGTTTTATTTGTAATTCAGTGAGTGATTCGTTTGTACTAATTCCCTCCATATTGGTTCTTTTTTCGCCTATTCAGGCTGAGTGCAGGAAAAATGGTTAGATATTTCTACTTATTATTATAGAAATTTATCTCATTGGTGATGAAACAAAACTTGCTTAACCGACTGCGAAAAACATTAAGAACCTAGCTTTTTGCTTTATAGTGCTTTACTCGCACTGGGCAAATTTTTTACGAAAATCAAATCAATTTTTCCTGCCGAAATCGGAAATTATTGGGACATTATTAAAGTAAGTACCTACTTCAAAAAATGCAATCTAATATCGCTAGGTTTAATATTTGGGTTAACTTCTTGGCTCATAATTATTTACCCTATCAAAGCTTGTTTTTGATGTTCTAAGCTTGGTGTTTTTGGTATTGGGACCCGGAGGTATCCCCACGGGGTGTCCAGATATCTACATCCGGACTTTACCCCACTTAGAATATAAAATGCAAAAAAAAAATTATGCTTAAGGCATTACCCCGACCCAAACTAGCGTCGCCGCCACCTATTATCTCGTATTATTTCGTTGAATAAAGGCAATTTCAAAAATTTCATTGGGCAGTTTGTGACACCTACGTGAAAGCTTTTTTTAATGCCTTTCTAATATTTATTATTTTGTATAGTTAAGGCAGAGACGAAGTTACACTTTGTGGCTACCAAACTCTATTTTCCCTTTGTTCAGCGAAATATAAAGATAAAATAGAATGGCGGCGCTATTTAATTCGGGGTAGCGCCTTAATACTCCTTCACTCCAAAACTGACTAGTTAAACATAAACGGATCAAAATTTAATTACCGTCTTAGCAAACTATTCTATACAATTGAATTTTAACCTTGACCTTAACTAAATTGAGAGTATTATCCGACATCAATTCCCGATGCAAATCACTTGAACATGGCGAATAGGTAAGACGGATTACCATAAAGTTAGACTAACTCGACGGACGTGAATGGTTTAGTTTAGTTGAACGGATTTGGAGTTGGCTAACACTTTGAGTACTCAATTATTTAATCTGAGACCTTAGTCTGAGTTTATACAAAAAAACTGAATCGAGAACCATTGATGTTTTTCACGAAAAAGGCTTAGATTAGTAGACACAAACGAAGTGTAGCCAAATAAATGCGATAAATACCGATTGTGAGACCGCCTATTGTTACATATTTGTTTTTTTACTTCTTTTTTAAATTTTTGTTGGAACTAAGTTCCTTATCGCGCGTTGTGAAAGGGGGCTGGAAAGAAAAAATTCTTACGAAAAGTTGTAACGACTCTTTTTGCTATAGTATGCTATGTAAGCCGTGCGGCGTGCGCATGTTTCTCTGTCTGCCTCTCTCTCTCTCTTATAGAAAGGAACTTCGTTCCATCCGGTCGTCCCTTGACACCTCTCAACTTTTGGTTATGTATATTATATGTGTGCAATAAAATTTTCTACCTATCTAAATACGTCTCATTTTCCCGTTGTACTATTAGTGCTATGCGTGAAAGCACTGAAGTTGTAAATTGTATTTACCTACTCACACATACATAGATTCGTTTTTATCTTCGAAATCAAGAGAATTTGTTTTACCCATAGGCTTAGAAACGTAGTGAAAAAATTCTATGTCTATGGTTTTACCTCTATAATTGACGTGTTTGGGTTAGACTTGCGATGCTCATAGGACGCAAGAAGATAAAAGTAGATAAAAATGCTTGGGACGGGTTTTGCTCCAACTCGAAAAATAACAACTAACAGGCTAAAGGTTTCTTCGTCGCTTCTTTACTTTAGTCTACATACCGAAGCAACCGAAATCAAAAATATCACTTTATTTCCGTGTCAATGTTTTATTTTAAGAATTTGACCGTTTCTAAGTGTACATTTTTGTATTTATGGAATTAAAGACTTTTTGATTTTGATTTTGCAACGGATACGATGCATGTAGCCAGTGAAATGTCCCGATTGTTCCTATCTCCTTTAAACATTTATAAAAATGTTTTAAATTAGAATATTAGGAATGAAAAAAAACAATCCAACCAATCTGTATCTGTAAGTTCTTTCCCGTCTTGTGTATCTGTCTTATTTGGTGTGCAATAAAGAGTAATTGTATTGTACAATATAATTAGGGGGTAGGGGCAATCGGGAATAGGCGGTTCTACTCCGTTCTTACTCCACGTACTCCGGGTACCTATCCGAGTGGGGTATCAAATAAAAGATATCAGTTTGCACATTTCAAAATCGTTTTTTGTAAGTTCAATAGTACTTTTTGAAACAAGTCAAATTACCTTTATTTTCTCAGTCACAAATCACTTTAATCTGCGATTCTTACGAAACAGAAGATTCACAACAACTTTCTGAGAATTCCCGCGTCTAATAAAAAATTCAAGATTCGAGTTTGCAAGTTCATAATTTATTAGTGAACCTACTACCTTTATACCGCGGCCCCGCTCACAAGCTAGGTAGAAAACTGTAATTATGTAATTGTCATTTCTAATTTTCTTTAAAGCTATATATTTTTATCTGAAATTGTCTTTTTGGTTTTAATAAAATTATAGCTTAGAGCTTAGAGACATAGTTTCACGCAAAAAATAATAGTTTACATTCAGCTTCATCATCATCAGCCCGTAAACGTCTACTGATTTTATTTTATTAATGAGTAAATTACCAGGATAGCAGAAGTTGAGTGGAGGTAAAGAAAGTTTCAGAGATTCACTGGTAAAATCTACCTACAGTCTAGGTAGTAAGGTACGCGGATCCGACGAGGTGAAGACGCAGGTCGTAGCAGAAGATAGTGTGCGAGCTGAGCGATATCGTCACTTATGTACAGGTCTGTAAGGTGTAGATTAGTGTAGCATTTACTGGTCAGATTAGTGAGAACAGTCTAGGTTCATGTTTATGCTATCCTGGTAGTTTTTAAATTTTGTGATAGCAGTATTTTGGTGGTAGGATTTCGTCCCGGAATACAAGGGGCAGTCTTGGTGGTAGGCCGGATCTAGCGTCTCCAAACGAGAGCAGTTTTTGCCATAATCACCAAACTTAGCTGGTAGATGCACGCAGTGAAGGTGTTGAGTAATAAGCAGTTAGGAATCTGCTGCGGTAGGTCACATAGTCGACTCATACGACTTTCACGGGATGAGTTAGATGGGGTCGATTCTTTATGCCGCGATTGACTACGTCAATGCCTATTATTTTAGGAACAGCTTACCAGTCTTGAGATATCTGTTTTTTGGTTTTACAATTTTACGATATAATAAAAATCTTCTTTTTGCGACAAAAAGTTGTCTTCAAAGGAATGATAAAATCAGAACAAAAAAGTGTAAATTCACAATTAAGAGTCTCCCCTCGACATAAGAAACTTGAGCCCTGACCTTGGAGAATGAGTTGAAACAGATTCATTAAATAACATTCTATAATACATAAAATCTTCCTCCAGCTAGCATGGTCCACGTGTGCATAATGTGTTTACGGATTTGTTATTTAATTTGTTTGAGTCTTGCAAACGTTTTTATTAGAATATTTTTGTAAGACAAAATGAAGTTGAAACTTTCTAAATTAAATAGATAGAATAAGATTTATTTTTAAATAACAGAAACTCCATAACCTATCTTATCATTTTTATTGTTTTTTATAACGAAATTAAAATGCTTTACTTCTTAAGTACCTACACAATTTTTTGTGTATTTTAACTAGCGAAAATTGCCGCATACCATTTTTTATGAACTTATGATAAAATCAACTTTGATTCATTTGAATTTTGGAAAATTTTGGGAAACTGTACCTACATAGATTTTTAGCACTTACTTTCGTCTCGCGCCATAACCCGCGGTAAACCACCTTACCTAAGTATCTGCATATCACTGGTTCATTTTCAGTTCGAATTTATAATATAGCGAACAACAACCGGCGAAAATACTCTAATCGAATCACTCAGCGAATGAAATACATTTTTTCCTGATCTAGCAGAAACTTTTAGTGACGAATTTCGAGAGAGCTTCCAAAGTCGGGGCCGAGATTTCAAAGTCAAATGCGATCAAACACCGGAAAGTTTCGTTAATCTCGGGACTTCATTAAATTAGGTCTGTTCATGAATAAAAATGTTTTTTGTGGCCACTTCTAATGAAACTTGGGGGGCTCAATTAAAAATTGGGGCGTAATTTAGCTAATTATTTCGGCTCTTTGATCTCTAACGCATGTAAATGATCGTTACAGCTGACAGTTCCCCTGAGGCAGGTAATTACCAAAATCATTATAAATTTTAGTAATCATGATTATACCTCGTCTCTGTAATCATGGTTCTCTCTCCCGTTTATTCTCCTTAAGGCGGCGATATAATATGTAAATTAGGCGAATTAGGGTTACATAAAACCTTGTTTCTCCGTAATCTTGATCTAAAAGCTTCGAAAAAATTGTACAAAATAATCTATGACATAGGTATGTCATATATAATATATATATATTTTTGAAAATAATACGATATGCCTTTTGTGTAAAAGGCATATCGTATTATTTTCAAAAATTAAAAAAGAAACATCTTAAGTAGGTAACAAAAATAATTGTGCAAAGTACCATTTTTATTTTTTACTATTTATCTCCTAAACTATCAATCATAAAACTTTTTTACTGTCATCACCATATGAAACAGCAGAATAGCGATGGATCATTTGCTTATTTTTGCTAATACAATTTATTATAAAAATTAGGACATTAAATATCCTAACAAATAAATGTAACTAATAAAATGTAATATGTAGCAAAATCTTTTTTTTGCGCTTATGCCGCCGCTCTGCTCTGTCTCGCTCCTATAAATGCGAAATCCTACTATCCTTTTCACAAAATGGGGTCCCAGGTCGCCCCCTTAAGTGTTTTCGACGTTTCATCATGCTTAAGGTTGTCACGGATCACAGCTGCACCGCTACCACAATAGTATAAAAATGTGTATACAAATATGGGCTTTAAACTCCTAATGTTAAAATGCATTTTATACTAACGACATCAGATAACAGACATCTTTATTGGTAGTGATTCTGTTGGCACAAAACCTAAACTAAACTAGCGTAAAAATGTAGCTGTCCTCTTTTGTTCGATCGAAAAAAAAGAGACGTCAACAATTTTAGGCTAGTTTAGTTTAGGTTTTATGCCAACAGAATCGCTACCATTGTCTCTTTAAAATTTATATATTTATGTATTTTTAAGATTTAGACTAAGCCCCACTTTTTTTTTTTTTTTTTATTCTTTTTTTTTATGGAACTTTGAGTCATTGGTATGACTATGTCAGTCCCGTATTTTAACAAATTATTATCTAACTTAAATCTAAAACTAACCTAAATAATTTTACTGCCGCATCACTCAGTGGTGCGGCTAAAATAATTTGGATAACACCAGTATTCAACAGGTTAATATTATACAAATCACTAAGCTCAGCTCTCATGGACTCGCTCCGCTCACACTCCGCTAGAAGATGTTGCACATCTTCGAACAACAATCTTTAAAAGCCTAATTTTGATTAACTGTGTCGTATTTGTATGGTTTGACAACTCACTAATCAAAATTAAGCCAGTAAATTATCGTTGTGCAAGCGGTCTATCAAAATAAGACTTTTAAATATTGTTGTGCAAGTGGGGCTAAGTCTAGGATTCATTTAGTTTACTTATTGTGTTGTGTAGTTTTAAGGCAAATAAAAATATTTTCTTCTTCTTCTTATTTTGCAGTAGCAGTGTTTTATTTATTTTATTTATTTATAAGGCAATACCCACAATACACATAATGAAACATTTACCACAACAATCATTTTTTTTTAGTATAGAATGTGTGCTTCTAACAGGCATAGTGTTGGATGCAAGTGGCTTTTACACGCCATTGTATACGGATCTGGAAAATTACAGTAAGCAAAATATAGTGTTTACAGTTTAATGTTAATGAATTCCGATCGCAAAAGTGCTTGATAAGCAAAATTACATATCTACTTATTTCACTATATTAAATATAATCATATCAAATAAAACAAATTTAATATAGTAATATTTAATATAGTAATATTAAATTTGACTTGATATTAATATCGCCAGCTGATGCAAATCACCTGGGACGCGGTAACCGACCTGAATTTCCATAGAGATAGGCAATAGGTAACTCGGATAATTTACCTGACGACCTCTGTGGCGCGGTGGACAAGGTCCGCCTGCGACGCAGGAGGTTGCGGGTTCGATTCCCGCCTTGGGACAAATGTTTGTACAATCTGCCGATATTTGTTTCGGATGTTCTGGTCGTTTTCTATGTATAGTAAAAAAAAAACTATGTAATGTATTGTATTATGTATATCATTTATCTAGTACCCATAACACAAGCTCTGCTTAGCTTGGGGCTAGATATTGTTGTGTGAATTGTCCAGCACTATATATTTATTTAAATACGACTACCAGAACGCCTGGAACAAATATCTGCAGATCGCAAAAAGGTTTCTCACTAGACGAGAATCAAACCCGCAACCTCCTGCGTCCCAGGTGGACCTTCACCCACCGCGCCACAGAGGTCGTCAAAATGTATCAAATAAATCCAATTCCATATAAATTCATCATATTTTCACGTGTTTTTGAAGTTGTATAAGAGCAATAGGTATCCTTTATGTCGAAGAGCCAATGTAATTTCATTTTATTGCCGTCTTGGGAACGCTTCCGACTGGTATTGATATGGATCAGATAGTCCAACTCTAGATTGCTTGCAACAGTCTGCAGTTAGCTCAAATGTTCATAGGCCTCCCCTAGATTATTATATTCCTATTACACAGATAGTTTTTTTTTTACGCATAGATTAACTAACCGGAACAAATATTGTAGATTGTACAACGTAAGTCTTAAGTCGAAGTAGGTTCGCTTTTTCGAGACAAGGACGAGCGAACACCGCGCGTTGAAGGCGAGAAAGGGAGGCAAGAACCGACCCACGCGCAATTTCACTGCTTTTTATTTATAAATTTGTTATTGCTGTAAAATAATACTCTTTCGCAAAAAAATTAAACTATGTTGCTCTTAGGTGTTTATTTAAGTATTTTTTAGACGACATTTCATTAAAATATGTTAAATAACTAGCAAATGAAACTGGTTTTCCGTAGTAAAAATGAAAATTTAGAGGAAACTTTGCTATTTTTTTTTATCGAGTCAAGTTGAGTCAATCGTGTTTCGACTTCTATAACGCATTAACTAAAATCCTAAACTTTCGAGGATCATCAAAAAAGATTTAAAAAAAAATAGTGTATGTGAGTTGACCCCATGCGAGCAATTACGGGTAAAAATTGATTTTTCGTACAGACAAAATCTGGGTTTTGGGTCCTACTTCATCTTAAGGCGGGAATCGATCCCGTAACCTCCCGCGTCGCTGGCGGACCTTCTTATTTACCATTTTCACAAACTGTTTGTAACTTCTATATTAATCTGTGGTAACTGTCAATAAGCCGAGCTGTATCGCTCTCGATATTTCTCGATCGGATTCCACCCTCGATACCTCATCACATTGATGGCCAGATGGGCTCATATAACTACGAATATTGATATTTTCATTGGACAATGATGGACTGGTTTTTATTATCTCTCTTTTCTTCCACGAAAATTTAATAATGTCCCAAAAATGTTCGATTTCGGCAGGATTCGAACACGCGCCCCACCCTCAGAACCAACTAAGGTGCTCTAACCAACTAAGCCACCGAAACCACTAATCGGTTCAACTGAAAATCTTTGGGACCTGTTACGGCTATAGCGCCGTTAGAGTTACGCTCTTTTCTTCTTTGTAGGGCTGAAAGCTGTCTACGCCCTTAGTATTTTAAAAGCCAATACTAACTATGAAACCACTTTGTATTATGTTTGCTTGCGTTGTACGCCTATAGTTGGCTGAGTTATGCCATAATTCTATAAATAAATAATAATAAATAACTGACATTCTGGTTTCTATTTCAATTGATTTTGCATGAAATTATATGGCTGTGATTCCAAAATAGATTTTGGTGGCTAACTAAATAGAATAAAACTATTACAAAGGCATTAAATAAAAGCTTATAATAGGTAACACTGCTAGGATAGGATATGGATATATAGGATTGCTTGCAGTCGCGTGTAGAAATTAGTCTAGTATATTTTAAAGCAATAATATCGGTACTTTTTGAGTCCAGAATGTGAATGCGAAGGGCCATTACGTATAGTAAACAGTATATTTCATTTATCCTTACTAATATTATAAATGCGAAAGTGTGTTTGTTTGTTTGTCCGTCCTTCACGCCCTAACCAATCGACTTGATTGAAATAAACTCAATAACAGGTACCATGTTAATATATTTCTGAAAACTTGTTGTACACTCATAAGAATATCAATCGGTTCCCCGAAAATAGCTCTATACATAATTTAAATACTAGATATACATAATTTTAATTGTAAAAAGAAGAAAGTGTAAACTCGCTGTGCCCACAACTAGGTGTATCTTTAAAAGGGCAATGTATACGCTTCTACCACAAAACTTCAAGTGAGTTGCCAAAATTATCAATAAATAAATTCAAACAAATTGTCAAACATATCCTTTGTAAAAAGGCTATAAAATATCTGATTATATAGCTAGAGGACAAAAACATTATTTTCATTGAACAAGGTAAAGGTTTCTTATTCGCATTTTTAATTTACCTTAAAAAGATTGAAGTGGACAAAAAATCAAAGTGATCACTTTATTTTCTAGTTTTACTTATGTAATCTGAGCTTTCTGACGTGTCCAAGACTGAAAGGTCTAAGGGAAATAAAGCACTTTGAACTCTGATTTTTGGCATAGAGTTAGTTGAAAGAGTGAAGAGTTACATAGTACTTTTTATTCCATAAATAAGTCCCCATAAAAAAACTATAACAAAATGGAATAACCTAAAATGTTCCATAGAAATATTGCGTGCAAAGCTGTGGGCCGAAGTCTACTACATTAAAGTAAACAACCTTCTCAGTTCTTTACCCTATAATTTAACATAAACGTTTCGCGTAAAATACAACAAAGAATCCAATTTAATCCTTCCAGAGAATGCTAAAAGGTTCTAGCTACATTTCATTAGAAGAGGATCGCGGCGAGATGAAAAATTTGCATAAACAACTCTTTTTAACACCTCGAAACTCTAGAAACAGCCCTGTGGTACATTAGGCTTGTGCACTCGACGGCAGAAGCACCATGGCATGCCGCTAAGTTTTATATAGATCGCTGTCATCATCCATCATCAGCCTATATTAGTCAACTGCTGGACATAGGCCTTCCCTAATGAACACCATAGCGCCCTGTCTTCAGCTTGCCACATCCAACATCTGTCTTTCGCAAATCATCATCCCTGGTCGGAGGGCGGCCTATACTATATTTTCCGAGTCTCGGTCTCCACTCGAGAACACGTTTACCGAGAACTGACAACCGCTGGCGCTGGGCCAGCGGTTGTCAGTTCTTCTAGAGATATGGCCAGCCCACTGCCACTTATCGCTAATCCTTTGAGCTATGTCGGTAACCTTAGTTCTGTCGGATGTAATCGTTGCGAATTGCTGTGGTCCATAGATATATTGCTTCTCACTAATATTAATATTGCGATAGTTTGTATACGATTCTTACTTTCTGCACGCCCAAATAGTAAACCAAACGTACACCTACATAGACCCGGAATAAAACGTGGGTTAAAATCGGAACCAACTCGCCAAAAAAATCATGAGAGTGATTTACCCACAGTTAAACGAAATCATAAACCTTTATAAGTGCTGCTACTAATTATTCTGCTATAAAAAATTCTGTTATAACTTCCAAAAGCTTCCAAAAACAATATAAAAACGAAAAAAAGAAACTATGTACTTCGCACTGAACGAGTGGGCACTTCCCCGGGATTAAACGTGCATTATTCAATGGATTCGTTTTAGCGTGATTGTGCATAACTTTGTATAAAACTCAGTGTATTTTTGGCGTTTCATTTAATATGAGAGATGAGGAAGGAAAATTCTCTTTAATATTTAATCATGGACATTTCGTAGGCCTGGTAAACCACCTACATTAAATCTTAACGTAATATCACTTTGCACGAACTTGGAAGTTGTTTTTGGACGCTTTGGTGTATCTATAAAGTACGTCGCATAAAAATTTGTATGGAATAAAATACGGGACGCGTAGAAACAGGAACACATTGTCAGTTTACTCACCTCAACAGCCTTTAACGGTCCACTGCTGGACGCAGGCCTACCCCCGATGATCGGCTTATTGGCTTTTATCTCAACAGGGGTAGTGCCTATAATCCCAACACTGGGCTGGCGGGTTGGGGATCGCAGTTCGGTGGTAGATCTATTTAGGAGAAGGTTCTTATGAAAGAAAAAATAAGAAAATAGTGCAGAAACTTTTCACAACAATTTAAGAAAACTTAACGACTACTCCTAAGACCTATAATATTTTTTAACGTAACCTTAGGCGTTACATATTATTTGTTAAGCAAGTTCGAAATAACTGTCAGTTGTCAGTCTGAGTTGGTCAGCTAGTAAAATAAAACTATAAAGTATCATATACCTAGTCTGTGGTAATAAATTCCAAAAAATTAACAAGATAATCTTTCTTTTACAATTCCGAAAATTAGTAAATGAAAATTATTGTAATTCGATTTATCTCAGAACCTACGCAAATTTGCTGATCTTCTCAAATATTTGACTCCTCACAGAATTAATAAAAAACTATTGGAAACATTTTATCTTCACAAATTGGATTGTAAAATTCAACAAAGCGAAGATACTAGTGATTTTATATTTAGTGTTGAACTTAGCTGTCAATGTCAAAGCTCTATTAGACAGGCCATTGGGAGTTTGCTTACGCCCAATTTTCTGCTACGGACGGCGCTTTGAATTTGAGGTGCCATGGAGTAGTTAATGTAGTCACTAAAACATTGAAAAAAATAATACAATAGATGAATAGAAACAAAATAGAAATGGAATACATTCACAATTATAATAGTTGAGCTAACTGCAGACATCTGCAAAGAATTTCGTTGTAGCGCAACTGAAATCTGAGTTTATTCATTAAACTGATTTACTTAATTTTAATTCATTGTAAATTATACCTACAAAGCATATATCGCTGCTATACTGCGATAATCAATTAACTGCCAAAAAGTTCAAAATGAGATATCGCGTTTGTAAAGTTTAAGGTATTGAAATTATAGTTTCTAATCTCTATTGGTATTAATACTATAATAACAATAGTACATTAGTTCATGTTCTATTAGTATGTAACCATAGGTTTATAAAAAACTTAATGCTTTTAATTAAATTTGACGGTAACTGTCACTAGGTCTCCAATTTAATTGTTTTTCCCAGTAAGTTGTCAAATCTCTTTATTTTCTAAATTTGTTGGAATATAGCAAAACCTGAGAAATCAGTTATTACATTTAAATAATCTTCGCTAACTATGATAAAAAAATACCTAAACAGCTGTTCCTTCTGAAGTTACATGTGAAAATGTATCAAGTTAATTGGTTTTTCCTGTAGAAAATTTTAAGAACCTATGTATTAACTATACAATTTTGTATGGTTTCAGTACTTTCAGTAATTATTATAATTTTGACTTCATAAAATTATGAAAACATATAGTACCTTGTTCATTTAAATAACAATAATATCAAGCTTCAATAGTCATTAATCAGTGCTAATCTATTTATTATACTAAATGAAGAAACGTGGACCAACGCTGAATGAATTACTGACATTAGTACAATTCAAATTAAAGTCGAAATATTTTAGAGTAAAGCTTGCTAGATATCCTAAATTATGTCTAGATGTTCCTTTGATCATTCCGTGTAGAAAATTTCCCGAAACTCGTCAGTAAATTTAAATACCTATACGAAGTTGGTCACTCCAGGTTCTAAATATAATTATTATCTTACTAGCTCCTTCCCGCGGCTTTGCTCACTGATAATGATGATGAAAAGTAGCTTATGTGTTAATCCAGGATGTCGGCTACCTTAATAAGAAATTTCAACAAAATAGGGCCAGCCATTTGAGTCTGAAGAAGTAACAAACAAAACACAAACTCATTAACTTTCACCCTATTAATAATAGATACTCCACACACATAAAATCTATTTTGACAGAGCTATCCTTACTGATAAAACCACACACTTCAATAGACCCGACATAACACTCATTGACAAAACCAACAAAACAGCACTCCTCATCGATATTGCCGTTCCCAACACTCACAATCTGCAGAGTACCATTGCAGAGAAATTATCCAAGTATGTATATTGACCTTAAAAACGAAATAACCCGCATGTGGCGTCTGCAAAAGGTAACAATAGTCCCAATAGTCATATCTACAATAGGAGTCATCCCAATCAACTGTTTCAATCATTAGAATTTTTAGACATACCAAAGCACACATACATTCTTCTCCAAAAACCGTAATTTTAAATACTTGCAGAATCGTGAAGAAGTTTTTGCAAAACGAACTTCCAAGCGTAGACCCACTGAAGCGCACTTGGCTTAGGCCCGTGCGTTTTGGACAGCACCGATTTCCGAAACCAAGTAGAAGATTGAATTCTAAACCTAAGTAATAATAATAAAAGTTTGAGTAAGCGAGAAAAAGTTAATGAAATACCCATCCCTATGAAAATAATAATTTTAATCCCTACTAAAACAAATCAAATTGAAAAAGTAAACAAAGACAACAACAAATTAAAAAATAATAATTAAGCCACGACATAACGGGCCAGTGAGTTTTAGGTTCTATCACTAAGCTAAGAAAACGATCTCGATTCCTATCAGCTTTAGTACAGCTTAATATCCTACAACAAATCCTTTTATTAATCTTATTCAGAAGTTGTACCAGGTTCAGTTTCTGAGATGCTACAAACAGGTCCTGTCAGGACAGGTCCAATCAGGGCCTGCAACTTCAGTAATTAAATTTTCAAACCAGGCATAATACTCCTCCGGTATATGTCATACCGGAGAAGTATCATGCCTTCATTGCATAATTGCAGCAAATCTTTTATTTTTACAACACTGATCCCCAAAGGTTTTTTGTAAAGTTGTGATAACTCATCAGGAAAATAATATTTGACTTCCCTGATTCCAGATGTTTAATCTGTAACAACGGACTCATACATGTTATCTTTATTCTTTTTCTTTCTGCTTGTTCCGTAATTATGCATTCTTTGTTTTTCAGGTTCTAAAATTCACTGGCTAGACTTTCTTTTCTTCCTTTTTTGTTTGTAACATCAATTACAGACAAGTTCTCAGACATGTCGTAGTTAAAGTATATTTTGCTCTCCCCTTTTACATATTTTAGACGCTTTATCTTTATCCATGTCACTTGCTTTCCCTCATCTTTTTGTGCATTCTTGACAATTTTTTCCATAAATTCTAAATATCACACCCACTAAAAACATTTAAAAATACTTATTAAAACTAGAGGTTTTAATTAGTATTTTAAATAATCGACACTCAAGCGCAAATGGCGGAAACAGGCCCGAAATGCCGATACTAGCGCCAGAGTGCAGAACTCAACAAGTTTAATCGCTTTTCGCTGTAGCGAAGTTGTATTGAGTTGTTGTATACCTAGTACCTATTCCATAGTAATAGTACCTTATAGAAAACCAATTACCTAGATATACCATTGTTTCTTAGACCATAAGTTGTATTAAGATATGTTAAATACGTCAGGTAAAACCAATTATCTGGATATATCATTTTATCTTTGAAGATTGTTGTATTGAGACGTATGAAATACATCAGGTAAAACGAAATAATATGCTATAGTAGTTTTTATTTGAATATTTTATTCAAGTACTGAGCCTTAAGTCTTTAAAAATGGTTTTCCCCGAGGAAAAAATAAAGTATTTATAGAGGTCTCGTGGGGGTAAAACAGATTTTATGAATTTAACTGACATTCATTGGGGACGATTATGGTGGCAGTCAAGTTAAATCTGCCTAATGTTTTGTGTTTGACAACAAATCATAATATGCTTGAAGTAATTGATTATCACATTCGCTAGCAGCGAAACTAAAAGACATAGCGGTTAATGGGTTTTCCCAGACGAAAGAGCACAACATTTTGAGTACTTTGGCATTATTAGTTCATTTTCGACAAAATGTTGGGTTAATTGGTTATCGCAGTATAACGGCGATATCTAAAAAAAAAAAAATACTTCGAATTAGGTACACATAAAGACAATCCGTGTTCTGGACTAACCCATACCAATTCCAATCACAAGCGTCGCCAAGACGCTGGCTACATTGTCTTATTGTATGGCAAGCTGATTCGCTGCATCGGGACTCACCATTCAAGTCACGCATCGTCGTTGATGATGATGATTCTTTATTAATGGCAATAATTATGTTTTTGACACTACGGGAACGTCAAGTACAAACGATTATTAAATCGAGGGAGGTACCTATTACCAAAACCAAGTATAAGAATTAAGACCTGCCGTTTTCACGAACGTGTTTGCGATGATCCAAAAATCTTTTGATGATCGATGATGCGAAATCCCCCTGTATTGTTTGATATTTTCGCCAGAGCCTAGTTCGTAATCTAGCGTCTGGTGGATAAGTCAATCTAACCTGTGCTGGTTAGATTGACTTTTTCACTAGACGCTAAAGTGTTTTACTGTACTGTTGGGATTAGCTGTCACTGTCAAAGCTCCGTCTGACAGCCCCATTTGGGAGTTTACCTTCAGCGCTTTTAAGGTGGAACGATTCCTTTTGTCCTCTTCCGAACGTGCACACTGCTTAAACTTAATATTCAACTATTAAGGATAACTGAAAGTTTGATCAGACGCTAAAGTGATTTTATATTAGCATTGGCTTTAGCTGTCAATGTCAATGTCAAAGCTCTGTCTGACATGCCCATTGGGAGCTTACCTACGTCGCTTTCCGTTTGTGGTGGAATGAATTCATTTGTTCTATTCTGTGCACATTAAATAAATGCAAAAAAAATCGCATTTTTTACAAAAAAAAACACGACCCGTTCTATCTACAGGTTATTGATGAACCCAGCAGGTTCAGAATTTGTACCACGGGAAGCGGTTTACAATAGAGGTCGAATTTAAAATAAAAAACTGAGCAGCATTCCACTCGAGACTAAAGCAAAATATTTAAATATCAACTTTAAAAATACTTAAAACAAAAAAATATAACTTCACTTTCACTAAATAATGAAACATACGTATCACTGTCATGATTTCATAAGTGTACGTAGGTAACTAATGTTGTTGCAGACACTTTAAAATTTCATACGTCCTACTTTAAAGGTAAGTATTAATAAAATATAAAGTCTCGTTGATAATGCCATTACCTACTTACCCTCTCTTGTGTGGGAGGCCTGTCGTCTTTGATGACGTAGTTGTGTGGGAACCAAACTTTGGCCCTATTTTTTATTTATAAATTTAATACAAGAGCCCTGTGATGTCTAAAGAAAATAAAGCACTTTGTATTTTGTTTTGTATTTTCTATAATCAAATTAAATAACCATCATCATCATAATCATATCAGCCTATACACGTCCACTACTGAACATAAGACTCCCCCATACGACGCCACAAAGAGCGGTTCTGAGCCGCCTTCATCCACCAACTCCTTGCTACTGCTACGATGTCGTCGGTCCTCAATCTCTTCCGGAGCATCTTAGCACCCCCATAATTAAAGAAAACAATAAGTGTTCATATATTACACAGGGATTGTTCCTGATCTAATGTATGTATGCTGCCTTATTGATTGTATTGAAAAAAAAAGCAAATACCCTAAAAAAATGGAATTTAAGTTTTAGATATGTACATTTAAATTAAAATGATACTTCTACACTTGGTGGGTTACAATTACAGTAAGTTATGCAAAATATATGATATTTAATATACATAATACTATTTAGGTCCAGTTACTCATGTCCGAGAAAAAAAGAGACCTCTCTTTAGTTATCTCGTGAAAATGCATGGAAAAGAACAATAGGAATCGTTCCGCCCGAAGCCTAATCCAAACGGATTGGCGGAAAATTGCAGTGCACTTGAGAATTGTACAGAATGAAAATAAAGTGATTGTTGAGTGGTAAGTAGAGTGCACCTATTACTTATTAAGCCCACAACAGACTGAGCT
The DNA here is from genome assembly GCA_946478455.1 of Eupithecia vulgata. Lineage (NCBI taxonomy): Eukaryota > Metazoa > Arthropoda > Insecta > Lepidoptera > Geometridae > Eupithecia > Eupithecia vulgata. The sequence continues at coordinate 3,067,595 of OX297881.1, forward strand.
AAAATATGTATTAATATATTATGTAATATGTTACGGTAAAGCAAGCAGGTGGCTATGCTATAATATATATTTTGCACTCATTAGCTCTGCGGCCGTCATGTCTTGTAGACATTATTATGATGATGTAATAAAAAAATAGGCTATAGCTTCGTCTTTTGTTGGCTTTAGGAAACAACTAAAATCTTTATTTTCCTTGAATTGGTTATTTTACCTTTAATGAGAATAAATTAAAATATACAGGGTTATTGATAAGTTAGTAACTGATAATGTGAACTGTACACGTATGATTTATGTTATAACTAGCAGCGCCTCGCGGTTTCACCCGCGTAGTTTCCGTTCCCGTTGGAATTCCGAAATACAATATAGCTTATGTGCTATTCCAGACTATAATCTATCTCTGAGCCAGATTTCATCCAGATCCGTTCAGCCGTTCTGCCCAGAAAGAGAGGCTAGAAAATCTATTGTCAATTTGGTCATAAGGTAGGAATGGCCGAAGTGGCCTAGGATAATAGAGTTGGTTTATAATCAAGCTTTCCCAAAGAAAGTTATATTCCTTACCTAGCTCACTTGTCAGTCGCACGCTAGTAGTGACATGTGAAGGTTGGAGGAATGGAATGGAATTGGAATGATACTAGAAACGATTTATAAATATATTTTAGGTGTTGAGTTCCAATCCAAGGAACTTCCGCTCTCTTTGTACTTTGGGACGATCTGGGAATCAAAACTTCCCAGATCGTCCCAAAGGTCGTCCCAAAGTACTAAGAGAGCAGAAGTTACATATAGCAAGTACGTAAGGTAATCTATGTAGGTTATACGGATTCATTAAGTTAGAAGTTTAGTTGCTTGAATCGCTTACAAACGATTCAAGCAAATAAGCTTCTTACATGAAAAGTGTGCGGTCGATAGTACTTTTGCATGCCTTTAAAAAATGGGACGAATCAGGAACATTTTCAGCATAAAATTTTAGTTTATTGACTCGTCCCACTTTGGGCCGTATCTAGTGGGACGAGTCAAGAATAGGCAACTCAAATTCAACATACAAAGCTAAAAGAAAATTTACAAAAGTCATCGACATACCTCTAAGAATATTATAAGCAAGCTACACTGCTCACATCTCGCGAAGAACCGACAACCGTTCGGTAAACGTGTTTGTGACTAGAGAGCTCGACTCGGCAAACGTTGTGTTGGACGCCCTCCGGCTTGGTGAGATGACGATTTGCGAAAGACTGCAGGCAGATCCTGGATGCGGTAAGCTGAAGATATGGCGCTCATTAAGGGAGGCCTATGCCCATCAGTGGGCTAACATAGGCTGATGATGATGAATGGGAAATTTATTGAGGAACCTATTCCAGGGTTGGAATCTTGATAGATGCAGTAGTTTTCTTGCGATATTCGATTTTCTTAAAAAACATTTTCGTCCGCCATTTTCTCTACAAAATAACAACCAGCTATTAAGTAACAATACAGGTATAATATATAATATAATACACCTATGTACTTGCATTATTTATTTATTCTTGTCGAAGTATAAGAAACTTAAGAAAACACCACAACATCGTATTAAATATTTTGAAGGTTTTTAGGGTTCCGTACCCAGAGGGAAAAACAGGACCCTATTACTAAGACTTCGCTGTCCGTCCGTCTGTCTGTCTGTCCGTCTGTCATCAGGCTGTATCTCATAAACCGTGATAGTTAGACAGTTGAAATTTTCACAGATGATGTATGTCCGTAGTCGCTTTAACAATAAATACTCAAAAATAGAACAAAATTAATATTTAAGGGGCATACAACAAACGTGTTGTTTCTGCTCGTTTTTGCTCGACATTGATAACAGAACAGGTTATTTAGTAAATAATCATTTAAAAACAAAGAATTAAAATAAAATAAAACAATTAATTAATTTTGTGTATGTGTACTTGTTTACTCTATTCTATGGATCGTGTTATCTGAATCAATAAATGAATTTAATTTAATTTAAGGGGACTCCCATACAGCAGTTTTTTTTGTCGTTTTTATAAACAATTGTACGGAACCCTTCGTGCACTACTCCGACTCGCACTTGGCCGCTCACAAAAATACCAAGCGCAATACATTAATAAATAATGTATTACGCTTGGTATTTTTGTGAGCGCACGTAACGCGCCGCTCTGGGACCACAAAAGTGCCTGAAGCATCAAAACGTCCAACGTTTTCTTCTAAGAGTTACATTAACCTCTCAAATTGAACCTTACAAGTAAGAAAAGTATCTCGAGCCGAGCGGGAAAAAGAAAATGGCCGACTTAAAAGTTGTACAACGCGGTAAAATTTATTCTAGTAAATTCAAATTATGGAGCTTCTCTCCGCAGTTACGCACGCGTTATTTCTGTTTAATATGTACCTATGTGTTCTGAATTTTCAAGTTATTCCAGATCTCGTACCTACTATATCTATGCAAAATTTCCACGCAATCTATTCAGCAGTTTTTGAATGAAAAGGAAACTTTTACGTTTATAATATTAGTGAGGTTTAAATAATAAGAACCGAAATAATGAATAAATTCAAAGAGAGAATTCCAAAGATGCCTTCAAATAAGCTTGAACGTCTGTCTTTCAGTCAATCAATGAGCGTGCAACTGACAGTTTGATGCTTGCTAGTTCAGATCTCAAGTAAAGGGGGTGTTAGGGAGATTCCACCATCTTGTCTTCCAAGCCAACCTAACCTACAAATGGTACACTTTGCTAAATAACGAAAAAGGCTCTGGTGAAAATATTAAACAATTTTCATAATTTGGTAGCTCAGTTATTTACAGTTATTTTCCATTACTTGACACTGACAGAAAAGTATCCAACTAGACAAATATTGCCATTAACATAGAATCATCATCATCTCAAGTAAAACCTCACGTAGAGTGGTTTTCACGAAAAAAGTCCCCTTCTTTCGCGAAAAAGCACTCTAGATTTAGTCTGTCAGTTTTCATTGACTCTGTGTACAAGAGCCCTTACTCTTGTCACAGACCAGTTTAGTGCTCTTGTACACTAAGTTTTTATCGACGTTAAATACACGGTTTATTCGCTGTGGGTCGTGTACGGTCGCCAGTGTTGTATGGATTTTATATTTAAGTTTATATTTTGATTTATTTTGTAATATTTTAACTTATTAGTACCTAGATAATCATAAATAATCTGTTTTGATCTTAAGTAACTAGCGTAATTGGTTTTTTTAATCGTGTTAGTTACTGTAATTAAAAAATAAATAAATAAATGGATCACTACGGTAGCTTCTTCACACACCTTTTTTCGCCGCGAAAATCTTCTGTTAATTCTGCTCGATTCGTGCGTCAATTCGTGCTATCTATAATATGAGTCTTAGAAAATCCCTGCGTGATAAATTAAAAAAAAAAAGCATAATGACTGTTCCTATCAATATAATTTATGAAAACTTGTTGAACACTCATACCGACTAACTCCTAGTGAGTTGCAAAATCTATCAGTAAATAAATACAAACAAATGGTCACAGTCTTTCTGTGCAAAAAGGCTTACTACAAAATATCAGATTATCCAGAAAAAATTACACATTATTTCGGTGTCAGTGTTTTATTAAAAAAAATGACGTTTTCTATGACGTATAAAGCATTTGGATTTGATTTGATTTGAAAGATTACAGCCCATTCTGATCGCGCACGGATTATCCACAACATTTCATACTAAAAAATATTTATGAGAAACCGACGTTAAAGATGGTATTATACAAAGAGCACTCATTATCTTAGAAAAATATTCGTAGATAAGATTATTCATTCTTGAAATCCTCCATCATGGTTCAATTAATTCAATTTTACTGGAAAATCGTCTCGATGATACATTTAGGTACATTTACATTACATTTACTTAAGCCTAATGGATATCTGATCTATACTTTGTAACAATTCAAATAGATAAAGTAAATTAAGAGTGACCTTTATTTTACTTTTATCAAACAATACTCATAATTTAATCACCATCATCAGCCTATATTAGTCCACGGCTGGACATAGACCTCCCCTAATGATCGCCATAAAGCCCTGTCTTCAGCTTGCCACATCCGGCATCTGCCAGCAGCCTTTCGCAAATCGTCATCCCACCTGGTCGGAGGGCGTCCTAAATAACGTTTGCCGAGTCGCAGTCTCCACTCAAGAACACGTCTACCCCAGCGTTTGTCGGTTCTTCTCAAGATACGGCTACTGCCACTTCAGCTTGCTAATCTTTTGAGCCATGTCGTGTACTGGTGCAGTGGACTGGTATAGGCTGATGATAATGTAGATAATAGTAATGTGATTCTAAGCTAAACTCTAGGCTATGCTCGGCAACCTACGCCATAAGGAAAATTAGAGAGATATGCGGAGAAAGAGCAGAACGTATGGTCTATTTCGCCTATTTCCACTCGGTTATGACCTACGGCATACTATTTTGGGGAAGAGCAGCCGATGCAAACAGAGTTTTTGTGTTGCAGAAGCGCGCAATACGATATGTACTAGGCTTAAGGTTCTTGGATTCTTGTAGGGATAAATTTAGGGAGATAGGCGTCTTGACAATGGTTGGCGAATATACATATATACCAAAATTTGATTTATGCTAAAAACAATTCACACAATTCTACATATGTTAGAGAGGGACATGATTACGATACAAGACATAAAAATGACTTAGAAGTACCGAAAACAAGATTAACTAAAATCTCCAAAAGCTTTGTTTGTAACTCGATAAAACTGTACAACATGTTACCAAATAGAGTAAAAATAATGTCAGATCTAAATTTCAAATCATTTATTAAAAATCGATTAATAATTAAGAGTTATTATAGACTGGATGAAGCCTTTGCTGACAAAAATATTTTCGCATTTGATGATTGACATTTAACATCTGACATTAACATTTTAACTTATATTTACACTTTACATCTCTGACAATGCTATTGCAGCTACTTACCCATAATTATTGTATTTTTTTAACTTGTGTAATTAATATAAAAAGGCTTGACTTGACTAAGTGCTCCTTGTGAGCCAATGGTATCAATAAATTGAATTGAATTGAACTCACTTGACAGCAGTAAAATTAACCTGCCATTTTTATTTTGATATTTAAGGACCAGATGAATTTGCTGTCAAATGAGATTAGTTTAACCGACGAAATTAAAAACAAAATAGGATGTGTCTATGTGTGTGTGTGTGTGATGTGTGTAGTGTGTGATATCAAATAGTGTTTTGGTTGTATGATTTTGTTCTGGTATGTTCGTCGATTTTCCGACAATTATGAGGCCTATGTCCAGTAGTAGGCTTATGATGATGATAATGGACCGATTTGGATTTTGGTTTTCGCTTTTGTATGGAAAATTATCCCATAGGTCTCCCTTAAAAATATTCCTGAGGGATAATACGTAATGTAATAAATGAATTATGAATTTTGTCCCGAAAAAAATTAAATAAACCATGTAAATACTAAGGAACTGTATGAGTTTTACCACATTTTAATAGAGTGTGTTCGCAACGAATCGTTCGGATCTAGTATTTTATCAATCAATCAATTTATTTATTGCATGTAGCATGAAATACATGTTAAAAAAGTTGTTATATTATAATGGAATGTCACAATGTATTCTGCCCTATTGGGCGTGCAATGTCTTAAAATTTACAATAAATCACTGTTACAATTCTAAAATAAATAAAACATAATTTACATACAAAGAAAAGAAAGAATAATAATAATAATAAAGCAATCAATAGAACAAATGTCAAAATAAAAAATAGTTAAAATTTAAACTAGCAAATCAAGTTTCAATTATACAAAAAAATGTCCATGTCCTACAATTTATCGGTCATAAATTCATTAAAGGAGTAAAAACATTATCATTTAGATAAAGGGTTATATATAATAGATTACAAAATATAAAGATGAAAATATTTAGTAACAATTCCGCGCAAGACCTTCTCCGATAAGTTCTAACAAAATGTAATCAGCGTCGTAGAAGAAAAAACACACCAACTACAAAATGAAAAGAAATCTATCAAAGCAAGACGTCAACTAGTTTCGTCTCTCTACGAGACATCATCAGGACACCACAATACTCGACCTTGACATTGAGAGCACTAAGCAAACTCCGGCAGGGTTCCACCAGAGATGTTACCACTCCGAGCTCCGCGCGCCAACTTTTCATTTTGTAGTTGGTGAGTTTTTTCTTTTACGACGCTGATTACATTTTGTTAGAACTTATCGGAGAAGGTCTTGTGCGGAATTGTTACTAAATATTTTCATCTTTATATTTTGCAATGGATTTCCGCAAAGTAACGCCTGAATCTATTTTTTATAATAGATTACTGCAACAGCGTTCTAGCGGAGCCTGTTTCGGACACAGCTAGAACGCTGTACAAACTTGTAATAAATAAAATAAATAAATAAAATAAAATGTTTTTATTTCTGACACAGATCCATATCATTGTTTGTTGTATGGATATTTGCTAAAACTTCTACCAGCCAAAAACGTATGAGACTAAAATCACGCATAGCGTAATTTCAATCTGATACGTTTTTGCCGGGAAGAAAATTTAGCAGATATCCACACATACACCTAAGCATTCGCTTTCTCATGCGAGTGTATCTATGTCTATTAATAACCCCGAAACACTGACACACTAAGTTGGGTGGGGAGAGCCGGCTACAGACTTGAACTATGACTTATACTGTGTAATGTTAGTAAATTAGGTTCATTTAGTTTTAGTTTCTAAGGTTTGATATTGTTTGTTATGTTTAACTTACCAGGGCGTCATAATCGCATATGCGACAAAGCCTTAATAAAGAATAAAAAAGGTTTAGATTTTAGTTTTTTCAAAACAATTAAGTTACTACAATTTTCGCAACCCATATGCCACTTGATTGGTGTTGTTACTAAAGTCTGTTCCTCTGTTCCTCAGGAGTAAAGTAGCAGCACTGCTTCTGGACAAGCACCTGCAAATCAACGGCATCTCCATGGGGCAGGTGATGAGGGAGCGGCAGAGTATACAGGTATTCTTCTTACCTGGTTTACCTCTCTTTTGGTCTGCGTCAAGTTCTTTGACCAAGTTTTTCGACGACCTCTGTGGCGCGGCGGGCGAAAGTCCGCCTGCGACGCAGAAGGTTGCGGTTTCGATTCCCGCCATGGGACAAATATTTGTACGATCTGCAAGTATTTGTTCCGGGTGTTCTGGTCGTTTTCTATGTTTAATAGAAAAAATGTCTATCTATGTAATGTATTGTATTATGTATGTATATCAGTTATCTACTACCCATAACACAAGCTCTGCTTAGCTTGGGGCTAGATAATGCTGTGTGAATTGTCCAGTTTTTTTTTGACCGTATGGTGGCTTAGAATTAGTAACACCCCAACTCTTCCTGTGGGTGTCGTAGGAGGTGACTAAGGAACATACACCGGGGGGCGGGCACCAGCGCCTCTTGCAGAATAGATCTACCACCGAACTGCGATCACCGACCCGCATGCCCAGCGTGGCGATTATGGGCTTTATCCCCCATGGATGGATGTTGGGGTGAGGTGAGGGGGCTTATTTAGATTCTCCAACACGAAATTTCGTGTTTCGTTTCGGCCAAATGGTGGACTTGTAAACCGAATTAGAGTAAAATTTGCACAATAAAACTAAACAAAACAATTGATTGCGCGGTTAGACAATTAAATAGGCCTTGTCCAGCATTATCATTGTTATATTCAACCTAATGATTTTGCTACAGATGCAGCCTATGGCTAGCAACAAGATGAAGCGAGAGCGGAAAGCAGCGCGGACTCTCGGAATCATCATGTCGGCGTTTCTGGCATGTTGGCTGCCTTTCTTCTTATGGTGAACTACTTTCATATATGTAGACCTGTTTAGACCTGCGTAGTATCAGCTACTCAGTGCGGTACCGAAATCCGAATAGGTATACCCGTGAAAACTGATCTTCTAAGCCTTGTGGTGCCAGCTTAGAATTTGCACCACCTTTCTTCCCGTGGGTGTTGCAAGAGGCGACTACGGGACGCACACCAGGGGGCGGAGAATAGATCTAGCACCGACCTGCGATCCTGAACCCGCATGCCCAGCATGGGGATTATGAAGAAGAAGAAGAAATATATATATTCTAACCCAAAGAATCATAATAAAATGACTTACATACAAGGTACTATTACTACAGTTAAAACTATACAAAGGAACAAAAAACATAAAAATGGGGAAAAAAGGTCCCCCACCTCAGTAGTGTAGCATTAGGCTAAGCCCAATGCTACGCTGGTTTTCAGGTGGAGCCCGATTGAGGAGTTATGGGCATTACCCTCCATGAGATAAAAGCCAATAAGGCCTGCGTCCAGGCAGTGGACCATTGAAGGGTGTTGAGGTCGAGGAGTTTGACGTGATTTTATAGGATTAAAAGTACTAATAAACTTTATTCCATTTCTAGACCTAGACAAATTTCAGCCCAATCGGTTCAGTAATTGAAGAAGTACCTTATAAACGCAGACAAAAATATGAATTAGACACGTAGTAAATGATACTTCATTTAGATGTTTTGCTTTCTTTTCCCCAACGTTTCAACCGCGTTACAGCGATCGTAGTTACAGAAAGTCGCCCCGTGACCACGATCGCTGTAACGCGGTCGAAACGTTTGGAAAAAGAAAGCAAAAGGTACGCGATAAATACTCGATTAATAATCTTTTATATTATTAGTGTAATAAGTATAGATGAATATAATGTGATGTGAATTTGATCAGAGGTTTTTTTTAATAAGCTTGTTCGTCCACAGGTACATAATAACAGCACTCTGTGGAGACCGCGTCTGCCCCTCCCCCCCGCCCGTGGTTGCAGGTGTCTTCTGGGTGGGGTACTTCAACTCTGCTCTTAATCCCCTCATCTATGCATACTTCAACAGAGACTTCAGAGCTGCTTTTAGGAAGACGCTGGATTCTTGCTGCAGGTAAGAAGATAAATAATAAATAATGATGGACAATAATGCTGCAGATCGTATAAAAATATATCCCGATAAAAAATTGTATATTATGCGATTAGTGAATAAAACACGGATTTAAAGCGATGGCCATAGATGAATCACTAACAAGGGAAGATTTAAAGCAAAGGCCATAGATTAATCACGAGCAAGGGAAGGATTCTAACAACTGAATCGTAATGAAAGTAAATTACAACAGAAAACAAAATTAGGTAAAAATACTTTGGTATATATAAAAATAGTAAGCACAACATACCTATCTAACATTTGTTTGTTTTTTATCATTATAATAATGATAATAGTCTTGTGTATGTGTGTAACACACTGGTGTAGTAACACTTTTCCAATAAGAAATGTTTTAAATGTTTTCCAAATTTGCCTTGTAAACTATATACCTACTACCCGTTTATAGTTTTCAAGGCAAGTGGAAGCTTATTATAGAGTTTAACAGCCTGATCGATCAATGTGCTTTACTACGACAGCCTTGCAAGAAAGTCGCTTTGTATGTCCCTTATCCTAGTTTTCTCCCTTATTAACCTGTCTTCCTTACTTCGAGATTTTTTACGAAATTTGTCAAGGTGATTTAGATGATAAGAAGAGTTTGCGGGTTATATTACCAGCTCGTAACAAAGTGAAATTTTGTATATTTGCTTATATTTCTTTCGGGCGTTTGCTAAGTATGTTAAAAAAAATGTGATTTATTGTATTGTGTATATCAGTCATCTAGTACCTATAACACACGCTCTGCTTAGCTTAGGGCTAGATAAATAATATGCTGGGTGAAGTGTCAAGCATTTTTTTTTGTAGGTCTGCCTGCGACGCAGAATGTTGCGGGTTCGATTCCCGCCTCGGGACAAATGTGTGTACGATCTGCAGACATTTGTTCAGAGTGTTCTGGTCGTTTTCTATGTATAATAAAAAATTATAAATAATAATAATTAATACTCACTAGCTCTCGGGTCACGCGTCGCTTCGACCAGACGCTCAGATAATTTTTTGAAAACCCGGAGAGCCTCGGTACCCCACGAACCTAGGGTCTCGACTCCAAGGGGAGCAAATGTGTAGGCTCTGTCGAGACCTGCATTGTATTATATTATGTATATCAATTATCTAGTACCCATATCACAAGCTCTGCTTAGCTTGGGGCTAGATGATGCTGTTTGAATTGTCAAGCATTATTTATTTTATTTGTACAATTTGATTCTACACGCATTGCGTCGTCGTCGTCGGGTCGCTTGTCGGAAACAAGCTTCAAACACTCGCACCAATCCGTTTTCGGGTTGTGTTGCCGACTTGTGTTTAGAATCCAATATGAGGCAGGTATATGCCATTTTGTGAATAGGATAGGCATAGGCTTTCGCGTTTAAAGTAAAAGCAGGATAGAGCAGAGCGGCGTCGGCTCAAAAATCGAATATGAAAATATGAAAGTGATGAAAATAAAAAAATCTTGTGATTGATAGTTTAGGAGAAAAATTGTAAAAACTAAGAAAATAGATGGTACTTTGCACAGTTATTTCTGATATTCAAAATAGTTTTTTTTTATTTTGAGTCAAAGGTGATCTGCCTTATATCCCATAGATTATTGTGTTTTTTTTTCAAAGTTTTTTCGATACAGATGACGGAGAAAAATTGTTTTAATGTAACCCAAATTCGATCAATTCACATCTGGGCCTTAACACAACCTATTTTGTGGAAGGCTGGCTTTATTGACGAAGCTCCAAGAAAATCCCTTCAAAACACACTTCGATGTTGTAAGCTTAAGCTGAGCGTTGTTTGATGTAACTTTTAACTGGTTCCTTCCAAGCATTCTCCTTGTTTATTTACTTTACAAACTAATTAAAGTTACCGAATGGAATGAAAAGCATTTATTTATCACAAACAATAATTATCGCTATTTACTTAGCTGTTTCAGACTCGATCTGAATCTCATCAGCGGATTCATTGAAAGTTAAATTAGGGAGTTCCTCAAGGAAGACTAGCGCCAATGCCGAAACTTTTCGAAGTTTTTTAAGTAAGAGTAAAAAAATAAGTTACAGTAAAAATATTTTTATTTTGCCAGAACAGAGAAAAATATGAAACATAACTAAATCTTATTATAACAGAAAACATGACTAAATCGGTCGCTACTCAGCATGTGCGTAGAACAGATCTTACCATAGCGCTGGTCTTCCGTGGAGGCCGTTAACGAGAAAATATAACAGTAAAAAATTATAATACCTACACAAATTTAATTAAGGATGTTTTAAAAAACTATAAATCGACATCTAATCCCAATTGTCTATTATTATTATTTACCTATCAATCTTCCAAATTGACAGGTAAATCGATAAAAATACACAAAAAAACATACAGCCAAACATAGACACCTCCTGAGTCGGTAAAAAGGAATGCAATTCATTTATCCCTAGAGTAAGTAAGTTGCACAATGAAATATTTTCTGAATGTGACATATTTTTGCTCTCTAAGAATGAGTTTAAAAAACAAATTTCTCTCTTGTGTTAACTTTTTTATATCATGCATGTTTTGTCTATTTTTATTATTTTTATTTGTTTCTTTATTTATTTTTCCTAATTAGCGTCCGTGTTTTTTGTAAATAATGTTTCTATTAGTGGCATCTTGATTGGTATATACATAGTTATATCATAATGTTAATTTTAAGAATATTGTTAACTGTTTGTGCCTTAATAAACGAAAAATAAAATAAATAAATAAAAGGGTCAAAAGCCAATTTTAAATAAATACCTACTCATAACTACGATTAGCGCTTACACTACAGGCTCTATTTTATTTTTAGTTACCTATAAATTAGCCTACTACTGATTTACTGAATTAGATAGGTACCTACACTAACTACCTTGCCTACTCATAGTTGAAAAGTCTGATTTATAATTTTGTTAACCAAACCTTAAATTTTTTATGAATAGATGAGATTTTTATGCTGTAAACTAAGTAGGCGACCGATCGGTTTTATTAACTTCCATAATACCATACGGATTCTTCGTCTAGATTCGGCTTAGGGCATAGCCCAAAAATAACCGCCGAGCTCAGCGGAAAAGATAAAATAAAATTTAAATTGGCACCACTGTAAGTCAATGTAGCACCGTAGAAAATGAAACAACTTAGATTCGCTCGGATGATTTGCCTTTGAGTTCTGAATTCGCTGATGAAATAATTTTGTTCAGAGCTTCAATCGACTGGCAGAACACAGCATTGAAATTGGGTTTTCGGCTGAAATGTGACATGGAAATCACTTAGTGCGCATTCACACAGAATTGAAGACCTCTCGACGAAGGTCTGCCTGAATTCAGGAGGTTGCGGGTTCGATTCCCGCCTAGGAACAAATGTTTGTAAAATCTGCTGATATTTATTCAGGGTGATCTGGGTGCTTTCTATGCAAGTCGTAAAAGAAAATATATCTATGTACTATAATGTATTACCAAGGTACTTATATTACTAGTTATCCATTAGATCTCATAACATAACACAAACATTGCTTGGGGCTAGATGATGCTCTGTTAATTTTGAATTTATTATTATTATTTAAGACTCAACTACCTATATCTAATCGAATGCGATCGAAAACCAGGTAAAACATTTTTTTTCCCGAGGCGGTAATCGAACCCGCAATCTATCGGTAGTCGATTAGTAAGACCGCCTTTTGTATTTATGTTTGAAAGTATCTAATAAAAGAAACAAATTAGAACTAGTATTTACATTTGAAACAATAGACTGTTGCAAACAATCTACAGGTAACTCAACTAAAAAAAAGTGACAAGTAAAGTATCTTGTAAACTACGAAAACTTAATAAAGTCCCATAAAAAATCGATTTCGGCAGGATTCGAACCCGCGCCTCACCCCCAGGACGGGTGCGCTCTAACCAACTCAACAATCAGATCATTCATCATCGAAATCATCGTCGAAAATTTCTGGACCTCTTACGACTCTAGCGTCGTTAGCTCCAACTACAGGGGAAACCATTAAGTTATCCAAACCCGCTGATTAAAGTTACGTTCAGCAAGATTGACGAAAAGTGTCGCGAGGTATCTTGTATATCGTATATCTAGGGATAGATTGTGATAATTTTTAATCATCATCATCATCAGCCTATACCAGTCCACTGCTGGACGTAGGCCTCCCCTAATGAGCGCCATAGCGCCCTGTCCTCAGCTTGCCGCATCCAGCATCTGCCAGCAGTCTTTCGCAAATCGTCGATAATTTTTAATGTAAACTGATTAAAATGAACATTACTAGGTATTCTGCCCCTTATCCCACTAGGAATAGCGAACAGATTCCAAAATTTTACTTGTTCCTATCTTGCACTAAAAACACTAATTTAACACAGTACCATGTGGGACCTTGCCGTTAGTTTCTGTACAATTTTTTTTTATTCTTTAATAAATAAATAAATAACGCTGGACAAGTCACACAGCATTACCTAGCCCCAAGCTAAGCAGAGCTTGTGTTATTGGCAACTAGATAACTGATATACATAATACGATACAATACACAGATAGATATTTTTTATTATTATATAGAAAACGAACTGAACACCCTGAACAAATGTCTGCAGATCGTACACACATTTGTTCCGAGGCGGGAATGGAACCCGCAACCTCCTGCGTCGCAGGCAGACCTTTGCCCACCGCGCCACAGAGGTCGTCAAATTGTTCCTTATTTTGCGAAAAAACCTCGTAAAATGTTGAATAGTGACATAAAACTTTCAATAAACCTGTTTAGATGTATTTACTATGTATTTTTTACGAGTCATTTAAGATGTTCTTCATAAAAGGGGTATTGTGTAGAGTTTATTTGCTTCTTCAAACGCCTCTTACCCAAATTTCAAAGCTTTTTATGTTAGTATTTTTTTATTTAGTTGATAGTTATTTTGCCAATTGTTAATGAAATTAATTCGACAAGTACATAATAAAATTATTCTTTTTTACATTATTAAACTTACATAAACACTGTAATTAAATAAAATACACGTTGATTAGTAATAATAAATACAAGCTACAAATAATTGAAAAATTATCGGGTTTTTACTATTAGATATTGTGCCTATAGATTTTGCATTAAGTTTATTTTTGGACTCTGTTAGCTGGACTGGTGTTAGCATTTGCCATTTTTTTAATTACGTATTAGTATTATGTTGTTTTGCAAGCTGTTGAGGAAATAATGTCGACAAAATTAAAATTATTCATAATTTTAGGGTTAAATATTTTTAAACTCTTATCAAAAACTTATAACACAAAAGGTAATTAAACGCGATAATTACCCGTTGAATAGTATATAATTATAATGTCGACTACATTATAAATATTAATAAAACGTAAAAAAAAATCTGTGTCTTACTATTTTGTAAAAACAGATTTATAACTAGCTTCATACTCGTTGTTTTGGTTATTTCTATCACATGGGAACTGATTTATAGAATAAAAAAGGTTACGTTTCTCTCCTTCATCGAAGACCTCTGTGGCGCGGTGGGCGAAGGTCTGCCTGCGACGCAGGAGGTTGCGGGTTCGATTCCCGCCTCGGGACAAATGTGTGTACGGTCTGCAGACATTTGTTCAGGGTGTTCTGGTCGTTATATGTATAATAAAAAAATATCTATGTATGTATTGTATTATGTATATCAGTTATCTAGTACCCATAACACAAGCTCTGCTTACCTTGTGGCTAGATAATGCTGTGTGAATTGTCCAGCATTATTTATTTATTTATTTATCCTTTCAACTAACTCTATGCCAAAAATCAAATCGATTGGTTGTACAGTTAGGGCGTGAAGGAAGGATAAACAAACAAACATACTTTCGCATTTATAATATTAGTATAGGTTGACATTATGAGTGATTAATAACAATTTGTCGATAGACTCCAAAAATATAATTGATTTTAAGTTTGTTTTACTAAAGATTCGTAGCAAATGACATGTTCAAAACTTCAACTTATTTTTATCTAAATTACTTGTAGAACCTTAAGAATATAAATACCCGTTTTTTTGCGTAAACAACCACCTCAATTAACCAATAACCAACCTTATTTCCATTCTCAAAAGGCTCAATCTCCCCAGGACACTCTGCGGCGACATAGCCCGCCGCTACTGCTGGCAGCGGCCGCGGCGCGACCACCACCACAGCAACGCGTCTTCAGGTATGTTTATATTTATTACTAACTAACTTTTGCCCGCGGCTTCGTAAGCTTTTTTGCGGGATAAAGTCGCTTATGTTCATGCCATGTACGTCCCCAGGACATCATTTACTTCCCTGCCAAATTTAATTAGGATCTGTTTAGCCGTTTTGGCGTAACATGTAACAGACAGACAGACGGACAAAGTTATTTTCGAATTTATTATGTTCACACAATATGAATGTGAGCGGGATAATCGCTCAAGACCAATCTTTGTAATTTATTTGTAAAACTATAATAGTTTTTTATTTATGTAAAATTTAGATATACCTTAGTTTTACTTAGATATATCTAAGTTTTACTTAAATTTTGGGTTTTTAAACTATGACAGTTTTTTTTATTTATGTAAAACTTAGATATACCTAAGTTTTAAATTTTTTTTTTTTTTAATGCCAAATACGTTTGCAATTAAGTATTTATAATGAATGAAATATCTTTGTATCTCAGATATACACATGAACAACTGCATCAAGTCGACATCAGCTGATTTGCTCAGAGCGCAGGCTTCGTCGTCTAAGCCAGATGAAGTTGTATTTGGGACGTGAGCCTTAAAGCCAACTCATAAAGTTCGTTATTGAACGGCAAAAGTGAAACAATAAGTGTCAAAATGAACGCTGTTTTAGTGAGAGTGAATCGAATTAGAGTCAGTGCGATAATTCGTCAGAGAATTAATTTTTTATAAATACATTTTACATAGGTACCTTTTAAGGTGCGTCTAGATAAAGTAACATATGTATTTAATAACAATGTAAGTAATACATAAAATATGTACATATATGTACCAGCGTCTTGGGGACGCTTCCGACTGGTATTGATATGGATCAGTTGAGATACCTGTAGATTGTTTGCAAGGGTCTACAGTTAGCTCAATTGTTTAAATTGTAAATATTATTTTTAATTTAAATCTATTTGATTGTTATTTACTTTCATAATAAAAATACTAGAATATTCATATCTTGTTACTTAATCCAGACGCATTTTTAAGTAGCAATATGTTTGTCTTAGCCCAGTACTTAATTTAAAAGCTTACTCAGTCACCGATCTGTGCTTGAGTAACTCTTATGCCACACGAAAGCGTTACTCAAGTATAGGAGTATGACTGAGGAAGCTTTTATTTTCGTACCTGACCTGAAATGTAAAAATAAAATAAAATAAGAAGATAAAATGTAATGAACAAAAAAAATATAAATATGTATGTTAGAAATAAATGTGCAGGTATTAGAAATAAATGTATAATCACAATGTAGATATTAAAAATAGATATATTTTCTCAAGTGTCATCGTTAGCGTAAAATAGACCCTATTAGAGTAGACATTAGGTTGTGATTCATTAGATCCTGTGTGTTATGTATGGTTGTGAAAAGCAAAAAACGCTTAGAAATTTATGTATGTTACGCTTAGTAGACCTTATTCCCTTTATGTTAGACATTTTGTGGACCAGACCCTCTAAGATAGACATTCATTTTAGATCTCATACACTACATACTTCTTTTAGTTGAATATACATTAATGATGTAAATAATATTATGTTTTTCTCATATTAAGTCCATCAAACGCGAAGAAAACATATAGGTGTCTAATTAAAAAAAAAAAAATTGTAAATTTTTTACCTACTTAAAATTGACTCAGATTTATTTAGCTAACAAGAAGCTCTTTAACTTAAGTTACATTAGCGTATAATGGTCCACTGATGACGGCCAACGTCATCAGTGGATCCCCCTTATTTTTTTATCTCAAGGGGGTAATGTCCATAATCCCTGGGCATGCCTGTTGGGGATCGTAGTTCGGTGGTAGATCTATTCTGCTGGAGGCGCTGCTGCCGGCTCCCGGTCCCTTAGTCGCCTCTTACGACATCCACGGGAAGAGTTGGGGTGGTGCAAGTTCTAAGCCTGCACCACACGGCTGGTTCCATCGAGTTGGTCTAATGATGGAGACCATAGGAACTCCTCCTCTAAAAGATTTCTGGGCTTGCGTTTCGTTGTTTTGGCATACCCAGCCTGTCCCGCTCCTATGAACGCAAAATCCTATGTTTATCCTTTTCACAAAAACTTAAGGTTGTATAGGGGCTGCCAGTATCATTTACAAGCTCCTTCTTGCCGCTCTCCGTATACTAAGCCCGGGTTGTTCTGTAGGGTAGAATAGACTATAATGTCATCTCATCGTCAATGTCATACATTACGTACATTATAGTCAATTTGTCTCAGAAGAACTATCATATGGAACTGCCGTATTGTTCAATTTGACACGGAAGCAATAATGGACTACCAGTCTCTTTCTCACAACAGTGGTTTTACGTTAGGAAAAGCATACATACTCTTTTTATCAGCGCCCTCTTCCTGATTTTGATGTACTTTTGCTGTCACGGACGCCATTTTATTCTACGGTTTTGTTTACATGTGAGGAGATGTCATTGTGAGATTTTTATGTTTTCCCTGTGTTTTCGACTTATTTATTAAGCAAAACTGTGATATAAATTGAAAATCAAATAGAAGAGGTACCGTGAAGTGTTCTGTAGCAGGCTGTGGCCTATGCCAAAGCAAAAACAGGCCGAATCTATGTAACCATAATCCGCCATGTTTATCAACCGATTTGTTTACTTAGGTATCCAGGAAAAGTACATGCTTATGGCAGTTCTATATGATAGTTCTTCTGAGCAATTTGTAGTCACTAACCAAACCCTTTTTTTCCATAAAAATGTAGATATGTATTTATGTATAAGTATGTTTATGTATTGTTATTTGTTCTATTTTAATATTCATTTATTTCAGTAGTTTTGAAATTCGAGTTGGTACTTGGTAGGTACTAATATTTCATAAAAAAATATTGTCAGTCAATTTAGAATTTTGTAATTAGCTTCTTATTTATGCAAACAGATCCCCGTTCAATCCAACAATCCTATCCATCCACGGTTGTCTGGTAGAGATCGCTCTTGAGCGATAAGACCGCCAATTGTTACATATTTGTTTTATTTTTACTTCTTTTATTTTTGTTTTTATGTATATTATGTGTGCAATAAAGCATTTTCTATCTATCTATCTATCTATCTACATTATTGAAGTTGAAGGAATTAATATCAAACAATTCACGCATTCGATGACAAAGTGGCGTAATTTTCCTCTTATTTATCTACCCTGGATCTACCGGGGACTGTTGTCTAACAGTCCCCGTGATTGTCCTACTGAAGACAAAAGGTAATCACTCGACGTCAAACTATAATATCAGCCCAGAATCGTCCACTGCTGAACATAGGCCTGCCCAATTCAACGCCAACGCCACTATAGCTGTTCTGAGCCGTCATTCATCATCCCTGCTACAAATTCGTCAGTCGACGTCTGGATTAGTTCATCATCATCATCATCAGCCTATATTTAGTCCACTGCTGGACATAGGCCTCCTCCGATGAGCGTCATAGCGCCCTGTCTTCAGCTTGCCGCATCCGGCATCTGCCAGCAGTCTTTCGCAAATCGTCGTCCCACCTGGTCGGAGGGCGTCCTACACTACGTTAGCCGAGTCACGGTCTCCGCTCAAAAAAACGTTTACCCCAGCGGTTTTCGGTTCTTCTCGAGATATGGCCAGCCCACTGTCACTTGCTAATCCTTTGAGCTATGTCGATAACCTTAGTATCTGGATTAATTATTTCTATTCAATTCAAAATCTTTTATCTGACAACAATGAGCCAGGGAATTAAATACAAATCCCTTATAATGAGCTAGATAAGACAAAAGAATATTAAATTAGAAGTACAAATTTTATTACAAGTCCACTTAAACTTTTAACAATGGTAGATCTAGACTAATGGACTTAAGACTTTAACTTAAGGGTCTGTACTATTTACTATTTTTTTAGATTAAATCAACTCCGTCAGAAAACGAAGTTTAAGTAACGGTACAGTTCAGGTGTTACTCTATCGATCATATGTTTCGAAAACACGATTGCATAAAAATTTACCCATAGAAAAATCGCAAAGTTACCTCTAAATTTTTACTAAAACCTTAGCTTCTCAATGAAAACAGTAGTTAACATCTTAAGAATATGCTGGGTAATAGATCTAAAAGAACATTCCATATGAAAGGTTTTTTCAAATGAAGAAGAATTATCTATTAATTAGAAATTAATAGATAATTAACTAAAACTTGATTTTTGGGCTTGCGTTGCTATGCCCTGTCTCGCTCTTATGAACGCAAAATCCTATATCTGTCCTATTCACAAAAAAATGAGATTGTATAGGCCCTTAACTAATTTCAATCAACGGATCAGTATTTAAAAGTCCAGGTGGGGAATCTTAGGCCAGTCCTATGAAAGCTTGCTCAGTCTTAGATGGCTTGAGTGACTTTAATGTCATAGAAAAGCGTTACTCGATGACTGAGCAAGGTTCATCAAAAGGGCCTTAGTTTGCCGACTGTACCTACAAGCACTCGAAAATTAATATTTATCATACCTTACAATAATATTGATGTAAGTCCTTTATTATGGGCCTCTTTATTTTAAAAGGACACTTAAGAGCGGGCCTAATGCATTTTTTTTTGAAAAGGATAAGCATAGGATTTCGCGTTCATAGGAGCGGGACAGAGTAAAGCAATGTCAGTGCAAAAATAAAGTTTTTGCTTCTTTTCTATTAATGATTCAAAATTTAAGCATTAAATAGAAAAACTAAACGATTAACAAATAAAACAGTAGTCTGGCTATGTAATTCGTAAAAAATAATATGGTGTTGTCGCTGATACTTCTGAGCATTTCAATTAAAACAGTTTTTTTAAAGAGATTTTTGTATAATTTTTTGTAAAGAAACCAGTTTATTTTTCAAAATTCTATTCGATTACTCGACTTCTATGGGTTTTTCCCCTACCTATCGTATTTTTTTAATTAGAATATTTAAGTTCGTTACCATAGATGTAAGGGTTTAAAAATACACGATTTGCTTGATTTTTGCATCAGGCGCACTCTTAAGGGATGCTGCGGGATTCACTTAGGGGATAGGATTTCGCGCTCATAGGAGCGGGACAGACCATGTGTTTTAGGCACGAAGCAAGTGCAAAAATGGAGTTTTGTTTTTTTATAAAAAACTACACATCTTATGAAAAAAATATCTGAAGGAACCAATTTATGTTTGATTGATAAGTAATAAGCTACGAATCAAAGCATAAGTAATTTCATTAGACGGCAGGGTTCCTAAGATTTCGACCAAATTATGTGACAAACATTACAGTGCAATTTCATGTGTTTTTTTCATCGTACGTATTTATGACCGTGATATGGTTTTGTGATATCGTTGTTGGTCACATCAACACTTACCATCCGAATTGAAGTCAAACGAAAGTTTGTTCTCGAAAAAAAAAACATTGTAACGTAAAAAAAATGGTACTTACTTTCTTTACTGAAATAACAAGTAACTTAGCTAGTTTGAATAAAAAGCAGGCTTGATCGTCATTATCAGAGTCTCCCCTACTCAATACTCAATTTTTATAAGTGAATTTCTCTGAGAATTCGCTTATCACTTTCATCGTACATTCTTGCGTACCTTGCCAAACTTTTCAGATAAAGATGCGATAAAAAGATAAAGAAGTTACGCTTGTGTCATCAGAAACAATTTTCGCTCGATATCTTTCAGAATTCGACCAACTTGTAATGATGTGGATAAAATTGGATCTAGAGTTGTTTCAATAAACCTTCAAAGAACAAAATAATACTTATATTATAATAATAATAATAGCTTTTATTCAACAATCCTAATAACAATATTATTGAGACTTAACTAGGTTTAATTATTTAATAGTACGTTACATATTTATCTTATATCTATTGATTTTATTAGACACCGGTATTAAGATTGTCTAGCGTTCCCGCATAGGCCTCTTCTAAAGCTTGCCATTCTTTCCTGTTATGGGTTAGCCTCCTCCAAGTAACCCCGGCTAGTTTTTGGATATCATCTTCCCATCTAAGACGTTGTCTCCCTTTCCTTCTTTTGTTTTGTCTTAGACACCATTCAGTTATGTCCTTAGCCCATTTTTCTTTATTATCATAATACTTATATGGCATATTAAATCCACAAAGAATACAGTGACAGAATATAACAGTATTTAAACTTATAATATTTATTTCCTAAAAAAACTAAGCCGCCACGCTAATTGTGGTAATTGTAATAATTGTAGTAATAATGACGACCTCAGTGGCGCAGCGGGCGAGAGTCTGCCTGCGACGCAAGAGGTTGCGGGTTCGATCCCCGCCTCGGAACAAATTTGTGTACGATCTGCAGAAATTTGTTCCGTTGGTCTGGGTGTTTTCTATGTATAATAAAAAATATCTATCTATGTAATGTATAATATTACGTATATCAGTTATCTAGTACCCATAACACAAGCTCTGCTTACCTTGGGGCTAGATAATGCTGTGTGAATTGTCCAGCATTATTTATTTAATTCGTTGACTAAAATTAAGTCAATATCCAATCATCACCTGTTCGCTCTATGAGAATTTTTGACAGATCTTTATATATTATGTGTGCCCCAGAACTATTCTTTGAGCAGTTTAGGGTTGAAATTGAAACTCCAAATGGTTCATTATTCGGTCAAGATTACCTCATTTTCACCGTTTGAGCTCTGCTAATGTGTCTGCGAAACTGGCCCTTACTGATGTCCCTGCAAGATAGATAGATAGAAAATGCTTTATTGCACACATAATATACATACAAAAATAAAAGAAATTAAAAAAAAACAAATATGTAACAATTGGCGGTCTTATCGCTCAAGAGCGATCTCTACCAGACAACCGTGGATGGATAGGATCGTTGGATTGAACGGGGATCTGTGTGCCTAAATAAGAAGCAAATTACAAATTCTAAATTGACTAACAATATTATTTATGAAATATTAATACATAATAATCAAACCAACTCGAATTTAAAACTACTAAAATAAATAAATATTAAAATAGAACAAATAACAATACATAAACATACTTATATATATACATAAATACATATCTACATTTTTATGGAAAAAAGGGTGTGGTTAGTGACAGCAGGACAAATAGTGTTCCTTTACCATACTTTTGAATATTGGCAGAGACTTTGCACGCCTTATTGAAACTGGCAATGCATTCCAAAGTTGTACAGCACGGACAGTAAATGAATTGTCGTAGAAAGAAGTAGAGTGAACAGGGACTTGAAGCATGAGAGATGAGAAGGCGCTAGGGTATTTGTACACTTATTCTAATCATCATCAGCCTATGATTTAACATAATTGAAATTGTGTAGTTCTGATATATAAATTTCATTTTTAATGGTTATATTTTGTCCTGAAAAAAAAATACGATCAAAGCTGTGCGGTAAAACTAGAACAGGTGTAAATAAATTTTACTTTACTGTATTTTCTTGTGAAGTAAAATACGACACAGTGGAAGGATATGTTTTATGAGGGTATGGTAGAATATTTTTGACATTTTTCCTGCAAAGAATATGAGTTTTTCTGAACCAATTTATTTAAATTATTATGTACAACAGCTACTCCAGTAAATTTATTTGTTGTATGGGATAAAGGGGTTGTGTTCATTTTTGTTTTAATAAAGCTTTTTATGTGGCTTTATACTGGTCCAGCAGTGGACAAATATAGGCTGATGATGATGATGATGATGTGGGTTTATACTGGTTTCTGTGCGCGGTTTCACACGCGTTGATTCTATACAAACGTTTCTAGCGCAATTTCCCTTTTGCGCAGCTGAGGTTCGTCAACTGCGATTTACTAGCGCAATTTAGAAATAGTTTACACAATTGAAGCAGTTGAGCTGACTGCAGACTAATGCAAACAGTCTACATTTAGCTCAACTGATTACTTGCACGTGATGCGGCCGACAGTACTTTTGCTAATTTTCTTTTAGAAAACTTAAAATGTGACGAATTAGGAACGCTTTCAGTATAAAATTTGAGTTTCTTCACTCGTCCTACTGGTTTCGGACCAAAAGGGGACGAGTCAGGAATAACTCATTTACACCTTGTTGATTTTCTGAGTTGAGCAACTTGGGTTGAGCAATTAGGAACAAAATAAGTTCAATAAGAAAAGGTTCCATTGCGAAATTTGCTCAACTGAGTTTAGCAATTGAGTTGCACAAAAGGGAATTCGCGGTTTCAAGGTTTATTCCATCCCATGGGAACTGTTTTATTGGATAAAAAGCTTACGTTTGATTCGAGGCTCAGAGTAACATCGATGCAAAATTTCATGCCTTTCGATTTAGTAGTTATGCCGTGAAGAGGCAACAAACAGCCATCCAGACTTTCGCATTTATAATATTTGTATGATGATACCTTACTCCAAAAATTTAGGGTTTGTATCTTCATAATTGGAGCAACCAGTATAAATTGTGGATTTTGAAAAAAGAAAGATTCTTTTGTTCTATATGAGATTCTCGTCCATGTTGGTTAGAAAGAAAATTTTGTTTTTTATGCACAGTCATCGTAGAAATAGCTTACTTAGGCTTACGACTTTGTTTACCCACTTGAATAACTTTAGTAGGAAGTCAGTAACTTAGATACAGTCAGCGGTGAAAATATATACCATAGAAGTCATATACACACTCAAGTTTCCAAGTTGACTAGATAATAGTGCTCGCTGCTGAAAAGTAAAATCAGCCTTTTTGTAAAATGTCTAGGCCGTTTACCTCATTCTGACAAGTACCTACAATAAATAACCTGCATTGAAATATGTTTTCGGTGCGAATCCTATCTTTCAGAATAGGATAGAATAGATAGATATCATGTAGAATACATCCGACAGAGAACCAAGGTTATCGACATAGCTCAAAGGATTAGCAAGCTAATGTGGCAGTGGGCCGGTTATATCTCGAGAACAACCGACAACCGCTGGGGTACCTAAACATGTTCTTGAGTGGAGACCGCGACCCCGAAAGACTGCTGGCAGATGCTGGATACGCTTTGGCGCTCATTAGGGGAGGCCTATGTCTAGTGGACTATAATAGGCTGATGATGATGAAATATGTTTGCGAGCAGTTCTTTTTGATAAGTTACGAGTCAAAGTAAAAACTTGGGAGTGTACCTATACATATTTTCGCAGCTGACTGTTTATGTTTTCCTCAGAAATGGAAATTAGTTTGAAACTTGAAGGACCGGGCAATATTTAAGCACAGTTTTATGTACGTGAACTTACTTCGTTAGTTTTTATCTTTACGTTCATCTTCAGTGTTTATTCTTTGCTAGTTTTCAAGAGGTTTTAGGAACTACAAATAAAATATAGTTACGACTACGAATAGACATTTCTAGTGATTCTGTGGGCACAAAACTTAAACTAAACTAGCCTTTTCTTACCGTCTCTTGTTTTTCGATTAAACAAAAAGGGACAGCAGCATTTTGACGCTAGTTTGTTTATAATCGCTACCAGTATCTTTCAAAAGAATAAAACAGGGAGACCAACCTGGAAATGGTACATTAGATTTTCAAATAAAAAATATAATTGTTTAGCTTTTTGCTTTATAGTCCGTTACTCGCACTGGGCAAATTTTCCACGAAAATTTGATAGGGTTTCGTGATTAAAATCCCTCTTGTGCTACGATTTTCATCTTGCGATGATGGTTAAAAAAGGCACTTGAAAACCGAAAAAGAACTACCAACCGCAAAAGCTTGTGCTCAAATAATCCCTTCTAAAAGTTCCAAATCCGCGTGAAAGTACGAGGGCAAATAACTTAAGAGCAGTCAAGTAACCCACACTTGTAACTTGAATGTAAAATGGAATGTGAATCGGACGTTTCGAGAGGTTACAGCTTTTATCTGGCATTTGGGACACTTTTGATTCGACTCGGGTAAATGGGGATAAATAGGACACATTGTATACCTAGGTAGATTACCCGACTAGGATAAAGCTCAAAGTAAAAATTGGGGTACATACATATGTATATATGGAGTGACTTCAAAAACGCTTATTATTTTTATTTGTATACTCTATCGTTAAAGAAATTTATCTTTATGTTTATTTTTGTATTTTTTTGTTGTGAAATTTAGTCATTGAAAAGTAGATATTTTAAGACTCACACAAGTGATGAGACTGTGTCAAAATTACCAGTTGCCCGCAGAGGCGCTTTTCTTAATTCTTAATTCTTTATTACAAAAAAAAACAAGAGATATAAAGATAGAAAATACCTACACTAATTGCATAAACTAATACATAAAATAATATAAAAATATTTTATCTCCTAAAGTAACATATTTATTTAACAGCAAAAAATAATTACAACTAATATTTACACTTACATCTATTTTATATATATAAAAATATATATAAAATAATATAAATCTGAATAAATATCTAATAAATATAATAACTGCAGAGGTCTTATAACCAATATTGAATTCCATTAGATGAACACTGGCTCGCTACATCCACGTATTGCAAAGCAGCACACACCCGCCAACGGTTCCCGAGCAACTGGCGTTCCCGCGCTACGGACTTGCCTGACACGTCAGTTGACCACGTCAAATTATGACTGTCTGTCACCCGTCAATGACGTATGACAGTGACAGCTTGCTTTGGCAATACATGGACCACGAGATAGTGTATGTTTGCATGGCATTGAGTTCCAGCAAACACTACAATAACGATTCTGTGTTTATAATAAATACAGAAACATCTTTATTAAGAAAGAAAATAACAATCAAATAACAAATTTAAATTAAAACTAGTATTTACAATAGAAACAATTAAGCTATCTGCAAACTGTTGTAAACAATCTACAGGTAATATATAGCAATATACGTCAAGTATATATAGCGCCCGGGTTTTCAAAAAATTATCTGAGCGTCTGGTCGAAGCGACGCGTGACCCGAGAGCTGGTGAGTATCTGGCACAGCGCATCAGCATTGCTATACAGCGGGGCAATGCAGCCAGTGTCTTAGGCACGCTTCCAACTGGTATTGATATGGATAAATACATAAAATACTTACCTACATCGAAGTCATGAAGATAGGTAATGGCTCTTTGACTTTACGCTTGAAGATGAAGAGTGAGCGGCTAGCATGAATATGATGTGGGAGAGAGTTCCATAACCTGACCGAGTCGACAGTGAAGGAAGCTTTTCAAGTATTCTATGTACCTATGTCCTTGGGCTACAAATTTCCTACCAAATTTCTTGGTTATAGATAGGTTATAGATAGACAGACAGAGTTACTTTCGAATATAAATAAATAAATGAATAATGCTGGACAATTCACACAGCATTATCTAGCACCAAGCTAAGCAGAGCTTGTGTTATGGGTACTAGATAACTGATATCACTACATAGTATAAAACAAAGTCGCTTTCTCTGTCCCTATATCCATGTATGCTTAAATCTTTGAAACTACGCAACGGATTATGATGCGGTTTTTTTGAATAGATAGAGTGATTCAAGAGGAAGGTTTATATGTATAATACATGAATAATATAGTACCCGTGCGAAGCCGGGGCGGGTCGCTAGTACATAATATAATACAATACATAGATACATATTTTTTATTAATATAGAAAACGACCAGAACACCCTGAACAAATGTTTGCAGATCGTACACACGTTTTTCCCGAGGCGGAAATCGAACCCGCAACCTTCTGCGTCGCAGGCAGACCTTCGCCCACCGCGCCACATCGGTCGTCAATATAATTATAATATTTGTATAGATACAGTCGTCATGTTCTTTTAAAAACAAAAAGTAATTAGGTAAACGTCGAACTAAATTATTGACAACATCCTATAAACAAAGACTTTAAAATAAATCTAAATATTCATGAATCAATTAATACCTTGTTATTAAGAAAGGACAAAACGTTTAGAACAAAGGTAGAGAAAATTTCAATATCTATTAATGGAGCACTTAGGCTGCTTGTCAACTGCGGTGCGAAGACGAAACGTATCAAATGTTTTTGGATAGGACGGAATATGACAAAAACGCTCCTAGTTCGGGGCAGGTATATGGACACATGTTGGACGTTTGTACGCTGATGAATAGGATTTACTAAAAAAAAATGTGCAAAAAATATTTATTATATAAATTAAAAAAGTTCTTAACGTTGGATTGTATTTATTAAATAACTGTTCAAGTAATGTTGGTTCAAAAACACTACTTACTGTCTTTTTTTTGACAATTATTTATTATTTCTAGCCTAATTAAAATAAAACAGTGATTAAGTTAGTCAAAATTATTCTTTATTGAAAAAGAAGATTACACTCAAATAATAGAAACAAATTAGAACTAGTGTTTTAAAATTTAATTGTTGAGCTAACTCAGACTTTTGCGAACAATATACAGGTAACTTAACTGAACCATATCTAGACTGACTGAAATTTATACACAAACTATCATCGTGTAATATTCTCGTAGGTATTTCTTTGATCGATGTACCGCAGTTGGTCTGCACCTTTACAAGTGCTCTAATTGAGGTCGGGTTGATATTAAATATGCGGAAACACTTAACCATTTCTAAATAGACAGAGAAAACGTTTATAGGCACTCGTATTTTAGTATTTAATATTTTTAACACTCGACAAAATTGGTGTGGCTTCGTAGTTCCCAAATGGAAAGTAAAAGTATATTTATTGCAATTACATGTGGAAAAGATGGTACATACAGAATGGGTAACAATGTAATTTGGCCTTTAGAGACATGCAATGATTTGTCTTTACATGATAATTATACATAATACGAAAAAATACTTTTATAAAAATTGTAGAGCATGGAATGAATTAATGTTATTAAAAATGGAGTTACATAAGTCAATTAAATAAAATTAAAAATTATATATGTACTTATATGTCAAAAAATTTATCGTTCATAAAATCTTTAATTGTATAATAGCTTTTATCCGATAGGATGTGTGATGGTGATGAACCAATCTGAATTAAGGTTTTTTGTTTGATGACATGATTGAAAGTGTTCTCAGCTATTTTTTTTTCACACATCCAAGATGTTAAATAGTAATTTGAGTGATTAGTAAAATCAAAAAACGGACTTTTTTTATAGTCAAAAGACACTCACTCAACAGCCTATAATGGTCCACTGCTGGATGATTCTCATAGAAATAGAAATCTTTATTCATAGCATAAACATTATAAAATTAAGTTACACAAATTACACAATACAAAGAAATAAAAAAACATAAAAGCAACTGAGGTACAAAATAAGAAAACTTAATGCTACGAAATGGCGTCCGACTCAGCATTATGTTGCAATAGCCATTACGCATAGCTATCACAACGCTGATCTTCCGACGGAACCAACGCGTGACGTCACGTACACGAAACACAATTAAATTTTTTTTTTTCATAGACACTCGTTTGACCTCAATTTCAAGTGATGGAGGTTGAAGTTGTGGCCAATGACTTCGAATCCAGTGAGACTAATAAATTTGAAAATGTTTTTAAGGTTTTGCGAAATAAATACTTATCCCTTAAGAATAAAGTTGATATAAGACTACCTCGAGATCATTTTCTATACAACTACAAAAGAATCATCAAAATTTGACGACCTCAGTGGCGCAGCGGGCGAGAGTCTGCCTGCGACGCAAGAGGTTGCGGGTTCGATCCCCGCCTCGGAACAAATTTGTGTACGATCTGCAGAAATTTGTTCCGTTGGTCTGGATGTTTTCTATGTATAATAAAAAAAAAAACAAAACTATCTATGTAATGTATAATATTACGTATATCAGTTATCTAGTACCCATAACACAAGCTCTGCTTACCTTGGGGCTAGATAATGCTGTGTGAATTGTCCAGCATTATTATTATTATTATTAATCAGTACATTAAAAATGAAGCAATCCACGAACAAACATAAAAAAATAACACTTATAAAATAACACTTATAAAATATCACTTATAAAACAAGTCTGTACTAAACTAATACCTATTATAAACAGGTAAAGTTTGTGAATTGTTTGTGACTTTGTGGGGTAATCTCTGGATTGACTGAACCGATTTCAAAAATTCTTTCACCGTTAGATAGACTACTTTTCAGGGAGTGACATAGGCTATGTTTTATCCCAGAATTTTCACGGGAACGGAAACTACGTGGGTGAAACCGCGAGGTGCTGAGTTTTAAATTCACCGGTCAAACTCTCTGGTGTTAACTCTCCCTAAACGAATTATTAATATAAATAAATAATAAATAAAGAATGCTGGACAATTCATACAGCATTATCTAGCCCCAAGCTAAGCAGAGCTTGTGTTATTGGTACTAGATAACTGATAAACTTAATATAATACAGTACATAGATTGATTTTTTTTTATATATAGAAAATGACCAGAACACCCTGAACAAATGTCTGCAGTTCCTACACACATTTGTCTCAAAGAATCGAACCCGTAACCTTCTGCGTCGCAGGCAGACCTTCGCCTACCGCGCCACATCGGTCGTCAAACCTATAAATTACCTAATCTGTGCCTAGACTGACAAATAGGAACCTCCTAATAGACCAATAACCTACCTAATAGACTACAGAATCCATTGACCTTCCTTCAAGTTCGAATGTTCTAGAAAAGCTGAGAAATTTCCAATTACCATCTACGATATGAATCGCATGCCTGTTGGTACATCCTCTGAGCGGGGCATTCCGTACGTATCTAAAGCTTTGCGTCCACTGCATCAAAGCGTGCGCAGCGTACGCGGTAGGGTTTTGTTCTGGGAAATACGTAAGCATTTAAGTAAGCACGCTTTAATTGCGTGATATGTTCTGACAAATGATTAATTATTATATACTTTATATTTAAAAACTCGTTAAAAATACTTTTTTTTTCATTTGGAAATACAAAAAAAGTTATGTAAGATCTATGTAAGTTGCTTCTGTCCCAGGACCCTAACGACTAAGGTTTTACACCCTAAACGGCTCAAATAGGTAACCTGGGTCTTGATTATTATAATAAATTGTGGCCAAAATTCCGAAAAACGAGAATTCCCGTTACCAAACCCTACCACGTTTGCTACGTAGGCTCCGATTCCAACAAGGTGGACGCATAGCTTAATAATATCTTAGAACTATTCGCGTGTAAGTATCTTGATATTAACTCGAAACTGAATTACAAGTCCGGAATCGTGAAACATTCCAAGAAAATATATATTTTGACTTACAAAATATGTTATCATAGTAGATTTTGATTTCTGGTGACGGCTTAGATTTTTAGAAAATAGATGTAAGTGTAAATATTAGTTGTAATTATTTTTTGCTGTTAAATAAATAAAAAATTAGTACAATTGTTTTATATATTAAATAGATATTGAGTAGATATTAAATTTGAAACTGTCTTTTAAAATTTACGCTGACCGAAATACCAAACTCGAAAATTTTAAAAGATTTTGTGTGTGACTGTAACTGTTCTAAGAAGCTAATTTAAACAAAAAAAATACAACAATTTATTTTACTTTGAATAGGAAATGGCTCCGTTTTTCAATAATCATAAATAAATAAATAAACAATGCTGGACAATTCACACAGCATTATCTAGCCATAACACAAGCTCTAAGCAGAGCTTGTGTTATGAGTAGGCCTACTAGATAACTGATATACACAAACACAATACTTAGATTTTTTTAATTAGAAAACGACCAGAACATCCGGAAGCCTGCTGAAGAAGTACATGCAGATCGTACAAATATTTGTACCAAGGCGGGAATCGAAACCGCAACCTCCTGCGTCGTCAGCGGACCTTCGCCCATCGCGCCAATATGCCTTCGTTTTGGCGTTTAAACGTTGTCTCAAGTCTCATAAAAATATTGTTTGCATTACATTTACGTTTGACCTTTACCTTACGAAACAAACAAGATATTTTTTGAGACTTTGAGACAACGTTTAGAACACCACAATGAAGACGTATGCGAGTTTTCAGCTGGTTGACCCCAATTGTGAAACACATCACAATTCACAGTTCATCATCATCAGCAGCCTAAATTTGTCCACAGCTGGACATAGGCATCCCCTAATGGTACCTATTCATCATCATCAGCCTATATTTGTCCATATCCATTGTATATGCACTAAAAATAACACTAAAGTTCAAACAATACAAAATCTAACAGTCGAGTGTTCATAGTAACAAGGTTACAAATCAATAGTTCTATTCTTTTCCCGTCAACTATTTAAAATTAGAATATTTCCGAGAAACGATGCCATTGGATGAAACACATAACTTCAAAGCTATCGATTGGTTGAATTATTGAACAGATATGGAAGTCGTACGTCTATTGGTCAGGTGCCAAAGGAGATTTAGGGTAACAGTTACAGTCAAGACCTTAAAACTCTTGGGTGACCCATTTGAATAAAGAACTCTACGATTGCGAAGGAATTTTTTACAGGAGTTCTGTTCATTTATTTAGACTTAGAACATTATAGAATGGAATAATAACCGCCATGTTGTGTGGGAAAGTTTTCAATATTAGTGTTAGTGGGGCTATGAGTAATAATGGGACAAAATCAGTGGGACCACGAGTAAAAAACCAAATTTTCACAGTGGTATTTTTCTCACCTACAGCGGGGCAATGCAGCCAGTGTCTTAGGCACGATTCCAACTGGTATTGATATGGATCAGTTAAGCTACCTGTAGATTGTTTGCAACAGTCTGCAGTTAGCTCAATTGTTTCTATTGTAAATACTAGTTTTAATTTAATTATATTATTTGATTGTAATTTTCTTTCTTTAGTAGTTATATAAAGGTGTTTAAGTTTCAGAATAAAAATAATTCTGGCCTATCTACACAGTGCGTCATCTAGCCCAAGTTAAGCAGAATTTGAGTTATGGGTACTATATGACTGATTTGCATAATTTCATACAATACTTTACTATAAAAACTATCGTAGTTTGACGAATTCATTACTTTTATTATTTATTATTCATTAGTGCTCGGAGGGGTGCGGAACGCGCGCGTCTAGAACCACACTCACCCTGAAGAAGTCCCTCGTTAAGGGATGAAACGTTGGTGTTCTTCCAACAAATAAAAAGTCTTTATTTCCATAAATACAAACACAAAAACCCATAAATACAACACAAATAAGGTTCGAAGTTAACCCGCTTACATCCGTAATGAAGCATACTACACATACATATGTAGATATGAATCATCATCAGCCTATACCAGTCCACTGATGGACATAGGCCTCCCCTAATGAGCGCCATAGCGCCCTGTCTTCAGCTTGCCGCATCCAGCATCTGCCAGCAGTCTTTCGCAAATCGTCATCCCACCCGGTCGTAGGGCGTGCTACACTACGTTTGCCGAGTCGCGGTCTCCACTCAAGAATACGTTTACCCCTGCGGTTGTCGGTTCTTCTCGATATATGGCCAGCCCACTGCCACTTCAGCTTGCTAATCCTTCGAGCTATGTCGATAACCTTAGACCTTTAGATATGAATAGAATTTGTGAATGATGTGAAATAAATTATATTAAAAATATAGGGACTTTATCACGAGCTATAACCGAGCCTGTGAAGTTACACGTGTCAGACCAATTACAATAAAAAATCTATCAAATTATTTTACCATTAAATAGGTATGTTGGTATGTCAGAGTTCATACCATTTTCATTTCTCAGAAAGCCTTTAGGCCAATTATATCTACGAATAGACAAGGAACTTGATATCAACTTTAATTGGGGTACTTAAAGTACGTTTTGTATTGAAAACTGATGTTAAAGCTTCAAGGTTTAGCTTCGTAAATTAGTTTTCCTATGTAGTTATAGTTAGGCCAGTCATCGTTTTGATGCCAAACATCGTCTTTTTTGAAGATTTTTCTTACCCTCAAGAACCAAATTTGTGAATAGTTTAATACTCGTATGAAAGAAAATTACATTCTACCAATCTAACTAGCAGCGCCTCTTGCAGAATAGATCTACTCCCGAACTGCGATCCCCAACCCGCATACCCAGCGTGGTTATTATGGGCATTACCCCTCATGAGATAAAAAAGCAGGGGGAGGCCTGCGTCCAGCAGTGGACCATTATAGGCTGTTGACGTTGAGGAAGGTTATATTCCCTTTGCACCAAATTAAAGTTACCTATTACTATTGTGGTAGGCATTTACCCTGGTGTGGGTGTTTGCTATATATAAAACTAGCGACCCGCCCCGGCTTCGCACGGGTACTATATTATGCATGTATTATACATATAAACCTTCCTCTTGAATCACTCTATCTATTAAAGAAAAAACGCATTAAAATCTGTCGCGTAGTTTTAAGAGACAGGTATATGAAGCCATTTTGTGAATAGGAGAGGCATAGGATACCGCGTTTAAAGGAGCGGGATAGAGCAGAGCAGCGTAAGCTCAAAAAGCAAGTTTTTGCTTGTTAACTTTTAAATAAGATTTTTTTTGGAAAAATAAGCCAAAGGTCTGGTTATTCTTCTATTTTAATATGGTGATGAAAATAAAATAATCTTGTGATTGATAGGACAGAAATTGTAAACACTAAGAAAACAGATGTTATGTACAATTATTTATGATATTTTAAATAGTTTTTTAATTTTCGAGCCAAAAGAGATCTGCCTTGTATCCCATAAATTATTGTGTATTTTATTCAAAGTTTTTTCGATAAAGATGAAGGAGAAAAAATGTTTTAATATAACTCAAATTCGCTCAATTCACACCTACATATCTGGTCCTGATCTAAGCATACATAGGGACAGACAGACAGACAGAGGGAAGCGGCTTTGTTTTAAACTATGTAGTGATGCTTAGTTTTATACCGATATAAATTTTGTTAGTCACCTGGTGAACCTAATTTATAAATCTAAAATAATTTTGAAATGAAGTAAAGTCTATTACCAAAATTCAAAGTGCTTTATTTCCATATATTATATATTTTAGACCTTACAGGACTCTTGGACACGTCACAAAAACACAGATTACATAAGTAAAACTAGGAAATAAAGTGATCACTTTGATTTTTACCAACATAGTTCTTAAAATTAATTTGCCCAGTATACATAAAAGTGTTATCTTTTATGAAAATAATTTATAATTTAATAACAGTAAGCAATAATTATATTATGTTAAAAAGTAATTTCAGGCTAGCCAGTTTATTTTCAGTAAGGTTTCATACGTTTTTCTTACACGAAAAATATTATACAAAATAATTTCAAGTTCGAAAGACGCCTCCTTCTTTTATCGAAGTCAGCTTATAAAAGAGAAACATACCCAGTATTGTAGATTATACCTCAGCTGTGATATAAACAACATACAACACCTTTTGGCACTCTGCCAGGCGCCCAGGCCAAATTCAATAGCACTATTGTAGAATAAAATCGATCAATAATTGAGCGTAATGGAGCTTTTATGGTTATATAATTTATTTTCAGGAACTTTATATTTTTATTATTATTTCATCATCAGATATACTAGTCGAGGTTTGATAACTCTATGCATAATGAAAGTAATTAAAAATCACAAAAATTTCAAACAACACCTATTTACTTAGACTCCGCTGTCCGTCTGTATGTCTGTCTGTCCGTCTGTCACCAGGCTGTATCGTTAGACAGTTGACATTTCACAGATGATGTATTTCTGTTGCCGCTATAGTAACAAATACTAAAAAACAGAATAAAATTAATATTTATGGGGGCTCCCATGCAATACATTTTTATAGATAAATGATACGGTACCCTTCGTGCGCGTGTCTGACTCGCTCTTGGCTGGTTTTATTTACTATTAACTTCTTTTATAACACTTAGAAATTAAGCTATTATGTCAAACCTATGTGAAAGTTACTCGGCTGACCCGCAAATAACTTTCTTTTACAAACCTCTGTGGTTTACTCAGTGTTGTAATATTTATATATAAGTTTTTTTGTATTATTCTGTTTAGTTGATAAATAAATAAAAAAAGAAACACCCATCAATAGTTGAGTTTAATGGATTTATTTTAATCCTGTATTTCAGTTTACTTTCAGGAACGTTATTGTTTTGAATATAATTTCATCAAGTGTAGATACCATTTGAAGTTTGGATAACATTTTAGGTATACTCAGTTTTTTGGATATTTAAAAAATGATGTCAAAACTTTTTAAGTAAAAAAAATTGAATGATGAATTGATGAATTAAATTGTCAGCATTTACTCAAATAACAAGATTATAGCACATTAGCGTCCAAGCATTGCAGAAGTAGGTCTTCTGGCAGCTAATAATGAAAGTGTACATGGAAATGAGCCAAACTAAGTTTTTCAATGACATTTGCTAGTTTGGGCTTTATTTTTGTTCCTCTGTTTTGTAGCTTTGTTTTACGTTTTTTGGAAAATGGCCTAGAAGTAAAGGCCTTAAAGGCCTTTGAGGCCATTTTTGAAAAGGATAGGCTTAGGATTTTGCTTTCATAACACTGGGGCAGGGCAGAGCAACATAAGCCTAAAAATCAAGTTATTGCTGATGATCTATTATTTCGGACATTATTTGAAGAAAAAAACACAACACATAGATTGTTCTTTTTACTTAGTTACCCTCCAAGTTTATTAAGAAATTAAGATTTTATTAAAACTTTAGAGGTAACTTTGCGGTTTCTTGCGTGAAAATCGACATAATTATGATGAACGGTAAAGTAAGTCCTGAACTTTACCATACATAAATTTCAAAGTTAAATATTCAGTAGTTAGGAATATATGGAGATCCGGTGGAGTTGATTAGAGGTGGTAAAGGCCCTTAAGGCTGGAATTAAAAAAATATATATTTCTATGATTTTGAGATCATAGTGCTGTTCAAATATGAGTTCTAGGATTCATATACCTAATATTTCACTTTATTCTGTACAAAAGCGACAAGATATTTTTTTTTAATAATTGTTTGATAAGAAAAATAAACTCAATTTAAATACACATTTGCTTTCTTCTACAAACCTTTATACCTATAAGTAAAGGAGGGGTAATAGATTCGCTGAAATAATACTTGATTACTACTTGAACATTGCTCGATTTTTGCACTTGATTTTTCACACCCGCTCTGGTCTGTCCTGCTCCTATGAACGAGAAATCCTATGCCTATTCTTTTCACAAAATAGCGTCGTATGGTAGCCCCATATAGTAGCCGCCCAACAGTTTAGAGCCACTGCTGTCAAATATTCCTTAACAGTTCCATATCAGGCCGATCGTTTGGCCCCTTACTTCACGCTCTAGTTATTGTTTTTTATTTTATCTGTAAATATTTACTTACATTAATTTAATTACTTACATGAATTAATTATAATTGTTTACAATGCATTAAAAGAGGTTAAGAATGCATTAAAAGAGGTTAAACCGGTCTTGCTTTAACCTCTTTTAATGCATGTTAAACCGAGACAGATATTTCCACTCGTTTCTATGTTCAGTCAAAAAAAAGGTGGGCGATAGATTTTTTGTTTGGTCCAGTTTAGTGCAGAATTTTAATAAAATAAAATAAAATTTCGTAGGTTTGATTCCCACTTAGCTATTGTAGAGTTAATAATGTATAGTTTTGTAAGGTTTATGTATTATAGTGCTTAAGCCGCAATCTGGGTAATCTTTAAGAAATTAAATAGGTCTCACATAACATACCTATCTAATGTACTAGTTTTAAGTATGTGTTAACTGTGTAATTGGTTGTAGTTAAAAATAAATGTCTTTTCTTCTTCTTCTTCAAAATTTTTTGAATCTTGACGAAATCGTATTTTTTTTGGGACTTATTTAATTTCTTATGTTGTTTTGTATTGTTAAAACTAATTATTTTTCGTTCTTGAAAAGTAGTATTATTATTGTTAGTTATTTATTGTAAATTAGAAATCAAATCAATAATATTAGTGCTCATAGAGCATGTATCAAACGTTCAAAGAAAATTAATAAAGTATTTTTACGAAATAATTTTTTTATGGACCTGTAAATAATATAGAACTAGATAATGTCTTATAATTAATGAGATGTAAGATAAAATAATTAAAAAGATTTAAAATTGATATTGTATTAAATAATTAACAACGTAGACATTTTGAAATTGATGTGAAATATTTATGTAAAGATTTTAAATAAAATATTTACTGATGTAGCATTTTTATTTTATTTATTCCATAATTACTAGCATCATTTATGGTTGTAAACTAGGTTTTGTGCAGGGATTCTCTTACTTGGTTAAAACGTAGTTATCAGGGATAAACCAATGTTATAATACAAAAATACAAAAAATACAAAATCATTTATTTCAAAATGTTAAATACAAAAAAGTGCCAGGTGTCCCTTGTTTCCGTTTTAGTTCAAATTGAACTGTATTACAGAGAACCAGTCTTCTACACTCAGTTTGTAAATTAAACTAGGAAACACGCATAATCATAATAACAACATAAATATACTTATTATCTAAAATTAAGGCACAATTAAAAAGGTAGCTAAATTAAGGCACAATTAAAGGTAAAAAACAATAATACTTATGAAATACTTTGTCATCGGACCTTAACTCGACTCACTTCAGCAGTCTCTAATGGTCCACTGCTGGACGTAAGACTCCCTGACTGATTTTTTATATCATGAGTGGTAATGCCCTAAATAAACGAATTTATTATTTAGTTAAAATGTGATAAAATTTGAAGCAGTTATATTGTTTCTCATAATTTAATAACATTAATAATTAAAATAAATAAAAAATCTATGCATACATCCTTTTCCAGAGATTACACGTTACAAACAAACTTACAAACACACCTTTTCTTTATAGTATGTATTTGTTTTTGAGAATATATTTTAACTTCACCACAGCAGTTTACCATTTTCTGCTTGCTGGCAGAAAACAGTCACCATGATAAGACAAAACTTATC
Organism: Eupithecia vulgata; assembly: GCA_946478455.1. Taxonomy (NCBI): domain Eukaryota; kingdom Metazoa; phylum Arthropoda; class Insecta; order Lepidoptera; family Geometridae; genus Eupithecia; species Eupithecia vulgata. The sequence goes on from OX297881.1 coordinate 3,105,501, forward strand.
ACCAAGCCACGAACGCAATCCAACTTACGAATAACTACTTCGAACAAACAATTGGAAAGCAATCCGAGAATAAGGCATGCTGTAGACGAGCAACTTCGAGCAACTTTGAGGGCAACAAAAAGGATAATTACTACAGTGAAAAATAAATGGCTGCAAGGAACTAAGGTAAGCGATTGATGTAAGTATTTGACGACTTTATTTTGGAGACCTCTGTGGCGCGGTGGGCGAAAGTCCGCCTGCGACGCAGGAGGTTGCGGGTTCGATTCCCGCCTTGGGACAAATATTTGTACGATCTGTTCCGGTTCTTATGGTCGTTGTCTCTGTACAATAAAAAAAATCTATCTATGATGTACTGACTAATGTATTATGTATATCAGTTATCTAGCACCTATAACACAAGCTCTATTTAGCTTGCTGTGTGCATCGTCCAGCATTATTTATTTGTCCGAAGGCGGGAATCGAACCCGCAAACTCCTGCGTCGCAGGCGGGTCTTCACCCACCGCGTCACACCTCTGTGACGCGGTGGGTGAAGTGGGTGTCATCATACACACATTATAATTCAAAGTTGATTAAGCGCCAACCTTGAAGCAACTTTAATCGCCCGTCTACAAATCGATTTTGAGCTTTACAGTACCTAACTGGTACTTATTCTGGGGTCTTCTGCAGTTGATCATTTCTCAATCCCCTGAGGTAGGTTGGTAAGAGTGGGCTGAGATCTTAAGTCTTTTGTTGGGATTCCTTTGTAAGTAGTCTTTTTTTTGTTGCGGGGTACTGAAAAAAGGATTGGCTAAGTGCGAGTTGGGCTCGTGAAGGTTAATGAACGTTAAAATGAGTTGTTCTTTATTTGTTGGTCTACGGCTCTAGTTAGTCTAATGGGAAAATATGAAAGGAATGTTGTTTTTATTGCCCGTTCGTAAATTTTTAAATTAAGGTATATTTTAGTACCAACTATCACACAAACGTCTCATTCTTTATGTACATAAGTAAGCGGGCATGAGGGACAGATAAGAAATGATTTATCGATACTAATATTATAAATTCATCAGCAATAATATACACGTCAAGAAGAAAAAAGAGGAGCTAGAGATCCGCTACAAAAAGATGTACTGTTTTCATTTTTACTACGGAAGATCAGTTTCATTTGCTAGTTATTTAATAGTTTTAGTCGTATAAAAAATACTTAACTAAACACTTAACAGCAACATAGTTTTATTTTTTCGCGAAAGTGTATTAATTTAGAGAAATATCAAATTTATAAATAAAAAGCAGTGAAATTAGGCGCGAGTCATTTCTTGCCTCCCTTTCTCGCCTTCACCGCGCGGTGTTCGCTCGTCCTTGTCTTGAAAAAGCGAACCTATAATGGGAAACTTTAACTAACAAGCCTAAACTCGATGTTTAGATACCTTTTACAGCGAAAAAATGGCTTCTCCGTGTTTTTCAGGAGTGCGACAATCTTAAATCGTAACCCAAAATGAAATTGTTTTTTTTTTGAGCTTTAGCTATGTTTGATGACATTGTGCAAATTACTTAACCAATATGCACTGGTAAAATTTTATGACGTCGTGTGTTGCCGGCTCAGAATTTGCACCACCCCAAGTCTTCCCGTGGGTGTCGTAAGAGACGACTAAGACACACACCGGGCGGCGGGCAGCAATGCCTCTTGCAGAATAGATCTACCACGGAACTGCGATCCCTAACCTTCCTGCCCAGCGTGGGGATTATCGGCATTAACCCCATGAGATAAAAGCCAATAAGTCGATTATCGGGTGCGACCTGCGTCCAGCAGTGGATCAATATAGGATGTTGAAGTTGGTGTATTTTAATCTGTTTTTTCATATTTTCATTCATTATAAAGACTAATATAACTGTTAAAGTTTTACTGAAAAGTACACTTTTAAAATAAAGTTTTGCGGTTTTCTAAGTCCTTTCTAGGTAAAGATATATGCAATTTTTTTCCTCTAATCGTACTATACCTATGTAATAGGCTAGCAAACTCTGTAACATACATATGTATGTTAAACGATGATGTCACGGGTTGTGTTATGTTATCAATTATGTTGAACTAAACAATCAGACCCTTACTGTCTTCATACGGCTTATGATGTGGTTTTAGGCCTTTCAATGGGCATCCTGAAACCGTACGTTTCAAAAGAGAACACATTCCACTTTTTGGGTTTCCATTTCATCTAGTGTCATTTTAACGCTCGGACAGGAACATGATATGCAAAATTTTAAAAATTAGTTGTCCAATACTGAGATAAGGACGGGATTTTCTCATTTCTGTTAGGTTTAATATTTGTTAGATCGAAGGTTTCAAATTTATAATAATAACGACGTTTTCACACAGTACCATATAGTCCCTAAGTTAGCATCGCTTCAATTATTTCTACCAAATGACTGACCTAATATTCATAATTCATTTATTGTTTGTGGATGAGGCAATTTTACAGTATGTTATTAGTTTTTTTTGATCATTGGATTCTGCCGCTTAGGCGTACAAACATTTCAATAAACAGATATTGTTAATAATATTGTAATTGGTACTAACAATCAAAAGCATGCGTTCATATTTTCTCATTGCATTCAATGCTAGAAAACTAAAGTTTTCAATCAGTGCATCCTGCCCGTCATGACCTACGGAGCTAAGACGTGGACACTCACAGTAGAGCTGCTCCACCAGTTGAAAGTCGCACAGCGAGCTATGGAGAGAGCTCAGAGTTTCTCTGAAGGATAGGATTCGCAACGAATACATCCGACAGAGAACCACGGTTATCGACATAGCTCAAAGGATTAGCAAGCTGAAGAGGCAGAAGGCTTGTCATATTTCGAGAAGAACCGACAACCGCTGTAATAAACTTTTCTTGCGTGAAGACCGCGATTCGGCAAACGTAGTGACACGTAGGACACCCTCCGACCAGGTGGAATGACGATTTGCGAAATAATGCTGGCAGATGCTGGATGCGGCAAGCTGAAGACAGGGCGCTATGGCGCTCATTAGGAGAGGCCTATGTCCAGCAGTGGACTAACATAGGCTGATGATAATGATGATTAATATTATAGTTTATAATCAATACAATTATCACTTAAAATCTAAAATACTGATGATCAATTATGAAATTTATATTATTTATATGTAATAAATGAATGTCAGCAGAACATGAAATTATACCTGATAATTATCACCCAGACCTGAAATAACCATCTGCAGCTCTACCAATAATTTGTCCCGCGGCTGGAATCGAACCTAATCCCACCACCTTCTTTGTCGGAGGCAGGATAAAGTGACAACTTGAATAAAAGATGCACTGTTATGTAGATTTCAGTTGGACGATCTCCAAATCGATGTCATTGGTGTAGACAGACGATTCCGTTATATTATTATATCCATAGGATTAATTTAACGCTGTTATGAAATAGTTAATGAGGTGTCTTTTATGAAGGTAAGTAAATTGATATCTAGCAGCAGTGAAGTAACTACAATTTAAGAAACATCTATAATCTTATATAAACGACGACCTCTGTGGCGCGGTTGTCGACGGTCCGCCTGCGACGCAGGAGGTTGCGGGTTCGATCCCCTTGGGACAAATATTTTTACGATCTGCAGGTATTTGTTCAGGGTGATCTGGACGTATTCTATGTATAATAAAAAACTGCATTATGTATATCAGTTATCTTATCTTTAAACTAATAATATTTATGTATCTCAATTTGAAATATTAATTTTAAATGGCTGACAGCAGTGACCAGTTTTCATGGACCTAAGCCCTTTAAGGTTTGTTTAAGTTACAAAGGTGGTTATTCTACTTCTGATTAATGCAGCCCTAATGAAGGGATCAGCCTTGGATCAGCTTCATGTTAGCAAGGCCCATGTGTGTTTAGTAAAGGATCGCCGAAGGTACCTTGTAGGTACTATGGTTTATGTACGGTACCGTTTTAAGACAGTTCATAACAACCTGTCGATTAATAACTACTAGAACCCACATGATATTTGTGTATTTATGTGTGTGTTTATGTACATTTTAGATAATTCAACGTGTTTATTCTATCTGTGAAGACAAGATAGAGTATTGTATGTAAGTAAATCTGGTTATACAAAGCTCTCAAACGGATGAATCGATAGTAAATCTGTTCTTTTGTTTGGAATATGACTCTATCAAAAGTAATAAAATAAATTAATAAATAATGCTGGATAATTCACACAGCATTATCTAGCATCAAGCTAAGCAGAGCTTGTGTTATGGGTACTTACTAGATAACCGATATACATAATATAATACAATACAAATAAGCCTGAACGACGTCATCCGGCGGGCCTTTGCCGCCGCTAACGTACCAGCCATTCTCGAACCGAATGGTCTGTTGCGTGACGATGGTAAAAGGCCCGATGGCATGACTCAAGTCCCATGGAAGTTGGGGAGGCCTATTGTGTGGGACGCTACATGCGTCGACACACACGCGCCTTCCCATCTTCCTAGGACTTTCGTGAGGGCTGTTGCGGTGGGAGATTTGGCCGAAGATCTCAAGAGGCGCAGATATGCAGGTCTCGACAGAGCCTACGCATTTGCTCCCCTTGGAGTCGAGACCCTAGGTCCGTGGGGTACCGAGGCACTCCGGGTTTTTAAAAAATTATCTGAGCGTCTGGTCAAAACGACGCGTGACCCGAAAGCTGGTGAGTATCTGGCACAGCGCTTCAGCATTGCTATACAGCGGGGCAATGCAGCCAGTGTCTTAGGCACGCTTCCAACTGGTATTGATATGGATCAGTTGAGCTACCTGTAGATTGTTTGCAACAGTTTGCAGATAGCTTAATTGTTTCTATTGTAAATACTAGTTTTAATTTAAATTTGTTATTTGATTGTTATTTTCTTTCTGAATAAAGATTTTAGAAAAAAAAATACACAGATAGATATTTTTTATTATACATAGAAAACGACCAGAACACCCTGAACTGTCTTCAGATCGTACACAAATTTGTCCCAAGGTGGGAATCGTACCCGCAACCTCCTGCGTCGTAGGCAGACCTTCGTCCACCGCGCCACAGAGGTCGTCGAAAGTCAAAAACGATAAGAACTCTGTTCCATTGATAACAATGTACACATATATTGTAGTTTAAAATGTTGACCTGTCGGTCGGTTTTCTTTCAGTTCTAGTTTTTAGTTTTTGAGGAAAATCGATAAAACCTGTGATATATCTAAAATATCTATCTTCCTTAAATACAGGGTGTAACAAAAATGATGGAAAACACTTTCAGTGGGGGGCTAGCTTATAAGATCACAGAACACGGGGATAATATTGGAAAAAAAACGACTTCGTTTTGGATTTTTTGAATTGCCAGAATTATGCATATTATGCTTGTCATTGAATTTTTTTAATTTTTTTTAGAAAATACCAGGTTACATTTACATCCTGTTAAAACAGCACTAATGCAGAAAAGTATTGTTAGTGTCGCTTCTAAAATCTATAACAAATTATCGAAACTGTATAGAAATCTTAATTATCAAAACTATAAACAGAAACTTAAGATATTATGAATGAATTTCTTAATGATAAATTGTAATTAGTTTTATTAAATGTTGCATGCCATCTCTCTATTCATCTCTTTGAAATTTATCCTATCTAAATTTTGGTTATCGATGATTATTATTATTATTATTTAACACTTTATTGCAAACAATTATAAAAAGTACACAATTGGTGGGCATAATAAATAAATAATAATAAATAATGCTAGACAATTCACACAGCATTATCTAGCCCCAAGGTAAGCAGAGCTTGTGTTATGGGTACTAGATAACTGATATACGTAATATTATACATTACATAGATAGATATTTTTTATTATACATAGAAAACACCCAGACCAACGGAACAAATTTCTGCAGATCGTACACAAATTTGTTCCGAGGCGGGGATCGAACCCGCAACCTCTTGCGTCGCAGGCAGACTCTCGCCCGCTGCGCCACTGAGGTCGTCTAATGATGGTGATAATGCCGATGACGTTGTACTGCTAGCCTACCACCTAACTATAACTAATAATAATAATAATCATTTATTTCAGACCATAGAAAAGTTACAGATCTTATTTAACTTATACTACAGTCCATAGTAATATATACCTTAAAACTAACATACATAAAACATTAAAAACTTAATTAATGACACGTTTTTCTGTGATTACGGCGACGACGTGTAAATGACGCAATCAGGGTGTCAGCTGGCGACGGTGCACGGCGGTGTCTCCTTGCAGGCGGCCAGTGAACCGTCGGAACTTGACACCCATCGGCCAAAACTCTGCGCTTAAGTAGGTCAAGAGATGTTGAGTTGGAACTCTGACCATAAATGAATTGAAGTTCACATTATGGCGAGAGTCCAGCTTCTCGACGCGTATCGAGAGTCCCGTTTTTCGTTTGATGTACTCCTCCACAGCTTTGGTCTCCACACAGTAGTGAACACGTGAGACATGCAGCTGGGTAGTTGGCACTTCCGCTCGAAATCTAGATTCCAGGTCTTTCGGCCCAGTACCGCACTGATTCCGATTGGCGTGCTTACGGCTCTTGCGAACCACAGCACTAAGTCAACACGCAATTAGCTCCCTCATAAAACATCCCAAAGAGCAAACTAATACAAGACTGATAGCGGAAAAGCTTACTTACACGGCGCGACTCAAGAACGCGAGAGAGGAGGTTGAGTTTAGAGTTTTTAGAATATTTATTTTATTTGTTTTAGTGTGGACTGTAATTTTTTTTCACTTTAAGGTAAATTACATGGTACCTTGCATAAGTATATTATCGTATATATTTTATTTTACTATTGTTCGTTTAAAATCTCGCGATCACCTAAACCTTTCGGTGACCACATACCCGAGAGGAGTATATTGATAAACAGCGCTACATGCATTACTTATAATAATGTATGTAGCAAAAAGCTGAATGTACTCCCATTGCCTTAATATTAATTTTATTTTACGTTTAATTGTTAGTCTAATTTGTATTATGTAGTGTTTAAGGTAATAAATTTATTTTATTCATTATTCTTCTTTAAGTACGCGGTACAAAATTTCAGGAATTAAACGGGTACTGTCTATTATTTAAAGACTGTCTTGTGTAGATGTTGATTATTGGTTTTGTTTAGATTTTGGAATTTACTAAAAAACTTTGAATAACAGATTGAAATATAAGATGGTAAGTTTATGTTTTCTGTCGTTTTTGTTCTAGCATTCGACTCAATGAATGTATGAGGTCTATGACGGGATCGATATTTACGTCGTGTCGGTTGCTCTAAACGGCATATCAACGAAGAATCGTCCATTCATCATAATTTTAATAACTTCCACAAAAGGAAGAAACTTCTGTTACTTGGATCGAAGAAAGGTCAAGTTTGGGTCTACAATAATTAGGGTACAAGCTATAAACCTAAATTTAGACATGATTTTTTGTAACAGCTGTTCTGAAAAAAAACCGTCTAAGCAACAAAAATACTGAATAATATATTTGAAAATGATTTAAATACTGAAAATGCTTTAAAATTAAATCCAAACCATAACGTGAATTAATTAGCCTCCAAAGTCCTTCAAATCATGAACTAGGTTCACTGCCTTCGTTCAGTTGGAACCAGCATAATCATGTAGCGAATAACGGTCCGCCCAGGCTTCACACAGGTATATTCTATGTGGTGAAAGAATTTATTAATTCGGTCCAGTAGTTTCGAGCTAGTTAGTTTTGAGCCTATTCAATCAAATAATATTAATATTAGCGTAGATAAGGCCGCCTTTGTCATTCGTCTAATTGTAGCATTTATTTCTTTACTGTTTTGTTTAATAATAATAAATAAATAATGCTGGACAATTCACACAGCATTATCTAGCCCCAAGGTAAGCAGAGCTTGTGTTATGGGTACTAGATAACTGATATACGTAATATTATACATTACATAGATAGATATTTTTTATTATACATAGAAAACACCCAGACCAACGGAACAAATTTCTGCAGATCGTACACAAATTTGTTCCGAGGCGGGGATCGAACCCGCAACCTCTTGCGTCGCAGGCAGGCTCTCGCCCGCTGCGCCACTGAGGTCGTCGTTTGTTTCTTTGCTTTGGTAGAATACATAACAATACAGCTGGTTGCACACCTTAACAGCATTGGAAGGTGCTTATTATTAAGAAAAAAATAACAACCAGGGACCTAGATAAATACTATTCGAATACAAAAAAAGATAGGTCATGATATGGTGGAAATATACCTACTCAAATTATAAATCATTGTGGTTGTACGTTTGCATGGGCAAATCATCATCCTCAGGCCCCGAACGTTTTTGTGCTAGGTGGTAACTGTTCCCCTGTGACCTGCAACAATCTTCTCTGAATTGATTGACATGTATATTTTCATGACCGGTTTACCGGTTTGCCCTACTGGGCAAAGGCCCTGATGTCTCCATGCATCAAGACTCTGAGACAGTGGGATACACGTTCCACCAAAGATATCCAGACCGTCGCGCCATTGTTTCTTCGGTCTACCGCGGCGCCTTATGCTGCTGGGACTCCACTTAGTGGTTATCTTAGCCCAAAGGTCTTTTGCCATGTTGCAGACATGGCCAGCTCTGAGTTTATTTTAAATTCTACTGTTTTTAAAAAACTTCATACCTTTACTGGATACCTGCATTTAGCTGCCAAATTGCATGAACCTATTCACACCTATTCACCAATAGGTAACAGACTTGTTTTAATATCTATTTAAACTGGACGGTTTATTATACTCCCATATTAAAATTTCAAATTTCTATTAGAATTTCTGTCTGTCTACAGATATTAAAACGAGACAAAGTGTTTCACTTCTATGAAGTATTATCTTACTTCACGTTTCATCTACTCGTTGACATCCGCTGGATTTTACGATAATCTAAAAAATTCATTATTAACTTTGCAAAGATTCGAAGAAAGCAGGTGCTCTCAAATATTTGGATATAAGAAATATTTGCGTTTCTTCTAAGAATAGAATTTAATAAAAGTTTTGATGAAGTTACTTACCGTTTGTCCGTGACATCGTGTAAGTACCTACAGATGTGTGTAGATTAAATTCAGGTGCGCTTGTAGGCAGATTAAATTCAGGTGCACTTGTAGGCAGATTAAATTTAGGTGTTCTTGCAGACAGATTAAATTTAGGTGTTCTTGTAGGCAGATTAAATTCAGGTGTGCTTGTAGGCATATTAAATTCAGGTGAGCTTGTAGGCATATTCAATTCAGGTGTACTTGTAGGCATATTAAATTCAGGGGCCTACGTGCCGATCCCCAGAATGGCTGGTCATCACGGCGGTTGTAGACTATAACCCTCCAATAAGAAATAAAAACAAAACGATTTAAGGCACATACCAGTGAATAAATAAACAAATAATGCTGGACAATTAACACAGCATTATCTAGCCCCAAGGTAAGCAGAGCTTGTGTTATGGGTACTAGATAACTGATATAAACTCAAACTCAATAACTTTATTTCTTTAGGCTTACAAAATAAGCACTTAGACAAGTCAGATTTAATACTATAAACACAGGTTTATAAATAGTCAAATAAGAAATATGATGTATATATACATATTATTAATACTAATACAATACATAGATAGTTTTTTTTATTATACATAGAAAACGACCAGAACACCCTGAACAAATGTCTGCAAATCGTACATACATTTGTCCCGAGGCGGGAATCGAACCCGCAACCTTCTGCGTCGCAGGCAGACCTTCGCCCACCGCGCCACATCGGTCGTCTAATATCTGAATAATGGTACTTTACTTTGACTATTTATTTATAACTTTTATTTATTAATTTGTCTAAGTAATCATTTTGATTATTAATGTAGGTATCCATTAGGTATTTTTAGTGTTAAATAATGTATTTTAGATTATCTTTTGTACACCCCCTGCTTTTTCTTAAATTCACAATTCATTCCATCCAAAGGTTGCCTGGAAGAGATCGCTTCTAAGCGATAAGGCCGCCCATAGTACTTGTTTTATGTTATGTCTATATGTAATGTTATTTACTGGTGTACAATAAAGAATTTTTGTGTTGTATTGTACTTCTAAATAGCCCAAATAGTGGGTCCACTACACAAACATAGTGACATATTTTTTTATTTGAGGGTGTGGGTTCCACTCAAACACTAATGGTCCAAGGTCGTCCACAGTTCCTATGTTAACTTGTAAACAATTCTTCAAAGAAACTCCACTAACTAAAAGAAAACCCAGCTCTCTAATTAAAGCGGTCAAGCACGTTTCAAGCCTAAAGGTTGAAGCTCATTTATACCACACAGCTTCCGCACAGAAACTACAATCATTCAAATATGGGCTTTAAGCTTGTAGTTTTTTGATAAATTTTACAGTTAACGAACGCAATTCTGCGCTTTATTATATCTCGCCTATATGACTTGTCTACGACTAGCCGCCCTGACCGAAATTCGGCTAGAAGCATTTTATTGTATTCGTACAGTGTTTCCAATTATATGCAGGCTGCATACGCGCTGTATAGATGTGATTTGACCTTTACTCTTTCCTTCCACCTTTCAACCCTAAGTCCTATGAGATAAGGTCGAAAATAAACCATTGATGCCTGACCTTAACCGAATTATAACCCATACCAACTTTATGTTTGCCTTTCCACCAGAGATATGCTACGACCAATAGGATCGCTACATTATCGCGTCATTTTTGTCAGCTATGTTAACCTCACCGAACATTTTTGAACTGTTAAATTGGTTGTTCAAGATTGTTGTTATTTTTGGTAATGAAAAATAAGATTGCGCTATCAAAGTATCCTGGATTTAAAACGACTTCCAAACCCATTTAAATTATTTACGAATTTGTAGTCGGTTAATAGTTTTTAGGGTTCCGTAGCCAAAGGGTAATACGGGACCCTATTACTAAGACTCCGCTGTCCATCCGTCGTCGGTCTGTCTGTCTGTCACCAGGCTGTATCTCAGGCACTTGAGATTTTCAGCTTGGGGATTATGGGCATTGCCCCTCATGAGATAAAAAAATCAGGGAAGGCCTGCGTCCAGCAGGAAACCATTATAGGCTGTTGAGGATTTACTTGATTTCTTGCTGTTACCTGAAAAAAGTATCTTGAATGTAGAACCAACTTAATTATATCGACCCATATTTGTCCACTGCTGACATATGATTCCCCCATCATCATCATCAGCTTTTATTAGTCGACTGCTGGACATAGGCCTTACAACGCACAAATAACTGATCTGAGCCGCCTCCATTCATCAAGTCCCTGCGACCACCACAATGTCGTCAGTCCATGGATGGTCTCTCAATACTCCGTTACGCGTTACATCTCGGTCATCACTCGAGAATCTTTATTCCCCAGTGGTTATCAGTTCTGCAAGCTATATGTGACCTGCTCACTGCCACTTCAGCTCGATGTCTTTGATTCTTCTACGGATTTTCTTACCTCGAATTCTATTAGTAAGAAGAGAAACTCCAAGCATAGCTCTTTGTAGATTCATATATACTAATATTATATATGCAAAAGTGTGTTTGTTAGTCCTTCCTTTACGCCCTAAGCAACCAATCGCCTTGATTTTTGAATAGAGTTAGTTGAAAGGGTGGAGAGTAACATAGGCTTACTTTTCATACCATAAATCAGTTCGCATAGGATAGAAATAACCTGATACAACGTGTGCAAAAACGCAGGTGGAAGCTAGTATTCGTTTTTTTTCTATTTAATGTATTGAATAATTGTAAAATACCTACACAATTCGGGGTAAAATAATATATAGTGTTGTGTACCCTAGTTTGTGTTCTTTACGAAATATTCATTAATTTTTTTAGCGCCATACAATATTATGAAATAGTAGTTGTTTATAAGACCGCGCGCAAAAAAATAAAATTAAATGAGTGGTTTGCAGGTACTATTTGCGTAAGGGTATAAAGTAGTTCGCAGGGCGTACGTTTATTGGCTTCCAAACAGGTCAGTTTCCCCCTCCAGGCTCTACGTTATTACGTCGTAAATCCTCATGTGTAATCAGTTGTCACTTACCGCGTTATTTATGTTGCTGCAACGGCTCAACGTAGCCTCATTATTAGTGAACTAGCCATTGCCCGCAGCTTTGCTTTACAAATTGCAACTAGGTATTTAAAAAAATCTAATAAAAGCTATAAACCAACAGTCTACGGGTAGCTCAACAAATCAAAAACAAATGCGAATCGGAAGTCATTAGGGACCCAAGAGGCAGGCTACATTGCCCAACTGGCTGTATGGGCAATGCTGATGCGCTGTTGGAAGACAGATGCTGGCAATACGAGGTCTATGTCAAGCAATGGACTAGTATAGGCTGATGATGATGGTGATGAAATAAAATACAATATGTGTCTCAAAAATCAGCGTGTTATTTTAGTTCCAGTAATTCAATAACGTGGAATGTCACGGCGTAGCACGCCTACGCCGTAGCAAGTGCTACGAGACATCGCTACGAGGGTCTACGGAGTGCCCGTGTAATAGTGTTTCTATTCTTTGAGAGGAATGAATATTTTATATTGGAGGAAAATTGTCATACTGAGTAAGTTTAACTACTCTTATTAGTTATTGGGGTAACTTAAACGTAAAAGAAAATGCATTTAGTATTTCAAATTATAATGGAATATGAACATACATACAATACGTACGAAAGACAATAATATAACAAACCTCCAATAAACTTCTGCGCTCCTAGTACTTTTATACTAATCTGAAATCTGACTAGGATTTGTCTGCAGTTCGTCCAAGCGCGTTTCGTGATAAGCTGCTCGTCTAAAACCCATTCGCAGTTAGCTCAAATAACGTTGACATGTTTATTATCTTTAATCATAACCTCGACTCATAAGTTTACCAGCTGAGTGTGAATGGGACTCAAACTTGGCTCGAAAACGTACTTGAGTATGCTTAATTGACAAATCCGTGTAGTTTAATTGTTGCACGGTCGTGACTCCCTTGTTTACTCAAACGTAAATCAGATTTGAATATATATATATTGACGACCTCAGTGGCGCAGCGGGCGAGAGTCTGCCTGCGACGCAAGAGGTTGCGGGTTCGATCCCCGCCTCGGAACAAATTTGTGTACGATCTGCAGAAATTTGTTCCGTTGGTCTGGGTGTTTTCTATGTATAATAAAAAAATATCTATCTATGTAATGTATAATATTACGTATATCAGTTATCTAGTACCCATAACACAAGCACTGCTTACCTAGATAATGCTGTGTGAATTGTCCAGCATTATTATTATTATTATTATATATTATCAGCATTGCTATACAGCGGGGCAATGCAGCCAGTGTCTTAGGCACGCTTCCAACTGGTATTGATATGGATCAGTTGAGCTACCTGTAGATTGTTTGCAACAGTTTGCAGATAGCTTAATTGTTTCTATTGTAAATACTAGTTTTAATTTAAATTTGTTATTTGATTGTTATTTTTTTTCTAAATAAAGATTTGAATATGTGTTACTACATAATTAAATATTAAAATAAATTTATAAGGTATTAAATTATTTATTTACCAAAGCAGTTATATTATATCCTAGCTTCTATCTGCGGCTGCACACGTGATAAAAAGTAGCCTATATCCATGAAATACCATAGTCCATGTTTGCAAAATTTAATAATGATCGATTTAGCCGTCAAAACGTAACACAGGCATACTGAAAATCTTCGCTGTTATAACGGTTTAGCCGTCAATGAGTGAAAATGTAATATAGCATACTGAAAATTATCTTCGCTTTTATAATAAATGGATTCTCTGACAAATCGTTTACAGCCCCGATTTTTGTGTGACGCCATTTTGTGAACAGTTTGGGCATAGTGTTTCATGTGTAGGAGCGGGACATAGCAGAGCGGAGTGAGTGCTAAAATGAAGTTTTACATGCTTAAATATGATTTTAAATTATAATAATACGACGACCTCTGTGGCGCGGTGGGCGAAGGTCTGCCTGCGACGCAGGAGGTTGCGGGTTCGATTCCCGCCTCGGAACAAATGTGTGTACGATCTGCAGACATTTGTTCAGGGTGTTCTGGTCGTTTTCTATGTATAATAAAAAATATCTATCTATGTATGTACTCTATTATGTATATCAGTTATCTAGTACCCATAACACAAGCTCTGCTTAGCTTGGGGCTAGATAATGCTGTGTGAATTGTCCAGCATTATTTATTTTATTATTTATTAATAATAAGGGTTATTGAAGATAAAAGAAGATTTTCATACGTTTGTTACTACCATCAATAGCCGTGTGGCATCGGCTTAGAATTTGCACCACCCCAACTCTTTCCGTGGATGTCGTAGGAGGCGACTAAGGGACATAAACAGGGACCGGGTAGCAGCGCCTCTCGCAGAATAGATCTACCACCGAACTGCGATCCAGCGAGGGAATTATGGGCATTACCCTCCATGAGATAAAAAAATCAGGGGGAGGCCTGCGTTCAGTAATGGACCATTATAGGCTGTTGAGGTGCGGAGGTGAGGTGAGGTTACTACCATTTTGGCTGGCCTTTCAGACAACTAACACGCTTGCAGTGTGGCCATGGCCTTATGGAAGCTAGTACTAACACATGTTCAGTTTAAAACGGAACATCTGTCCCCTGAAGCGTACTAACTTCCTCGCTCGAGTGAACACACTCTGTAATGTTCATACGTTCGCTGATAACGTACTTATCCGACCTTATTATTTGAACCAGTTTAAGATGAATTAGATTATGGCTAAATTAAATGAATCATTCACAAGATGCTTTACGTAATGGCAGAATGAAATTACTTACTCTGGAGTAGAAATTATAAAACTTTTGTGTGTCTGCTCGTGGTTTCCTTAACACATTACTTGAAAAACATAGCCTTTGTCACTTTAGGATCATCATCATCATCATCATCAGCCTATACCAGTCCACTGCTGGACATAGGCCTCCCCTAATGAGCGCCATAGCGCCCTGTCTTCAGCTTGCCGCATCCAGCATCTGCCAGCAGTCTTTCGCAAATCGTCGTCCCACCTGGTGGCACTTTAGGATAATATTATAAAACTGGAGCTTTAAAAAACTATAAGCAAGCTACAAGAAAGCTACTGGCTGTGTTAAGTTCAGGATTTGCAGATGGCAGGAGCGGACACACTTGAGTCTGTGTGGAGATGCGTCCTGGCTACACTCTGGAGCGAAGATATTTTCTGACTAAAGCAGATAAAATGTGTGGTGGTTAGAGCAGCTGAGCGACGTGCAGCGAGCGTTGGGTGTTTATTGAGATGAATGCAAAAGCGAGGCACAGCTTACATCTTTGCTCATCACTGCTCGCCTCTGCTACATGACGTCACCAACTTGCGGGGCATAGTAATTAATTTCGTTTACCTTTATATCCTGTTCATTTCTACCCGCCTGGTACATTGAGTTAGATAAGCGTTGTTCAATATGATCCATGTGGAATCAAAATACTATTGTTTGGTACCTTAACGTCCTATGCATTTCTACTTTCCTGGTACTTTGCGTGAGATAGTTAAAAATCGTTCGGTTACAATAGTTAACAAGATTGCTTGCAAGAGAAGTGTGCGGTACTTTTGCTACTTTTCTTTTAGAAATCTCAAAATGGGACGAATCAAGAACGTTTTCAGCATAAAATTTATTGAGTTTCTTGACTCGTCCCACTAGATTCGGACCGAAGTGGGACGAGTCAGAAATAACTCGTTCACATCTCCCCTTCGATCTTTCTTTGTTTCTTTGCATACAAATATGATAGTGTATCTTCGCTCGGTGCGTTCGAAATTCAAGCTCAATAATTTGGGCTTACAAAATAAGCACTGAGCAACACAGTAATTTTACTATGTTAACGCGAAGTGTAAAAATGCACGCCCCAGCTTGTAAAACGGTTTTTATTTAAGTATGTTTGTGCATTCTAGGATTAAATTTACACTATTATTTTGTACCAAACTAATGTTATTTAAGGTATTCATAAAGAATTTTTGGAATTGAAATTGAAAAAAGGTCTGTATAGTTGCTCGTTACATGTGCCTTTTTTCCAGTGCTGACTGCAATAACGCTCGCTGCGTAACACGATACTATTACTCCCGTAACACTGGTCCAGTGCGGTTTAACTATTTTCAAAATCGTACCATTACTTCCTTGTGGGAAAGCGTGCTCGATCATAGACCATATCTTAGTTAATTTCAAACGCTTAACCGTAATTAATAAAAAAGAAAAAAAGAAGAAGCAGAGATAACTTCTAATCTGTAGTTGTTTGCGAATAGTCAACTTGAAATTCAGAAAAACACGGGCGATGTTGTCTCGAAAAGAAATAGCTATTTTCTAAAAAACTTAATTTCGGAATCTGTCAAAAATTTTAATTGTGTTAGTGTTCAATTCAAACGCTTAACCGTTATCAATAAAAAAAAAGAATCAGATATAACTTCTAATCTAACTTCTAAGTTGTTTGCGAATAGTCGATTTGAAACTGTGAAAAACACGGGCGATATTGTCTCAAAAAGAAATAGCTATTTTGTAAAATCTAAACTTCAGAATCAGTCAAAAATTTAAATTTTACATAACTAACAATTCCTCCTCAAGGGGCGAAACTACACTAGTCATTTTTGGAAGTGTCTTCCGACCCTTAAGGACCGGAAATGAAGGGCGAAACGACATTACACGAAATTACCTTCTATTCACAAACTTATAAACCAACAAAATTTTACTCTTCATGTAAATGTAATGTAAACCTATAGATAAAAGTCGTGTTGATAAATAAAGGTATTGAACATAGTATCGAAACAGCATGTTTATCATATTTGATCAAATGTTATATTCATAAGCATCAGGTCGAAGCGACGCGTGACCCGAGAGCTGGTGAGTATCTGGCACAGCGCATCAGCATTGCTATACAGCGGGGCAATGCAGCCAGTGTCTTAGGCACGCTTCCAACTGGTATTGGATATGGATCAGTTGAGCTACCTGTAGATTGTTTGCAACAGTTTGCAGATAGCTTGATTGTTTCTATTGTAAATACTAGTTATAATTTAAATTTGTTATTTGATTGTTATTTTCTTTCTGAATAAAGGATGTTAAAAAAAAAAAAAAAAATAAGCATCATATCAAACTGTAATATTCAATCTTATTTTTTATTTAGGTACACAACTTGTAAACACAGATTCTTCTAAACAATTGTTTCTATTGTTGTAACATTTGTCGGGTACATATTATATATTGTACCAGTTTATTTAGATACCGATTTAAGTATATAAACGATTCGATAGATAAATCGAATGATCTCATTAATCAAAATGAGACGAGTAGCTTAAGCGCCCCGATGAAATGTTACGTTTAATCCTTAGATTAACACATAACCATCCAAGCTTAAATTTTGCAATGAGGCTTTATTTGTTTTATTACCGAAGTTTCTGAGAACAAAATAGCAGAAAACACAAGGGAAAAGAAAACCATCTGAAATTAACTAACTCTATTACTCTAACTTCTCGACGCCAGGTAATTAGTTTAGATCGATTGCCCTTGTCAATTCATTACATACCTTTCTAAAGAGGCGGTAATATTATTCGAGGATAGGAACGTAGGCTCCTAGGATCTTTGGTATTATTGTATTTTCTGCAAAGCAATCTTACTCATATTGTATACAGGCAAAAGTTTGTGTTGTCGTCGTAAAAAAAATTAACCAAAGACAACGTCAAAAGTTTAACAAGGACTGAACTGATGTTTTTAATAATAATAATAATGCTGGACAATTCACACAGCATTATCTAGCCCTAAGCTAAGCAGAGCTTGTGTTATGGGTACTAGATAACTGATATACATAATATAATACAATACATAAATAGTTTTTTTTATTCTTTATAGAAAACAACCAGAACACCCTGAACAAATGTCTGCAGATCGTACACAGAGATCAAAAATCTAAACCTTCACCAGAAGGCTTGGGGCTAGATAACGCTGTGTAATTTGTCCACCACTATTATTTATTCGCGTACAGCTGTATGAAGTCCACGCTATTCGTGTCTAGGTAATGTACTGAAAAAAAATAGCTACACCAATATAACAGAAGCGGGTTGATTACTACCACTATAAAAGGAACGCCGAGAAAGTAATGTTGGTTGGTATATTTTCATTTTGTGAGCTGCTATTAAAATTTCTCTTTGCGCTTGTGTATTTAAAATCAAGTGTACAATAATTAAACGTGTAGGTGGTTTTTACACAGCATCATCTAGGCCTAAAGTAAGTAGCTTGTTTAATGGATACCTACCTTAGATAATTTATACACACTTTTATTTAATTTCCAAGGGAATCAAATGCACACAAAGTCTTTAGATTAGGTACTTCCCGTTGACCTAGAATTATGAGATTTGGCAATCAGCAAGATCATGAAATTTGGACCTAGAATCATGAAGCAAGGTCTCACCGTGAACCAAAAACTTAAAAGGGTACTGCCGTTGACCCAGAATCGTCAAATTTGGCAAGAAGCAGGGTCTTATAGCACAAAGCAAGGAAATTATGAAAACCGTAAATTTGTAGTGTAATCAATCACAACACATTCAGATTACACATTTTAGATTGTTAAAACTTATAAGGTAGGTACTTACGAAACATCCGACAGAGAACCAAATTTTTCGACATATATCAAAGCGTTAGCAAGCTGAAGTGGCAGTTGGCCGGCCATATATAGGGAAGAACCGACAACCAATGCGCTGGGGAAAACGTGTTCTTGAGTGGAGACCGCGACTCGGCAAACGTAGAATGCCTTCTGGCCAGGAAGACAGGGAGTTGTGACGTTCATTAGGCGAGGCCTATGTCCAGCAGTGGACTATTATATAGGTTTATAAGTGATGAAAAAGAATAAACATACTTTACACGAATAACTAATAATATTAATTAAAGTTGAAAGACAACAAATCTAGAATAAGTCCTTGCAGATTACACAAATAATTTTCACGCAGAATTAATGAAACAAGCAATCTTTTATTTGGGTTAAAGATATTTTATTTCTCATAAAAACAGAAGTTCATTTATATATATTATATATAAATGAGATACAATACTAAAATAATGCTTATACTTATTATGTTATTGTACGGGATAAATACCCGATAAATAATCTTAAATATGTTATCAAATCGCGAAAGTTTTTAAAAAGTTTTAGATCAAATATAACTTCGTTTTTTTTATTTAAGTTCAATTAAAAGTGAAATACGTTTGTAATTTTACCACATAAAATATAAATTTAATTGAAAACCTCCAAAAAATGGCACAACAATTTTATCTGTATTAAATTTCAGACAATCAAATAAAGCTATTTTCATTTCGGCAACGAATTGCGGACAAGGGAGTATTTACTCAAAAAATGAAAAAAGCTTGAAATAGCCACAACAGGATAGGAAGGATATCCATCAAAGTATTGTATTGTTAAAAAATTATTTCATTATATATAAACAATGTGTCTGGTTACCGTTGTCGGAGACTTTGGGGGGTGAAACACGGTAAATTTTATCGATAAATCACTATCCCAATTTTTTTTCTCTCTCCATGATAAAATGGCAGCCATTTTTTTTCTTTTGCCTCGAAGCACGGGTGCTTGTACTGATTAAGCTATAGCTACCCATGTAGGGATC
Organism: Eupithecia vulgata; assembly: GCA_946478455.1. Taxonomy (NCBI): domain Eukaryota; kingdom Metazoa; phylum Arthropoda; class Insecta; order Lepidoptera; family Geometridae; genus Eupithecia; species Eupithecia vulgata. The sequence goes on from OX297881.1 coordinate 3,125,121, forward strand.
CTAGGAAGACGTTAGAGGACTCATTTGTGAGCCTATAATGTAGACAATAAAAAAATGATAATATTGTTGCAATTTTTATTTTATAATAGAGGAAAAGAGAATTTATAAAACAAAAAAAAAATCTATCTTTTTTTTTTAAGTTATTAGCTTTTTCATAAAATCTAAACTGTTTAGCTACAGAATGTGTGCTTCAAAATAAGTCTTACACCTTACATTGAAAAAAAAAAAATAGGGATAGTGATTTGTCCATAAAATTTACCGTATTTCAAAATCTTTTTAAAATTGAAACAATTGAGTTAATTGCAGACTGTTACAAACAATCTACAGACAATCAATCTAACTAACTTAGCATAAGATAGCTAACCAGTAAAACGCCTGGTCGACCAGCGTAAAACGACAGAGCCTCGCGCACAAAAATCACGGCACTACAAGCGCGCGCTTGGCTTTTTTAAGACGAATAGTAAGGCAAATGACCTTGGACCTTTCCGCGCGCCTTTATGCAGCAAAGAGTGCTTGTTTTCGGTTCAGCATACTATGTAGTGCCATAATCAACCAAATAATAGGATCCTCTGCGGTTGGGCGACGTGTAACTGGTCAGGTTTGAATCACAGATTTTGTAGGTGCAAATACGTTTTTACGTTTGATTTCATTAATTTGACTGCTTTTCGAAGCTAATGGACCTCCAAGCGGTAGGTATGAACTATGTGAATCACTATACTGAATTTGGTACTAATCGAATTTGAGACGCCGATAAAAAGTGGATTCGAAGCCGCTACACATACACTATAACAGTATAACAACTACACTATGATTAACAGCAAATATTTGGACCTCCAAGGGACCTTTTAGGATGTGTGTTACAGGATATATAAATTTCAGAGCTCCACAATCAACATTTTCGTCGGAAAACGGGTTCGAAAACACCAGCGCTTTTTACACTTAAAAAAAACAAACCATAAATAAGCAAAAACAATACACCTATAAATCTACAGACATATCTTAAGGCGCATACAGCACCTAAACTAGCGCCACCACCTACTTTATGTTATTATTCTGTTTAACAAAGGAATTTTCAAAAATCCTTCTTCCAGTTTGTGATACCTATCATAAGCTTTTTTTTAATGCCTCTGTAATAGTTTTATTCTATTTAGTTTAGGAGGAGATACGAAAATAGATTTTGGTGGCCACCAAGTGCAACTTCGTATCTCTTCCTAAACTAAATAGAATAAAACTATTACAGAGGCATTAAAAAAAAGCTTATGATAGGTATCACAAACTGGAAGAAGGATTTTTGAAAATTCCTTTGTTAAACGGAATAATAACATAAATTAGGTGGCGGCGCCACTTTGGGTCCGGTATGGGCCTTAAACATAATCGTATATGGACTCAAATAAATGCCAAAACTTGACAAAGTAGGTTAAAACAAATGTTTCCCATAAAACAGAAAAAGAATGAATCATTCATAATTGTTTTTTTTTATTATTCATGAAGGGCATTTTTCAAGTTTCGGCTACAGCTGACACTTCCCTCTAGGTGAAAATGAAAAGCCGCGAAGGGGAGGCTTAGCCGAATGAAACGCAAACACTTACTATTTATTTTTGGAAATTGTTTCCCCAACCCGATATCATATCGTTGAAGTGACATCTTTATTATAGGAGACACGACTTTTTGAAGCGACAAAGTTGGTTGTTTTTAAGCAGAATGTCAGACTGATACTTGATATTTTTTTAACAAGGTCTAACCTAATTTTATTTTGTAAGTTTGACGCACAATCTCAACTGCAAAGTGGGTACGGATTAAAGTTGTTCTACTCTGTTCATTTACTTTAATGGTTTTACATAATTTTCTTATTCCGTTTGTATGTAAACTGTAATTGTCATAGAGATTTTAAGCGGTACTATGCCAAACATTTCTAAAATCGTGATAAATATGGCCTCCTACATTTCCATATCTCTGCGTTCTTACAGATTTATAACCTATTAAAGGCTGGGAAACGTTTTTGAACCTTGTCCTGTACGAAATTAAAGCCAGAATTCATTTCAATGTAAAAACATAGGCCCACAACGTTTATAATTTATTGTTATAGCAAATTGTTATGTGCTTAATTCATCATTTTTATATTTCCCTTTGATAAACATCGTAATATATTGGGAAGGTATTTCCTGCAATTTTAACAGAAAACACACCTGTTAGTCACACAAGCTTTCTATCGTTTTCCCACGCCATATTTATTCATAAAGAATATTGAATAAGAAGCTGCAACGCGGGCGAAGAACACATATTGTCCACGACTTGAAACCAAAATCACTGGTTAAAAAAAACACTGGTTAGTGCCCCCTCAGTGAACGCTTTTAAAAATTGACTGGACAAACATTTAAAGCGCACTGACAAATACTATGTTATACACGCATCAGTTTAAGAGCTGCCTTTTTATTAAAAATAATAAAAATAACTATGGGACTATATTTGACTATAGAAAACGAACGTAGTTTGACAAATTCATGACGGATGTAAGCGGGTTAACTACGAACCTTATTTGTGTTGGAAGAACACCAACGTTCACATTGGTCAAAGCAGTGAAGCAATCGAAGCGTACGCGGGACGCACGCTTCTAGAACCGCACTCAGCCTGAAGAAGTTTTTAGTTTTTTCCCCTCGTTAAGAGATGAAACGTTGGTGTTCTTCCAACACAAATAAGAGGTGCAGTTAACCCGCTTATATCCTTAATGAAGTTTCTTGCGAATAAGCCTCATATTGTACTCATAGATAGGTTAGAACGGAGGGCGGTGCTTGATGATGTCACCATATCACATGTTAACCTCGTTAGCGCTGAGAAAGATAAAATAAGAAAATATCTTTTTTTTTTATCTTGACTTGGCTAACGAGGTTGCCAATATGTGAGATGTAGATTCAGCGACCATCGTCCAGATAGTTCTCTCAGTTAACGGCGTAATAGCGAAGAGCCTCGATCAACATCCCAATAGACTCTCGCTAGGAAGTTGAATCAAAGGCCAGATCCAAAAGGCAGTACTCCTGGACTCGGCGCGTATCGTCAGGAAGTTCCTCTCTTTGCAGCCCTAGTCACCGGCTGCTTGAGCCTAGATTCGCCGCCGTTTTGATATATTTTTACTGTAGAACAGTATAATATTTTATCAAAAGGCTCCCCTCCATCCTTTTTCTCTTTCAAGAGGGTTTTTTAGAATGATGAACGATATTTAAAAAAAAATGTTTTTAATACCCTATTTTTATATCACAACAATTTTCAACCTCACCAAAATTGCACAAGCACTCTGTTTTTTACATCACTTCACAGCACCGATTTGTAGTCCTCAGGCGAAAGAAGCGTAAGGGAGATTCGTAGACTATTAGTCACTATTAGGAAGTACGCCGTCACTGAAAAAGAATGAAAAAAATATATGTATACATAAATAAAAAAACAATTCACACAGCATTACGACACGCGATACGCGACAGCGCGCGCACGTCATCGACCTAGCCAGTGACACGAGTCTTTGTTTTTATTATTATTATTATTATGTTAGTCTCTAAGGTATTTATCATTATGGGCTTTAGTTAAGTTACTTTGTAAGTCTTGTGTTGCCTGAAATAAACGATTATTATTTTTATTTTTTATTATTACCTTGGGGCTAGGTAATGCTGTGTGAATTGTCCAGCATTATTTATTTATTTTATTTAAACGTATTTCCTCTCACATAGGTAATACAGATCACATGCTGGATTACCTATGTGAGAGGTCATCATCAACATCATCATCATCAGCCTATATTAGTCCACTGCTGGACATAGGCCTCCCCTAATGAGCGCCATAGCACCCTGTTTTCAGCTAGCCGCAACCAGCATGTCACACTCAAACATGCTGGTAGGCACTTAAAAGCTATTGGTGGGAAAGCAAATTCAAAGGTACGGTAAGGTTATGATATTATCACAGACTGGTACCTCTTAAAGGTTTTTGAAAAAAATATCTCAGATTAAAATAAATAACTAATTATAACTGAGTGAACACATTTACTTTTTATTTTTATGTAATATTTGGTAATCACAGGGTCCTGTGATTATTCTTTTTCTGGTCTAGGCAAAAGGCTGAAGGAGGCTTCTGTTCATAACACTTGGCATTATGCTGAGCCTGGGCCCATTTGCTACTGCACCACACACTGATAACCTAATTATACATTTTCCTATTAATTTTCCACATAGTGTTATTTAACTAGTTTTTCCATTCGCAATAATGTTCATTATTTTTTGATGAATGTGTTTTTTTTTTCCAGTATTGTAAATTTATGTTGTGTGTAATTGTAGTAGCAAATAAATGATATGTCTATGTCTATAAATAAAGAAGGCTTTACACATGCTGTACAACAGGAGTCTAACATAAAGCTAGCTAGCTGTCCACGCACGCTCGGTTAAAAGCCGTATGATCGTACAATTTGCTTTAAGCGAGTAGCTGTCCACGGCTTACTATAGCGTGCGGACCAGCATGCGGTAAGCAAGGTTGACAAACAACACTGGCTGCTATTTTATACTGCCACTGTAAAATGTAGGTATCTAGATAATATGTTCGTTTTAGCGATCACAATAGACCTATCATTGCTGCAGGAAACGAAGGCCAGGTAAAGCAAAAAAATGGCCTCAAACAGTTTCGAACTGTAACCTCTTTTGTCTATCAAATGCGGTTTTATAAAATCGTATATAACGTGTGTAGTAATAATTAGTAGTTGGTATAACCGAGTTCGTTAAAAAAAACGAATCTGAAATGGCGGCGCTTTTCATGGTCTCTCGCTTGCACACTAGTGCCGTCTATACTCGCTCACGCGTGTACAGACGGCAGAAAAAAACCAGTCTTGATTTGCTTTCATGCTGTCTTGACGCGCCCGGTGATCATTGTTATTAATTAGCGATGTACTTGTAGAATTCAGTAGGTACCAAGGCTTAAAATACTTGCAAGAATTTTGATCGATACCTACCTTGTAGTACCTATTATAGATGAAATATGTAGATTAGATAAAGTAAAAGATACAGATATATTTATTTGACTCAACAAGAACAGCACAGACAGACATACACACACAAGGTAGAATGCAGAATGAAGGATATGTTACATAGGTACTTAAGTATATAGATGATTTTACTAGATTTTATACACTTGGTAAAACTATTTTATAAACTAGATACTATCCAATAGCTACCTACATAACATTGAATCGCACCTATATCTAACTGTATAAGTACGAACCGGTCTTGTTTTTATTATTATGAATTTGAAAAAATCTTTGACCTAAAATTTTATGTGCCAACTGTACTATCTGTATACGCAAGTACAAGCCGCCATTTTAGATTCGAATTTTGGACGTAAAGTTAGCAGTTATTACCTTGATTTAATTCAACGCTCAAAACCGAATAACTAGAAATTTCACTAGTTACTGACTGATTAACAATTCAATTTCGCCAAAACCAGAGTTTCAAACTATTTAATTTAAATTTCAACCCACAATATAACAGATGGCAAAGTCTAATATTCAGTTGGCAAACCACCAAGCCAGCCTCGCAAACTTTTTACAATCATTGCACATTTTCATTAAGAGGAAAGTGAATAGCTTGCGGTTACGTTGAAACTCGAGGTACAATTAGATTTTTTCATTAATTTCAAGTTGCAACTAAAGATAGAAATTAATCAGCTTAGAAATGAATTTTTTCATCAATTAATGCGTCAATGAAAAACAAAAAAAATTTAATCCGATTTTTTTTTACTGTTGGATTAAGAATCTTTGTAACCGAAGGTTTAATATTTTTCTCAAATACCTTCAAAAAAGTGTAAATGTTAAAAAATTTGAACGCATTTTTAGTTTTTCAAAACAATAATCTTATTATTCTTTAAAATTTGTGGTTTTACTAATGTTTTGATGGATGGATGGATGAATAGAAGGATGAATATTTTTATCTTCTTCACACTAAAACCACTATATGATTGGGACAAAATTTTGCATATTTTTTATTTATTATTATTTATTAACACTTTTTTGTACAAGAAAGAGAAAATACATGAATAACATAAAAATCATGCATAGTTATAGGTCAGATGGAATAAAACATAAGCTACTGTTTACCTCAAAAGTCAGTTTCCATGAGATGGACATGACCTTTCAATATTTCTATAGATCTTTCTACGCGTGCGAAGCCGCGGGCATAAAATTGTTTAAAATAACTACATAGAAAGAATGAAAAAAACTTTTTTATTGTCTCACTATGAAGTACAGCATGTACCAATATAATTATAAGAATCATGCAATAAATAAATTGAGAATTTTCATCATCATCAGCCTATATTAGTCTACTGCTGGACATAGGCCTCCCCTAATGAGCGCCATAGCGCCCTGTCTTCAGCTTGCTGCATCCAGCAATGCCAGCAGTCTTTCGCATAAATGAGAACATTATAAAATAAAATTACCTAGTTCCAAAGCATCAACAAGTTACTCCACGCAGCGAACCAATAAATCAAGGAAAGCTGACACACTCTAAAGGTTCTGACTAAAGACCACAGACAAAAAAACCACACTTACAGGCCACAACCGTAATCAACAAGAGGCAGACCAGACCTCCAGCGAAGAGGCAGTTGGAGTGAACGAAGAAACAAAGGACGATCAGCACCAGGAACATCACAGACACGATGCTGCTGTATATGACTGCGCCCCACTGGTAGATCAGGATAAGACCTGGGAGGTTCTGAAATTAGACAGACAAAAGCATTTTCTATTTATTTATTTTAGGGAATCTTTCAGCACTTAACACGATCACTGCAAGCGTCGGCCCGCAGGGGCGCGCCGTCGCGCGAGTGATCCGCATATCGCACTCTGTGTTTTCAGCCATGAAAGTGCTAGCCTAGTATAAATACAATATAAGAGATGTGTAAAGATAACAGGTGGCTATTAATGCGGTGGGCGAAGGTCTGCCTGCGACGCAGGAGGTTGTGGGTTGGATTCCCGCCTCGGGACAAATGTGTGTCTGATCTGCAGACATTTTTTCAGGGTGTTCTGGTCGTTTTCTATGTTAAATAAAAAATATTTATCTGTTTATTGTATTATATTATGTATATCAGTTATTAGAACCCATAACACAAGCTTTGCTTAGCTTGGGGTTAGATAATGCTGTGTGAATTGTCCAGTATTATATAATACTAATTATATAATGATTCGAGGTAATGCTGCAAGCATTATGGCGAGGTAATGCTGCAAGCATTATGGGCACCTTTGCACCGGGGATGATCAGGGGCGGGTTAATTAATGACTACATCTAAGTCTTAGATGATTATTAAGTTTTATTTTTTATTACGTTAAATACATTATCTCAGTTTAAGTAAAGTACTATTCAAAAAAATTATATAATGTAATGTTAATAAGTTCCCACTTATAGAAACAAATTCAATTATCATTTACTAGCTTTGAGAGCTAGTAAATAGGCTTTGCTTGCGGGCGTTCGGGCGAAAAAGTAGCTTATACATTGTTCTAAGTCTCAATTTTTATCTATGCAAAATTTTAACTCGATCCGTTCAGTAGTTTGGGCGTAAAGAAGTAACAAACACCTCAAAATCTAACGATCCAAACTTTCTCATATATTTTTTGTGTGATTTCATTTTCCACCACATTCACTTCATCATCAGCCTATGCTTGTCCACAGCTAAACAAAGGCCTCTTATCCATACTCATATTACAAATTCTACTTTCGAATTTACTCTGTCTGTCTGTCAAGTTTTCACGCAACCGCTGAACGTACGGCCTTAAGGCGCATACCCCACCCAAACTAGCGCCGCCACCTATTTTATCTTATTATTCCGTTTAACAAAGGAAATTGCAAAAATCCACCGTACACTTTGTGATACTTATTGAAAGCCTGTATTATAGTTTTATTATATTTAGTTAAGGCAGTGAATCGAAGTTGCCCTTGGTGGCCACCAAAATCTATTTTCATATCTCTGCCTAAACTAAATAGAATAGAACTATTACAGAGGCATTTAAAAAAAGCTTATAAGAGGTATCACAAACTGTACGATGGATTTTTGAAATTTCCGTTGTTAAACGGAATAATAAGATAAATTGAATAAAACCGTCTGAAATGCTAAAAGCGGGAGAAGGTGGTAATTTTGAAGACGGTTAAAATTATACTCACACAGCAAATTCCAATCATAAGGATCAAGCTGATGACACACAGCATAATAGAAGCTAAGCCTAGAACGATCTGAACTGCCCCTTCGGTGGCTGCGCTGTAGTTTGACAAGATGACGTCCATGTCCCAGAATCCCTTCGCTTGGGCCACATTTGGGGCGAAGATTATACCAACGAACTGTAATAACAGAGAATAGAATAATAGAATAAAATTGTAGTGGCGTTGTGTTTTTGTGTGCCGTGTAGTTCCGGATTAGAATTTGCACCACCCCTACTCTACCCGTGGGTGTCGTAAGAGGCGACTAAGGGACATACACCGGGAACTAGCAGCAGCGCCTCTTGCAGAATAGTTCTACCACGGAACTGCGATCCTCCAACCATATGCCCAGAGTGGGAATTATGGGCATTAGCCCCCCATGAGATAAAACCCAACTATGGACACTGAATTTCAACCCAATTCATTCAGTAGTTACGAAGTTATCCGCACTTGAGTGCGGACTGATGCTTGAGCATCAGTCTCACTTTCACAAACTTTCGCTTTTAATATTAGTATGATAAAAAGATAAGAGATAGAAAGACAAGTCTACCTTTAAGACAGACTTGTCCAACGTGTCATAAACCAGTCCACGCTGTATGTGCGTGACAACTTTGACAAATATGCAAGGTACTGGGACGGTCATAGATAGGTACGACACAAGGCACGCACACCGGCTGAGAGCTCTCCCACGTAGTTTGGTGAAGACGTCCAAGCTACAGCACGTGATGGGGAAGGCTATGTCCAACCGCATTCTAAATATTCATCGTCATCATCAGCCTACATTATTAATCCACAGCTGGACATAGGCCTCCCCTAATGAGGGCCATAGCGCCCTGCCTTCAGCTTGCCGCATCCAGCATCTGCCAGCAGTCTTTTGCAAATCGTCATCGAACCTAGTCGGAGGGCATTCTACACTTCGTTTGCCGAGTCGCGGTCTCCACTCAAGAACACGTTTACCCCAGCGGTTGTCGGTTCTTCTCGAGATATGGCCAGCCCACTGCCACTTCAGCTTGCTAATCCTTTGAGCTATGTCGATAACCTTAGTTCTCTGTCGGATGTATTCATTGCGAATCCTATCCTTCAGAGAAACTCCGAGCATACCTATCTCGCTGAGCGACTTTAAACTGGTGGACCAGCCCTACCGTGAGTGTCCACGTCTCAGCTCCGTAGGTCATGACGGGTAGGATGCATTCCAAATATTACCAGCGCATAATCCACGTAGCTGATAACTCAATGTATTTATGATGTTACTGATTTTATGATTTTGAAATGTGTTTGACTATGGTGCCCATTCCACTCATCCAATATCTTTGTCCAAGTTCTTTGTCCAATATTTGATCAAATTTCTTGGATGGAGGCCCATTCAACTCATCCAAAATCCATGTCCAAGATTCCTAATTAATTGGTTTCAAATAAAATTACTTACATCACATCACACTAATTTTAAAAATGCGAAAGTTTAGATGGATGGAAGGAAGTTCGTGAAGTTTTGACGTGAAGTACAACTTCTTCACGTCAAAACTTCACAAACTTTCTTTCTAATTTCTCACCAGATCGGGTTGAAAATTTGCATAGGTGCTCTTGACCTGTTATAAACCATAGGTTAGTTACAATTTAACCCATTAAATTACAATTTCCATGTGAAATAATTGACCTGTATACGTTTTCATAAAAACAACGCGTGCGAAGCAGCGGGCAGAAACTATGTAGTATCCACATCTTTGATCAAATACCGGTGTAGCTAGTAAATTGTATGAAGTCATCCAAGTTCTTTGATAAAATGTACATTGGACAAATAAATTGGATGAGTGGAATGGGCACCTACGATGTTATTCAATTCTAAATAGTTTTTTTAACGGTATTCTATGTAATAAATTAATAACACAATTCATGAAGAAGTAACATGCATAGGTTATCAATAAAAACTATGAACTATGTGTATTGTTGTGAATTGTGTGTGTGTTGTTGTTTTTCTGTTCTGTTGTAACAAAAGTCTGATGTTTATAAAATACACAATACTTACAAAAGAGAACATCGATATTAAAACATTTCCTGCTCTAAGAAAGCAGCAAAAGCAACAGCTTATTACAGTTGGTAGTCGGTTCATGAATGCCGCCAGCCCCATTTTGCCACTTCTTTACCTTGCGTTTTAAAATTTCAGTTGCCAAATTTAGCTTCACACTATAATTTCGCGACCGTCCTTTGTGCTCAAATTTAAATATCTATCATTGATATATAGATTTTATTTAATAGTTCACATTTTTGTAAAATTATAATAAATTTTGATCGCCGAATTTTGATAACAGTAGACTGACATTTGAAAATTGTTGACAAGCTGTAGCTGGTAGCTAGAATTTGTTCCTGCAACTTTAATATTTCATTGGCCAGAACAAAATAAGTTCGTCATCTATAGTTTTAATAAAAATCACTAATAATGTTTTCATTATCATCATTAGTCCACTGCTGGACATAGGCTTCCCCTAATGAGCGCCATAGCACCCTGTCTTCAGCTTAATAATGTTTTACTTAAGGTTATTTAGGCGTCAGCAAATCTCAGGATTTTTGTTATAGTGCTTACTCTGGGTATCTAAGACTTCGGTACCGGTATTAAGGCTCCGGCGACAGCTGCACGCAACTTTAATTCGTGAATTATTGTGTTCCGTAATACCAAAAATGATCACTGAAAACTTTTTGTATTTTCGACAATGTGTTGTTATTCTGTAACTAGACAATGTAAGCTATGTTCCTTCTCAAACGAAACGTAAGATATTTTGGTTTTTAATACAAAACAAATAGGACGAAAACATGTCGTGTTCGACGTAAAGTTATGCAAAATCGCATTTTGCATTATTTCGCTTATATTTCATTATAGGTGTTTATTATGACAAAAAAAGACATCCAGGGACCTAGATAAATACTATTCTTATACGAAAAACAACATGATATGGTGGAAATATGCTCGAATTACAAATCATTTTGGTAGTACGTTTGTATGGGCAAATCATCATCCGCAGGCCTCTTAAGACTTCGTAGCTTAGTGCCGAGGGTGGTTCGGGTTCGAGTCCCACCGAAGTCGGAAATTTTTGGGAACTTATTTCATGTCAGCAAATCTGTATCGGTAAGAAAAGGAAAACAGCCTCTTGTTTTGATTCAAAACGGATTTAAGTATACAGGGTTATTGGTAAATTAGTAACACAACGTAAACTGCAGGTTCTGTCCATCATCAAGAACACGTTTGTGAAGACGCCAGGTCTTAATTCTTCCTAGGTACTTGGTATTGGTAATAGGTACCTCCCGCGATTCAATAATCGTTCGTTAGAAAGGTTTTATTTAAAACTTAGCTGAAAAACAGCTCTGCCCTGAATTAACAGTGGGGATATAGTGGGTATCCGCTCCCATGAGCGGAATATTCTTTAAATTTTAAATTTATTAACTCGTAGGGTTACAGACTAAGGTATTTATTCTTTTTGTATCACAGGTGATTACTATTCACTAATATTAAAATTTAGAACTGTCCTAGAACCAAGTCTAGATCAACTAAAACTCGGTTTAACGTTCAGCTTACGACAGTAAAACCGACAATGTAACTTTTATCATGTCACATCGTAATGTGTCGACATTGAAGAAAATTGCAAGGATTTTATGACTTCAGGCGACCTTCAGTTAAGGATCTTAGTACAATCGCCTGCACTCAGATCAATACACTTTAGTACTATGTCTCTCGGAGATAAAATGTTACGAATGTAGAACCGTCGACAAGCAAAAGACCAACAAACAATCAAACATTTTTAAATTATAAAGGTTTTTTTACCGACTTCAAAAAAGAAGGAGGTTCTATGTTCGGTGGAATGTATGACTGCCCAGGCTGCCATACTCCCCATAAACAAGTGACCCTGGGTACGGGAAACTACTTTTTCTCTATTCATATTTCGCTTAGAACGTATAAAATATTAAAAACCGTTAAAATATTTGTATTTCACGCGAATTTATGTAAGATTCCGTGTCAAAGACGAAATTCCTGAACACACCTCCAGAGGCTTTTTAAAACGCGAACTTCTTAAGTGCGTTTTCGCCTGAGTTGTACTTAAGTGTAGTTTTTGTTGCTTTATAGTGCGTTACTCGCACTGGGCAAATTGTCTATGAAAATTTATTATTGTCCCAAAAAATTCAGAAATCGGAAATTTAGATATCGGTTTGGTAAGTAAGTAGGTAGTTTGCTCTGAAAGTGTGCAAATCTTAGTGCACGTGACTGTACCTCCGCTCAGAAGCCTTCAGCTGATAATAGAAATAAGGCCACAACCTTACTGCATCCTTGCGACAGTTGCCTAGCTAGCGGTTGTTTTATTTGTCTCCAAAGATAGTTGATCACTCCCAGTGGAAGCTTGTCAACTGTTTGCGACAAGGATCCATGACCTCGGGTATAATAATAAATAAATAAATAATGCTGGACAACTCACACAGTATTATCTAGCCCCAAGCTAAGCAGAGCTTGTGTTATGGGTACTAGATAAATGATAATTATACATAATAATAACACAACACATAGATAGATTTTTTCTTTATTATACATAGAAAACGACCAGAACACCCTAAATAAATGTCTGCAGATCGTACACACATTTTTGAGGCGGGAATCGAACCCGCAACCTTCTGCGTCGCAGGCAGACCTTCGCCTACCGCGCCACATCGGTCGTCATGTCGTATGCTATTGAATGAGTTTCAGGTAAGTATAAAACTAAGGTTTTTGTATTTTCATTGCACTCTATAGTTACCTCTAAGAAATTAAAAAAGTTACTAAAAAAATATTTTTTTTGGGAACTTATTTGACCTAGGTGGAGCTAACGGCGCCAGAGCCGTAAGAGGTCCCTAAGATTTTCGATGAATCGACTAAGGATGATAGCCTTTTTGCCCTTTTTTGGAGGAACTAAGCCTTTTATCAAAAAACCCCGACAACATAAAAAAATCTATAAAATTGTAGAATCCGCACACCAAGTTTCGTCCAGATAGGTATTAAAATACGACCTGTAGAGGAGTACGTACATTCTGACAGAATCCATACTTTTGCTAGTAGTTGATGCTGAGACGATTTAATTTCTTTTTTGTTTATTTGGCGAACTAATTTAGCTCGCTCGGTCAATAAATCAATAAATAATGCTGGACAATCCACACAACATCATCTAACCCCAAACTAAGAAACAAATTACTCCTAGTAATCTCCTATTGAAATAGTTGACCTAACTGCAAACTGTTGCAAACTATGTAGAGTTAATTATTAGTACTATTAAACAGGTATTTATCGCGTTTATTTACCATGACGACCGATGTGGCGCGGTGGGCAAAGGTCTGCCTGCGACGCAGAAGGTTACGGGTTCGATTCCCGCCTCGGGACAAATGTGTGTACGATCTGCAGACATTTGTTCAGGGCGTTCTGGTCGTTTTCTATATATACCTAATAAAAAATATCTATCTATGTAATATTGTATTATGTATGTACATCAGTTATCTAGTACCCATAACACAAGCTCTGCTTAGCTTGGGGCTAGATAATGCTGTGTGAATTGCCCAGCATTATTTATAAATATAAAAAACCCAGACGTTTCGACAGGTTTACACACTGTCGTAGTCACGGGATGGGCACAACAGATCACCTTAGTTTAAAAATATTTATTCAGAAGTAAAATAAGGGTACGTTAAATACGGAAAATAAATTGAATATTGGAAATGAATAAAGTTTTGTGCGAGAGAATAAATCTTAATCTAAAAATAATACGATATAACCTTTGTCCTACGTTTATCCCCAAAATCAAAACACAATCCGTTACAATTAAGTGAAACCCCAAAACTTCTGCTACGAAAAAATTCTACGAATATGAACGTACAATTTGAACCTTATTGTCACTGTAATAAAGGATTACCATTTATGAAAATAACCATTCCATGGCAGACTGGTCCTCTGGGTGTAATCCTACAGAAGTCTGAAACCTCGCGATGGTTCCGTAGAGACAATGAACAGAAATATGATTTGAAATATTCAAAGAGAGAATTGTAATTTTTTACTGGATTCTACAGGGTGTTTTTATTTACAGTATATTCCTAACTATGTGGAGGGTTGATGGACAGTTCAGATGTACCTACTTACCTACTCATGACTGTTTCACTCATAATGACGACCTCTGTGTCGCAGCAGGCGAAGATTTGCCTGCGACGCAGGAGGTTGCGGGTTCGATTCCCGCCTCGCCCGATATTTGTTAAGGGAGTTCTGAATCCTAAATTAGTCCTCTGCTGGAAATAGGCCTCCCCTAATGAGCGCCATAGCGCCTTGTCTTCAGCTTGCCGCATCCAGCATCTGCCAGCAGTCTTTCGCAAATCGTCATCCCACCTGGTCGTAAGGCGTCCTACACTACGTTTGCCGAGACATAGAAAACGACCAGAACACCCTGAACAAATGTCTGCAGATCGTACACACATTTGTCCCGAGGTGGGAATCGAACCCGCAACCTCCTGCGTCGCAGGCGGGCTTTCGCCCACCGCGCCACAGAGGTCGTCGTTGGATGACGAGAAGACTCCACACAAATTCTGTACATCATCATGTCAGCCCATATACGTCCACTGCTGGACATAGGCCACCCCCATACGACGCCACAAAGAGCGGTCCTGAGCCGCCTCCATCCATCGACTCCCTTCGACCGCTACGATGTCGTCGGTCCATCGAGTTGATGGTCTCCCAACACTCCGTTTAGCGTTGTATCGCGGCCGCCACTCGAGAACCTTTACTCCCCAGCGGTTATCAGTTCTGCGAGCTATATGACCTGCCCACTGCAACTTCAGCTTGCTAATTCTGAGAGCTATATCGGTGACTTTAGTTCTTCTGAGGATTTCCATATTCCGGATTCTATCACGTAGTACACAAAAGAGAAATAATTTGTAATTGGCCTTAATATTATGGAGAAATCGATGAATATTCTTAATAAAATACATCCAGCCGAATATAGACCCTCCTCCTTGAAGTCGGCAACAATAGAAATGGTTACAATTTCTCTGATCAGATCCAATAAAATGCAGAACGCATTCGCCTCTCTACAACAACTTCTGTAATTCTTTATTGTACACAAAATAATACATAATAAGAACTTAACTAATAGGTTATGTACAAAGGCGAGGTTAAACATTTAATAAGAGTTTTCTTCCAGCAAACCTTAAGTGGTGTGACGACCTTTTTCGCTGGGTAGGTACGCGTACTTTAAAACCGCCGACTAACGTCGTTGGCCATCCGACAAGTTTGAAATTTTGTATTATACGTATTTTTTTTAGTATTTTTTTTTTGTAATACATAATAATTATAGGGAACTTTTGTAATATTTGTTTCTTTATTTTTTCTTCATGTTTTTTGGTTATTGCCTAAGTTCCTATTAATTTTTATCTTTTAATTGTGTAAGTACCTAAGTTTAAGATGATTTTGTATCCCTACCTACTTATTGTACTTAATCTCTGTTTGATTTATCTTTTTGTTATGTGCTGTCTGTGCTTGTGAACCAAATAAAATATCTATCTATCTAATTCATAAACAACAAAAAGCTACTTCTGTCGTCGACATCGCAATGCAAAGTGAGTGTAAGCTTCACGTGTGTCACCGACGTCGAGCAGAGTAAGTTTGCAATCTTAAAAACCGCGTACTTCAAGTTCGTACGTCTATCACTCACTTTATGTGGATGATAGACGTGCGAGTAAGGTCGCAAATTTCGTCGCGATCCGACAAGTTTGACATTATCTCGTAACCCGCCTCTGCTCGTACCAGCTTTGCGAACCGCGAGCCGCTATTTTGTTTCTCCAGTTCGTTCGTCTTGTCTTTTTTTAAATTTTAAAATGTAATACGATATAATATAAAGCTTCTTCTGAGGACGACTCTCAATACAGAGTGATTAAGCTTCACGTGTGTCACCAACGTTGAGCGGAGTAAGTTCGCGATCTTAAAAACCACGTACCTACTTTAAGTTAGTACGTCTATCACCCACTTTAGAGTTAAAGGAGAGGCGCAAACTCGTAACAAGCCGTGCAATTAGACACACATCGCTGCATTTTGTTTGTATGTTATCGGAGCAGGCATATTTATCATATTCCTTCTCTCAAGACTTGTTTATCCAAAAACTACCAGGTAGTTTGGTACCCTAAAGACGGAGGCAGAATGCGGCAAGCTGAAGACAGGGCGCTATGGCGCATAGTTGGATCCCTAGGTCGCCGCCACCGTGAAAGTTTGGATGCATGAATGGATGTGTTTTGCCCTTCTAAACGGATTGGACAGACATTTTGCTTAGATGTAGGTCTGGACCTAGAACAGCACAAAATCATGATGCCATAAATCAGTTCAAACGGGATAGAAATATCCTTTTATTCGCTTTTATTGCTCATGACGCACGTCAAGCCTCAATGATAAGGTTTATTGATAATCTTCAGCTGGTTTTTCAACCGATGGTTAACCGCTTGTTATTTTTTACAATAGTTTAAACTTTGTGTAAACCTTTTGTGTGTGGATGAACCAAGATTGGGTTATTGCTTGCGTGTGATGGCTTTACGTAAAGAACTACACCTTTACAAAGCACCAATAAAGCTTAAACCTACAGCATTTATGCTGACAAATTTTTGTTTATTGTCTGCTGTCAACTGTGTGTACCTACTAACTATTAAATTACCATGGAGCTTTAATTAGTGCTTTGTATATGAGAATACTGTCTCTGCGTTAAGCTAAATATTGTATTTTTGATGAACCAATTCTTGGTTCTTCCACACACAAGAGGTTAACACAAAGTTCAAAAATAAGAAGCCGTTGAAAAACCTGCTGCAAAATATTATTTAAGTAACGATATAAGTTTAAAAAAGATATATAAATATTGCATACGATAAACTCATTCGTAGAGGTCATTGGGGAAAGAAAATCCACAACATACATATATCTAACAAGTTGAACTTCTTTAAATATAGCTCGTGCACATAAAATCAATAACCTATAAATTCCCAAGACGCCATCCATCGTCTACCGGCCAAGGCCAGATTGCAATGCATTCTTTATTGGCTTAGTTTACCTGTGGGTTCATATACTTAAGTAAAGATAGAGCTGTTTTTATACCTATGAGCCTTAAGCTTATGTGTCAAGGTACGTTACCTACCTTACTAGCAGCGTCTTGCTAAATGAATAACAGACTCGAACGGCCGACCACGGCGACGACACCCTTCCGATTATGTCTCAAGAAAACTGCATTACTTTTAATTTTTACTTTCAATTTCATCTTATGTATTTATGTGTTATCACTTATTAGTGTATGTACTTATGTCTACCTTTTAATAATTAAAGTAGGTATGTTAAAATACGCAAAATATGATTGTGTAAAACGCACACAGATGGTCGTGACGTGACCTGCTTTTGGCCTTCACTGAAAACCAGCGCTGGGTGGACACTTGGTCTACCCAGCACAATGCTGAGTGTGGGTCCATATATAAGCAATTCTACACACAACAATAATTAAGACCAAGTCTAGGAATAATTTAGTTATGAAAGTAAGATATTGTGTTGTGTAGATTTAAAGCAAATAAAAATATTTTCTCTCTTCTTTTTTTCTTTCGTGGGCTTATCAGTGGGTACCTACATTCTTACGTGAAATAAATCTTTTTTGAGTTCAGTTGGACTTTAAAACACACAATACCTATAGTTGGTACCAAAAAAGCGTTCAGTACCGTGCTCTAATAAGATTCCTTCTGAGCCATCTCATACAGACTACGGTAGTAGATGTCGAAGGCCGAAGATGTAGATGAAGATTTCTTAAATAAATAATTTTCGAAGTGAGTTAATAATATCCATATCTTCCAAACTACTAAATATTTAACTTTGAAATTTATATATGGTAAAGTTCAGGATTTACTCTATTGATCTTATGTCTCAAAGACATAATTCCATAAAATTTTCTTTACAGAAAAAACTAAAACCATCTCAACAAATACAGAAGTTAAGATATTAGAAATAAGCATGGTAATAGAACTTAGTATAAAAAACTCTTCAAATAATGTCATAATTAATAGATAATAAGCTAAAACTTGATTTTTGAACCTAAATCTATCTTTTTCACTAAAATTTGCGGTTGTGTAGGGCCTCATGAGTTTTCACTCACTTTAAAAGCGGTTATCAAGGAACGTTCCTAGTAATTCCCAAGGCACTTCATACCAACGTGTGGTAAATTCGTCGCAAAGAGGCCATTAAAAGGATCTTAGAATATTAATAAAATAAAAAATAAAATAAATTAATGTGCTGGCTCAAAGCGTTACTGATTTTGTTGGTTGTACCATTTCCAAGAGACATAATAATCTACACACAGTTCTAAATCTATATCCGTCCTACAAATTGGATATTACACTAATTTTTAAAAAGTGTATGGTGATATTATGTATAAAAAAATGTATTCAATCGATAATAAGTCCCATAAAAATGCATTTGGAATTTAAATTTTCAAATTGCGTAATTCGACGAAAACGCTGGACGCGGTGGACGCCATATTGCTCTGTCGTCGTGACGTCAGATGGCTGAGTACCTAAACAAAATGTGTTAATGTTGCTGATGACAGTTGATACGTTTTAGTTTACCTACACACCCGTATGTTTGATTTCATAGTGTTAAAAAAACTGAAAAATTCAAATCGCTTTTTAAAAATTTCTTTTTTAACTAAAACTAACATATTCCGACTGATTTTTGCCCAGGTACGCTACCTCAATAACATATTTTACTAGATTTTTTCTCGTATAGAGTAAAATACCATAATCATATTGGGGAGGCCTATCCTGTGAGTGACACACTCGCGCCTTTCCATCATACTAGGACTTCTACTCGAAGCAAATGGGTAGACCATTTGCTCTCCTTGGATGCCCTTGGTGGCCACAAATATATATTTTCGATTTACAGGCTAAACTAAATAGAATAAAACTATTACAGAGGCGTTAAAAAATGTTCCTTTGTTCAACGTAGTAATAAAATAAAATAGGTGGCGGCGCTAGTTTGACGCATACAACACGGTATTATTCTTTCATCATCATTAGCCTATATTAGTCCACTGCTGGACATAAACCTCCCCTAATGAGCGCCATAGCGCCCTGTCTTCAGTTTGCCGCTTCCAGCATCTGTATACTATTCTTTGCCTAGTCGGATAAATAGTTTTATTTTGAGCCAAGTTGGAGGGTTCTCCGACTTAAGAAGCGATAACTAAACCAACCGTTGATATTACTCCTTATTTGTTTCTCATTTATGTTGATATGTAATTTGTTTGCTTCTCATATTATAATGATTGTGAGTTTAATTTTGTTTGCTCAATTTAATTAATTTATGATAGGTAAATATGATAGGTTTTAGTTGCATTTGTCGTTACATTATTGGTGTCTGAACTGTCTGTTTTTTTATTTCTATTTATGTTCCATTTAATGGTGGAAACTTTGCTGGTTTAAGTGTTATTTGAGTAGTTTTAGTTTAGTTGATAAGTACTGTTTGTTTCCCAAATAAAATAAAATAACTAAGTATCGTGACCTGTAATACCAGAAGCACCTAATACCAAGGTGTAGGTAAATTCGTCGCCAAGAGGCTATTAAAGGGATCTAAAACATTAATGTGCTGGCAGTCGCAGGGCGTGACGGGGATATCGCAGAAATCGTTGGCGACACATACAGGCTAGAAGGATTTTATAGTTGAATTAATTTATTAAATACTATTGGTCCGCCCCGGCTTTATCTATATTTATAAAACAAAGTCGTGTTAGTTACACCATTTATAACTCAAGAACGACGGGACCGATTTCCATGATTTTTGATTTGCTGGATTTCTCTTAGTCCGGAATAAGATAAGAAGTAGGTATCAAAAACATTGAAAAATTGTCGAAAATCCCTAATAAAGACCTAAAGCCTAAAAATATCAGTCAATATATTGTATTATATAATGTATATCAGTTATCTAGTACCCATAACTCAAGCTCTGCTTAGCTTGGGGCTGGATAATGTGTGAACTGTCCAGCATTATTAATATTTATTAAGTCAACAAAGAAAATTAAACTCAAATAAATAAATTAAATTAAAAATATGATTTAAAATTAAAATTAAAACAACAGACCTAACTGCAAATTGTTGCAAACATTCTACAGGTAGCTCAAATAAATCAAATTGATTTAATTTATTTACCAGTCGGAAACGTACCCAAGAAACTGGTTCTATTTTCCCGGTAGTAAGATGATATTGTAGTATTATTTTAGGCATTTTGGGGATTGCAGAAATTCGGGGGACTCTGCGAAAAATATTATATATTATATAATAACTTACTTGTCCCTCGAGAAGCATAGATCTACAAAAATTTTTTTAGACCCAAGGACAATTTAATTTGTAGAGACCATAACTATTAAAAGTACCACTCGCCTTGACCCAAAGTAATCCCAAAACGGGAAATCATGGTAAGAAATAAAAAGAACCGTCAACTTTTAAAACCGTATGTTGCATGCACATTTATTTGAGGGCAATTAAAAGCGCTGATTCTGAATTTTGGTCATCTCACTGCTAAGATCTGAATCTCTAATATTACGGTGGTCGATTTAGACCACGGATTCGTTTTTTTTCTCAAACCAATAAAATAAATAAACGACCGGCAAAAATATAAATTCTCTTATAATATAAGTCTTACTAACTAATCATGGATTGAAGATATCTAAAAAAAAAATATGTTATATTATTTATTTACTAAAAAAAAGTTGAGAGGTGTCAAGGGACACCCGGATGAATCGAAGTTCCTTTCTATAAGAGAGAGAGAGAGAGAGAGAGAGAGAGACAGAGAAACATGCGCACGCCGCACGGCTTACAATAACTTGCTATAGCAAAAAGTGTCGTTACAACTTTTCGTGAGAATTTTTTCCCTCCAGCCCCCTTTCACAACGCGCGATAAGGAACTTAGTTCCAAAATATTTTATTTTATTGGAACTAAGTTCCTTCTCTCTCTCTCTCTCTTATAGAAAGGAACTTCGTTCCATCCGGGTGTCCCTTGACACCTCTCAACTTTTTTTTATTTATATTATATTATTTATTTATAAAAAAAGTTGAGAGGTGTCAAGGGACACCCGGATGGAACGAAGTTCCTTTCTATAAGAGAGAAAGAGAGAGACAGACAGAGAAACATGCGCACGCCGCGCCGCACGGATTACAATAGCTTACTATAGCAAAAAGTGTCGTTACAACTTTTCGTGAGTATTTTTTCCGTCCAGCCCCCTTTCACAACGCGCGATAAGGAACTTAGTTCCAAAATATTTTATTTTATTGGAACTTAGTTCCAAAATATTTTATTTTATTGGAACTAAGTTCCTTCTCTCTCTCTCTCTCTCTTATAGAAAGGAACTTCGTTCCATCCGGGTGTCCCTTGACACCTCTCAACTTTTTTTTATTTATATTATATTATTTATTTATAAAAAAAGTTGAGAGGTGTCAAGGGACACCCGGATGGAACGAAGTTCCTTTCTATAAGAGAGAAAGAGAGAGACAGACAGAGAAACATGCGCACGCCGCGCCGCACGGATTACAATAGCTTACTATAACAAAAAGTTTCGTTACAACTTTTCGTGAGAATTTTTTCCGTCCAGCCCCCTCAGGCCTCGGTCTCGAATTTTGCGGGCAGCGGGGCAGCGGCGACGGCGGCGCGGGAGAGGGGCGGGCAACGCATACCTGTTCTCGAAACCAGCGGGCAGATCGCGCGGCACTGTAGCGGTGTAGTGTTGTGTTCGTGGTTTTGTTGTCGACATTCGCAAACGAAATGTCTGGAAATCGGCGACAACATCTACAAACACGATTACAAACCAACGCCCGGGCGTCTTATCAAGCACAATATAATACGTGAAAAATTCAAAGAATATTTTGTAAATAATCCCATTACTATCAGCTACTAATTAATTTGTAAACCATAATAAGCATTGTATATAACATAATAAATAATTTTTATATTCACGTACCTTCAATATTCAGTTCGTTTTTTATTTCTTCCCATAATTGATTAATTATTCTTCTATTTTTATGGTTCACATCTTTGCTGTTCCATATGGGTCTCCTCTCAAAGATTGCCGAAATAATTTGCTCTTGCACGTCCGAGGACATTTTGATACGTCACAAAAAAAAAGTACAACACTATACTACAATGCAGACGCGCAACGCGGGACGGTCACCGCTCGACTGGAGTGCACCGCTCGTTGCCCGCCCCCGCGTCGCTCCCGCGCCGCTGTTTTCGAGACCCGGTCCATTTGACGATACGCATAAGATCCTGCCGCTCCCGCGCCGCCGCCGCCGCCGCCCCGCTGCCCGCAAAATTCGAGACCGAGGCCTTACACAACGCGCGATAAGGAACTTAGTTCCAAAAACAAATTAGAACTTTCACCTAACTGCGCACTATGACAAACAATCTAGAGGTAGAATAATCTAGAAGAGAACAAATAATGATTTTTGTTACAGTGCTTACCCGCACTCTGGGCATCTCTAAGAAATGAAATAAGTTCCCAAAACATTTTCGACTTCGGCGGGACTCGAACCCGCGTCCCACCCTTAGTACGGGTGTGCTCTAACCAATGCCAAAGTCGAAAATTTTTGGGAACTTATTTCATTTAACAAATAATGATGTTGAACGCCATCTCCTCTATCATAGCATTTCCGAAATAACATTCAAAGTTATTCACCGTTGAACCACAAAACTTATTTCGGTTATTAACAATGAAATCCATCCGAACCACATTTCAATAACCACTCAAACAACAGTAATCTCTCAGTTGCGTATAAAAGGACCACAAAACAATAATATTCGTACAGAAACCGCAATTAAAATCATAAACAGCTCTCGAGTTCCTCATTTATTATTATTAGGGCTACATCCGCAGACGCAATCAAGGATCTTTCGGCTTTACCTCCAGAGAAAGATACCTACGCGATGATATTGTCAACCCAGCTGGGTTGACAATAAATCAACCCAGCTGGGTTGACAATATTATCGCATACACGTTACAGGGAATGATACGCGATGATATGTAACCGAAATAAGTTTTGTGGTTCAACGGTGAATAATTTTTGAATGTTATTTCGGAAATGCTATGATAGAGGAGATGGCGTTCAACATCATTATTTGTTCTCTTCTAGATTATTCTACCTTTAGATTGTTTGTCTACCTTTTGTTCACAGTAGCAGGAGTTAGCATGTTGGCGGTGTTACAATGGCTTAAGAATTGATAAAACAGAGACAACAAACGACGTTTTTATCTATTCTTATGACATATTTAAGATTATTTATCGGGTATTTATCGCGTACCTTTTGTCAGTCGCCCCGTGACCACGATCGCTGAAACGCGGTTGAAACGTTGGGGAAAAGAAAGCAAAAGGTACGCGATAAATACCCGATAAATAATCTTAAATATGTTATCAAATCGCGAAAGTTTAAAAAGTTTTATTCTTATGACATTAATATATAGGATTAAACGTTATAGTACATCTTATACAGTACAACTTACAGTACTGTATATTACCTCAAATTAACTTCCTCAGATCTCCATATCTTCAAACTACTTAATATTTAATTTTGAAATTTATAGCTTTTTAAAGCTTTTTGTCAAAGTTTCTACACCAAGAACCTATGGATCAGCTACACCAAACGGCCATTAGAGACCCTGCGAGTGCAATATAATAGCATAATTTAATATGATTCAAATTTCCGATTTAATGTAGGTATTTTCTTAATCTTAATCAATTATTTTCAATTTAATTTGATTTAATTGTAATTAAGTTGTAATTTTAATTTAATTTAATTTTAATTTACTTCAAAATACTAACACTAGTTTTAAGGTCACAAAACTACTAACAAATTATGGATCATGTAGTCCGAAATAAAAGAATTTTATTTATTTATTTATATAGGTAAAGTTCAGGACACTATCGATCTTATGTTTAGAAAACACGATTACATAAAATTTTCTCTATAGAAAAAAACTGCCAATTCAAAAAAAAAAATTTTTTTTAACTATAACCTAAATTTCTCAGTAAATACAGAAGTTAAGATCTTGAGAGTAAACATCGTAATAGAACTAAGTATAAAGGTAATATGGATATGGATCAGTTGAGCTACCTGTAGATTGTTTGCAACAGTTTGCAGATAGCTTAATTGTTTCTATTGTAAATACTAGTTTTAATTTAAATTTGTTATTTGATTGTTATTTTCTTTCTGAATAAAGTATATAGAACATTTTATATATTTCGGTTTTTTTAAATAATTTTAAGATGGTCCTGTAAAACTTGATTCTTGAGGATAGGTACCTATTATAACACTTTAATAATAATAATAATAAATAATGTTGGACAATTCACACAGCATTATCTAGTCCCAAGCTAAGCAGAGCTTTATTGTTATTTATTATTATGTATTTATAGAAATTCGCGATTTCACCCGCAAAGTTTCCATTCCCGTGGGAATTCCGGGATAAAATATAGCATATTTGCTATTCCAGACTTTAATTTATCTCTGTACCAAATTTCATCATGTACTGTCGTCGTCTATTGATTTTTATTTATGTTTTTGCTAAGTAGGTTAAGTGGAAACTTGTAATTAGCCCTCAGTAATATATCATGCATGTTATCTTAAGTAAAGACCTTATTGCCAAATCATAGCTGTAAGTTTTCCGAAAATTCGTAAAATAAAATTATATTTAAAATAAACTGCTTAAAGGTTTCGTATGTGACTCAACTTCTCGCTTTGAGCCGAGGATAATCAAAGATGGTAGCGGCCTACGTTCAGGGATAATGGTGAGGATAACGAAGAAACCATAGACATAGAATTTTTTCACTACGTACATTCTAAGCCTATGGGCTCAGAGCAATAACTAAAGTTATGCTATGGGACAGCACAATGAACCAAAATCCTCAACTTGCCGAGGTCACTCCGCGAAGCCTGCGAAGACCCCAGGAAGATTCTGCGCTTTTGGACGGAGTTAGGCTGGCTATGCTAGCACAATTAACGCATAATGGACCAACAGGAGTCCAAATGCGGACAAGGGAGTACACTTACCTTAACCTTGCTCTGCTATGGGAGGCACCATAGACATAGAATTTTTTCACTACGTTCAAAGACACGGAATGGCTTTTGTTTTATCGGATATCTCAAACAAACATAGCTTCTTGGGGTAGGTACAAGGGAGACTCCAAGATCTTGTCACCACGTGCAGGTTAGGTTGGCTTGGGAAGCCAACCTAACCTGCACGTGGTGTACCCTGCTAGATAACGAACTAGGTTCTGGTGAAAATATCAACATTCTTCATAACTTGAAAACTCATATTTTACTATTATTTTCCATTACTTGACAATGACAGAAAAGAGTCCATTCAGACTCATATTGCCATTAACAAAGAATCATCATCATCACATAGCTTCTCATTGGTTAGCATTCCTTATCCTGAAGGCTACCACAGCGCCCCCTACCGCGATTAATCAAGGGACAATCGTGCAAAATCACGCTCCGTTATACGTGCTTAAAGAGGATCCCGACCATTCCAGTTGGATTTTTCAAATTTGAGATATAAATTGAAGGTCGCACGAAATTTCTCGAAATCACAAATATTCATTCGATTCAACGACCGCTAAAGACCTAAGGTACGTTCACAAAGCAGTCGATGGTGGATGACGATGGTGGATGACGATGGTGGATGACGATGGTGGATGTAGTTGTATGATCGAGTTCCCATCATCATCAGCATGTATAGATCAGTCCACTGCTGTACATAGGCCTCCCCTAATGAGCGCCATAGCACCCTGTCTTCAGCTTGCCAGAAATTTTAATAAACTTACATGTATAAAAAGATAACTCTATAATGTTAGATAATGACACTTAAACAAAAGACTCCTAAATTGTTATTTGAATCTAGCTTTGTGATCTCATATTGGATGTCTAATTCAATAAATAAATAGCCACGTTAAACACCATAGACATAGAATTTTTTCACTACGTTTTAAAAACGGTCCTGTAAATATGGGCTTTATGTGTGGACGAACACTTAACTAGGTGCCGTGTGGTGCCGGCCTATAGAATAGCAATCACCCCAACTCTACCCGTGGGTGTCGTAGGAGGCGAGTAAGGGACACAAACCGGGGGGTGGGCAGCAGCGCCCCGTGAAGAACAAATACACCACTAAGTTGCGATCCCCAACCCGCATGCCCAACGTGGGGATTATGGACATTACCCCCCCCCCCAATGGTACGACACAACAACTATGGTGCTCATTAGGGGAGGCCTATGTCCAGCAGTGGACAAATATAGGCTGATGATGATGAACACTAGGTAAGTTAATTATGACCTTGTACGTGCTTATTGATGATGATGATTCTTTGTTAATTTCAATATGAGTCTGGTTGGACTCTTTTCTGCCAGTGTCAAGTAATGGAAAATAATAGTAAAATATGAGGTACCAATTATGAAGAATGTTGATATTTTCACCAGAGCCTAGTTCGTTATCCAGCAGGGTATACCAAGTGCTGGTTAGGTTGGCTTGGGAGACAAGATCTTGGAGTCTCTCTTGTACCCCTCGTGCTTGTTATTCTTCTGATTATTTCCGGTTCTATTTGCAGCTTCCTGGAGGTTTTAAGCTTCAGAACCTCGTTACTTACATAAGTAGGTACCTCTGTTCTCTATGCTTTGACTAACTTACGTCAGCTGCCACTGAGAACACGGCCGCACTGCAAACGGTAAACACAAAGAGCAAGACCAGTTTATGGGTCTCACAGGGTCTCACAGACTGACGCATACTGCAATGGCGGTTAGTACACTTTGACGAGAAGGTGTTGTCAAATTTTACTGACCGCCACCGCAGGCCTGTGTCTGTGAGACCCTAGTCGTAAAGTTAGTGTTGCCATCTAAGCGACTGCAGGGCACTCAATAATATTTTAAGTGGTGGCGCTTTTTCGAGACAAGGACGAGCGAACACCGCGCGGTGAACGCGAGAAAGAGAGGCAAGAACCGACCCGCGCGCAATTTCACTGCTTTTTATTTATAAATTTGATATTGCTCTAAAATAATACTCTTTCGCAAAAAAATAAAACTATGTTGCTCTTAAGTGTTTAGTTAAGTATTTTTTAGACGACATTTCATTAAAATATGTTAAATAACTAGCAAATGAAACGGGTTTTCCGTAGTAAAAATGAAAATTTACAGGAAACTTTGCGATTTTTTTCTATCGAGTCAAGTTGAGTCAATCGTGTTTCGACTTATATAACGCACTAACTAAAATCCTAAACTTTCGAAAATCATCAAAAAAGATTTTAAAAAAATAGTGTTTTCTTGCCTTAAAATGGATTTTTCGTACAGACAAAACCTGGGTTTTGGGTAGCACTTCATCTTAAGTACAAACATATTTATGTTATTATATTGTATTACCGAAAAAATATATAAACCATAATTTTTTAAATGATTAAGAATAAACAATAATAAAACAAGTTTCAAATTTTTCACTTAGTTACAACATCGAAGACTTCTTGATATTTTGGATTCAATAGATATATTGGTCTGTTATTCAAATTGATGTTATAGGTACTTACCGCTCTTCATCCACCGAGAATCTGGCCACGAAGATACGTTTTTAGCCATGATTTGCGAAAGAAATCACAAACTTTACATTCGTTTCATCGCGAAAGTATGCTATTTGGCTCAAATACAATCTTATATAGACTTTAAACTTGTTCAAAATATATGTAAAATTTTATTTTATTAATTCTCCTTAATTTTTTTATGAAAGTGTCTGACTGACGAGTGAGTGAAGGTGTGAATAGTGAATGGGAATCAGAAAGAGCACAAAATTTTTGTCTATTGCGGCTTACGTCAGGCTGAAACTACCAGCCATCCTGCAGTGCGGCCGTTTGTATTTGTTATTTGTTTATAATGTTTATATATTTCAGTTTTTGCAGAAAATTCCCGCTGTTTAATTTTAATATATTTCAGTCTATGTATATGATAATTTACTGAAAATAGTCCTTCTATGTGTCTATACTATCTACCTCGAGTAAAAACTTTTTGCTTCTGCTTGCATGTTAAACTTGGGGCTATTCTAGCACCCATCGCTTTCGGTGTAAGTATGTACTATTATATTTATCTGACCGCATCACACACCTTTCTTTGGTTCTATTCTAAATGCTATTAGCAATTGTTATTCCAAAACAAAGAACTATATCTTCTCGTCATCCATACCGCAATGCTTGAAAACGAAAGTTTTCAATCAGTGCGTCCTTCCCGTCATGACCTACGGAGCTGAGACGTGGACACTCACGGTAGGGCTGTTCCACCAGTTTAAAGTCGCTCAGCGAGCTATGGAGAGAGCTATGCTCGGAGTTTCTCTAAAGGATAGGATTCGCAACGAATACATCCGACAGAGAACCAAGGTTACCGACATAGCTCAAAGGATTAGCAAGCTGAAATGGCAGTGGGCTGGCCATATTTCGAGAAGAACCGACAACCGCTGGGGTAAACGTGTTCTTGAGTGGAGACCGCGACTCGGAAAACGTAGTGTAGGACACCCTCCTACCAGGTGGGATGACGATTTGCGAAAGACTGCTGGCAGATGCTGGATGCGGCAAGCTGAAGACAGGGCGCTATGGCGCTCATTAGGGGAGGTCTATGTCAAGCAGTGGACTGGTATAGGCTGATGATGATGAACGTGCAAGACCCAGGATAACCTCGCGCGACAAGCTCAAGTGCCTTATCCCTCAAATCAACTCCGTCAGATCTGCATATATTCCAAACTACTTAAAACTTGCTTGAAACTTATACCTATATGGTAAAGTTCAGGCTTGTACTCTATCTATAAGTTTTATATTTCATGTTTATATATTTCAGTTTTTGCAGAAAATTCCCGCTGTTTAATTTTAATATATTTCAGTCTATGTATATGATAATTTACTGAAAATAGTCCTTCTATGTGTCTATACTATCTACCTCGAGTAAAAACTTTTTGCTTCTGCTTGCATGTTAAACTTGGGGCTATTCTAGCACCCATCGCTTTCGGTGTAAGTATGTACTATTATATTTATCTGACCGCATCACACACCTTTCTTTGGTTCTATTCTAAATGCTATTAGCAATTGTTATTCCAAAACAAAGAACTATATCTTCTCGTCATCCATACCGCAATGCTTGAAAACGAAAGTTTTCAATCAGTGCGTCCTTCCCGTCATGACCTACGGAGCTGAGACGTGGACACTCACGGTAGGGCTGTTCCACCAGTTTAAAGTCGCTCAGCGAGCTATGGAGAGAGCTATGCTCGGAGTTTCTCTAAAGGATAGGATTCGCAACGAATACATCCGACAGAGAACCAAGGTTACCGACATAGCTCAAAGGATTAGCAAGCTGAAATGGCAGTGGGCTGGCCATATTTCGAGAAGAACCGACAACCGCTGGGGTAAACGTGTTCTTGAGTGGAGACCGCGACTCGGAAAACGTAGTGTAGGACACCCTCCTACCAGGTGGGATGACGATTTGCGAAAGACTGCTGGCAGATGCTGGATGCGGCAAGCTGAAGACAGGGCGCTATGGCGCTCATTAGGGGAGGTCTATGTCAAGCAGTGGACTGGTATAGGCTGATGATGATGAACGTGCAAGACCCAGGATAACCTCGCGCGACAAGCTCAAGTGCCTTATCCCTCAAATCAACTCCGTCAGATCTGCATATATTCCAAACTACTTAAAACTTGCTTGAAACTTATACCTATATGGTAAAGTTCAGGCTTGTACTCTATCTATAAGTTTTGAAAACATGACTCCATAATTTTTTATCGATAGAAAAAATCGCATAATAAAAAACAAATTCTGGCGTTACTTTGCGGAAATCCATTGCAAAATATGAGGATGAAAATAATGTAGTAACAATTCCCCGCAAAACCTTCTCCGACAAGTTCTAACAAAATGTAGTCAGCGTTGTAGAAGAAAAAACCACACCAACCTCAAAATGAAAAGAAATCTATCAAAGCAAGACGTCAACTAGTTTCGTCTCTCCACGAGACATCATCAGGACACCACAATACTCGACCTTGACATTGAGAGCACTAAGCAAACACCGGCAGGGTCCCACCAGAGATGTGCTCGAAGTGCTCGGATTGGAAACATGTAAAAAATATGTATTACTCTTGCCGCTATAACACCAACTACTAAAAAGCAGAATAAAATAAATATTTAAGGGGGGCGCCCATACGCTTGAAATATTCACAGAATATTTTGTTATATGTATATTCACTTTAAATAAATAATTAAGTTATAATAAAACAAATATTTAAGGAACCCTTCGTGTGCGAGTCCAACACGCACTTGGCTAGTTTTATTTATTTAGATAAAATAAATAAAAATAATATAAATAAGATTTAGAATAAGCGCCGCATGTTCCTTGCATGCAGCACAAAGCTGAATTTACTCCCTTTGCCTATTAGTAATTTCTGTATTTTTTGTGAATAATTTTTAGTTTAGGTTAAGAAATTCATAGGCAATAAATAATTATTTATTTATTTTTGTTTCAGTTCATAACTATGCTGTTAATACCAGTGTTCCCGAGGTTTATACCCAGAGATAGAACTTATTATACATGGTGTGTTCTTACATATACTGCATGGTTGGGGACTATTTTTATATTGACTTTCATGTGGAGTAAACGGGTTAGTATGATATAAAGTAATCACCTACTTAACGCATTCACTGCCCAGAAGAGTAATTACCATAAACTATTCCTCACCTCACCTGAACAGCCTATAATAGTCCACTGCTGGACGCTGGCCTCCTCCTGATTTTTTTATCTCATGGGGTCATGTTTTTTATCTCATGTCATTCTAAGCCCGGCACCACACATTAATGGGTCATCCGGGGAGAGTCGACATAAGCGATTTTGGTTGCCAATATGGTACTAAAAATGCATACAACCTTCTGTCAGGATGGTGTCGGTCTACGACGGAATTTTCGACGTCAACGTCGGAAGTACACCTTCGAGCTTTAACGTTCAGTAACGTAAAAATAGGTATTACTACAATTGAGTTTGACTTTTGTGGTATTTTGACGTTGACAGCTTTGTCGACAATTGAACCTATGTTAATTTTTGTAACTTATGTGATAGAAACCGAAATAGTTAACACCCAGTCTCCCCGAATGGTGATCCATTCAATGAAATATTTTACCGAAATCGGTCGGCTGTCCCATTAGTGCCAACCACATGGGCACACCGCACCGCAACTCCAACGTGAGCATGGTTATGAGTAAAGGTTGTGTCCCTAGTAGGCAAACTGTGAGCGGCCGACTGAGTTTACGGCGTATCGGTTCAGTACGCCCTTCCATATAATTTAAATTGAGTGTCCACAGTTTGCTAGTTTGCGCTCACTGTACGCAGTTTGCAGCGTTACGTGCGCCGACTGTCTCAGTTAGCGGCCGACTCGCAGAAAAACCGGTTCCGGTCGGCGGCGGCGATGTGCTTGTTCGCCGGGCGTAGTAAGTTCAGTTCGCCACAAATTTGCGGCTCACTCAGTCGGCCACTCACAGTTTGCCTACTGGGGCCACAGTCTTAAGGTTGTCGCAGATCTGGACAACACCGCTGCCACACGCATATCACAAAAATATGCATTCAAATGTGGGTTGAAATTCGTAACCTTTGGATAAGTACATTCTACAGTGAAGGTATGAAATAGCAGACAGTGAGCAAGTTGTGGCAAGCTAATTATATTACTGTTAAAATGTATCTAAACAGCCTATTTTTGATATCACATTTCGGTGTGTGTGCGTTATAGTGGCCTAATGCAACTAAAGCACACAGACCGAAGTCACCCCGTGACCACGATCGCTGTAACGCGGTTGTAAACGTCGGGGCGATAAATACCCGATAAAAAATCATAAATATGTTATCAAATCGCGAAAGTTTTTTTTTTTAAATAAAATAATGTTAATTAATGCAATGTTAGTAATGCTTGAAATATTTTTTTTCTTTACAGAATAACAATAAGAAAAGTGTGACCAAGGTGACCCAAATCTACATATATGCGTGCGCAATAGTCCTGGCCAATCATTTGGTATACTGTATAATGAACACACGGACTTGTGGGCGGCATATAGAAGCTTGCCCAAAACACAGTCCAGCTATCAACTTTATTGCCTTATCTGCTGCGTTTTCTGGTTAGTTCTATTATAAAATTTACTTACATTGCATACATTCACAAAACTACGCAAGGAAAAAACAAAAAAGTATAATTCGTAAAAGAACAATAATATGGAAAAGAAACACATTAAAGATAACTACAGCTTGCCCGAAACACAGTGCAGCTATCACCTTTATTGCCTTATCATTATCAGCTACGTTTTCTGGTTAGTTTTATTATGAGATTTATTTACACACATTGCATACATTCACAAAACTACGCAAGGAAAAAAACAAAAAAGTATAACTCGTAAAAAAACATTAATATGGAAAAGAGACACATTAAAGATAACTTCAATATCTGTTATTAAATCTCTTTTTTTTGCTTTATAGTGCTCGCACTGGGCAAATTTACCACGAAAATTTAATAATGTCCCAAAAATTTTCAATGTTACGGTTTCGAATCCTGCCGAAATCGAAATTATTTGGGACATTATTAAATTTTCGTGTAATTAAATCCTAATAATGACTAGTATTTTATATGCGAAAGTGTGTTTGTTTGTTTGTCTTTCCTTCACGCCGCAACTGACAACCAATCGACTTGATTTTTGGTGTAGAGATAGTTAAGAGGATGGAGTGTAACATAGGCTATTTTTTATCGTAGTAAAGCATTCAACTCCGAGGGAGATCTACGAGAAATGTGAAATTCTAATTTAGTGCGGGTGAAACCGCGGGAGCAGCTAGTTTACAATAGCATAGAATATACCAGGTTAAAATTTGAAAGTGCTTAAATTATTATAAAAGCCTAGAGAAATAAAGTTATTGACTTGACTTTGATCCATATCTTTCAGTTACCTAGTAGAGTCGTACACTTACCTATTAGAAAGACTGTTATGAGGGGTACAAGGGAGACTCCAAGATCTTGTCTCCCAAGCCAACCTAACCTGCACGTGGTGTACCCTGCTAGATAACGAACTAGGCCCTGGTGAAAATATCAACATTCTTCATAACTTGCTAACTCATATTTACTATTATTTTCCATTACTTGACACTGGCAGAAAAGAGTCTAACCAGACTTATATTGCCATTAACTAAGAATCATCATTAAGACTGTTATGACTGTTATGAAACTGTTATTTTTTATTAATTAATTTTTTTTTCTTTTTCAGGTACGTTCTACATAACACTATTGTTGAACAGCACTCGACTATCTTATCCAGTATAGATTTAACTATTTATGAATAAATCGTATTCTAATAGTCAATAGCAAATTTTTACCTTACCTTTTTATTTTACAACCTTTTATTCAACTTTTTACCTGTTAGTATGCGATGGACAAACCTTGCAACTGGTTAGAGAATAAGGCTGTGTCCCCAGTAGGCAAACTGTGAACGGCCGACTGAGTTTGCGGCGTATCGGTTCAGTTTTAAATTGAGTGTCCACAGTTTGCTAGTTTGTGCTCACTGTACGCAGTTTGCAGCGTTACGTGCGCCGGCCGCCGACTGTCTCAGTTACCTTGGCTCACTCAGTCGGCCGCTCACAGTTTGCCTACTGGGGACACAGCCAAAGATGTTTATTTGCCAGAATATTACGTTCTAATGTAGATCTTAAAATTATATTACGTCCAGTTAAATTCTAAGGATTTTTGTCTCAGTGAAGTCTTTCG
Source organism: Eupithecia vulgata (assembly GCA_946478455.1). Taxonomy (NCBI): domain Eukaryota; kingdom Metazoa; phylum Arthropoda; class Insecta; order Lepidoptera; family Geometridae; genus Eupithecia; species Eupithecia vulgata. The sequence continues at coordinate 3,159,160 of OX297881.1, forward strand.
ATGGAACTGACTAAGACTTTGTGGCTTAGTTTGTTAGAGCACACCTGTACTGCGCCAGTTATATTCCAACTAATATAGGTGTGCTTTGTCGTCTCAAGCTAGTGGCGCCACCTATTTTATTTTATTATTCCGCCGAAATTTCAAAAATCCATCACACAGTTTGTGCTATTTATTATAAGCTAATTTAATGCCTCTGTAATAGTTTTATTCTATTTAGTTATGGCGGAGAATCGAACTTGCCCTTGGTGGCCAAAAAATCTATTTTCGATTCTCTGTCAAAAAATTAATAACAAATTACGAAATAATTAAAAATGAATGCCAATGAATATAATCGAATTCCTCTTGGGACTAAGTTTAGTTTTATTTTGTAATAAAAATTTTGATTCATGGAATAATAAAAATTTAAAAGTATTTTTTTAATAGACCTAGTTAGCGAGTGAAGCATCTGCATCAACTACTGGAAAAAGTATCTGTCAGAATGTACGTACTAGGTACAGGTTATTTTTACGATCGATCTGAACGAAACTTGGTGTAAATATTCTAAGATTTTATAGAGTTTTTAAGTCGGGGGAGTTTTATAATTAAAGGCCTAGTTCCTCCAAAAAAGAACAAAAAGAGGGCTATCAAAAATCTTCGCTTTACGACATCTGATTTCGATGATTATTTTTTTATATGAAAGGTAGTAATTTTAATTTGTTCTCATAAAAAATGGTAAAGATCTGATGAGGATTTTCGCTATGACGAACAAAATATTTTTAAAAATAAAAATAATAGCTGAGAATTTAGCGTGCAGCGCCACCTATTAGAACATCTTCGAGAGTAGGTAGTTAACCTGCCCTGCGACAGTACACATCGAAAAAGCGCGGTCGACGAGAAGGGAATTCGACTTAACGAGAGTCGACTTTACGGGAATCGACTCTGGGAATCGGCGTGAAGGGAACCATTCGATATTATCACGGTATTATGTCGTAGCCTGGCCACATCTTTCATCGTCGTTTTCTTACAGTTTTACGCAGGTAAGAAATCAGTTTTATAGATGGCGCTTATCTCTAATTTATGAGATTTCATTTACAAGTTTTTTTTTTTTTTGATGTTTAGAGATAATGAGTAAATAATAGGCCAAGGTCGAATGACAAAATACTATTCGGTCTATAACTTTCTACATAGGTAATTTTATCATGTTACTGTAATCCTTGTCTGATGTTGTTAATAGTTTTACGTTTTAGTCGGTGTTCGTATGCTTGCAGTTTGCACAGGTAAGAAATCAATTTTAAAGATGGCGCTAATGCTACTAAACATCTCTGTTATAAGAGATTTTATTTCGAAGATTATAATTTTTTTAGTAGAAGTAGTAAAAGTTAAGTGCTGGCGAGGTCTACTCATCGTAGAACTACTAGTCTTAGACCAGATACCTTACCTTGGGGCTAGATAATGCTGTGTGAATTGTCCAGCATTATTTATTTATTTATTTTTATTTTAGATGTCCACAAACGATTTGACTGATATTTGGCATGCTGTAAGTTCGGTGATAATAAAAAAAATAAAAAAATAATTACTATTTTTTTATTTTTTTTATAAAATACTAGTGGTCCGCCCCGGCTTTGCAATCATGTAGACAATTATAGGCAGAATGCATTTATTTATAGAGCTTCGTGCTCATTTCATGCTTTCCTAAATGTAACAATTAAAGTAGGTAGATTTATTCAACATCGGTAGTTACAAGATAAACCTAAGCTTCTTGCTTTAGTTAGTGCGTGCGCCTCGTGCTGTGCTATTTGCGGTAGAAATTAAGTTTGTGGCTAAAAAGGCTTCAACTTAGGGTAAAAAAATGTTCTTGCTCTATGGTTTCAACCTTACAGAAATACAGCGGGTGATTTCCTTCGTCCGTGCATTAAACAGACACTTACAAAATGTGACTGGCATACAGAAGGCCTTAGAGAAAACTAGTAACGCCTTGCGGTTTTACCCGCGTAGTTCCCGTTGTCTTGTTAATTCCGGGATCAAATATAGCCTATGTGCTATTCCATACTATAATCTATCTCCGTGCCAAATTTCATCCAGATCTGTTTAGCCCTTCTGGGGTGATTGTGCAACAAACATCTATCTAACCATCCATCCATCTAAACTTTCGCATTCATAATATTAGCGTGATGAAGTTCATTTGTTTACCCAATAGAATAAAATAATTTGTTTACATTGTGTTGTCCTTTTCTTTTAGCAAATCATTTTCATGCAAAATTATTCGATTTTACTTTGGCAAACCTCAGAAGAACTATCCTATGGAACTGCCGCATTGTTCAATTTGACACGGAAGCAATAATGGACTACCAGTCTCTTTCTCACAACAGTGGTTTTACGTTAGGAAAAAGCATACACACTCTCTTTATCAGCGCCCTCTTCCTGGTTTTGATGTACTTTTGATGTCACGGACGCCATTTTATTCTACGGTTTTGTTTACATGTGAGGAGATGTCATTGTGAGATTTTTATGTTTTCCCCGTGTTTTCGACTTATTTATTAAGCAAAACTGTGATATAAATTGAAAATCATATAGAAGAGGTACCGTGAAGTGTTCTGTAGCAGGCTGTGGCCTATGCCAAAGCAAAAACAGGCCGAATCTAACCATAATCCGCCATGTTTATCAACCGATTTGTTTACTTAGGTATCCAGGAAAAGTACATGCATAAGGCAGTTCCATAGGATAGTTCTTCTGAGTGGCAAACCCATCATATTCTGTTTTTGTAGTTTGATACAGACATTGGCAGAATCGCGGCGAAAAGCAAGCGGGGCCATAAAGAAGAAGTTGAAGTTGAATTTTGTCCAAATGGAAAAATTAAGTTACAAAAAAAAAAGTAATTTACTATGTAATTGTTTACTTCATTTTACAATGATTATTTGTACTAATTTAGTTTCTATTTACGTACCATTTTGTAATAAAACACCTTCAGATATAATGCCCGATGTCAAAAATTGTTGTTGCTGCTCTCTCCGCAACGGAATTCATTGTATAATTGTTATTTTGTGTGTAAGAAACAATGCATTGTTGCTAAGGCGTATCACAGACGATGAAGATGCTAAATACCTATTTAATCTTAAGATAAAATATCGCTCGCTCGCAATACAATCACTATGGGCCATCACACACGGTTAATATATATTTTCTTATTACGGTACCTTAAGATATTGAGCGATAGGGCGACTTTATCTTTAGATACTGAGCGATAGGGCGACTTTATCTTAAGATACCTTGCTATGGAAATATATATTAACAAATACGTGTGACACGTACTTACTACGTTTTTCAAGAGAATGAAACCATATATTATCGCATCTTAACACTGTGTGATACCTTAAGATGATATAATATTGTATCATAATGTATCTTAAGGTGAAATGAGTCTCAAACCCACGTTTAGACTGTACGGAAAATTAATTTTAAGGCAATAATAAATCACATTTTTTTATTTATTGATGAGCTTATAAAGTTTTGGATTATATTTAGTAAGTTATGTGTAAGTCGAAAGACGATTGAACCAACTTGACTCAATAGACAGTTTTATTTGCTAGTATTTTAATATATTTCAATGAAATGTCATCTAAAAAATACTTTACTAAACACTTTAAATGATTAATGATTATGTTTTTTTTTTGTCGAAAGAATATGTAACGGGATATTTACCATGATTCGATTTTTGAGTTCTTCCGTGATCATGGCGCATGAAACTGTGCCGAAATATTGGAAAACTCAAAAATTGAATCATGGTAAGTATCCCGTTATAAATTACTTTAATGTTAATAACTGATATATATAAATAAACATGATAGTTTTAAAAAAAATAACACATTTATACTAAAAAGGATTGCGCGCAGGCCGGCTCTTGCCTCCCCTTCTCGCCTTCACCGCCCGTTGTTCGCTTGTCCTTGTCTCGAAAAAGCGACCCTATTTCCGCCTTACATGATATCCGAGGCACAGAATAACTAATAAGTATGTAGTGATTTTATGAAATTCCTGTTTTCTTAACTAAGACTGTTCTTACAGGTTGTAAGCTTTTTCTTCGGATTCGGAGCATGTTACCTAGAAGAGCTCCTTTATCTGCCACATATAAACTCTATCAACTTTTTGTATTGGTTCTATGTCATCATGGCATCATACTTTGTGAACACCTACGCATTGGACACTTCAATATCTGGATTTGTTCATGTTAGTAATAAATAATAATAATAATAAAAACTTTATTTTCAGTATAAGTTTTAACAAAGTAGGAGTTATTATTAATCTTATCTATCAATAAAACTAAGAACTAAGAAGCTAAGATCGATAACTGAGTACTATTTTACAACATAGTTTAATCTTCTGTATAACAATCTTAGCAATTAAAGGAAACAAAATATTAAATTTTAATAGACTTAGAGAATAACTACGTGTTTTTTAAATCACAAGAAAGTTTTCCTACTTCTTAATAAAACCTATGTGTAGTGAGACACAGACTCCTCGCTCTAACTAAGTATTAACTTCTTTGTAGACACGAGGGAAAATGTTATGTAATAGTCCGACAGGAACAAAAAACCACCATTATTATGTATTTACCGAATTATATCTGAGTCATACATGACCAAAAGCGTATTATAATTTTTATACTTACACCTATTCGGAAAGTATATTAGTTCTTACTTGAAAAAAGAGAAGAAAGTACGTAAATCCAAGCGAACAAATATGCGGGCGGCAAAATATATGGGATTTACTTTCTCCCATGCTGCAGCGGAAAGAAAGTAAGCACTTTCACCCCTCCTTTTTTTTTAATTCAAAATTTAAGGCTAGAAACAGGCGGATGACAAAATAAAAAGTCTTTATCTCGAAGCCCACAAAATGTTACTGGCCACTTGCATTTTTTAAGAAAACTTAGCAGTATTTGCTGTATTTAGCTCTGCTTACCTTGGGGCTAGATAATGCTGTGTTAATTGTCCAGCATTATTTATTTATTTATTTTATTTTATTTTATTTGCCTCCTCAGTATTTAAAAAAAATGTTTTTTATTTTCCTCATAGGTGTAGTATAATATAAAGCACTGTGAAACTGTGTGCACTCGGAAGAAAATGCGATTCCTAACAAGTGTGTATTGGGCCCTCAGCTGCTCAAACTACACCCTCGTCGGGAATCGGTCATTTTCATCCCTCGATTAACAATGTACTTTTATTTTGATGAAGATCAATTATTATTTTGATAAATAAACTACAAAATACATTAATCCGCCATGACACGTTGAACACCAATCAGAGTACACGAGACTTTATGTCGTCATAATAATGAAATGGAAAGCACAGAATAACCACAGGCACAAATTATGGTAATCTAAGGATTTTTGTTATAGTGCTTACCCGCACTCTGGGCATCTCTAAAAAAAGAAATTAGTTCCCAATTTTTTGTTTACCGAAGTTGAATTTTTTTTCTACCTTAGCAACGGCAACACCTCTCTTCAAACGAACTAAATGTAACTTTAGTCTTTGAACATTGGAAACTTTAATGTTTTCTCTGTAGGTGGAGTCACCGGCGCTACAGTCCGTAAGAGGTCCCAAAGATTTTCGACGAAAACCGACTGAGACTTAGTAGCTTAGTTGGTTAGAGCACACCCGTACTGGGGCTCGGGTTCGAGTCCCGCCGAAGTCGAAAATTTTTAGGAACTTATTTCATTTCTTAATTATGGTAATCGTATGACTTTCTTCAATCAAAAGCTTGACTTTTTTTCTTGACAATATTGTTAATACATGTTTCTATTACTTGATCGTATTTTTATTAATAAAATAAATATTATGGTAATTCTGTATCACAAGTATTGGAGCATCGGTGACGTCATAGACAGTCGCTCGCAATTGTATCGTTTCAGAGGGAAATTGAAAAAGCATTCTTAGATGGTCAATTTCACCTTCAAAATGGATATAATTCAGATATACCTACGTTAGGGAAGGCCTATGTCCAGCTGCTAATATAGGTGATGATGAAGATGATGATTCATTCAGTAGATGTTTAAAAATATCTCGGAGTAGTTTCTCAAAATCATTCATCATACCTATTGTCACTGTTCTTCTGGTAGAGCCGTTTGGTGACGTGACGGAAGAAAATGATGTGGTATCAGGTTTTTTTTTTAACAATTAAAAGTATTATTTAGTAGCATTATTTTTATCATTGTCTTTTTTTGAGTAGAATGCAAATACTTTATTATTGTATTTTCTTAATAAGCTTTATGTTTTTTACTTTTTGTTAACTATAAGAATTAAGAATTTAATCTTAATTTTGATTTTTAGTTTAGTTTGGTTGTTATTAGTTAAAAATAGAGGCGCAATTGTAAAAACTTTAAAAGGAGAAGCCCTGGATCCTGAAATACAGCCTAGGCTAGTTTAGGACCCTACGGATTCAATATTATACATAAATAAGTACACTGTAATTGTGTCTAATAAATGATTTTTATGTTTTATGTATGTTTATGTTTTGATCAACAGGGTGAGCAAATGGACCAGCTCCTCAAGATCTGGATGGCGATGCTGGTGGGCTGTCTGTTCAACCACTTAGTATTCTGTATAGTCTTCTCGATGCAGCAAACGAAGGAAGCTTTTAAGAATGCGCACGTCGGATTATTCGCTGCCATGTTTCTTTGTAAGCAACCCCTAATATCAGTATTTATTTATTTAATAATAATAATAATGCTGGACAATTCACACAGCATTATCTAGCCCCAAGGTAAGCAGAGCTTGTGTTATGGGTACTAGATAACTGATATACGTAATATTATACATAACATAGATAGATATTTTTTATTATACATAGAAAACACCCAGACCAACGGAACAAATTTCTGCAGATCGTACACAAATTTGTTCCGAGGCGGGGATCGAACCCGCAACCTCTTGCGTCGCAGGCAGACTCTCGCCCGCTGCGCCACTGAGGTCGTCATTTACCATTCCGTTACATAACATAACATAGCAAGTCAAAATAACAATGTTTGATAAAAAATAAACAAAATATAAAAACAGAAAAGCTCACACAATTTCATAAATTCTTAAAATATTATTAACTATTATTAAACTGTTGTTTTAATACTACTACTATAACTACGTATTTTAAATTTCCAGCCGATCAGAAAATGAACATGACATAAATTCATCGATGTGGTAAATAGGGTTATGTTCAAAGAAAGTTTTAAGTTTTTGTTTAAATTGATTCAGAGGGAGCTTCGTTACTTCTAATGGCAATTTATTATATATATTATTAAGATATTTAAGATTATTTATCGGGTATTTATCGCGTACCTTTTGCTTTCTTTTCCCCAACGTTTCAACCGCGTTTCAGCGATCGTGGTCACGGGGCGAATCAAAAGAAAGCAAAAGGTACGCGATAAATACCCGATAAATAATCTTAAATATGTTATCAAATCGCGAAAGTTTAAAAAGTCATATTATTAAGTTTTATGCATATTCCTAGCTTTTTAATATTCAGTATTTTATTCATCCAGTCAGTTCTTAGTGATTACATGAGTTTTCATAATATGTTCGCAGTATGTACCTATCCATTTAGGGTGTTGCAATGGAAGACTGGACAGGTATCATGCCTTTCTACTTAAGGCGCATACTCCACCCAAACTACGACGCCACCTATTTTATCTTATTACGTTTTACAAAGGAAATTTCAAAAATCCATCGCACAGTATGTGGATGCCTATTATAAGCCTTTTTTAATGTCTGTGTAGTAGTTACCAAGGGTAACTTCGATTGCTGTGTTAAACGAAATAATAAGGTAAAGTAGGTGGCGGCGTTAGTTTGGGTGGGGTATGCGCCTTAAGCTGAACTTACTTAATATTATTAAATAGTTAAACTAGAGTAACAAATAGAGTTGGAGCAAAACCCGTTGCTCCAACTCAAAAAACAACAAATAGTGTCCTATACCGCAAAAATACCACTTTATTTTCGTGAATTTGCCCCTTCGGACAAGGTCTCAACTTGAATAAGAAGTAGGTACCTAATACTTATATTTTGTAGGAGACGACCACTGTGGCGCGGTGGGCGAAGGTCTGCCTGCGACGCAAGATTGCGTGTTCGATTCCCGCCTAGAAACAAATGTTTGTACGATCTGCAGACATTTGTTCAGGGTTTTCTGGTCGTTTTCTATGTATAATAAAAAATATATATCTATTTTTTTTATTATATTATGTATAGTTATTTAGTGCTTATAACACAAGCTCTGCTTAGCTTGGGGCTAGATAATGCTGTGTGAATTGTCCAGCATTACTTATTATTATTTATTTATTGTGACAAGCTTCTGCACGCGGGTTTGAAGTCACTTTACCGGGCTTGTTTCTCAGTCTGTCTTTGTTTTCATGCCTAAGCATGAAAACAAAGGGTTAGGGTAAATTTGTCACCGGGTAAATTTGTCACCGGGTAAATTTGTCATCGCAAAAATCTGGTGTAAATTCGTCACCGCTCAAATTATTTTAATATTTTTAGGGTAAATTTGTCACTGCCTACTTTTAAACCGCTACAGTACAGTCAGCAAAGAAGTGATATAACTACCTATGTACCTCATAATCTTAAACTAACATGCACAGTTATTTAACTTGTGATAATAAAACGGGTTAGGGTAAATTCGTCATCGGTCCATTTTTTGTGCTTCTTTTAAGTTCCATACTTGGAGGGTAAATTTGTCACCGTCGAATAAAATATTAATTTTTATGGGTAAATTCGTCATCGGTTCCTCCATCGTGGATTTATGTACAGTCAGCATGAGAATTAAGTGAAATAAACCAACACTCTTTGAATGAACAATTGTATACTAGGAAGTACAAATAATCAACATTTTGGATCTATCTATTACAAAATAATATATCATGAGTAGATTTTCTCAACTGAATTTTTTTAGTATATTATATTAAAATGGCTAAACACACAGAAATACTTAGTTATTTACGGAACCAAAAACTACACAAATCAACAATAGTATAGAATAAACAATTTCGATCTTATAAAATCTTAGGACTATTTAACAATTAAAAACATACAAAGTAATCACAGCCATGTGTACAAATATAATTTGGTCGTTCAGTCTCTTTGGACAGACTGAGTTAATTTTATATTTTTTTTATTTTTATGCATTTGTAAAAAGATAGATTTGATTTTATTCCACGCATCCATTATTATTTATTTCTTGTAAATTATGGTACCTTTCTGAAGTGAAATAGAATAAGGTCCGTATTATCAAATTAAATATTAACTGAGTATAACAAAATGGTGGTAAATGCACTAAGGATATTACGCGGGATCCGTCGTTGTGGCGATCTTTAGGGGAAATCTATGCAGCAGTGGACATCCACAGGCTGATTTGACAATGATGTGATCGTGATAGGTCTTATCTATCTGTTTTAGTCATCCAGGCTTGAGTAACGATTTTCTATGACAGAAGTGTTACTCAAGCTTAGATCGCTGAATGAGCATAGTTTTATAATACGGGCCTAAGTATAACTGGCCAGTAATATTAAGATTCGATATTTTATCTACACAATTTCGTTAGCGACCCTCCGACCAGCAGGGTTATTCACGATAGCTCGGAATCGAAAACAGAAACGCACGAAATTCAAATATATTAGCGGTTATAAATATTTTCTGCGTTCTGCAAGGAATAAAACTACCAGACAGGAAGTTTTCCTCAAATGGTAGACATATTTCTATTAAACCATGTTAAAATAAAGTATGAAATAATGGAGCTAATAGCTAGGATAATTTATGTTAAGTAAATAAATAAATAAAAAAAAATGTTGATATTTAGTAATAAATGTCTTTGAATAATAACGGCTCCAGAAGTATAATAGCAATAAATCGAATTTAGTCAAAACAAAGGTTTATAGAAAATGTTTAACTTGTTAAGGAAAACTTATTTTCTGCTAGTTTAATTGCTTGCAGAATGCAGAAAATATTAAAAACCGCTAAAATATTTGAATTTCGCGCGTTTTAGATTCCGAGCCTCGGTTCCAATCCGAGCCATCGTGAATAGCCCTGCAAGTGTGATGACGATTTGCGAAAGACTGCTGGCAGATGCTGGATGCGGTAAGCTGAAGACAGGGCGCTATGGCGCTCATCATTTGGAGGCGTATGTCCAACAGTGAACTAATATAGGCTGATGATGATGAATTTTGATAAGCAGATCTCCTAAATTGTCTGCGTTATGTTTTCCAGTCAGCATCATCAGCATTCTCTATGTTAACAGCTACAGATTAATGAAATTGCCAGCTAATTGGTCGACGTGTTCTATGTAAGCAAAATTTATTATATATGGGGCGATCATTAATCACGAGATGTTTTTAATATAATTTATACAAATAACCTAATATTTTAGTATGAGTAAAGTGGTTATTGGTTATCTTAAAATTTGTAAAACATTATCATTTTAAACAGGTATAAAGAATAATCTAATTTTATTCTGAAAATAAGGACCATGATAAAAATGTTTAGACAGAAAGGTTGCAGGTTGTTATTGACTGGTATAAAAATAGTATTAAAGGAATGGTGTAATCTTGTACTGACACTAGTACTAGACATGACATATTTAATATACCTTGTACAAAAAATAATACACGTGATATCTTACTACACCCCCCCCCCCCCCCCCCTTGTGATATTCCGTGATTTTTACCAAACCCCCTTCTCCCTTTTTCGAGCCTCACTTATTGGACGGCCCCTATCTATACTATGCACCACGGATAAATTTTATACCTATCTATCTAGTACTGTATTTATTGAGATACACACCAATAACACAAATTAAAAAGAAAAGACAAACAAAAATAAAGCAAAATAAGTTACAAAAAAGGGGGCATCGCTCAGCATGTGCCCAGAAACGATACATATCGCCAATGAGCGCTGGTTTTCTGCGACTCCCAATCGTAAAAAATAGTATATACACTTCTATAACTCATATTTACACTTACATCTATTTTCTAAAAATCTAAGCCGTCACCAGTTGAATGGCAATGCTGATTCGTTAACCGAAATAGAAGTCAGCATTCCGATTTCCTGTGGATTCTATTAAGAGTTTTGTAACATCTTTGTATAAAGGACCCCTTTGGACCCCAAGAATCAAGAGTTTCCACCCCAAACGGCTCGAATAGGTAACCTCTTTCAAGATTAGCGTATTTTCGCCGTTTGGTGGACTCCGATGATGTTGCTGCAGAGCCGGCCCTTACTTATAGTCCCTGCAAAATGAGAAGGTACTAGGGTATCTACACACGTGGCATCCCAAACTAAAGGCCGACCTATCTTCCAAGGAATCAGAGCCATACTGTCAGGTCTTTTAACTTCATATTGCATTAGGCCACGTGGTTCGAGAGTAGCTGCTACACTGACGCTGGTAAAAGCCCGACGGATGATGTCATTAATTGAACCATGACGGGACACACGTCCAGCACTAGAGACACATGCCAGTGCATGGTGACCGAATTTATCAACGGTTTCGCCGCACTGGCAACGGTGTGCAACTAGGCAAGGTGAACCTAAACGCAAAGAGGTAGCCACCCGAAATGAGTTATTGTCTAAAAGGGTACCTAAATTTTTGGAAGGCAAAACATATAACCAAAGTCCTGATTCCCACTCGGAAACGGCGAGTAGACGAGCGCGTTCTGATGAGCTGGTAGACGTATTAATATGTTTTTTTCGTACCAACTTGCAGCTCTTCCCAAAGTCTCTAAGAAGAGAGGACTTTGGACAGATTAGTGTCATCATATTTCCAAGACGCTAATGCTTCCTCGACACCTGTTCTTTCATAAATAAGTGAACATTTAGCCAACATTTTATAAATAAGATCCTTTGTACCTAAGAACTGAAGACAAAAAAGCTGGGAGTAAACATTAGAAATTTCGCGGACACCTCTAAAGGTATCTATCTGTCTTATTTTAGTTTAATTATTATTTATTATTTTATTATGTAGGTACCTAACTAGTTCCTCAATTTGTAGGTATCTATCTATTGTTTATAAAATATGTACTTACCTACCTACATTGATTATTTAATTTAATTTTGTTTGCCAACACTAATCATGAAATTTTTAGTTAGATGTGGCCTCTTGTAATTTTATTCGAAATTTTATGTATTTTAGACGACCTCAGTGGCGCAGCGGGCGTGAGTCTGCCTGCGACGCAAGAGGTTGCGGGTTCGATCCCCGCCTCGGAACAAATTTGTGTACGATCTGCAGAAATTTGTTCCGTTGGTCTGGGTGTTTTCTATGTATAATAAAAAATATCTATCTATGTAATGTATAATATTACGTATATCAGTTATCTAGTACCCATAACACAAGCTCTGCTTACCTTGGGGCTAGATAATGCTGTGTGAATTGTCCAGCATTATTTATTTTTTATTTATTTTATTTGTAATGGCTGTAACACATTATGCATGGAACAATTTGTATCGTTTTATACTCAGAAAGAGTATAAAAAGATACAAATTGTTGATACCTACATTGTGATTCTTTCGTTGGTGGTTTTAATTATGAATAATAAATGATAAATAAATAAACTATAATACTATATTTTATACATATTAATACTTTACTATAGGAGGCTAAGAGGATATTTTTTCTGCGTTCCACGAGCAATAAAAATAGCGGAAAATTAATTTGCAGCAAATCGGGATCCTTTTTCTATGAACTCATAAGATTCTACGTTCTGTAGAATCTTTGGTTAAAACCAACTTCGTCGCACTTTTACTTTTGGCTACCTGCTTCGAACCACCTCAACACCCGGAACTAAGGCTGCAGAGTGCAGACCTTCCCCATTTTGCGATTGTAAGGTTTTTGTACACACGTACTGAGGGTGGGGCGCAGGTTGAAAATTGTACCGCGTTAATTCAATTTGCGGAAATATGGTTGTAAATCTGTAAATATACAAAGTAAGCCCAACATATACGTTGCAAAATGTTGCTGTTACTAGTACTTAAGTACTAGATTTATAAACGACCTCTGTGGATCGGTGGGCGAAGGGTTCGATTCCCGCTTCGGGACAAATGTTTGTACGATCTGCAGATATTTGTTCCGGCTATTTTGGTCGTTTTCTGTGTATAATAAAATTATCTATCAATGTATCAGTTATCTAGTACCCATAACACAAGCTCTGCTTAGCTTGGGGCTATGTGAATTGTTCAGCATTATTTCTTTTGTTATTTTTAATAAATATATATTTTTTATTATTAATGTTTTCAGATGACTGAGTCCTTTTTATTGAATGTTATTGTATATAAATTCAGTTACAAAATTGAACACACACATTCATTAGCACATTTGGATACAAATATTAATAAAACGATGCATAAAGAAACAAAGAAGAAGAAAGAAAGAAGAGAAGAGTTTCATGAAGGTAAGATTTGAACCTGACTGATTGTTATGCTGTGTAAAAACGTTCTCGCTCACATGTCCAACCCGAGTGCCACACAACACAAAAATAAGCATTCAAATATGAGCTTATATTACTGATGAAACAAAATTGCTTACCATATCCAAAAACCGGCTCGAGAGTCTGCTGTCTGAAAACATAAAGCCTTGTTTGGAAGCCCATATTTGAATACACATTTTTTGTGCCGTATGGCAGTAGTGCCGTACAGACAGGAAATGTAACTGCTTTATAAAAATGACCCAACAAAAGTCGTGTCCAAAAAGGCGGGGCTTAAAAGTCGTGTTTAGCGCGTCACATTGTCAAACCGAGATGGTCAATACCATGGAAAATGAAGTTGCAGTCAATTATTCTTTGTCTTTAAAGCACGCAAAATTGACACGCAATAATTTAAGAATCACGCGCCAACCCGCGATGAACCACTATTATTTTTATTTACTATGTATCAAATACCTTGTTCTTGTCTCCTGCTTCTTAGACTCTTATTCCATTGGCTGGCGGCCTGTAAACAATCATTACTATTATAGCCTATTAATACTTAATATGAAAATAGGCCTCCCAACGTTGCCCATGGAGTTATTTCTATCCCATGGCAACTGATTTATAAGTTAAAAACCCTCTGAATTGTACCAAGTCTAGACCTATATCTTTGTAAAATTTCAGCGCAATCCGTGCAGTATTTTTGGCGTGAAAAAGTCCATCCATCCAAGCTTTCGCGTTTATTATGATGACCTAGCTGATATTCGACCACGGTGACTAGTTTTAACGGAGACTAGCCAGGTGAAGGACATAAATCTGTTATATGTTATTTTGTTAATATGTTAATTTGTTATAAATTATTTATTTATTATATAGTGTATAAGTGTGCGCGCAAGCACAGGTGCACTCTTCTAGTCCTAGAGATACAGACAAAAATTCAAAATGCAGACAAAAATACAAGATTTTTATTCTATCGATAAGTACCATAAAAGAATCTTTTCAGTGTCTAATGTAAACGATCTTAGATAGATAGATAGAAAATGCTTTATTGCACACATACCTAATATACATAAAAACAAAAATAAAAGAAATAACAAAACAAATTTGTTATTTTATTTTGTTTTTAGTATTTGTTGTTATAGCGGCCACAGAAATACATCATCTGTGAAAATTTCAACTGTCTAACTATCACGGTCCATGAAATACAACGGTGACAGATAGACATACAGACTGACAGAGGAGTCTAGAGTAATAGGGTCCCGTTTTACCCTTTGGGTACGGAACGCTAAAAATAGAATACCAAGGGAACCTTCGGCTTATTTTTGGTAATACAAAATTCCGGTTTTCGGATTTTTCCCGCCTTGGCCGTGAAGAACTATGACTGTCAGATTGCACGTCAATTTTACCAAAAGTAGTCGACAGAGGGCACTTATTTTTTACGTAGACTTATGCAAAGTTTATCATTTGAAGAAGATTTAAACTTCTTTTGTTTTGGTTGCTGGCACAATCACATGGTACTAATTTTATTACTAACTAACATTTGCCTGCGGCTTTGCTATTTTGTAGGTACATAAATAAATCTGTATCTTGGCCACGCATAACGGCGAAAGTACATAGGTACTGAATGAACTCAAATAAAACTTGCAGGGGCGCACCGTGAGTTTGTGGGGCCCTGGTTTATATTACTTAAGGGCCTAGCAGGTCACAGCCAAAGGCTTTGCGGAGATAATTCTTCGGTTTTTAGTGACCATCATCATCAGCCTTTTTCAGTCCACTGCTGGACATAGGCCTCCCCTAATGAGCGCCATAGCGCCCTGTCTTCAGCTTGCCGCATCCAGCATCTGCCAGCAGTCTTTCGCAAATCGTCATCGCACCTGGTCGGAGGGCGTCCTACACTACGTTTGCCGAGTCGCGGTCTCCACTCAAGAACACGTTTACCCCAGCGGTTATCGGTTCTTCTCGAGATATGGCCAGCCCACTGCCACTTCAGCTTAAATTAAATAGCTTTAGCTTAAATTATCATAATTTTTAAAACGTGATAATATATTTTATTTTGAGTTTCGAGAGTCAAAATAATGCCAAATTCTAGAAAAAGGTGTATTTTTAAACACTTAGTTTAACTGTAACGAACGTAAATGATCAGAATAAAAAAATACGATAAGTAAGGAAAAAGCCAGTAGGAGCCGAGTAATGGAATAGAATTTATCTATATATTATATAATATAATCTATATAAATATTTATTCAGAAAGAAAATAACAATCAAATAACAAATTTAAATTAAAACTAGTATTTACAATAGAAACAATTAAGCTATCTGCAAATTGTTGCAAACATATCCATATCAATACCAGTTGGAAGCGTGCCTAAGCCACTGGCTGCATTGCCCCGCTGTATAGCAATGCTGATCTATATAAATAAAATAGAACAGAAAACTGGGTGAAATATCAAGAGATCTCTGAAACTGCAAGAGATATGAAGCTGAATTTTACACGGAGTTTCCTTTTAGTACGTAGGCTAAGAACGGATTTTTGGAAATTTACTTGAAGGAATGTTTTCTAAAAAAGTTTTAAAATCGTAAAGGATTGGTTGTAAAACTTTGGCGTTGATAGTTTACATGGAAACCAACACATAAGGTATTATTAAAGTCCACGCGAACGAAATTGCTGGCTGGTCAGTGGTCAGCTAGTAATATATAAAGCGGAAAAATTTGTTTGTTTGTTTGTTTGAACAGGATAGGCTCCAAAATTACTGGGCCGATTTAAAAAAATCTTTCACTATTAAAATGCTACATTATCCCTGACGAACATAGGCAAAAGAATAAACCCGTGCGAAACCGGGGCGGACGCCTAGTATGAAAATTAACTGATTTGTAAAAATAAAAAACCCACATAAGTTCTTTACGAATTACAGAGCCAGACTAATATGTTATTTGAGTAATCGTTTAGATTTTCTATTTCTTGCTTAAATTTTGAACAATTCAATAACTCCCGCCGAAAATTATAGACCAGCGCTCAAAGATCTACTTATGAGCTTCTACCTATTTTATTACTACGGCAATTTACAAAAAAAATCATTGGCTAGTTTGTGGTACCTAACGTAAGCTTCGTCTGTAATAGATTGATTTTTTATTGTTCAGGCAGAGATGCGAAGTTGTCTTGCTGGATACAAGTGCCTAAGTGCCTATTGTCTAATTGTCTATAGGTACTATACAAAATAAAAGTATTACAGGTGTATTTAAAGAACCTTATGGTAGGTATCACCAACGGACCAACGTTTTTTTTTTTTTTTTTAAATTCCTATATAATATAAATAAAAAAAAATTATAATAAGTGGTGGCGCTCGGGTAATGCCTTAATCAAATGATAAAAATAAAGTATTTACATTCAAGTATTATCTTATTTTGACTTGGATGGATGACCGCATACTGTATACGGCTTTTTACATACAAAATTGAATCCTTTTGCGAAATAGTTATGTAACCCTCGTATTTATAGTAAAAAAATATGGTTTTTTATCAGCGCGTCCTACCTGTCATGACCTATACGGAGCTGATCGAGACTTAGACACTCACTACAGGGCTGGTCCACGAGCTATGAAAAGAGCTATGCTCGGAGTTCCTCTGAAGGATAGGATTTGTAACGAATACTTACATCCGACAGAGATCCAAAGTTATTGACATAGCTCTAAGAATTAGCAAGCTGAAGTGGCAGTGGGCCGGCCATATCTCGCGAAGAACTAACAACCGCTAGGATAAACGTGTTCTTGGATGGAGATCATGTCTCGGTAAACGTAGTGTAGGACGTCTTCCGATCAGGTGGTATGACGACCCATGAGACTGCAGGCGGATGCTGGATGCGTCATGCTGAAGACATAGCGCTAATGGTGCTCATTACTGGCCTATGACTAGTAGTGGTCTAACATAGGCTGATGATGATGTATTGTAATAACTAACTCAGTCACCTAGTAAGTACCCAACATCTTGAGTAATACAGATATTATATACTAGTCTACATCTGGACCGTGTTTAATTATTCAGTAATATTTATTTATGTTCATTTAACTACTACCATTCCATTCTACCAAATTGATAACTCTGTCAATGAATAAAAATACTGCAAAATCCTTGTAACGTAGGTGCAATCCATTATATATTCTATTACAATGACAAATGAACTATTGAACCCGCAAAACAAAAGTTGTCGAAAATCGTAATTTGTAAGGCGTGTCCAGCTGTCATCGCGAAAAAAGTAACATGACCTCGCGTCCGTCCATGGAGGCGGCTAGCCGCCGACTGACGTTAGTGGAAACGATTTTCAGTTATATACAAAGGGATATTTGATCAATAGGGTTGAATTTATCGTGGCAAAATATTACCTAGGTTCCAATTACTTCGCAAAACGCCTTACAAAAATGAGTTTTTTGGGATTTATTATTATTGTATTGAATTCTACAAAAATTACGAATGTTTATTAGAAAGATATGATGTAGAAGTAGCGGTACCTGTATTTTCTTTTTCATCTGGAGTTATATATTTTATGTAAAGGCTCAAACGCCCTGCTATTTTTAAGCGTTTTTCTCCAGTGATTTATTATAAAACTACACAAAATAATGAAAAAAAGAGGTAGTAAAGATAGTTATTAGTTATTTGTTTATACAATGTGGTATTTTTCATCACTTAAATCGTATGCACTTTAGAGAAAAACAAAAAAAGGTAAAAGCTGTTCGTCCAAGTAAGGCATCACTGAGGATCCTTAACTGTGCTTTAATAATTCGCTTCATGCCAAATTTCATGATTCTAGGTTAATGGGAAGTACTCTATAGGTGTTGTGTGCATGTGATTCCCTAGGAAATTTCATAGTATTTGGGCAATAACGACTTATTGCATTGACTAAAAAGTTTGATTTATATCGCGGCTCCAAGAGGTAACAAACTTGAGTAGGAATATGATGTGAATTTCAACTCGATACTCGTTTCTGGGAAAAGAGGGTTGACAGACGGACAGACGGACAACAAAGTAATTCTATAAGGGTTCCTTTTTTCCTTTTGAGGTTTGGAAACCTTAAAAAACAATGTTTAATCAAAAAAAGATATTGGTGCCGGGAGATTTTTATATCCTCATCTTGAAAAGTCATTCCAGCTCGTCAAAAATTGTAGGATTTCGACTATTTTTACAGATACTTGTAGGTCACAATCTATTTATTTGACAAATTGGCTCCCATGCTGGCTAATTATCCTGCTAGTATTAGAGAAAAAAATGAGTTTTTCTCTTTGGGACTGCCAGCTAACTACTTCTAATTAGAGAAAAAAGTTTGAAATTTTTGTCCATTTTCAAAGGTCAACTGAGTTGGGTCGGCCAGTTCTAAAGTTGAATCTTTGCGTCAAGAGTCAATTAAAATAGCCAAACTTGACTTGTTTAACGTATGGAAAGTCGACCTGTGAATGACTGCTGGCAGATGCTGGATGCGGCAAGATGAAGACAGGGCGCTACGGTGCTTATTAGGAGAGCCCTATGTCCAGCAGTGGACTAACATAGATAGAAAGAAAGATAGAAGATACTTTTATTGCACACTTAAAAATAAAAATATATATATGTATATTATAAGTGACAATTGGCGGTCTTATCGCTCAAGAGCGATCTCTGCCAGACAACCTGGTATAGATAGGATTATCGGATATACATGGGGTAAGATCTGTGCCATCTGATGGTACTAATTAAAAATATGAATAGGCTGATGATGAAGTTCGAAGGGGCTCAGGCAAGTCATTATCTTATTCGTTTACATTATATACGAATTTTCAAAAAAACTTACCTACGTAGGACACAGCGTAAGTATTTTATCAACTCGAAAAGTTTTAAATAATTTAGGCATTCAACCCTGTTTTTCACTCTTAGCAAATAATATTTGTAAGAGTAGAAAAGTTGAGAGGTGTCAAGGGACACCTGGATGGAACGAAGTTCCTTTCTATAAGAGAGAGAGAGAGACCGACACAGAAACATGCCCACGCCGCACGGCTTACAATAGCTTACTATAGCAAAAAGTGTCGTTAAAACTTTTCGTGAGAATTTTTTCCGTCCAGCCCCCTTTCACAACGCGCGATAAGGAACTTAGTTCCAATTAGTTACACCTTATTTATTTATATTCCAACTTCTCATAAGTGAGAGCAAGGTAAAGCCAGACATGAGTTAGTAATTTAAAATTCTTTATGTTATAGATTATCACTTTGAACGTTATTTCTAGAATTTCAAGTACTAAATTAGTTTGTAACTAAATACCAAGTAAGCAGGTAAGTGCCATGTCATTTCAGGACTTGATAATTCAAATTATGCCAATTTAAACTTAGTTTACAAAGTTATGCTGTTTGAAGTCATTATGAAAGTCATTGTACCTACATTATTCTAGGGTTGGAATATGGAGATCTTTTGGCTCAGAGGCGGCTCCAACTTTTCAAATTAATAGCTATATGATAATGATAAAAGTAAATAAATAATGCTGGACAATTTACTCAGCATTATCTTAAATATTATTCGCTAAAATATCGTCAAAGAGGCGAACAAACTTGTAACGTTTGTTCTTATAACATATTATTCTTTAAAAAGCTCAAAACATGCTTCCAGTAAAATGCTATTGGATACTATGTACACGAATTCCTATCTGATTCATCGACTAATCTATCTGACATAAACTAAGATCAGTGACCTCAACCCCTTTTTTTATTTGGCGGCGGCTTGTGTGGCACTGCGGCCATGACAGGCCTAATTGTGATCGCTACTTTATATGTTCACCACTGAAGCTGCGGCGTTCATAATTCGCCACTAACACTTGCAGCTGCTAGGAACTGTAGGATTTTCTTCGGGACGATGTCTCTTAGCTCGTCTGTGCAGGTGGAGAGGCGTTTCCTCCACCTCCTCGCAGAATCTACAGGATTGTGTGTCGCTTCACTTCACACTTCACACATTTACTCTGGTTTCCCTTCAACACGAATAAGTCTTTCGCCTTTTACCTCAACCCCTTACTTTACCATGGCCACAATTTTTTTATGGTTTTAGGATAGGCGAAATTACCATGGTTAGGTAAAGGGTTGAGGTAATTGATCTTAGATTAGGTATGTCATGCAAAGATAAATCAGAAAGGAATTCGTGTATAGAGTACCTAATTGCATTTACTGCAAACGAAAATTTTAAAGAAAGTTATGTCAATCGTCTTAGGTCGTAAAAGTGAATTGGAGAGTGGTCAAAAGACTAGTTTTTGTTCTTCTTTTCTTGTAATTTAGCTATTTAAACCTTATTTTTATTAGTATATTTTTAGGTATATGTATAATATATATTTAAGTAATAAAGTTTTAGTATATTCTTTGTAAAACTAATATTAGCACGCCAACCATCTGTAAAAACATAATGTTATTGGTCGGCAGGTAGAAAATGCCTCGGCATTAAGCCCACCCTTTGTACATTAGTGCAATAAAGTTTTAAATAAATAAAAAATTAATATATAAAGACGACCGATGTGGCGCGGTGGGCGAAGGTCTGCCTGCGACGCAGATGGTTGCGGGTTCGATTCCCGCCTCGGGACAAATGTGTGTGCAATCTGCAGACATTTGTTCAGGGTGTTCTGGTCGTTTTCTATACATAATAAAAAATATCTATCTATGTATTGTATTATATTATGTATATCAGTTATCTAGTACCCATAACACAAGCTCTGCTTAGCTTGGGGCTAGATAATGCTGTGTGAAATGTCCAACATTATTTATTTTATTTATTATTATTATTATTTTTAAAACTTGTTATATGCAAAAGTGACAAACCAGACACATATTGCCAAAAACAAAGAAGTCAAGTCTTGTTATATGCAAAAAATGGATATACCTTTCGCAACGCAACTAGCAGCCCTCCGGCTTCACACGGGAAGATTCTATTGCCTATCTTATCAGGGATAATATAGGATACTAATAGTGAAAAAACTTTTCAAATCAATCCAGTAGTTTTGAAGCCTATTCAATTCAAACAAACGAATCTTTATAACAAGAGTTGGGGAGACCTAAATGTCCAACAAAGGGACAATCATAGATTATAGATAGATAGATAGAAACTCTTTATTGTACCACACAAACACAAAATACAATACAAAAGGAAATACATGAAATATAGGAAGTACAAAGGGCGGCCTTATCGCTTTGAGCGATCTCTTCCAGGCAACCTTGATTATATAAAAAATATGCGGTTATTTTTGTATATGATGTTGTTCATCTCAACTTAATCAAATCATCATTAAAAAGTATGTTCCTTTATTAGAAAAACAGATAGACCAGACTTCATTTCTTGTTTTATAACTATCTTCATTTATCAAGCTGTTACATCGTAGGATTTAATTTTGTTTTTAATTTCCATCCCGACGCTGTGCGCCTTGGAGTATGTATGCTCTTATTGGACACTTTGGACAGGAATAAATTTTATATTCGAATTGAATAAAAGGTTTTATTAAAGTTTTATCACAAAATAATCTATGGGCACTACCTACCTAACCACGAGCATCAGTTTTTAATGGAATCTTGATTCCATTGACCAGTTCAGTTTCAATTTGTCAGTCATCCCGTGACCACGACAGTGTGTAAACCTGTCAACGTCTGTAAATAACCGCGACAAATATAAA
Organism: Eupithecia vulgata; assembly: GCA_946478455.1. NCBI lineage: Eukaryota > Metazoa > Arthropoda > Insecta > Lepidoptera > Geometridae > Eupithecia > Eupithecia vulgata. Next base: position 3,181,209 of record OX297881.1, read on the forward strand.
CAGGTGGGGTACAAGGGAGACTCCAAGATCTTGTCTCCCAAGCCAACCTAACCTGCACGTGGTGTACCCTGCTAGATAACGAACTAGGCTCTGGTGAAAATATCAACATTCTTCATAACTTGCTAACTCATATTTTACTATTATTTTCCATTACTTGACACTGGCAAAAAAGAGTCCAACCAGACTTATATTGCCATTAACTAAGAATCATCATCATCATATAAACAGGTATTAGCATCGATATTAAATTTACTATAATTAGGAATATTCATTGGAATGTTAATTCCAAGGTTCGTTTGCGAGCGTTACTTATAGGTGAATTAATTAGAAAAAACGAAATAAGAGCTAGAGCTAGATAAATAATGTTTTTTTGACCTTCTATATTTTTCTAAATAATGACAACTTTTTGAAAAAATATGATGTATATAAAAAAATACTACAAGAAACAAGAATAAACTGCACATCTCATCATGTAGATAACGATACCTAGGTAGGGAAATCGTTTATGGGAAATTGCGTACGTTTCCATAACACGCTTCGCACAGTTAATATAGGGAAGAAAATATTCACATTTATTTTTATAATTCATGTACTTATTTTATTATATTAAAACTTTTTATCAACATAAAAAATATGAATTAAATACTAGAAACAAATTAGTACTTTTACATTTGAATAATGAAAAAAGCTTTGCTTAAAGTTGATTATACATATATATTTTTTCAATTAAGATGGCAAGGAATAATATAACAAGCTGGAAAATCACTCAATATTTTTTTTATGTATTTCGCGTCCGGTCACTGAATAGTGCAGGAGCGATCCCGTCCGTGTAATTTAATTAAGACAGTTTGCAAATTAATTGGCTGCTCTTGGTCTATAGGTAGGTACTAGCCTTTGCAAGCGAGCCAGAATGAGTAAAGCTCTTTGACTATAGTAAGTAAAGACTGCACTAAGACCTAACTTGTCAATAAACAATAAACAAACTAAATAAAAAAATGCTAATACTGTCGCGGAAATTTTGACTTTTAGATATCTACTATAATATACAATTGAAGACCGCGACTCGGCAAAAGTAGTGTAGGACGCCCTCAGACCAGGTGGGACGACGATTTGCGAAAGACTGTTAGATGCTGGAAACTGAAGACAGGGCGCTAGCTGTGGACTGGATGATTGACCTTCGGTACAACTCAATGGAGACACGGCGTGCCTTTGATCAGATGTCCATGGCTTGTAAGATCTTGCATGGCAGATTAGACGCCCCGAGCTGAGTGATGCGTTGTGTCGTTTCAACGTTCCCAAAAACTACCTTCGGATCCGGAAGCACAGGTTGTTTGCTGTGCCGCCCACTAGATAGTATATACTGTGTCACTTGCACTTCAGTTTGCTAATTATTTGAGCTATGTCGATAACTTTGGTTCTGCGACCCTGTGTAAGAAGAGATCGAATCTTTGGACAACAACCATGGAGGGTTAGAATGCTAGAAACCTCTTTCAAACCGCGAACGCACGAAATTATTCTTTTCTATGAAGGTTGATTGCGTTATAACCTCCTTCCCTTCGATAAGGTAAAACGAGAGAGTATTTAGTATTAGTAAGTCCCATATAAAGTTCATGTACCTGTTGTTTGGGAAAATAATTTAGATGGCGTTATCTGCCTAGAAGAATGGTATTCCCAAGCGAAGTTGTCAATGTTCGCAAAAATTGGCGCTGCCCTTGGTGAGATTTTTGACCCCTGGTGCAGATTGGGTAGTTTTTTTATTTTTTTCAGCGTCGTCCATTTCGTATCAATAACATATTACACCATCGAAATTTAGTGCAACATTCTGAATTCAAATTACTTTTTAACATGTGAGCAAATCCCGATTTTGGTTACTATTTTTGAGCAGCAAAGTCACTGTTTTTGAGCGGGAGTGGTGAAAAAGTTATTTACCGCAAATCGTAAACCATTTCTTTGAATTCATGATGAAACCAATTTTATATTCCTTGTTTTCTGGAGTATTTGGGAAAATACGAAATTTTGTGCTATTAATCTACATTTTCCAAAATGCTTCCAAAATACAAATGACTCAAAGTTGACTTTATAATAAGTTCATAAAAAATGTTTTACGATTTGCGTCAAATAACTTTTTCGCAAATTTTATTGGTAGTGGAACGCAAAAAAATAATTCCAAAAATAAACTACTTAGCGTGAATGTGAAATGAAATTAGATGAATTGAAAAAATAGTATCTCGTTAAAAATTTAAAACTATTCACAAATTAATTTCAAATAAAGGGAACCAAAATATGTTCACCACGTAGGGAAAATGGCGCTGTCCTAATTCATAGGTTGCATCAATGATTTGGGATCTCTGAATTGATTAAAAACTACTAAATCTACTCCGTGTCTCCATTCAAAGCATACTATTCGCCACAACTATGAAGTAGACCCAACCTTAAAAAAAATTGCAAAATTCTTAATTTCATAATAACTCCTTCGAAGCAACGATTTCAGTAAACTAGACTGGACTTTATGGTCCACCTAGGACCTAGATAGATAGATACTTAATATTTATTTTAATTAATACTTTCACGGAATAAGCAGAAGTCGATCTCCGGGTCCGTTTCGCGGCTGGGCAGTGATTGCATTAATATTATTCAACCTTTACTTACGACCTGCTAGTTTCTGACTGCGACTTCGCACGCATTGTTTCTATGGAAACGTTTAAGTGAATACAGTGGTTCGTCCTCAGAGCAAAATGCTCTCAGTAGAAAAATGACTACAAAACGACCTGTCATGGGAGCAAATTGTACTTAATTGTTAAAGTGCTCCATGTACAGTCAGCAACAAATTTGCAACTAGCAACAAGCGTGACGAGTAGTCAAAATGATTTGAAAAACATAAAAGCAATTTGATATACGCAGATCGAATGATCATATTGATGTAAGCACCCAATGCATTCAATCCATCTTACTACTTATTGATTCATATTTAAAAGAGCAGTCAGAGTGGTCAAAATTATCTTAGCAAACAAAGCTATCAATATTATCACCGTAGCCATAATAGACCCCTCAGTCGAGGGCCATAGAGCAGCATCTGTATTCGACACATATCAAGATATCAATAGGTAAGTTTAGCAACCCTTTTTAATGTTCGGTAGATCTTCTATTCGAAGTTGTTATACAGTTAGTATTGAACTTTTACCTTTGCATCTCGTTTAAATTATTGGGAGGAAACCATCGATCTAGGTATTCGCCACCTCCTCTGCAAGTGGTTGACAGCCAACAATGTATGCGGTCCAAAAAGCCCTTACCTAATTTAATCAAGATGGTCGTCAGTGTGGTCCTTAATAATCAGGCTAAATTCTGCTAACCAGTCACTTTACTACGTCAAGGTATCTGTCTAATAGTAATGGTTTAAACGTTGACACTTCCCCATCCTCATCTGTAGTTAACTCATCGAAGGTAAAATGCCAAGTGTTATTTTGAGACGGTACCATTCTCAGCGGATTCAGAGGTAATGACGAAGCTGATGCACTGGCGAAGCAAGGCTTAGAATTGCAATCGATAGGGTTCGAACCAATAGTTGCCATACCATTCAGTAAGTCTACTCAGGCTCCGGCAACGACTAGTCAAAAAACACCCAAGGTAGGCAAGAATTCCAGATTGTAGGCAGTCTAAGCCTTTCCAGCTTTACGCTCGAGATTCTCCCAAAAACTCATCAATCTGAAACGTGACAAACTCCAGCCAATTTCGGTATATTGTCTCAGGACACTGCATGCTAAACAAACACCTATTACATTGGGTCTCACGGACACCCCTTTGCAAGAGATGCACGAATGCAGAGGAGACGGCCGCGCATTCGATTGTAGAGTGATTTAGCGTAACATTTCAAAGATTGCAACACCATGGGATGCCGAGGATGCCTGGGGAGGCATGCACCGGCGTCAACGAGCTGCTGGCCATCCTTGAAGATATCGGGTTAGACTTGGAGCCACTCATCCGACACGCAGAAAAGGCCCACCTGTAGCCTAGATGCGGGAACCAGTCCAGAAACAAGTAACAAGTACTTCCCCTGTGCACAGCAAAATTTCACGAAAATGGTGGACAGAAATATTCAATTTTTGATGATTTTTTTACCCAAAATTACAAATTTAACATTGGTGAAACCAGTGAAATGAGACATCACGTGACTTTTTTTAGGGTTTCGAACCTCATTAACAGGTATCTCAGGAAAAAAACTCTAGTAGGATGTCACAGAACTAAGTTAACAATTACTTAAAAAAACAATAGTTTTCGCAAAAAAATCAACGATTACATTCAGAAATTCTGACGGAGTATTGAAAACAATCTCCACATTCATTTACGATACGACATGAATATTCGAAAATTTTAATTCAAATTTTAAACTGTGGTACATAATTTGAGGTTATATAATAGGTTAAGGCGCATACACCACCTAAACTAGCGCCACCACCTACTTTATGTTATTATTCTGTTTAACAAAGGAATTTTATTCTATTTAGTTAAGAAAGAGATACGAAGTTGCACTTGGTGGCCACCAAAATCTATTTTCGTATCTCTTCCTAAACTAAATAGAATGAAACTATTACAGAGGCATTAAAAAAAAGCTTATGATAGGTATCACAAACTGGAAGAAGGATTTTTGAAAATTCCTTTGTTAAACAGAATTATAAGACAAATTAGGTGGCGGCGCCACTTTCGGTGGGGTATGGGCCTTAAACTGCCAGCTATTTATCGGCGTATTTTTTTGATACAATCCTATTTTTAATTTAAATGCCACCTGAATATTATCTACTTGTAGTACTGTTTAGTTTTTTTTTATAAGAAGTTTACTTTGATATTTTTTTGTGAGAGATTCTTTGAATTATATTATTAGTAGTAGAAGCTATTCGAAATTTAAAATACGACACATTCGTAAATTGTTTTTTTATTTACTTCCTTAATTGTGTCACCTTTAACTCAGCCTACTTAATCTAAGTCGGTATATTTGAGCAATTGTTAAGCTTTGTACAGTAAATCATCGTGTTCAATAACAGGTAGAAGTAATTACTCATCACTAATCTAACGTGGCATCTATCCAACGTACAACCAACAGAATAAAGCCACTAAAATGAAAACGGGAATTTGCAAGAAAATAAACAAGAATGCAAATAAGTAAAAATTGTTTAATGCTCAACTAAAAATAATGTCGAATCTAGACGTATTCTTCACCAGTTGACAAGGATTATTTTACAACAAGAGTCGTCGCGTCGGTCTAAGGCCCTTCTCCCATTACGATACGCCCGCGCGACTCTTAGTCTCGGAGACTAGTCGCCGCGAAGTATCTCACATACATTTATATGGAGACTCTCACACTACGATACTGGTATTCTACGCGTTCGCGACTAGTCTCGCGATACCCGCCGTGTTGGTCGCTTGTGCGTCGCGTCTCGCGCGTTTCGACAAGATGGACTGGAGTCGCTCGACATAACGTCCGTCTACAAAAAACGAGTTTGCACAAATGATGAATTTAGTAATTTTTCAGTAGCATAATATGCGAGCGTCGCGTAGCGAACATGTATCCAACTAGTATTATACTCGAGTATCGTACCCTACAAGTATCGTAATGGGAGAAGGGGCTAACAAAAAATTCAAGGAAACTTTTTACATGGCGATGCTAATATGCTAATCTTGGGACTTTTAGTATTATGTTGCCAAGAAATGAAATGGCAAATCAAGATAGTATTAACAAGTTCATCAAATATGAATAACACTTCTCAAAATAAAATTCAAAACGCGTAACTAAATTATGTTCAGCGCGTTCAGATATAATTCGTCGCTATCTTCCTAACTCCCATAGCCATAGGTTTGACAGGTTTCTTTGATGATTTGGCTTTTTCGCATGGTATAACAATCTATGAGTCGCCATTCATAACATAACTGTTCGCCACTGTTATGAAGTAGACCCATACTGGAACAAAAACATTAATTAGCAGACTTACAGTCATTTTTCGAACGTTGATCAAACCGCAAATCAGTTGACAAAGCAATTAACTTGACACACTCGTCAAATGAAATCAGTTGACAAAACAATTAACATGACACACTCGTCAAATGAAATCAGTTGACAAAACAATTAACTTGACACACTCGTCAAATGAAATCAGTTGACAAAACACTGATGAAGCATTGATGCAGAAATAGAAATAGAATTCGTTGTGGTAATGGCAATAAATAAATTATTTTCAATGTTTAAAATTATTCTTTCCCTACTTAATTTAAAGATTATGGATAACAATATATAAACCAATTTAACCACATTTAACTTTTAATTTTTCAAATTTGTTACGTTTTATGTTTTATTTATTTTGCATGTCTTTTGCTTTTGTACTCTCAATGTAATTAATATGGAAATTCACCTTTACACTCGGTCTCCTGCGAAACAAGCCTAGCCTAATTTTATTTTTTTATTTATGTTTATGAGGTACACAAAACACAAATCAAGCAATTATAATATAAGATCGCTTCTAAGCGATAAGGCCGCCCATTGTACTCGTCTCATGTAATATTATGTCTTTTTTTGTAATGTTCTTTTTCTGGTTTACAATAAAGTGTTTTGTATTGTATTGTATAAGACAAAGAAATTAGATAAAATCCAAACTGGCTTGACACGTAACCTATACCTACACAACAAATAAATACACATGTTAAGTAGACATTTTCACATTATGCAATACAGAAAAGAAAGATACAAAGAGACAAACAATTATATATTGTTTGATTTCTTATACATTTGCTCCCCTTGGAGTCGAGACCCTAGGTCCGTGGGGTACCGAGGCTCTCCGGGATTTCAAAAAATTATCTGAGCGTCTGGTCGAAGCGACGCGTGACCCGAGAGCTGGTGAGTATCTGGCACAGCGCATCAGCATTGCTATACAGCGGGGCAATGCAGCCAGTGTCTTAGGCACGCTTCCAACTGGTATTGATATGGATCAGTTGAGCTACCTGTAGATTGTTTGCAACAGTTTGCAGATAGCTTGATTGTTTCTATTGTAAATACTATTTTTAATTTAAATTTGTTATTTGTTTGTTATTTTCTTTCTGAATAAAGATTGATGTATAAATATATACAACCACGACACAAACCATTACTTACCTAATTAATATTTACATTTGGTACAGTGGCCAAGCTGCTCTCACGAGCACCTTCGCCCCTGCGGTTAAAATGGAGGATGCCTTTAATACATTTAACAAACTTATTTAAGATAAAAAATAGATTCAGGCGTTACTTTGCGGAAATCCATTGCAAAATATAAAGATGAAAATATTTAGTAACAATTCCGCGCAAGACCTTCTCCGATAAGTTCTAACAAAATGTAATCAACGTCGTAGAAGAAAAAACACACCAACTACAAAATGAAAAGAAATCTATCAAACAAAGCAAGACGTCAACTAGTTTCGTCTCTCCACGAGACATCATCAGGACACCACAATACTCGACCTTGACATTGAGAGCACTAAGCAAACTCCGGCAGGGTTCCACCAGAGATGTTACCACTCCGAGCTCCGCGCGCCAAGTGAAGCATTGCCTGCAAAACTCCCCCTTTTATACTGTCACTGGTGACACATCGTGCCTGTCACCACTGTCCGCGCTCGTGCCGGTACCGCGCGCGCCACCTACTACGCCACAAACTTATTTAAACTAGGACAATATATTTCTTTATTTAATAATTTTTAATATTTTTTTTTTAATAATTAATTTATTTATTTACTTAAGACACAGACAGCTTAGACATAAGTATACGCACATAAAAAGGATGAGAGAGGGTAGGTAACACACATAACAGATTATAGACACTAAGACGGTCTCACTATAAGTACTAATATAGTTACATAGTTTTTTTAATATAATAATGTATATAAGATAGATAGATAGATAGATAGAAAATGCTTTATTGCACACATCATATACATAAAAAACTAAAATAAAAGAAATAAAAAAACAAATATGTAACAATTGGCGGTCTTATCGCTCAAGAGCGATCTCTACCAGACAACCGTGGATGGATAGGATTGTTGGATTGAACGGGGATCTGTGTGCATAAATAAGAAGCAAATTACAAAATTCGAAATTAACTAACAATATTATTTTATGAAATATTAGTATCTACATAATAAACTACCAACTCGAATTTATAAACTACTGAAATAATAAATATTAAAATAGAACAAATAACAATACATAAACATACTTATATATATTATATATATACATAAATACATATCTACATTTTTATGGAAAAAAGGGTGTGATTAGTGACAGCAGGACAAATAGTGTTCCTTTACCATACTTTTGAATATTGGCAGAGACTTTGCACGCCTTATTGAAACTGGCAATGCATTCCAAAGTTGTACAGCACGGACAGTAAATGAATTGTCGTAGAAAGAAGTAGAGTGAACAGGGACTTGAAGCTTAAGAGTTTCAGAAGAGCGCAGAGAAAGAGCGTGCGAATGATGAAGAAAAGTGAAACGTTCCTTGAGATAAGTAGGTATAATTATTTAATTCTAATGCGGGGACCTCGGGTAAACAATGTTTTCACTTATTTATCTGTAATCTGTATTATTTAAGAGCCTATACCTACTAACTCAAATCAACTCCGTCAGACCTAAATATCTTCCAAACGGTTAAATATAATTCCAGACCAGATATAAAGCCAAGAAAATAACAAAATATTTGAAATAAGATTAAAAGAGATGCTACGAGCTAAATGAATTCTTAAGTGATAACTTTGGGTGACTTGTAATTGTAATCGAAATATAAACATATAATAATATACCTTTACCTTTCATACCATACCTTTCGTACATATTAAAAATCCTAGAAATTATCTGGCCGTCTCCCATTGCAACACCCTAAATGGGTACATATTGGTAGTGATTCTGTTGGCACAAAACCTAAACTAAACTAGCGTAAAAATGTTGCTGTCCCCTTTTACTCGATCGAAAAAAAGAGACGTCAACAATTTTAGGCTAGTCTAGTTAAGGTTTTATGCCAACAGAATCGCTACCATTGTGTGTATATACATTATAGTCAATTATGTTGTGACAAATTTACCATAATATGATGCAATAAATAAATGAAATGAAAAATATTTATCTTTGAAATTTATACATGGTAAAGTTCAGGACTTATTCGATCATATGTTTCGAAAACACGATGCTATAAAATTTTCTTTACAGAAAAAAATCTCAAAGTTACCTCTATATTTTTACTAAAATCCTAATTTATCAATAAATACAGAAGTTAAGATCTTGAGAATAAACATGGTAATAGAATTATGTAAGTATAAAGAACATTATATGTTTCGGATTTTTCTAATTAAGTCCTAATGAATAGATAATGAGCTAAAACTAGATTTTTGGGCGTGCGTTGCCCTGTCTCGCTCTTATGAACGCGAAATCCGCTTCTTCCTCGTGCTCCTACTAAATTCTCCTACTGGTAGGAGCACCGGGACACCCATGTCCTGATGCTCCTACTGCAAAAGGAAATTGTAAAACGCTAAGTAGGAGCATCGAGACATAACTAAAATAGATTTCCTTATAGGCATACTCTGATTCAAGTACAGGTCACTGAAGAGTCACTTCACCATGAAAGTAGATTTCTGTTTAGATATAAAACCTCCTTCTGTTTGTTGGTTTGTTCTTATAGTGACAGACTTCTTTATAAAACAAATGAATAAAAAATTGGAAAATTTTGTGTCATTCATTGACTTAGCTCTATTTTATCAATCTGAATATTCTGAATATTAGCCAAAAAATATAAAATGGATGGCGTTGGTGAGGAAAATATTCCGATCTTTATTGAAAGAAAATGCGGAACTGTGTTACTGTTTAAGGGCAGGCAATATTATAAACAACGTGTGTATAAAAATCTTAACGAAATATGGCAGTGCAGTATGATAAAAAATAAATCTGAAATGAAGTGTAAGGGGACGGTTACTATTGCAGTAAGTATTTTTAAGGCTTTTTTAAACTGAGAAAGCACAATATAAAAGCACCAAAGGCATAGATACAAATACTCATTACATTAAATTGTTTCTTCTTAATGCCCGTGGTCCCGTTGTTCCGCTGGTTCCGTTAAATGAACCACCGAAAATTATTTCATTCCGTGGTCCTGTCAACTGAACCAGCTGAACGTGTAGTAGTAATAAAGTACTAGTAGTAGTTATAAAGTTTGTTATTTTGTCTCTTTCTAGAATCGTCAAATATTAAAAGAAGTTACACATTCTTGCCAAGGAAATCAATTAAGGCCCATACCCTACCGAAAGTGGCGCCACCACCTTATTTGTCTTATAATTCTGTTTAACAAAGGAATTTTCAAAAATCCTTCTTCCAGTTTGTGATACCTATCATAAGCTTTTTTTTAATGCCTCTGTAATAGTTTTATTCTATTTAGTTTAGGAAGAGATACGAAAATAGATTTTGGTGGCCACCAAGTGCAACTTCGTATCTCTTCCTAAACTAAATAGAATAAAACTATTACAGAGGCATTAAAAAAAAGCTTATGATAGGCATCACAAACTGGAAGAAGGATTTTTGAAAATTCCTTTGTTAAACGGAATAATAACATAAAGTAGGTGGTGGCGCTAGTTTAGGTGCTGTATGCGCCTTAAAAAATGAAGTCGACATGGCTGTAAATTTTGCAAAAACAGAAGCTAAGTCATCAGATTTACCAATTCCACAAATTTATAAAAAACATTTAGGACCACTGTACGATCGTGGTGTACATCTAGTTGAAAAGGTGCCATCACTGCCAAGTCTTAAAACAAATCTATACACAAGCAGATATAATACCTTAGGTATTCAAAAGATAATATGTAAACAATTAAAAGAAGTGGAAATCCCATCAAAATTTGAAAACTTTTGTATCGGAGATTATTCATACAAAGATTCCCGAATTTTGGTTTTTTGTACAGAAAAGGCGAAAGAAATGATGTTGACGATCAATGAATACTTCATTGACGGCACGTTTAAAAGTTGTCCAAAGCCGTTTGGACAGTTATTAATAATTCACGGTGATTTGGGAGGAACAACATCAGAAACATGCACAGTTCCCTTAGTTTTCGCACTATTACCCGACAAAAAACAAGAGAGCTATGTAGCTGTTTTTGAAATAATCAAATCGCAGAACAGAGAATGGGCGCCAAAAAAATTCACACAGACTACGAGATAGCTATAATAAATGCAGCAAAAACTGAGTTTCCCGAGGCAAACATTAAAGGCTGCTTTTATCATTACACAAAATGCTTGTATAAAAAAGCAAAAAGTCTGAATATAATTAATAAAGTTGAGCGCAGGTTCGTCGGATTATGTTCTGCTTTAGCACTTGTGCCCGAAAACTTAATTGACGAAGGCTGGGAGTACATTCAGTCCATGAGTCAATCGCTCGCAGAAAACGCAAAGATTAATAAATTTTTAAAATATGTGCATCAAACTTGGCTAAAGGGTGATTTCCGAAAACAATGGTGCATTCATCAAGAAAGACATCGAACAAACAATGTTGCAGAGAGCTGGAATACGTCGTTGAATAAAGCACTCAGTAAAAATGTGACCATTTTGCGCTTGCTCAATGTTCTTTCGAAAGCAACCGATGAAAAAGGCAGTATTCCGAGAAAACGACGTCGTGATCAAATCGAAAAGGACACAATAATTTGCGAAACTCAGTTATCACTTCTACATGGTGATATAACTGTGGGTCATTTTTTGGAAATTCATAGATAAGCTACAGCTTATTCTTTGCTTAAAGTATTTTGTAGTTGACTGTTCAATATGTTATGTGATAGGAGCAGGAGGAATTAAATTTAGAATATTACATTATTCCCCGTGGTTTTTATGTTCAGTAGGAGCATCAGGACATGGGTGTCCCGGTGCTCCTACCAGTAGGAGAATTTAGTAGAAGCACGAGGAAGAAGCGGCGAAATCCTATGTCTGTCCTTTTCACAAAAATTTGAGGTTGTATCTATAGGCTCTTAAGTATCTCATAATGTAAAATAATGTAATGTAAAGAATATGTTTAATGCAATTTGAGAAAATGTCAATAAAGATTATTCTTTATTGACATTTTCAATTATAAATGATGATGGATTGATAATGAACACCCTTGCCATAATCCTCACGCTGAGGATTATGTCACCCGGGAACAGTTACTCACGGAACAGATAAAGAACAGAGAATAGCAAGGCCGCGGAACCTGACAGAAAGTCCATGTTCCTCACTAGACAAGCATTATCCGATCCGTCAGACAGCCACAAACACTGGCGGATAGCAATTATGGCAACCAAGAAACTGAGTAATACGACCACGACGGACCCCACTACAAACACCTGGACGATGCCTTCTTCGCCCTAGAAAAAAACAGCATTATCATCACATCACACTTATAATACTAAAATACTTATCATCATCATCATCAGCCTATATTTGTCCACAACTGGACATAGGCCTCCCATAATGAGCGCCATAATACTTATATTGCGGCAAAATTGGGACAGCACTATTTGGCCCCAAGCTAAGCAGAGTTATGGGTACTAGACTTAGACAATTTAACCCGCGTACTAGATAATTGATATACATTATTACAATACAATACATAGATATATATTTTTACTATACATGGAAAACGGTATCAGAACACCCTAACAAATATCTGCAGGATACCCTGCGCCACTGATTACGTCGTAAATAATTCAGAATCATCAACGTGCACCGCTGAACGTACCTAGGCCTCCACTGATGAGCTTTATCTTAGCGCCATGTCTTCAGCTTGCCACATCCAACATCTGTCTACAAGTTTTTCGCAGGTCGAACGGCTTTCTACACAGATTTGCCGAGTCGCGGTCTCCAACCTCCAGTTAAGTCAGTAAGAACCCAGTACTCGAGAGATATTATCCATACATCGGAAGAAATGGACGGCCCACTGAAAAGTTATTGACATGGCTAGATTGTTATTAGGGCCATGTCAATAACTTTAGTAAAACAATGGAAACTATCCTAGAACACTATCGTAGTAGGTTATCATTCTTCTGTTTTTTACTACGATCCGTTACCGTCTATGTTTCGTTTAATTTTTCTTAATGTTTTTGGGTTATGTTATAATAATAATACTTGATTTCAGGCAACAAAGAAAGTGTACTAAAAGTAACTTAATTATACCATATAATAAATACCTTAGAGACTAATATAGATAAAAACATTAAAAATTAACCGAGTCATCGACGCTCCGACTATGGAATGAGCTACCCGTTGATATAAAAAAGGCAACATCACAGCAAACTTTCAAGAGGAAAGTCTTTCATCATTATTTAGGTATTGTGTCAGATTAAATTATTAGCATGTATGTCTCTCAATTTTGAATTAATTTATCATGTTATGTATTAGTTTATTATTTTATTTGGTATTTGTGTATTAGTATAATTACTTTGTATAATTTTTAGCTTAGCAAAAGCTCCGCCATCCTATAGTAATCTCCATGTTCACTGGTTGCCTGGAAGAAATCGCTTTAAGCGATAAGGCCGCCAATTCCATGTCTTTGTTTAGGATAAAAAAAAATTTAATGTAATTTATGTGTTCTTTGTTAATGGGCTATGAAATAAAGCATTATCTATATATCTATCTATCCGAAGACGCACGCGCGGTGTCGTTTGACAGGCGTCCAATGAACTTTCTGAAAACGACACCTTTCGGCCAAAACCCACTGTCCATATGTTATGTTGTGTTATTATTAGGTTATGTTGCATCCGTCTCACTAGCACAATATATTCATGCGATAATCTAAGACGGATTAGTTGCAGTTCGTGCGTAGTCGTTGTGAAGTAAACGACCAAATAAATCGCAGTACGTGCGTTATGATAAGATGCGAAAGAATTACCTTAGCCTTTGATTGCATTTCGTGCGTCGAGTACAATATAACTACACACACACACACACTGTAAAACTAAGTTTTAACTCATAGAGCAGCAAATCTTTTAGAAGTCTCAAATACTCAAATAATAATTTCTGTAAATAAAATGTATATTTTAAATATGTTGATCTGTATAAGTTACGTTGTTTTTCATAGATGTAGATAGCAATTAAGGTAGTCAATATACAGTGTGACCTAACGAGTGGTCAAGCCTTTATCTACGGGTAGGGGGCATCAGCACTATTCAAAAAATAAAAAAATGTACCAAGTAAAAGCCGGTTTTCGAGTTATTTGACATTTTCAAAATTTTCGTCATTTTTTACCCTTGTCCTTTCTTTTCGATGCTAAGGTTACAAATCAAGCAATTTTCTGAATCTGTTTTTGATATAGCATTCTTGGTTAAACTGTGCAATCAAATGCTAACTGCCATTTGTGTGCCAAAGCAACAGTTTTTCTTTTATAATAATTATAATAACAAAGCCCTTTTAAAATTAATAAAATAAATTTTACAAAAATTAATTATGAATAGAATAATTATATGTGACACTCAATTTATATAATAATTGATAGGATTTATATTGAAAATAATAATGGGTATTATTAAGGACCTCTCATCGAGTGAAAGCCTATTGCCCATTTTACTCCATACTTTTCTGTCTTGAGCTTTGCTTAGCCAGTCTATGCCAGCCGCTTTGTTTATCTCGTCTATCCACCTCTCCTTTGGTCTGCCTCTAGTTCTTTTGTTTTGTGGTCCTGTCCATGTTGTAATTATTTTAATCCATTTATTGTTTTCCATTCGGGCGATATGACCAGCCCATTTCTATTTCATTTTTTTGCAGTGTTTCAAAGCATCGATGACATTTGTGGTTTGTCTTATAACTGTATTTCTTTTTCTGTCTCTTCTCTTTATATTTAGTATACTTCTTTCCATCGCTCTTTGGCATACCTGTATATTATTTTTTGTGTAGTTATTATAAATCCAACTTTGGCAGCCATAAGGCAGACAGTAGTATGCATGAATCCAGTATTTTCTTCTTGAGCTTTAATGGAAGTTGAGATTTAAGAAATTCTTTGTTGTTCCAGAATTTGTTCCATGATATGATGATTCGTCTATCGATTTCGTCATTGTTTCGAGATTTTTTGAATGATATCTCCTTTCCCAAATAAATGTAATTTGGTACGTAATCCAGTATGATTTTATTGACTTTTATGGGTATGTGAATGTTGTTTGTCTGTTTAGTCTATTATCTTTGTTTTTGATGTGTTGAGTTCTAGACCAATTTGACGACTTATCGTATCTAGTTCATTTATCATTTTCTCAAGTTGTTTTGGTGTTTCTGAAAACAGCACTATATCATCCGCGAAACTCAGATTGCTAAGAAATTTGCCATTGACATTAATGCCTTTTGTCTCCCATCTCAAGTCTTCCATTATGCTTTTTACTATTGTTATGAAAATTCTCGGAGAAAACGGATCCCCCTGTCTGATGCCTCTATATAAATTTATTTCAGCACCTTTTGATTAAATTTTTACTCGACTAACACTTTTATCGTACCTATATGTCTTTTATAAGTTCGATTACTTCATCTGGTACGTTACAGTCTTTCAACGCTTTCCACATGCTGGTATGGCAAATTGAATCAAAAGCTTTAGCATAGTCGATAAAAGCCAGGTAGAGCGGACTTTTATGTTCTTCATATTTTTCTACGATCAAATCTATTGTGTGGATGTGTTCCGTAGTTGAAAAGGTTTTCCTAAAACCAGCTTGCTCTGGTGGTTGGTACTTTTCAGTGTAAGTTAGTAAGACGTTCTTCCAGGCATGACGTGAACAACTTGTAAATGTTCGATTGTAGACTGATGGGTCTATAGTTGGTTATGTCGGCTGGGTTTCCCTTTTTATAGAGTAGGATTATATCGGATTCTGCCCATTCTTTCGGTATTTTCCTGGTATCTAGAACCATGTTGAATAGAGCTGTTAAGGGCGAGTAAAAATCTGCCTGTAACATTACTACGCGCGCGCCCGTAGCGCGTGAGTCACCGCGCTCCTGCCTACTTGCTTATCGCACCACACGCACGCACACTACAAAGCGACCCGTCGCCCCACTGCACCCCGCTCGCAAATAAAAGCGCCCGCGAGCCGCTGCAAGTCTCAGTCTGCGCTGGCGCTCCGCTCCATCCGCGCATCGGAAGAGCCGCACTAGCCTAGACGCCTCCCCCCTCTCCCCTTCCCTCTCGCGGGTGACGCATCCCTCACTTGTTACGTCGCGTACTCTGCTGCGGACGTACTTGCCGGGAACGTACCTACGAACTCCCTTAACGTGATTGTACTTACTTTGAACATTTCTTGTAATACCGGGAATAAAACAATTGTAGTTACGTGGTGTTTAACTTCATCTACTACATGCCTGTTTTTATTGCCTCAATGGGGATTCCATCTGGTCCAGTGCAATTGTCTGTGTTTAGGCTCTCCATATTTTTCATGATTTCTTCGGTAGAAAATCTTACGAGATTGGTAGAGTTGTGAGTTATAATGAAATTTCTTTGCGAGTTTTTCTTTTACAACATGTAAAACAAAGAAAAATGTGTACTGCTAATTTTTTCCAAAAGTTTAACCTCCATTGGTGTAAAAAAAACTATAAATAAATAAATAAATAATGCTGGACAATTCACACATTATCTAGCCCCAAACTAAGCAGAGCTTGTGTTATGGGTACTAGATAACTGATATACATAATATAATATAATACATAGATAGATATTTTTTATTATATATAGAAAACGACCAGAACACCCTGAACAAATGTCTGCAGATCGTACACACATTTGTCCCGAGGCGGGAATCGAACCCGCAACCTTCTGCATCACAGGCAGACCTTCGCCCACCGCGCCACATCGGTCGTCACTATGGTCATCTGAGTGACCGATTAATTAAAAACTTGTCCGTTTCAATAAAATTCCAAAATGGTATAACACTTGGTATTGGTCTTGATTAAAAACGAAAGTGTTCAATCAGTGCTTCCTACCCGTTATGACCTACGGAGCTGAGACGTGGACACTCACGGTAGGGCTGGTCCACCAGTTTAAAGTCGCCCAGCGAGCTATGGAGAGAGCAATGCTCGGAGTTTCTCTGAAGGATAGGATTCGCAACGAATACATCCGACAGAGAACCAAGGTTATCGACATAGCTCAAAGGATTAGCAAGCTGAAGTGGCAGTGGGCTGGCCATATCTCGAGAAGAACCGACAACCGCTGGGTTAAACGTGTTCTTTAGTGGAAACCGCGACTCGGCAAACATTGTGACGGACGCCCCCCGACCAGGTGGGATGACGATTTGCGAAAGACTGCTGGCAGATGCTGGATGCGGCAAGCTGAAGACAGGACGCTATGGCGCTCATTAGGGGAGGCTTATGTCCAGCAGTGGACCAGTATAGCCCGATAATATTAATTTATAATAATAATTAAGAATATTTGGAAGTGTTCAATAAAAATGTGTTTTTGATAAGTAAATTTAATAAAATATCCACCTTTAAATTTGACAGAAAAATATTTGTTCCTCGACTGTGACGTACGAAAAGATTTATTATTTAAACAGCGGCTCGCTAAATTTTCCTTTTTATTTAAAAAGTAATAACTTTAAAAACTGATTACGTAAATGTGTTTTGTGGACGTAAAGAATGCAGCTGGAGATCTTATTCACGGTTCTAAACGCAGAACGTATAAAAGTGAACAAATCACGAACTAGCATTGTGAGAAATCATTTTTAGTATTTGACCTTGGCGGTTACAGCCTTACAACCGACTCCACCAACTCAAGCCGTAGATGTCATATCGTAACAGGTAACTGTCGTGGATGTCGTAAAACGTTACTAAGGCATTCTACCAAACGAAAGGCAGTAGCTAAAATCTCTACTGCGATCCCCAATCCGCATGCCCAGCTCGGGGATTATGGCATTACCCCCTAATGCTAAGAACCAGGCGCTTATCAGGTGAGGCCTATGTCCAGCAGTGGGCTAGTATAGGCTGGAGATGCCATGATTGTTTGTATAAGACTTCATGGTCACCAAGTGGCTCAGTCAATGGGCTAAGATACCGTTTGTTCTCAATAGTTTGATTATTCAAAAAATCCCAATAGTTCGACGATGGAACTATTAAGAAATAAAATAATTGAGTACTTGTTCGACGCTCGAACGAATGCATCGAGCTAGTGAGAACATAGTACGTAAGATACAGGGGACTAGAAGCAGGGAACAAGAACAAGGTTTAGGAAATCCCATCATAAAGATTACGAAAGGTAGGGAAATCATGTATGGGAAATTGCGTACGCTTCTATAACACCTGAAGCAACTGCGCTCCCTATTCTCTTCCTACTCCATAGATGATAACATCAATGATGTAAATGCTTGGTCAGATGTCGCCCAGTTCTGGACCGACAATAAATAAGGAAAATAATGTTAAGCTTAGCTATGCTTAGTGAGTCTACTGTTATGTATAATAAATAATGCTGGACAATTCACACAGCATTATCTAGCCCCAAAATAAGCAGGGCTTGTGTTATGGGTACTAGATAACTGATATTTATGTACATAATAGGTACAATACGTTATATAGATAGATATTTTTAATTATACATAGAAAAAAAGAACACCCGGTAAAAATACCTGCAGATCGTACAAATATTTGTTCCAAGGTGGGATTCGATCCCACAACCTCCTGCGTTGCAAACGGACCTTCGCCCACCGCGCCACAGAGGTCGTCAATATATAAAAATATTGATCTGTTTCTAAATCTCATTAAATTTCAACTTAGATATACTAATAAATCTTTATTAATAAAGAAAATTACAATCAAATAATAGATTTAAATTAAAACTAGTATCTACAATAGAAACAATTGAGCTAACTGCAAACTGTTGCAAACAATCTACAAATAGCTCAACTGATCCATATCAATACCAGTAGGAAGCGTGCCCAAGACACTGGCAGCACTGCCCCGCGGTATGGCAAACAAAAAATAAATTTGACTTTTCTAAGTTTCTAAATCTCATTAAATTTCAACTTAGATATGCAAATAAATCTTTATTAATAAAGAAAATTACAATCAAATAATAGGTTTAAATTAAAACTAGTATCTACAATAGAAACAATTGAGCTAACTGCAAACTGTTGCAAACAATCTACAAATAGCTCAACTGATCCATATCAATACCAGTAGGAAGCGTGCCCAAGACACTGGCAGCACTGCCCCGCGGTATGGCAAACAAAAAATAAATTTGACTTTTCTAAGTTTCTAAATCTCATTAAATTTCAACTTAGATATGCAAATAAATCTTTATTAATAAAGAAAATTACAATCAAATAATAGATTTAAATTAAAACTAGTATCTACAATAGAAACAATTGAGCTAACTGCAAACTGTTGCAAACAATCTACAAATAGCTCAACTGATCCATATCAATACCAGTAGGAAGCGTGCCCAAGACACTGGCAGCACTGCCCCGCGGTATGGCAAACAAAAAATAAATTTGACTTGTCTAAGTGAAAATAAGCACTTACCCTCGAATACTCAAACGCATCTCAGGTTTAAGCACGTCTTAAGTGACGATTTTTTTACACATTTTCATTAAATTATGTCAAATAACCGCGACTTAAGACGAGCTTAAATGTTAGTTGCGTTTTAGTATTCGGGAGTTAGACAAGTCAAGCAAGCTTCAAAAAAAGAAACGTTACTGAATTGAATTGAATTAAAACAAAGAACATAGAACTTACAATTAAAGTGGCAAACAAAAGCACCAATCCCAGCACCATACTTGCAATGGACATGTAGCATAATGTAGTAATAACTATCACAGTGTATTTGAATACTTTCTCCACCAGTCCCTTGTTCTCCAAAATTATAGTCTTAACTAAAAAAATATAAAAGTACTCGCAGTTTGCACGCTTTGGTTATTTCTAACCCACGGGAACTGATTTATGAGATAAAAAGTAGCCTATGTTACTTTCCATTCTTTCCGCTAAAAATCAAGAAGAAGAAGAAGAAGAAATACATTTATTATTTCATTTATTTACAACAACTATACAATACAATAAAACAATTAAATTATGACACACTTATAAAATAGATATAAAGTTGTTATAAAAAGGTCAACTCAGCATAATGCTGGCTAAGCTCCCGTAAGAGACCTAGCCAGCGCTGGTCTTTATCAAGTCTATTGGTTGCTTTGAAGGGCGTGAAGGAAGGATAAACAAAGAAATAAACAAACACACACTCTTTCTCATTTATATTATTAGTTATCATTGCAGATCGTTCTGAGCTTCGTTTAAATTCAAAATTTTAAATGAAATTCCAGGCTATGCTTTAAAATGTTCGTGTTTAAAAATAAACTATAAACCGACTTCAAATTGGACGCTACCTAATAATTACTCAAACTGGAACCAACCCACACTCATGTCAAAATTACAATCAAATAATAGAATTAAATCAAAAGTTTAGTTTTACAAGAGAAACAATTGAGCTAACTGCAGACTGTTGCAAACAATCAATGGGATAAATAATATTATAAATACGAAAGTGTGGTGTTTGTTTGATTATCCTTCTTTCACGCCCCCTAACAAGCAAGCAATCGACTTGATTTTTGGGATAGAGTTAGTTGAAAGGATAGAGAGTAACATAATCTTTTTATCCCATAAATCAGTTCAATGCCCTGAATAAAAGTTAAGGTAAAGAGAAATCAATCATTTCGTCATCATTCCTTAGCATAGTTTTCACTTGAAAATGAAAAAAAAGAGTTTATTATTCGAATTTATAATCGATCGAGCGAGTGCAGCGAGCGACGCGTCTCTACATCAACTACTAGCAAAAGAATGGATTTTGTCAGAATATACGTAGGTAGGTACTCCTCCACAGGTCGTATCAGGATCTTGACAAAACTTGATGTACATTCTATGATTTTATAGAATTATTAATCGTCGTGGTTTTTTGATTAGACTTAGATCCTACAGAAAAGAACAAAAACGGGCTATCGAATATTTCCGCTTCAAGACCGGTGTCTTGAAGGGGAAATATTCGATGATTATTTTTTTATGAATAAAGGTAATCATTTTATTTTGTTCTCATAAAAAATGGTAAAGATGAAATAAGGATTTTTGCCATGACGAGCAAAATAGTTCTGCAAAATGCAATAATAAGCCTGAAAGCATTTATCGTACAGCGCCACCTATTAGAACATTTTTGTAATACTTCGAGATTTAATAAGTACTATGTAATAGCCCGGCCTCATTATTACGTCTTCGTATGCTTGCAGTTTGCGCAGGTATGAAATCAATTTTATAGATGGCGCTAATGCAACTGAACATCTCTGATTTATGAGTTTTTATTCCAAAGATATATTTATATCAAACTACCATTTATCTATAATTAATTTTTAATAAAAAGTAAAGTCTACGCTTCGTGGTAACTACAAGTACTAGTATGGATTAGTATGGATTCGTTAGCCGATGCACAAACGATCAAACACAACCCAACGGCGTACACAGCTCGCGGACTACTCGCTTGAAGCTTGCGGTAAGCAAATATGTTTTAATTTGTGCGGCAGTGTGATTGGACGTTTGAGCGACAGCCAAGGCCTTAAGACGTGTCCGTGATGGTAGCGTACACATAACCGAATTCACGTTTGTTGTTATGCCTAATATATAGCGTGTATATAGAGTATAATTAGTGTAAAAGTAAAATAAATAGCGCCTCCTTGGTTTAAGAAATAATGACCATTGTTTGTGGGTACGCCAGCATAACGTTATGCTAGCGTACACACGACCGTTCTCAAAAACGGCTTATACTATAGCAACAAAATTTATACACAATTTAGAGTATAAATAGCGTTTCAGCTATGCAAAATTTCATAATGATTGCTCTCATAGGAACAGAGATATGGAACAAGACTATAAAATAACACCTGAGCTGGCGTTATGCTAGCGTACCCATTAAAAACCGAAATACCTAGTTCCTATAGAAAACGAGGTTCTCTTAATGTAAATGTTATATTTATAAATAATGTGTGAAATCCTCCTTCTCCCAGTAGTCATACTTTATGGAAATTCGTAATCAAACACTATAAAAAGTTGATGTAAAGTTCTAGGAACAAATTTTGTTGTGGTACTGTCGCAAACAAAAAATAAGTTATTATTGAATCAATACACCGAACAATGTAGTAGATAGTAATAATTAGTCGTTTTGTTACTATAAATGAGCTGTCACGAGTATTTTTATCTATATTTAGCTTTATTTAAAGCATTTTGTAAGGTTTTGTTAATTTACCTATTTGTTCAGAAGTCACGTTTATGCGCCATCTAGCAGACCACGGCGGAACTACATTGCAACGAAGAGCAATATCCCATAATCTTCGATTTTTATTTTTAACTACTTCTACTTACATACCTATATTTTCGGATGAGATTCTTTGATTAGTTGTACGAATGGAATTGCGTTTCGTTATTCCTAGATCTTGTTTGGACTCTGAGCAGTAAGCAATGTAGGTATTGGTCACAATGAAAGATAGAGAAAGATGCATGTGAATTATCCATGGAAGTGAAAGAGATAGAGATAATGCGTCGTCATGGTCGGGGCAGCAGTGCTCCGTCACTCGCGTTATTTACCTACAGTTTTCGCTCTTTCTGGGGGTTAGCGCTGCGAAGGGCCGCTCGCTGCCACAGATTATTATGATAAATTGATAATACATATACGAGTAGGTAGGTATGTCTTCTATCTGGTTGTATGATAATATAATAGAGTTCAAAGATGCCCGGGAAAACGCATTGTGCAGTGGATAAATGGATTAATAAAAAAAAGATATTAGAGATTTAGCCTTTTTAAACGGCGGCCTAAGGACGAAGAAAGTAGGTACGTTAGGTACCTACGTACTTCCTCCACCTAGCCATATTTTACAATAGGTAAATTGGTACCTTACCTACCTACCTAAATTATACTAATCTATAGATATTACAAATGCGAAAGTTTAGATAGATGATGTTTGTTACGTCTTCACGATTAAAATAGGTAGGTACTATTTCGGTTTTTAATGGGTACGCTAGCATAACGCCAGCTCAGGTGTTATTTTATAGTCTTGTTCCATATCTCTGTTCCTATGAGAGCAATCATTATGAAATTTTGCATAGCTGAAACGCTATTTATACTCTAAATTGTGTATAAATTTTGTTGCTATAGTATAAGCCGTTTTTGAGAACGGTCGTGTGTACGCTAGCATAACGTTATGCTGGCGTACCCACAAACAATGGTCATTATTTCTTAAACCAAGGAGGCGCTATTTATTTTACTTTTACACTAATTATACTCTATATACACGCTATATATTAGGCATAACAACAAACGTGAATTCGGTTATGTGTACGCTACCATCACGGACACCTTAAGACGGTACCCGAGCCAAACTAGCGCCATCACCTATTTTATCTTATTATTATTAGTTGAACTAAGGTAATTTCAAAATTTTCAATGGAAAATTTGTGATACCTATTATACCTAAGCTAAGCTTTTTTTAATGCCACTGTCATAGTTTTATTTTGTATAGTTTGGTGGCCACAAAGTGCAACATCGTATCTCCTCCTAAACTATACAAAATAAAACTACACAGGCATTAAAAAAAGCTTAGGTATAAGTATTACAAATTTTCCATTGAAAATTTCGAAATTACCTTTGTTCAACTAATAATAATAAGATAAAATAGATGGTGGCGCTCGTTTGGCTCGGGGTAACGTCTTAAGTTGCCTTTTAGATATCAGTCTGTATATATCTGCTTTTTAGATAAGTATCTGGGTACCTACAGACTGATAACTCTGATACTGATGGATATTAAATCAGGCAGACCGAAATCTTACTTCGATACGGTTTCATTTCAGTAAAATTATATTTTGTATCATAATGAGCCATACTTGAATTCTTTTCAATAACACTCAATGATATGGACCCAGTCACCTGAAAAAATTAAAGTTGTATTTAATATAAAGGTCACGCGCAGTGCAAGGTTTTAATTTTTTTTTTATCGTGCGGCTAACGGGAAAACAGAAAAAATCAGCATAAAGCAATTAAATTGTGAGCAGATCGAACTGCACGTATTTTTGATACAACGATTTCAACGAACCGAATCGTCTCACTACGTGGCAAAGGCCTCCCCAAAACTTTTCCTTGACTCACGCTTGCTAGCAACGACTGCCTTACGACCAAAACTTTATGAAACTTTCGGCTTCAGTAAAAAAAACAGCTGAGTCTAAAATAAAAATGCGAGCAGCGCTGGCAATTAAATAAATAAATAAATAATGTTGGACAATTCACACAGCATTATCTAGCCCCAAGCTAAGCAGAGCTTGTGTTATGGGTACTGGATAACTTATATACCTACATAATACAATACATAACATAGATAGATATTTTTATTATATATAGAAAACGACCAGAACACCCGGAAGAAATACCTGCAGATAGTACAAATATTTGTCCCAAGGCGGGAATCGAACCCGCAACCTCCTGCGTTTCAGGCGGACCTTCGCCCACCGCGCCACACAGGTCGTCAATTGGAGAGGAAAGCCAAAAATATTTGTTTTTATGTACGCTTTTCAACCCACTGTCGTAGTTATTTTGTATTTCACTAGCATGTTTTTTCTATAAAATTACCAAAATAATGATGCTTTACCGCATGTGCCTATATTTTAGTCCACTGCTGAACATAGGCGTCCCCTAATGAGCGCCATAGCGCCCTGTCCTCAGCTTGCCGCATCCAGCATCTGCCAGCAGTCTTTCGGAAAACGTGTCGGATGGCGGCTAAAGTCGGGGTCGAAGTTGGTCGTCATTTTGGATTCAGACTCCCTCTGACTCCCCTAAAGGCGGATGCAATAATTGTCGGGATGGGAATGAATGCTAAATGGAGGCCTTCTGTCGTCTAACCCGACCGGGCTGGGCTTCCAGTCAGTTTCTGCAAACGAAGTCCGCTGATATACAACGGGCTATTCTCAAAATACACGTAAGTACTTGGCGCGATATTGCCTCTCTTTCATCGACCGACAATGCGTTGATGGAAACGAAACAGTTTGGTATAAAACAGTACAAGCCACGTTGCTACGTTATCCATGGTTTGACCGATGTGGGATGAGTAGAAAAAGTGTAAAAGATATGTTAAGGTTTCGTTCTGGTCACGTACCATTCAACAAATTTGCGTATTTAATGAAAAAATCTCCCACACCTAATTGTGAGATGTGTAATAAAGTTGAGTATGTTTATCACATTCTAATGGAATGTGCCCGGAATGACGGTCTACGCAAGCAGTTATTTGACAAGGATCCATAAATAAATAAACAAATAAATAATGCTGGACAATTCACACAGCATTATCTAGCCCCAAGCTAAGCAGAGCTTGTGTTATGGGTACTAGATAACTGATGTACATAATATAAAATAATATATAGATAGATATTTTTATTATATATATAGAAAACGACCAGAACACCCTGAACAAATGTCTGCAGATTGTACACACATTTGTCCCGAGGCGGGAATCGAACCCGCAACCTTCTGCGTCGCAGGCAGACCTTCGCCCACCGCGTCACATCGGTCGCCATGCTTTTGGCAGGGCTGTAACAGCTAATTAGCTAATCCTCTATCGGAGGAGGCTGGGAAGCTGTCTGAGCTTTATAATCAGGCAGCTAAAGGACGTAATTAATATTTTGTTTTCTTCCATGTTTTTTGTACATACTTAGTTTAATTGTTTCTTTTATTATTTTTTCTTGTTCTTTGGATTATAATTTGTGTACTTTCATGTTCAAATAATTGAACAAACCCTTAATAAAAGATTTAAAAAAAAGAAACAGGCACTGTACGGTAGATGTACTTACGCATCATCAGTTGAGTGTGAAAGGTTGAATGTGTGTGAAATACATAATAATCTGTTCCGGCGTTACACGACCAATACTACGTGATGCATTTACCTTCTAATGTAACCGACCCTTAAGCGCAAGGCTCCTACTACTTTTGCAGATCGTCCACTTAGACAGTTTATGGTTTCCCCGGTAGCCTATTTATCTCTCCCAGACTGGCGACCTGCGGCGGCGGCCAGCGAACTACAATTTGCAAGCACAGTTCACAGACCTTGCCTGTCTGGGAGAGGCTTTACGCAATTACTACCCCAGACACTGCGGTGTGACTCGAAAGGTGCCCTTCTAGCAGAAAGACGTCCATGTGCGTCGTAATTCATGTAGAGCCCAACAGATGCTACCATATAGCGCTCTATAACCCGTTGTGTAAATTTCAATGTTAAAAACGGAAAAACAGGGAATATAAATACATTACAGTTTTATAAGAATAGGTAGGAATGTAAAAATACTTACTATGGCCATTATGGATATAAATAACATTCCTATTCGTAATGAGCACAAAAAACAACAACTCTCAACTTCTGGAAGTAGATTACACATCTTCAAGTCTTGTTAATATTATTTTGTTCTATTTCATCACCATTAGTAGGTGAAAAAATATTGTAACCTTTACAAACAGCGATATATTTAAGATTTCGCTAAATTTCCATACTGGTTCCTTAATTGTATAAGATGAATATCTTTATAGCAAATAGAGAATAATAATGAGTAATAAATTCTCTTCGTGATTATAAAATAATTATTTAAGTAAGTCAATACTAATAAAGTATAATATTTAAATTCGCTTTGAGTAGAATGTCAATCAAAGAGAATATAAATACTACGCGAAGAGACGGATGTACGAACAAGCTTTTTTAGCTAAAAATTGCCAAATGACTGGCACCCTAAAGAACTGAACTGTCAAAATAAAATGACGGTGAATAGTGGGGAGACAAGTGATAGAAATAGTATCGATATCGAGACATTTATAGTGAGGTGAATAACAAAATATCGATATCGATAAATGTTGCTGTGCAGTCCTAGGCTACGAAACTCTTTTAGTTATATGGAGCTGCCTCCGAGCTATTGATGAAGTCCTCACCCCAAGAGAAGCTGCGAATAAGTTAAACGTCCCACGATGCTCCATTATACCTATAATACACGAAAGATGTTAAATGCTGTTAATACTAACACGAAACCAAGCCGTAAATGCGTATTTGCTGATGAGGGAGGAAAGAGCGTTTGTCGATCATGTCATACAACTGCTTTGCGACTTCGGGCTCTAAAATTATAATTATTTATCTGTTAAGGTACCATGAAAGAAATGTTTCGGAAAAATAGGAATAAATCTTTATGTTTTTTAGACCCAAAATATAGAGAAACATTTTAAATCAGTAATAAATGATTGAAATTTTCTTCCATATTTCGTGCATTTGTATACACCTGGGAACATTGGTAAGGTTTCTTGGTGTTGCTCATGAATTGCATCGGTCGCCATACATTTTTTTATTAAATCCTAGTTTCCTCGCACTGATGTCAATCACAGATGTACTAGGGATGCTAACGCATCTTTTAGCGTAGCGTTACATTCTCTTTGGTCAAAAAAACACACAAAAATAATAAAACCAGGAACCTTGAACCGTAGACTGAGAATAGAGTTATATTATTATAGAGTTTGACGACCTCAGTGGCGCAGCGGGCGAGAGTCTGCCTGCGACGCAAGAGGTTGCGGGTTCGATCCCCGCCTCGGAACAAATTTGTGTACGATCTGCAGAAATTTGTTCCGTTGGTCTGGGTGTTTTCTATGTATAAAAAAAAATATCTATCTATGTAATGTATAATATTACGTATATCAGTTATCTAGTACCCATAACACTAGCTCTGCTTACCTTGGGGCTAGATAATGCTGTGTGAATTGTCCAGCATTATTATTTATTTATTATTTATTTTATTTATTTATTAGAGTAAAAAGACCAGCCGAGCGATTCCGGTAAAATATCTTAATCAATGGATCGCCATCCGGGGAGACTGGGGAGTATCTAAGCTATTTCGGTTTCTATCACAAGAGTTACAAAAATTAACACAGACTATATCGACGAATTGTCGACGTAGCTGTCAACTTTCAAATATCATATGATAATATGTCAAACTCAATTGTAATGTTTTTTTTAAGTTTATGTTACTTTGATTTGACTTTATTTAGTTTAAATAATACGGTAACACCAATTATATTAATTAAAGGACAAGTTCATTATTATGATAGATTAATAGTATTAAACAAGAATAAAAAAAACAATTAAAAATAAAATTTCACAGACACAATCATTTATACATCACGCTCAAAACTATCCACGAATAGGTCGCAGTCTGGGCTGATGTTCAGGAGAGAGTTAAATGCAGCGAGAATGCGCGGGATGGGTGATGCGGTGCGCGCCGACACGTGGAGGACGGTGCCACACCAAACAACCTGTGCTTCCGGATCCGACAGTAGTTTTTGGGAACGTTGAAACTACACAACGCATCACTCAGCTCGGGGTGTCTATTCTGCCATACAAGATCTTACAAGCCATGGACATCTGATCAAAGGCACGCCGTGTCTCCATTGAGTTGTACCCAAGAAAACCTTGAAAGAACTTTGTGGAATTGCAGAATTGATGTAATCGAACAAAATAAGGGCAAGTGTGAGTAACGTAACAATTGACATTTACCTAGGTTATATCTTGACGTTGACGTTAAAAATTCCTTCTTCCATCATACCCCAAAACGTTGTTTTTATTATATAGGTTGTTATAATTTTTAGTACCATATTGGCAACCGAAATCGTTAACGAAGATTCTTCTGCGAATGGGATATTTTACCGTAATCACTCGGCTGTACGTAGCATATGCAATGGGAAATGGGGAATGGCCACTGGCTTCGGCCTGAAGTGGTTCGAACAAGGAAACGTAAATTTTAAACGCTTTTTTTATAATAAAAGAAAGTACCTACGCAAATAACAACGTCATTTCAAACTCAATTATAGTAATATGTATTCTAAACTCGTAGCACTACGTCTCGTAGCAAACTATGTAGTCCTGTAGCACATGTCGTAGAGGGGCTACGGCGTAGCCGGAAGCTGACGTCAGCGGAAATGAAAGCCTGAAGGCTTCCGGCAACATAACGCCTTATTAATGGCGTTTCTTACGGAGCTGAAGGTGGAACGCGTCTATACAAATAGCGCGCACATTTACTAATTATTTGATGCGGTTTTTTCAATAGATGGAATTATTTAAGAGAATGGTTTTAGGTATAATACAAGCATAATATAGTACTTGTTCGAAGCCGGGGCGGGTCACTAGTCAGTCTATAAATCAGGTGATATACCAGTGAATGTGCACGGAAAAGACCAATAGGAATCGTTCCACCATAACGGCATATTTTGCTGATAACGATATTGTTGGTCTCATTTCCTGAGGATTTAAGGTTATTATTATGAGCTCGGTAGCCTAAGGTAGCGAATTATTTAAACGGACTTATATTGTTGGGAATAAGCAAGGAAAACTTTTCAAATAGGCCGTTACGTACGTAAGTACTTTATTTTAGTCTATAGGATCTTGGCGACCTCAATGGTACAGCGGATGAAAAATCTCCTGTGATGTATGATGTTCGATTTCCGTCGCGGGAAACATGTTTGTACCTGGAGATATTTGTTCCGGGTCCGAAAATAATTTGTGCCCCATTGTCAAAAAAATCATTTTCCTGAAATTGTAATCTAGTTTTGATAGGCTAACCTATGATCTGATTTTAATAGTAATTTTCTTATTAACAAAAAAATAACAATTAAATAATGGAATTAAATGAAAACTAGTATTTACAACTGAAACTGGGCTAACAGGCTGTTGCAAACAATCAACAGGTAGCTCAACTGATCCATATCAATACCAGTCGGAAGCGTGCCCAAGACACTGGCTGCATTGCCCTGCTGTATGGCAATGCTGGATGCGCTGTGCCAGATACTCACCAGCTCTCGGGTCAAGCGTCGCCAGACAACTCACTATGAAGACTAAAAGAAAGCTGAATTTTGAACTAATCAAAACTTTGATTGCTAATAGTAGTTGGAATATTTGGCACTCAGATACACTAAGTTGACTATCTAGACTTTACCCTAAATTCAAAATTCAAAGTGCTTTATTTCCTTTATACCTTACAGGGCTCTTGAACACGTCACAAAAACTCATATTGTATAAGTAAAACTAGGAAATAAAGTGATCACTTCGATTTTTTGTCCACTTCAATCTTTTCAAGGAAAAAATCTTTTTAAAGAAGCTGACGAGAAACCTTTACCTTGTTAAAATGTTAGTTTTCGAGTTGGAGCAAAACTCATCCCAAGCTTTTTTATCGTCTAGATAATCTGATATTTTATAGTAAGCCTTTTTAGAAAGGATATGTTTGACAACTTGTTTGAATTTATTTATTGATAATTTTTGCAACTCACTTGGAGTTTTGTTGTAGAAGCGTATACATTGCTTTAGTTATATTTATATTTATTCCTTTAATTTTGTAATATGCTGTAAAATTTTGCTCCAAGTACCAGTGAGCCTAAAAGTCGCCGGAGGTGTGAGCCCTTGTCTAAACACAAGTTTAATCTAAACTCAGTTATAGCAAGGTGTCATTATCTTTGACCCTGATAGGTTTAATACAAGTATGTTTGTACTACAGAGACGCTAGTCTCGTCGTTAGGATAAGGAATTAAATAGCCTATAAGTCCCGAGTTTGTAAACCTCAGTTTGTAAACATCTTTTGTGAATAAATACATTTTATTATTATGACACTTCATTTATTTTAAATCTTGTTAAAACATACAATTTTTTACTATAGAAAATATAATATTATAAAACTATTCTACAGTAAAAAATATATATATCAAAACGGTAGAACGGTAGAAGCACAGAATTCGAAACGAGAGATTACTTTCCGCATTAGAAACCCTGAAACACACATTTACATCACAATCCGCAAAAACCAAAAAGTTTGAGTTGTATAACGCTTGGCATCCCTTGATACGACTTTTAACAACGCGGCAATAAGACATAGAAATGAAACTGAAGAACGAAGCACCTGTTTTTTGACTGCTGACAAAAAATAGGGGTTTTATATGTTTGTGTTGTGTCGTGTATTTGTTTCTATCTGTGGCTACGCTGCCACAGATAGAAACAAATACACGATTTTGATGAAAACCGGTGTGGATGTATAAATACTAGCAATATATTAATTCACAAAAAGAATAACTCCATACTCCAAGGAGTTATTCTTTTTAACATAAAAGTACAATGTTTTTTTTTATGTTTTTATTTATTTAGGAAACAAACAGTTATAATAATAATGATTACACTAAGGACTTAAAAATAATACACAAACCAGTAAATGTTTCCACCATTAAAAAAAATTATACAAAAATAGTGGCACTGAGACGTGTGTGGAACTTAACAGTTGCAGATTGACAATGGGTTATTTAATGATAATAAAAAACAAAATCTCCTTGGAAATTGTGGATTAGATAAAGCATATTATATCGTATATTATACTAATCCTTATAATAGTATAGTATAGATGGTTCAATGAATGTAAAGTCATCGTCGAAGACTTACGAATTTTGGAATATTTACTTTTTTTTCCTTTACGACTTTTTATACCGCAGACATAGAAATGAAATCAGAGAGAAAAGTTAATACTTTCTAAAGACTTTGAAAATGATGAGGACTTTTAATATCACGGCACGACGACGTGATATTAATACAAAACATTTAACTAAGAACTCGAGTATCACTTCTAACCACATTATTATCTACCGCTCGAGCCATAATCTCTTTTCAGAAAAAGTTTATACATTTTCCCAATATAGAAGTTTTCAAAAGTTTTATTATTTTGTACAGAAAATGGAGTTTTTCGGCAAAGGTCTGTTGTTCTCGATCCTAACGTGTATTGTTGGAAAATAAATACTTACATTTCAACGACGGCTTCTATTGCGCAGTGAGCGAATGTCAAGATGAAAAGCAGAAGGTGCGGTTCCCGGGGATAAATGTTTGTAAAAATTTAAATAGTAATGTATTAGTTTATAAGTCACTAGTCAAAGTATACACTAACTAGTGGTTTATTTTCCTTTTTCCACTAGTGGATAAAAATTGAAGTGGACAAAATCAATAACACCTTATTTCTTTTTTTTTACTGATATACAATCTTTATTCAGAAAGAAAATAACAATCAAATAACAAATTTAAATTAAAACTAGTATTTACAATAGAAACAATTAAGCCATCTGCAAACTGTTGCAAACAATCTACAGGTAGCTCAACTGATCCATATCAGTACCAGTTGGAAGCGTGCCTAAGACACTGGCTGCATTGCCCCGCTGTATAGCAATGCTGATGCGAAAGACACTTAGAATCCAAACGATCACTTATAATAAGAATTATAGTTGAGCTGAGAATTTACAATTTCGAGGCCATAGAAAACTGAAACTAAGCTGTCAATCTCCAAAAGTCCTGCTCCGGTATTTTAAGGAGCTGGGCTGGTTAGGGCCTGGTTAGACAGGGGGATAATGCAAAATACACTCTATGCGAGAGTCAGTGCAGATCCCAGTTACCCCACTTACAATCTGGCCAAACATCTATACAACGGTACAACTCACAAAATTTCGCTTTTATCAATATTGAAGTTGGAAAAGAATATTAGTATGTGAGTAGGATAGTAGGATAAAATAGGATAGAAGAATGTCAATGACAAAGGACAACCGCCCATATCTACTATATGTATTTGTCCTCGCCTAATATAAATCTTTTCCACGGACAAAAAATATTACCTGTTTCCGAAACACCTCTCATGAAATATGAAAATCCCTGAAATTCATAACATTCGGCAGTTTTCCTCAACATTTCATATGTCTTTGTCATTCAAACGAAAGTTTCCATGTGGATAACCTTATTTATGTTGGCAAAATAGTCTTTCAGAGCTTTGCTATGTTTATTTTATGAGATCTTGCCATTTGAAACCCCAGCTTTATAACGCTTTCGTTCGATTTTGTGATATGTAAGGCTTTTGTCATCACGTTGACCAAATTGGACCTCAAGGCAATTATAATGTTCAATATTTTTAGAGATTGCAAATAATCCAGAAATATGTTCTACGACTTTTTCTTCAAAATGCGAAAGATAAAAAAACCTAAGCCTAAGAAAATGTCAATCGGCCGGAACTAAGTCAGTTAAATCGATATCGATACAGAGTGAGTAAATCATCCCTTCAGGTAGTCTCGGTACCTACATAAAAACACAAAGCTTGTAAAAGTCAAAATTCAAATTCAGAAATTCGTGGGTGACCTTATGACTCAAGCAATAAGGTCAATAATGCATTCTTGTTATAAAGAAATTTGGCATAAATTACCATAAGTATAAAACTATCTCGTGTCGAAAACGCCCACTAGTCTCGTGGGAGTAACCATAGAGCTTGCGAAAAAATGTTAAATACTCGTTTATTTGGACATAGTTATTCAATATAAGACTTTATACAATAGTGATATGATTGAAAATAAAACAATACTACCACACGAGGCAATTCCATTTTTAGGGTTCCGTACCTCAAAAGGAAAAAAGGAACCCTTATAGGATCACTTTGTTGTCCGTCTGTCCGTCTGTCCGTCTGTCAACCCACTTTTCTCAGAAACGCGTAGAGTTATTGAGTTGATATTCACATCATATACGCAGGCTCGTAACCTCTTGAAGCCTCAATATAAATCAAACTTCTAAGTCAACGCAATCAAGAGTTACAGCTGTTTATGTCTATTTTTTTTCAATTTTCCAAGGGAATCACATGCACACAAAACCTATAGGGTACTTCCCGTTGACCTAGAACCATGAAATTTGGTGAGAAGCAAGGTCTTATAGTACAAGCAAAGGAAAAAATCCGAAAACCGTAAATTTGTAATTTATTCAAAGAAAAAATATTTTTTTAATCTTGCCATGGACTAAAAACCTATAGGGTACTTCCCGTTGACCTAGAACCATGAAATTTGGTGAGAAGCAAGGTCATATAACACAAGTAAAGGAAAAAATCCGAAAACCGTAAATTTTTAGTATATTCCCTGAAAAAATAATTTTCGAATCTCGCCATGGACCAAAAACCTGTAGGGTACTTTCCGTTGACCTAGAACCATGAAATTTGGCAAGAAGCAATGACTTATAGCACAAGTAAAGGGAAAAATCAGAAAACCGTAAATTTGTGGTTTATTCATACAAAATAGTACATTGTTACACTAGGGTTGGACGTAACTTATTTAGTCTCGAGACGCCAATAGTTCGAGGGACTAAATAAGTTACGTCATAATCGTTATCAAATCAGAAAATTATTGTGCCTTATTCGTCTGGATTTGACTGATTTCTTTGCTAAAGAGTTTGTACGGAACCCTTGATGCGCGAGTCTAACTCGCACTTGACGTTTTATTTTTTCATATACTTGATTATTTCGGAAAATGGATGCACTATGAAAATATTTTGCAACGATTCGATTGGAGAGATGGACCGATTGGAGGAGATAATTATTATTTACACAAAAAAATACTCGCATGTGAAAAGAACCAACATCTTTTAGTCTGTTCAAGGTGTTTGATTTTTTTATAAAGACGCTGAGCGCACAGGTAGGCATTTTTATCAGAGCTCCTCGGCCATAACGATACATGAGACTGATGAACTCGATTATAGAAGTAGTTTTTATAAACGACGTTGATCAAAAAATCATGGTCCTTGGCAGAGGGGTAAGATCCTTTAAGGCGAGTCCTTTGGTTATTTTGTCAAAGCCTTGATCGTAGCTAGCCGAGCCAAGGGGGGTGATTTCCTCTGTCCACGCTCTGAGCCGCACTTATTGTGTACTCTTTGCTTCATGTATAAAATGTACTTAATGACGTCTGTTTGACGTACTATGCATTATTATATTTTATTACTTTAGTACTTACAAAAAGTATATTTTTAACACAGGAAAGTACTTTATTTATAGAACTGTATTTTATACTATGTTGATTTTACTAAAATTTTAGGGATTATTGATTAGAGTTTTAGCAAAATCCTCAGCTGTTTGTAAGGGTTGATAAATAACAAATTACCTACTGCTAATCGTGATAAGGAAAATTTGAAGATGTGTAATATACTACCAGAAGTTGAGAGATGTTGTGTGTGTTGTTCATTACGAATAGGAATGTTATACATATCCGTATTGGCTATTGTAAGTTTTTTTTTTTTTTTTTATGTATTTTATGTGTTTTTAATAAACGTAGTCCTAGCATGTTGCAAGTTAGGTAGGTACACAACGGGCTACGGTTTACGGCTCTAAGCCTCTCCCGTACACATAATACCCGTACATAAAATACATTTTTTAGCAGCAAAAACACGTTACGGTATAGGTAGGTAGGTGGATTAACATTGTTTTGTGATACAATGGCCTATTTAACTGATAGAAAAAAGATATTACTGAGGATATGACGACCGATGTGGCGCGGTGGGTGAAGGCCTACCGCTGCGACGCAGAAGGTTGCGGATTCGATTCCCGCCTCGGGACAAATGTGTGTACGATCTGCAGACATTTGTTCAGGGTGTTCTGGTCGTTTTCTATATATAATAAAAAATATCTATCTATGTATTGTATTATATTATGTTATCAGTTATCTAGTACCCATAACACAAGCTCTGCTTAGCTTGGGGCTAGATAATGCTGTGTGAATTGTCCAGCATTATTTATTTATTTATTTATATAGAGACACTGTTTTTGACTTATAGTTCTTACACTAGGCGGAGTCTGTGTGAGATCCAAGCTGGTGATCTTGCAGACACAAGCAGGTACTTTGTCTCGGTGTGAAACGTACAATACTTAGTTAACACTTAAATTATCTTATCTAGTGCTTCAGTACAAAAGTGAGAGAGTCTAATAATTTTAGCAGTACAAAATAAATAAATTACCTTATGTTTTACTAGCATTTTGCCCGCGGCTTCGTTCGCGTAGAAGTAACTATTTGTATTGTTCTTCAATCTAATCCTACTAATCAAAAGCCAAGGTACGAATTTCAAACTTTAATAAAGCCATTTACCTAATTTTCATGAATATTTTGATATATCCTTAAAGACTTGTTCAATCGTTTTTTTCATTTTGGTTTTCTCTCTAGTCTAGTCTAGTATAATCTAGTCTAGTCTAGTTTAAGTTGCAAGCAAATCGGGCCACTGGTTAAAGAGTTACAATAAACACCAAAAAAAGATTCATAGAAACATTTATCAAAAATCAGACAAGAGTTTATTGAAAATTCCTGAAACACGTATTTTAATTTATTGTGTTATTATATTATATACAAAGAAAATTTCAGGATAGTAGCTTTAAAAATTGAAAAGTTACAGCCATTTCAATTCAGAGCCAAACTACGAACCTCAAACTTTAATAACCCGAATAAAGCCCTCTTCAGGAAATACTTGAAAAACCCCAATTACGTGTTCAATAATATTATATTTTTAGCATTCTCTGTAAGTTTCAAGCAAATCAGGCCACTGGTTAAAGAGTTCCAAAACACACAAAAAAAACTTCAAACCCCCTTTTTAAACCCCTTAGGGGTAAAATTTCCTAAAATCCTTTCTTATCGGGAGTATGTGTATTAAGAGCTCCAAATTTTAGCTTTCTAGCATCAGCGGTTTGGGCTGGGCGTTGTCCCCAGAAAATCGCTTGTTCCTTTAAATATTAAGATTTGATGGTGAAAGGTTTATAGAAGAAATGGTTTACTTTGATTTTGAACTACCTGAAAATCTAAAAAACAAAACTATTATGTTCTTATGATTTAACAAATAAAAATTACCTAACTTATTATTCTGAGAAAATCCTCAGTGTCCATGTAATTTATGGTCAAAAGCCATTTGAATATAGTTTGTTTGGCTTCATTTAGTTTTAGTTCTTGCCCATAGCACAAGCTCTGCTTAACTTGGGACTAGATAATGCTGTGTGACTTGTCCAGTGCTATTTATTTATTTAGCTTCCATACAGTCAAGGCCCTCGAAATGCGCTTGTAAGTTGTTGGCAGGTTCTGGTCACCACCGCAGTCCGCGTTAGTCTGCCGGATGAGCTCCTGGAGAAAACTGACGTAGTGTCGGTAATTCATAATTCAACTCAATACACCATTCAATAACGATTATTTTAAATAAGCACCAAGACAAATCTAATTGAATACTATAAACAGGTTTATAAATAGTAATTGTTATCAAATAAGAAATAAAGGTGTTATTGATTTTGTCTACTTAAATTTTTTGTCCACTAGTGGAAGAAGTGGAAAATAAAGCACTAGTAAACATATGTACATATATGTGACTTATAAACTAATACAATATTTACATATATATAAGTCTAAAAATAATGTTATTTAGATACAGGTCAATATTTGTATAAGCTCCAGCTTAATAAAATTACTTTTATTTAATTTCATTTAATATTATTTTCCTTATATGTGTAGTATTGTCGGTGCGGAACTGGGCGACATCTGACCAAGCATTTGACATCATTGATGTCATTATCTATAGAGTAATAGATAAAACAGGTACTTACTATAAATTTCCGAATTAGTCAAGTAGCAGCACCAAATCACTTAAAGTGCAAAACTCGAGCACAGCTGGAGTTTTTTTAGCCAAAACTCGAGCACAGCTGGAGTTTTTTTAGCAAAATATTTATTCAATATTCCTCGAAGCCTGAGGAAGTTTCTTAAGCAGAAAAAAAAAGTAAATATGCTTGAAAAAATATTTAACTACCCAATTATATTTACCGCTAATAACGCCGCCAAGCACAGTTAGTAAAAAATTCAATTTATTACAGACGGCACATCATTATTTGATTCGGCGCCGATGATGATCACTTCTTCCACTAGTGGACAAAAAATTGAAGTGGACAAAATCCATAAGTCAAAAAGTCAAAAGTCAAAAATTCTTTATTTCCATAAATACAAAAATGTACACTTAGAAACAGTCAAATTCTTAAAATAAAACACTGAGACGGAAATAAAGTGATATTTTTGATTTCTGTCGCTTCGGTATGTAGACTAAAGTAAAGAAGCGACGAAGAAACCTTTAGCCTGTTAGTTGTTATTTTTCGAGTTAGAACAAAACCCGTCCCAAGCTTTTTTATCTTCTAAATAATCTGATATTTTGTAGTAAGCCTTTTAGCACAGAAAAGTTTTGACAATTTGTTTGAATTTATTAATTGATAGATTTTGCAACTCACTAGGAGTTTTGTTGTAGAAGCGTATACATTGCCCTTTGAAAGATACATTTATCTTTTGAAGCCTGGTTGTGGGCACAGCGAGTTTATGTTTATGTCTAGTATTAATATTATGTATATCGCTATTTTTAGGGAAGCTTTTGATATTTTAGGTTTATTAAAAGTTTATTAAAGGTTTAATAGTTTAGTTTTATTATATACTTCTTTAGTAGGTTTTAGATATTTATAATGATACAGTGTTTTTATAATTTTGTTTTGTGTCCTTTGCAGAGGATTTAAATTTGTATCAGCGGCAGATCCCCAGATTTTGATAAGATAATTTAAGTGTGATTTGACTAAGGAAT
This sequence comes from Eupithecia vulgata, assembly GCA_946478455.1. Classification (NCBI taxonomy): domain Eukaryota; kingdom Metazoa; phylum Arthropoda; class Insecta; order Lepidoptera; family Geometridae; genus Eupithecia; species Eupithecia vulgata. The sequence continues at coordinate 3,219,665 of OX297881.1, forward strand.
TATAAATAATTGATCGTGCTTTGACCGGAATGCAGTGTGTTACATGGCGTAATGATATTAGTAAGGCCGTTAACTTTGACTTGACGTGATTGATGTGGGATTTCCATGTTAGTTTGTCATCCAACCATAAGCCGAGATATTTTTCTTTATCGCTTTGTTTAATTATATCATTATTTAAGACAAGAGGGGTAAAATTGGGAATAGGTTTGTTTATTGCAGCAAAAATCATGTACGATGTTTTTTTGGTGTTGATTGTTAAGAGATTAAATTTAAACCACTCGTTAAGTATATTTAGGTCCTTTTGAGCGTCGGTCATTATGTTCTCAATCGATGTATCAAAATAAAACAGGCACGTATCGTCGGCATAGAGGGTTAAGTGTCCAGATAAGCCTATTCTATTAATATTATTTAAGTAAAGTAAACTTCATCATGACGGATAGCAGGCACATATTATAGATGTCAGTGATAAATAGGTTCAATACCGGATCTGATCACCGACTCTTCCGAGGCTCTCTGTGTATCAAACTGAAGCTAGAGAGAAATCGTCTAATGAAGGCCACACGCTCCGACCTGAGTCAATCCAAATCATGGCGGGCACTGAGAAGTTTCAAAAGCTTCCCAGGAATAGATTTGTTGCCTTAGAACCTACTGATAACACTGACGAGACCCTACACAATCTGGTAAAAACGTTGAGGGACGAGGACATAAAGTTCTGCAAAAGGCAGCGCACTGGCAGGAAGTCTCAACTCTTGGATGAGACTCTAGGGCTGATGAAAAAAAGACGAGAAACCACCCCAACCGACTTTGCCAGAGAAGTCAGACCTGAACAAGCAAATTGCGAAGATGGTACGGCGCGATCTTAGGAGCTCCAACAAACGCGTCATTGAAAAGGCAATAGAGCGAAACAGACAATCTGAAGTATTCACTGAGCAGCTTGGCAGGAGCAGCCTGGCAAAGCTTAAAAAGCACATTGAGAGAACCGTATTGTTGAAACCGGTGATCTTAGCTGAGATCGAGGATTTCTGTAACCGTTTATACGCTGCACATGCCCCTCATGCCCAGCGATATGACCACGGTTCCAAAGCCACCCTGACACGCCACTACACCGACGAACTACCAGACATCAGTCAATACGAGATCCTGTTGGCTCTGAGGCAGTTCAAAAATGGAAAAGCCCCCAGTGAAGACGGTATATGATCAGAGATTTTGAAAGCGGAGGAACCCCTGTTTTACAGGAATTATAGAACCTCTTAAATGCCGTCCTTCACAGTGGGAGAACCCCAAAGGCATGGAGCGGGAGCTTTAGGTGATACTCTTATTAAAGAAGTGAACCCTCCTTAAAAATAACAGACCCATATCGCTCCTGAGCCATGTCTATTTGTTGTTCTCACGAGTGGACACGAATCGTCTCTATCGGCTCGAACGAGTTCCAGCCACCGGAACAGGTTGGGTTTCGCGGAGGATAATATGGTACCGTAGACCACATACACCATACATACACACAGTTAGGCTGATTATACAGAAGTCCGAAGAGTGTAATCAGCCCCTGTGTCTGGCCTTTGTGGACTATGAAAAGGCTTTTGTATCTGTTGAAACCTGGGCTGTTCTGGAATCCTTACAGAGATGCCAAATAGACTATCGTTATAACGAGATGCTGAGATGTCTTTATGCTCATCATTGTCTCGAAAAAGCGAATGTATTTTGCCTTAAAGGTTAAAAGTGTTTACATTAATATAATGTATAGAATCCTTTATGGTGTTTCCTCCCTTTACACATAATTTGTGTTGTGTTGTATGAATGATATTTAAGTACCTACCTAACATGTTAAATTAATTAAATAATGTTAATTACAACGACATCAAGAGTGTCAATAGGTACCTACGGTGGATTAATAAATGAAATCGACGACCGATGTGGCGCGGTGGACGAAGGTTAGAGGACGCAGAAGGTTGCGTGTTCGATTCCCGCCTCGGGACAAATGTGTGTACGATCTGCAGTTCAGGGTGTTCTGTTCGTTTTATATATATAATAAAAAAATATCTATCTATGTATTGTATTTTATTATGTATATCAGTTACCTAGTACCCAACACAAGCTCTGCTTAGCTTGGGGCTAGATAATGCTATGTGAATTGTCCAGCATTATTTATTTATTTAAATAAAATGAAATACCCTGTATTCTTTTAGTGATCTCAATATGATTTGGTACTCTCAATAATAGTATTTTTCATTAATTATTTAAAACATCACTGGATTAAAATTATTCTAGTATTTCTTAACGTCGAAATACGTGAATTCATTAAAAACGTTAAAAGTCAGTTATTATTCACTATTCCGATATTTTTTGGATTGTGTTGTTTGTTTTTTGCTTGCTTCCTAGTATCCTTCTAGCAGTATTAAACTCTAGCAGTATTGCATTAGGTTTGTATGGAAAGCGAAATAATAGTGTTTTATTTTACTGCGTTTTGCGATTTCGTGGAGTACGAAGTGAATGAACGCCACCATATTTGGCACTTAGTAATATATTAGCATCCTACTCACACCATGTCCAATTTTGGTCTTAGCAAGAGTCAAATAACACATTGCAACATTTTCAGAACCCTACACTGTGCTTGGCCTGACACGCACTTGGCTGATTTTATATTTGTTCAATGTTTTCAGATGACTGGGTCCATAGCATTGACCTTGATTGAAAAAAACTCTGATTTTTTTCATCACGCAATGCAAATCGATACTTCAAAAATACCGCATACTTATCCACAGGTTGTGGACGACACAAGCCTGGCATATGCGTACTGGCGTAAGATTTACTGATACCTAGTTATAAGGCTTGACTGATGGTTATGGTGGGTACAGACAGACTGATATTCACGTCCGTTCGACGCTGCGACTATGCGCCTGCACCCCGCAACGTAGATTCCACATCTTCGTTGCGGTGTGCGGGCATACCTACGCGGGCAGGGGGGCGCTCCGAGAGGTCCCAGCACTCCCAGCAGCGATGTCAATTTATCACGCTTTACTGGCGTGAACATCTGTGGCGAATCGATTGACTCGCTCGTCACAACCGACTAGAGATGAATCTCACAAATAAAGTTGGATTCATCTCTAGTCGGGTGACAGACAAAAAATATTCTATTGAGTTTTCTCCGGTTGTAACACCAAAATCCTTTTATCACGTTTAATCATCTTTACTTATGAAACTGCCGTTCTGCAGTACAGCAGGTTTACCCTTGAATCCAATCCCAATCGACTGACAGATCGACTTCACATTGTAAATTACAGTGGCACACATCTTCGAACAAAAATAATGAACTTTATGTCTATGGTCTTGTCTACGGGTTCACATATCCTATATATCAATTCCCACCCCCTTCCTTCACACTTCTTTCCTCTCGTCTCTGAAAACAGTGACAACCAACGCCATATTGGTTTTGCTATGTTTGTTTACTTTGTTTGAATTGTTTGTTTGCGTCGAGCTCGTTCATATTTGGCTCCCTAAAATTCTTTTCGAAACTTCTGAAAAAAAAAGAAGCTGTCATTCATGATTATGTGAGCTTTTTAGTGTCGAAATCTTATCTATGGGAGTGCCCCGTCAATACGTAGTATCTTCTTAGTTTATGCAGTGGCAGAATGAAATATCACGATCAAGTAAAATGATAAATTACTTCTTTAATAAATTTCCTCCATTGGAATAACAATGAATAGTAGGGCCTACCTACCATCAACTTGAGGAGAGTATTTCGCCTTTGCCTTATGTCTTCTCGATGAGCATTGGTTAAAATATCACTTATAACTAAATAATTTAACTAAATAATTTGCCTGTGCCATTTTCTCGTTTAAAATCACTCTGTAAATCACTAACATCCTCGCACAATCGCTAAAAAGTTAACTTTTGGCAACTGTGAAATTCGTATCGCAAACTCGATTCCGTTTTCAATACGAAACTTCAAAATCGCGGCAAGAGAGCCAAAAAAGTTGATAGTTTCGAGAAGAGTCGATTTCATTTAGTTCCATAAAGTTCCACCAATTTCGATTCCAATCGTACGCTAGTTGCGCGGTCAAGAGTACCAAATGGCACGATTTCGATCCCAATTTCAAATTACGATTGGAATCGAGTCTCAAGAGTTGGCCTGCTGGTCATTTCAAATCATAACAATTTTTGTTTGGCTATGAATTCTAATTTCAAATTAAATTCATTTTAAAAAAAATATTTCTTTTTTCACTATTATTCATTTGTTTATTGATTAGCTTCATATTATCGTTGGTATTAAATCTTTTTTTGGCAGCAACGCCGCACAAGCGGCACGCAACATCAAAACGTTTACGGAGTGAATACTACAAAAAAACACACCGCTGGTTTGCCCCCATCCCTTCTCAAAATTTAGACTTGAAAATTTAACTCCGTGGCCGTCTGAAAACTTTGGTCGACAAAGACGAATTCAAGGCAATCGTGGAAGCAAATGGTACTCAATCTACGGCTAAATTATCAACAGCTTTCGACGTTAGCGTCAAATCAATATTGGTGCATCCGCATCAAAATGGCAAAGTAAAAAAGTTTGTTATGTGTTCTGTGTACGTTTCAGCAATGTGAATCAAAATAACTGATGCGTACTCTGTCTGAGCTTCCAACATAAACCAAACGCGTGCACCTACTATCAAAGGAAACTGAGTGACTAGTCATTCTAGTAAACTTAAAAAACTGGCATTTAAGTCACAGGGGATCACGTGATCATGAAGCGAGAAAATGAATACAACTCCTTCTAAATATCTATACCAAAACACAAAGTTGAAATTTTCATGAACACAAAACTGTGGAACGAAGTCATATCTTTTCGTCATTTTATAGACGTTAAACATAGAGCGTATGCATTGAGGTCCAATGGGGCACGAAAACTGCATAAGTCTAATATCACATAATGGGTCACAACTGTCAATTCATCAGTTTCATTTGCAAGTCAATAAATAGATCTATTGACTGCGTGAGGGACCTTTGCTGTACGGTGGACATCGTGGCGTTGCAGCAGACGTGGTGGCTGCCACACGACTTACCTCTGCTAGGCACCATCAACCCAGAGTTCGCGTACACTGGAAAATCTGCAGTAGACACATCGGCGGGACTCCTGAGAGGAAGACAATAGGGTGGAGTGGCGAATCTGTGGCGCAAACGGTAACATCACTGAACACTTGTCCAGTGATGTTAAGTGACAATGTAATGTATCTATGGATTTTATTATCTGAAATAAATGAGTTTATAAAAAAATAATGTAGGTTTATTTCACCCATGCTCTTCAACCTGTACGCAAATGAGCTGATCGTGGGGCTCAGCAATGCGCGTGTCGGCTGCTCAGAGTTGATGTGTGTATGAACGACATCAGCTATGCAGACGACATGGCGCTGCTGTGTCCAACGATCAGCGCCCTCCGGAAGCTCTTGTTCATCTGTGAGGAGTACGCCAATAAGCATGGACTTGTGTGTAACTGCAAGAAGAGTGAATACGTGGTATTCAAGGCTGCAGTTAAGGTTCCAGCCTCGGTCCCCAGTTTGAGACTCAACGGTCTTGAACTAAACAGAGTACCTACACAGATTCATGGCGCTCATTTGGGGAGGCCTATGTCTAGCAGTGGACTGATAGGTTGATGATGATGATGATGAAATACTTGCAGACAGTATAATTTTTACGGTTTAAGGTTTCCAACACCATTGGGAGACTCACCAATGTTATGTTGGTACGGGTTCAGATGTCCTTATTTGTCTTGAAACCTGGGATGCTTCGATAGCGCCTTCTAATTTTACTGGAAATTAAATATTCGTTGTATAACCAGTGGTGCGTTGCTGGTGCGCCCCAAATGCACATTTTTGTTCTGTGCATCTGTGGTGTAGTCCAGATCAAAGGTAACCTGAAGCCTGTGTTTTGTTTTATAACAAAAGTTTCTTTTTGTAGATTTCGAGTTCCATAATCGACAATTTTATACTAAAAAGGGGTTTACCCAAAAGCAAAAGGACGATGTGGCCGATGATAAAGTGCGCCTCCTTATCACCTTACTTAAAATATTCTGCTACGTTTCATTGGGATGGATAGTGATGGGAGCGGTGCTATTATTAGCCACTCTAATGGTAATTTCCTTATTTCACGAGTAAACCGGCTTCGAAAAGAGTAATAGGTGTAATTTTCAGCTGTATCTATTATTTTAATGTTCGTTGATTTCTCTGTTAACTATGGACCGATTTTGATGATTAAACAAAAATTAAAAAAACGTGTTAATTAAGTCAAAATTCCATAAAAAATTACGAGAAGTGGTGTCATTTAATTCTAAGGTTTTCATTATTATTAAGTGTAAGAATACCTACGCTGGACACTGGACTCGCGTGCATTACGCGTGGAGGTGGAGGAAACGCCTCTCCATCTGCTAGGAGAGTGCGGAGCGCTAATGCAAAAACGTAGCATCCACCTGGGCAAGCACCTGCACCGCCCAGATGAACTAAGAGACATCACCCCGAAGAAAATCCTATAGTTCCTAGCAGCTGCAAGGGTTAATGGCTAATTATTATCGCCGCAGCTTCAGGGTTGAACGTATAAAGTGGCGATCACAATAGGCCTATCATGGCCGCAGTGACACACAAGCCACCCAAAGCAAATAAAAAAAATTACGCGCGTATCAGGCGCGAGTCAAACGATTTACCCGCTTGCTTCGGGATGCTTGTGGACGCGATGTCACGTTTATAGCGATTCGTAGCACTTTCGTCCCTTCTGGACAAGGAAATCAATTATTATTCCAAAACTTTGGCGGGACTTTTGACTTGGTGGCACAGTAATGGTTAGCGCATTTCCGTATTTATACCATTTATGTAAATACTAAATAATAATTTATGCTTGACAATCAATAAATATTGTAGTAATTATCTTAGTGTCCGTGATGGTAGCGTACACATACCGAATTCGTGTTTGTTGTTATGCCTATAATAGCGTATAAATAGAGAATCAGTGCAAAAGTAAAATAAATAGTGCCTCCTTGGTTTAAGAAATAATGAACATTGTTTGTGGGTACGCCAGCATAACGATCAAGCTAGCGTACACACGACCGTTCTCAAAAACGGCTTATAGTATAGCAACAAAAGTTATACACAAAAATAGAGTATGAATAGCGTCTGCGCTATGCAAAATTTCATAATGATTGCTTTCATAGGAACAGAGATATGGAACAAGACTATAAAATAACACTCGAGCTGGCGTTATGCTAGCGTACCCATTAAAAACCGAAATAGTTCTTGTAGAAAACGAGGTTTTCTTAATGTAAATGTTATATGTATAAATAGAGTGTGAAATACTTCCTCTCCCAGTAGTCATACTTTATGTAAATTCATAGTGAAACAATCTAAAAAGTTGACGTGAAGTTCTAGGAACAAATTTATTATGGTATTACCACAGAGCAAATACAGAGAGGATAATATTTGTATTGTTTTTTTATCCCTGGGGAGTTCCCCAGGGATAAAAAACAATACAAATATCAGCCCGATCTGCTGTGCGATTACGCGAGAATCTTACATTCACATTGAATGGGTCATCCGGGGAGACTGGGCATAAACGATATTGGTTTCCAATATAGCACTAAAAATATACATTGATTTTTCTGTCTTGCACCAACTTTCATGTATTGTAGTTTATTACTGTTTTCCAATTATCTAATTATATGGCATGAAGTCGATTGAATTTGAAATATTTTAACGTTGACAGCTTTGTCGACGGTCGGCTCCATATGGTCAGAAAAATTTATGTGTTTATTTTGAAACCATGTGATAAAATTCGAAATCGTTTATACAAGCCTGTCTACTCGGATGGCGATCCATTGAATGGGAGATTTCAGCGTTATCGAACAGCCATATTGTGATGTGTTGATAATATACATTTAATTTTCAGGGTGAACAATGTCTAGTCCACGTGTTCACAGTTGGGATGATCCTGTTGGTAATCCTGGGGATATTACTAGCCATACCTATGACCTATATGTGTTTGGTGCCGAATACTTACCCAATTAGATCACACTGTATGTGGGAAGATGATGCATGCCTCGTGCGGCATATGGACTGGCTGACGGGTTCTGCTTGCGTTCTTTTTTATTGTTTGTATATGCTTGGTGAGTAGCTTTTTCTTCCTCTCAGTCGTTTTAGATACATATAAGTGTAAGTTTTTCTCATTTGTCATTTTGATTTTGCATTCAAGGGCCGGCGAAGAGCGGAAGTGCGCTGGTCTTAACTTTTTCCATCTAGCCCCCTTTCGCAACGCGCGATAAGGAACTTCGTTCCAAAAATGTGAAGCTCTTCGGGCGAGATTTGTGCGGGTATGAATCTGTCGCTTCGGTGACCATTCAAACAGCGCCGTCGTTTGGCTGCAAAGTTATATTCGCTTTGCACATGCAGCACATTAAGAGGCCAGCGGATGATAGTTTGCCCATACAAACGTACTACCAAAATGATTATTTTCGTAATTAGAAATCTGTAATTCGAGCATATTTCCACCATATCATATTTTTCGTACCTGTTCGAATAGTATTATAGGTCCCTGGGTTTTAGGGTTTTTTCAAGAAAAAATATATAAATAAATAAAAAATGAAAATAAATAATTTCAGTACAAATTTTGATGTTGAAATTTCAAAAGAGACCTAGGAAGGCAAATGGGGAATCAAATGAAAGGTATCGTTTTGACTATTTCAAAACACTTTTTGAAATTTCTGTAAGTATCATACTTTTTGAAATATTTCAAAAAAAGTCGAAAAATTGACCATTCCCCCCCCCTGCCCTATCTCCGAAGATTGCAGACCGATCCATGTACAATGTATTAGGCGTTTGTAGATATCGATCTATATTTTACAGGAAAAATATAGAGAAGTCTGTAATAATAATAGTTTTTGAAAATGGTCAAAAGGGGGGATTTTTTTTTCAAAAGGGGTACCTACCCAAGTGGCATATCAAATGAAAGGTATCGTTTTGGCCTTTTTAAAACACTTTTTGAAATTTCTGTAAGTTTCATACTTTTTAAAATATTTCAAAAAAAGTTGAAAATTTTACCATTCTCCCCCCTCCTATCTCCGAATATTGATTACCGACCCATGTTATTAGGCGTTTTTAGATAGGTATCTATATTTTACAGGAAAATATAGAGAAGTCTGTAAAAATTACCATTGAAAAAAAAAAAAAAACATTGAGAATGGTCGAAAAGGGGGATATTGTTTATCGAAACCTATTGCTTTATCAAATGAAAGGCATTGTTTTGTAAATTTTAAAACAGTTTTCGAAATTGCTGTAGGTTTCGTACTTTTCAAAATATTGCCTTTCGAACTAGGACGGAAAATTGATTGTCCAAATAATTGGCAAATGTTTGAAACCCTCGGCGCGCGAGTTACACTCGCACTTGGCGGATCTTGTTTTTTCTAATAATACACACGTATAGTTAAATGACATGTTTTCATCCTATTTTTTTTATTTAAAACAACAATACCTTACGTTTTATTTGATATATACATAGCTTATACTGTCTAGTTACAGAATAACAACACCACGTCGAAAGTACAAAAAGTTTTCAGTCATCATTTTTGGTATTACGGAACACAATAATTTACGAATTTAATTTGCGAGCAGCTGTCACCGAAGCCTTATAGAATAGAAATACATTTACTTAGACACAGGTACACAAAAGTATAAATAAAATAAAACAAACAAAAAACAATAACAATTTAACATGTATTGAACAGTGCGCGTCGGAATTAAGTATCCCCCATGTCTACAAGATATTTTCTAACTTCTATTCGCTTGTCTTAACACCAATTTTCAAATACAAAAACTAATCAAGCCGCATAGGATCGAACCACCTACCCATTATTATGGAGACACAAATTCCCGACACTAAATCAACTTAGCTATTTAGCTGTTGTAACAATGCGTCGAATTTTGTCTATCGGCCTAATTAGCTCCTAGTTTTAATGCCAAGTCTACGTCGCCCTACGTCTTACCATTATTTTTTTATATCATGGCTGTGGGTAGGGGTTCATTTTGTTGTTTGTAGTGAACGAACAGTATTGTCACTCGTCTATTTCCCTTAACAACATTAGTTTACTAACGAGAGATCGAAATTGTTACTAGTTAACATGTCTGTTCTTTCCATGGAAACAAATTATTTCTTAAGAAATTAACAATATCTATTATAAAAAACCATTCACTGTTTGCAAATGTTATTTGTTATTAAAACTATTATTTCGTTACTTCATTTACTACTTTGTATTGACTGTATTGTGTTGTAGACAAATATTTTATTTATAAATTGTGTTTTTTTCATTAACTTGTCATAAAAGCTATAAAGAATATTATTTATTAAAAATCTTACATAGTGCAATGAAAATAGACAACATTTGAAAAAAAAATACGAATCATTGTTCACGAGGTTCGAACCCTGACCACTCTCATCTTGTATTAATTTGCCTGTTACTGCCACATGGCCAAGATGTTGCTTACTGAACTGCTCGAATTATAAGTAAGGGTTTCAAATGAAAATGAATTAAAATTACAAGTTATAAAAAAATGCGTTTTAAAGATACAAATTTTGTTGGAAACGTCAAAAAATATCAAAAGAAAAAGGAAAATTATAAATGACATGTAGTTTTGATCTCCCTATCTCCAACGATTGGCGGTAGGATTTGAACCCACATCCTACATATAGATAGGGGGATACTTAATTCTGACGCGCACTGTACCTACGTGATACAAAAAAAATGGTGGTAAGTGACTCTGCGCCGAAATAGGGGTTGGCTCAGCGTTTTCTGAACAAAAAAAAAATTCATTTTGCTCAGAGCTGTTTTTCAGCCAAAGACCTTAAATCTGACTGACGAAACGGACAGCAATTTGGTGACGAAAAAAAGAAAACAAAAACATAAAATACGGGTTAAATTTAATAGCAGGTAAATGTGCCATGTAGTATGTACTGTGAAGTTATATAGACAATAATAAAATGTTGAATGATTCTGGAGTAAGCTTATCAATTTACGCATAAAAAGCTTGGTAAAAAACTATAGCAGTGATGTGTCTCTGTTGTGTTGTGTAATTGCAGTTACTACCTATTTAGGGTAAAAACTTCCTACAAATTTTAAGAAAAAGAAGTGTTATGTCGGGTACCAACGCACTATTAAAGCCCAGGGAGAAAAGGAGGGTTATTGACTATATAATCGAGATATTGATATTACGTTGCCATAACAAATGAGTACAACTTGTTCCTATGACGAGTCGCGTTGTAGTCATTTTTCTACTGAGAGCATTTTGCTCTGAGGACGAACCACTGTATTCACTTAAACGTTTCCATAGAATCAATGCGTGCGAAGTCGCAGTCAGAAACTAGCAGGTCGTAAGTAAAGGTTGAATAATAAATGCAATCACTGCCCAGCCGCGAAACGGACCCGGAGATCGACTTCTGCTTATTCCGTGAAAGTATAAATTAAAATAAATATATAGTATCTATGTCCTAGGTGGACCATAAGGTCCAGTCCAGTTTACTGAAATCGTTGCTTCGAAGAAGTTATTATGAAAGTTAAGAATAATAGTTTTGCATTTTTTTTTCAGGGTGGATCTACTTCATAATAGTGGCGAATAGTTATGCTTTGAATGGTGACACGGAGTAGATCATTTTATGTCAGAGATCCCAAATCATTGATGCAACCTATGGCTTAGGACAGCGCCGGTTTCTCTACGTGGTGAACATATTTTGGTTCACTTTTTTAAATTTTATTTTGGGAACAGTTTTTATTTTTAATAAAATACTATTTTGTCGATACATTTCATTTTTAATAACATAATAGTATGAATGACGAGAAGATTTGACGTTGTTTGTCAAACGCGGCCCAGTTGGATCGCGAAAAAGTTATTTGACGCAAATCGTACACCATTGTCTATGAACTTATGATAAAATCAACTTTAATTTTTTTGTAGCATTTTGGTAAATGTAGATTAATAGCACGAAATTTCGTATTTTCCCAAATACTCCAAAAAAACAAGGAATACAAAGACATGGTTAACCATTTGGGGTGAATTACTTTTTTACCACTCCTGCTCAAAAACGGTGACTTTGCTGCTCAAAAATAGTAAGCAAAATCTGGTTTTGCTCACATGTTAAAAAAGTGATTTGAATTCAGAATTTTGCACTAAATTTCGATGGTGTAATATGTTATTGAAACTAAATGGACTGCGCTTAAAAAAATAAAAAAATACGCAATTTGCAGTTTCTCACCAAAGGCAGCCCCAATTTTTGTGAACCTTTTTGACAAAATTGACAGCGGGTTAAATTATCTAAGGTGAACCTTGACAACTTTGCTTGTGAATACGGTTCTTCTAGGCGGATAACGCCATCTATAATTATTCTCCCAAACAACAGGTACGTGGACTTTATAATGGGAGTTGCACCTCTATTAGCGGAGGCATTCAACCTTCATAGAAAATAATATTTTCAGAATAGATGTACTTACATGTACAAAATCATTTTATGAGTACTATTTAGGCATTAGTAAAGTCCTACGTCATCGTAGCAGTGTGCTACGCCGTAGCAGTTGTGCTACGCCGTAGCACACTGCTACGAATTAACCGCTAATGCGTAGAGGCTCTTATTCTCAACTGGTTTATTTATTTACAACGACATTTGTCGCATCAGAGGTTTTATTAGTTAGTTTGGAAGGTGTGTTCTGTTTGCGCGTGTGCTATCAAGTGTCGAGTGTGTGTTAGAACAGAAATTGAAAGGTTAGATAAATATGTTTTGAACTTCTTTCAAACAAAATGTTCATCAATAGTTGCCCTTTTTATATGGCGTCTTAGTGTATGAACGAAACTAGGCATTACTTCAGAAAGTAATGCCGTCTTTACAGGGGACTTTTCCATTTTACTGATATAGGTACATAGATATTTTCAGTTATAGGTAAGAGTACTCCCTTGTCCGCATTTGGACTCCTTTTTTATTTATTTAGAACTACCAACAAAGTATACACTTAAAAACACAGTAAAAATCACGTAATGCATGGACAGTTGTGAATTGTGATCCCCCAATCACAGTAAATTACAATACAAATACCCCCAATTGCAATAGTATTTTGGTCCATTATGCGTTATTTTTGCTAGCGTAGCTAGTCTAACTCCATCCAGAATCGCAGAATCTTCCTGAAGTCACAGGCTTCGCGGAGTGACCTCGGCAAGTTGAGGATTTCTGTTCGTTGTGCTGTTATTCCCTGGCATTCCAGGATTACATGGGTAGCTGATTCGTCGTCACTAAGGCACCCTCTACAGAGAGGGCTGTCCGTCGCTCCGATGGTGAATAGGTGTTTGTTTAGTACGCAGTGTCCTGTTAGTGTTCCCACCATGATACGTAGGTCCGATCTATTAAGGTTCAGTAGGAGTTTTGATAGCTTCAGTGATGTTGATAGAAGCGCCGCACTGGCTTGTTTTCAATCTTGCAGGCGTATCCATCGTTCGTTTTGCGATTCTCTAGTTCTGAGCCTAATCCATGTCTGGAGTAGTGAGAATGGCAGGGGTAGAAAAGGCGATGGATTTTATATTTATTTGATATTTTAATTATACTTAGATCATTATACAGAACACACGGAACAAATACCTTCAGATCGTACAAATGTAAAGATTATTCCCAAAGCGGGAATGGAACCCGCAACCTTCGCACCGCGGACCTAAAAAATAAAAGATTTTACTTGCTTGTAAATACTTATAGACATTTAAAAACTTTGTATCCATATAATCATATTAGTATTCTAGTCTAGTCTAGTAAGGTCCTGTATTTCAGAGTCAAAGCGAAGCCCGGTATTTCTCATTATCAGCTAAAAACAAGGGCGTGTGGCGAATAACTGATCGATCCACTATCCCTAGAGGTACAATAATTTTGTACCTAGATAGACCTAAGTCTGTTCTTCAGTCAAAATGATGGATTATTCACCATTATAGTGATGATGACCGATTTGGTCCAGCTGTTTATCGAGTTTTGCGCCTTGCAATACATTTTGTAATTTGTTATTCTTCCATTTCATTTCCATTAAAATAAAAAAAGAAACCCTTATAGGATCACTTTGTTGTCCGTCTGTCTGTCTGTCAACCCTCTTTTCTCGGAAACGCGTGGAGGTTTCGAGCTGAAATTCACTTAATATACTTAGGTTTGTTACCTCTTCGAGGCGTGATATAAATAAAACTTCTAAGTCAACGCAATCAAAAGTTATAGGCGATGCTTTTTTTCTTTTGAATTTTCCGAGGAACTGCAAATATTTGTTCAGGATGTTCTAATAGATAATTTTTAGTACCAATACATAGAAAACGTCTATGTATAGGTACTAAAAATTATCTATTTATGTAATGTGTGTATTCTCATATGTATATCAGTTATCTAGTACCCATAACACAAGCTGTGCTTAGTTTTTTGGATATTTTTCCAAAAAAATTATGATTTCGGCAGTATACGAACCACCCTCGAATACTGCCGAAATCGAAAATTTGTAGGACATTATTAAATTTTCGTAGAAAACTTCCCGTTTTCGTGTTCGTTGAGCTTCACAAAACCTAACTCTTTTCTTAGCTCTTCTACAACCAACATCAATATATCTAATCGGTAGTTATTTCCATTACACTCTTGCAACAAAAACAAACGTCCTACTTCTGAAGAACTTTTATCCACCGACCTACACTCCATGTGGAACTTCCCTTCCCACACAGATGTTTATTAGGGTTCCGTATTCAATTCAATTCAATAACGTTTATTTCTTTAAGCTTTAATAAGAAATAAGGTGTTATTGATTTTGTCCACTTAATTTTTTAGTCCACTAGTGGAAGAAGTGGAAAATAAACCACTAGTAAGTGTATAATATATTATATGACTTATAAACCAACAGCATGCAGAACTAGTAAACTACGGAACCCTGAAAGTTGTACTCTCACTTATCCAGTTGGTTTCCAATACATTGCTTATTGCGAGCCACAGTGTGAAGACAGACTTTTATTAATAAAATAAATAAATAATGCTAGATAATTCACACAGCATTATCTAGCCCCAAGGTAAGCAGAGCTTGTGTTATGGGTACTAGATAACTGATATACGTAATATTATACATTACATAGATAGATATTTTTTATTATACATAGAAAACACCCAGACCAACGGAACAAATTTCTGCAGATCGTACACAAATTTGTTCCGAGGCGGGGATCGAACCCGCAACCTCTTGCGTCGCAGGCAGACTCTCGCCCGCTGCGCCACTGAGGTCGTCATGCGTGGTCATTATTGCGTAGTTGTTTGTGAGTACCTAATCCAGTCTATTTATACTTAATTGTCGCGTAATCAACTCGCAAAGTTAGTTAGGTAAAACTAAGAAGGAACCTATATAACTTAGAGATTTTGTGAAAAGGATAAACAAAGGATTTTGCGTTCATAGGAGCGGGACAGAGTATGCCAAAACAACGCAACGTAAGCCCAATAATCCAGATTTAGCTTATTATCTATTAATTAGGACTTTATTGTTGTGTAAATGTTCTATAAACTTAGTTCTATTTCCATGCTTATTAAAGAATAAGCATGGATCTTAGCGTATTCTAATTATTACTTAGAATATTTAGAAAACGAGCGTAACCAATCATAAATAATAATCTAAAAATAAATCTTCGCGTCTTTAAATATACAATTAAGTTCCATAAAAAAGGTACTTTAATATGGAACTTAGATAATAATTAAGGACGTAAAAATCTGAGGCATTCCAAGCAGCTTTAGTAGCAGCATAGTCAGACCAGGTTACAGTTTGATAACCTGGTATGCTTCCTCGATAAAAAATTCGTGGATAGTACATTTATCATAAATCGATTTCTAAAAGACTGGAAGATTCTTGACCTACATTCATTGATTTTCACCTTGGGAAAGTAGGGTAATACTTACAGGAAAGAGTGATATTTTTAGATATTGGCACCGGCCCGGTAGGAAAACAGTTAGATTTAGTCAAGGTTGGTTCTCGCATTCTTGCGTGAATCTTTCACGCAAGAACGCGAGAACCAAAGTTATCGACATAGCTCAAAGGATTAGCAAGCCGAAGTGGCAGTGGGCTGGTCATGGTCATATCTCGAGAAGAACAGACAACTGCTGAGATAAACGTGTTCAATACAATACAATTCTTTATTAACAACGCCAAGTTACAGTTCTTGGGTGGAGGCCGCATCTCTGCAAACGTAGTGTAGGACGCCTTCCGACCAGGTGGGATGACGATTTGCGAAAGACTGCTGGCAGATGCTGGATGCGGCAAGCTGAAGACAGGGCGCTATGGCGCTCATTAGAAAGGCCTATGTCCAGCAGTGGATTAATATAGGCTGATGATGATGATGATGCTGACAAGGACCGTCGGTCGAGATCGTCGGTCTGGCGTGCGTCGGTCGACCGACGCGTTATGACGATATAATTGCGCGTTTAGTGCAACGCTCACCGAGCGGCCGACCGAACGCGCGTACGCACACCTACTCGAACAAAAAATATAATTACAGTGTAACTTTATGTAGGTACCTACAAGCTGTAATGTAAAGGTCAATTTGCTGAACTTGAACAAATTTCCTGATTCCAATTAACTCAATATCAACCAGTGGCGTTTGAGTCAATTTACCTTTCACCGGTCGATATAGATTAGTCAAAAATCAGCTATCTATATAGCTTTATAGCTATCTTCGTCTTTTTTGTCATGAACTTAACAATCGAAATCGTTTATGTAAATACTACGCTCATATTATAAAGTTTACAAAGGGATTCATTTTTTTTTCATCGCAACTACCACGTCTGATTAGTCTGACCGGTCAGTCGGTTGAGCACTGAATGCAACCAATAGATACGACCGACGATCAAGACGTACGGTCAGCGCGTACCATACGCGCTGACCGTCGGTCGAGCACTAGATCTTGTTGAAGCGCGTTGCTATGGAAGCCATTAGATCTCAGTGATAAATACATTATCATGCAATATGTTGTAAGATACTTTAAACGGCGCACATTAATTCCTCGAGAATCTTACTTTTATGGGACCACTTCAAAATCAACCCTTAGACAACAAACTAAAGAATTCATTACGGATGTAATCGGGTTCACTACGAACCTTATTTGTGTTGGAAGAATACCAACGTTTAATCCCTAAACGAGGGACTTCTTCAGGGTGAATGGGGTTCTAGACGCGCGCGTTCCGCATCCCTCAGCGGGTTAAATTGTCTAAGCTCCGAGCACTGAACTCGATGATGTATAGAACCGCACTTTGCGTTAAAAAAATCATTCATTGATGATGATGATGATGATGATTTATTGTTAATGGCAATATAAGTCTGGTTGGACTCTTTTCTGCCAGTGTCAAGTAATGAAAATAATAGTAAAATATGAGTTATCAAATTATGAAGAATGTTGTTATTTTCACCAGAGCCTAGTTCGTTATCTAGCAGGGTACACCACGTGCAGGTTAGGTTGGGTTCATTCATTGATGTTTGAATGAATGAATTCTTTATAAATGGCAACGTATCTTGGTTTGACAATTCTGCCAGTGTCAAGTAATGGAAAATAAAATTATAACAAGGTTGTTTTCCTTTCCATTCCTTGACATAGAAATACCCTAGTTTAAAGTTGACACCCTGACATCTATCGACATAATTTGAAACTAATTTTTACTTTATCAAAATGAAAATCAAAAATCGTAACATCATACAAAAAAAATCAGAATCTCTTTCTCGAAGTCAGTTGAAAAAGGGCGCAGTATTATGTCTGTCGTTGAAAAGCTAAAAAGTTTTCCGCTCCACGTCTCATCGTATCGCAAGATAACAAGGTTTAGGGTACCGCAACAAACACTCGGGTTCCATATCCAATCACATTTGTCACAGCCATGTCACGGGAATTAGATTCGTGTGGTCTATGGAATTAGAATTAGATTGCCATGTAGGCTTATTGTTATTCCGTACCCTGTTTGGGATGCTCGGTTTACATAAACAGTGAAACGCTGTATTTTGTTATAAACACTAAGATGATTTAGTTGGTTGGTTGGTACAGTCAGTGACAATAATATCTGAAAATTGACAGCATCTCAAGAGCAAAGAATTAGTTATATGATTTTTTATGATATGGCGCGCGGAGTTCGAAGTGGCAACATCTCTGGTGGGACTCTGCCGGTGTTGCTTGGCGCTCTCAGTGTCACGGTCGAGTATTGTGGTGTCCTGATGATGTCTTGTGGAGAAACAAAACTAGTTGACGTCTTGCTTTGATAAATTTATTTGCATGTTGTAGGTAGTTATTGTGGTTATTTCTTCTACAACGATTTTATTGGAGGTACGAGATTATCGGAGAAGTTTTCGCGCGGAATTGTTAGTATCTTATATATAAGTAATCTTTATACTATAATCTAAGATTTTTTTATCTCAAGATTTTTCCAATCATTTATTTTTCCCAAATAATATCCTACATATTTTCAGTCTGGTCTAGTCTTACTATTTTTTTTATGAAAAATCATTGTGTTATCGGTCCGTAGTGATAAAATAAATACTAAGCTACCATAGAACAATTAGGGTTCTTGGTAATAGGGATGTTAACAATTTTTCGGAATTGCTTTTATTTTGAAGATGGACTCTTGTTTAGCATAAAAAAATATATTTTCTTTAAAAATATTACTATTTTCGATAAGAAAGTGTACAAAAATAGAGTAATTCTAAACTCTTCCGCTAAAACACTAACAACTGTCACGTAACTGAAATGACGTCATTAACCGCAAAACGATGGTCGCGATTCATGACATGACTGTATGTTGTATGTCCATTGTTCGATTAGGACATGTGTTTTCTTAATTTTACTTGAATACAAACAATCAAAATTAACACAAAGTTTTACAAAACCTGTGCAGTGCCCCCTGTGTAAAAGTACAACAATTACTATACCGGAAAAACTGTTTATTCATGTGCCAAAAGATAAGCAAATGTTACGAATTTATTGTTTTAGCACATAACCTAACTTTGTAAACAGTGATTTAAACGATGTTCTAAACACGATAAATTATATATAAAAAGCAGAAAATCATCTATTTTACATGTACTTGGCTGTTATTTATGTATTCGTAGATAGATAAATGGTATTAAACGTAAAAGTGTAACTACAAAGATGTTTTCACGTTCCTGAATTCTGAACCACAAAAGTCTTCGTTTCTTGCAAAAAAGTTTGCCACCATCAACAAATCTACTTTTGGTAAGTTGGAACTATTCCCTTTAGTGAATCCGGATTCCATCATGTATTAATATTATGTAATTTACAGACTAATTCGTCGTTATGAGAAAATGCAGAGAAGTAAACAAACAGTGCGACAGCTTGTTTTGCGGCTAGTGACGTCATAAGCTTATAATGGCGTTTGCAGTCACTTGACAACAGATTATAAATATAGCATTTAAAATCATTTTTAATAAATTCAATAAGTTATATTATATTATAAAAATGTGATTTTCGATATTCTAATAATACAAATGATCATAAAATTAACACTAAACTTTAATTTGTGATTATGGTTAACATCCCTATTACTGACACTGCGTCAACTGCAGATTCTACCTAAATATCATCAATTTTTTTTAATCCTTTTTTGTGAATCCAAAACCATTGAAGCAAAAGAAAGATTGTCTAGAAGCTAATTTATAACAGTTGAACTTTCGTTTGTTGTATGGGAAATTGTAAATATTTATTTTGTTCTGTTTTTTAGTATTTGTTGTTTTAGTGGCTCCAGAATACAATAAAATACAATACAAAAATATTTCATGTACACCAGAAAATAACATAACTTTAGACACGACAATGGGCGACAGAAATACATCATCTGTGAAAATTTCAACTGTCTAACTATAACAGTTCATGAGATACAACCTGGTGACAGACGGATAGACTGACAGACAGACGGATGGACAGCGGAGTCTTAGTAATAGGGTTCTGTTTTACACTTTGGGTTCGGAACCCTCAAAATAAATGTTCAGGATTTTTATCGATGACTGTACTAACGCCTACATAAATTTGTCTCGTGTTACTACTCGTCTATTTTCGAGATGTTTGAGATATTTTCAACTTCATTTAAGACTACTCCTACGTAAACAAAACAAGGTAAAACATAATGGCGCTCTTAAATTAACTTGAACCACTAACAAAAGAGTAATTTAGCAAAGAGAGAAATTTAGTTAACACGCATAATGGGATCGACAGTGTACAATAATAATCTTCCAGATATTGTAACGAAGGCAACTAGCCTAACATCATTTAAGAGAAAACTCAAACAGAGTGGCTCACTGACAAGAGCTTTTACAGCTACGAAGAGTTCTTAGCCTGTAAAAGTGACGCATTACCTATTGTTGTCTAGATTAAGTACCTACTTATTAATTAAGTTATCTAATTCAATCTACGATTAATTTTGAATTGTATCTACATATTTAATTTACATTTGATAAAATCTTGTAATTTTTTATCTTTTTTACTAAATTTAATTATCGTGTAAGTACAATCTTGCACTTAACTATGTATAAAAAGTGACGTGTTATTCTAGAAATTAATGAAATAAATGATTATTAGGGTGAGTTTTTTTTTCAGAACCAATTAGGGAAGTCTGTAACCGTGAGAGTTATCGAAAAGTCATTCTTCGTCTTTTTTTATGCAGAACTTATTATTTTCAAAATCGAGCACTTAACTCCTATCATGACTTTTTGATAACTCAGTTTCATCATTCACACCAACCACTTTCAAAATATTTTTTTTTGTGTGTGTTATTTATGTATATCAGTTATCTAGTACCCATAACACAAGCTCTGCTTAGCTTGGGGCTAGGTAATGCTGTGGGAATTGTCCAGTATTATTTATTTATTTTATTTGTAAATAATACGACGGAATATCCGATTTTTTGAGAACAAATACCGAAACAAAACGTTATATTAATCAAAGCCAACATTCACGATCTAAGCTCAAGTAACCTGGAATCCTGGTTCTAAATCCACTTGGAATAACATTGATTCCCAGTTTGTCCCAATACCAATGTATACGAAGGGACTGAGGGACCCTTTCAAATGGCGACCCTGCCTGGATTACCTGTCGATCCCATGGCTTCCCTCTCGATGGAGGCGAGCAACCTTTGGCTCCATTAAAAGGTATACTAGGTGTAGCTAGGAACCTTACCTTCATATTTTTAGCCCCAAACGATGCAAACGTAAATATATTTCCATCCAAAGGTTGCCTGGAAGAGATCGCTTCTAAGCGATAAGGCCGCCATTGTACTCGTCTCATGTAATATTTCTTTTTTGGAATGTTCTTTTTCTGGTGTACAATAAAGTGTTTTGTATTGCATTGTATATTCTAAGTGAAATTTCTATTTGTGTATTTATAAGTACATAATATTTATAAATGTCGCTCAGCGGGCTATGGAGAGAGCAACGCTCGAGGTTTCTCTACGTGATAGAATCCGGAATATAAAAATCCGTAAAAGAACTAAAGTCACCGAAATAGCTCTCAGAATTAGCAAGCTGAAGTGGCAGTGGGCAGGTCATATAGCTCACAGAACTGACAACCGCTGGGGAGTAAAAGTTCTCCAGTGACGGCCGCGATACAACGCTAAACGGAGTGTTGGGAGACCATCAACTCGATGGACCGACGACATCGTAGCCGTCGCAGGGAGTCGATGGATGGAGGCGGCTCAGGACCGCTCTATCTGGCGTCGTATTTGGGAGGCCTTTGTCCAACAATGGACGTATATGAGCTGATATAATGATGATTTATCGCGCTATGGCGCTCATTAGGGGAGGCCTATGTCCAGCAGTGGACAAATATAGGCTGATGATGATGATGATGAATGATGATTTATAAGTCACATCAATCAAACTCTAATTTCTCATTGAGTCATGGGGTGCCTCCCCATGACTCAATGAGAAATTAGAGTTCGAGAGTTAGAGTTAGAGTTGAGAGAATTTAGAGATTCTGAGTTTGTAAAAGTACAATATACATTTTAAGTTTCCTTAAATCTCTTTATTTCTTTGGATTGTAATATTTATTGTCCCTTATAGATATAGCCAAGGATATTCTACACAATGAGGACTTCTCTAAAATAAGAACCAATCTCTATTTAAAATAATAAAAATTAGACATAATATGTAACTTTTTAAATATTTATGTGTTCTATTCTTTTGGTGGTCTAAATGAGTGATGAAGCTTCTTAGTGGTCCACGAAAATTTAATAATGTCCCAAAAAATCGATTTCAACAGGATTCGAACCTGAGTTGCGCTGTAAGACTTTATCCCCAAGGTTAGTATAGTAATCTACAATTATTCAATAGCTCTCACTTTTAAAATGTTGCCAGTCTCTGATATAAAAACTAAAAGTCCCACTAACTCATCCGGGTTTCCGGTCACGCCCGCCTTCCATTGTCGTGTTTACGACCGGTTTTCACTTACCTTCGCCCAGTTGGCCCAGACGGCTTGTCCCTCGCCGTTTGTGAATACGGTGTGATTGTTGCTTGATTGAATTGGCAGTTTCAGAAACCTTTTGTAAGACGCTAAAGTGCCACGGATATACAGGCTTTTTTTTAACCCTCGGCGTGAGGATCGATTTTTCTAGTTTGTATGTTCTAAACCAAATTTGAATAAGTAGAAGATTTTATGTTCGATATATATGTTCGTTTATTTCCCCGTCAACAGTCAACCGATTTTAATGATTATTTTATACAATATGAATCCCGAGTTGTACTGTATGTCGCTTTGTCACGCTTCTATAAACGCAAAATCCTATGCCTATCCTTTTCATAAAGCGACGACAACTCTGATATTGCCCGGGCTGGCGTGCGCCCTAGATTGCCCCTGCGGAAGGTGTGTAAGCTCGGCGCGGCAAATACCCCTGCTGAACTTTCTGTCCAGAAGGGGTATTCGCCGCGAAACTCTCGCGCGCAAGAGTTTCGCGGCGAATATGGAGGAGCATACCAACGTGCCAACACGTTGCACCGTATTTTGGCACTCCATTTCTGAAGTTGACAAGTAAACAGCGGGGCTACTCGTAAAAACGAAACCGAAGTTTCTGAGCCGTTTTGAGCAAACGTATATCTTTGAGTACCTAAACGACATAAGAATCGGTTTTTCACGACGACAAATCAGAAACACAAATCTTTTGCTTTTTGAGTAGAATACAACCAGACATCTCTCGAAACTCGACTCGCGTGCAATACGCGTGTATCAAGCTCGAGTCGAAACTCTGGCGAAGTGCACGCGATTTTCGCGCATATTTTGAATTCGCGTGATTCTTATGGATGCGATGTATTGGTTGTTCCTCGCTAATGCCCGTATGAATTCGCACGAAATGAAATTCGCGGCGAATTCCCTTCAGGACAAGTCTATTGGCGACCGTGGGTGTATGATGAAACAGCCTACAACCTAAACAACCCACGTACATAATATATAGTACTATTATATAATAGTGCTATAATATAGTACGTGGGTTGTTTAGGTTGTAGACCACAGCGTAGTATGCTACGCTGTGGTAGGTACTTAGAAGCCACCTACGTAATACGTCGTTATATTATTTATTCTCTGGTAGCTGTCACTCAATTTAATTCTGAATGGGTTGGAACAGGTACAGTCAACGATAAAAATCATTTAACTTTATGTATGGCAACCATACCTACCTACCATACCTTTTCAAAATTGCCGGAAAAATACTCACGCATATTTTATAGTTATTCCATGAAACTTTTTTACAGTGAGTATTGAGTATAAAATAACTACAGTCGTGGTCAACTAATTAGGGACAATCTCTAGTTAGGCCAAATTGTGATTTTTTTTATTTTTTTCAACGAGTCTTAAAAATATTCCATATCTTTTACATGTAAGTATAATTAGTCATTGATGTGCCCGATTATACAAACAATAACAACTTCTTAAACATTAAACCTCTTTACAGTATAGCTGATAGATTATCATAGTGCTATTTGTTCAAATATTGCTGGCTGGCCATTTAATTAGGGACACTGAGATATTGCGTTCTATTTTCAAAGTTTGAATCTCAATACTTTTTTACTTCTTCTCTTATTGTTTCGTGGTAGTTTTGGCGGCAATCCCGATTTTTATTTTAAGTTTTGAAAAATATTTTGAAGAAAAATGGGCAAAAATAAAAGTTGCGATCCAACACTACGAAAAATTATCATGAAGTTTTTTGTCGAGCATGGTTGGCCATACCGAAGGATAGCAGAACATTTAAATTGTTCAAAAACTATGGTATACAATGCAGTGCAACATGTCAGACGCAATAACACAACTTTAAATGTGCCCAAAACAAAAAGATCGAGAAAAACAACTCCGCAAGAAGATAGAATGATAACCAGGTTAGCTAAGAAAGATCCGTTTCTAGGCTCTATTGTAATTAAACACGAAGTATTTGGGACAGACGAAAGAGCTGGTGTCTCAGCGAGGACCGTTCGACGACGTCTGGTAGAAGCAGGGTTGTTCGGAAGAGTGGCTCGCAAAGTACCGTTGTTGAAGAAAGAACATAGAAATGCTCGTTTGGCGTTTGCACGTAAATATGGACATTGGACCTACGCCCAATGGCAACATGTATTATTCTCTGACGAGACCAAGGTTAATTTGATTTCTTCAGATGGAAGGCAATACGTACGGCGTCCAGTAAAAGCGGAAATGAATCCAAGATTCACAAAAAAACAGGTGAAACATGGCGGTGGAAACATTAAAATGAGGGGTTCATTTTCTGGACGTGGAGTGGGACCTGTGAGGAAAGTTCAGGGTAACTTAGACCAACATCAATACAAGGCAATATTGGAGGAAACGATGCTTCTCTATGCTGAGGAGCATCTCCCTATTATATGGACGTTTCAGCATGATAACGACCCGAAACATACCGCCCGTTCAGTCAAGTCGTTTCTTACCAGTCAGTCAGTATCGGTGCTAGATTGGCCAGCAAATAGCCCGGACCTTAACCCAATCGAGCACCTTTGGCACGAAATCAAGAAAAAAGATGCCACTTATCGTACCACAACTTTAGATGAACTTAATGAAGCTTTTTGTGAGGCATGGGCAAACATTCCTGTCGAAACATGCCAGAAACTGATAATGTCTATGCCACATCGGTGTCAAGCGGTAATTACTAACAAAGGTTTTGCTACTGGGTACTGATTTTACACGCAATAAAATGGAGCTGTTAAAGATATTATAATACTGCAGATTATTAGTTTTATTTAACTCTATTTTTCATTATAGTTTACTGTCCTTAATTAAATGTCCAGCTACAGAATTATACCTTAAAATTGAATACATGTTCAACCTTTGATATTAAATACTTTTTTCTATTTATTTATTCTTTTATTTACAGCCATTTATAGCATAATAATCGGAACAAATTATGCAAATAATAGGTGCTGAGAAATCAATATGGTTTTATATTTATATGTACATAACCGGTTATTGCTCTTCACTATCTTGAAAGTCCCTAATTAGTTGACCACGACTGTACGTAATATATGTACGTACGATGTTGCACTTTATGGCCACCAGACTCAATTATTGCATCTCCTCCTAAACTATGCAAAATAAAACTATGATGGAGGCATTAAAAAAAGCTTATAATAGGTATCACAAATTGCCCATTGAAAATTTTGAAATTACCTTTGTTCAACGAAATAATAAGATCAAATAGGTGGCGGCGCTAGTTTGGTCGGGGTACCGTCTTAAGGGGTTAAGTTCATCAATTGTTACCAATAACTGTACGTACTTACAGTACATGGCTATAAAGGCGAAATAGGTTCGCTTTTTCGAGACAAGGACGAGCGAACGCCTTTTCACTGGGTTTTATTTATAAATTTGTTATTGCTCCAAGATAATACTCTTTCGTAAAAAACTAAAACCATAATCATCCAAAGTGTTACGTGACATTTCATTTAAATATGTTAAATGACTACGAAGCAAATGCTAATAATATTATTTAATTGCAATTGCAAATACTAGCAAATGAAACTGGTGTAAAAATAAAAATTTAGAGGAACCTTTGCGATTTTTTTCTATCGAGTCAAGTTGAGTCTATCGTGTTTCAACTCCCATAACTTACTAACTAAAACCCTATACATCAAAAAAATCTACATTTATTGCCTTAAATTGATTTTCCCTACAGTCGAAACGTGGGTATTTGGGGCTCATTTCACCTTAACGTAGGCGATGAACGTAGGTCTATTTTTATGTGGGTTGATTGTATGAGGATGGAAGTACCAAGTTTTCTGATTCGTAATTGAGAATATCGAACAGCTTTTCGAAGTAAAATGAGGGAGATACGAACACCTATACATTATATTCAACATTTCATTCAGAAATTTATACAGAGACACCATACCTATTTCGTTCTGTTTTGATTGATTTCGCTTCAAAAGTTCTATTTTAGTAGGATTGATTTTGTTTGTTTGCATTTGTACAGACTTACGTGATCTTTTCTGAGAGCAGAGATTTTTAAACAGATTTCGAATGATCTTACGCATCCTTTGAAACCTCTTAAAATTCTGCTTATTCTTACTGGTTCTGTTTTTAACAAACCAAAGGGGATCCTAATGAGCGCCAAAGCGCCCTGTCTTCGGTTGGCCGCATAAACTACACACAACAACTAGTTAAACACAAAATAACAAAAAAATCCCACAGTTTTCGTTTCTGGATTCAACCGTCAATACAAACTTAAGGTTGGTCCTTCGATAAAATTTACATTTTCATGATCTATGAGGTCTTATTCTGCAGTTGGGTAAAAACAATTTTGAGAAGGAGGCCAAGAGGAGGATCCAGCTAGGTTGGGCCGCGTTTGGCAAACTACGTCAAGTCTTCTCGTCATCCATACCGCAATGCTTGAAAACGAAAGTTTTCAATCAGTGCGTCCTACCCGTCATGACCTACGGAGCTGAGACGTGGTCACTCACGGTAGGGCTGGTCCACCAGTTTAAAGTCGCCCAGCGAGCTATGGAGAGAGCTATGCTCGGAGTTTCTCTGAAGGATAGGATTCGCAATGAATACATCCGACAGAGAACCAAGGTTATCGACATAGCTCATAGGATTAGCAAGCTGAAGTGGCAGTGGGCTGGCCATATTTCAAGAAGAACCGACAACCGCTGGGGTAAACGTGTTCTTGAGTGGAGACAGCGACTCGGAAAACGTAGTGTAGGACGCCCTCCGACCAGGTGGGATGACGATTTGCGAAAGACTGCTGGCAGATGCTGGATGCGGCAAGTTGAAGACAGGGCGCTATGGCGCTCATTAGGGGAGGCCTATGTCCAGCAGTGGACTGGTATAGGCTGATGATGATGATGATGAGGTCTTAGGTACTGTTGTTTAAATATAAAATCTAGGATTCTGAGACTCCTACACCTCATATTCCATTTCATTTTGTACAAAAGCGCCAAAAAAAAAATATTTAAAACATCTCAATTTTGATACATACATATGTATATTTGCCTTCTTCTCCCAAACAATATGATTTACTGAATTTATTTTTATATTGAAAAATAAAGCACAGGCAGGGTTATAGTGATAGTCAATTTGTTTTTAATTGTACAAAAAGTACATCCTGTATTGGCCTTATGTTTAGTCAATGTACCTATGTTAATTTTAGATCATAAGGGCTGTGGATTTTGTTAAATAAATAAATAAGTAACAGATTCGTCAAAATAAATATTTTATTACTTGAACCGTACTCTTTTAATTAAAATAAATCATGATTTTTACTCTTGATTTTTGCACACGCGGATATGAGCGGAACAGAGCAGATCTGTCCCGCTCCTATAAACGCGAAATCCTATGCCTATCCTTTTCACAAAACGGCCTGGGAAGAGGTCCCTTAAACTGACAAACGCTATCCAACAAATACGTAAATCTTATTTAAGTAGGTTACATAGATATACGGTTATTAGTCAAAATATTGGCCACTGACTTCTCGTGTGATATATAGATCATAAGAGCTGTGGATTTTGTTAAATAAATAAATAAGTAACAGATTCGTCAAAATAAATATTTTATTACTTGAACCGTACTCTTTTAATTAAAATAAATCATGATTTTTACTCTTGATTTTTGCACACGCGGATATGAGCGGAACAGAGCAGATCTGTCCCGCTCCTATAAACGCGAAATCCTATGCCTATCCTTTTCACAAAACGGCCTGGGAAGAGGTCCCTTAAACTGACAAACGCTATCCAACAAATACGTAAATCTTATTTAAGTAGGTTACATAGATATACGGTTATTAGTCAAAATATTGGCCACTGACTTCTCGTGTGATATATAACATAGTATGAGGCTACAACCAATATTTTCTCGTAAATCGTCGGTGATATAGGTAAGCGCGCAAAGCCCCCAGGGTTCTGTTCTATCCATGGAGTATTATGTTATCTGCAGGTTTGATACTAAGTATTAGGTCATCTGTGCCTCCCGTCCGTAAGTGGAAGACGCATTAGGCTTCTATGGACGCGGACTATGAAGTATGAAAGAGTATAACTCTCGTTTTTTGAGTTCTGAACTAAAACCTTCATTATGCAAAATAAAAGCTGATGATGCTGATGCTGAGCTATTGACAGCCTTTTCTGCCCTGTGCTTCCCGAATCCATGCATACCCTTCGACCCTAGCAATATCGTCAAAAATCTAAAGTTGATGATGCATCATCAGCTTTTGCTTTTGACTAATGACACAGAAGTTATGACAAATACAATGGTTAATTCTTGCCGACGATGAATGGTGGAACTGCGTTTATACATATTCCACCCCATTGTCATTTGTATTAAACAAGGATAGTGTTAACACATTACTCTGGGTGCAATTGTACATAATACATACCCCCTTCTGTCACAGAGTCGTAACGAATCCCCCATCCAACCCGCTTTGCGGAAGTGGGACGCCTATGGGGTTCAAAAGTTCTGTGTTGTCTGTACAATTTAATCCAAAATAGTCTTGGTAGTGTCGTTGACTGGCAGTGCCATTGCTAATACACTTATTATAATGTATTTCTATTGCTCCATTCAATCGGAAACTTCAGTCTGTGTCACTCTTTAAAAATTAAAAATACTGACTTACCCTTCTTTACATCTTGACGCCCGCTTTTGTGGTAGATCCTTACAACCTCGCCGTAACCGACTTAATATCGTTATGATATGACAGCCCGGGCCCAAGGCAATAACAGCGATTTCAGTATTATGTATATGTAGGTGTCTACCATAATCTTTTTAATGGATTATAGTACCTGCACCGTACCTATTTAATGCTTATATTATTTTAACCCACTTTGAAAAAACGGGGGAGATTATAATTATGTTCGCCTGGGTGTAATTTGTGTTTTACTAGCGACCCGCCCCGGGTTCGCACAGGTAACTATTTTATGTATTATACATTATAATAAACACACGACGACGTTATAATGAATACATCCGACAGAGAAGAAAGTTTATCGACATAGCTCAAAGGATTAGCAAGCTGAAGTGGCAGTGGGCTAGCCATATTTTAAAAAGAACCGACAACCGCTGGGGTAAACGTGTTCTTGAGTGGAGACCGCGACACGGCAAACGTAGTGTAGGACGCCCTCCGACCAGGTGGGATGACAATTTGCGAAAGACTGCTGGCAGATGCTGGATGTAGATTTAAGCACCTCTGTACACCTATAGAATGCAATAAATGATTGAGTATTGATGCGGCAAGCTGAAGACAGGGCGCTATGGCGCTCATTAGGGGAGGCCTATGCCCAGCAGTGGACTGGTATAGGCTGATGATGATGACGATCATTATACATATAAAACTTCCTCTTGGATCACTCGATCTATTAAAAAGGACGCATCAAAATCCGTTGCGTAGTTTTAAAGATCTAAGAATATTTACGGACAGACCATAGGCTTAGAATAGTGAAAAAAAATGTTGAGAGGTGTCAAGGGACACCCGGATGGAACGAAGTTCCTTTCTATAAGAGAGAGAGAGAGAGAGAGACAAAAAAACATGCGCACGCCGCACTACGCGTCAGCGGAACTGCGCGACTTTTTTTGGCGATTTGTTCGAATTTGACGCGCTGTGCCGCTGTCGCGTAGTGTGTTTGAAGTCAGGAAATAAAGGAATTTGATGTTTGATGATTTTTTTGTGTATTTTTATATGACCGTCGATTTCTCTGTCATTTATTATTCGTTTTGGATGATTTTCTGTAGTTGTATAGAAAATTATTCCAAGTTGGTCCCATAATTTTATTCAATATACTCGTAGTTGGTATATGGAGTCAGTTTTCAATGTCGGTTAAAAAATGCCTGCATTCCACCAACTTACAAAACTATTTTTACTGCTTTCTAGCATTTGTTTTTCTTGATCTACGTAAAACTAAAACAAGAACATTGAAAATTCTTCACACATTTTAATAAAAGTTGTTTTTTATTAAACGACCTTCCTCCCCTTTTAAATTAGGGTTCTGCAAAATGATAATAACCATAACAGTCTAATAAACATATATATTTACGCGCACCATAAAAACCGCACGTTCTACCTGCAAACTTAGATCGAGAGCCGAATGAACTCAATCTTACATTACCGATATCCTTTGAAATACAGAAGTAACAACCAAATAAGCTTATCTTATGCCATCCAACCATAGCTTTCCAATAAACGACAATGCATAATTTAATTACTGTTACGTGTAGGTACTTAATAAATAAATATAATTTATAGATCTCAAGAGGCGCAAATATGCAGGTCTCGACAGAGCCTACACATTTGCTCCCCTTGGAGTCGAGACCCTAGGTTCGTGGGGTACCGAGGCTCTCCGGGTTTTCAAAAAATTATCTGAGCGTCTGGTCGAAGCGACGCGTGACCCGAGAGCTGGTGAGTATCTGGCACAGCGCATCAGCATTGCTATACAGCGGGGCAATGCAGCCAGTGTCTTAGGCACGCTTCCAACTGGTATTGATATGGATCAGTTGAGCTACCTGTAGATTGTTTGCAACAGTTTGCAGATAGCTTAATTGTTTCTATTGTAAATACTAGTTTTAATTTAAATTTGTTATTTGATTGTTATTTTCTTTCTGAATAAAGAAAATATATAATTTATTGATTAATAGAAATATTAAATTACTACGAATTCCTTGTTTGTTTGTTTTACACTGTTTTTTTTTTGTGGGTCGAACTCGAATCCATCAGGGACAAT
The DNA here is from genome assembly GCA_946478455.1 of Eupithecia vulgata. Lineage (NCBI taxonomy): Eukaryota > Metazoa > Arthropoda > Insecta > Lepidoptera > Geometridae > Eupithecia > Eupithecia vulgata. The sequence goes on from OX297881.1 coordinate 3,250,878, forward strand.
TTTTTTACGGAAAAATTTGGGATCATCTTCTATACGATACTTAAAAAAATATTAAAATCGGTCCACAGTTGAAGGGAAATTAAAAAACATAAATAAAAAAAAACACTGAGACGATCAACACACCAGAATCACGGGGTAAATCTATTCTCATATTAAAAAGAGGAAATATTTGTTTGTTTGAATTGTGCAGGCTCCGAAACTAAAGGACCGATTTGAAAAATCTTTCACATAAGCTATAGAATATACCCGTGCGAAGCCGGGGCGGAACGCTAGTATTTGATATTTTCATACTGAAACCAGATCTAGTGATTTTGGTTCTATTTTATTTATTTTTTGTTGTATTAATTGCGTATGATTATTGCTTTCATAAATTTAAATACGTTCTGTCTGCTTCACACCAAGCCAAAATACCATAGCTCAATTCCTAAAAGCGCGCGTTTGAGTAAGTACAGATAGTAGGTACCATATGATTCTTAAAATGTGTGTTGATATACCAATCCTATTCTCAAAATGGCGTCATTTACCCTTAAGGCCCCAAGGTATAAAATAAATAAGTTAAAGTTACCACATAAGAAAAATAAATCAAGCCAAACCTCAACTTCGCTTGTCGATAATTCAGTTAGGCTTACTTTCTTAGTGCTGTAAGTGAATAACTACTTTAGCAACTGCCTCAGTTTGTAAGCAAACTGTCCTTCTCTCGAGATAAGAGATTAAACTTATTTCGATAAAACTAAGCTTATTTATTAGAAAAATAAAAAGTCAATGCTTTTGAGACCACATTTCAAATTGTATGTTTGTAACTTCTTTCATAAAAGTACTAAAACTTTAGTACTATACTTATAAATCTGTGACTAAAACTAAGTGTTGTTTAAGACTTAACTAATTATAGGCTATCTTTTCTACCTTTTATCTTCTAACTTTTAGCCCAAAAATACGCAACGAGTGTTTTATATTTATTTTAATAACCTGTTTGTTTAACAAAATCTTCCGCCAAGAATTTTGAAGTTTTTCATGCGGAACTTTATCTGGCTATAAGCTATAACTTCATATTTTTTTGTTTAATTGTTAATAAGTGTCCAATATCTTCTAAATAAAGTATTATCTATCTATCTAACATGGCCCAAATTTCACACAACTCAAACTCATGCTCATTACCTATCATACTCCTAAATTCTATTTTAAGTTCATAATAATCAACACCAATTTATGAAGTGAAACTACGTTTCTGGGCTACCGCTAATGGGCTGCTTGTTATTGAGTTATAGCTGTTACGGCTGTCTCGAACAGTAAGTTGTGACACTTACCGAGCTGAGCTGACTAATGGCCTCGTCTTGGGAGTTTACACCGAGTCACAGAATCATAGTTATCGATATAGCTCAAAGAATTAGTAAGCTGAAGTGACATTGGACTGGCTATATCTCACAGAGAACTGACAACAGCTGAGGTAAACGAGTAGAGTCCGTGACTCAGCAAATGTATTTTAGGACGCCCTTCGACCAGGTAGGTAGACGGAGTAAGACTGCAGGTAGATGCGGCAAGTTAAAGGCTGGGCGTTAAGACGCTCATTAGGGGAGGCCTATGTCTATGGACTAATATAGGATGATGATGATGAGTAGAATTAAAGAGTAAATCTTTTTCATTTATTCTATTTTGAAGATTGAAAGGAAGTTGCTTCTACTGTTAAGATAGCAATGGGCTTTTTTTCAAATCGATTTTCAACTTTGACGACCTCTGTGGCGCAGTGGGCAAAGGTCCGCCTCCGACACAAGAGGTTGCGGGTTCGATTCCCGCCTCGGGACAAATGTGTGTACTATCTGCAGACCGGGTGTTCTGGTCGTTTTCTATGTATAATAAAAAAAATATATGTATTGTATTATTATGTATATCAGTTACCTAGTACCCATAACACAAGCTCTGCTTAGTTTGGGGCTAGATAATGCTGTGTGAATTGTCCAGCATTATTTAGTATTTTTTTATATACTTACCTTCGATCATGAAAAGCAAGGAAGGTTGGATATGGCATACGCTGCTCTCAGTGCGTTCGCATCCAATCTTCAGCGATGCCGAAAAAGGCTGATTGCGTCAGTTACAGTCAATATGTTAAAACGCCCTCATTTCAGACTGATCAAACTATTTTGCTAGTTTCTATTTCTACGCCGAAAACGCCCATAACAAAAGCAAAAAGTAATTTGAAAAAAACTACGCACGTTATAGAACTGCTACGACGTAGCACTACTGCTACGACGTAGCAGTAGTGCTACGTCGTAGCCGTTGTGCTACGCCGTAGCCACATCTACGAACATCTTTCACCAAAATAAAAATGTTCAAGATAGCAAAAGTGCTTTTGTCACATTAACAAGGATGAGGTAAACTGTCACGAGATAATAAATAAATAATAAATAATAAATAATGCTGGACAATTCACACAGCATTATCTAGCCCCAAGGTAAGCAGAGCTTGTGTTATGGGTACTAGATAACTGATATACGTAATATTATACATTACACAGATAGATATTTTTTATTATACATAGAAAACACCCAGACCAACGGAACAAATTTCTGCAGATCGTACACAAATTTGTTCCGAGGCGGGGATCGAACCCGCAACCTCTTGCGTCGCAGGCAGACTCTCGCCCGCTGCGCCACTGAGGTCGTCAAATGAGATGAGTTTCTGTTCGTGGTTTAGGAGAGAGAATTTGGTACAGCAGTGAACAGTGGGACCCATTTGTTGATAAAAATTCGCTGAGATGAATAATTTAAGATATATTTGTGCTAGGCGTTTTGTCAAAGCGGGATGAAACGTTCTCAAACTAATCCGTAGACTGATTTATAAGCACCTAACTCTAGTTAAAAACGAAACCACTACTGGTTTCTTTACTTAACAACATAATAACAACCAAAGTAGTCAACTAAAGTTGCTCTTTTTGCATAGGAGTAGGTCCTATGCAAAAAGAGCAACTTTAGTTGAAGAAAGTGTCAACTTTTTATTATTTTTCGTACTAACTTTCTTTAAGAAGTTTAAAGGTATATGTAAACAGCTAGTTAAGAGTTACCTGATGATGACGCAATAGTTTCTCCGTTTGCAAAGCGCCTTAATGCAACACTTATTACGTTTAGGTGTGCATTTCTATTCAACAAGATTATCGGAGATGATAAATGCACGTTCTTACTAATTTGGTTTCATTACTGTTTTATTCTATTTTGTTTTATTCTATTTTCAAACAATCTGTCATCACAAAAAGTTTAAAATTTATAATTTTCATGTCAGCAAGGTTCTGTTTTTTTTTACTTATTTTGCATTTTTCTGAATATTTCCCTGTAATTTAGCGCTAAAGTTGGCAACTCTCCGACCCTCGCCGTCTTGTAAGTAAATTTCTCATGAATTGCCAATTTGGCATTATCCGAACAATACAGATGTCTGTTATGAAATTCAAAGAATTACTTTATGTCTGTACTGAGTCACGCAGGCGTAAGTACTGTCAGCCGTAGAGTAACATGTGTATCCATTTCTCTATTTCTACTGCCAGCTTTTATGCTCACCATATGTGAAATTTTCCTCCTCATCCATAGACCTTAACAATTTCAGTGCCCATGATTCATATCTCCATGTAAAGGCAGCGTGCCCCTTCAAACCGCAACCCAGAGTCTGGGCAATAAATGGGTTAATTATTAGATCGATATCTTCAGCGCACATACTTCCAATGCTGAACGTCCTTGCATACGTAGAAGCTTTTGCCTAATAATACTAATTGCACTTGGCAGGAAGATAGGTGATGGAGGTAGAGGTGTTCAGATATACTGAAAGAAGCTGCTCTCCTGCCTCGGGTATGTTCCTGTAGTGACACAGATTATTAAATAGTAATCATACCAAACGCTCATAAAGTTCCCTCAGAACACACATATCCTAATTAAGAGGACTATAGACTATCGGTAAATGTAAATTAATGTACTCGTATCCTGTGTAATGAATAGACTTAGTTGAAGTAAAACACTCTTTTATTCCCTACCAACCCACAAAATTCCATTAGCTGACTCTTAAAACGTTTTATTCCCATTTGGAGCACCTACAAAAAGTTATAAGAGATGTGGTTTCGATAATAACTACCTGTAACGATGCACAGTTTATTCATATTCATTTATTTCATTGCAATCATTGTGTACATATTCAGGTCTTATTATTAGGTATTAAGGTAATGCTCAAGAGACACAATGGTACCCAAATAGGGCGTAGCAAAAGGTATCGAGGGTAGAAGCGGACCAGGTTTCTAGAAAAATCTTTAGTTAGTTTTTAGCAGAAAAATGTAATTCAACTGATAAGGTAATATTATGGATAAGCAGGTAGCAGGTTTAAGAACTAGGTACTAGGTAAAAACACTTTAATCTATTCCTCTAAGTAATTGTTCCAATCCGTACAGTTCACTAGACTGACAAAAGTTACAGCTACTGTCAAAACTGACAGCAAACGTCAAAATACAACAAATCGTATGGGGCACGTGATAAATACAACAAAGAAAAGCAAGCAGTGCCATAGAGAAGAAGTTAAAGTTGAATTTGACGTAAAATAGTTACTTTAAAAACGCAAAAAGAACTATCATGGTTATTAACATTAAAGTCAATTAGGTTCGATTTTTGAGTATTCCAAATTTCATCACAGTTTCATGCGCCATGATCACGGAAGAACTAAAGTCACTCAAAAATGGAATCATGGTAAATATCCCGTTATAAATGACTTTAACGCAAAAAGAAATCAACAAAAAGCCACGATTGTGACGACCTCTGTGGCGCGGTGGGCGAAGGTCTGCCTGCGACGCAGGAGGTTGTGGGTTCGATTCCCGCCTCGGGACAAATGTGTGTACGATCTGCAGACATTTGTTCAGGGTGTTCTGGACGTTTTCTATGTGTACTAAAAAATATCTATCTATGTATTGTATTATATTATGAATATCAGTTGTCTAGTACCTATAACACAAGCTCTGCTTACCTTGGGGCTAGATAATGCTGTGTGAATTTTCCAGCATTATTTATTTAGTTATTTATTTATTTAAACTCACTTAAAATATATAAATATTGTAAAATGCCCCGAGCTGTGAAACGTCGGTATCGTTTTTTTCAGCACAGTCGATTGGATAGACGCTCTAATGGTTCCATTCTAGACTACAATATACAATATCATCGTGCCGGCGATTGTACTCAGGGCCTATTATACTCTGCGCCGGATATCGGCCGTGAAAGCCTCTCGCAGAACAAAGAGCGGGGAGCGGAAACTGGAAAACTTTTGTGGGTATTTTTGGAATGCTCGAGGTGAGTTTGAGGTTATCGAGTATAATTGATCGATTTAATTGACTGGGGTGTTACTTAAAAAGGCATTTTATCGAACTAACTAGCTTTCTATTCTGTTGATTATCGCATGTAGCACTCGCTTTTTGGCGCATTTTTGTATAAATCAAACATCAAACATTGACCTAAGCGTTTTATTTTCCTTAAAAGACTCTTGGACGCGAGATAATTCAAATTGCTTAATTAAAACTGGGAAATAAAAGTGATTACTTTTTTGTTCACTTCAATCTTTTAAAGGTTAAGCAAAGAAGCGAATAAGAAACCTTTACTTTGTTAGTTTGCGAGTTGGAGCAAAACTCGTCTCAAACTTTTTTATTCTCTAGCTAGATAATCTGATATTTTGTAGTAGATAAACATTTTTACAAAGGATATAATACGTTTAACAATCTGTATAAACGTTGACTCACTCGTCTCTTCATTTAGGTTTTATTAACGAAAGAAATAATATGCTTCTTTATATATTTTATCAATCATCATGTTCTAGAATTCTCGATATACCAGCAAAAAATAATTACAACTAATATTTACACTTACATCTATTATATGCAATATATATCTATCTATATATATATATATATCTATTATCTCTATATGCTTCTTTTATTATAAAAGGCGTCAGTTTATAAAATTGTAGGAATGTGTGCAATTGAACAAATTGGCCTGAAATTTTGTTAACATATTCTAGAATAGCACATTGGCTACTTTTATTCGTGAAAAACGCGTACGAAGTCGTAGGCAGAAACTAGACTAGTTTACTATATAGAATCAAGGCAGAAATTTCCTGAGCTTGAAAATGAAAGTAGGTACATATTATAGCAAGCTTGTGCGAATTTCCGAAAGCCAAGTATATTTAGATACTGTAATTAAACCTGTAAATTCTGTAATCCAAGAGGCACTTGACCTGTAAAATATCACCGGCGCCGTAATAGACCCCTCAGTCGAGGGCCCTCGAGCAGCATCTGTATTCGACACATATCGGAGTGAAAATTCACCCGAATATCAATAAGTAAGCATAGCAACCCTTTGTGATCTTCGGTGGATTTTATTTTCGAAGTTTTTATACGTTACTCGCTTATGATTTTTTTTGTCTATGGATCTCATTTTAGTTTTTGGGAGCAAAGACCATAGGATCCTACGTTCCTTAGGGTATACTAGAATCTTTGTTTGGGGGGAGGAGGAGTAATACATCGATAAAGGAATTCGGCCTACACTATGTTTGCCGAGTCGCGGTCTCGATTGTCGATTCTTCTCGAGATTATGGCCGGCCCACTGCCACTTCCACTGCACCTGCAAACTCTTTCTTATTAGAATTCGACTCTTAAACTGTAGATTTCCATCTCAAAACTGTGCAGGTTCTTATGCAAACCGCTTAAGTCCTCGAGAGCTGGACATTGTGCTAGTTTTAGACACTCAACTCGGCTTGATAACTGCCTACTTGTAGCAAGTTGGACACAGGGTAGATGAGTCAGAAGAGAATAACTGTACCACTTGGGACAAATGTTTGTACGATCTACAGATATTTGTTCCGCATGATCTGGTCGTTTCATATTATCTATTAAAAAAAATGTGTATTGTATTTTATTGTATTATGTACATCAGTTATCTAGGTTGGGGCTTGATAATGCTGTATGAATTATCCAGAATGATTTTTTATTTATTACCTGACAAATTTTCTCAATCGACTTCAAAAATTCAAAAAAGGAGTAATAAATAGGTTCCAAAAAAATATATTTTTGTATATTCGTTAGTTTCTTTGTCATTTATGAACCAATTTGGATGATCTTTAAGGTAGTCACATAAAAATTAAATTCCTAGAGATTAGTATTTACCCCGCAAAACGATTGATATGAACATATTATAGGATCAAAATCTTAGGTAAATTGTAAGATTTGATTTCAAAGTAATTATTTCAGATTAACAAATACACAATAGAATATAAGAAAATTACAATCAAAAAATAGAAAAAAATATCTCACTAGATCCGTTATGGATCTGATCAACGGATCTACTGAGATTGAACGGTTTTGTAAGATCTTTGTATGAAACACACAAAACAAATTTCATGTTAAATTACTGACATAAATATACCGTAACAGTCTTCTCTCGTTTAAAAAGAAAACTAGAAATTAATAGTAAAATTTTAATGTTACCTCTCTGCGCTGTGGCTGACGGAATCAGCATATTTTCCGTCACGTCGACAATACTGCATAATTACCAACTACTCCGGGAAATGGGAAACTGGGCTTTGTGCTTCCTCTTACGACAGTTTTATAACTTGAATGTGCTTTGAATCATCTGTAGAGATATTAAGAAATGAAATAAGTTCCCAAAAATTTTCGATTTCGGCGGGACTCGAACCCGCGTCCCACCCTAGAAGAGATATTGTTTAACTGTGAATAAATAGTTGTTCATAGAACTTAAATAATATAACACCTTTGGCTTTATAATTAAGTATTTGTAGATTTGTTGTTAGACTTGTGAAATGCACGCAATGGTATTTTGTAACCTTTTGCAACGAAAATGTGCTACGTTACAATACGTCCGGCTAACACAGTTCTACACTAATTCCAAGTGAGCGAGCTATCTTACTTCGCGTGGCAACAACACGGCGCGGTTAGACTACTATAAGGGCCTATCTAACAATTTAAATCGTTAAAGGCCCGATACGAATTTATAGCAGATACATCCGCAGCCGAGGCGGATTGCTAGTATACAACCTAAATCTCAACAGACTATAATAATCCACTGCTGGACGCAGGCCCCCCCTTTATTTTTTATCTAATGGGTAATGCCCATAATCCCCACGCTGAGCATGCGGGTTGGGGATCGCAATTCGGTGGTAGATCTATTATGCAAGAGGCGCTGCCGCCCGCTACCGTTGTATTTGTATGTCCCTTAGTCGCCTTTTACGGAACCGACGGGAACAGTTGGGTTGGTGCAAATTCTAAGCCGGCACCACACGACTGGTATACAAATCAGATAGAAATTGAGCCATTGGGGTCAACTTCACTTCGATATATTAATTTAGTTACAGCTAGTCTCGAAGGTGACTGCCATTGGCGACGGTAACTAATTCTATCCAGCGACAACCTTGCAACTAAATGCAATATCGCTAGTGACGGTGTTAAACTACCCTCATTTGTAAACGTAGCGCGATGTAAATTGTGTTTTATTCTCTAGGGTAGCAAGAAGTATTTTTGTATTTGAGCGGATTGTTGGGGTATGTTACACGGTCAATACCATAGACATAGATTTTTTTCACTACGCCTATGGTCAATTCCATCACGATACTATGATAATACTGATAGAATACAATACAATATAATACAAATATACTTACCTACTTTATTGCACAATATATAATCTTTGTAATAAGTATATGTAGTATTGTTGTTTGCAACAGTTTGCAGATAGCTTAATTGTTTCTATTGTAAATACTAGTTTTAATTTAAATTTGTTATTTATTTATTTATTTTCTTTCTGAATAAAATAAGTATAAAGTAAAGTCAATAACCATGACGTACTATACCATTTAAGGGTTCGGGTAAAGGTAATTCTTTAAGGCCATTATAGGACAGATTTGTTCAGTGACACACGTCCACTCTATAAGCCGCACCTTGTGCGAATGCATACCCCGCGCGCCCCGCGCTTGGTATGCACCCTTGTAGATGACCGCATCCGATGGCCTTGGAGTGTGCACATATAATATAAGTCAAAAAAAAAAGTCAAAAGTCAATAACTTTATTTCTTTAGGCTTACAAACTAAGCACTTAGACACGTCAAATATAATACTATAAACAGGTTTTCAAATAGTCATTATTATCAAATAAGAAATAAGATGTTATTGATTTTATTCGCTTCAATTTTTTGTCCACTAGTGGAAGAAGCGAAAAAGAAACCACTAGTAAGTTTTATAAAACTTAAAATTAATACATCATCTTAGTCTAAATATAGGTAATCTGATTTATATACCTATGTCAATATTTATATAAAACTAAGCTTAACATTATTTTCCTTAAATACTATAGTCAGAATGCTACATGCATGACGTACCTACAAAAAAAATAACATGCATTTGAAAGCTAGAAAATCTCATCATCACATTATTACCCTATTACTGGTCCACAGCTGGACAAAGGCTAGTAAAGTGCTAATAATGTGAATTCACAAGGAAACTTAATCCGTTTGCTCTTGCCTTATAAGTACATAATATGAGGTCACGTTTATAAATAAGCCCGCTTAAGTTCCAACAAATGAGTTGAGTAATAAAAGCTTTTAAGTAGGTTTTAAAGTGCTGAGTGTCTGAACGCAGTTAATGAAGTGTCTATAGATCTTAGGTAACTTACCTACTTATGGGTCTATACAACCTTAAATTTTTGTGATAAGAATAAAAATAGGATTTCGCGTTCATAGGAGCGGGACATAATAGTATAGCGACGCAAGCGCAAAAATCAAGTATTAGCTTTTAATCTTAAGTAAATCTTTCATTGAAAAAACCGAAACATATCAAATGTTCTTTATACTTTATTCAGAAAGAAAATAACAATCAAATAACAAATTTAAATTAAAACTAGTATTTACAATAGAAACAATTAAGCTATCTGCAAACTGTTGCAAACAATCTACAGGTAGCTCAACTGATCCATATCAATACCAGTTGGAAGCGTGCCTAAGACACTGGCTTCATTGCCCCGCTGTATAGCAATGCTGATGCGCTGTGCCAGATACTCACCAGCTCTCGGGTCACGCGTCTTTATACTTAGTTCTATTACCATGCTTATTCTCAAGATTTTAATTCTGTATTGATTGAGGAACCTTTGTTTATCTTTTAGTAAGAATTTAGAGGTAATTTTGCGATTTTTTTTCTGTAGACGTGTAGGTAGCTTTAGAAAGAAATAAGGTTAAATAAATAAATAAATAAAATAAATAATGCTGGACAATTCACACAGCATTATCTAGCCCCAAGGTAAGCAGAGCTTGTGTTATGGGTACTAGATAACTGATATACGTAATATTATACATTACATAGATAGAAATTTTTTATTATACATAGAAAACACCCAGACCAACGGAACAAATTACAGACAGTTACAGTTACATTACGGTTACAGACACACAAAGGAAAGGAACCCTAAATGAATACCTAACACTCACAAAACCAACCTCACAAATCAAATGAAAAAACTTCTATGAATTGTGCAAACAGTGTAATTAAACACTGTTTGCGCAATTCATTATAGTTACTCGAACTTGAACTCTATTCCCTACAGATTATCTAAGTTCGTATACTAACTTATGCCCGCGGTATCGCTCGCAATTTGCTTTTTGTATGCCTGTATTTGTGACGTCATCGCCATGCGCCAGCGTGGATATTTTTACGAAAAAAAAGTCAATCGCGCCAGCTTTTATAAAAAAATATGTATGTATCTGCTCCCCTTAGACATTTTGCAACACCCGCTGTTTTTGTATTAAAAACTAACAGTACTTTTTGTTATGTATATAAGGACGGAGATTCTGGTAAGACCTTTAACTACCTACAGGCTGTCGTAAAACATCATCATCATCATCATCGGCCTATACTGGTCCACTGCTGGACATAGGTCTTCCCTAATAAGCGCGTTTTTTTTTATTGTATCGTAGATTGTGTTTAAGAAGTGATCCAAATGCAATGTAACTTTACTAAGTTACTCTTCAAGGTTAAGGGTCTACATATACTACCTCAAATCAACTCCATCATATCAAAATATCTTCCAAACTAGGTACTAAATATTTAACATTGTTTATACATTATACAGTTCAGGACTTACTCTATCGATCATATGTTTTGAAAACACGATTTTAAGTATAAAATTTTATCGATAGGAAAAAATCGCATAGGACACCTTTAATTTTTTACTAAAACCTTAATTTCTCAATAAATACTGAAGTAAATCAGTAAGTAGGTCTTGAGAATAAACGTGGTATTATGTAAGTCTAAGTATAAAGAACATTTCATGTTTCGGTTTTTTTTTTTTCAAATAAAGTCCTGATGAGCTAAAACTTGATTTTTGGACTTGCGTTGCTATGCCCTCTCGCTCCTATGAACGCGAAATCGTATGTCTGTCCTTTTCACAAAAATTTTAGGTTATATAGGTCTTTATGAAAGACAGCACTGCTTTAGAGAGCTCTTTCGTTTTTATTTCAAAAAAGTAGTAAAACCTGTGTGTTTCCTGCTTGGGTTAGGATTTGCGAAAGACTGCTGGCAGATGTTCGATGCGGCAAGCTGTGCAACAGGGCGCTATGGTAATCATTAGGCCTATGTCCAGCTGTGGTTTACTAGCACACTGGTAAATATTCTATCGAGAAGTACATGTTTTTTGATCCCCTGATCAAAAAACATGTAGGTACTTCTCGACAGAATATTGGGTGTTTCTTGTCCCTACAAGATTTCAAAGGTTTTTACAGCATCTAGGTAAAAACCAATAAAGGCCAGTCGATAAAAATGACCTTTCCAAAACATTGCCAGATAAAGTGATATCCCAGCACCATTACCTTTTGCTCCATTACCTTCGCCTTCAAACCTCGGGTTTCGCGGCAAATGAAGTAAATAATCTTCGATAGCTCTGAAGGGAAACTGAAGATATCAAAGATTGCAAAAACATTGTACGATCAGCAAATATTTGTTCAGGTTGTCGGTGTTTTTCAAGAGGCACGAAAACCTTATGGTAGGTATACTTTAGTGTGTTTTTATCTATAACTAGCTTCTGCCCGAGACTATTCTCTCTCAAATCAACTCCGTTAGATCTTCACATCTTCCAAACTACTAAATATTTAACTTTGAAATTTATTTATTTATTTATTAACAAAATCCACAGCTCTTAGAGTAAAACTTAATGTAACATACTATCTTAACCTACAGCCAATAAAGGATTTACATTTTATTAGGTAGGTATATCACAAGTAGACTATCACTAAATTAACTAAAAAAAAACAGATAAAAGTAGGTAGGTATAATTATTACATAAATGTCTATAACTGGTTTTTCTTCCAATGCTATATTCTATTTAACTCAGTGTAATATTGACTGTATACAATATGAAGAACAAAAAGATATTATTTTATCAGTTTGCCAATGTTCTATTTATGTATTAAACCAATGTGAGATTTTATAAATTTACATTTAAACATATAGAAATGGTAAAACACTTGATATAATTATCAAATAAATCTGTAAAATAGTAATAATAATGGAATATATAAGGTAAAGTCCACTAAGTACTTACTCTATCGATCATATGTTTTAAAAACACCATTTCATAAAAAAAATCGATAAAAAATTCGGAAAGTTACCTCTAATCTCTTACTAAAACCTTAATTTCTCAATATATACAGAAGTTAAGATCTTGAGAAAACGCTTTCTATTACTATAATATAACTTTTTTTTTAATGCTGGACAATTCACACAGCATTATCTAGCCCCAAGCTAAGCAGAGCTTGTGTTATGGGTATTAGATAACTGATATACATAATTCAATACATTACATACATAGATATTTTTTATTATACATAGACAACGACCAGAACACCCGGAACAAATACCTGCAGATTGTACAAATATTTGTCCCAAGGCTCGCATCACCGCGCCACAGAGGTCGTCAGTAGGTAATAGAACTAAGTAAAAAAAATATTTCATAAGTTACGGTTTTTTTTTTAATATAGGGATATTAAAGTTAATAAAGTAGTAAACTACTATACTAGATATACTATACTATACTACGGTACTAGATACTAAAGTTTAGAGGGATAGATATTAAAAAAAACCGTAAAAATCAAGTTTGATTGCTTGATATTTGTTCCGCTCCTATAAACGCAAAATCATATGTCTATTCTTTTTACAAAATGGCGCTTATAATAGGTATCACAAAATGTGCGATGGATTTTTGAAATTTCCTTTCTTATAAGGAATAATAAGATAAAGTAGGTGACGACGCTAGTTTGGGTGGGGTATTAGAATTAAATATTCAATGTCCAAAAAATATAAAAGGTAAGTACAATAATAATTGAATAAATATCACTCATATAAATAGACGTTCATAGAATCGGGACAGATGATGCGTTTTTGGAAAGGTTTAAGTGCAAAAATGGAGTTTTTGCTTATTTTTACAGGAAACTACACAACTTATGAAAAACTGTCAGAAGGCACCAAATAATTAGTACCTAATAAAATAACCTTCAAATCAAAACATCTATGTTAGTCACTTCAATAAACCGCAGGGTTTTTATACCTCAATGATCACCACCAAATTATGTGTAAAACAGTGCAACTTCATAATTCTTTTCTATCGTATTTTTAGAAAAAACCACACCAACTACAAAATGAAAAGAAATCTATCAAAGCAAGACGTCAACTAGTTTTCATGATATGGCGCGTGGAGCTCGGAGTGGTAACATCTCTGGTGGGACCCTGCCGGTGTTGCTTAGTGCTCTCAATGTCAAGGTCGAGTATTGTGGTGTCCTGATGATGTCTCGTGGAGAGACGAAACTAGTTGACGTCTTGCTTTGATAGATTTCTTTTCATTTTGTAGTTGGTGTGGTTTTTTCTTCTACAACGCTGGTTACATTTTGTTAGACCTTATCGGAGAAGGTTTTGCGCGGAATTGTTACTAAATATTTTCATTTTTATATTTTACTTTGAAGGGACCAAAAAAAGGTGTAGAAATTATGCGTAATTCGAGTTTTTAACCACGGGAATCCCGTGAGTATTGAGATTAGTCCTAGCTTGACAAAAACACGCTAGGTTCGCCTCTTAAGTGCACAGTATCTATCTATCTCTAATCTTTACTACTTTTCATCTAACACCCGACATTGCAGCGTTTAATTAAAGTAAACAGTTGAATTACTAAACGTCTAGTCTAGTGCAATGAAGTAAGAGCGGTAGATCAGCTGTAGCAGTTTTATGAGCAAACTTAAGTAGTTTCAAACTTATGTCTCCCCGAAGAGTTTTTAAGAAGAACTCTGAAATTTAAGCAGCTTTGAAAGTGTTGATTCAGGAGTTTTAATATGGCTTTAGTTTTGAATATTATAAGGACAAGAGAGGTTTTCTAGGTGGGTGGGTACCACAGATATCAGAAACAAGGGTGGGTACCTACCTACTTTCTTACTACTTAAGGCAATATAATATTATAGGTACAAAACTTAAGCTCTGCTTAGCTTGGGGCTAGATAATGCTGTGTGAATTGTCCAGCATTTTTTTTTTAAATAAAAACTTAACTTAGATATACTTTGTATATTGATCTCACTGCAATGAAACACCTATGTTCCCCGAGGGTTCTTTATCATTATCACCTGTCAATGTAGAGATATACGTACCTATCTAGTTTTGGATAGGAATATTTCAGAGGATTATTTGAACCAGCTGTGCCTGTGGCTTTCATCCGCATAAAAATAATTTGATTTTGATACTGATACAGAACCATGATATATGTTTTCATAATGTATTAAGTATTACTTATACCTACATAATATATACATATGTATTAATTTTAGGTAGATATTTAATTTTTGTTTAGGTAATTTTTAAACTGTGTCATAGGTTTAATTAGTGAAAGGAAATACAACTAACTGACTTGTTAATAAGTCCAAAGCTGGGATCCCTCGCATCTTCATGCAAGATTTTCTTAGTTAGAGCGAGGATTCAAACTTACGTTTATAACAAGAACATTAGTCTTTGTGTGTAATAGATCTTATAATTTATATAAATGCAACGATAGAATGTAAGTTTATAATGTTTCCGAAAATAAAACTATTTTAATATTATTATATTATAATTTAGACATTAGAAATAGACATAGAATAATTCTGAAGTACCTACTAATTAAAAAAAGGTAAGGGGGCCGTCAATATATGACCATTATATGGCCATTTTGTGAATAGGATAGGCATAGGATTTGGCGTTTATAGGAGCGGGACAGGACAGAGCGGCGTTAGCTCAAAAATCAAGTTTTTGCTGATTATCTAGGTACATTTGTTTGCAAAACTAAGCCAAAGGTGCCGTATTCAATTTAATAATGGTGATGAAAATGAAAAATCTTGTTATTGTTAGCTTAGGAGAAAAATTTTAAAAGCTAAGAAAACAGATGGAAAACAAGAAAACACTGCACAATTAAGTATTTCTGGTACCTATTTAAAATAGTTTTTTTTTTCATTTTCGAAAGAAGAGGGTCTGGCTTGTGTATGTATTTTTTTTAAGTTTTAGCGATAAAAGGAGAAAATATGTTTTAATGTAACGCAAATTTGCCCTTTCATATCAATCTAAATAGGTAGGTAGGTAGGTACTATTGCGTAAATCAAGTCAAGGCAAGCAAGCATTTATTAAAGCATTAATAACCTTAAGTTTATGACTTAAGATGTCTTAACTTAAGATAACAGAGTAGGTCTACCTGTGGAGATGATCTTTTTTGGGTACGTACCTAAGACAAAATAGGATCATCACATCCTAATACAAGCGTTTGCACAATAAACTAGAGCTGAAAGCTTAGGCCCATTACAGACATAAACGGCTCATTATGCCGCTATTACTCTATGGGACACCGGTGTCTTTTGTTTTAGGCCCATTTCGCTCTCAAAACTTTAAGGGCTTTAAGTACACTTTAGCGAAATTAACGTTAGGGGTGTAGAGAGAAATAACGGGACATATTAGGTAAATCTACCTATAGGGGCTACAGGGTGGCTTACATTTTACATACGTCTCATAGTTTTTACTGCCTTCATTAGGAGATTCTAAAAAGAAAAAATACATAATAAATAATGCTGGACAATTCACACAGCACTATCTAGCCCCAAGCTAAGCAGAGCTTGTGTTATGGGTAAGTACCTACTAGATAACTGATATACATAATATTATAATACATTAGGTAAATAAATAGATATTTTTATTATACATAGAAAACGACCAGAACACCTTGAAAAAATGTCTGCAGATCGTACACACATTTGTTCCGAGGCGGGAATCGAACCCGCAACCTCCGGTGTTGCAGGCAGACCTTCGCCCACCGCGCCACAGAGTCACATAAATAAAAAATATAAACAGCCGAATATACATATTTGCGTATGTTCGGTCGGCGGTAGTAAGTCGTTTCGACTAACTAAGCTTACCTAATATTATTTTCGTTAAATACTATACAATAATAATCATATAAGGGAGTAATAGGCTTTCTTAAGATTTCGTTTTTTGTAACTACCTACTGTATAAATTTACGAATAGGGAGCTCAGTTGCTTCAGGTTGAACAAAAGCTTGTTATAGAAGCGTACTACCTAACCTACGCAATTTCCCATAAACGATTTCGTAAGATTTGCAGTTTGTTGTTGTTTCTTGAATTTACTTCGTGGTTCATTTTTTGATTTCGATTTTCGTACATAGCTCAATGGATTGTCAAGCTGAAGTGGCAGTGGGATGGCCATATTTTGAGAAGAACCGACAACCGCTGGGCTATAAACATGTTCTTGAGTGGAGATCACGACTCGGCAAACGTAGTGTAGGACGCCCTCCGACCAGGTGGGATGACGATTTGCGAAAGACTGCTGGCAGTTGCTGGATGCGGCAAAGCTACAGGGCGCTATGGCGCTCATTAGGGGACGCCTATGTCCAGCAGTGGACTAATATAGGCTGATGATACTGATGTCCTTTTTTTTATTATCCGGAGGGAAATGCGCACGCACTGCCACGGGGAGAAAGTGCGATGTGGGACTCCAACCCACTAAAACCCTCAGGGTGTTTCCGCCTCTGCCGCTTGGAACATGGGAACGATTTCCTCTTCCACGAACCCGATATCGGGCCCCTCACTGGAGGGTGTGGAGCACCCCCCTTCGCGACGCGCCAGAAACACGTGACGCACCGCGACCCCCTCGAGAACCATACCTGCCAAATGGGCGCCTAACGACCCCGTGTCCGGACACCTTAGGTGCCTGCTTGCGATGGGTCAGTCGAGTGGCCCCGCCACCGCCTACCTGCCACACGGTCGCAGAGGATAGGGAGAGCGGCCCTCACAATACCAACACTCCTCCCCAGCGGCCATACCGCGTCCGCCGTCAAACGGTGGCGACCCCGTCACGGCCGCGGAAGGCAGGGTGAGCGCCGCCGCACCTCAATACCGGTGACTAGGCCGCGGTTACTATGCTCCCCCGCCCCGGCAAGGCGGGAACCCTTCGGTTAGAAAAGTTAGTAGGTGTACCTACCTAAACTAATAAACTTGAAATCGAGTTCAAATTCCTAACCTAAACAAACATCTCTGTAGATCACACAGCCGTAAATAATTTGACTAATTATAGAAGTAATTGCTAATTGAACTAATGAGACAAAACCCAGTCAATGGAAATACTTCATCATAGAATATATTTTGTATATCATACGCGTTGTACAGTTTCGAAATACCTACCTACTGGTACATCGGAAATGTTTTGAGTAATGTTTTTATTGGTTGGTAGATCTATTTATAAATATTTTTAAACTTACGCGATCTGAACACATACTTATGAAAACCAGCGCTGGGTAGACACACATCTGGTCTACCCAGCATAATGACTTATTTTTTGATTCGGAGGTTAATATTATAAGGTACTAATTACTTGGTTCCTTCCTTCTTCCTTCAGATAGTTTTTTCGTAAGTAGTTTCGTTTTCTTGTAAATACAACAACAATAAAGCAACAACTCCAATTTTGCACTCGCGCCTTTCCAAAAACGTATGCTCTGCCCCGCTTCTATGAACGCGAACTCCTATGCTTTTACAAAATGGCGCGCATTGCGCCCTCTATCATCATCTATCATCATCTATCATCTATCGGTCACAAATGGCGGGTTAAGTGGAATACGATAGGTTCCTCGTCAAACCTATTGAAATAAATAGCAAGAAAAGATTATTATCGTCATCATCATCAGCCTATAGCAGTCCACTGCTGGACATAGGCCTCCCCTAACCCTTTATTCCATCCAGTCCTACCAGTAGTTCGATAGTCGAACTGTTTGGATGTTTTTTTTCCAAATTGTTATCCTGACGGATCGAACTATTTCGAAACATGGATTTTATTCCAAATAGAACTACTATGATAATAATGGTACAGTCAGAAATGGTACTTCAAATGCATTTGTATCTTGAGACGAAATTGTCCTTTTTGTTATGATATAATAAATCCTCTCTCGATATATCTCTTTGAAGGATCACTTAAAACAAATTATGAAGTATGCTTATAATATATTTTTTTGTCATGTAAATTATTGATTTATTATTATTATTATTTTTTATTATATTTTTTTTATTTTTTCCATACAAACCAGTGGTTTAGGATCAGTAGTTTCCAAGATATGACAGTTTTTAGTTTGACAACTGTCATCTGAAATGAAGATCTTGTCGAGAGCTGTCACATCTCCATACAAACCAGTGGTCTAGGATCAGTAGTTTCCGAGATATGACAGTTTTTAGTTTGACAGCTGTCATCCGAAATGAAGATCTCACCGAGAGCTGTCACATCCCAATACAAACCAGTGGTCTAGGATCAGTAGTTTCCGAGATATGACCGTTTCCAGTTTGACAGCTGTCATCCGAAATTTTTTGTTCGTTGTTCTGAAGCAGTTCGTGGAAATTATGCCCACAAAAAATAAAGCGGACACAGTTTAGTTTTTTCCACTTTTGGCCGGCTGATGCGACATCTTTGCACATCGTAAATCAATGACTGTACTTCGGAGTTAGTAGTTCTATTTGGAATAAAATCCATGTTTCCAAATAGTTCGATCCGTCAGTATAACAATTTGGAAAAAAAACATCCAAACAGTTCGACTATCGAACTACTGGTAGGACTGGATGGAATAAAGGCCCCTAACGAGCGCCCTGTCTTCAGCTTGCCCCATCCAGCATCTGCCAGCAGCCTTTCGCAAATCATCATCCTACCTGGTCCGAGGGCGTCCTACACTACGTTTACCCTTTAGCGGTTGTCGGCCAGCCCACTGCCAGCACTTCAGCTTGCTAATCCTTTGAGCTATGTCGATAAAGGTTCTCTGTCGGATGTATTCGTTGCGAATCCTATCCTTCAGAGCATCTTCAGAGAAACTCCGAGCATAGCTCTCTCCATAGCTCGCTGGGCGACTTTAAACTGGTGGACCGCGAGTGTCCACGTCAATAAAAGATTATTATGTATAAAATCAATTAGTATATTCAAGTAATACAAAGATTTAGACCCATACAATCAACATTAGAAAACGTGACCTTACACTAATGGCACAACTAAATATAACAAAAAGTGCTCATGAAGTGAACTTTGGACAGGGTTAACTTAAAATAAATAACAGCTCCTATAAAATTATAAATCTTATAACAACCGGGTTTTTAAAACTAAAACAGAGCCAGAGATTTTATGTTTCTTGACCTGAGTTTGGTTTCTTTATATTATAAAGACATTGGTAGTGATTCTGTCGGCACAAAACTTAAACTAAACTAACGTAAAAATGTTGCTGTCCCGTTTTACTCGATCGAAAAAAAGAGACGTCAACAATTTTAGGCTAGTTTAGTTTAGGTTTTATGCCAACAGAATCGCTACCATTATGTGGATGGTAAAAGGGGTTTGAAGATTTTTAGATGGAAAGCCTAGCAACATTTATTTTTTCAAAATAGCGCTGCTCTTTGACATTTATATATTTTAAATAGAAGACACTTAAAAAATAAAAAATGTTCTTTTAAATAATGTTCTAGCGAAATGATATTCACAGATGAAAATAACAAAATAACTATTGGTTTCGTGTCTCTTTTTTCATACTCGAATATCGTGTCCTCTATTCAATAACTTTCATTGTGTACTGCGATTTTGAAAAAATAACGTTGTGGTACACCGATCTAAGGAACCAACCCCTTTTTGTATGATATTTTGTACAGCGCCTCTATCGTCCGTACATGGAACTACGCTAATTCCCTTAAAAAAACGTAAAGCACAGTCTCAATACTGTACAGAATTCAAACACAAGGCGTAGGACTTGAGGGGGTTGAAGGACATAAAACATTATCAAGCTACTTATTTAACTGTGCGTTATGTAATCCAAAAGTATTAAAAAAAGTATAAAATTCGGTACCTTGTATTTTTATTCAAGTACAAGTAAAGAGAGTAAAGGGCCTCTTTCCTTAAAATGCAAAGTAACTACTTACCTACTTTTTTCTTATGTAATAAATTTAATGTACAAAATTTATCAAAATGCATTATTATCTTGTACTAAGGACGGATTTGTTAAATAGATTTGAATGCTTAACTTGTTTTAAGTACAATAATGAAATTAGATTAAAATTTGGTCTTTACCATATTTAATCAAACATTAGACAATTTGTTTATAAGGACGGATTCAGTTAAAAACACTAATGATAGATTAAAACTATGTAAGTAAATACACAATCTACTTAAAGTAGGTACATACATAACGCATGAGCTTAATGCTAAAATCAGCCTTAGTTGTAAAACAATAAGGTTAATATTATATTTTACTTACAACTTAACTAGAATTAATAATAAAGATTCTAAGAGATTCTATTATCTTGTACTAAGGACGGATTTGTTGAATAGTTTTAAATGCTTAACTTGTTTAAGTACCTACAATAATAAAATTTGATTAAATTTTGGTTTTTATCAATAAAATTTGTTTATAAGGACGGATTCAGTTATAAATACTAAAAATCCATTTGATTTTGACCGCAAAAAAAGGATGGCGGCATATTTACGACGGCCAAAATATTAAAGTTTAAAGCAATAACAGAATGCTGCGCTGATTCTAAACATTGAACGAAACTGACCGTCACGCTCAGATCGGTTACGCTTAATCGCGTCTCCTCGGCTCTAGCCCTCAGCTGTTATCATGTTTACAAGTTTTGATCGTGTAATCAATAATATGTAACGCTCGGGTCGGTTACGCTAAATCGCGTTTTTTTCGGCTCCAGCCCTCATCAGCTATTATCATGTGTAACGCTCGGGTCGGTTACGCTGCATCTCGTTTACTCGGCTCCCATCGTCATCGAGCTGTCATCAGTCATGTTTACTGTCTAGGTATATCTAACAAGGAATGCATCGTATATATTTTCATTAGTATCTTATCTATCTTCTTTCAGTACAACATGATGGCTCCATTGACCTTCTCTTCCAATGCTGGTGCTATCGTGTCAGCGTCCCTCGCGTCCGCTGCCGCTACTAGAATGCAGACGTCGTTGACGAAGGCAGATATACACGCGGCTACCACCAGCCTGGAAGGAGAAGTTTTTATTAAGGGGGTGAAAGGTTCAGTATGTCATTTATAAACCATGTTACACTAGACAACATGGACGATTTGCGGAAAATTTGGCTAAAACTATTCGTCTAAAAAAGTTCGACTAAAACAATTCGATTTGACGACCTCTGTGGCGCGGTGGGCGACGGTCTGCCTGCGACGCAGGAGGTTGCGGTTTCGATTCCCGCCTCGGGACAAATGTGTGTAAGATCTGCAGACATTTGTTCAGGGTGTTCTGGTCGTTTTCTATGTATAATAAAAAAATCTATGTATAATAAATAATACAGTACTATACATAATTGTAGTATATTATGTACATCAGTTATCTAGTACCCATAACACAACTTTTAATTATAATTTTCTTTTTAGTTTTTTCATTTTGTTATTTTTTTGTTCTAATGATTTTTAATATTTTCGATTTTTTAGGCTTTTGAAAGATACGAAACCATCAGCCATACAGATATCGCGCCGATGGTTAGGAACACTGGAAGCATCTTACCAGAAGGAGAGTCCAAGGTCCGCCATGCCGTCAGAAGTCCAGAAGTTGCCGAGATCCTCGTCCGACATGACATTGTGCTGCAGCCGTAGGAAGTACTCCGTCAGCCATACAGATATTGCGCCGATGGTTAGGAGCACTGGAAAAGAAGAGATTGAAGATCAGTTGGTGAAAATGCGGGAGCTTATCCAAGAACATAAAACTGGCGGGTTGCACACCTTGTCGAGGATTGAGCGAGGCGCTCTTTGGCTCAGTGAGACAGCACACTGTGTTAACATGTGGTTACCACAGAATCAGGGTCAATAACTATATTTCTTTACGCTTACAAAATAAGCAGTTACATTAGATACTATAAACAGCTTTGTATAAAGAAATTCAAGAGTGGAACATTTCACCCGGTTTCGGGTATTTTGTTTGTGCCGCATATCCACGCGGCGTTCACTGCGGCTTTGGGTTTCGAATACCACTTAGAAATAAACCTTAACTTACCTGCCAAAGAGTTCCCAGCAAGCAAAGGCTTCGGCGAGCACCTCGCTCTTGCAGCTGAGCCTAAAGCCGCAAGCACACAAGCTCCACCGGAGCAGATCAGCGCAGCACCGAGCAGAGCCGTAGTGCCGCACCATGCCCATCGCCGGGCGGGGTGGGTGCCGGCCTTTACTGGAAGAGGGGAAAGACATATTGTCATATTATGTGGTACTAAGGCCAGACGAGTACGACATAGTACGCGTCGGGGGGCGGCATTGGAGGCGGTTAGCACAGGATCGTGGTGGATGGCACAAACTGAGGGAGGCCTATACCCAGCAGTGGGTAAAATCCGGCTGTGGATGATGGTGATGAAGGCCAGACGGAAATCGGGATTGACGAGTCTTCAACTTCTTATTTATGGCAACGCTTGCTTTTGCCGCGACTCTGCTAGTGCAGTGACTGTGTGTGACGAGTCTCGTAGAGGCATCAAATCTGACCACACCCACAGAAAAGCTGAAACGAGGCTGTCAATTGCCAAGAGTCCTGCTCTGGTACTTCACAGAGCTGGGCTGGTTAGACTATTTAGGCATTGGGACAATAGATAATTACACCCCCATGCAAGATATCAGTGCAGATCCCAGTTCCCCTACTTAGAATTAGAAGTGTCTACTTCGGCTCAGTATCTTCAGGTTCAGATCAGCCACACACTATTGACGCCACGCGATCCAAAGAAACGCGATGCGCATTGAGATGAATCTAATCGTATCAATTGACTATGGCCAGAACCACATTTTAAACAATCGATGTTTGGACGTGTGAGTTATTAATGTAAAAGGATTCTGGTCATTAAAAATTAAACAAATCGATGGAACTCAACACGCGTCGAATTTTAAGACGGTTCACTTGGAGTCTTTAGTTTCTTTCCTGCTTTAGACCTATTTGTCCAATAACAAACTTTATTTGTCCTACAGTGCCAAAGGTTGTTAGTTACCAGTAATTAATACTGGACGTGCGATAAAGACAACAATACACGTCTCGGATATCACAATCTGATACACCCACAAAGCATTAAATCCCAAGACATTGCATAAACGTCTGTTCAGCTCTGATAAAATCTCTGTCTTGCATTTCATGATGCAATCTGGACTGTGCTATTGAAATGTCGATGTCAATTATAATCCGATTTGATGTGTATAACGATTGGATATGTGCATTTGATAGCAGCTTTATTATCATTATCATATTTAGTCCTAATAATTAATGTATTCCAAAAATTTACGACTCTAAATGACAATGATGACAAATGAAAGACGCCAAACTCTAGTGTAGAATACATGTAAGAAAATGGCGACGCATTGGGGAACTAAAACTATAAAATTGCACGAAATTTTATCAATTGTAGTCGACAGAGGGCACTTTTTTGTTACGTAGACTTATACAAAATTTCACTTATGTAGAAGAGATAAACTTCTGTTCTTTTGTTTTATGGCACAATCACAAGGTACTAATGAAATACTAACTAACATTTGCCCACGGCTTTGCTATCATTGTAGGTACCTAAATATGTCTGTATCTTGGCCACGCATCACGTCGAAACTACATACTGAATGAATTTAAATAAAACTTGCAGAGGTGCACCGTAAGTTTATGGGTCCCTGTTTTAATATTACTCGGGGGCCTGGCAGGCGCAGTCGCAGCCAAAGCCTTTGTGGAGAGGTCAATCTTTCGTTTTAAGTGACCACTTTAAATAAATAAATAATAAATGCCAAGCTAAGCAGAGCTTGTGTTATTCTTATTCTTAGTATTTAAATTATGGACACCTATCGCTATTTTTGGGGAACCGATTAATATTGAGTGTACAACAAGTTTTCATAAATATATTGACATGGTAA
The DNA here is from genome assembly GCA_946478455.1 of Eupithecia vulgata. Taxonomy (NCBI): domain Eukaryota; kingdom Metazoa; phylum Arthropoda; class Insecta; order Lepidoptera; family Geometridae; genus Eupithecia; species Eupithecia vulgata. Next base: position 3,275,338 of record OX297881.1, read on the forward strand.
TTTGGTAGATAGTGTTCATATAGGTAGACCTAGAGTACTAATAGAGTTCAGAGTCGTTTTGCGTCAGAGACGCGACATGTACCTACTACATTATTTTGAGCTTCGCACAGTATGCGTCCGCAGTTTATTTCAGTCTGCACTCACTATGCCGTAAACTGTGCCATCCGAATACGGCACAAAACAACTACTGCTTGTAACAGAAATGTCACTTTAGATATTGGTGGACTGACCTTGCTGAAGGCTAAAGCTCTGCGCACATTAATCCAACGTCGCTACTGTGCAGCACAAAAATATGCATACAAAAAACGGCATAATAATCTACTCGTTATCATTTTATATATAATTTTTTGAAAACCCGGAGAGCCTCGGTACCCCACGAACCTAGGGTCTCGACTCCAAGGGGAGCAAATGTGTAGGCTCTGTCGAGACCTGCATATTTGCGCCTCTTGAGATCTTCGGCTAAATCTGCCGCCGCACCAGCCCTCACGGAAGTCCTAGGAAGATGGGAAGGCGCGAGTGTGTCGACACATGTAGCGTCCCACACAATAGGCCTCCCCAACTCCCATGGGACTAGAGTCATGCCGTCAGGCCTCTTACCATCGTCACGCAACAGACCATTCAGTTCGAGAATAGCTGGTACGTTAGCGGTGGTAAAGGCCCGCCGGATGATGTCGTTCAGGCTGGCATGACGAGATATCCGACCGGCAGCCCTAGTACACGATAATCCGTGATGACCGAGCTGTTCGACAGCAGTACCGCACTGGCATTGATGAGGCGCGCAACACCTTGCACCCAACCGAAGACAAGTTGCGACACGGAAAGTTACGGGATCCAATAAAGTGCCAGTGTTATATGAAGGAAGTGCTTGCAACCAATGTCCTGACTCCCATCCCACGATTTTGTAGGTATTTAGGTGTTTTGAAAAATATTTGTATGGCATATTAAAATATTTTCTAGTGATGCACTGCGTAATAACGTTTGCAATGTTTTGGTATACATTTTGTGTCATTTTATTCATTTTTCTATTCACACTGATCATTCAAAGTTTGATTTAGAGGTAACTTTGTAATTTTTTTCTATCGGGTGAAATATCACTAATCGTGTTTTTGTCTAGTCATGCACTAGAAAATATCCTCAACTGTAATACTCGTATGTATGAATTTCAAAACTATAAGCCTTATAGTTATTGAGCCCTGTACTTGGACACTCATGGTGGCGGCATCATAGAGACATCTCAGCACTTCGATGTAACGATAGTCTACTTGGCATCGCTGTAAGAATTCCAGAAAAGCCCAGGTTTCGACAGAGTCAAAGACTTTTTCATGGTCCACAAAGGCCAGACACAGATTATATTCTTCGGACTTCTGTATAATCTGCCTCACTTGTGTATACCTATGTGGTCTATGGTGCCATATACTCCGCGATTCTAAAGTTATCGAGTTGCACAAAAGGGAAGCCCCGTTGCGCAACTATTTGCAGTTGAGCAACGTCAGGTGTAAAATAGAACTTAACATGACAGCTGTCATCAAAAATATAGGCTTTGTCATTCATCACCTTTCATTATAGTCATAAAACGAAACTCTACCACGAGTAGTGAGTCCGAGATATGGCGGATTCAATTTTGACAGCTGTCATTAGAAACCGAAATCTTATAAAAACTTATCTAATCTTATAAACCCAAAATTTAATCCAAAGAAAAGACACTTGTGAGGTTTTTTTACAATTTAAATAGTTGAGCTAACTCCAAAAAATCTAGATTTAGCTCAACTCTTACCTAATGGATAATTTTGAAATCATGATGTTGTACATTATATGAAAAAGCTCTCTGACTTGAGACGTGAGACGCTGACACTAGGCAAAGTCTCACGTGAGACGTTGGGAATAACCCCGGGGCGATGGGTCTGCCTGCGACGTAGGAGGTAGCGAGATCGAATCCTGCCCTTAGGAAAAAAAATTGATTCGGTTTTTTCAGGAGTTTTCTATGTATGGTATAGTATATAGTATCTATGTATTGTAATGAATATGAAAGTTCTAATCAGCGCGGCCTACCTATCGTGACCTACGGAGCTGACACGTGGACACTTACGGTAGGGCGCTGGTTCACCAGTTCAAAGGAGCTCAGCGAGCTACGAAAAGAGCTATGACTCCGCTCGGAGTTCCTCTGAAGGATAGGATCATGTAACGAATACATCCGACAGAGATCCAAAGTTATTGATACATAGCTCTAAGAATTAGCAAGTTGAAGTGGCAGTGGGCCCATATCTCGCGAAGAAGCAACAACCGCTGGCTGTTGTTGGGTGGAGACCACGTCTCGGTAAATGTAGTGTAGGACGACATCCGACCAGCCGAGTGATTACAGTAAAATCCCATTCAATATCTAAATATGTAAATAAATATCTATATAAATAATAAATACATTCAATTTTTGACGAAGCTGTCAACGTCAAAATATCACAAATGTCAAACTCAAATGTTTTATTTTTACTTTTAAGTTATTGATAAACCTCTTATGTACTAATGTTACTCTTACCTTTATTTTGCTCGACTACATTGCCTACACTACTGTTATGTATTATCCACTTATTATCTGTTTGTAAATTCGAATCAGAATTGCTAAAATGGAGCAAAAAGGGCAAGTACGAGTAATCTAACAAATAGACGACCGATGTGGCGCGGTGGGCGAAGGTCTGCCTGCGACGCAGAAGGTTGCGGGTTCGATTCCCGCCTCGGGACAAATGTGTGTACGATCTGCAGACATTTGTTCAGGGTGTTCTGGTCGTTTTCTATATAATAAAAAATATCTATCTATGTATTGTACAATATTATGTATATTAGTTATCTAGTACCCATAACACAAGCTCTGCTTAACTTTGGGCTAGATAATGCTGTGTGAATTGTCCAGCATTATTTATATTTAAATAAATTTAAATATTTTAAAAATTTAAAATCTAACAAATTACTTTTTCTTATGTTGTGTGACGTTGACGTTAAAAGTTCCGCCGTCGATCGACTCCATCAAGCAAGAAAGATGTAGGTACGTATTTTTGGTACCATATTGGCAACCGAAATTGTTTATGACGATTCTCCTCGGATGACCTGTTCAATAGGAATGGTATATTTTACCGTAATCACTCAGGTGGGTACTAATCATAATAAGTCCACATCTGGACCCTGTTAAATTGTTCAGTAATATTTATTTGTACTCATAGTCACCTAACTACTACAAATTTATTCTACTAAATTGATAACTCTATTTATGAATAAAAATTCTGCAAATTCCTTTTGACGTAGCTGCAATCCAATATAGACTCTATTACGTTGACAAATGAACCATTGAACCGCAAAACAAAAGTTGTTAAAAATCGTAATTAGTATGGCGGGTCCAGCTGTCATCGCGAAGAAAAGTAACATGACCTCGCGTCCGTCCGAGGAGGCGTCTAGCCCCCGACTGGCGTAAGTATAAACGATTTTGAGTTATATACAAAGGGATATTTGATCAATAAGGTTGAATTCGGCGTGGCTAAAAATTTGCTAGATCAATCACAAAAGCGCGAATTTAGTTGAAATAACCAATCCTTGAATTAAAAACTATTCGTTAATATGTATGTAAAATCCATTTACCATTTCAAAAAGGATATATGGACCTATATGTACAGAAAATTTAAGGGCATAAATCGGTTCCGTTCACCAGAAAAGTGAAAATCTATGTTTTTATAGAGCTGTTTTTGGGATTTTTTTTTCTGTTGTAATATTTAACCAATCGTGTATTCCATTTACCAAATTGAAGCAAAAAACATGAAAAATTCAAAACTACAAACATCAATTCCGAATGTTTTGTCATTCCTGAAGAAAGTTGAAATCCATGATCGGAATATTTCCATGGCGTCGTCTTAATCTAAAATTCACTCTGTTGCTGCGACTTTTTATAAGTAATTTAAGAATTTGCACCACCTCAACTCTTTCCGTGGGTATCGTAAGAGGCGACTAAGAGACATACACTTGGGGGCCCGCCCCCAAGTGCTGCCCGCAGCAGCGCCTCTTGCAGAATAGATCTTCCACCGAACTGCGATCCCCAACCCGAGTCAAGACTCTTTGTTACGTACCCGTAGACGAAGTTATTTTTCCTCGTCCTTAAATTACTGACAATCTTTAAAGGTCTCGGTAAATTACTGACAGGCTTGGGGCTGGATGATGCTTTGTGGATTGTCCTACATTTTAATTTTATTTTATTTATCTTTCAAGACTGCTTAACCTTGCAAGCACCCATTCAGTTTAACATACCTGATACAAAGAGTGCCCAACTTACCACTCAAATTATGAATTCTCGACCCATAACCGACGTTCAAATCCTTCAGCCCCTCGAACAGACCAAAACTGATCTTTCCCTCTGAGACCACAGGGTTCGAAGTCCGTTTAGCTCTCGCATCTATCCAATGAGTAGTCCCCAATGACGCCACAATCAATGCAATACACAAGCACGACCCGAAAAACGTTGCGAATATCATAGAACGCTTGAACAAATTCAGCTTCATCTTGACTTCCACTCAAATCACTTTCACTATCGAGTTCGCGCACTTTTCGCTAGATGGCGTTGCGTCACATCGCTTTATCCTCTAATTAAGTTTTTATTCGATATTTTCTAGTATGTGGGAACTTCTTTGTCTTTGTCCATTGTCGGTGATTGTCATAACAGGGTTTCTCGCGCTCTTCGCGATGGGTTTTGTTGGAAAATCTGTAACAATGAATGAAAAGCGATTATGTTAATGGTAATGTCAATATCGATGGTGTGAAAAAGTTGGTTAACCGGTGAATGTAAATGAGAACCGCAATGGTATAGAGTAGCTGAAATAACGGGATGCCTTCACTCAGCGTTTCCTCATGTTAATAGAAGCAGATCATTTATCTTACATAATTATTAAGCACATAGTAGGTATAAAGTAAGTATTTAAGCAGACTAGTCAACTGCCTATGTATCCTTTCTCACGTCACTTCTCAACTCTGCTTCTCAAGGGCCTGACCTGCCTGAAAACAAGCGCAGTATTGGGCAAATGCCTTAGCACAGGCAACATGCTGAGGCAGGGACCTATTTTATCAACTTTTCATTTTATTCACTTTCATTCATTATTTTTTTTCTCATAGGCAAGTTACATTGCACTTAAGAAAGTTTTACACGTAAATTATTATAACTGGTACATAATACATTCATCAAACAAAAAAGCAGTGTTGTCTAAGTGATGTAGTTCCAAAAGTTGTGATCTTGTGATCCCTTATGTCGTAGTAGCCTCTCTCAGTGAGGTGCTTTTTGATGATGGTCATAAATGCCTTTTCGCCAAGATTGGTAATATTGGCTGGCAAAAGATTATAGAGCTATGCTCGGAGTTTCTCTGACGGATAGGATTCGCAACGAATACATCAGACAGAGAACCAAGGCTATCGACAAAGCTCAAAGGATTAGCAAGCTGAAGTGGCAGTGGGCTGGCCATATCTCGAGAAGAACCGACAACCGCTGGGGTAAACGTGTTCTTGAGTGGAGACCGCGACTCGGCAAACGTAGTGTAGGACGCCCTCCGACCAGGTGGGATGACGATTTGCGAAAGACTGCTGGCAGATGCTGGATGCGGCAAGCTAAAGACAGGGCGTTATGGCGCTCATTAGGGGAGGCCTATGTGACTAATATACGCTGATGATGATGATGAATACATTATAAAATCTAACACTGTTTACTAAGCATTATATATCCTACCTAGTCCATAACTTTACCAAGATGGATTTAATGAACTGTTATCTACGTTAAATTATGTATTGTAAAATTGTAGGTTGCAAGCACACTTTGAAAAATATAAGACAAATGAATTAGGAATTTTTACGAAGAATTTGTGCTGGACTCGAAAGGACCGAATTGAACTGACTTAGCTTATCTCAAATCTATGCCTATTTAGTAAGACCATCTTGAGTTGATCTCTGAAGTCTGGAGTTATCAAAAGAATTGTTGAAGATCTAGATGCAACCTTGCCTGGTAGTCTTCCTCCTCTCCATATATCATTTGGACGTTTCTTGCACAGTTTTAGAAAAATGCATGAAATTAAGAGGAGAGGATGCCAGTTCCGAAATAGACTATAATAACTGCGTTTTTGCTGATGTTTGGAACTTTTTAAGCTCATCAGCGTATTTGTCAAGGTGACTTTTGTTCAAAGAATCCGTGGCGTTTTATTGATTTGAATCTGATCTCGATTCAAATCAACGAAATACCACTGAATTCTTGGGGTTCTTCAATTTTTTTTGTTCAATTCTAGTAATTATCTCTTATGTCAGGGATTATTGGGTCGGTAGAGTTTTCTTCATTTGATTTGAAGGCTGAGTTTAAAGAATTATGCTTGGGGAATGTGATTAATTAACACTATTAGTATTTTTTGGGTAAAATAAATACTTAATTGAAAAGTGCATCAAGATGGTTCGAGAAACGGGTTGCCGGTGGCAGCCGTCGAGTCTACTCGACTTGGCAGGGCTAGTGCCATGGACCCTGATTATCTTACTCTCTATCTCTCATAGTTGTCGACCACAAAAACGAAATTGTTATCTTTTGTTTTACGGAAAGATCGATTAAGTTACTTTCTGTACAATAAAAAGTAAAAGTGTCGCAGAATTTAAACTAATGAATTAAAATAGAATAGGTACCGCGACATTTATGATCAAAGCCTCCGCGTAATCCGATACTAAACAATTATGGAATGAAAGTGACTATTATTTTCCCAGAGAATTCGACTGTTGCACAATCCCAACATAACTTTTAACCTTCAAGCCTTACGTACGAGCTAGACAAAACAGTAAACAGCTTCTGCCCGCCCTGCCCGCGGCTTTGAACGCGTTTTTCCAGGATAAAAAGTAGCCTCAACAACCTATAACGGTCCATTGCTGGACGCAGCCCTCCCCCTGTTTTTTTTATCTCATAGTGGTAATGACCGTAATCCCCACGCTGGGCATGCGTTGGGGATCGCAGTTCGGTGGTACTTAATATACTGCAAGAGGCGCTGCTGCCCGCCACCCCGTAGTTAGTATGTCCCTTAGTCGCCTCTTACGACACCCACGGGAAGAATTGGTGTGGTGTTAATGTAAGTTCTAAAAAGTAGCATATTATGTTAATCCATGGCTTGAACTACACCTATGCCAAAATCAGCCTGATCTGTTCAGTAGTTTTAGCACCAAAAGTTATTTACCACAGCGTCCAGTGTCAACAATATTGCTCAAAGAAAACAATATTGCTCAAAGAAAATAGTAGCAAGCGCGTGCTGAAGACTTGGAGGCCAACAGTTTGACGCTTTTTTCTATGCTTTTGCGGCGTTGAATATCTATCTAGACATATAATTAATCAAAGACCGGATAGTTGCTTGAATGAAGCTTGTGAAATCAAGTTTGCGATGCAATATTTCTAGAGATGAGGTCACGACAAGTCACATGCGATAGGTATCTCAGTAATCTATGCAACCTTGAATATTAAAGCAAAAAAACCAGTTGCCTTGTCAACATTACACACTGCGAGACTGTTGATTATGATAATTTTTCTATTTGTATGGCTATGATAATTGTTGTTTTTAATAAATTAACGACGAAGTGGTCTAATACCGTGAAAAATTGCCTTTTTGTGTGTCTTTATCTATTTGCGACACCTAACAATTCAAAATGCCTAGCCAGTTAAAAACCAATTTAGTTTTGGTCAGTGCCCTAAAAAACAAACTAAAAAATGTAGCGACGAATACTTCGGTTGATGTATTCGCTAAATAATAAAATTACAGAGCTACTAGAAGCCCGTGATCGACCTACAGCCATCGCTGCATCGTAGGGCCAGTCAGTAGGGCCAGTACCTACAGTCCCGTTAGGCACCCTCTAAGTGCGTAACCATAAAATTTATGAGAACCACATTATGTAATTTGTGCCTACTTACCATTACCACACGTACATTGAATATAACCTAAAATATATTAACGCTAAGCGGTCAGTTCAGTACTTATGCGGCATGCCGATATCTCAAACTAAAAAACCAGAATTTTCACTTTTAACCCAAATAGATTTCCTTTGTAATAATCGTTGCGGTTTACCGTAAAAGTCAATCAATTTTATAAACAGGTTTTGTCTAAACACATTAAAACTTGTAACTAACAAATGAGGCAAATTGACTCTACCTAACTGCAACTTTAACTACCAATCACACTGGAAATTTACCAGCGATATGAGAATAATCCATAAAAAAAATACTCTAAAAAATAAATTAGTAAGTATTTGTCCCAAAAAAAACTTAAAAACACTGTAAATACTAAATTACTCAAAAAAAATTGAGCATTTACCAAACAATCCAATTATAACTGTGATGATAGTACCATGTTAAAAAATACTAAAATTCCTTAAAAAAATAGTGAGTCTAACAAGCTGGCGCGGTTTGAGTAATCAAACAGCTTATTGTAAACTCAGTACTTTTTGAGGAATGTAAGCACTTTCTAAGGCAAGGCGATTACAGAACAAATTCAAACAGCCCACGGCAGATCTATTAAGATGCAATACGTAGCGCGTCTCGATTTCACCCTAAAGCACAACACGCATAACAAAAAACTGTATAACAACTGAAATAAGACTCAATATCAATCAATAAAATACAAACATAGAAGGTTAAGTACCAAAGCGTATGGGAAAGGCGTGAAAACATTCCTTCCTAAATGGTATAATTGCGTAATTACGAATAAGAATGCCAGTAAAAAGATCTGAGGAGTCTCGATTCAACCAGATAGTCGTGGCAAGACGTTGTCGTTTTGCTTTCCCAAGCGTTTAATCTGTTTCTGTGTAATCCGATCCGGATGTTGGTTCTAGATTTTGTTTGCGGTGGTTATTTTCTCATCAACGATTTTACCTTTTTTTTCTTTTTTTACGCAGCTGTTTAATGACTTCATCCGAACTTTATTTTCCTAGATAAAAATTATCGAATGGATGATGATGGGGTACCGGTGCGACGATGTGTTCCACGCACCAAATTCGTCAGAAATTTATTTTGCAAGGATATTTAACAGAGGACTTTCCAATAATAGACATTTATTTATTTATTTACTTTGATATATATTTAATATAGAGATATAAAATAGACTCACTAAATGGTTACTGATTCATTATTTTATAGGGTGGACAAATATTTTAATTTTAAGTATCTAAACATAAATATTATGTACTTAATGTTTTTTTATGGGCTATGAAATAAAGCACTATCTGTTGACACCTTTTTATATCTATTACCTGTTGACACACCAGTCCAAAACTACTGGTACTTTTGCATTAGTATTGTAATTATGTGTTATGTTTTCTTTGAATTTTATTCTATTCTATTCGTGGTTGAGACTCTGGACATCAAAACAGCTGAACAAAGCATTTTGGTAAACAAACTTATTATAATAATTCAATTCGACGATTTTGTCGATTTTGACGACCTCAGTGGCGCAGCGGGCGAGAGTCTGCCTGCGACGCAAGAGGTTGCGGGTTCGATCCCCGCCTCGGAACAAATTTGTGTACGATCTGCAGAAATTTGTTCCGTTGGTCTGGGTGTTTTCTATGTATAATAAAAAATATCTATCTATGTAATGTATAATATTACGTATCTATATCAGTTATCTAGTACCCATAACACAAGCTCTGCTTACCTTGGGGCTAGATAATGCTGTGTGAATTGTCCAGCATTATTTATTTATTTATTTAATTTATTATACAGTCCAATCTGTTAGTAGGCTTAAAACTAGGGGTTAGTAGGTACTTAAAATTAATTAATTAATTTTTCCTTAGGACCATTTTATAAATTAAAAACGGCGTCTACAAAGAGACTGATACTACATTTTATGTATACCTTGGTCTTTTGCCATTATATTTCTTTGCCCTCGCGGAATGAGTCGGGTTTGTTACATTTTGTAAACTATTTACTAGTGGCTCTCAAGATCCAGTGTTTAACTACTTAAGTATTCAGCTAAGAAATATGTACGCATACGTATGTATGTACATTACATCCATACTCGATATAAATTCTTTCTCGCTTTGAGAGTACGTGCATTTAAAATCCTCTTATAAAAGCATATGGCGCCGCGCCGCCGCAGGCACAAATAAACTTTTTAAAAGGTTCGACAACAAACTCTAAAAAACCACATCGAGTCTGCCGCTTTTAATTCCACAACAGACGGAGCTATATTATACAGGGTGTTCGGCAGACCGTGTGTCATATATAGTAACTAGGGGTAGGTGCAACCAATTCCCATAGCTTGCGGGTTTTTTAACCCTGAAACCCTCACGGCTATTTTTAAGAATTTTGTTAAGATTCTTTGATTTTGTTTACGACTTTTGAAATAATTAGTGCTGTCACTTTTTTGTACGAAATATAATAGCTTAATTTTTTTTCCAACTAAATCAAGCATGTTAGCCCTTACTTATAAAATATAATATTTATAAGAGATCGACAGCAGCTATGGGCGTTCAAAGTGTTGAAAAGTCAAAAAACAGAGAGTTCAACTTAGGATTGAATTAAAAAAAATAATGTCGACGGATAATGCACGATATATTTTGGTATAGTAAGACATGGCAGCCGCATAGCTAATGAGTACAAAAATATATTATTATAGCCATCGACTTTATACCCAATCGATGATTATAGCTATATAGATATTATATATATATATTATATTATATGATTATACCGTCTGTGACAGTTTTCTATACCGTAACATATAGCTTATTATATTAAATATATTATAGCTAAGTCTGTAGAGGGCTTTAAAGGTTTGGTTTACCTCATTCGAACATTAAAGCATCATGGATGTAAGTAAAGAAAGACATTTTAGCTAGATAGATGAGATGAATTCACATACAACAGTCTCGTCACCGCACAAGTGGGTGAAAAGTGCGCTTAACCACACATTGACCTTGCGCCCATATATATGTTGAGCAGATGGGCGATGGGCGGGTAACCCTAAAAACGAAAGCCTTTCAATTTCCTGATGATATTCCGGGTTAGGTACAAGGTCAAATGCCTAGGGCTCTTATTTTGCAGCACATATCTTACCAACCACAGATTGACCTTGAATCCATATATTATTAGCAGATGGACGTTGCTTTCATCTAAGGATGGACGATTATTAATTTATTTTTGTCGTCAAAAATATCGAGGCAATTCATTTATTTCAGACAACACAAAAATAAATTAATTAATGTTTAATTGAATTATTTTAATACGAATGCTTGTTTTAATATTTACTTTAATGGCTTTAAAATAACCTATTTTTTGCAATAAGTAATTAAACCTTTGTTTATTTTCAAGCGCCAAACACTAACAACTTTATTTGCTAACCCTATATATTATGAAAAAATGATGTAAAAATGATAGTTTGTAAAAGGCAAAATCTACCACCTGCTTTTTCCCATTTATTCTATACCTATCAAGTAGGTGTCCTAGACACGATACTAGACGTAACGCATTGGATAACTCTGTAATGTTATGTCTGGTTTTAATAAACGAATTGAATTGAATCATCCTATTACATATAATATCCGACTCAGCAAACCACAACTGGGTCAAAAGTCCGCTTCACCACATTGACCTTGCGTCCACAATAGTCCACATGTTATTAGCAGATGGGCGGCGGTAAGTCCACTCTCCGTGACGCTGACCGTTACAATACACTGTCAAGGTTGAGAGGGTACGAGAGGGCCCGAATTAGATTTATGAGTTTGGAATTGCAGTTTTACATTTTGTTTCACATCACAAGCCTGAGGAGGATCCAGCTAGATTTGACAGATTTTGAGAAAACTAGTCGTTTTCTCGTCATTTATACCTATAGCAAGGCTTAAAAATGAGATTTTTTAATCAGTGCATACTACCCATCATGACCTACGGAGCTGATATGTGGACACTCACGGTAGGGCTGTTCCAACAGTTTAAAGAACGTCGTGTAGGACGCCCTCCAACCAGGTGGGATGACGATCTACGAAAGACTGCAGGCAGATGCTGGATGCGGAAAGCTGAAGACAGGGCGCTATGGCGCTCATTAGTAGAGGCCTTTGACAAGCAGTGGACTAATATAGGCTGATGATAATCCTGATGACAAGCCTGATTGGAAGTGGTTACTGCAGCTGTGTGAACTTGGCACCCGACTTTGGACAAACGAATTTACGAATTAACGAATTTTAATTTTTTTTTAGCGATTCGTATAGATAATCGTTTGTAGTTGATTGTAGTGAATTTTTTTTCGTTTGTAGTAGCTCAAAAAAAAGTTAGGCTACTTTGAAAAAAACTCAGCACCCGAGTTTGGAAAAAAAAATCGTTTGTCCAAAGTCGGGTGCCAAGTTCAAACAGCTGGTTACTGCAGACTGTTCTAAGGACACCAGTACACGTCATAAGCGCGCAGCCGCCTACTCAGTAAATGATAATATTTAATAACATAATTTTGGGAACCTTTTAGTCGAAATTTCAGTCCTTAGAATTTACCCTCTTGGTACTTAAAAAGCTATGTTAGAAGTTTTACGCTTCTACTTGTGAAACTGCTTAGTGTCGCTCGTAGGGTAGAGCTATCATATTGGTGAACTACTTTTAATTTAATAATTTCAAACGTAATGTAATAGATCTTGGCTTTGTAATATGAAAATCAGCGTAGCCGATGATGCCCGAGTGCCCCAGTTTAAAAGAAAATCGTTTGGCAGGGTTCTCATTTGCCTATTAAATAAATAAATAATGCTGGACAATTCACACATCATTATCTAGCCCCAAGCTAAGCAGAGCTTGTGTTATGGGTACTAGTAGATAACTAATATATTATAACATAATACATAGATACATATTTTTTATTATACATAGAAAACGACCAGATCACCCTGAACAAATGTCTGCAGATCGTACACACATTTGTTATGAGGCGGGAATCGAACCCGCAACCTCCTGCGTCGCAGGCAGACCTTCGCCCACCGCGCCACATAGGTCGTCTTTCTTTCTTGTTCGTCTTGTCTTGTCTGATCGTATTTCGAGTTAAATTCCTAAAGATCCTTCCTACCTATCTATATCTTTTTAATCTTTTTCTTTTTTTATGTTTCTATAAATACAAAAGATTGTATAGAATACAAAATACGGGATATTAAGTCTATAAGAATTATTTTAAGGGTGTTCGTCGTAGATTGGCACGACATCTAACTCGAGTTTTTGGACCGTTATTTAGGGAGCATTTGTGAAAATAAGAAATTTTGTGCAAAATATGTACATTTTCCCACATGCTCCCAAATTACAAATGAATCAAAGATGATTTTATCATAAGTTTATAGACCAATGTCTAAATGGTTTACGATTTGCGGCAAATTAATTTTTCGCTAGTTTTATTGCTTGTGCAACCCAGAAAAATTAATAACCATAAAAAAAAAAACCTCGCGTCAACTCGCGACGAACCACCGTCTACAATTTATAGACTTGATGAGAGCAACAAATCATGTATCCGGCATAGTGCGTGACTCACAATAATGTGTTTTACACATGCAAACCAGCTCTGTTCAAACCAGGTCAAGAAAAATATTGGCCTCTGATTATTCTTTTGCTTTTTCTATAATATTCTATTTGCCACATTGTTAATATGGTTCCTGAGTAAAACGTCGCGTCGCGACATCGTAACCTGAAATATTTTTGCATGGTATTACTTATTCAAAATGTAGACATTAAATAGAAAAACTAAATGATTAGGTACTTAAATAAAACATTAGTCTGGTTATGTAATTCGTAAAAAATTATGAGTTGTCGCTGGTGACAAATGGGAATAAACCGATAATTTTGAGTACCTATTCAATTAAAATAGTTTTTTTTTATGCGAATTTAGTATTATTTTTAATAAAGAAACTAGTTTATTTCAAAAATTGTGTTCGATTACTCGACTTCTACCATCGAAATATGTAACTCAGTGACTTCTACAGGTTTTTTGTCTGCCTATAGTATTTTTTTAATCTGTCAGATTTACGGTAACTAACGTAAATCTAAGTGTTATTATTAGCATGTACCAGTAAAACCTTATGATGGTCTTGATTAAAAAGTCTAGATTTATATGTCCAAATAGAAAAGTCGAGGCCGTAAAAGTACAGGCACTTTGCCCAATGGCGTCAGTTACCGGTGAGAGGTAAAATAGTATAAAATCGCTATAAAGATTCAAGGACCGATCGCGGAAGAAATCTGACACTACTTAGAAGGCCTTTCCTTATCGATCGACGTATCATGTCGCAATATTGCTGCTCTGAGGTGGTTCGATTCACGTTTCCCGTCAGATTATTTTTTTGTGATTTTCGCGTTTTCTGCGTTCTACGTGGCATTATTCACTAGCGGAAAAGTTATTTCCCACAAATTGTAAACTATTTTCTATGAAACTACGATAAAAGTTCAATTCAATCACAATTTTAAAGCAATTGGAAAATTAGTCAGGTACTTAATTATAGCCCAATAGCTCTTAATTACCATACCTAACCTATGAAAAAAATGGCAAACTCTAAACATTGCCACTAGGATATAAGTTAGGCTGCCTGTCCTGGAAAGTTTTAGGTGTCTTAATAATGTGTCGTAATAGTGAAATGTCACAAGTGAATTTTATTTATTTATTTAAGGAATAACAACCAACTACATAACACTAATATTACATAGATCTGTATAGATACTTTAAATGATGTTAAACTTAAAATATGTTATCCTTTATGTAGACCACTGCGCTATCCACTTATTAAGGCTTATAATTATGATTTCTTTCGGCTTATAAAAATATGCTCATACACAAGTAAAATTTGAGACTATAAAAATGTATATTAAAGAGAAATTTGTTTTTCTTTTCATTCGATATTTTTATCCACAAGTGTAAAAGGGGAAAAGCAAAAGTGAATGCCACAAGCAAAACAATATAAATTCTGAACACAACATCACTTGTCCCGCAAGCTACGGAATGACCAGAATCAACAGTTCACTTTACGATTTTGACCTGGGACTCGACTTGGCCGTTGAAGTAAGAAAACTGTAATGAAATTCAAGATAACTGCAAGCAACGCTTTCCAAGGTGACTTGACCAGGTATGACAAACACTTTTCTTTATGTGCTTTACAGTTTTGTGTTAACGTTGAGGTGGAACGGACCAAGGTTATCGACATAGCTCAAAGGATTAGCAAGAAGTGACAGTGGGCCGGTCATATCTCGAGAAGAACCGACAACCGCTGGGGTAAACGTGTTCTTGAGTGGAGACCGCGACTCGGCAAATGTAGTGTAGGACGCCCTCCGATCAGGTCGGATGACGATTTGCGAAAGACTGCTGGCAGGGCGCTATGGCGCTCATTAGCCTATGTCCAGCAGTGGACTAACAAAGCAACCTTCTGCGTCGCTGGCAGACCATCGCCCACCACGCCACATCGGTCGTCTTATATTTATACCTTGCAATTTAAACTATATTTTCAGTTGTCTCCAATAGAGAGATAATATTTTTTTATGGTCAATATTCTTTCAACTTGAATATAGCTCACACAAAGTAATATTCCCGTGATTTTAAATTCCTACTGACAAAGACTAAACTCAGGAAGTTTGATTAAATATAAAGTCCCTGACAGACAGTAAAAGTCGGTAAATTTTATACTTACTACACAAACACCTCTGGGTAGCTCCTGTTGCCCGGACTCTTACGAGACCGGTGTCCTCAGGGGTGCCCTACAAAACACACATACCCACACACATAAAACCTACACAAACACTATTACTATTTTTTCGTGACATAAAAATATGTTTATTTCTTTCTACTTGTTATTATTATTTTTTTATTTTTATTACACTTGATGTTGGCAAAATGTAAGTAACCTGTTATTATAAGCTTTAGTTTTAAATACTTTAAATTTTTAATATTTTTCTATTTGTTTTTTTTTTATGTTTCTTGTATTGTACATAGCGTAGGCATGTTCGTGACGTCACCTGTACAGGGTTCTAACGGAAGACCAGCGCTGGCTAGGTCTCTTACGGGAGCTGAGCCAGCATTATGCTGAGTTAGGACCTTTTTATAACAACTTTATACATGTATCTATTTTATAAGTGTGTCATAATTTAATTGTTTTATTGTATTGTATAGTTGTTGTAAATAAATGTATTTCTTCTTTCTTCTTCTTCTTCTTCTTCTAGACATACCTAACAATGGTGAATAATGACTTAGTGATATGTCCCATACATTGTCTCATTGAAAAGGTTATCTATCGGTTGATGGACTATAAACGGAGGAGGTTTTCTAGTAATGAGCGGTGGAGGGGCCTTTTGTCTATGCCGTTATAAAATCGGCAGGACTCGAACGTGACACCCTAAGTACGTGTGTGCTCTAACCAACTAAGCCACACATCTTAGTCGGTTGCAACAAAAATCTTTGGGAACCCTTACGGTTCTAGCGCCGTTAGCGCCACTTACAGAGGAAACATTACCTACAGTAATGCCGAAATCGATTTTTTGGGAATTTATTTAATTTCTTAGACCACTAAATAGTTGTTTTTTTAGGCACAGAAACTAATCTTGCAAAACTTCATACTTCAACTGTTCCATGCTTATTAAATAATTTAAGGACATGAATTGAATAGATAATGAAATGAAATGAAATTATATTTATTTTGATATAATAGTGTATATAAATAAAAAAAACTTACACGACACATGACATCAAAATATAACCTATATGATGACAATACCTATGAACCAGTTAAGTACTTAAAAAACTCACATGCATGATGCAAGTTAAAACACAACGCAAAACATCAAAACGTTGCGTTAGGACTATAACTATGACCATAAATAATAACGAGGGATGTTAAGGTTTAAATTAGTTTTAGAGTTAGTCTTTAAGCACCTCGAAGAACGTTGTTACTCGTATCATCACAACGTAGAACACACACCACAACAAGATGACGATCGGCCACATTAATCATTATTTCTACATTCGATAATCTACTATCAAATAGGGTTAAGGTATCCTTTAGGTCCCCTTAATGACTTAGACCTAGATAGGTTGAGTAATTACATTATCCTGGAAGAAAAAGCGAAGATTAAGAATCTGTGAGCAGCATCTCTATATGAATAACAGTCAACAGATGTAAATATATTAAACCGTAAATTTTTCATTTTGAAACTAAAGATCACTGCAGCTCTTACTGCCCATTATCACACAGTTACAAAAAGTTACATCACGAAAAAGCAATCCACAATCGACCTTTTAATTTCGCACGGTTAACGATCGACCATTCGTTTTTATTGTATGAACGGTATATTTTTATTGGAATAACTCGTAATTTTCAATAACTGCTAGCTAGCTTTTAAATCTTAACCAGTTAAGTTTAAGATCGTTTAAGATTTTCAAGACTCTACGTTTGCAGAGTCGTGTAGTCTACACTCATGACGTCAAGTTTTTTCAAGTTGTTACGTTAACAAAATGAATGAAGTCCAAATGTCGTTTAGTAAATCATAATTAAATAAGTATATAAATAAAAAAGTTGCGAATTAACGAACATTTATGTCCGAAAGTTTCGAATTTTATTAATGTAGCAATAGCAACCACAACTATGTAGGTAGGTACAGTGCTTAACTGAACAATATTTTTTTAGCTACCTATCAATGCTGTTGTTTTCTTATTAATCCTCAACTCCTCAACAGCCTATAGGTAATGGTCCTTCTGGACGAAGACTTACCCCCTGATAATCGCCTTATTGGCTTTTATCTCATGGGGGTAATTAGTATAATCTCCACAAAAGGGTTGGGGATCGCAGTTCGGTGGTAGATCTATTCTGCAAGAGTCGCTGCTGCCCGCCCCCTCTGTATGTCCTAACCTAAGTCGCCTCTTACGACAAATACAAATCCACACGGCTGGCTTCTAGTGAATGTCGATTGTTAATTTGTATGGAG
Source organism: Eupithecia vulgata (assembly GCA_946478455.1). Taxonomy (NCBI): domain Eukaryota; kingdom Metazoa; phylum Arthropoda; class Insecta; order Lepidoptera; family Geometridae; genus Eupithecia; species Eupithecia vulgata. The sequence continues at coordinate 3,293,273 of OX297881.1, forward strand.
GCTTTCCACCTTAACTGTTAACCTACCGTTTGAAAGCCGTTTACCATCGATTTATTATGGAGATTCGTTAGTTATGTTGATCACTTTGAGAATGGTGTTTTGTTACAAGTCAATTGTTTTGAAAAAGGTATTGAGAAGGTAATGCAGCAAGACAAGGAAGTCGCTACCTACTCAAGGTTTCTTCTCGTTTGTGTTTTCATAACATGGATCTGATCTTTGTCTATCATCTGGTGTGACACAAGCTCGGCTTACTTTGAGTCTACATACATAAATAATGTATGTAGACTCAAAGTAAGCCGAGCTTAATAATAATAATAAATAATGCTGGACAATTCACACAGCATTATCTAGCCCCAAGCTAAGCAGAGCTTGTGTTATGGGTACTAGATAACTGATATATACATAATATAATACAATACATAGATAGATATTTTTTATTTTATATATAGAAAACGACCAGAGCACCCTGAACAAATGTCTGGAGATCGTACACACATTTGTCCCGAGGCGGGAATCGAACCCGCAACCTTCTGCGTCGCAGGCGGACCTTCGCCCACCGCACCACATCGGTCGTCGATGCGGAATTATGATGCTGTTTAAGTGCTGGCCAATTCACACAGCATCATCCAGCTAGCCCCAAGCTATAGATAACAAATATTAAACTAGTACCCAAGCCTAATAGTACTATATTTTCTGTGCCCAAGCTAAGCAGAGCTTGCATAATATTACAATCTATCTAGGACTCTTCTTATTCGGGCGAGATATGCAGCTCTATGTATTATTACTTGTATTATATTTTTAATTATACACAAAAAAAAAACACCAGAATACCCTGAATCTGCAGATCGTACAAACATTTGTCTCGAGGCGGAAATTAAACCCGCAACCTTTTTCGTTACAGCGGACTTTCGCCCACTGCGCCAGAGGTAGCAAAAATTACCAGTATTGAGTTAAGTTACGGTTTTAATAATAATAATAATCATTTATTTCAGATCATAGAAAAGTTACAGATCTTATTTAACTTATGCTACAGTACATAGTAATAAAACTAACATACATATACTTAACATTAAAACTTAATAAATGACATGTTTTTCTCGTTTTTAAGAGTACCTAAACGTAACTGAAGTAAGATAGATAGATAATACTTACTTATATAGGTACACTTTTCTTTAAACAAATATACCGCTTTTTTTAGGGTTTCAAAGATCGGTTTTGAAACCCTTATGGTCTCGCTTTGTCCGTCCCCGCTCTTTCTTGAATATCTCAGTATCTACTGCAGCTATTAACTTGAAATTTGAAATAATGATACATTTCGTGCGCCATTACTGATTTTAAGAAAAAAATATAAAAATAAATGAAAAATGAAAATGAATATTTTCAGTACAAATTTTGATGTTGAAGTTTCAAAAGAGACCTAGGAAGGCAAATGGGGTATCAAATGAAAGGTATCGTTTTGTACATTTCAAAACACTTTTTGAAATTTCTGTAAATTTCATACTTTTTGAAATATTTCAAAAAAAATCGAAAAATTGACCATACCCCCCCCCCCTATCTCCGAAGATTGCAGACCGATCCACGTACAATGTATTAGGCGTTTGTAGATATCAATCTATATTTTACAGGAAAAATATAGAGAAGTCTGTAATAATAATAGTTTTTGAAAAATGGTCAAAAAGGGGGGGATTTTTTTTTTCAAAAGGGGGGGTACCTACCTATGTGGGGTATCTAATGAAAGGTATCGTTTTGACCATTTCAAAACACTTTTTGAAATTTCTGTGAGTTTCATACTTTTTGAAATATTTCAAAAAAAGACGAAAAATTGACCATTCCCCCCCCCCCTAGCTCCGAAGATTGATGACCGATCCATGTACAATGTATTAGGCGTTTGTAGATATCAATCTATATTTTACAGGAAAAATATAGAGAAGTCTGTAATAATAATAGTTTTTGAAAAATGGTCAAACAAGGGGATTTTTTTTCAAAAAGGGGTACCTACCCATGTGGGGTATCAAATGAAAGGTATCGTTTCGGCCTTTTTAAAATTTCTGTAAGTTTCATACTTTTTAAAATATATCAGAAAATTGATTGTCCAAATAATTGGCACATGTTTGAAACCCTCGGCGCGCGAGTTACACTCGCACTTGGCGAATCTTGTTTTCATATCACTCTAATACGTCATAGTGCTACAAAATTACTAGAGTTAAGCAACACCCTATAAAAAGTGTTTAACAAGCAAGGCATGGTTTTAATTTCCTCGAGCGCAATTTTATATGGGCGTTTCACTTTTCACTTTCTAGCACTTGACGCGGTTGCGGAGTGTAGGACGGAATGTCTAATCAATTGTATTGTTGTCGTTGTGCTTATGTAACTTCTTGTAGATTTGTGGCTCTATTTTATGTAAGCTAATTTAAACAATTGCCTGTTCGTTATCCCGGATAACAAAATTGGCAAACAACCATTACAGGCCAGGCGTCTATCAGAAACCAGTGCTAGCTAGGCCTCTGAAAGACCAGTATTACACTGGGTTATTTTAAATTATGTTACAAGGATAATAGCAATAGGGGCAGGCATAGGTAACTTTTAACACTTTCATTGCCTGCGACGCACATGCCCATCTCTGGCTGCGTCTGGCAGCGGCGCCGGCATAGGCTGTAAATGCGTTGATTAATAATGTTGTTTCTTTGATGCTTCGATCAGGCATCCGCCGCCCCCCCGGATAACGTCCATGTTATAATAAAATGTTACAGGTGTATGACGGCCTCTGTGGCGCGGTGGGCGAAGGTCTGCCTGCGACGCAGGAGGTTGCGGGTTCGATTCCCGCCTCGGGACAAATGTGTGTCCGATCTACAGACATTTGATCAGGGTGTTCTGGTCGTTTTCTATGTATAATAAAAAATATCTATCTGTGTATTGTATTGTATTATGTATATCAGTTACCTAGTACCCATAACACAAGCTTTGCTTAGCTTGGGGCTAGGTAATGCTGTGTGAATTGTCCAGCATTATTTATTTATTTATCATATGGTCGCTTTGGCTGGGCTGGCCATGCCGCAGACTTGTACTGTGCGTGGCCTAACTAAGTGGAGTCCCAACAGCGTAAGCTGTCGTAGTAGACCGAAGAAACGATGGCGTGACAAACTGGGCATCTTTGATGGAACGTGGGTTCAACTGGCTCAGAATTGTGATACATGGAGGTTCAGGATCAGGGGGAGATCTTTGCCCAATAGAGGAAAAATTTAGGCTGACTAACTATAACTGTATGGCCACTTTGAGGCGAGGCTTGACTTTTATTAAAGTAATCTAAAGCGGATTACAGACGACGAAGATGTAACAATATTTCATCTTAAGGCGCATACCCCACCCAAACTAGTGCCGCCACCTACTTTATGTTATTATTCTGTTTAACAAAAGAATTTTCAAAAATCCATCTTCCAGTTTGTGATACCTATCATAAGCTTTTTTAATACCTCTGTAATAGTTTTATTCTATTTAGTTTACGCAGAGACACGAAGTTGCCTTTGGTGGCCACCAAAATCTATTTTCGTATCTCTGCCTAAACTAAATAGAATAAAACTATTACAGAGGTATTAAAAAAAGCTTATGATAGGTATCACAAACTGGACCTCTCCGGGGTATGCGCCTTAAGATAAAATGTCGCTCACAATACAATCACTATGACATACACACGGTTAATATAATTATATATTTTCATATTACTGTATCTTAAGATACTGAGCGATAGGGCCATCGAGTTTAGTATTCTAACTCGATGGATAGGGCAGATGCATGCTATTTAATGTTAAAATAAAAAATATGAGTGACACCTTCGCCCTTTAAATTACTTTCACGCCGCTGCAGGTCGCACCACCGGAACAAATATTTGCAGACTATACAAAAACATTGCAGAGTTTGCTAATAATAGACTCATCTTTATGCGATTGAGCACAAAAATTTATAGGTATACCTACATACATACTCGTTGTATATACTAATATTATATAGAGGAAAGATTTGCTTGTTTGAATTGAATAGACTACGAAACTACTAGAGCTATTTGAAAAATTCTTTCTCCATTAGAATCGTGATGAGATGACCGACTAGACGACGACGAGGCGGACCACTAGTTGTAAATAAGGTGATGATATTTTATATTAGTAGTCACATAAACTATATTATTTTATTCATCGTAATTATCTATCTGTTACTTTTTCCAAAAATTTTACAAACAATCACATTAAATAATAAACACTCCCCTTGCCTTTATTCGGCAAACTGATTTATTAAATCATTAATAGCTGATGATGACATTAGTGAAGTTTCAGTTACATTGTCTGAATAAAAAAAATATTGGGAAGTTTTAATTAATTTATGCTTGCGTACGTGGGGGGCCCCGTATAATTGATAGGCAGATACGGCAGTAGCTACGCCCCTGCGCAACAGACTGAATTTTAGGTTAAGAATGGATTGTTTACATTGTACATTCAATTTGGGTGGGTTACAAAGATTTCTCATACTTTTAAATCGGTGATTGTGCCATAACCCAACTTTTATCGTCTGAGATTTCTTCTTTGTATGAAGTGTATGGAAATATCCAAAAATTATCCTCAACACAGATTACACTATCTACAGAAATACACTATAAAGTTAGGGAAGGTAGGGTCATATGTATTGTAATTATTTTATTATGAATAATTTCTATTATTTATACCATCAATGTCAATAAGGTAATTTTAATATAAGGTCAACCACCCAGAATTTTTGTTTTCTCATTTGTATGAATGTAATAAAATAGGTGCCTACTTACTAAGTATTAAACTAACGTAATGCACATCTAAAACTTTCTACTACTTCTTCACAGTTCCATAAATTAATAACTGAGATCCCACGCAAAGTTCTCAAGTAAAAATGAGTAAAAATTACCTGTTTCACGGGCGGCCTTGTTTGAACAAAACTTTCATCAAGTTTATCGGGAGCGAGTTCTCTTGTTGACACAAAAAGTTAACACTATCCAGCGCAACAATCTAGTTCACGGCGGCGGCGTGTGGAAGTTCTCAACAGAATTGAAGTAAATTGAAAGTAATACACTGTATTTTACAAACAGAACAACAAGTTTTATTCACGAAATTAGCAGAATTTCACATTTTTTCGGACAATACAACTATGCAAAAGCGCGACGTGTTGAATGAATGCGTTCGGAAATCAACTGACTCGCTTGACTTTTGATTTGTGCCTGTCATTGCTTGTGTGACTTTGACGTGCGTGATAAGCTGTCAGATAAACTTTGACAAGAGTAAAATAATGCCAAAGGCTTTTCGTCCCTAGAAAAGTGACGAACCAGACACATATTGCCAAAAAACAAGAAGTCAAGTCCCTGAAGCCAAGTGTTAAACTTACCAAATACTACAGCTAGTTCTGCAGAAAAAATTAAATACATAATTCAAAATTTCAAATCACCGACTAGGTAGTACTAACGTATGATATTCAAATTCAACTACCACTTCATAATTAATGGAAATAGAAGCCCCAGTTCAATAACCTTATCTTTAAAAACTAAATGTACATAATATGATTTTGATAACAGCTTGATAAAATTATTCTTTGTCAGGTTTAGGGGGTCTGGCTCCAAAGATGACTGATCCAACGCGTACAGTTGTTGCTCCTACCTCTATCTGAAATCGATAGGTAAAGCAGTTTAAAATATCAAGGTCTGTACCAGCATTTTTGGTATTAATTTACTTAAAAACAACGAATGTTTCTGTTCAACTGCTAAATACTTACAGCATGACCAAAATCAGTAGACATCCCCATAGAAAGCTCAACTTTATTAATATCCAGTTTGAGCTGCTTACACACTTCTATCCGACACTTGGCCAGGGTCATGAAGTCAGGATTGGGGCCTAGAGACAGGTCATAGTCATACTGGCCGATGGTCATTAGGCCTTGGAAGTCCAAACTTGGGCAGTTCTTCACAACATATTCTACTAGCTTTGTAGTCTCAGATGGTTGAACGCCATTTTTAGCTGGAACACGCAGAATATCAGGTAATTAAGGTCTGTAACTCTGTAATATTATTATATAAAATATGTAAATCAATAATGCTGGACAATTCACAAAGCATTATCAAGGCCCAAGCGTTATGGGTACTAGTAGGAAGTTTGTTTTTTGAATTGAATAGGCTCTGAAACTACTAGTCCGATTTGAAAAATTCTTTCACCATGAGAGTCCTACATTATTCTTGATGAACATAGGCCATAGAATATACCTGTGCGAAACGGGGACGGACCACTAGTACATATTATAATACAATACATAAAAATAGATTTTACTATACATAGAAAAAGATCACCCGGACAAATTGTCTGTGCTTATTTTGTAAGCCTAAAGAAATAAAAATTTTGACTTTGAAATGTCTGCAGATTGTACACACATTTGTCCAGAGGCGCGAATCATACCTGCATCTTCCTGCATCGCAGGCAGACTTTCGCGTCATAGTAATTAATTTAATTAAAGTATGTTTAACTCACCATCCTCTCCACTAGTGTTAATCTGCACCATAACCTTTAATTTTTCATCCTCTTTCCTCAACTTTTCCCATTGCTTATTTAAATTATTTGCCAGTTTCTCCGAATGCACTGTCTGTACCATGTAGAGATTTGGAGATCCAAGCAGCTTATTGATTTTATTAGTCTGAAGGTGTCCGATGAAGTGCCATTTTATTTCTTTGCATTTTCCTAGGATGAGTGGATCTACTGCTTTTTCAGCAAGCTCGTTGACATAGTTCTCACCAAAGTTTCTTTGGCCCGCTTCGTAAGCTTCTACTATGAGCGAGGCTGGTTTAATTTTGGATACAGCTACAAGTCTTGGAGCAATTTGTGGTAAATCCTAGACACATGGAGACAAGAAAATTAATTTTATGAATCTGGTGCAAGATTGTACGTAAGTTTCGGTACCTCAGTAGTATACTTCTTAGTTTATAGGTACATTGGGTACCTATCATCGTTTCATGTTTTAGTTGTAGTAGGTACTACCTAGAAGAAATGCAACTAAAACTTACCTAGAGAGAGGGTTACCTCAGGTCAATATCATTTTTGATGTTAACTTGCTTCTTTTCGCTACAGAGTACGTAAGTTTCGGTATCATCGTTTCATGTTTTAGTTGTATTACTACCTAGTAGAAATGCGAATAAAACTAAAACTTAGAGGGTTACCTTTGATCAAGTATCATTTTTGATGTTACCTTGCTTCTTTTCGCTACAGCGGCTTCAATCTGAGATAAAACAGTTTTCAGGCCGTACATTACATCGATTTCTTGGTCACCGGCCAATGACATAGTACAGATAGATAAATTCAAAGATTTAGATAAATCAAAGTATTTGTTTGAAATGTTTTGTGTCTGTCGAATTTCATCAGCTGGCTGCTGGCTGGGTTGACATTTGTTATCAATCGATTGATAACTTCAATGTTACCATGGCAGGGATGAGACGTGGACTCGACCTCGACTATTTGCTTGCAAGTACGGAAAGTCGGAAACCTGGTATGAATCGAAATACTTTGAAGGTCTTGCAAGTATTCCGGATTCTGGGCGTGTGTGGCGCACTAGATGACAGCGACAGTAACACAAAATCGGGGCGTGTGGCGGTCTCGTCTCGATTACGTTACGTGCCATCATTTTACGACCAGTCCAGTAACAACCAGGGACGTTACAGCCCAGGAATTTCTGTACATTATAGCCGCATGTTCCAAGGCTGTAATTTCTGAAGCTGTATTATACAGGCCGTACAATGATAGCACGTTATGTGCATTTACAGCCATGGAAAATTCTGCCAAAGGCAGAATATTCTAACTATAATTATATATAATATACTAACGTCATTTATTTTTTAGGTAAATGCAGGGACGAGAAAAATAGTAGGTATATGACTAAGAACCGCTTGCACAACGATAATTACACAGATTTATAAGTACCTAACTATAGTACGATAATTAACTGGCTTAATTTTGATTAGTGAGTTGTCAAACCATACAAATACGTCAGTTAATCAAAATTAGACTTTTAAATATTGTTGTGCAAGTAGGGCTTAGTACAACATCTACCAATCTACTTTGTCTCGTACTGATCTTCAACCTCAACCTCAACAGCCTATAATAGTCCAGTGCTGGACGGTAATGCCCATAATCCACACGCTGGGCATGCGGATTGAAGATCACAGTTCGGTGGTAGATCTATTCTGCAAGAGGCGCTGCTGCCCGCCCCCCGGTGTATGCCCCTTAGTCGCCTCTTACGACACCCACGGGAAGGGTTGGGGTGGTGCAAATTCTAAGCCACCACCACACGGCTGTACTCAAAATCAAATCAAAATCAAAAAGTCTTTATTTCCATAAATACAAAAATGTACACTTAGAAAAGGTCAAATTCTTAAAATAAAACATTGACACGGAAATAAAGTGATATCTCTATCGACTTCAGCCTAATGTACAATCTACTGTGTGTATAAATTTTGTTGCTATAGTATAAGCCGTTTTTGAGAACGGTCGTGTGTACGCTAGCATAACGTTATGCTGGCGTACCCATAGACATAGAATTTTTTCACTATGGGCGTACCCACAAACAATGGTCATTATTTCTTAAACCAAGGAGGCGCTATTTATTTTACTTTTGCACTAGTTATACTCTATATACACGCTATATATTAGGCATAACAACAAACGTGAATTCGGTTATGTGTACGCTACCATCACGGACACAATCTACTAGACAAGTTATCAATCCCCCGATTGTTACTCGCACAATCTTGTCTCGTTATCTTTCACTCCCAAAGTCGCATACTGTCAGCACGTGTGTGAACGAACAGTGTTTACAAAGTGGAGAGCTCTCAGAGCAATAATACTAAAACTTAAGAGAACATATTAATAACATAAGTGCTTTGTCTAATTAATTACTTATTAATTAGACATTTGTTGTTATAAACATCACATTGGCGCTATTCCCTCAATCATAAAGTGGCGACACCAGGCGAAAACAAACAGATCTCATTATAAAAGCTTCCAGTGACGGTCTAGTAGTTTAATAGAAGCGTTTTATTTACCTGAAATAAAACTCATATTAAAATACTTACCTCACTGGAAGCTTTTATAATGAGAGAGCATATTCGTTTCCGTCGAATTTTACTACTTTCTGTCGAATTTGAGGTGGGATGGGATGACGATTTGCGAGACTGCTGGCAGATGCTGGATGCGGCAAGCTGAAGACAGGGCGCTATGGTGCTCATTAGGGGAGGCCTATGTCCCGCAGTGGACAAATATAGGCTGATGGATAAATTAAATTCAAGTTCTAGCACGCACACAACCATAGTAGCTCGACCAGCCTCATGAGAGTTCTTAGGAATGGGTTCAGTAAAAAATATTTTTCAAAAAAGAAAAATAATCATGGGCCAAACTACAATACAATACAAAACACTTTATTGTACACCAGAAAAAGAACATTACAAAAAAAACATATTACATGAGACGAGTACAATGGGCGGCCTTATCGCTTAGAAGCGATCTCTTCCAAGCAACCTTTGGATGGAAAGAACTAGGTATATGAATATAAGAAAGGCAGGGGGTGTACAAAAGATAAAATAAACATGAATATAACAGAATATTGAAAAACATAATTCTATTAAATAAATAAATATTACAAATTACCTATTTCAATATATTTACACATAAACAAGATAAACACATAAAAGAAAAGAATCTACATATATATAATATACTACTTAAATACATAAATAAATAATTAATTTGTACCAATATTCACTATTCCGACAGGAAAAACTCCTTGACACGAGATTTAAAGACAGGTAATGATATTGCTTTTCTAATGGGCTCTGGTAGTGCATTCCACAACCTTATGGCCTGGATGGAGAAGGATTTGTCGTAGAAACTGGTTTTGTGAGGTGGCATATTAAAAACCAGATTTTTTGACGAACGGAGGACACGGAAAGGATGAGGATGAGAATTATGGAGGAATTCAAACTTTATTTTAGAAATTGTGCAATTTATATGGCCAAAATAAATTGTTTTTTGTGAGTCGCGTATCTAAACACGATCGAATTCGAGACCTCAATTGAATTCAAAATCAAAGGCACCAGTACTCTGTGAAAGGCACGTAGCTAACTACATACGAGTACAAAATATTTATGTCGATTTGGATCATATTTGTGTAACCGATAGTTCAGGTTCAGAACCAAAGAGGATGTAAATATATTTTATTGTTTAGAACATAATAATATGCCTTCGTCAGACTTTAAACGCACGCGCCTTAAGTTGAGTTGACTGCCACTTCCCAACATTTTAATGTCAGTGTCATGTCATTTCAGATAACTGTCAAATAAAAAAAAATCGATTTTTCATTTTCAGTTTGTTTGCGTTTTGCAAGACGATAATTCGTTTATTTTCTTCTGAAATCCCTGTAAATTATGTCGTACGCGTATCCCATTACAACCGGCTGATGATTTTCCAGCTATGAACGTCGTAGAAAAGGCCGAGAAGGCCTTAGAATACCTGAAAGCTAACGAACACTCTGCGAAGTAAGTCGACTCCGAGATCTAATAAGAAAACATTTGGTGTTTACTAGGTGAATATTGTTGATATCTCTTTTTTGTAGGCCACATGAGCTGCAGACTGCCGCTGGAACATTAGGGCGAAGTCTTGGCATGCTTGGAAGCCGCCCTAGCTTCGCCCGCCACTATGCAAATTTGATTCCTTCCGCTGTACCTGCCTTGTTGTTATTGGCCAGCAACAACAGTGTAAGTTTTTATCTTTATCTACACGCTCTGAATACCTACTTTATTAGAAACCTTATTAAATTCCAGTCGTTCAAGTACCATATTTATTGAGTCAGTAATATTATTTGTAAATTCTTAAGTTATACCTACCTGATTATTTTTATTTCAGGCGGAAGTCCGTTTAGCTGGAGATGAAGCATTGAACCGTGCAGTGGTCGGAGCATTCTCCTTCCATTTGCACAAAGTTAACATTGTTTTTTTGAACAATATTGGCAGTAATAGAAATGCAAGGTATTATGTTAGCTAAGCAGTTGCTATCTATCATCTACTTTAATAGTGCAGTTACAAAGTATGTTTGGTAGGTACATGAACTGACAGATTAAAAGAAAAACAAAAAACCTGTCAGTCCATAATACATAACATATCCTGTATATACCTGTATTATAATGCACCATTTAAGTAGTTTGTTTGTAATTCATATTCATTTAGTAAAATACTGCCAAAAAAGTTTATATTAGAACCAAAATATGTCTTATTAGGTGGATCCGAGCAGCTCTATCCCGAATATGCCTTGGTGACATCTGGCTTCGCCCCGGCATTGGAAAGATCAGATTTCAAGCTCAGTCTCTGTTTCCAACTCTCTGTGAGATTGCAAAGCAGACAACGGAGATTCAACTCATTGTAGAAGCATTAGAGAGCAATTTGCCGAGGATATTGAATGCTCTGGCTGAGTATACTACGGATGAAGAGATTGCAGGTTTGATTAGAGAAATATTAATTTTAATTACGGCATTCCGTTTTGTTTCGATATAATAATATTTTCATTATTGTTTCAACAAGTTAATAATGGGGACTAGTGCTGTTTCTTGACTAAACACGTAATATTTGTTTTTTTTTGCTGCTATTGATTACGTCTGTGTTGTACAAGGGGTATAAATTAGTTGATGATGGTCAGCAACCTATATTTGTCCACTGCTGGACATAGGCCTCCCCTAAGGAGCGCCATAGCGCCCTGTCTTCAGCTTGGGGCATCCAACATCTGCCAGCAGTCTTTCACAAATCGTCATCACACCTGGTCGGAGGGCGTCCTACACTATACCTTCTTCTATATGGCTTCGATATGGCCAGCCCACTGCCACTTCAGATGTCGATAACCTTAATTCTCTGTCAGATGTATTTGTTGCGAATCCTATCCTTCAGAGAAACTCTGAGCATAGCTCTCGCCATAGCTCGCTGGGCGACTTTAAACTGGTGGACCAGCCCTACCGTCTTACTACTTGTCCCTACTTCATCATCAGCCTTTTTCAGTCCACTGCTGGACATAGGCATCCCCTAATGAGCGCCATAGCGCCCTGTCTTCAGCTTGCCGCATCCAGCATCTGCCAGCAGAACCAAGGTTATCGACATAGCTCAAAGGATTAGCAAGCTGAAGTGGCAGTGGGCTGGCCATATCTCGAGAAGAACCGACAACCGCTGGGGTAAACGTGTTCTTGAGTGGAGACCGCGACTCGGCAAACGTAGTGTAGGACGCCCTCCGACCAGGTGGGATGACGATTTGCGAAAGACTGTCCCTACTTGCTGACCATCATTCCCCACAATTTCTATAATTACACTCACTTTGGGACTTGAAACCACAACATTCCCTTAGTATGCGAATGTGCTAACCAACTGCGCCATGATTGCCACAAGGCCAATTGACATAGGAGTGGAAAAACTCTGGGACTTCCTTTGGACTCCAGCGTTGGTAACTCCACCTACAGGAGAAACATTGAAGTTTATCTAATCCTGTTCAAAGACTAAAACGACTAAAGTTATATTAAGTTTGCTTGATGAGTGTTGTCGCGTTGCTTGGGTATTTTACTCTAATAGAGAAAGAATCTATAAATATTTTATTAAGAAAACTCCCACTATAAATACACCAAAAATCAGTATAAAAACGCGAGTTTTTCTTTAAAAAAGTTTCAAGTTTTTGGCTCTATTTATTTTTTTCTGTTCAGCAGGGGTATTTTAATTCGTCGGAAAGGCCTTCGGATTCGATATCGGAAACTTTGTCAAAGAACGCTATTTAAACCAACGGATTCGAAAACTTTTGACATTCGAATTCGGATCCTTGTTAGGAGAGTTTCATACTTTCGATCATCAATCTGCAACGAAATCAAAATAGCGTTCGCGGAATCGAATTCGAATCGGACGTTTCCGCTCCGGAAACGAATCGAATGAATTAAAATAGCCCTGCAGGTCAGTTCAGATCTTTACCTGTATATATAAAACAAAGTCGTGTTAGTCACACCATTTATAACTCGAGATCGACGGGATTATGTTTGTTGTATTTCTCTTAGTCCGGAATAGGATAAGTATTAAAAACAATTGGAAAATTGTCGAAAAAATAACAGCCCGTGCGAAGCCGGGGCGGACCGCTAGTATATAAGGAACTTACTGTTTTTTATTAATGTTATGGAGAGCCAATACTAGTTCCGTTAACCCATATCCCTCTTTTGTCTTCAGATCTAGCAAGAGCACTGCTAACTCACGTGGAAACCACAGACCCAGCAGTGAGACGCGGTATCTCGAACTGCGTGGCGCATCTTTGTTCACATCGGGAAACTCTGTTGACTACGCTTTTGGGGAATATATTTGGTGAGTGTATCCATCTTATTATCTATCTAACAGATTTAGCAACAGCATTACATTCTAAATGTTTTTAAAACTTACGCGATCTGAACACAAATACCCGTTAAGATGATGTGCTACCCAAAACCCAGGCTTTGTCTGTACGAAAAATCCATTTTAAGGCAAGAAAACACTATTTTTTTAAATCTTTTTTGATGATTCTCGAAAGTTTAGGATTTTAGTTAGTGCGTTATAGAATTCGAAACACGATTGACTCAACTTGACTCGATAGAAAAAAATCGCAAAGTTAAAAAAGAAAACCCGTTTCATTTGCTAGTTATTTAACATATTTTAATGAAATGTCGTCTAAAAATACTTAAGGCGCATACAGCACCTAAACTAGCGCCACCACCTACTTTATGTTATTATTCTGTTTAACAAAGGAATTTTCAAAAATCCTTCTTCCAGTTTGTGATACCTATCATAAGCTTTTTTTTAATGCCTCTGTAATAGTTTTATTCTATATAGTTTAGGAAGAGATACGAAAATAGATTTTGGTGGCCACCAAGTGCAACTTCGTATCTCTTCCTAAACTAAATAGAATAAAACTATTACAGAGGCATTAAAAAAAAGCTTATGATAGGTATCACAAACTGGAAGAAGGATTTTTGAAAATTCCTTTGTTAAACAGAATAATAACATAAAGTAGGTGGTGGCGCCACTTTGGGTCCGGTATGGGCCTTAACTAAACACTTAAGAGCAATATAGTTTTATTTTTTTGCGAAAGAGTATTATTTTAGAGCAATATCAAATTTATAAACAAAAACCAGTGAAATTGCGCGCGGGTCGGTTCTTGCGTCCCTTTCTCGCCTTCACCTGTTCGCTCGTCCTTGTCTCGAAAAAGCGCCACCACTTCGACTTAAACAGTATTTATAATTAAGCATTACATTCTGACGTGGAAATTACAGACCCGGCAAGACGTAGCCTCGCGAATTGCGTGATACATTGTTCACGTCGGGAAACACTGTTGGTATACTCTTGGCGAGTATATTGTTGGTTGAGAAGAACATCTATCTAACAATTTTCTATTATAATTACTAATTTTTTTTAAAAAGTCGAGCAATAACAAATTTATGAACTCTACTAATAAGAGTAATATAAATCCAGTGTACATTCATTCTAGCATATACAACATAAATAGACTTTTTCAAACTTCTATTTATAAAGGGAACTAAAGAATAAATAAATAATGCTGGACAATTCACATAGCATTATCTAGCCCCAAGCTAAGCAGAGCTTGTGTTATGGGTACTAGATAACTGATATACATAATACAATACATTACATAGATAGATATTTTTTATTATACATAGAAAACGACCAGACCACACGGAACAAATACCTGCAGATCGTACAAATATTTGTCCCAAGGCGGGAATCGAACCCGCAACCTTCTGCGTCGCAGGCAGACCATCGCCGACCGCGCCACAGAGGTCGTCATCATCACATAAGTATCATAGGTAGTACATTAGATAATGAACCAGGTAAAACATCTAATTTATTGCCTGTAGGTCATACATTATTATACCTACACCGGAAACCGCTGAATGTGTATAGTGCAGAATCAGTCATTGTGGAAATCTTGGACTTTTTTGGATGTTTAGAGGCTATCTCCAGCTGTGGACCAGCGACCGGCTGGTAACACCCAACGCTGAGCCACTAGCACGTCACCCCTTATCTGGTGCCAGCTAGATCTAGCCATTGCAGGATTTACATAGAATTTGCCCAGAAACAAAGGTCTGTAAATGTGC
Source organism: Eupithecia vulgata (assembly GCA_946478455.1). Taxonomy (NCBI): domain Eukaryota; kingdom Metazoa; phylum Arthropoda; class Insecta; order Lepidoptera; family Geometridae; genus Eupithecia; species Eupithecia vulgata. Next base: position 3,308,468 of record OX297881.1, read on the forward strand.
GCCTGAATGGAAAATTGCAGTCAACATGAAAACGTATTGTAAACGCAAAGGCTTTAAAACGTGCGATAAACACCTTTGAGAGCCTTCAAATACGCGCCCTGGGTAAATCACACAACCCTTTTTCCGCACTAAGTTGGCAAAAAATATTTTTGTATAACGGCTTTTGTATTATTATTTGCCATCCATTTGTAACACAAAATTTCTTTAATTGTATTTCAGAGAAACTATGGCCCCTTACTACAGAAAACACTGTGGTGGTCGGATGGTTTTGCGTGATCAAAGCCATATTCCAAGTCAATGATTTAGCGAAATTCGCGGAAAATGATCTTTTTGGAGTGCAGGATTATTTAGAAGTAAGTTTTTTTTCATCATGGCGCATGAAACTGTGCCGAAATATTGGAAAACTCAAAAATCGAATCATGGTAAATATCCCGTTTTAAATGACTTTAGAAGTAAGTTGTTGGTATTGTTTAGGTAATAGGTTTAGGTAAAAGCTATATTTCAGTGACACGAAGATAAAATCGAAATTCCGAATGAAAACACTAATATTTTAATGGAGTAGAAATTCGTGCATAGCTGCTGTCAGATGTATGTGATTCCATTCAATTCATCCAATATCTTTGTCCAAACATCACATCACACTTATATTCAAAATGCGAAAGTTTGGATGGATTGTTACTTCTTCACGTAAAAACTTCTCACCAGATCAGGCCAAAAATTTGCATAGTGTCCCTGGATACCAGGGCGCTGATAGAAATATATCATGCAGTTCTTATAGAAAGGTTATAATCTAATTAGCAATTTAAGAATTAGTTCATAAGGGTGACATAATAATTTATATTACCCTGTATAAAAATAATAAAAGATTTAAGATTTAAGTGAAGCGCTTGACCTGTAATAAAACATAGGCTACAATTTAACCCATAAAATTTCAGTTTCCAGAAAGAATTTTCATAAAAACAACGCGTGCGAAGCCGCGGGCAGAAACTAGTATCTAAATCTTTGATCAAATATCGGTGTTGCTAGTAAATTAGATGAAGTCATCCAAGTTCTTTGATCAAATCGACATGCATTTGACAAAGAAATTGGATGAGTGGAATGGGCACCTAAGCTAAGCAACTGGTCTTAACCTACTCAATTTTTTAGGTCAAAGTTTATGCCGTTATCAATATGTTTGGCCGAAGATAATGATAAAACAACTGGCTGGACAAAGCTGAAATTTTGTACCCAAATTTTGTATCTTGATTAGCAATTTATTAGGTGGTTCGTCGTAGGTTGGCACGAGGTTAAATTGTTTTGTTTGGTTGTTAATTTTTTCTGCGTTCCACATGCAATTAATGGCGAAAAAGTAATTTTCCGCAAATATTAAACCATTTTCTATGAACTCATTATAAAACCAAATTTGATTTACTGGTATTTTTGGAGCATTTGAGAAAATAAGAGATTTTATGTTAGGTAAAAACAACATTTTCCCAAATGCTCCCAAAATATCATGATTTCATAGAAAATGGTTTACGATTTGCGGCAAATTACTTATCAATTATCATTATCATCATCACTTATAATAGTTATTATAACCTATTTTACTTGCTTGAGCAAAACAGAAAAAAACTCGCGCCAACCCGCGTCGAAAAACCATATGTCATAATAATAATAATAAAAAGCATTTATTCATCTCTCACAATAGGTTTTAGTATTATACTATTTATTTACTAACTAATTTTAAGTATGCTAACCTAGGTAGGTATAAACTACATAAATACTAATACTGGGAGTCGCATAAAACCAGCGCACAATAGCAATATACATCGCTTCTGGGCACATGCCATGCATGCATGATACCCCTTTCTTGTCACCGATGGTCTTAAATATGTGATTGTTATTGTGACGTAAATAAAACCTTTTTACTTTGCATTTACATAAACTTTTTTATACGAAGACTACAATAATTCTTGATTTCACCAAGAAAGAAAAACAGCGAAATGGTTCAGTTTAGATACAGCTATTGTTTTACGTTACAGCTATACCACCTATCAATCCTCTACATCGAACAAGCCTCGGACCATAACACACAGAACTGCGCTATGGAATGTCTCAGCACTCTACTGGCTTCAGCGAGTTGTTTGTACACTCGTGCGTTGTTGGAGCAACATCCTACTGGGGTGGTTATAGGAAAAAGAGAGAGGAAGCATCATTTGAGTAAGTCATTTTATATCATAAGTCAATACATACATAAAACACAAAACTGCGCTATGGAATGTCTCGGCACTCTACTGGCTTCAGCGAGTCTCTTGCGTTGTTGGAGCATCATCCTACTGGGGTGGTTATAGGAAAAAGAGAGAGAAAGCATCATTTGAGTAAGTCATTTTATATCATAATAAGTCAATACATACATAAAACACAAAACTGCGCTATGGAATGTCTCGGCACTCTACTGGCTTCAGCGAGTTGTTTGTACACTCGTGCTTTGTTGGAGCAACATCCTACTGGGGTGATTATAGGAAGGAGAGAGGAAGCATCATTTGAGTAGTGGTATCATGACATGTCATTCTTTAAATACCTAACCTACATAACATAACGCACACAACTGCACTATGGAATTTGTCAGCACTCAACTCCACTGAGGTTTTTTATAGGAAGGAGATAGAGGAAGCACCATTTGAGTAGCTCATTTAGCCTACCTTACCTTTTAATGTTGTGTTAACCCCAGAATACTCAAGCGCAAATAAGATTTACTCACGTCTCCAGACGATTTTTTTACAGATTTTGAAAATGTGTGTATATATTCGCGTCTTGAGAAGTTTCGATTTTTCTTTGTTTGTTCGCATACATCTCATATATGCTTGAAATGTGTGAATAACAACGTTTTATTGGTTATAATGTTATTTTAATTTTAATAGGTAATCTCTTAGAAATTAAATAAGTTCCATATGTTTCGACTAAGGCGGGATTTCGGGGTTTTTTGAAGTTCCATTGGTTGTTTAAACACATCTCTTCTCCGCTCAGATCATCGCAGCTTAGTGGAATTTAATCTCTGGCCCTAATGATTAAACTAGATTATACTAGGATTAGCCTTGTGACATATATGACTATCGCGTGAGCTATCTTTAATAGCAATCGTTTCATCATTTAAGCTATCTAGTTACGAAAAAAATCTACCAATCTAAGTTATAACTTGGTAGATTTTCGTTATCGTTGTAGGTACACATAAGAGTGAACATAACTGTTTGTTACAGACAACCCAACAGTAACACCCTCGCGCTTCGCCCCCAGCCCCGTATCCTCAGCCCGAGACCCTCTAGAGCTGTCATTCAGCGGAGCCCTACAGCTCGGCAGTCTGCTGCAACTGAGCACGCCTAGCTTGAGCTGCGAGGATCTCAGTTTTCAGGTTATTTTGCACTTTAGTTCAACTCGAAAATAGTTATTCGACGATGTATCACGCATGTACAGTACCCGTCGATAAATATTGCACATCGACCTTTGGAAAGAGACAATCGGCTAATTTCGGCTTCGTAGAGCGTTATCTCTGTTGCACTGTTATGCGCCCCCTTTCAGAAGGGGTTATAAAAAAAGATTTTATATTTAAATCACTTATTAAATTGATTTAATTAGGTTTCGTAATACAAAATGAATTGAGCTCGGAGACAAGTATGGACGCGTGTAGCTTGATCAAATGCTCAACCGAGACTGACTCGAAGTCACTGCGAGAGCTGTGACTGAGGGCTGGAAAATGCAACGCAGCAGACACTAAGCAAATTCGCGTACATTTCAGGGGTATAACAGCACGCTACCTATTTGACGTTTTGTCAGTCGTTGTTCTAGTGCGATAGAGCGCGGTCACGTCAACTTCAAATTATATAATGTTAAGTATTTATAGAGTTGTTAATATCCTCAAATTTAAATAATTTAAAATTGTGTAGTGGCATTTTTAGGAAAAAGAGGGAAACCTTTACGTCAGTCAGTCACGCGAAATTATCTATAATGTTTATAAACATTATGTAACCGAATGCGATGTGAACATTTTTTTTTTATTTAAAGCCTAAATACAGCAATTATATAAAAAATCGTGTATCATATGCAGATCCTAATAGATACCAGACTGTTAGTATTCGTTCGACAGAGATAGCGCTCAACGAAGCCAAGAAATTAGCCGATTGTCTCATTCCAAAGGTCGATGTGCAAAAGTTATCGCCTGGTTAGTACTGTAATGCTGTGGCGGCTGCCGTGTCAGAATCGGCCCCTCCAACACAGCCCGTGGATATTGTAAGTACCTATGTACATATATGGGGAACCTGCCAAAGAAAAAACAGCAGCTTCCTTTTATGTATTTAACACTTCAAATGCCAACAAAAAGCCACCTACCCAAGATTCAAAGATTTATTTATTGCTTCAAATACTGTATAAAGAAACATTCATTTATTTATTTCCAATAAGTTCTAGGTACTAAGTATTAACAGTAAAAACTTTTTTATAACATATAACATTGGACGGATCACGAACATGCGTCCCATCGGATTATGACAGCGGGGGAATAGAGAGTGCACTTGTGTTTGCTTGTACCTTGTGCACTATAAAATGTCCTACGCATCTGTAGGTCTACCATGGCTTTTCACTATCTAAACTCTAGCGACTGTAGTTAAAAAAATGTATGAAAACTTTTACAGCGCCTCTAGCGGATAGATGGGTACTAAAATGTGCAGTATGAGTCACATAGATCTGTGTAGTAAAGTATACTACAGCGACTGTAGTTTGGGCTTCATATGCTTAGAATTTGGTAGCACGAGTTACAATTTTGACAGATGTAATAGTAGCGTACTATTACTACTGTAGTTACGGCACTCGCCGACATTTTGCCTCGTGAAAGCACAGACAGATAAAATAATACTAGTGAAAGTAAACAAGTTTTGTGATAGCTTTTCCAATTGTAAGTGAAAATGTTTAGCTAGCAATCCACTTCAAATTAATAGTGACACGAGTGACACCAAGTTTGTGAATCTTTGTAGATTATCTAAAGAATTTTAAGATTTGTGTCATTTATTGCGTCAAATACGGAATTAAAATCTACAGAGATTGTGTAACTAGTAGGTGCCTACTGAAAGGCCTAAACTCAAAACTTACAAAGTTCATTTTCGTTTTCAGACCCCAGATTCTCCAGAAAGTGAGACAGAGATGGAGTTACCGACGGAGCAGCTATCCAAAGATCTCACGGAAAAACTGAAGGAGTATGAAGAAAGTGATTGTAAAGAGGACGAGGCAGTTGAACCTATACAGCAAGACGTTTATAAGGTATGCCTTATCCATTTACTTTTCATCTATCATCGGCCTATATTAGTCCACTGCTGGACATATGCCTCCCCTAATGAGCGCCATAGCACCCTGTATTCAGCTTGCCGCATCCAGCATCTGCCAGCAGTCTTTCGCAAATCGTCATCCCACCTTGTCATAGGGCGCCCTACACCACGTTTGCCGAGTCGCGGTCTCCACTCAAGAACACTGAACACTAACCCCAGCGGTTGTCGGTTCTTCTCGAGATATGACCGGCCCACTGCCACTTCAGCTTGCTAATTCTTTGAGCTATGTCGATAACCTTGCTCATTGACATAGGTAACATCATCAGTACTTATAAATAAATAAAATCAATATAAATGTAAAAAAAAATATAAAAGTTTTTGAAAGTAAGTCTGTCTGTTTGTCTATCTGTTTGAAATTTGGCAGCTAGGTAAATGATATATCAGGGAAGAACATAGGCTACTTCAAAAGCACGTGCTAAGCCGCGGGCAACCGCTAGTAATATATAAAACAAAGTCGTGTTAGTTATACTATTTATAACTCAATAAGCTGCTGTTAATTTCATTTTTGTACATATTGATGTTATAGTGACAAATAAGGTACTATATCTAGTGCTACAAATAAATAATATCTTGAAAATTTCACGAGGGGGTAAAAATATGAAGAAAAACCGTTTTCCCTTATATTTTTCGTATGTAACGCCATCTATGATTCTAAAGCGGAATGAAGTTTGCTGGTCCAGCTAGTATTAGTAGCATGTTCTTGTAAATGGACGTAGTTACGCTGAAAGGACTCAATCCACAAAATGTCACTTCGGAGATATGGCATTTTAAAGTTTAGACGATGATTCAATAATGTTAATGCATTCAAAAAAAAATGAAATTATTGTGTCAGATGACCGAAAATACTGTTATTTTTATGAGCCTATTTTTATTACACAGACTGTCGTATTTTTTCAGTTATTGAGGAAAATATGGGGTTGAGTCGTTTCTGCTAAATCGGTTTTGACATTACGGAGTATTTTTTTTAATTTATTTGAAATGACCTAAACGACAAAAAGTATTAATAAAAGTTATATTTATATAAATAAAAGAGTATTCATAATCATCATCATCAGCCTATATTAGTCCACTGTTGGACATACGCCTCCCCTAATGAGCGCCATAGCGCCCTGTCTTCAGCTTGCCGCATCCAGCATCTGCCAGTCAGTAGTCTTTCGCAAATCGTCATTCCACCTGGTCGGAGGGCGTCCTACACTACGTTTGCCGAGTCGCGGTCTCCACTAAAGAACACGTTTACCCCAGCGGTTGTCGGTTCTTCTCGAGACATGACCGGCCCACTGCCACTTCAGCTTGCTAATCCTTTGAGCAATGTCGATAACCTTGGTTCTCTGTCGGATGTATTCGTTACGAATCCTATCCTTCAGAGAAACTCCGATCATAGCTCTCTTCATAGCTCACTGGGCGACTATAAACTGGTGGACCAGCCCTACCGTGAGTTTCCACGTCTCAGCTCCGTAGGTCATGACGGGTAGGACGCACTGATTGAAAACTTTCGTTATCAAGCATTGCGGTATGGCTGTGTGGTGTCGGCCCTAGAATAGTACCAACCAACCCAACTCTCCCCGTGGGTGTCGTAGGAGGCGACTAAGGGACACAAACCGGGGGGTGGGCAGCAGCGCCCCCTGCAGAACAATTCAAAATGCCCATTGTGGGGATTATGGGCATTACCCTCCAATGGTACGACGCAACAAAAAATGGCCTCCAGGTCCCGGCCGCCTCGCTATTCCTGGCCATGGCAACGGCCTTGGTAACGGTGGGGCAGGTCGAAACGCTGAGGCACGAAGGCATCAAGTTTTGTAAAAAGCAGCGTACTGGCAGGAAATCCAAACTCTCGGCCGAGACTCTCGGGTTGATGACAAGAAGACGGGAAACCACCCAAGCGACTTTGTCTGAAAGGTCAGACCTGAACAAGCGAATTGCGAAGATGGTACAGCGCGACCTTCGGGGCTCCAACACACGCCTCAATGAAGAGGCGATAGAGCGAAACCGAGGGTCCAAAGTATTCACTGAGCAGCTTGACATGAGCCACCTGACGAAGCTTAAAACGCACGATGGGAGGACCTTATTGTCGAAGCCGGAGATCTCTGTCAAGATAGAGGATTTCTATGGCCGTTTATACGCTGCACAAGCCCCTCATATCCAAAGGGATGACCATGCTTCCAGAGCCACCCTGACACGCCAATACACCGACGAACTGCCAGACATCTGTCAAGACGAGATCGTGACACTGAGGCACCGACACTGGGCACTGTGGCAGCTTAAAAATGGAAAAGTCCCCGGTGAAGACGGCATTACTTCAGAGTTTCTGAAGGCCGGAGGAGCCCCTGTTATACAGGAGCTGCAGAGCCTGTTCAATGCCGTCCTTCACAGTGGGAGAACTCCAAAGGCGTGGAACAGGAGTTTGGTGGTGCTCTTTTTTAGAAGGGACATAAATAAAACCCTTCTTAAAAACTACAGACCCATCACACTCCTGAGCCACGTCTATAAGCTTTTTTCACGCGTAGTCACGCATCGTCTCGCCACGAGACTCGACGAGTTCCAGCCACCGAAACAGGCCGGGTTTCGTGGAGGGTATGGTACCATAGACCACATATACACAGTGAGGCAGATTATACAGAAGTCCGAAGAGTATAATCAGCCCCTGTGTCTGGCCTTTGTGGACTTAGAAAAGGCCTTTGACTCTGTCCAAACCTGGGCTGTTCTGGAATCCTTACAGCGATGCCAAGTAGACTATCGTTACATCGAAGTGCCATGTGCCGAATTGTGATGTCTCTATGATGCCGCCAGCATGAGTGTCCAAGTACAGGGCCAGCAGTCTAAACCAATCCAACTGCGCAGAGGGGTGAGACAGGGGGATGATATATCCCGAAACTGTTCACAAGCGCATTGGAAGATGTGTTTAAGACGCTGGACTGGAAAGGTAGCCCTTACCTTTCCAGTCCAGTCCCATCAACATAAACGGCGATACATCTCACACCTGCGATTCGCAGATGACATAGTCTTGATGGCGGAGTCGCTGGAGGAGCTGAACCTGATGCTGGACGGCCTAGCTTCAGCCTCACGACGCATCGGTCTTGGCATGAACTTGGATAAAACCAAGGTCATGATCAATGACCACATTGATCCGGGACCGGTCGTCGTACCTACATGGCCACCTTCTCGAAATTATTTCCGAATACACTTACCTTGGGCAGATTCTGCAGTTGGGTAGAAACAGTTTCGAGAAGGAGGCCAAGAGGAGGATCCAGCTAAGTAGGGCAGCGTTCGAGAAACTACGTCGAGTCTTATCGTCATCCATACCGCAATGCGTTAGGATTAGTGAAATCCACATCAATTGTATTTTACGTGCAGAAAATGCAAAGCAAGATTGAAAACAAAGTGCAAGTTTCATTAAAAATCGTTCAGAATTACAAACATCTAAACAAATAAACTATTAACTATTTAAAATATTGGTACCGCCTAGTGATAAATTAATTGCCACTTAAATACACAACTTATAAATAAATAATTAATTACCAAGTATCAAAATATGTTATTAAAATTTTGTCATAGTCGTTTTGATGTTGCCATTCTAAAAATTTTTTAATTTGCCGCGATTTTTCAGTCTCTACTTTCATTAGACAGACTATAAAAAGCAAAATCGATTAGTTTCTTTTAAAATGAATTTATCTGAAATGACGCACACCGATTGAGTCGTTTTAGCTAAATGATAAATGGGTTTGTTTCATAGTAAATCAGTTTATTAGAAATAACCCATATGGTTTGAGTCCTTTTAGCTAAATGCAAAATCGTCTTGTTTCTTAGTAAAGTATTTTATCTGAAATGACCTATACAGTTTGAGTCGTTTCAGCTAAATAAAAAATTTACTAGTTTCTATGAAAGTAAATTTAACTGAAATGATTCAGGTGCTATGAGACATTTCTGTTAAATTACTTAAATACACACTTCTTTGAGATTGGATTTCTTAAAAAGGATCCATGTAGCCTGAGTTATTACAGTGTTTTAAAAAAAAATACCCGCCATACATGTGGCTTGGTTCTCGTATTTCAAAAAACCACCTTAACGTTATCAGATTACGGATCTTTTTTGCGAGGTGATAGAACCGACCTTTAGGACCATTTTGGTATATTTAACTCATTTTTGACCAAAGTGTGGATTGAGTCCTTTCAGCGTAACTACGTCCAAATGTGAATGAATGAATGATACTTTAAATTGCACTAAAACATCACAAAAATAAACCTTATATACCTTACCATGTGAGTTGTTTTTAAACAAATTTTGGTTGGTAAATATCCCATTTTAAGTGATTTTATTGTTATTTATCTTTGTTTACAGATTAACATAGGATCCATATCTGACGACGATATACCCTTGAAATACTGCGCGAGATTACTCGCTTCCAAGTTCCTTCTGACGGGCAATAAGGGAGGATTGATTAGTGATAGGTAAGATTCTTTTTAACCTCAAGGATTCTTACTAATAATAGATTTTATCTCTCAAGGATTGCAGAAGGCGCCCTCTGAGGCGTCTCGGGTCCGGAGCCGGTCTCGCAATACAAGAGGTTATAATTTTTGCTTACTCCGGGCCTCGGCAATCTCTGAGTGGTTAACTGACCATAGGCTACAATATCATTAAGACTAATGCCACAACACAAAAAGCTTCGTGCTTAAGATAAAGTAGGACCCAAAACCCAGGTTTTATCTGTACGAAAAATCAATTTTAAGGCAAGAAAACACTATTTTTTTTATATCTTTTTTGATGATTCTCGCCTACACCGCGCGGTGTTCGTTCGTCCTTGTCTCGAAAAAGCGAACCTACTGCGACTTAAAGCCGAGCGATTTTCTTGATTTGGAAGGCAAAATAGAACCTTATGTGTGAGTTGACAAGCATATTATAAAATCAGTGCTTTCACGCATACGAATAGAAAAATGAGATGTATTTATTGCATTTTATTGTGTCTATTAGCATTCTAAACCTTTTTCGTGAAAGACAATAATGGTTCTCGATTACTTTCTGACGACTGATGTGGCGCGGTGGGCGAAGGTCTGCCTGCGACGCAGAAGGTTGCGGGTTCGATTCCCGCCTCGGGACAAATGTGTGTACGATCTGCAGACATTTGTTCAGGGTGTTCTGGTCGTTTTCTATGTATTATAAAAAATATCTATCTGTGTATTGTATTATATTATGTATATCAGTTATCTAGTACCCATAACACAAGCTCTGAATTGTCCAGCATTTTTAGGGTTTCAAAGATCGGTTTTGAAACCCTTATGGTCTCGCTTTGTCCGTCCCCGCTCTTTCTTGAATATCTCAGTAACTACTGCAGCTATTAACTTGAAATTTGAAATAATGATACATTTCGTGCGCCATTACTGATTTTAAGAAAAAAATATATAAATAAATGAAAAATGAAAATGAATATTTTCAGTACAAATTTTGATGTTGAAATTTCAAAAGAGACCTAGGAAGGCAAATGGGGTATCACATGAAAGGTATTGTTTTGTACATTTCAAAACACTTTTTGGAATTTCTGTAAATTTTATACTTTTTGAAATATTTCAAAAAAAGTCGAAAAATTGACCATACCCCCCCCCCTATCTCCGAAGATTGCACACCGATCCACGTACAATGTATTAGGCGTTTGTAGATATCAATCTATATTTTACAGGAAAAATATAGAGAAGTCTGTAATAATAATAGTTTTTGAAAAATGGTCAAAAAGGGGGAGAATTTTTTTTCAAAAGGGGGGGTACCTACCTATGTGGGGTATCAAATGAAAGGTATCGTTTTGACCATATCAAAACACTTTTTGAAATTTCTGTAAGTTTCATACTTTTTGAAATATTTCAAAAAAAAACGAAAAATTGACCATTCCCCCCCCCCTAGCTCCGAAGATTGCAGACCGATCCATGTACAATGTATTAGGCGTTTGTAGACATCGATCTATATTTTACAGGAAAAATATAGAGAAGTCTGTAATAATAATAGTTTTTGAAAAATGGTCAAAAAGGGGGGGAAATTTTTTTCAAAAGGATCGGTACCTGCCTATGTGGGGTATCAAATGAAAGGTATCGTTTTGGCCATTTCAAAACACTTTTTGAAATTTCTGTATGTTTCATACTTTTTGAAATATTTCAAAAATAGTTGAAAAATTGACCTTTCCCCCCCCCCTATCTCCGAAGATTGCAGACCGATCCACGTACAATGTGTTAGGCGTTTGTAGATATCGATCTATATTTTACAGGAAAAATATAGAGAAGTCTGTAATAATAATAGTTTTTGAAAAATGGTCAAAAAGGGGGGGAATTTTTTTTCAAAAGGGGAGGTACCTTCCTATGTGGGGTATCAAATGAAAGGTATCGTTTTGACCATATCAAAACACTTTTTGAAATTTCTGTGAGTTTCATACTTTTTGAAATATTTCAAAAAAAGACGAAAAATTGACCATTCCCCCCCCCTAGCTCCGAAGATTGCAGACCGATCCATGTACAATGTATTAGGCGTTTGTAGATATCAATCTATATTTTACAGGAAAAATATAGAGAAGTCTGTAATAATAATTGTTTTTGAAAAATGGTCAAAAAGGGGGGGAATTTTTTTTCAAAAGGAGGGGTACCTTCCTATGTGGGGTATCAAATGAAAGGTATCGTTTTGACCATTTTAAAACACTTTTTGAAATTTCTGTAAGTTTCATACTTTTTGAAATATTTCAAAAAAAGACGGAAAATTGACCATTCCCCCCCCCCTAGCTCCAAAGATTGATGACCGATCTATGTACAATGTATTAGGCGTTTGTAGATATCAATCTATATTTTACAGGAAAAATATAGAGAAGTCTGTAATAATAATAGTTTTTGAAAAATGGTCAAAAAAGTGGATTTTTTTCAAAAAGGGGTACCTACCCATGTGGGGTATCAAATGAAAGGTATCGTTTTGACCATTTCAAAACACTTTTTGAAATTTCTGTAAGTTTCATACTTTTTAAAATATTTCAGAAAATTGATTGTCCAAATAATTGGCATATGTTTGAAACCCTCGGCGCGCGAGTTACACTCGCACTTGGCGAATCTTGTTTATTTATTACTTATATCGAATGTTTTTTTTACTGACTCGGACTAAGGGTAATAGTCTATTGCACAAAGTGTTAAGTCTTGAAGCATACTTTGAAAAACGAACGAAGTCGACGGACGCAGGCGTATCTCACAAAACGAAGGATGGCCGATCCGTTCCTTCGATGACCTTACTATGAAAATGATTCTAACATATAATTCTTAGAAATCCGAAACGATCGATGTCAGTTGGTGACGTATTCGAAGGAATTTAGTGGTAAGGTTGTTCGTTTCGCCCGATCGACGTCATTCGTCTCGATTCGCTCGTGACTGATCCTATCGAACAGGCGTATTGCGTACTGTGGTAGTGGCCACACGGCGAGCGATGAGGCCGTAGACTTTTTACTTCTTTGTACTGCAATAACAATAATAATTTAACTAGTTTTGATATTGCAGGTCAATTCGAGTATCAGTGAAGTCTTCGGCGTTGAACTGTCTCTCAGAATTACTGAAGATATATCCACAAGCAATGACCATGTATTTGGATAAAGATTCCGATATTAAGACTCACAATATTTCCGGTAAGTTAACTCTTGAAAAACAAATGAATAAAGTCTAATATTGATTGGCATTTTAGTCCTAAATTCTACTGTTCTCGTCCTCTATAGCAGACAAAACTAGAATCCATTTTCAACCTTCCAGGGTCGACAGAAGGCACTGATTCCCAAGACAACGCGAACGAATATGATCTAGAGAGAAATATATGCTACCAAGACTCTCTTACCGAAAGTCTCAGTCAAGATTTACTCAAAAGCATGGACAGCCAATCCCAATCACAAAGAAAAGACAAAGAAAAATCTGAAAAAACCGACTCAGAACAAAAAAGCTTAAAAGACGTCCATAGCGCTATATTAGATTGCAAGAATTACGCCAAAGGCGACCTTATAGCAAGCGGTATGAGCCAAGACAGCACTAATATGACCAACAGCAATTTTACAACAAATAGCAATTTAACCAATATGACAGGTAGCAACACTGGCTACCCAATGTCTAGCAGTGGCGGAATCCTATCCTCAAGCATAGATTTAGACATGAAATTCGACCATTTCGGCGAATCGACCACTAATCTAGACAATCTAGCATCCTCCTTCGCTAAATCAAAGAAAAATGAACAAAAAGAAGAAATGATTGAAAGCATACAAGAGTTGAAAATGGAGGAATCAAAAGAATCGGGAGAATTTGAGTGCCAGCATATGTCAGATGTATTTACCCTGTTTGAAGGGCATTCGGATCCCCAGATAAGGGGTGTAGTGAGATCTTGCGTGGGAAATTATTTGATGAGTGCAGTGAAATTGTGTGGTGGGGATTATGGCAAGTGGAAATGTTTTAGTTTGCTGCCGCCAGATGTCGTTGATGGTCTAAGTGTGGAGGTATTGGTGGATTTGGTGCTGAAGGTAAGAATCTTTAAAATTATTAAGAATAAATAAAAATAAATAATGCTGGACAATTCACACAGCATTATCTAGCCCCAAGCTAAGCAGAGCTTGTGTTATGGGTACTAGATAACTGATATACATAATATAATACAATACGTAGATAGATATTTTTTATTATATATAGAAAACGACCAGAACATCCTGAACAAATGTCTGCAGATCGTATACACATGTGTCCCGAGGCGGGACTCGAACCCGCAACCTTCTGCGTCGCAGGCAGACCTTCGCCCACCGCGCCGCATCGGTCGTCGAAGAAAATAGTCCTCTTCTTGACCACCTATATTAAAAATAGATGGAAGGTTTATTCTTTTATGAACCCAGCATGCCCTCTGCATTCTGTTCTCTCGATCTCATTTTTAGGGTTCCGTACCCAAAGGGTGAATATTATTATTAAGCCTATTATTAAGCCTCTGCTGTCTGTCTGTTCGCTCATCACTCATCAGCGAGCTGTATCTCATGTAACTTAAAAGGTAGATTTAAAAAATGTTTCTAGTGTTCCTTTTATGAAATAGTTTTTTTACGATTGTATAGAAGTCTCTATATGCGAGTCCTACTCTCACTTGGCCATATTTTATGAATTGTAATCTCAATTTCTATCTTCCGACACAAAAAAGGGGTATTATAAATTGGATGATCTGTATGCCATCATCGGGAGGATTTTTGCAAACGGGTGGACTGATTTTGGTCTAAGTTTTTTCAGTAATTGTTCAGTGTAGTGAGTAGTGACGTCATCAATTATGTAGGTACGTAATTAATGACGTCACTATTCAAATTGTGACGTCTATGTGAATGTATGCTGAAAACTGATGCAGCCATTGACATTATGATGGACTATGACGGACGCAGGGGATTTCTGATTCCTTGAAACTTACCTAGTCTTTGATCAAAAAGACCCTTATAGTAAACTTCAACCATTCAATTCTCAACTCTATTCCAGGGCCTGTCAGATGAAATCCACTCAGCAGTGAACCACACTCTGTCAGCTCTGACCGCTCTATCAACCCCTCTGTCGAACAGCGTACATTGGACGCTACTGGTGGATATCCTTAACGCGCTAGTAAGGGTAGAGAGTAATGGGTACTGGTTGTGTAGAGTTAACCTATGTAGGTTCTATGAGAAGTTTCCTTATAGGAGGTAAGTTTGATTGTACTTATATAGACCTAAAAACTATGAGTTTTAGCGATTTATCGCAACATGAACGCTCCCGAATTGTTGTTCTGAGAGATTTGGGAAGAAAAACCTCGCAGATATTGCAAAATTTACTATTCAGAGATGGAATTCAAGGGCTGAAAGAACAAAAACCCCTCGTCTCAAATGTTGACCAGATATGGGACTCATTGCCCAATACTCCACAATCATCCATTATTTTAGGCGCTATGGCGCTCATTAGGGGAGGCCTATGTCCAGCAGTGGAGTAATATAGGCTGATGATGATCCATTATTTTAAAAAGTACCTGACCTACGAAATACAAATAAATAAAATAAATAATGCTGGACAATTTACACAGCATTATCTAGCCCCAAGCTAAGCAGAGCTTGTGTTATGGGTACTAGATAACTGATATACATAATACAATACAATACATAGATAGATATTTTTTTATTATAGATAGAAAACGACCAGAACACCCTGAACAAATGTCTGCAGATCGTACACACATTTGTCCCGAGGCGGGAATCGAACCCGCAACCTCCTGCGTCGCAGGCAGACCTTCGCCCACCGCGCCACAGAGGTCGTCAAATACAAAGCTCCTATTGGTCTTTATAAATAAAAGAAACAAAGGTCACTTCATAGAAAATACATCCTTGTGGTGTCTAGGTGGATCTTTTGCTGATAGTACATGGATAGCCCAAATAATTAAATTTTAATTATTTGGGCTATCCATGTCATGATGATGACATGGATAGCCCAAACAATTAAAATTATTAACAAATTATGGACCATTGTAGTCCGAAATAAAATAATTTTATTTATATATTTTATAATATTCTAAACGCGCTAGTAAAGATGTAGTGTAGAGTAATGGGTACTGGTTGTGTAGAGTTTCTGATATTGCTGATGACAGTTGATGCTTTATAGTTTGCCTATACTGCCGTATGAAATAACATTGCGTCTACTATTTTATGGTGTTTAAAAAGAACTACAAACATTTAATAGTTTTTTTTTTTAAAGTATTTTGGTAATATGAAATAAAATGAACATTTTCCTACTGCTGTTTGCTTAAGTTATCTTAATACCCTATTATATTATCTTGCAGGTTATACTTGCTATACCCAGACTACATCAAAAGAAGTAAACGAATAATGGACACGTTGATTCGGTTGTTGGCGGATCAAGATCATAAAGTGAGAAATGCGGCTACACAGGCTATTGTCAGGTCTGTATTTATTTGGCTATTTTGTCCTAAATATGAGTTCCTAGAGACTGTTGTATTCTTGAGTGGAGACCGCAACTCGCAAACGTATAGACGCCCTCCGGTTAGGTGACGATCTGCGAAAGAAGATGCGTGATGCGGCAAGCTGTAGACAGGTGTTTATTAGGGGAGGCCGCCGTCTAGAAGTGGATTATAATTGATTGATGATGATAATGATCATAGTTAGGACGACCTCAGTGGCGCAGCGGGCGAGAGTCTGCCTGCGACGCAAGAGGTTGCGGGTTCGATCCCCGCCTCGGAACAAATTTGTGTACTATCTGCAGAAATTTGTTCCGTTGGTCTGGGTGTTTTCTATGTATAATAAAAAATATCTATCTATGTAATGTATAATATTACGTATATCAGTTATCTAGTACCCATAACACAAGCTCTGCTTACCTTGGGGCTAGATAATGCTGTGTGAATTGTCCAGCATTATTTATTTATTTAGTTGCGTTACTCATGTTGGCCAATAACAGAAGTCGAGTCTTGATACTTCAACTTCATTTTGTTTATGGCTTGCTGTGTTTGCTAGTTAGCAACAATTCTGCCAGTGTCCATGTAACGAGTGTCATAAAATTTAGTAAAGATAATAATGTGAAACTTGGGGTACAAGGGAGACTCCAAGATCTTGTCTCCCAAGCCAACCTAACCTGCACGTGGTGTACCCTGCTAGATAACGAACTAGGCTCTGGTGAAAATATCAACATTCTTCATAACTTGCTAACTCATATTTTACTATTATTTTCCATTACTTGACACTGGCAGAAAAGAGTCCAACCAGACTTATATTGCCATTAAGGCGCATACAGCACCTAAACTAGCGCCACCACCTACTTTATGTTATTATTCTGTTTAACAAAGGAATTTTCAAAAATCCATCTTCCAGTTTGTGATACCTATCATAAGCTTTTTTTTAATGCCTCTGTAATAGTTTTATTCTATTTAGTTTAGGAAGAGATACGAAGTTGCACTTGGTGGCCACCAAAATCTATTTTCGTATCTCTTCCTAAACTAAATAGAATAAAACTATTACAGAGGCATTAAAAAAAAGCTTATGATAGGTATCACAAACTGGAAGAAGGATTTTTGAAAATTCCTTTGTTAAACGGAATAATAAGACAAATTAGGTGGCGGCGCCACTTTCGGTGGGGTATGGGCCTTAACTAAGAATCATCATCAATGTGAAACTTGGCCGGTAGAATGAGGAAGAGTCTTAATTATATTAATTAATTTTGAATAACCAACCAGCTTTGATAGTTCTGAAACAACACAGACAACACAACACATAATCAGACAGTACACAGTTAGTAGTTAATAAAGCTATTTACAACCTAATATTATTGGATTTTACAAATTTACATAATAAATGTATAGAGGAGAGGAGGAGAGAGATAACAGGCAATCTTGATACTAGAAATACTTGAAATAAACATAGTTCCAAAAAAAAAACGAATTTTTTTAGGACCTATTAAATTTCTTAGAGAATACCCAGAATGCAAGGACTTACGCACCATAATTATAATACAAAAACCTTGAAGATATTTTATAATTTTGTTCATTGTTGATGTTTCATAATGTGTATTGATGGCATTGCTTTACAAATAAATAAAAATAACCACTATCAAGTATCAAGAATATAACTCTAATTTGATAATTTAATTACCTCTAACTGCCGAAATCCATTATCGTGGTATAACGCGCGCGGTGTAATTTTCTACGCAGATTTATGGTGAAAAAGCGCGCGACCTGTCGCGTTTTGACTCTTAAGCGGCTGACTCTTAACTTGAAACATAAGTTGAGTTCCGGACTATAAAATAATTACTTTAACAGTTGCAGTAACAGTTGCAACTCGTTCTAATGCCTCTCAATAGGTCATGGCTGAAAATCAGTGTTTTTGCTTCATTAGCAAAATATTACGCTGAGCCAAGGCCTTTATTGACATACTGGAGCACACATAGACACCTTACCTATAGATTTTAATTATTATAGTATTTGTTTTATTAGTCAACTGACGACCTCTGTGGCACGGCAGGCGAAGGTTGCGGGTTCGATTCCCGGCTCGGGACAAATGTGTGTACGATCTGCAGAGATTTGTTCAGGGTGTTCTGGTCGTTTTCTACATATAATACAAATCTATGTATTGTATTATAATGTATGTCAGTTATCTAGTACCCATAACACAAGCTCTGCTTATCTTGGGGCTAGATAATGCTGTGTGAATTGCCCAGCAGTATTTATTATTTTATTAACTGTTTTTTATTATTGTTCTTTTTACTAGTGTATGTATTTTGTATGTGTGTGTCTGAAGTTGCAAATAAAGTCGTCTATCTATCTATCTAACAACAGTTATGTTTTCTCTACAGTGTTTTACCGACAATATTCGTGACCCCAACCGATACACCATCCAAAATGGTCGCTTACGCCGCCTATTTCGAAACGGCCCTTCTATCATACAATACAAACAGACCAGCATTACAGCTGGTTAGAGATATATACTTCTATAGCGATATGCCGGAGCAACTGAGAGGGGATGCTAAAGAAGGGGGTGGAAGGTTGAAGGTGGTTGTGGCTGATTTGGTGGGGAGGCTGATGGAGTCAAATTGTCAGTACTATTCGGTGAGTTAAGATTGTTAAGTAAAAACATCCAGCTCCAAATTTAAAACGCTTCAATCCTCTCTCGTCCCCGCTATGTCATGTTTCGCAACAATGCAAGGGCTATATAACAATTATAGTATTTTGTTTTTTACTAAATTTAAATATAATTATCTGTTTTTGTAATATTGTGAATGGAATCAAACTCTTATTTAGCAACGGCAAGGTATCCTAGAAATCCTGCAAGCTTCGCCATGACAGAAAATTGCTTTATACTCTGACCAAAGTATTTCGATTCCCTCGTATTATCAATGGAATCTAAAACTTATAATATACTAATAAAGTCAATTTACCTACAGCAAGCTACCCTAGAAAATCTGCAAGCTAACACACAAGTGCTGTCGTAGTATCAATGGAATCTAAAACTTATTATTCACTAATAAGATATTTATATCAGTTATCTAGTAGCCATAACACAAGCTCTGCTTAGCTTGGGCTAGGTAATGCTGTGTGAATCGTCCAGCATTATTTATTTTATTTATTATAAAGTCTATTTACCCACAGCAAGGCATCCTAGAAACCCTACAAGCTATAACTCACAAGTTCTCGCCGTGGCAGAATACTTCTGCATACTCTGACCAAAGTATTCTGACGTATTGCTTGGAAAACCTGGAATATTGTAATGGTACGGTTGCCGTTAGAACAATTATGCTGGATTTGTGCAGGATGGTGTATCCTGGTGAGTATTTTTATAATAATTACTAGTTTGATACTCATTATTTTATTATTTTTATTTTTCTCCTGATGCTGTACTTTTCCATGTTGTATTGAAATGAAAATCTGTTCTATTATTATGTTTAATTGTTGTTAAAGGAAAATTATTAAAATCTGTTTTATGCTGTGTCTCGTCTCGTGCGTGACGCCCGCACCATGGTTCCGACGGAAGACCAGCGTTGTGGTAGCCTACGGCTATTGCAACATATGCTGAGTCGGACGCCATTTTGTAGCTTTTATATTTAATTATTGTACTACTAAGTATTGATAGTCGTTTAAAGTTCCTATGTTAAGTTACTACTTGTTATTTTATTTAATTTTTTCTTAGTAATGGTGTTAGTTAGTAGTTTCTTAGTACCTAGGTTAATTATGACTGTAATAAACATGATTGTAACTAACTATCTAAGCTACGAATAAAGATATTCTTATTATCAAACTCCCAAAGATTTTCGATGAAACGGTCTGAGACTTCGTGGCTTAGGTGGTTAGAGCACACCCGTACTGAATGTGTGGCGCGGGTTCGAGTCCCGCCGAAGTCGAAAATTTTTAGGAACACATTTAATTTCTTAGATACCCAGAGTGCGGGTAAGCATTATAACAAAAATCCTTGATTACTAGTTTCTGCCCGCGGCTTCGCACGCGTTGTTTCTATGGAAACTTTTTAAGGTTATTTCTATGCCATGGGAACTGTTTTATGGGATAAAAATAGCCTTTATTTGGTTCCAGCTACAACTGTAAAAGTTTCTGCCCGATCCGTTCTGTAGTTTTGGTGTTAAGAAGTACAAACATCCATCCAATCCATCCATTCAAAAATATAAACCTTTGCGTTTATAACATTAGCATTATGAATGTAAGAGGGTTTACTACGAACCTTGTTTGTGTTGGTAGAACACCAACGCATTTTCATTATTATAATTTTCAGTTAGTTATATTTTACTCCGAACTAGCATCCGCCTGCAGCGTCGTAAGCGTTTTCCTGGATAAAAAGAAGTTTATGTCTTTCCCTTAGTTACTATTTATATCCGTGCTTTAAATGACGATCTTTACAACCTTAAAGTTCTGAAAATGTAACAGATAGACAAATAGAAACAGACAGAATTACTTTCGATATAATAATACTAATATTTTGTTGTATGGTCAGCCACGATCCAGAACGTTGCGGGTTTGATCCCACCTCGGGACAAAGTTATTTGTTCCGGGTCTGGGTGTAGGTATAAAATTTATGAACATCAGTCATCTGATAAATTATAGGTAAATAAGTGAGCAAAGTTTATAAATATACAAACTTTGCTCACTTCTTTCTACCTAGATGACGATGTATGAATATGTCTACTATTAATTATTTATTATTATTTAATCTTATTTCAGTGGAAGTCCACAACATAATGCGCCACAAAACAACAAACCGCGATATTTTCGAGCGTGACACCCAAACCACCAAGAGATGGCAGCACTTAGACAGCGACAGGGTTGCCAGTTTAGCTGAGAAATTCCTACAAGTAACACTTAAAATGTTAAATGTTCTCGTGCATTTGATTGAGGAGGTTAATCCTAATGTGCATTTGAATAAGAGCGGGATTGCTTTGCCTGGGAGTCCAGTTAGGAGGAAAACACAAGGTGAGAAATTAATTTGGCGAAGTTTGAATGCATCACTATGTCGACCTCTCTGGCGCAGTGGATGAAAGCGACACAAAAGATTGCGGGTTCGATTCCCACCGCACGGTAATATGCAGATGTTTATCACGGCTCTGAGATTTAATGTAAAGAAAATAAGTATTAATTACAACCTAAGACTGATTACTATCGGTGCACATTCTTAACTCTGTAGGTATAAAAGGTAGAAATCTTGGGAAGAGTCAAATTAATACACAAAAAATAAAAAAAATAAACTAGTTATGTAATTTGCAGATATTTTTCATTAGAATGTATAGTCATCTATATTATCCTATGACACAAGCTCTGCTAGCTTTGTATCAAGAATTCTCGAATTTAGATGTCGTTTGGAAACAAAACTGTATGAAAGAACATTATACATTAAGTTTGGAATATGTTTTTCCTATCTTGTATCTATAGTTGCCGCCAAAGATCTTGTCCGGTGAGGGGCAGCGAAAGTGGAAAGCTTGCGCTGGATACTCGTGCATATAACTCATATATCGCCGACAATGCAGCAGGCGGAATTGATAGGTGCAGCGTCTTATAGTTCTGTCTCGCTCTTTCATTGCTTGAAACAAACACTTTAAAGCGACTGTCCAGAAAGCCCCCTACGAATAATATTTCGGTCTGGGTATCTTTGTCACGTGGTTCGCCAGAGGACAAGAAGTTTGATGGTCATTATAATAGAGGATCAAGATGGCTGTTTTCAAGAAGTGATTGAATGATAAAATATGCATTATTTATTTATTTATCGTCAACATAACATTATGACAGGTTTTTTTAACCCTAAGGCGATGCTACATCTACTAAACGTCTTGGATACTATATAATAATTATAAATGCAAGTAGTTACTAATTTAAAACGCATTTTGCTTCTATCACAAGCTGTGCCCTTTTTATGACTTATTATTAGATTTTTAACCATACACTTCTTGTTTTAAAGCCGAGTTTACAATAAAATTCCAGATTCAATCCAAAGAAAGAACAGTACTGTATCGGATACCTTAGACGACAAAGGACCTCTCAAGAAGAAGTTACCAGCTACAAATCTTAAGGCGATCTTTACCGGACATTTCTATAATGAACCATATTATATGAAGTTCTATGAACATTTGCGAGCCACCTACTCTAATCATAAGGTAGGTTTTTCCTTGTAGTAATCTTATTTATTAAGTCTCATTTACGTCCTAGCGGATGCCGACGGCTTTGCACGCTGTTTACGAGGATAGATGTAGCCTTTATCTACAGTAATATTATAAAGAGGTAAGATTTGTTTGTTTGTTTGAATTGAATAGGCTCCGAAACTACCTGGACCGATTTGTAAAATTCTTTCACAATTAAATTCCTACATAATCCCTCATAAACATAGGCGATAGAATGTAGGACACGTGCGAAGCCGGGGCGGACCGCTAGTGTTATTATAGACTTGCTTCTGTCCGCGTCTTCGAACGCGCTTGATCAAGGTGAAATGTATGCCCGTGTAATTTATCATCTTATGTTGCTTAACCGTGAAATTATAACAGACAAACAGACAGTTACTTTCGCATTTAAAACAATTTTCGTATTTTGAACCATAAAGATTTTTAAAAACTGGCGTGATACTCTTTCCTTTTTATCATTATAGAAATGTCTATTATCCACGGTGATGCATCGTCATCAAAAATCCAAAACCTCCGAAACACAAACGAAGTATACAAAAACAAGGAGATCGGCTCAGCTTTTATTTTATTCCTCAACAGCCTATAATGGTCCACTGCTGGACGCAGGTCTCCCCCTGATAAGCGCGTTATTAGCTTTTATCGCATGTGGAGTAATGCCCATAATCCTCACGCTGGGCATGAGTGTTCGGGATCGCAGTTTGGTGGTAGATCTGTTCTGCAAGAGGCACTGCTGATCGTCCGGTGTATGCTATTCGCCTCCTACGACACCCACCACAGTTTGCTGTGAGCACTGGTACGAGACACACACGTATTCATTTGTTTGTCGCGCGCGCTCAAACAAGTTCAAACCGGTTATTTCACTGCCGACGTGTTTTAGCGTGCACTCGATTGTGCACGCTATGCACTATGGCGGAAGACTCAATCGTTGAGGATGTGAGGAATGTGTTGAATGAGGAATGCAGTGATGAGATGCTGGCTCCTTTACCTAGTACTAGTACGGACCCAGAGGAGCTGGAAGAAATTACGGAAGAGATTTTGATGGAAACGGAGGAAATTGTTGTAAACCAGCCCGTGGGCAAAGGTAAAAGAGGACATGAGCACGTTGAAGAACGATGGACTCCAGTTGTGTCTAGGAAAAACGTAAAACTAAAACAGAAGACCGATGTTTACGTCAGTAGCTCAGAAAGTTTGCCTAAACAATTCGCCATGGCTAAGTTATTGAATACGCATAACGTTCAAAACATTTGTTGTGTAAAATACCTAAATCCATTCAAGGTTTTTATACAATTTGATGACTCAGAAAGCGCCGAAAAGTTGATAGAATGCAAAGCTTTGCACGAATTAGGATGGAGAATTCAAAAACCACTGGAAGTGATTACCTCTTATGGAGTAATTAAGAATATAGAAACAGATTTAGAAGAAAAGAATATGATGGAGGTTATTAAAAGTGAGACCGAATTAATGGCGGTGAAAAGGTTGAGGCGTAGAACTCAGGACAGCTCGGGATGGGAAGACAGTGAATCGGTTCGATTGGCCTTTCGGGGTCCGACGCTACCTGACGCGGTATACATATATGGGATGAAGATCAACGTAAAACCGTACGTATTTCCTGTCACTCAATGTTCAAGGTGTTGGAGATTTGGGCATTTACTGCGGATGTGCCCGACAAAAAAGATAACATGCCCCAAATGCGCAAAGGGACACGTTAACTGTGAATCTACTGTACACAAATGTATAAACTGCGCCGGCAGTCACATGGCGTTGGACAGATCGTGCCCCGTGTTCCAAAAAGAAAAGAGATTGAGGGATTTGATGGCGGAAAACAATTATTCATATCGGAAAGCCTTACAGATGTATGTTCTTCCGGAGCCCCCTGTTTCACACGAAGAACCTGTAACCATGCACACATATGATTTGCCGGAGTCCACTCCTGCCCCTACGACACAAACAAACTCGCAATATTACTCGTACTCTAGTGCAGTCAAGACAAAACCAACTAGAGATAATTCTCAGCGTAATATTGGCGTGATCTCCCAATCGGTTCCTATGAATATGTCTGAACCTAAAGAAAAAGCTAAGAAAAAGAAAAATAAAAGAAAACAGCTGAACAATGATCAGGTGTTCAATTGGGATGTTTCGTCGGAGTCTGAATGCGAGAAAGATATCCTATCAGATAAATCAGACAATGAAAAGAGACCTAGAAGACAGAGAATAGAGAAGACTGAGAATCGTTCATCTACCATGAGTTTTGCACAGCTCATAGCCAAGTTGAGTGGAATTATTTTTACTGAGTGTGAGGATGGCATGATCGGTAAGATTAATAAAATAGTGTCCTTAGTTATTGAGTGGCTGACATCGGCGGCGAGGCAGTACTTAAGTGATCTGCCTTTTAAAAACTTTTTTGGTTTATAATGGATTTAGTTAAAATTAACATTTTACAGTGGAACTCACAAAGCGCTAAGCCTAAACAAGTGGAACTAGAACAATTTCTGTGTAGTGAGACAATACACATTGCCGCTATAAGCGAAACGTGGTTAAATTGTGAGATTGATTTTAAGATAACAGGTTACAATATATTTCGTCAAGACCGATTGGATTCTTATGGAGGAGTGGCAATTTTAGTACATAAGTCAGTAAAAGCCCAACTTGTACCATTTAACTTGGCTAATCCTGGAATAGAAATAGTTTGTATCAAAATTTATAACTGTTTACACATTGAATATTTAATGTCTGTCTATTGTTCGCCGTCAATCCGAACTTCCCTTGGAGATTGGAACGAAATGTTCTCTTTTAAAACAAGTAAGACATTAATTCTGGGTGATTTTAATGGGCATCACCCTAGTTGGTCTTGTAAAACTGACTTGACAGGGAATAATATCTTTGACTCTTTACTAGAAAATAATTTTGTCTCTCTAAACGATGGGCGCGTTACCCGTTTTAAATATGTTAATGGAAATCTACAAGAGTCTTCCCCAGATATTTCTACAGCATCGTCCGACATAGCTTTATGTTTTGATTGGAATGTCACAAATGAAACTTTAGGTAGTGACCATTTGTTAATTAAAATTAGAACTTCGTACAGTAATACGAATCCTCAATTTAGTAAGAAGCGCAATTTTAAAAAAGCCAAATGGGTTGATTTTAGGGATTCTGTCGAGTTAAGTTTATCTGATAATTATCCTATGTATGTTGACTTGCAAAAGAGCTATGATTCGTTCCTTAATGTAATTAACGAGGCCGCTGATGTCAATATTCCTTTATATAAAATTAGTCATGATCCATTTCAACATTTTAAACCCAAAAATTATTGGAACGCCGAACTTTCTAGGGCAGTTGCAGAAAGACGTCTAGCCCTTACTAATTTTCGAAGGAATCCTACACCCGTTAATTTAGATACATTAAAAGACAAAATAAGAAATTCTCAACAACTAATAAGAAGCGCTAAACGTAAGAGTTTTACTAATTTTTGCTCTTCTATAGACGAATCCACCACAGTTCCTGAGATGTGGCGTAAGATGAAGTGGTTGAAAGGATATAAGTCTCCTACTTCACATACTGATGAATCAATGGCAAATAGATTACTACGTAATTTGACCCCGGACTTTGTGTGTCCAAAATACCCAGTCTTTTCGTCATGCGGTTCTCATAA
The DNA here is from genome assembly GCA_946478455.1 of Eupithecia vulgata. NCBI lineage: Eukaryota > Metazoa > Arthropoda > Insecta > Lepidoptera > Geometridae > Eupithecia > Eupithecia vulgata. The sequence continues at coordinate 3,334,609 of OX297881.1, forward strand.
TAAATTAGAGTCTCCATTCTTATTGTGTGAACTAAAGAGGTGCATCAAATCAAAAGATACGTCACCTGGAGTGGATTCCATTTCATACTCAATGATTAAGAATTTACCAGATATTGCATTTAACATCCTTCTTAGATTATATAACCAGTTCTATTCGTGTGGTTTTGTGCCCTACCAATGGCGCGAAATACGAATTATACCGATTACCAGGACGTGACCCCTCCTCTGTGTCGGCTTTACGACCCATTTCACTTATGTCATGCCTTTGCAAAATTTTTCATTCTATGATTACTAAAAGGTTGGAATGGTTTATGGAAAATGGAGATTTTTTCTATGAGGAAACTACAGGATTCAGAAAAACTAAATCATGCTTAGATAATCTTACCAATTTAATAACGAGAATCCAGTTAGGATTTTCGAAAGATCAGATCACCTTGGGTTGTTTTGTTGATATACAAGATGCGTATAATAATGTTGATGTTACGGTTTTGCTTTCTACTTTGGACGAACTGGGTGTTGGTTCCAAGATATGTACATATTTGTGGTCGTTTTTGAAGGAAAGGTATTTAAGTATTCAAATTGATAATAATGTAATTTCTAGAAGTACAGGCAGAGGTTTGGCTCAAGGTGACCCTTTATCGCCTTTATTATTTAACATTGTGACGTATAAAATTTGCAGGAAAATTAATAATGTTAACATTTCACAGTACGCAGATGATTATGCATTGTATATAACTCATAAACATCCTGGTGTCGCGTCCAAGGAGCTACAAATCGCCCTAACTCACCTATGTAAGATGCTTAATGATTTAGGATTAACAATATCACCCTCTAAATCAAAGATTTGTATTTTTAAGAAAGGTATAAATAGATATCCGATAGCGGTTAACGTGGATGATGATAACCCTGTAGAAGTAGTCGGTGCTGTGAAATATTTGGGGATGTGGTTGGACCGTTCCCTTAAATGGAATAAACACATTGCTGAACTATTCGACAAGATTTCAAAATATCTAAACATTTTCAAAATTTTAGCAGGCTCAGGTTGGGGGGTTCATCCCAAACATTTAAGAAGACTATATATAGCTATTATTAGAAGTCGCCTTGATTACGGAAGTTTTTTATTTAACAATTGCAGTAAACATTTAGCTTATAAACTAGACAAAATACAGAATCAATCATTGAGAGTAATTGGAGGCTTTATCAAAACTACTCCCATACATGCAATGGAGAGTGAGCTCTGTCTCCCTCCATTGCATATACGAAGAACGTACTTAGCGGGTAAATTTATGTTAAAAGCTAAATCTCGAGAAAATAGTATAACCAATAATTTGGTAGGTCAGTTGTCTCAATGCCAAGATAGCAGCTACTGGCGAAACAAAAGAAAGCCCCTAATGTTATTGTCGTACGCATATCTTGCTGACACGCGCGTTTACGCGTGTCGCCGGCTGGAGGTGTTTGCGATGAGCACCTGGGTGAGTAGTGTAGATCTAGATAACGTTATCTGCTGCAACATACCAAACCTCGATAAACCTAAACGGGATTTTACTACTTATAATTTAAAGTCGATTTGTCAGGATTTTATTAATCAACAGTACGGTATTTTTTTACAAAATTTTTACTGATGGCTCTAAGGATACAGTTGGAATCGGCGCAGCTTTCTTAGATCCGCAATGTAATATTAGTCAGCAGTTCCAGATTACTTCTTTAAATATGTGTATTATGGAGGCTGAACTTATTGCCATTAGTGAGGCTTTGTCATATGCGAGGTCACTAGATGTGAACAATATTGTAATATTTACGGATTCTCGAAGTGCACTGCAACATGTGGTTCGTTGTACCACGGGTATCCGAGGTACACCTATCGCCTACACTGTAATTAATAGTATTCTTGATTTAATTTCTACATCGAAATCTGTCATTCTACAATGGATTCCCTCTCATTGTGGAATTGAATGTAACGAGAGAGTTGATTTATTAGCTAGGCAGTCTACCAGCGAAGGAGTAGATTATCACATACTGCCTTATTATGCTGATTGCATATATTTAATTAAAAGACAGTGTCATGATTTGTGGAAAGAGTACTTTGATCAACGCTCGAAAGAGGTAGGGATTTGGTACAAAACGGTCCAACCACAACCTCTTCGAATTCCATGGATTCTTAATAATGAGATGTCTAGAAAGGATATAGTTGTCATATTAAGGCTTCGTACTGGTCACATTCCATCAAAGAAATTTGCATCCCTCATGGGAAAAGTTCCTTCTCCCAACTGCGATTTGTGCGGTGTACTGGAGGACGTATTGCATGTTTTGATGGAGTGTGTCCAGAATGACACCTTCCGTAAAGAAAAGTGTAAATATTTTTTAAAAGAATCTGCTGATTGTAATATAACCCTATCGAACCCAGATTCGGAAGAATTAAAGAAACTGGTGAAATTGTACAACATTAAGTTCAGCTCCGATCAGAGTGATCGGAGCTGAACTTAATGTTCTCATTTATTTAAATTGTAAGTTTATATTGATGTTTTTTTGGTTTCTGTTAACTAATTAGAGCGACATAATCGCACATGATTAAAGCTCTTTAAATAAAGAAAAAAAAAAAAAAAAAAAAACGACACCCACGAGAAGAGTTGGGGTGGTGAAAATTCCAAGCCGGCACCACAAGGCGTTTTTATTTACATATACCAAATATATATTTTATAACTCATTCCTATACATTTGTTTCTTTTTCAGATAAATCTAGACCCGAAATGCAGCGTATTCCACACATTTCTACAAACAGTATTACACAGCCTAGCGTTGCAGCTAGAGCTAGCCACAGAAAAAGAAATAGGGTCTATCACAGAAGAAATACTCTACTACCTCAAAGTTATCCTACCGTTATCCGGAGAATTAACTGTGTACTGCATAACTCAGCTACTGAAATGCTTATTCGGCACCAATATGATAAACCAGTACAACGATTTTATGTCAATAAGCGACAAATTAGAAGAAAAAACCCAATTCACCATCTACGAAGATGTGTTAAAATTCAACAGTTTGAAAACCATAGAGGAAGAAGAGTCGAAAAGAAGTAGCTATTGTTCTGGAGGTAGTCAGAAATTGTCTACGGATTCGAATTCCAAGATGGCGGCGCAGAAACAGCTGTTGATGGCAATGGAGAATTTTGCGAAGAATAAATGTGATAGGAAATGGAGTACTAATAAGAAAGAGTTGGAGAGGTATATAAGGTTGTTTGAACCTGTGGTTATTCAGTCTTTGAAGGTAAATTTTAATTATCTTAGTTTCTCAGATCTTTCCTTAGACTTAATACATACCTTAATTTTCTTGTTATTGAACTACTGATATGATCTTAGCTTTTTGCTTTATAGTGCGTTACTCGCACTGGGCAAATTTTTCACGAAAATTTAATATATCCCAAAATGTTAAGATTTCGGCAGGATTCGAACCAGCACCCCACCCTGATATGATTTTTTATACCAGTAGTTCTGTATAGAACTACTTTAACAAATATTTGATCCGGGTGTTTTGGTCGTTTTCTATGTATTAAAACAAACATCTATGTATTGTATTGAATTATGTATATCAGTTATCATGCCCATTGTACTTGTCTCATGTTATATGTCTTTTTGTAATGTTCTTTTCTGGTGTACAATAAAGTGTTTTGTATTGTATTGTATTATCTAGTACCCATAACACAAGCTTCTGCTTAGCTTGGGGCTAGATCATATTTATTTTATTTATTACTAATTGGTTCTTACAATAATTAATAAAGAACGGTAACATTGCGTGTGATTTTGGATTAAGACATCCCAGAATCCAAAAGTCATTGTATGTCAATGTATTTTATTTTATTTATAAATAATTAATAATTAAAAAAGTATTTCTGTTATATTATTAAATGACTTTAGTATGGCTATATAAAATTTATCAATCGTTGTCAATCATCCTCAATTTTAGGGACCAATCGAATTGCCATTCAAAAACCCACCTTCTTTCCAGACCTACACGATGCAAAACGACATTCCACATCACAGACAAGTCCTATCCCTACTGAATCAACTGCTAACTCTGCGAGTTAACTATTGTATGTTGGATAGCGATCAAGTTTTTATAGGATTTTTACTGAAGCAGCTGGAATTGATTGAGCAACATGAGATACCGTGAGTAAAAATACTTTTTGCTCACTAACCGACCACCAAGGAGCGCCTAGGTATGTCTGCGGCTTAAGACAGGGCTCGATCCACGCTCCATTTTTAATGGATGTCGCATAGATCTGTATTAACAATCTGAAGTGGCAGTGGGCTGGCCATAGAAGAACCGACAACCGCTGGGGTAAACGTGTTCTTGAGTGGAGACCGCGACTCTGCAAACGTAGTGTAGGACGCCCTCCAACCAGATGGGATGACGATTTTCGAAAGACTGCTGGCAGATGCTGGATGCGGCAAGCTGAAGACAGAGGGCGCTATGGCGCTCATTAGGGAGGTCTATGTCCAGCAGTGGACTAGTATAGGCTGATGATGATGAGATCTGTATCGTAGATTTGATTATGATTCTATCTCTTTCCCGCGCGAGCCCGCCGATGTGCTCGGACGTCAGCTACATCTCCGCGTTCGGTTCGCTATTTTGTTACAATACCGCGTTTGATTCGCATGGACCTTGTGGCAGTCGACAATTTATATTCTGCTACTCGATCATATTTAAACGAAAAATAAGAAAAATACAAACTACTAATATAGCTTGGTCAGTCAGTATAACTTAGTTACAATGACTTCCTCCTCTCTCTCTCTCTCTCTCTCCATAATATTTTTGACGACCTCAGTGGCGCAGCGGGCGAGAGTCTGCCTGCGACGCAAGAGGTTGCGGGTTCGATCCCCGCCTCGGAACAAATTTGTGTACGATCTGCAGAAATTTGTTCCGTTGGTCTGGGTGTTTTCTATGTATAATAAAAAATATCTATCTATGTAATGTATAATATTACGTATATCAGTTATCTAGTACCCATAACACAAGCTCTGCTTACCTTGGGGCGCGATAATGCTGTGTGAATTATCCAGCATTATTTATTTATTTATTTATTTAATATATTGTGTGACCAACAGGGTCTATAGTGAAACTGAATACCTACGTAGATTTTAAGCACTTTTGTACACCAATAGAATGCAATAAATGATTAAGTATTGAACTTCGACAAATATTGTGATTTTTTGGCCGATGCTTGCTACGGGCTTCATAAGTATACCAAAATAAACGTACGTAAAATCATTGTTTTTAAATAAGCTTGTTTTCTTTCAGAAACTGCTGTGACCTAGTCAATAGTATACTCATGTTTTTGGTGCAACTGTCCTCTTCGAAACACCATTCGAAGCAGCTTATTGAAATACCAAAGGTAAAGTAATTTTTATTTAAAAGGCTTCAAAATTCTAAGCGCACAAGATAGACATCCTCATCAACCTGTAATGGTCCACTGCTGGACGCAGGTCGCCCCCTGATTTTTGATATCAGGGGGGTAATGCCCATAATCCCCACGCTGGGCATGCGGGTCGGTCATTGCAGTTCGGTTTTAGATCTATTCTACCTTATACTCACCCCCCGGTGTATGTCCCTTAGTCGCCTCTTACGACACCCATGGGAAGAGTTGGGTGGTGCAAATTCATAGATAGTCATACCACAACCTATAAATTCATCTATACCTACTAATACTATAAAGAGGAAATATTTGTTTAAATTGAATAGGCTTCGAAACTACTGGACCGATTTGAAAAATCTCCATTAGAATCCTACATTATCCCTGATGAACATAGGCTTTAGAATATACCCGTGCGAAGCCGGGGTGAACCGCTAGTGTGGTATATTTATATATTATTTTTTATTTTATTTTTACTTATTGTACTTGTTCTTTTATTACTTTATTAAGTACGAAATTGTCGAAGATTTTTTTTTTGTTTTGTGTTCACACTTAGCTATTTTATTATGTTTCTATTAGCGAGTGCCTATTATTAGCTTTCTGTATCTATTTTAAGTTCTATTGTTAATAGTTAAGCTGATGGCAATCCGAATAAAATAAATAAATATTTATTCTCTAAAATTACTTTAGTATCTAACCAGCACAAATTTTTAATACTTAAAAAACTTAGTTACACGTGGAACCAAATTTGAATTCCGCGCCGGCTTCGCATAAATTGCACTATCCTGCTTTTTCGATTAATAATGGCCTTCCCTTTAAAAGTGCCATCCCTTTCCCACTAGTTTTAGGCTTGGTAGGCAGGTCTGCCTACTGTCTAAGAATTAATGAAGTGTCTATAGAAATAAGCTTTTTATGACAATCAAAACATAGTAAGTTTATTTTTAAATTCAAAATCAATATCGTTAGCGGTTAGTTTTGAACTGTTTTATTTCGACGTATGCATTCACAATCATACAAATTATCTATACTAGCTACACGGTAGATACAATAAAGCAATTCTGCCAATCAGCGTCCACAAGGAAACCATGCAATCATTGAATAATTTAACATCGTTTAACATCGTCTTTTGATATATCTCACTAACCCCTTCTTCTTATAAAGCTAAAGTTTATTTTGCAGTTGATACAACTCTGCGATGGTTTAATGGCGTCGGGCGCGCATGCTGAATGCATCGCAGGTTTGGAGCCTGTTGCTGTCAAAGTTTTTAGTAATATGGGAGGTGAGTTACATACTTGGATGGATAGATTGATGTTTGTTGCTCAATCACGCCAGAACGGGTGAACGGATCTGGATGAAATTTTGGCACAGAGGTAGATTATAGTCTGGGATAGCACCTAGGCTAACTCTTTATTTGTACCACACAAACACAAAATACAATACAGAAGGAAATACATAGAATAAAGGAAGTACAAAGGGCAGCCTTATTCCAGGCAACCTTGGGATTGTCTGGACATTATAAGAACTATATAGACGGTGGCATTTGATTAATATGAAAATAAAATAACTCAGCACCAATCACAATGGTTAGTCATTAAGACACGAGACGTGACGTGACGAGACGTCTCGAGACACAGCGCGGCGCCGCTTAGATTTTTCGTAACACTAGTATGTCATATAGCTAAGATAGATAGAAGGTAGAAAACTCTTTATTGTACCACACAAACACAAAATACAATACAGAAGGAAATACATAGAATAAAGGAAGTACAAAGGGCGGCCTTATTCCAGGCAACCTTGGGATTGTCTGGACATTATAAGAACTCATAAGAACTCAGTCACTCCGTAGACGACGGAGAGCGCGCACGCACCCAAGACCGGTTTTACGCCTCCCGACATATTCAGCGGTTCTCAATCTTTTGCCCGGATCCATAAAACTAACGCAATGTTCAAATGTACTAGCTGCTCGGGAAACTTTACAGACGGTCCCCAATGTTCAGTATGTCAAGGTCGTTTCGACTTCGGTTGTGCCGGTGTTTCTGAGCATGGCTATCGACGCTTCGGAGAAAGTCGCAAATTGGCTTGGAAATGTCCCTCGTGTAAGAATGCACCCCGTACTCTGAGTCCACTTCCACCTACAGACGTTGCCGCGGCCCCTAAGTCACCTGTTCCGGCCGACATGGATGCGGTGCTTACCGAGCTGAAACGTCTGTCTCTTCAAGTTGCTGTGTTACCAGGGCTAGACGAAGCTGTCCAGAACATCAAGGCGGAATTAACTGCACTCAAAACTATAAAACCGGAAATTGCAGATATCAAATCCTCCATCGACTTCGTCGATCGTAAAATGAGCTCCCTATCGGAAAAGATCCTGGAGATGGAGAAGGATATTAAAACCCTTCAAAAAACTAAACACGATGTGGAACATCTGCAATTGCGTGTGGATAAATTGGAGGCCCATAACCAGGACATGGAGCAAAGATCGCGTCTTAATAATCTTGAGATTAAAGGAGTACCGGTTACCAAGTCCGAGAACCTCTTCGAAATCGTCTCAAAAATTGGAAACCATGTTAAGTGCGTTATTCCTAAAGACCAGATCAACTACGTGGCCAGAATACCCATGCGTAATAGTAAAGAAAATAAAACAATTGTCGTTGCCGTTCATAGCAGATACCTCAAGGACGACTTCGTGGCTGCCGCTAGGAAGTGTACAATCACTGCGTCAACCCTTGGGATGGCTGGCAGCAGTAGAGTATTTGTTAATGATCACTTAACTATTCAAAACAAAGTACTGCTCAACAAGACTAAAGCCCTAGCGAAAGAAAAAGGGTACGCATTTGTATGGGTTCGTGGATGCAAAATCTGCGTCCGAAAAAACGAGAGCTCGCCAATAATCCACATACGCATGGACGTAGATTTAATGAAGTTGTAGTTAATTACTTGTTAAGTCTGCTTTTGCCTACAGTTTTATTGCTAAACTACATCTCTACAAAAATCCGCTTCGAAAGTTTGACGAACGCTGTCTCCTTTACTGGTCTGTTCTATGCACTCGCTATGCGTAATCCCGCTCCACGCTTATCGCTACCCTCTTTTATGGTAAGTCGACTTGCTACTCGCTATTGTTTCTTTTGTCTTGTTAATTGCCTCAATGTCCTCTCGTTATTTAATGATATAATGTTATCGGTCTGTCGTAAAATTTTGATAATTGCTTGCCTAATTACTTTTAATAACTTGCGCTGTTTTTATAGTTATAAACCTATACAAAAAATAATAACATTTACTTTTAACAATGATTAGTGTGTATTACCAAAACGTACGCGGTTTACGTACTAAGACTGCTACTTTCTATAGAAATATTTGTTTAAATACGTACGACGTTATTTGCATTACTGAATCATGGCTTACTAATGGTGTCAAAGATAACGAATTATTTGATGATCGGTACATTATTTTTAGAAGAGACCGTAATTACGGTGCTACCCAGCAGGTTAAAGGGGGTGGGGTTTTGTTAGCGGTTCGTCGGGAACTCGCGGCCGAATACCGGAGCGAATGGTCGTCGTCCGCCGAGGATTTGTGGGTTACTTTAACCATTCGAACACGTAACCCGCGCTCAACGTATAAAATGCATATTTGCGTAATCTACGTATGCAATGAGAATCTAGGTAATTCAATGGAGGTACAATTATCTAATTTTGCTGATAAATTGTCTAGCATTGTCTTGGAAAACCCTCTTGATAAATTTGTTATATTTGGCGATTTCAACATGCCACTTATCACTTGGATGCTTAGTAATGATAATATCTCCCTGTCGCCTAGTAATTTGCAAGGGTCTCATCAATTTTATTTTATGGACGCTATAAATATATGCAGCCTATCACAATACAATTCATTTTTGAATAGTAGCCAGGGCCGCCTTCTTGACCTTATCTTCTCTAATGATGACGTATCTGTCCATGATTGCAGTTCCCCTTTAGTTCCTGAGGACCCCCACCACCCCGCAACAGTAACTTATGCTGATTTCGTACAGATACATGCAATAAAGCAACAGCCGTACGTTAAGTTTATTTACCAGGACGGTAACTACGATCAAATATGTGCCAAACTTAATGCAGTCGATTGGGTAACGGAGTTAAATACTGGTAGTGTAGATGACGCCGTACGTTTTATGTATACTACTATTTTCACTTTAAGAGATACCTATATTCCTTCGAAGGCTGTAGCGCCTTCCAGAAAATATCCACTGTGGTATAAACGGCCCTTAATAAAAATACTACGTGAAAAAGCTAAGTACCACAAAAAATTTAAAACTTATGGAAATTCCTACGACTGGGACTCTTTTGTTATTCTAAGAGACAGAGCGCGGGCAATGGAGAAGGATATGTATAATACATATATTAGTAATACTGAAAACCTTATAAGGAGTAGCCCCCGCGCGTTCTGGGCGTACGTTAAAAGTAAGAATAACTCGAATACCTATCCCTCTGTGATTCATTATGGCGCTCGGTCGTCTGACCAAGGTAAAGAAATTAGTAATATGTTTGCTGACTACTTCCACTCCACTTTTGTCCATAGCTCACCCAGCCAAATACAGGTGGATGACATCTCGGAACATCCTTCCTCTTCCTGTGCGGACATCGGTATGGTTGAAGTCAGTGAAGATGAGGTTCACCGCCTTCTCAAGTCTTTAGACCTGAATAAATCCGCGGGACCAGATCACATTCCTGCTATTTTTATAGTTAAATGTGCACAAAGCCTAGCTTGTCCCCTTACTATTTTGTATCGTCGCTCATTAACAGAAGGTGTTGTACCAGAAATATGGAAATCGGCCTATGTTACTCCAATACATAAAAAAGGGCCCAAAGACGTCGTAGAAAATTATAGACCTATTTCTAAGCTATGTCTGTTTGCCAAAGTTATCGAAAAGGTAGTATATAACCAAGTATACTCCGCAATACGACACGACCTCATGCCGCAACAACATGGTTTTTTGAGAGGTAGGTCTACTACGTCAAATCTCCTCACCTGCTCTGAATTCTTATCTAAGAACATGGCCGAGCCTTCGCAGGTGGACGTTATATACACGGACTATTCCAAGTGCTTTGATCGCATTGATCACGTAGTCCTACTGAGAAAGCTCCAACAAATAGGTATTAGAGGCAACCTCTTCAGATGGTTCACATCTTACGTCTTTAATAGATGCCAGACAGTAGTTTTAAGTGGTTATTCCTCACTACCCATGTTTATTCCTTCAGGAGTCCCGCAGGGGTCCTTATTAGGACCTCTACTTTTTGCTATCTCAATAAACGACATCTCGTCCTGCTTCCTACACTCTAAAATAATACTTTATGCTGACGACATGAAAATCCTTCATAAAATACAGTCTGTTACCGATGCACATCGTTTGCAAGATGACCTGACGAGATTTCAAGATTACTGTACTCGGAATAAACTTGGTATAAATGTCGCCAAGTGCTTTGTTTGCTCCTTTACTCGTAAACTAAAAACTATTAAATTTGACTACACTCTACACGATACGCCTCTTTCACGAGTAGACACCATCCGAGACTTAGGCGTCTCATTTGATAGCAAATTACTTTTTGATAATCATATTGAAGGCATAGTAAAGGGAGCATCCAGAGCGCTTGGTTTTGTTCTTCGTATGTCGGCTGAGTTTTTAGATATAAAGACTATTAAAATATTGTATTGTGCATTCGTGCGCAGTCTCTTGGAGTATGCCTGTCAAGTGTGGAACCCGAACTACAATGTCTATAGCTCACGTATTGAAGGCATTCAAAAGAGATTTTTACGGTATCTACAATATCGTGCCAAAATCTATCTTCCCGGCTACATAGCGCGATGTCGTAAGTTTCACTTTCTGCCCCTCTACGAAAGAAGAAATATATCTGACCTCGCATTCCTTTTCAACATAGCGAATGGCAAAGTGGACTGTCCTGAGTTACTAGAGCTAGTGGGATTACGCACGAGTAGAGTTTTGAGAAACCCGGATACGTTGTACGTACCGCGCGTTAATACAAACTACAGGCAGAACGCATTTATTATAAGAGCAAGTAATTATTTTAACTCGTTGACAAAAGCAAATGTCGATATTGATATCTTTAACACATCAGTGGACAAAGTAAAGCGAATTCTTAATAATAAATTCTTTTTGGACAGCGACTAAATCAAGATCGTTTATTCTAACTAGCTGATTGTTGTAACTATATATTTGTAACTTTTTATATTTCTTTTTCTCTAAATTTATCTTCATTTTTTGTGTGTAGGTCCCTAACGAACATATTATCATGTACTGTCATCGTCTTTTGATTTTTATTTATTATATTAAGTACTATAAGTGGAAACTTGTAATTAGCCCTCAGTAACATATCATGCATGTATCATGCATGTTATTTTAAGTAAAAACCTTAATGTCAAATCATAGCTGTAAGTTTTCCAAAAATTCGTAAAATAAAAATAAAATAAAATAAAATAAATAAAACTATATAGACGGTTTCATTTGATTAATATGAAAATAAAATAACTAAGCACCAATCACAATGGTTAGTCCTGAAGAGTTCTGATAGCAAGGTGTACGGAGGAAATTAAAAATTTTCTATGGAACACCCAGGTGGACAAAGGTGAACGGTAGTAAAAAAAACTTTCAACTGTTCACCCAGGTGGTCTTGGGAGGTGGACGGTGGGCAAGAACCGGTCATTAAGACACGAGACGTGACGCGACGAGACGTCTCGAGACACAGCGCGGCGCCGCTTAGATTTTTCGCACTATGTCAATAAACGACATGTACCTACGGATATTGAAGTAGACGTATGTGTACTGTTAAGGATTATTAAAGTAATAGCTGCGGCCCGCGGCTTCGCTCGCGCTTTTCCGGTTCAAAAAGTAGCCTATGTCCGTCCCTGGGTTACCGTTCACGATACCGTCTACCTCCCAGTTAAATTTCGTTAAGATCCGTTCAGCCGTTCAGGCGTAATAAGCTAACAGGCAGACAGACAGATAGACAGAGGTATTTTAGAATTTATAATTTTATATAGTTATGTAAAAATAATTAAAAAGTAATAAGCAATATAATACTAGCTATTATATATATATATATATATATAACTAGCGGTCCGCCCCAGCTTCGCACGGGTATATTTTATAGCTTATGTTTTTTTTCTTTATTTAAAGAGCTTTAATCGTGTGCGATTTTGTGGCTCTAAATAATTAACAGAAACCTTAACAATACAATCTTACAATTTAAATAAATGAGAACAATAAGTTATTCAGTTATAATGTAGATTTCTAACGGCAAAATAATTTTGGAAATCAGTCCAGTAGTTTTTAAGTTTATTCATTACATCATCATCATCAGCCTATATTTGTCCACAGCTGGACATAAGCCTCCCCTACATTCATACATACATATTTATTCATTACATACCAAAATACAATTTTTTCTTCTTTATAATATTAATGTAGATAAGTATATCAGCCAGTTCCGCACTGACAATGGTATTTAAGGGAAATAATGTTAAGCTTTGTTTTATATAAATATTGAGTTATATACAAATTAGATTATATTTAGACTGAGATAATGTATTAATTTTAAGTTTTATAAAACTTACTAGTGATTTCTTTTTCGCTTCTTCCACTAGTGGACAAAAAATTGAAGCGAATAAAATCGATAACATCATATTTCTTATTTGATAATAATGACTATTTATAAACCTGTTTATAGTAGTATTAAATTTGACTTGTCTAAGTGCTTATTTTGTAAGCCTAAAGAAATAAAGTTATTGAGTTTGAGTTTGATATATAAGTATGGATGTTTGTTTGTTGTAGGCAGCAGCGTCCTAGGCCGAGCTCAGCAGCAAGAAGCGCAAGCTACGAGAGAAGTTCTGTTCTACATGCTGCAGAAAACCATGCACCAGGAGAAGGTCAGATAATCTGGTATTTTAAGTAAATACGAATAGCTTATTTTTATTTTGAAAATGAAAAAAAAACAAAATGGTCAAAAAAAACAGAAGGGAATTAAGTCATATTTTACGTAGCCGTGTGGTGCCGGCTTAGAATTTGCACAACCCCAACTCTTCCCGTGGGTGTCGTAAGAGGCGACTAAGGGACATACACCGGGGGGCGGGCAGCAGCGCCTCTTGCAGAATACATCTACCACCGAACTGTTATCCCCAACCCGCATGCTTAGCGTGAGGATTATGGGCATTACCCTCCATGAGAGAGAAAAAAAATCAGGGAGAGGCCTGCGTCCAACAGTGGACCATTATAGGCTGTTGAGGCGAGGTGATGTGAGCAGTGAACTAACATAGGCTGATGATGATGATGAGGTAATAGCAAATACCTAACTAATTTTAAATATACCTATGCATAACAGATGAGCAATTCACAGCTTACTTGGTGTAGCTGCGGTACGCCCCTTCGTGTTGTACTGGGGCTAGGCAGACAATGCTTTTAAAAGCGTCACTAGTTTATTCTTCATCGTATTCTCCATTCCTGAAGGTCATTTCCGTTTTATAAAGTCTTCGTCGAGGAGTTGACCAGCCTCTTTTATGCCACTTTATCTAAATAGTTTTACAAAAGCAAAATGGATGGCATTTGTGAATCGTATTGTAAAATATTGATGGATGTGACCTGAGGGTAGAAATAGCTTTTTATATAAAAGCCGACGGAACGAGGGACGGAGCCCATTCTGCTACAAGTCGTCGTCGTGCTAAACGGACGTTCACTCTCTTGCGTATTGTTGTATCGTTGCGATAAGTAATTTTCCATTGTTTGAGTAAATCCTTTAAGGTTGTGAAAATTGTTTCTTTTAAATAAGTTTGCTTGACATTGCTAAAAATATATAAAACAAAGTCGTGTTAGTTACACCATTAATAACTCAAGAACGACGGGGCCGATTTTCATGGCTTTTGATTTGTTGGATTTCTCTTAGTCCGGAATAGGACAAGAAGTATTAAAAACTTTGTAAAATTGACGAAAAATAACCACCCGTGCGACTACGGGGCGGAGCGCTAGTTTTAAATAAATTTTGTATTGTTTCAGGTTCTAAATCTAGTATCCGTGGTGCTATGCCTGTCCCAAGATCAACCAGAGAGCTACTACCGATGGTCCGAGCTCGCCAGTGACACCATACTATCCTTACTCGCTGCCAGGTAAACAACAGCTTTAACTGTTTTGCGCGGAATTATAAATAAATATAAAAAATAGATTCAGGCGTTACTTTGCGGAAATCCATTGCAAAATACAAAGATGAAAAATATTTAGTAACAATTCCGCGTAAGACCTTCTCCGATAAGTTCTAACAAAATGTAATCAGCGTCGTAGAAGAAAAAACACACCAACTACAAAATGAAAAGAAATCTATCAAAGCAAGATGTCAACTAGTTTCGTCTCTCCACGAGACATCATCAGGACACCACAATACTCGACCTTGACATTGAGAGCACTAAGCAAACTCCGGCAGGGTTCCACCAGAGATGTTACCACTCCGAGCTCCGCGCGCCAAGTATTTAGTGTTTTTCAAGTGTTTTTAGTTGACTTGGCGCGCGGAGCTCGGAGTGGTAACATCTCTGGTGGAACCCTGCCGGAGTTTGCTTAGTGCTCTCAATGTCAAGGTCGAGTATTGTGGTGTCCTGATGATGTCTCGTGGAGAGACGAAACTAGTTGACATCTTGCTTTGATAGATTTCTTTTCATTTTGTAGTTGGTGTGTTTTTTCTTCTACGACGCTGATTACATTTTGTTAGAACTTATCGGAGAAGGTCTTACGCGGAATTGTTACTAAATATTTTTCATCTTTGTATTTTATAAATAAATAAATAATGCTGGATAATTCACACAGCATTATCTAGCCCCAAGCTAAGCAGAGCTTGCGTTATGGGTACTAGATAACTGATATACTTAATATAATACATTACATAGATAGATATTTTTTATTATACATAGAAAACGACCAGAACACCCGGAACAAATACCTGCAGATCGTACACATATTTGTCCCAAGGCGGGAATCGAACCCTCAACCTTTTGCGTCGCAGGCGGGCCTGTTACTTAATTTTCATCTTTATATTTTGCAACGGATTTCCGCAAAGTAACGCGTGAATCTATTATTTATCTTATTTGCCTTTGTTTCAGATCCGTCGAACTAGAAACACCCCTGTGCATAGGTGCATTAGAGGCGCTATTTGAGTGTATATCGTCAGACGCACTCTCGGAACAGACGCGAGTCGAAACTCTCGTCAGGACTCTGTTCCAATCGCCGCCTGAACATGTAAGCTACTGATAAATGTTTGGGTCTCTCATGGTTTTTACATAAAGCAGTTCTAAAGGCGATCCCTCACTGTGAGCACTTGTTTGTAATATAAACTGTTGACGACCGATGTGGCACGGTGGGCGAAGGTCTGCCTGCGACGCAGAAGGTTGCAGGTTCGATTCCCGCCTCGGGACAAATGTGTGTACGCTCTGCAGACATTTGTTCAGGGTGTTCTGATCATTTTCTATGTTTATCTATGTATTGATCTGATATTATGTATATCGGTTATCTAGTACCCATAACACAAGCTCGGCTTAGCTTGGGGCTAGATAATGCTGTGTGAATGGTCCAGCATTATTAATTATTATTATTTATTAAACAGTTTTGATTCGAGCATTACATCAGTAAGTGTGAAGATTCGACCATTACAAGGCGCAAATTCTAATGCCACAGTTTGTAATACCATTGCTACAATTTATAACATAGTCAGATAGTCATTTCATTTGTAAAATATTTTTCACAAGTCGACTAATTAAAATAAGGCACATACTAACAATTAAATACAATTTTAAATAGTAAAATGATTGCAAATTGTCAATGCATTCAATAATGAAAATAGATTTAATTAAATGTACAGTAAAATGATAAAGAATACAATCATTCAAAGTATTTAGAATCAAAATAAATATAAAGAAGAAAGGGGATTCCTAATCCTAAACTGAAGGCAGAAAACCTTCCCCTTTTTTACCTGCGAGTATATCTTATTGCCCCGTCTCAAAAATCTACCCTGTATTATGTGGTTGGCCCCAGACAAGTTTGGACTTTTACCTCAGAGCAACAATACTGTTGAACAAAACACTCGTGAATTCTGGGAGCTAGCTACATTTTAAAGGCCTTTACCACTTTTGTACATAAAACAATCTAATCCTGGCTTCCTCGATACAGGCCTAGCCTAGTGAAGCCGACGAATATCTCTGTAGAAATAAGCTCAGCAAATTATATACAAAATTAACTTTTTCATTTGTTTTAGGTTTAACTTTTATACATTAATTATTTTGTATCATCATCATCAGCCTATACCAGTCAGAATGAGCGCCATAGCGCCCCGTCTTCAGCTTGCCGCATCCAGCATCCGCCAGCAGTCTTTCGCAAATCGTCATCCCACCTGGTCGGAGGGCGTCCTACACTACGTTTTCCGAGTCGCGGTCTCCACTCAAGAACACGTTTACCCCAGCGGTTGTCGGTTCTTCTTGAAATATGGCCAGCCCACTGCCACTTCAGCTTGCTAATCTTTTGAGCTATGTCGATAACCTTGGTTCTCTGTCGGATGTATTCGTTGCGAATTCTAGCCTTCAGAGAAACTTCGAGCATAGCTCTCTCCATAGCTCGCTGGGTGACTTTAAACTGGTGGACCAGCCCTACCGTGAGTGTCCACGTCTCAGCTCCGTAGGTCATGACGGGAAGGACGCACTGATTGAAAACTTTCGTTTTCACGCATTGCGGTATGGATGACGAAAAGACTTGACTTTGTATCTTTTGCTGTAATAAACATTTTTAACTTTTACTTTTTTTTTCAGACGGCACCATCAAAAACGAAACTCCGCTACCTAGCATCTACCTTAGTTCTACTCAGAAAGTACCTGGTTCTCATCCCCGAAACAGAGGTGCTACTCACTCTAAACGATATGAAAGCGACATCTGTATCGCCTCAGTCGATATTCTTCAACGCGAAAGCTGAAGTCGATCCGTTGAACGTGCAGAATGTCAATGAGAACTGCGCTAATCTGTCACCAGATGTCATTTTAGTCAGGTAAATGTGCCTTCACGGTCGAATACTCAAATCTAATTCAGTTTTTTTATTTTTATTATCTTATAATTGCCCACTGCTGGACGCAGGACTCCCCTGATAATAGCCTTATTTGCGTAGTGCCCATAATCCCCACGCTGGGCATGTGGGCTGGGAATCTCAGTTCGGTGGTAAATCTATTAAACTAGCACTTTCATAGCTGAAAACACAGAGTACGATCTGCAACTCCGTGTAGCGACGCTAGCAGTGATCGTGTTAAGCGATAGTGCGACTGCCCGTCCTCCGGTGTAGTTTATGTCCCTTAGTCTCTTACGACACCCAATGGAACAGTTGGGACTCAAATTTAAAATGAATGAATGAATGAACGTATATTTTATTGCACTTTCATTCATTCAAATCAGCCCATATACGTCCACTGCTGGACATAGGTCTCCCCCATACGAGGTAATACTAATAAGAAGGGAATAATATTAATATAATAATAATATTTATTGCACTTAAAACATAGGTAACAAAAATAAACCTTATATCTAAATTTAAAACATGACCAGTAGGTACAATAGGCAGCCTTATCGCTCAGAGCGATTTCTTCCAGACCACCCAGGGATGAAAAAAAAGATGGTAAGAAGATAGTAGAAGACTTTCTTTAAAAACTGTAAAAAAAATTGCGGCTTGAGATGTTTTTTAAGCGGTACGTCCACCAGATCGGAATAGGGTATTACACCCATTTTTGTGTGTCTGTTAAGTGTCTGAATTAGGTTATAATAGCTAGTAATATTAAAAATTCCAATGTAACTGTCTGTTTGTCTGTCTGTTATCTTTTTACGCCTAAATGGCGGAATTAAACCCGCAACTTTCCGCACCGCATCGCGCATCTTCGCCCACTTTATTTTCTTTCTTTTTCAGGTTTTTATTCAAGTTTCTAACATTCGCCATTTTCGAAGTAGAAAACTGCTATGAAGATGCAAATTTGAACCTTGATGATGTGGACGATAAAGCTCAGAGTTCGAGGCTTATGTATTCTATTTGTGTCAATATTGTAATACATGTGAAACATATGCTGCATTTGGCGGGTGAGTGACTTAAAAACAATTTTTTTCACATTTTTTGACGACCTCTGTAGCGCGGTGGGCGAAGGTCTGCCTGCGACGCAGGAGGTTGCGGATTCGATTCCCGCCTCGGGACAAATGTTTGTATGATCTACCGGCATTTGTTCAGGGTGTTCTGGTCGTTTTCTATGTATAATACAATATATATATCTATGTATTGTATTATAATTATGTATATCAGTTATCTAGTAACCATAACACAAGCTCTGCTTAGCTTGGGGCTAGATAATGCTGTGTGCATTGTCCAGCATTATGTATTTATTTATTAAATAGGTAAAGGTTTAAATAATCTCACACTGTGTTGCTTATTTTTATTTAAACTTAAACGCAAATAATAAAACTTACTTTTTACAATTAATGAATTCGTTTTGTTCAGCTGTGTAGTTCACAAACAGATGAATTCCTTGAAAATTTGTTCACCCATTCTTATATAATGGATGGTAATCAATACCTCTGTACCCGAGTTTTAAATATTTATTAACCAGGATTTGGTTTTATCGTAAAATAAGTGTCCCCGCTGGGTCCCATCAATGGGTAAAGGTCATTGGAAGTTTACTTATCATCATTATATCAGCTCACACATGTCTCTTGCTGGATATTCGTATTATGTATAATTGAGAGAGTCATGTATTAACACGGATATGTATAAACGCAGTTCCACCATTCGTGGGCAAGCAAGCCTTGATATTTCCCCACACTAGCATTGTAACCACGAGTCTTATGTTTTAATACGATGCCCAAATCGCGTTCCTGGGCCTCCTCGACCCATCGGCTCCCAACGACCGCTACTATGACGTCAATCCATCGAGCAAATGGTCACCCAACGCTCCGTTTCGCTTTGTATCGCTGTCGCAACGCCACTCAAGATTATTACTAAAATACAAAATGTTATTTTCCAGATGGCTGCCTCTTTCCCTTAACCTCAAAAACAGCTCAAAGTCTCCTTCACAACGAGCAGTCAGTATTGAACACAGGTCTATACAGTCCGGCAGAAAACATTCCTTTACGAGCTCTGAACAAGATCTGTTTGAAGAGCCACCTCCTTACAGTGCACTACAGTCATCTTCTTATCAGGTAATGTCTTACATATGGTAGAATCTTCTAGAAATAGTCTCTAGAATATTCTAGACATGATCTCTACAGTCCGGCAGAAAACATTCCTTTACGAGCTCTGAACGAGATCTGTTTGAAGAGCCACCTCCGTACAGTCCACTACAGTCATCTTCTTATCAGGTTCTACTAGAAAAGTCTTTAGAATATAGAATCATCTAGAAAATGTGTCTAGAACGTGCTTGATACCCCTTATTATTAATAGTCTGCTAATCTCTCACTGTGTCTTCTCTATTGACATAAGTCAGATTCAGAAATAACAATGCTTGGCAGCTGTTTTAAGTTAGCAGAGCCCACACTAATATTTATGCGGAAGGATGTTTGGATAGATATTTGTTACCTCTTCACGCCAAAACTACTGAACGGGTACACCTAACAATTTAATCTTATGGATCATATTTTGATATGATATTTTTAGGGAAGAAAGTGGAATTTCCCCCAAATTGGAGCAGAGGGAGATCTCCTCTGACCGGGCCGACCTAGCTGGTCCACTCGCCCGGTGGTCTTTCGACCGACAGTTGATGTCGGATAGTTTTTTATAGGATGGTTGAACTGAATCAAGCGTTTCATTGCGCGATCAAGGAATTGTGCTCTTTTTGCACTTCATGTTTTTCTAATTTTGTCTTAACGACATCTAGTGAATATCCGTTGAAGAGCTTGGGTATGTAGCTAGCTTCTGTTTTCTTCCTTGAGCTACTCTATTGAGGTCAGTTTTTAGTAGTTCCGTTAATTTTTGCTAAAGGTCGCTACAATATTGGCCATATTTTGTGATTTGTTTGCATTTCTAATATGTATACTAAATAAGATTTGTTTTAGAAAAATATCTTGATATGATTCCCACGAAGCGTCTTTAAATATTAAAGTTCTGGATAAGATTTTTGTGATAGAGTGCATAAGCCCCGCACTTTGGGTAGTCTCTTAGAAATTAAATAAGCCACGAATCTTAGTCGGTTTCGTCCAATATCTTTGGGACCTCTTACGGCTCTAGAGCACACCCTTACTGAGGGTAGGGCGCAGGTTCTAATCCTGCCCAAATATTTTTTTTTGGGACTTATTTAATTTCTTAAAGTCCATGATGTTTCAGACTGAACATCCTCTCAGACAAATACTGGCAGCAGCTTCTCGGGTTCGCCAAGAAGATGCCTCTGAACGCTGACAATGGAGACACCAAGTTGATATCGGTCGATGTACTACAAACAGCATGTGTTATTGCTTATTGCGAGTATTTTGTAAGTATGATGATTTTTTTAGATAAAGTATTTATTTACTAACCGCCCGCTTAAAGAATCGCGTGCTTAGCCAAGCACGCGATTCTTTGAAACTTTTCTACGATTGTTAGAACGCCTATCAATTTAATCAATGGTCAAACCTTTTATCGAATTCTGAGGCGTGTGATCTTCAAGAAAATAATCAAGCAATTTTACAATTCCACCGACGGATTTATACATTAAGGATTCAGTGTTCGAGCTCGCAACTTCGTAAATTCGTAAATTATTGTGTTCCGTAATACCAAAAATGATGAGTGAAAACTTTATGTATTTGCGACATGGTGTTGTTATTCTGTAACTAGACAATGTAAGCTATGTTACTTAAAAACAAAACGTAAGATATTGTTGTTTTTAATACAAAAGAAATACGACGAAAACATGTAATTTTCGAGGTTAAGTTATGCAAAATCGCTATGGCATATTTTTGTTTACTAGGTATCTAGATAAAATATAATATTTGAATATGAAAAACAACATATGATGGAAATTTGTACGTTTGTATGAGCAAATCATCATCCGCAGACCTCTAACATGAGGTATTATTTTCATCCTAGGTAGAAAATGGTCTGAACGAAGCGGTCCACCTAACATGGCTACTGGTAAACCGAATCCACACAATAATCCACCATCTACATGAGGAAATAGTGTTCAAATTGGTGCAAATTGTCCAGGAGAGGCAAGGAGCGTCATCGCTGCTGTTGCAAGCAGTCGCCGCTAGGTGTCAAACGTGTCTCAAGGTAAATAAATAAATTATAATAAACAAATAAATAACAATGTACTCCGATTTCATCATCATCATCACCAGCCTACTTCAGTCCACTGCTGGACTTAGGCCTCCCCTAATGAGCGCCATAGCGCCCTGTCTTCAGCTTGCCGCATCCAGCATCTGCCAGCAGTCTTTCGCAAATCGTCATCCCACCTGGTCGGAGGGTGTCCTACACTACGTTTGCCGAGTCGCGTTCACCACTCAAGAACACGTTTACCCCAGCGGTTGTCGGTTCTTCTCGAGATATGGCCAGCCAACTTCAGCTTGCTAATCCTTTGAGCTATGTCGATAACCTTGGTTCTCTGTCGGATGTATTCGTTGCGAATCCTATCCTTCAGAGAAACACCGAGCATAGCTCTCTACATAGCTCGCTGGGCGACTTTAAACTGGTGGAGCAGCCCTACCGTGAGTGTCCACGTCTCAGCTCCGTAGGTCATGACGGGTAGGACGCACTGATTGAAAACTTTAGTTTTCAAGCATTGCGGTATGGATGACGAGAAGACTCGACGTTGACATCGATCTATTTTTTTATACCACCAAGGTGGCAAACAGGAGAGCGGCCCACCTGATGGAAAGCGGTTACCGCAGCCTATGGACGCCTGTAACATCAGAAACATCACACGCGCGTTGCCGACCTTTTAAATGTCTTAGAAGAATCTATGCTTGAGTAACGATTTTCTATGGCAGAAGCGTTACTCAAGCATAGACGATGACTGAGCATTCGAGTAGTTTCATAAAACGTGTCTAAATAATATTTAACATTTAAAAATTCCTTATTTCAGAACGAATTTGCTCTAAATGCATACAAGATGCTAACTCTATGCCATGAAAGTCAGTCCGGCGCTCTAATATTCTTCATCTGCCGAATCATTGGGAAAATGGAACCTTCTATAGGATTTAGGTAAGCTTTTAATGCTTTATTAAAGCTTTTAATAACACAGCCATAGGGTGGTGTCCTGTTAAAAAAAAATTCTATTTAGTCCATCAGATATAATATCAGAAGATATTGAAAAAGTATTTTTTGTTTTATCTATCAAACAAAAAATTAAAAAAATAAAACGCGACAAATTTTGGGAGTAGACTAGGGAGTCGTGACGTCACGCCATGCTTAAAGTTTCGCACGGCGTTACGTCACGCGGAACTTTAACTGCACATATTTTTTATAATTTTTTGTTGAATTGTTATATCTAGTTATGTTTAAAGAAATAAAGTTGTCCTTTTTATTGTCAATAATTGACTTTCGTTTGGCCACAATCTCACTTGGTGGAAATTGAAGACGTATATCGAGTTTTGCGATGTGTGCGCCGCAGATTATTTAATATATTATGCAATTAGTGAATAAATAACAGTTTTAAAACGAGGGCCATAGATGAATCACAAGCAAGCGAAGGATTCTAATCTCTGTATCACGACCGTAGGGAGTGGTTCATGTTGATTCTGAAGTTTTCAGTAAATAAAATAAGCTTATTAGAGGGGGAATGATATAAATGAAAATTCGGGCCTTTTTCTACTGGGTATGGTTTTTCACGTGTTTCTATGTTTATGGTTTTCTATATTGGACCTCTTGAAAACGTCAAAGCATCGAAACCGCTAAATCAAGAAACAAAATGGGGCATCATTCGTTAACAAAACTTAGATACATAATACAAAAGTAACTCTGTGATCGTGTTTCTGGATACATTTTGTAGGCCTTGCCATTTTAAGCACAAAAAAAAAGGTTAAAAGGGCGGCCCCTTTTAACATTTTTGGTTTAATTTTATTATTTTAATTATTTTTTATTATACAGATTTGCAAAACTAGCCGTGGAAAGATGTCAAGTTATAAAAGAGATGGATGTAGAACTAATAAATGTACAATTGACGAAAGAGGATGTGCAGATCGCTTTGGAGTTGTTGCAAAGGAACAAAGTGCATATTCGGTAAGACATCCAAATCCATATTACCTAATTATAAATTTCCATATTATTTAAATTTATAATAAACTAGCGATCCGCCCCGGCTTCGCACGGGTAGTTATTTTAGCAATAAAGCTCAAATTGACTACGTTTTAGTTACAAATCATTTGTATGGGAAAAAGAAGGGCTATTTTAGGGTTTTTCCAGCAATAATTCTCCATCATAAACCATCCTTGAACTTCAACGAACATTTTAAAAAAAGATTTGGCCAAATTGGTCCAGGCGTTGTTGAGTTATGCGCTTACCAACACATTTTGCGATTCATTTTTATATTATAGATTTGAAAGTAACTCTATCTGTCTGTGTATTACCTTTTAACACCTAAACGGCTCAATGGATCTCAATGAAATTTGGCTGGGAGGTAGATGGTATCCCGAGGTCGGATATAAGCTCGTGCGATGCCGCGGGCTAAATGGTAGGGATAATGGTCGTTTTCTAAGTATAATAAAAAATAGCTATTTGTGTAACCTTGAAGGTTCGTCATTAAGTTTTTAATATTATATGTATATTAGTTTTAAGGTATATTATTATTATGGACTGTAGCATAAGT
This sequence comes from Eupithecia vulgata, assembly GCA_946478455.1. Taxonomy (NCBI): domain Eukaryota; kingdom Metazoa; phylum Arthropoda; class Insecta; order Lepidoptera; family Geometridae; genus Eupithecia; species Eupithecia vulgata. The sequence continues at coordinate 3,358,835 of OX297881.1, forward strand.
TAAATTAGATCTGTAACTTTTCTATGGTCTGAAATAAATTATTATTATTATCATTGCAAGCGTACTAACAAGCGGAACGGAAAACTAAGGAATTTCATTTCTCACGCGTTTAGCGTAAGAGAAAAGTGTATGAAAATCCATTTCTAACGTGTTTTTTTTTACTTCTGAAATAGCAGCCGGTATCTTTGGTTATTTTCATAATAGCTCAAACGACAAAGTTTATAATTCGAATCCGCCGTATGATTTGGCCTCTTCCGTACTATGCGGAAAAATAATTGATAAAAGAATCATGTGAAAATCTTACGCGCGTATTTATTGCGTACGATTTTCACATGTATGTACTGGATTCAATGAATTTTCAATTTACATACGCTAGTGATTTTGAAGAATTTTCATCGTAAGTTCAGTATAAAGCACTATGTATCACTCGCGAAAAAGTGCAATCCTACCTCTTGTGTTTTAAGATATTAATCAAGCACGTTCTCGCCTAGGTATACAATGAACTGTAGTATTTTTATTACCCTCACCTCAACAGCTTATTAACGGTCCACTGCTGGACGCAGGCCCTTTTCCCTTTGATTTTTTATCTCATGATGTATGTCCCTTACTCGCCTCCAACTACACCCACGGGAAGAATTGGGGTGGTGCAAATTCTAAGCCGGCACCACACGGATTTATTATATTTTTATTAAGTGTGCAATAAAGTATCCATCATTTTCAGCTACTCAAACCTAGTACTGGAACTAAACTCCCTAGCGTCAACCATTTTCGACCTATCGCCTCTCGACCTGTCCTTGGACCGTGCTATCAACCCGCAGTACATCACCACCACCACTGTCGACGGGAACTGGCTTATGAACCAGGTTAAAAGCAGGTAAATATAACATGAGTCCTCGATTCAGAAAACGTGTAGGACGCCGTATGGCCAGGAATGATCATCGAAAGATTGAATGACAGAGAAAGGCAGATGCTAGATGAGGCAAGCTGAAGACCGGGCGCTATGGCGTTCATTAGGGAAAGCCGTCCAGAAGTGGACTAGGCATGTTAGACACGTACACACTTACAGGTATACCTTGCCAGAGAATATATCATAATTCTATCGTATAATGGACACTTCGTCCCCCACCTGACGGAGCTTTCTTACCCCGCCGGCCACCAGACGAGTTGTATTGCGGTCCAAATGCAATTGAGGTACGGCACACGCGCCGGGCATGAGTTATGGTTTTCACAGACGCCGCCAATAGTGTTCGATGTTTTGTTTCTTTGATCATGGACATACGACTTTTTTGACGTTTGTTTTAACCTTTTATAAAAGGAAAATAACAACTAAAAGGTCTTGAATTATTTCGCAATTATTTCTTTCGCACAATATGTTTATGAAGTGACCCGAGACGTCACACTCACAATTGCACGTGTAGCGCAAAACAGTTGCAACTTTTGTATAGAGAAATGGTCGAGTGCCCAGGGTGTGTGTATGTCCAACAGTGCACGTATTTCGCCTGAGATGAAAAATAACAATAAATAAATAATGACTATGATAACAACTATCATATCGATGTTGTGTTGATCTAGCAGAGCTTAAAATAAATTTCAATAAAAAAAATTGCAGCCCTAACATAGAAATCCTGCGGTTACACACAAATTTTAGCCTTTTAGGACACTTTTGACAGTAGTTTTGACACAATTTGGACGTTAAACACAAATTTTAGGAAATTTTTAACACAGATTTTAAAACTTTGCACATCTGATGAAATTTTTTGTAATGTTCTATCATTATCTCTTTTGTTACTAGATGCTGTTTAACAGATTGTTCATCTCAGAAAGTATCCAAACACATGGAGCTAGCCCGCCTGCTTGCCAATCTACCCCGCGAAGACCTATCAACTGTTTTATCAAACCCTGAATTTGACAGAAAACTTCTATCATCATGCTTCGGAATTGCATGTGACAAATACCTCGAGGAATTCGTTAACATCGTCTCTGTTTACGACGCCAAAGAGACAGAAAAAGATAATTTTAAAGCGCAGAGAGACATGAAAATAAATGAACTAACGTCATCGATCGACAGTAATAAATTAAATGTTGCCAACACTTTGCACGTGTTCAAGAAAAGTGACAATAAAGAGTCCAAGTCACAATTCTTTATACCGATCTCCGATGAAAGCAATAAAGAGAGTTTCGGTAACTTGCAGCTTTCTGATGAAGAAACAGAATTGGTACCGCCAGAATTGACAGATTTATACAAACTGTCAATAGTGACGTTTGACAAATCCCTGTCAGATATCATCCGGTTATTCCCGAAGCAGAACCGACCGCTCAGCCAATCGGAGAACTTTAATTTGAAATTGGAACAAACAATTGACAGATACACCCGTCGTTGTCATCAAGTATTCCAAGATAAATTGTTTTATCAAGAGTTTATGACGATGCAGACAGTTTTGACCGGCTTTTTAGACTCCATAGACAGAATTATCAAAACCTTAGACGAAACTGACTGCGATTTACTAGACAAATGCAGCGAGAATATCCTACCTTCAACGCTTTCCAAAAATATATCTACGTTTTCCGTCATTTCACTCCAATATCTGTCATTTTTAATCAAAAACAAATCTATAGTAGAATACCCGGTGAACACCGAAGTGTCTTTTCGAGTTTCTGTAAACGTGACAGATAATGTGACAGTAGACAATGTGATTCAGTTGACAGTTGAAAATGTAGCGAAAGCGTTAAGTTTCGACGAGATTTGGGGTGAGATGAATTTGGATAGCAACTTGAATCGGTCGCAGTCAGCGATTAGTTGCCTTTATGCGGTTGTCAAGTACTTAGTTAAGGTAAGTGATCGTCATTAAGCTAACTAAAGCTTTCTTGCATCTCTTATTTATTTTTTAAAGAGCGAGATGAAAACAGTGTGCCACACGGTACCAAAATTATTTATCCTCGAGCGACCTACTTTGTATCCCTCGCTACGCTGAGGATTCTACTCTAGAATCCTTCGCTTCACTCTGGATTCAAACAAACGCTCTCTAAATACTCTAAATCATTACCTAAATACAATTATGGTCCCCTGTGACACAATCTACTACTTCACGGTTTAACAGGACTAAGACAACAATTAGCTTTTTGATTTATAGTGCGTTACTCGCACTGGGCAAATTTTCCACAAAAATTTAACAATGTCCCAATCCCAAAAAAAATACGGCGTTAATTAATAAAAAAAAAAATAATTTCACTACGGCGGCGCTATAGCCGTAAAACGTCCAAAGTTTTTCGGTTAAACCGAAGGTTTCGTGGCTTAGTTGGTTAGAGCACTGAGGGTGGGATGCCGAAATCGATTTTTTTATGACATAATTAAATATTTAAGATAACACTGTAACAAAACTGGCGAACAGCACAGTAAAGTTGAAGTAAAAAGTAAAGTAAAAGCATATTAAAGACGTCGGATTATGATTTGGGCCCCGATGTTTCCAGAATTAAGAAAATCTTTGTGAATTATTATTAATTATACCTATTATTTATCATTATTCCAGGATACAAAACCACTGATCCTTCAAGACTACATCAAAACGCCGGATGACAGCCCAAAGCCAGAACTAATGATAATAGGGAACAAACTGGTCACTCTCATCGAGTACTGGGAACAGAACTTCTATGTGAGACAGAGCTGCGTGCTTCCGAGATCCTGCAGGCGGCCGATTGAGAGCTTGATTGTTAGTTTGTCGAGGTATGTTTAATATCATAATACATTAAATAAATAGTACTGAATCATCATTAGTCACAAACGTCTACTGCTGATACAGGCCTACCCCTCACAACGCCACAAAAAGCGGCCCTGAGCTGCCTCAATAAGAAGAGATACATTTATTTATAACAACAATAGAACAATTAAAATATCATAATACATTAAAGAAATGGTACCAAATCATCATACCAGGTTCACTGCTGAATACACAGGCCTCCGCCACACAACGTCACAAAAAGCGGTCCTGAGCTGCCTCCAAAAAGGAGAAGAAGAAATACATTTATTTGCAACAACAATCAAAATATAATACATCAAAGAAATAGTACCGAATCATCATATCAGGTCACAAACGTCCACTGCGGAATACAGGTCTCCGCCACACAACGCCACAAAAAGCTGTCTTAAGCTGCTATAAGAAGAAGAAGAAATACATTTATTTATAACAACAAAACAACAATTAAACTCAAGACACATAAAGATACATAGATAAAGTTGTTATAAAACGTCCTCAGCATAATGCTGGCTAAGCTCCCAAGGAAGTCTCAGCATGAGTCGGTCGTGTTTAAAATCAATGATGGTCTTGAACAATATCTATAAACCAGTATCAAATAAAAATGTAGTCAAAAAACTCGACTGGGTAAAGTTTTATTGTTTAGTTTAGACATTTTTAAGTTATCAACATCAGTCTATGTTAGTCCAGCTGGAAATAGGCTAAGTCAAAACTAATTCTAATTGTCGGAGTATGATCCGAATGGTACAAGTAAATAAGTTTTGTTTCTTTGCGATGACAAAAATAATTTAACATTTCCTATTATATTTCAGGCTAGACATAGTAAGCAATATAGCACTGATCCCGCCAATAGCGTGGCCGCTGGTGGATAGCTTGCGGTTCGACCTTCCATTGCAGCCATTACAGGACGCAGATGTGCTGGAGCCTTTTCTATTCAGGTACCGTACTTATAATTTTTTTTTTTTTTTATATTATCTAGAGTATATACACACACATACACTAGAGTATAATTACAATCTAGCCACAGAATTGGCTAATGGGTAATTTTGATTTAACTTATTTTTATAAAAACTTCATACTAAGAACGTGTCCATTGGCACTTTTCTTATTGTCTCTATTTACTTAAGGGTTAAGACACTTGGTTCATGTGTTCTTTAAGATAGCACTTATGCACATACACTAATAGTTTTCACTACACTAACTCAAAAGGTTTTGTTCTTTTGAGCCTTCTTACTATGTCCGTGTTGTCGAGGAGCTGGATCGCCTCGACATTCACATGATGATGAAGCCTATGTTCATGAGCCTCTGCGTATTTTTGGATTACTTTGTCGACAAATTCAATATTCAGGTCCCGATGAATATCTTCATTTCTTACGTACCAAGGAGCGTTAACAATTGACCTGAGTACTTTGTTCTGGAATCTTTGTATGATGGCTACGTTTGTCTTTTTGGTACAGCCCCAGAGCTGTATACCATAAGTCCAGATTGGCATGAGGACTTGTTTATATAATAGGATTTTGTTGTGTACTGCTAATGTAGAATTTCTGCCAATCAGCCAGTACATCTTTTTATAGCGAATCTCTAACTCCTCTTTTTTCTTCTTGACGTGAGCTTTCCAGCGCAGCTTGGCGTCTAAAGTCATGCCCAAATACTTTGCTGTATTTTCGCATGGTATGATGGCCCCGTTGATGAAAACTGGATGGTATTCGTTTCTTTTATTTGTGAAGTTGATGTGACTTGACTTCGATTCATTCAATTTTATTCTCCAGGTTTTGGTCCAGTTGTGTATATTATTAACCGCAACTTGAACCTTTTCAGCTGCTTCGGCATGCGTTTGTCCTGTGGCTATAATTGCTGTGTCATCAGCAAAAGTTGCGATGGTGTTGTTTTCTTGTTCTGGGATGTCATGTGTATATAAAAGGTACAGGACCGGACCCAATACACTTCCTTGTGGCACCCCTGCTTTGATTTCCTTTATTTCAGAGCAGGAATCATCTTGTCTTATTCTAAAGGCTCTATTAGCTAAGTATGATTTAATTATTTCTACGTATTCTATTGGTAATATAGTTTTTAACTTTATTATTAGGCCTTCATGCCATACTTTGTCGAATGCTTGTGCAACATCAAGGAATATTGTAGTACATACATCTTTATTTTCAAGTGTTTTTTCAATAATATTCGTTATTCTGTGTACTTGATCTATAGTAGAATGTTGTTCTCTGAATCCAAATTGATGTTCTGGGAGGAGTTTCTTTTTCTCAATTATTGGTTTAAGCCTTTTTAAGAAAAGTTTTTCAAATAACTTTGACATAATTATAACAATGTAGGAAAATAATCACTGAGATCCAATGTCTTAAGGCGAAGATATTCGATAGCCCCCTTTTTGTTCTTTTTTGTAGGATCTAAGTCTTTAATCAAAAAACCACGACGATTGAAATACTAAATAAAATCTTAAAGTCAGTACACAAAGTTTTGTCCAGATCGGTCCTAAAATAGGACCTCTAGAGGAGTACGTACATTGTCACAGAATCGATACTTTTTCCAATAGTTAATAAATGCTGGACAATTCACACAGCATTATCTAGCCCCAAGCTAAGCAGAGCTTGTGTTATGGGTACTAGATAACTGATATGCATAATTTTATACAATACATAGATATTTTTTATTATATATAGAAAACAACCAGAACACCCTGAAAAAATGTCTGCAGATCGTACAGACATTTGTTCCGAGGCGGGAATCGAACCCGCAACCTTCTGCGTCGCAAGCAGACCTTCGCCCACCGCGCCACATTGGTCGTCGTTGATGCAGAGACGGTTTGCTCGCTCAGTCAGTTACTGAAATAGGTTTGACGTGCCCGTCTATCTGTGGCAATAAGCTCCCAAGCGGTAAAACTGTCTTTTGTTTCAAAGGCGACTTGATCGAGACTGTTCTTAGTTATGTTTGGAGAGAATCGTCAAGGTTTATGACAAACAGGCTTAATCTCTCTTCGTTTGAAATGGTATGTGTTAAACAATTCTTTTTTTAAAAGTAAGTAGGAAGCCGCTGTTATTACCTATCATTCATTTCGTAAAGGTTGCCTGGAAGAGATCTTGATGTACTTATCTTATGTTATGTCTCTATTTAATGTTATTTTCTGGTGTACAATAAAGAGTTTTTGTATTGTATTTCCATTTCAGAGCAAATCTCATAGGCTGGTCGTCAAAGAAACAATTCGAAGAGATGTGGGTATGTCTCCTAGGCGCACTTCAAGGGAACGGCACCCATTGGGCTGTTCGCGGCGTCACACAGCTGCTGGTCTCCACGACCCCTGCGGTCCGACGGACCGGCGTGTTACACGTGCCTAGGGGACCGCTTAATTATACTAACCCGTAAGTTCTAGCCAATAGAGTTCACAGTAGAGATTTGAAGTGATAGTGGTCATAGATTTTGTTGTAGTCAAAATGTTATTATTATTATAAACTACCTGCTGTCCACGGCTTCGCACGCGTTGTTTATGGTTATTTCTATCCCATGAAAACTGATTTATGGGATAAAAAGTTACTCTCAATCCTTTCAACTAACTCTATGCCAAAAATCAAGTCTATTGGTTGCTGAGTTAGGGCGTGAAGGAAGGACAAAAGTTTGTTTGTTTGTCCTTTGTGACACTTTTGCATTTATAATATCAGTTTAGATTAAAAAGCCTTACTCTTGTCGGTTGATGCAATGATGCAATTCCCTCCACTCTTCTCTTTCTAATGCAATCTCTACTCCTCTATACGACATGACAGCGGCTTTGTCATTGATCTTGACTTTTAAAGTTAATTCTTGGTCTTCCCCTTCCTTGTCTCAATAAATAATGCTGGATAATTCACACAGTATTATCTAGCCCCAAGCTAAGCAGAGCTTGTGTTATGGGTAAGTACTAGATAACTGATATACATAATATATTGAAAATAATGCTTTTACCAATTTTAAAATGGGTATCAACCACAATATCTACTCCTTGTTTACTTATAACTAAACTGCGTCAAAATATTCAAGCTGTAAAACATCTTACTTATTGAATAACTAAAACGATTAGATTTAAATCTTATGATGTCAAATTATTAATAATGGTAAATTATTATTTAGGAAACTGTTTTAATTTTACATAAGATATACATCAAAGACAGAATGTATATTAGTTGTATAAGTTCATTTTAAGCACCTCAAGCTTAAAATGAACCGAAATCCGGCTTAGAATTTGCACCACTCCAACTCTTCCCGTAAGTGTCGTAAGAGGCGACTAAGAGGCATCAACCGGAGGCGGGCAGCAGCGCCTCTTGCAGAACAATAAATACCACCGAACTGCGATCCCCAAACCGTATGCCCAGCGCGGGGATTATAGGTACTTCCCTCCAGGAGATGAGGCGTTTTCCAGGGAGAGGCCTGCGTCCAGCAGTGGACTAATATATAGGCTGTTGAAGTGAGGAAGCTTAAAGTGAACTTATATATATTCTGTCTTTCAAGATTTAACGCAATACCACAAGCTTCTAATATAATTTTTGTTAACAGACTGACACGTCTCAAAAACCTTCTTATCGGAACATCAGCGTACCAGCTATTCGACAACGTGAACCTAGAACGGATACCGCTTATGAAGAATGACTTCGATGGGTATCATTGCGCGCAGTTTAATACGGACTATCTGAAATTAGCGTCGGGTAAGTTAGGTCTTCATCATTAGCCTATGCTGGTCCATTGCTTAGCAAAGGCCTTTAATTAAAACAAATTAATTAATTAATAATTAATTAAAACGCACATTGGGAGTCGCATAAAACCAGCGCTCATTAGCGATATGTATCGCTTCTGGGCATATGCTGAGCGATGCCCCCTTTTTTGTCACTTATTTTTCTTTGTTTGTTTTTTCTTTTAATTTGTGTTATTGTGACAAAAATAAAACCTTTTTACTTTTTACTTTACTTTACTTTTTACTTTAATAACACGATCACTGCTAGCGTCGGCGGTGCGACCCGCAGAGGCGCGCCGCCGCCGTTCCACGGACTTGCTGATCGCTCTCTGTGTTTTCAGCCATGAAAGTGTTAATAAAATTCATAGTGCCCCTTCAAAAACGACATCTTACCTGACTACACGGCATCTTAAACTACATTCAAATTCAATACAATACAAACATACATTCAAATACAATACAATACAAAAATACTTTATTACACACCAGAAAAATAACATTACAAAAAGACAGGCATTCCCCTAATAAATACTATAGCGCCCTGTCTTCAGAACATTTTGTATTAATATTATAAGAAATTTTTAACAACATATACTAAAATTATTAGCTTGCACATTCACACACACTTTTGTGTTATGAGGATTTAGGCAGGACCTCAAATGTTTGTGATAGGAGGATTTCGAGTTCATAGAATCGGGTCAGAGCATAGCAACGCAAGCCCAAAAATCAAGCTTTCTCAAGATTTTAACTTCTGTATTTATTGAGAATTTAAGGTCTTAGTTAAAATTTAGAGGTAACTGCGATTTTTTTCTATACAGAAAATGTAATAGAATAGTGTTTTCAAATAATGATAGAGTAAGTCCTGAACTTTACCATTATTTAAATTTCAAAGTTAAATATTTAGTAGTTTGGAAGATAAGATGGAGATCTGACGGAGTTCATTTCAGGTAGTATATAGGTCGTTAAACCAGCATACCAGCTATTCAGACGCAGTTTAATACTTACTACCCGATGAAGCAAGGGTCGGGTAGATTAGTTTTTATGGCTAAGGTGCCCATCCCACTCATCCAATATCTTTGTCCAAGTTCTTTGTCCAATATTTGATCAAATTTCTTGGATGGGGCCTCCGTCCAAGAAATGATAAGAAATTATTAGCCCGATCTGGTGAGAAGTTTTGACGTGAAGAAGTAACAAACTTCCGACCATCCATCCAAACTTACGCATTTTTAATATTAGTGTGATGTGATGTAATTTGATTTGAAATCAATACTTAGAAATCTTGGAAAAAGAAATTGGATGAATGGAATGGGCACCTAAGGCAATAGAGCTTAATTATCAGATTTAGTTAAACATGTACTATATACTACTTAGGCATCTCTTACTTGCATTCAACTTTCCAAATAGCACTATCTCTTTCTCGAATGACCAATGATCCCATGATTCGAGACCTTAGAAGCAAGCCCTATTTCTATCGTAATAAAAGTCATTTTTGTCCACAGACATAATCGACGATGCGCCATACAAAATCAAGCGCGAACTGAAGCGAAGAAAGAGAAATAAGGGCATCGATGTAAACAGCTGCTTGCAAATACTAATGGATGTCACGACCCAAATGTTAGAACCTAAGGTAATTTAATTTACCTATTTATTTTTACACCAAGAAATATTCAGTGCCTCCTACCCGTCACGTGTTCCTGAGTGGACCGCGACTCTGCAAACGTAGTCGACCTAGTGGGATGACGATTTGCGAAAGACTGCTGGCAGATGCTGGATGCGGCAAGCTGATGACAGGGCGCTATGACTCTCATTAGGGGAGGCCTATGTCCAGCAGTGGACTAATATAGGCTGATGATGTTGACATCAAGGAAAGTTAATTTTATTTAAACCCCCTTGAACAAATACAGACTTCTCTATATTTTTTTCAGTAAAATATAGATTCATATGTTATCTTATTAAATTTATTGTCAGGCCAACAACCTAACTGTGAATCTACATAATCTAAACATCACTTTACCCAACTCGCTTTGACTCTACCCAAACCGACTTCTGGTTAAGTATCTTGTTTTACTTCAAAACTCTTCCCATAAACTCTTTCTCATTAACTCTATCCCACAGGCTCCAACCGGCGTAGCAGCGCGAGTATCCCTCCTCAACAGTATAGTAGAAGTCAGTTCCACATTCACATCTCCCACCCAGTGGGCGTGGGCGGGCGCCGCCCTAGCGTCCGCGCCCGCCCTGGCTCACTGTGCACACTACAGCACGGCGGCGAGGGCGCTGCTGATTGCACTGGCGCACACCTTGGCGGTTTGTCATCAGCAGACGACCACCCAGCATAGCTTGCAGGTGATTAGCCCAGACTCTTAAAAGACCGGTGTCCTCAGGAGCTCCACAAAAACAAACACACCAACACACAAACGCGCTCGTGCACACAAATAAGCGAAGAAAGAGAAATAAGGGCATCGATGTAAACAGCTGCTTGCAAATACTAATGGATGTCACGACCCAAATGTTAGAACCTAAGGTAATTAGGTACATCAAGAAATTTTCAGTGCGTCCTACCCGTCAAATACACAACCAATAACCGTCAATACCCGTAACACTTTAAATAAATTTACTTCGTAGTCAACTTAGTAATTAGTTCTCTTAAATTTTTATTGACTTATTTCTTTATTATCTGTGTAATCCTTTTTGGCCTTATTGTTTTATATATTTGAGTATTTTAACACTTTCATGGCTGAAAACACAAGAGTGCGATATGCGGATCAGTCTCGCGACGGCGAAAATTGTAACGCTGTGTTTTACTTTAATAAATATAAAATAAAAATAAATAATTAATACTCATATTTTATCTATTCTCGTAACCGCTAACGTACCAGCTATTCTCGAACCGAATGGTCTGTTGCGTGACGATGGTAAGAGGCCTGACGGCATGACTCTAGTCCCATGGGAGTTGGGGAGGCCTATTGTGTGGGACGCTACATGTGTCGACACACTCGCGCCTTCCCATCTTCCTAGGATTTCCGTGAGGGCTGGTGCGGCGGCAGATTTAGCCGAAGATCTCAAAAGGCGCAAATATGCAGGTCTCGAGAGAGCCTACACATTTGCTCCCCTTGGAGTCGAGATTCGTGGGGTACCGAGGCTCTCCGGGTTTTCAAAAAATTATCTGAGCGTCTGGTCGAAGCGACGCGTGACCCGAAAGCTGGTGAGTATCTGGCACAGCGCATCAGCATTGCTATACAGTGGGGCAATGCAGCCAGTGTCTTAGGCACGCTTCCAACTGGTATTGATATGGATCAGTTGAGCTACCTGTAGATTGTTTGCAACAGTTTGCAGATAGCTTAATTGTTTCTATTGTAAATACTAGTTTTAATTTAAATTTGTTATTTGATTGTTATTTTCTATTCTCACACATACAATAGAACAAACTTTATTACACCAACAAAAATACATACAAAAGATTTACGTCCACTGTGCTGCTGACATTCAACAAACATGTTTGCCCTCCAAACAAGGGGTGCAACCACCCTTGTTTGGAGGGCAAACTTGTTTGTGTAATCACTACGCTTGGCGCTTGAGCTTATTATGAAAGCCTGCTTACCCCCGAATACTCAAACGAATTTTAGATTTAATCTCGACGAATTTTTGACACTTTTTTATTGAAAACTGTCAAAAAACCGAGACTTAAGACGATGAGAAGACTTATATGCGAGTTGCGTTTGAGTATTCGGGGGTTAGTCTTCAGTCTATGCTTGAGTAACGCTTTTGTATGGAATAAGCGTTACTCGTTACTCATCAAACTATGAAGAGAGCTCGAATTCGTAACGGAAACATCCGACAGAGAACCAAGATTATCGACATAGCTCAAAGGATTAGCAAGCTGAAGTGGCAGTGGGCTGGCTATATTTCGAGAAGAACCGACAACCGCTGGGGTAAACGTGTTCTTGAGTGTAGACCGCGACTCGGCAATCGTAGTGTAAGACGCACATAAACATCCTCGTCTTTAATGAAATGGTTTAGTCCCTTGTTTAAAAATATACTACTATAATCAATAGACCTTCGTTTGACCATTACCTCAACTACTGGAAAATGACGACGTGGCCGACGATTTAACAATTATTTAAGACTACCTCTATGGCGCGGTGGGCGAAGGTCTGCCTTCGACGCAGGAGGTTGCGGGTTCGGTTCCCGCCTTGGGACAAATGTTTGTACGATCTGCAGACATTTGTTCAGGGTTTTCTGGTCGTTTTCTATGTACTTATAATAAAAATATCTATCTAAGTATTGTATTATATTATGTATATCAGTTATCTAGTACCCATAACACAAGCTCTGCTTAGCTTGGGGCTAGGTGATGCTGTGTGAATTGTCCAACATTATTTATTTTATTTATTTATTTTTATTTAAACCTGTTTAATACACTTTTGTTTTATACAGACCCAGGTTGTAATTGGCTGGAAAAAATGCACAATGCACAATATTACTCGGCCTGTCTGCGCGTATACCTATTACCTTCATAATAAGAATGAAATGAATGAAAACGAAATGCTAGTAATAATGTTAACGTATTGTTTGTTATAGGAGCTACAATCCGTCCACCAGAAACTCCTGAAGTCACTAGCTTCCAGTTATGCTCCGTTACGCCAAGCTGCTTTGCAAGGTTAGTTTTATTTATATTAACACTGTCTAGCTTCTCTTCGCGGCTTTCCTCACGCAGTACCTGACATAAGATGCTACTATTTGTAAATTAATCCCAGCAGAAAAATTTAATAATCTCTTTTTGGTGTAGATATTAAGAAATTGGTCTTTAGGGTTTAGAATTTGCAGCAGCCCAACTCTTCCTGCTGGTATCGTAAGAGGTGGCTATGGCCTCATTAACGGAGACGGTGCGTCGAACGTTGCGTTCGGGGGCGTGGCCCGCATGTGGAGCGGCATTCAAATAAGGCGTTGTAGAGTGCGAGAGAGAAGGAGATAGCAGACGCTACGCACTACGCCCCGCGTCACCGTAAATGAGGCCTAACGGATATCCGCCGGCGGGGTGGGCGGCAGCGCCATTCTCTTCCTGCTGAACCATTCTACCACCGAGCTGCGATCCCTAACCCGTATGCCCAGCGTGGGGATTATAGACAATACCTCCCTATGATGAAAGCCAAAAAGGTGCTTATCAGAGGTGGCTTGCGTGAAGCACTATGCCACTATAGGCTGTAGGTGTGAAATTAACGTAATCATTGTTTATCGATCATGATATGAATGTATATGAGGCTACAGGAAATAGAGAGTGTACCTGTGTTTGAGTGACGGGGCCTAGCCAGGACGCATTATACGTCCTTGCTAGTCTACGTTGAGACTGGCTACCGCGGTCGATATTCGGCTAGAAGGACTTCATCAGATGTTGTATGGATTGTCCAGCATTATTTATGTATTCATAATAATAATAATTATTCTTTTCTGTTTATTCCACAGGATGCCTTCTCCAGCTAACCGGCAACCCTCAATTCTGCAGCCACGTGTCTCCCAACCCTTACCAAGAGCTGGTCACTCAGCTGAACGTAGCTGTACGCCAGTTCTTGACTGACAGTGCCAAGTGAGTATCATAAATCTATGCCTCACAACTATCTTAGCTTTCACATAGAGAAATCGTTTTAAGAATTAAAAAGTTACCAAAAGTTTTCGATTTCGGCGGGACTCGAACCCGTGTCCCACCCTCAGTACGGGTGTGCTCTAACTAAGCCACGAAATCCGAACTTCGGAACTTTGGGAATATAGTGTATGCAGATACATACCATGCTTGTAAATGCATTGTAAATGCCATGCATACATACACTATCTCGTGATCCATGTATTGCCTAGCTGTCACTGTCATACGTCATTGACGGATGACAAACAGTCAACAGGCAGATGCTGGATACGGCAAGCTGAAGACGGCGCTATGGTGGCTTGTTTTTAGTTTCGCAACAGTCACTCGCACTTTACATTTCCAGAGAATGTTTTTAAACTAACGCGATCTGAACACATAATTATAAATATATAAACTGCAGATGCAACATGGCGGATGGCGGCGCGGCGGACATCGGTCTCTTGGTACCGGCCATGGGAGGAATTCACGGTTTTATCAGTTGTTGGATGGAGTTTTCGGTGTTGTAGTTCTCCGCTGATTGCCTGAGCCTTACTTAAATAAACAATTTAATTTAAATACTATTTAACGGAAAAAAGATAGATAAGTAGTTCTTTATTGTACCACACTAACACAGAAAACGGTTTAGAAATAAATGCTACGAGTAGTATAAGTACAAAGGCGGCCTTGTCGCTATGAGCGATTTCTTCCAGGCAACCAAAAAAGGGATGGACTGTACATGTAAGAACAAAAAAGACAGTGGCACTCGAAAAAAAATATTATATAGGTAAAAAAGCTAGATCCCGTTACATAATATTTATAATTAAATTGTCCAGATATTACCTTCTGCATCCAAACCTACAGACATATTTTTGTTGCAGAATATCACTCTACGAGCAGAGTTTGTACTGGACGGTACTATTTACTCTAGTGGAGCTTGGGCACCCGAATCTCATCAACATCGCAGTGGACTTTGTGCTGAGATGTCCAGCGCATTACTGTACGGACTTAGTTGTTAAGGTATTTATTTGATTATCATTATATACTTCCATTTTTTGCAGTCCCTACCGTAAACAATAAAAAATATGACTCTGTCGAGAAGGTTTTACTCGTTTGATTGAAGATCAGTGTAGTCATTACTACTATAGTTTGTGTAATTTAGGATGATAATTTTGACAGCTCTCAGTAGGGATGGGGTAGTGTATAATCGTTATTGAATCTCTTCGATTTTCGATTATCGTTCCCATAGAATTTGGAATCGATAGTTACATGGTATGTTTTAAATAAATAGTAAATTACAAAAAGTTTATTTTTTATTGTTTTAGGTAAGTAGGTAAAAATAATTTTATAAATATTAACTGTAAAACCCTCTCACGACTACGATTTCGCTTCGCATCTTGCACATTTTCATTCGGCAATCAACCTATTTAGAATACACTGAGGTAGTTACTACTTGAGGTAGAATAGGAGTCCCATAAGTGAAATCAAAGGAACAAAATACAAAATCACAATGTTTTTATTAATTTTCAGGTGCAAAATGTAGTACCTACTTAAAAATTTTACTTGTATCTAAAGTAATATAATTCGATTCATTTGTCTAGTCAGTTGTGCGGTATTCTTGCAAGGCGCTTCACTTCGGGAAGTGGGCGGTGCTCGTCTATGTGCTACGATAATTTTGAAGGTATTCTTGTATACGTAAAAATACGTTACAACATAGGCGTGAGCTGTCAAAATTATCATCCTAAATTAGACAAACCATAGTAGTAGTACTTCTGGTTAGTACTGGATGACATAAATACATAAATGCTCAACTTCAACTTCTTCTTTATGGCGCTACCCGCTTTTCGCCGCGACTCTGTCTAGTCTGTGTCATACATAACGTAAACTTAGAAAATAGAGTAATCTGATCAGTTTGACGAACTTATAGTAGGTGCCACAATTTGTAGTTTTAAGTCATTTCTTTACTTTCAACTTTTTTTTGTCAGTTTGGTGAAATTAAATTTACCTAGTTGTAACTGTTTTATTTCCATGCCTACAGTCAGTTTATTTTTTCTTTACAACTATATACCTGTGTATTCCTTTATGTTTTGAATATTTATCATGTACTTATATTAATTTTGTATTCTAACCTTTGTGCCACTCCGTGCCACCACACTTCCGAGCTAGGTCCTGTCTGAAAACCAGCGCCGCTACTAATCTCGGCTTTTAGAGGCATAATGCTGAGACAGGAACCTATTTGTAGCCATGAAATACTTTGCTTGTTTGTTTCGTTTCTATTCTTTGTATGTACATAATAGTCATAATAATTCTTCACATTTAGTCATTTATTTATTATTAATTAGAACGGCGGCGATTGCCAATTACACTAATTAATTACAATTTATATACAAACAATAAAACACACAAAAAACACACATAAAAAAAAGGGACAATATCTAATCTTCTATAACAAATGTCAAAATAAAGTTATACATTGTAATATATCTGTTTTCTGTGTGTGTATGTATCGTTGTAATGTATATATTTCGTGTTTCTGGGTACAAATAAATGTATTTTCTTTCTTTCATTGTAATGAATTTTTAGCTGAAGACAGGCGTTATGACGCTTATTAGGGGTGACCTGTGCCCAGCCGTGGACTAATATAAGCTGATGATACTGAACTCGTTCTAAAGTCATCAGTACATAATGATATATACGTGATTATCCACTCGTGTTATATTTCTTTGTAAAGTTTTAGTGAAATGTTTTTTTACGATCTATCATAACAAAACGTGCATTGAGTTACCTAATAAGCGAGATTATAAAATTTACACCGATAGATTTGAACCTATTTAATGAAAAAAAAAAACCTGGACAATTTACACAGCATTATCTAGCCCCAAGGTAAGCATAGCTTGTGTTATGGGTACTAGATAACTGATATACATAATACAATACATAGATAGTTTTTTTTTATTATACATAGAAAACGACCAGAACACCCTGAACAAATGTCTGCAGATCGTACACACATTTGTCCCGAGGCGGGAATCGAACCCGCAACCTCCTGCGTCGCAGGCGGACCTTCGCCCATCGCGCCACAGAGGTCGTCGAGTTATAAGTAACATGTCGATAATTTTCCTTCTTTCAGGGTATAACAACAACGCTCCGGCAACAAGTTCTGCCGAAAGACCTCAAAAACTCCCTCATAGAGAAGTTTTTGGACAACATGCCTCAGTATTCGGAACTCCATGCTGTGCAGATTCTTATGGTGCATCTGTTTTCAGGTAATTCTGATCGTTTTCATACCTGGCCCTGTCTTCTATACTAATATTAAAACGAGGAAAGACTTGTTTGTTTGAATGGATTAGGCTCCGAAAGTACTGGACCGATTTGAAAAATTATTTCACCATTAGAATCTTACATTATCTTTGAAGAACATAGGCTATAGAATATAGCAGTGCGAAGCCGGGGCGGACCACTAGTTTAAGGTAAAAATCCCTCCTACCTTAACGCTATACAAAAATTTCCCCGAACTACCCTCTCCTTCTCTAACGGAAAGGTTCGCCTCACACAGAGGCGGGGCTGTGTGAGGCACAAAAAATTAGTTCCTAGGGACCCACACAAAAAAACAGTAGCAGTTCACAGAAATGCGAAGAACATTTGTATGTATTTTGCTAAAAGGAAAAGAGTAAGATGGAATTTCGTTCTCTTTATCTTCGAAGGACCCTGTCTTAGCCTATACTTACCTATCACATTGATAATGAACGCTATGAATATGGTCTATCTTTGACGACCTCTGTGGCGCAGTGAGCAAAGATGTGCTGCGACGCGACGCAGGAGGTTGCGGGTTCGACTCCAGCCTCGGGACAAATGTTTGTACGATCAACGTTTTCTTTGTATATAGGGTGACTGGAACTAACCCGCCATAGCGACATCGCATAAAGAGGAGGTCATTTCCTTATTATTGGACCTTACAATACAATACAAAACTCTTTACACACACTCTAACACCACAAAAATAAAACAACAAACAGACATAGACCTTAAACATAAAAGTACAATGGGCGGTCTTATCGCTTAGAAGCGATTTCTTCCAGGCAACCTTTGGATGGAGATAAATTTGAAAAATTTTAGAAATAATAAATAAATAAATAAATAAATAAATAATGCTGGACAATTCACACAGCATTATCTAGCCCCAAGGTAAGCAGAGCTTGTGTTATGGGTACTAGATAACTGATATACGTAATATTAGACATTACTTAGATAGATATTTTTTATTATACATAGAAAACACCCAGACCAACGGAACAAATTTCTGCAGATCGTACACAAATTTGTTCCGAGGCGGGGATCGAACCCGCAACCTCTTGCGTCGCAGGCAGACTCTCGCCCGCTGCGCCACTGAGGTCGTCAGGTCATTTCGTAGAAAGGCAGGGGTGTACCATAATTATACATAATAACAATTATTCTTTAGGAAGTGGATTTGTACCTTACTTTACTAACTTAAGTTTTATAGTTTTAGATATATGTCAATTTTTATACTGTATTGAGAGTGAGCTAGGGAAAGTAAGAGCTAATAATTAGCAAATGACCTCCTCTTTATGCGAATTCGCTATGACGAGCTTCAGTTATCCTGTACCTATAATAAAAAAAATATCTATTAATGTTTTGTATTTTATAATGTAAATCAGTTATCTAGTACGCATAACACAAGCTCTCCTGAGTTAGTAGTTGGGCTAGATGATACTGTATGAATTGCCCAACATTTTATTCATATTCAAAACATCCACCTTTAATAACTTCTCTTCTTTCCAGCCGACAACAAACTCCTCTCCCCCCGCCTAACCATAGACGTTTCAAACATGGATCCCGATGTCCTAATGAACTCAATGGAACGCATAACCCTTCTCTACAAATCACTCAAACAAACCCATGGAATAGAATCCACTGGGATTATAGCCTCAGCGCTGAAGTACTTCCTAAGAGAAACGCTCCCGCCGGCCGCTACGCTGAGTAGAGTTGTTATAGAGTTTGTGGATGCCTGCGAGCGGGAGGTGAAGACGCGTGCGGCAGCTAGTGCTGAGGTCGTGAATGAGGTCAGTCGCCAGCTATCTTTACTTACCTTTAGGCCCCTTTACAGCTAATTATTTGTTAATTTTTATGTGTCATATTTAACTGTTATAGGAATCACTGTCTGTTTATTTTTCTGCATAAAATTCTTTATGGTGTTTCCTTTCCTCACACAAAATTTTGTTATGTTGTATCAATAATTATTGTTTAAGCACATATCTAACATGTTAAGTAATCAAATTATGTGAATTACACCGACATCAAGTGTATCAATAGGTACCTACGGTGGATTAATAAATTAAATAAAATAAAAATTAGTTTTGAGGGTTCCGTACCTCAAAATAAGAAAGTTTCCCTTATGATCACTTTGTAGTCCGTCTGTCAACCCTCTTTTCTTAGAAATGCGTAGATTTATCAATTATTAATTTTTTTTTTTTTAATATTATACATTCTTTATTCAGAAAGAAAATAACAATCAAATAACAAATTTAAATTAAAACTAGTATTTACAATAGAAACAATTAAGCTATCTGCAAACTGTTGCAAACAATCTACAGGTAGCTCAACTGATCCATATCAATACCAGTTGGAAGCGTGCCTAAGACACTGGCTGCATTGCCCCGCTGTATAGCAATGCTGATGCGCTGTGCCAATTATTCATTAATATACTACGCTATTTACAAAATATAGACTACTCTCAGGTAGAGCACTTGTTAGATATTCAATCCTAATTCTGGGCTATATCAATATCAATATTTATTTATGTACATCTATCAACTTTATTTTTTCTAGTATTTATTTTTGTAATCAATTAGGATTAAGGTTTATTTCGAAGTAGTTTATACAATACTCGTTGTAATATGTGTATATAGAGACAAGAATCTGTGATCCTACAAGAAGCCAGAGGAGTGAGCCCTCGTGTCTAAACACAAGTTAGCAAACTTAGTTAGAGCGAGGTGTCATTATCTTTGACCCTGAAAGGTTTATAACAAGTAGGTATTACGTACTGAAAGAGGAAATTCGTTTAAACCGCCGAATTCGAAAATTTTTGGGAACTTATTTCATTTCTTAGAAATTAAATTGTCAAATTTAAGACCTTGGTCTTATAAAACAAGTGCAGAAAAATATCTAAAAACCGTAGTTTTTTTGTGAACTGTGCAAATTAAACCAGACACCTCGTGTGTCATGATCACTTCAATGAAACACTTCAATGACAGAAATATAAAGAACTGGACACCTACCATCCCAGACTAAAATCATTCTTAAATGTACTTCGATCTACGAAAAGCTAATTGAATTCAGCTTCTATGGCCCTTTAATAAAAATATCCATGTTAGCAGATCATAAATATTTACTTCCACGATAAATCAAACCTATAGCTTCCTCTGAATTCGTCAGCTAGTCAACCACTGCACCATAGCCGATAAGCCAAAATATTTCCACGTAAATAATATATTTGACGACTGCTGTGACGCGGTGGGCGAAGGTCTGCCTGCGACGCAGCAGGTTGCGGGTTCAATTCCCGCCTCGGAACAAATGTGTGTACGATCTGCGGACATTTGTTTATGGTGATCTGGTTGTTATCTGCGTATAATAAAAATATCGATCTATATGTTGTGTTATATTATGTACATAATATCAGTTATCTAGTACCCATAACACAAGCTCTGCTTTGCTTGGGGCAAGGTAATGCTGTGTAAATTGTCCAGCATTATTTATTTATTTTATTTGTCCACAGGTATTCGAAACATCAATCACCCAAGACCAACTGCCCGTCCTCAGCGGCTGGATATTCGAAGCCCTATGCCACCTTCTCAACGGGAAAATAAAACCACCTTTACTCCCATACTGCGTTCTAACCTTACTGGTATCAGCCAGTTCGAACCAGTTTATCCGACAACTTGCGCCTTTGTCATACTACGAGTTGAAACTAGGGTTTAGAAATAGGCAGATAGGTTGTAATGGTTCTAGCATTTTCGAGAGTTCTAGAGAGGTTAAGATGTCGTTTGAGGATAGAAGGCTATTGTGCATTGTAGCTATGAAGTCAGGGTTTAGTAAATCTCAGTTGGATAGGTTGAAGGAACTTTGTGAAAGTAACGATTGCTTGGATGATTTGATGCAGTGTTTGGTTTAAGATTGACTTTTAAAATGGCGTAAGGCATTGACATAGGTCAGATTGAACAAAGGTACCACTTTAATAAGTCGCATCGGCAAAATTCGTCTGCACAGAAGAGAACATTTCAACCCGATTGAATACGAATGACAACGCCGTCGATATAATAGACTTTATTGCGTTGCGTTAAGCTTTTAAGTGAACAAAAACAGAGGCTTATGCTATCTCGCTTGCGCAGGTACATCGGTGTACCTTATTAATGTGATAATACAGTACCCAGATAATTTCGCGCTTTAGCTGTTCAAAGTCCTAAAGATTTTCGACAGATCTCTTGGTTGTCTTGGTGCCGGGAATGCCCATAATCCCTACGCTGGGCTTGCGGGTTGGGGATCGCAGTTCGGTGGTAATCTATTCCGCAAGAGGCGCTGCTGCCCGCCCTCAATGTATGTCCCTTAGTCGCCTCTTACGGCACCCACCACGGGAAGAGTTGGGGTGGTGCAAATTCTAAGCCGGCACCACACGGCTACCACCAGCCAGTACTCGGTTTTAGGATTTCAGTTAGATTTGTGTCGGCATTTAAAAAAATCTGTAACTATTTGAAAATGTTAAGCTAACTAATAAATATTTTAATGAAAAAAGGAAATTACAATCAAATAATATATTAAAAATTAAAAATAGTATCTACGATTGAAACAATAGAGCTAACTGCAGACTGTTGCAAACAATCTACGGCTCTAAGGTAGCTCACCTCTAAGCTAACTTAAATATAGCTAAACGACTTTAACCTTTTTAATAACTAGCATTCCAAATTCTAACAAAATCAATGTTATTTTCTTCTTGATTTAATACCAATTGGCATAGCAATTTTAAATTTTAAAAGAAATCTAGGTCTTTGGATTTTTGTAAAGCAACTTTTAGTTGTTAAATTTGTGGTCTCAATGTGTCTTTAAAGCATGATTTTAATTGAAGATTTATAATAAGTGACATTATTTTTCTAAGGTAACCCCATTTTACCATACAATAATTATTTTATTATTGCTATTTCTCACTGTGTCTTTTTCTATTGACATAAGTCAGATTGAGAAATAATACTGCTTAGCAACTGTTTTAAGCAGAGCATTATTAATAAAATAAGGGCAAATCTAAACTTCAAAGACGGCAAGTTTACAAAACACGGCTCTTCAACGCCATCAACCCGCCCCGGGCTGTGTTGCCAACTTTGGTGTGTAGAGCCCAAAAAACCCCTTCTTCACCTGGTTGGTGCGTTCTCGTGTCGGTACTGACTCTGCAGTGAATCTGCACATCAGATTCACTGCAGAGGCAGTACCGAAGTAAGTTTTCGGTACGATACGAAATCGGAGTGCGGCAGCCGCGTGGCGGAGCTGGCGGGGAGAAGCCGGCTGCTCTGTAACTCTGTACAGATTATTTGCAGACGCGAGTAAAGAATCTGTACCGAAACGACCCGATCTGAAAGTCTTCATCTAAGTACATGCGCACGGTAAAAAGACTAACGATTCGGTGCAGAGCCGGTACCGAAACGAAAACGCACCGACCCGGTGAGGAAGGGGCGTTAACTTGACATATATGGGGTCATTTTACCTGCGGAGTAACTATGAATAACTTGCTTCGAAGTAAATGTATAGAAAAACTTACAAAATGTTTGGTGAAAATGGGCAAATTATTTAGGTATATTAAGTACAAAGTAAGATGCTTAGGACAAACTAGATTGCTTGCTATGCTGTAGTTACAATCAGAATAATATTAATATAATATGTGCAACAATATAATTCTTATGAAAGTAATTTAATATTTTATGAAAGTCAAGTTGTAGTGTTAAACTATTAGTGAAATCGAGTCGTGTCTTAATATTTATTTATTCTCCGTATTATTTTATAATTAAGTACTCGTTATGGTAAATATTAAATCTTATTAATTAATTCTTTATTAGATGAAATGCTATAATTAAATCTTTAAGCACTTAATTATTGTAGGTTGTGTAATATGTTGTAAAATCTGTATATTTTATGAATTTATTAATTTTTATTCATATGCTTGAGCAAATTAAAATCTATGAATTATTTATGTATATTATTTTTTCACGGCTAAACCTAAAAAATCACTAAGATTCACCTTAGTAATGACTTAATCCGATATTGTAAATTAGAAGTAATAAAATCTAAATTTAAGTGGTTAATGCTTATAGTGAAAATTAAATCAGTATTTTCAGTTATCTATAATCAGCCACTGTTTTGTATAAGTAATTATTATGTTATCGAACTTTTGATAAAACCAATCTCCAACATCTGGCAAAAAAAAATGTTAAAAAATGTGGAAGTGATAGGTAGTCCGGTAATTTGGTGCTCAAAGCAGAGGTTACCTTGAAATATTTCCAATAGTTTTCCAAATTGCCAAAATCTGTGACAATATTTTCTTAAACAAGATCCGTCAAGTGCGAGTGAACTTGCGCGCCGAGAGTTTCGAACATTTGCCAGTTATTTGAGTCAATTTGACTTTTTTGAATGGAAATATTTCTAAAAGTATGAAACCTACAGTTTCAGAAGCTGTTTTGAAATGTACAAAACTATACCTTTCATTTGATACCCCATTTGCCCCCTAGGTCTCTTTTGAAATATCAACATCAAAATTTGTACTGAAAATATTCATTTTCATTTATTTATATTTTTTTTCTTGAAATCGGTTATGGCGCACGAAATATATCCTTCTTTCAAATTTCAAGGTAATAGCTGCAGTACTTACCGAGATATTCAAGAAAGATCGGAGACGGACAGAGCGAGACCTTAATGGTTTCGAAACCGATCTTGAAACCCTAAAAATAGGTTTTCGGCGCAATTTCAACAACAGGTAGCACACGCAGTTGCGGGCTGCAGCTGTTAAGACTCCTAAATGCACATGTTTGTCGGGGGCAGTGAAAGTGGTAACAGTACTATCTAGGGGTTAGTGTGTAGGTAGGTACAGCTCGCTGTTTGTAGGTTATGTAGGTATTATAGTATGTACCTACCTAGTGTAAGTATTATTGTTTTCTTTTATAAAAATATTTTTATTTAAATTTTTTTCGAGTGCCACCGTATTTTTGTTCTTACATGTCCAGTCCATCCCAAGGTTTCCTGGAAGAGATCGGTCATAGCGATAAGACCGCTTTTGTACTTATTCCACTCGTAGCATTTATTTCTAAACTATTTTCTGTGTTGTGTGGTACAGTAAAGAATTATCTATCTATCTCGCTTTACCCCTAGTTCCATTATGTCACAGAACAAATAATTATCCACATGCAATCGAAATCCCATAGGATGACTGCACTGGTAAATTATCTGTCCGTTTCAATAGTCACCGGTAGATAACCCAATAACTGAGTCATTATCACTCTATTATCACTCTATTATCAATTATCAACTTATTATCACTGATTAGTATTAGTCTTGCGTGCAATCATGGCGGTTACACGCCGGGAATTTATATTTTGTGCGTTTCTGTCGAGTGTTCTAAGTGTATTACTTATTGTGGTTGCTGTGGCTAGTGATAGCTGGGTAAGTACCTTATCAACAGCCTATCGTGGTCCACTGCTGGACGCAGGCCATCCCCTGATTTTTTAGTAGCCCCCGGTAGCTCATAATCGCGATGCTGGGCATGCGGGTTGGGGATCGCAGTTCGGTGGTAGATCTATTCTGCAATAGGCGCTGCTGCCCGCCCACGGGACCCAGGGGAAGAGTTGAGGTGGTGCAAATTCTAAGCCGGGAGTGTGGTACCGGCTTAGAATTTGCACCTGCGCAATTCTATCTACTTATGTTTAACTATCGGACTGCTCCGGCTTCTTACAGTAGATTCTATGGCTTATGTTCATCAGGGATAATTTAGGATTCTAATGCTGAAACAATTTTTTAAATCGGTCCAGTAGTTTCGGAGCCTATTCAATTCTAACAAACAAACAAATCTTTTCTCTTTATTGGGGTTCCGTACCTCAAAAGGAAAAAAGGAACCCGTATAGAATAAAACTGAAATGAAATACCTTATTTAAAAAGAACGGCATGTTTACACACATATGTATTACCTAGTCGGTAGAATGCGATCGATTTCTTGTCAATGACTTAGGTATGGATTTGCGGTAATAAATACACATAAACTATTAGAGTGGCCTTAAAAAAACCTTATAATAGGTATCACAAACTGTACAATGGATTTTTGAAAGTTCCTTTGTTCAACGTAATAAAATAAAATATGTGACGACGATAGTTTCACGCATACCACCGCCTTAACCCGCGGCGGAAATCGAACCTTCGCTTACTGAGCCATCAAAAGCGTCATACGTTGTTAATCGGCTTAGTTAAGAATGCTAGTGATTCATATTAATGCAATGTTTATTACCTAATAACACGCTTCTTGCCTACATTTATAAGATTACCTTTATGTTTGCCGATAAATATCTTATTATATAGCTATGGTGTTCGTGCTTATGACAGACTTGTGTTCCAAAATTTCACTTAACTTATTAGATTTTATTTTAAAAATCTGGTTCCTTCAAAGACAAGTTTCGTTTGAATATGATCAAAAATTAGAGACAAGAATCTGCTCTAATTTCTTTATCTTGGCAGGGTAGGCAGGTTCGGTGCAGATTGGAACCCACGAACATCATTTCGTTTGATCGTGTTTGATTACAACCTATACCGCTAATCTTGACAGAGGTTACCTATGAGAGCCGTTTGGGGTGAAAACCCTAGGTCCTTGGGGTCCTGGGGCACACGCTATATACAAAGATCTTACAAAACTCGAGTCCACAGGTGATCGGCATATTGGCTTTTATTTCGGTCAACGAATTAGCTTGCCATTCAACGCGGCAATGCTGTCAGCATTCTGGGCACTCTGCCTTCTGGTGACGGCTTAGATTTTTAGAAAATAGATGTAAGTGTAAATGTTAGTTGTAATTATTTTTTTGCTGTTAAATACCTATAAACTGCTACCTAGTACCTATTCAATATTTCCAGGTGGTATCCACAGCGTCTTCGCCAGCAGAATCTGAGGACAGCACGATACAGTATGGACTGTTTAGAGGAGAACTGGTGCTCAACAACTTGGCGACGCCGACATCTAACACTTTGCGGAGTAAGATTTCGGGTTTAATGAACGAGTACCTAAATTTAGTAAATAGAGTCGTAAGAGGTCCCAATGATTTTCGACGAAACTGATTTCGTGGCTTAGTTGTTTAGAGCACACCCGGTACTGACGGTGGGGTACAGGTTCGAATCCTGCCGAAATCGAAAATTTATATGGGACATTTAATTTTCAGTAAATCAAGTTTGGTCTCGTATGAAAGGTATATTTGAGTACATTTGAAAACAGTTATTATTATTTTTCAAGCGAGTTAAGTTTTATTTATTATGTCAGTTATTTCAGTGCCTACTCGGTGTATTCATTTTAGGAGACCTATGTTATACCCACTCGTATACCAGTCATACGATTCATCAAGATGAGAACCCGATCTTGCGTAGATACGTATAAGAGTTCTCAGCTCTTGTAAGTTAAATTGAGTTCTCATTTGTTTTGTTTTGAACTACGAATTCGTACACCACATTCTACAACAAACATAGTTAACCTCTGACCGTTCCAGAATAAAAAGAAAACAAGAATCCCTTTTCAAATTCCATTTCTTTTTATTTTTTCATTTAAATTTTTCTATTTATTATAATAATATTCATTTAATGTTCCCGCTGGACCAAAATAATTTATTCTCCAGCCAATTTTTGTAATTTTTTTTAACTTTTTGACCTTGGACTCCAGAGGAACGGTAACAAATTACGCTAACGGCACTATAGCCGTTAAAGGTCCCAAAGATTTTCGGTTAAACCGACTAGGATTTCGTGGCTTATTTGGTGGGGCTCGATCCTGCCGAAATCGAAATTTTTACGGATATTATTAAATTTTCGTGGTAACAACTACCTTTGGTACATTGAGTACCTACCTTACCATCTTCACGGCGTGGTGATCGCCTTAAGCGTCATAATTATTGAAAAATCGTCTCGTTTCGGGAGGCATCTTCAGTAGGTACCTAGTGGACGTATAGGTACTGATGAAGAAATGGCTCACGGTGTCAGAACAGGAACTCATTGATTCTGATAACAAATACCATGCTGCTTGTACCATACAAATGTCTAATGCATGTGTTTTTATTTTCTAGTGACGTGTATCGCTTCCTTAAATGCCTGCGCATTGAGCTGTAAAACGGAATCAGACGCTCGGAGAGCCGAAGTAAGTTTTCTCCAGCAGCCAATACATATATGCACTTAATACTGGCAAATGCATTATTTTTTCTACAGAACTGCATCAACGTCCTAACCTTAATACTATCATGGCCCCGGAGGCACGTGTCCGTGTGCACCACAGAGCGGGACGCCCCGCTCCACGCACCATCGAGACTTGGCTATGAATGCGTTAAAGGCCTTTACAATCTCATTTTTTTGTGAAAAGGGTAGACATAAAAGTTCGCGTTCATAGAAGCGGATAAGGGCATAGCAGCGCAAGCCCAAAAATCAAGTTTTAGCTTAGCTTTTGCTTTATAGTGCGTTAGTAACGCACTATAAAGCACGCACTGGGCAAATTTTCCACGAAATCTATAGTTAATGCAGTTAAGGCACACAGCCCTCTAACTTGAGCTGAAATAAATGTTATTGCGTTGGAGCTAGAATCTCAAACGTTTTTAAGCAAATTCAGTTAGCCAAGTTAACGCATTGTCAGCTAAAATATTGACATATAAAATTGTAAATTGAAAATCTTTGACGGCATATAAAATGTAGAGTCTATTCTTTAAGTGCCTGAGCATTCTATTCTAAATCGCCTATATTTCAGGTAGAAGCCTTGGCGAATGGGTATCGCCCTTCAACCACATGCGCGTCAGTCACCGATGTTGACACAATTAATCCACGTATGTATCAAAATGTCCCATTCTTGATCATCATAAGTAAAGCCTGACTTCTCCCACTGTTGGGTATAAGCCTCCAAGTCCTACGGTCCTGCGCTAGTTTCAAGCGCGTCGCTCACTGGTACGTCAAGTCGAGGTCAAGACGGCGTCACGGATAACATGACGCCGCCGTCATTTTGAAGGAATTTTAATGAAGGAGATAAAGCCGCACGCCAAAAATTTATATAGAGATCACGCTTCGACCGCGCCGCGCCGTAACGCCGCCGTCTTGCCCAAGCGTTGACGCTCCGTAGTTCTACATTCAAATCTGCCCGGCATGCCACACGGTGCGCTGAAACAACGTGCATCGAAACAACGCACGCGCAGCGCACAAAGAGTGAGGGAGACGAGGCGGGAAGGGGTGCTGCGGTGCGATGACGACGCTGTGGTTACGCAGGACAGCGAAAGGACAGCGACAGGAGAAAGCTGCGTTGCGTCGTCGCAGCGCAGCGGCAGCGCCAGTGTGGCATGTCTCTTATACACCTTGCTAAAACATACACCTTAGCTCATCGTGCTCGGTACACGACGCATCGTCTGCTCATCTCGCTGCTGGATGCCCAATTCCTGTACCCCTTAGAGGTCGTTCTGTTATCGCCTTAATCTACCTGTCATCTATACTCCGTGCCAGTCGTGTGTATCGATCGCCATACCATTCATTAAGCGTACAGCGCATTTTCGCTGAACGTGCGGAATGAACCGCAGAAATACAAATGAATACTGACGATTGAATTGCGGTTTCGGTGAAAGCTGAAGCGCTTATATGCCCGTTTTATGAAAACTTGCACAGTCATCGAGCTATGACGACTTCTGTGGCGCGGTGGAGCCTGTGACGCAAGAGGTTGCGGGTTCGATTCCCGCCTTGGGACAAATATTTGTACGATCTGCAGGTATTTGTTACGGGTGTTCGTTTTCTATGTATAATAAAAATATCTGTCTATGTAATGTATTGTATTATGTATAGGTATCAGTTATCTAGTACCCATAACACAAGCTCTGATTAGTTTGGGGCTACATAATGCTGTATAAATTGTTCAGCATTATTTATTATTTATTTATATTATAATTAAAAACACTATAATTGTACCAATATTCAATGTACTTAGTAAGACCATCAGAATTAAACGTTTTTAATATTTTTTATATCTATTCCTCAGTGGAAACACCGCCGGTGATATCGTTCGGCTTCTACGTAGCTCTGCTTATCATGCTGTTTGTACAGCTGACCTTCGCAGTCGCCTCTGCGGGGTTGGCCATCATCAACGCTACGAAGAACCCCACTGAACCTGTCTTTGGATTGCCTGGTGAGTAAATAGAATAGAATAGAAGATATTTTTATTCATCTTAAAACTACTATACACAAAAACTTTTTAGCTATGTTACTACTGCTTTGCTTTGTGCGTATATGGCCTACACTCAGCATTGTGCTGGGTGCACACTGATACACCCAGCGCTGATTTTCAGTGAAGACCAGAGGGGTCGTGTCACGTCACAATCGTCAAGTGTGCGATATAGACCACAAAATAAAACAAGGATTTTTAATACATATTTAAAAAACAATACCTACCATTTATACTTATACATGTTGCTATTACCTATACCTAAACACTACTAAGACAAATGTAATAAGAAATAATAGTCACTAAATAATAATAGTCATCCATACCGCACTGACTGAAAACGAAAGTTTTCAATCAGTGCGTCCTACCCGTCATGACCTACGGAGCTGAGACGTGGACACTCACGGTAGGGCTGGTCCACAGCGAGCTATGGAGAGATCTATGCTACGAGTTTCTCTGAAGGATAGGATTCGCAACGAATAAAACCG
Source organism: Eupithecia vulgata (assembly GCA_946478455.1). Classification (NCBI taxonomy): domain Eukaryota; kingdom Metazoa; phylum Arthropoda; class Insecta; order Lepidoptera; family Geometridae; genus Eupithecia; species Eupithecia vulgata. Next base: position 3,388,866 of record OX297881.1, read on the forward strand.
ACAGAGAACTAAGGTTATCGACATAGCTGTCCACTGCTGGACATAGGCCTCCCCTAATGAGCGCCATAGCGCCCTGTCTTTAGCTTGCCGCATCCAGCATCTGCCAGCAGTCTTTCGCTAATCATCAACCCACCTGGTCGGAGGGCGTCCTACACTACGTTTGCCGAGTCGCGTTGTCACGTTGGTCTCATAAATTAATCTATTCCAGGTTGCTTATGGGCAAACTGCATAACAGCGCTCCTAGGACTCGTATCAATGCTAATGTTCGGCATTTACTGGACAACATCCGGCTTGAAGGACCATCTAGCATTCTCATACATTGCTCTAGGCTTTTACACGCCTGGACCAGCTTTGGGGTATTCTTATTGGTAAGATTCGTACCAAACACTATTTATACAATTTTTTCGAAACAAAAATAATAAATGATTCTAAACAAAATCCGCCTTGAAGGACCATCTAGCGTTCTAATACTTCGCTCTTGGCGTTATACCCGTGAAACCAGCCTTGGGATATATTTATTGATGAAGTTATTGACGAAGTGTCGTACAGAGTGGACTCTCTCAATACTTATTTTTCATGTAAAATAAATAAAATATTAATATACTAAGCAATATCCGGTTCGAACGACCATCTCGAGTTCTTACACAAAATAATCTTGACTTCATAAGCCTTGGTCCTTCTGTATTTTTTTTGTTAGTTACATACGTTAACTGTCTGTTTGTTTCAGGATCCTCATAGCATCATTGGCTTGCAACATTATAAACGTAGGGCTGATTACTCTAAGGTCGTATCTGTTAGAAAGAGATCCACCACCGCCGACCATCGAAGTAGAGAACCATTCTGATGGCACTATATTCTTGTATTAAAACTGTTCCTGACCCAATGAGTTCATTAAGTGACGGCGCATCGCCACAAAACAAAAACTAATCGAGCAGTTTTCAAGTTACCAGCCAATCATTACGTTCTACTGATTAAAGACTTTTGTCTTGAGGCTCTGCGGTATCTGTGATGAGAAGATATTGCGAAGCTTCCCGAATAATAATAATAAATGATTAACAAAATAATATCTCTGATAAGTATATTCGTTACGAATCCTGTCCTTCAAAGAAAATCCGAGCATAGCTCTTACCATAGCTCGCTGAGCGACTTCAAACTGCCCCTTAGCACGGGGATTGTTGTCTAGGGTAGAATAGAGGAAAATTACGTCACTTTGTCATAGAATGCGTAAGTTATTCGAAACGAACTCCTTCCATTTCAATAATGTACGCAATGTATGGCGATGCGATGTCATTATTGTCTATTCTACCCTAGACAACAATCCCCGTGCTAGGGGGGCTGGTGGACAAGTTCTACCGTGCGGTTATTAAATGATATGATATAATGAAAGGTTGTGTAACGTAAAAAAATCGTCCATTTAGCATCCAGCACTTCTGCAAGAGTTCAAAGTATTCTCTACATTTGGCAATGGCTATGTGCAGCTGGAAACTCTGATAGCGGTTGTATTTGTAGGTAATATATACCGTGGTCGGTCATATAGCGTCAAATCGAGTCAAGTATTTGAGATTTTATTGGTTTACTACTACCATTAGTTTGAACACATTAAGGCTGGCCTCTAACAGCCGGAATTCACTCTTAATTCAGTGAAAGAATTCAAATGTATGGAAAAATGCGTTCGGAATTCAGAATCTTATATTGTATATTCCGAGATGGATCTAACAAATTCAGGAACTGAAAATTCAGAACGTGGAAGGATCAATTGGATAATTGCATGCAATTCCGGCCTTTCTGAATAAATTTGTTTCTTACAAAATTCTAATTAGTCCGTCAATTAGATTTTATCAGAAGATATTGGATAGGTTTTCAAGAAAGGTGAAAGTGTCAAAAAGATTCGTTTTTTTTTTGGAAAAAGATAAAAAAAACCTACCGAATCTTCTGATAATCGAACTAATTAGATTTTTTTAGGAAATTAGCTTTTAAGGCGGCTCCTCGAGCCAATTAGCGCCGCCCACCTATTTTATCTTATGATTTCATTTATCAAAGGTAATTTCGAAATTTTCAATGGACATTTTGTAATAAGTATGATAAACTTTTTTTAGTGCCTTTGTAATATTTTTATTTACAATAGTTTAGGCAGAGATGCGAATATAGAGTTTGGTGGCCACAAAGTGTAGCTTCGTATCTCTGCATAAGCTATACCTACTAGTCATAAAAGAGTCATTTCGGCTTTATAAGGCCAGCTTTTGGTACACATTGATCATCTTCTCAGTGTATGAACCGATTCGGTTTCGGATTCCTATCATAAAGAAGTCGCCATTTTGTTATGTGTTAGTTAGTGCCTTATTAAACTAATATTTATTTATTTTTCGTTATAATTTTGAAGAAGAATATAAATAGTTTTTGTATCAAATTGATTGGTTTTTATTCAAACACCTACCTACAAAAATACAATTCTAGAAGAGTACCTAGCGCCTAAGAAATTAAAAAAACAAATCTAACATTGATTAAAGCCATATCCCACAGTAGTAAGTAATTCAACATTACAAACTTAAAAATATTCGAGTAGGTACGTAACTTAAAGTAATAATCCTGTAGAGGACGGTTGAAACAAATTTAAAACAAGGATTTACCAATTTTGGATATGCCAATTACCTACTTTATCTCTACTTCACCTAATACCTCAAACCTCACCTAATAATGGTCCACTGCTGGACGAAGCTCTCCCTGATGATCGCCTTATTGGCTTTGATTTCATGGGAGGGGGGGGGGGGAACGCCCATAATCTCTACGCGAGCATGCGGGTTGGGGATCGTGGTAGATCTATTTTTCAAGAAACGCTGCTGCCCTTGGTTTAAGTCCCTTAGTCACCTCTTACGACACCCACGGAAAGAGTTGAGAGTTCACACTCTCAACTCTTCCCGTGGGGGACTTGGAAGTTGGTTCACCTAATAATTACCTACTGAATTTAAATCATTTATGGCTTCATTATTATTAGGCAGCGGTCGCGCGTAACCGAAAAGACCTATTCAGGGATTTGAAATACGTATTTTTTAATAATCATTCATTTTTAGTGTATTCAGACACATTATCATTGAGTAAGGACACAATTGGTTGAGTTAACTTCAAGTTGGATAGAAACAAAATAATCAAATCAAATAGATAATAAACATAGTTTCTTCAAGATAACATTCACGCAAATGAATGAAATATATATTTATCTTGTTCTGCAAGTATTTGACCGAGGCCCTATGCAACCACAAATTTTTAAGGTTAGACATAGGAGTTCGTGTTCATAAGAGCGAGACAGGGCAACCCAAACCCAAAAATCAAATTTTAGCTTATTATATTATTTATTACTTTATTTGAAAAAACCGAAACATACAAAATGTGTTTTATACTTAGTTCTATTACCATGCTTATCTTCAAGAACCCAACTTCTGCAATTATTGAGATTTTAGTAAAAATTTAGAGGTAACTTTGCGATTTTTTTCTGTCTAGAAAATTTTATGGAGTCGTGTTTTTGAAACATATGATCGACAGAGTAAGTCCTGAACTTTACCATATATAAATTTTTAAAGTTTAATATTTAGTAAAGATAAAGATACATTTATTTGGCACAACAAGAACAGCACAGACAGATACACAATTACACAAACAGGGTAGAATACAAAATTAAGGATATTTTACATACTTTGTTGATAGATGAATTTAGTACTTAATATAGATTATTATAATGATTTTATACATTTGGTAAAAGTATTTCATAAACTAGTAAGTAGATAACTCTAACTTTGTTCAAAATACATTTTACAAGATAGGTACCTACCTACCTACGTACGTACATAACATTGAATTGTACCTATATATCTATCTACTACATGCAAACAGAATAAGAGATGGGTGCAACATTCCAGGTTCTACCCATCGTGCATCGTGCACTTATCCTATTCGTGATTATCCGTGCTGCCCAAGCATGGACCAAAAAGGGTCAAACTCAGCTATGTGTTGAACCGCACTGGTGCGGATCAACGCTGGTTTTCAGTTTGATCCCGTTAAGGTAGTTAGTAGTTTGGATGATATTTAGATGGAGTTGATTTGAGATAGCATAGGCACACGCGTTGTTTGTGGAAAAGTTCTTAAACTTTTCCATAGAAACAACGCATGTGAAGCCGCGAACAGAAACTATTCTACTAAGCTTTTTAGATAGAGGGGACATCATATCTGGATTTTCCAACATCGTCGGTTTGCATCCATTCTTTTGGGTCCCAATTAGTAAAGTTTCTTGGATAAATTTACCAATTTCTATGCAAATAAAATCTTCTCACCCGAACAAACGCTAGAGGATTGTTGAAAATTAGTTTATTATTGTTTTAGAAGTTGAATGTTGTTTTGATATGTTAAAGTTACATTCCATAGGGATATTTGTACCGTTAGGTAACAAAGCTGATATTTGTACAATGTAACATTTGATTGAGTTAAGGTAGGGCGGAACTTCTAAGATCCCATACAAACGTACTTTTCGATTCATTTGGAAACTACGTCCCCGATTTTAATGAAAATTTTCATACATAATCGGAAAAGAAATAATCTATGTTTCTACCTTTTCATCGCTAACCTCAAGCGATTTTATAACTTTCGCTCTCACTTAATGATGATAATGTATTTTGAAAAACTGAAAAGATAGCTATTTCTTTTCCGATTATGTATGCAAAATTTCATTAAAATATGGGACGTACTTAGTTTCCAAATGAATCGAAAAGTACGTTTGTATGGGAGCCTAGAGGTTCCGCCCCACCTTAAACGAAGAAAAATAACACTGAAAAAAAAAATTAAATGACTTAATAATCATGTTAGTTATAAAAGTTTTAAGATCCGAAGTGCTGTATTTGTCTAAATTAAAAGCTTTAAGTAATAGAAGTTTTAGGTTTTTAACTTTAGCTATTTGTTAACATATTAAAGATTATTTATCGCGTGTCTTTTGCTTTCTTTTCCCCAACGTTTCAACCGCGTTACGTTAGCGACCGTGGTCACAGTGGGGAAAAGAAAACAAAAGGTACGCGATAAATAACCGATAAATAATCTTTAATCAGCTGTCTTAATATTATTAAAACGTAGGATTAAGAAGAATGTAATCTCTCATGACGGTGACATTATTCTTAATCACTTTCTATATGAACGCTGGTTATATACATTTAGGACTTTTACCTTTACTAAAAGTAAAGGATTATGTCAGTTAATAGTTAAACGTACTAATTCAGCCTAATTCCCATTATCCCGCTGCACCGTTGCACCTCGGAGTTGCCAGCTACAATTTGCATGCAATCAGCCAATGGCGTGCTAGTACCTGCACAATTTGATTATTCAACAACTGAATTGCCTTTAGGAGCAGTATTTACTAATGCTTTGTTCTAGCTCGAGGAATAAGAATAATAATAACTGGGTATTATTTATTCTTATGCCCGAGGTAAACGCGATGAAAAAGGTACTTATGTTATTTCTTTCTTGATTTCATAGTTATTAGGTTAGGTTAGACAGACGAGGCAGTTATATTATATTATATGACTGCCACGTTGGTTTAACGGTCAGCTTGCTCAACCGGTGATATTAAGGTCGTGGGTTTGAGTTCCGGGTCGGGCCATAAATTGTTATTGTAGTTTTTTGCAAGAAAAATTCACAGGAGCAGCTCGTAGTCGGGAAGTTGGCGGTATTACAATCCCGTGTCTTTGAAAGCATGTGTGAATAATGACGTTGTATTCGATGTTTAATCACATCTACGACGACCTCTGTGGCGTGGTGGGCGAAGGTCTGCCTGCGACGACGCGAGGTTGGGCTATTGATTCCCGCCTCCGGACAAATTTTGTACGATCTGTAGACATTCTTTTAGGGTGTTATGGTTGTTTTCTAAGTATAATAAAATATATCTATCTGTGTATTGTATTATATTATGTACTTATATCAGTTATCTAGTACCCATAACACAAGCTCTGCTTAGCTTGGGGCTAGATAATGCTGTGTGAATTGTCCAGAATTATTTATTTATTATCTCTTCTCTGCTTGTGTCATTTCCGTTTAAGTGCAGTCCGGCCCTTAGTGGTAAAGACAGCGATCTTAAAATCATGTGGAAGCTTTCTAAAATAAATGTGCGTATATAATCGCGTTTGCTTCAGTTCCAAATGGTCCCAAAATATTCTAATCGCACGCGCAGTAAAATAAATATCAACCTAAACTATAAATGCGAAAAACCATTTGAATTTGCAGCTAGATAAAGCTAATAAAATGCTATCTCACTCCATTCCGGAGATATCGACGTATTCAAATCTATTGGTGCGAAGCGCAAATCGGGGTGGTGTGATGGCTTGAAAAGAGATTTTAATGCTGCCTGGCTAAGAAAGATATTCTGTTTTATAAACATATTGTGTCTATGGCACGTATTATGAAAGTTTGATGAGTCATCAATCTAATGCTTGAGTAACGATTTTTTATAGCATAAACGTCACTCAATCAAAATATAAAGATGAAAATATTTAGTAACAATTCCGCGCAAAACCTTCTCCGATAAGCTCTAACAAAATGTAATCAGCGTTGTAGAAGAAAAAACCACACCAACTACAAAATGAAAAGAAATCTATCAAAGCAAGACGTCAACTAGTTTCGTCTCTCCACGAGACATCATCAGGACACCACAATACTCGACCTTGACATTGAGAGCACTAAGTAAACACCGGTAGGGTCCCACCACCCACTTGACGTGCGGAGCTCGGAGTGGTAACATCTCTGGTGACGACCGATGAGAGGCCTGTGTCCAACTGTGGACGCCCATTATAGACGTCTGATTATAATGATGACTCTTGAAAACGGCTACCTACGAATAATAAATTAATTACCAAACTTGATTTTGTAGAACTTGGTAATCGACAATTCTATGTGTATGCACGATTGGCAGTGAAATTTTAGAATTGATTAATAATTTATTTTTGAAACATTGGAACTGAATAAAGTTTCAAGACCAGCCTTTACCCTAATAGAAACGTCCAAAACATTAGGCGGAAAATGAGTTCATTATCAAATGGATAAGTTCCCCTTTTTCAGAACTCCACACAGCTCATTCATTTCTAAATGGGTGATAAACAAGAAATATAAAGCAGAACACTTCCTTCTGAAATTACACGGTGGAAACTCATTCGTCAACTGTCGTAAAATGATCTTTATTGTTACGAGTATAAAGCCGTTGCGGTGATTCCGCTGATAGACACGACTGTCCAAACTTTTACATTTTCCACAGCGTGAAATGATGTGAGCTTGTTACACGTAGCTCTAAGAAATAACCCCCAAAAGTAGTTAGGTGCTTTGTAGCTCAGATGTGTAACAATTTTTGGTTAAGTAGCTTTTTCTGAAATGATTTGTTTTAGTAAAATTTTGGGAGTTTTAATTAATTTATGTACCTACCTAAGAGTTTCATGACTAGTCGTAATGATTTAATAAAACCACGGAATAAAACAGTATGTTATTTTGGTACTTACCTGTAAACTTAATAATATTTTATTTTGCAAACGTAATAGAATGTCAGAGTTCTTAAAAAAAATCACTAGATATAAGGAGCCCTGTTAGGGCGCAATGCAACTCGAGGGTTAGCTAAACTAATCACAATTACATATCTCATTATTAATAATCAAGGGATAAGACTTCGAAAATTCTGAATGAGTTTGGTACGTAAATTCTAGTTCAGGGTGAACTAGGATTTACATAAAACTAATAAGTAATTATTAGGACTTGACGTGAACTAAAATCGTGGGACCAAAGTAAATTTATAGTGTGAAGTGGACATAAGCTGACCTAGAGTTAAAATTTACTGCCAATTTCGGGGTCGAAATTCTGACGTGGATAAATTGTGTGTTCAAATTGAGGTAGGAAAATAATTTATGGATGTAACAACCTAAGAATAATTTTGTCCAGCCAGCAGAACCTCGACTTGTTTCCATGAAATTAAACTATAAGCTTGTGTCATATACACAAGGCACGGTCAATAACGTTGACTTACGTAAATTCTTGTATTTCTTTCATGAAAGTGGGCGTAACGTCGTATCATTTTCCCTTACGTGGGAGACTCTGAAGGCCTATTTTAAATCTCTAAAATACTACGCTATCTAAACTTTCGTGATTTGATAACATATTTAAGATTATTTATCGGGTATTTATCGCGTACCTTCTGCTTTGGTTGAAACGTTGGGGAAAAGAAAGCAAAAGGTACGCGATAAATACCCGATAAATAATCTTAAATACTACGCTATCAATTGTCTAATTTTTTGTGGGAATTGGAACTTGAATTCTGTGTATTAGAGTATGTACACCAATTCGTGTAAGAGAATTTAAATAAACCACAACTACTCTGCCTATGCTATCTTTAAGATGTATGACTAGATAGCGAGTTAAATAGAGAGATATTCCAATTGACTAAAACAAAACACGAAATTTCGTGTTGGATAATTAAAATATACCACATCTTCTCCGTGATAGAGAAAGAAATAATACAATTATTTGCAAATAATAAATAAATTTGACGTCTTATTAGGTAGTTATATTTGTACTTAATATAACAAGATCTTTAGTACCTAACTATAATACTTAATTGCAAAAGATGTAAGAATAGTTAGAGTAAGTGGTCAAGGTAAAAATGTGTTCCCTGCCTTGGATTTGAAGTTAGCATTGTAGCATTTACCTAATACTGCGCTGGTTTTCAACAACATACCTTCTAATAATTACAGCCAACAGGAAATATTTATCTACTCTACAAAGTACTATTAATTGTACTTTCATCCAGCACTTATAATTATGTCCACTGCTGAATGTCTGCCTCACCAAATATGTTTTATTATCTTTTTATGCCAATAAATTAATTTGAATCTAATTCAGTGGGGTTTTGACATAATCAATACGCTTGGCTGATTGTGTTCTCAGTAGAGGTGTCAATATATTACCTATGTACCTACACGGAAGGAAACTGATGACTTTCTTTTGATTCTTTTGTTGCCCCTTGCGACATCCACGAACTGAATTGAAGGGGTCAATTCTCGCGACCGCGACGGTGGCGGGGCGCTACCATTCAGATGAAATGTAAGCTTTATTTAACACGACACACTACACAAAACTAACATAAAGCCTCTAGTTCAAAACTGTGAAACTCTTGAATTTTGACCCTCAAACTTATATGAAAAAAGATTATTTGTTTCATGCTTAACACATTTCATTCTCTTCGACGTCTACAAAACTTCCTACCCATTTGAGATTAAAATCACCCTTGCCCAAAATCTATTATTCCTTCCCTGACTAAGCGGATGTTTGTTAGCAGTGCGTAACACAGCTTTACGGCCTGGATGGAAAAGGATTTGCCATAAAAACTAGTTCGGTGGAGAGGCATGTTCAATTCATAAATAATTATTGTTATATTAAAGAATTACAGAACAGTTTGAATGAAAATTATAAATCTGAAAACTTCCATTTTTATTAAAAAAAAAAACAACTAAAGTAGGCTTTCTTATTTATTTCACTCTCCTAAACGTTACTCTGAGCCTATACTTACTTCTTAGGTTATTGATCTCAGTGTCAAGTGGAATAAACTCATTTATATAAAAAGGCGGTGTTTTTCCGCTACAATAGCGGCAGAGCACCACGAGTTATGCGTAATGGCTGACATTTGCGCCGCGCTCGTGTTCCTACATTATTATTATTTTCAGGGTTCGGCGGTGAACGTGTTGAAACGTTTTTTTTTGCCGAAGTGTAGTTTTTTTAAACAACGCTCAAGACATTAAGAGGCAGCGAAGACGATCTATGAAAACTATAGAAGTTTCACGAATTCATTAAGGATGTATGCGGGTCAACTACGAGCCCTATTTGTATTGGAAGAACTCCCTGAAAAAGTCCCTCGCTAAGGGACGAAACGTTGGTGGAACTTTAATCGAAGGTTTTGAGTGATAAACCTAAAATTTACTGTATCCCTCGAGTTACACCCTGATCTTGCAAAAAATTGCAAATATCTGCATCATTTAGGTAATCTTTAATATCTGGTTCTCGAATATAGATAATATTATAATAAGTAGTAGGTATTTATTTATTGAGGAATAACAAACGACTACATTTAACTTATTGTTTAGTAGTATTGTAATGGTAATGTTATAATACTACGGTACCACCTATTATAACTCTGTCCATAGGCTGCGCTTTCCATCAGGTGGGCGGCAAGGCCGTTTGCCACCTTAGTTGTATGAAAAAAAACCTACACCATTTGTGATATTTTAATAAGAATCTTAATTTTGACAATGCCCTTTTACAGCAGCCTTAGTTCTGAATTCAATACAATACAATAAAAAACTCTTTATTTTACACCACAAAAAAACAAGAAACAGATATAGACCTTAAACATAAAAGTACAATGGGCGGCCTTATCGCTTAGAAGCTATTTCTTCCAGGCAACCTTTGTATGGAGATAACTTTTTTTTTTTTGAAAGGCAGGGGTGTACCATACATATACATAATAATATAATACATAATTAACAATTATTCTTTAGAAAGTAGATTTTTATAAAATGTATACAAAATGTATGTAAAATATATACCAAGAACAAAAAATAAATAAAAAAAAGTATCTACCAGTGTTCACTTTTTCGATAGATAAAAATCTTTGACGCGAGCTTTGAATTCTTTATTTATTCAATTGCATTAATTTTTGACGATGCCCATTTACAGCAGAGCAGACATAGGATAATTTTGATTGTTTAGGTTAATAATTCTTAATTTATTCTTTTGTCTTAATTATATACCTACCTACTAGATAATTTATTATAAGTAAATGTAAATAGACGTAACCAGGTGTGCCTTGTGCTCCTTCGGCGAATAAATATATGAATATAAATCAATGCAAATTCTCGCATCTGTGAATTGGAAGACAGAATAAAGTTTATCCAAGACTCGATAGATCATTAGATAAACAAAACAGCGCTTTCTAAGGTTTTCATCTTGATTTTCCTTGTCCTATTACCTACCCATCTATAGAACCATTCAATGGAAATTCAAATTGTCTTTCCCTGTTTATTTATAAATGAAAAAGTTACTCTGTCTGTTTGTCTCTCTCTCTCTCTGAGTTTTCACGTGTAAACGACTGAAAGAATTTGATGTAGTGACTTATTAAAACTCACAAGCTTATAATAATAGACTAAACAACCATTTGATAATTGATTTATCCTGAAAATAAAAAGAGTAAAAGCCGCGTGCTAGTGGTATACTTTATTCCTTTCCGAATCTCCCCAAATTTCCTTTCCCGAGTGTCTCGAAGTAATGAAATGTCAAATGCTTGTGAATGAGAACATTATGTGGGCAAAGTATCTTTGAGAAAATTCCAGTTGAGAATTTGGGTTTTAGGTCGGACAAGAGCTTGTGACTATTATCAGGTTGGTGTTTTTGACCGGTAATCGGTCAGTTCAATTTGATCTAAGATGTAAGAAAACTTCTGTCAAAAACGTCAAATAAAATGATCCGTTTATTTGATTTCTTGTAATAATAATAATTTATTTCAAATCAAGCACTTCAAGAATTATTTACTAAATACATGAACTCTAGACATTCTGGCTTGGCATTCAGTTTAGGGTTGCAGCACCTACACTAAGTGGTAAGAGGTGTCATAGTTGCTTCATCACTTTCAGGGTACAAATCAGATCAGCCACAAATTAATAGTTCATCATCCTACATATATTAGTCCACTGCTGGACATAGGCCTCCCCTAATGAGCGCCATAGCGCCCTGTCTTCAGCTTGCCGCATCCAGCATCTGCAAGAAATCTTTCGCAAATCGTCATCTCCATCACCTGGTCAGAGGGCGTTCTACAGTACGTTTACCGAGTCGCGGTCTCCACTCAAGAACACGTTTACCCCAGCGGTTGTCGGTTCTTCTCGAAATATGGCCAGCCCACTGCCATTTCAGCTTGCTAAACCTTTGAGCTATGTCGATAACCTTGGTTCTCTGTCGGATGTATTCGTTGCGAATCCTATTCTTCAGATAAACTCCGAGCATAGCTCTCTCTATAGCTCGCTGAACGACAATATCAATTAATAGTACAATATTAATAGTATAGTATCAATAAATTCATTTAGAACAAAAAACGAATATTCTGAGGTACTGCCGTGTATTTCATTCACGGAACTCTTACAAGCGTAATTTATTGGCGTTAAACTCACTCTTGACTGAATTTATAATTGATCTGTCAACCAAACATTGTATTTTCGGTTAAAAATACACAAGTGAGTGCGATAAAATGTTGCAAATGTGGTTAGACCATTCGTGTTTATGGAATTTTCTCGTAAGAGGTTTTTGTTACAAAACGAAATTCACACAAAGTAGAAAAGTTCACCAACATTGTAAAGAGGAAAAAAGAGTTTTCTTGTGAGTTAGTTTTCTTTTCTGAAAGTAGAATATATGACTCGTGGTCTTATTGGAGGGGAATGCAAATTGGCTATTGTTTTAAGCAGAATTAAGTTTGACTTTAATCCATTATTTTGTAGTGATAAAGGTTCTACCTGTCTAAACTTTTGAATTTTCTCACAATAAAAACGGCAGTTTTCATAATTTATAATAAACTATGCTTTAGCTAAAAAATATGGCCACTTTTATAACATCGCAAACAAACTATGTTAAAAATAAGAATAAAAATAATGTTTATAGCTAAAATACTTTGGTTGATTTGTTATCACTCAACAATATAATATTTTGGCGAAAGCGTTCTACAAACATGGCATAAAAATTTACGAAAGTTAAACGTAGACCCTCGGACCCTCGGAGCTACGACGTAGACCCTCTACGTTGCTACGACGTAGACCCTCTACGTTGCTACGACGTAGACCCTCTACGTTGCTACGACGTAGACCCTCTACGTCGCTACGCCGTAGAACCACTACGACGCAAAAACGTTTCGAACTCTGTAGCCTCACACCAAAAAATCCTGCCAACTTAATCATAATTTGTGAAGAGTAACCGCGCGCAAGTTTTTATCTTTCCTGTGATAGCAAAAGTTACACGGAGAACAAAAACCGCTTTTTGCCGGCGGTGCAAACGAAGCCTTAACTTATTATAACTTACTTCAGAGACTTTTGGCTCTTCAGGTTGATTTGAATAATCAGTATGTTGTTTGTTTTCGTTGCTAGCTTTTGTTGATGGCTTTGTGTCAAGCGGTCTGGAGTCTTTTTGACATGTTGCTTACGTTTCTGGATGAAGGTAGGTACATTAATGTATGTGAAAATAGCTAAGTTGTTACGTTACGAAAATTAAGACTGCAGATTGTTTTCTCACCAGTTTGGTAACGTAATTACTAGCATAGTTGGGTAAGAATTTAAAATTGCTTTCATTATTGAAATGGCGACCAACATCGACTTTAGCCGCAAATATTTTTTCAAATGATTTATTGTTAGGTGCATAGGAGAAGATACCTACAAATTTTAATAAATCGTTAATTCTACCAAAACCTTTTTAAGTCGAATAAAAAAGAGTCATCTCATAAAATTTAATTTTTCTATTATTATAAAATTAAGTAAATATAAACCGGTCAAGTGTGGGTCGACTCGCACACGAGGGTGTTTTGATGTGAAAAACCCTAAAAACAGTCATTTTTGTTTGATCGCTAAAACAGCAAAAAGCTTACACGAAGCGGTCACCCATCCAAGTACTGACTGCGCCAAATATAGGCTGATGATGATGATGACGTACCGCAATCCCCCGTACATGAGTAATAACGGATAAACCAAGCACCTTCCCTAAGTATCAACAAACACAGGATCAGAAGCCCTCACACTGTACCTGCATTTATTTTCAATGTGGGACAAAACGTGTTCGTGTGGATATCACGTTACACGGGACATTTGATAGAGGCTTTTTACAAGTCGACGGGAGGTGAACATTACGGGATCTGAGAAATATTATTTATATAAAAAAATATTATAAACATTAAATCAGCAACAAAAATTTGATTCTTCATTCAAGTGATTTTATTACTTTTGCTCTCATTTAATAATGATTTGTTTTTTGGAAAACTAAAACAATGTAAATCTTACTAAATTTCTAATCCAATTCTGTATGCAAAATTTCATCAAAACGTTGTTTCCAAATGAATCGGAAAGTACCTACGTTTGTATGGAACATGGAAGTTCGTACTCACCTGCAAGTTTTTTTAATGGTTTATTTATCTGCAGTAATATAATTCCTATTTTACTTCAAGATTCAGTAGTTACTTAGATAATAAATCGAATAATTTATCTCTATTTTAAAATCACGGAGACTCACGGTTAGGCTGGTCCACCAGTTTAAAGTCGCCCAGCGAGCTATGGAGAGAGCTATGTTCGGAGTTTCTCTGAAGGATAGGATTCGCAACGAATACATCCGACACAGAACCAAGGTTGATTTATATGTCGATACATATAAATCAAAGGACGGAGACCGCGACTCTTCAAACGTAGTGTAGGTGTAACGCCCTCCGATCAGGTGGGATGACGATTTGCGAAAAACTGCTGGAAGCGGAAAGCTGAAGACAGGGCGCTATGACGCTCATTAGGGGAGGCCTATGACCAGCAATAAAGTCTGATGATGATGATTTTAAAATCTGTTTCGACGACGATGGATCTCCGTTTTAAAGCAAACTTTCCACGTCTCTGTTACGTTTCGGCGATATCTAAAGCCAACACCTTTGTTATTTTTTATAGCTTTTATTTTTCTCCAAAGATAATGGAGGGAAATTACGTACGAGTGACAGCGTACAAAATGATATAAAATGATACAATTTCGCTCATAACGGAACAATTTTGTGATATCATTCTTGTGAGCCTTTTTGATCTAAATTGATCGTGAAATTTGAGAAAAAAGTCTAGTAGGTAATACATATAATAATAATTTTGGAAAATTCACACAGCATCACCTAGCCCCAAGCTAAGTAGAGCTTGTGTTATGGGTACTAGACGGCTGTTTGTCTGCTAAGCTTGGGGCTAATATAATGCTGTGTGAATTGTCCACAATTAATTTTTTATTTATTTATTTACATAATATGATACAATACACATTACTTTATACTTTTGACATTATTTATACATAGAAATTACCCAGGACGCCTAGAACAAATATAATAATATGCAGATTGTGCAAACATTTGTGTCAAGGCAGGAATCGAACGAGCAAACTCCTGCGTCGCAGGCAGACCTTCATCTGCCGTACTATATCGATCATCCCGCGCAAGATATCAAAATATATAAGTTAGTTAGACTAGAAACTTGGACAATTTAAACTAGAAATGACGGTAATAACAATAATGTTAGTGGCTATTAGTGAATCAGTCTATCCATAAAGGCCCAACAAACTAATAAGTAATAACATACCCGTATATCCCATAAAATAAAGATTCATTATCAGCTTTATAGGTATTAGTCCACTGCTAGATATATGCCTCCCCTAATGAGCGTCATAGCTCCCTAGCATAGTCTTCAGCTTGCCGCATCGAGCATCTGCCAGCAGTCTTTCGCAAATCGTCATCCCACCTGGTCGGAGGGCGTCCTACACTACGCTTTCCGAGTTGCCGTCTCCTCTCAAGAACACGTTTACCCCAGCGGTTATCGTTTCTTCTCGAGATATGGCCAGCCCACTGCCACTTCAGCTTGTTAATCCTTTGAGCTATGTCGATAACCTTAGTTCTCTGTCTCTATTCGTTGCGAATCTTATCCTTCAGAGAAACTATAAAATAAAGACTATAACCATTAATACCTTACAATGTTTTTCTTTTCTTTCTTTTAGTACAGTGAAATACATGGAAAAACAATTTCTTTCTTAATTAGAAGACAGAAGAATTAAATATAAAATACTTAGCTAACAATGAAAGGCAGTTCCAATTTGCAGTTGTCTGTTTGTCTACTTTTCAAAGAAAAAAGAGAAAATCCGGCAAGAAATTCCAAATAAAAACAGATAAAAACATAGTTTTTTCCTGGAAATGAGGCACGACACAATTGTAAAGGTTGTCGAAAATCTGGAACGGGGACCACTCTGCTTATTTATTTATTTTATTTAAAACTTTATTGCATTAATGTACAAATGGTGGGCCTAATGCCGAGGCATTTTCTACCTGCCGACCAAAAACATTGTTTTACAGATGGTTGGCGTGCTAATATTAGTTTTACTAAAAATATACTACTTACCTAAAAATATACTAATAAAGATATACAAAATTAAATCCCATAAAGATATACTATAATATATATAGATAAACCTTAAATAGCTAAATTACAAGAAAAAGAACAAAAACTATTTGTGAGACCTCTTTAGAAAATGCCTGCGCACCGATTGCTTGAAAGCATCTCGTGTATCTGCCTTTCTAGCAGACTTACTAGCAGACTAACTACTAACAGTGTTGGATGTATAAACAATATGACCATGAGGTTGAGTTTTTTAGTATTCTTATTATATCTATACTTAAAATCAAAACGCTAGAGTGCGGCGGCTTGGCAGTTGCGCGCTGGTGCTTACGGACAACGCCTGAGTGACATAATTTGACTAAATATTTTGACCAAATATTTGGCTACAGGCTGCCGAAACAATCGACTGTCGCTCGGCCAGCCAGCCTGTCCAATAGTCGAGTTACATTTTCTAGGGTACGAATAAAACCCGCGTCCAATGTGCAGCTTAACACAACACGTCCAATTTGTCGCACAAACAACCTTTGTTGTACAATAACAGACTGTACTTCGTTTATTAAACAAAGGCAACGGATTTGTTAGACCAATCAATGTGCTGGGGTTTTGGGACTTTTTTTAGGGTTTTAGATTCAGGTTTCGAGTCTCTACTTCTATTTTGTTGTTTGAGGCTTTTTGTTATGTCAAAAAATTGTTCGAACAGACTGAAAAATGGCATTTTTTGTTTAAAATTTAAAAGTGAGTGCTGTCTTCCATAAGGTCCAAGGTAGATTAGGTTTAAAACGTGTTTAAAAAAACACGTATTATAAAAATATTGTAAAAAAGAAAGATTTGTGTGTTTGTTTGAATTGAATAGGCTCCGAAACTACTGGACCGATTTGAAAAAATCTTTCACCATCAGAATCATACATTATCCCTGCTAAACATAGGTTATAGAATATACACGTGCGAAGCCGGGGCGGACGCTAGTCATATATGTATAAAATATAATGTATGCATTAGTAAGGTACTTAGGTAAAAAGTTGCTTAGTATGGGGTTAGTTGATGTTATGCGTTAAACGTTCAAAATAACCAGCAAAATCTTAAAATAAAAGTAGGATGGTAGTTAATAAAGTAATAAGGTCTCCAAGATTTTGATTTGAATCTCAAAATTGAATCCAAGATTAAGTTTTGATTCTTCCGGATCCTCTTTAAAAGCTATCTAAATATTTACGAATCTGATTATTGAAATAATGGAAAGGGAATAAATTGGACTCCGGAGAATAATTAAGGGAATTTTCAGATATCGTTGGCTTTTGGTTTTTGAACTACTCTATTCTTCCGGATCCTCTTTAAAAGCTATCTAAATATTTACGAGTTTGATTATTGAAATAATGGAAAGGGAATAAATTGGACTCCGGAGAATAATTAAGGGAATTTTCAGATATCGTTGGCTTTTGGTTTTTGAACTACTCTATTCTTCCGGATCCTCTTTAAAATCTATCTAAATATTTACGAATCTGATTATTGAAATAATGGAAAGGGAATAAATTGGACTCCGGAGAATAATTAAGGGAATTTTCAGATATCGTTGGCTTTTGTTTTTTGAACTACTCACAGATAATTATTATAACCTGATTGCTTATAACTAAAACTAATGGCCCCAGTATACAAAATTATAAGAGATCAGAGGCACACGACTCCACGCAAAAATAATACAGTATGGGCTTTTGGACTCGTAACACAAGCTCTGCCCAGCTTGGGGCTAGATGATGCTGTGTTTATTGTCCAGCATTATTGTTATTATGGAAAAAGTCTTTATAAAGGAAGAAAATTACAATCAAAAAATAAATTTAAATTAAAACTAGTATTTACAATAGATACAATTGAGCTATCTGGAAACCGTTGCAAACAATCTACTGGTAGCTCAACTGATCCATAAATATGATGGAAAATGGATTAATTTGAATACCGAAAAATAATAAAGGAAATGTTTAGAAATTGGCTTCTTTTTTTTAACTATCTACAGACTATTTATTATTACATACCATAACTAAGCAACTTTTTACCTTCCTTACCAATATAAACACACGCCATTGGAATTCCTCGAAACCGAGAGTCTAGTTGTTTATTAGCGGGATATTAAAGCTTTCAAGGGTCATCCAACTGTCATAACTTCTAAACTATCTTATTAAGGGCTAAGATGTATTAGGCTTACACTTATTTTGAAGCACACATTCTGCACTATCGTTCAAAAGCAAAAAAAACATGAAGCTTGACGGTTTAGATTTCATGAAAAAGCTAATGGTTTAATTTTTCTGTCTTTTTTCCTCTGTTATAAAATAAAAATCAACAATATTATCATTGCTTTATTGTCTACATTATTGGCTATCAAACGAGTTATCTATCGTCTTCCTAGAATGACGCCATCTTGTATGATATATCTTTTAGATTAGACTGAAATCGAACTGAAATAAAATATTTCCATAACTCAATTTAATGACATAATGTAACTAAAAACACAACTAACTGTATTCAAAACTAAATAAATAAATAATGCTGGACGGACAATTAACACAAGCCCCAAGCTAAGCAGAGCTTGTGTTATGGGTACTAAATAACTGATATACATAATACAATACATTACACAGATAGATATTTTTACTATACATAGAAAACGACCAGAACACCCTGAACAAATGTCTGCAGATCGTACACACATTTGTTCCGAGGCGGGAATCGAACCCGCAACCTCCTGCGTCGCAGGCAGACCTTCGCCTACCACGCCACAAAGGTCGTCAAAACTAACTTAAAAAACATAGACTAGTATATAAAATTATGGATCAATAAGTTTATCATTTTTATGATACTATGTCCAGCAGTGGACTGAGGCTGATGATGAAGTTTATCGTCATGTCATTATGTTTTTTTTATATTATGTGAGTTGTAAATAACAAGGCCTGTTATACTAAGTGACTTTTCTCCGTACAAAGCTTTCCTGAACTAAGATTTTATTCCTGAAATTTCCCTTAATACATTTTCTCAGTAAATAAACGTTTTGCAAATAAATTTTCCGCTCAAATTAAAGCTGGCAAATAAAATTAAGAATGTTCGAAAATGTTTTAAACGTAGCCCGACTTATTGATGAAGATTATGTACAATATTAGAAGAAGATTAAATTGGGACTTCTGAAGGTTTAAATAATCTTCAAGCTTTCTAGAGATTCTAAATCAAAGATTATCTATATTTAGATGATTTAATTACCTACATGCTATATAATTTTTATTCGTCGTAAAAAAAAAAAAAAAAAAAAAACTGAAAGATGGCACACGTAAAAATTTTATTTTATTTTATTAATCGTTATTATATCTAAATTTACTGTGCATTTTATTTCAATTAAGTTATAAATACCAACCACTATTATCAGAAGAAATTATTTTGAATAAATTTTGTTTGGCCAAAATTTAAAAATCTACTTGAACAAAGTATTTCCGTTGTCCGTCCCCAACATCAAGCCTAAAGGCGAGAGCAGCGCCTCAAGTTCTGCGCTCTATGGCCAGACGAATCAAAGGCGCTACTTTTTGTTTTGGACCGAAGAGGATTTTATTTTTTCATTGGTTTTGGAGCCCTGGGCGGCGCTGGGCAGCGCGCCATAGAGCAGCGCACCTAGCGCTGCTGAAGAAATTTTTTTGACAAGTGTCGTTTTTTATGTTTGTTTTGGTTGTATGTGCTTTGTGTGTGTTTTTCTATTATATAAAATTGTATTTACCCAGCCGCCACCAGCCCATGGCTTTAGTGGACCCAGAGGTTGTTGTAGATCTGGCCTCCCAAAATGTAAGTAGCAACATAGTGTCGTGTGAAAACTTAGTCCCATGCCACAAATGTTCCCAAACACGATATTTCAAGGGCCTTCGGGGACTTAAAATCCATGAAAGTAGAATCCATAAAAATTCCCAAACTACTGCATCCATTTCGAATCATATTGAAAATTCATTATCAACCTCGGACTCCACATCGCTTTGGCAAAAGTTATCAAATTGTAAACAAAATTTTCAAATAGTAAAACGCATCCCCAGAGGTGCCAGATTGTGTGTTGCGCAGTCCTTGACAAAAGATATAAAAAGTGCAGTTTCGGAAAATACAAGGACTGCTTGGGAACATTTGTTGACTTTCCCTTATAGGATACTGCATGCTGAAAGAGACAATAGAAATATTTCTCTTACAGCCAAAATTAAGCAAAATTGTACAAAAATTTCTAATCCACCGACAAGTTTTAGTTCAAACAACTATTTTAGGCATTTCGTAAAAAAACCAAACTCTGATATAGCCTATCGAATGGTAGAAAACCGTGTCAGTGATGGGGATATCAGAGGTGCAGCAAGACTTTTGTTTTCTAACGACACGCTTGCCTCAAATTCTAGTGAAACTCTTTCGGCACTTGCATCAAAACATCCACCTGCTGCGCCTGATCTTTGCCTCCCAGCACCACCGGATGATTCCTGCACTTTCTTGTCAGTGCTTCCTGACGACGTAATCTTCAGCATAAACTCTTTTCAGAGTGGCTCTGCTGGTGGCCTCGACGGCCTTTCACCACAACACTTAAAAGATTTAACAGGTGCTGGTTGTGGTGAAATGGGCGAAGGCCTCATAGTAGCGATTACGTCGTTAGTGAACAAAATGCTATCCGGGCAGGTCAGTGCAGACATCATCGACATTTTGTATGGTGCAAATCTATGTGCACTTTCAAAAAAAGATGGAGGCATTAGACCAATCGCAGTTGGTACGACCTACCGCCGGCTTGCAGCTAAAATTTGCTGCAGAATCAAAAGCTCAGAATTGAGGTCGGAATTCCAGCCGACCCAGCTGGGTTTTGGATCCCGTGGTGGTTGTGAAGCTGCGGTACACTCGCTTCGATCGTTTGTATCTTTTCACACAAACGATTTTTTGTTGAAGGTGGATGTTAAAAATGCTTTCAATTCTGTAGACAGGGGCGCCCTTCTGACACAAATAAAAGATAAATTACCTGATGTTTATCCCTTTCTTTGGCAATGTTATGGTAGTCCTTCAAAATTAGTATATAAAGATAACTTATTGTCCTCTGAGGTTGGTTGTCAGCAGGGCGATCCTTTAGGACCGGCTATTTTCAGTCTCGCAATACATCCCATTATAAAACGTTTAGAGTCAAAATTTAATGTTTGGTATCTGGATGACGGCACTATAGGAGGCGAGGTGGAGACGATTTTGGAAGATTTACGTGTTTTAAAACAAGAATTTAAGCTTATAGGCTTGGAGCTAAACTTTGCAAAATGTGAACTTTATGTTCCAGAAACGGCAAGGGCTTTACCTAATTTTTTAAATATAAAAAGTAGCTTTGAAAGTTTAGCCCCAAACCTGAAGTTGATAGATAAGTCTTCACTTTGCCTATTGGGATCTCCGATAATGGATGAGTGTTTGCCTAATTTCATAAATGAAAAAATTCAAAATTTTCTTTCGTTTTCAGACAAATTGCAAAACATCAATGTTCACGTGGCTTTTGTTATTTTACGTTTCTGTCTTTTTGTTCCCAAATTCACTTACTATTTACGATGCTCCCAACTCTGGAAATATCCTCAACTTACACAGCAGTTGGACAGCATCATGCGCGACACATTAATCAAAATTTTTAATATACCTTTAGATGATAGAGCGTGGCACCAGGCCACTCTTCCTATTAGATTGGGGGGTCTAGGTGTCCGCGAAATTTCTAGTGTTTCACTCCCTGCTTTTATGTCTTCAATTCACGGTACAAAGGATCTTATATATAAAATTTTGGCCAAATGTTCACAAAATTGTCAAATAACAGGTTTCGAGCAAGCATTAGCGTCTTGGAAAATAGCCTGTCCTGAAACTAATCTGCCCAAAGTCCTCTCTTCTCAGAGACTGTGGGATGAGCCGCTATGTGAGTTGGTACGGAAAAATCTTATTAATACGTCTACCAGCTCATCAGAACGCGCTCGTCTACTCGCTGTTTCCGAGTGGGAATCAGGACTTTGGTTATATGTTTTGCCTTCCAAAAATTTAGGTACCCTTTTAGACAATAACTCATTTCGGGTGGCTACCTCTTTGCGTTTAGGTTCTCCTTGCCTAGTGCCACACCGTTGCCAGTGCGGTGAAACCGTTGATAAGTTCGGTCACCATGCACTGGCATGTGTCTCTAGTGCAGGACGTGTGTCCCGCCATGGTTCAATTAATGACATCATTCGTCGGGCTTTTACCAGCGTCAGTGTGCCAGCTACTCTCGAACCACGTGGCCTAATGCGAGATGATGGTAAAAGGCCTGACGGTATGACTCTGATTCCTTGGAAGATGGGTCAGCCTTTAGTTTGGGATGCTACGTGTGTAGATACCCTAGCACCTTCTCATCTTGCAGGGACATCAGTAAGGGCAGGCTCCGCAGCAACATCAGCGGAGTTCCTCAAACGGCGAAAATACGCTAGTCTTGACAGAGGTTACCTATTTGAGCCGTTTGGGGTGGAAACCCTAGGTCCTTGGGGTCCTGGGGCACACGTTATCTATAAAGATCTTACAAAACTACTAATAGAGTCCACAGGTGATCGGAATGCTGGTTTTTATTTCGGTCAACGAATTAGCATTGCCATTCAACGTGGCAATGCTGCCAGCATTCTGGGCACTCTGCCTTCTGGTGACGGCTTAGATTTTTAGTAAATAGATGTAAGTGTAAATATTAGTTGTAATTATTTTTTATTGACATGGTGTTATTGCTATATAATATATTATTTAATACTAAGACCTATGTATTATAAATGCGAAAGTAAATCGGTCTGTTTGTTACCATTTCACATCTTGATTGCTGCTTAATGAAATGATTATCTGGTAAAAGACTATTTATCTAGAAAATTAACTCTAAAGCTTAATTTACAAAACCACAAAAATATTCTTTGTTTACACATAAAATAAAATGGGTCATTTATTTAAATCGCCTGCTGGTAATTCTAAATTGGTACTTAATAAAATATTCCCTGTTCCATTAATTATTTAACTTAACTATTATTTAATATTTTTAGTCCAGCCTAATAAAATACCGTTCCTATTTTCCAAAATAAATTCTAAAAATAACAAAATTTCTTTATTTCTTCATGCTTACAAGATAAGCACATTGACAAGTCAAATTTTAGAAGGAAATGGGTTTAGGGACAAAAGGAATATCATAAAATGACATCACTCAAAACTAGTTCTGTCGATTCATCCTTTCGATGCTTTTTCATCCTCGTTTATATAATAGATCTTTTGTGTGTGGAATCCCTTCACCCTTTGATGTATTTCATATTACTTTAATAGCGATTTGTGAGTTTTATTGGAACTCCTTTTTATTTTAGATATCACATCACCATCAGCCTATATTAGTTCACTGCTGGACATTGGCCTCCCCTGATGAGCGCCATAGCTCTTAGTCTCATAGCTCATAGTCTTTCAGCTTGCCGCATTTTTAGATATAAATGAAGTAAATGAAATGATTACGACGACCTCTGTGGCGCAGTGAGCGAAGGACCGCCTGCTACGCAAGAGGTTGCGGGTTCGATTCGCGCCTCGGAGCAAATGTGTGTACGATCTTCAGACATTTGTTCCGGGTGTTCTGGTGGTTTTCTATGTATAATAAAAAATATCTATGTATGTTTTGTATTATGTATATCAGTTATCTAGTACCCATAACACAAGCTCTGCTTAGCTTGGGGCTAGATAATGCTGTGTGAGTTGTCCAGCGTTATTTATTTATTTTATATTTATTTCATTAACTACATTTATATCTAAAAATGTATTTCAGAACTTAGTAACAAAATTCGGTGTAGGGAGAGTACTTTTATAATTTCCACGAAAATTTAATAATGTCCCAAAAATATTCGATTTCGGCAGGAAAAAAAAACTTTTGGGACAATATGCGAGTGCCCAGTGCGAGTAACACACTATAAAGCAAAAAGCTAAGTTTTTTATTTATTTTAGGATGTGATCTACATTCAACGATCAACTGAGGTAGCAAGGGAGTAGCGGGAAGAGGGTTGTCAGTTCCGACATTCGACAAATGTGAACAGCGCCATACTAATTCATATAGGCGAGCGATATCCGATATCTTAAGGAGAGATTTTAATTTCTTCATTCATACCTTGCTTCTTGCATCTCCAGTACAGAGAACATCTTTTTATAGCGACTACTTCACTGCTCAAGCTGTAGACTCTGGAACGATTTGCCAGAAGGCTACATCACATCTTGGTTTTAAAATAAAAGTATATAACTACTATTTAGTTGTCACGTCATGCTAGATTATTGAGCATGTCCCTTAGAGTTACTAAATAGAATTAATTTGTTGTATGTATTATTTGTAATAGATTATTAGGTTTTTTGTTTGAATTTATGTTTGTTGTAAAGCACCGCCATCCTTTATTTTTTCCCAATTGTTCTGGTTGCCTGTAAGAAATCGCTTTAAACGATAAGGCCACCAAATCTATTGCTGTTCTATTTTATTGGTTAAATTTAAAATATGGTGATGAATAAAGTATTCTCTATCTATCTATATCCGACTTGATTTTTTTCCTTACGTAAAGGGCTGGCAAAACACCCGACATTGCTTGCCGGCGCCGACACAAAATCGGTTTCCGACAAGTGTCATATAAAATGCTCTACCACTGGAACATCTAATTAAAATCCGGGACCGACACACGACAAGTTAGAACGAGCTATAACTGTCATTTACCTATTCTATGTACATTTTTGTATCTAAGCCTACGTTCAGGAATGGCGGGCACCCAACCACCAACAGGCCGGTTTGTAACCGCAAAGTTGTGTTATCTTTTCAAACAGCGGCGGTTAGTAAGCGATTGGCGACAGATTGAGGCTCTATAGTAACAAGAAACATTTTAGCGACTCGTAATATTTTATAATAGGTACATAATACATAGTCTATCATAATTAGAAAGGCATGATACCTGGCCAGTCATCCATTGCAACACCCTAAATAGGTACATACTGTGAACATTTTATTAACACTCACATAATCACTAAGACTTGATGACTGTAAGAATAAAATACTGAATACGGAACGCGCTAGCGCCGCGCGATTATATTTTCTAGCGGTTGGT
The DNA here is from genome assembly GCA_946478455.1 of Eupithecia vulgata. Taxonomy (NCBI): domain Eukaryota; kingdom Metazoa; phylum Arthropoda; class Insecta; order Lepidoptera; family Geometridae; genus Eupithecia; species Eupithecia vulgata. Next base: position 3,414,178 of record OX297881.1, read on the forward strand.
TGGCGGGCCCCGCGCGGTTTGAGTAACCGCGCGGTTATGTCTGAACAATTACGACAACACTAGATAGAAACATAGATAGATAGACAATACTTTATTGTACCACACAAAACGAAAACAGTACAGAAATAAATGCTACGAGTATACGAAGTACAAAGGCGGCCTTATCGCTATGAGCAATCTCTTCCAGGCAAACTTGGAATGGACTGGACATGTAAGAACAACAAAGACTGTCATACTTGATAAAAATAAATAAATAGATAATACTTACACTATTATAACAGCTACATAACCTACAAAATTATAATAAACTTAGGCACATGAACATAAGATAAGTTTTCTGATTTTATAACGACAATAATGCTGATGAAGCAGTTTTTTAAAGATAGGGAGTGATTTGGCACGTCTGATATCCAGGAGGAGAGCATTCCATAGACGGGTCGCTTGTATACAAGCGACCCAATCAAACAAGCGACAAATCTTACACCGTATACGTTGTAAGATTTGTCGAAAAAAGTGGTAGTGCGGGCAAGGACTTTTAAGATGAGGTTTTCAGAGGAACGCATACAGAGAGAGTGAGAGTTAGAAAGGGATTCAAAGCGCTCCTTGATATAGGAATATATAAGAGCCGCGCGTAACACACGTAATACATAACAAACAATACAGGTAACCAACTCCTTTAGATTTTTGACAATTTATTTTGTACCAAGAAGGTAACCGTTACTGTATATCTTGCTGATAAACTCAATCTAGTTTAGTTCCTTCCTTCAATATTAAGTAACTCTAATGTGTTGTGTCAAATAAATAATTTCATTTAATTTTATTTCATTTCTTCGAGATAAACAATGTCCTTAATAAGCACTTGTTTTGGCCTTTTTTGCTTGAGCTTTTTATAATATTTGAGATCACTATCTAGAAGAAAATGGAAAATGAGACAAAAAAAATGCAAATAAGTTAAACCAAATAATAACGTACATACCTATAACTTTATTCAAGCATTTTCATATTTACATGACAAAGACTTTTTTTTCGAATATAACTTCTTATGAAAAAAAATTGAAGTCCAGTTTAACAAAGATCCATACAGAGATTTTTTGACTTGAATTAAATTTACATAAAACAAGAATAAAGTTGAATGGTTCTTTTATCGTCAGGCACTCAAATCTAATGGTCTCCAGATAATACAAAGTTGGACCCAAGTAGCACGCTATCAAAATGTATACTTAGTTTTAAGTTAAAAAGCGTTTACAGTTGATATCTTTTTCAAATTCTATTTTATTCAGTTGCTACCAGTATTTTTTTTGCTACTCCCTGCAGTGAGCTCAAATGTTTTAATTGTAAATACTAGTACTACTAGTAAAGGTTTAACGTTTAATTTTTTTATGTTTTCAGTTTAATTATTTTACAATTAGAAACACTACAAACAAACAATTTGTTTTAGTAATTTGAATATTTCGTAAGAAGCTCTCATGTTCTGAGAGATGCGCACGTGTCTAAAATCGCACTCACCCTGAAAAAGTCCTTTGGACGAAATGTTGGTGTTCTAGTAACACAAATAATGTTCCTAGTTAACCTATTTACATCTGTAATGAATTTGTTTCGAACCTATTTAAAGTCATAGAAGATTATTTTATTTCTTATTTATTTAACGTTAGCTCATTAATGCCCATTTAACCCCAGCCCATTTATTTCTGCAAAAAGGCCTCCCTATCTTTCTTCTACTCCCCACGATATTGGCTACAGTGAGTCAGTAAGGCATAAAATAATTTACTTCTTCTCGCCACTTTCGCTATGCTCGGCCACCAAGTCATAGAATACCTACTAAAAATAAAAAGTTGAGAGGTGTCAAGGGACACCCGGATGGAACGAAGTTCCTTTCTATAAGAGAGAGAGAGAGAGACAGACAGAGAAACATGCGCACCCGTCAAAAAGTGTCGTTACAACTTTTCGTGAGATTTGTTTCCGTCCAGCCCCCTTTCACAACGCGCGATAAGGAACGTAATTCCAAAAATATTCAGGGTCGCCTACGTCAGATTTTATCAAATTGACTTTTCAAGTCAAGCGTGTTAGCTCTGGAACGAAATTTTAATGATGACATTTCGAATAAGGAACTCTTGCTTTTGTTCGAAACTTCGGTCAAAAGAATCTTGAATTTTAAATCTTTGGAGTTTTGTTAGAACGATGTGTTATTTTAACGGTAAAGAGATTTTTCTATATTTCTGAGTAGGTGTTTTAACGGAGCTTAAAAAAGCTGTGAACTTCGTTATCCTTAAATATCGTTATCGAAGAATAATTTTAATTATTCTTGATCGTAGATAGTTTATTCAGGATCTCAACTCATCGTAGATATTTCTTCAAGTCCGTATTTCCAATTAGAAAGTGACTATTTCAGAAATAGACTATACAGGGCGTCCCACGGATATGCCACATGGAGGAAAGTATGTTGAATATTGTAGATGGAACATTTTACTGAAAGAAGACATTATTTGAATTTAAAAAAACAATTTTAACTTATATAGATATTTAAATAATTACATGGTTGATCCGGGAATCGTGTCCAAGAGTCCTGTGAGGTTTTATGTTTGTTACTCCCCATCCTTTCAACTAACTAAAGCCAAAAATCTAATCGATTTGTTGTGTAGTTAGGGCGTGAAGAAAGGACAAACAAACAAATAAAGTATAGATTTAACCCAATGTTATCATAGAATTTGTAACTATTTTTAAAACTATCTGTTATACATATTTTTTAGTTTTAGTTTGTTACTATATGTCTTTACCAATATATTGTTTTTCTGTATTTCTATTAACATCATCATCATCAGCCTATAAATCGTCATCCTACCTGGTCGGAGGGCGTCCTACACTACTTTTGCCGAGTCGCGGTCTCCACTCAAGAACACGTTTACCCCAGCGGTTGTCGGTTCTTCTCGAGATATGGCCAGCCCACTGCCACTTCAGCTTGCTAATCCTTAGAGCTATGTCGATAACCTTAGTTCTCTGTCGGATGTATTCGTTACGAAATCTATTAACACCTTCACTGCAATCACCGTTACGCCTGCCAACCGTGTGATGGTAATAACAAGACCCTTTTTCTGTTTGAGGAAGGTTAATTCTTATATTATATATAATTTTAAATAATTCTATACTAGCTCAATAAATAATAAATAAATTGAGTCAAGATAGTTTTAAGACATAGAAAAATTACATCTTAACAAAAGCAAATAGTCTGTCTTAAAACTATTGTGACTTTTCTCGCTCGTCTGCGCTCAGCCTTAAAATTTGGCGCCGATTTCACGTCACATTATAACAAATCCTTTTTTGTTTATTCTTCCTTTTTGTTCTGATCATGGTACTCCAGCTTCATTATCTCTCGGAATCAGCGGCGAGTTAACCCCTTACTGCATGGCATGACATATCGGGCATCACTTTGGCGCCGATTTCACGTTATGGCGGACGGACGTGATGTCATTACTGTGATAAGCACAAGTTTATACTTACCTGAGTTGATCCAGAGCAGTTGTGCTCTCTAATTATTCGTGTTTTATTTTTTTTATTAATCTAATTCAAAAGGAGGAGTTTCTATGCTCGGTTTTTTGTTTTTTATGTCCGCCCCGGCTCCACAGACGTATATTCTATAGCATATGTAAATCAGGGATAATGTAGGATTCTAAGAAATTTTCAAATCGGTCCAAGGTTTTCGGCGCCTATTCAATTAAAAAAAAAACAACCTTCTTTCTTCTTTCCTCTTTATAATATAAGTATAGACTTGCTTCTGCCCGCGTATTATTGTGATAATAAGTAGTCTATTATCTAATATAATGTATGTTCTATGTGTACAATCACAAAAAAAAAAATACAATACAATATCTTTATTGACAACACCAAGTTATAGGTCAAGTAGGTATCAAGGTAGGTAGGTACATAATTTATAAATAACAATAATTATATTTCAGTCATAACACAAACAAACATTATTATAAAAAATAATAATTAGAAATACACAATTTAGGTATGCATTTATATTGATTATTTGATTATCATTAATAATGTTACCTAACAGATTGGTAGTTCGTAAAACTCTTTTATAGAGTAGAACGAGTTTTCGATTAGCCACTTACGTAGCCTTGATTTGAAGGCCGTCGTGGAGGTTGCATCCCTTCTGATTGTGGCCGTACTTGCACCGAATCTAAGTTATTCCCTTGCGATCTATGAGCGTACCAAGTCTAAATCAAACACCAATCTTAGAGGTAAATCACGCTCACTCAACAATCCTCTTGATTTCGAAGGCAAAAATGAATATATGTGTGAGATGACAAGCACAAACATAATTATGGCTTTAGTTCTTTTAAGCATACGATCGCACGAATACGATAAAAAAAATGAGACGTATTTGTCGCATTTTATGGCTACACCTCATTTGTGTTTACTTATTCTAAGCCTTTTTCGTATACTTCAACCTCAACCGTCTATAAAGGTCCACTGCTGGACGCAGCCCCCCCCCCCTGATAATCACGTTATTACCTTTTATCTCATGGGGGGTAATGGTGGGGATCGCAGTTCGGTGGTTGACCTATTCCGCAAGAGGCGCTGCTACCCGCCCCCGGTGTATGTCCCTTAGTCGCCTCTTACGACACCCAACTTGAAGAGATGGTTGGGTGGTGCAAATTTTAAGCCGGCACCACACGGTTTTTTGTATAAAGACGCCAAAATGGTCTCGATTACAATAATCGTAATCTTATTGTGTTTTCACATTTAAGTCGTTGCCAAGAAACCAAATTATCTATCTTTCTCACGTACAGAAGCCAAAGGTTTTGGGACCTGATTATATCGTTATTTCATCCGTTCAAAGGGCGTTGAATCACCACCATATGTTACCCCCGATAAAGGGTTTACGTTTTATTATTGGCCATTTTTCTCCTATTTTTCATGATTTAACAGACCTTTAGTTGAAATAAATTGGTTTATTCCAGTTCAAGAGCTTTTGTTAGAAAAAAAGGTAACGTGGTCTTTAAATTTACGTTTTGGGGATTTTTTATGCATTGCCGAATTAAAAATCAGTTTTCTGTAAAAACTAGTTTGTAGCGTTTCGGTGAACACTATTTTTTGGTTCTCACTAAATATATTTAGAATTTTGCCATTTGTGTCGCTTTTGTTTTTGAGACAAACGTTTGCTGGTCTATGAAATTACAGGCACGTTTATAAGTCGATCTTGGACTGTCTAGAACACAATTAGACTATATTTGATATATGCCTAGAGCTTAAAGTTACTAACTACATGATGGGCCGAAATTTGACTACAAAGAAGAAAAAATACTTAGGACCCATTGCCTAAGGTGGCCTTTTGTTTTTGCATGTACAGGCGATGTGAAATACATCACCATGTAATAAATAAATAAGGATGGACAAGTCACACTGTATTGACAAAGCCAGAGCTTGTTCTATGGGTATTATGTAACTGTTACACTTATACAATGCATAGATACAATACATATTAATATATACAGAAACATCCATCAGCAGTTACATATTATATCTGCAGATTATACAAACATATTTTCCGAGGCGAGAATCGAACCCACAACACAACCTCCTGTATCGCAGGTGGAACCCGCTGCGCCACATAGATTCTCATGTGTTGTCTTATGTGTTCATATTCTGAAGTAGAATAATATTATATTGTTTCTGTCTACCGTTTCATTTTAATAAAATTATTAATACATTTTATTGCCAAAAAAACTACATCTATCTATCATACTTATATAGCTCTACGTCTCACGCGTTCACTACTGTGTGGAGACTAAAGCTGTGGAGGAGTACATCAAACGGAAAACGGGACTCTCGATGCGCGTCGAAAAGCTGGACTCTCGCCATAATGTGAGCTTCAATTCATTTATGGTCAGAGTTCCAACTCAACATCTCTCGACCTACTTAAGCGCAGACTACTGATGACTACTGGCCGCCTGCAAGGAGACACCGCTGTGCACCGTCGCCAGCTGACACTCTGATTGCGTCATTTACACGTCGTCGCCGTATTCACAGAAAAACGTGTCATTAGTTAAGTTTTTAATGTTTTATGTATGTTAGTTTTAAGGTATATATTACTATGGACTGTAGCATAAGTTAAATAAGATCTGTAACTTTTCTATGGTCTGAAATAAATGATTATTATTATTATACTCTCGTCATTCGTACTAAACGTAACTTTAGTCATTGAGCAGGTTTGGATAACTTCAATGTTTCCTCTGTAGGTGGAGCTATTGACGGTAGAGTGGTAAGAGGTCCCAAAGAGATATTCGCCTAGGCACGTGATCCATTTCGTTGCTTAGTTGGTTAGAGCGCACCCGTACTGAGGGTGAGGAGTACTGAGGTGCGGGTTCAATTCCTGCCGAAATCGAAATTTTAGGACATTATTAAATTTTCATAGAAAATTGCCCCAGTGCGAGTTACTATAAATAAAATAAATAAAAAATAATGCTGGACAGTTCACGCAGCATTATCTAGCCCCAAGCTAAGCAGAGCTTGTGTTAAGGGTCCTAGATAACTGATAATACGTAATATAATACAATACATAGATAGATATTTTTAATTATATATAGAAAACGACCAGAAAACCATGAACAAATGTTTGCAGATCGTACACACATTTGTCCCGAGGCGGGAAACGACCTTCGCCCACCGCGCCACAGAGGTCTCGTCTATAAAACAACAATCCTATGTCTTTATCTCGTTGTTTAAACAGTCTTAAACGCGCACGATCAGATACTCATTTCTTAAACGGTCTAAACAATTCATGTGATTTAACTGTAATAATTTAAAGATTATGAACCCAATAATAACTCAACCCAAGAATGCGGCAAGTCTATTCATCATTGGAAACTTCGAAACAAGTTGGACACTTGAAAATGAATTGAGTTATAAAAAGTACCGCCTTCCTTAACCATTCTCTCCAATTATCAGAATTAGTATTTGCCTCGAGTTTGCTCCCTTGAGCTCGATAATTCTTACTTCTCTGTTTGTTGGGATGCTACTTTGACCCTTAAGTCCAAGGTATTTAGGATGATTTATACAGTGTCCGAAACTTGTAAAAGAAGTAACCTACCTATTTCAATGAAAATCATACCTGGGAAAGGTATTGGGGTGTTTTCGATGAGCATGGAACGTTTTTCCGACCGTTTACGAAGGAAATCAAACAAGTGCGTTGAGGGCAAATGGTTACTTTGAAAGCTGTCGAAATCCAATTCCACTATCTTCTGAAAATGATAGGATCAATAAATCGGAGAAAATCAATGGTCTTTTACCACCTACCAATTTTGGCAGTTACCTAATATACATAATCCATGTTTTTAATGTAAACATGGTAGACATTTTTTTAACAATCGTTTTAGGTTTTTAATTAGTGGATTCCTAGAATAAAATAATCTTTAATTACATCAGTAAATGTACCAAAAATAAAAAAAAAATGTATTTACCGAATTATACCAGACAAATACAAAACACGTCTCATCACATATAGTGATGATAATTTCGATATTTTTATCCTTTTTTTTTGCAAAAATATTTTAAATAGAAATATTTTTGTTATCTAACTTTAATAGTTTTGTTTTAAAAATAGTTTTGATGTCTAATTTTAATAATAACTCGGAATAGTTTCTCAAAATCAGTCTCTATGCCTATTCTCTATAACGAGCCACTTCGCGAGAAAAAGCTGTATAACCATAAAGTGGTGTCTAGAAACTCTTGGTTATGATAAAGTTTGACGAACGACCTCGAGGCTGTGTGATGCTTTAACTTTTTGTGTCAGTTTTCTGTTGTTGGAGTGAAGTTGTTTTGTTGAAGACAGTAAAAGGGTAGAATAGGGAGAAAAATATACCTAGCTATACAAGAAAGTCAAAGTTTAGAGCATAAGCACAATTACTATGCTGGGTTGAGGACGGGAAGTTAAAGAAACGTGTCGTGCCGCACCGAAGTTTTAAGTGAATACTTCGAACTTTATTTAACTTAAATTGTTGGAATTAAATAGCAAAATTAGTTCACCTCACCTCAACAGCCTATAATGTTCCACTGCTGGACGCAGGCCTCTCCCTGAAAATTAGTTCACGTATTTATAAATGAACGCTGGATCTGTTTAGCTTGGGGTTAGATGATGTAATGAAACTTTAATTAGGAATATAGAAATAAGAAGTTCAATTAAAAGACTACAGGCCAGCGTTGGACGCTCCCCACTGACCGCATCAGACGATTTTTTTGAATGTAATGTCGGATGGTTCATTGACGACCGCATCAGACGGTTGACCGCATCAGACGAATTTTTTGAGCGCATAGCGGATGGTTTATCGACGATAACCGCAGCAACCGGATTGCCGACTCAATCGCCATTTACAAATACCTTTCAAAATTGACATTCGGATTTTCGTAGCATATGGGTTCGAATTTTGTATGAATGAGACTGGCTACCAAGCGTGGAACGCTGGAGGGGAGGGAAAGCGGATAGAGCAAATTAATTCACCTATGTAGGATCTTTTCTTTCGGAATTCTTTTCGAATGGGGCCGGCGGAGGGCTTGAGGGCTTGTGACTAGATATTGTTTTAAGTAATTAACACTGAAGAAGTTTTATTTTGTAATTTTAAATACCTACAGAAGATTCTGTAATGACCAAAATGGTTCCTTATTATTTCATTTTAATGATTGGGTAGATATTGTTTTAATTAATTAACATTTTGTAATTGTAATAATTGTAATTTTGAATACCTACACTTTCATTACACATACTTTTATGTACTTATGTACATAAAATTACAATTATTACAATAGATAATTTTTTAATAAAGTTTTCGTGTCAATATAGTAAACATTATTACATTCTCTCGTCTAAATACAAGTTAGCAAACTTAGTTAGAGCGAGGTGTCATAATCTTTGACCTGAAAGGTTTTTAACAAGTAGGGATTACGTACTAAACAGAAAAGTAACATAGCTATGTAATATTAAGTAGATTGTAAGTTCCTACTCTGTAAACCTATTTCTATAAATAAATATATTATTATTATTATTATTATTGTTTCCTTTTCCATTTTCTTCTACATTTTTAGCCAAGGGCCTGCAGTTACAATTAAGTTTAGCCGGCTAAAGATAGAAGAAACTAACATTAACACCTCGTCGAAGATAAACCTAGGTTTAGCCGGCTAATCTTAAGTTTATGTTCACACCTACCTTTAGCCGTCACACATACACACTAGACATACGTTGATTGTTTCTTTACACAATTCACAAAATCATAAATAAAAAAAAAGACATTTTCAAAAAACTCAGTTATGTACATCGTAAATTGAACTCTAAGATTTAAACAGAAAGAAGCCAAATACTTACTAGGTGGGTAGATAAATGGTTTGGGAAACCATAACTCGGTCTGACATAGGAAAGTTTTGCGATATCGATACGCAAGGCCCCCTTGGGGTTCTGGAAGCCTTAGGAATATTCGTAAACAATAAATATCAGCTTAGATACAACCTACGCAGTTTATTTTATGGTAAAAGAAAAAAATCTTTCGTTTCTAGCGCTGTATTGTATAAATGATATGTATAGGTATGTCCATAATCCCCATGCTGGGCATGCAGGTTGGGGATCGCAGTTCGGTGGTAGATCTGTTCCGCGGCACTAATGCCTACCTCCCGGCCGGTATGACCCGTAGTCGACTTTTACGACATCCCCGGGAAGAGTTGGGGTGTGCCGAACCTCATGGCATACTACGGTGGGATAAAAAGTCCCAATAGTTCTATCAATGTACAAAGTTCGCGTTACATTTGTTCAGTTTAGGTACTACAGAATTAGAGTAGGAATGGTCAGAGCAAATATCCAGAAAGAGAATCAATAACGGTTTTTATCGAACCATGATAAAAGTTAGATCCGTATTATAAAAACTTGATCAGTCATCGTTCTAACCTTGAGTGACCTTTATACCATAGAAAATCGGTAATCAAGCATAAATCCTGTAGGTACTAGACTAATGTTGCCTGAAATAAACGATTTTATTTTTATAATTTTTTTATATATAAATCCATGACTTAGAAAGATTCACAATAGCCTTAGATAATTAATAATCTTTAAATTCGTCTAAGAAATGAAATAAGTTCCCAAAAATTTTCGACTTCGGCGGGACTCGAAAACTCTCGACTCGTCAAACGAAGTAAATATAACTTTAGTCTTTGAACATTAGAAACTTTAATGTTTTCTCTGTAGGTGGAGCCACCGGCGCTAGAGTCTGTAAGAGGTCCCAAAGATTTTCGACGAAAACCGACTGAGACTTCGTGGCTTAGTTGGTTAGAGCGCACCCGTACTAAGGGTGGGGCGCGGGTTCGAGTCCCGCCGAAGTCGAATTTTTTTGGGAACTTATTTCATTTCTTAAAGATGCCCAGAGTGCGGGTAAGCACTATAGCAAAAATCTTTAAATTTGTCGTTGAAAAGCCCATCAAAAATCCCAGAGATTTCAAAGAATAACTCCTCCCCAACTTCGACTTGCCACCGAGCTAAACTAGCTGAGCTGGAAAAGATGAACATAGCTCTGGGCACAGAAATAGAAACATAAGTCCCATTCATTACAATTCCAGGCAGACTCACGGGTGAGTTATTATAGTGCTGGAGCCTGTGGCGTAAGATTTGAGAACCAAAAATGTATCTTATAACGACGTTTGCGGTCAAAAACTTACTTTAAAAATGAACTCGAGCAATTATGAAAGCTGTTAAAAGTTGTAATTTTTATTAGTGAGTAAGTACCGAAATAGAGAATGAAGAGATCGGATCACTAAAGTCGCTGACCCGCCGACACGTTGACAACACATTTTTGGCTGCATAAAAATAATTACGCTGAAATTTTGCACAAACTCCGCCAGGCTAGTCCAATAAGCCTCTTTGGAAAAGGAAAATGAAAGTTTTAGATTTGTTTTCGTGCAAGACCAAGTCTTATTTCGCTCGCAAAAGATTACCGTTTGCACGAATACGAATCAGAAACGTCAATTTCGTTTCAACGAGTTTGGTCCTAGGTTCGTCGATGTGAAAAGTTTATAATATGCTGATGACAACTTTAAAAGAAAGAATAAAAGCAATGAAAGCTGTACAATATTTCAAATGATTGATAGTCATATCTGATATTTTCTCTGTAACGGCAATCAGTTTATCAGTCATAGTACCCATAACACAAGCTCTGCTTAGCTTAGGGCTTGATAATGCTGTATGAATAACCCAGCAGCGGCTCTGTTCACTGAACGTGTCTACAGTTATGAAATCTTAGGCGCTGCGTAAACGTAGATACTTTTAGTTTCCAGTTACCGACACCGAACATTTGAGTACGTGTTAAGTGGGAGCAACTGGACATAAAAAATGTCTACGTATGCGCAGGGAGTGAATGATTTCAGACTGGTTCTGAATAAAGCAAAAATAATCATCCGTAGTTTGTATCTAACATAGTGTCCACGTTTGCACAGCGCCTTAATCTCTCATCCCCGAATACTCAAACGCATCTCAGATGTAAGTGCGTCTCAAGTGACGAATTTATAACACATTTTCATTGAAAACTGTCAAAAAATCACGACTTGAGACGTGCTTAAATCTGAGTTGCGTTGGAGTATTCGGGCGTTAGTCACCTACCATAAGTATGCAGTAAATTTTACTAAAGAAATTAATTCTTAAGCCAATTGGTGTCTCAGTGCTGGGATGATGACAACGATGAAGTTGTGCTTGATGAAAATACGCCCTCTCTGGTACACTATAATGAAATAATATCAACCTTACTCTCCTGTTCTACAATTCTTATATTCCACTCTGTGCGACGCAGAGCACGAGCTTCGGGAGGCGTTTTGCAAAATGCAAGACGGGGTGAAATAAGGAAGTTTTATGTTGGGTTCACGCATCTTTTTAGGGGGAAATGAGTAGAAATGTGAACGCAACCAGTTTTTATTAGCATTAGTGTTTTAACATTTTGTAGTTGGTGTGGTTTTTCTTCTACAACGCTAACTATTTACGACCTCTGAGGCGCGGTGGGCGAAGGGCCGCCTGAGACGCAGGAGGTTGCGGATTCGATTCTCGGCTATGGGACAAATATTTGTATAATCTGCAGGTATTTGTTCCGGGTGTTCTGATCCTTTTGTATATATAATAAAAAAATATTTCTGTAATGTATTGTATTATGTTAAGTAAATATGACGTGTTATTCCTGTAATTAACGAAATAAATGATTATTGATTATGTATATCAGTTATCTTATCGGAAAAAGTTTTGCGAGGAATTGGTACTTAATATTTTCATCAAAACTTAAAGTACTTTATTTCCTTTAGACCTTACAGGACTCTTGGATATGTAACAAAACTCAGATTAAGTAAAAATTTGGAAATAAAGTGATCACTTTGATTTTTTGTTCACTTCAATCTTTTAACGGTTAAGTAAAGAGAACAAGAAACCTTTACCTTATTAGGATGTTAGTTTTCGAGTTAAAACAAAACGCCTGAATTTATTATTTATCAGTTCTCCAGTGGTCAGCTTGTTCTAATATAAGCAATTTTTGAGCACTGTGTGAAAATACTGACATCTATTCTATCTATACTAATAATATAAACGCGAAAGTGTGTTTGTTTATTTGTTTGTTTGTCCTTCCTTCACGTCCTAGCTAAGCTACCAATCGACTTGATTTTGGGCATTGAGTTAGGTACTTGAAAGGATGGAGTAATTTTAAGTACTTTATCCCATACATCAGTTCCCAAGGAATAGAAACAACCTTAAACATCGCGTGCGAAGCCGTGAACAGCAGCTAGTAGGAAAATAAATTAGGGTTTTTTTTCTCAGAATATTATATGGACTGGCATCATCAACAGGGGGGATTGCCAAATAAAGTTATTGACTGGCATCATCCACAGGGGGATTGTCAATAATAGAAATTCTTTAGTAGGTTAACGCATTCACTGACACGGCGTAGGGTAAATCATGTTTTACGTGTTAAGGCCCATACCGGACCCAAAGTGGCGCCGCCACCTAATTTATGTTATTATTCCGTTTAACAAAAGAATTTTCAAAAATCCTTCTTCCAGTTTGTGATACCTATCATAAGCTTTTTTTTAATGCCTCTGTAATAGTTTTATTCTATTTAGTTTAGGAAGAGATACGAAGTTGCCCTTGGTGGCCACCAAAATCTATTTTCGTCTTCCTAAACTAAATAGAATAAAACTATTACAGAGGCATTAAAAAAAGCTTATGATAGGTATCACAAACTGGAAGAAGGATTTTTGAAAATTCCTTTGTTAAACCGAATAATAACATAAAGTAGGTGGTGGCGCTAGTTTAGGTGCTGTATGCGCCTTAAAATAAGTCACTGCATTTTCTGTGTTGTCGGCTTTTGGCACAGATTTATAAGTTTAGTACTAAAGTACTTTTGGGCGGCGGACCAAAGTTCCACTGAGAATCTTTATCACCAAGTTCTTGTGAAGTATGACGTCAAAACAATTGCAATGACAATAAAAAAAAAATTGAAAGGAGCCAAGGAGTGTTTCAAATCTCGTACGTCGGTTAAATTGTCTTCGTTCCGGTGTTTTTTATGGTTCCGTACCTCAAAAGGAAAAAAGGAACCCTTATCGGACTTTGTTATCCATCTGTCTGTCTGTCAACCCTCTTTTCTCAGAAATGCGTGGAGGTATCGAGTTGAAATTCACATCATATCAGGTTCGTAACTTTTTGGAGCCGCGATATACCTAAAAATTAAACTTCTAAGTCAACCTAATCAATAGTTACAGGTGCAAAACATTTACAGTTCTTCTCGCTGACCTGAATAATCATGCAATTTGAAAAGAAGCAAGGTCTTAATAGCACAAGTAAAGGATAAAATCTCAATACCGTTTTTTAATAACCTTTACGTAATTGAAATTAAATTAGTTTCGTGAACTGTGCGTCTGAGTCGATTGCTTTGCTTACGAGTACAAGTTTTTACGGAACCCTTGATGCGAGAGTCCAACTCACACTTGAAGATTTTATTTTTATTACCTTCTTTTCATCCGGTGAAAACTAATTTCTGTAAAAAAATCCCTTCCTGGCTATCCCCTAGCGTTACCCTGAGGACGTAAATTCGCCGTTGGACCATTCTCACATAAATTACACCGGCGGGTCCATTATTCAAACTCCACTTTCAAGCGCTGTTCCGCTAACTTGGAAAGAATTAGGGACCCTATTTTGGTAAATATTTAGTTTGAGGAATCCATAATGTAAATTTGTGTTTGTTCGTCAATACTAACACCCACCTTATTTTTCGTATTTACAACGAGCTGAGCTCTATGGCGCTCATTAGGGGAGGCCTAAGTCCAGCAGTGGACTAGCATAGGCTAATGATAGTGAAAGAAGAAATTACAAATCCATGGATTTTTTTTGCGGGAAAATAATTCTCTTCCAAAATAAAAAAAATAAAGTTTTGACATCAATGACCGCCAGAGAAAATTTCACTATACTAGAGTCGTTTTGGAGAAAAGCCAAAAAACCTTCAGACATAAACATTTCATGGTCTCTTTGGTTAGTACAATTTTCAATCTCATATTATTTTTTCGTTTTACATTACAATCATACACTTTAATTTTATTTATTAGTTCATACAGATTTAAAAGACAGTTGCCTAATTAGATTAGATGACTCCCGTTAGATCCATTAACAAGACCCATCATGGATCTAATTCTAATTCTAAATGGGGGAACTGGGATCTGCACTGACATCTCGCATAGGAGTGTATTGTGCATTATCTCCCTGCCTAACCAGGCCCTAACCAGCCCAGCTCCTTGAAGTACCGGAGCAGGACTTTTGGAGATTGACAGCTTCGTTTCAGCTTTCCTATGGGTGTGGACAGGTTTGATGTCTCTATGAGACTTTTCAATCCCGTTTTCTGTCTGGCCTCCTCTGTGGCCGCGCAGTGTACCTTTGGCTCCTGTACCCTGTTGGCTCCTGTCTTAAAGAGATGGTGGTTAAGCTCACAGTGGCCTGTGATGATACCCACCATTGTTCATAACTCCTCACGGCTCATCTTAAGCATCGTGTTTGTTGTTTTCCTATCTTTGAAAGGAAATATTGTTTTAGTGTGTTTGCAGTCTGTTCGACGTTCCCATAGGTTTTGGTGTTCCTTTTCTGAGTTAAGTTTTAGTCTGTTTTTGACTTCGGGTTTAAGAGACTGATGTCCTGTTTTGTTGGGATGAGTCTCGCTTTTTCTCCTTTGCTAGTCTGTCTGCATTTATGTTTCCTGGACAGGATCGACTCTCTGTCCACTGTATGCTGACTTTACTGTGTTCTGAAAGTTTTTGTAGAGCGTTGTGACATTCTACAATTGATTTTGATCTCGTTTCTGTCCTTTTGAGTGCATTTATTAGTGCAGCGCTATCAGTTTTAAAGACCTTCATGGACGACCCATCATGGATCTATCAAGAACTTTACAAGAACTTACTATTCTCAGTAGAACCATGATAGACCTACAGAGGAAACATAGAAGTTATCCAAACCTGCCCAATGACTAAAGTTACGTTTAGTACGAATGACAAGTGGTGTCGTATTGCTTTAAACTTAGGTTGACGACCGATGTGGCGAAGGTCTGCCTGCGACGCAGAAGGTTGCGGGTTCGATTCCCGCCTCGGGACAAATGTGTGTACGATCTGCAGACATTTGTTCAGGTCGTTTTCTTCTATAATAAAAAATATGTATCTATGTATTGTATAATATTATGTATATCAGTTATCTAGTACCCATAACACAAGCTCTGCTTAGCTTGGGGCTAGATAATACTGTGTGAATTGTCCAGCATTATTATTATTATTAGGTTTTTCCTTTATAGTGCGTTACTCACACTTGGGCAATTTTCTACGAATATTGCCCCAGTGCGAAATAAAAAATAAGTAGACGCCCAGACCTAGATTAAATTCATCCGAATAAACATAACTATCTTCTTGTCTAAATAAAGCTTTGCTAACTCGCTGCGAATATTAAAACATCGCTGGCAAAGGCAGAAGTTGGAACTGAACAATCCCGTCAAAACTACACTTTGTTACAAAAATATAAGGTTGATTCTTGCTTGGCAAAATAATTCAATCATGCTCTTGTAGTTTCAGCTTTTCGAGATATTGTAATCTATTGGTTTTGTTCGCAAATTTGTAAAGTTATGAAGCTGTGTTCATTTTGAACTTTAGCAGGGAGGAAATTATGTTGGTTTTCCTATTTCGTTTACAACGTGATCTAAATGTAAAGTACATACCTACATAATAATTATACTGACTATAACGTTTAACTTACGTGTGAACTTACTAACCTTTATCCTTTAACTTATAGCCACGCCTTCAAACTAAACACACAAAACCCTGATCGGCCGAGTGATTTCGGTAAAATATCCCATTCAATTGATCGCCATCCGGGGAGACAGGGTGTAAGCTATTTCGGTTCCTATCATTTATGTAACAAAAATAAATACATAGAATTTTCGACGAATTGTCGACGACGCAGTAAACGTCAAAATATCACAAATGTCAAATCAATTATAATGTTTTTCTTTTTACATTACACCTCGTACTAATGTTACTCTCACTTGACTTTGTTTTGCTCGACTTCGTTGCGCATTGCAAAGTATTGAACTGTTTGTAAATTTGAATCAAAATTGCTGAAATCGAGCCAAAAAAAGGGTAAGTGTGAGTAAGTAACAATTGACTTTTTCTTACGTTAAATCTTGACGTTGACGTTACAAATTCCGTCGTCGAACGACCCCCATCCCGCCAAAAAATTGTATGCATTTTCTGAGTACCAGTACCAACCCAATGGTCATGTGTTATTATTTAAATAATCCATCCTTAATGTTTTCTTAGTATAAGTACTTCATATCTAGTAGGTACTAAATAAGTAGTCTTATGTTTATATCTATGTACTAAAGTTTAATTTGTGTGTTGTGTTGTGTCAAATAAATATTTTTCTTCTTCTTCTTCAGTACCATATTGGAAACCGAAATCGTTTATGACATTTCTCCCCGGATGGCCCATTCAATGGGAATGGGATATTTTACCGCAATTACTCGGCTGGGCTTAAACGAGTTATAGTGGTTTTATACGTATTTATTGGTTTTGTAGCTAATATATTGACAATTTCCCATCCATCCATCCATTAGAAAAATATATCAAGATTTATTTTTTTGGTTGCCTGAAAGAAATCGCTTCTAAGCTATAAGGCCACCCATTGAACTTATATGTTTAATGTCTATGTCTTATTTTTTTGTGGTGTACAATAAAAAGTTTTTTATTGTATTGTATAAAAAAAAATTGTTATTTATTTCTGAGCCCGCTAAGATAAAATTTAACCAAAAAACTTTATACCAAGATCATATATTTTAAGTTTGCTATCTACCTACGTACTTATCTCTAGCAAGCTAGAAGCTGTACAATTAAGTAGTTTAAAATTTAAACTGCAAGGAAGTTTTAACTTTAGATATAATTATATTAACTACCCATTCAGTACCCATTGAACTTTAGGCTAAGTTTTCTAAGTTATGCGATTACGTAATAAGATTGGTTCTATCATCGCATTACGTAGTTAAACCTACACAAATGACTTGATAAGGTCGATTTAGTAGTGCAGATATTTTACACTGGAGACTAAAAACTGAGCAATGAACTATTATAAAAATTATAAGAAAGTATAATGATGAAATGAAATAACAAGTCGGTAAAATCGGAAAAAAATATAAAGCATACTACCAATTATAAGAAAGTAAAATAATGAAATGAAATAACAAGTCGGTAAAATCGGAAAAACTATAAAGAATACTCGAGAGCTGGTGAGTATCTGGCACAGCTCATACGCATTGTCATAATGCAAGGCAATGCAGCCAGCGTATTGGGCACGCTTCCGACTGGTATTGATATGGATCAGTTGAGCTACCTGTAGATTATTTGCAAGTCTGCATTCAGCTTATTTTTTTTAATTGTAAATACTAGTTTAAATGTAATTCTATTATTTGATTGTGTTTTTCTTTGTTAATAAAGTATTTACTAAGTACGCAATAAATAACAAATTGAAAACTTATGAAGTTTGCAATTTGTAATTTTTTTTGTTATATATACAACAAAAAATGATAAAACAAAAATTCAGTTCCAAAAACCCGGGTTTTAAATCAGTCATAACAATTTCATAACTTACTCAAAAACATAACCCTTAATAGTGAAATGAAATTTATCGGGCAACTGGTTGACGTTTGCTATTTGATTGCTTCTCGATTTCTCTCGAATATAAACAAAAGTTTTTAAACAAATAAAACCGTAAAGTTTGACTATTCAATTTCATCGATAAGTTGACCGCTTGTCAAAACCTACATAGTTTCCACGTCCATAATTTTAATGAGTTAACGTTGAGTATAATTTGCTGGAAAATTCAATATCTGCTCACTTTATTTCAGTTGCAAAATGATGCTCTCTATTATCAAACGTTTCCTCGTCACCGAAGACTTTTTCGAGTGCAATTTAAAATTTCTTTTTCTCACTGGATTATGGCCTGACGAAAATCTTACAGGACTTCGGTTGAAATTGTATAAAATCTACGAACACACTCTCACTATGTTCATGATAATTTTCTTCATCATATCAGGGATCAGCACCGCTCGTTGCACCGACATAATCAAATTCCTCTCTAACATCGACAAAAGCGTCGTCTCCTACAACTTCTTCTTCAAAGTCATCTGTTTTACCATCAGACGCGAGAAAATGAAGCTTTTGATCAACGATATCATCACTTCTGGCGACAATGTGACTGATAAAACTAGAGACAACATGATCAGACTAGTTGTCACTGTTACATTTCTTAGTTCTTCAGTTATAATGATTTTCAGCTTGATAGGATTGATAAATAACGAAATGACGATTGAAGCTTGGATGCCCTTTGATCCATATAAAAGTAGGATGAACCTTTTAGCATCTGCTCAGATCCTATTTTTCTTATACGCAGTCCCGTTTATATTACGGGCTATGGCAATGGAGGGTATGGTTTGTAGCCTTTTGTTATATTTATGTGATCAACTAAAAGACTTACAGAAGAGGATTCGAGGGCTGAAGTACACGAAAGCGAATGAGAAAACAATGAGAGAGGAGTTGAAGAAAATTGTAAGGAAACATATTCGGCTAGTAAGGTAAATATTACATCTTGTTATAATCATTTGACTAGTCTTCGGTATATAGGCTTTGACCTAGTGCACCATGTAACCTGGGTTCTTTAGCCATTACTATAGAAATTGTTTTTTTTCAAGCTGACTAAACCAAAAACCTACTAAGTAGTAACTTACGGTCACATACAATCTCGTCAAGTTTTATCGGAAACAGATTGTCTCAATAAGAGAAACACGGCTCGTCATGTCAAATAATTATATTTTTTATCAGTTTAAGATCTTCGATTGTGTCTTAAAATGGCCTCATTTGCTGTAATGATTATTGTTTTTGCTCTAAATAAATATATGTTTTATTTCAGGTATGCAAATTCAATGGAAATAATGTTCAAAGACTACTTTTTAATACAAAACATTTCTGTTACTCTGGAGCTATGCATAAATGCGGTTCTAGTAACCACTGTAAGTATGGATAGATACATAATACTTAATAACAACTCCGACTTGAAGGTTAGTCACGTACCAACCTAAGCCAGTGGAAACCTAGTACCTACCTCGGTTAATAAAATTAATATGAGCTTTTAGCGTACTCTGCAGGCAGAGTGAAAGTTTCAAAATATACTTTGACCCACTGTTGGCTATCGGCATCCCCCATAGATCTCAAATCGTCTCGATCATTTGTAACCTCGGTAGGTAATGACTACTGAGGTAGGCATCCCAAAAAATAATAATCATATGCCAATTAGGATGGTCAGATGGTCGTGACGTGACTTGCCTTCTCTGGCATGCACTGAAAACCAGCGCTGGGTAGACACATCAGTGGCTATCCAGCACAATGCTTAGTGTAGGCTATATTTGTCTTAAGAAATGAAATAAGTTCCCAAAAATTTTCGACTTCGGCGGGACTCGAACCCGCGTCCCACCCTTACTACGGGTGTGCTCTAACCAACTAAGCCACGAAGTCTCTGTCGGTTCTCGTCGAAAATCTTTGGGACCTCTTACGGACTGTAGCGCCGGTGACTCCACCTACAGAGAAAACAATTAACAATTTTGGGAACTTATTTCATTTCTTAGTGATGCCCAGAGTGCGGGTAAGCACTGTAACAAAAATCCATATTTTTCTTATGCCTTGCTGCGCACAAGATAAGCAGCATAACCTAGGTTTAATGTTGTATCCTAAGATATATTTATTTTTGTGAGATTTAGGATCAATAAAATTACTTTCATTTCATTTCAATTAGCAGAAAAAATTACTTACAAATAACATTTACACTTACATCTATTTTCTAAAAATCTAAGCCGTCACCAGGAGGCAGTGGCCCAGAATGCTGGCAGCATTGCCACGTTGAATGGAAATGCTAATTAGTTGACCGAAATATAAACCAGGATTCCGATTACCTGTGGACTCTATTAGTAGTTTTGTAAGATCTTTATAGATAACGTGTGACTCAGTACCCCAAGGTTTCCCAAATGGCTCAAATAGGTAACCTCTGTCAAGATTAGCGTATTTTCGATGTTTGAGGGATTCCGCTGATGTTGCTGTTAATTTTAACTCTATTTTTAGGTTACTAGAGATCAAATACCTGTAATCTGCGCTTTCGCATTCTACCTTGGTATAGCGCTTGTTAACGCGTTCATTTATTGCTCTCTCGGCAACGATTTAATCTTGCAGGTAAGGAAACTACGTTCTATTATGTAAGAATGATCCATTATTTTTTACAGCTGTTGCTTATAATACCAGAAATGTGCTTGGATGTACCTATTTGAAGGTTTCCATTCCACAATTTCCCTAGCCTGCCCACTCCTTGTCGTCCCAAAGACTTTTGTGATGACTCGGCAAGATTCTATTGCCACGTCTTATTATCGCAATTTACATTGCCTGTCGATTTAAGATCAATCAACAACTTTATAAATATTTATATTTATTTAATAATAAATATTTCTAACATCTGAAACTCGACGCCAAGCGATGTTCGTTACTAATTTCTTTTTGTACCTTTTTTAGATTTTTCTTTCTATAATGCATTAAATAAATCAATCAATAAATAATGCTGGACAATTCACACAGCATTATCCCCAAGCTAAGCAGAGATTATGATATTTCTTTCGCTAACGTTTTTAGAGAATGATCCAGAATTGGTCCAATAAAAATAATATTTCCAAGGGATTAATATTTTATCCAGTAAAGCTTAAAAAACAAAATAATACTTTTGAATAATCACGACCAGCTACAATAATATTACTGATATCTTCGCCAATTCTTAATATATTTCATTTCATTTTATTTATTTCCAAAAAACAAAATACATTGTGTGCGGATAATTTAAATCTAACTCCTACACAATAATACACTAATTGGAATACCTAATCAAGTCATTATTTAGTATTTTGAGGATACTATAGTTTTTGTGTAAAAGTTGATTTTAAGATAGTCTCTCAAAAGATAAATTCTCGAGGAATTTATATGTGCGCCCTAAAACGTATCCAAAACATTATTTCATGATAATTTTCACTCATTGCGATGATGGTGTCCATGGCAACGGGCGTAAACAAGAAGTCTAACATAGTTGACAGATGGCGGATCGATTAAAAGGAACGAAGGACGACCGATACTGGACTGATAAATTTCGTTAGGGAATTGTACGCAAAAGGTCCCAACATAAACCCTATTACTAAGCATCCCGTCTGTCTGGTTGCCTGTCCGCCCGTCTGTATTTCAACGTCATCATCATCATTAGCCTATATCAGTCAGTAATGAGCGCCATAGCGCCCTGTCTTCAGCTTGCCGCATCCAGCATCTGCCAGCAGTCTTTCGGAAATCAGTCATCGTCGGAGGGCGTTTTACACTACGTTTGCCGAGTCGCGGTCTCCACTCAAGAACACGTTTACCCCAGCGGCTATCGGTTCTTCTTGAAATTTGGCCAGCCCACTGCCACTTCAGCTTGCTAATCCTTTGAGCTATGTCGATAACCTTATTTCTCTGTCGGATGTATGTATTCGTTGCGAATCCTATATCCTTTAGAGAAACTCCGAGCATAGCTCTTTCCATAGCTCGCGTCTGTCTTTCAGCGGGCTGGTTTTTTATTCAGTTAGCATTCAAGAATTTGATGTGGGTTTATGGTTTTGAAAAGACGCATATTTAATGTTGCTTTTAAAAACAATTTCAGAGCCTAGATATATCCCAAGCGGCATACGACTCAGAGTGGACTTCTTGGCCAGTGGAGTTACAGAAAACAGTGCTGCTCATCATCACGGTAGCACAGCGACCCCTTAAACTGAGTGCTGGAGGCTTCGTGCTTGTTGATATACAAAACTATGCCAATGTAAGTATCTATAAATCTGCCCAGAACCCATTATGGTTCCTCCAGTCAGCATAGACAGTTTTAGCCACTTTTATGCTGGATTCTAGAAGTTTAAACCAAAAATGTACAATGCTAAAACATTGTACAGGGTTATTGGTAACATAAAATGTTTGTCTTCTTTCAGTCCCTGTACAACGGCTACTCAATATTCGCCGTTCTCAATGATGTTGTCAATTAAGAAGATCATATAATACTAGATAATGCTGTGTGAATTATTATTTATTTATTACTGGACATAATAAATAAATAATAATGGACAATCCACACAGCATCGTCTAGCCAAAACAACTACAAAAAACTTTCTTTGAGGATCATCATCAGCCTATACCAGTCCAATGCTGGACATAGGCCTCCCCTAATGAGCGCCATAGCGCCCTGTCTTCAGCTTGCCGCATCCAGCATCTGCCAGGAGTCTTTCAAATCGTCATCCCACCTGGTCGGAGGGCGTCCTACACTACGTTTGCCGAGTCGCGGTCTCCACTCAAGAACACGTTTACCCCAGCGGTTTTCGGTTCTTCTCGATATATGGCCAGCCTTTAGATAACCTTAGATAACTTTGAAAGCTTCGTTTGCTAAGATAATTTTGATTACTTTGACTGCTTATATAAATATGAAACAATGAGTAGTAAGATGTATTGAATACATTGAGAGCTACAACAATATGATCATTCAAACTGCGTATATCAAATTGCTTTTACGTTTTTCAGATCATTTTGACTTCTCTTCACGCTTATTTCAATTTGACACTTACTGTACGTCAAATGTTACCGACAAAACCGCTAATTGTCCGATTTCATCTTTTCAAGACTATCACTCAAAGCATTCGTTTCTCCTTGAACTTAATCTACAAAGTAAATATCAAAAGCAGCCCTTACGAAGAATTTTCTTCAATTTTTCTCGTTCTCCACAAAGTTACATAATAAAAGTACGAGGTCTGCAAATTGCACAGCTGCATTCAGCAAATTTATTACAAGAAGAAATTCATTTGGAAATAGTCTAGCGAAGAAAGTAAATCAATTGAGCAAAAAATGCCCTTGAGGTTCCTTTACGTGGTTTAGTTGACTTGCCAGCTACTGTACTAAATGGTGGCCATTGACGACCTCTGTTGCGAGGTGGGCGGAGGTCTGCCTGCGCCGTAGGACGTTGCGTGTTCCATTCCCGCCTCGGAACAAATGTGTGTACGATCTGCAGATATTTGATAAGGTTGTTCTGGTCGTTTTCTATATAAAAAAATATATTTATCTATGTACTATTGTGTTATATTATGTTTATCAGTTATCTAGTACCCATAACACAAGCTCTGTTTAGCTTGAGGCTAGGTAATGCTGTGTGAATTGTCCAGCATTATTTATTTATTTATGTAGGGGTGCAATCATTATCATCAGCCCACGCTAGTTGACACAGGCCATCCTTATTATCCTTTAAATAAATAAAAAAAGTTGTTTTGTTTCTTTAACTTATTCTACAGGGTGAAAGGGACGACGGCCCTTACCGTTAATTCGAGATGATGTATCCCTAGTACTATATTTTTCTCCAAGAAACGACGACCTCTGTGGCGCGGTGGGCGAAGATCCGCCTGCGAGGCAGGAGGTTGCGGGTGTTCTGGTCGTTTTCTATATATAATAAAAAATATCTATCTATGTATTGTGTTATATATGTTTATCAGTTATCTAGTACCCATAACACAAGCTCTGCTTATGTTGATTGATAATATTGATGACGACCGATGTGGCGCGGTGGGCGAAGGTCTGCCTGCGACGCAGAAGGTTGCGGGTTCGATTCTCGCCTAGGGACAACTGTTTGTACGATCTGCAGACATTTGTTCAGGGTGTTCTGGTCGTTTTCTATATACAATAAAAATATCTATCTATGTATTGTATTATTTATGTATATCAGTTATCTAGTACCCATAACACAAGCTCTGCTTAGCTTGGGGCTAGATAATGCTGTGTGAATTGTCCAGCATAATTATTATTACCATAACGCCCTACCCTCAGTTGCAAGCTGGGCTGGACCAAGGAAAGGTAGAGGGATTGTCTTCAGTCGTCATGTTGCAGCCAGTTTATTACATCTAAAATTACCACGGTTATATACATATATATGGATAAACGTTTTTTAACGTGTACATAATTATCAGAATGCTTTATTTCCTTCAGACCTTACAGGAGTCTCAGAAATGTCCAAAAATTTAAATAACATAAGTCAGTAAATCTATGAAATATAGTCTTCCCTTTAATCTTTTGTCAAATAATAAATTTAAATTAAAACTAGCATTTAGAATAGAAACAATTGAGCTATCTGCAAACGGTTGCAAACAATCGACAGGTAGCTCAACTGATCTATATCAATACCAGTCGGAAGTACACGAGTTTTAACCCATTAGCTGTCGCTGTACCTGATTGAGTACACCTGATTGTTATTTTTTTACTAGGAAACAGTTAGTTCCCGCCGACCTGTTGTGTTTCATAATAAAACAGAGCAATATTCGCCTTGTAAAAATAAAAAAAAATAAAGGCGGAACGTTTTTTTTTATCCACTTTTTGTTATCAGAAGTTTGACTACGGAAGGGGTGCAGAGGTGAGTGCATTGTCAACTAAATATTTATTTCTGATTGAAAGTATATAGCATATTTAGTAATAAAATCATTAGAATACATCTTTATGGTGATCATGTACAATAAATAAAATTACTATTACGTGTTTTGGCTGAATCATTACATTACAAATGATACTGTACCCAATCAGGTACAGTGGCCATATCCCTATATAAAATGCATGTTTTTTTCAGACTTCTAATTATGAGCGGAAATCCTTTCAGTGTTCCAAACCATTACAAATGACTTCAAAATGCCCTAGATGTTCTTATGCAGGTTAGTGATGATGATGCCGAGTATGACTTAGCCCATCATACCTCCTGATCCTACCGTCGTACCTCATCACCATCTTTTTTCACCGTAGTCACGGACGAAGAAGCTGGTGATGAAGTTATTACTGCCAGACCTATGCCTACCAAGATGTTCCAGGTAGTGTAGAGGTATATATAAACTACGAAAGTGACAATGCTACCAGTGATGATGAGCCATTAGTTGCAAAGCGCGTTCGCCTTCCACCGCAACAGCAAACTTCGGTGTGGCGTAAATATTCTTCGACGTACAGCTCAAATTCCCAAGGCCTTACTGAAGTACATGACAGGCCCCACTGCTGAGCCGTTGGGGTCCAGAGCAGTGAAATAATTTCTAAACAAGCTTCGAATAAACCCAGCAAATCATCATGAATTCGTCGACTTTGTAACTTTTTTACCTACTTCGACAATTTGGTGGATCTGCAAAAACTGGGATAGGTAGGTACTGTGCTACTGGAACAACGTGGGAAAATAGAACCTAGAGGTGCACCTTGATATCTACGAAAGAGATGAAAAAATAAACTCGTGCCGCATTCGACCACAGGCTCGATAAAAATAACGAAATGTTACTAGTCAGGTGGAAAAATAACAAGTGTGCACCATGATGGTTACGAATTTTGATTCCATGGATACGATGGGAGTGGTAAAACGATGGTTTACAATAAAACGAGAGACTACTTATATGTTGACATTCATATCTATTACAGACTCTGAATAAAAGTATGGGAGGGGTTGACGAGCTTGACCAGTCGATATCGCTCTATAGAATTGCAATGCAATTCAGAAAAATAACTGGTGGTGGGTTCTTTTCTCTTACATGGTGTACATTGCAAATGCTTGGCTTTTACAAGTTCTAAGCAGAGAAATCAAAATGGACCAATTGATGCTCGTAGCATTGCTAAGTTCTACGTCAAGAGATCCAGAAGAAGGCAAGATCTTCATTTCTGGTGCCAGGTTTCCCTCAAGATGGATCAGGACAGTATCCAAAAAAGCTGGAGAAACACTGCGATATATTATCTACCATGCTGGAATGCGCTGGCAGTGTAAAAAATGTCTTAAATCAATTCACATTGACAAGCCTTGCTTTGAAAAATTTCACCTATAAGTGGCCGTTGTACCCAAATGAGTACACCCCCCTCACCTCCTGAAAAATTGTAATATATTTTTTTTTCTGTAAGAATTGTTTTGTTTATACCTCTTATGCTATAGTATTAAAGTTTTTGTGGTAAAATTACTTCTGGTTTACATTTGGCCACTAATGGGTTAAGTAAAACAAAATCGGTCACTTTAGAATGCCCTCTGACCCAAATTAGCTAACCTAAAATCTTTTCAAACCTCGAGTCCCTTTTACATCACTAAGCACTGCACTAAATTACTAATCATACTAAAGGCATCATAAGAATTTTCGTGATTTCCTTCCTAAGCACCAAAGCGTGTTTTTGTTTGCATTGGCGCAATTAACGTTCCTTTTGTTCCTTAAGGTAGACTTGCGAGCAGTGTATTAGTAAGCGAAAAAATCGCTTAACGTTTTGGGAATTATTGTGTTCTATGTCTAAGTGAAAAAAAAGCAGTAATGTAATGTGAATTCCATCCAACGTTGACTAATATAGCCTACTTGCTTCATAGTGCGTTATTTGCACTGGGGAAGTTTTCTACGAAAATTTAATAATGTCATAGAAAAAAAAATGAAAAATGTGTATGAATGTAAGGTAAGGTAAAATAAACTCCTTATATTCACTCCTGCGTCTTTGGCAGATTTTTTTAGACAGGCTTTGTTAGTTTGCTATAAAAGTACCTAACTGGAACAAATGCAGTAATGCAATCTCGTGTCTATTATTTAAGTGGGTAAATAATTAATGGACAATTCACACAGCACTATCTAGCCCTAAGCTAAGCAGAGCTTGTGTTACGGTTACTAGATAACAGATATAAATAATAAAATACATTAAATAAATATTTTTATTATACATAGTAAACGACCTGAACATCCGGAACAACCTGCAAATCGTACAAATATTTTTCTCAAGGCGGGAATCGAACCCGCAGGCCGATCTTCGCCCACCGCGCCACAGAGGTCGTCAAATAAATGAGTGTCAACGACGCTCACTACCGTTTCTCGGCAGTCTACATTATTAGATGTGCTGATTCTATAGAAAGGAGGTCGTTTAATTAGTTTCGCATCAGAGCTTTTGTTTAGGACCTCCGGCGAATGCTTTTGTCTTAAAACGATCAAATCGAGGTAAAGCTAAAATTACTACTAACTAGGCTGATCACAGATATATCGAAACCCTAATACAAAACTCGTACTTGAATGCTGTTATTTTTATGAGGTGTTTTCCACATAAGGGAAAATAAAAATGAAACAAAATGTTCAAGTTGTGAGCGCTGGGTGATCTTCTCATTTCGCGAAAAAGCGGTACTGTTTGGATATTAGAATTTGGATGGCATTTAGTAGAACTACTAAAAAAATAGGGGGATGCCTGCGTCCAGTAGTGAACCATTATAAGCTGTCGAGGTTAAGGTAGTTCTACTGGTTATTGCTTGTATTTTTACTGTAGGAAACAACCCCCACTCTAAGTGAGACGTTGGGGTCCAGAGTAGTGAAATGATCAACAAGCTTCTAACAAACCCAGCAAATTTACATTTATTCTTCGACAACGTTTTTTTTACCTTTACCTTTAGATCTGCAAAAACTGGGATACCCAGTAGACAATGAGGAACATAGAACCAAAAAGTGTTCTTGAAATCTACGAAAAAAGAAACTCGTGCCGCATTCGAAAACAATTTGTGTTTCTGGTGAGGTGAAGAGAACAGGGTGTACACCATGCCTGCAAATTTTGATTCCAATGAGCCGATGAAAGTGGTAAAACAATGGTGCCAAATAAAACGAGAGAGGATTCTGTATTCAATACGCATCTATTCAAGACTTATAATAAAAAGTATCGGAGTGGTCGATGGACTTGACTAGTCGATATCGCAAAGAAGTTGCTGCTAGTTTCTTTTCACTTATGGACATGGCTATTGGAAATGCTGGACGTTTACATGTTCTAAGCAGAGAAGACAAAATGGACCAATTGATGTTTTGACGTAGCATGGCTAGGTTCTATCTATATCAAGAGATCCAGAAGAAGGTAAGAGCTTCTCATCTCTGGTGCCAGGTTTCCTTCAAGATGAGTCAGGACACTATCCAATAAAGCTGGAGAAACCACTGCAATGTGTTATGTGCCACGCTAGAATGCGCTGACGGTGCAGATTTGCATTGAATAGCCGTGCTTTGAAAGACACATTTATGAGGCCGTTGTTGTACCCAAATAAGTGTCCCCCACCCCCTTAAAAATTGTCTGGTTGAGAATTTTGGTAAAATTACTTCTGGTTTTCATTTGGTTACTTATGGGTTTTGTATTTGTCTCAAGTGCCATCCGGAGGCCGCATGGCGAAGTCAAATTCACTGACTATTCACTGACAATAAAATTGAATAGATGCCTTTAACTACAAAAAAACTGGCTACAAAATTAAAAGCATTTTCCCTAAAACAAGGGAGCGTGGGGTAAGGGCGTATTTTTTATTCAGCAAATTAATGATCCGGTCTGCGGTTCGGCCAGGCAATTACTGTTCAAGGTCACCAGTACTGGGAATTGGGATAATGCTTTCAGAGAGTTACTACTTTTTTTAAAGTTTCATTGGTGTAGGTACCTAAGTCGCGCTCAATTAGAATAGGACGGATAGTTTTCAAATGATTTTGAGTTATTTGTTGCAATTAGACATGGGAGCGGCAGTCGTTCAACATAGCTTGGTCACAAAAATGCCTATATGCCTGCCATGTGCAGCAAAAAATTGCAAGTTT
Source organism: Eupithecia vulgata (assembly GCA_946478455.1). NCBI lineage: Eukaryota > Metazoa > Arthropoda > Insecta > Lepidoptera > Geometridae > Eupithecia > Eupithecia vulgata. The sequence continues at coordinate 3,443,415 of OX297881.1, forward strand.
CTGTGCTTTGTTTTACTACAAAAACTATTGTAGTTTAACGAATTGTGTGCTTTGCTTTGATATTTCTAATGTTTTTATCAGTATTCCTTGGGTTTTTAACCTTTTTTGTATACAAAAAAATTTTTTTTGAACCGGAGCGAGCGTAATATAGATATAAACTTTATTATAATTTACGTAAAAAGCATTCAAAACACTAGACACAAATGTAATATTTAAACCATTTTGAAAGATGAAAGAAATGTAGCGCGCGGCTAATATAGTTCCATTATCATCTGAAAAATGCGTTCCACCGCAAATGCAGCCCCAAACTTCAGTAAAATATGTTTTTAGACCAAAAACTATATACCTACCAATAAATATGACGTGAATTTAGAATCAAAAGAAAGTCGATAACTACCCAATTATTTTGTAAGCCGAGCAATTTTCTATGTCGCTGGCGACGCGAGCACCACTGGAATTCTACCATTTTAGAGCCCTATCACACTGACGTTAGAAATATTATTATAATATATTAACCCGGAGTTTCCCACTATAGGGCAAAGGCCTCCCTCCCCTCTTTCCACTCATTTCAGTTCTCAGCCCACTCTTTATGAAATAGGTCGAGCTCATCCCGCAAATTTCCACCAAGACCTATCGTACCCTACGTAGCCGTCTTCCGTTTTATCGGAATTTTAATTATTCATAATAAATTACAGCACGCGCTTTTCACACGCGTTTTTTCTGTACAATACGGCTTTTCTGAACTGGCCTGAGACCGAAAAAGTAACAAATAAAATTTCAGCGGGTCGCTCCGCTCGTCGTTACATCCTTGATTTTTTGTTTATCGCCGAATAAAAGCATCAAATTTTTCGTCTTATATTACTTGTCTTTGTTGCTAAGTCACAAAACACCAAAATTACCTACCGCGGCTTGCTTCGCTTGTACATAGGTAATGACAAACTTAGTTAGTTACTTTTCACCACTAAACTTCCGAAATTGTTAACAGACCCCTTAGGCGGTTTAGTATATTGTATCCGATTTAATTGATGTTTTATTGATGTTTTTGATCCGCCCTGAGGGACTGGCCACAAATAGTGAGCCATACTGAGCCACCTCGATCCGAAATTGCCAAAAAACCCCTTAGGAGGTTCAGTATTTTTGTATCCGATTTCATTGATAATTTATTTTTTGCTTGGTAAAAAACCGCCCCGAGACTGGGCCGCAAATAGCTATACTGAGACGCCTCTTTTCATCGTCTCTATACAATGTCATCGGTCCATATTTAAAAGTATAGCCGTTAATAAATAATGCTGGACTATTTACACAACATTATCTAGCCCCAAGCTAAGCAGAGCTTGTGTTATGGGTACTAGATAACTGATATACATAATACAATACATTACATAGATAGATATTTTTATTATAAATAGAAAACGACCAGAACACCCGGAACAAATACCGGCAGATCGTAAAAATATTTGTCCCAAGGCGGGAATCGAACCCGCAACCTTCTGCGTTGCAGGCGAACTTTCGCCCACCGCGCTACAGAGGTCGTCTTTCGTCGTCGATTTGTGATAGAGCTACAGGCAAGTATTAAAATTCCCCGAGCTTATCGACAATCACTTGATTTTCTACTTGACCTGCGACACGAGTTGATCAATGGCCCTGATTGAGTCCCTTAGGGCATTACTTTTGACCTAAAAATTGAAGTTCTGTAAGTAATAGATTTAGCGACAACTTCTGTAGTTGGAAAACTGTTAGTAAACTCGCGCTGGTCTTATTTCTTTTTAGATCTTGAATTCAATACATTTATTTATTAAACTTTACTAGTTTTTACCACCGGATTCATAATTTAAGACGTTATAAGGATGTTTGTAAACCATTGAAACTGATTTATAGGATAAAAGTATATTATGTTATTCCAAGTCCAGGCCTATAGCTGTGCAAAATTTCAGCCCATTCTGTTCAGGCCTGAAGAAACAAAACACAATATTATAAAATCGCATTTTACAGAAATATTAGAGAGATTGGATTATTCATGGCACATAAATTATGTAATAAACCGTCGTTGCAGTTTTATTTATTTTAGTTTGTCGGACCACATGTTGATTTAAAAGGTTTTTTTGTATTTAAATCGGAATATATTTTTTGATTAACATTTTAAAAATTATACCACAAAAAGTCCTGATAGATCCTGGTGGGAACACTAACAGGACACTGCGCACTAAACAAACACCTATTCACCATCGGAGCGACGGACAGCCCTCTCTGTAGAGGGTGCCTCAGCGACGACGAATCAGCTGCCCACGTAATCCTGGAATGCGAGGGAATAACAGCACAACGAACCGAAATCCTCAACTTGCCGAGGTCACTCCGCGAAGCCTGCGAAGACCCCAGGAAGATTCTGCGCTTTTGGACGGAGTTAGGCTGGCTATGCTAGCACAAATAACGCATAATGGACCAACAGGAGTCCAAATGCGGACAAGGGAGTACACTTACCTTAACCTTAACCTTTAACCACAAAAAGTCTAGAAGAAAGCACTATTTTTATTATGGCTATATGGACTATGTGGAGGTCCTAGCTCCTACTGTAATGTCCTACTCGCAGGGTTCTCCTCAAAGTTTCAATTAAACTAGTGGACTGAATTACTGGTTCTTTATTTAGGCTTTTTTAGAATTAGATACTGACTACACTTTCACGGAAATTGGCCCTATTAATATTAAATATTTCCGTCCCGCCAGCGTAGGGGGGTAGGGCGAGCAAACTTTTATACATTTCAAAACCATAATTCTAACATTAACTACTCGTAAGTTAGAAATCGAATGCGAAGCGAAATATGGACACACTATCTTCAGCTCCCGGCTCCGTCCGCCACAGACTGTATGTGTACTTACTGTGTCTGAAATAAATTTGATTTGATTATATTTTTGAGCTAGTAAGTCTGCGGTTAGTTGAAAAAATATGAATAGCGGTAATAGCGGTCCGTCTTTGCACGGATATATTCTATCGCCTATGTCATCACCTCAGGGATAATGTAGGTTTCTAATTAGTGAAAGAATTTTTCAAAACGGTCCAGTGGTTCAGTCGCCTATTTAATTAAAACAAACAAACAAATCTTTCCTCCTTATCTTTATCTTTATAATGTAAGTGTAGATAATATCATAGATAAAAATAATTGACATAAAAATTAAATACAAAGCTCTCTACCAACCATAGACATTAACTCAGAGAGCATGCACTTTTGTAGGTACACGCTCAGCTTTAAACTGCTATCGACATTAAGCCGCAGTCGTTTATGGGCTTTATAAAACGTGTAAAAGTTTTATCGAGTATTAATCGCGTATACCTTTATTTTATTGACGACGTTTCAAATGCTTTACATCGATTGTGTGATCATTCGTGTACGAGAAAACGAATTTAATTTTTGGGTTAATATGGCCGAAGATCTCAAAAAGCGCAAATATACAGGTCTCGACAGAGTCTACGCATTTGCTCCCCTTGGAGTCGAGACCTAGTAATTAATTATTAAATAAACCTAGTAAGTAATTATAATTTATTTTTGATTTTTTTTTATCAAAGATTATTTAGTTAACAGCAATAAATAATTACAACTAATATTTACACTTACATCTATTTACTAAAAATCTAAGCCGTCACCAGAAGGCAGAGTGCCCAGAATGCTGGCAGCATTGCCACGTTGAATGGCAATTTTTAATATTTTTGATTATATTTTTCAAACAATTAAATTAAGTACATACAATAGGAATACGTTGTCAATTTTTGAACATCGAGTATCGTTTTTTTTGTTTCTGAAAATTACACTCAACAAATAGAATTAAATTAAAACTAGGATTTACAATTGAACTAACTGCAGACTGTTGAATACAATCTACAGGTAGCTCAACTGAACCGTATCAATAGCAGTAAACGATAATATTATTTTAAAACTACTTAGTACAGTAGTTTCAATAATTACGCAGTTTTTTTTGCATTAGTTGAAACAAATATTTAGTTGAAGTTTGAATTTTATCATGAGATTTGACGTACCTATACACATGTGAGATAAATATAAAACATTTATCCGGTAATACGATGTAAGAAAACGCAGACAACACTAGTTAAAATTTACGTATTTGTAAACGTATTTCTAAACTATTTCTAGAATATTTACATGAAAATTGTAGGAAATTTCATGGGGAATCCAAATATATATACATTTAAGTACGTTAGCATACAACATCATCGAGAAATCAGCGAAATAATGTCGCCGCGACCCGCCACGACCCTTGCCAGACGCGGCTCTTCTCGTGCGCTAGACCGCCTAACAGCGGAGGAAATAAGTTAAGGGCACGTAAACAAGGCTTCTTTTACTCATTTTATTATTTTCTACTCAATAACCAAGTACCTACCTTCCTCAGAACGCTGTGAAATCCTCCCTTAAAAAATCCGTTTCTCCGCAATAGCGTATTATTAAAAAAAAAAAAATGCTGGACAATTCACACAGCATTATCTAGCCCCAAGGTAAGCAGAGCTTGTGTTATGGGTACTAGATAACTGATATACGTAATATTATACATTACATAGATAGATATTTTTTATTACACATAGAAAACACCCAGACCAACGGAACAAATTTCTGCAGATCGTACACAAATTTGTTCCGAGGCGGGGATCGAACCCGCAACCTCTTGCGTCGCAGGCAGACTCTCGCCCGCTGCGCCACTGAGGGCGTATTATAGTCGATGGGGGCTTAAACAGTCACAGCGAAGTGCTTTCCACTTCCACCTGTTCGCTTAACTAAAATTACTATAAGTTTGCATTGTTAGTAAAGAGAGAATATTTTTACTGCCTGAATGCGGGGATAAAAATATAGCCTATGCGTCACCATCATCAGCCTATATTAGTCCACCGCTGGACATAGGCCTTCCCTAATGAGCGTTATAGAGCCCTGTCTTCAGCTTGCTGCATCCAGCATCTGCCTACAGTCTTTCGCAAATCGTCTATGCGCTATACCAGACTATGATCTATCTCTGTGACAATTTCACCCAGATCCGTACAGCCGTTCTGCCGTGATTGAGCAGCAAACATCCATCTATCCATCCATCCATCTAAACTTTCTCATTTATAATATTAGTGTGATTAGCTGGATGGATTTTCAACTTTGTTTGCCATAGCTTATTATAATATATTATGTAGTCATAACGGAGTAGGTATATTTTTTAAGTGCGTAATAATTTCGTATACCTTTATATTCTCTTAATTTCTACCCGCCTGGTACTTTGAGTGAGATAAACGTTGTTCAGTATGATCCATATGGAATCAAAATACTATTGTTAGGTACCTTAATCTCCAATGCATTTCTACTTTCCTGGTACTTTGAGTGAGATAAACGTTGTTCAATATGGAATCAAAATACTATTGTTAGGTACCTTGATCTCCTATGCATTTATACATTACTGGTTTCTTTGCGTGAGATAGAAAAAAAGCCTTCGGAAACAATAATTATCAAGATTGTAGATTGTATTGTTATTGAAGTGTGCGGTCGAGAGACTTTTGAAACTTTTCTGTTAGAAATCTCAAAATATGTATGAGGACTCAGGAACATTTTCAGCATAAGGTATGCACTAATGTATTGTACATTGATAGGTAGGTACCTAACCTAAATTGCTTATTTAGGTGCTATAATATTTCATCTTAAGATGCCCTAATATAAATGTTATAGTATCTTAGGTTATCATATCACACACGGCTAAGATACGATAATATTAAAAAATTATTAAAAATCATTTCCTTACGAGTCTGCGTTGGTGCCACACGTATTCCTTGTTAGAGTTCGCATCTTAAGATAACATATTAAGATACGAAATATATATTTTCATATTTGCGTATTCGCTCGGTATAAATAAATAAAAAATAAATAAGGCTGGACAATTCACACAGCATTATCTAGCCCCAAGGTAAGCAGAGCTTGTGTTATGGGTACTAGATAACTGATATACGTAATATTATACATTACATAGATAGATATTTTTTATTATACATAGAAAACACCCAGACCAACGGAACAAATTTCTGCAGATCGTACACAAATTTGTTCCGAGGCGGGGATCGAACCCGCAACCTCTTGCGTCGCAGGCAGACTCTCGCCCGCTGCGCCACTGAGGTCGTCAAATCAATCTTAAGATACTGAAGATAAAATATAAATTAACTTCGTCGTGTGTGATGGTTCATAGGATCCATGGTGAGCGATATTCTAAAATATGCTCTAAGATAATATATATTTTATATTATCTTCACCGTGTGTGACGCGCTTTAGAGTTGATTATCTACTAGTTTATGAAATACTTTTACCAAATGTATAAAATCTAGGCAGGTAGCATAATTTTTATTAGTAAAATCATCTATCCACAAAGTATGTAAAATATCTCAATTTTGTATTCTACCTTGTGTTTGTATGTCTGAGCTGATTTTTTTGTGTCAAATAAATGTATCTTTATCTTTTATCTTTATCTTTTGTTAGTCGATTTCGTCCCGACGACGAGATATTCCATTTTTGTATGGGATTCGCGTAGTACCTTGACCGCATATAAGTCCACACGTAAAATATTTTTGATAACCGATCCGGCCTGCATGTAGCGTATGGATGTGGGGTGGTCGTCAACGATGCACTAAACTGGAGTTCTAATGTCAAATAAAAAATATGAAAATGTTAAAAGCTTCTGCCCGCGGCTTTGCACGCGTTTTTTGGAATAAAAATAGATAGATAGATAGAGAATACTTTATTCATCCATCACCAAATAAAAAGATACCTAATAGATTATTTAAAAATCCAGGTCCTGAACTTTTTATGTGCAAAATTTCAGTTGGATCCATTCAGTTGTTTTGACGATAAGTCTTTAGGCAAACTTCTTCATAACGGCATAAACTTTGGCCTTTATAATATAAAATAGGATGAAACATTGTATAATTTGTTTTTTTTTACACTATTGTACAGAACTACTTGTGTCGAAATAAATAGGTATGTAATTTATAGTCTTATCATTTTGTAATTTGAGGAATTATTTTTCAAATGGGCTAATTTCCACTAAAAGGAAACATTTAATGACATAAATATTCCATATAAGCAAAACCATACAAAGTAGGCTTATATCCTAAAGATAATTAACAATAAAAAAGCAGCATATTAAATGTACCTACTTAATTTATGTTGTAAAAAAATAAAAATGCATCTCAAAACTGTTGCTCTTCTGGGTTACGTTCTATCGTTCAAAACTATGTGAACATGGAAATAAGCCCCTATGAAAAATAGCTTTTCATTTGTTTACTGATTTGTGTTTTGTTTTCATCACATTCGAATAATTTGAAAATAATCACAAGGCATTTTTAGCAAACTTCTAAAAATACTCTCCGTTTACCTATACTAGAAATGATCCATTTATTCAGAGAAAGAAAAGATGAAATAAATCACGATACGTATCGAATGAACATAAAACTGGTGATAAAACAGAGAGCGTTCACAAAGATATAAACGAGAGTAGAAATAATGTATGGAGAGCATATCGCACGTTTAATATTAAACCGAAATAAGTAAAAATTCAAGGATTCCTACTTTTACTAATAAAATGAAGTAACTTGACTCAAAGAATAGGTACAATCTGACAGCCACGCGAAACAAAGCGAAATGGCCGATTTGACGGGTCACCCTTCTCTTTTCTACTAAAGGACGCGATTATGGAGTGTAACAAATTACGAGAACAACAACACAGTTCCTAGCAGCTGCAATGGTTACTGGCGAATTATGAACATTATTATTAGGTATATATTATTATCATGACACTTTATTCGGTTTAAAGAACTTTATTTTATACTCAAAAAGAACAGACAAGTTCACTTAAAATGAGTATACATACAAAAATATCGTCTACGGAAAATTCGTATAAAACAATTCGATATAACAACTCGTCATAAACGATATGCAGATCGTAGGTACGTACATTAACAGTTAACTGGATAGATTAGGTTAGAAGGTTAGGGCAAGAAGCGAAGCGAAACGGGTCCCAAACCTTCGTGTTTTTTTCTAAAATCTGCCGTAAAACTTTTTTTTTCTCAAAAGCTTTTAAACACTTATCGTAAAGCCATACAGAACCGACTCTGATAGGATAGGTTAGAAGGTTTAAGGCATGTTTTAGGAGAATTGTTTTAGATCATGACACTTTATTCGGTTTAAAGAACTTTATTTTATACTCAAAAAGAACAGACAAGTTCACTTAAAATGAGTATACATTGGTATCTAAAAATAAGTATTACTTAAGTAAAGTTACGGTAGGTCTACGGTTTTTAATAATCTAAATAACAAGCAAAGGAAAATTTTTTAGAATCGTGTTTTCGAAACATACTCGTTTGGTCGATAAAATTATGTCCTCAACTTTACCATATATAAATTTCAAAGTTAAATACTTAGTAGTACTAGAAGATATGGTGATCTGACGGAGTTGATTTGAGGTAGTAAAGGCCCTTATGATATCATGTCCCTATGATATCATGAATTTTATTGCTCTCAGTAGATAATATATAGAAAATCTACATGCTATACTTTGTCTCACTTATACGGGGTGATCAAATGCTTCGCACGCAACCAAATATTTAAATAAAAAGAAAGCGAAACCATTACGAAATATACCTTCATTTATCGGAAAAGTGTCTGGAATTGATTCAGATGATTATCTTGGAAAAATCGCTCCAATTTTGTTTTCACGTTTTTTCTCTTATCAAGTAGGTATGTTGCAAAGTCGTTTGGTCAAACTGACTGAGCTATTTGTTGAACAAAAGGCCTATTTCTGTCGCTGTGTAGCGATTTGAAGGATCTGTTGTTGATGTTGATGATATTGATGACGACCGATGTGGCGCGGTGGGCGAAGGTCTGCCTGCGACGCAGAAGGTTGCGGGTTCGATTCTCGCCTAGGGACAAATGTGTGTACGAACTGCAGGCATTAGTTCAGGGTGTTCTGGTCGTTTTCTATATACAATAAAAAATATATATCTATGTATTGTATTATTTATGTATATCAGTTATCTAGTACCCATAACACAAGCTCTGCTTAACTTGGGGCTAGATAATGCTGTGTGAATTGTCCAGCATTATTTATTTATTTTAACTGTTTGGTAAAAACCTGACCTTTGACCTGAGCGTTACTTTAAAAACATATGCATCGTAAGACATTATTTTTGACTTTTTCGCCCTTGAAACCCTTCGTAATTCTAGAAAGGCTGATATATCTACTTACTAAACGCTCTAAATCACTGAGGCCATAACATTTTATTGAGTTCAATGGTTGCACACCTTATCGTAGCATGTGTTTTATAACCCCGCGAAGACATAAAAAGTTTTATGATCTAAAGTCAGAAACGGACTGATTTAAGCGGGGAAGATAGGCATCTAACCTCCGAATAGGTGATTGGGCATTTTAAAGCTAGAAAAATTATATTTTTTCTAGGTATACCTAGACATATCTAGAAAAAACATTGCAAATATTTATGAACTTAAGGGCCTATAGTCTAAAGTCTAGAATTATTTATTCGTTGCCTATACTACGACGCCATTTTGTAAAAAATATAGGCATAGGATTTTGTGTTCATTGGAGCGGGACAGGGCAGAGCAACGCAAGCCCAAAAATCAAGTTTTTGCTTAAATCTTCTATTAATAAGTTTATTTTTATCTTTTATTTCGTTAATTTTTTTCAAATAATATTATTAAAAAAATACACAACATAAGTTCTTTAAAAAAAATTCTTTAAACTTAGTTTATTATAATTCTTATTCTCAAGATCTTAACTTCTGTATTTATTGAGAAATTAAGGTTTCAGTTAAAATTTTGAGGATATCAGAGTGCTTTGACATCGATGTTGTGTGGTGTGTATCGAATTGGTTTTCAACAAAAAAAATTGGATACTCGAACCGAGTACTATGCACCTATTGGTTGTTAAAAAAAAATTATTACATAGTTTACATTAATTAGGTTAAAACGTAAGGTGCTTAGGCGGTATGGTCTTATCTCGTGTCTAAAGGTTTTGGAGTAAACAACTAGATCACTTCCATCTCGTGTCTTATTACAAATGACGAATAAAATACCTACGCAAGCGGTTGCATTTCGTGCCCTCTTGAATAAATTTATGAGAAGTGTCATATAGAGCTAAGAACGCTGCTAAACTGGCAAAGATTTGAAATAGAAATTTAGGTAGGTATTAAAATAAAATTCCTTAAAGCAACAGTGCCAGTTTGGAACATTACTAGAAATTTACCTATTTGCTTTCTGCTCCTGCAGTTAAGTGGATGTTATATTCATTTCTGCCAAGGGGTGAGAAAGAAATCCAAATCTAAAAACATGAACAACATGACACTGATAAAGATGAGCAGATCTACCCCAAAACCACATTTATGAATACCCCTACTAAATAAGGAGGGAAAGGGTCTAGGAAGGGTGCCTAAAGCGATATTACATAAATTAAAGATAGGTATGATAATAGATCAGTTACCTAAATGGACATTGCTTATATCTCGTAAACCTAGACCATAACCGTTTGGCAACATCTTTTACGTCTCTAAAGGCGATACTGAGAGGTCATAAGCTTTTTTTATTATATCGTATAGAATACAATAACATTATATTTCTTTCAGCCTGATTACAGTTTTCCATTCTCTTATTTGATGTTTGATAGTTCGACTGACAATCAAATGGTCATGTCCTGATACATTACCGGTTCGATTTTTTATGACATTCTACAGATATTCTACAGATTCGCATCTCTATCTGTCAAAAGTATGTGTCTTATAAATACTTCATTCACCAGTCAACAGTTAGGAAACTTCATAGTCGTGCATGTGCCAAAAATAAAATAAATGATTGGACGGGGTTATAGTGATAAAATTAAATCCGTGCGCGATTGAAATGGGATGGAACCATTTTGAAACAGGCGCAGTCAGACATTTACCTACATTTGGACTAAGCAGTAAAACTACATGTAGGTAAGTGCTACATGCGACCAAAATGTCTTGAGATCTTTTGAAATGTCAAAGGTGATCTTGTTTACAAGTTTTTATTTTACTGGCCCTCTTTTTCTTTTGGTTTTATATCCGCTTCTTATAATTTGACAATTATTATTAGTTTAAACATTTTGTTAACCTCTCGTGTGTTTACTTGTGTGTGGAGAAAACAAGGCGTAAAACAAAATAAACAAAACTTAATCAATATAAGTGCTATGTGTATATATTATGCTATATTGCATAGGCGTGTAGTCCCTCTGCGTAGGTAATGCTCGATTTTGTATTTTTTACGAACCAAGTCTTGGTTTTTACGCTTGAAATATTCAGACTATTTAGTTATGTTTTCGCTTCAAAAATAAATATATAATTAAAATACATAAAACAAATATTTGAGGGCTCCTATACAACAGACATGTTTTTTTGCCATTTTTATAGATGGTACGGAACCCTTCGTGCGCGAGTCCTACTTACACTTGGCCGGTTTTATTTATAGTTCTTCCACTAGTGCACAAGAAACTAAAAGAAAAGTAAAGATAAAGTAGATAGAGATGATATTATTATACAACAAAATACTATTTTTTTAAGTCTTTTGATGAATATCAAAAGTTTAGGATTTTAGGTTAGTAAGATATGGGAGTCGAAACACGCTTAACTCAATTTGACTCGCAAAGTTTCCTCTAAATTTAATTTTTTACTACGCAAAACCAGTTTCATAGTTTCAATGAAATGTCGTCTAAAATTTATATCAACAAATGAAATTGCTCGCGAGCCGCTACTTCCCTTTCTCACCTTCACCGCGCGGCGTTTGCTCGTCCTTGTCTCGGAAAAGCGGCGAAATGTTGTCTGAAACATTTACATTGATAAGGTCCCATCCCATTGTGATCACGGATCATAGACATAGTATATCTTTTAGCCTGATTAGTGAGCATTAGAAGATAAAGTGCGTGACTAGCAACGGTTTGCTTGGTTTTGGGGAGGAATTGTGTAATAATTTTCTTTTTACGCACCTGGAGATCGTTAAGCGGCATTTTGAACCTTGTTGTTTCGCATTACAGCTCACAATCCTGCCTCACGATAAGAACCAATTTATGAAAGTTTGCTGATGAAATAATGCTGTAGTTGCAGCATTATTTCACAGCATCATCTGGCCCTTAAATATTATAAGGGCGATTCTCTGTAAACTCGTAATCGGCTGTCTCGACCGAATTTTTCAACAAGTAATTTAATTATTTAAAAAACAAACACTTCCATAAAACTTTAACAAAGAAACTATACGAGCCCATTGTTTGTAGAACCATACTTATTTTAAGTTTTTTTCTAGACGTGATAGAAGCTCTAAAAACACAGTCCACTGGCTGTCCCCAGCACTGTATTCATACCTAAAAATGAGACTTAAGAAGAAATTATTGAGACTATTTACATTTGGCAGTTAATTTTGTAAAGAAAAAGAATCAAATTATATTATTTTCGTAAAACAAGGTCTCGTTACGAATTTTATTTATTTAGTTGTGTCGTGCAAACTTTGTCTCCAGAATTTCCATACAGTCCCCTGCCAAAAGTTGAAATCCCTAATTAATAAAAACTGTAATGTTTAAAAACGTTTTTTAGCGTGAAACGAAACGCAATCATTGTCAAGTTTCAACCTTTTCGAATGCAGCGACGAGACGCCTTTATGTTTAAGTGTCAGAGAGTCATTTGTGAGGTGAATAAGCGTTTGGACTGCTACCACACTCAGTCCTCTGGTAAGTATTACTATTTATGTTAATTACTTTAATTATCTCTATGTACAATTTATCGTTTTATTGTTCATGTCTAAATTGATCGGTAGGTTCTTAAATATTTTTTTTACATTACATTTGTAATCATTGTGAAATTTATCCAAAATACACAGTCCCCTGGCAACAGTCCTCTGCCTGAAAATTCAGCAGGGGACTGTTTTACACAACAGGGGACTGTGTATTATGCGTATTGGTTATTGTTTTAAGTATTGTTTGTGTAAATTTATCTGCTGGTCTGTTTTATTAATGTAAGAATCATCAAAATATCATTGCTTTGCGTTATTTTAACTTAAATTATTTTACACAGGCTAATAGAACAGACAATATGGCTCCTAAAAAAAGTTATCCCGACAGGAATTACTTCAGAAAAAGAGAGAATCAGAACGACTACGATACTAAAGAAGAAAAATTGACCCTCAAAAGAGAGAAGAAATGAGAGAGAAGGAAAAGTTGAAGTACCAAAAGAAGAAATAAAAAGGTTTGCGGAAGCCAGTAAAGAATATGTCACCTCGTGAGCACAGAGCTGCCTTAAAGAAATGGACAGAATATTGTACCGTAAGCCGAACCAAAAGACTAAGACTGAAAAGCGTCACTAATACTTAAACGGAATTACACCGAAAGTGGCCATGGCTAAGGTGCACCAGATGGTATCGGAGCAACGTACAAAAGAACAGCTGATTTTGTTATTAATTCTGGAGGAGATATTAACAATATAGTTGGTTAAAGTAATCCAAAAGCGATGGCCTGGCATCACTTGTATCGCCATCGACGGTAAAGACATCCAGGCAATGGTCTATAAAGTTGAAAATAAAGCGAACGATCAGAAGGGTTTTTTTAAAGGCACTTTATATGAGCATCAGGTTGCAGGTGTTTATTCCAGCTCCATTCTCGGCCTTCCAACTAAATGTAAAACATTTACAATGAAAAGTCTACACACTATACACTTCTACTGTCCATCTAGGTTTTAAAGCAAAGATGATACTGCCAATCTAATTATGCTCACAAGATCCGCTGTTACAAAAGCAGCGGATCTTGTGAGCATAATAAGATTGGCAGTATCATCTAAGCTTTAAAACCTAGATGGACAGTAGAAGAAGTGTATACAGAGTACGAACCTATGAAGGTAGATCTTGAATCTGCAGAACCTAAATTGACACCTACACCAAATATGTCGCCTCAAAGATTGGATGATGATATAGCAGGAACGAATGGCAATCGAAATTCATATTACAATGTCGGAGATTACGTTCTTGTGAAATTTCCAGCTAAAATTGTAGAATACCGTTATGCTGCCGTAATTCATGAGATAGATGACGAGAAAAAAAAGCTGCTGACTTTTAGAACAGAGGATAATGAAATTTCAGACGTATCATTTGATCAAGTTATCCAGAAGTTGGATAGTCCTGACTTGGTTCTAAAGGAGAAAAAAAATATTTTATCAGTTTTCTGCTCAAGTAGACATTTTCGAGCTGTAATTTTTTTAAATGTTAAGTTTATTGTGATTAAGCTTCATTATGTACCTACCTTACTTGATAATTATTGGAGATCTCAATTAAAATATCGTATATTTTGGAGAAAAGACTTGAGAAGATTTTCTAATAATAATAGTAAGTATTTCAACGAATATTGCATAAAGTATTTACTGATTGATATTATTATAATAAGACTCTATGTTACTTTCAATGAGTACAAAATATTACTAGCACTTAAGGGTAATTTTTTATGTGAATGTTTGAGTTTTGATAAAGAAAGTTATATTTTCCGTTGTTTTTTTCTAAAGAAACTTTGTAGATTATTGATGCGCAAATATATCATACAAATAATAAATGATTGATAAATACAAAATGAAACTTAACAGACACCTGGAACATTTAAAACAGTCCCCTGATTCCCCAAACAGTCCCCTATCAGGATTTTTTGGAAAATCGTTAATTACTCCCAAAATACGCATAAATTCAGTGGGCCTCCTTATTTAACTAAAATAATAGTTATTTTTCTTCGAAATAGAACACGTTTTTTTTGGAAAATGTTTAAAAATATGCCAGGACAGCATTTGTATGAGACCTGTACGAGCTTACAGAGACATACCCATAAATAATGCTGGGCGATCCACACAGCATTATCTAGCCCTATAGCATCTATACGATTATACCTGACTGAAAGAAGTTCTATTACTAATATGACCTTTGACGACCTCTGTGGCGCGGTGGGCGAAGGTCCGCCTGTCACGCAAGAGGTAGCCGATTCGATTCCCAACTTGAGACAAATATTTTTACGATCTGCATGTATTTGTTCCGGGTGTTCTATTCGTTTTCTATGACTTTAGTTCTTCAGTGATCATGGCGCATGAAACTGTGCCGAAATATTGGAAAACTCAAAAATCTAATCATGGTAGATATCCCGTTATAAATGACTTTCATGTTTATCTATACATATTATGTATAATTATATTATATTTTATGTATAATGCCATACAACAGGGCAATGCAGCCAGTGTCTTGGGCACTCTTCCGACTGGTGTTGATATGGATCACTTGAGCTACCTGTAGATTTTTTGCGCTGCTAGGCACCATAGAGGATTAGGTACTAGCAATATATTATAATGGAGTAACTAAACTACCAATGAGGTTTTCCTAAAATCTTCTGAACACCCAAACTCTCGACACTCGAAGATCAAACGCAAGTACAGAGGAGTACAAAAGTTGGTTTAAACTTGAGGTGTAATCGGTCGAGTGTTCCACCTCGCTGCGCTTCACAGCTGATCAGCTCCATACGTTCAACTAGCCGACTTGTATGAGCTTGTGTGTTGGACTGTACAGGACTCTGAAAAATTTGGAGTGCTTGGCACAATGAGGTTTTGTATTCAACTTCCTCCTTACGACATATATCCCCACGTCGGCCATGTTGAACGTGTCTCTTCCAACCAAGCAAGCTATAATTAAAGACTGGCAGGTCAAAGTCATAAGTCAAAGTCAAAAACTTCATTTTTTAGTGTTACAAAATAAGCCAAATTTCATTTCATAAAAACCTTATAAATAGTAGTTATAACTTAGTTCATCATCATCATCAGATTATATTAGTCCACTGCTGGACATAGGTCTCCCCTAATGAGCGCCATAGCGCCCTGTCTTCAGCTTGCCGCATCCAGCATCTGCCAGCAGTCTTTCGCAAATCGTCATCCCACCTGGTCGGAGGGCGGTCTACACTACGTTTGCCGAGTCGCGGTCTCCTCGTTTACACTTCAGCTTGCTAATCCTTTGAGCTATGTCGATAACCTTGGTTCTCTGTCGGATGTATTTGTTGCGAATCCTATCCTTCAGAGAAACTCTGAGCATAGCTCTCTCCATAGCTCGTTGGGCGTCTTTAAATTGCTGGACCAGCCCTACCGTGAGTGCCCACATCTCAGCTTCGTAGGTCATGACTACTTGGATATGATTACTTAGTTCGTAGGGTTAGAACCCTAAAAAATATTCCATTCTAATAGAAACAATAATTAACAATCAAAATCAGTCCACAATTGACGATCATACAAAAAAACCTACACACAGCCGAAATATGACATCCTACTGTTTTTGAAGTCGGATAAAAGTGGATCTTTGAAAGACACCTTAACAATCACCATAGTGGTATATCTTGATAACCGATACTTTTACGTATAGCGGGTTACTGTATATACTTTACCACATCCTATAACCTCCTTTATTGCCAGTCCATTGAAGAACATAGACCTCCTGTAAAGCAGACCTATATTAGACACATTTCATCATTATCATCAACCTATACTAGTCCGCAGCTGGAATAAGCGCCATAACGCCCTATCTTCAGCTTCACGCATCCATTGATAGCAATTACAATTCCATCACGACAGCGATTCATCCGGAATCAGGTAGGGCCTTACTGACCCATACTGTCAGTATTTCTCAGAAACTTTGTGACAATGACATCGGCAATCCTTTTCGTGGTTATTTCGGGCAGGGATTACTGGACCCTGCGGGATGTTTTAGGGTTAAATCGGGTCAAATCCTTTAATTTCGTCATATCCTTTTATTTGTTTGTCTGGTACTAAAAGCTTTCGCTTTAGATGTAGTGAAGTTTGTTTTACTTGTCTTGTTGTTTTGTCACGAAAACATCAAAAGTAATCCTATTCTAATTCACCAATACGCAATTGCGTGTGTTATTTCGGTCAATACTACTAACATTGACAGAAACGAAGCACGGAATTGCGTATCGTGGAGAACAAAAAACCTTAGTCTCCAACCTTAAAAACCTGCAACGGCTTGACCCTCGCTATGTTAGATAAGCTATTAATAGTATTATTAAACGATATATCCAATTTATTCCGTAAAAAAAACTTGGAAACTTCTGAAAACTATCGGAAAAGGTCACGATTGTGATTTCTAAGTATTTCCTCACGTAATCGCCTAATTGGACGGAATAAAGCGAGTAGAGTCCTGACTTATCCCGACTTATCCCGTATCCGATGTATTACGGAGGCAAGTGAAACTGAATTAATAGACTGAGAGGAAGCGCTGGGGAATAAACCTCATCGAGTACCATGAAACAATGCTCTTATGTTTGTTTAACACACATTGGGGTATGCATATAGGCATTAGAGAGACTCGCTTTATATGTGACAGTTACTCTGGCTACTCCAGCTTTCTTTGGGCAGTACTTACTCCTGTGGGTTAGAAAACGAAATTGATCTAGATTTTTGACACAATACATCTCGTTTCAAAGCACCTCTCGTCTACAAGGTAGTGACAAGTTCACGAAGATTGTCTTTCACTTTGATAAATTGAAACTAAGGTAGATTATCATCAATATCATCAGACTATAGTAGTCCACTGTTAGACATAGGCCTCCTCTAAGGTAGATGACTGGTCCTAACTTTAATGGCCCCATAGGTTCATATCCTTTTTATACATAAAGACCAAATACAGACTAGAGCCAAGACGAGAGTTTTAGAAGTAACGTATGATAATAATCCGCAAACTGATAAATGAACCAAAATACAACTTTTTTATTTACATGTCAGCAAAACGGGCTTGCTGGCAGACGCTGAATGCAGCAAGATGAAGGCTATGGTGGTCATTAGGGGGAGGCCTATTTCCAGCTGCTGTGGACTAAAATAGGCTGATGATGATGATGATAATGTGTCAATAGTGTCATACATAATTGCAGTGGTTCTAAATAAAATACCATTTTAATTTTTTTTATTTGTTAATTTATTTATTGCTTGATACGGGATTGCCGCAAACGTGTAGATAATCATTCCCAACCCAAACCCTTTTGTTCATTGCCGCAAACGTGTAGATAATCATTCCCAACCCAAACCCTTTTGTTCATTGCCGCAAACGTGTAGATAATCATTCCCAACCCAAACCCTTTTGTTCAAATAAATATTGGACTGCAAAACACCATAACAAGAACTTTATAACTTTAGTTAGGTACAATGGTACATGGTATAAGATAAGGTAAGCTTTTAACGAATGTCTCTCTGACTAGGTAAGTACAAAAGCTTTAATATAAAAAGAGTTCGTAAGTTGATAGTTTACGGAACCTTGTCAAAGTGTGCCTTTATCAAAGTATTACTTTGTAGATAAAACGGTTTTTCATTAATGTTCAGTGATTTATTATTAAGAATATTTCGTTCGGAATTTCATCAAGTAGATGATGCTGTGTGGATTGTCCAGCATAGTTATTAAGGGGCGATATATGACGCCATTTTGTGAATAGGATAGGCATAGGATTTCGCGTTTAAAGGAGCGGGACAGATCACACCGGCGTAAGGTCATAAATCAAGTTTTTGCTGATTATCTATTAATTAAGACATTTGTTTGCAAAAATAAGCCAAAGATGACCTGATATACTTCTTTTTGATATGGTGATGAAAATAAAAAATCTTGTGATTGATAGTTTAGGAGAAAAAACAGATGGTACTGTGCACAATTATTTCTGGTATTTAAAATCGTAGAGCCCTTATATCGGCGAATGTCCCCTGCGTGCTTGAGCCTTCAGGTCTCAGCAGGTCTGATGGGAAGAGGCCAGATGGGCTGACTCTGGTGCCTTGGAAAAATGGAAAGTGCCTGATCTGGGATGCAACTTGCGTCAGCACTGTCGCCGTCAGTCACCTGAGTCGTACCGTGCTCTCTGCATCTGCCGCTGCCGAAGTTGCCTGCTCAAAAAAAAGGCTAAAGTACGCCGCCTTGGAGCAGCTTTACCATTTTGTTCCTGTAGCAGTGGAGACCTTGGGTTGTTGGAGTGTGGATGCGAAGTGTTTAGTGGGAGAATTAGGCCGGAAGTTGAACAAAGCAACAGGAGACTCCCGCTCCGGGTCTTTCTTGGAGCAAAGGATTGCCATCGCTATTCAGCGGGGTAATGCTGCAAGCATTATGGGCACCTTTGCACCGGGGATGATCAGGGGCGGGTTATTTAATGACTAATCATCTAAGTGTTAGATGATTATTAAGTTTTAATTTATTATTTATTATAAGTATTTAAAATAGTTTTTTAATTTTCGAAAAAAAGGGATCTGTATTGTGTATCCCTTAGATTATTAGGTACCTATTTTTTTAAAGCTTTATCGATAAAGGTGATGGAAAAAAAATGTTGTATAATCCAAATTTTCCCATTTCAAATCTATCGCTGCTTTAATCCTTATTCCTGTGGGTTTGTATAAGATTTATACATTGACCACCTCTGTAGCGCGGTGGGCGAAGGTCTGTCTGCGACACAGGAGGTTGCGTGTTCGATTCCCACCTCAGGACAAATGTGTGTACGATCTGCATTTGTTCAGGGTGTTCTGCAGGGGTATTTTAATTCGTCGGAAAGCCCTTCGGATTCGATATCGGAAACTTTGTCGAAGAACGCTATTGATTCGAAAACTTTTGACATTCGAATTCGGATCCTTGTTAGGAGAGTTTCATACTTTCGATCATCAATCCGCAACGAAATCAAAATAGCGTTCGCGGAATCGAATCGAATGAATTAAAATAGCCCTGCAGGTCGTTTTCTATGTATAATAAAAAATATTGAATTATGTATTGTATTAAATTATATGTATCAGTTATATCTACAACCTGCCCATAACACAAACTCTGCTCAGCTTGGGGCTAGATAATGTGAATTGTCCAGCATTATTTATTTATGTAATTGTACCTACCTACTTATTTGCTCTGTAGATTCTTAACTCTATCGATACCTCATACTAAATATCTATTGGCCTCATAAATTATTACTAGGTACTTAGAATTAAGTACGTAGGTAATGTAGGTATATGTAAATGATGTAATTTAATAATACAGACACGGTATGTATGGAGTTTAACTGTAGATATTATCTACTTACTGGTACTACAATCCCATTAAGGCGCATACCCCACCCAAAGTGACGCCGCCGCCGCCTAATTTATCTTATTATTCCGTTTAACAAAGGAAATTTCAAAAATCCATCTTCCAGTTTGTGATACCTACCATAAGCTTTTTTTTAATGCCTCTGTAATAGTTTGATTCTATTTGGCAGAGATACTAAAAAAGATTTTGATGGCCACCAAGGGCAACTTCGATTCACTGCCTAAACTAAATAGAATAAAACTATAATAGAGGCATTAAACAAAAGCTTATAATAAGTATCACAAACTAGTTTTTGCAATTTCCTTTGTTAAACGGAATAATAAGATAAAGTAGGTGGCGGCACTAGTTTGGATGGGGTATGCGCCTTAAACATTTCCATACAAAGCAAAATAGTCGTTAAACTACATGAAACTTGATGCCAATTTGCTGTGCAACCCGTTAGTAGGCACTCGTAATACAATATTACCTTTATGAAACTTTTGTAATATAAGCACAAGGAAAATGGCATTTTACTGTACCATCTTTAAAGCGAAATGATTTACGCACAAGCGGAAGAAACGCGCGGAATTAAAACTGTCGATAACGCCGCGCCGCGCGCCGCCGTCGCTTTCCATTTTTATAATAATTATGCTCACTGGATGTTACTTATGTACTATCCTGCTACTTCGTTTATGAATGACGGCACATAAAAGTTTTAATATAACAATAAAAAGATCCTTCGATGATGACAAAAAAAAACTAATATTAAATAATAATGTTGGATAATTTACACAACAATTTATAGCCACTAGCTAAGCAGAACTTGTGATATGGGTAATAGATAACTGATATACATAAAAATACAATATACAACTAGCTCAGCTTCGCACGTTTCTACCCTATGGGGGCAGATTTATGGAATAAAAAGTAGCGTTACTTTCCATCCTTTCAACTAATTCTATGCCAAAAATCAAGTCGATCATTCACGCCCTAACTAAGCAACAAGCTTAGTTAGAGCGTGAAGAAAGGATGAACAAAGAAACAAACACACTTTTGCATTTGTAATATTATAGATTAGATAAATCTATTAACAAAGAAATTTACAATCAAATATGGAAACCAAAATAAACTTAATATTTACAACTGAAACAATTCAGCTAACTGTAGACTGTAAGATTAGTAAATAGAGCAGTAGGTCTTCTCCAGCTATCAAAATATTAAACAACATATCTTATAAATTTTAAGTACCTTTTAAAAGTCCGAGCCTAACCGCGCGTTTTTACCAACAGTGCGTAAGAGTTTACACATTGTAAGTCAAAACAGTAATTTACAAGGAATTATTCGTTCCCGTAGTTATATTACCATTTATACAAGTTTTGCTTCACCAGCTAATATTTTCCAGACATTTCCCTCGTGTTCATGAATTATTACGCGCGCGGGATCGACTCAGCGTAGTTTTCTATCGGAGTTTACGTGTTCGGTTTTATGTCCGCCATTTTTTTTTAGTTTAGAGATAAAATGACGTCATATTAATCAGATCTAACTTAGCTTATTGGAAAAGTGAATTTAAAATAGGTACTTATAAAAAAAATTAACACTTAATTTTTTATTTATTGTGGTTTTAATGTTTCTTTTCCTTTTGAGCAAGTGGTAAAGAAACTTCATAAGCATAAAGTTTTTTTTCCACTTCCTCAAAAGGACTTTAACAATGTTAGAAAAAAGTGTCTTTATTGAAAATTGCGGTATTCGCGGTATTTCGCTCGGGTATTTTTAAGAACAAAAAGGGTTTACCGCATACTACTCCGCATACTCGGCTATAAGAACCGCTCTGGGTAGCGACTACCGATTTCGACGACGATATCTAAACGGGCCTCAAAACGAAATGAGAAAACCTTTGTTCACAAAGACATTAAAACTAGACTAAGCCTTTAATAAAAAAAAACCCGAAGGCTAAAACATTCTATAAAAGCGTAAAATCTGTACAACAAGTTTTGTCCAGATGGGTCGTAAAATACGACCTACGTACTAATTCTGACAGAATCCATAATTTTGCTAGTAGTTGATGCAGAGACGATTCGCTCGCTCGGTCAATGAACAAATTAAAACTAGTAGCTATTTACTATTAAAACAGTTGAGCTGACTGCAGACAAGACGCAAGATATTTCGTTTACAAAATACTGTAAACAAAAAAGTTCCAGAAGGTTGCCCGGCCCTCTTGTCTAAGAACTCATTACGTTGATAAATGCGTTTTCATTAACAAAGTGGCGACATTTATTCCAAAAATATTGTTGTTTTTCGACAGATTACGGCCACGATTTTTGTTTAATACTAAAGTCTGGCCGTCACAGTCTGTTTTGCCTGTTTTGCATTTTCTTTTTATTTTACTATCTTTTTCATAAAGGAAATATTCAGACCGACAGAATAACTATTTATACTAACGTTTAC
Source organism: Eupithecia vulgata (assembly GCA_946478455.1). NCBI lineage: Eukaryota > Metazoa > Arthropoda > Insecta > Lepidoptera > Geometridae > Eupithecia > Eupithecia vulgata. The sequence continues at coordinate 3,465,989 of OX297881.1, forward strand.
CCCACCAAACTATCGTCGTCTTCTACATTATTTTATTATTCCGTTGAACAAAGGAAATTGGCAGACGGAGTGGTGGTCACAATGAGGTTGTAATACATGGTTGCTGCCCTTCTTCTGATAGGTTCTTTTAATAGGCTCTAACGTAATCCAGGCGCTGAGTTTCAGGAGTTGATTCATACCTTATTCTTGAATCTTTCATATAAATCATCCGAGACACAGAAAACCCTCAACTTTGTTCTAACCAACAGTTTATCAGTCTTCACAAGGGTCTATATCTCGAAATCTCCCCTACAAAATCAGTCTTGCGAGTAAAAATTGGCATTGATTGATGAGTTCTTTGAGACAAGAGTGATAAAGTGAACATTCAAAATGAAAGCTGTTTTATTGACGTTGAGTTGGGAAGAATGATAATAATGTCATTTACTTTGAGGTTTCAACGTCATCCACAAAAAAAAACCTAAATTGTCTATTACATTACATCCGATATTTTTCGCACTTATTTATTTATTAAAACATGATGAGGGGTTTTCGATTTGTATTTTTTAAAGGAAAAAAATAGTTCCAAAGGGGTTTGAAGATTTTTGTATGGAGGGTGGCCCTAAAATTTGTACATTTTTCAAAATTGCCGCGCACAATGAACTTTTTTATATTTGGATAGAAGACACCAAAACAAATTATAAATGTTCTACAACATAATGCCCTAAAGCGTCAGGTTTCCGAGATATTCACATATTATAAAAAAAAAAAAAAATCATCTGTGAATATCTCAAAAACCTGACACTTCAGGACATTATACTACGGAGCATTTTTTATTTATTTTAGTGTCCTCTATCCAAATATATAGTTTTTACTGTGCGCGGTGACTTTGAAAAAATCAAAATGGCGGCTGATGTTAAGGCCAATATCTTCAAACTCCTTTCTCGATAGGTGGCAGGGGGCGTCAACTAAAAATTGGGGTATGTCAACGTCAAATGAAAGGAAAACAACATTACGTCAAAATGGACCGATTTGGAATATTCAAAGTTTTCCTTTCACTTTACATTGACCTAACTTATTTCCAGATGACGCCCTCCCACCTATTGAGATACCAGGAACCGCCAGGAACTATTTTTTTCTTTTTATTGCAAATCGAAAACTCGAAATCGAAATTTAGAAATAGTATACACAATTGAAACAGTTCAACTGACTGAAGACTGTTGCAAATAATCTACATTTAGCTCAACAGATTTATATTTTGTTGATTTTTTGAGTTGAGCAATGTGGATCAAAATAAGTTTCCTAAGAAAGAGTCCCGTTGCGCAATTTACTTAACTGAGTTGCGCAATTGAGTTGTACAAAAAGGGCGTACTCGCGTAACTTTTATCAGTGATCGAATAAGTATACCATAACTCAAGCTCTGCTTTGTTTTAAGGTTTAACGATGCTCTGTGGATAGTTAAACAATCTTATAATTAGGTATTTATGACTATTGTGATTTAGCGCAAGCAACGTTGATTTGAAATAAAGTGGTGCTCGCAATTTTTTTGCTTGAAATATTTTTTCAATACACGCTATAACGGTTGATGTATCATCAACCGATCATTATCATAAAAGCCCACACATATCCACGGCTGGACATAGACGTCCACAGGCCTCCCTTATATGACAACGCGACAAATAACGGTCCTCAGCCTCCATCCAACGCCCTCCCTGCGACCGCTTCAAAGTCGTCGGTCCAACAAAGCAGTCACCCTCGAGGATGGGCGACTGCTTCCATCAGTGTATTTTTGACACCTTTGCTTTGATCACCAAACCTATCAAGCTTGGTGAATATAGCAAACCATCCTTGTTAGCAAAAGGCATGCTCAGCTTCTGTCCTTACTCGAGGAGGTTCTCTTAGCCAGGCCGACGAAATTTCGCGGCCGCAGGGAGTCGACGGATGGTGGCGCTTCAGAACTACTAGGTACTTGCCGTGCGTCATCGTAATAGCGGAGGCCTATGTCGAGTAGGGCAAGCACGGGGCTTGTTGTCGAGGGTATAATACACCTTATAGATATCAACTGCTATCGCTATCGGCTGCGCTTGGCTGAAGATTCGGTTTTGAGGAGTCCTTGTCTATTCTAAAGAAAAATCCACGTGCTTGGTTTACTGCAGTCGACTTCCACATGTGTACTGTAGTGTTTGTTAAGGGATGAAACATTGGTGTTCTTCCAACACAAAAATGGTTCGTAGTTAACCCGCGTGCATCCGTCACGAGCACACATTGTGTTTATTATGAATGCATAAGTAGGTATATTTAAACGTAAGTACCCAGCCATGCGAATAAAGCCAGAAATAGCTGTTTAATTTAGTCTATTTCAGGTATTCAGTTTATTATTACAAGCTGGTAAACAACCGGTGTTTTGGTTAAATAATTTAAATACAAATTAATACAAAAGCCTTTATTCGTAGTTTTACCTGAAAACAGTTGCTTAATTTCCATGTTAATTTTATTATCCAAGCTTGCATTTCACAAAGCCAGCCCGGTTTTACATCAGGTTGTTTTATACCATTTTAATTACTTTACCCATCACGGGAAAATATGCGTATAACAATTTTAAATTTCGATTTTAATTATTTAGATTTTCTGCTCAATAAATTATTTATTTAGCAGAAAAATTATACTTATAACTTTGACGGTGGTAGAATGCTTAACAAACAGCTTCTTTGTCAACTTCAAATTTTAGGCATACCTAACCCACTAAAACCCTCAGGGTGTTTCCGCGTCTGTCGCTTGTGGTGGGAACATGGTGACGATTTTCTTTTCCACGAACCCACCACGGCTGCCCTATATCGAGCCCCTCACTTGGAGTATACTACTTCAGCGGCATCTTTTGCTTGGGCTAAACATATTTATAAGCAAACCTTATGTTTTGATATAAAGCCTTTATTGGCATCTCGTGTTTAAGGTAACTCGATCAAAATGGGCGGTATTCATAGTTTACGAAAACTATAAAAGATTACTTTTCATTCCATTCATTTATGCTTCTTGCAGTGCCATTATCGGATAAGAGAGACTCTTTAAAAGGAAGTTTTTTTGAGTTGCAATGTGGACACTCACGGTAGGGCTGGTCCACCAGTTCTGTGTCACACTTATTTAAGTGATGATATGGCCTGAGATGGATCATGCTTTCCTAAAAGGAACTTAGTCACCCTGGATTCAAAGAACCAAAGTCCTCGACTGACCCTCTAGCGCACACCCCGTGGGCTGGCGCTGCCGCCGTGCGCTATTTCTGCTGGCTGGCACGGTTCGGGGCGCGTTGCGGCGAACGGGTGCGCGCAAATCGGTGGTATTGCATTGTTTCGCTGATTTCTCGATAATGCTGTGTGCTAACCTACTAAAATGTATATATATTTGGATTCTCCATGAAATTTCCTACAATTTCATATAAGTAAATATTCTGGTTAGTTTAGAAATACGTTTAGTACCTCTAAATAATGTTCATGCAAGGTAAAATTGTTGTGGAGGTTTGTAAAAGGAAAACAGACGCTTAAAGCTCATTTTCTCTTTGGCTGGGCTTTTTATGGAGGGACAGTAAAGCTGTAGCTATCAAACTATCAAATAATTGTGTAATAATAGAATTATCGTGAGCGTCGTTTATCCAATAACGTTGCTATTGAATCTGTGGTAACGGTATTATGTAAGTTTCAAAAGGGAATTCGTGCTAGTTGCCTTCAAGTTAGTGTGAAATTTGAGACTAATGAGGCACGACGTCTGATGACGTCTATCTGAGCTATAGTTTATATGATGCTGAGTAAAGGTTAGAGGGCATCTGATGTGTTAAGTAAAATCGGCCAAGTGCGAGTCGGACTCGCACATGAAGGTTTCCCCATAATTATTTATTTAATTCTGTTTTTTAGTAGTTGTTATAGCGGTAACAGAAATACATAATCTGTGAAATTTTCAATTGTCTAACTATCACACGTTCATGAGGCACAGCCTGGCGACAGACAGACAGACGGACGGACAGCGGAGTCTTAGTAATAGGGTCCCGTTTTACCCTTTTAGTAACGGAACCCTAAAAACGGGATCGTGGAGGTATGGTCCAATCGAAAAAACCCACGCAACGTGGGATCAATCTACCCACATGGAAACAGTCGAAAACATAAATAAATAAATGATTTTGGACAATTCGCACACCATTATCTTGCCCACGGCTAACATAACTATATTTTATCTGGTACTTTTTAGTACCCCGAAGCCTCAAAATGACTGAAATTATTTTGTTCAATTATTTCACACTTGTGCTACATGTTTAATGTGTAGTTGTTGGATATATCGCTTTTTTTAGGGAAGCTTTTGGTATATTCATAAATATATTAATATTACACACACACACACACACACCCGCTCTCACACACACACCCTCTCTCACACACACACACTCTCTCTCTCTCACACACACATACACACACACATAGATTGCTCCCACGTTTCCCACTCTTAAGAGACTGGTGCCTCGGAAGAGCAATCGCACACTTACACACAAACACATACAACGCAGTGATTATCTTTATACTTACCTAGGTACCACTCTAGTTAACCTCTGTTGAAATAATGTATCCGATAGGATAGCATAATTAGAGCACTTTATCAATCCCAAACCTTCTATTTACCTAGTAATAAGGTGTAAATCTTCTATGGCTTCATTTTAAGTAATAAATATATCACCATATCTTATTTATGTAAAGTTGTGATTTACCAATAAAGAAATAAATAAATAGAAATTATCATCAGCTGCCCATCAAAGACAACTTCTCTTATTAGAAAACAAAACCATCTACGAAAACGAACCCACTTTATCAACTTCACTAATAAGTTCATCGACGAGGTCTAAAGACCTACCCTCTCTAAAACCACATGGTGGAGATAGGAGCAAAATGAACGTAATTCTGCTAATGGATTCGGCCTGTACAGGTAAAGAGAAAAGTCATTATGTTCAGCAGTTAGGGCCATTAAGATGGAGCGAATTTTGCGGCGAGAATTTGCTTGAAAGGTGAGCGTAGAATTTATATAGATATTCTAATTATGTTTTTTCATTTAAGGCGCATACCCCACCCAAACAAGCGCTGCCTACTTTATCAAATGAAATTTCAAAAATCCATTGCACAGTTTGTCATAACTAGCACAAGCTTTTTTTTAATGTAGAAAAATTACATTATAAAAGAAATCTGTCGAAAGTTTCGATCTTCTCCGAGTTGCCTATTGTCATTGCCATTTTGTATTGTCATTGTCATATTGTCATTGGCATTGCCATTTATTTGGTCTTATTGGAACTAAGTTCCTGTTGTGAAAGGGGGCTGGACGGAAAAATTTCACGAAAAGTTGTAACGACACTTTTTGCTATAGTAAGCTATTGTAAGCCGTGCGGCGGGCGCATGTTTCTCTGTCTGTCTCTCTCTCTTATAGAAAGGAACTTCGTTCCATCCGGGTGTCCCTTGACACCTCTCAACTTTTATATATTTTTTGTTACCTTCAATTTTAGAATCGAGAACAGTAATTATTATCTACCACTATCTTTCCAAACAACGCCAGCCTTAGCATGTGTGCTTGTCTGTCCTAGTGACAGTCAAGGCACACGTGCGCCTAATGATTTACATCTACTAATGACCTTTACCTTGGTCTTAGTCAACAGCTATTTTCACGATGCCTATTCACGATGGCGAAACCGAGGCTCGGAAACGAAACAGAAACACGCGAAATTCAAATATTTTAGCGGTTTTTAATATTTTCTGCATTCTGCACGGAATTAAACTACCAGAAAAAGAAGTTTTCCACAAACTGTACACTTAGTTCCATGAACATGTTACAATAAAGTATGGAATCATGGAGTACTAGGTAATTTATGTTGATTTTAGTAATAAATAAATCTTTTAATAATAATTGCTCAAAAAGTAGCTATAAATCAGAATTAGTCAAAACGTAGTTTTATAGATTTTTTTTAACTTTTTTTGGAAAACAGCTTTTCTGGTAGTTTAATTACGTGCAGAATGCAGAAAATATTAAAAACCCCTAAAATATTTGAATTTCGCGTGTTTCTGTTTTCGATTTCGCGCCTCGGTTTCATTGCGAGCCACCGTGAATAGCCAGCCCGGTTGGTCTATGTATATTTGGACGGGTCAGAGCTATGCATTTTGTATGACGGCTTTGCAGAGCTAGTAGAATGCGATTTGCGATTGCGATTTGATGCGATTTGGATTCGCAACGAATACATCCGTCAGAGAACCAAGGTTACCGACATAGCTCAAAGGATTAGCAAGCTGAAATGACAGTGGGCTGGCCATATTTCGAGAAGAACCGACAACCGCTAGGGTAAACGTGTTCTTAAGTGGAGACCGCGACTCGGCAAACGTAGTGTGGGACGCCCTCCGACCAGGTGGGATGATGATTTGCGAAAGACTGCTGGCAGATGCTGGATGCGGCAAGCTGAAGACAGGGCGCTATGGCGCTCATTAGAGGAGGCCTATGTTCAGCTGTGGACAAATATAGGCTAATGATGATGATGATGATTAGATATATCTTTCCTGGCAGCGTGCATTTGTTGTTGAGTGATTCGTTATGGTGATAATTAGGGTTATGGTTATTCGAGATCGCGTGGTAAGAAGTGATTCGTATTAGCATAGATAAATTAAACAATTGTCTATGGTATTAATTTAGTAAGCTTACAAGGACGTGGTATTCTGTAACACGAAGTTTACCTAACACTCCAAGAGCAATGTAAAAACCGAAAAAGAATCTTATTTTTTGTTTGTAATCCGGTTACGAAATGTGAAAGATTTGGATATCTTTCACATTTCGTAACCGGATTACTCCGTGTAACTCACAATACCATGTCCCCGTTAGCTTAGCGGGTTACGAAACGTGGTGACGTAGACAAACTTAAGGTGACGTAGAAGGTACCCATTTTACGACAGAGTAGGTTACACGGACACGCAATTAATAATGACGCTGTGATAGATGAAGTGTAGTGGGTTCTCGCCAAATTGCTGCAATATTCAACAATTGGCTGGACAGGTCGCGAATTATTGACATTGTTGACAGTTGGCTCAAGTGATACGGCCCCCCCCCGAGGGGTTCCCGCCTTGCCGGGGCGGGGGGGCTTAGTAATCGCGGACTGGTCACCCGCGGTGAAGCTAAGAGGAACCCATGGGGCCGTGCCAACGCAGAGGGCGAAATGGCCGGCCCCGGGATGGACCGCTCCTCTGGGTTTTGCGCTCTAAGCCCAGTTGGAGTGGTAGTAGGTTGCGGTGCTGTATGGGCGGTGCCGTGACTGAGGCGGGCGGCTGTGCTGTATGGGCGGCATGGCCGCAGGGAGATGGAGGCCGCGGCGGGAGAGGAGTGCCGGTATTGCGGTGCGCCGCTTTCCCTGCCTTCCGCGGCCTTGGCGGGGTCGCCACCGTTTGATGGCGGACGCGGTGGGGTCGCAGGGGAGGAGGAGTGTCGGTGTTACGAGGGCCGCTCTCCCTATCCTCTGCGACCGTGTGGCAGGCGACGGGGCCACTTGACTGACCCGTCGCATGGGGACCTGGGGCGTCTGGACACGGGGTCGTTCGGCGCCCTTTTGGCGGGTAAGGTCCCCGAGGTGGTCGCGGCACGTCACGTGTTTCTGGCGTGTTGCGAAGGGGGGTGCTTCACAGCCCCCATTGAGGGGGGGCCCGATATCGGGCAGCCGTGGTGGGTTCTTGGATGAGGTAATAAAACGTTCCCATGTTCCCACCACAAGCGGCAGAGGCGGAAACACCCTGAGGGTTTTAGTGGGTTGGAGTCCCACATAATCGTACTGTCTCCCCGTAGCAGTGCGATATGCGTGCGCATTTCCCTCAGGATAATAAAAAAAAAAAAAGTGATACGGCCGAATCCACTAGAAACTGGGTTAGGGTGCGCTAAATGACGCGACTTCTTGAAAAGAATAGATTTTTGTAAGCGGTCCGCCCCGGCTTTGCACGTCTATATCCTATAGCCTATGTTCATCAGGGATAATGTGTTCTAATGGTGAGTGTAAGATGCGGTTTTGAGTTTCAGCTTGGAAGTCAAGTCAAAATACGTTTAATTCACTTGTATACTTTACCTTTTCGACCATAATTGAACCGCCGAGTGATTTCAGTAAAATCTCCCATTCAATTGATCGCCATCCGGGGAGACAGGGTGTAAGCTATTTTGGTTCCTATCATTTATGTAACAAAAATAAATACATAGAATTTTCGACGAATTGTGAATGATGCTGAATGTCAAAATATCACAAATTTCAAATCAATTATAATGTTTTTATTTTTACATTACACCTCGTACTAATGTTACTCTCACTTGACTTTTTTGACTTTTACTTAGGTTAATTCTAAGTAATCTTGACGTTGACGTTACAAATTCCGTCGTCGAACGACGCCCCATCCCGCCATCCTGTATGCATTTTCTTAGTACCAGTACCAACCCAATGGTCATGACGTCATGAGTGTTAGTATTTAAATAATCCATCCTTGTTTTCTTTAGTATACATAAGTACTTCATATCTAGTAGGTACTAAATAAGTAGTCTTATGTTTATATCTATGTACTAAAGTTTAATTTGTGTGTTGTGTTGTCTAATAAATATTTTTCTTCTTCTTCTTCTTCAGTACCATATTGGAAACCGAAATCGATTATGACATTTCTCCCCGGATGGCCCATTCAATGGGAATGGGATATTTTACCGCAATTACTCGGCTGGACAGGGATGTTTGTTGGTTGTTAGCTATTTGCTAATAAGGCATTCAAATGACGTAGCCTTTTGACATAGTAAACTGTTTGACAGTAACGCAACATGAACTCGTAACGTGTAAGTGTGGAAGCACGTCTAAAAATAAAACGGATATGGAAGCGTTCATAGCCCGTTGTCCATCTTCGTGTTTACCTGGGGCTTAGGACAGAAAAAATCCATTGGTATCTTCAAAAATGTTGACATCGTAACCTATGATTTGTGTTTATATGTGTAATAATCATAATTCTTAACCTGTTTGAGCTCAAAATTGCAATTATAATGCAATCTTATTTGTCACATTTGACCTATCTATAGAAAATATTATTATAACTCATTAATCATATTCACTAATTCATAATCCGGTGGAATGGCTGACTGCCACGACCGGGAAATATGTCACGCTCAGGAGCAATGACTTACCATGCTACACCGTGCTGCCATTATAAATTTTGCTAAAAATCCCTATATCAGATATAGCCCAACCCAGGATTTAAACCCGGAATCTCACCATCAGCAGTAGTAGAACACGCGACCGCTAGACCTCCGAGGCAGTTATTTATAAATTCTTGCTTCAGAAAACACCTAGATCAAAACAAATATTTGCAGATACGATGTTATGGTACTGTAAATATTTGTACTATGCCTGTGGTCATTTGTTCGCTTGAAATGAGCTGTGGATGGAATCACACATTGATTGTGTTTTGTGATTTGCGTAGTAATATCCTGGTGCGCATTGCGGATACCTATCATCATCACCTAACGTACCCACAACCACTGGGGCAAAAACTGTTCGTGAGTGGAGACCATGACTCGGCAAACGTAGTGTATGACGCCCTTCAGCCACGTGGGATGCCAACTTGCGAAAAACAGCAGGCAGATACTTGCTGCTTCGGATAAGAGAGAGGCGCTGCTGCCCGCCCCCCGTGTATGTCCCTTAGTCGCCTTTTACGTCACCCACGGGAAGAGTTCGGGTGGTGGAATTTAGATTAATCTAAAGTCTAAAATTTTGCCTCGTGCGTTCAGAGTTCTGCCCTCTATGCTGCCTGTATGTTTCTCGCCTCTGAATATTTGATGACCAGTTTCGTCCAATCAGCGGACTCTACGTGGCAGCCAAAACTTTGGTAGAAACATATTGGATGCAGGAAAAAGTCAGGCATTATTTTAGCTTTCGTATTTGTGAAAAATAAGAACTATTTATTTATTTATTTATTTAACACTTTATTGCACACAATTATAAAAAGTACACAATTAAATACTTACTGCTTTTTGCTCACACTAATCAACGGTGTGGGCCTGATTTTGTCGAAATCTTAAAACAGCCACTTGATTAGTACTAAATAAAACCAGCCAAGTTCGAGTCGGACTCGCGCACGAAGGGACCCGTACCATTAACTATAAAATAGCAAAAAATCACGTTTGTTGTATGGAAGCCCTTAATTATTTATTTTATTCCGTATTTGTTGTTATAGCGGCAACATAAATACATCATCATCTGTGAAAATTTCAACTGTCTAACTATCACGGTTCATGAGATACAACCTAGTTACAGACGGACAGACAGCGGAGTCTTAGTAATAGGGTCTCGTATTGGATGAATGGATTTATGGATGTTAGTTGCTCAGTCACGCCAGAACGGCAAAACGAAAATTTGGCACAGTTAGATTTTAGTCTGGAATAGCGTATAGATTATACTTTATTCCAGAATTCCCACGAAAACGGGAACTACGCGGGTGCAACAGCGAAGAGCTGCTTATATATTATATGATAAACATTATAAATGCGAAAGTTTGGATGTGTGGAAGTTTGGGTTGATGTTTGTTACCCTTTCACGCCAATTTTTTTATCCCATAAATCAGTTCCCATGGCATACAACATTCAAACCTTCTATCCTCATAAAAATAACACAAGCGAAAATGCCGGTAGAAACTAGTTTTTATAGGGATGATAAACAGCCGTAATAGCCGTGTGGTGCCGGTGTAGACCTTGCACCACCCCAACTCTTCCCGTGGGTGTCGTAAGAGGCGACTTAAGGACATACACCGGGGGGCGGGCAGCGGCGCCTCTTGCTATATAGATCTACCACCGAACTGCGATTCCCAACCCCATGCGGGTTGAGGATCGCAGTTCGGGGATTATGGGCACTACCCCAAGAGATAAAAAAAAATCAAGGGGAGGCCTGCGTCCAGCAGTGGACCATTATAGGCTGTTGAGGTTGATGTTAAGGATGAATAGTGATAATCCCGAGCAAAACTTCTGAGATCCAGCACAGCGCAATTCGCGTGCACCACCCGCCCTCCAACAAATTGACATGCCATTATATTTTGTAATGGATTTCGCAAAGTACCGCCTGAATCTATTTTATATTATTTTATAGTTTTTAAGGTTTTCGTATCCATCTTAACTTTCGCATCTATAATATTAGTGAGATTATTGATTACGTAAATAAAATACAAAGTAATTGATCGTAAATCCGCCCAGGGGAATACATCATCGTCATCATCATCACCCTATATTAGTCCACCGCTGGACATAGGCCGCCCCTAATGAGCTCCACAGCGCCCTGGAATACAAGCCAAGCCATTAATACTAAATTGTGTAGTTAAAATCCTTGCCAGTTGAAACTTGAGAGTATCAATGTGGCGTTAATTAATGTGAAAGGGATCTGGGATTGCCATCTCCAATCACGTAATTGTGCGGTCGTGGTTAGGGTGTTGCCATGTAGTTAGAGGGTATGGTTAGAAACTGGTGCGGCTTTTAAGAGGGCTTTCAATGCATTGTTAACTCAAAGCCCATTGAATTAGAATTGAGTTCTGACTATTACTTTTTATTGGCTCACACGCACATACATAGTACACAGAAAGATACAGAAAAATACAGAAAAAAACATAAAAATAATTCATCATCATCATCATCAGCCTTTTTCAGTCCACTGCTGGACATAGGCCTCCCCTAATGAGCGCCATAGCGCCCTGTCTTCAGCTTGCCGCATCCAACATCTGCCAGCAGTCTTTCGCAAATCGTCATCCCACCTGGTCGGAGGGCGTCCTACACTACGTTTGCCGAGTCGCGGTCTCCACTCAAGAACACGTTTACCCCAGCGGTTGTCGGTTCTTCTCGAGATATGGCCAGCCCACTGCCACTTCAGCTTGCTAATCCTTTGAGCTATGTCGATAACCTTGGTTCTCTGTCGGATGTATTCGTTGCGAATCCTATCCTTCAGAGAAACTCCGAGCATAGCTCTCTCCATAGCTCGCTGAGCGACTTTAAACTGGTGGACCAGCCCTACCGTGAGTGTCCACGTCTCAGCTCCGTAGGTCATGATGGGTAGGACGCACTGATTGAAAACTTTCGTTTTCAAGCATTGCGGTATGGATGACGAGAAGACTCGACGTAGTTTCCCAAACGCTGCCCAACCTAGCTGGATCCTCCTCTTGGCCTCCTTCTCGAAATTGTTTTTACCCAACTGCAGAATCTGCCCAAGGTAAGTGTATTCGGAAACAATTTCGAGAAGGTGGCCATGTACGACGACCGGTCCCGGTAAAAATAATTAATACTACTTAAATAGTGAACCAATAAGGTTCTGCCAGAAAACCAGCGTTGCTCAACTTTCTGTGGAGCAACATTAAGCTGAGGCAGGACCTTATTGGTTCACTATTTAAGTAGTATTAATTATTTTTATGTTTTTTCTGTATTTTTTTGTATCTTTCTGTGTAATGTGTGTGTGAGCCAATAAAAAGTATTCTATTCTATTCTATTAGTTCGATTCGCCTGCTATTGACGATGAAGTAATCACACTTCGGTGATAGGTTTGTTTTGCCTAGTGTGGCGATTTGGACGAATCTCACCCAACATTGACTTTTGACTCCAAAGATTAATGGTCATCTATTTCTAGGAAAAGGCCTCCGAAGTCATCCGACCTGCTTTTTGGCCTTCACTGAAAACCAGCGCTGGGTAGACACACCTGGTCTACCCAGCACAATGCTGTGTGGGCCATATTTGCACTAAGAACTGCTACGCACAAAAAAGATTTAGACTAAGTCTAGGATTCATTTAGTTTATTTATTGTGTTGTGTAGTTTTAAGGCAAATAAAAATATTTTCTTCTTCATCTGACTTTCGACTAAGATATATGTTTGTATGGCTATTCTGAACAAGTATGCGAGATCCTATACGAATTCATAAAATGAAATATCTTTATTCAGAAAGAAAATAACAATCAAATAACAAATTTAAATTAAAACTAGTATTTACAATAGAAACAATTAAGCTATCTGCAAACTGTTGCAAACAATCTACAGGTAGCTCAACTGATCCATATCAATACCAGTTGGAAGAGGCCCATACCGGACCCAAAGTGGCGCCGCCACCTAATTTATGTTATTATTCCGTTTAACAAAAGAATTTTCAAAAATCCTTCTTCCAGTTTGTGATACCTATCATAAGCTTTTTTTTAATGCCTCTGTAATAGTTTTATTCTATTTAGTTTAGGAAGAGATACGAAGTTGCACTTGGTGGCCACCAAAATCTATTTTCGTATCTCTTCCTAAACTAAATAGAATAAAACTATTACAGAGGCATTAAAAAAAAGCTTATGATAGGTATCACAAACTGGAAGAAGGATTTTTGAAAATTCCTTTGTTAAACAGAATAATAACATAAAGTAGGTGGTGGCGCTAGTTTAGGTGCTGTATGCGCCCTAAGACACTGGCTGCATTGCCCCGCTGTATAGCAATGCTGATGCGCTGTGCCAGATACTCACCAGCTCTCGGGTCACGCGTCGCTTCGACCGCTTAACATGAATAATTATATGAACCACTTATGGATTTGGCGACAGCTGGAGATTATACCAAAAATTATGATTAAATGATTTTTCCTATAAGTATATTTATTATAATATAATAATTTCGAGTACCTACCTACATAAAATAAAATATGATAGAAATATGCTCAAATTATAAATAATTTTGGTAATACGTCTGTAAGGGTAATTCATTCAAGGCTATTCATCTCGTTTTTGAATGTTTTAATAATACATTATTACTGTGTTCAGATCGCGGAAGTTTAAAAATATTTACACAATACAATCTAACAAAATGTGTGTTGATAAGCGCTTTCTTTCATGACGCTACGTGATTTGAGTCGGTAGCCTGTCTGACGCCATCACTCATTGTTAGGTGTACAAGGGAGACTCCAAGATCTTGTCTCCCAAGCCAACCTAACCTGCACGTGGTGTACCCTGCTAGATTACGAACTAGGCTCTGGTGAAAATATCAACATTCTTCATAATTTGCTAACTCATATTTTACTATTATTTTCCATTACTTGACACTGGCAGAAAAGAGTCCAACCAGACTTATATTGCCATTAACTAAGAATCATCATCATCATCACTCATTGTTACAATAAAAAATAGAAGGACACTGCAGAAAGAAGCAGGGTATTTATACCTACTACTTTAGAGAAAAAGTTCATTCGATGATATGACAATAGGATTCTACACACTGAACTCGCCTACACAGCCAGGAGATTTGGTACGACATTTCATGTATGATATGAATATTGTAGTCAGTCGAAACAGCTTTATCAACAATGCTGTTTAAGGCAAAAACTTTTTACGTTAAGGGCCCTATCTCATTCGGACTGCATGGTGGCGCCACTAGTCGTGCCACCAACAAATTGTAATCAATTGTATAGTGTATAACATGGTGGCGCAACCTTGCCGGCAACCAAATCACCCGCAGGTGACGCAACCATTAAAGCGGTGGTTGATGTGAATTGGGCGAATTTAGGTTATTCTAAAACAATTATTCTGTCATCTTTATTAAAAAAGCTTTGAAAAAAATACATAATAATCTATAGGATAGAAGGCAGATCGCCAGAAGGCGCTTTCTTTTTGAAAATGAAAAATAAAACTATTTTAAATATCAGAAATAATTGTGCAAAGTAGGTACCATCTGATTTCTTAGTTTCTACCTACATTTTTTCTCCTAAACTATCAATCACATGATTTTTTACTATCAACACCATAGTAAATAGAAGAATACCGAGGGCACCAGTTTATTTCTGTGCTAATTAATAGACCATCAGAAAAAACTTACTTTTCGCGCTATGCCGCTCTGCTCTGTCCTGCTCCTATGAACGCGAAATCCTATGCCTATCCTTTTCACAAAATGGCGTCATATATCCGTCCCCTTAATATGTATAGAGCTATCTAGCCGGTGTTTGTTTTGGTGTTATTCGCTTGGTAGCTGAAGACACCACGGTGGTGCGACTAGTGGCGCCACCATAGTGTCATAATAAGCTAAGACACTAAAACCGGGTACTGCCGAGTGTTACAGTTCGTCGCTGTGTTACACGTTACATACGCCCCGTAACGTCGAATATAGATACCCTCTTTATGCACACCCACTTATTATAGTGGGTGGAAAAGGAAAAATGACCTTTAATTTTCCTCCTTCAGACACAAAAAGCTACGAAACTTCGTGATGGAAAACCAATACTTTGTAACAGCAAGACAAAACTTCCAATAATACCAATGTGCGAAAGGAAGTAAAAAACAGTAAAGGTTAGTTATGTACCCACATTTAAAAAAAAAAAACTTTTAACCACATAACAGACATTCACGGTGTAAGGAAACCGTTTTCATCGATACAACACAAGTACTTTCTTATCCTCACCTCAACAGCCTGTAATGGTCCACTGCTGGACGCAAGCCTGCCAGGCCTGATATTCGCCTTATTGGTTCATAGGGATAATGCCTATAATCAATTGACGACCTCAGTGGCGCAGCGGGCGAGAGTCTGCCTGCGACGCAAGAGGTTGCGGGTTCGATCCCCGCCTCGGAACAAATTTGTGTACGATCTGCAGAAATTTGTTCCGTTGGTCTGGGTGTTTTCTATGTATAATGAAAAATATCTATCTATGTAATGTATAATATTACGTATATCAGTTATCTAGTACCCATAACACAAGCTCTGCTTACCTTGGGGCTAGATAATGCTGTGTGAATTGTCCAGCATTATTTATTTATTAATTGTTGCTTGTTGAACATGCCGTTATTAAATCCTGAGCTAAAGAAGCAGTCTAGAGTGGAGTCACGAGCGTAGCGAGTGGCTCTAAAGTAGACTTCTTAGCTAGCGAGGGATTTAAAAGGCACGAAACAAAAAATACAACTTTTATTTACTAGTATTAATAACTTATTACACCATCGAAATTTCGTATACACAATTGTGCATTCTGAGTTCAAATTACTTTTTTGAACAAGTTAAATAATAAACCCTCTATTCGGCAAAACCCGATTTCGCTCACTGTTTTTAGCAGCAAAGTCAGCGTTTTCGATCGGGAGTAGTGAAAAATAATTAACCCAAACTGTATCATTCAGATCACGTACCCGAACTCTCTAACCCATTAGGCTCGACTTTGAGCTAGTAGTTATACCTAACATGGATTTAACTTGTACAACTCGAAAACACATAAGATAAGACTTAAGTGGCTTTGAAAGTTCGGATAAAATTTCATTATAACTTTAGCTCGTGTAGTCATTAGTAAATGAGAGAACTAGGGAGTAACTTTCCGATTGCTAAAGTTAATGTTTTAATATCGTTTGTTTTTTTTCACTTGAGTACTTAAAAAAGTATTTTAGGGTTGATTATTTTTCGTAAGTCTAAAGTACTTTTTCAAATTCAATATACTACACCAAATGAATAACGTTTTACAAATAGAATACACTCACAAAGATCCGTGAAGTCCTGTATACGACAAGCCTTCGTAAAGTTAAGATAGGTTGAAGAAAGTCCTTAAAATAGGTTAAGGTTTTAAACGATCAAGGAGGTTGAAATACCTCACTATAGAAGCTGGCCGCAAGCACCTTCAAAAATTCAAATCACTACGAACGTACGAACCATTGATCGTCTATTGTTTTATCCACTTCTAATTTTGGAAATATATAGGTGAGATTTTGGTATAAATAGGGATGCTTGCAAGAGTATAATCAGATTATCTACTTTAGTACTATACTTATAAATCTGTGAGATTATCCTTGGATGCGATCAAGAAAACATGAAGAAGTAACAGTGGTTCTAGTGAACAGTAAATAAAGATGAATATAAGAAAAAAGTGTTTTACTGGAAAAATCAAGAAGTTACAGTCCACAATAATTATCTTATTTTGGGTAAAAATAATTACAATTAATATTTACACTTACATCTATTTTCTAAAAATCTAAGCCGTCACCAGAAGGCAGAGTGCCCAGAATGCTGGCAGCATTGTCACGTTGAATGGCAATGCTAATTCGTTGACCGAAATAAAAACCAGACTCTATTAGTTGTTTTTTTTTGGGTATATATTATTTTATTTTATATTACCTAATCAGGTTTAAAAATAATGTAAACTCCATAATTGTTTTTTAATATTTTTATTATTACTCCATCACTTTATCTAATAATTTAAACAGATTATGTATGCCACAACATTGCCATTAAAACTAACAAACATACAAACGTGTTATATCTATACACATATACTACATAAACAACTAATTATTGCTGTTTTTCAGTACGACTATATTTTTACATTATTTACACACTATCATATCGAAAAGGTATCTACTACAAGATACCTTCACATAAAAATTAAGAAATCAATCTAGAAAATACAAAAAAAAAAAATGAAAACTAGGGATATAATAAAAATCCTAAATGTAGATTAATTAAGACAGTTTTTCTAAAAGCTGAATATAAATAAATAAATAGGTAACGTTGAATGTCTTTATTACCAAAGAAAATAATAATCAAATAATGGAAACAAATTAAAAATCGTACATAAAATTGAAACAATTGAGATAACTGCAGACTGTTGCAAACAATCTACAGGGAAAACTGATTACAGCCATTTAATACTTTAAATTATTATCATGTAATTATTTGTTTCTAAAACAGGACTAGTAAATTTTTACTTTATTCTACGTAAGCTTGAAATACCTCCTTAAGGTAAGTACAAAACCGTTCATCCTACCTGACCCCTAAGTTACTGAATTAAAAATATATAAAACAAATTATGCTGGACAATTCACACACCATTATCTAGCCCCAAGCTAAGCAGAGCTTGTGTTTTGGTATTAGATAACTGATATACATAAAATACATAACACAGATAGTTTTTTTTCTAATACATAAAAAACGACGAGAACAAACGGAATAAATATTCGCAGATCATACAAACATTATGTCCCAAGGCGGGAATCGAAGGTCCCTGCGCCACAGAAGACGTCTATATATCCGTTTTGGTTTTACAGTATTAAAACAGCTTGCTATTTACGCTTTAACAAAAGATTCTAGTTTTTAAATAGTTCTGTATTCATATTAGAAATTGACGACAAACGTAATAAAGGTCAGCTAACCTGCTAACTATCTGTTTAAATGAAACGATAATCTAAATTAAAAAAAACCCTACATATCATATTGCTTATTATAGAAACGTCAAAATTTAATATACTTATCATAGTTTTATGTACACAATGATATAAAAAGCTTATTTTAATTATGCATAATCATTACGTATTTTGTTTTCCCCTTTGCAAACAAATTTACAATTGGCTTTTGCCATTAAATTAATTTTATGATTAATGATATCTAAATCTAAGGATCCTCTATCTAAATCTAGTAAACCAAAGGTTTGTACGTTCGTTTCTTATTCTTTTACTAACTCCTGCTGTTCGATTTACAGCCGATTTTTCAAACTCTTGTTATTTTTGACAATAGTTTAAGTTTTCTTCAACGGCTTGCTAAATTCTTGTCACATCATTCACTTATCAACAGCATGACAGATAGATTTTGTATTGATTTTTAATTTTTACAAAGCAAAGCAAAATATCAACATTTTCTTCGTAAGATTGACAAGCCGTAAAATGTGTTTTTGTGTGTATCACTTAAGCCATTTGCGCCACTTACCCCGAATACTCAAACGCATCTCAGGTTTAAAAGCACGTCTCAAGTAACGATTTTTTGACACATCATCAAGTCGTGTTTTTTGATGTATTTTATTGTATATTTAAAAAACCCACGACTTGCAATTGTAATATAAGATGCGTTTGAGTATTCGGGGTTATTGCTCCATTTACTTATGTTATTGATATTCGTTATCAAAATTCAGCCAAAGAGCGACGAAAATAATATGAGTGATACGAATACATCTGAAGAGACTGACTGGTTACATGTAAAGTTACAAATTACCTAAAGCTCAAGTGGTAAGCCAAAAGTTTTAAAAAGCTTGTTCAAATATACCTACCGCAGTGGATTAATTTATTTTGATACTTAGTCAGTATTAAAACTAAATAAAAGTATGATTTCAAATTAAAATAAAGAGTAGGTAAACAATTTACTAGACCACGAACCTTGTTGAAACTCAAGCACTGCAATTAGAAGTAACAAACTCTTGAATCAGATAGACGGACGATGTTGAAGATTTTTTACATCGAAAGAAATTTTAATTTACCGAGTAAAATAAGTAACGCTGGACAATTTATACAGCATCATTTTGTCGAAAAGTGAGCTGAGCTTTGTGTTTTGTATTTAGTTGTTGAGTCGGCCAGTCTCAACAAAGACTCTGCAGGAATATGTTTCCACTTTAGATGAATGACATAGGTACATCAATAATGTGGAGGTATTTAATTTATTTCTGTGTAGAACATAACAGAAGAAGCGTTGTTTAAGTTTATTATATCAAAAGCAAAAATACTCTTCAGAAATGACCCAAAAATGGCAGGAATTCCTAAAAGGCACCTCACAGTTTTTTGATTTTCTTTCGAATCACACTCGATGGTTTTTCCTCAACAGACATCGTCAAATGATCTTGAGCCACACTACCTCGCAATAAAGCTTACATTCCCAAGCTTGAGCAGGCTTGAGGTATTAGATTTACGCGCAGAAGAGACTGAAACAACAATCGGATTGTGATGCCAAATGTCGGTACCGAAGCGAGAGAGCAGAGTGGTCAGTCCATTAGCGATGGCTAGGGCTGTCTCTTTAAGGGATTTTTTATTTTTAAATTTGTTTGAAGCATTGGTTAGATTATAAAAATAAGATACATCTTTTTACTTGCAAGGTTCAATTCAATCATATTTCGGAGTCTATCGATTCATGTTAAGGTTCAGTCTAGGATACTTCAGGAGTCTATCGATATTTTTATAGTGTTATTTATCTTTTGTCAAATAAATGCACTTTACTTAAACTAATTTATTTTACGGCCTTTTTAGACATAAAAAACCACTAAATCACCAGAAGCAACCAGTAAATTAGTTAACAATCATGCACTGGTCTATTTTATCTAGGCATGTTTCATATTTATTTCTAATTTGTACATAAACCTAGTAGTAATTTTTCCTAAAATCCTGAAAATAACATGGTTTATTTATTATAAACCATGTTTTCTACAAAAAAGAGCCGCATTTTAAATGGTTTTAAAGGGCCAATGTACACGCTTCTACAACAAAACTCCTAGTGAGTTGCAAAACTATCAATTAATAAATTCAAACAAATTGACAAAACTTTTCTCTGCAAAAAGGCTTACTTCAAAATATCAGATTGAGTATCTAAAAGATAAAAAAGCTTGGGACGGGTTTTGCTCCAACCAAGAAAAATAACAACTAACAGGCTCAAAGTTTCTTTGTCGCTTTTTTACTTTAGTCTACATACCGAAGCGACAGAAATAAAAAATATCACTTTATTTCCGTGTCAGTGTTTTATTTTAAGAATTTTACTTTTTCTAAGTGTACATTATTGTAGGTATTTATGAAAAAGAAAATAATTTTTGATTTAAATTTTTGTTATAACCCTGGTGACAGCCCTGAGTCCCTGCAGTGCACCTATTGTAGCGTCCTTACTTACGTCCCTGCCCGGTCGAGCGCTCAGCCCACTGTCCCACCCTGTACAATGGAACTTTAATTTACAGAGATATAAGTTATTGAGAAGCTTTATAATGCACCATAAAATTTTATCGGGCTGAAACTTTGCTCATGGATCAAATATTTCTACTTTTTATCTCTGTGTAATATTGTAATATTTGTAATATTGTAATATTTCTACTTTTTATCTTCCGTGATCATGGCGCATTTCATGCGCCATGATCACGGAAGAACGTTCTTTGAAGAGTTCTTCGGTGATCATGGCGCATGAAACTGTGCCGAAATATTGGAAAACTTAAAAAATCTAATCATGATAAATATCCCGTTATAAATGACTTTAATGTTAATAACCATAATAGTATTAAAAGTTTTATCAAGTCTATTTTGTTTGCTTGTTGTTTGAATTGAATAGGCTCCGAAACTAGACCGAATTGAAAAATTCTTTTACGATTATAATCCTAACATCATACCCAATGACAATAGGCTATAGAATTAACCCGTGCGAAGAAAAGGAGGACCGCTAGCATCTCATAAAACAGTATCTATGAGATAGAAATAACCTTTTCCATAGAACAAACGTGTACGAAGCAGCGATCAGAAACGAATATAATAAACTAAAACAACGTAGGATCCTAGGATCTTTGACTAAAACGTAGTCCTAGATATTCTGACCTAAAACACAAATATTGTGATCTCATTTTGTTTTTGCAACCACTTCACGTGTTTTCGTTGAAACTTTCTTCTTTTATCACCACAAAAGTTATCAAAACGTATCACGTATAACACTTAAATACTTAATGTTGTTTTTATATACGAAAGGTAGAGATCGTATGTCATGTCTGAAGTTTCAGAGCCTTCTGTATCATATCATATCATATTATTACACAGTAATGAAACAGACACAGGCTGTCTCGTAGAAATCTGCTTTTTATGATAATTGGTAAAAGCCACGCACGTTCTGAGCTCGGATGGTAGACAGAAGGTAGAAGATTTTACTGTTCGTTTTGATAGCGCAATTTTTGTAATTGAAATCCCAAGCGTATTTATTCTCACTAGAGATTATTTTAATATCGTATCTTTTAAATAGTGTTATGTGAAAAAGCAACTTCTACAATTCAGTTAAAGAAAGAGCTTTAAAGTAATTTATAACGGGATGTTAACTATGATTCTTGAGTTTTCTAATATTTCGACACAGTTTCATGCGCCATTATCCCGGAATAAATAAAGTCACTGCGAGTTGATTTTTATTGGCAGACTCGCAATGACTTTAATTCTTCTGTGATCAAGGTGAATGAAACTGTGACGAAATATTGGAAAACTCAAAATTCTAATCATGGTAGATATCCATGAAAGTATATGATAAAATAAAAAAATTGAGAGGTGTCAAGGGACACCCGGATGGAACGAAGTTCTTTTCTATAAGAGAGAGAGAGACAGACAGAGAAACATGCGCACGCCGCACGGCTTACAATAGCTTACTATAGCAAAAAGTGTCGTTACAACTTTTCGTGAGTATTTTTTCCGTCCAGCCCCCTTTCACAACGCGCGATAAGGAACTTAGTTCCAATTATTATAGATTAAGTATAACAGCACTTTATAATAAATAGATTAATCTAATGCTAAGGTTCTTGCTATTATAGTGTCTAGGGCAATTTTTGTCTAGGGAATCCTGCCGAAATGGAATTTTTTTGGAACATTATAAATTTTCGTTGAAAATCTAATGCTATTAAAATATTGATATAGCTAATGATATTCATGATGAAGGGAACATGGCAACCCCTAACAATATCGATGAATTTAACATTATAAAGCGTCGAAAGTTACTTAAATTACATTACTTAATATTAATTATAGAAATTTGAAGGTGACAACAGTTACAATATTTATTTCAACAATATTTATTCCGTAGATATAATAGGTACGACGACTCGACAACCGACTTCATTAATATTTACAAACGAAATTGAGCAACTACATAAACTACAATATAATATACAACCGTGTAGTGGTTCAAAGTATTTTAAATACCTAACATAATAAAGTATAATAATAATAATAAATAAAAATAATAATGCTGGACAATTCACACAGCATTATCTAGCCCCAAGGTAAGCAGAGCTTGTGTTATGGGTACTAGATAACTGATATACGTAATATTATACATTACATAGATAGATATTTTTTATTATAAATAGAAAACACCCAGACCAACGGAACAAATTTCTGCAGATCGTACACAAATTTGTTCCGAGGCGGGGATCGAACCCGCAACCTCTTGCGTCGCAGGCAGACTCTCGCCCGCTGCGCCACTGAGGTCGTCATAATAAAGTATAAAATGCTTGTGACTTCCAAAAAGCTGATAAATTTTATTTGTATTCTCTATTGATATAGAAATATATCTGCATTTATTTTCATATGTTTTCATGTCATTATTGTGAAATTTAATCATCGAAAAGTACTTAGATATTTTAAAACTCAATCATAAAAATTATAAACATGACGTCACCGTTCACCGTATTGTCATGCAGCTTTTAGCGGAACATCTTTTTTGAAAGACGAAAAGTTATTTATTATAGACAACACAAACATCAAACGTGATGGTTTTCATCATTTATTTCTTTCTAATATTTTTTTTATTCATTAAAGGTACAGAAGCCTTTGAGTTGACAAAATGAACGGTGACGTCACAGAAAAAAGGCAGTGTTTTTCCCACCGAAACGTACTGCTGTTTTATTTTTCGTTTTGACCTAATTAATTTTAAATTTGTGGTGCATTTATTTTTTCCCACTAATGCAATTATAACCGATTTACAAAAAAAAAATCTATGCATATACCCTATGAACATTAATAATGTGTCAACAAAATAAAAATAAAACAATACCACGTTACTTAGTTAATACTTTGCCTAAATATTAAGTTAGACAAATTTAAATTATATTTGTCAGACAAAATACAAACAACCAATTGTTAAGACAATAAATAGTTATAAATAAAGCGTGTTAATGCCATAATAAAAACCTACTTATCTGATAAAGTATTGCTATTATAATATTATCACAACTATTTATCTATATTTTAACATTTATAATATACTCTAACATTATAAGATCAACAGACAATAGATACACTTTTTGAGTTAATAATAAAGCGTACTTAAAGATAATAATTTCGTTAAAACTCAAAATGTTTGCACAAACACTAATTATGATAGAACAAGGCAAGACTTTGTCTTGAAAGTACCTACTACTAAAAAACTACCTATAGCTAAATTTAGGAGAGACTTCACAAGAATCTTAGAATACAACATTTAGGAATTTAGATAAGTTTTATAATTCATAGAAACCTTGCTAGTAGTTTAGGATTTAACTTTTGATAGTAAAATATAAATAAATTATATAGAAATCAGGTTTTAGTAGAAGTATTAAGTTCAATACCACGACTACTTAAGTTTATATACACGGACTAAACATTTTCTACATAGATCACAATAACTTTGACTATTTTCATTATTTTTTAAATACGTTATCTAGTACTTATACGGACTGCTATATAACTGTTTTTTTTTAATAATCTACAACGAAAAACACAACAATAAATAAATAAATTTGACAGATTTCATCATATCCGCATATTCAGATTTTAAGAAATAAATAAATTAATAGTGCAATGCACACACTGCATCTACTTCCAAAGTAAGCAGAGTAAAATGGGTACTAGATATTAACTCTGCTAGAGAAACATAATAAATCATAGTATTTATATTATTATATATCTTAATATAAAACCCGGTACAAATATTTGCAGAGCATTTGCAAAAATTTGTGCTGCGCCAGGAACCAAATCCTCAACTACGCGTCAGGCGGACCATCCGCTGCTCCACAGAGAAACATTTTCTTCACGAACAAACAATCTGTCTATAATTTTCACACTTTAATAGTATCATAAGATATGGCTAAGCAACGTCAAAATCCCTTAAAATCCCGCCTTCACTACAACATAAGGCTCATTGCACACTAGTCCGCCGCGACGCTCGTCGCGTCCCGTCCACTACACAAACTGCGCGGTTCCCGCGTCCTTCCAACATCGGAAGCAGCAAGGCAGGGCGCACATGAGCGTATTTTTGAACGCGTCTCGGAAATCTCGGTTGAAATATGCGTAGATAAGTGGGTTCAAAGCAGAGTTGAAGTAGCCAATCCAGAAGAGGACGCCGACCACGACAGTGGGCGTTTCGCACGGCTCGCCGCAGACGTTTGTGGTTACGTACCTGAGAAATGTAATATTTTTGAAGAAGTCCTTCACTATATAATCTTAATCTTAAATCAAATAGAAACAACAAACATAGCATACTGGGTGACCACTGCTGGGTATACCCATGGCCTATGACTAGTACTGGATTAGCATTAGCTGGAAATGATGATGATGATTCTCATGATTCAATTGAAATACTCTCCACAGTCCCTTTCCAAATTTTCACTATAATTAATTATTAGTCAATGTCCACGGCTGTCTATGGCTTTGCTCGTTTTTTACCTGGATTAAACTTTAGCCTATAAAACTCAAGAATATGTAGCTGTCTAGTTATTTTTAATTAATTTTCTAAATCAGAATAATTCAAAGGTGTTCTGCTAAATCTAATTTTCCAAATTTAGCATCTTTACACGCACGGGTCTTCGGTGCACGTAAAGAGGCTAAATTTAAAGGCTGAAAGCTATTATATTTGTGCCAGAAAGCTAGCGGGGTAGCAATTGTTACTTTTAAGTACCTATAAATATAAGTGATCGCAAGATATTTTTCTCTTTGTGCGCCAAAAAATTGTATGTTAGAACATAAGTTATCTATGCATGAAAAATTTACTTACCAGAGAAAAAACGGCAGCCAGCACAGCAGAAACGCGCCGACAATAATGCCCAGTGTACGTGCCGCCTTGTGTTCTGCGCGCCAGGACTTCCCCGCCGCTCGCAGCGACGCACCTGTTACAGAATTATTAAATTAACGGATAGAATTAAGATAAAGTTGGGACGCGACTTTTTTGAGACTTTTGAAGTCTAGGACAATAACAATACAATACAAAAACACTATATTGTACACCAGAAAAAACCATTACAAAAGACATACTACATGATGAGACAAGTACAATGAGCGGCCTTATCGCTTAGAAGCGATCTCTTCCAGGCAACATATTTGTATATGTAACTGTAAATAATACATATTTACAAATAACTGTAAACTAAACGAATTAATAAAATAAATAAATATTGCTGGACAATTAACACAGCATCGTCTAGCCCCAAGCTAAGCAGAGTATATATAATACAATTCATAGATACATATTTTTTACTATACATAGAGAAACACTAGAACACATTGAACAAATGTCTACAGATTGTACAAACATTTGTCCAATCAATCGAACCCGCAGCCTTATGCGTTGCAGGCAGACCTTCTCCCACCGCGCCGCAGAGGTCGTCCAGGAGATTCCATAGAGTTTTTCTTGTGCGAAATGAGACTGAATAAATAGTGTTATTTCCCGTGTTAAGTGCAAATTGGTGTATCTTTGGTGGTTTTCGAAAGTATTCACGAGCGACTTAAGCACCTTTTTGAGAGGAGTGCGCACGTGATTACCAAGTGAAAGAATAATGGAAGAACTAGGCCTGTTTCTGGAAAAAAAAATGCTTAAAACAGAAGCATTTGCGACAAAAAGTCGTGACTGACAATATACGATGGCTTTATACGTACAAAGCATTTTGTCAGTTGCTGCAAGCTGACGGTAATTCAGTGTTGAACTAGGAGGAAACAAAATAAATTTGAAAATTGCGTTATTATTGGATCGGCCTTTAATTTGCGATGAACCTGTCGGATATTCGACTGTTAATTTGAGAAAAGTGGACTTTATTATGATTCTACTTGATTAACCAGATTTTCGAGAGTTGTCAATTGCTGTCGTTCTTACATACATTTGACAGATTCATGGCCCAAAACACAGAAGCCGTGCTCTGGTTCTGTGAAGCGGCGGCGCACCCCAGCGGGTTGCACTGCCGAGGCTGGGCAGTGAATGCGGTAAAGGCTCAAATACAGTCGCATGCAAAAAACGCTTAATAGAGTCAACAATTTATGACAGACAATACCCCAGACAAGCTGCTATCAGTCATTAATTTTCCTGATGATATCTTAAGAAAAAGTTTTTACACAATTACTGATCGACTAATACTACTCTTAGCGCTAGGTTCCTCAAGCAATAATGGCCTTTATCCCTTAACGTTAAGCATTATCCTGTAATCCAACTTGAAACCATAACGCTTGCTAATAGCATAATTTTACTTTAAAAATTGCTTTAACGTGCTTTTATAATAAATCCCTTGGCCATTAATTTTGCGTCACGTAGGTAGCATCACCTGTCACAGTATGGTAAAAGATTTAGAAGATACACTCTACCGAAGCTATTTGTTTTTTTCCGCTTGGCGATATTATAATATATGCTAGCTGACCCGCCCGCGATTTCATTCGCGTGGACTTAAGTAATATCCTAAGTGTTTTAATCTAGTCTAGCTATAAAACTATCGTAGTTTGACGAATTTATTACGAATGTAAGCGGGTTAACGTTAGTGTTCTCCCAACACAAATAAGGTTCGTAGTTAACCCGCGTGCATTCCCTAGTAATGAACCCTAAGTGTTGGTTTACATGTTAACTATCACCGCCAAAGTTTTACAACCATCCCTTTAAAATTATTATAAAAGTTATTATAAAAATGACCTTTGACCCCATTTTAACTTTTTTAGAATACGAATTTCCAAAAATCCGTTCTTATCTTCGTAGCTCTTGTAGATTCAGAGATCCCTTGATATGTCACCCAGTTTTCTAAAAATATAGAATAAGTGGCAATAAAAATAAATAAATAAATAATGCTAGACAATTCACACAGCATTATCTATCCCCAAGGTAAGCAGAGCTTGTGTAATATAGGTACTAGAAAACTGTTATACATAATACAATACAATACATAGATAGATATTTTTTATTATACATAGAAAACGACCAGAACACCCTGAACAAATGTCTGCAGATCGTACACACATTTGTCCCGAGGCGGGAATCGAACCCGCAACCTCCTGCGTCGCAGGCGGACCTTCGCCCACCTCGCCACAGAGGTCGTCGAAAATTCCAAGGGACTTCAGTTACTCGGTAATAATTACACATGAATCTGTACTGAAAATATTGGAAATCTCCAAACAACTCAAATCATTGTAAATAAATAGTTCAAAATAATAATACTAGTTAATAAATTTTGTACAATAGTTTGAAAACTATGATAATTTTAATAGTATTACCTAATAATTGATTAAATTAATGCTGATATGCAAAATTTTCACAGTATATCACATTCACTGCCAAGCCTCCCAGCGGCGGTGCTCCATGGAAACATGGACTGGATAATTATAGAATACGATAATTAGTAGGTATGGAATTAAATGATACGAGGCCATTTTTCAAAAATGTTTGACTTATTGATACATTTTAAAGGCTTTGTTTTTCTTATATACAATTATAAACGATGACGTTACAAAACCAAGTCTCTAGTAGGTATACGAACAACAAAAGTGGTTTGTGCCAGCTTTTCAAATGTACCGTTTTCTTTGTTGTTATTGGTTATGTTAAAATATCCGTCACATGGACATATTTCCTCAAATAGGAGAGTAATATATAGTATTATGAATTTAAGTTTCTTCTTCCACTTAACAAAAAAATTAAGTAAAGCGAATCAATTATTATTAATTATTAGAGCTGGTGAGTATCTGGCACAGCGCATCAGCATTGCTATAGTACAGCGGGGCAATGCAGCCAGTGTCTTAGGCACGCTTCCAACTGGTATTGATATGGATCAGTTGAGCTACCTGTAGATTGTTTGCAACAGTTTGCAGATAGCTTAATTGTTTCTATTGTAAATACTAGTTTTAATTTAAATTTGTTATTTGATTGTTATTTTCTTTCTGAATAAATAGGAGAGTAATATTATGAATTTAAGTTTCTTCTTCCACTTAACAAAAAAAATTAAGTAAAGCGAATCAATTATTATTAACACTTATGATTTAGTTGATATTTTTTTTGTTAAAAATTAATTTTTACTTGTCTATGAGCTTGTTTATAAGATATAAAGAAATAAAAGTAATTTATAATAAAATGATTAAGATTTTTCAACGAGATGCTATATTGGTATACGAGTGGTCTTACTGCAATAAATTGTTTATTGTGACAGGCAAAATTTGAGCTCGTTTATCACATTTTCTTGTACTAAACTGTAATAAAGACTTTATTACATAAAGTCAGTCATAGCAGAACTGAATGTGAATATTATAAAATTATTTTTGGGAACATGATACTATGTCTGTAATTATTTTCTCATTCATTCACAGGAAAAGCAAAATAATTATTAGATAACATATTATTAAGTAACTAAAATAAACTAGCTAGAAATTAAATGTGGTAATCAAAGGCCGCAGTTAATAATTCAGAGCAGAGTATTAATTTGTTTTCATCGTTCCGTCATAATGAAGTTTTACTACGATTTTGATAATTTTAGGCTTCATTAGTTCTGCAGCGTGTCGCCCCGGTCGCGTGCGGCGCTGTCGGCGATTGGAGAATTTTACAGTTTTTCGTCGAGTGCGCACTCGACTTGACAAACTTGGGATGGACTGGACATATAAGTACAGAAAAACAAAGATGGTGGCACTTAAAAAAATAATAAAAAAAATAATAATACATATATTTCTTACCCCCGAATACTGAAACGAATTTTAAATTTAAGCACGACTCAAGTCACGAATCTTTGACACAATTACATTAAAATCTGTCAAAATACCGCGACTTGAGACGAGTTTAAATTTGAGTTGCGTTTGAGTATTCGGAGGTCACCTACATAAATTACAAAATTATAATAAACTTAAGGCAATGCAGCCAGTGTCTTAGGCACGCTTCCAACTGGTATTGATATGGATCAGTTGAGCTACCTGTAGATTGTTTGCAACAGTTTGCAGATAGCTTAATTGTTTCTATTGAAAATACTAGTTTTAATTTAAATTTGTTATTTGATTGTTATTTTCTTTCTGAATAAAGATTTATAAACTTAAATGATCATAAAGATAAATTGTATATCTTTATAACGATAGCTATTGCTGCAAAAGCAATTTTTTAAGGATAGGTATTTCAAATTTTTGTATTTTATTTATTTACCATTCCGTTACATAACTCAAGCAAGTCAAAATGCAATTGTTTAAAAAAAACAATAATTTAAAAATCACTAACAAGTTCATAAAATTCTTAAATATTAAAATTATATTATGATTTAATATTAAACTGTTGATTAAATACTACTACTACGTATTTTAAATTTCCTACGGATCAGAAAATTAACGACATAAATTCATCGTTGTGGTAAAAAGGGTTACGTTCAAAGAAAGTTTTAAGATAGGTTGTGATTTGGCACGTCTGATATCCAGATGAGAGCATTCCATAGACGGGTCGCTTGTACAGTGAAATATTTGTCGTAGAAGGTCGTAGTGTGGGCAGGGTCTTTTATTTATTATTGATTTTAATTTTTTCTGCTCTTCACAAGAAATAAAACTAGTGAAAAAATAATTTGCCGCAAATTGTTTATCATTTTCTATGAAATCATGATAAAACCAACTTAGATTCACTAGTATTTTTAAAGCATGCGGGAAAATAAGAGATTTTGTGCTAAAATTCAACCTTTTTCTTAAGTAATCCCGAAAAACAAATGAAATAAATGTTTTATCATGATTCCATAGAAAATAGTTTACATTTTAAATTACTTTTCTTTTTATTAACTACTTGTGGAACGCAGAAAAAAAGTCACAAAAATATCGCGCCATCGTGCGTCGATCCACTTTAAAAGCCGACCTCAAAATTTCTAATTTGACATTATAATTCGTAACATCAGGAATTCATAGCACGCTCCAAGATCCCATTGCTGATTTATTATTATCCTTCCCTTGGGATTTAGAAGGGTCTGGGTATATCGCGTGACCTACCTTACCTACCCATCTACCCCGGTTTACCCTGGTTGTAATTTTATAGGTTAGTTTGGGTTAAGGGCTTGGTAAAGGCCATGAAAACCGTTGTCACTACCGTGAGAGTACACTTTGCTAATGTTCTGTGAAATTTCGTCAAAATTAAGAAATTATAAGGTAAAATTGTAATTGAGCAAATAATTTAACATTGGTTGCAAGCACTTCCTTCATATAACACTGGCACTTTATTGGATCCCGTAACTTTCCGTGTCGCAACTTGTCTTCGGTTGGGTGCAAGGTGTTGCGCGCCTCATCAATGCCAGTGCGGTACTGCTGTCGAACAGCTCGGTCATCACGGATTATCGTGTACTAGGGCTGCCGGTCGGATATCTCGTCATGCCAGCCTGAACGACATCATCCAGCGGGCCTTTACCACCGCTAACGTACCAGCTATTCTCGAACCGAATGGTCTGTTGCGTGACGATGGTAAGAGGCCTGACGGCATGACTCTAGTCCCATGGGAGTTGGGGAGGCCTATTGTGTGGGACGCTACATGTGTCGACACACTCGCGCCTTCCCATCTTCAAAGGACTTCCGTGAGGGCTGGTGCGGCGGCAGATTTAGCCGAAGATCTCAAGAGGCGCAAATATGCAGGTCTCGACAGAGCCTACATATTTGCTCCCCTTGGAGTCGAGACCCTAGGTTCGTGGGGTACCGAGGCTCTCCGGGTTTTCAAAAAATTATCTGAGCGTCTGGTCGAAGCGACGCGTGACCCGAGAGCTGGTGAGTATCTGGCACAGCGCATCAGCATTGCTATACAGCGGGGCAATGCAGCCAGTGTCTTAGGCACGCTTCCAACTGGTATTGATATGGATCAGTTGAGCTACCTGTAGATTGTTTGCAACAGTTTGCAGATAGCTTAATTGTTTCTATTGTAAATACTAGTTTTAATTTAAATTTGTTATTTGATTGTTATTTTTAAAAAAATTAAAAAGCAAATAATTATATTCGCATATAATTATATATGCATGACACATTGAACACCAATCAGAGAATGCTGATTTGTGACGTCATGCCGTCATTATATGTAATGTAGCTTAAATTAATTTAAATTTGTTATTTGATTGTTATTTTTAAAAAAATTAAAAAGCAAATAATTATATTCGCATATAATTATATATGCATGACACATTGAACACCAATCAGAGAATGCTGATTTGTGACGTCATGCCGTCATTATATGTAATGTAGCACAATATGTAAAATAATGAAGAAAGTCAGACCTTTACCACAGAATAGCTGTGGTCTGGCTTTCATTATATACAGAAGTTAATGAGAGTAAGCATGGTAATTGAACTAAGTATAAAAATAATATAGATGCAATAATGCAATACAGAGTATTGCAAACTAATCTAGAAATAACTAAATTGATCTATAGATCAATCTATTCGATTCGATTCTATTCTCTATCTATTCGATTCTAAGGGATGCTACCAATCGGTAGCATCCCTTAGAATCACATCAGCATTCCCACACAGGGGGGCTCCCTGTGTGGCAATGCTGATGCGCTGCGCCAGATATTCGCAAGCTTTCGGATTAATCAGATGACCTGATAAAATTTTAAAACCTGTATAGCCTACTTTAATAAGGAGCCAATGTGTTAAGGTTCTAAATTTCAACTTTCTGTTGAAATTATAAACCATTATGCAATCTAAGACGTTAAATAGTTAATTAAAACACAAATTAAACGTAATTATTACATCACAACGCAATCTCGTGAATACAACAAATAAATCCTTTCACGGAAACGTGACATTTGTAACCACGATACTGTTACTCCGTTATCGTAATGTTAAATCACGTTATTCGCTGATAGCCGTTAATTTATGGAGCTGGTGGTTGCTGTGAAAATTCACTGGGTCGAGCATTTCCAGTTCATGCTAGCTGCAGTCTCTTATCTTTTTCTGAACACTAGGTTTTGCTTGCAGTTTTGTTCGTTTATTCTGAAAATAGCTTTTATATAATTCCAGAGTTCTGTTTTAAGATTTTTATGTCGATTCTTTGATAAATTAAGAAAAAAAACAGCCGTGGTGCCAACTTGCACCACCCCAGCTCTTCACGTGGGTGGCGTAAGAGGCGACTAAGGTACATACCTACACGGGGGGGTGGGAAGCAGCGCCTCTTGCAGAATATTATCTAACACCGAACTGCGATCCCCAACCCGCATGCTCAGCGTGGGGATTATGGGTAATACCACCCCTGAGATTAAAAAAAATTAGGAGGAGGCCTGCGTCCAGCAGTGGACCATTATAGGCTCTAGAAGTTGAGGGGTACACAACATGCCTATGAGCCAATAAGGCGCTTTTCAGGGGGAGGTCTGCGTCCAGCTGTCGATCAATATAGGCTGTTGGGGTGAGGTGGGGGCGGTGAGGTACACAACATTCCTAGTTAAAAAATAAATAATGCTGGACAATTCACACAGCATTATTTAGCCCCAAGTTAAGCAGACTTGTGTTATGGATACTAGATAACTGATATACATAATACAATAATACACAGATTTATATTTTACTAGAAAACGATCACAACACCCGGAACAAATATCTGCAGATCGTACAAACATTTGTGCTAAGGCGGGAATCGATCCCGCAACCTCCTGTATCGCAGGTCTGTGGCGTCATCATTTGAAAATTATATTATCCGGTTTTTTTTAATACAAGAGCGTTCAAAATTTCAATTATACAAACAAAACGCTCTGAAACTGGAAGTCGTTAAGATAAAACCCGTATGCCCAACGTTTTGTTGAAATAATTCTACTGCTTACTTAACGTTTTTCTTAGAACGTAAAGGATATAGCTAAGTGAAAGCAATTTTGAGCACAAAAGAATTGTATTTGGAAAGGTACCGAAAATTCGTATCTTTACGTGATATGGAGTTCCTTTGTTGTTAGAAAACTTAATCATCCTTTTTATGATTATTTTCAAGCAATGCTTGTTATCAAAGTAATATTATAAATGCGAAAGTATTATGGTTTAATGATGGTGGATTGATGTTTGTTGTTCAATCACGCCATAACGGCTTCTAGATAAAATTAATAAATAAATAATAAATAAATAATGCTGGACAATTCACACAGCATTATCTAGCCCCAAGGTAAGCAGAGCTTGTGTTATGGGTACTAGATAACTGATATACGTAATATTATACATTACATAGATAAATATTTTTTATTATACATAGAAAACACCCAGACCAACGGAACAAATTTCTGCAGATCGTACACAAATTTGTTCCGAGGCGGGGATCGAACCCGCAACCTCTTGCGTCGCAGGCAGACTCTCGCCCGCTGCGCCACTGAGGTCGTCAATTAAGTACATTTACAACCTAAAGTTTTTTTTTGAAAAGGATAGATATAGGATTTTGCGTTTATAGGAGCGGGACCGGACATGCCAAAACGAGACGCAAACCTAAAAATGTCAAAAAATCAAATTTTAGCTTATTATTCTATTAAATACTATTTTATTTGAAAAAACCGATACATATGAAATGTTCTTTATTCATAGTTCTATTACCATGCTTATTTTCGAGATCTTCTGTATTTATTGAGAAATTAAGGCTTCAGTAAAAATTTTGAGGTATCTCCGTTTTTTTTCTATCGAGAATTTTTTATGGAATCGTGTTTTCGAAACATATGATCGATAGAGTAAATCCTAAACTAAAGTATTTAGTATTTTGTAAGATATTTAGATCTGACGGAGTTGATTTGAGGTAGTATGGGCCCTTAAGGGTTTTTGTTATAGTGCTCACCCGTACTCTGAGTACCTATCTCAAAGAAATTAAATTAAATTCCCGAAAAATTTCGACTTCAGCGGGACTCAGGGGAACAGGGTGTGGTACGTGTTCGAGTTCTGTCGAAGTCGATAATTTTTGGGAACTTAATTTCATTTCTTAGTTCAAATTTGGCACAGAGATAGATTTTAGTCTGGAATATCACATAGGCTTTTATTTTATCTCGGATATTCTACGGGAACAGGATATAAGCGTGTGGAACCGCGAGGCGCTGTTAGAATTATAAAATGCGAAAGTTTAGATGGATGGGTGTACATTTGGATGTTTGTTGCTCAACCACGCCAGAACAGCTGAACGGATCTGGATGAAATTTGGCAAAAAGATAGATTACAGTTTGGAATAGTAAGTAGGCTATATTTTATCTAGGGATTCCCGTGGGAACGGGAACTACGCGGTTGAAACCGCGAGGCGCTGCGATTGAAATAATGTCTGTGACTGTAGGCTGATGATGATGGTGATGGATGAGTCATTCTCTGAATGGCATTTAAATTGTTTTAGTGATTTTTTGTTAAATACGAGTAATATTTAGTGTAGATTAATAAACAAATGGGCGTACAAGACACGGATCACTATTCAGCATTTTTACCGGCGAAGACGAGACAAATGACTGACTTAGGAAAGCTCCTTCAGAAAACACAATGTCCTAATTAAGAGAATTATAGACTACCGATAAATGTAATTAATTATATTACAATTGTGACTCTGTGTATAGAATAGACTCAGCTCACTGAACAAACTCTTTTATTTCTTATCTATAAATATATAAATAAATCTACCCACAAAACTAACTATCCAAAAAGCACCGTGATTTTAACGGAAGCGTCCAAATTTAAACAATTTCGTTAATTTATTAAGTTGAACTCATTCGTTTAGCCCTGAGCTGAGCCCTTGGAAACGTAATCGCTGTCCTCGTTATTACGTTAAATATTCTAGCAAGGTCAGACCCACTATCGATGTCAAAGTCATTAAAATGTCACTTTAGTTTGACATGGTGGAGCCGCCATACTGCCAGAGACAGAACACCTGGAAGGAATATCGGCGAGAATCGAACCCGCAAACTTCTGCGTCGCAGGCGGGTCTTAATGTTTGGCTAGCATTGCATGTCTAACTTATTATCATTCTCCGAATACAATACATGAATATATAGTTAAGGGGGTGATATATGACGCCTTTCTGTTAATAGGATAGGCATAGGATTTCGCGTTTAAAGGAGCGGGACAGAGCAGAGCGGCGTAAGCTCAAAAATCAAGTTTTTGCTGATTATCTATTAATTTAGACATTTGTTTGCAAAAATAAGCCAAAGGTACCCTGGGTATTCTTCTATTTAATATGGTGATGAAAATAAAAAATCGTGTGATTGATAGTTTAGGAGAAAATTTTTAAAAACTAAGAAAAAAGATACTTTGTACAACTATTTCTGGTATTTAAAATAGTTTCTTTTTTTTTTCGGGATCTGTCTTGTATCCCTTACGATTATAAGGTATTTTTTCTAAAGCTTTATCGATAAAGATGACGGAGAAAATTTGTATTAATGTATACCAAATTTGCCCATTTCACATCTAAGCGGCGATGGATGATTATTCTGATGATAATTCAGTTCTATTTTTTTAGGATTATCACATGATGAAACGACCAATCCTAGAAAAATAGAACAGAATTGACAAACCAAAATATGCATAAAACGGGTAATAAGGTTAGTACTACGTTTGTCGTTTCCATATAACGAAAAACGAAAAACGTAGCCGCTCACAGTCTGCCCATACTTTTTCCATTAGCTACATACACCCATTACACAAGTGTTTGAAATTTAAATATAACTATCAGTTAAATTACGTTTTCAGTAAATATCGATAACCATTTCAGATAAATTAGTTTAATGGTTTGTAACTTGAGATATTGACGTTGGAGTAGAATATGAACGAGCTCGCCTCCAAGAAAAGATATTTATTGAGGTGAAATTGAGTCCCAAAACCTACGTTTTCACTGTATGTAATATCAAGTTTAAGGCAATAAAACTATTTTTTAATTTTTTTTTGATAAGCTTAAAAAGATAAGGATTTTAGTTGGTAGTCGTAACAAGATTGAATCAACTTGACTCGATACAAAAAAATTAATCACAAACATTACTCTAAATTTTCATTTCTACTACGAAAAACCAGTTTCATTTGCTAGTTATTTAACATAATTTTAATGAAATGTCGTCTAAAAATACCTAACTTAATTCTTTAGACGATTATGGTTTCCTTTTTATTTCGATAGAGTATTATTACTATACCTATTATTAGTAGTTATTATATTATTTTAGAGCAATAACAAATTATTAAAGAAAAAGTCGTGAAATTGCGCGCGGGCCGGCTCTTGCCTCCCTTTCTCGCCTTCACCACGAAGCACGATTACCGATTAAAAGGTTTTGGTTCAAGTCCAGTTTTGTTCGTAATTCTTTGAAGATCACGTAATTCTAGAATTCGATTTTTTTGTGAAGGTGAATTTCGTTTATCGTGTAAGTAAAATAAACAAGGTTTTATTCTTGTCACAATAACACAAAAGACGAAAAAGATTAACACAGCAAAGACAAATAATTGACAAAAAAGGGACATCGCTCAGCAAGTGTCCCGAAACGATACATATGGCTAATGCGCGCTGGTTTTATGCGACTCCCAGTGTATAATGGTTTATTTAGAAAACTAAAAAAAAGATTTAGGCTAGTTTACAATTATAAGTCAGTTTCGTTCTCTGACTGAAGGCTACATTAAAAGTAGGAACACAAAATACCTACTCCCAAAATCTTTTGTGTGAGTTCCGTCGTAGAGGTTTAACCCACAAGTTTGAAGCAAAACAAACATGTTCGCAATCAAGCTTACCCCGAACTTGTTTGACAAGGATTAGAGAGGATTTCCAAACAATCCAAACACTGAATTTAGGAACTTTATTTTGAAGAAGGACATTCTTAAACGAGTTTAGGAGGAAGTTCAGTATGAATTTTTTTAGGTACATATTATGTACAATAAAAAAGAAAGAAGTCGACAAGCATATTATGTTCATCGACTTCTTTTAATTTTATATAGAAAAACACCCTGAAATGGTTCCGTAAAAAAATACTGCATTATTCACACAGCTTTATCTAGCCCCAAAGTAAGCAGAGCTTGTGTTATGGGTACTAGATAACTGATTTACATATAATAATACTTTTATATTC
Source organism: Eupithecia vulgata (assembly GCA_946478455.1). NCBI lineage: Eukaryota > Metazoa > Arthropoda > Insecta > Lepidoptera > Geometridae > Eupithecia > Eupithecia vulgata. Next base: position 3,503,706 of record OX297881.1, read on the forward strand.
ATACTTGAATTGTATTCAAGTATATTACTTACAACACAAAAAAATAACACTACCTACTCTAATTGTAAGACTCACAGGGTCTTGTGATCATAATGGTTTCGGCAGAATATCAGCGCCTATCTACTTCAGAGTAAGGCAATCATGAGTCGAAACCTTTTTGGTGCTAAAACACAGCAGTCAGTCTTTTTATTAATTTTTTTTTCAAATTATTTTATTATGTATATTTTGTACTGCAGCAGCAAATAAATAAATTTCTATGTCTATGTCTAATACTTTATATTTTAGAACTGTTTATATATTTATGCCATAATTTCGAAAATTTATAAAAGAAGAAGATGAACATTTTTAACGACTTTCGGCGGAAATTCTATGTTCGGCTTTATGCATGTTTTTATTTACATACTAATTTGTACATAAAAATATCGAAAGAAGTCGACGAACATAATATGGTCGTAGAATTCTTTCGCTATTATAAAGGAATTAATGGTTCCATAAAAAATGTTACTGGGGGATTAGTATTTATAATATAATCCGTCAATCCTAAAAATATAATTAAAAAAAATCACAACTAGCTACAACATAATTGGTGATATGTTCACAAATTGATAGAATTTTAAAATACTTTCATTGTTTCATGAAAGTTTTCGTATTTAAAAAACAAATATAAATCAATTTAATAAATTATAAATATATCTCATATTTATAAATTTCACATCTAATTGAAAAGCTGTTGTGATTTTGAGATGGTCAAGCAATAGTTTGATCCCTAAAGGTATGATTGTGTGCTCCGTAAAACGTATCTAAAACATCATCACATGATAATTTGCATAATCACTGGTAACAAATGGTGTCTATGGCAACGAGCGTTAAAGATAGTTTACCGAGTGTTGCATAAAGAGCTCTATATTAGGATTAAACTAAACCTGTAACTTTAGAACCAACAAAAGTTTAACGTGTTAAATTATTCACACGTCTTTGTTGTTTCTTCGGAAGCTAATCTGTTGGCGCTGGAAGTTCTCTGATTAATATAAGTAGGTACATCGAAGTTAATAAAAGCGAGTGAATTTTCGTTTCGAAGATTTCGACGGTTCACGAGAGATTAAATAACTTCAAGGAGGTTTTATAAGAAATAAAATAATTAGGTAATTGTTTTCAAACATCTTTAGAAAAATAGTATTCAATTTGGCTGTAGGTTTGGTTTTATGTATTTTTGTTTGATTTTGATTATTATTTCATTGCTGTATAGAAACTAATTTCGTTAGGGTTTTATTCTTTTACTTACTCGTAGAAAAACAGTTTCAATTATGTTTTTTTACAGCTTTAAGCGCGTGTTTCCCAGAGATTAGGCAGAAGAATAGAAGTTAGCTTACAATGTCTTGTTAACCACTATTTTTTTCTGTTTATTCAAGTTATTATGTAGGTATCTATATCTTTATTCAGAAAGAAAATAACAATTAAATAACAAATTTAAATTAAAACTAGTATTTACAATAGAAACAATTAAGCTATCTGCAAACTGTTGCAAACAATCTACAGGTAGCTCAACTGATCCATATCAATACCAGTTGGAAGCGTGCCTAAGACACTGGCTGCATTGCCCCGCTGTATAGCAATGCTGATGCGCTGTGCCAGATACTCACCAGCTCTCGGGTCACGCGTCGCTTCGACCAGACGCTCAGATAATTTTTTGAAAACCCGGAGAGCCTCGGTACCCCACGAACCTAGGGTCTCGACTCCAAGGGGAGCAAATGTGTAGGCTCTGTCGAGACCTGCATATTTGCGCCTCTTGAGATCTTCGGCTAAATCTGCCGCCGCACCAGCCCTCACGGAAGTCCTAGGAAGATGGGAAGGCGCGAGTGTGTCGACACATGTAGCATCCCACACAATAGGCCTCCCCAACTCCCATGGGACTAGAGTCATGCCGTCAGGCCTCTTATATATATCAGGTATCTATTAATTTTTATACAAATACATATGTACAGTTCATAAATAATTGCAGAATCTAGAACAATATTTCATAATAACAATGAGAGAACAACAAACTCACAGAGTTTTCGTATCCACACTGTGCTAAAAACTTTCCTTGTAGTACTTTATGTTGTGCAGATGCTGTATAAAGTTTTGTTTAAATATTAACATATCTGGCTTGTGGTTTAATGCTGGTATCTGTGTTTATAATACATGTAAGTATATAGATATGCAAAGAAGTTATATAACATTGTACGGTGTATTACACCTAATGCCATCCGTGTATATCTTTTAGTGTTTAAAACTTCGTCCTGCAATTTACGGAAACGTATTAAATTTTCCTGCAATCAAGTGCATTTATTTATTTCGGCAACGCTTGGCGAGTTGCGAGGCCAGGGTATTAATATTTTGGTTCATACAAATAGCGACGACACTTGTTTACTTACGTCTTATCTTGTTAGAGCACAATAATATAGACCAGAAATGATGTCTAAGCGATCCCAAACTCACTTTAAACAGATTTAAAACATCTGTCAAATCATATAAATTAAAATATTTGACTGACTGGACTAACAGTGAGAACCATAAACAACTCTTAATCAGCTCTTACCTTGTGCATTCAGCTCCGTAGCAGCTTTCGCCAAATCCCTTGTCGCCACCGCAGACGAACAGCTTGGTCTCCATCCATACGGCGGCTGGCCGCTCGAAGACCTCTCCCTCTTATTCGACCCTCCAGAGAAATATCCAGAAGACGTCGTATCACAGCTAACTGCTCTCTCGTTCCCAGACTTTCTAGGACTCGCTTCTTTACTCGGGCATATATCCCCAAGCGTCATTGCTTCAGGACCAAACTCAGTTTCCTCTGGTCCCACTTCAGTAAACGTACTGTAGTTAGGACTTATATCTGATGGCCTTCTGTCAGGGTGGAGATAATGCGAGTGGTGTGCAGAATGTGAAGTGTGCTTTATGTGGACAGAATTAAGGAGTATATTGGACGAAGTACGTGTTAAAGCTTCTCGTTGCCTGATCGCTTCCCTAAATATCTTACAGTACATGGAGATCATGACCAGACTTGGTATCCAGAAGGAGACACTCGATGATATGATGGCGTAGACCATGTTGGCTTGGAAACTGCACTCGTCAGGGTTGTCCCTTCTGAATTGTCTGTGTGATTCTGTTGTGTACCATCCCATGAAGATTGGTACAAAGCTGATGAAAGCTGGCCAAAGCCAGACGTTCGCGAGCATTAAACAGACTGTCCTATGCGTCATAGTCACTGGGTACTCCAAAGGCCTAACAATAGCGTAGTATCGGTCTACCGATATGCAACACAAGTGGAGGATAGACGCACTGGAGAAATAAACGTCAAGTGAGTTGAAGATATCGCAGACTAAAGGCCCGAAGAGCCAGGCGCCTGTTAGTTCAGCGCTGGCGTTGAAGGTCATAGCACATAAGGCGACTAGCATGTCAGCCACGGCTAGGCTGACGACGTAGTAGTTCGTGAGGACTCGAAGTTTTCTGTGTCGGTGAACTGAGATGATGACGAGGGCGTTGCCGAAGAGTGCTCCGAGGATTATTGTTGAGAAGACTAGTCCTGAAAAGAGATAAATACTTCAGTAATCTTGTTAACCGAATATTTAAAATGTTTCCAAAAAAATCACATATTGATACTTCTCTAAAATCTAATTATTCCTGACTCGTCCCACTTTGGTCCAAATCCAGTCCAGTTTATGAAAAAAATTCTGATTCGTCCCGAAAGGTCGGATAAGTACTGTAGGCCGTTCTTGTGAAAGTAATTTTGATTATCATACACACCACGCGTAGTAATTCTTGCACTGAACTATTATAGTTCAGTGCCAGAATTACTACATTTATTTTTAATATCCATGAATACATAACATGCAAAGCTGCAGTTGTCACTAAAAGATATTCTTCTTTCTTTTAAATTCTACATTTTCATCTTTTTGCTTGTTTTCTTCATCTTATTTATAACATCTAGTTAGCTTGTGTCGAAAACCAAAACTTTGATAGTGAGTGTGTGTACGAAATGTAAAATGATATGTATGTAAAATATGATTTTACCAATAAAATGACTATCTGACTATCTGTATCTAGTTACTTTAAGACACCAGGTTGAGAGTATATTGCCAGGGTGCGAGCTGTGGCAGCATGGATTAACACTTGTGGAGACCACTGGAAACATCATCACCATCAGCCTATATTAGTCCACAGCTGGACATAGGCCTCCCCTAATGAGCGCTATAGCGACCTGTCTTCAGTTGCCGTATCCAGCATCTGCCAGCAGTCATCCCATCTGGTCGGAGGGCGTCCTACACTACGCTTGACGAGGCGCGGTCTCCACTAAAGAACACGTTTACCCCAGGAGTTGTCGGTTCTTCTCGAGATATGACCACTGGCCAGCCCACTGCCACTTTAGCTTGCTAATCCTTTGAGCTATGTCGAAAACCTCGGTTCTTTGTCGAATGTATTCGTTGCGAATCCTATCCTTCAGAGAAACTCCGCGCATAGCTCTGTCCATAGCTGGCTGGGCGACTTTAAACTCTACCGTCAGTGGAGTATAGCAGCAGGTAAAGGTAACCAGTGGAGACCACTGGTTACCTGCTGTTATAATTTACTACCGCCATCTAGTTACCTTTGAGCACAAGCGTGAGAGTGTGTTGCCAGGTATGATCGGGCGCGGCCGGTGCCAGCGTGGAATGGAGCTCGTGGAGGAACGCTGGCTCCGTACCGCGCCCTCGCGTCTCTACCTCGCCTCGGAGAGCAGCATCTGGTGATGAAGAAGACCGTTTTTATTATTTTATTCTGGCCAATTGATTTGGAAAGCGCACGTGTACGTTTTTGTGTAGAATATTAAAAAAATAAAACTAAAATAATTCACACAGCATTATCTAGCCCCAAGCTAAGCAGAGCTTGTGTTATGGGTACTAAATAACTGATATACATAATATAGCACAATACATAGATAGATATTTTTTTTATTACATAGAAAACGACCAGAACACCCTGAACAAATGTCTACAGATCCTGCAACTTTCTGCGTCGCAGGCAGACCTTCACCCACTTCGACCACATCGTTCGTCAAATAATATACGAATCGTGTCTGGCCATAGTTTCAGGGAATCAGAGTTAGGAATTGAACTTTTAGGCCTTTAAATTGATAGTGCTGAAAAATCTATTCTAAGCAAAAGATCTTTCATGTTTATTAAATGTCAAATTTTGTCGCTAAGAAACGCACGCAAGGTTAGTTACGTTAGTATTATATTCTAGGTATTAATAATAATAATAATTTTTTATTTCAGGCAACACAAGACAAGAACTTACAAAGTAACCTAACTAGGGCCCATATAATAAATACCTTAGAGACTAACATACATAATAGTAATAAAATAAGGAGTACAGTCGTGTCACTGGTACTAGGTCGATGACGTGCGCGCGGTGTCGCGTATCAGCCTTCCACATAACTTCCTAAACACGACACCCTTCGGCCAAAATCCGCTATCCATAAAAGTTGAAAGACGATCCGTCGGCACTCTCACCATTATATACTAGGTATTATATACTAGGTATTATATACTGGGTATTATATTCTAGGTATTATATACTAGGTATTATATACTGGGTATTATATTCTAGGTATTATATTCTAACAACCGATTTTTCATCCGCTTGTTATAATTCAACAATAGTTTAAACTTTTTGTTAACCTCTAGTGTTTTTATTTGTGTGTAGAGAAACCAAGACTTGTTTTTCTTGGTTCGTAAAACAAATAAACAACACTTAATCAAGATAAGTGCTATAATGCTATATTAGTGCTATAGCACTAACTGTAAAATAAAAACTGACTTTACGCAGAGTGCTAGAAAAAAAGCTCGATTCTGTATATTTACGAACCATATCTTGATTCCTTCACACACTAAAAGTAAACAAAAAGTTTAAACAATTGTCAAATTATTACAAGCGGATGAAAAACCGGCTGTAAACTGGCATAGTTTAATTTTTTCGTTCCTTTGTTAAAAAGATTTATCGATAAGTATAATTTTTCAAATAGATACCCAGAATTAAAACCAAACAAGCTCCAATAGGCTACAACCGTTTACGTAATGGCCGAGAAAACCAGCTAAATAATAGCCAAACTCACGATTACCCAAATCCTTATTAGCCAAACTGTTATTGCATCAAATGGTCCAACTTTAAGCCTTTTGGGGCCCATTAGATGCCTTAGATTGGCCTCAGATTATCTTATCTATAAATCCAGCAAAACTTATCTAAGGTTCTGAAAAGCGTTTCTCGAATAAAGTGTGCCCTAATTTTTCAAAGTTTAAATTGAATTTCATGTTTATTTAGAAATTCGTGTTCGTGGTGAATTATATTAACCACGGTTAGTACCAATTTCGTTTAATCAGATAATCTGGGTTGTAAATTGTTCTGGCGTTGGAACAACAGATGAAATAAAATAATACTCCCACTTTTTAATAAAAGCTGTGTAAATCAAAAAGCGAATGGGTAAAAAGAAATAATTATTCTAGTGGTAACTTTATGTAAATAACGACGGATATTTTCTTATTATAATCATGCCCTCTAGACTACAGTTTCTCTCTGTAGTGTAGGACGCCCTCCGACCACGTGGGATGACGATTTGCGAAAGACTGCTGGCAGATGCTGGATGCGGCAAACTGAAGACAGGGCGCTATGGCGCTTATTAGGGGAGCTGAGCTAAGCTGAGCAGATGGCATTATCCGTGTCATGGATGACATGACATGACATGGTAAGTGTCAATAACCAAAGTTATAAAAAACTGTGTAAAAGGTGATACCAGATGTCACGCTGGTACTTGATGTGTATTTCAAGTTTGTCTTCCAAAAACTAAAAATTTGTGTACAGATCTAGTGGGACAAAAGTTGTCCAAGTAGTTCTTTACAGGACTTCAGCACAGAGCTATCGAGAAAAAGATTTCAGCACACGGCGTAACGTATCATGCTTGATACGAATGATACATTACACCTCGTCACATCGGTCTGTAACCGGTTTTACGAATGTTTGTAATAACTCAGAAGAATATCTACGTGACTAAAATGATAATACTAACAGAGCGATGACTTTTCGTAATATCTTTTTAATCATAGATTTGGAGCTTTGTGGATTCATGATTTGATTAAATTGCAAAGATTTTTGCTTTTAGTTATAGTAAAGTCGATGACCGAACATAAGTTGGGATTGAAATTTTCGGAGTTATTTGAATGATAACAAAAATTGATAATCTTAATATCTAAATAATCTTTTCTTGAAAACAATGAAAGTTATTGTAAAAGGTTAGGATAGATATTATTAGAATTGATAAAGAATCAGTAAAATCAACCGCAGGCCTCTACAATGAAATAAAAAAAAGGATAGATACTGCTATTAATATGCATCTGTGGTGCAACGGGTATGGTACACACAAATGTTTGTACGATAGATGGAAAGAGAATACTTTATAAAGGAATTCAAAGTAAGTTTTAAGTTTTTTCAAAACGATTCAAAAAGACACTTCGTTAATATAACGGCATCGGGCTTGCAATAACGACTCTTCGTTTCAAGCATCTGGTATTGAAGGCAACTCCGTTTTATTATGAGATGTGACAGCGAGATATTACTTGGTAGGTACCAACGAAAAAGTATTTCTTTTCACTTTCACAATACCATTGAAAGGTTGTCAACAATAAATAATATTTCGTGAAATAAAATATTTGGTGCAGATTAATTATTTGTTTCGAATCTGCTTCGTGCGAAAATACCTTTTGTGTACCAGTGTCTGAGTTTTTTCGATAAAATAGACTTTAGTAAATAGGGCAATATTTTTGGGACTTTTACTCATAAAACGTAGTCTTGCTTATTTTCACCTATCACAGATTATTAATTGGGTCTCGGCAAAAAAGCAAAAGGTACGCGATAACCTTTTGATGTTTTTTCGATCGTGGTTATGGGGCGACGATCACTGTAACACACAATGACAATTTGACTGTCGGTCAAACTATCAAACATAAAAAAATTGGCGTGAAATAATTATAGTGTATTTGCTCCCCTTGGAGTCGAGACCCTAGGTCCGTGGGTACCGAGGGTCACCGGGTTTTGAAAAAAATAGAGCTAATGAGTGTCTGGAACAGCGCTTCAGCATTGCCATACAGCGGGGCAATGCAGCCAGTGTCTTGGGCACGCTTCCAACTTGTTTTGATATGGGTCAGTTAGGGTAGCTGTAGATTTTTGCCAACAGTCTGCAGTTAGCTCAATCGTTTAAATTGTTAATAGTTGTTTTAATTTAATTTTCTAATTTTCTTTGCTAATTAAGTTTATATATTTTTTGTGAATTTTGCCCTACACATCTATACTAATATTAAAAAGTGAAAAGATTTGTTTATTTATATTGAAAAGGCTACGAAACTACTAGACCGAACTGTAAAATTCTTCATTGGATTTGAATCATTATCCCAGATCATTTTTATAGGCGATATAATATATCCGTGCGAAGCCGGGGCGGACCGGCGGTATTTACATAAGCTAAAATTATATTTCAGGAACTCGATACAAATATAAACACAGAACAAAGCAAAATACTCTCTATCAGTTTCATGTTTGAGTTCATTGTTCAACCACAGTAACAAAGCCCTACAGTTTTAATCTCATTGTTGTGGCTTTGTTTCAGTTATTTACTGATGTTTGATAAATTTAATTGAACTTTGAATCCTGAACATTAAAATGTAAATATATTTTGATTGAAAACCCTAATATTGACTTTTTAAATTTAATTTATTCAAATTAAAATAAAAGTAAATAAAAAAGAGTTGTTTCAATTTAAAATACTAGTCTTAATAATATGTTCCTATTATTAAATTGTAATTTTCTTTGTCAATGCAGCCAGTGACATTTAATCATTTTTTTTATAATTGCTGGACAATCCACTCATCTTCATCTAGCCCCAAGCTCAGCAGTGCTTGTTTCATGGGTACTTGATAACTTACTTACTGTTGTTTAAGTTTTTGAAACAACTGCTTATTTCTCGAGAATATTTGTTAATTTTACCAACTCGTGAAAATTTCCCTAACAAGAGCAAAAGAATTTTCAAAATTGGTCCATAATTAACGAAAAATCAACAATCACACATAAAAAAAACATATAGCCAAACATAGACCTTCTCCTCCTCTTTTGTGTAATGATGCTGGATAATCCACATGATTTTGATTTTTTTTTTTATTTTGATTTTGATCTAGCCCCAAGTTAAACAAAGCTTGTGTTATAAGTACTAAATTGGAAAATAGAATACTTTACATATATCTAATTTTTCATAGAAAACACAGTGAAAAATTTGCTGCAGATCATAATAACTTTTGCCGCAAGGTGGGAATCGCACCTGCATTCTGATTTAACCGAAAAAGAGTAATAATAGTTATTAGTTAATAGTTATTTTATTTTACTAATACTCCAATGCCACCGTCTATATTGATCTTTTATGTCCAGTCCATACAAAGGTTGACTGGAAGAGATTGCTCAAAGCGATAAGGCCGCCCTTTGTACTTCCTTTATTCCATGTATTTCCTTTTGTATTGTATTTTGTGTTTGTGTGGTACAAGAAAGAGTTTTCTATCTATCTATCTAATTCTAGGTGTAATTTTACTATGGGTAACCTCCTTGCGGACTGAAGGGGTAAAAACTTGATTCAAATGCGTTTCTTTGGTCTTTTAGAAATGTTTTTTTTCTGTTGTTGACCCCGTTGGGTCCAGCATCAGGGTGATCCTGGACCCTTCATCACAGTACACATAATATGTTTCACCGTGTACGTTTTTTAAATGCAACCCCATGTCCTTTGCCATTTCTAAAGGTAGTATTCACACATATTGCTTTGGTGAAATCCGGGTGTAAAATAGTAGAAACGTCCCAAATAAGTTAAAAGCAGTCAGCCCCGTTGCTGCACTAGCGTCCACAATTTTCCTTTGATATTTTAATATAGCTCAGAGAATGCTGTTACTGTCAGAATAATGCTGTTGGAATGCTGAGTTCTGTATCAAAACTAGACTATACCAAAAAACGTATAAATTTAAGTTTACTTGTAGGTATATTTGCTTCCCCCATTCATCATCATCATCATCATCAGCCTATATTTGTCCACTGCTGGACATAGGCCTCCCCTAATGAGCGCCATAGCGCCCTGTCTTCAGCTTGCCGCATCCAGCATCTGCCAACAGTCTTTCGCAAATCGTCATCCCACCTGGTCGGAGGGCGTCCTACACTACGTTTGCCGAGTCGCGGTCTCCACTCAAGAACACGTTTACCCCAGCGGTTGTTGGCTTCCCCCATTAAGGGCCTCAAAACAACTCAAGACAAAACCGTCAGATATCCATACCGCCCAAACTACTAAATATTTAACTTTGAAATTTATATTATAGTAACGTTCAGAACTGACCCTATTGATAATATGTTTCGAAAAAAGGATTCCATAAAATTTTCTCGATAGATAAAATCGCAAAGTTACCTCTAAATTTTACTAAAACTTTAATTTCTCATCAAATATTGTTAAGGGAGGTAATTAGATCTAGTGAACAGTACCGCCTCGTAATTCATTACTTCATTACGATTTCTTATGTCGAAACCAGTATCGTGTAAGGAAAAAAACCTATTGCTTAGTAACTAGTATCGTAAAAAGAAGATTTTTTCTTCTACCGTACCTGGTTACGAGACTCCGGTTTCGTACGCGGCCGAAGGCAACTCACGGTACTGGGTAGCTGGTGTCTTCCAACGCAAATGATATGTATCCACTGGCGATTCCCTTGAACACTTAGTTAATTACAGGTGCTGGTTTATCTCGATTTTGTCGATTGGTGTAAGTAAGAATTGTCAAGTAGAAGGCACTAGACCGCGCGGAAGGTCACCCACGCGCTGGACAGACCAGATCAAGTCTGCCATTGGAAGTTCAGTAAACGAGTGCAGTAGGATGACCTCTAGCAGGCAGCGGTGGCGACATGTCGTGAAGCGCATCACATCTGCCCCTTCCAATACTGCTTGTACTTAACGATCATGACCGCTCTGTCAAGAGCGTACCGGATAAGAAGAAGGAATTTTCACAACACAAGGGAGGAGGCTTTGCGACTCGATAGATTACCGGAAGACCGCGAGCAAATCCGGGGGCGAACAGCTTATCGGTGCGAGTGTGGTCAACCGTGGTGGTAGAAGGACTAAAAAGCCTGCTGATTGCGTCACAGTGCAGCGTGCGATGTGACGTGATGGGTTCCACCATTCCACCCATAGATCCAGCCAGCAAACAATTAAAATATATCAAATTTTAAGTCTCCAGGTTGCGGGTACTTTGAAATTGACCAGATATTACCCCAACAATTGAAATAAAGAAATTTCTATTCATCGTCATCATAAATAGAAACACGAACAAACAAAATTATGATTAGAAAAATTAATTCTATTTCGTCACGGAACAAATACCCTATGTATTTGTTCCGTGACGAAATAGAATTAATTTTTAAGATTTAAAAAATAAGCATGGTAGTAGAACTAAGTAAGAGTTTCAGTTTTTCAAATAATGTCCTAATTAGTAGATAATAAGCTAAAACTTGATATTTGCGCTTGCGTTGCAATGCTCTGTGAACGCGAAATCCTATGTCTATCCTTTTCACAAAAATGTAAGGTTGTATAAGCCCTTATGCAGTCTTTTAGGAACAGAAATAAATAGAAAAAATTTATCCATAAAACTCATTTATTGTTCAGAAAGAAAATACCAATCAAATAATAAATTTAAATTAAAACTAGTATTTACAATAGATACAATTAAGCTATCTGCAAACTGTTGCAAACAATCTACAGGTAGCTCAACTGATCCATATCAATACCAGTTGGAACCGTGCCTAAGACACTGGCTGCATTGCCCCGTTGTATAGCAATGCTGATGATTAAGTAATAATAATGATGATTAATGATTTATCCATAAAACTAGTTAGAAAGTCAATACACTACACTTTCCTAACTAGTTACACTCCTAAAGGGTTTTATTAGTCATTGTCGTTGCGTAGATGTAACTTTGTATTTTGTTTCTTGGATTTTTTAAAACGTTTGTGTTTAATGTGTAATTTTTATTTAAATATTTGTTCCAGGTGTTCTGGGTATTTCTATATATTATGATAAAAAATATATTTATGTAAAGTATTGTATTAAAGTATATCAGTCATCTAGTATCATTATCACAATTGGGGCTCGATGATGATGTGTGTGTTATCCAGCATTATTTATTCATTTATTTAGCTTAAGGACAACCAACGTCGCGTGTAAATAAAAAAACTTAATATTTTTGAAAGGTCTGATTTTGCACAATTTTTGTTTTAAATGTTATTTTCTTGATTTTCATTTTACGAATCGGTACCTATCAATCCATCTTCATTTCCATTACAATTTATTCGAGCATCTTATTTTTATTTTCAAAGTCTTTTATTTCAAACCTAAACAAATATTTATTCGAAAATGCTTGTCATTAAAATTCAATCTCGACTTCTGCCGAAGCCAAATGTCGTTATGATTTATTCCGACTTTGTTTTTGTATAACTGTCACTTTTAGATTTTATTAATCTGATATTTGATCCTCCTATTTTTTTATGTTCAAATCTAATAATATCTTCTGCTTCTGAATTAAATTCAGACAAAAATAATTTAAACTACGCATCCTATCTCTACGCAAAATTTTAGTTCGATTCTTTCTATCGTTTTGGCGTGAAGATGTAACAAACACTAAACCGCCAATTCTTCGCAAATCTTTCAAATTTATAAAATTACTTTGAAGATGGATTGTGTGATGAATATATTTATGGATAAGAATGGTGTGACAAATTTATTTAGGAATTACTTATTATTTATTCGTAGATGACGACTGATAAAAACATAAAAAGACATAAAGAGACATAAAAAGACATAAAAAGACATAAAAAGACATAAAAAGACATAAAAAGACATAAAAAGACATAAAAAGACATAAAAAGACATAAAAAGACATAAAAAGACATAAAAAGACATAAAAAGACATAAAAAGACATAAAAAGACATCTTATCTATCATTATTTAATCTATACTTTTATGTCGACCCCAACTAGACTGGGCTATGGGCAGGAAGTAGAATAAATATTTCATTTTATTATCTTCATGGACAGCTCTTAAGCAAAAGGGGAAAAAATACACTACAATTTTACGTTGAAAGCTTCTAAGAAGCTAAACCAGATGCTGGACGGCCTAACTTCAGCCTCGCGCATAGGTTTTGGCATCATCATCATCTCCTATACTTAGTCCACTGCTAGAGATAGGACTCCCCTAATGAGCGCCATAGCGCCCTGTCTTCAGCTTGCCGCATCCAGCATCTGCCAGCAGTCCTTTGCAAATCGTCATCCCACCTGGTCGGTGGGCGTCCTACACTACGTTTGCCGAATCGGTCTTGGCATGAATTTGGATAAAAACGATGTGATGTTCAATAGCCACATTGATCTAATACGGGCCGTCGCACATGATCGCCTTCTCGAAATAGTTTCCGAATACTTTTACCTCAGGCAGATTCTGCAAAAAAAACTCAAACTCAAACTCAATAACTTTATTTCTTTAGGCTTACAAAATAAGCACTTAGACAAGTCAGATTTAATACTATAAACACAGGTTTATAAATAGTCATTATTATCAAATAAGAAATATGATGTTATTGATTTTATTCGCTTCAATTTTTTGTCCACTAGTGGAAGAAGCGAAAAAGAAACCACTAGTAAGTTAACAGTTACGGTTAACACCTCCGAGAAGGAAGCCAAGAGGAGCATCAGTTAGGCTGGGCAGCGTTTGGGAAACTACGCCAAGTCTTTTCATCAGCCATACCGCTTGAGAACGAAAGTTTTAATCAGTACGTCTTACCCGTCATGACCTACGGTGCGGAGATGTGACACTCCTGGTAGGGCTGGTCCACCAGTTCAAAGTCGCTCAGCGAGCTATGGTAAGAGCTGTGCTCGGAAATTCGCTAAAGGATAGGGTTCGTAACAAATACATCCGACAGAGAACCAAGGTTATCGACATATCTCAAAGGATAAGCAAGCTGAAGTGGCATAGTGGCATCCATAACTCGCGAAGACAACCTTGAGTGGAAACCACGAGGTTACGGAGGCTATCCTACACTACGTTTACAACAAAACGTAGTGTAGGATACCCTCCGGCCAGGTGGGATGACAACCTACGAAAGACTGCAAGCATTATGTTAGATGTGTCAAACTGAAGACAGGGCGCTATGGCGTTCATTAAAGAGGCCTATATCCAGCAGTGAACTATCATAGGCTGATGATGAACGCTACAAGACTCAATTCAAAGTCAAGACTAATAATATTCTTCAAATCAAATGAACTCTTAAATTGTGTTTCTTAGTTTTTAGTTTGCCGTAATCGCCCCTTAGAGCGAAAGACCAACTTTTAAAACTTTCGAAAACTTGGAACTAGAAAGCCAACATTAAAGTGGTATCGATTTTACAAGGCTGAAAACAAGGACATAGAAAAGTAAAGGTCATTTTGTTTAAGAACAATGTCAATTGATTGTGAATAACTAGGTACTTATCTATCAATGTCAACCCGTCAATTTTGAAACTTCGTATAATACGCAGGTTTCGATGATATAAACACCGTTTTTTCGAATAATATACTGAGTTCAAAGCTCTTAAAAGTTAATTCTGCTCTTCCTGATTTTATCAACTCCCATTTGTTTTATTATTTTAGCTTTACAAAACTGTCATATTGCTTTACGTCATTTTGACGGCTAGGAGACAGGATAAAAAATATTGAGAGACAAATTAGGACTTTTTTTGTGTCTATTTTTACGCAACGAACAGCCAAAACTCATAAAGGTTTTTGGTTTAAAAGCTTTTAGAAATCTCTTAGCATGTCAACATAGTGACACTAAGAGATTTTACAAGGAAATCTTATTTGGGAAAACTTGGTTTACTTGGTACTTACTACTCAATCTTCATTCACTTCAACGAATTATTCTAAATACGAAATCAGCCTAAGCGTTTAATTAAAATTAACGAAGTCTTTGTAAGTTTATGTTATTTAATTAGAATCATGAATTCGTCCGACAGAACTGGAAATGGGTCGATCTATTAGATTTGTAGATAACTCGGGAAATCCATTCACATTACAGAAACAATAGCCCTGAAATTTATCAATAACGAAGTTACGGAAGTTGAAACGTTCTGTTTTTATAACGTTGTTTACGGTTTCTCTATTTAATTTGGCTTTAAATAAAATAAATAACACTGAATATTCACACAGCATTATCTCGCCTCAAAATAAACAGACCTTGATGTGTTATGGGTACAAGATAACTAATTTTATGTACCTCAACCTAAACCTCAACATCCTATAATGGTCCACTGCTGGACGCAAGCCTCCCTCTGTTTTTTTTTATCTTATGGGGGTAATGCCCATAATCTCCACCCTGGGCAAGCGGGTTGGGGATCACAGTTCGGTAGTAGCTATATTCTGCAGGATGCGCTGCTGCCCGCCCCCCGATGTATGTCCTTTAGCCGCCTCCTACGACACCCGCGGGAAGAGTTGGTGTAAGTTCTATATAAATATGTACCTACAGTAATTTATAATGAAGACCTAGAATCTGCACAAACATGTTTTTAATGATGGGTAGAACGTGCAAGAACTAGTGTTCCTTAAAAACTACTAAACCGATTTAAAAAAATATTTAGAAATAGAAATAACTATTATTGAATTATTAATTATTATGAATTTTGAAACTTTACGAATTTCCACTTTTCCAGTGCTATCAATATGCGATGTGTGATCTCGTGGGTGGGTTTTGGGCCAAGACTGTTTCATTGCATGTCTGCCTTATAAAAAAAACTGTGTTCCATGAATGTGCTATGAAATATTAATAACCCCCCCTCCTCCCCCAGCAACCTTCCAGAAGTGTAATTTTAGTGCGTGAATGCCTTTAAACCAAGACGCATGAGGTTGCGGGTTTGATTCTCGCCTCGGGACAAATGTGTGTACGATCTACAGACATTTGTTCAGGGTGTTCTGGTCGTTTTCTATATATAATAAAAATATATCTGTCTATGTAATATTGTATTATGTATATCAGTCATCTAGTACCCATAACACAAGCTCTGCTTAGCTTGGGGCTAGATAAATATATCTATGTATGTAATTTATTGTAATACATAATACAATCAACAGTTAATAACACAAGCTCTGATTAATTTTTAATTATTTTTACTTTTATTAAACTGCGCAAGTTAAGTATTCTTGGAAGAATTTACTATCTATTAAAATAACAAAAATTATTCAAAGCAACAACAATCCTTTTAACAAAAACTTGGGCGATTAGATGGATGAAACTTTTGATTTACAAAATCACTTAGAAATCGGAGAAAGTTACACAAAAGCTTTTTTAAAAGTGATATAGAAAGGAGAACAGTCAATTTAACTTTTGTTATAGGACAATTTGCCAGAATTAAACAGTGAATGAGTACATATTTTAGTTATTAAACACGCTAAATAAATTATTTCGTTATGGACTGGAAAATTCACATAGCATTATCTATCCCCATGCTTAGCAGAGCATGTGTTATGGGTACTAGATAACTGATTTACCTAACAGAAAACAATACATAGATAGATTGTTTTTAGTATAGATAGATAAAAAAAGACAGATAATGCTGGACAATTCACACAGCATTATCTAGCCCCAAGCTAAGATCGATAAGACCAGAACACCCGAAACAAATATCTGCAGATCGTAAACATTTGTCTCAAAGCGGGAATCGAACCTGCTGCAACGCAGACGGACCTTCGCCCACTGCACCACAGATTGTCGGGATTTTTGTAACATTTGATTCATTTTTCTGACTCATTATAAAAACGCCTTCTTGACTTAAAGGCGTATTACTCGATGAGAAAGCTACATTGTTGTTGTTTTTTCAGCTCCTACTATTAATTTGTTGGCATAAAGAACCTTATTTTTCAGAATTTTAAAGCGAGTACCTACATTTCGCATTACACATAAGCTTATCAGATTTCTGAACAAATTCTGAAGCACGCGTTTGGGTGTTTACGAAAAGGGACCAGATGGTTTTTAAGAGGCGCGTTATCAAAGCACGTGCTTCAAAACACCTACTACCAGTCCACTGCTGGTCATAGGCCTCCCCTAATGAGCGCCATAGCGCCCTGTCTTCAGCTTGCCGCATCCAGCATCTGCCAGCAGTCTTTCGTAAATCGTCATCCCACCTGGTCAGAGGGCTATTGCTTATAGTATAATAGTTTAAATATAATTTTAGGATTACGGCTAGGCAGTTTTCACACAAGCGTCCACAACATCGAAGAGGTACAATTCTGTTACTGGAAGTAACGACATGCAAATATGAAGGCGTAGCTCCCTGCAGCGAGTGAAACGATCAAAGGCCAATTTCTATGCAATTCGATCACTTCCAGCGATCGAGGCGAAATAGCTTTTAGGGATTCGTAAAGGAATGGTTCTAGAGAAGGGGAGTTTCTTTATATTTGCGCAAAATGCATGGTGATTGGGAACAGTATAATGGGGTTTATTTACGCAACTTAGATACAACAACAGGCTTTTTGGAAAGTTCTGAGTGAGTACAAATCTACAACCCCTATTTTTAAACGTATTCCTCGAGGCGCCCGCATCTCTGTCGCTTCCGCTCTCTCAGAGGCCATTAGGAATGCTGTATCAAAAAACACCAAGCGAGCTTGGGAGCATTTACTAGTTTTTCCTTACAAAGTACTACATGTAAAAAAAGATTTGGCAAACAATTCTTCAATAACAGTTAGGATCAAACAAAATTGTGTTAGTTATACTGCATGCGAAGGGCAGCCTATTTCTCTCGATGGTCAGGACACACAACAAAATTTAAATTCATATAAACCATTGACTGATTCTACTGTCTACAGACTTGTAGAGAGTAAACTCAGTGATGGTGATATCAAAGGTGCCTCTCGCATACTCTTCTCTAGTGACACGATGGCGCCAAATAACGATGATACGCTCATATCTCTTGAGAGTAAGCATCCACCCGCAGGGGTCGATCTCCAACTCCCCGATCCACCGCAAGAGAGTGATGGCGCTATGGGCACGACCAGCCAGGACGTGCTTAAAGCGGTCATGTCTTTTCAGAGTGGCTCTGCCGGCGGCCTCGATGCTGTGTCTCCACAGCATCTAAAAGATCTACTTTCTGGCGGGTCTGGCCATGCAGGTGAAGTCCTTCTGGAGGCCTTGACCTCTCTAATCAACCTGATGTTGTCAGGCCGAGTCCACAGCGAGATCACAGAACTCCTGTACGGTGCAAATCTTTGCGCACTAAAAAAGAAGGATGGCGGCATAAGACCCATAGCCGTGGGCACCACTTACCGCCGCCTTGCGGCTAAAGTCTGCTGTCGAAAAGAAGCCGACTACCTAGGCGACTATTTCCGACCAATTCAGTTAGGCTTTGGTTCGCGAGGCGGATGCGAGGCCGCAGTACATTCCCTTCGTACATTTTTGAACCAAAATTATGGGGAGGTAGTTCTGAAGGTAGACGTCAAAAATGCCTTCAATTCCGTAGACAGGGGCGCCTTGCTAAAAGAAATTAAAGACAAAATTCCAGAAATTTACCCTTTTCTCTGGCAGTGTTATGGTTCACCCTCAAAATTAATTTACAGGCACAATGTCATTTCATCCGCTGTTGGCTGTCAGCAGGGCGACCCTCTTGGTCCGGCCATTTTTAGCCTTGCGATCCAACCAATTATTCAACGTCTCCAATCCAAGCTAAATGTTTGGTATTTGGATGACGGAACTCTGGGTGGAGAGGTGAACACAGTTTTTGATGATTTAAAAACCATCACTGATGAATTTCAAAAAATTGGTTTGGCACTAAATTTTTCAAAATGCGAGCTGTTTATTTCGGACTCTTGTGTAGATAAAAACAATATCATTGGTAAATTTAATAGTTTGGCCCCCAACATTTCAATTGTAGATAAATGTTCACTTCGACTCCTTGGGTCACCAATTCTTGATGAGTCTTTTCAGCCATTTGTAGATGAGAAAATTCAAAATTTTAACAGAACTTCAGACAGACTTCTCAAAATTAATAGCCATATGGCTTTTACAATTATTCGGTTTTGCCTGTTTGTACCTAAATTTACATATTCTTTGAGATGTTGTCAACTGTGGAAACACAGCGAGCTCTTGGAAGGCTTAGACAACATAATAAAGAATACTTTATCATCGGTTTTGAATATATATTTGGATGACAAGGCATGGTCGCAGGCCTCCCTGCCTGTAAAATTGGGAGGCTTAGGTATACGCAAAATTTCAAGTGTAGCCCTACCAGCGTTCTTGTCTTCTGTCTACAGCACTAGTTCCTTAGTTGAAAAAATTTTAAAGCCCTCTCATTTGGTTATACCTGGAATTTCATTCAAAATTTCATTTTTAGACGAAGCTCGATCTGCTTGGCATAGTGCTTGCCCCGATGCTGCTCCCCCAAAATCTCTTTTGTCCCAACGGCAATGGGACGGGCCTCTGTGTGAGTTGACACGGAATTGTTTGTTACAAACGTGCTCCAGCTCTGCAGATCGTGCCCGTCTTCTAGCCGTTTCTAAATGGGAGTCAGGACATTGGTTGCAAGCACTTCCTTCATATAACACTGGCACTTTATTGGATCCCGTAACTTTCCGTGTCGCAACTTGTCTTCGGTTGGGTGCAAGGTGTTGCGCGCCTCATCAATGCCAGTGCGGTACTGCTGTCGAACAGCTCGGTCATCACGGATTATCGTGTACTAGGGCTGCCGGTCGGATATCTCGTCATGCCAGCCTGAACGACATCATCCGGCGGGCCTTTACCACCGCTAACGTACCAGCTATTCTCGAACCGAATGGTCTGTTGCGTGACGATGGTAAGAGGCCTGACGGCATGACTCTAGTCCCATGGGAGTTGGGGAGGCCTATTGTGTGGGACGCTACATGTGTCGACACACTCGCGCCTTCCTATCTTCCTAGGACTTCCGTGAGGGCTGGTGCGGCGGCAGATTTAGCCGAAGATCTCAAGAGGCGCAAATATGCAGGTCTCGACAGAGCCTACACATTTGCTCCCCTTGGAGTCGAGACCCTAGGTTCGTGGGGTACCGAGGCTCTCCGGGTTTTCAAAAAATTATCTGAGCGTCTGGTCGAAGCGACGCGTGACCCGAGAGCTGGTGAGTATCTGGCACAGCGCATCAGCATTGCTATACAGCGGGGCAATGCAGCCAGTGTCTTAGGCACGCTTCCAACTGGTATTGATATGGATCAGTTGAGCTACCTGTAGATTGTTTGCCACAGTTTGCAGATAGCTTGATTGTTTCTATTGTAAATACTAGTTTTAATTTAAATTTGTTATTTGATTGTTATTTTCTTTCTGAATAAATGTACAACAGGCTTGAATGCTAGAATGTTTTATTCTATTTGGAGAGGGAAAACGCTCTAAGCCCGATCTGTTAGTCACATCTGACATTGTCATTTTGACAGTGTGTGTCATTTTGACAGTATGTGTCATTTTGACAGTATGTGTCATTTTGACAGTATGTGTCATTTTGACAGTATGTGTCATTTTGACAGTATGTGTCAATTCGACAGCTGTTAGTGTCTTTGGCAAATTCTATCGCATTTGATGTTTTTTGCTTTGGAAGACTTCTCATTGTAGTGGTGAGCGGTCTACCACTAGCAGCCAGCGGTGACGAGTTAAAGGTTATTAAGAACTAATATATTTCTATGGTCGAGCTATATGGGGGATTTCCGGTTTTTTTTTCCTGAAATCCCCCATGAGACTGATCGATTCGATTTGGGGGATTTCCGGATTTTTTTTCCGGAAATCCCCCACGTGGGGGATGGACGTGGGGGATTTCCGGAATAAACCCCGCCCCGGCTTCACATGTGTATATTCTATAGCCTATGTTCATCAGAAATAATGTAGGATTCTAATGGTGAAAGAGTTTTTCAAATTGGTCCAGTAGTTTCGGAGCCTATTCAATTCAAACAAACAAACAAATCTTTTCTAATAGATTTGTATTTTTGTTTTAGAAGAAAGGTGGTGTTTTATTAATAATAATAATAAATAAACAATGCAGTAAAATTCACACAGCCTTGTCTAGCCAAAAGTTAAGCAAAGCTTATGTCGGGTTTACACAGTTGATTGCTGTAGCATTTATTTTTCGCATTAATTGGGTGACATAAACAACACTAACCAAATTGCAATACTTACAGAGTCGTAATAACTTTTGCACAAAATATTACATGATTTCTCTGTTCAGTTCAGTTTAGTTGATTTATTAAACCATAGGAACACACATTGGAACACTTGGTAATGTCAAATGTACATCAAAAACATAATACAGAAAAGGTTATTGAAATCAATTTGTAGAATAATAATAAATAAATAAAATAAATAATGCTGTACAATTCATACATCATTATCTAGCCCCAAGCTAGGCAGAGCTTGTGTTATGGGTACTAGATAACTGATATACATAATACAATACGTTACATAGATAGATATTTTTTAACATACATAGAAAACGACCAGAACACCCGGAACCTGCAGATCATGCAAATATTTGTCTCAAGGTGGGAATCAAACCCGCAACCACCTGCGTCGCAGGCGGGCCTTCGCCAACCGCACCACAGAGGTCGTCAAGAATAAATAAACCATTACAATTGCAAAATATTCATATCAGCTGTATAGAAGCCTTGTCAGTCTAAGCCAGCAGGTTCTCTTTAACGGTCTTTTACCGATGCTAAAAGCCAATTCCTGGCAAACTACATTTCATTAAACTTTTCAGTGGTAATACTTCAAATCCCGGGATGAGCCCAAAGCCATTAACCAATCAGCCTTGGTTGGCTGAACGGATGAAACCTGACTGTGCTCTACATTTATTTATTTATTTTGTAAACAGTATAAACATCATAACAGGTTTTTTTTTTAACCCTAAGGCGATGTTATATGTAAGTAATAGGGATGTTAACCATAATCACAAATTAAAGTTTAGTGTTAATTTTATAATCATTTGTATTATTAGAATATCGAAAATCACATTTTTATAATATAATATAACTTATTGAATTTATTAAAAATGATTTTAAATGCTATATTTATAATCTGTTGTCAAGTGACTGCAAACGCCATTATAAGCTTATGACGTCACTAGCTGCAAAACTAGCTGTCGCACTGTTTGTTTACCTTTCTGCATTTTCTCATAACGACGAATTAGTCTGTAAATTACATAATATTAATACATGATGGAATCCGGATTCACTAAAGGGAATAGTTCCAACTTACCAAAAGTAGATTTGTTGATGGTGGCAAACTTTTTTGCAAGAAACGAAGACTTTTGTGGTTCAGAATTCAGGAACGTGAAAACATCTTTGTAGGTACTCTTTTACGTTTAATACCATTTATCTATCTACGAATACATAAATAACAGTCAAGTACATGTGTAATAGATGATTTTCTGCTTTTTATATATAATTTATCGTGTTTAGAACATCGTTTAAATCACTGTTTACAAAGTTAGGTTATGTGCTAAAACAATAAATTCGTAACATTTGCTTATCGTTTGGCACATGAATAAACAGTTTTTCCGGTATAGTAATTGTTGTACTTTTACACAGGGGGCACTGCACAGGTTTTGTAAAACTTTGTGTTCATTTTGATTGTTTGTATTCAAGTAAAATTAAGAAAACACATGTCCTAATCGAACAATGGACATACAACATACAGTCATGTCATGAATCGCGACCATCGTTTTGCGGTTCGTGACGTCATTTCTGTTACGTGACAGTTGTTAGTGTTTTAGCGGAAAAGTTTAAAATTACTCTATTTTTGTACATTTTCTTATCGAAAATAGTAATATTTTTAAAGAAAATATTTTTTTTTATGCTAAACAAGAGTCCATCTTCAAAATAAAAGCAATTCCGAAAAATTGTTAACATCCCTATTATGTATATAGTAGTACTAATCTATACATTTTGCTTCTATAATTACCTGTGCTATTTGTAGAAGTTTCGGCAGGTTATTGTAAAAAATATCCAAGCTATTCGCAGATAATATATTGAGCAAATAGATAGCGAGTGACATGGGGGCAAACTTAAGTAGGTTGGTCCTACATTTGGGTACCTCAAACATGGCGGGGCGGCGACGCGCGCCCAAGTAGTCGTTACATGGATTAATAATTAAGTAACGTTTGATGATCAGGCAGTCAAAAAGGCGTACTAGGGAAAAACTTCATAGCGTTGGTACGCCTGTGTGCTAGGTATGCCCAGCAAATACCTAGGGCGGCTGAAGAGTCTAGTCAGCCGCCCTAGGTGTTTTCTGGATGTTTGAAAAGCGAAGCCGATCTCCATAAATTTGATGTACTAGCAAGAGATAAGCTCAGAACCGAGATGTCAAAAGTCAAAAATTCTTTACTTCCATAAATACAAAAATGTACACTTAGAACAAGTCAAATACTTAAAAATAAAACAGGAGAAGTCCAAAAAACTAGCCCCAAGCTAAGCAGAGCTTATGTTTAGCGTAGATACTAGGTAACAAAAATAACTTCTAGATGTGCTCTCGGCTTTGCTAGCGTTGTTTAAGGTTATTTCTATCCCATGGGAACTGAATTATGGGATAAAAAAGTCAATGTTATTGAGAGTATTATAGGCTACTTTTAATCTATGTTAGGCTTTCATTTCAACTAACTCTGTGCCAAGAACCAAGTCGATTGGTTGCTTAGTAAGGTTAGGTTAGCGCGAAGGAAGGACAAACAAGCAAACAAACACAATTTCGCATTTATAATTTTATATTAGTATAGATATTTTTTTTTATCTTTATTATTATTTATGATTAGTAGGACTTTCTTGGCAGTTATCGTTATAATTTGCATATTTTACAATATATCTTAATAAATTGTAGGCCATGTTTTATTCTGATATGTAAGCTATATTATTGTGTCAATCAGTGTCATCAAAATCCATTCAGTAGTTTTTGCGTGAAAGAACAATAAACATACTTACATACATCCTCACAAACTTTCGCGTTTATTATATATTAGTAGGATAGGTTAGATAGTATTAAGATATACTGGACAATACTGCAAGTAATTTTATCGGTCAAAAACACATCTTACGTTACATCCACACTCACTTTCGCATCTATGATTATTAAACGGCTAATTATTGAAATCAGTAACCGTTACAACCTCTATATTCCGCATTCTACGGAACCCATACTCAAACCCATGTTATCCACAACAACATAATGGGTGCCTAATCAAGGTTGCCGTGCCAAGGGCATAGATGGCATGCTAGGTAATTCAACTGCCACGGTCAAGTTTTATTTAGGAATCGATGCATGCAGCGATAGGAAATAATTTAGTTTCTAGGAACTAATGGTGTAAATATTATGGTATATAATTAGATCGACTGAGAGATTATAACTTTTCCTTTAACTTAACTTAACAATAACGTAACGAAACGTAGCGTTGTTTAAGCGAAGTGGAATGGATAAACTTATCGCTAAAAGCCATCTCTTTCTGGTAACTTTTGAATGGGCAGGTTTGTCTTGGTATTTATAAGAACGAAATTAAAATAGGAAAAATGCGAACAAAGCCTCACATACAAGCTAGTCAACCGATAAAACGAGTTCTAATTACTAGTTCTATCTAACGGGTATTTATCGCGTTTATCAGGACAAATGTTTGTACGATCTGCAGACATTTGTTCAGGGTGTTCTGGTCGTTTTCTATTTATACTAAAAAAATCGATCTATGTATTGTTATCAATTTTGGAGCTAGAAAATGCTGACTGAATTGTCCAGCATTATTTATTTATCTACCTATTTTTGCCGACGTTTCAACATTCTTACACATTGTCGTGGTCTCGGTATGAGTCTCGGTATGAACAGAATGCGTTTTTAATCTTACGCGGTCTTCAGACCGCATAAATTATTATTATAATTATATTATTTAAATTATTATTAACTAAAATTAAGTTAAAGTCATCACCTCCGTGTGAATGCTCCTTAACTCAATCAAGTATCTTTAACTAATCTATGCCTTAGCTTTAATGCTTCAAGGTTTAATTTCAATTTGTAAGGCTTTAGTTTTAGATTGGATTCTACTAATCTTATTATCTTCGTCTAGATTTTGTGTTGCTATTATTTATGTTAGTTTATTTAGAGTTGATTACAATGAAATTTAGACGTAAAATAAGCCTATTTGATTTGTAAACTGTGAAGATTTTTTTAAGCGTTATTATTTGGAACTTTGCACATGACAGTAACTCGTATAAAACGTGCAGACAGTTTGAATTAGCCTTAACATCATCATCATCAGCCTATACCAGTCCACTGCTGGACATTGGCCTCCCCTAATGAGCGCCATAGCGCCCTGTCTTCAGCTTGCCGCATCCAGCATCTGCCAGCAGTCTTTCGCAAATCGTCATCCCACCTGGTAGGAGGGAGTCCTACACAACGTTTTCCGAGTCGCGGTCTCCACTCAAGAACACGTTTACCCCAGCGGTTGTCGGTTCTTCTCGAGATATGGCCAGCCCTTTGCCATTTCAGCTTGCTAATCCTTTGAGCTATGTCGATAACCTTGGTTCTCTGTCGGATGTATTCGTTGCGAATCCTATCCTTCAGAGAAACTCCGAGCATAGCTCTCTACATAGCTCGCTGAGCGATATTAAACTGGTGGACCAGCCCTACCGTGAGTGTCCACGTCTCAGCTCCGTAGGTCATGACGGGTAGGACGCACTGATTGAAAACTTGAATTAGCCTTAACACTAGCTGTAAAATAAATCGGAGAGGATTAACATATAAAACTATCAATAGAACGACTACATAATTTGACCACTCCTTGAGAACATGATTACTGGTTATTCTTTCACTATTTTAACATAAGCTCAGATGAGAACTGGCCATTAGGATAGTTTTAAAAGACCTGCCGTGTAATATACTACAATTACTTTTATATTAAACATGACATTGCTAAAATTAATTATATCTATAAATTTAAGTACCATAGTAAAATTAAGAAATGAAATAAGTTCCCAAAAATTTTCGACTTCGGCGGGACTCACCAACTAAGTTACGAAGTCTCTGTCGCTTCTCGTCGAAAATACTTACTAATCAAAAATAAAAAAAAAAATATCATAGTAAGTCATTTTGACAGTATGTGTCATTTTGACAGTATATGTCATTTTGACAGTATGTGTCATTTTGACAGTATGTGTCAATTCGACAGCTGTTAGTGTCTTTGGCAAATTCTATCGCATTTGATGTTTTTTGCTTTGGAAGACTTCTCATTGTAGTGGTGAGCGGTCTACCACTAGCAGCCAGCGGTGACGAGTTAAAGGTTATTAAGAACTAATATATTTCTATGGTCGAGCTATATGGGGGATTTCCGGAATTTTTTTTCCTGAAATCCCCCATGAGACTGATTGATTCGATTTGGGGGATTTCCGGAATTTTTTTCCGGAAATCCCCCACGTCCATCCCCCACGTGGGGGTAAACCACTAACACTACCTACACCTAAGAAAACTAAATTTATGCATAAAATCACAATAAATGATATGAATATGAATAATAAGGAAAACATATCCCATTCCCATTGAATGAGCCATCCGGGTAGAAATGACATAAACTATTTTGGTTGCCAATGGTAGTGATTCTGTTGGCACAAAACCTAAACTAAACTAGCGTAAAAATGTACCTGTCCCCTTTTGTTCGATCGAAAAAATAGAGACGTCAACAATTTTAGGCTAGTTTAGGTTTTAGGCCAACAGAATCGCTACCAATATGGTACTAAAAATGCAAACAATTTTCTGATGGGATTGGGCGACGACAGAATTTTTATTGTCAAAGTTATGATTTAACATAAGTAAAACAGTTGTAGTACAGTTGCAAGGTGAACGACATAGTACGGGTGGGGGGCTTCAATAGAGGCTAACCGCCTCTATTGCATGCACAGGATCGTGGTGGATGGTATAAAATTCAGGAGGCCTATACTCAACAGTGGGTAAAATCCGGCTGCGGATGATGATGATGAAAGTCAAATGTTACATTACTCACACTTGCCCTTTTCTTGCTCAAATTCAGCTATTCTGATTCAAACGTAGTCGAGCAAAACACAGTCAAGTGTAAGTAACATTAGTACCTATGAGGTAAAAAGAAAAAAATTCAGAAGTAAAAATAAAAACATTACAATTGAGTTTGACCTTTGTGATATTTTAATGTTGACGGCTTCGATGACAATTCGTCGATAATTATGTGTTTTTATTTTTGTAACTTATGAGAAAGAAACCGAAATAGGTTACACCCAGTCTCCCCAGATGGCGATCAATTGAACGGGATATTTTACCGATATCGCTCGGCTGTCCATATCCCCCGCAAGGTGTTGCCGGCATTACATTTATGTTTTTTCCACTCTCCTCTATCAGCCGTCAAACATTTGTCTCAAGGTAGGAATCGAACCCACAGCCTCCTGCGTTTCAGGTTTTGCCCACCGTGCCACAGAGGTCGTCAAAGATGGGATTGGAGTACATTAAAAAATTGAATCATATAACCTCCAATCAATTCTGATAAATGAATATAATAATGCTGGAAAATTCATAAATCATTATCCCAAGCTAAGTAGAACCTGTGATATGGGTACTAGATAACTTATTTTCACAATACAATAGATCGCCGCTCCAACCGAATAAAATGGTAACCGACTATAACGATACAAGTGCTTTTATTTGAAATAATTGTTCCCGAGGTGTGATTACACCTTGTGAATTTTTTTCAGGCTAATCGTACGAGTAGTTCTCGAGTTAGGCGGTTTCGATTAATATTCAAGTAAAATCCATTGCAAAAGCAATGGATTTTACTTGAATATTAATCGAAAAAATAAAAACAACACTTAGATCCGAATAACATCGTAACAGGTCACTACTCACTCCTCGGTGTTTCGCTTTTTCTTGTAAGATGCAATTGCGATTTTATTCGGGTAAAAAAGATAAAACTTATTTTATGTAAGGTATAGAACCCTCATATTCCGGTTAAAATTCAAGCCTTTTATTTCAATAAAGTTTATTACAATATATTATTCAAAAAATCTGGAATGGTTACATCGATTATTGTATTTTACCAATAAATAAAACAATCGCAATCTATGTAGCGATAATAGGTTGCGATGATTTACTCACGTAATGACAGGTTACGAGATCCCGAGACGTTGCTTTGGCAAGCAAGTCGTCGCTCTCATTTCGTCCTCAGGTATAAGAAAAAGATAGCACATGCTGGGTGGGGCCCAGCACGTGCTAAATTTCAACGATGATAATATTTACTCTAATTAGTCGCCCATTTGTTTACAATGTGAAGTGACGCGCATTGATAGGTACCTACCTGTCTATTGATTTTGAGTGCTTTTTTCTGGAGTTAAATGACAAGTTTTTCTGTGCCTATTGTGTTTAAGTTAGTGTTTAATTATTTTGAAGAATGAATAAACAAGTCTTACGGAACCCGCGTGCCAGAAAAATGCTGAATTTACTACAACCAGGCCTCCGCGAGACAGGTAAGCTGGTACCTGCCTAGGTACTAATGCTAAAGGAAAATAACGTAGGTATTTTTGTGCCCGATGTGTGCCCGTCGACGTCGGAAGCACCATCGAAGCGAGCAGCGGAGCAGGAGGGACCAGCTGTGCCGTCGTCACTGTCATCGTCAGAGTCCATGAAAGAATACAACTCTTGATCATCCAAGGTTATGTTATGGCCTACTCTTTCATCCATCACACATCCAAGGCCTTCATTCAAACACGCTCACTAAGCTGTTTTCCCTAATTTTTACACAGACATTCATCAACTCTGCAGTAACATACATCGCCAGACACAGATTCGCTCGTCCTTCCTGACTTGTGCCTTAACGATTTATTACACACGTTAGGAACGCGTCTAAGTGGACAGGGCCACTTCCTACGGAGCTAGGGCTCCGAGAGCTCTAACACACTAAAAGCGTTCGAGAAGCCTCCACGCGTCAGAGACACGTCTGCGAGGCAGAGTCCCCACGCGTCAGAGACACGTCTGCTAGGGCAGAGCCCCTACGCGTCAGATACACGTCTGCTAGGGCAGGGCCCCCACTCGTCAGAGATACGTCTGCGAGGCAGAGCCCCTACGCGTCAGAGACACGTCTGCTAGGGTAGAGCCCCTACGCGTCAGAGATACGTCTGCTGGGTATAGCCCCTACGCCTGGCAGCCAAGCAGGCCACGCTGACACGTCCAGGCCGCATACGCGCGCCGATCGCGCCACAAAACACGCAGATCGCGCCACGCCGCCACAGCGACAGCACATGGATCGCGCCACACAGCACGCGGATAGGGCCAGACAGCGCGCGGATCACGCCAGACAGCAAGCACATCTCGTTGGAGTGCGCAGGCCACGCCGACACGCGTAGGCCGCGCTGGACAGCGAGCAGACCTCGCTGGGGCGCGCAGACCGCGCTGGACAGCGAGCACCCCTCGCTGGTGCGGGCAGACCGCACAGAAGCGCGTAGGCCACGCCGAACAGCACCCAAGTCGCGCAGTCCACGCTCGAGGCGTATGCCGTAGTTGCTGATTGCAAATAAAAAATATTAAGGAGTTATTCTACTTCTAACCTTATTTGGAACATACATCAACAACTTGGCTCGGCCGCACCTGACCATGTTCAATCAGCAGTCGTGCCGAGGATGTAAACAACTCACAACACAAAAATCTTCAATTCTACAAGTAGTGTTAATTTGTCAAAAATCAACAACAAATTGATTACCTACTAGGCTAAACACGCCGTATCCGATATAACTGGCGTCAGTCTGCAGCTCTGTAGGCAGCTAAGGTCGATAGGCAAGTCAAATATAATATAATGGCTCACTCATGAAACACTTGATGAGGGAGGTACTTACGTGCACTCTCGTGCAAGTTACGCCATTGGAACTCCACATTGCTGCTCGTTAGCTTGCCTATAAGTGCAGTCCTAACTCGTAGCGTGTAATGTACCTCTACTTAAATATCCTGCAAAACATAACAATAGCCAGACCTGTTTGTACTTCTTTCATCATCATGAATCCTTTGCTGTGGATCGCGATGAATCGTAAGAATCATAACGCAGCTGTTTCCGCACTACTTAAGAGTTTGTTCTCGCCTAGATGCTCACGGTTGCGCTATCTTGTTGACCAAAAATACATCAACGCAAACACTGAATCTTCCTCACTATTTGCAACTTAGCACATACCCACTCACTACCTCGTTAGGTAGGTAAATCAGACAGAACTCGAAAGATATTAGCGGGCGGATCACAATTGGGCACTTTCCTAATAACTTTTCGGTTTCACCCTATTTATGGCAAAAAATGCAATTGTAAGAACACGCGTTGAGGTTTTTTTGGCTCAAATACCGGGTAGGAACGGTGTTTGCGGGATAGAGGATGGTAACAACGAGTTACGCCGTCTGTTCTCTTGTAAAACTACCCTCGATTAGGTACATTTAATCACTCCACAGTGCCTAACACACCTTGACAAAACCTTCGCGAGGGCGAGTCCCTGATTCGTGTCTAGTATACGACGGGATAAAGATTTAAAGATTTTAATAAAGATCTATTAAAATCTACAATTAAAGCGTTAATTTTGTATGTTTTCTTAGATTTTCATTCAATACCGATTCTCAAAATGCAAAGAGAGTTTGACAGTAACCTATTTTCACATTTACTAAACATATTCTACTCTCCGTAGAATATAAACGTAATTCAAACTTACCTTATTCATTAAAGCTTAATTTAGTACCGAACAAAATGGTAACATTGCATTACCGATACAACCTACATCACTATTTTGATTTCAATAAGATCGCGATTACCTATTACTGTATAGGCCATTATCGGCAATTTCCGCGAATAAAATCGTAATGTTGCTTTACGGTGTAAAGTTATGTCTTTGATTCCGGTAAAACATATTTTAATTCACAACTCTACATTCGTAAACGTAGTAATATTTTAAATTATATCACTTATATATAAAAAAAACAGCTTTCTTTTGGTATAAAAATGAGGCCGATAAGTAAAATAGTTTAGCAGTTATTGGCAAAAAACGGTTTTTTATTTTTCCTGTAAAATTTTACTTTTTCGATTACGATATTATTCGCTGGGAACGGCGAGATATTTACAAAAATAATTCTTTTTTTATTTTACATAGAAAACGATCAAACCACCCGGAACAATTATCTGCAGATTGTACAAACATTTATCCCGAGACGGGAATCGAACCTGCAGCCTAAGTCGTCGAAAGCGGACATTCGCCCACCGCGCCGGAGAGGTCTTCATTACAATATCAAATCAAATCAAAATAATTTATTCGCTTAGAACATGGGTAGAAACTTATAATTATTCTGTTGGTCGTAAAATACAATGTTTCACCATATTCTGCTCTTTTTTTGTTGATGACATGTGGCAGTAAATCCTATACTTTTTAGATACCAGAATAAGGTTGCGGGGAAGGCTTTTACCCTTATTGAATGTGAATAGCACGCTTCCATCTTATAACCTAGAAAGTGGCTTATCGATTGGCGTAGCACTCCCGTAGCAGTCTCGTAGCACTGCTACGAAGCCTCTACGAAGTGCTACGTCGCATTTAGAACAAAGTTTGTTTCGCTACGAGAAAATGGGTTCTAAGTTTTGAAAGTTTAGTTAGAACTGTTTATAAAAGTAGGTTTTATGCACGGGATTATAAATCTATCTATGAGAATACATAAATCTGGGTTGAAAACATCATCATCATCATCAGCCTACATTAGTCCATTGCTGAACATAGGCCTTCAATAATGAGTGTCATAGCGCCCTGTCTTCAGCTTGCCGCATCCAGCATCTGACAAGTCTTTCGCAAATCGTCATCCCACCTGGTCGGAGGGCGTCCTGCACTACGTTTGCCGAGTCGCGGTCTCAAAAACACGTTTACCACAGGGGTAGTCGGTTCTTCTCGAGATACGTGTTTAAGACGTCTACCATCTATTGCAAAATGTCTTAATGTTTATTAATATATATATATATATATTAATATAAAGCTTTTATTATTTATTATTCGATGTCAGACTGAGGTTACTTCTTTCGTATGCTTTTTCAGAATAAATAATTTATGTTATGCTATTCTAAATTTAAAACTACATTTATGCAAAGTTTCAGCATGATTCCCGTACAGAAGTTATGAAGTCCTGAAAAAGTAACTTACCTCCAAACTTTCGCATTAAAGTGTGAACAATTTACGATAACAATTTTTTTATATCTTCTCCTAAACTCCCATTAATAACTCTAAATAATAAAACAACTCGTGCACCACCAGCTGTATCATTTTTATACTTCCCTCTCAACTTCTCGTAAAAAATAAAACATTTTTTCTCGAAAAGCGTTAATTTTTCTCCTGACATCTGTCATTTTGCGCGACAAGTGACAAGTGCGGTATGACAG
This sequence comes from Eupithecia vulgata, assembly GCA_946478455.1. Classification (NCBI taxonomy): domain Eukaryota; kingdom Metazoa; phylum Arthropoda; class Insecta; order Lepidoptera; family Geometridae; genus Eupithecia; species Eupithecia vulgata. The sequence continues at coordinate 3,536,218 of OX297881.1, forward strand.
GACCTAATGAGTTGTGGCACAAGGTTCAGATTGGCTTGAGGTTGGTCTTGAGGTTAGCGTGTTGATAAAGGTGTGGTGCGTTAGTAAGCTGTGTTTTGAATTATTGATCATATAATATATAAAATATAGCGTTTTGTTTATATAGCACCCTGTTTAGGCTTCTTCATTTTATAAAAGTTATTTAATACATCTTTTAGGAATAATAAATGATGTGTACTGATTTCATGTTGCTTGATTGGTTGTGATGAGTCGGCATGAAAAGGGTAATAAAATTACTGTAAATTACAGTAACATCTGGAGTTTTTAACACATCTGCAAACAATGCAATATTGTTTTTTTATAGCCCAGCTATCAGCACCGAAGCCGTGTCAACGAGTGCAAAACGCCTAATCGATATAATTACAGTTTTGAAATGGTAGTAATACTACAACTTGTATATGTTGTGTATTTTATCTTTTCCTGTACATGGAGTTCTTAACAAGTTTGCAAACAATGCAATATTGTTTTTTATAGCCCAGCTATCAGCGCCGAAGTCTTGTCAACGAGTGCAAAACGCCTAATCGATATAATTACAGTTTTGAAATGGTAGTAATACTACAACTTGTACATGTTATGTATTTTATCTTTTCCTGTACCTACATGAAGTTCTTAACACGTTTGCAAACAATGCAATATTGTTTTTTATAGCCCAGCTATCAGCGCCGAAGCCGTGTCAACGAGTGGAAAATGCCTACTCGATATACATAACTACAGTTTTGAAATGGTAGTATACTCAACTTGTGTATGTTGTGTATTTTATCTTTTCCTGTACATGGAGTTCTTAACAAGTTTGCAAACAATGCAATATTGTTTTTTATAGCCCAGCTATCAGCGCCGAAGCCGTGTCAACGAGTGGAAAATGCCTACTCGATATACATAATTACAGTTTTGAAATGGTAGTATACTCAACTTGTGATGTTGTGTATTTTATCTTTTCCTAAGTTAGGTACAGGGAAAGACAAAATCCGCTAGTTCTATAGCCATGCGTTAAATAAGGCAAGATTTATAATGTCCAGGGGAAGCCAGCTGCGAATGAGGAGGGTGGATGTTAACTCGGAATTAATTCTACGGAACCCATGGAAGCGGACAAATCTAGTTTACCCAATCGGTTATAAATAAGGCGTATGAACGAGACTTTTGGTGTTGTTGATAAAAAATAAAATATAGCTAATCGATTTTTTAGCTTTTGCAATATCGTCAAAAAATACATAATGTATTATTTTACTTGATCTTTCACGAAATTATTACAAGAATACCTCAAAATGATTTGAAATTCATAATTTAGAGACTGACAGCCTAAAAGAATCTGTGGATTGAAACGCTAGTAGTGGCCTCTGGATTAAAGCCGTGTTGACACGATCAGAGTCTGCTCAGACTGAGTGGACTCAGATACCTACTCGGACGCAACTTGTATTACTACGGCGACCTTTGTGTCGCGGTGGGCGAAGGTCTGCCTGCGACGCAGGAGGTTGCGGGTTTGATTCCCGCCTCGGGACAAATGTTTGAACGATCTGCAGACAGTTGTTCAGGGTGTTCTGGTCGTTTTCTATGTATAATAAAAAATATCTATCTATGTATTATGTTATGTTATGTATAAGTAGACTCCGTCCGCGTTCTACTTTTCCGAGCTCGCTCGTATACGAGTAAAAAACAAAATGGCGTCTAGTACCAACAACCAAGCTTTTTTTTTTCTCATTACGAAAATGGTCAGAATGAACTTCGTATGTTAATAACAACAGCTATCCTAATACACTCGTATGAAGCAACTTCTAATCTACTCCGTCTGAGCCTTGTCCAAGCAGACTCTGATGGTGTTAAGTTGATAGTATGTATAATGGCCCTTAATATACATTCAAGGCTGGATTGGGTCGTAGAAATACTCCAATTTATACTTCGATTCAAAAAACCGTATATTTTTGTACACAAAAGGGTAACAAACCCAAATTTAATATATACAATATTCGATAAACGTAATCAAGAACGATTGATGTTCCTTGAACATAGGATGAAAAAATTAAATGCTAAAAAGATGAAAATATGTTTATTGCTAATCAGAATTAGTTAACATATTATTATAAATAGGTACCTTAATACAATTAATTTCTGTGTAAGTGGAGAAGATTTAGCTACTTCTCAAATGACAACGATTCTCACACTAGGCTGGGCCTGTATCGTGGGAAAGAATGCGAGTAACAGGTTAAGAGTAAAATGGCCTCAATAGACTGTCAAACCTGTGCTTAGTTAAAGGTACATAGTAAAAATAAATATAAATTATTCTACACAGACAATAAAAAATCTAAATTAAAATCAGAAAGGTACTAAACAAACTTAAAATATAAAAAAAGACAAATGAGAAACTAAAACACTACAAATTATGGGTAAAAAATTGAAAAAAAGCCTTAGGATACTCTTAACAATATACTTTATATTCAAAATAATCTACTACTTTATTTTACGGATGATGATGATGACGATAGCAGCCAAACTTGGTAAATAAAATATCTGATTACAGGTTTACGATAAATTCAATTATCTATTTGTATTGAGTTAGTAATCATACAGTAATTACGATTCAGTGGTTTCTGTAACGGCCGACAACATTATTAATTTAGGGTCGTTAGATTCCGATCGATTTCTGAAAATGAGATGAGATCACTGATTGGGACAAACCGTAATTTGTATTTGTAGGATTTGCTGAAAATAATTAATCGTGGAATTGGATACCTGCTTTAATTCGGTGGCATGATTATTTTTGATTAGTTTTACTCAGATAGAGAAGAAGAAAAATAACCTCCTTTGCTCCTCCTTGCTTCCTTTATAGGCTTAGTTCAGCATCAAAGAAAATTGTTTTTTAACAAAAAAAAAACAATCGTTGTTTGACAAAGGAGGGTTTTGTCATAAGCAACACGCTTAGGAGGCGGATCGGTGATCCTAGAGGTATTCAACATACCTCTAGGAGTAGAAGTTGATAGTATGTATAATGGCCCTTAATATACATTCAAGGCTGGATTGGGTCGTAGAAATACTCCAATTTATACTTCGATTCAAAAAACCGTATATTTTTGTACACAAAAGGGTAACAAACCCAAATTTAATATATACAATATTCGATAAACGTAATCAAGAACGATTGATGTTCCTTGAACATAGGATGAAAAAATTAAATGCTAAAAAGATGAAAATATGTTTATTGCTAATCAGAATTAGTTAACATATTATTATAAATAGGTACCTTAATACAATTAATTTCTGTGTAAGTGGAGAAGATTTAGCTACTTCTCAAATGACAACGATTCTCACACTAGGCTGGGCCTGTATCGTGGGAAAGAATGCGAGTAACAGGTTAAGAGTAAAATGGCCTCAATAGACTGTCAAACCTGTGCTTAGTTAAAGGTACATAGTAAAAATAAATATAAATTATTCTACACAGACAATAAAAAATCTAAATTAAAATCAGAAAGGTACTAAACAAACTTAAAATATAAAAAAAGACAAATGAGAAACTAAAACACTACAAATTATGGGTAAAAAATTGAAAAAAAGCCTTAGGATACTCTTAACAATATACTTTATATTCAAAATAATCTACTACTTTATTTTACGGATGATGATGATGACGATAGCAGCCAAACTTGGTAAATAAAATATCTGATTACAGGTTTACGATAAATTCAATTATCTATTTGTATTGAGTTAGTAATCATACAGTAATTACGATTCAGTGGTTTCTGTAACGGCCGACAACATTATTAATTTAGGGTCGTTAGATTCCGATCGATTTCTGAAAATGAGATGAGATCACTGATTGGGACAAACCGTAATTTGTATTTGTAGGATTTGCTGAAAATAATTAATCGTGGAATTGGATACCTGCTTTAATTCGGTGGCATGATTATTTTTGATTAGTTTTACTCAGATAGAGAAGAAGAAAAATAACCTCCTTTGCTCCTCCTTGCTTCCTTTATAGGCTTAGTTCAGCATCAAAGAAAATTGTTTTTTAACAAAAAAAAAACAATCGTTGTTTGACAAAGGAGGGTTTTGTCATAAGCAACACGCTTAGGAGGCGGATCGGTGATCCTAGAGGTATGTTGAATACGCAGGAGAAAGCAGCTGCCCATTTGAGAGGGTTATCAATACCAAAATCTAGCAAAATGTGAATTTTTTATTACAAAGTTTATGAAATAAGTTCCAAAAATGTTTGATTTCGGCGGGACTAGAACCCGCGCCTTCCGCCGAAATCGAAAATTTTCGAATATTTATTTCATCATGTTTAAATCATTAATGAAAAGATTTTTTTTTTTCAGATTTCATGTAAAGGTTACATAAAAATAGCTTAGGATGATTATTATTCAGCGTGGACGTAGGAGTGCTGATTGATGGTAACACCTACTACGTGTTGAGACAAACAAAATAAACACGTCATGGAGCTAGTCCCTGAATAAACACAACAACCTTTTTAGGTTTTCATACCTAAAAACGTAGTTATATACGATAGTAAGGAACACTCCTTGTGCAAATCTAGCCGGTTGTTCCCTGATCTTAAATTAACAAAACAATTTTGAAATCTTTTGTCAATGTCAAATCGAAAAGAAAAAGAACGTAAACATGGCGCCCGTATACGTATGGATGTGTACGGATGTATAAAGCCAGATATTTATTAAGAAACGCATTAGGGCTTCTATACACGAGCGGCATGGCTGCCGTCGGTCGACGCGTTGACGGTTGCCGCTGGCAGGTGTCAGCAGCTGTCGTTCTCTCTGCCGTTGGCAACGTGCAACTCGGGTATAGAAGCTCTAACTAAAGCGCAGCACGCCAAAAAAATAAAACAAATGACATAATACGAAAACTCCATCTCCATCTTTAAGCGTTACGAGCCACAGCGTGACGCAGCACGACGTCGCGAGACGCCGCGTAACGCAACGCACACTTTTTACGACATCGATTCAAAATATTCCTTTTTATGTACTACACACAAAAATAACTAACTTTAATGACTTTAATATGAAAAGTCCTCCCTGCTCGGCGCTTTGTTTCATCTCGAGATGCTTCACGTTACGTAGCTTCTCACGATGTCTCACGTTATTTAGCTTGTCGGTGTGAGCTGACCCTAACGTGTACCCGAGTAGGTATCCTATCCTAAGCTTTATGAGCTTTTCGAGCAGTCGCTCGTAGTTCGTCATAAAGCTTAGGATACATGAAGCACACTCAATGTTAACATCGCGTGTCTACGTGTGTCCACTCCGTCGCGATACTTTTTTTGCAGACTAGCGGTCCGCCCTATCTTCGCTTGGGCATATTCTAAAGCCTTTGTTCATCAGGGATAATGTAGGATTCTAATGGTGAGAGAATTTGTCAAATCAGTCCAGTAGTTTCGGAGCCTAATCCATTCAAACAAACAAGCACATAATTTCTCTATATTATATTAGTGAGAAAACGAAGTGTGCACTCATAGCAGTCCCCTATGAGTTCTATGGCGCTTATTAGGGGAGGCCTATGTCCAGCCGTGATGATGATGATGATGATATTAGTGTTGATATAGAGGCGGTATCATTCACAATCACACAGACAGAACAGAACTTGCCGTGTAGAAGCTTTCAACACTGTAGACCGTTCACCGCAACCTGGTGAACCAGTGTCGCCAAACACACACCGTTCAAGATGTCTAATGTATAAGAAGAAGATGTATAAGATGTCCCCTGTTCTTTGTATGGAACAACCTAAAGAACAGTGAACGGTCTATAGTAGCCGTGTGGTGGTGGCTTAGAATTTGCACCACCCCAACTCTTCCTGTGGGTGTCTTAAAAGGCGACTAAGGGATATACACCGGATGGCGGGTAGCAGCTCCTCTTGCAGAATGGATCTGCTACTGAACTGCGATCCCCAACCCGCATGCCCAGGGATTATAGCCATTACCCCCATGAGATAAAAGCCAATAAGGCGATTATCAGGGGGAGGTCTGCGTCCAGCTGTGGACCTTTATAGGCTGTTGAGGTGAGGTAAGGTTTACAGTATCGAAATTTGTATCGAGCGAGTGTGTGTCAACCGCGACTCGGCAAACGTAGTGTAGGACGCCCTCCGACCAGGTGGGATGACGATTTGCGAAAGACTGCTGCAAGCAAGCTGCGGCAAGCTGAAGACAGGGCGCTATGGCGCTCATTAGGGGAGACCTATGTCCAGCAGTGGACTGATGTAGGCATGATGATGATGATGAGTGTGTGTCAATGGCGTGTTAAATCCTAACCATAGGGTTAGTCATGGTCATGAGTATAAGACATTATTGACACTCGTCCGTAGAGAGAATCCCAAAACAAACCTATTTCTTTTAAATAAAGCCGTGAGATAATCCAGTTGACGTAGCAGAGTATTACGATTTTGTTCCGCGGAGAAAATGTAAGATATTTTCCTTCGGATTTCCATTAAAATGTCGAGAATACCTATCAAGATGGAATCGGATTTTGATGTTGACATTGTTTTCTGTTTTGAGAATCCAGAGTTTTTATTTTTTTGGAAAGATTTTCTAGTTTAGCTTAATGCCTTTTTAGGCTTTTTTTATGGTCGCACGTCACTCAAAGGTCTTGTTGTTTTTGCTATGAATGTAGCTTTATTTAAAGGCTTTTCTTTTATTTTTCGTATATCTAGTTTATGTTTTTACAATTGAATTCAGTTATATTCTTCTTTACTACTAGTCTTAATTACGCAAAATATTTTAATTCCAATTTTTTTTTAAATAAAATTAGTTTAAGGTACCTTTCCGCAAAAAACTAATAATTAATTTTTAGCTGTACATTTCAACACAGTTTTTTAAATTTCTCTTGGTTTCGTACTTAATAAAATATTTTAAAAAAGTCGAATAATTGACCGTTCTCTATCTCCGAAGTTTGCGGAGCAATCCATGTAAAATGTATTAAATATAGTGAAGTCTGAAAAATAACACTTTTTGAAAAAATGACAAAACGGGGGGAAAATTAGATAACAAAACTTATTGAGAAGTCAGTTGTGTCTAGTTGGTATTCTTTAATATCTTTATAAAACTTTTATGATCAGTCTCATAGCAATTTCTCTAGTCGGCATTTTATCTAGCTCACGGAAAGAACTTAACCTACAAGTTTTCATATCCCGAACTAGATTAATCTAGAAATAGCAGCAATTTTCTTTTAACCATCAATTACGAAGTTCCATTTCTATCATACTTTGTTAAGAAAGTTGGCAACAATGCCTTTGCAGACTCTAGACGATGAAGTCTTAAGTTAACACTTTTCAAAGGAATAGGAAATGAGATTGCGAGCCTCTTGGGATGCTATCAAAATAACAACTCTTAGGCCATCTTTCGACGCCTAACTGCTTTTTATCTGGAATAATGAAAAGAATAATCTGGTCAAATCTACTTAGTAAATGATAAAAAGTCTTCCATTGGCAAAATTTACGAGCTACGACTCTGGCTACTTAGTAAAAAATATTATAATATAAATGAATTAATACACTGACATTGTTCATCATCATCATCATCATCAGCCTATATCAGTCCACTGCTGGCTATAGGCCTTCCCTAATGAGCGCCATAGCTTGCCGCATCCAGCATTTGCCAGCAGTCTTTCGCAAATCGTCATCCCACCTGGTCAGAGGGCGTCCTACACTACGTTTGCCGAGTCGCGGTCTCCACTCAAGAACACGTTTCCCCAGCGGTTGTCGGTTCTTCTCGAGATATGGCCAGCCCACTGCCACTTCAGCTTGCTAATCCTGACATTGTTAAAGTGATGTATTAACTCTTAGTAGTAATTACTGGACTATAAGAAAATTTTAGATTTAATTAGTGTAAGTAGAAATATTATATTTGCATCCCATATAAATTGGAAAATGTGTATAACCCTATTATTTATAAGAACCATAGTAAAAAACATTTTTGCAATAAACATGGTGATTGATTGATTAGTAAGTAATGAACTTAACTGTTAGATAGATAGATAGAAAATACTTTTATTGCACACTTAAAACTAAAAATCAATTTACACATAAAACAATTATATCAAAAGAGACAATTGGCGGTCTTATCGCTCAAGAGCGATCTCTGCCAGACAAACTGGTATGGACTGTTTCATGTGTTTGAAAGTTGTTTTAGTAGATAAATAGACCTAAGCCTGAAAACCAGACCGAACACAACCAGGCGGTTTCCGCCCGTAAAAAGCTAAAAGCTAAATAACAACCAGCGGTTGCAGTCTACTTGTCTTTGGTTTCAGTCTCCGGTAGCGGTAACGAAACGAACCGCCGTGCTGCCTTCAGGTATAATTTTTTTGTTGAGAATAAGCACTGATCTACATATATGTTTTTGCCTATTGCCTTGCCAACAGCACTAAAAAAAATATTATTAACCTTTTTACGGATATAAAACTCAGCATCATTAATAATCTTCTTAGGCAGGTATGCCTGTGATGACCTCTTTAGCGCGGTGGGCAAAGGTTTTCTGCGACGCAGGAGGTTGCGGGTTCAATTTCCGCCTCGGGACAAATGTGTGTACGATCTGCAGACATTTGTTCAGGGTGTTCTGGTTGTTTTCTATGTAATAAATAAATTCTAATTCTATAAATAAATATGTAATATATATCTATGTATGCACCTATTGTATTATATTATGTATATCATATTATATTATGTTTATTATGTATATCTAGTACCCACACAAACTCTGATTAGCTTGGGGCTAGATAATGCTGTGTGAATAGTCCAGCATTATTTATTTATTTATTTTATGCTCCCTATAATAAGCGCCTAAACGAACCATTAGCTTACCAGAAAGTAAGTTCTTTATATAATGGTAACTAGCGGTTGGGACTGCAAAATATTTCTAAACATGAAAAAAATTCAATCATTCATACCCCTGATTCACTTAAAAGTCACAATCTGAAAAAATCATGTAGCATAAAATAGCAATCAACATTTTAGCGTAAAAGCCCCTGTTAAATTAATGAAATTTCCTCTGATAATTCTCATTTTCGCTACCGTGTGTTAGGTCCTATTCAATTTCATGACAAGACAAGACTTATATAAAGTCATTGAGTTTGCATAACGCTCATTATTATATGGTTCAGGTCGACATAAAACACTGAACGCGGACAAGCTTCAAAAGCATTTTAACAGTACACGAGGCGTTAATATGAGTTTTGATAATTGACAACTTTTAGCATTTGGTCTTGGGAGAAGGTGGTGATATGGCCCCTGCAACTATTTTGACGCCCTTGGATATTTCCTTACTGAAACAGCTCTATCTCGAAGAAAATAGCTGAAATGGTAGATAACGGGACTAATTTATCAAAACAAATGAAAAAGTCTTTATTTCCATAAATACAAAAATGTACACTTAGAAAAGGTCAAATTCTTAAAATAAAACATTGACACGAAAATACAGTGATATTTTTGATTTCGGTCGCTTCGGTATGTAGTCTAAAGTAAAGAAGCGACGAAGAAACCTTTAGTCTGTTAGTTGTTATTTTTCTAATTGCAGCAAAACCCGCCCCAATCTTTTTTATCTTCTAGATAAACTGATATTTTATAGTAAACATTTTTGCACAGAAAGGTTTTTACAATTTGTGCAATGTGCATGTGTTGAAACAGCTCTATCTCGAAGAAATAAAAAGAAAATAGCTGAAATGTTAGATAGCTTGACTAAATTAATATGTACTCTAAACCGCCGCTTTTGGAGAGTCTTTCATATACCTACATATTTTGTTATTCAAGTACCGGCGGGGGATTTTTCTGACGCATTGTACCTAGATATTTATATTACATAATTGTTGCAAAAAATATTCTGGGTGCACCGGTTTTATTGACTCTAGGCGTTGAACGTCAGTGTCTTGGATTTTAGCAGTAGTACTAACATTTTTTTATTTAAAACGTTTATGACGTAGTTATTATAGTGTGTAAGAGATAAAAAATCAGTGGGAGGCCTGCGTCCAGCAATGGACCATTGTAGACCGTTGTGAAGTGATGAGAAGTGTGTAATATCTATTAGGGAGGAAAATGGGAGGGGGGTCATAATACCGTCCTCAGAAAACAAATAATTACATTTTTACTTTTTACTAAATAATAAGATTGCATTAAATACAGCCTCAGACACAAATTTAATGAAAAAAGAATTTCAAAATCTTTTAATGTATAATATTAATTTTCAGAACAGTTATTACAAATTTACAGGCTAAAAACTAAATTGGGGGCCATATTACCACCTTCTCCTATAGGTATATGGCTTCCGTGGATATGTTTCTTTAAGCCTCTCCACACTCACGCGTAAAGGTGCGAGCCACCTGCTAGTCTAGGATCCCATTCTCATCTTAAGTTTCCTTAGATTGTCGGGTTTTTGTCCCTCGACAAAGGGTCCGCGCGCGAGTGTTTAGGCCTTGACAGTATTGAGAAGCAATATAACCTAATCTGTGGTGTTGCCATTATTCGCAAAAAATACATCCAGCGGATTATTGAACTTCCTCCTTGAAGTCGGTTAAAACAAGAACTGGGCATCTGGTGTTAAGATTATGATTTTTCTAATTCCTTTTTGTTTCTAGTTCTTAATTAATAAATTAAATATTAATAAATTTAAATTTATTTATTGTCTTTCAACTTAACTTTTGAGTCTTTATCAACCCACTTCTTGACAAGGCCTCTTTCTTGAATCCCCCAATATAATCCACTATATTTTGCCATTATATACAATGAATTCATTCAAATTTATTGTCTTTCAACTTAACTTAAATCTTTATCAACTCATTTCTTGACAAGGCCTCTTTCTTGAATCCATAAAAATCAAACAAAATGCCACTAAAAACCTGTCCTTCACTAGACACAGAACATAATTTCGGCCATTCATTCTCGCACCCTTTTCAACCCAAAAGCGCTTACCAAAATAGAATACGTAATAGGCGTCACTCTCTCACACCTGTGGTCTCAAATTGGCGTGGTTTTAGGAAAGTTTGATGTAGGTTAACTGCTCCAAGCTAGATGGGAGGTAAAGAGAGAAATAATTTCCGGAGTCTTTTAATAGTAGGTATATTGTACACATAAGTCCTTAGTTTGTAAGCCTAAAGAAATAAAGTTATTAACTTTGACATAGGCGAGAACATGCCTGATTCCTATCGAGTGTGTGTTTGGCTATAAAACACACGAGTTAGAAATCGCATTTTCGCCCGAGTGATAAGTACATGTGTTATACTTACACCTACGAGACAAAATCTTCAAAAGCACTCGTGTAAATTGAAAATGTAAACAAACGAATTATGTGAAAATCGTACGCAATAAATACGCGCGTACGATTTTCAAAAGGTTCTTTTTTCAACTACCTACTGTTTCGAATAGTACGGAAGAGACCAAATCATACGGCGGATTCGGAGTAGAAACTTTTTGTCGTTTGACCTATTATGAAAATAACCAATGGCTAGCGGCTGCTATTACAGAATTTAAAACAAAATAACACGTTAGAAATGGATTTCATTACACTTTTCTTTCCCAACAAACACGTGAGAAATTTAATTCCATAAAAAATGGGACGGTACCTAACCGTCCCATTTTTTAGTACACTTGCAATAACGAACTTTCAAGGATACGTTTGGAACAGGAATAATCAACTTTCTGAGTAGTATAGTTTAAATAACTTTATTTCCCTAAACAAGCAACTTAACTTGAAGTAAATCGCATTATTGAACGGAGGCGCTTTAACTTGGCTAAAGTTTATTCCTTCCGCTGGATTGCGAATGGAACGTACCAAAGTACAGTTAATTAAACTTAGTTTAAAGTTCAGCTACAGGAGGATAGTATATCAGACAGAATACACAATTTCTCTGACACGTATTAAAAGGTAAAAAAAAATTACAACGATTATTCTTACATCTATTTACTAAAAATCTAAGCCGTCACCAGAAGGCAGAGTGCCCAGAATGCTGGCAGCATTGCCACGTTGAATGGCAATGCTAATTCGTTGACCGAAATAAAAACCAGCATTCCGATCACCTGTGGACTCTATTAGTAGTTTTGTAAGATCTTTATAGATAACGTGTGCCCCAGGAACCCAAGGACCAAGGGTTTCCACCCCAAACGGCTCAAATAGGTAACCTCTGTCAAGACTAGCGTATTTTCGCCGTTTGAGGAACTCCGCTGATGTTGCTGCGGAGAAACGATTATTGGTATCAAATAATAGAACGAAATTGGAACTAGTATTTACTAGTTATTATATATATATCTAACTAGTTATAATTAATGATGATGATTCTTAGTTAATGGCAATATAAGTCTGGTTGGACTCTTTTCTGCCAGTGTCAAGTAATGGAAAATATGAGTTAGCAAGTTATGAAGAATGTTGATATTTTCACCAGAGGCTAGTTCGTTATCTAGCAGGGTACACCACGTGCAGGTTAGGTTGGCTTGGGAGACAAGATCTTGGAGTCTCCCTTGTACCCCTAGTTATAATTAATATCTAGGAGGAACCAAAATGTGGTTTAAAATAGTGACAAATCGAGCTTTGTGACAGCTATCAAACAACAAAGCTCTTTTGTACGGACTTTATCACCCGGTTGAAGTAAAAAATGCACAAGCAAAATATTTTCTTTTCAACTATGATTGTATATTGTTTGGTACCTAACTTATAGAGATAGATTACATTATTAGTAGCAGTATTGGAAATATGATAAGGCATCTATTAATGAACATTTTGGAAATTATAATATATGAATTTGGTAATTTAATTTACAATACAATACACTTTATTGCACACCAAGAAAATACAAAAAAAGTAAACAGGAAAAGATAGTAAAAACAGAGTTGCACAAGTCTAGTTTATTTTAATTTTTATAACATCACCCTCTTTAAATTATTATTTATCAACAGCAAGAACTTTTTTATAAAAAAAACTATAATATAATATGGCAATTTTGTCAGGTTTAGGAATAACTAATTTATTTTAGTGCTTTTAATTCAAAAATACTAAATAAAACACTTATAAAATGTTCGTCAAGAACCATTTGGAAACTGACAAAGTTTCTAAAGATAACCGTCAGAAAAAATGGCGGCCAAAATCGACTCCCACATAATAGAGTTCTGTTAGCAATTAATCTCGTGTGCAAGCCCATCCATCGCGCTGGTAATTGTTAATGGTCCTAAATGAATATTTATTAATTTAATACGCTTTGTTTAGACAGTGCCTTGACTTAGCGCAATTTTTGGATAAGGATAAAATTGACATTTCGTCATCATCAGCCTATACCAGTCCACAGCTGGACATAGGCCTCCCCTAATGAGTGTTATAGCGCCCTGTCTTCAGATTGCCGCATCCAGCATCTGCCAGCAGTCTTTTGCAAATCGTCATCCCACCTGGTCGGAGGGCATCCCACACTACGTATGCCTCGTCGTTTAAATTTTCATTTGAATAATGTAAATTGCTTGCTGCACGATTTTGTTTGTTTGTATTCTATTTCTTTTAATATAAGGTTTGGATTAGCTGCTACTGTGAATTTGTCTTGAAAATAGCAATTTTTGAACTGGTCGCGAATGAGGTTTTGAGCATTGATTTGTAACATCCCAACTTTTCCCGTGGGTGTCGTAAGAGGCGACTAAGGGACATACACCGGGTGGCGGGCAGCAGCGCCTCTTGCAGAATATCACTAACCACTGAACTGCGATTCCCAACCCACATGCCCAGCGTGGGGATTATGGGCATTACCCCATGAGATAAAAAATCAGGGGGAGGCCTGCGTCCAGCTGTGGACCGAAATAGGCTGATGAGAAGGTACAATTTACTACAATTTTAAGTAACGGTGACTTTAATTTTTCCCAAAAAATTACCAATATGAAACTACTAACAACACCAAGACCAATTTAATTACCATCATAAAATTAAGTGCCTCGAAATAATTATAAAATTGTAAATATATTTCCAGAAAATCTTTTGAATCTTGCTAAAACACTCCCTTAATTAAAATACCAAAAGTGGTATTTGTCATGGAAAATAAGAATCGCGCAAACGAGCTATTTGTAAATGACAACAATGACAACTATTTAAAATAAATATAGAAAATTCTTAATTTGATTTGATTGCTGAAAATAAATATATTTTTATGTCGCCCCGTGACCACGATCGCTGAAACGCGGTTGAAACGTTGGGGAAAAGAAAGCAAAAGGTACGCGATAAATACCCGATAAATAATCTTAAATATATTTTTATGTTTAAAAAAAAAAAATATATAGAAAATTAACTGACACTTTTGATTTGCGTTGGTTATCATAATGTGAGATACCTCTAAAACCAATCTAAACCAAGGTTATCGACATAGCTCAAAGGATTAGCAAGCTGAAATGGCAGTGGGCTGGCCGTATTTCGAGAAGAACCGACAACCGCTGGGGTAAACGTGTTCTTGAGTGGAGACCGCGACTCGGAAAACGTAGTGTAGGACGCCCTCCTACCAGGTGGGAAGACGATTTGCGAAAGACTGCTGGCAGATGCTGGATGCGGCAAGCTGAAGACAGGGCGCTATGGCGCTCATTAGGGGAGGCCTATGTCCAGCAGTGGACTGGTATAGGCTGATGATGATGATGATGAGATACCTCTAGATTGCTTGCAACAGTCTGCACTCAGCTCAACTGTTTTAATTCTTGAATACATAAAAAAAATACTTGTTGTAATTTGAATTATTTTACTAGTTTTATTATCTATTCGTTCATAACGTTTTAACTAACTTCATGATATACGATAAAATAAACTCTGTACATAAAAGAGAGTCTAGCTGATCCATTCAGATGTATCCACTAGTATCACTTATTACGGCCTCTTCTACAGAGTCAGACGAGATATAAATTGCACTGGAAGTACCAGCCGAACTAGCACGATACCTACTATTTATATAAATACCTTGTTTTTAAGAAAGCAAATACGTCCTTTACCTTATTGTAACACCCAAACCTTAACTTCTAAAAGAAATATTTGCAGATCATGCAAACATATTAACATTTTATTTTTATTCTATTATTTACGAGGGGGATGATTCCCTATCGATTACGCCTACGCTACTGTCTTTTTGTTATTTATTTTATTATCTATAGACCTAATGTTTGACCACAATCTCACCTGATGGAAAGTGAAGATGTTATCGACGATGTATCACGAAGGTCTAGAAGATACCTATTCACTATTGTCTTTGGTTGTAATTGACGTTACTACATTAACGGTATCTAGTTGCTCGTTTGTGTCAACACTTGACGGCGTCGTTGAAAAATATGTTCAGTAATTCACGGAATTTACGTTTCACGCCTATATTTTAACTTAACGAGGTCTTATCAATTTTATGTTGGGCTTATTTTAAACAATAAAAGCACCCACGCTTCCATAATTTACTTCGTTTTCCCGCAATCAAAACAAAAACATAGAATCGCATTATACACACGTGGGTCACGTAAAAATAAATAAATAAATAATGCTGGACAAACCACACTCATTATCATCTAGCCCCAAGTTCGATTCCAACAAATTACAAATTTGTGTACGATCTGCAGAAATTTGTTCCATTGGTCTGGGTGTTTTCTATGTATAATAAAAAATATCTATCTATGTAATGTATAATATTACGTATATTAGTTATCTAGTACCCATAACACAAGCTCTGCTTACCTTGGGGCTAGATAATGCAGTGTGAATTGTCCAGCATTATTTATTTATTATCATTTATCCCGAGGCCAAAATTGAACCCACATTGCTCGCCATAACAAACGTAACTAATTTTTCACGGGCGTGTCTATACTTTCAAATTACGAAAGAAATGGTAACTTGTTAGATCACGCACACGTGGGCACGACGCGACGTTTGACGGAAAATATAATTTCCTTTCTGTGACGTCATGACACGTCACACACGTGTGCGTCAGTGTTTCCAGAGGTTTGAATCTTGATTTACTTCACAAACATAGATAATAAATTATACTTATCTATGGATATAAAACAAAGTAAATTTTCCAATGTTTTTAATACTTCTTATCCTAGTCCGAACTAAGAAAAATCCAACAAATAAAAAAACCATGAATATCGGTTTACACTCATTAAAACTTGGGACCGATTTTCATGGTTTTTGATTTGTTGGATTTCTCTTAGTCCGGAATAGGATAAGAAGTATTTTAATACTACGTACGTACGTATTACATTATTTTTTTTATAATTAATTACATAATATACATTGGAAAATTGACGAAAAAATAACTACCCGTGCGAAGCCGGGGCGGACCGCTAGTAATATTATAAAGAGGTAAAGTTTGTAAATCGTTTGTGACCATTGTTTTATTCGCGTAGTTCCCGTTCCCGTGATAATTCCGGGATAAAATATAGCCTATGTCACTCCCTGTAAAGTTAGTGTAAGATTATTAGGGAATAATCTCGGAATATACGGAATCGATTTCAAAAAATTTTCTCTATAAGAAAGCTTACTTTACAAGAGGTGACATAGGCTATGTTTTATCCCGGAATTCAAACGGGAATGGGTAAAACGAGCTGCTTGTAATTAATAGAATAACCGAGTTTAATACACCCGCTATTTCTATTTACATTGCCCTGGACTAATTTTGATACGACATGGGGAGGCCTATCTCCAGCCTATGGACTACTATAAGCTCATGATAATGATGATTACTAGCTTCTGCCAGCGGCTTTGCACGCGCTTTTAGGGATAAAAAGTAGCCTACGTCCGTCCTTGAGATGGACATAGGTCACCTACCTCTTTGCAAAATATCAATGAGATCCGTTCAGCCGTTTAGCCTTGAAAAGGACAACAAAATATTATGGACCTAAAAATTAAAAATTAGTATGCATTTTACATTATTCACATTTAATTTTGTTATTTATATTTTGATTATTTTTAATGTAAATCATATTTAATGTAGACAGAGAAACCTATTTTTAAGAATTTTTGCATGCCAATGTGTTTTCGTGACGTATGTGACACTATCCTAATGTTTAAGTAAGACCTTGTATAATAACCATATTTTCTGCAATAAATGAATTGAATTGAATTGAAGGTAACGGACAGACAGACAAAGTTACTTTCGAATTTGTAAAATTATTTGTAATAGTGTAGATTTATTAATTATACCTGGATTGTCCTACTACAGGGCAAGGGATTTATTAACGCAATCACTGCGCATGTTGATTTACTCTATTCATCAATAACAAGGATATTGCTTTTGCGTGTTGAAGTATAATAAAAACGGTTGCTGAATTGATTTCCAGTAAAAGGGAACGAACTGAAAGGAATTGAATGCCAGAATTTCCCGCAGGAAAAATAACTCTGGAGATGTTTTTGAATACCAAAGGGTCAATTGACGACCTCTATGGCGCGGTGGGCGAAGGTCTGCCTGCGACGCAGGAGGTTGCGGGTTCGATTCCCGCCTCAGGATAAATTTGTGTACGATCTGCAGACATTTGTTCAGGGTGTTCTGGTCGTTATCTATGTAGGTATAATAAAAAAAACTATCAAAGTATTGTTTTATATTATGTATAAAAGTTATCTAGTACCCATAACACAAGCTCTGCTTAGCTTGGGGCTAGGTAATGCTGTGTGAATTGTCCAGCATTATTTATTTATTTATTTAATTAATGTAGATGTATTTGTGAGTGTTTCACTCACACTATTTTCACCGCTCATGGCTGCATTTAGATGAAGAAATAACGAAGAAAAATATGAGGATTGAAAAAAACTTTACTATAAAAACTATCGTAGTTTAACAAATAATTACGGATGTAAGCGGGTTAACTACGAACCTTATTTATGTTGGAAGAACACCAACGTTTCATCCCTTGACGAGGGACTTCTTCAGGGTGAGTGCGGTTCAAGACGCGCGCGTTCCGCATCCCTCCGAGCACTTGGTGTTCTTCCAACACAAATAAGATACGTAGCTAACCCGCTTACATCCGTTATGAATTCATCATCACTCTTAATTCGATCAGAAAATTAACAGTGATGATGAATTCGATGCCATCTTTTCTAGTCTTTGGAATTTCTTTCTATCTGTATCATTTCTATCAATAAAAAAAATATTGCAAGCAAAACCCCGATTTATAATAATCAAACTTCAAACACTCAAAACACTTGAAATTACAAAGTTAGCTAAGCATTAATAAAATAAAAATACCTACAGCGCAACTTAATGCCAAAAGATATCAAGAAAAGTCATAAATACAGATTTCCATGCGAATAACGACCGACCCGAAGGAAAAACGGGAATTTATATTCTGAAATGGAAATAAATGGATTTTTGTATAAATTTTTATACCAGTAAGTTATTGTATTAATTTTGAGATAGATTTCCATCCGATTTTTAATGTTACATGAGTACCTACGTGCCTACCCTCTTTTCATTAGTTTTGTGATCAACTAATGAATAAGTCGACTTTTTACAAAAAAGTCTCGCTAAAGTTCCTTACTGTTTAATTATTTTATGTACCTACTGGGCCACATATATATCGTCACTGGAAAGGAAGAAATGCTAAACCGCCAATAGGCTACATGTGGGAAATCAAGTTTCAAAAAATTTTTTTTGAAAAAAAAAATCGTAACTCTTACATTTTTTATTTTAATTGGAGGATCAAAATGTAATTTACTATTTTAAAATTGTATCTATTTTTATAAAACATTTTCAATTGTACAGGTCTTCTATATCATGAAATAACTGTCGCTTAAGCAAAAGTGTTCTAAAAGTTAGTCAGGAAAAAACTGCTTATCTACCGAAAATATAAGAAAATTAATAATTTAAAAATGCTTATGAATAGCATTTAAATTTTATACAGAAAACATAAAATGCTAAGTTACTTTAAACTATTAAAGTTTAGTAAAGAAAAATAGCTAAGATATGCTGAATGAGTTGATATGCCTTAAAGAATAGATGCTAAAGACCTAAAACGTTTCATAAATATAATACATAAAATGGCTAAAATACAAATTTCTATTAAATTAATGTAAATAAAACTCACTTATGGTATTGGTTAACCATACTTTTTTGGTCAATGTACACTGATCTACTATGTGTCATTACAAAAAAAACATAAGATGTACTAATTAATCAGTTTTATTTATTTATCAAATAATCTCGGCGGAGTAATCCGGTTACATTGCGACAGTTCTCCATAATACTACGAATAATCAGTTGAAAAAAACAAACAAAGATCACTTATGCTAAAAGTAATCACTTACTAATTCTTATTGTAATAGCTATTATTTATCCAAAATCACAATTACACTACAACATGAACTGTCACTATACTGACAACACTTATGGATGCAAGCCAGAACAGTTTTATTTCGGTTCTGCCCTGGATAGGAATCGCAATATAAAAGTAAATATTAAAGGATTTACGTTCGTCCACCATTTGAATGTACTTAGCCAGACTGGTGCAAACTTTATTTGCACCATTCATTTGCTTTGCTTCCCTTCAACTTCGTTCCACAAGAAACAGAAGCCTTCTCTTGTTACGGACTCGTAAAATGTCAAATTGTATGTTGCGATCTTTCTACTGTAATAGAGCAACATGCTTTCTCCATAGGGTGTATTCAGCACTTTCTGTAGATCAAACGTAGTGCAAAGTACGCCATTATCATGTTTGCGAAGATCTTGATGTGTTTGAAACCTTGTGTATGTTTCTATTTTATCTGTCAAGTGTTTTTCCTTTTCTTCTTGGTATTCTCCTGGGCTCTTTTCATATTTCATGCATTTTATACATTTGACTTTTCGGGGTACATGAAATGAAACGTTCATCATCATCATCAGCCTACATCAGTCCACTGCAGGACATAGGCCTCCCCTAATGAGCGCCATAGCGCCCTGTCTTCAGCTTGCCGCATCCAGCATCTGCCAGCAGTCTTTCGCAAATTGTCATCCCACCTGGTCGGAGGGCGTCCTACACTACGTTTGCCGAGTCGCGGTCTCCACTCAAGAACACTTTTACCCCAGCGGTTGTCGGTTCTTCTCGAGATATGGCCAGCCCACTGCCACTTCAGCTTGCTAATCCTTTGAGCTATGTCGATAACCTTGGTTCTCTGTCGGATGTATTCGTTGCGAATCCTATCCTTCAGAGAAACACCGAGCATAGCTCTCTCCATAGCTCGCTGGGCGACCAGCCCTACCATGAGTGTCCATGTCTCAGCTCCGTAGGTAATGAAATGAAACGTTAAATTCTGTCAAAAATGTGTTCCTGAAAACTTTTTCACCCACATATATTTTCTTTTTATTATGTTCTTTTGTTTATAGATTTTTTTTGTATAAATTCGATAGATTTTAAGCTCTTGTGGCAAGTAACATCTTTTAGAGTGTTTCCGGCAATAATGTGAGGGAACTGCTGGTAGCTCTTGAATATAGTCCCTCACAGATTGCGTCAAGATTGGACGCGTTTTGTTCGCTGGAACTGGTCTACCTCTCTTATCTAGATTAGAGCTCCCTTCTTCTGCAGTGCTGATCACTAGATGTAAAAATCTTTGTCGAATATCCAAAGTTTTTATAAAGATGCCTAAACAAACAGCCCTTTGACCTTCTCCTTCATTAATGAAATATGAATGTGTGAATTTTCTTCGGCTTTCTAAATCTTTGGTTCTTTTTCGTTTCACCTTTTCTCTTTTAGTATGACTCACAATCCAATCACGCTGTCTTTCAACAGATAACGACCAATAATGATCAAAAATACATTTTCGTCTTTCTTCCAATATATCATGACACTTTATATGGGCAAGTTTCTGGTTTGCAAGGGTTTTCTTTCATAGATTTAGCTTCAACTATTTTTCCTGTTTTTGTAATGTATTCTTTGCCAGTTTGTTTTAAGTAGGATCTTTCTTTCGCTTTATTGATTCTTTTTTTCTTCTTCTAAAATTAGAGTCTTCTGTATTTGAATCATTTTTTGTCATATTAGGGTCTTCAGTCGTAGAATCATTTGCTGTCAAATTAGTGTTTTTTGTGGTAGATTCAGTTTCGGTGTTTTCTTCAGTTTCTATTTGTGGCTCTGTGTATGTTACTTCATTGCTTGGGTCTATTTGATCACTTTTCTTATATCCGGTTTTTCTACTACGTTTCTTGGACTGCTTGTTATGATTCCTAGTATTTTTGTTTTTTCTTCGTTTTATTTTGAATGTATGACTGTTGTATGTGAGTGCGTTATAATACTAACACTACAGTAGTCATTACATCTTTTAGAATAAATTATCGCTAAAATAGTTTATACCTTTAAAAAAAACGCCATCTTTTTTCTAACAATGGTTTGACTATTTCATTTAACAAATGTTACTTTTACTAACGTAATGAAATTGTGTAGCTAACGCTAAACGAAAATTGCTTAAGCGCCATTGGTACTCAAACCTTATCCTATTATATTTGCTTAAGCGCCAAATAGTTTTTAACGACCTCTATGAATAATTGCTAAGACGACGATATAATAAATTAAATAAAAAAGTCCAATTGCTTATGAGGCAATGCCACCTAAAGTAAAAAACAGGTAATATGCTTAAGTGATCAAAAATATAAAAACGTTAAAAGGAAAACATTCTTATGATTTAAAATACTTCAAAAATGTAATACTTATGCCACCTCTGTTCAAAAACATCGATTTGTAGTCGCTTAAGAAAAGGGAAACGAAGGTTTACTTAAATTTTTTGAAACGCTAAAGCGCCAAAATGTGGCCTGATTGCTTTAAAGCCTAAACAGATCGACGCAGAAAAAAAATTCTAATCCAATGATATATATAACTCATTTTGGCCATATTGGTGGATAAGCATTTTTTCTTTTCCATTGACGATATCTATAATACTTAAAATTAAATTTATAACTTTTAAAACTTACTATGAACCCGAAATTACATAGAAACACGGTATTTGCTACAAAAAATTAATAATATTCGTTTTTGTTATAAAAAAAATTCGTTTTTGGCAGAATTCCAAACCGCGCCTAACCCGAAATCGAAAATTTTTGGAACATTATTAAATTTTCGTTTAATTGCCCTAGTCCGAGTTACTCACTAAATAGCAAAAACCTAATGTATTTCATAAATCATACATTCAATATAACCCTTCATTTTTAAAATTTTTAACGATCTACTCAATGTTACATAGGTATTTAAACTCTACAATACTAAAAAAAAATATTTAACTAAATTCAGAAGATTGCAGGCCAACCGGTAAAACACTGGTTGGCATTTCCATACATAATGAAAGACAATTTGTATAATATATTATGTAGAAATGGAATAAAAATACTTCGCGCAAAATACGAACAAAATTTGAGAATTCATCTAACTCTATTATGATTAATTCAATAGAATCACACAATAAAGTCTTCAAATATTATTTATGTTCCAAAAGGGAAAATTGGAAGCCCACAATGGTCCTGTTCTAATTAAATTTTAGACGAATCTCTGATTTCGAAATAATCTGTTCTTTGGTTAATTGGCGCGAAGGAGTGTTAGAAGCGGACGTGTTGGTTTGGGGCAGTGCAGACCAGCAACTAATTGCTTTGGCAACATAATAAAACTATTAGATAAAAATAAAAAATCCGATTCTGTTTCCGCGTCACCGTTTCTCGCGGGCGAATGCCTTAAGACGCATACCCCACCCAAACTAGCGCCGCCACCTACTTTATGTTATTATTCCGTTCAACAAAGGAATTTTCAAAAAATCATCTTCCATTTTGTGATACCTATCATAAGCTTTTTTAATGCCTCTGTAATAGTTTTATTCTATTTAGCTAAGGCAGAGATACGAAGTTGCCCTTGGTGGCCACCAAAATCTATTTTCATATCAATAAAATAACGTACCAGTCTGCCTTCGTTTATTTGTCATTAGCTATTCGGTAACTTGTTTGTCCAAATTGCGATAGTAAATAATAATAAATAATGATGGACAATTCACACAACAATAACTTGCTCAAAGCTTGTTCTATGAACTCAATCCAACAATATCGCAATATCATAACTTGTGATATTGCGATACTGTTGAATTGAGTTCAATCAGTGACCATTAGTCAATACTTTTACCCTTTAATTAAGCGCAAAATGTCAGATTAACAGCCAGTGCTCCATCCGCTTTTTATAATAAATTTGACAATAGTTTGAACTTTTAGTCAGCAAAAAGTTTAACACTTTCAAGGCCCAAGACGCAGAAGTCGTGGAGCAGCGTGTAGCGGCGGCGCACCCCTGCGGGACGTACCGTCGAGGCTGGGCAGTGAATGTGCTAAACGATTTTATGTAACAGGTAAAATCTGGAAAAGGGAGAGTTATATATTTCATTTATTGGCCAACGAAGACCAAGACGAGATGGAAAAGGGTTTTTTTACCAATGGACATTCAAACGTATCGCTGTAGAGATACGACATAAACTGCTATGCTTTAAAATGATGTCATGGCATCGAAACGGATTTTTCGATGCCACGGCATCATGCCATCATGACACAGTGTCATCCCTCGCACAGATCTTTCCCATGTGTGTGTTTCTATCTACGAAAACCTCGCTCCGAGGAGCAGTTTCCATCAGAGCTGCGCTGGTTAGGTAAATGAACACATTCCTCGGTACGCATTTCTGGTGGAAACACAACCTTATTTTTTAGGTTTTCACAGTTCCTAAATATATTACCTATCCCAATAGGCACAGTATAATGCTCTTAAGCTCAACATGTCATAAAACAATAATATATAACAGGTCAAAAACAATGATAATAATGAAATAGAACTTGCAAAGATGATATAAAATTTCTTGCATCCATACTGATATTATATTTATAAAGTAAATCTGTCTGTCTGTCTGTTACCGTTTCACGTCTATGGCTTTGCGGATATTATTGACATTTGGCAGGTAAATGTTATAAAAAAGGATGTTAGAAAAGAATTAAGCCAATGCGTCTTTAAGAATTTAAATGAAGTAAAAACCAGCATTCCAATCACTTTTAACAAATTTAAAATTGTGATTTTATTAAACATTGATATAAAAAAACTTGTTTTAACCGACCATAGATCCTAAATCTCTATATTTTTCTGTTTTCTTTACATAATACTTCATGTTTTATGATTTCGGTTTCCACATTTCTAAATGGATATCTATTTACTCAGGAAACTTGGGATAATTATTTAAGCCCTTATGGGTTGAATCCCTTGATCCCCTGAGAACCCTTACATTCCTAAAGCATCTAGTCTACAAAAATAGACACACAAAATTGTTATATGCTCAACCATTAAAATTTATTTTAAAAGCTCATTTTAACCTAAAAAATACTGCAGTGCACCTATTCCTGATGCACTATAGACAATCTAGATTGTAATCAGCGCACTACATTTACGAACAAAGAAGCATAAAAACCTTAAATTATTTACATCCCAAATGTTCATTAAAAAGCGTCTAAGGCCAACAAAAAGATTAGGAATGAGTTATGGTTTTCATAACTTGCCAAACTTGACCTTAATATTAACAATCTAAATCATAAAAACTAATATATACCTTCGTCAAACCCAAACAAGCCAGTTCCATTGCCTTTCACAATGATATTGTACGTTGGGCTATCGGCCAGAAACAAATCCACTTTTAAACAAACTCACACTTGACGAAAAACACGCACAGTTTAAAGTATACCATAATTTACTTGTTACAATTTGTATAACGCGCGTTTTGATCGGCAAATCGGCGTAGCACCGCTACGAAAACTTGCGACGTACTGCCGTATCTCCGTAGCGTGTAGCACTGGCTACAAAGCCGGCATCTCAATATTGCAATGTTCTTTCTCCCTCACACTTATACAAATATTCTATATTCTATATTCCCTTCTCATTTCCTATATACGGTATAAGAGATGTTGATTTCGTTTGCCGAAGACTTGAACTAGACCCATTGTTGCCGTTTTAGCATTTCTCCCGTGTGAAAGATTTTTTTATACGATGAAGGGTTTCCGTAGGGTGTTTTAATCGAAGGGCTCTGAAATTATGCTGATTGCGTTTGCTACGTTATATAAATGAGTGGCATGGGAGTGATTGAAGGTTTTGTGGTGAGTAAAAGGGCTGGTGATTTGTTCGGTGTTTTAGACCCGAGGGACCTTTTACGCTAAGTGGGTTGAGTTAAGCTAAGTATTGTTAAAGAAATTTTAGAAAATATTGTTTAAATAAGTTTGAGTTTGTAATGATAACTAAATCGTTAGCGAATTTTGTTTTAATTCTTGCCTCTGCTGAATACCTGAAATAATTTATTTATTAATTTATTATTTGATGGTTCCTTTGAAAGGCAAAGCTATTTTGACATTTCAATTAATATACGTATTCTATTTTTACAGTGCTATTTTCAGCAATTAAATAATTATTTAAGCAACAAAGTGACATCTGATCAGACTGAACTGTTACGAACGTAATTTAACACGATCACTGCTAGCGTCGGCGGTGCGACCCGCAGGGGCGCGCAGATCGCTCTCTGTGTTTTCAGCCATGAAAGTGTTATTGTGTATGAGTGAATATTTACGTTAATGCTGACAGTTTCGCAATTCTTTATACAGTTACTTACCAACGTTATCGATATATCGCCGCCAATATCGTAGAACCCGACCATTTGTAAAATGGCTTGTTGCAGAACAAACACAGTTTTATTTTTTGAGAACCATAATTAATTTCATTCGATGAGATGGCTAAGTGACGTTTATCCATATTGAGGGACATTGACAGTTCAAAAATCGTCATAAACATTTATATGAATTGCGCCGTTTTGCAATCGGCCTAAGTTATTCTACTAAATAGACTAATTCTACGATTCGGCAGCTACGAATACAAATAGTGTATCGGATTATATAATACGCAATCGATATTATGTTTAGCCGTAGTGCAGTTGAATTCTACTACATTTGTCAGTGACTTTGAACTATAGATTCGAGAGTACTATGTATGAAAGTAATCTGGTATCCATAACAGAAGCTCTACTAGGGGCTAGATAGCGTGGAACTGTCAAGTTGAGTAGGCCGCCATTTTTTCTCAAACAATCTCTTGACATTTTCCAGCTATATATCTTTTTAATGTGACAATCAAATAATATGATTACTGTCTTATACTAGCAAAGCCTCGCTTTCCGCTGTCCCCGTGGGAATTCCGGTATAAAATAATAAATATGTTCAATTCTGCTAATGTGTTATGTTTAATATACCACCGACTGGTGGGAGAAAGCAGTCGCAGGCAGCAGGCGACAAGCCAGTCGCGGGCCGCTGAGATCGCACGCGCTTTCTTCGGCATCTTCAACGACGTTGTCGAGATCGCCCACCTGTTAACTTTTCTTGCTGTGAACTAGAAAGTGCGGTAGTGCCTAATTGTGACCTACCTATCTAGCTCGATCCGAGGATACCTACATGTTAGCTAGTATCTTACAGGTTAGTAGTATTTTTGCATTTCACAAAAGGCAGAATTGTTCAATCCTCTCATCTTACTTTCAGTAATATTCTTGTTCCTAATATCTATAAAAAAATCAAAACCTAATCCGCCAGCAAAATCTCGAATAGATTGTAAATATCAAACAATCTAATTCTGGACAATTCACAGAGCATTGCCTTGCTCCAAGCTAAGCAGAGCATGTATTATGGGTACTAGATAACTGATATACATACACAATACATTGATAGTTTTTTTTTATTATACATAGAAAACGTCTAGAACACTCTGAACAAATGTCTGCAGATCGTACACACATTTGTTTCGAGGCGGGAATCGAACGCGCAACCTCCTGCGTCGCAGGCAGACCTTCAATATATACTGTAGCCTATTTGCTATTCCAGACTATCTTGATCTTTGTGCCAAATTTCATTCAAATCCATTCAGCCGCTCTGGCTTGACGGAGCAACAAACATCCAACCATCCATCTAAGTTATCGCCTTTGTAAAGTTAGTGTGATTATAATTTTGAAATTAAGTCTGTCTGTCTGTATTACCTTTTCACGCCTAAACAGCTAAAAAGATCTTATTGAAATTATGTCAGGTAACTGGTATCCATAGAACCTAAATTACTTGAAAAGTCGACCTATGTAAAACCGTGAGTTTTCTCCTTGTAATACCTAAATAATAAATTACTAGCTTCCACTTAAGGGTGCTATGATGCCATTTTAAATAAATAATGCTGGACAATTCACACAGTATTGTCTAACCCCAAGCTAAGCAGAGCTTGTGTTATGGGTACTAGATAACTGATATACATAATATAATACAATACATAGATAGTTTTTTTATATATTGAAAACGTCCAGAACACTCTGAACAAATGTCTGCAGATCGTACACACATTTGTTCCGAGGCGGGAATCGAACCCGCAACCTCCTGCGTCGCAGGCAGACCTTCGCCCACCGCGCCACATCGGTCGGATTTTTAGGGTTTCAAAGATCGGTTTTGAAACCCTTATGGTCTCGCTCTGTCCGTCCCCGCTCTTTCTTGAATATCTCAGTAACTACTGCAGCTATTAACTTGAAATTTGAAATAATGATACATTTCGTGCGCCATTACTGATTTTAGGAAAAAAATATATAAATAAATGAAAAATGAAAATGAATATTTTCAGTACAAATTTTGATGTTGAAATTTCAAACGAGACCTAGGAAGGAAAATGGGGTATCAAATGAAAGGTTTCGTTTTGTACATTTCAAAACACTTTTTGAAATTTCTGTAAATTTCATACTTTTTGAAATATTTCAAAAAAAGTCGAAAAATTGACCATACCCCCCCCCTATCTCCGAAGATTGCACACCGATCCACGTACAATGTATTAGGCGTTTGTAGATATCGATCTATATTTTACAGGAAAAATATAGAAAAGTCTGTAATAATAATAGTTTTTGAAAAATGGTCAAAAAGGGGGAGAATTTTTTTTCAAAAGGGGAGGTATCTACCTATGTGGGGTATCAAATGAAAGGTATTGTTTTGACCATTTCAAAACACTTTTTGAAATTTCTGTAAGTTTCATACTTTTTGAAATATTTCAAAAAAAGACGAAAAATTGACCATTCCCCCCCCCTAGCTCCGAAGATTGCAGACCGATCCATGTACAATGTACTAGGCTTTTGTAGACATCGATCTATATTTTACAGGAAAAATATAGAGAAGTCTGTAATAATAATAGTTTTTGAAAAATGGTCAAAAAGGGGGGGAATTTTTTTTCAAAAGGAGTGGTACCTGCCTATGTGGGGTATCAAATGAAAGGTATCGTTTTGACCATTTCAAAACACTTTTTGAAATTTCTGTAAGTTTCATACTTTTTGAAATATTTCAAAAATAGTCGAAAAATTGACCTTTCCCCCCCCCCCTATCTCCGAAGATTGCAGACCGATCCACGTACAATGTATTAGGCGTTTGTAGATATCGATCTATATTTTACAGGAAAAATATAGAGAAGTCTGTAATAATAATAGTTTTTGAGAAATGGTCAAAAAGGGGGGGAATTTTTTTTCAAAAGGGGGGGTACCTACCTATGTGGGGTATCAAATAAAAGATATCGTTTTGACCATTTCAAAACACTTTTTGAAATTTCTGTAAGTTTCATACTTTTTGAAATATTTCAAAAATAGTCGAAAAATTTACCTTTCCCCCCCCCCTATCTCCGAAGATTGCAGACCGATCCATGTACAATGTATTAGGCGTTTGTAGATATCGATCTATATTTTACAGGAAAAATATAGAGAAGTCTGTAATAATAATAGTTTTTGAAAAATGGTCAAAAAGGGGGGGATTTTTTTTTCAAAAGGGGGTACCTACCTATGTGGGGTATCAAATGAAAGGTATCGTTTTGACTATTTCAAAACACTTTTTGAAATTTCTGTGAGTTTCATACTTTTTGAAATATTTCAAAAAAAGACGAAAAATTGACCATTCCCCCCCCCTAGCTCCGAAGATTGCAGACCGATCCATGTACAATGTATTAGGCGTTTGTAGATATCAATCTATATTTTACAGGAAAAATATAGAGAAGTCTGTAATAATAATAGTTTTTGAAAAATGGTCAAAAAGGCGGGGAATTTTTTTTCAAAAGGAGGGGTACCTGCCTATGTGGGGTATCAAATGAAAGGTATCGTTTTGACCATTTCAAAGCACTTTTTGAAATTTCTGTAAGTTTCATACTTTTTGAAATATTTCAAAAATAGTCGAAAAATTTACCTTTCCCCCCCCCCCTATCTCCGAAGATTGCAGACCGATCCATGTACAATG
The DNA here is from genome assembly GCA_946478455.1 of Eupithecia vulgata. Taxonomy (NCBI): domain Eukaryota; kingdom Metazoa; phylum Arthropoda; class Insecta; order Lepidoptera; family Geometridae; genus Eupithecia; species Eupithecia vulgata. The sequence continues at coordinate 3,565,437 of OX297881.1, forward strand.
TATTAGGCGTTTGTAGATATCGATCTATATTTTACAGGAAAAATATAGAGAAGTCTGTAATAATAATAGTTTTTGAAAAATGGTCAAAAAGGGGGGGAAATTTTTTTTCAAAAGGGGGGGTACCTACCTATGTGGGGTATCAAATGAAAGGTATCGTTTTGACCATTTCAAAACACTTTTTGAAATTTCTGTGAGTTTCATACTTTTTGAAATATTTCAAAAAAAGACGAAAAATTGACCATTCCCCCCCCCCTAGCTCCGAAGATTGCAGACCGATCCATGTACAATGTATTAGGCGTTTGTAGATATCAATCTATATTTTACAGGAAAAATATAGAGAAGTCTGTAATAATAATAGTTTTTGAAAAATGGTCAAAAAGGGGGGGAATTTTTTTTCAAAAGGAGGTGTACCGGCCTATGTGGGGTATCAAATGAAAGGTATCGTTTTGACCATTTCAAAACACTTTTTGAAATTTCTGTAAGTTTCATACTTTTTGAAATATTTCAAAAAAAGACGGAAAATTGACCATTCCCCCCCCCCCCCCTAGCTCCGAAGATTGATGACCGATCCATGTACAATGTATTAGGCGTTTGTAGTTATCAATCTATATTTTACAGGAAAAATATAGAGAAGTCTGTAATAATCATAGTTTTTGAAAAATGGTCAAAAAAGGGGATTTTTTTTCAGAAAGGGGTACCTACCCATGTGGGGTATTAAATGAAAGGTATCGTTTTGACCATTTCAAAACACTTTTTGAAATTTCTGTAAATTTCATACTTTTTAAAATATTTCAGAAAATTGATTGTCCAAATAATTGGCAAATGTTTGAAACCCTCGGCGCGCGAGTTACACTCGCACTTGGCGAATCTTGTTTGAAAAGGATATGGTATTTTCGCGTTTATAGAAGTGGGACAGAGCAAAGCAACGTTGGGGCAAAAAATTAAATAATTTACTAAAGCATTAGCACAGGCATTATCTGGCTATTTAATTCGTTAAAAATAATGTGGTGTTCTCGCTGATAATTTACAGCATTTCAATTAAAACCGTTTTGTATGCGAAATTTGTATTTTGTTAGTACCGAAACTAGTTTATCTTCATAAATTTTATTCAATTACTCGGTTTGAACAGGTTTTTCTCCTACATGTTGTATTTTTTTAGTCTGAACATTTACGTTCATTGCCATAAAAATATGAGTGTTGGAAAATACACATTTTGCTTGATTTTTGCATTAGCCGCAATCTTTCTGTTATGGGTACTAGATGAGTGCTCCAACAACGTGGCCCTTTATTGTTTAAGGTTTTTTTAGTGCCTCCACACTTAAAAGAAAATTCTGATTCTTAGGAAAATTCTACGTGTAGTGCTCGAATTTTCCATCCCGTTCGAAAATTATGATACATATTTTTTTTGTCGTTAATTCAGTGAAATGGTTGTCTTTTATTCTTAACAAAACAAAAGACAAAAACATCTGTTCACCACGGATCAGAATAACCCATCCATTCCGGTTCCCTTTACTAACACGTCTATTGCGCTTTGTTCTCAATATGCTTGGTCATGCAGACCCACATTGTTGAAGGTATGTGCCTGACAGGCGTAGCTTGGAATTAGAGGGTATTGGTATTATTCGTGTATTTTAATAATTATTAATGTAACTACTATGTACCTAGGTATAAGAGAGATGAACAAAAAAAGTGTAAAGTGTGAGGTCAGCGTTTAGACTGTACAGTCATATTAAGAAGAAAGTATAAGCTCTTTAATTAGAATCCAGGTTATCGACATAGCTCAAAGGATTAGCAAGCTGAAGTGACAGTGGGCTGGCCATATATCGAGAAGAACCGACAACCGCTGGGGTAAACGTGTTCTTGAGTGGAGACCACGTCTCGGCAAACGTAGCCGGATGCCCTCCGACCAGGTGGCATGACGATTTGTGTAAGACTGCTGGCAGATGCTGGATGTGGCAAGCTGAAGACAGGGCGCTATGGCGATCATTAGGGGAGGCCCAGCAGGATGTCCAGCAGTGGACTGGTTGACAGGTGGACAGGCTGATGATGATGATGAATTAGAATCAAAGCGCGTTGTCATTGTGGAATGAAACCATGTCGATGTAAATTGTCCAACCGCACTTGTTTTTGTCACTAATTGCGCGTGTGATATATTATCAATCAATCAAATCAAAAATTCTTTATTTCTTTATATACATTTTTTATGTACACTTACAAAAGGTCGAATAATTAAAATGAAACACTGACATGGAAATAAAGTGATATTTTTGATTTCTATCGCTTCGATATTTAGATTAAAGTAACGAAGCGACAAAGAAACCTTTATCTGTTAGTTGTTATTTTTCGGGTTTGAGCAAAACCGTTCCAAGCTTTTTTATCTTCTAGATAATTAGTTTGAATTTATATCTTACTGATAGAATTGCAACTCACTAGGAGTTTTATTGTAGACGCGTATACGTTGCCCTTTGATACTTACATTAATTTTATGAAGCCTGATTGTGAGCACTGCGAGATTATGTTTATTTCTAGTGATAGACAGGTAGATAGAGATAGATAGTTAGACATATAATTTATTCATAAAGAATTCGTTACATAGCTTGGTTAGTAGTACCTTAAAGCCTATGTTAGGTTTGGTTTTATGTTAGGTTTGGTTTTATGTTAGGTTTTAGTATTTATACTATGCATATCACTATTTTATGGGAAGTGTTTTTTTATCTAATTATAAACAGCGGTAGTGGCGACTGCAGTGTTTAAGTCGACTCATCCAACACACGTGGATGTAGTAAATATCAACTTAGGGAAGCTATCGGAAGGCAGGGCAGCTTTCTTCCTTTTACTTTTTAACACCTCCACTGCTAAACATGCAGTGGAGGTGTTTCCTCCTCCTGATTCGATTAAGAGAATCTATTATATATGGGTCCAGGTAATAGGGATGTTAACCATAATCACAAATTAAAGTTTACTGTTAATTTTATGATCATTTGTATTATTAGAATATCGAAAATCACATTTTTATAATATAATATAACTTATTGAATTTATTAAAAATGATTTTAAATGCTATATTTATAAACTGTTGTCAAGTGACTGCAAACGCCATTATAAGCTTATGACGTCACTAGCCGCAAAACAAGCTGTCGCACTGTTTGTTTACCTTTCTGCATTTTCTCATAACAACGAATTAGTCTGTAAATTACATAATATTAATACATGATGGAATCCGGATTCACTAAAGGGAATAGTTCCAACTTACCAAAAGTAGATTTGTTGATGGTGGCAAACTTTTTTGCAAGAAACGAAGACTTTTGTGGTTCAGAATTCAGGAACGTGAAAACATCTTTGTAGGTACACTTTTACGTTTAATACCATTTATCTATCTACGAATACATAAATAACAGTCAAGTACATGTGTAATAGATGATTTTCTGCTTTTTATATATAATTTATCGTGTTTAGAACATCGTTTAAATCACTGTTTACAAAGTTAGGTTATGTGCTAAAACAATAAATTCGTAACATTTGCTTATCTTTTGGCACATGAATAAACAGTTTTTCCTTTATAGTAATTGTTGTACTTTTACACAGGGGGCACTGCACAGGTTTTGTAAAACTTTGTGTTCATTTTGATTGTTTGTATTCAAGTAAAATTAAGAAAACACATGTCCTAATCGAACAATGGACATACAACATACAGTCATGTCATGAATCGCGACCATCGTTTTGCGGTTAGTGACGTCATTTCTGTTACGTGACAGTTGTTAGTGTTTTAGCGGAAAAGTTTAAAATTACTCTATTTTTGTACATTTTCTTATCGAAAATAGTAATATTTTTAAAGAAAATATTTTTTTTTGTGCTAAACAAGAGTCCATCTTCAAAATAAAAGCAATTCCGAAAAATTGTTAACATCCCTATTATATGGGTCCTCCGGTTAACAATCGGCTGCAAAACTGGATCCGTGATGCAGTTTCCACACGAAGTTTTAAGAAAAAACTCAGAAAGTGGCTCACTAAATCGGTTTTGTATGATTTTTTTTTATTTTGCTAGAAAAGTAATATTTTTTTTTTTTTTTATTTAAGTGACTTGTACTAATGATAAATGAATAAACTCTGTAATCTAATAGGAATACCTACCGGTATAAAGGCAGCAATATCATTGTGTGTATTGTAACGCATTCACTCCTCCCCCTAACTCAAATACTTGAGTTTTATTAAAATCACCACACTTGGCAAGCATCGGTTATCGAAGTGGTTATGTTACTCTGTTTCTATTTTTGACTTTAAAATTCTGCAAAATTTAAAGATGAAAATATTTAGTAACAATTCCGCGCATAACCTTCTCCAAAAAGCTCCGTAGAGTCCCACCAGAGATGTTGCCACTCAAGCTCGAGACTTGGCGCGCGGAGCTCGGAGTGGCAACATCTCTGGTGGGAGGGACTCTGCCGGTGTTGCATGGTGCTCTCAGTGTCACGGTCGAGTATTGTGGTGTCCTGATGATGTCTCGTGGAGAGACGAAACTAGTTCACGTCTTGCTTTGATAGATTTCTTTTTATTTTGTAGTTGGTGTGGTTTTTTCTTCTACAACGCGGACTACATTTTGTTAGAGCTTATCGGAGGTTTTGCGCGGAATTGTTACTTAATATGTTCATCTTAATATTTTTGCAATGGATTTTGGCTAAGTAACGCCTGAATCTATTATTTATTTAAAACTCTGTTTCAACATTGAGATCCATGGTTTCAAAATTTCTCAATACATTTTAATCTTCCAAAAACCGAGTGTAGAACAAAGCAGTATTGACAGGGGGACCCGTATCAAGGGACGAGAGTCCGTCCGTCTGTCACACCCAGTTGAGTTGGATTTGGGTGAGAGTTGACACCTTTTGCTGGGAAAAATAATAAACGGTTTTTATTATTAATGTGAAGTCGAAAATATTTTAGCAATAATACAAAATTAAGGTCTATTTCAGTGTGAACAAATTTCTAAGTAGTATTAATGACAGTACATAGGCCTCCCCTAATGAGGCCTATGTCCAGCAGTGGACTAATATAGGCTGATGATAATGATGATCAATGACAGTCGACAAAATGATAATTTGCCCTGTTTTAAAACTATAAACTTCAAATCTCGGTAATTAGTATTCATCTACATATGTCTCGAACTATCACATTAGGTGGTTGCTAGGGTGGTTTTTATGTTTTACTACATTAATAATAAATCTAATCCCCCGGGAAGAAAATTTACATGGGACAATCTCGGGATTATTCTCTTTAAAATAGTGGAATAATCATCAAAATCTCACCTTACTCTGTAAAAAGTTAGGCGTGGTCTAACATAAAAAAAACATGCCAACTTGAGAACATTTTCATCTTTTCATTCATATTTCATATTTGAAAAATGACGGATCATTAAAACTTTCATCAGGTCATCAAATCACGCATTTTCGTGAATAACCATAGCTTTTAAAGTACTCGCTTATTTCTAAGTTGAAGTGCGAATCCAAATGTTGTTGTGTGGTTTTTATAAAAAAAATCTTTTCCGGGAAAAATGTTGTTCTGGCTTTAGATATTTGATATTTATTTATTCAAGCTTAATAATTAACTTACAGACTACTTAGTCCAAAACGTTAACTGTCTACATGTATAATACAAAGGATTAAAAACTAGTGAAAACTTAGATAAGATCTTAACTGATTATAAATTGAACTTAGGCTGTCATCAAATATGTCAACATGTTGGAACTCCAGAAGAAACTTGTTAAGGAGAGTGCCCGTAGAGTAGGTGCTTCTATTGTGTAGGTCCATGAATATAGTGTAAAGTAAACGAATAAACACTAGCTTTTCTTGTGTACATAATTGTGGCTCAGGATCATTACACGTCACAATTAACAGTAAAGTAGCTTTTTGGCTTATTTTTCTGAAAACATTAGTATAACTGCTTAATATATTATATTATATACGCACGTGGATAGTATTATAAATAAATATTGCTAGATAATCCACACAGCATTATCTAGAGTGGGATAGAACTTTTATGTTACAGAAACACAGAAAGAGTCAGTAGCAGAGTGAACAAATTAAATTAATATTTACGTTTTGTACATAATACTTATATTTTTCTAACATGTAACGTTAATTTATTTTTGCTTTAACTCAGTAGCGTCCATTATTTTTATTATTATTTTTCTTTTTTAGTTTTTAATAGAAGGTTTTGATTACTGTATATAATTGTAGCACTCAACTCCTTTGTTACTTTAGTTTTCATTTTTATTTCCTAGATCATTAAAATTTGTTAGTGCACTACCTTTTTCCGTTTTATGATGGCAAACAAACTATGCACTCGATACCCCGCGAAACAGGCCTAGCCTAGTGCGGGTGTCATTGTTAATAAATTAACTCTTTGTTCATAAAGGTGTATTTATAAGCTTTTTTGTAAATAAACTTATTATTAAATGTTATTCTTTCTTTCATAGCTCTTTGCACCAACAATATTACCAACAAATCTTAGACGGTTACTATGTTTTATTACGCTCGTAATAACCTACTATATACACTAACCTTTGTATACATCAGTAATTCGGTAACACTGTAACACTCAGCGTTATGCCCCAAGGCACGGTAACAATATTTTCCCTATAGACCTGTTACAATTGCGGGAACACGATATTTGGCTTGTTAGTTTAGTATTCTCGCGGGAACACGAGTAAATAACGGTTTACACTGGCTATAACGGTTAATAACACTGTTTACAAGGAAGTGTGAGGTTTTGTTGGATTAAACAAAGAAACGAAAAAGTCACGAGTCCATTTGAAGATGGTATCTAGACGTGATCGTCACAATAAAACGTAAGAAACTATCATGGTTTTTAACTTTAAGTCATTTATAATGGGATATTTACTATGATTAGATTTTTGAGTGTTCCAATATTTCGGCACAGTTTCATGTGTCATGGTTTCGGAATAGTTAAAGAAGGAAGGTTTCCAAGTATACAGAATCTGATAAAATATATATGGTCCCTCAGGATTCAATACAATAAGAGATAGAATTTTCAAAATCCGTCTATTATTTACGGAGAAATGGACGAACATACATAAAAATATACATACAATCGAACATACAACCTTCTCTTTTTTATGTAGGTTTAAAACGAGTTATTCCTGACTCGTCCCACTGGATTCAGCCCAAAATAGGACTAGTCAAAAAACTAACGATGCAATATGTCGCTTTCTGATATCTTATTAGGCGCATGAAAATAAATTTCGCAATAAGATAGATTGAACCTCGGGGAAGGTACGCTAACGGACTTAATGAGGGGCATGGACGCCGAAAACTAATAACACAAAATTTCAGAGCTTTGATAACTAGTTCCTTGGTTTAGTTGGTTAGTGCAGTCGTTACATGTCATGCTAGCGATTGGATGCCTGGTTCGATTCCCACTTGGTGATGCAATTTTTGCTTGTTAGAATTTGAATAAAAGATTTATAAATCGGGCGTCAAATGTAAACTTTTAGCTATTTGAGGGGTTACCCCTCAAATAGCTAAAAGCTGTCTGTACCTCCCCCAAACGAGGGGGATTTCGCGATAATCACGGCCTTTGGCAGGCAGATTGGTGATTGCAGTACATGGTATCATGGAAGGAAACTGGCTGCATTTCCACTTATAGTTTCCTTAGTAAATCCACGGGCCGTGTCTTACTTACAACGCAACGACAAGGCGAAGTTTGGTCTGCAAAATATTCCTGATCAGCTAGATTATGCATATTTTGGAGACTGCTCGAGGCTTAGCACGCGTTGTTTAAATTTATTTTCATCCCATGGGAACTGATAAATGGGATAAAAAGTATCTATGTTCCTCTTCATCCTTTCAACTATGCAAAAAATCAAGTCGATTGGTTGCTTAGTTAGGGTGTGAAGGAAGCACAAACAAAAAAACAAAGAAACATACTTTCACGTTTTTATAAGTAGTAGGTATACTATAATATTATTATACTAACGAACTCAAGTAACAGCTACTTATTTAATAAATTACTTTATCATAAAAGGCCATTAAAACTTTAAAATCCCGCGAACTGTTCTAAATCTTAAAAGATTATTGTTTTACGACGATTTGAATTGTGTAAAGTTTTTACAAGTTGTGGCACAATGACGACCTTAGTTCTTACTATTTTATATGCGTTGCCCACGCTTTTTATCGTTTATGTTATTTTATTTTGAATAGAATTTTGGTTGACCACAACCAACCAACTCAATTAATAAATCAAAAATGCTTTATTTCCATTAATACAAAAATGTACACTACTACACATACACATAATGGTAGTGATTCTGTTGGTATAAAACCTAAACTAAACTAGCCTAAAATTGTTGACGTCTCTTTTTTTTCGATCTTACAAAACGGGACAGCAACATTTTTACGTTAGTTTAGTTTAAGTTTTGTGCCGACAGAATCACTACCAATATTTAAAAGTCTAATTTTGATTAACGTTGACTTATTTATATGGTTTGACAACTCACTATTCAAAATTAAGGCAACAAAACACTGACACGAAAACAGGGTGAAATTTTGATTGCTGACACTTCGGTATGTAGACTAAAGTAAAGAAGCGACGAAGAAACATTTCTCTCTTTACTCACCTGATATTGGCCGACAATTTATCACAAGGTCTAGCAAACATCTAACTATTCAATGACTCTTTTTCTTGAAGGAACCCAGAATATAGAAAAGAAATTAAGTTGTAGTATTTAAAAAAAACGGGTTGTACACGCGAATTTTCTTTTTCATTGCATTCTGTTCAGTTTAAATTTTAACAAAAAATGTTTTTTATTTTCCTCATAGGTATAGTATACAGGGTGTCCGGTAATTAATGGATAACCCCGCAGGCAATTGTGGGGGGGGGGGGGCAGAAGGGCAACTCAGAAAAAAAAAAAAAAAAAACTATCTGCAACGGTCTAGGATTTTTTTTTATTTTTTTTTTGGGCACTACGACTACAAATTGAATATTTAATATTATAATAATTCAAACGAAATCAATTCGTTATTATTCAATTTGTAGCCGTAGTGCCCAAAAATTTGAAAAAAGGTATAAAATTTAGCACTTAAAAAAAATAAAAAAAATTCAGATAGATTTTTTTTATATTTTTTTCTGAGTTGCCCTTCTGCCCCCCTTCACGTGCCTGCGGGGTTATCCATTAATTACCGGACACCCTGTATAGCACTGTGTAAAACTCGGAAGAAAATGCGATTCCCAACTCGTGTGTATTGAATCGGTCATTTTCATCCCCCGATAAAAATGTACTATTTTACTTTACTTTACAGAGTCATTCGGGCTGACACATGTGCGTTGTCTCTCTAGCTGCAGTCGGCCTCTGCGTGTCCTTTAAGTTATAGTTAGAATACAAATCCAGACAGATGATTTAAATAACTTGATATTTAGACTTATCTTAATGACCTGTCTGGCTTTTATCAAAAGATTTCTAACAGTAAGATAAACAAACATCAAGTTTTATTTATCTTTAGATTTAAGAACCATGGATTATTTTTTAATGAGTTCGTATAGATTTACCATTGAATATTATATTTATCTTTAGCTAGTTTGTGTACTCGGCTTCGCACGAGTTATTTCTACGGCAACGTTTAAAGGTTATTTGTCATCATCATCATCAGCCTATAATACCTGGCCACAGCTGGACATAGGCCTTCCCCAACGAGCGCCATAGCGCCCTGTCTTCAGCTTGCCGCATCCAGCATCTGCCAGCAATCCTTCGCAAATAGTCATCCCACCTGGTCGGAGGGCGTCCTACACTACGTTTGCCGAGTCGCGGTCTCCACTCAAGAACACGTTTACCCCAGCGGTTGACGGTTCTTCTCGAGATATGGCTAGGCCCATGACGTAGGTAGGACGCACTGATTGAATACTTACGTTTTCAAGCATTGCGGTATGGATCTACTTACTCTATTTGTAAGAACTCCATTTTTTCGAGTGCCACCGTCTTTTTTGTTCTTACATGTCCAGTCTATCCTATGCCTGAAAGAGATGGCTCATAGCAATAAGGCCGCCTTCAAACATAAATATACTACTCGTAGCATTTATTTCTAAATTGTTTTCTGTGTTTGTGTGGTACAATAAGAAGCCGTGTGGTGCCGGCTTAGAATTTGTACCACCCCAACTCTTCCCGTGGGTGTTGTAAGAGGCGACTAAGGGACATACACCGGGGGGCGGGCAGCAGCGCCTCTTGCTGAATACATCTGCCACCGAACTGCGATCCCCAACCCGCATGCCCAGCGTGGGGATTATGGGCATTACCCCTCATGAGATAAAAAATCAGAGGGAGGCCTGCGTAAAGCAGTGGAACATTATAGGCTGTTGAATTTGAGGTGAGGTGAGGTTATAAAGAATTATCTATCTATCTACCTATCTATCCTGCCATTACGATGGATAATTAAGAAAAACGTAAATTAAACCCCAAACCTTATTAGGACAGCTTGGACAAGACTATTAAGGTCTACCAAGATAAGTTAATACCACAGTAAAGACACCTTAAAAAGTCTCTGTATGCACTAAAACTACTATCTCATCAAATCTCGTCCAATCTTCTTCAATTAAACAAATCTCTCAAAGATGTCTGTTAAGTTGAAGGCACATTGAGATAGTTAATCTCAGATTTATAAGGATTCTAGTAAATGACATTTAAAGTGCAGAAATATGAAGTTTACGGATAAACGACTTGTAGTTCTATTTTAACTAGTATAAAGTCTAATGTAAATAAAATCGCTTTGTCTACTTCTAGGCACTGCAAGGTTAAGCCGCCGTTTGTGACTTCTATATCTGTAAGACCGTGTGAGTTGAAAAAGTCGAATACCCACCTTCAAATAAAGTCGTGATTTCGTGTATTTTCGTCATTCAGCGCAGTTTATACGAAGCAGACACATTACACTTCTTGGAGTTTTGGCACCAAACCGATGTCAATATTTTTTTTATTAGATTTTTTTTTATGAGAATAGAAACCTATTTAAACCAAACCGATGTGAGACATGGGTCAGATTTTTAAGGAGTCATTTAGTTTTATCTGACTACTAGCGGTCCGCCCCGGCTTCGCACGGGTAGTTATTTTAGCAATAAAGCTCAAATTGACTACGTTTTAGTTACAAATCATTTGTATGGGAAAAAGAAGGGCTATTTTTAGGGTTTTTCCAGCAATAATTCTAATTTTTCTCGCCGTAAAAACCATCCTTGAACTTCAACGAACATTTTAAAAAAAGATTTGGCCAAATTGGTCCAGGCGTTGTTGAGTTATGCGCTTACCAACACATTTTGCGATTCATTTTTATATTATAGATTAAATTCTGAGTGAGCAATGGGTTTTCTAATGCTTATAAGGTACTACAGATTTTTCAACAGGTTCAGGTACAAAAGTCCGGAGTATAGTATAACTTTATACTAGACTAGACTAGACTAGCACTTTCATGGCTGAAAACACAGAGTGCGATATGTGGATACGTGTCGCGACGGCGTGCCCCTGCGGGTCGCACCGCCCACGCTAGCGCGTGTTATGAAAATGAAAAAAAGTTCTCAAAAATTTACGATTTCGGCGGGAGTTGAACCTGAACCCGCGCCCCACCCTCAGTATGGGTGAGCTCTAACCAACTAAGCCACGAAATAACATATCACCAAATACGAAAATCTCTAGGAATTCACTGAAGTTTATCCAAACATGTTCAAAGACTAAAGTTAAATATAGTTCGTTTGACGAGAGGTGTTGCCGTTGCTAAATTCAAAAGTTTTTTTTAATGTGCTTACCAACACTCTGGGTATCACTAAGAAAATGAAATAAGTTCCCAACAAAAAGTTTTAACAAAAGCTCAACATTCAATAGAAGCATTAAAACCAGAGTCCAGCAAAGAAAAAATAACTTAATACCTATTCCTTTTTATTACTGCCCTACTTATAAAATTTTAAGTTACTCAAAGCCGTCCTTTGTTTCAAGACTTTCAAGCATGTCCGAGTGTGTCCAGGGCTTTAGCTGCATTTTCTATTCAGCTCTATTTGCGTAGTCCGGGCCTTATTCCCTGATTACGAGTCAAGTTGGTTGCATAAAGAAGTGTGTTGGAAGCTCGCTCTGTACAAACATAGTTTGGAACGGAGCGTCGACTTTGCTAAACGGAAGGAAATGTACCTAATCGAAGTTTTCTATTAACCCGCGACAAAAGAGGGCTTACAATTTGAGCAGGTTAACTAGAAACCCTAATTCTCCAGGTCATCATTTGAATTCGGTAACTTGACAGTTCTGTCTATTTGTTCTCAATTCATAATTGAGATCAATCAGAAAATAGTTGTTTCGACTTTTGTTTTCATCATCTTCAATCTAAATCAAGTATATCTCAATCAAGTATAGACCCGCTGGAAACAAGTACCAAGCCAAGTTTGTGTCATTGAATGCTTTCAGCTAAATCTGTGCATTCAGACTAGTTTTTACAGAAAAACTAAACTTTGTTTGTATTGCAAGTTCAGCCTGGCCTCGTTAAAAACGACCTCCTAACGAGAACCTTTGAGGATTTAGCCTTTGAATACTCCTAGAGCCACGTTTTGTTTTATACTACATGCATTTTTAAATTAATTTTGCCTGATGAGGTACCTAAGGGTATAATATTTTCGTTTTTATAATGTGTACTTTGTACATCCGACAGAGAACCAAGGTTATCGACGTAGCTCAAAGGATTAGCAAGCTGAAGTGGCAGTGGGCTAGCCATATCAAACGTGTTCTTGAGTGGAGACCGCAAATCGGCAAACGTAGTGTAGGACGCTCTCCGACCAGGTGACATGACGATTTGGGAAAGAATGCTGGCAGATGCGGCAAGCTGAAGACAGGGCGCTATAGCGTTTATTAGGGGAGGCCTATGTCCAGCAGTAGACTAATACAGGCTGATGATGATGATGAATGTGTACTTTTAGTGTGAACATACTTTTTAATTGCAGTGTCACTACATGGTATAAAACAAAGTCGCTCCCCGCTGTCTGTCTGTCCCTATGTATGCTTAGATCTTTAAAATTCGGATTTTGATGTTGTTTTTTATTATAGATACGAGTGATTCAAGAGAAAGGTATATATATATATTATATATTTAAGTATTATACATTATTATGTATAATACATGCATAATATAATACCCGTGGGAAGCCGGGGCGGTACTTTATAACGTAGTGTGCATAAACACTGTAAAGAGTAAAAAATTTCATCATTTCTATTTTATTTTTTCATCTAGGTACTATCTATCTTCCTTACCTATGAATTTGTTTTTACGGGAGCATAAATATCATCATATGGACCATTGATGTCTGAAATAAAGAACTAATTATTATATTATTATTATTATAAAAATATTCTAATCAAAACAAATAAATTAGATCTACGTTGGTGACAACAGAGCAATATTATCGAAAAATATTTAAAACGCTCTCAGACAAAGGGCAAAAAACAAATTTAGTGACGTCACTTATCTCCATACAACATTCATGACTTTGAATTCCATGTCATGGTCAAGGTTTCATAGATGCACCAAATTATCTGTGAAATGGGCGGTTATGGAACTGCATTCGACTCTTAGTTGCAGTGTTACTGTCGATTTAACAGGTTTTGTATTATTAAGTGGACAAAAAAATCAAAGTGATCACTTTATTTCCTAGTTTTACCTATTTAATCAGAGTTTTGTGACGTGTCCAAGAGTTATGTAAGGTGTAAAGGAAATAAAACACCTTGAATTATGAAATTTTAATAATCAATGACCTTCTTTTAACCGCAATCTCACCTGATAGATACTGAGAATGTGGCCCACGAGGTATTTCAAAGGTCTAGAAGATACTTTGTTAAGATTAGACGTTAGTATGAGAGAGCCCCAACTCTTCCCGTGGGTGTCGTAAGAGGCGACTAAGAGGCATACACCGGGAGCGGGCAGCAGCGCCTCTTGCAGAATGGATCTACCACCGAACTGCAATCCCCAAGCCGCATGCCTAGCGTGAATTATGGGTGCTACCCCCCTTGAGATAAAAAAAATCAGGGGAGGCCTGCGTCCAGCAGTGGACTATTACCGGCTGTTGAGGTTGAGGTAAGGAGGTTAAGGATGAGAGAGAGAGAGTTACTAGAGTTATGAGCGAACGCTTGTTAGTGCACAATTATCTTGGTGGCACTGCAACTGTGACTTTTTCATGACTACCTGACCTTAGCTCAGAAAGTTTTGAGGACAAACTATTTCTGTCGAAGTTCGTCTGAAAATCGATGTTTAAATCGAGATACGAAATCGATACTCTTGTAATAGAAAGCCTCTACCTTTGTTGATTTAATGTAACGTAGAATTAAGTGGTAGGTACCGTACTTACCTATTTAGTTTTGAATTAAATAAACAATCACTTGTTTGAAGGGACCAGGTACAACTTTACGCTCCTTTGAGGGTGTTCAAACGGAATTTGATTTTACGAGGTGCTCCTTGTTCGTCCCACTCGTTTCGGTCCAAAGTGATCCGAACACGGAAAAACAAATACATTTCATTTGCAGTAGACAGACGAAAAGTAAAAGCGGAGAAATGGACAACGCAGGACAACATGGCAGGGGTGTAAGAATTTTACAAAAACCGTTTAATATACCACAGATGGGTAGTGCTGTTTCGCACCACAGGTTCTCACTACAAATTTGTTTTTGCCTTTTCGTACCATAAAATGTCAACGTTTCAACCCACTGATTAAGACAGACAATAATCTGTCAATATTTAGCTACGTTAAGGTTGCTTGGAAGAGTTCCCTGTTATCAATAAGGCCGTTGATTGTAGCACATTAGATATAGTTAGTATTAAGTAATTGTATATTTATTGAAGTTGCCTTAAGACGATAACCCGAGCAAACTAACGCCGCCACATATTTTGTCTTATTGTTTCGTTGAACAAAGGTAATTTAAAAAATTTCAACGGGCAGCTTGTGACATCTATTATAAGCTTTTTTTAATGCCTCTAACAGTTTTATTTTGTATAGTTTAAAATTTTACCGTTGTTTAACGAAATAATATAAGTAAATAGGTGGCGGCGCTAGTAAGGCTCGGGGTATAGTCTTTAAGTAAATATTCTGTTATATTCTGTCTCTACCTCGTTGCCACTTCTAAACTTACTGTCATCCAAAAACACACTACAACTCCTGCGCGGGAGTAAATAAAAAACATATTTCTATTGGTAACTGTCAAAAACCCGCTCCAGCTATCCTTTTCCATATGTCCACAACGCCATAACATACCTCTTCACGGCCAACAACATCAAGGGAACAGTAAATACGTGGAGCTGTGTGCACTGAATACAACTCGAAAACAAGATATTTACTCTTTTGAAGCGATTGTCTAGAGATACTGTTTGAAGTTACTCCACTCAATTGTTTCGATATCTCAAGCACCGGTAGAGGTAGTAGGTATGTAGGAACCTACAAATATTCATCGGTAGCTTGTATCTGACACAAGACAGAAAAGTGTCTACGTTTGCGCAGCTACTCACTGTAGTCCTGCTCGTCAAAGCCGTATTTAACCCACCAGCTAGCTGGTGATGCATGTTCAAATTCTCCTCTAATTTGATTAAATCCGTGGGATTTAACATGTGCAAAAGCTGGATTCGGAGCCATGCATCAGTTAGCAAAACTAGATTGAAATTTGAACGCAGCAAAACTAGTTTTGTTTGCCTTTTGCTCCAATTTCTGGCTACAGGCAAAGCTTTGTAGCGTCAAATAAATTCACACAAATAGGGATGCCAGGTTTTGTATATAAAAAGCTCTATATTCAGAGAGACCAATCATAGCTACATTTAGACAGAAATGCAGAAAATATTTAATTAAAATGTACCTATTGCATTCTAAAATATATGACTGTAACCACTGCCAAGAACTGGGAGGGTGGTGTGCAACCCCCCAAAAAACCTAAAAATATGTATAAGAGCAGCAGAGTTTATGCAGAGTTTTGGCCGATAGGTGTCAAGTTCCGACGGTTCACTGGCAGCCTGCAAGGGAACCGCCGTGCACCGTCCTCAGCTGACACCATGATTGCGTCATCTACACGTCTCCCCGTAATCACTAATAACGTTTCAATAATTTAGTTTTTAATATTGTACGTATGACAAAAGGTATTTATCACACTAATATTATAAATCATCATCAGCCTATACCAGTCCACTGCTGGACATAGGCCTTCCCTAATGAGCGCCGCCATAGCGCCCTGTCTTCAGCTTGCCGCATATTATAAATGCGAAAGTTTAAATGGATGGATAGATAGATGGATGTTTGTTGTTCAATCACACTAGAACGGCTGAACGAATCTGGATGAAATTTTGGTAGAGCGATAGATTATAGTCTGGAATATCACATGGGCTACTTTTTATACCGGAATCCCCACGGGAACGACCTACATTGATTTTATTACGTACCGTCCAATCGTTGTTGCGACAAGAACTGCTGGAAGATGCTGGATGCGGCTAGCTGACAGCCTGCAGGTCGCTATTACACTCATTAGGGGAAACCTTAGACCAGCACAAGAATATAATAGGTTGATGATAATAATGTAGGTGCTGTGTGGCTTAAAATACACAAAGCCCCAACTCTTCTCCGTGGGATTTATAAGAGGCAGAAGGGAGCGGGCAGCAGAAAAAGATCCCCAACTGCGATCCCCAACCTGCATAATCAGTGAGGGGATTATTGGCATGACAAATAATATGACAACAGTCAATAAAGTATTTTACGCTAATGTGTTTGTGCTAATGCATAATGCTGAGACAGGAACCTATTTGGACCCATAAAATACTTTGCTTGTTTGTTTTATATTTATTCCTTGTATATAATTATAGTCATAATAATTAACTAATTATACTTGTTTTCTGTGTGTGTATGTAACGTTGTAATGTATGTATGTATTTCATGTTTCTGGGTACAAATAAATGTATTTTCTTTCTTTCTTCTTTATATGTCCAGCAGAGGAACAGTAAAGGCTGTAGATAGACTGTAAAAGCCAGTTGGTAAACAAACCTATCGAAGAACGCTTATTTCTACCGGACGTAACTCCCGGGCAAGTTTAAATTGGAAAATGTTGAATGTAGTAACAGTGTATAGACTTAAGAACTTATGACTTAGTAAGAAGTTCTAGTTTCTAAGCCTCTTAATATAGACTTGTATAGTGACAACTACATTAACCTGTAGTAGGTATTGAATATTAGGACCGCTATTTGTTTCGTTGAATAAATGAATGTACACATTATTGCACTTAAAACATAACAAATATAAAAAAAGTAAAATAAATTAACATTTAATGCTGGACAATTAACACAGCATCATCTAGCCCCAAGCTAAGCAGAACTTGTGTTTTGGGTACTAGATAACTGATATAAGACATAGATAGATATTATAAACCTTATATCTATAATCAATGTTGTTTATGGGACACATATGTATGTTTAGCTGTGGGTATCCGCAAAATATAGACTGATCATTATGATTATATTAGTTCACTGCTGGACATTAGGCCTCCCTAATGAGCGATGTAGCGCCCTGTCTTCGGCTTGTCGTATGCAGCATCTGCCAGCAGTTTTTCAGTCCGTTCAGGCGAAATGGTAAATAACAGAGATAGATAAGATATACTTTCAAATATAAAATAATAAAATATATTTCATGACCAAGAAAGTTAAAATACAGTAGGAAATAAGTAAAAGCTAGAATTTACTATTGAAACAATTGAGTGTTGACAAAAATCTACAGGTAACTCAATTGATCCATATCAATACCAGTCGGAAGTAAAATAAGTAAGTAGGTACCTATAAGTACATATATTACACATTCTGACTTAATAGTTGCTCCCCGCGGCTTTGCCCGCGTGAAACTTATGTGTCAAATGGGGAACAATATGGAGGTGTCATAAATGTTATTATTTTCTATTGGCAATTAAAATCAAACGCTCACCCCTTAGGTAACCACGGCTGGATTCCGTGGTGAGGAAAGCACGTTTTGAATAGCGAAAGTATATTCGGGTTTTTGCATTTTAGAGCCGGTGACGAGCAGACGCGCGCTCTGTGATCAATTTGTGTTTGGTTATTTGTTTATTAGAATCAAGTGAATAATTAATTACTTAGTAGATAGATTATTTTATATTGAGTTTTAAGAGAATCTATATAAGGAATATTTATTTTCCATATAAACTATACCATCCATTATAACCTCAAACAATTCTTATTTGTTATTCTATAACCTTATCTATCTATACACCAAATTTCATCTAAATAAGATAGATCCAAGGAATAATAATTTTCCATAGAAACTATACCAACGTTTTTAACCTCCTCCGAGGTTAATTTTTCAAAATTAGATTAGTCTATGTTGTTCTTTAACCTATCTAAATACCAAATTTTATTTAAAAAAGTCGTGTATTTACGGAGATATGAGGTAACAAACTTTCACACAGACTTTCATAATTATTTATTAGTAGTATAATTATACTTTACATTAAAGACAAAACAGTTAGATAGGTGGATATCTCTCTCTCAAAAAACCACCCTCTAGAGTCTATATATTTATTCTAACCCTTTTCTAACTCTATTAAATTAGTTTTACTTCAACACCAGACCACGTGTGTAATCAATACCTAGAACAAGACTCTAGACAAACTTCGTATGCCTCGTACAACTTTGAACAGATTGGGGCAATAGCTTTTGAGTTTCAGTCTGATGAGGTTCTATAAGTCACGGAAATGTGAAAATTGAGGAACTTATAGTTAGAGTTCGAGTGAGATGGATTTCTATACTCCGATTTGGAGTTCAGGATATTGTATGTTAACAAAGACATTTATGACGACATCTGTGGCGCTGTGGGCAACAGTCCGCCTGTGACGCAGGAGGTTGCAGGTTCGATTCCCGCCTCGGGACAAATGTTTGTACGATCTGCAGGTATTTGTTCCAGGTGTTCTGGTCGTTTGTTTGTATAATAAAAAATATCTATAAATATGTATTGTATTATATTATGTACCTTTATCAGTTATATACTAGTACCCATAACACAAGCTCTGCTTAGCTTGGGGCTAGATAATGCCGTGTGATTTCTCCAGCAATATTTATTTATTATTTATGAAGACATTTAAAAAAGCTTATAATAGTATCACAAACTGTAGGAAGGATTTTTGCAATTTCCTTTGTTAAACGGAATAATAAGATAAAGTAGGTGGCGGCGCTAGTTTGGGTGGGGTATGCGCCTTAACCAGCTAAACGTGTCGAAATGAAATTTGGCAGGTAGGTAAATGGAATCCTGCATCTTAAAAAGCGCTTGCAAAACCGTGGACAGCTGCTTCATCATGTCAGCCCATATACGTCCACTGCTGGACATAGGCCTCCCCCATACGACGCCACAAAGAGCGGTCCTGAGCCGCCTCCATCCATCGACTCCCTGCGACCGCTACGATGTCGTCGGTCCATCGAGTTGATGGTCTCCCAACACTCCGTTTCGCGTTGTATCGTGGCCGCCACTCGAGAACCTTACTCCCCAGCGGTTATCAGTTCTGCGAGCTATATGACGAGCTATGTGGACAGCTGCTTGTTACTATAAAACCATAGACAGCTATAACTACAAAAAGGCCGTTATGTCGCCAAAAATAGTTTGGCTTCAATTATTTGTGAAATAAAGTAATATTTCAAAGCACATTCTTAAATATTTCTCAATAAATCAAAATAGAATATCATTCACTTTATACATTTAATTCCCTTTGAATGGTTTCATGATTTCAATAGAAATTCAAACGCAATTTTCATATTTGAAAATAATTATAGTTCCTTTCATTGAACTCAGGTATTCCGAACGTCAATTTATTCTCCTCCTCAAAGAGACTAATTAACTTAGCAGTTCATTTCTTGATTAGAACCTTTTGTGACTTGTTTTATGATTTCCTCGTTTATGAGAGTTTACTGTTTTATGATTCCTTTTCTTATTTAAAATGAAATCGATACTGCTATATATCGAATAAGAGAAATTTCTTGAGTTTATTTATTAATAAAGCAGTTATGAATTTAATGGATACATATAATAATCAATCGGTTCCCCAAAAATAGCGATATACATAATTTAAATACTAGAAATAAGAATAAACTCGCTGTGCCCACAACTAGGCTACACAAGATTAATGTATCTTTTAAAGGACAATGTATACGCTTCTACAACAAAACTCCAAGTGAGTTGCAAAAATTATCAATAAATAAATTCAAACAAATTGTCAAACATATCCTTTGTAAAAAGGCTTACTATAAAATATCAGATTATCTAGACGATAAAAAAGCTTGGGACGAGTTTTGCTCCAACTCGAAAACTAACATTCTAACAAGGTAAAGGTTTCTTGTTCGCTTCTTTACTTTACCTTAAAAAGATTGAAGTGGACAAAAAATCAAAGTGATCACTTTATTTCCTAGTTTTGCTTATGTAATCTGAATTTTTGTGACGTGTCCAAGAGTCCTGTAAGGTATAAAGGAAATAAAGCACTTTGAATTTTGAATTTTTTTGAATGTAACATTATTGATATTGGTATCTATGGAGAGAGCTATGGTCGAAGTTTCTGTGAAGGAAGAATTCGCAACGACGACATGCGACAGAGAACCAAGGTTATCGACATAGCTCAAAGGATTAGCAAGCTGAAGTGGCAGTGGGCTGGCAATATCTCGAAAAGAACCGACAACCGCTGGGGTAAATATGTTCTTGAGTGGAGACTGCGATTCGGCAAACGTATTGTAGGATGTTCTTCGACCAGGTGGGATGACGATTTGCGAAAGACTGCTGGCAGATGCTGGATGCGGCAAGCTGAAGACAGAGCGCTATAGCGCTTATTAGGGGTGGCTTATGTCCAGCTGTGGACTAATAAAGGATGATGATTTATTCTAAGGTAAATGTGTAAATGTCTTCGTGTCTATTCTTAGTAAGCATCTAGTGGTATCTATGGTGTCTCTTTCACTCATATTTAATTCAGAGGATTTGGGATCCCCGGAACACCTCACGTTAAGTACCTAATAGAAATTAATTCAGGCACTGTAGAGTAAGGGCCTTTTCATACTGCGTATTGAAAATAAAACCGGCTATGTGCGAGTTGGACTCACGTACGAAGGGTACCGTACCATTATCTATAATTATAATAAACAATTAGATGATATTAAATACAAATCGAATTATTGGTTTAGATTATTATCCAAGATTAATTTTAAATTGTATATAATGTATAGTCCCTCTGCGTAAAGCTCGATTTTGTATTTTTTTCGAACCAAGTCTTGGTTCCTTCTCCATAAACAAGCAAAAATCACAGCTAACCCAATCTTGGTTCCTTCACACACTATAGGTAATAAAAAATAAATTAATGCTGGACAATTCACACAGCATTATCTAGCCCCAAGCTAAGCAGAGCTTGTGTTATGGGTACTAGATAACTGATATACGTAATACAATACAATCCATAGATAAACATTTTTATTAAAACAGAAAACGACCAGAACACAGGTTAAACAATAGTTTATCCTACTGTTTGATTACTCGGACATAGAAAAATATAATTTCTCGTTATATTGTATAAATGAGTACAATGTAACAAGAGTTTCGTTTAATAACATTTAATTAAATTATTCAACATCATGTTCTGTTGCCAGTCGTGAGTACTTCACTTTAGAATTTAAAACGGTGGCTGGGTTTTTATCACAAGCTTAAACGCATGACTCATATTTTGCATATGATAAAAAATTACGTGACCGTGCTAATGAGGGAGTAAACTCACTCGTATTTCCATGTTGTGTGCTGATTGCAAAACGGCGCAATTCAGTTATTTGTACTATAATATGTTGATTTTTTTAACGCTCAACGTTAAACAAAATGGCTCAAAGTAAGTTAGCCATTTCTGTTATTCTTAACAAACCAGCGCTTTTTGTAATCGGCCTAGATATTCTATAAACTGGCTGATTTAACGACCGTCGGCATTATTATATGTTCTGTTTAATTTGACGTTTTGAATGAAATGCTAAATTTTAGACGTAGAAATTTTCCATGCTTTTTTTTTTCTCTCCTACATGGTTAGGGCACGCAGATACAAAAATTTGGATATACCAACTCTTCAATGGTTAGGGGCACACGAATACAAACTCTTAAATATACCAACTCCTCAACGATTAGGAGCACGCGGACAAAAACACATGGATACACCAACTCCTCAATGGTTAGCACGCGGACTCAAAAATTTGAATATACCAACTCTTTGACGATTAGGGACACGCGGAGACAAACATTTGGATATACCAACTCCTCAACGATTAAGGCACGCGGACACAAACAGATGGATACACCAACTCCTCAATGGTTAGGGGCACACGGACACAAACATAATGGATACACGAACTCCTCAATGGTTGACACTTGGTCTCAAATATTTGGATATACCAACTCCTCAACGGTTAGGGGCACACGAACACAAACATGTAGATATAGTCCAACTTCTTAAAGGTTAGGGGCACGTGGACTCAAACATATGGATATACCAACTCTTTACTATATTAACTCTTAAGGGTTTTAGATGTTATTTAAAATTAGAATCCGCATATTATGCATGTATATATGTTTTTTTATTTACTTCTCTTATAAGTCAATATTACTTTCGGAAAATAATATCAACAAGCTTATTCATTAAAGTGTAACAAACAACGAGCTCATAACGATTTCTTAGACCAATTCATCAATATCGACACTTGAACAGCTGAACATTTAAAGCATCTTGAGCATTAATCTCTCAGACGTCGAATGCAATAAGGTGTAGTTTTCCCTGCAAACATTAATCTTGTTTCCCTAACACTGCTTTATATTATGTATTTTGCTTAATGGTACGTAAGATCGGTTGCACTAATAGTTTCGTCATAATCATCAGCCGGTCCACTGTTGGACATAGGCCTCTCTTAATGAAAGCCAAAGCGATCAGTCTTCAGCTTGACGTATCAAGCATCTGACTGCAGTCTTTTGGTTGTCATCCAACCTGACCGGAGGGCGTCCTTTACTACTTTTACCGTTTTTTTACAGCGCGTCAAATTTGGAGTATAGATCAAAAGCTTGTTACTTATATCCAACTTCGATAAAAGGATTTCGGCTATAGGCTATTATTATAATGTATGTTTTGGTATGTACGTATATTCACTGATTTGTCTCTCAATAGGGTGAATACATGCGTTCGAAAAAACTGATTATTTTATTGGTATAGACGTATATCCGTATAATATTTTTTTAGATTTTTATCGAGAAATTAAATAATGGAAAATAGCTATTTTAAGGTCCAATCGCCAAATTTCTAGTGACGTCACCGTTCATGTATTTATGTATTGTCATGAAGCTTTAGCGGGATATTTTTTTAGAAAGAAAAAAGAAAGAATATCATTTATAAGACACAATACACAAACAACTAACATAATTGTTTTTTCATTTATTATTTTCTAATTTTATTTTGTTGAAGGAACAGAAGCTCTTTGTGTTGACAAACTGAAGGGTGTTATCGTCGTCGATTGTCGTCATAGAAAAAAACGTTTTCGTTGCAGTTTTATTTTTCGTTTTTACCTATGTTTAATATAAAAACGTGTGGGTGTTATATTTTTTTCTATTGTAAACGTATTTAAATTATTCTTTTGTTTTTGTAAAGAGAATAATTCCGAAATAGTCTCGTATAAATGTTATTCCCAAAGAGTTATATTTGTCTCTTAAAATGTAAAACTCAGTGTAAATTTATATTAATTCGAAAGGTAGGTTTTTAGTAAAAAAAATGTATACGGACTTGTCATAACAAGTGGTTCCCATCTTAAAGCGAGCTCAGAACAACGATCCTATGGAACTGCCCTAAGCATGTACTTTTCCTGGATACCTAAGTAAACAAATCGGTTGACAAACATGGCGGATTATAGTTAGATTCGGCCTGTTTTTGCTTTGGCATAGGCCACAGCCTGTTACAGAACACTTCATGGTACCTCTTCTAGGTATATGATTTTCGATTTATATCACAGTTTTCACGGGGAAAACATAAAAATCTCACAATGACATCTCCTCACATGTAAACAAAACCGTAGAATAAAATGGCGTCCGTGACAGCAAAAGTACATCGAAACCAGGAAGAGGGCGCTGATAAAAAGAGTGTGTATGATTTTTCCTAACTTAAAACCACTGTTGTGAGAAAGAGACTGGTAGTCCATTATTGCTTCCGTGTCAAATTGAACACTTACGGCAGTTCCATAGGATCGTTGTTCTGAGAAAGCGAGACGTTACGTAGCAGATTTCTTTGACAGACAATACTAACAGTACTGTCGGATGAAGAATGGTTTCAGTTTGTGCGTATCCGATCCGATCTCTGTGTCCCATTGTTGCAACAAAAAGACTCTAAGCTCTGAACCTTTAACATTCAAAGTACCTACCAGGAAGGTAAATGTTGTAAGGAGATACAGAGAGATTATTGGAGAATGCGTGTATCTACTTCCTTAACGTTTATGCTAACCTAGTAGGTACCGAGTTCAGTAAATCTTGTGGTGAAAAATGATACTAGGACAGCACTACAATATACAAAAACTTTTATTTCGTACAATTTACATATTTTTAAAAACTAAAAACATAATGCAACGATAATTGTATCGCGTTCAGTATCGACCTCCTCTGGACTGGATAAAAGATAATATTTCACATAAAAAATAATAAGGTAGGGATTCGTCCCAGCCTATGACTAGGGCTAGATCGGGTTCGCACCGAGCTCGTAGACACAGCCTTACGTTATCTATGTAAGTAAGTACATAAATGCGTCAAGAGATGAGGGTACGTCTTAGCTGAAAGCTTTGTTTTGTCTATTACCAGGTTAAGGCGGTTATGGGGCAGTACCGGCAAGGATTTTGATCCCTGGCGCAAGGGAATTTCAACTTTACCCCGTGTATATTAAAGCGTCAAATGTAAGAACCGAGGGTCAATAAGCACGCCGATAACTATAATGAAGAAATGCGGGTTAAAAGGTTTGAGAAGGATTTTAGGAAAGTTTATGAAAAGGTTACGCTAAAATTTTGTGAAGGAAAATGAAAATTTTGCAAGATTTTCTAAATCTGTAAACAAGTTTTGTAAATTATTTATTTACAAAAACATTTACCAAAGTCCAATCTAATTTAGGCCTCGAGTCGAACACTATGGATGGATAGATATTTGAGATTATTCTTTTCGCCGAAATTACTAAATGAATTGTTATATTTTTATTTTTATTCTTTTTCCCTTTATCTTATTTTTTATAGTTTAAAGAAATTCGTTTGACCACAATCTCTCCTGATGTTAAGTGAAGATGTGGCCGACGATGTATCACCAAGGTTTAGAAGATACTTATTCACTCATGTCTTGAAGAGACCTCAGAAAGAAAGAACGTCGAAGCCACAAGCAGAAACTTGTATACGTAGGTACATCTAAACTAACTTCAAGAAAATCCAGAACTAAAGCAAAGACAGAGACAGAAGCTTGTAGAAAGTAAATAATATGAAGAAAATAAATTACATAAACTAAGCTAGAGGGTTCACGGAATGCCTTATTCATGCTTCAAGAGGTCTTAAGTAAAAGCTAGGTGTTTGCAGACGCGAAAAGTAATGTCTTTGCCTCGAAACAGACGAGACACTTTTTTTTCATCGCGAACACCACACACAACACGCGTCAAGGAGTTTTTCCCGTCGAAATAGTGAATATTGGTACATAATTTATTTATTTATTTATGTGTTTAAGTAGTATATTAAAAAAAACATTTTTTATGTGTATTTTTTTACATATTGAGTTAGATAATTTGTAATATTTATTTAATATAATTATGTTTTTCAATTAATTATGGTTTTCAATATTCTGTTATGTTTATTTTATCTGTTGTACGCCCCCTGCCTTTCTTATATTTATATATTTTTTTCCATCCAAAGCCTGGAAGAGATCGCTTCTAAGCGATAAGGCCGCCCGTTGTACTTGTTTCATGGATTGTCTTTTTGTAATGTTCTTTTTCTGGTGTACAATAAAGTGTTATTGTATTGTAACAAAATACTTTATCGCTAAGCGCCACATATAATTGGTAGGTACATATTATTACACCACACTTATATTATAAATGCGGAAAATTCGATGTATATTTATTATCTCTTCACACCAAAGACACTGGATGTATCGCACTGAAACTTTGAACAAAATTTGCATAATTGTAGATTTTTTATACCTTAGTATGACCACAATCTCACCTGATGGAAAGTGAAGATGTGGCCGACGATGTATCACGAAGGTCTAGAAGATAGGTACCTATTGACTCTTGTCTTGAAGAGACTCAGGTTGTAATTGACGGGAAAAATGGTAACAGAGAGTTTCTAAACCTGGAATTAACGGGTTAGGGTAAATTCGTCATCGTCCATTTTTTGCGCTACTTTTAAGTTCCATACTTGGAGGGTAAATTTGTCACCGTCGAATAAAATATTAATAGGCTACTTTTTATGCCATAAATCAGTTCCAATGGGATAGAAATGACCTTAAAACTTCATGGTAACAAAGCGTGTGAAGTCGAGGGCAGAACCTATGTAGATACGAATATAAAAAACTTTTGCGAATTTCATATAACTCGTCGTGATGTGGCCCGTTTGCGCCAATTCTCGCCATTTTCAAGCTCATTTATAACGCTGGTGTGTAGTGAGAAAATAATATTTTCTGATTTTCTTTCTGATGGATACCGTAAGCTTATAATCTTTATTTACCGGTTTCTTTATTTTTTATGCTCTTAAAGAATAAAATCAAAATTACAACTTGTACCCATTAGAATAACATAATAAAACAATTATAACTAGTACATAACATACTATCTGTGGACTAAAAATCTAAACCGGAAGGCAGTGTGCCCAGAATGCTGGCAGCATTACCACCTTGAATGGCAATGCTAATTCGTTGACCGAAATAAAAGCCAGCATCAATAAAACTAATTCAAATGAACAAGAACCTATTTTGAGGTAACTGCAGGCTATTGCAAACAATCTAGAGGTATCAGCTTATCCACAATCAATACCAATCGGAAGTGTCCTAGACGCAAACTCAAAACATGGCTTGTCCATCATGCATATTATTCTTTCGATAAATTCAGCTGCCGAAAGCCATCAATTACATAACGTATGTAACTGATGGCGATGGTTACCATTTATGTCTTAAGTCTAATAATTTTATTATTAATGATACAACTTACCTTACAATATCTAAAAGTAGGTGTGCTATTCTGCATGAATAAATGAGTATTATGACGCTGGTTGATGTTAAAAGTAGGTACTGGAAGGTTGAAAAACCACTGAGTTCTATGTAATAGTGAAAAATGAAAAAATGAAAAAAGTTTATTTGCAACTAACACAATAAAATTAAAATTAGCACAGGGGTTCTTAGTAGGTAATACAAATTATTACTGAGTAAGTTGATAGAATTTACGGACTCAAATGACAACGATTCTCACACTAGGCAGGGCCTGTATCGTGGAAACCTACAAAATTAACAAATGAAGAACCTCAGTTGACTAGCAACACTATGTGTACTAACTACAGAAAAATCTAACATAAAGAAAACAAAATAAAAATTAAGTGAAAAAGAATAATTAAAATAAGAAAACAAAAAAATAAATACCTACACTTTGATGAGCAAAACAAGATACAATAAAAAATACATTAAGTGACTTTTGTCATTAATCTTTCCGTCTCATCATACGATAGAGTGAGTAACCACTTTTGTACAACGGATTTTAGCTGGCCGACCGATAATGATTTAGAATATGTACGACATAGTACATTATACATAATATGTCGATATATTATATCGATGTGAAAAACAATGTTTTTTATTAGATTTGTTTTTTGAAATATATCAGATACCATTTCAACAAAACATTTTATAAAATAGCAAAATACTCATTTAAAAGGGGATTATGAGGAAGCAAAACCGCTTTTATCAGAAACTTTCAATAATCCAAATGGATTTTGCTTGTAAAAACTTTCATCATTGCAGATTAAAGCGGTTTTTATTTTAGAACAGAATATTTTTTCTATTGGCATCAAATGGGTTTTCAGAAGGACTAGCAAGCTGAAGTGGCAGTGGGCTTGCCATAACTCGAGAAGAACCGACCACCGCTGCTGGGGTAAACGTGTTCTTGAGTGGAGATCGTGACTCGGCGTTGTAGTGTAGGACCACTGGGGTAAACGTGTTCTTGAGTGGAGATAGCGACTCGGCAAACGTAGTGTAGGTCGGCCTCCGACCAGGTGGGATGAAAATTTGCGAGAGACTGCTGGCAGATGCTGGATGCGGCAAGCTGAAGATAGGATGTTATGGCGCTCATTAGGGGAAGCCTATGTCCAGCTGTGGACTTATAGGCTGATGATGGTCAAGATGAGGGTTTATCAAATAGTTTTTTTTATAATTCAATAATTTTATTATACAAAAATACAATAAATCCTTCATTTTCAATTCACGTTTTCCGTTGCGAAACCCGGTCCTGGTGAAACCTAGGATCCTAGGGTTGAACTAAAAATGTTTCAGTCGTTGTCGTCTCCATAAAGGATGACGGATGAAACATTTTGATTTCGTGGAGTATCAACCATCAGCACTTTGCTGACAAGAAGACGGTTAACACGATAATGCTGGACTATGGAATTCTTATGAATAACAACGTTTTCAATTGTTATACTTAAATAATTATTTTTCTATAGCTACTAGCTTTGTGTTTCACTCTCAATTTGAATTACATGCGTCATCGTACATCGGCGTGAAGGAAGGACAAACAAACAGACACACTTTCGCATTTATAACATTAGTCCATACTAAATTTTATAAAGCGGAAACATTTGTTTCTTTGTTTGAATTGAATAGACTCCGAAAGTACTGGGCCGATTTCAAAAATTCTTTCACCATTATAATACTACATTATCCATGATGAAATTTAAGTTTTAGAATATACCTGTTCGAAGCCGGTGCGGATCATAGTTAGGATATAAACAGGCAACCTGTCGAGTTGTATTTATTATAGCTAAGCACGTTCTTTGGCAAAATGATTTTCAAATAATCGGCCAAATACCAGGCCTATTACGCTAAAATTAATAAATAAATAAATAATGCTGGACAATTCACACAGCATTATCTAGCCCCAAGGTAAGCAGAGCTTGTGTTATGGGTACTAGATAACTGATATACGTAATATTATACATTACATAGATAGATATTTTTTATTATACATAGAAAACACCCAGACCAACGGAACAAATTTCTGCAGATCGTACACAAATTTGTTCCGAGGCGGGGATCGAACCCGCAACCTCTTGCGTCGCAGGCAGACTCTCGCCCGCTGCGCCACTGAGGTCGTCAATAAAACCCAACCATTAAAGAAACTCTGTAAAACCCCATAAAACATTTCTAACTAAACTTTCATTTACTACCATTTACTAATATTATTTGTTACGTGCGTGTAAAGAGCAAAGCTGTACCAAAACTTCGGCAGTATCTTTCGGCGTCGCTATGTCTCAACATACAAGGTGAACGGGGGAAGTATACAATATTTATTGGGCAAGTTTGTAAGCGTGATATTGAACGTGAGAGGTCATTGTCGAACTGTTCTGGCATGGGAGGTCGGTCTTGAAGGTCGTGGGGTCGAATCTTATTCGCTGATGAAGTTTTCGTTTCTGTTTTTACGGCTCTGTGCGTACAGCGTAACACGGAACTCTTAGGGACCACTTGTATGTCTGTCTGTTTGCAAGTCCGTCCGTCAGTCACAGTCTACAAGTGAGAAAAGTATCGTTTTTCCCACTATAACTCGGTCTTGTCATCCTACCACGCTACGTTTGGTATAAACAATCTCGTCTATACAATTTGTGTCTGGTTACCGGTGTCGGAGACTTTGGGGGGTGAAATACGGTAAATTTTATCGAAAAATCACTATCCCTATTTTTTTTCTCTCTCCATGATAAAATGGCAGCCATTTTGTTCTCTTTTACCTGGTGCTTGCGGGTGCTTGCGACTCGGAAAACGTAGTGTAGGACGCCCTCCTACCAGGTGGGATGACGATTTGCGAAAGACTGCTGGCAGATCCTGGATGCGGCAAGCTAAAGACAGGGCGCTATGGCGCTTATTAGGGGAGGCCTATGTCCAGCAGTGGACTGGTATTGGCTGATGATGATGATGACGGGTGCTTGTACTGATTAAGCTATAGCTACCCATGTAGGGATCCTAGAAAGACGTTAGAGGTGGTTTTAGTGCCAGAAGTCTCATTCAGTTCGAGCCCCGCCGAAGTCGAAAATTTTGGAAACTTATTTCATTTCTAACAAAATTTGAGTTTCTTGACTAGTCCCATTAGATTTGGACCAAAGTGGGACGAGTCAAGAATAACTCATTCTAATAGCTTTCTTCACGGTCAAGCTACCATTACAGAATCCAGACACAGTTCCTTCAGACAGGGCGGCGTCGGTTTTTATTGCCCAAAACGGCTCGACTATCTACATAAAATTGAATGACCGCACAGCCTAAAATAATGTCCGTAAGGATTCGAAAGAAAAGTGTTTGTCTTGAAACCCTCTTTGAAAAGGATAGACCCTTTTAAAATACATCTTTTCGTGGAAGTTTGAGATGGTAAAAGTTAATATCAATATGATTTTATCGATGTTGGTATGTATCAGATATTGGGGAACATTTCAACCTCAACCTTAACGGCTTATAGGTAATGGTTCACTGCTGGACGCAAGCCTCCCACTGATTTTTTATCTCATGGGAGTAATGCTCATAATGCCCATGCTGGGCATGCGGGTTGGGGATCGCAGTTCGGTGGTAGATCTATTCTGCAAGAGGCGCTGCTGCCCAACCCCCGGTGCATGTCCCTTAGTCGCTCTTACGACACCCACGGGAAGAGTTGGGATGGTATAAATTCTAAACCGGCACCACACGGCTCAGGGATGATTTGCTGATCCATAATGTGGCTGAAAGTTTAATATTATATTTTGGCGTGTGTACAACTTTTGGCTTTCTCTTGACTATGTATAAATTAGTTTTAAGTATAAATAAATAAATAATGATGGACAATCGACACAACATCATCTAGCCTCAAGATAATCAGAGCCACAGATGTACTAGGGATGCTAACGCATATCAGAACTTGTGTATAACCTGTAAGTAAATTAATATAAGCAAGTTTATCTATGTACATGGTCAATCTGTGAAGTTGAAGTCAAACCACTCTGTCAAGAAATGGAAATAAAAAAAAATAGAAGGAACAAAATGCATTGAGTTCTGTAAAAAAAATATTTTCACTAAAGGTTAGAACCTTGTTAGAACAAACACAAAACAAAAACGTATAACCTCATTTGAGCTTGGAAAAGCTTTGAAGTCATATCAAATAAAAGGGTCACTATAATGCACGACAATTTATTGCACGGCCCAATAATGTACACCTTGATAATCCGTGTCAAAACCTATTCAAATTGGAAGCCATGTCACGGATTATCAAGGTGTACATTATTGGGCCGTGCAATAAAATGTCGTGCATTATAGTGACCCAAATAAAACAACACGTTTGTGACGATTATGCCAACCGCTTTTTAACAACCATGTCAATCCAGGGTATTCCCTAGTCTACTATTTAAGGCGCAATCGATGTCCATGATAGCGTCTGGCAATAACCTTGTGCGATCAAGGCGTGTTGGCACCGTGCTTCCAAGTTTATGTGTTTGCGAACTTTGACGTCAGCAGACTGAGATTGGCTTTATGGCTATATTTATTGGTAGGCTACTAGTTTAGTCTAGGCACTTTGCTCAATGTTACCTGATAATATTGTCTTTTAGTGAAATAATTCTGACTAAGTTTAAGGGATGACGCCATTTGTGAATAGGATAGACATATTATTTCGCGTTTAAGGTAGCGGGAAAGAGCAGAGCGGCGTTAGATAAAAAATCATGATTTTGCTGATTATCAATTAATTAAGACATTTGTTTGCAAAAATAAGCCAAAGATGCCCTGGATATTCTTTTATTAAACATGGTGATATAAAAAATCTTGTGATTGACAGTTTAGGAGAAAAATTGTAAATACTAAGAAAACTGGGTTTGCACAATATTTGTTGGTATTTAAAATAGTTTTTAGTTATTTTTTAATTTTCGGAAAAAAAGAGATCTGCCTTGTATCCCATAGATTATTAGGTATTTTTTTCAAAGCCTTATCAATAAACATGACGGAGATTTTTTTTAATACAACCTAAATTTGTCCATTTCAGATCTGTCGCCGCCTTAACTGGCCAAGATAATCGACAGAGAACTAAGGTTATCGACATTGCTCAAAGGATTAGCAATTGGCAGTGGGCTGGCCATATCTCGAGAAGAACCGATAGGTACAGACCGCTGGGGTAAACGTGTTCTTGAGTGGAGACCACGACTCGGCAAACGTAGTGTAGGACGTCCTCCAACCCGGTGGAATTACGATTTGCGAAAGACTGCTGGTAGATGCTGGATGCGGCAAGCTGAAGACAGGGCGCTATGGCTTTCATTAAGGGAGGTCTATGTCCAGCTGTGGACTAATATAGGCTGATGATGATGATAGCTTCATGCGTGAAAGGCGTGTTGACATCATGCATTCAAGTTTGTGCGAGCTAGACGTCAGTAGATTGAAATTGGCTTTTTTAAATTTATCGGCATATAAGCTTCTGCGGCCGGTCTCACAAGTTATCAAAGATAATTTATACGAAACTAAGTTTATAAATTCCTTTCACGGTACCAAGACAAGATAATTTTAATATTGGCCCAGCAAATGGACCAATATAAGGCTGTTGTAGATTGGTTTCAACATTAACACCCTAAATGGGTACATATTGTGTGTATATTCTACTAAATTATGTTGTGACAAATTTACCATAATATGATACAATAAATAAATGAAATGAAATGAACAGTTTTGACTCGCCACGTATGTTTTTTCGTTGTAATTAAATGTGTAATTATGAGACAGATTTATTTCTTGGATTTCACTCACATATGTGACATATGTGGTGCCGGCTAGTGCCGTGTGGTGCCGGCGTAGAATTTGCACTACTTTTTTTGGCCTGCGTCCAGAAGTGGACCATTAAAGGCTGTTGAGGTCAGATGAGGTGAGTCTTATACGTTGGCACAAACAAACTTTTTCTTTTTATAATATAAGTGTAGCCGTGGA
Source organism: Eupithecia vulgata (assembly GCA_946478455.1). Taxonomy (NCBI): domain Eukaryota; kingdom Metazoa; phylum Arthropoda; class Insecta; order Lepidoptera; family Geometridae; genus Eupithecia; species Eupithecia vulgata. The sequence continues at coordinate 3,598,655 of OX297881.1, forward strand.
TATACTGTAAGAAATAACTTACGTTCCTACGAATTACACCAAAACCAAGAATAACATCTACTCATTCAGTAGGTAGTCAAAGTAGGTGACGTGACAGCAAAGCCTTGAAACTACTTGCAAATATCCAAATAACAAGGTCAAGATGCGATGCCAAGGACGTCTTCCCAAGTGCAGTCTAATGCCAAACGGCCGCGCCAGATTTACGATGCCCCATTGTCTTCCCTCGGTTTGAATCAGAGCCAATTCTGCCAGGAAATTGGATCATGAACTTTGGTTTTTGTTCACGTTGGTTATTTGAGTCATAAAGTAAGTAGAACGCACACCTCATGTGGTAAGGGAAAGTGTATACACTACTAGCGCGAAAGTATTGATTGAAAAATAGTACGGCATTTAACGAATGGTATAAACTCTAACTCATTTGTAAAAATTCAATTTGTCTGTTTTCTCTGGATCAACGTTTGACTTGGACGCATTAAGTATCTTCCTACTTAATGCGTCCAAAGTAAGGTATTTCTTATGCAGCTTTTACACAGCTTTGATTTAAGCGTGATATGATTCTGTGAATCTGTAGAATATGCATTATTTTTTATCGACTATTTATTTTATTTTATTACCGATAAAAATAAACGAATAACCCACAGTTTTTAAAATAAAACTGCACTCAGTTTTGGGTGATATTGTGTGATTGTTTGTGTGATGTATCTATTAAAAAAACATCTCACTTTCTTCCAATAAAATATCACACCAAAGCTTCATGACAATATGGTGATTACGTCAGCAATTTTGTGATCAAGTTTTAAAATATCTACTTTTTAATGATTAAATTACTCAACATCAAAAATCCAAAAACAATATATGCAGTTATATTTCTATACCAATAGAGATTTATAATAAAAAGGATCGGCTTTTTGAAGTCATCCTTAACCTAATTCCTCTTCCAGGCCTTGAATTAGGCTGCCCTACGCTTTGCAGCGGAATGATACAAAATAAAAACTAGCCGTTTGGGGTGAAAACCCTAGGTCCTTGGAGTCCTGGGGCACACGTTATATACAAAGATGTTACAAAACTCTTAATAGAATCCACAGGTGATCGGAATACTGGCTTAAAAGCCAGTATTCCGATCACCTGTAATCCGAAATTTCGAATTTTCGAATTTCGTTGACCGAAATTTATTTCGGTCAATTAGCATTGCCATTCAACGTGGCAATGCTGCCAGCATGCTAGGCACTCTGCCTTCTGGTGACGGCTTAGATTTTTAGAAAATAGATGTAAATATTAGTTTTTTAAGTGTATAATATACTATTTTTATCCTGTATTAAATAATAAATAAATAAAATAATACAAACTTTTTTCTTTGGCACTTTTATAATATAATTTATGGTATTTTTATTGGTCTTGGTATTTTTATTTTTAAATAGTTTTCGTATCGGTCTGGTGTATTAAATAAAATGCTCTTTATGGAATACACATAAAATTGTCAAATTACAATGACGAAAAACTGATTTTGATCATAGTTATGACAGTTTCTCATTTCAATCACAGTGTTGTATGGTTCTGTTTACTAAATAATCTACCTGTTTAGACTACCCACCTACCTACTCATATTTCACAAGCTTTTCATGCAGCTGATTTATTATAATACGAACCGCAAAGCTTCTTTTCCAATGTTAATATTACTGTACACCACAGATTTTAATTTTGCTAATTTTTATATCCATTACCCGCTTAAAACTTTAGCCCTAAGTTTGAACCGCTGAAATTTAATAAGAGGATATAGATTTTAATTCAAATACAATGAGTGGAATTATTTTTTTTACTAAACATTGCTTAAGTTTTTTTTGTTACCGCTGGGGTAAACGTGTTCTTGAGTGGAGACCGCGACTCGGCAAACGTAGTACCTATAGGACGCCCTCCGACCAGGTGGGATGACGATTTGTGAAAGTCTGCTGGCAGATGCTGGATGCGACAAGCTGAAGACAGGGCGCTATGGTGCTCATTAGGGGAGGCCTATGTCCAGCAGTGGACTGGTATAGGCTGATGATGATGATGATGAAGATAAATTTGGATTTTTGTCTGATCTATCTCTAATCAGTAGTATCGGTGTAAATAAGGTTACCTAGCATCAAAATAGCCAAATTATTTAGTTGCACGTTGCACTCCGCTCAAGAATCATGCAATAATAAATAAATAATAATAAATAATGATGGACTATTCACACAGCATTACCTAGCCCCAAGCTAAGCAGAGCTTGTGTTATGGGTACTAGATAACTGATATACATAATACAATACATAGATAGATATTTTTATTATACATAGAAAACGACCAGAACACCCTGAACAAATGTCTGCAGATCGTACACACATTTGTCCCGAGGCGGGAATCAAACCCGCAACCTTCTGCGTCGCAGGCAGACCTTCGCGCCACATCGGTCGTCAAGACGAAAGATTTGTATGTAACGAATAAACGTAAAAACTACTAGACCGATTTCAAAAATTCTTTAACTATTAGAAAGCTTACTTTTCAGGATGTGACATAAGCTATGTTTTATCCCGGAATTCCCAAGGGAACGGGAACTACGCGAGTGAAACCGCGAGGCGCTGCTAGTATGTAGTAAAATCAATAATAACATGAATGCAGAGTTTCATTGTCCCAATGCAAAACATAACAGCAATACGGACCGGGGTGGGTATGCTTGAGTTCCAAACGATTTTCCCAAGGGAACGGCTGAAACAATCCCAATGTTGCAGGCAAAGTAGCATTATGTTAATCTGACAAGTACGTAAATAATAGGTATCTTTATGTCACATCTATATTTAAATAACAGCTAATAATCTGAGAAACCCGCCATGCTTAGGTGTACGTATGTTACAGGTAGTGTTTACAATTGAAACAGTGGTGATGACTGCAAACTGTTGCGAACCTTGCAAACCTGGAATGCGAAAAGGGAAATGTTGACCTTAATTAAGGAACACCCATACTAAAATGTTCAAATTCATTTACATTTAAATAACAACCAATAATTTGTGAAACTGCCCATGCTTGGACGTATGTAACAACTAGTATTTACAATTGAAATAGCGTGGAGGGAAATGTTGACCTAAATTAAGGAACACCCATACTAAAATGTTCAACGCCGTCGTCCCAAATTGTCCCAAATATGCAACAATCCCAAATATTAACATCATTACAGACAGTCTTCGAAAGGATTCATTTTTACAAGTATGTACATACAAGTACAATTATATTTTATGTATGTTAGATTAAGGTATATTTTTTATATGGGCCGTAGCTTTTTGTACTTTACATCCTGTACTAGACTAATGTTGCCTGAAATAAACGATATTATTATTATTTACAGACTTTGATGTAAACAATTTTTCCAAAACAATTATTTTTAACTCGAAAAACAACAAAAAATCCCAGTTTCCCACTTGATCTGCAACGCGAAATAATGGCACCATTAGAGACATTCTGTTTATCTTTGAAAGCTTTCGAATAAATTCAGAAAAGCCATTTCAATTGCTTGTTGAATGTTTTCAATACAAATACCTTTGTTCTGGCTGTTCGTTACCTTTATTATGTCCCTCGAGATTTTCAAGTATTTGTCGCAAGAAAATTATTATGGGACTTTGAAATGTGTGTTTGCTTCAGTGAGGAAAATCTCTGCTATTCTATGTTGTCTTAGGGTAGTTATTAACTATAGAATCGAGCGTTAAACTAAGCGGCTCTGGGTAAACGAGTTCAAACTTGGGTAAAATTAAACCGATGTTAACGGTTTTTTTATGTTACCTATTAAAAGTTTTTTTAACGCCTCTGTAATAGTTTTATTGTACTACTAGAGAGGCCTTCATCATCAGCCTATACCAGTCCACTGCTGGACATAGGCCTCCCCTAATGAGCGCCATAGCGCCCTGTCTTCAGCTTGCCGCATCCAGCATCTGCCAGCAGTCTTTCGCAAATCGTCGTCCCACCTGGTAGGAGGGCGTCCTACACTACGTTTTCCGAGTCGCGGTCTCCACTCAGAGAGGCCTTAAAAAAAGCTTATAATAGGTAGGTATCACAAACTGTACGATGAATTTTTTAAAATTCCTTTGTTCAACGTAGTAATAAAACAATATAGGTGGCTGTAAGAGCAAGAGTTGGATTCATTTGTTAGTAGAAAGTAAAAAATTGTTTTTTTTTTTCACAAATCCCATCCCTATATTTATCGCGTTTTTTACCTATTTTTTCCCGACGTTTCGACAGGTTTACACACTGCCGTGGTCACGGGATGACATGATGAGTTGACATGATACTACACTAAGAATGAATAGAAGTTTATCACAGTGTCCGATGAGGGCGCTGCCAAATACCGCACTGATTGTCTGAAAGGAAAACTATATTAAAACTATATTGTCGACCTCAGCGGCGCAGCGGGCAAGAGTCTGCCTGCGACGCAAGAGGTTGCGGGTTCGATTCCCGCCTCGGAACAAATTTGTGTACGATCTGCAGAAATTTGTTCCGTTGGTTTGGGTGTTTTCTATGTATAATAAAAAATATTTATCTATGTAATGTATAATATTACGTATATCAGTTATCTAGTACCCATAACACAAGCTCTGCTTACCTTGGGGCTAGATAATGCTGTGTGAATTGTCCAGCATTATTTATTATTTATTATATTTTTCGTATATTTTGTAAAACTCATACGTTAGGTCTCAAGCAGCTTGATTTAATAAAGATTATCTGTCTTACTCTTATTGTGATTGCTGTTACTTACGTCCAAGAGATCATACAATACAATACAATACAATACAAAACTCTTTATTGCACACCACAAAAAAACAACAAACAGACATAGACCTTAAACATAAAAGTACAATGGGCTCGCTTAGAAGCGATTTCATCCAGGCAACTTTTGTATGGAGATAAATTTTAAAAATTTGAAGATCATATTACTGAAAAGATAGGTTATATTTTGCATGAACGTTGTTCTGGATGAAAGTACATAAGGCTACCATTATTCGTAAAACTACAAAGCTAGTACTTAAATAGGATGCCGTTAATGTAGTTTGAAGTGTGTAGTTATGCATCAGCTATTGTGATGCAAATTTCGGAAGCACTTCAATTTCAAAGTTTTATTATAGGATGCATTATTCAACATGCGGGATAGGTTAATAATAATGTTTTCTTTACAATGTATAGCCACTCTATTATTAGCGGTGGGCGAAGGTCCGCCTGCGACGCAGGAGGTTGCGGGTTCGATTCCCGCCTCAGGACAAATGTGTGTACGATCTGCAGATATTTTTTCTGGGTATTCTGGTCGTTTTCTATATATAATAAAAAATATCTATCTATGTAATGTATTGTATTATGTATATCAGTCATCTAGTACCCATAACACAAGCTCTGCTTAGCTTGGGGATAGATGATGCTGTGTGAATTGTCCAGCATTATTTATTTTGTTTTACTTACTCTGAACACCATAACAATTGGTTCCATATTGTTTCGATTTAGGAATTTGTTATTATTTATTAGGACGGTTGACGTTAGCCGTGTGGTGCCGGCGTAGAATTTGCACCACCCAAACTCTTACCGTGGGTGTCATAAGAGGCAACTAAGGGACATACACCGGGGAGCGGACAGCAGCGCCTCTTGCAGAATAGATCATAGATCTACCACCGAACTGCGATTTCCAACCCGCATGCCCAGCGTGGAGATTATGGGCATTACCGCCAATGAGATAAAAGCTAATAAGTTGCTTATGAGGGCAAATCCTGAGTCCAGCAGTAGACCAATATAGGCTGTTGAGAGATTAGGACGTTTACGATCAGTTGTTCAAGGGCTGATCATATATTTTGCCAACCTTTGAAAAGTGGGACGAATCAGGAACGCTTTTAGCATAAAATTTTAATTTATGGACTCGTTCCAATGAATTGGGACCGAAGTGGGACGAGTCAGGAGTACCTCAATAAAATGATAATCTAACTAACGTAAGTCGCTTTGACACATATTAGAGTCTACTCAGAAAAGGCTAGGATTGATTCTAGTACCCATAACACAAGCTCTGCTTACCTTGGGGCTAGATAATGCTGTGTGAATTGTCCAGCATTATTTATTTATTTATTTATTGAGTTTCGAATCCAGTACGAGTCCACTCGGACCTAATTTTGTCCGAGCAGAGTGTTTAGTATGGGTTGTGCTCATTACCCTACGAATACTTCTGTCGTTTTCGAGTCCTCTCTATACAGGGTTATTGGTAAATTAGTAACACGGAACGTATTTTTTGTCAAAAATAACAAAGGATTCATTACTTTTTTTTCTCTATTATTGGAAAGAACAAAATTCAAAATTATTATTTCTATTTATTTCATTCATCGATTCGTACGGCTTTTCTATGCCAGCCCAATTAACGGAATTACAAATTTGAAACAAAATAAGCTGGCTAAGGCAATATATCAGAGATTGCCTTAGCCAGCTCATTTTGTTTCAAAACATGAATCAAAAATTAAATTGCAATAACAACTCCTCAGTAACTCAGTCCGACAAGACCTTGCATTTATATTTCAAGAAGGTTGCATTGACCAACGTGTTTTTTCCTAAAGCTCGACCTAGATTTGTAGAGTTCTTTGAAAATATATGATGAGGTACCTTTTGAATAATAAACGAATTTTCAACTAACGTGGTGCTCTAATGGTCTGGTTGTAACTACCTTAAGTATAAATCTAAGAATAGAGGTGGTTCAATTTTTTTTTCTAGCCAAGGGTTAGCTCATATACCGTGACAAGACGCGACACGACTCTGTGTTCACTTTTTACGATAGTGATACAAAATATAACTTTATCTACTACGCAAAAAGATGCAAATTGTATTTCCAATGACGTCTCGAAATGTCTTGCGTCGCGTCCCGTCTCAGAGTGAGCTGACCTTAGTTAAAACTCAATTCTTTGTTGATGAAAAGAAATAATTATTTGTATAGTATTTTAAGCCGAATCTGCCATATTTTAACCTAATTTAGTATATTATTATAACCTAATATTTTTTTTATTTTTTGTTTATCTATAATAATGATTTTATTGGAATCTGGCCTAAGGACAAGGGGAACCCTAGAAGTAACTTAGAAATTCTTTATCGATATTTAATAATTTGATTCATCTATAGGCGAGGCCTACACATCACTGCTATAATTATTATTATATATCGCCTTTCCACCTGCCAGACATGTTGATTTCTCAAAGCCCCCTTGTGTGTGCTGTGAGTGAAGTCAGGCTATATTATGATGATGATAATGTACAAACAACGATTCAAACAGAACTAAATCCAAGTGTGGCAACAACCTGGGGCTTCATTCTTATAAATTAATGTCTTCAACAATAGTAGGTATTGTCTCAAAATGCCACATTTTGTCAAATTACCTGTGACGATAGAAACTACAAATGGAACGCGTGTCAAAAGTGTGTAAAATGAAGAAGTGTGTAACCATTATATCAATCTCTCTGTGCAAATAGGACCACTCGCACTATCTACAGTTTTAGTCATCTATGGACGATTCTGCGATGATATCATTGACATAGAAAAGCGATTGGTTAGCAGAATTCAGCCGCTGTTTTGAAGACGATTTGTCTGACCATAATGCCCTTGACACAGATGCGTGACAATTTGTTATTTCCGCCTTCCATTTCTTTGGTTCTCATGTCAAGGTTCTGTCAGATTTATGACAAGGGGAAAGTCCAAGATCGGGAAAGTTTTTGTACACGACTTCGTTTTTATTTTTTTGGACAAGGTAAGCTAGGAGTGGTATTTATCTTCATAGAAAACTAATAATAAAATAACAATTATAATAATGCTGGACATTCACACAGCATTATTTAGCCTCAAGCCAAGCAGAGCTTGTGTTATGGGTACTAGATAACTGATATACATTATTAATACAATACATACATAAACTATCTTGTGACTGCGGTTTCACGGAACGCATTGTTTATGAAATTAAAAGTAGCCTTTGCTACGTTTTTTTTTACGTTACGTACGTCCTTTACCTAATCAACAAAAATCTTGGAAATGCTATTAAAGTTACTTTGATACCAGAGACACTGATTCATGTGATAAAAAGAAAATTTCAGCTTAATGCATCTTCATTAAGTAAGAAAGATGGAAAGAAAGAAAGTTCATTCTGTCTCAGCTAATCAGACTAATTTTATAAATGCAAAAATTTGGATAGATCCAAATTTTTGCATTTATAAAATTAGTCTGATTAGCTTCAGGCCGTGACTTACTCAATACTCAATTATTTATTGCATTCTATAGGTATACAGAGGTGCTTAAAATCTAGGTATTTAGTGTCACTATAGACCCAGCTGGGCACACAATATACATATTATGGAGAGATAGGAGGACGTCATTGTTGCTAAGTTAGATAAATTTTAGTAGTTTGTATATTTCTTATTTTTCGTTTAAATATTCGTCAATTGTGGAGTATGCTTTTCTTCGCACATTTTTCTAAAATATCAGTAGCCTCGAATTTTCTCAACGAATAGTTCTCGATCTGTAATAATATTAAAGCAGAAGCACTCGACGCACGAGAGCGCAACTAACGGTTGAGGTACGTTTTTGACAAATGGCTGAACGCACGAACCGGACCTTTTTGGGTGATTACTCGAAAATGACAGCGCATGAGATGCCAATAATCCGCTACCAATTACAAAACGATAAAGGGGTAAAAAGGAGACTCCAACAACTCGTCTCCCAAGCCAACCTAACCTGCACGTGGTGTACCCTGCTGGATAACGAACTAGGCTCTGGTGAAAATATCATATTACAATCTTCATAATTTGATAACTCATACAATTTATAATTATTTTCCATTACTTGACAATAGCAGAATTATCTTACCAAACATGTTGCCATCAATAAAGAATTCATTCATGCATTCCATACGATAAAAAACATTTATTGTTTCAGACACAAAAGTATTCAGACACAAAAGTACACTTGGAAACCTAGTTTATTATAAATACTAAAACTATATTTATTACCGTAGTTAATCTACAAAAAAATAAGCGACAAACCGCACGGTCATTCTGCCAAGATCACCAGCCAAGGTCAGCAGACAGAGCGTCGCGCCAGCATCCACTGCCACCCCATGGGGTGCAGGGTCGGCCCCCCATGGGGTGCAGACCTCCCCATGGCTATGGGTAAGTTATGGTGCCCTTGGCATTTCACGCTCTGCACTGGGTCGTCGGCTGGTATTGATTGGGGTGCAGAAGGTGCAGTGAAGTTTTACGCGGATGAGGATTGATAAGAAGTTGGTAAAATGCTTTTCTTACGCATATAATATTTGTCAGATAACTTATTTAAAATTCAATTAAAGAAATGGCTTCTTAGTAAATGCTACTACTCTATGAATCAGTACTTTAATTACAGGGACTTAGAAGATTTTGAATATAACCATTGACATTGTTTTAATATTATTTTTCAATAATTAATTCATTTATTTTGTAATCAAGCAACCTGTAATAATATTTCATCTGTCAATTGTAAACTCATAAGTTAAAATATTTGCATGCCTAGGTAAAGTAGAATATACAGTGTGGAAATTAAACTCAGGCCCTGGAGGGAAACTACTTAAAATCCTTAAGCTAGCTCATTTTACTTAAAGGAGACATTCCTTTATTTTTAAAAAGAAACAAATCTGCATTAAAATATTTTTTTAAACTCGCTTGCTTCGCCCGGGACTCGAACCAACTAAAATTTAAAAAAATAAACACTCTTTATTTTATTATACTAATCGGTAGTATTAATATTCAGGATAAAGTTTCTCTAAAAAATATTTGGTTACTGTTCACTTTTAACAAGTAAAAGACACGTAACAGTTCTGTTATCTCTCCAACACAACACGATTAGATGGCCTGCAAGAAGTCCAGACCTGACGCCCATGGACTTCTTTTTATGGGGTCATGTAAAAAATGTTGTTTATGAAACTTGCTATGAAACCGTTCAAGAGCTAAGGATTGCGGTAGAAAATGTTATCAGGGGCATACACCACAACACTTTGCTGAAGGCTACAAGAAATGAATTTCAACGGCGACTAATGTTGTGTAGCCGGAACGACGGGGCTCATTTCGAACAATTTATCAGTTAAATAATTTAAGTGTTACAAAATTGATAGTAAAATAAAGTTGATGTTAGATTTAACGATTATTTTTATTTTTAAGACCAAATGTTTGTTACAGAAACTTTATCCTGAATATTAATACTACCGATTAGTATAATAAAATAAAGAGTGTTTATTTTTTTAAATTTTAGTTGGTTCGAGTCCCGGGCGAAGCAAGCGAGTTTAAAAAAATATTTTAATGCAGATTTGTTTCTTTTTAAAAATAAAGGAATGTCTCCTTTAAGTAAAATGAGCTAGCTTAAGGATTTTAAGTAGTTTCCCTCCAGGGCCTGAGTTTAATTTCCACACTGTATATGGACATTATTTTAATTTTAAGACCAACACTGATAGTTATATTCGTGCAAACAAACATCTTTAATCTTTATAAGCGACTACTACCTACGGGTCTATCGGATGCATTCTATACTAACATTATAAATGCGAACGTGTGTTTATTTGTTTGTCTACTGAAGTTACTTTATAGAATGCACAATTTAATAATTTTTTTTTTACACAAATAGCAGAGCAGTATGCTAGACCATTTTGAGGCAAATCATTTCGAAATACAACGTTGCTATGGTTTACTAAGCCTACTAGAAAGTTCGTTAATCCTTTTTCAAAAATAAAGAAGAATGAGCAGGCGTAATAAAACGCGATACGTTTTCCGTATCGCGTTTTATTATGGAATTTCTCTTAACTCTATGGAATTTCATTTCAATTTCATGGATTTTCATACACATTTCTCTCTCCCTTTCAACAGCCTATAATGGTCCACTGCTGAACGCAGGTCTCTTCCTGTTTTTTTTATCGGGTTTAATGCCCATAATCCCCAAGCTTTATTTGTTTTAATTTCCTGAAATATCAGTCGGTAGCTATGGTTATTTTCATAATAGGTCAGACGACAAAAGCTTTTAACTCCGAATCCGCCATTTATGATATCGGCCTCTTCGGTATCTGGAACAATAATAAAAAACATGTTAAAATCACACGTGAATTTACTTTAGTGATTTTGAAGATTCTGAAATTATGTTTTTCGTCGTAGGTGTAGTATAAAACTTAAAGCACTATGTATCTCTAGGGAGAAAATTCTATTCATAATCTCCGTGTGTTTTAAGACCCTCGCCGCGGGCCTAAAATGAAAGACTCGAAAAGACTTGGCTACTTTTTCGCCTAGATAAACAATGTCGTATTTTATTTTAGTGTTGTCTTAAGAAGACGCACACGCTATAATTTTTTTTTATTTTCAGCAATCATTGTCATATTTCAGCAAAATTCCAAAAAAAATCCTTTATACTCGTAGACCGAGAATCTAGGCGTACCGTATCTAAGTCCACGTTTTTATTACGTAATGCACTTAAATCTAGTCTACGTCGAGAATAGCCGCCGTGGCTGAAATTCGCTTAGGAGTTTATCAATCATCAATCAATAACTCAAACCTTTTTCATGAACCATTTTATCTATTGGTGAAAGCCGTTCCTCTTTAATTGTAATTCTTTCATAGGTGTGAAGAATTTTTAATGAGCGAAAAATGTTTTTGATCATTGTTTAATAGAAGCAAAGAGACCGTTTTCGATCAATGCTGTTGAAAAGATATGTTGAATTAATGTTAAAATAGCGCTGTTTAACCTGTAAGAGCCATTATCTCCTATTTTTCTCTTAAACTATCAATCGCAAGATTTTTTTAATATTTATCACCATATTCAATAGAAGTATACCCAGGGCACCTTTGGCTTATTTTTGGAAAAAAATGTCTTAATTAAAAGATAATCAGCAAAAATTTGATTTTGAGATTATGCCGCTCTGCTCAATCCCGCTCCTTTAAACGCGACGTCCTATGCCTCATCATCATCATCATCATCAGCCTATACCAGTCCACTGCTGGACATAGGCCTCCCCTAATGAGCGCCATAGCGCCCTGTCCTCAGCTTGTCGCATCCAGCATCTGCCAGCAGTCTTTCGCAAATCGTCATCCCACCTGATCGGAGGGCGACCTACACTACGTTTTCCGAGTCGCGGTCTCCACTCAAGAACACGTTTACCCCAGCGGTTGTCGGTTCTTCTTAAAATATGGCCAGCCCACTGCCACTTCAGCTTGTGCCCTATGCCTATCCCCACAAAATGGCATCATATACCTGCCTCTTAAGACAAAAGCTTTATTAAGTAATCCTACACACACGATGTGCATATTGTACATCACGGGGTCATTGTCCTCTTCTGTTGACCCAGTTTCATTGTACCCGGGAAACTGATATTGTCGATGGTCGATATTGTTGTACTAGGTAATGACAAACGAAGTGTTCCGCTTATTATATTATGTTGACAAAGTATAGTTTATTACGTACTGATGGTAAATGTTTGTGTGGCGTTGTGATAATGTTTGTTATAGCAAAAACTTTCGTAATTTGACGAATTCGAATTCGTACAGAAACTGTCAAATCAGAATGAAACTGTTTGTCAAATCAGAATGAAACTGTTTGTATTTGTAAATGTTTGAAAAAAATTATATATAATAAATAATGCTGGAGAAATCACACAGAAATATCTTGCCCCAAGCTAAGCAGAGCTTGTATTATGAGTATTGGATAAATTATTTGCATGATACAATCCAGTTAAATAGATATAAATTTTATTACACACAGAAAAACGACCAGAACACCAGAAACAAATATCTTCAGATTGTACAAACATTTGTCCTGCGGGAAACGAACCAGCAACCTACGTCGTAGGAGGACCTTCGCCCACCGCGTCACAGAGGTCATCAATGACAAAGTTAACAAACATGTTTTTCCCAAAGTAAAACAACCTAACCTAACAACCCAAAGCTTAACATCTAAACTTTCGTTTTATTAGTGTGAAGCTGTATTCGTTTAGACATAAAGCTGACAAGGATGTTACATCGCTAGAAAATACTGACAACATCTACAAACCACTCGGAAAATATTTGCCCTTCCACGAAACTCGTTCTGTTTTTACGAAAATTGTTACTCTTCAACGAAACAAAAATTACCTTTCAGTGTAACATACATTTTCGTTGAAGCGCTACGAATTTCGTTTACCTTTATAATATCCTGTTCATTTATACCCGCCTGGTACTTTGAGTGAGAAAAACGTTGTTCAATATGATCCATTTGGAATCAAAATACTTGTTCGGTACTTTAATCTTCTATGTATTTCTACTTTCCTGGTACTTTACGTGAGATAGTTAAAAAATCCTTCGGAAACAATGGTAATAAAGATTACTTGCACGAGAAGTGTGCGACCGACAGTACTTTTGAAGCTTTTCTGTTAGAAATCTCAAAATGGGACGAATCAGGAACGTTTTCAGCATAAAATTTGAGTTTCTTGACGCGTACCACTTGATCCGGACCAAAGTGGAATGAGTCAGGAATATATCGTTTTGTACACGCACTAAGAGTTCCGTAGAAGGGCTACTATTTATCTACGCTACTACGCTAACAATTTTCGTAGACGTGCTACGTGTTTCGTAGAGGTACTACGAAATTAATTGAACCACGATTTTTTTAAACGGTTTTTATATTCTAATATTCTTACCTAAATGTTAAATTTAAGGGCGACGACGTTTGTAGCGCTGTTGACGTGATGAACGTAGATGGCTGCGGGTTCGATTACTACCTCGGGACAAATATTTGTACAATCAGCAGATATTTGTTCCATGTCTGGCTGGGTTTTGTAAGGTTATAAGCCTTACAAAACCCAGCCAGACATTAAATACGTTAAGGCGCTGCGCAAAACGCAGACAATTTTGTGTCTTGTGTCAGATACAAGGTACCGATGAATATTTGATTCCAATAGAACCAGTATGAAATCATCCACTCCCTACGCATAAGTGTGTCCAGTTGCTCCCACTTAATATATTCTCCACTCATTAACGATCAAAAAGTATTTAGTGTCGGTAACTGGATACTAAAAGTCGTCAGTTGAAGACACAAGCAACATTAACACAAATTTCCTTACAATTGTACTGAGTTATTACTGTTATACTATTAAACTGAGAAATTAAAACGCCTGATGACTCTTTTCAAAGTCTGCTGTCAAAATATGGTCGCGGGAGGCTTGTGTGTAAGCCATACCAGAAACTCACGAGCATAAGTTTGTATGTGTGTGTTTGTGACTCCTTAACGTTCAATCAGCTAAACGGATTTGGATGAAATTTCATTTCAGAATAGCTCACATTGTAAAGTAACTCAAGCTAAGCGCATAAAGGTTTTTATCCCGGAAAATGCGATTTCCCCCATGGGAATGAATTTATTTACCGCGATTGTTCAATAAAAACTCATATATAATAGGTAGTATTGCTAAATTCTGTTTTATAGATTGGTACTTATTGGCTTAAAAATAAATGTGATTTTCGGCCCCTAACTGTTTGCTTTTGTACTACGTGTCATTTCCACAGCTGACTCGAGTATGGAGGTTTCCAATTAACCAACGCTATTGGCAGTGTTCTCGGAAGAACAAAGGTTTTGGATATGGTATCGTTAAATGCCATTTAGTTTTCAGTAAAGGCTGTAAAGATTGACTTTATTTACAAACAAAATAACAACTAAAACGTACAAAGAACAAAAAAAACACGAAATAAAATGAGCTACATGTTTACAAAAGTACTAATGATCAAATCTTTTGAAACTATCAGGGTTAATAACAGAGAAGTCATTTATAACGCGATATATTTACCATGATTTGATATTTGAGTTTTCCAATATTTCGGCACAGCTTCATGCGCCATGATGGTAACGTTCGTAGTTAAAGATAGAATGAGGGTAGATCGGTACGTCTGCTAATAAAACCAACTCGCAGTAACTTTACTTCTTCCTTGATCATGGCGCATGAAACTGTACCGAAATATTGGAAAACTCAAAAATCTAAAATGGATATATTTTATAGAGCTCATCGAAAATGATACAAATAAACTTGAACTGGCAGTTTTCCCAAGACTTTGACTGTATTACCCGGGTGTATGGCAATACTGATGTACGGCGCCAAAAACTTTCCAGCTCAGCGGGTCACGCGTCGCTTCCACCAGACGCTACACGTTTCAATCCTATTGATTTTCTTTATTTCAATCCCCTATAAATAGCTCATTTTATTCAGTGAAAACAGTGAATGAACAGCAAATTTAATCACTATTTTGGTGTTTGAATTTAAAAACACATTATTCGACCTCTATCTCAATATTGTACAAATTCTTTGCGCAAAAAGTACTCTATATAAACTCTTTGTGCAAACAAATCCTCGAAAGTTAATTGTCCGACATTTTTGACAAAGAGTTTAACATTAGAATAAAGCAAATTGTTAATTTTAGTAATTGTTCCAAAGTTATTGCGCATCATACTTTTCTTACCCTTCCTATTTTCTTTATTAATTAATGTCTATTTTCGCCTAAATATTTCTTTTTCTCGTAGTCATGGTATAAAGTTAAAGCAACTCTTGTAAAACGGATTTATATCAAGGGCCATGAATCACTAGCGTTACTCAGGATTCTAATACTTGTTTCTCATGATGAAACCATAAGTTCGTGATACAATCGTTAGAATCCTTCACTTGCTCGTGATTCATCTTTGTCCACTTATTGCTTCATATACTATTTATAGCATATCATAACTTTTTTCACTCCTTGTAGATATTATGCGGTATGTACAAACGGGAGCGCACGCTCGCACCCTTTTTATTGTCTCTCGTTATTTTTTATTGGAAATATGAGAGATGCGTAATGCCTACAAATGTTACAAACATCCTCGATCGATGACCTTTGTGACGTAAAGAGTGGTTCCCGGTGTTAAAAAATCTCTATAAATCCATTATGGATCTAACGATAGATCCACACCTTCCAAAGTGGATCTAATTACAAATAAATAAATATTAGTATTATAATATGGGTACTAGATAACTAATATACATAATACAATACAATACATAGATAGATATTTTTTTTTCTTGATAGAATCTAGATATCATCGATCTTCCGGGAATCAGCCGTCATCATAGCTCCAAAACGTAGGGACTCAATTAAATTTAGGTTATTTGTTTGCAAAGAGACTTAACCGAAAGTATTGTAGTTGAAAAAAAATTGGTGCAGCCGTTCAAAAGTGGATGTAATAAAAATTTATGGTACACAAGTATTTTGACATAGTTACAAAAAACCGAAATGTTACAACTAAACTGGCATGGTACCAACATTTTAGATTTCAGGTAAGTACCATAATAGAGTTATTTATAACCACCTTTTACCATAGCTCTAAATTTAGCATGCGTATTTTGTGGGTCAACCCATTAAGTATCAGATTTTATAACCAAGACCTGACTTTGGGAGCTCTAAAACGAGATAGCTCGTGTCACATTATTTTCAGGTTACTTGAATTTTTTATTCATGAAATTTTGTGTTCACAGTTATTTAAGTTTTGTTTTTAATGCGAAATTACATATTCTCGTTTCAGAATGTATGTTTTTTTATAATTACCAAAGTTTTCATTAATATACCTTACTAAAAGATTCTGTGCTATCTGTAGTGATTAGTAAAGGTGATCAGAGAAGATATACCTCCTGACTGGATATACTGAGATAATATACTCCAGACTACTTATAGTTTAGGAGTATATCTCTGCTTTTCTCTGTACATTTTAATCCCCTTTCCACGTCTTATCTTAAGAAGAAATTTCTATTTCTTTATTCTTCCCACAGTCTCTCTCTAAGGTCATCGTATACCTTGCTTCTTGCATCTCCAGGACAGAGAACATCTTTTTACAGAGACTTCTTCACTGCTCAAGCTGTCAGACTCTGGAACGATTTGCCAGTAGATATTAAGAAGGCTACATCACATCATGCTTTTAAAATGAAAGTATATAACTACTATTTAGTTGTCATGTCACGCTAAATTATGGACCATGTCCCTTAGAGTTACTAAATATAATAATTTTTTTGTATGTATTATTGTAATAGATTTATGTGTTTTTTATGTGTGTAAGTATTTAAAGTTTAAATTTATGTTTGTTGTAAAGCACCGCCATCCTTTATTTTTTCCCAATTGTTCTGGTTGCCTGGAAGTAATCGCTTTAAGCGATAAGGCCGCCAAATCCATTGCAGTTCTATTTTCTATGTTAAATTTAAAATTATAGTCTATTTTTTTCTAAATTGGTGATGAATAAAGTATTCTCTACCTATCTCTATATCTTCTGAATTAATTTGTCTACGCCTAAGCCTACATGATTCCTACTGTAAGAGATTATTAAGCTTATCCAAGCTTAATAATCTCTAGAATCTCTAGAATTGGGGCCTTGAATAAGCCGTTTTATTTCTCCAATTTCAGTTTTCATGGCATTCTATTGTATGTGAAAGTATTCCAAAAATGGCGTTTTTATGCTTAATTTTCAATTCAGAACGGGTTTAGTTTTACGTTTTCATTGGCTGTGTTTTATAGCAGTTTTTAGATTTTCTTTTGTTGCTGTAATTCTGGCTACAGAGTAAGGGTTAGTTATTATATTTAATTTTAGCTTTTTCCATTTGAGTTAGAAACCAATTTCTCACATTTTAAGGTAAACTTTTCTTACAATCTTTCCGGTATTCAATGTGGAAATTTCACCTATTGTTAAAAATTACACTATTGTTTTGTGTTATATTCATTAAACCTCAATTTTAGAAACGTTAAAATTTTCAATTGTTCCTTTTTAATTGTTACCATTTACGAATAGAAACAAGTACCTGCGATTAAAAATCCTGTTGAAATATAAAATATCTGTGTGTACCTCGACCTAGAATGCCGTTCGTGGAAATAACAAAGGAATATTTTACACAATTTCCAGAAATCCTAACATTTATTGGTATAAAACGTATAGGGGGAGAAAGAGAGTGAGTAAATCGTAACAACTCACAGGCCAAATCACTGAAACTAGAAAGCCGTAATTTAGAGAGAAACTTTTCGTATTTTAGTTTTCAAAAATAGATTTTGCTAAATAGAATAAAACTACTACAAAGGCTTAAGGCCTAAGCTTATAAAAAGTATCACAAACTGTGCGATGGATTTTTGAAACTTCTTTATAGGTGGCGCTAGTTTGGGTGGGGAATGCGCATTAAATCAGAATGGGTTGAATCAATCAATTTATTTATTGCATGAAATTCATGTTAAAAAAGTTGTTATATTATAATGGAATGTCACAATGTATTCTGCCCTATTGGGCGTGCAATGTCTTAAAATTTACAATAAATCACTGTTACAATTCTAAAATAAATAAAACAAAATTTACATACAAAAAAAGCATAATAATAATAATAATAAAGCAATCAATAGAACAAATGTGAAGCCTTGCTGAAGTTTTTAACGTTGCATTTTTCGTACAATCTATCTACGAGTTTTCCAAATGGGATAGAACTCCTTTAAAGTAAATGTCCAACGTTAATTTCAGTTCGAATCGTGCCCAAATTTATATACTTTCCTAGATCCTAGGCTTGTATTTTACGATGAGCTTGAGTACCAAGTAGCTTAAGGTAACAAAAGCTCACTGAAATCTTAGTACCTTTTTCCAATAATAAAGTTCAATTTCAGATATAATTTCCAATTTCTATCTAGCAGGTATTCTACCGATCATTTATCAACGGATCAAGCAAAAATGAATCTAAATCCCGCGATATCCGAATATATTAGAGCTCAATATTGATAGAAGGTTTTAATCTAAAAACCGATGATCTACAGCTTGTTGGATGAGCTACGTAGATAAAAGTGTGATTTTTATCGATTTATAGATGAATAGAAAACAACTTATTCTTGCTTGAGTCCATGTGTGTGTGTGTATGTAAGTGTGTATTTTATGTTAAGGCCCATACCCCACCCAAAGTGGCGCTGCCACCTAATTTATCTTATTATTCCGTTTAATAAAGGAATTTTCAAAAATCTATCTACCAGTTTGTGATACATATCATAAGCTTTTTTTTAATGCCTCTGTAATAGTTTTATTCTATTTAGTTTAGGCAGATATACGAAAATAGATTTTGGTGGCCACCAAGGGCAACTTCGTATCTCAAGTAATCGTAGTTCTCAATCGAATAATAACATAAAGTAGGTGGCGGCGCTAGTTTAGGTGGTGTGTTAAGGTTTTTAAAAGTATATAATTTGACGACCGATGTGGCGCGGTGGGCGAAGGTCTGCCTGCGACGCGGAAGGTTGCGGGTTCGATTCCCGCCTAGGGACAAATGTGTGTACGATCTGCAGACATTTGTTCAGGGTGTTCTGGTCGTTTTCTATATACAGTGTGGAAATTAAACTCAGGCCCTGGAGGGAAACTACTTAAAATCCTTAAGCTAGCTCATTTTACTTAAAGGAGACATTCCTTTATTTTTAAAAAGAAACAAATCTGCATTAAAATATTTTTTTAAACTCGCTTGCTTCGCCCGGGACTCGAACCAACTAAAATTTAAAAAAATAAACACTCTTTATTTTATTATACTAATCGGTAGTATTAATATTCAGGATAAAGTTTCTCTAACAAACATTTGGTCTTAAAAATAAAAATAATCGTTAAATCTAACATCAACTTTATTTTACTATCAATTTTGTAACACTTAAATTATTTAACTGATAAATTGTTCGAAATGAGCCCCGTCGTTCCGGCTACACAACATTAGTCGCCGTTGAAATTCATTTCTTGTAGCCTTCAGCAAAGTGTTGTGGTGTATGCCCCTGATAACATTTTCTACCGCAATCCTTAGCTCTTGAACGGTTTCATAGCAAGTTTCATAAACAACATTTTTTACATGACCCCATAAAAAGAAGTCCATGGGCGTCAGGTCTGGACTTCTTGCAGGCCATCTAATCGTGTTGTGTTGGAGAGATAACAGAACTGTTACGTGTCTTTTACTTGTTAAAAGTGAACAGTAACCAAATATTTTTTAGAGAAACTTTATCCTGAATATTAATACTACCGATTAGTATAATAAAATAAAGAGTGTTTATTTTTTTAAATTTTAGTTGGTTCGAGTCCCGGGCGAAGCAAGCGAGTTTAAAAAAATATTTTAATGCAGATTTGTTTCTTTTTAAAAATAAAGGAATGTCTCCTTTAAGTAAAATGAGCTAGCTTAAGGATTTTAAGTAGTTTCCCTCCAGGGCCTGAGTTTAATTTCCACACTGTATAATAAAAAAAATATCTATCTATGTAATGTATTGTATTATGTATATCAGTTATCTAGTACCCATAACACAAGCTCTGCTTAGCTTGGGGCTAGATAATGCTGTGTGAATTGTCCAGAATTATTATTATTATTATATTATGCCAGTAGTTAAAATAGACGGTTTTAAAACAAGTCATAGGTCATAAATGAATCACGAGCAAGTGAACTCTTCTTACGAGTGATATTTTTTACACCTTAGTATCTTAGTTGTTTTCTTTCCAATTTTAGATTATCTGTAGCAACACAAAAGCTATTTTAATTAGGTATTAAATTAACACATTTAAGAATATTTTTTCGGGTATTTATCGCGTACCTTTTGCTTTCTTTTCCCCAACGTTTCAACCGCGTTACAGCAATCGTGGTCACGGGGCGACTGATCGCTGTAACGCGGTTGAAACATTGGGGAAAAGAAAGCAAAAGGTACGCGATAAATACCCGATAAATAATTTTAAATAAATTAACACGTTCTTGTGTTAAAAAAAATGTGAATAATTTTACTATTTTTAGTTTTTAGATTCTAAAATAATTCAGTGCAAGGCACTTCGATTTGGAGATATCTGTTATATAACCGATGTCTGCAAATAGCCTCCAGTATCTTTTGGGAAAAATAAAAATAATTTGAAATATAAGTAAATTAATAAAAAAGAAACAAATAGAATAGCTGATGTAGCTGTTTTAGACTAGAAATCGCTTATTTTCTGTTTTATCCAGCTTTCTAAAGAACAATAACCGTTTTCTAAGTATTAAATAAAGTTTTTAAAGGGTCACTTCTATTGTTTTACCATCAATGATAAACGGATTGAAATAAATCAGAGGTATTAGTTATACCCATCCGACACGATGAAACGCGAATTCAGTTCATTTTAATTTTAGTTGAAGTACATTCTGGTGTCGAAAAATAGTTCACGGGAATATTGGGAACTGATTGCTAATCATTGTTTACTGGACGAAACAAAAATTAAAAATTATTTATCGCGTGTCTTTTGTTTTATTTTTCTCATCGTTTCAATCGTATTGGTATTGCATCGGGGAGGTTCGAAATAATATTATTAACGCACCTATAGATGAAATTGTCTATGAATAGCCGTGTGGTGCTCTTGCAGAATAGATTCCACCGAACTGCGATTCCTAACCCGCATGTCCAGTGAGGGGATTGTGAGCATTACCCCCCAAGAGATAAAACAATCAGGGAGAGGCCTGCGACCAGCTGTGGACCATTATAGGCTGTTGAGCTTGAGGAGATGGAATTAGGTTAGCTGGGGTAAACTCGTATTGTTGGATGGTGAACACGATACAGTAAACGTGTAGGTTTTCTAGTGTAGGACGCCATTCGGCATTATCACTTCAACCTTCACGACAATCCAGGAATGTGGTGCTTGAAACTGAAAGCTTATTTTACTTATCTGCGATCTGTTTTCCGCCCGAAAGCAATCTCCGCAAACGATCTCTTTCAAATTTTCATTAGTGAATGTACCTACTAGTCGGCTATCCATGCAAAATAAAAAGGACGTAATGAAAAAACATGCAGCTTACCTAGTGTAACACCAAAGTACTGGAAAAATATGTTTCATTGTCAAGTTTGTGAATTATATAATAAAATATTATCAAGTATAGATAACTTGTCATTGCGAGATTGCGGGTTCGATTCCCGCATTGGACAAATATTTGTACGATCTGCAGGTTCCAGGTGTTCTGGTCGTTTTCTATGTATAATAAAAAATATCGATTTATGTATTGTATTGTATTATGTATATCAGTTATCTAGTACCCATAACACAAGCTCTGCTTAGCTTGGGGCAAAGATAATGTTGTGTGAATTGTCCAGGACTGTTTATTTATTTATTTATTGCCGAAGTACCGTAAAGAAGTTCAATTAAGTGTTGCCACAGACTCATCATTATCATAATTGTCAAGTTGTAATTTATATTATGTATTATCCTTCTCTTTCTAAGATTAACTTTTTATGTTTAGTGTGTATTGTCAAAATATATATTGCTCTGTTCATTTAGCCTACATGACGTGTTACTTAATGGAGGAAATTATTTTCGTTTATGTATATCTTAAGTTTCGTAATTTTAAGTATAAAGTACTGTTTATTTCCCAAATAAAACAAAATAAAAATAAATAAAACGAGATGGCATAGGTACCTACAATTACCATACAGAGGTTATAACGAAGATAGAAAGATAAAATACTTTAATGCAAACATCAATCTAAAACAAACATAGACCCTGTTTGTTTTAGATTGATGTTTGCATACAACCTCAATTTTTTGTGAAAAGTATAAACTTAATGTAAAGATGAAAATATTTAGTAACAATTCCGCGCAAAACCTTCTTCGATAAGCTCTAACAAAATGTAATCAGCGTTATAGAAGAAAAAACCACACCAACTATAAAATGAAAAGAAATCTATCAAAGCAAGACGTCAACTAGTTTCGTCTCTCCACGAGACATCATCAGGACACCACAATACTCGACCTTGACATTGAGAGCTCTAAGCAAACGCCGGCAGGGTCCCACCAGAGATGTTACCACTCCGAGCTCCGCGCGCCGAGTGAAGCATTGCCTGCAAAACCTCCGCGCGCGGAGACACACATATCATATCACACAGTATCACATTGTGGTGTCCTTGGTGTGGTTTTTTCTTCTACAACGCTGATTACATTTTGTTAGAGCTTATCGAAGAAGGTTTTGTGCGGAATTGTTACTAAATATTTTCATCTTTACATTTTGCAATGGATTTCCGCAAAGTAACGCCTGAATCTATTTTTTATAAAAGTATAAACATTAGATTTTGCGTTTATAGGAGCTGGACAGAGCATTTTTGGAACGGTGCAAGTGCAAAAATGGAGTTTTTGCTTATTTCCAAAAATCTACACAACTAATGAAAAAACAATGAAGGTTCCAAGTAACTAGTAATCTACGAATTAAAACATAAGTCATTTCAATAGACCGCAGGGTTCCTAAGATCAAGACCAAATTCGGTGCAAAACAGAGCAATTTCATGATTTTTCTATAAAAAAAAATTATAAGCTTCCCTAAAAATAGCGATAATAATCTAAGTACTCTATAAAAACCAGAAATACACATAAACTTGCTGTGCCCACAACGAGGCTCCACAAAATTAGTGTATCTTTAAAGGGCAACGCTTCTACAACAAAACTCCTAGTGAGTTGCAAAATCTATTAGTAAATAAATTAAAACAGATTGTCAAAACCTTTCTGTGCAGAAAGGCTTTGACAAAATATCAGATCATCTAAAAGATAAAAAATGCTTGGGACGGGTTTTGCTCCAACTCGAAAAATAACAAATAACAGGCTAAAGGTTTCTTCGTCGCATCTTTACTTTAGTCTACATACCGAAGCGACCGAAATCAAAAATATCACTTTATTTCCGTGTCAATGTTTTATTTTAAGAATTTGACCTTTTCTAAGTGTACATTTTTGTATTTGTGGAAATAAAGACCTTTTGATTTGATTTGAAGGAACTAAAAAAAATTTTGAATTTTATGTAATTAGAATAAAGAAGAATAAAGAATAAAATAAGTTTATTACCTTAAACACTACATAATACAAATTAAACTAACAATTAAACGTAAAATAAATTAATATTAAGGCAATGGGAGTATATTCAGCTTTTTGCTACATACATTATTATAAGTAATGCATGTAGCGTTGTTTTTCAATATACTCTTCTCGGGTAGCTGGTCACCGAAAGTTTTAGGTGATAGCGAGATTTCAAACGAACAATAGTAAAATTAAATATATACGGAAACAATCAGATCTAGAGAACTAATTCGAGTTTTTAGTAACAAGAATCCCGTGAGTACTGGAATCTTGTCCTAGTTTGACAAGCAAACACGCTAGGTTTGCCTCTAATGAGAAAACCCCAGGTAGTAACAAAATTTTCATATTTCATATTTCGTTTATTGCATCATAATTATGCCAAAGAGGAGGATCCAGCTAGGTTGGGCAGCGTCTGGAAAACTATGTAGAGTCCTCTCGTCATCCATACCGCAATGCTTGAAAGCGAAAGTTTTCAATCAGTGCGTCCTACCCGTCATGACCTACGGAGCTGAGACGTGGTCACTCACGGTAGGGCTGGTCCAACAGTTTAAAGTCGCCCAGCGAGCTATGGAGAGAGCTATGCTCGGAGTTTCTCTGAAGGATAGGATTCGCAAAGAATACATCCGACAGAGAACTAAGGTTATCGACAAAGCTCAAAGGATTAGCAAGCTGAAGTGGCAGTGGGCTGGCCATATCTCGAGAAGAACCGACAACCGCTGGGGTAAACGTGTTCTTGAGTGGAGACCGCGACTCGGCAAACGTAGTGTAGGACGCCCTCCGACCAGGTGGGATGACGATTTGCGAAAGACTGCTGGCAGATGCTGGATGCGGCAAGCTGAAGACAGGGCGCTATAGCGCTCATTAGGGGAGGCCTATGTCCAGTAGTGGACTGATGTAGGCTGATGATGATGATCATAATTATACAGGTGTGGTAGGTAAATGAATATTTTACTATTCTAACACACTTAGTTGGTAGCTTGTAATTATGTAACTGGTCCGGTAGGAAAGGCAGAAGTGTAGTTTACATTATTTCACATTGATTAAAGTCTTATCGTCAAAAAATTCATAGAGCGTATAATTTTTTTTTATAAGAATATCCTTTATTGAAATTAATATCTTATGTATTCTTTAAATCTTCAGGTATCTTATTATAAGTCTTTGCCGCCATTTTATTAGGAGAACCTATTCTTGGCACTGTTTCAAATGCCTGCCATGAACACACGCCTAACCCAACTTCATTTAAAATTGGCTCAAAAAAGTCGGTGCATAAAATATTTTTAAATGGACATGCTTGAATAATACACGCATGCAAATATGGACGTTTGCATAATGCCTCCACTTTGGAGGTCGCTACTTTTTGCTGTTTTTGTCACAGTTGGAATAAAACGTTATGTAGCATGAAATTGTTGAATGAAATGGGTGTATTGTGGAATGGAGTCTCAGTTGTTTTTGTATGCATTTTCAGATTACACCGTGTTTTGTTTTTTTTTCGACGACCTCTGTGGCGCGGTGGTCGAAGGTCCGCTTGCGACGCAAGAGGTTGAGGGTTCGATTCCCGCCTTGGAATATTTGTACGATCCGCAGATATTTGTTCCGGATGCTCTGGTCCTTTTTTATAGGTATATAATAAAAAATATCTATCTATTTAATGTATTGTTTTATATCTATCAGTTATCTAGTACCCATGCCACAAGCTCTGCTTAACTTGGGGCTAGAGATAATGCTGTGTGAATTGTCATGCAATATTTATTATTTATATTATTTTTTGTCTGTGGTAACTAAACTAAACTGTTAGTTTTTTTCCTGGTCTACGTTTTTATAGAATAGATAACATTTTGTTATCGTTTTAGTCCATCTGTCGTCTGTTAGCTCGTTGAAGATAGATAGATAGATAAAGACTTTATTTGCAACTTCAGACACACACATACAAAATACAACAAATATACAGTACACTAGTGAAAACAAACAATAATAAAATATCTAAAGTTGACTACAAACAAAATAAAAATTTAACCTAGGTAACGTTTTTGTGTGCTGCAGTATTTCAAAAAGGCGGCTCAGTGTAATGTTTTGCTTAAGTAGCAAAAACAATGATTAATTCGTTTAGCCGTGTGGTGCCGGCATAGATCTTGCACCACCCCAACTCTTCTCGTGGGTGTCGTAAGAGGTGACTAAGGGCCATACACCGGGGGCCGGCAGCAGTGCCTCTTGCAGAATATATCTACCACTGAACTCCGATCCCAAACCCGCATGCCTAGCGTGGGGATTATGGAGAAAATAATCATTATAGGCTGTTTAGGTTGAGAGCAAGTTACAACCCAATCTGTTACGTGAATCTGAAGGTGACCAGCCTATTTCAGGTGAAATTAAATAAACTGTTAACCCTAATTTATTTTAAAATAAGGGCTGTACCATAGAGCCCTGTTAATGGCAGATAGATTGTCTCAAGGCGGCCCTAAAAGGAATATTAGTAGGATTTAAGGGAAGGGTCGCAAAAGGGTTATATTGAGGGCTATTCGTAATATTGTTTTGCATAATTAGATAGCTACTTACTAAGTGTTTCTGTATGTACAGAGAGCTTCCTGAGAAGCTTTGAAGAGCTTAATTTTTATTTTGTTTCATCGATAGGTAAACCCCTATTAAGTTTGAAATCAATTCCTTATTTTAATCCAGATACAACTACGTAGGTAGAATATTTTATAAGAAAGTTGACAAGTAGCTCTTTTTAAGATCAGCTAATTTTAAAGCAACAAAAAACTACACACTCAACTTTATGCTTAGCGTTTTTGTTGAACTTTTTTCCCTCATAAATTAAAATGTATAGTAGAAATGCTGATTAATTACAACACATCTAATTAAAAGTTGTATACCCGATTCATCATCACCTGTTCAGAAAATGTTTTCTAAGGTAAAAATGTAGTCGAAAACACATTTGTTGTTTTAATTATTAAAACGAGATGAAAGTTACCCCGCTATGCCATCTGAAATTCGGCTAGGAGGTCATAAAAAAGTAGATATTAATTGACATAGCATATCAGTGTTGCCATACAGCAGGTAATACAGTCATCGTCCTATATGGATGCTTGCAAAAAGGGGGTTTTCGATTTGCATTTTAAAAAGAAAAAAAAGTTTCAAACATCTCGATATGTGGCAGGGGGTGTCAACTGGAAATTAAGGTATGTCAATGTCAAATGAAAAGAAAACAACCTTACGTCAAAAGGGACTGATTTGGAAAGTTCAAAGTTTTCCTTTCATTTTACATTCACATACCGTATTTCCAGTTGACGCCCTGCCATCTATTGAGATGTTCGGAACCGCTCATAGTATTGATTTGAATCAGTAGATTTCCTGACTCCGGCCCGATATTATGAACTTTTGATACTAGTTAAATCACAGTAACACAAGTGTTCACCCGGCAGGATCTGTATTTAGACAAAAAACAAATACAAGCAAATAATAGAATTAAATTTAAATTAATCTCACAAAACTTTAAAAAAATCTTTTTAATGATGGGATTTGAAGTTGGTTTTACTTTTTTCAAAACAATCAAATAGTTTTATACAAAGAAAAATTGTCGAAGTATTTTATTTTCACTTCTTCTACGAATGGACCTAAAATTTAAGTAAAAATCTAATAACATTATACTTCTTACTGATAAATTTAGGTTTAGGTATCATTTTTCGCAGTCAAAAAGGGCAAAAACACATAGAATAGAGACCCATAATAAGTTCATCCGGCGTCTACAATTTTATGTTAGGTTGTCTATACCGGTAAATAATTTGAATACATTGTATTCAAATTATAGATCGGTATAGACAACCTAACATAAAATTGTAGACGGTAAATAATTTGAATACATTGTATTCAAATTATTTACCGGTATAGACAACCTAACATAAAATTGTAGACGCCGGATGAACTTATTATGGGTCTCTATTCTATGTGTTTTTGCCCTTTTTGACTGCGAAAAATGATACCTAAACCTAAATTTATCAGTAAGAAGTATAATGTTATTAGATTTTTACTTAAATTTTAGGTCCATTCGTAGAAGAAGTGAAAATAAAATACTTCGACAATTTTTCTTTGTATAAAACTATTTGATTGTTTTGAAAAAAGTAAAACCAACTTCAAATCCCACCATTAAAAAGATTTTTTTAAAGTTTTGTGAGATTAATTTAAATTTAATTCTATTATTTGCTTGTATTTGTTTTTTGTCTAAATACAGATCCTGCCGGGTGAACACTTGTATCTATCCAAAATAAGTAATATTTGAACCTTCGCTAATGAAATCACTTACAACATAAGTACACATCCTCATCCCTCCACTTACCCTCAAATTCCTGTATTTCCCTTCCTTTGAAGTAATGAATGATAGCCAATTTTTGCTTGTATGGTTAACAAGAGTTTGTGCCAACTTAATTCTTAATTTTACAGCCGCCTTTGGCCTTTAGCCGAATTTGGACGACCCAAACTCTTACCGTGGATGTCGTAAGAGGACTAAGGGACATACACCGGGGGACGGGCAGCAGCGCCTCCAGCAGAATAGATCTACCACCGAACTGCGATCTCCAACCCGCATGCTCAGCGTTTGGATTATGGATATTACCCCCATGACAAAAAAAAACGGGAAGGCCTGCGTCCAGCAGTGGATAAAATAGTTTCATGATGATGATAAGTCGTCTTTTACAGGTCGTCATCGAAATAAGCTGGATAATACGTAAACTCGTAAACAAAAATATATTGAAAAATTTATTTCACGGATTTAGACGCGAATTTGACGCAGTTCGGTTTCATACTGACCCAAAAGTCCTCACCGAACGAACAATGGGAAACTCTCATCCATCATAAAAAGGGCAGTTTCGCTTGTTTGTCCAGCCTCAAGGGACGACGTGGATATTGCTGTGTAACGGTAGCCAGGCAGTTGAGTGTTGACGTAAGGGGTAACCACACGGGCGGGGGCGAGGGGTAATAAATGACTAGCAGTTGCAGTGGCTTCGCACCCGTTGTTTAAGGTTAATTTCTATGCCATGAGAACCGATTTATGGGATAAAAACATGAATTATATCACTAAAGCGAAAGTATCTGTGTGTGTAAGCGAAATTCTGACCGTCTGTTATTATCGTTTTAATGAAATTTGGCAGAGAGGTAGGCGGTAGGTATCCCGTTGAATGACATAAGTATGCTTCTTTTTTATGTCAAAAAACGCAAGCATATAAGGAACATGCCGGTTTTGTAGAAAAGTAAGGATAAAATTAAATCATAAGAATATCAATCGGTTCCCCAAAAATAGCGATATACATAATTTTAATACAAAAATAAGAATAAACTCGCTTTGTCCACAACTAGGCTACACAAGATTAATGTATCTTTTAAAGGGTAATGTATACGCTTTTACAACAAAACTCCAAGTGAGTTGCAAAAATTATTAATAAATAAATTCAAACAATTTGTCAAACATATTCTATGTAAAAAGGCTTACTATAAAATATCAAATTATTTAAACGATAAAAAAGCTTGGTACGAGTTTTGCTCTAAGTCGAAAATTAACATTCTAACAAGGTAAATGTTTCTTGTCCGCTTCTTTATTTTACCAAAAAAGATGGAAGTGAACAAAAAAATAAAATTGATAACTTTATTTCCTAGTTTTACTTATTTTATCTGAGTTTTGTGACGTGTCCAAGAGTCCTGTAAAGTCTAAAGGAAATATAGCACTTTGAATTTTGAATTTGATTAGCCTATACTTACCTTAAATGTTATTTCGCTCGGCATGTAATATTTATTTTGTCGACACGCAAAAAAATTAATCAACTTAAAATAAGACAAGATCCTATTTAAACTTCCTTTTGTACATTTCCATCAAATATTAACGTTGATTGTGTAGGTTACCTTACCACCCGACGTCGTTGTTGCGAAGAATACCTCTCAAATTGAATTCTTACATGTTGGCGCTTCAGATTTCTAATATCCTGTTATACAATTGAAGGAGTTAACATAAAAAAAAATTATATAGAAGCAATTCGAGCCGTATAAGTAAATACTGTGATAGTTTTCAATGAGGTACAGATTTACAAACAGACTCGAAAACAAATCAAAATTAGGCCTAGCCTAGTGTAAGGTCATTGTTAATTATTCATTTATGTGTTGGACTTACTCATATAGGTGTATATAGAAGCTTTGTTTTCTACACTTACATGTAAATTAATAATTACGTACCTATAGGAATTATTAATTTATAATAAGCACCTACCTAAACTTGTCACCACTGAAGTCTAAAATATGAGTTATGTAATTCTTTGTTCATAAATGTGTATCCATACCGCAATGCTTGAAAACGAAAGTTTTCAAGCATTGCGTCCTACCCGTCATGACCTACGGAGCTGAGACGTGGACACTCACGGTAGGGCTGGTCCACCAGTTTAAAGTCGCACAGCGAGCTATGGAGAGAGCTATGCTCGGAGTTCCTCTGAAGAATAGGATTCGCAACGAATACATCCGACAGAGAACCAAGGTTACCGACATAGCTCAAAGGATTAGCAAGCTGAAATGGCAGTGGGCTGGCCATATTTCGAGAAGAACCGACAACCGCTGGGGTAAACGTGTTCTTAAGTGGAGACCGCGACTCGGAAAACGTAGTGTAGGACGCCCTCCTACCAGGTGGGATGACGATTTGCGAAAGACTGCTGGCAGATGCTGGATGCGGCAAGCTGAGGACAGGGCGCTATGGCGCTCATTAGCTGAGGCCTATGTCCAGCAGTGGACTGGTATAGGCTGATGATGATGATGATGATATGTGTATATTCATATTAATATGTACCTCAGATCACCTCAACAGCCTTTAATGGTCCATTGCTGGACGCAGGCCTCCCCCTGATTTTTTATGCCATGGGGGTAATGCCGATAATCCTCACGCTGGGCATACGGGTGGGGAATCATAGTTCGGTGGTAGATCTATTCTTCAAGAGGCGCTGCTGCCCGCCCCCCGGTGTATGTCCCTTAGTCGCCTCTTACGACACCTACGTGAAGAATTGGGGTGGTGCAAATTCAAAGCCGGTTATCTATGTACGAATCCTAAAATAAATAAAGCCTACTTATTCTTAAAAAGGCTAAAGTTTGTGTCGTTGTCAAGAAGTTTGGCATACGAGAACTCCAGAAGTACTGAACGGATCGGGCTGAAAATTTGCGAATATAAAAATTTTGACCTGGAATAAAATTATGTTACTTTTATCCCGGGTAAAAGGAGTGGGAAACTGCTGGAAAAAGCTAATCTATAATATAAAAATGAATCGCAAAATGTGTTGGTAAGCGCATAACTCAACAACGCCTGGACCAATTTGGCCAAATCTTTCTTTGTTGTGTTTGTTATTGTCAGGAGAAGGTTCTTATGAAAGAAAAAATTAAGAAAGTTTAAATTTCCACGGGGGCGAAGCCGCGGTTCGCAGCTAGTTAATAATAAAAACAATCAATCTAATTCCTCTAAGAAGACAATCCTCAAATTGGATCCTTAATTGCATATTTCAACTAAAAGGTTAAAAGCTCGGTCTACGCTTCGTTTTTTCCTTCTTGTCATCTTCTGAATAATAAAATACCAATATTTTTATTATAAATGATCTTTTCAGAGGATCAGACGCTCTGGGTTGCAAAAATTATGGGCATAAGTTCCGTTTTGTGATTGAAAAGGGGATTGTTCTCTTACGTGGGTAGCTAAGCTGTTAGTAAAGTTACGCGTCCATTGGATCGGAATCAAAGCGTAGGTACGCAGCGTATGCGGCGTCATGTCGTCGTGTCGGTTTAACAATTTGCCAATAGGTAGTTTTCGGAGGTTATTATTGAAATATAAAAATAATATTTAATTGTAAGTTATTTTTCTATGACGTCATCCTATGGTATTAGGTGAAAATTTTATTTTTGTCTATATTGCTAGCTACTCCATGGTGTAGGCTTACCAAGGTCCGCCTCAGTGGACGTGTATCTTTATACGGTAAGTAGGTAGATTACAGAGTTTCGTTGATAAAAAATGAAATAGAACCTTTATAATTCAGTTAGGATGTCGATCTACTTACTTGATTCTACATATTAATGGTAGATAGATAGATAGAAAACTCCTTATCCACACAAACACAAAATACAATACAAAAGGAAATACATGAAATAAAGGAAGTACAAAGGGCGGCCTTATCGCTTTGAGCGATCTC
This sequence comes from Eupithecia vulgata, assembly GCA_946478455.1. Taxonomy (NCBI): domain Eukaryota; kingdom Metazoa; phylum Arthropoda; class Insecta; order Lepidoptera; family Geometridae; genus Eupithecia; species Eupithecia vulgata. Next base: position 3,630,723 of record OX297881.1, read on the forward strand.
TTCCAGACAACGTTTGGATGGACTGGACATAAAAGAACAATATAGACGGTGACATTGGAGTATTACCTAATACCTAATAACTAACAATGTTGAATATGTTGAACGTAGTAGCTAAAATCTACACTAATATTATAAACAGGAAAGACTTGTATTTTTGTATGTAACGGATAAACTTAAAAACTACTGGACTGATTTCAAAAATTCTTTGACCATTGGAAAGCTTACTTTTCAGGGAGTGACAAAGATTATGTTTTATCCCGGAATTACCACGGGAACGGGAACTACGCGGGTGAAACCGCGAGGTGATGCTAGTATGAAATGAAGTCGACTTCCAACCTAAAAACAATATTAGAATCAGAGTTACGCACAAATGAACCTTGGTACAGTCTCATAAAGCTTGGAATAGATTGAACCTGTCACATACTAGCTCAGATAAACAAAGCAGATGCGATCGTCTTTTGTTTCCCGACTTCAAAAAGGAAGAAGATCCTCAGAAGATCTTCACCGGTATGATAGGTATTTTATGTGTGGTTAGTTGATAGGTACTCAATATTTTCGCCTTGGTATCCAATTTTGTAGGTGGTCCCAGAAACTATTATTTCTTTGAATATATTAATATGGAATTTTAAGTCGCTTTTTAATTTAGTTAAAGCACATCAAAAGCCCGCGTCATTCATTTCCTCGCGTCGTCGTCGTGTCTTTGGCGAAACGCATTCATTCCATTGAAAAAACGAAAAAAGATCGCACCAGCTATATATAATCGATCTAAGACTAACACCATCTTTGAGCCAACCACTAAATTCAACCTTAAAACCTTCGTATAAAGCTCTGAATTGATTGTACCTACCTGATTGATCCAACCAAAAACACCATCTCCGAACCAGGTACCTCCGAAATCCTAACGACCTTGGATCCTTAGCAATAGGGTTGAAATTGATTGGCTACCTGCTCCCGAATCTGGTCACGTATTGAGGAAATCTCAGCGTTTCTTCAGCTCGCAATAACGTGAACGTTATAACAATTCCCTTAGGATAAGTAGCTTTAGGAGGTTTTATATTAAGGGATACATATCCCTTAAATCATCATCATCAGCATATATAACACTGCTGGACATATGCCTCCCCTAATGAGCGCCATAGCCTCCTGTCTTTAGCTTGCCGCATCCCGCATCTGCCAGCAGTCTTTCGCAAATCGTCATTCCACCTGGTCGGAGGGTATCCTACACTATGTTTGCCGATCGCGGTCTCCACTCAAGAACACGTTTACCCCAGCGGTTGTCAGTTCTTCTTGAGATATGGCCAGCCCATTGCCACTTCAGCTTGCTAATCCTTAGAACTATGTCGATAACCTTGGTTCTCAATCTTATGTATTCGTTATGAATTCTATCATTCAGAGAAACTCCGAGCATAGCTCTCTACATAGCTCGCTGGGCGACTTTAAACTGGTGGACCAGCCCTACAGTGAGTGTCCACGTCTCAGCTCCGTAGGTCATGACGGGTAGGACGCACTGATTGAAAACTTTCGTTTTCAAGCATTGCGGTATGGATGATGAGAAGACTCGACGTAGTATCCCAAACGCTGTCCAGCCTAGCTGGATCCTCTTCTTGGCCTTCTTCTCTACTTTACTATACAAAGATAAATAAGTTACACTACGAAAGTAAAAGATATCTGTGTACTTTTGTTGCACAAAACTATAGCACTTACTTAGCTACAGCGACGACCTCTGTGGCGCGCTGGGCGAAGGTTCCACAGCGACGCAGGGGGTTGCGGGTTCGATTCCCGCCTTAGGAAAAATTATTGTGGGTAGTCACTGTGTACACACATATAATTTTTGCTCCTTGTTTATTTTAATTTAAAAATAAAATTAGGTAAATATCTGATGGTAATTGCAAGTGATTAATTAATCTATATCCTCCTACACCTGCTGGTGTAATAAATTCTCCTATCTACTCACCTGGAACCATCAAGGAAGTTGACATGGATCTCTATACCAAGCTGACAGCCAATATGGATGAATTAGCTGAAACATTCAAGGCCCGGATGCTCCAAGTGGAAGGCGAAATCAAGAAACTGTCTTCTCCAGCCTCACAGAGTAAGCCACCACACAAAGATATTGAGTCTCTGTATCAAGAGTTTAGTGACTTCAGAACACTTATTTGGAAGACCATGGCAACAATGCGGTCACAATTTGAATTGCTAACACTTGGTCTTGACCGCCAGGAGACTGCCTCTCGCCGTAAGGTCTTACTTTTCCATGGCATTCCAGAGGAAAATGAGACAGCGGCTTTGGATACGGTTATGAAGATGTTATCCGACCAATTTAAATTGCCAGATGTCCTGCCCGACACAATCTCGTCTTGCCACCGCCTAGGCAATAACACCAGTAAGCCAAGACCTATAATGGTTCGATTTTCAGACTTCAAACTACGTTCACTGGTATGGACTGCTAAAACTGCTCTGAAAGGCACTAATTTCACTGTCTCAGAGTTCCTAACTAAAACTAGACACGACGTTTTCATGACCGCACGTAAACACTTCGGTATCAGGCGTTGCTGGACATCTGAAGGTAAAATTATGATTTTATTGCCCGACAACAAGCGCCGCAAGTTGGAGTCAATGTCGGAGCTGAAGCCACTATTAGCCGAATACCCCGCGGCGGGGCTGTCACAGCCCAGCCGGGATATGGCCACGACGGCGGCGGCGGCGGCGCCAGGCCCTTCTGATAAAGCGAAGACATCCTCCGCAGCTGTAAATAAGACTGGCAAGGCCGAATCTAGACCCAGACGCGTGCAGAAGTGATGTCATTCGTCCTTTATTTCAGGTGACTCGTTCGACTGTTTCTCATAACTTGGCAGCATAATCTTTCGCATTTTCTTCAATATTGAGGCAGTCCAAAATATTTTCATGTACAAAAATGTCATTCCGCTATGATGATGATTCTTAGTTAATGGCAATATAAGTCTGGTTGGACTCTTTTCTGCCAGTGTCAAGTAATGGAAAATAATAGTAAAATATGAGTTAGCAAGTTATGAAGAATGTTGATATTTTCACCAGAGCCTAGTTCGTTATCTAGCAGGGTACACCACGTGCAGGTTAGGTTGGCTTGGGAGACAAGATCTTGGAGTCTCGGAATGTAATGTGGACGGCACGGATGACAGGACAAGTGACATTACAAGCAACCGGTGACACTGACATTGACATTTTAAAATTGAAGTGTTTTATAGTTCGTACGGTCATTCATTCATTTTTTTTTCTCATCTCTGCATGGATGAATAAGCCTATAATTTCTGTAATACTTACACTTGTTTCACTCTAGTTACATATTTTTTTAATTATAAGCCATAAATTCTAATTTAGATTAAACCACGTTTTCTAGCATAGTACTAAACCTTGGGCTTGCTTTGTTGTATTGTTATTTTCTGTTGTTTTTTTTTTTTTATGATGTAAGTTCTTGTTAACACTAGGTGTAGGTATTGTTTTAGTATAAGCGTTTGTTATTTCTACAGCAACACCAGCGGGTGCATTGGAGGAAGCAATGCACTACCTATTTTATTTGTATTTTTGTTCTCGAAGCAGGTTCCTTCTGTCCTGCTTACTAGTTTGTATTTATATATTCTTACGTAGTATACTTATCTTATTTTATATTATGGATCTGCTAAATATTGATTTTAAGTATTTTTCTTGCTCCTCGGCCAGCTCTTCAGACGACGAGTACGCTAGTGCTCTCAGTGATGACACTGACGACTCATGCGCGGGCTCCCTACATTTGCGTGACAAAATAGCTCATAAATTTAATGGGCTCCAAAAAAATCTAAATATTATTCACATTAACGCTCAAAGCATCCCTGCCCATTTTTCAGATATGCTTTCTTCTTTTGATTATAAAACAGTTGATGCCATTCTCATATCGGAATCTTTTTTAAAACCTCCCTACCTTCGATCCAATATCCGCTTCCAGGTTTCATTCTTATCAGAAATGATCGCATAGGCAAAGGCTGTGGTGGTGTTGCCATTTACCTTCGAGCAGATATCCCCTATAAGATTGTCGATCAATCTCCTGGGCAATATACTGGATTTGCTGAACACCTCTTCATAGAAATTATTATTAATCACAGTACTATCTTGCTTGGGGTGTATTATCCACCTTCACTTCATGTTAATTACTTCTCCTCTTTTGAATTGAAGCTCGAAGCTCTTTCTCCCATCTATGACCATACTATTATTCTCGGGGACTTCAACACTTGCCTGTTAAAAAAAGACTCTCGTGCTCATAAACTACAATCTATTGTTTCCTCTATCAACATGCACATCCTTCCCCTTTCTGCTACGCATCACACTCCTAACTGTTCTCCTTCTCTATTAGACCTAATCTTAGTCTCAGATGTTGATCGTGTGGCTACTCATGGACAAATTACTGCTTCTTTTTCTTACCATGATCTGGTTTACCTTTCCTATAAAGTTCGCCCCCCAAAACGCAAGCCTAAAATCCTTCTCCTTCGCAGCTATAAAAATATTGATTGCGAAAGCCTGAAATTAGATGCCTCTAATATCGACTGGTCACCAGTAATTGATGGGGGTTCAACTGATGAGATGGTGGCGAACTTTAACAAAATCGTCATTGATTTGTTCGATATCCACGCACCACTCAAACGCGTTAAGGTCAAGCATCTACCAGCTCCTTGGTTAACAGAAAGCATCAAAAAAGTTATGGCGAAGCGCGACAGGGCGAAACGTTTGTTTAAAAAATATTGCACTGATTCTACCTTATTGTCGTACAAAAGGCTCCGCAATCGTTGCAGCAGAATGTGTAGGGATGCTAAGAGACTTCATATTAGTAATTGTCTCAAAGATGCAAATCCTCCCCAGATGTGGAAATTCCTTAAATCATTGGGATTGGGTGGAAAGCCCAGTAATCCACTTGGTTCGCTTGACCTAAATGCTATCAATTGTCACTTTTCCAAATCTCCGTTGAGTCTTGATAGTAATGTCAGGCAAGCGACTCTGAGTCTACTGGCTCGTAAACCTAAGCCTATGTGCAGTCCCTTTACGTTAGCGGCAGTTACTGAGCAGGACATCAAGAAAATCCTTTCTACAATCACCACAAAAGCTGTAGGCACTGATGAAATAAATATTCAAATGCTACTTCTTATCTCTGATGAACTCTTACCCGCTATCACTTTCATTATCAATAACTCACTTAAAACTAGTGTCTTTCCTACTGCTTGGAAATCGGCCTTCGTCATTCCACTTCCCAAGACTTCTAATCCTACATCAGTTTCCGAATTTCGGCCTATCTCGATCTTACCTGTCCTTTCCAAAATATTAGAGAAAGTAGTCCAAAAACAGCTGTCTGATTACCTCTATATGAATCGTCTTCTCAGTCCGCTCCAATCAGGTTTTCGTTCTGGCCACAGTACTGCGGGAGCGTTGATAAAGATCTCAGATGACATCCGATGGGCCATGGATAACAGACTTTTTACATGCTTAATACTGTTAGACTTCAGCAGCGCCTTTAATTCAGTTGACCATGACATACTTCTTTCCATTCTCTCCTCCCATAATATCTCCTCCTCAGCAATTGAATGGTTCAAATCTTATTTGTCTGGACGCTCGCAGTGTGTTCGCACAGATGAGCTCAGCTCTGATTGGTGTAACATCACTGCGGGCGTTCCACAAGGTGGTGTCCTGTCTCCCTTACTTTTCTCTGTATTTATAGACGCCATTACCTATAACATCACGTCCCATTACCATCTGTATGCAGATGACCTGCAAATATATACTCACTTCGGTTCAGGCGAAATTTCAGAAGGCATTAACCAAATTAATAAAGACCTCACCAAAATTAATGAATGGGCAAACACTTTCGGACTCTTAGTTAATCCCTCCAAATCTCAAGCAATCGTGTTTGGTTCTCACTATATGCTAAACAACTTTTCCCTGACCTCCTTTCCCCCTGTGATGTTTGTTAATGAACCTATCCCGTACTCGGAAAAAGTTAAAAATTGAAGGGTGTTATCTTTGACAACCGATTATCTTGGTCCACTCACATCAACGACATCAGCAGAAAAGTTAACTTCTCCTTTCAGTCCCTTAAACGTCTACAAAATTTTCTACCTCTTCAGACCAAAATCACACTTGCCCAATCTCTGCTTCTTCCCATCCTAGACTACGCAGATGTGTCTTATTTAGACGTATCGGAGGAGCTTTTGAATAAACTAGAGCGCCTTCAAAACCTGTGCATCCGGTTTATTTACGGGCTGCGCAAGTTCGACCATGTATCACAGTTCCGATCCCAGCTAAAATGGCTACCCATACGTCGTCGCCGGGATCTCCATATCTTGTCTTTCCTTTATTTTGTCCTTTTTAATCCTCTCTCCCCTTCTTATCTTCGTGATCGCTTCGAGTTTCTTGTCCCCCGTGGCAAGCCCTGTAGAAGTTTAATATCCCATCGTCTGAGAACCACAAAGCATAGAACCAGCCGCTATCATGATTCGTTCGGATTCACCGTGATGGCGCCCAGACTCTGGAATGCCCTTCCCTACTCAATCCAAGCCAGTCCTTCACTTAGCGTATTTAAATCTAAGGTAAAAGAGCATTATCTCTCTCTTTAGTCATAGCAGATATATATATATATATTTATGTATATTTATATATTTATGTATGTATAGGTATAATATTCATATAATACACATTGATGTAGACTTTATTTATTTATGTATTTTACTTTGTATATTCTTTGCTTTACTTATTTAAATTTTTTTCTATTCGACCTTTTTTTTTCTAACTTGTATGTACACTTTACTATTCACGCGCATTGCACAAACTCTCTTAATACCCCTAGGTTTGCTGTAAGAAAACTCTGTTAGGGTTAAGCTCGCCTTTGTATATAAATTTTCGTTGTTATATTTTTATGTTTGTATTTTTGTGTACAATAAAGAATTTAAGAAAAATGTACGATCTGCAGATATTTGTTCCGGGTGTTCTGGTCGTTTTCTATGTGTAAGAAAAAATATCCATTTATGTGTAATATTATGTATATTATTTATTGGCATTATTTCTATGTTATTTATTATTATTAGTTTTTTTATTTATTTATTTATTTTTATGATGAGAATTAACATGACACCTGGCTGCACATTGTGATAGATATTTTAAATTATGTTAGTGAAACGAGGAAGTGAAGACACTCTGGGTTTGTATTCACTTCATCTTTTGGTTCGGGCGAGTTGTCCACTAAGCTTTTCAGAAAATCACAACTCGCCCGCATGTCAGTTTTAAGCCGGGCGAGATATCTTATTACCTTTTTACCCATCTAATCTTGTGACTTTATTTACCAAATCTAGAGTAGGTATTAGGGTACCTACTCTAGATTTCTGGGCTCTACTTCCAACCTTGACTAGGGTCAACGTTGGAAGTACTCCTACGGCCTCTTGATGAGATGGATAGCCCACTGTCATCAGCTTGCTGTATCCAGCATCTATCTGCAATCATTCACAGATCATCATCTCTCCTAGCCACAGGGCATGCTACACTACGTTTGCCGATGATAATGTTGTCTGTTAGTAAATACTTAGTTCAATTCAAGCTGTGATTTAATCAAGTTTCGAAACGTGACGCTTTAGGACATAATAATAATAATAAATAATGCTGGACAATTCACACAGCATTATCTAGCCCTAAGCTAAGCAGAGCTTGTGTTATGGGTACTAGATAACTGATATACATAATATAATACAATACGTAGATAGATATTTTTTATTATAAATAGAAAACGACCAGAACACCCTGATCAAATGTCTGCAGATCGTACACACATTTGTCCCGAGGCGGGAATCGAACCCACAACCTTCTGCTTCGCAGGCAGACCTTCGCCCACCGCGCCACATCGGTCGTCATACTGGCATGTTATTGATTTTATATTGGTAAGTGTCCTCTATTCAAATATAAACCTACCCTTTCATTGTGAGCCGCGATTTTTAGGCTTACTACATCAAAAGGAAAAAATAAATCTTTATAGGATCACTTTGTTGTCCGTCTGGCTGTCCGTCTGTCAACCCTCTTTTCTCAGAAACGCGTGTAGGTATCGAGTTGAAATTCACATCATTATACTCAGGTTCGTGACCTCTTGGAGCCGCAATATTAATCTAACTTCTAAGTCAACGCAATTAAGACTTACAGCTGTTTATGGCCAATTTTTTTTTATTTTCCAAAACACTTACATGCACACAAAACATATAGGGTCCTTCCCGTTGACTTCAATCATGAAATTTAGCAAGAAGTGAAATTTAGCAAGAAGCAAGGCTTTATAGCACAAGTAAAGGAAACAATCTAAAAGCCGTTATTTAAAAAAAAATTGATTAATTACTTACGAAACTTCTACTAACCAACAATAAAAAACAAATAAGGCGCTTATCAGGGGGAATATATTATATCCGAATATACCAAATAAAATGATCCTGGGTATGTCTGACCACCCATAGACACGTCAATCTAAATAATACATTTATAGAATTTGATAATGATTTTAAAAAAATCAGCAACATTATTATGTGTAACTTTTATAATTAAGTCACAAAAAGTATTTTTTGACACGAGGGGATAAAAATAGTAACAGCGCGGGGCACAGCAAGTTTACAATAACTCGCGTTGAAAATAGGAAAAATCATAAATTAAGTAACAAAATAGCGTGTTTACTGTATTTAAGAAACTAGAAATAACAACGATGGTGTTCAATTTTCTTTGAAGTGGCCTTTAATCCTCAAGGTTAACCCTAATCACTTACCTGAAACCGGTTATTTTCGTTGCCTAATGTAAAGTCAATCTATATGTAGCAAGTAGTCACGACCTTGCAGGTCGAGTCGTGACCTCGTAAGAATTAATTCTTACTTTACTTTGTGGCACACATTAAAACTAATAATATACCTAAATGCAATAGGTATAGTATAATGCAATAAACATTCTAAACTTAGGAATGCCAATCTTTTGGCAAAATACCGAATTAAGAATTAAAACCGGTCCCCTTTGTCAGACCAGAAATAATCAAATTGTGTTTTGAATTAACATTTAAAACGTGGGTCAATTCAAAACCCAATTTGATTATTTCTAGACTAAAACTCTACTAAAACTTACCTACATATCACGAAACTAAATAAATTTCATTTAGTCAAAAGGTAGTGAGACACGTAAAATGTTAGACTGACTACGAAATAGGAAGAGGTTATATTTTCTCGGCAATAGGGTTTTTTCTTTTTATCTATGTTTTCGTTTTCTCCGTTGTATATGGATTGATCTATGTATTATATGTATATTCATCAATTTTGCCGCCTTCACGATTGTTGTTGTTCCGGTTTAGATGACTCTTTTGCAGTTTTTTATAGTATGGACTACATACATCGTTTGTTATTCCTTCAATAAATAAATAACTAAAAAATCCTCTACCGCTCTTACTGTGAACTTAAAACACCTTTTTGCGTTGACTTTATCCATGATTTCTTTACCTTCTTAAATTGGGTAAGACAGACACCTGTACCTATGTTTTATTCAACAACAGAAAAGGTAGAAAATACACTTGTGAAGCAAATTACAGTTGACAAGACAGCGGTTGCGTTGCCAAAATTACCCTTCTCATTCCCAGCCTTTCTGTAGTGTTTTAGGATTATTCCCATCGTCACACGTGAGATGTATATTTGGGTGTGTATATTTGGGTAGCCCCCTTATAAAGTATATATTACAATTGAATGTCATAAAATAAAATAAAATAAAATGTCCAGCGCCTCCTTCTCAAAAAACTTTAATAAATTCAACGCTCATGGCAACCCAGCGCTGGATTACCGTTAACTTGACCTGGCAACACCTGAAATGTTCAAAAGTGCGCTATAACTCGGCTACTGTTCAATAAATTACGAATTACGAGCTCCGGATCAGCCGAGGCCTCTTTTATGACAATTTAGGAGGTTTGTGTGAAGAGCAGAAGCGCTTGTGATTTAGAAATTGAACCCTAACAACGGATTTTTGTAATAATTTTTAAAGTTTCGTGTTCGGTGACGAAACTCTGGTCTCGCACTGTCAGTCCTTTTTTCCCTCTTGAATATCTCAGCAACTTAGTACCGCAGCTATTTACTTCAAATTTAAAATTATATCGACTTTCCGCGCATCTTTGAATGAAAACAAATAAAAAAAATCTGTAGGTGCAAATTGTGACTTATGAAAAGGTTTGTATAATACATTTCAAAAGTAGAACTAGTAGATTATGCTAGTAGAACTAGTAGACTAAACTAGCAGAACAAGTAGATTATTGTTTATATCGGTATGGACCCAGCCCACCGACAAACCCTGATGGCTTTATTCCTCGTCAGCATGACTTCTTCGTCTGCATGTTGACATCTTTCAAGTTCATTTAAGTAACTAGGTACCACTATCGCTGGTCTACAATATTTATTCACACTGTAATGTAACAATACTAAGAGTAGCACTGTTGCCACAGATGAAATAATATTACTTGCTGTCGCCTCCATAATTCGGCGTTTTATCGATACGTCTTTTTGCAATGATGCTCTCGATATGTTTTATAGTCCATTGTGATACAACGTCATATAATTTCAAGTGATTTAAAGGTCAAGCGAGGGTCTAGACCTGATAAAAAACATGGCTACCTCTTCTGACTTGTACTAAAGGCAGTAATTTGTCACATAAAACAATGATAATATTCGGTTGTTCAGTAACGGGCCATTTAAGTTCCAAGGACTGGAATTTTATGACCTTTTTGTATTTGAGGGGTTTTAAAATTTTCAAGGCTATCGTAAAACCCAGGTTTCCAAAAGTTATTAATATTTGACAAACTAAAATTGACAAATACACACGCAGTTCGCAGTTCGTTATTAACGTAGATGGCAAAAACGCACCCAAAGGGGAAACACGACCCCCTCCCCTGTCTCTTTTGGGTACGTTTTTTATGCCTAGCCCAAAAAGGAAATTCTATACAGACGACCTCAGTGGCGCAGCGGGCGAGAGTCTGCCTGCGACGCAAGAGGTTGCGGGTTCGATCCCCGCCGCGGAACAAATTTGTGTACGATCTGCAGAAATTTGTTCCGTTGGTCTGGGTGTTTTCTATGTATAATAAAAAATATCTATCTATGTAATGTATAATATTACGTATATCAGTTATCTAGTACCCATAACACAAGCTCTGCTTACCTTGGGGCTAGATAATGCTGTGTGAATTGTCCAGCATTATTTATTTATTTATTTATTTATACAAAAGTCTAGAAATCCCCTTGCAGTGGAAAATAGCAGGGGATTATTGACATAACAACACATGATACATAGTCCTATTTAGAAAATAAATATATTTTATTTTTCTTTCTTCTTATTCTTACATGTTTTCGTTGTTTTCGGTTGATATCATAATCACTCCTAATGGAAAGCGCCATAATAATCTTTTTATTTAAATCAGGAGGTGGCCTGCCTCCAGAAGAAGAAAAAAGAAGAAAATATTTTTATTTGCCTTAAAAACTACACAACACAATAACTAAACTAAATGAATCCTATACTTAGTCTACATCTTTTTTGTGCGTAGCAGTTTCTAGTGCAAATATGGCCCACACTCAGCATTGTGCTGGGTAGACCAGGTGTGTCTACCCAGCGCTGGTTTTCAGTGTAGGCCAAAAAGCAGGTCACGTCCAGCAGTGGACCATCATAGGTTGTTGAGGAATGAGGGAAATAGCTAATCATTAGTAAAGGTACCGGAGCTGATTATACCTAGGTACCTACTGACGTCGCCATAAAAATGTACTTAAGCTAATTCATCGCGTTGTTTTGATTAAAGTACTTAGCTAAAATAATGCTCAAATTCTTAGAACTTTAAAAACTTTGGATAATTTTAATAAATCAAAATTTTGTGTTGAAATAAAACACGAGTCCAAGAAACTTTTGACCTTTACTGGCCTTCGGAATTTTAGAAATATTATACCGCAGAATGTTGGTAAAGCCAAAAAAGTTTGTTTGTTATAAATTTCGAATTTAAAAACAAGAAGATGAGAAAGTTGCAGAATTAAAAGTTTCCAATATATTTTACGCAAATTTGAAAAACTATCGCTTAAAGAAAGTAGGTACCTATTTCATATTTTAAAAAGGACCAGCCAAAGAGGCATTTACTCGGTTAAAATTTATCTATTAACTAAATTTTGAGGATACCTATTGTCCAGTAGTGGACTAATATAATAGGCTGATGTTGATTCACCTGGTAGTAGGTACACTTCTTGACTTCTAATAATCATCATGGAAAAGATGGGAAGAGGAACGTGGCAGGAATACATTAAATACCTATCAAGATCCTGTTTTCTACACTAATAAAATAATAAATTTCGACACTAATATTGTAAAGATGAAAGATTTGTATTTACCGAATAAACTTAAAAACTAGTGGACTGATTTCAAAAATTCTTTTGCCCTTAAAAAGCTACATTATCACTGAGTAACATAGGCTACGTACAGAAATACAGATTTTATTCATTACTCCTAGTAAAATGTCATAAAAAAATTTATAGGTACATTAATCAATAATAATTTATATAAAAATACAAGTTATAATAAGGTACAAGGTATAAAATGTATCCTTACGAAGCTGCCGAGAGCAAATTATCAGTGACTCCGTAAGTACGTATAATTCTTTTGTTTTTGTGTATTTTACGTTTCATGTTTAATAAGTACTTAGAGTTAGATTTCATAGGTACAGTCAGCGTCCAATTAATATGAGCGTCTAGAGTATTCAAAATGATCAGAAACACATAAAAACTATTTAATATACGCAGGTCAAATCATCATTATAAGTGTAAGCATTCAAGGTGTTCAAAATATCTTCCTCTACTCATTGTTTCATATTTATGTGAGCAAGGGTGTTCAAAATTATCTAAGCAAAAAAAGCTCTCAAAGTTGTCTGAAAATCAACCGGCTGTCTTATATCTTGAACCATGGGCTGGTAAACTACAGCACTGGGTAAAGCCGATGATTTCCCTGAGGCATATCCATCCATCTGCAAATCGACTGCATTTACTTAGGTACGAAAAAACATTACAATGGGAACCAATACTTTTCTGTCTGGCTTGTATTGGCTCTTTAATCTATGTTTTTTGTTTGAGTGATTTATTTGACCTTAGAAACTTTTATGTCGGCATACCTAACTCGCGTAAAGAATGGGGCTATGGACGTCCCGCCGAGCGATTTTGGTAAAATCTCCCATTCAATTTATCTCCATCCGGAGAGACTGGGTGTAAGCTATTTCGGTTTCTATCACTTAAGTTCCAAAAATAAGTACATACAACTTTCGACACATTGTCGACGAAGCCGTCAATATCACAAATGTCAAACATTATCACAAATTTCAAACTCAATTGTAATGTTTTTATTTTTACTTTTAAGTTACTGAACGTTAAACTTCATAGGTAAACACAATAAAGTCACAGAAAAAACAAAGTCAGTGAGTAACATTCATACGGTAGGTCAGTATAAATGTTACTCACACTTGACTTTGTTTTGCTGGTCTAAGTTTCCTACTGAAATGAGTTATCTGTTTGTCAATTTTAAATCGAGCAAGTGTGAGTAATCTAACAATTGACTTTTACTGTGCTTTTACTAATGTTAAATCTTCGACATCGACGTTAAAAATTACGTCGTCGATTGACCCTATCCCGTCAGTAAATTGAATGCATTTTTAGTACCATATTGGCAACCGAAATCGTTTTTGACGATTCTCCCCGGATGGCCCATTCAATGGGAATGGGATATTTTACTGTAATCACTCGGCCGCTCAGCAGTGTGATTACGGTGAAATATTGGTACTAAAAATACATACAACTTTCTGGCGGGATAGAGCCGATCGACGACGGAATTTTTAACGTCAACGTCAAGATCTAACCTTCATTAAAGTCAATTGTTAGATTACTTTTTCGTTGATGTTGACTTACACTTGACCATTTTTGCACGATTTTAGCAATTCTGACAAAAAAAGTTTTTTTTAGTAGTGATAATCACACTTTCATCAGTTATCTAGTACCCATAACACAAGCTCTGCTTAGCTTGGGGCTAGATAATGTTGTGTGAATAGTCCAGCATTATTTGTTCATTTATTTATATTTAAATTTATTACTTTTCCAAAATATTTCAAAAAGTATGAAATTAGAAATTTTTATTGTAATTGAAAATTTGAAATTGGTACCTCTTTTACAAACATGAACATGTGAGTCTCTTTTGAAATTTCAACGTCACAATTTGTACTAAAAATTTTACGTTTTTCTTTATACCAGGAATAAATGTATTATTGTTTCAAATTTCAAGTTAATAGCTGCAGTAGTTACTGAGATATTCAAGAAAGAAGGGTTTCGAAGCTGATCTGGAAACCTTAACAAGACATCGTTTTGCTTTTGTTAATCACCTTACCTTCATTTATTTAGACAAAGAACTTCTTTGAGCCAAAATATAAAAGAAACTAAGTATTGACATTTATAAGGTAGGACTATTGTTGACCTTTATGTCTATGATCAGAAAGTTCGATTTGCTTGCGCAACTGTAAAGGACTGATGTTCGATACCTATTATCTATCGGCTTAATTATCCTGTATCAATCACAAAGAACGTTAAGCTTTGAAATAAATAAATGGGTAGTCTTTTGGTGTATTCTCAGGTTATAAATAAGTAAACCGGACTTTTGAGTCGCTTTAAGACTCAGTAGTTCAGTTGCCTAAAGCCCAACGTAGACCGGGACGGGATCGCAAGAGATTGATTTGTGTATGTATGGATATAAAGAATTCTTCAATTTATTATTTAATTTTGTGTGTACTGTCCAACATTGTTTATTTGTTTTTCAGTAAACCCATTTTATTATAGTGGAGGAATCTCCTCAATACCGTTATTTCGTAAGGGACAAAATAACGGTTAATCCGGACTCCTAACCGGCTAAACCCACCACTGGGTTTTCAGCTCTGCACCGGTTAGCCGGACCTACTAATACGCTGCGAATTTTTCCGCGGAAAATTTTTAAGCGGGTTTTGAGCAAACCCATACGCTAACATCTATGTTTTAATGATGATTACTATGGAAAGATTCATGATACACATAATAAAACTGCTATCCTGCCTCTGTAATAATAACAATAATAAAATTTATTATAAAAAATATCTATCTGTGTATAGTGTTATATTATGTATATCAGTTATCTATAGTACCCAGAACACAAGCTCTGCTTAGCTTGGGGCTTGATAATGCTGTGTGAATTGTCCAGCATTATTTATTTATTAATTTAATTTTTCTTTCTGCCGACTCTTACGACATTCACGGACCTAGGATTTTTTTGACGAATCGAATCCTAAGCTGGTTGTTTGTTACCTTTAAACTCCCATACAAATATACGTTCCGGATAATTTGGTAACTACGTCAATTTTTGCATAAATTATTAGTTATGAAAGGAATTTGATTGCAGCGTTTCAGTTTTTCAAATTACAATAAGTAATAAAATCGCTTGATAATATTTTTGATTACGTATTTTGATTTGAAATATTTGGTACTAGCTGTTGCCCACAGCACGCGTTGTTTAAGGTTATTTATATCCCATGGGAACTGATTTATGGAATAAAAAGTAGCCTGTTACTTTTTATCCTTTCAGCTAACTCTATGCCAAAAATCAAGTCCGTTTCAGTTTAAAGAATTTTATTTTCTTAAAAGAACAGAGTTCAATTAAATGAGATTGTATTTACAACTCTATTTACATTATTCTTAAGCTTAACAAACGGTACGAATTATTACTACACTAAAAATATATATTTTAAGCTAAAACTTAACTTTCTAGCTAACGACCTATGTATTATAATATGATAATATAATATATGTATTATAGTAATTAATTAATATACATATATAACACTATCATTATAATACAATATTATAATGCAATAACTAAGCAACCAATCTGCTAAACAAACGGTACGAATTATTACTACACTAAAAATATATATATTTTAAGCTGTTCAAGCTGCTGTCCAATTTTAAAGTAATTAATTAATATACATATATATAACACTGTCATTATAATACATAGGTCGTTAGCTAGAAAGTTAAGTTTTAGCTTAAAATATTTTTTTTAGTGTAGTAATAATTCGTACCGTTTGTTTAGCAGATTGGTTGCTTAGTTATTGCGTGAAGGAAAGACAAACAAATAAACAAACACACTTTCGCATTTATAATAATTATTACTATAGATTTAAAAAGACTGAAACGGTACGGGATTATGTATTCAAAATTAAAAATTGCATTGCAATAAATGGCATAGTTTCCATATGAATTGGAAAGTACGTTTTTATGGAAGCATAATAGCTTCGCACTCACCTTAAAACGTGTTCCGACCTGTGTAACAGGGCGTAATGTAACGTGTTCGCGAGCAGCGAGGGTTCGTGCAGTCGGTACGGGGTAAGAATGCGCTCGCAACGAGAAATGAGACGGATTTTAACGAACAGTTTTATGCTCACTACGAATGGTGGTATGGTCAGTACCCATCATACGCTTTTGCTGACATAGGCAAAAAAAAGTCATCTGCAAAAGAATGCTCTATTACGATAACATAAGTTCTCTTTCTCTAAATTTATGCTAAAAGTTCTTATCGCACCAATAAGAAGCATCTGCTGCCGTGTTGTGACCTAAATTTCAGGAAGGCTTGAGTTGGTGCTGCTAGGTTAAAGGAAAATACCCGAAATTTGGGGAGTTTTAAGTCAGAGTAGGTAACTTGTGTTTGATCTTAAACAACGTCTTTAAAGAAAAGCACACTTCATACCGCATGAAAAGTCAATGAAATATTATATTGTTCAACGACGTCAAACAAGTGTGTGCTATTTTTAGGAGGTCCCAGAGATTTTCGAAGAATCCGACTAAGATTTCGTGGCTGGTTAGAACACACCCGTACTGAAGATCAGGCGCAGGTTCGAGTCCTGCCGAAATCGAAAATTTTTTGGGAACTTATTAAATTTGTTATTAAAATTTTAGATTTTCAATAACTTTATTTCTTTAAGCTTAAAAAATAAGCACTTTGATTAGTATTTTTTTTATTTTATTAAAAAAAATAAGGTGTTATTGTTTTTTTTATGATTGGGATCATTTAACACACCTACATCAATCAGCCTAAGCATAGTCCTGAGTTCCGATTATTATGTAAACGTCATCGTGACGTCTAGTTTTTGGTATGGGATTTGGTGCAAGGTAGAGGCTAAAGAGTAGCCTCTATATCCCTTGAAAAAATAACACTAGCCTCGATCTCAATACTATCGTCAAACGGTACGCAGAGCTTTTGTCCACTGTTGAACACAGCTTTGCCCTAATAACTAAATTATCATTATGGCATTTCACATTAAAAAAACGTATATATCCCATTACGAACCAGTTTGAAATTAAGGTATATAAGAGAGCACCATCTGGCAACCCAAATCTTACATTTGCTGTCGAGCGAAATTAAGCTTTTTGTCTTCAGGTTCAGAATTCAATTCTGTACCGCAGCAGGCCCGGTTTGCTTGAGGCGAATGGGTAGTGGACGTTTAATAAACTTGGTTTTGGTCGTGACATTTTCTTTAGATATTGCCTATATGATTTATGGTGTCGTAACGGGACGTTTGGTGAGGTTAGCCCGGGTTTATTGGAATCTTGTCATCTTGTGTTTAGTTTATTGTTGAAAGCTTCGGGTCACTATAATGCACGACAATTTATTGCACGGCCGAATAATGTACGCCTTGATAATCCGTGTCAAAACCTATTAAAGTTGGAAGCCATGACACGGATTATCAAGGTGTGAATCATTCGGCTGTACAATAAATTGTCGTATATAATGTATTATAATGACCCAAAGCTACGATCAATTATAAGTAATTAATAAATAAATAATGCTGGACAATTCACACAGCATTATCTAGCCCCAAGCTAAGCAGAGCTTGTGTTATGGGTTTTAGATAACTAATATACATAATAATAAATTACACAAACAGATATTTTTTATTATGCATAGAAAACGACCAGAACAACCCTTAACAAATATTTAAAGATTGACAAACATTTGTCCCGAGGCGGGAATCGAACCCGCAACCTCCTGCATCGCAGGCAGACCTTCGCCCACCGCGCCACAGAGGTCGTCATTCTATCTTTCATTCTATCTGTTGGTATCCAACAAACTTGTCTATTATATCGACACTTTCTTGTCTATGAATATTATGTCTATGCCAAATTCTCTGTTACTCCTCTATGGAAATTAGTAGTTTCCGTTTCCGTGGTAGACATTATAAAAAACTTCCGATTGCTACTCGATACTGTACACATGTGCTTTGGAGAAATAAACTTTTCAGTGTTTCACAAATCAAAATCACTCCCAAACAGGCCAGCGCAACACTATCTGTCATTGTAAGCTTTAATCGTTAATCGTCAACTGGTGACTTTTGAAATTGAAATTGAAAATTCATTTATTCAGACATAATAATCCATTTTGTTAGTAACACGTATATAAAAAAATATTGAGAATGGTTAGTAACACGATTACAAACAAATAGATCAATCAATAGATAACAATAATAATTTCAATTATGATGTCATGAAAATTTAAAATGTCAACTGTTATTGGGTTACTAGTGGGGCGAGTGGCCGATGTTGATTTACAACCCAGCGACTTATGATGCCAGAATTGAATTTGACTTTGGTTGTATACCAAAGTCACACTAATATTATAAATGCAAAAGTTTAGATGTTTGTTCCTTGTTAACTACTGTCTGATTTTGCATAGATGTAAGAAGTCCTGGAATAACCACACACCGGGTGCCAGTGTGCCTATTCCTTACAATACATAAGCTTTAACTTTTTATCCTCTTAATCAGTTTCTATTGGAGAGAAATAATCTTAACGCATTGACTGCCCAGCCTCGCCATGCCGGCCATCACCGCGCCGCAGCCGTTACGACCCACGAGGGGTTGCGGGAGTATTCTTACATCATGGGTCATGTATGTATTAACCGCTCTAAAGTACGTTATAATAACAAAACTTGTGCCTGTGTGCCAAGGGCATTATTGATGGATAACGCGTTAACAGTCTGCTGTCTACTTGGTCCAATGCCGTCCAGTTAAGGTTGTTCGTTGCGGTTTGGCGAGAGATTCAATTTTATTTGTGGTTTTTATTTTTCTCTGCATTATCATAGAAATATAAAAGGCAAGTAAAGACTTATTGCTGCAACTGTACTAAAGTAATATTAATTTGCCTATACAAAACCCGTGGGCCGATTGTGGAGCGGAAAAGTAGAACGAAATAAGATTTTCTGAAATAAAAAATATTATGGGCCAAATACGGCATACAATGTGGGACGAAAACAGATTTCCTCATGTGGGCCGAACTTCCTAGGGACGAATACGGCATAAATCATAAAACTATCAAGAAAGTAAACATAAACCATTTTCTATGAACTCGTGATAAAATTAAATGCGATTCACTGGAACTTTTCAACTGGTACAATCTGGAATTTGTGAAAATAAGATTTTTTGTGCTAAAAATCTACATTTCCCCAAATGCAAATGGCATTTGGTAGATTTTAAGCACCAAAAATAGAAATGAATCAAAATTGATTGAATTATATTAAGTTCATAGAAAATAGTTTACAATTTGCGGATAATTATTTTTTCACCGTCTATTGCTTAAACGCAGAAAAAATTAAAAACCACAAAAAAATATCTCGCACCAACCCGCGATGAACCACCTTAACCGAATGTCCTTCTGTTGGTCAAACACAAACAAACGGTCCCCTTTGATTACAGCATTGATGGCGTTGAGCTGACCACTGTAAACAATAGAGATTTGCCGGATTTAAGCTATTTTATGCAAGAAGGATTAGCAAGCCGAAGTGGCAGTCGGCTGACTACTCGAGAAGAACCGACAACCGCTGGGGTAAACGTGTTCTTGAGTGGAGACCGCGACTCGGCAAACGTAGTGTAGGACGCCCTCCGACCAGGTGGGAAGACGATTTGCGCAAGACTGCTGGCAGATGCTGGATGCGGCAAGCTGAAGACAGGGCGCTATGGCGCTCATTAGGGGAGGCCTGTCCAGCAGTGGACCAGTATAGGCCGATGATGATGATGATGAACAAATGTGTGATCCTAAACTAAGTTAGCCTGCTACCTGCTAATGGACTCGTTAAGTACAACGCAAGTAGGTACTTATAGATTTAAGGGTCTTCTCCTCTAAGAGACTAAATAACATCTCAAAAAAATGGTTGTGACTAGCTTTTGATCAGGATTTGAGAAACTTCAATGTTTCCCATGTAGGTGGAGCTAACGGCGCTAGTGCTCAGTCCTTAGGGACTACCAAAGTTTTTCAAATCTACGGTCTGCTTAAATCTATTTGATTTCGTGGCGCAGTTATAGTTAGCGCATTCTCGTACTGAAAGAAGGTCACGGGTTCGGGTCCCGCCATATTGTATTTTTGTGATGGTATTTAATTTTTAAGATTTGTTACTTTTTCTTCGATATTGGGAAAAACACTTGAAAAAGCTGCAAGCAGAAATCTCTGACTATTAATGGCCACGTATTTTTATGGTTTCCTGATCGGTTTCGAAACACTTATGGTCTCGCTCTGACGGTCCCCGCTTTTTCTTGAATATCTCAGTAACAACTGCAGCTATTAACTTGCAATTTGAAGTAATGCTACATTTCGTGCGCCATTAATCATAATTATAAAGGGAAAAATAAAAAAATGAATATTTTCAGTATAAATTGTGATGTTGAAATTTCAAAACAACCCTAGGGAGACAAATGGGAAATCAAATGAAAGGTATTGTTTTGTAAATTTTAAAACAGTTTTCGAAATTTTTGTAAGTTTCGTACTTATTATTCAAAATTTTGCCATCCAAAAACGTCGATTTTTTTTTTCAAATAATTGGCAAATGTTCGACGCACACGAGTTACACTCGCACTTGACGGATCTTGTTTTTCAAGGCCATAATAAACCTAATGAAAAGTTTCACACGAATTTAAGTGCTTCTCAAAGGAAATTCAATCGTTTTAAATAGCAGAGCTTTAAAGGGTTTTTGAATGAAATCCCTATTTCATCAGACGGGATTTAAATCAGGGTCCAACCCAAGCCCTTAAGGATTTACCTTATTTACTAAATTACTGTCCGGTGCCGTGTGTCTGTTGCCAAACATAATTTCGGTTTGGATTAATCAATTAGTAAGGTATGGGCAGTGCCCATTGGGCATTACAAAACCCTATATTGAGGAAGGTAGTATCTATACGTGTAACAAGAAAATACTACTTACTTTTTTATGTGTATGTAAGTTTATCATTAGTACAGTATAATGCATGTTATGTATTAGTATGTATATATAATGTTATTATTTTATTTTCATATTACTCAAATGCCACCGTCTATATTGTTATTTTATCAAAAGGTTGCCTGGAAGAGATCGCTCAAAGCGATAAACTCGCCTTTTTATTTCCTTTATTCTATGTATTCCGTATTGTATTGTATTTTGTGTTTGTGTAGTACAATAAAGAGTTTTCTATCTATGTATACCTTAATACCTAGTGCTACTTATCAGGTACGGTGCGAAAACTTTCGTGTGCGAGTACGATTAAACGTGTTCGTTTTTTTACCGCATTCTCTTTGTACATTCCGTTTATGTTATTTTGATACGATGCAAAAAACATGTTCGCTTAAATGGATGGAGCCACGATGGAACTTTGTTTTATTATTATTGTTGATGGAACTTTATGTTATTATTCCGTATAACAAAGGAATTTTCTAAAATCCTTCTTCCAGTTTGTGATACACCATCATAAGCTTTTTTTTAATGCATCTGTACTGCCGTCCTAAGCGCAAAAGCGGTATCTCAGAAAAGCTAGTTTCGAGAAAATTGAGGTTTTGTAAATAGTGTTTTGTTTTTACTTTGCAGGTCGATTTTTGTACTTAATTAATGGAATTTATACATAATGTTGGTTATATTTTTTTTTCGTATGGTCAAAATATCTAAATTTCTAGTGTATTACCTTTTTTCGTGAGATACCGCCATGTCGCTTAGTGTATACAGAATTAAAAATTGAGTTACCGCTTGTTTGTTAGCTATTCTCGTACATGCTGCCATACAAAACAATATGATTTTTAAAGGAAATAAAATACATATTATTTTAAAGAAATTTTTTAATCAAATTATATTTTTTAACTCTTTTATTATACTTATTTAATAACACATATGAAAATATTAAAAAAAGAAACGCTTTCTATGAATTTTTACTGGTTAGAGGTAGGGAGTTCTTTCCAAAAGGACATTCTATTTTGTGGAATAATATTTTGAAGAGATTTCAAAATATTTTCCTTTTTGTCTAGGAAAATGCCGTGTGGTGAAGTTCTCTTCTTGGATATAGGTAAAACTTGGGTTTTCAGGATTTTATTTCCAACTATGCTCGCAGTAATAGGGTCTTTATCGAATCCGGTTTTGTACGTCAGATCAAAACTGCCTCTATTGACTTCTACTTGGACCATTTCACTAATGTATGGACGTGGGTTAATTCGTGAAAGTTTATATTGTGAAAATAAAATATACAATTTTGCAAACTTTTCCAAAGCAGTTAGTACTGCAGGAAAAAACGTGAAGCCCAAAGAGATGACGGTAGAAGATTTTTATTACTGGGAAGATCCCAGTAATAAAAATCTTCTACCGTCATCTCTTTGGGCTTCACGTTTTTTCCTGCAGTACTAACTGCTTTGGAAAAGTTTGCAAAATTGTATATTTTATTTTTCATGCGTTTCATTGATAATTCGACCCTATGGTGGAAGCTGTCAGCGACATGTCACTCGATTTTTATTAAATTAGACAGAAATATTAAAAAGTCTTAGGAAATTATTACTTCTTTCTAGTGAAACCAAATGAGTAATGACATGAACTTTGAACTGCAAAGGACACTATTAGATGTATTAGAAATTCAGCCATAACAAACGATTTTTAAGGATCAATTTAATTTGCCGCTGCAACGGCACTACAAATTTTTATTAGAAATCCGGTCTTATCATTCAAATCTTAAGGATCAATTTAATCTACTATTGAGCGGTATCTCAATCATTCTGAAAACGGTATTGCACAAATATACGTAGCGTTATAGCGGTAACTCAGTATTTGATTGAGTTCGTCATACTTGCCGCTAATTGCCTTCGAAAAATTGCAATGAATAACCGTCGTTTTTATGGAGTTTTGGCGGTATTCTAATATTCGGCTATTTGCCTACGTATTATTGATATACCTCGTCATCTCTTAGTAATTTAAGGTAAAACTGAGATAGGGAGAACTTTCTTAAGGTTTTTTCTACATGTTTTAAATAATATAGCGCTATTTGGCTTAGTTCATTGGATGCGTATTTCTTTAAGCTATCCGATGGCGTAAAAATCAAATTTTCGATTTTTTTTGAGACCGCTTTTGCGCTTAACACGGCAGTGTAATAGTTTTATACTATTTAGTTTAGGCAGAGATACGAAGTTGCCCTTGGTGACTTTGGGTGGGATATGCGCCTTAAGCTACTTTTTTTATTCGGGAAAGATGCTAAAGAATATAAACCTATCAAAAATATTTGACAAGAAATTACACAGGCACTGCCATCTAGTTTACGTAGACACAAACCACAAGTAAATGTTTCAGTAATGCCATCTTTTGGTTTATTCGGAACTAAGTAAGTCTGTGAAATTGTTACAACATCTCGTAGATGGCACTTTTAAATTTTGTTTTTAAGATAAGTTAGTACTTTTTAAGATTAGTTTATTAATTATTTTTTATTTGTGGGAGTTTTGGTGGAAAAAGGTATGACCGCACTGAGCGGAACTGAACGCCAATGTAACTGCGCGGCACGAAGACACGGCCAATTATTCTTTTATATCTCATACGATTTCACACAAAGAATACGTACAAATCAAAGTTTGTAATTTGATTTGTTCTAATTTGACGCCCATTACCGCGGTCGAGCATTTACACTTTCGCACAGTACGTTTAAACTATTGGCTTAATTTATGATGATAAACCTACTTCTCGATTAACTGTTATTTTGGAGAATTTGGGAAAATACGAAATTTTGTGCTAAAAATTTACTTTTTCCCAAATGAATCAGAGTTGATTTTATCATAAGTTGTTTAACGATTTGCGACAAAATACTTTAAATGTAGGTTTATTGCTTGTGAAACGCAAAAAACAATAAAAACCACAAAACAATTTGAATCTCGCGCCAACCCGTGGCGAACTCGGTACCTAGCTTATTATTTGTTCGTAGGTACCTAGTCTATATTTGACAGACGGATAGGTACCCGAAATTTTAAGGCAAATCCAAAATATAGACATGTTAGCACAATTACTACAAAATTACAAAAAATCTGCGAAAGAATTCATAAGACATAACTTACGGTCCGCCAGTAGAGAGGGGTTTAAAAACTCGCCATCTATCGGTTTCGTTTGGTACTCAGCAAGCGCGTTTCACTGAAACTTCAGAATGAGGTTCTATCAAAATAGCGCACTAGTACCATCGAGTTATAATACTAACTAGTACCCATTGTAAATGTAGCAGCGTCGCATAGATGGCTCTACTAGACTTCGTTTCCATGGCGATTTATTAGGTTAGTTTTATGTTCAATAAGATGTAGATTACGGCTATTTAAAAAAAAATATTTTCATACACTAAAATCTGACTTCGAATAGATTTCGACTGACAAATTACTAATCCCAAGTAATATTTTTTATACTCTTCTCTCTTGGGATCATTTTTTGTACATTAGCCGTAAAATTTAACGGAAAAATCTACGAATACCTACATGCAGAATTTAATACTTTCAAAAACGGAAAAATCAACGAATACCTACATTGCTACATGCAGCCGCTCATAGAACCTTCTTTTCGAAGTCAGTTTAAAGTTTCTAATAAAGCTTATATTTGTGACAAATACGTTGTCATACATTCTAACTATTTAATTTGAAGTATTTTTTTCAGTCGTCGAGTATAACTTCTATACTACAAACGTAAAGAAATTAATAACCTTTAAACTTATCAAAAGCTTACAGAAATTTATTTCGATATTTTTATAACCATTCGAATAAATAAATCAACCCAGACGAATTATTCAGTAGATACCTACATAGGTATGTAGGTACATTCATACTAGTTCAATCAGGCTAGAGTGGAATCTTAAATTACATTTAGCGAGGCTGGAATTCAAAAGACTTTGTAAAGTGCAATATCTACTCTAGCGATGAACATAAAAGGTCGATTTTGGAGAAAAAGATGGCACAATGCTATTCTTATCAGTTTTTAATGTAGTTAGAAAAATCGCTGGGGAAAAGGAGTTCTTTAGATGAGACCGCGACTCGGCACCTAGTACCTAGTGTAGGATGCCCTCTGGCCACTGGAGGGATAATGTCCTGCTAAAGACTAAAGACTGCAGGCACATGCTGGATGTGGCAAGCTAAAAACAGGGTGACGCGTATGCGTTTGCCCTCTTAAATAGTTCATTATTATTACGAAAGTAAAATTAAAATTTCACGTCAGATAGAATCATCATCATCAGCCTATATTTGTCCACTGCTGGACATAGGCCTAATAGGTCAGATAGAATGTTAGAATAGAAAACGGCCAGCGTGGCGATATACGTATATACTGATAGTCATAGTGAAACGAATGTTTCACCTGGTAATACAGTTTACGATACATGACAAACACGATCGAGGAAAAATAAGACTAAAAACAGCCGATCAAAAAAATTTTTTCATGCGTCTAAAACCACGATTAAAAGCAACGGTTGGTTTTACCTAATCTTTGCGACTATTTGGTGGAACTTGGCCCTTTTGTATGGCAACACTTTTACCAGTAACCGTTTTGCTTTTGTTTTGCAAAAACCAAAACTTTCTAGCTGTGATCCAGTTTTTTTTAGTGTTTCATCGTTTAGTTAACTAGTTAAAACATTTAACTACAATGAGGGTCTTAAAACTTTTTCAATTCGTTTTATGCGCTTGAAAGCAATGCAGCGTATATTTAAACTTTTTTCTACATTCTATTCAGAGTTTTAGGGTTCTTTAGTTTGAGATGCAAACCAATGAAAATATAATCTTTCCGTCTCTTTTCACCTGGAAATTTTTTGATTCACATGTAAAAACCTAACAAACCAATAGGTAAGTAGGTATATATTTATTGTATGTACTGTAGAGCGTCAAAAACGGGTCGCGTCATGACGTTTTTAAGAAGTAGCTTTTTTAAGAAGATGTAATTTACCTACACGTTTTACATTAAATTTGTTTCAATGACAATAATCACATGTCATGCGTCAAGTGGTAGTTCGACTTTTATTTATTTTACTAATTTTTTTTTATAATTTTTGCCTTGGTTTGTGATCGAAGCCGAACCTCCCTTAAATTTTAGTCCCTTATTTTCGTTTTCCCTGTATACGATAATAGCAGTTATATTTTTGATTGATTTTTTGACTGACTTTTTGAGTGGTATCTATTAATTACCAGTCAGTGAACGAAGCTGATACGCTAAACCAAATATATGTGTAAATAGGTGTACCTATGCAAATTAAATTTAAGTATTTTGATTTTACTGAAAGTTTTCAGTTCAATTTTCTCCAAATAGATACTTACCTATTAACGAAAAATACTTTTGGACAGTTCAGTAGTATTTTTGTAGGTATACCAACCGTGAATATTAAATATACCTTGTACCATACTCATCCAAAATGTTTTTTTTTTTTTTATATAACTTTATTAAGAAAGAAAACTAAAATCAAATAATAGAATAACATTAAAACTAGTATTTACAATTGAAACAATTGAACTAAATGCAGACTGCTCTAAACAATCTACACGTAGCTCAACTGATCCATATTGATACTAGTCGGAAGCGTGCCCAAGACACTGACTACATTGCCCCGCTGCTGTATAGCAAAGCTGATGCGCTGCGCCAGATACTCACCAGCTCTCGGGTCACGCGTCGCGTTTTTTTTTTTAGTTCAAATATGTTTTTTTTTATATAATACTGAAACTGATCATTTAATTAGTTAAAAAATAATTTGGTTTGATCATGAAGACTAAGCTTCACAGATAATAATACAACCATCCTCGAGATAAAAATGAAATTGCAAAGTTACAGGAGTAAAAACACGCTCGCATTCGTTAAAAAAAAAATTAGAACGCTGAAATATTTCAAAGGAGTTCATAAAACTAAATAAACGAAGCATAAACTTATTCTGTTGCTACGGAACTCTTTACATCGAGCTTCCTTCCGATTCCATGTTTAAAAAGTTGTTGAATGGAGGCAAATCGAATCTTATTCAAAAATGGTAGAATTTTGCTGGGATTTCTTCGGAGCTTGTCAGAGGAAATCGTTTTTCTAAGTAGGTAAACGTGAAACTATTTTTATTAGCATAGATACGTGCACCTACAAAGAGTACCTACTAGAAAAAACTAGGCTACTTACCAGTTACAAGTTTTCATTTAGGTAAGTTTATGTTTTTCGTATGTTTTAGTTAAATCTTGCAAATCAAGTACCTTCCTTATTTATTCTCACTAAGAGTTTAAACATGAATAATAATTAACAATCAAGAATAATGTCATGTATCATTATTTTATTCGATTCGTTGACCCGTTGTTGTATTGTGATTGCGACTAAATTTTAGAAGTCAACCATAAGCGGATCAAATCTGACTTAAATTTGTTTGTTCATTTAAAACGCGGCCATTTTAAGCTACTGCAGATTGCAAACAATCCAGCATTCGGTTTATTTATTTCACATAACAGAAGCTCTGCATATTTTGGGAGAAGACGATGACATGAAGACAAGAATTACCAAGCTGAAGTGGCAGTGGGCCGGACATATCCGCTGGGATAAACGTGTTCTTGAGTGGAGGTCGCGTCGCAGCAAACGTATTGTAGATCGTCCTCAGGCCAGGTGATATGACCTACAAAAGACTGCAGGCAGATGCTGGGTGCGGCAAGCTGACAGGTTGCTATGGCGCTCATTAGGGGGGCCGTATTTGCAGATGTGGACTTGTATAACATGACAGATGACATGACGTGTACTGATCATGAAGATCGATTTCCTGATTCTATATAATCTTCTATTCTTAGTTATTTTTAAAGAAATAACTAAGCTCGGCTGACGATCTGCAAGCCTAACATACCGTTCTAACGACAGCAGCGAGATCTCATAAAAGATTATGAACACTGAGCGAAATTAAGCCCATGCACTAAGTTTTGCCTTTGACTTAGTTGGGTACGTTACTGTATCTATCAGTCATACCATTCGAGTTTTTTTTGTTTTAAGGGTTCCTTTTCCAAGGGGTGAAAACGAGAACCTATTCTGTCCTGAACCTTCGCTGTCTGTCCGTCCGTCAGCGGGCTTTAACTCAAAAACCGCAAGAGTACCTTTAAAGTTGTAATTTTAAGATAATGTGTATCTTTGCTCCTACATAATAACAAAAAATAAAATAAGGCTCCCATACAAAAACGTGATTCTTTGGCTATTTTTGACATACGTTCTCTACTCACATCAAGGTTGTTTTCTTGAACGGTATTAGGTAGCCAGCTCGAATTGGCAGAATGTGTATTGATATGGCTTTTTGTGTTTTTTTATCGATCAATTTAATAAAAAAAACTTTTTGATATATCGCTTTTTAATGGTTTATTTGCGAAAAAATAATATTTGGATGGTATTGAACCCTCTGTTTGCGAGTCGGCACGCACTTGGCCGGTTTATATCTTTTTATTAAAATTATAGTGTCGAGTGGTGAATTTATTGTGAGTGATACATCTGAATCGACCAGCAGAAACAAGAGTTCAACAGAAAAATACATTTATTTGAAATCAAACACAAATCAATCACATAATAAGACACATTAAAATAATAACTAAGTGTAAAACACTATATTATTAGTATTTTTTATACGAAGAAATAATATAAAAACAATAACATAAAACAAAATCATTATAGAATTTGTAGATCAACCTCAGTACCTTTAGGTACCTACTTATTACACACAAATACACACACAATATAATACACAATTTTATACAAACAAACAAAACCACAGATCTTTCAACTACAACAAGATGCGCTATTAATATTCTGCAGATGTAGGCATGGTTAGTTAAGGAAAAAAGAACGGAAAAGTGATGCCACACCACAAAAGCTTTTTGTAATGTCATATTAAAGCGACAAAAAAATCAGAGGCGGTACTGATCGGTGTATCAGGGCGTAATCGTTACAAGCATAAATCGTCAAAATTCCAACTCGTTACTCGTTGCGAACGCCTTCTTTTTTGCTACTGTGTACCCTTAGTCCGAGTCGATTCAATAAATAATCGATAAAAGTAATCTAGAACCATAAGTGTCTTACTCGGAAATGGTTTACAAATTTAGTAGACACAAACGAGGTGTAGTCAAAAAATTCGACATAAGTTAATTTCACAGCTTTAAAAATAAATTCAGCCCTGTTTTTTCGAACGAAATAAAAATGATAGCATCAGTTTTAGTGCACTGAAGTTTGCTATTTTTCTGCGATCGAGTTTACAGTTTTGTTGAAGTGCTACAAGTTTTGTAGGAGTGCTACGAGTTTCGTAGAGAGGCTACGAGAGAAGCTATGGGTTTCGTAGACTGTGCCGTTGAACTAGTTTGAAGTAAATAATATTATTACTAGTCTCGTACTTTAAGCTATGTGTGTGCCAGTTTGTAAAAACGGCCATGCCACCCACTAATGGGACCGATCTATCATTGCAAAGTTTGATCCTTAATTTTTGAACTTTTAAAGATGAATTTTTGAACTGTCCTAGAGGTCGTCAAATGTCAAATGTCTGCAGATCGTACACACATTTGTCTCGAGACGGGAATCGAACCCACAACCTCCTGCGACGCAGGAGACCTTCACCCACCGCGCCACAGAGGTCGTCAGTTAGATGATGTTGTGTATTTTTTGTGCAGTAGCAGCACGTTTTCTATCCACCAACACAATTGTTATTGTTAGCTATTCTGTGGTTCTTAGTAAGGCTTTGCGTGTAACGTGTTGTTTGGAACAATATCGTATTGCTTTTATATATATTGCTGTTTTATCTATTGTTGTTCTATCTATTGCTCCTTTACACCGTGAGGCAAACAAAGAACATGTTCAAAGTTTCTTACAAAAATGGTTTTGCTTTCGGACAATAGATGAATGTGTTCCAAGAATAAGCGCTGCCAAAAAATACGGACGAAAAATCACTTTCCTACCAGATTACAACATAACTGGTATTTTGTGTTAAGAAATACCAAGTTATGCACGTGGATTCACATACGGTATCTGGATTAATCTTAGCTTAAGTCGTTTTATTAGGGTTCCGTACCACAAAAGGTAAAAATTAACCCTTATAGGATCACTTTGTTGTCCGCCGTCTGTCAACCCTCTTTTCTCAGAAACGCGTAGAGGTATTGGGTTGAAATTCACACCATATACTCAAGTTTGTAACCACTTAGAGCCGCATTATAAATTTAACTTCTAAATTAACGCAATTAAAAGTTACAGCTGACTGTATCACTCATTATAAAATAAAAAATAAAATAATGCTGAACAATTCACACAGCATTATCTAGCCCCAAGCTAAGAAGAGCTTGTGTTATGGGCACTAGATACTACGTTACATAGATAGATATTTTTTATTATACAAGAAAAGGACCAGAACACCCAGAAATACCTGCAGATCGTACAAATATTTGTCTTAAGGCGGGAATCGAACCCGCAACCTCCTGCGTCGCAGGCGGGCCTTCACCCACCGCGCCACAGAGGTCGTCATTATAAAAATGGTTACGAAATGGGAAGGAAGTATCAATTCATAGTCAAGAATGAAACTCACAATCAACTGTATTCATTCTATGACATTCGGAAATGAGACTTATTCGCATGACTGACTTTATTCACTCTTCTATTACTCTCATATGCCTATAACCAGAATACGAAAGCCTTTTATCTATTCTCCTCCTTATTTCCCAGTCAAACGATGCCACGGGCAATAGCTAGTAATTACATACGAATAAAGAGAAATCAGTGAAGCGTAAACTTTTACAGGTTTCTATTTGAATGAGAATTCGCTTTTCCCACCTTGAGTTTTATCGACGTGCCGTAGAGCAACAAAAATGTAGACCGTGAAATGAAATAGAATGCCGTGAAATATTGCTAGACTCTTTGGATCCAAGGACATAAAAATAAGTATATAGGAAAAAGAAAAACCATGAGAATTCATCACAAAAATAAATAGAGAATATTGTTCATCGCCATTAAAAAACAATTGTTTTAAATTTAACACATTAAGGGGACATCAATGGATTTGGCGGCCTTAAAGTGATTTCTTCCAAGTAACCAGAAAAATATGGATAAGTTCTTATCTGCAAAGACAGATTTAGGATAAAATTATGAATTTTAAATAATAAAATTCATAATTTTATTCATACACATCACAGAATTTTATGTTAAATCGAAGCTCTTTTTTATCCCATAGAATTCACGATTTAATTTGACTGCATTATATATTATATTGACAAATTATTTAGTATTAAAAAATGTTGGTTTGAGTGGTCACTATGTGAAAACCTTTATAACATGGACTAAGCATTAGGGCGTTTAGACGATTGATATTAATTGCAGGAGAAAAACCCTTCATGTACCAGATAGAAATTCCTAAACCAGAATTTGTAATGGAATAAAATCGCTATCGTTTTACTGAAAATATTCTCTATCAAGTATGTTTTTATAGCTCTATGACTTGATCAAAGAGTTGGGACGAAGCGTTGATAAAAAGGAGGTACCTATCTTCCACCCTCCTTTCAAGTTTCAACTGTAGGTAGATACAAAAAGCAAAAAGACCGAGTGAAAGAACATTGATTGAATGAGTGAACTGACTTTGAATTTTAAAAGCCTTGATTCAGTTACGCATTATATTTGAAAGTAAGTTGAAGATAAAATGTTCAGTGATTGATCGACTGTCGTATTTTGACATCGTATTTTGATAGGGTTATAATTATGTCGTATTAGTTTAAATATATTATATAATATAAATATTCTTTCTTTAAAATTTTTGTTTGATTTCATCAGCAGTACAAGACATTCGTCCTTTTGCATAAAGACTCGACTTTTTGGTGTTCCATTTACAAAGAACTTTATTATCTCATTTGAATTTATTTTTGAAAATGGAACTGAAAGCACCTTTTTGTTAAATATTGGATGTTTTGTATGCTGTTTCTTCCTAATGGTAGAATGCGAAGAATACGTTGGAAGGTAGTAATTTTGAGTTGCGTGTAAACACACAAAAAGTTGGTATTAATTTGCGTGAAATCTCTGAAATATTTGTTAACTACAAAA
The DNA here is from genome assembly GCA_946478455.1 of Eupithecia vulgata. NCBI lineage: Eukaryota > Metazoa > Arthropoda > Insecta > Lepidoptera > Geometridae > Eupithecia > Eupithecia vulgata. The sequence continues at coordinate 3,663,123 of OX297881.1, forward strand.
TTATCTAAAAATGAACATGGCTTATTTAATTAGAAATGCCATCAATAGAAAATTGATTTAGTTACATAGGTAGCAAATGGGACAGAATGGCAAAGAAATAATCGATATGATTTTATCAGTTGGGATCGAAATCACATGACATTATTATATAGACTGACAAAAAATTCGTCAAAAATAGAAGTGAAATCGGTGTATAATATTTACTAAAGGGAAGTTTTGAGTATTCTGTTTTCTCATACCTGAAGTAAAATGTATCTTTTTAATCTCAGGACTAAACCACCCGATTAAAAACGAGGTGTTTATACTCGCGAACGTAGCGAGGGAGGATGACAAGACTTAAGTAAAAAATACTATTAAAACAAAGGGAATTAGTTGGTTTTTAGTTATTTTCTAAACAATCAATTTGGCGACCGATGTGGCGCGGTGGGCGAAGGTCTGCCTGCGACGCAGAAGGTTGCGGGTTCGATTCCCGCCTCGGGACAAATGTGTGTACGATCTGCAGACATTTTTTCAGGGTGTTCTGGTCGTTTTCTATATATAATTAAAAATATCTATCTATTTATTGCATTATATTATGTATATTAGTTATCTAGTACCCATAACACAAGCTCTGATTAGCTTGGGGCTAGATAATGCTGTGTGAATTGTCCAGCATTATTTATTGATTTAAATTTATTTGCTGTTGTGTTGGACATAGTTAATGAATTCGTGGAAAAAACTTATAATAAAACTTACTGTGTGTTTATTGTTATTACTTAAGTTCCTATTTATTAAATTTTTTATCGTTTGATTGTGTAAGTACCTACCTAAGTAAACTTAGGTAGGTCAAACATTGACATTAGTCAATGTTTGATTTATTTTTTGTTGTGTGCTGTCTATCTTTGTTTATCTATCTATCTCTATCTACTGTATCGGTTATACATTGACAAACAGACAGACAGACTGACACAGTTTTAAGCAGGTATCATGGCACCCATTACTTACGGTACCCAAATGAAAGGCCTAGAAACCTGGCACCCTTTAGGTACAGAACCCTACAGAAACAAACACCTCAAAGGTTAGAAACATGATAGGTAAATTAACACACAACTTTCAGTTTTCAAGTTCTGTGAGTTTGTAACAACTCTCAAGTTACATTTACACAGGAAACTTGATCGGCGTTGGCTATTAACTGTTGTTATTATTTGGCTCAGAGCCGACAAAAAAACAATTAATAAAAAAAGAAAAAATTTAAGGGACCCTCAAAAGTTTTATTGTTTTAGTTAACTTTTGTTTCAACTCTTTCAGCGAGTTTAAAGGCGAAAACCACTTTTGAAGCGACCCCATAAAACGCGAAGCGTGTTGAGTTGAATTACATCGTATTAATTTTTCATGTTCAAAATCACATTATATAAACACTCGATGACGCAACAACATGTACATAGAGGTGTCGCCACGTTATGTTGCGTCACGTTTTATTAATGTATTTGCGCCTTTATTTTGTACGCAGACCTTCGTGATGCATCTAAGGCCACATTGTCACTTATCAGGTGACATTGTGGCCGACGACGATGGTCTAATGACAATAAAAAACGGAATACCTTATGTGCCATTGTGAGTTCGAAAGTACTTTTGCCTGCCTCTAAAAAGTGGGACGAATACGGAAAGATTTCAGTATCAATTTGAGTTTCCGTGTTCAGATTCGGAACACTTTTAGAACAAACATGTGTAGACGAGTGTGAGCACCAATACAAACATATTTTGGTTTAATGGTGCAACATTGATAAACACATGCATAACCTTTTAATAATAAATATTTATTCATTCATACTTTATGTACGAAGACGCGCAACTCCCGCCAACGGTGTGATAGCAGCTTCAAACCGAGCTCGAGAGATAACAGCGAACAATTGCGACAGGCCTTTTCAAACATCTCACTAACAAAGGCTTAATTTACGTAAATACGTATTTTGTGCCGTAGTTTACGTGAAGATTGAGTGAAGCTTACGTTGTGAACTTTTGCTTGTTGGAGTCGGACACGTTATTGAAGCCGAGTATCTTGTTATTAAGAAACTTTCTGGCGTTGTTTTTACTAGGGCTCTATAAGTTGTATCAGGATCGATTCTCATTAAAAAATAATAGGTTATGGTGAAATTATATTCAAAAATAAACTCGTGGAGCGGTGGGCGAAGGTCTGCCTGCGACGCAGGAGGTTGTGGGTTCGATTCCCGCCTCGGGACATGTGTGTACGATCTGCAGACATTTGTTCAGGGTGTTCTGGTCGTTTTCTATGTATAATAAAAAATCTACCCATAACACAAGCTCTGCTTAGCTTGGGGCTAGATAATGCTGTGTGAATTGTCCAGCATTATTTATTTATTTATCTTATACTCACACACTGACACACAAACTAACACTTATATACCTACACATCAATTCACGTACACACGTACACTAACACACTCCCCCCTGTTACCCAGACTCTCAAGAGGTGTCCACACAAACTCAGATTCATAAAAATCTATTTTTGGTACAAAATAAGTTTATTTTTTATTTATGTTGTGACTTAGACTACTTAGTCTACGTCTTTGTTAGCTGCTGCATAAAGGTATATACGATAAAAAGTTATTTTCCATCCTTGCAACTATTTCAAATATCTATTTCAAAAAATCAAGTCTATTGTATTTATATAATTACATAAATTTTATATCGTGTATTTCAAATTTATTGTTCTGAAGGAAGCGACTACTGAAACACAGGTAACTCTAGTTTAGTAAGCAGGGCATAATTTTATAAGTCTTACATTGTGTTTGAATTCAATAAAAAAATAGATTATTATATTCGCTACCTGAGTAGCGAGTAACCAGTGGGTACTATGCGGCACACACAAAATGACTGGCGGAATGACGCGCGAAACCGATCGAAATGTTTCGCTGCCCGGGTACGGGTATCCAGACAGAGTAGGTATCTGGATATCGATCCGTACGTAGTCTAATTACTACGTATGGGTACCGATACTCAGAAATTTTGATATTTCGATATAATAAATGCTTAGTGAGAATTTGAAAGTTATCGACATAGCTCAAAGGATTAGCAAGCTGAAGTGGCAGTGGGCTGGCCATATATCAAGAGGAACCGACAACCGCTGGGGTAAACGTGTTCTTGGGTGGAGACCGCGGCTCGGCAAACGTAGTGTAGGACGCCCTCCGACCAGGTGGGATGACGATTAGCAAAAGACTGCTGGCAGATGCTGGATGCGGCAAGCTGAAGACAGGTTGCTATGGCGCTCATTAGGGGAGGTCTATTGTCCGGCAGTGGAGTGGTATAGGCTGATGATGATGATGATGAGAATTTGATGTAATTTGTTTATTCCCGAATTTCTTCAAAACTCTTTGTCGATCTTTATATAAGCGTTAGTATTTCGTCCTGCTTTTTTATTTGATTACAGAAAGCCTTGCAATTAACGTCCACGAGAAAAAGAAACCTACGAATGATTTCTGAAATAATTTAAATTAATAAGAAATATCAAACTACAGACCATTCGTTCAAAAAATTGTAAAAAAAACTATCCAGTTTCCCAGTGACAAATGCCACAAAGCGACCATGAGCTAATTGGGAGTCGGGAGCGCCGCCTGTCGACTGCAGCAAATAAAAACCAATGAGGTTGTCTCTGCGATTGATTTTACATCAATTTCTGTGATTGCAATAATTGGACTCATTATTAACGTAGAGAAGATTCTGTCAGAGGTTTTACTAAGTATGACAGAACGTAGTCTGCTGACATACTAAAAGATCGTTCACCGTAAGATGCGATCGCATCTTAGCAGGGGACGTGATGCACCCACTCGACTTTTGCTAAAAATATATAAATAATTCATCAGCCTATACTAGTCCAAAGTCCAAGTAGTGGGAAAAGGCCACGAGGCCGATCACCAAGCCGCTGGTCTGACATTGTGAAAGAGATCACGGGACTCCCAGTGACGACTGCTCTCGACAAGCCGAAGACAGAGTAGCTTGGAAGCAGCTCGTCAACTCGTCAACAAAGTTTTTCAAAGTGGGCACGACCTTCAGTAATGAAGAACACGATGAAGAAGAAGATACTAGTCCACTGCTGGACATAGGCCTCCCCTAATGAGCGCCATAGCGACCTGTCTTCAGCTTGCCGCATCTAGCATCTGCCAGCATTCTTTCGCAAATCGTCATTCCACACTACGTTTGCCGAGTCGCGGTCTCCACTTAAGAACACGTTTAGCCCAGCGGTTGTCGGTTCTTCTCGAAATATGGCCAGCCCACTGCCATTTCAGCTTGCTAATCCTTTGAGGTTTGTCGATAACCTTGGTCCTTTGTGTATTCGTTGCGTATCCTATCCTTCAGAGAAACTACGAGCAATAGCTCTCTCCATAGCTCGCTGGGCTGCTTTAAACTGGTGGACCAGCCCTACTGTGTACAGTGTCCACGTCTCAGCTCCGTAGGTCATGACGAGTAAGACGCACTGATTAAAAACTTTCGTTTTCAAGCATTGCGGTATGGATGACGAGAATAATTCTTAATTCTTTATTGCACTAATAAAACCTTATTTAAATCTTATAACAAGAGAGATATCGCAAAGGCGAGCTTAACCCTAAAAAGAGTTCTCTTCCAGCAAACCTTAATGAGAGAGGGAGACATGTGTGTATAAGTGGGCAAGAGTGCAAAAGATATAAAGATAGATGTTTTCTATCCTACACTAATTGCATAAACTAATACATAAAATAATATAAAAATATATGTAAAATACTATAAATCTGAATAAATACCTAATAAAAATAATAATGATTCTATATATATATAATAAATACATAAAATACTTATACCTACATCGAAGTCATGAAGATAGGTAATGCTCTTTGACTTTACGCTTGAAGATGAAGAGTGAGCGGCTAGCACGAATATGGTGTGGGAGAGAATTCCATAACCTGACCGAGTCGACAGTGAAGGAGCCACCATAGCGGCTGGAAGAGTGTCGAGGAAATTTCAGGAGCAGGGACAATGATGTTCTACAGGATTTATCGCGGGGGTAAAGAAATTCAAACCGCTCACGGAGGTAAGAAGGGGTAAGAGGATTGTTCAGAATGCTAAAAAGAAGCGAGAGAACGTGTAGATCACGCCGGCGACGGATTGGGAGCCATTTTAACTGAGTTCTGAACATTGACACGTGATCATATTTACGCAAACCAAAAATAAATCGGATGCATAAATTTTGAAGTCTACTCATACTCGACGAAGTTTCCCAAACGCTGCCCAACCGAGCTGGATCCTCCTCTTGGCCTCCTTCTCGAAATTGTTTTTACCCAACTGCAGAATCTGCCCAAGGTAAGTGTACTCGGAAAGAATATCGAGAAGGTGGCCATGTACGACGACCGGTCCCGGATCAAAGTGGTCATGATCATGACCTTAGTTTTTTCCAAGTTCATGTCAACAAAGGCAACTTCATTAGAAATTTGCCACTGCAAATCTTTTAGAAATTTAGCATTCCCATCTGAGTATTGAAGAAAGTGCAGCTTATTTATTTTTTCATTCTGAATTTTTCAGCTAAATTCAATGTGAAATAAAGTTCCTAAAAAAACGAATAAAAATATTACACAAAATGGATTTTTTTCTGCTTGATTCAAATCCTTACGGCTGATTAAGACCACAATAAGAATCGACCAATAATAATAATAACCAGAAAAATGACCAGTTCTGGAAATGACCCTCTTCTTACAAAACCCACTTCGCAACAACATTAATTTCTGAAAATGACATCTTTTACATGACCATTAATAAGAATGACATCGTCTAAAATAGCTACTTGTATGAAAAATAAACATCTGACTATCGTTTTTGACGACTCGAACGGTCTCAAACATTCTCGAACGTAATTGGACTCAGAACTCACCCCAATTAGCAAGCACCACCAGCTAGGAATTAAATGCAAGCAAATTAAAGGTTATTAGTTTGATTGAAAGCTTTCAGCTTGCTGGTAGTTTTTTATCTGAATAGATAGAGTTTTGTAAGCTTAAAGGAATAAGCGTTATTGACATTTGAGTGATATTTGATAAATTTGGACCATAATATCAAATATCACTCAAATGTCAATAACGTTTATTTCTTTAAGCTTGTAAAATAAGCACTTAGACGAGTCATATTTTAAACTATAAACACGTTTATAATAGTAATTATTATCAAATAAGAAACAAGGTGTTATTGATTTTGTTCACTTCAATTGTTTGTCCACTAGTGGAAGAAGTGGAAAATAAATCACTAGTAAGTGTACTCGTATATATGGCTTACAAACTAATACAATATTTGCATATCTAAGTATAAATATAATCTGATTTAGAAACAAGTCAATATTTATATAAAACTAATAAAGCTTAACATTATTTTCCTTAAATACTATTGTCGGTGCGGTACTGGGCGACATCTGGCCAAGCATTAACATCATTGATGTAATCATCTATGGAGTAAAAGGCTTTCTTGATAAGATTTCGTTTTAAGTACTGTTTAAATTTACGAATAGGGAGCTCAGTTTGCGTCAGTTGCACAGTTGTGTCCTGAAACTTTATCTTTAAAGGTCAATACCTACTGAACTGGTCCCGACCATTGTTACGGGGCGTAATTTACCATTTATAGTGAGTATGATACATTACTACATCTATGATATGGGTCCCAGAGAGTCCCTACGTGATAAATTTAAAGTAATAAATATAATGACAGTACCGTGTCAATATATTTATGAAATTTTGTTGTACACTCATAAGAATATCAATCGGTTCCCCAAAAATAGCGATATACATAATTTAAATACTAGAAATAAGAATAAACTCGCTGTGCCCACAACTAGGCTACACAAGATTAATGTATCTTTTAAAGGACAATGTATACGCTTCTACAACAAAACTCCAAGTGAGTTGCAAAAATTATCAATAAATAAATTCAAACAAATTGTCAAACATATCCTTTGTAAAAAGGCTTACTATAAAATATCAGATTATCTAGACAATAAAAAAGCTTGGGACGAGTTTTGCTCCAACTCGAAAACTAACATTCTAACAAGGTAAAGGTTTCTTGTTCGCTTCTTTACTTTACCTTAAAAAGATTGAAGTGTGTAGTGTTCTAGGAATAATGTGGGTAGGTCCAGCCACTAGGTGGCAGGTACCTACATACTTATAATAAAATCATTCGTGCTACTCAAGAATTACATGGAGTTTCTGTTGTGTGTCCCTGTCGAATAAAACCCGAATTATCCCATATAAACCATTTGGCGACGAGTGAAAACTAGAAAGGACGCGTGTTTTGTGCCCCAGGACCCCGTGATAACGTTCGAACGATGGCGGTCGGCAAAATAAAGGAGTTTGATGTCGAGTGCGGTAATTGGACTTTGTACTGCGGGCGGGTCGACATGTACTTTCGTGCCAACGCGATTAAAGATGAATTGAAATTGCCCACACTAATATCGCTAGTTGGTGACAATGTGTACGAATTAATGGTGAATTTGTGCAATCCGAAGAAGCCTACGGATCTAACCTACAATGAACTCGTAACAATTGTTCGTGAACATTTACAACCAAAGCCATCTGTCATGGCGGAACGTTATCGTTTTCGTCAAAGGCGCCAAGAAACCGGTGAGAATATAATGCAGTACATCGCTGCCCTAAAAAAACTTTCCAAAGATTGTGAATTCAAAGAAACGCTGACGGATAATTTGCGGGACCAATTTGTGTGTGGAGTGAGTAGTGACCTTATCAGACAAAGGTTATTTTCGGAATGTGACCTATCATACGCCAAGGCGCTCAAACTGGCTACGTCCTTGGAGGCAGCAGAACGAGACGCGGCGGCCGTCGACTCAACAGCGTCGAACAGCATCAGCGGCGGCGGCGCGAGCGGAATGCACGTGCTGCGTGCGGCGACGACGGCGGACCGTGGCGGCGACGGCGGCGGCGGCCGATTCCACAAAGCGCAGGGCACGGCGGCGGTGGCAAGCTCGCCTGCCCAGGGGCGCGGATGTGCAGCGTGCGGAGGGCAGCATCAGTCCGATGGATGCCGATACAAAAATTTTGTATGCAGCAGTTGCCGGAATAAGGGCCATCTAAAGAGGGTTTGTCCATATAAGGATACGTCGGCCAAGCCCAGCGGCGGAAAACCCTACAACAAGCGAGGAGGTGGAAGCGGCCGGCGCGAGGCCGGCGCGCACTACGTGCGGCCAGCGGGGGCCAGCGAGTCGTCTTCGGACGATGGCGACGACGTGGAGGAGCCGCTATTCCAGTTGACGTTGGGCGACTACAAGCCGGTGAGTCTAGACGTGACTGTGAATGGACAAGTACTTACCATGGAGGTGGATACGGGTTCGCCGGGGTCGTGCATTAGTAAAAAGACCTATGAAACCTATTTCAATAACACAAGTTTAGAAAAATCTAAGTACGTTTTTATGTTTTACGATGGCAAGTCTAAAGTAAGACCATTGGGTGTAATGAAGGCCAAGGTTAGGTATAAGGGCTGCGAGAAGAACTTAGAGATGTTTGTAATAGATAAGGCTGTGACTACATTGATAGGTAGACAGTGGCTCGCAGAGCTAGGAATACAAATACCTGTACTTCAGAGCTCTAAAATAAAAAATAATTTTAAGATGGAACATCATCATCATCGAACCCGTTGACTGCTCGGACTGGGCGACGCCGCTAGTGTTGGTAAACAAGGGCGATGGGGGACTCCGTCTTTGCGCTGATTTCAAGGTAACCCTTAATCCGGCTCTGTTGGTCGATAGGTATCCGCTGCCGAAGGTCGATGACTTGCTTGCGAACTTAGCAGGCGGGGAGGAATTTACAAAAATTGATTTATCGCAAGCTTACAATCAAATATGCCTGTCGGAGGATTCAAAAAAATACTGCGTTATAAATACCCACCGCGGGTTATTCAAATACAATCGCCTTGTGTACGGCCTGTCGTCCAGCAGTGGAATTTTCCAGCGTATCGTCAGTAATTTAGTAGAGAACATTCCTAATGTTCAGTGTTTTGCTGATGATATAATATTAACTCATAAGGACAGAGCCTCACACATAAAGGCATTAGAGTTGCTTTTATGTAGGCTAGAATCGGCAGGTATGAAAGTAAAATTAGAAAAATGCTCATTCCTTGCGAAAGAGGTTAAATACCTAGGCTACATCGTAGATAAGAACGGCATTCGGCCGGATCCTGAGAAGCTACGTGCGATCAAAGACATGCCGAATCCAACGGAAATCTCCGAGCTTCGATCTTTTCTAGGCATGGTTAACTTTTATGCTAGGTTTGTTCCTAAACTCAGCGGTATACTCCACCCGCTGCACGAGCTACTGAATCGCGGCAGTCGGTGGCAGTGGGGCGCGCGCCACCAGCAGGCGTTCGAGCGCGTGAAGCAGATGCTGATGGGGCGGCGCGTACTGGCGCACTATGACCCAGCTTGCGAGCTCGTGCTGACGTGCGATGCGAGTGCGCTCGGCGTCGGCGGCGTGCTGTCGCAGATCTCTCGCAGCGGAGAGGAGCGCGCGGTCGCGTACGTTTCTAGGAAACTTACTAAGGCGGAACAGGGCTACGCACAGATCCACCGTGAGGCGCTCGCTATAGTTTATTGTGTAAAAAAATTTCACCAATATCTTATAGGTAGGAAATTCAAATTAAAGACGGATCATAAACCGCTCGTCAGTATATTTGGTTCCCAAAAGGGTATCCCTACAATGGCCGCTAGCCGTATGCAGCGCTGGGCGCTGATCTTATCTGCATATGACTTTTCGATAGAGTATGTAGGTACGCATAGCAACGGTGCAGACATTTTGTCACGTTTGCCAGTTCAGGAGAAATGTGTAGAGGAGCCACCGGAACAGACGTACTTACACTTCGCAACCAACGCGATGCTTCTCGATGGGGAGGTAATAAGGCGCGAAACAGCACGAGATCCACTTTTAAGCCGCGTGTATGGCTATAGTGAAAACGGATGGCCGCAGTCCGTGGACATAAAACAACTCGACCCATATTTCACCAGGCGGAACGAGCTGTACATAGAGCTAGGGTGCGTTATGTGGGGACATAGGCTGGTGATTCCAGAATCCTGTAGGCAATCTGTACTTAGCGAATTGCACGAACCGCATATGGGCATTGTGAAAACGAAAGCTTACGCGCGCAGTTATGTGTGGTGGCCAGGTCTGGACGAAGCCGTGGAGGCGACATGTCGCGCCTGCGTCACGTGCGCGGCCGTGGCCGCGGCGCCGCCCGGCGCGCCGCCCTCGCCCTGGCGGTGGCCGCACTCACCTTATGAGAGAATTCATTTAGACTTCTTAGGACCTATCGATAATCAAACGTATCTTGTATCAATCGATGCAAGATCCAAATGGATCGAAGTTTTCAAAATGACACAGCTGAAACAACCATAAATAAATTACGAGATTCGTGGTCGCGATGGGGAATTCCAAAGCAGGTCGTGTCCGACAACGGACCGCCATTCACAAGCAGTCAGTTCAAAACATTCTTAGAGAGGAATGCCATTTACCAAATGTTTTCAGCGCCGTATCACCCGGCTTCCAACGGCGCGGCAGAAAATGCGGTTAAGATAGTAAAGAACGTCATAAAGAAGGCTCGACGAGAAGGAGTCGATCCGGAATTAGCTATTCAAAGGTACTTGTTAGTTTACCACAACACGCCGCATTGTGCGACCGGCGCGAGCCCAGCGCAGCTATTACAGGGTAGGCATTTGAGGACACGTCTGGATATTATTAAACCGGATCCGGGACGTAAACTGCGTGACCGTGAATTCGAAGCGGTCGAACACGCAAAAAGTGCTAGGCGACTAAACCCGGGTGAGGCGGTATGGTACAGGAACTTTGGATCTAATAACAAGTGGGTATCAGGCCAAATCGCGAGTCGGCATGGCGCGAACAATTACGCGGTTAAGTCGTCTGATGGCACGGCCACAGCACATAGACATATCGACCAACTGAAACGGAGGAGCACATGCGTATTCCCTAGTGAGTCCAGTACCAACACGGGCGCACCGGCCGCCATGTCCGAGCTGGCAACGTCGTCCGAGCGACAGCTTCCTGAGCCTACCATTTCGGTGGAGGCGATGGAACAAGAGTCTGAGCAGGCATCGTTGGATGGCAGTGAATGTTCTAAACAAAAAGAGGTATCAATTGTACATCCAACACCTTCCGTTATCGAATCAGACGTGCGTTCTCCCAGTAAGAGAATACGCCGGCCTATAAAGAGGTATGGCTTAGAATAAGATTAGATTTAAGTAAGATTATATGTGTTATTTTATTATAGTGTATATACATTTTCGCGTAAATTGTAAGATCTATGTATTGCCTGTTTCTGATTGCCTTGTATTGTATGCATACCCTGCTCCTACTTTCATGTTTGATAATTCATAGTATAAATACATTTATTAGAACATAATAAGAAGTAGACTTAGTAGCTAAATGTACGTAGGTTAAGTTTAGTATTCTTAAGTTAACGGTGGAGGATTGTAGTGTTCTAGGAATAATGTGGGTAGGTCCAGCCACTAGGTGGCAGGTACCTACATGCTTATAATAAAATCATTCGTGCTACTCAAGAATTACATGGAGTTTCTGTTGTGTGTCCCTGTCGAATAAAACCCGAATTATCCCATATAAACCAAAGTGGACAAAAAATCAAAGTGATCACTTTATTTCCTAGTTTTACTTATGTAATCTGAGTTTTTGTGACGTGTCCAAGAGTCCTGTAAGGTCTAAAGGAAATAAAGCACTTTGAATTTTACTCCGTGTGCTGAAATCCGTTTTGTTGCTCTTTGCGAGGGTATTCTTTTCTCGTACAGAGACCCTAGTACTTGTAATTCAGTAATATTTATTCACATAAAGATATTGTCAATTGTCACTTATGATATAATTGTTTTGTGTGTAAATTATTTTTTTAGTTTTAAGTGTGCAATAAAGTATTTTCTATCTATCTAAGACATAGAACAAAAAACATTCGTGGAACAATACAGTAGAGCTGCATATCTCGCCAGAGTACAGGGACGTTACTTAACAAGATAAACAAATTATAAACATTAAAATTAGATGTCTTTGTAATGATTAATTTATAAATAAATGGATATGTTATTAAAATGTCTGTTAAATTCTGTCTGTTGTATGCATTATCTTTCGAATACATCCGTTGAATTCGAATCCCTTCTATACTCTTGTAGCGCCCAAAGGATCGAGAGATACTAGGGTCTCGATATCAAGGGGAGCAAATGCGTAGGCACTTTCGCGACCTGCACATAATGCGCCTCTTGAGATCTTCGGGCCAAATCTGCCGCCGCATCAGCCCTCACGGAAGTCCTAGAAAGATGGTAAGGCGCGAGTGTGTCGATACATGTTGCGTCCAGCACAATAGGCCTCCCCAACTCTCATGGATCTAGAGTCCTGCCGTCGGACCTCTTGCTTCGAAAATAGCTGGTACGTTAGTGGTGACAATGGCCAGCTGGAAATGTTGTTCAGAGGGAAAAAAAACTTGATAAAATGATTCTCATAATCACTCTGTTTATATACCTACAAAATGCACGAAAACAACGAGGCAGCTGGGCAGTTACGCGCTGGCGCTTACAGACGATGCTGCAGGAGTACCTGGCCTTGGTTCTTTCAGACATGGGAAAATCTGCATGGCAAACTTATGTCGCTGGATCCCACAGCTGGTAAAAAGAGAAGCCTTTGGGATCTCATGGACGATCTATGTAGCGCGGTGGGCGAAGGTCTGTCTGCGACGCAGGAGGTTGCGGGTTCGATTCCCAACTCGGGACAAAGGGGTGTACGATCTGCAGATTTTGTTCAGGGTGTTCTGGTCATTTTCTATGTATTATAAAAATATCTATCTGTGTATTGTATTGTTTTATGTATATCAGTTATCTAGTACCCATAAGACAAGCTCTGCTTAGCTTAGGGCTGGGTAATGCTGTGTGAATTGTCCAGCGTTATTTATTTATTAATTCATAACAGACTTGATTTGTAAAATATGAATCAATATCAAATATCTATCCGTGTTGACTTATAATAAGTCGTAAAAGAAGAAAAATAAAAAAGCTATAAATATAACAAAAACATCGTTTATGGGTTAGAGCCATTGAGGGTGAAACGTTGTTTTTATAGATACCCCCATTTACCCCTAACTAGGCAGTCAAAAGCCCATTCACACTCAACAGTGCAATAACTCCAAACGGAAGCCGTCAAATTAAATTTTAAAAGACAATAAAACGACATGAGTTGCAATCAAAACGAAATTCCATTTGTAATAAAATTTCCACCGTGGACTTTACACACGCCATTTTAAGCTCTTTTACAAAGAGTTAAAGCTCACTTTCTATTTTAAGCTATACGTTGGTACAGTCAAGGTAAATGTCAGTAATATAGGCAGGTCATTTGCCACAGGTGGATTGACGACGTCGTGAAATCGAAAAGGGTTTTCAATAAAGAAACACTTTTGTAAAGTAACGTATTATGTTTTTCCTTCGCTGAGCCCTAAAATGAGAGGAAAGCCATTATTTTAGTATCAAATTTGCGCGAAAGATACTTGTGCAGAGAATATTGCGCGAAAAATAATTGCTTGTGTAGTCACTTACTTACTATCCGTGGAAGTTAACCTCCTAAAGAGTAGCGAAGTACTATTATGCCTTCTTTAATGGGCCTGCAAAAAATTTCATTCATTTATTTATTGTAGTGTTTAGTGTAAGTTTTATTATTTAATTTTTTTTTATATTAAGAACTTTCCCTATTGTTTTTGTGTATGCTAAATAAAGTTTATTCTATTCTATTCTAAAATTGTGATAAGAAAAGACATAGGATTTCGCGTTCATAGGAGACAGAGCAAAGCAACGTCAGTGCAAAACAATAGAAAAACTGCACGATTACTTAAATAAACCATTGAAGAAAAAGAAGAATTCGTTAAAAAAATTGTTTTTGTGGCTGATAATTTAGAGCATTTCAATCAAAACCGTTTTATTTAAATTATTTTTGAAGTCGAGTAATTATAATATTTATTACTGGACTTCAACAGGTTTTTTCCTACCAGCCATATTTTTTTCATCTGATCATTTACGTCCGTTACCATGAATGTAATTGTTTAAAATACACATTGATTGTTTGTATTGTGTCGCTTGATTTTTGCATTAGGCGCACCCTATATTATAAACAAAAAAACACATTTCTGCAATAAAATGGATTTGAAAGGAAACATTGAGGTTTTTAAAATGAAATTTCAATTCGCTCTAAAACGCTACTTACTAGTGGCGTCTGTCATGACGTCACCAATGCACAAACATCTTGGAACTTAATATTGCCATGAGAAGAAAATCAGACCTTTACCATAGGTTATGCTTTTACATTACATATTGTGACGACATGACGTCACAAACTAGTATTCTCTGATTAGCTTTCAATGTGTCATAGTGGAGTGCTGTATTTGTATTTTATCAAAATAATAATTAATCTTTAACAAAATAAAAAAAACATAACACGTATTTTGTAATTTATGAAAAATCTATCGTTCAGGTTTATGCAGTAAACACCATCATTTTGGTGAATTTTAGTTTAATAAATAAATAAATAATGCTGGACAATTAAAACAGCATCATCTAGCCCCAAGTTTAGCAGAGCTTGTGCTATGGGTACCTACTTGATAACTGATAAACATAATACAATACACAGATTGACATTTATTACTTATATTTCTAGTTATTGTATCATCCATAATTAGAGCAGCAAATAGATAAAAATCTATATGTAGTTAAGCATTTATTTTCCCAACAGTACGGTCATACCTCACAACAAGAGAACCATAGTGCGTAACGGATGTAACCGGGTAAAAACGGGTGAAAATGGGTAAATTTGCACCCCTTTTTACCTTACCCGGGGGGATTTTACCCCTATACAAATTTCATCGGAACCCATTCAACAATAACTTTAATTGATTTGTTTATTGATACATTGTTTGTGCTAACAATGCTTTATTTCGTTTTATTGAAGCAAAGAATTCAATGATTTAATTTATCTGTTGCCATTGTATAATGAAATTTATTGTGAATTTGTAACCCATTCTTGTTTTCTTCAGGTTTGCCAGCCCATGTATTTTGACAGTTTTCAGAAAGAAAGAACTCTCTATTTCCTCCGAAAAGTTATAAGTATGCCTCCGTTTACAAAGAATATAAAATAATCCCAAAGGAAAATAACCGACTAGCAGTATCTATGTGACAACAAGAAGAAAAGTAAGTGTAGGTAAGTAATATTTCAGTCATTTTGTATACATTACAACGCTGAGCTCCACTCGACGCCAGGAAAACCTTGTTCTTTGACGTAATGACATTCACTCTGGTGTTGCCAGGAACAAGCAGATGGTCCATTTTTTGTATTATTTTATTAAGATTAGTTTTTCTTAGTTGGAAAATAAAGTGATCAGCACTTTTAAGGTCAGGGTTTCAGAGGAACGCAAAGAGAGTCAATGAAAGTTTAAAAGAAATTCTAAACATAGGAAGATGGAATAAAAAACTGTCCAAAAGAGATAGTATCTGAGTATATCTGTAAGCCGGATAGGCAACCACTTGAATTAAGCGCGATTTTCGGAAATTTTGGAGGCGCTTAAGCTTGTTTAATTGATTTTCAGCGAGGTTTGGATAGCAAGAGTCGGCGTAATCTTGGATGGTAGGTAAGCAAAAAGGCAAGTGCTACTTTGGTGGAAATCTTGCGAAAATTTTGCTGGACAATCCATAAAGCATCATCTAACTAGCACCAAGCTAAGCAGAGTTTGTGTTATGAGTACTAGAAGACTGACATAATTAATACGTGTATTTTTTTACAATACAAAATAATATACAATAGGAACTGAAAAGTATAGCTCCGTAATATCGGAACAAATGTTTGCTGATCGTATAATATACCAAACTGGGAATCGAGCCCGCAACCTACTGCTACGTAGACAGACCTTCGCCCACCACGCTACTTTGGTCATTATTATTGATTAAAAAAAGAGTTATATTTTTTAATCTCGTCACGTCACGGAAACCTATTACTGAATCTATGAAGTGGACCAGCTCATTCAGTAAAACTGGCGCAAAATGTATTCCCATTACCCGGGAAACATAACCTAGGTAGGTGATGTGCATTATGAATGTTCGCGATACATAATACTAGGTTCTAGAATACAATAAATTTTATGTCAACAAAGACTTTACGCATGAAAACTTCCCAATAATTTATAACAAAATATCAGAAAGCAAGTAGTTGGGATTACGGGCATTACCCCCCATGAAATATAAAAAAAGTTGAGAGGTGTCAAGGGACA
Source organism: Eupithecia vulgata (assembly GCA_946478455.1). Classification (NCBI taxonomy): domain Eukaryota; kingdom Metazoa; phylum Arthropoda; class Insecta; order Lepidoptera; family Geometridae; genus Eupithecia; species Eupithecia vulgata. Next base: position 3,679,443 of record OX297881.1, read on the forward strand.
CCCGGATGGAACGAAGTTCCTTTCTATAAGAGAGAGAGAGAGACAGACAGAGAAACATGCGCACGCCGCACGGCTTACAATAGCTTACTATAGCAAAAAGTGTCGTTACAACTATTCGTGAGATTTTTTTCCGTCCCTTTCACAACGCGCGATAAGGAACCTAGTTCCAAAATCAGTGGGAGGTCTACGTCTAGCAGTGGACCAGTATTATAGATTGTTGAGGAAGTAGTTAAAACATCACAAAAACAAAAGCACCATCTCCAACAAGCGTACCGAAAAATGTTTAATTTTAAGTTCGAATACGGAAGACAAAGTAAACGAAATGATGCATGAAAACCTCTAAAACAAAAAATGTTTACATCTTCTGCGGTTTGCTTTAATGATACCAATTTCATAATTATCATCAAATAGTTGCTACGAATAATTCTGTAATTATTATATTTATTCTTAACCTTTTCTTTACAATATATCTCCTGGGTTTTTTAACAGAGTGAGTATACTGCGTGACTACGTAGCTACGAAACTGAAACCCGCCCTTTGTCTTGTCTCGAAGAAATGACATAAATGTTGACTTTGATTGATGTTTTGGTCACAATTCTTTGTAAGACTCAAGAGTGGAAGGGTAAAATTTAATCTAGTAAAATATTTCTGAAGGTAACGAATTACCTACCCACGTTTTCAGGATTCTATTCCCAAAAGGTTGAAAAGGAGTCTTTTTGCCAACGTTTAGCTGTCTGTCAAGATAATCCCTTGACTTTCACTTTGCCACAACAATAAGTAAGTAAATAATGGAATAAAAATTCACACTGCATCATTTAGCCTAAACTTTTTATACTATTATTAATAAAAAATAATGCTGGACAATCCACACAGAATCTACTAGACTCAAGCATAGCATAGCTTGTGCTATGGGTACTAGATGACTGATACTTATTACAATATAAAACATAGATAGACTTGTGTATAATAAAAAAGTCTATCTGTATGTTGTGTATGTGAAAATTACCCAGAACACCCGGTAAAAAAAATCGCAGATCGTACAATTTTTTTTCCCAAGGTGGGAATCGAACCCGCGTCTTCGTACTCGTCTTGGACGCGTGTCAACCAATTTTATTCCCGTCCTTCCATTTTTATAAAACAAAGTCCTTCAGAGCCATCTCGGTCTTGTTTTTTTTTTAATTTTCATTATCCGCCCCCGCTCCCGCCCCGCTCTCCACCAAACAAAACCTTTAGATAATTGTCACCAAAACCACAAAAACTACGCCATACATCACAAAGACCTATGTTAATTTTGCTGTTAGACAGTGTGTTTCCATAATGGTATGTTCCTTTCCCATTTTCCTCTTTTACGCGACAAAATACTCTTTTGTCACCAAAAGCATTGCGATATTAGTTTTGACGCGAACAAATACAATGAAAGGAAACCTTTGTTTCATTGCGATTTGTTTTCTTACTTCGATAAATTCTCAGCTGCCACATTGAGTTTTTTGTTTAGCGCGTAGACGTCGTAATACTTTTAGAACATAATTACAACTTATAAATTGGTTTATTCCGGAAATCCCCCACGTCCATCCCCCACGTGGGGGATTTCCGGAAAAAAATTCCGGAAATCCCCCAAATCGAATCGATCAGTCTCATGGGGGATTTCCGGAATTAAGACTTAGAATTTAAGATTTTTTTTTTTAGGTTCTGTTAGTCGATACTTAGAAAATCTCCTCAACCTCAACAGCCTATAATAGTCTACTGCTGGACGCAGGCCTCCCCCTGATTTATCTGATGGGGGTAATTCACATAATCCCCACGCTGGGAATTCGGGTTGGGATCGCAGTTCAGTGGTAGATCTATTCTGCAAGAGGCGCTGCTGCCCACCCCCCGGTGTATGTCCCTTAGTCGCCTCTTACGACACCCACGGGAAGAGTTGGGGTGGTGCAAATTCTAAGCCAGCAAAAAGCCAGAAAATCTACTGGAGCCAAATTTCACTACATTAATCACTTCACCATCCATCATCATCAGCATATGTTAGTACACTGCTGAGCATACACTTCCCCTAATGTGCCCGCTAGCGCCCTGTCTTCAGCTTCTCGCATCCAGCATCTGCTTGCAGATGCTGGATGCGATTACACTACGTTTACCGAGTCGTGGTCTCCACTCAAGAACACGTTTACCCCAGTGTGGTTGTCGGTTCTTCTCGAGATATGACCGGCCCACTGACACTTCAGCTTGCTAATAATTTGAGCTACTTCATGCTACTTGGTTCTCTGTCGGATGTATTCGTTGCGTTTTTTTTTATTTTTATTTATCAAAGTATGCCAGTTCTATCATAACCTAAACTTATGAATAACACACAAAAGTAAATAAACAATAATATTCTGCATAGCAGTTAAGTTGTAGGAATAAACAAAGGGTCACTGATGCAATACAAATTTTAAACAATGTTATGGCCGCTATTGAATTTGGTTCCGCTAAAATGTTAATAAATGTTCCTAAATCAAATCTATGATGATACTGCTTGCTGTTAACTTTATTGGGTAGAGAGATTAGTCCGTTTGAAAAAATGGACGGATAAATAAATAAATAAATAATTTTATTCAAAAATATCTAAGGTCAAACGGTTAACAAAAGAGTAAAAATAACTTACATTCTAGAGGTAATTCATGTGCCTGAACTAGGTTAAACCTAAGAGGTAACGTAAGAGGTCCCAAAGATTTTCGACGAGAACCGACAGAAACTTCGTGGCTTAGTTGGTTAGAGCACACCCGTACTAAGGGTGGGACGCGGGATCGAGTCCCACCGAAGTCGAAAATTTTTGGGAACTTATTTTATTTCTTATAGATGCCCAGAGTGCGGGTAAGCACTGTAACAAAAATCCTTAGGTTAAACCTGTATCTCAGGCGAAAAGTGCTAACAACGTAATAAACAATAATCAAAAAGATACCTACTTATACTAAAACGACAACGCAGACTTTTACAATGCTTACTACACTTAACTAGTTTGCATGGGTAAGAACTAAGTATGTCAATAAACACCGCTGAAAAACATTATGAATAAACATTATTATATTGACGACCTCTGTGGCGCGGTGGGCAAAGGTCCGCCTGCTACGCAAGAGGTTGCGGGTTCGATTCCCGCCTTGGGACAAATATTTGTAAGATCTGCAGGTATTTGTTTCGGGTGTTCTGGTCGTTTTCTAAGTATAATAAAAAAAAATATCTATCTATGTATTGTTCATTGATATCAGTTATCTAGTACCCATAACACAAGCTCTGCTTAGCTTGGGGCTAGATAATGCTGTGTGAATTGTCCAGCATTATTTATTTATTTATTTTTATATAATCGTCATAGATTCACATGAATATAAAAACCTTAGGTAATTCAATTCAGCTATTTGCTTTATGCAGAATTTGTCCATTATTAGTGCAGCCATCCCAAATATTTACATTAAGCATAACAATCGCATCAGTAGGTACCTAACACTTTAATTAAACGAGTTCGTATTTCGCTCCCTGTGTAATTGACGTTGGTATTTTCGTTACACTGAAACATTTAATTTAGGACTTAATTAGTTGGTTATTTTAATAAACTCCGAGAACTGTCATATTTGTAAGTAATTTATTTATTCTATTTATCTGCTTTGTTTGTAAACCGTTGTTTGTAGTTTCAGTTTAACTCAGCTTGTTCTTGTTAAATAAATAATGCCGGACAATTAACACAGCGTTATCTAGCCCCAAGCTAAGCAGAGCTTGTGTTATGGGTACTAGATAACTATAATATGTAACTATTATTCTTTTAACCGTGAAAACCTCTTGAAAGCCTTCTGCTAACAAAAAGTATAAAGTTATCATCATCATCATTAGCCAATATCAGTCCACTGCTGGACATAAGCCTCCCCTAATGAGCGCCATAGTGCCCTGTCTTCAGCTTGCCGCATCCAGCATCTGCCAGCAGTCTTTCGCAAATCGTCATCCCATCTGGTCGAAGGGCGTCCTACACTACGTTTGCCGAGTCGCGGTCTCCACTCAAGAACACGTTTACCCCAGCGGTTGTCGGTTCTTCTCGAAATATGGCCAACCCACTGCCACTTCAGCTTGCTAATCCTTTGAGCTATGTCGATAACCTTAGTTCTCTGTCGGATGTATTCGTTACGAATCCTATTCTTCAGAGAAACTCCGAGCATAGCTCTCTCCATAGCTCGCTGGGCGACTTTAAACTGGTGGACCAGCCCTACCGTGAGTAATATATGTTAGAGGTATATATATTTTATATGGGTCGTAGTTTTTAAGTATTTTACATCTTGTACTAGACCAATGTTGTCTGAAATAAATAATTTTATTATTATTATAGACTAAATGTAGGTACAATAAGAGAGTAACAACATCCCTGTGATTTCAGGGGTGTGAAGTTAACGGTTTGGGAGATAGGACGTTTGATATTGTCAAGGGCCTTTCCGATTTTATTTATTTTTATAGAAATAACAATGGTGGATATGGCATTTTAAACACCAAGCCTTTTAAAATATGTCAGAATCAGAAATAACTTTATTGTTAACTGTTGGACAAAAAAGATCTTTATGAATGTGTACAGTTTCAACAGCTTATCTTCATTAGACATATACAATACAGTTATAGGTAGGTCCCTAAGTCTACCTTTATGGGGTATGTTTTTAAGGTATCATGATGCTATTAATTGTCTTGTCTGTAGAGGAAGTACCGACTGGTACAAAGTCTCTTTCAAGTTATTTGACGACCTGTATGGCACAGTGGGTGAAGGGTTGCCTGCGACGCAGGAAGTTGCTGGTTTGATTCTCGCCTCCGGACATTATATGTAAGTAAGTCTGCAGACTTTTGTTCAGGGTGTTCTGGTCGTTTTCTATAAAAATATCTATCTATGCATTTTATATATTACCTATGTAAGTATATCAGTTGTCTTGAACCCACACAAGCTTGGGGCAAGATAGATACCTACTGCTATGTGAATTGTCGAACATTATTATTTTTTAATTTATTTATTTTATTTTGTGTAATAGTCGCAATTGTTAATTAGGGAACAATCCCGGATTGGTCTCGTGGACCTGTGGCGCCATTTTCTGAAAAGGATAGTCGTTCGATTTCGCGTTTAAAGGAGCGGGATAGAGAAGAATGCGTAAGCGCAGTTTGTTTGCAAAAAATAAGCAAAAGGGGCCCTTGGTATTATATTAATTAATACGTTACTGACAATAAAAATCTTGTCATTGATCTTGTGGGGAAGTATAGGAGAAAAATGGTAATAACTTAGAAAACAGATGGTATTTTAAACGATTTGAATGACAGAATTATTTGTGTCATTAAAATCGTCTTTATTTTATTTTTGAAAAGACAAGGACTACTAGGATAATTTTATGTCATAGATTATTATACATTTGTGTAATCTTTATCGAACCGTTTTCAATAAAGATTAAATGTAACCAAAATTCGCCCAATTTTCATATTTTACCGCCTTTTACTTTGTGCCACATCGTCATATCACGCTTTCTTACATCTACGTCTGGGTTTTTTCATCAGCTTCCGTCCCTCGGGAGCTCGTATTTTCTCTGCGAATCTCGCGCACACTTTACGGCGTCTGATAAAAACGTCGTAAGATTCTCAAGTAAAATATGTTATGTATATTATAAGAAGTTTGTTTGATCTACTGTTGGTTCCCCTACTCAAGGGTCTCAAAAGAGTAAAGTCGTCGACAATAGTCTTGTCCATTATAAATGTTAATGGGTTAACTAAAGTCATTTATAACGGGATATTTACCATGATTCGATTTTTGAGTTATCCAATATTTCGGCACAGTTTCATGCGCCATGATCACGGAAGAAACTTTCTTCCGTGATCCATCAAACTGACCATTAACTTTTTTATCCATTATTTAATCTGATATTTCAAGTAAGCCTTTTTACACGGAAAGGTTTTGACAATTTGTTTGAATTTATTTACTGAAGGATTTTGCAATAAGTGTTTTCATATTACATGTAACCTCGCGAACCTAGTTTAGTATTGCCTGGTGCTACTTTATAATCTGGATGGAAAAGAAAACAGGGTTATTTCGAATGTTATTAATGAAGTCTATCAAGTCGTAAAAACCTTAGATTGACATGCCGAAGATCGAAGGATTTAGAGATCTCTACATCTGGAGCTGGAACTCTTGGAACTGGGTTGACGGAAAGCTCATTTTCAGGAAATCAGCTGCAATCGTTGATATTTGAGATTGGGCTTCGAAAAAGTCATAAATTAGATATATAGAGGATATGCACAGACTCCTATCTATTTGTTTTGCCTTTACACAATGGTGCCATGCATATCAGTTTGGTTTTTCGTAGCGTTAAAATGTCTGCTGCTATAACTTTAAATGTAAGTAGACATGTAACTACCCTCACTCGTCCGCGGAATTTAAATTAAATAAGTAATTTAATTATCACAACCCTTGTTTTTCAATTTGTATGTTTCGCGTCCTAATTAATGATAATTAAATCCCAAGTTAACGTGTGGTTGTTTGTGTGTGAAATTATTTAAATTAAATAAACCGGGAACTGCCTGGGGCATTTAAATTAATTTTGAATTTGTTTAAATTGTTCGCAGAATATTCCGTTAATAAACAAATAATTAATTAATCACTCTCCTGTCAAAGCCTTGGCCTTTGTGTATTATAGGGAAAATCTAGCAAACATCCTCAGCAATCGTACTGGTCCACTGCTGGACGCAGGCCTCTCTCTGATTTTTTATCTCATGGGGGTAATGTCCATAGTCTCCACGCTAAGCATGGGGGTTGGGGATCGCAGTTCGGTGGTAGATCTATTGTGATCTCAGTCTGCGCGCGACTGTTTTTTTTTTTTTTTTTTTGTTGCTTCGCCTTTAAGCCGCCTAAGGGCCTTTACTACCTCAAATTAACTTCGTGAGACCTAAATATCTTCCAAACAACTAAATATTTAACTTTTAAATTTATATATGGCCCAGATCAGAACTTATTCTATCAATCATAATGTTTAACACGATTCCATAAAATTAGAAGAATTTTGTTATATTTTTTTTTTATATTAATTTAGCATTAAGCTAAATTAATATAAAAAAAAAAAAAAAAAAAAAAGAATCCGACAAACCACTTTCGACCAAACTCTCAGGGCTGGTATTTCCAGACCAAACAAAAATTTTGTCATTTTGCCCCGCAGCGGGAATTGAACCCACGACTTCTTGCATCTCAGGCAGACCTTCGCCCACTGTGCCACAGAGCTCGCCTTATGTACGTCTAAAAGTTACCTGCTACATAACGAACAAATTTAGAATAAACCCAAACACTTTAGTACAGCCATAAACGTTGGAGCTCCTTTCCCGAATAGGCCCTTTAGATAAAAGTGGCTCTTGGTCCCGCCTGGCCCAAATGTGGTCTTACGTCTTTTATATTTACTTGTCTTACGGCTTATGGCCTCCAACCATTTAAGCCTGACGTACTTTGGCGCCGAGAGTTGAAGGGATCGGAATAATATAAATGAAAATGAATCTCCAAAATGTATGTACCTACGCGCATAACGCCCAAACTAAAATAAATAAATGATGGAAAATTCACACAGCATTATCTAGCCCTAAGCTAAGCAGAGCTTGTGTTATTGGTACTAGATAACTTTTGTATATTAACTTTTTTATGTTCAAATAGCAGCGCCTCGCGGTTTCACTCATGTAGTTCTCGTTCCTGTGAGAATTTCGGGATAAAATATAGCTTTTGTTCTATTTCAGACTGTACTCTATCTCTGGATCAAATTTCATCCAGATCCGTTTAGCCGTTCTGGCGTGATGGAGCAACAAACATCCACCTAAGCTTTCGTATTTATAATATTAGTAAATAATAATAAGAGGAAACTTCGTCGAGTCTTCTCGTCATCCGCTGGGGTAAACGTGTTTTTGACTCTGCAAACGTAGTATAGGAAGACCTCCGACCAGGTGGGATGACGATTTGCAAAAGACTGCTGGCAGATGTTGGATGCGGCAAGCTGAAAACAGGGTGCTATGGCGCTCATTAGGGGAGGCCGATGTCCAGCAGTGGACTAATATAGGCTGATCGACTTGCTGGATGAAACAATAATTATAAATAAATAATGCTTGACAATTCACACAGCATTATCTAGCCCCAAGCTAAGCATAGCTTGTGGTACTGGATAACTGATAACATAATATAATACAATACTAATACATAGTGTGATTAAATGATGCGTTTCAAAGAACTCAATCCCATGGAACAGATAATTGTATCACTCATATTACTCGCACATTTCTGGTGAATACGCACCCTCTTGAAACTCAAATAGTGATTGAGATAGGAATCGCGATCACGAGCAAATCACTGAGCCTTTGCAAATTTAACTTGCCACATATCGCCTTCCCAATGATTATCCTATCGACCCAAATCCCCAATCCCCAGATCATTTGCCCCGCAATTAATACGAATGGGCCACTCCAAGACCACCAGCCGTACAGAGAGCCTATTACTTAACAAACGTTGCTATAGTACCACTTACGGCAGGTGGAAGTGGCTCCGGGTCATCTTATTAATTTCTTGCTAGAAGTGGGTCGAGATTTATGATAATAGGATTGGGTACAATTTGACGGATTTCAATTTACATAATTTTTGCTCTGGGAATAACTTGGTTTTTAGTTTTTATGCAGAATATTTTTATTAAAGCTACTTTTTATCAGAGTACGGTATAGATGAGGTATCAATCTAAGAAGAAAATCGATATGATGCATGTTATAAAAACAAAAGGAAAGTAATTTTTTTTATTCTAATTAGGTATGTACCGACATTGTATTAGGCTACATATAGGTAAAGAATTGAAAATTAAATAAGAATGTAGGGTTTTTACCTTTTTGAAAGTTTTTTTATTGAAAACTCAATCGGCTCGATTTCCCGATCAAGTAACCAATAGACAGAAAACGCTTTTTTCTTTCTTAGAAATCGGGCCACTGGATGAATCAGAACGTTTTCAGCATAAAATTTGACTTTCTTAACTCGTCCAGTGGCCCGATTTCTAAGAAAGAAAAAAGGGTTTTCTGTTTATTAGTTACTTGAACAGGAAATCGAGTCGATTGAGTTTCCAGGCTTTATCAATGGACACTGGACTCGGACCAAAGTGGGACGTGAGGAAAATAAGTCCTCTATTTAAGGTTAATCTCTATTTGACGACCTCAGTGGCGCAGCGGGCGAGAGTCTGCCTGCGACGCAAGAGGTTGCGGGTTCGATCCCCGCCGCGGAACAAATTTGTGTACGATCTGCAGAAATTTGTTCCGTTGGTCTGGGTGTTTTCTATGTATAATAATAAAAAATAAAAAAAATATCTATCTATGTAATGTATAATATTACGTATATCAGTTATCTAGTACCCATAACACAAGCTCTGCTTACCTTGGGGCTAGATAATGCTGTGTGAATTGTCCAGCATTATTTATTTATTATTTATTTATTATTAAGTTTTGCTATTTTTGTCTTTCAGATTCTCAGGTGGTTCAAATTCAAAGTCAACGATTTTTTCTATAGGTACTCCTTTCACCACCAAAAAAGACAAAAGAGAAGTTATTTATATTGTACTGATAAAATTATTAGACTTGCTCAATTGTAAACTTTAGCACTAGATAAGATAATTTAAGTGTTAACTAAGTATTGTACGTTTCACACCGAGACAAAGTACCCGCATGTGTCTGTAAGAATCACCAGCTTGGATCTCACGATACAGGCTCCGCCTAGTGTGAGATCTATAAGTAAAAACATTGTCTCCAAACCCTCAGCAATAACCTCTATCAGTTTAACAGGCCATTGTATCACAATATAATGAAACTCTACCTACCTATCCATTAAGTTACTGTACCTAATGTGTTTTTGCTGAAAATAAGTATATTTTTATATTTATGTTCATTTTCTTGTATTTCGCATTTTGCCATACAATCTCATTTCAAAAATCAACATTGTTAACGTAATACATACAACTGAAAATCAATGCATTCACATAAAAACAGTAAAGTATCCGACCCACAAACCTTAAATCATACCAAACCCCGTTTTGGTCTCTGGGTTTCCAGCTATGAATATTAATTACCCACTCAAATGAATAAGCAAATCTGGACGTTATTTGATGACCTCGCGAGTCTATTTGCTCGTTCTGTTTGCCTTTGGAAGCAGGGCGGGAGTTGCCAGCTGCAATGTTTTTTGCTAGATTAGGCTGTTATTGCTGAAAAAACGATATTTTTTCTGCTTATAACATTGTTGGGATTTCTAAAACACTAAATTAAAGTGATCTTGACTAACAGGCAAATCAAATGGCAGGATACGAGAGTATGTTGACTTTGTATTCTAGAAACCAAGCCGTGGAGAACTTTAACATGCAACAAAAACAATAGCAAAGCTATTAACATAATAAGAGCTTACTACCTTGCCACGGTTTTTTTCTAAGAGCATAAGTTTTGTTAAGAGTATCTGAATTCATCAACATAATTTTTCGCTTCGGCCTCTTTACCTAAAGGTTTTTTTCTGGAAAGATAAACCGGGTGCAATAAAAGTGTAAATATGAAACAGAAAAAACCGGAAAAAGCAGAGCAAAGCTAGTAACACTGTGGGTCATTGAAAATCCTGTGTTTGAACGCTCGTAGACTCTACGATTCCTGAGGTTTACGGGCTCGAGCATTTCAGTGCTTGGAAAATATTTGAAAGGTTTGGTTTGCCTTGTTATGTAGTTTTACAGATTTTTTTGAGAAATGTTACCAGTTTTCAATTAAATAAATTCTGCTCAAATTAGGCGTAAAGTATGCAGGGGTTAAATTGAAAGTTAAAGCAGATAGTTCAAATAGCTTACTAGAATTAGAAAGCTAAATAAAACCTCTTCCTCAGAGTTTAAAAAGGTTGCAATAATGTTCCTACTTTACCTTAGAGTTGCCACTGTAGATTCTCGTCTGGTATCTCGTAGACCAATAAAGGAGTATTCTCATTATCATTAGGTAGAGCAGTATGAGCATGTGAAGCATGTTAGAACAAGTAAAGGTATGCACACACTAGTGTCCGACGAACTTTTACATACTTTGTTAGGTACTAATCTCCTTAGCCCAAAAATCAATGAAATCTCAATTTTTGCGCCAACCATCAATCAACTGAAAATAATATCAGCCTATGGGAGCTTTTCCACTGGACAGCACCGGCTCTACTTCAAATATATTTTTCGCAGCCAGAGATTATAGGAGGTCTATTTTTAATTCTCCAATACGCATTGTGTGTTTCGTTTCGTCGCCAATGTTGATGTTGGTACTTGCTCTAATTCACCGAATTTGAGAACCAATTTGAACAAAAAACAAAACGAAACGCACTATTAAATGTTTTGGAGAATTAAAATATCTACGTCCGGGTAGAGGCGCACGAGAGTGCACTCTCGTTCGAGAGCTTTGCAGTAAATTCGTTAAATAATTTTTCATGGAAATCTATCATAGCTATCCGTCATTTAAACCTCATATATAAAAAAAAACCGGCCAAGCGCGAGTCAGACTCGCGTCCGAAGCGTTCCGTACTTATCTATAAAAACGGCAATAAAATCACGTTTCTTGTATGAGCCCCTGAAGTATTTATTTTATTCTGTTTTTAGTATTTGTTGTTACCGCTACGGCAACAGAAGTACGTCATTTGTGAAAATTTAAACTGTCTAACTATCACGGTTCTTGAGATACAACCTGGTGACAGATAGACAGGTAGACAGACGGACGGACAGCGGAGTCTTAGTAATTGGTTCCCGTATTATCTTTTGGGTCGAAACCCTAAAAAACTGTTATATTAAATACATAAGTAAGTAAAAGTAAGAACGCATTAAGATAATGTAAGAACATGGCGAAGGTAAATCTCGAACCCGAAGCGTACGTAAGTTTAGTGTAACTACAGCTTAACCTAGTTTTCATTTCATTAGGAACTTGTAGATTAAGTAACAATCTAGCGAAGTGTTACCTACACGTAGAATACGCGAAATTAAATGAACATTGTTCTCTCGCTAATGCATCATTGTACTTTATTCAAGTTTGTACTGTTGTTTCATTTTGTTTTAATGAGAATATAGTCCGTCTGTCTGTCGGCGGGCTGTGTCTCAGAACCGTAAAAGGTAAAAAATGGAAATTTTTAGAGAACTACAAAAATAATAAAAATAAAAACATGAATCCTATAAAAAAGCGTCGTTTTGGCTATTTTTGCTGTTGTTTTGTCCAGGTAGTATCGCTTAAACCGTAATTTATTTCGTATTTTATTTTTTACTAGTGGTCCGCCCCAGCTTCGCACGGGTATATTTTATAGCCATAGGCTAGGAGCTAGGAGTAATGTATGATTCTAATGGTAATAATAATATTTCTAATCAGTCCAGCAATTTCGAAGCATGTTCAGTTCAAACAAAGAAACAAATTTTTCCTGTTTGTAATTTAAGTATAGATTAACACTTTCATGGCCCAAGACGCAAAAGTCCGGGTCCGTGTCGAGGCGGCGCCATGGCTGGGCAGTAAATGCGTTCAGGATGGCAATGTGTTGACCACCATCACACTTATAAAAGTGAAGTTGTAGCCTAATATGGGTCACGCATTGAAGACTCCTAGATTGTACTCTAGCGGAAAAAACAGAGGCGAGAAGTTTCTTCACTCTTTGCCGATAATTACTTATGTTATTATGGACATTGTACGCAACCCTCTCAAATATGAAAGTACAGAGAAAAGAACAAAAAGACTCATGACACGAAGGAAAGACCTAGAGCTCGAGGCTTATCCCAGAATGTAGCATGTAGGAAACTTTTGCTGAAGGGGTGTTTTTACACAATTGACGAGTTTATCACAAGAAAGTAATTGTTATGTATTGAATTTGAATTATATTATTTCATGCATGCTCTTATTTTAATTGACTATGTTTATTTATTTATTCTTTATTGCACAAGAAAAAAAAAATACATACATAAAACATTAAATTTTAAAAATATGGCAAAGGCGAGCTTAACCCTAAAAAGAGTTCTCTTCCAGCAAACCTTATTGGGAGAGAGAGAGACCAAGTTATAAAAGTGGGTAAATAGAGGATATTTTAACCAATACATAAACTACTACATATAATACATTAAAATATATATACTTATAAAATACTATCTATGTTGATAATAAAATATATATGTTATTTGATTATTTTATTTTTATATTTTTCTTTTTGTTGTAAATGCCGTAAAATGCATAAGTACCATAGTGATAATAATAACTAATATGTATTCATTCATACACGATGTAAAAATTGTTCTTGAATAAATAAACTGAAACTGAATTACAACGAAAGTGCGGAGCAGTTTGGTTCGGCAGTGTACAATGTCGACCCAGTATGGGTGGTATTTACTAGTGCGTCTGCTTGTCCAGTAGCGGAAGGGGGAGAAAGGGATAAGGTCACGTAAATCTTGGGCACAACCACCAAAGTGGTAGGTACTTGTAGAATGAAAGAAACTCTCAAATCGCTATCTGTGTTCAAGCATGTTTAAGTCGTTCTCTGACGTTTTGTTTCATTTGTTTTTTTGTTTGTTTTGTTTTATCTGTAGGTACCTTGTAATAGTTCCTAGTATGTAAGTCATTTTTGGAACTAAATTTCTTATCGCGCGTTGTGAAAGGGGGCTGGACGGAAAAAATTATCTGAATTCACAAAAAGACTCATGACACGAAGGAAAGACCTAGAGCTCGAGGCTTATCCCAGAATGTAGCATGTAGGAAACTTTTGCTGAAGGGGTGTTTTTACACAATTGACGAGTTTATCACAAGAAAGTAATTGTTATGTATTGAATTTGAATTATATTATTGCATGCATGCTCTTATTTTAATTGACTATGTTATTTGATTTTTTATATTTTTCTTTTTGTTGTAAATGCCGTAAAATGCATAAGCACCATAGCTATAATAATAACTAATATGTATTCATTCATACACGATGTAAAAATAATTGTTCTTAAATAAATAAACTGAAACTGAATTACAACGAAAGTAGTGCGGAGCAGTTTGGTTCGGCAGTGTACAATGTCGACAAAGTATGGGTGGTATTTACTAGTACGTCTGCTTGTCCAGTAGCGGAAGGGGGAGAAAGGGATAAGGTCACGTAAATCTTGGGCGCAACCACTAGAGTGGTACTTGTAGAACGAAAGAAAATCTGGCAAAGCGCTGTCTGTGTTCAAGCATGTTTAAGTCGTTCTCTGTGGTTTTGTTTCATTTGTTTTTTTTTGTTTTGTTCTATCTGTAGGTACCTTGTAATAGTTCCTAGTATGTAAGTCATTTTTGGAACTAAATTTCTTATCGCGCGTTGTGAAAGGGGGCTGGACGGAAAAAATTCTCACGAAAAGTTGTAACGTCACTTTTTGCTATAGTAAGCTATTGTAAGCCGTGCGGCGTGTGCATGTTTCTCTGTCTGTATAAAAAAAGTTGAGAGGTGTCAAGGGACACCCGGATTGAACGAAGTTCCTTTCTATAAGACCTCTCAACTTTTTTTTTAATAACTTTGGGATTAAATAAATATCTATCTATCTATCTTCTCAACAAGCGAACCATCGTCTAACAGTGCGACGATCAATCAAATCAAGGGCTTCAAGCTAGTATGTGGCTGAGCCGTGGTTCGATCAGAGATGGCAATATTTCACGCAACATCGGATCTGTGCTTTGTATAGATTAAGAAGCTTCGGAGAATGCTCACAGGAACTTCATGACCTGATTCCACCATCCCTCTTCCACTCCAGGACAAGCAGAACTATACGATATACCGTCGACCCGCACTAATCGGTTTTTCTCCACCTTCATAATTCGTACCGCTGGGATTTCGCTCTCTGCTGCGGTTTTTCCCGTCAATTACAACCTGGGTCTCTTCAAGACAAGAGTGAATAGGTATCTTCTAGACCTTGGTGATACATCGTCGGCCACATCTTCACTTTCCATCAGGAGGGTTTTAATACTTCTTATACCAAAAATAACGCGTGGTAACATAAACTGGCAACAAAAACATTTCTAAAATAAAAAAAATCTTAAGGTGTTTCAGTCAGAAGACTAATAATGTACTGTCATAAGGCGTGCTGCTCACGCAGCGATAATCTTACCACATTATTGTTATGGCGGGTGTAATATACTTAGTTTTATGACATCGTTTGTGTTAAATACTGCTATGAGAAGTATACTTGCGTAAATAAGGGAGATGATACGGGTAAAATTAACACGAACCTAAGAAATTAACACTTCTAGAGACCAAGACGCACACATTCCCCCGCAGCCCATAAAGGCTGGGCAGTGAATGGTTTAAAAAATAACATAAACTTTTAGATTCATTTTCACTTTTTTTAGATACCAACATGATTTTATTAAATCAATTTTTTTTTTAATTTTGTCAGAATTTTACCTATTTATATAATTTATGGCGCTATGGCGCTCAATAGAGGAGGTTTATACCCAAAAGTGGGCTAGCATAAGCTGATGATAATCATATCATTTATAATGGAATCTAGTAAAGATTCCATTTACATACAACATAAAAATAATATATTAAATTAATTTTAAACTTTTAACATTATTTTTATGTAAACGGGATTAGAACTAATCCTTCGCTTACATTTTTTGTATGAAACCACCTCGAAATCATTGTTGTACAAGGAAAAATCGACTAACATACACTACATAAAAAACTCAAACTGAAAATCTCCTCCTTTTTCAAAATCGGTTAAAACATTACCGAACGAATTATTAAATCAGCTTTAATTAGCTACAAACTATACCTACCTAACCTTCATCGTTATAACTGACACGATATAAGCATAAAATTATATTGATTAAGCCCTAAAGCAGGCTATACACAGTGCGAAAATCAAATCAAAAAATAAATAATCACTGGTCTTTGTTTCCTCATGGTCTCCACGCCACGAGCTTCTTGCATCATGATGGCTCTTTACTAGCTATGTGACCTGCCCACTCCTACATAAGTCTTCCAACTCTTTCACTAATGTCAAACACTGCTTTTTTGTCTCAGCCATTCATTTGTTTTCATGTCCCTATACTGTTTTTTGTTTTTTTAATAAACTGATTGCCTAGTTTTAGTTTCAGTTGTAAAACTGAATTAAATAACTGAATATCTGAGTTTTTCCTTCAAAACCTGTATAATTTTTAATAAAAATCCCAAACAAACTTCATTAACAAAGAAATCTTCATCCAAAGTATTCGTGGAGAGTTATCTCATAACTTTCCGGGCTCTATACAAAGTTTAATTTTACAATCCAACACTCAGTCCGGTGTCGTGGTTTAGGCATAGACATAGAATTTTTTCACTACGTTCAATAGACTAACAAAGCGTGGGAGCGAGAGGTATTTAGTTAATACACACTGCCACGAGAGAAAAAGAGATAGCGACACAAGATGTCGATATGTCATTGTTTTAGCTGAGTAAGAGGCCTTAAGAGCCCACGCTAATCCAAGTCGAGAAGAATTTTGTGCTTTTAATTAATAATCTTACGATTAAAACATAAAATCATTATTCTGCCACAATGGTGTCTTGTTCAGCGAGTGAATGTGACATTACAAACGTAATAACTCGCTTATAAACACGTTTTACAGGTAATTTATGACTGTTTTTACTGAAATCTTCATAATCATTATTTCGTCATTTGCTGTATGAAAATGAGGCAAAAGAGCTATTGAAAGCTTAGATAATAGGTTTCTCTTAAGACTTATCATCAAATTACATTGCTAAATGAAGAATTTTAGGAAATTTTGAGTAAAAATTAAAATTGTTTGTTTACGATAGGGATTGACAAAGTGATGATGTCATTGTATCGATAGTCGATAATACGTGTCGGCCGGTAGGTTCGACGTGATTGGCTAGGATTATCATTACATTACAGGCTTAGATTTGTAAAGTACAATAAAACACTACTTTCCATTCCTGTAAAATAAAAAGAACGTAATGTAATGTACAGGGTGGTTATTATAACATAATATACAGGACTACTAGCAATTCAGCACAATACTGTATTTAAGTGCTTATTGGGGAGGTACTAAGCTATGAATTGAGCGCCATATAATGTTCCACGATAATTTACGGTTTTGAAGTTAATAAATTTATTTCGAAAAATTTACATTAAAAATACATAGTGTTATTTTCTTTATAACTATTTATATTTTATTATCTTGTCACTTAGAAATAATATCAGAGTATTGTTGTAATTAAACAAATTAAATCTACTCGCACCCTTTTAAAAAATCAAAACTAAGAATATATTTTTTTTCAGATTATTTTAAAAACATCTCTGTTTTAATATTTTTGCTTTTCTTTTAACCCCCGTCTTTGTTTCAGTGGGTCCGCTCTCTTAAAAAGCTTTCGTTCGAAATATAAAAAAATCTGATAAGGGGTTATAATAGAAAACTCGAGTTCACAACGTTATCATGGAAGCTCAAAACACTGAAACCACCTTAAAACTAGTTAACACAAGACATCAAAATTTTAAACAAGCCTAAACAGAAGAAGAACATGAGATTATCTCTTTATTTAAGATTTTTATACAATTTTTATTGAATTAGTTAGCCAATAGTATTTTTTTTGTTTTAGTAGCCATTATTTTTGGATATAAATTCTTCTTAGTCACAATGTGTGAATGTGATTAAGGAAGCATATAGTTAAATTTGTTAGCGGAAGTCAAATACTGATAAAGTTTTATTTTAATTTTGTGATGATGAGACGTACTTTTGACTTTTATTAAGTGCTTTACATTGCCTACTTATAATAAATGCATTGGACTTTCACACAACAACTTTGGATACGTTTTATTTTACAAACATGGTAATAAACAGACACACAGAAATATCCATTTTATATGTATATAAACATACATTATTTCATATTAACTGAACCAAGTAATTTCATTTATAAATAATAGGTTACCTAGCTTTAGCTATGTTGCTATTTGTTTACCTATTTGAAAAGTATTTGATTTTTTATATTATAAAACACTTTTTATATCACTTTGTTAAACTAACTCATTATGTCCTGTGACTTCGCCCGTAAGACTATCGATAATATTATGTTAGAGTCAAGGCAGCACTATTTCACGCACACATTTACATTTCATTTTTTGTAACACCTTTAATCTGTCACTGTTGGTCTTGTACATTCTAAGCCTATGGGTTTAGGACAGTTTTTTGTAATCTTATTCAATAATTTATGCTGACAATATGCTAGAACAGTGGGACGATATCAACTTAACTATTGTTTTTATTTTTACAGCCAATTTCGTCACAAAACTTTTAAAGTAAATAAATAAATAAATAATGCTGGACAATTCACACAGCATTATCTAGCCCCAAGGTAAGCAGAGCTTGTGTTATGGGTACTAGATAACTGATATACGTAATATTATACATTACATAGATGTTTTTTTATACATAGAAAACACCCAGACCAACGGAACAAATTTCTGCAGATCGTACACAAATTTGTTCCGAGGCGGGGATCGAACCCGCAACCTCTTGCGTCGCAGGCAGACTCTCGCCCGCTGCGCCACTGAGGTCGTCAAAGTCATAGTAATAAAACAAGTTTTCTTTTAGATTTCACTGTTTTTAGCAAGTTAAGTATCTAAATTTGACATATGTACTTTTATAATCAAACCGAACTTAACTCCCTGGTTAAATATCGATAAAACTGTCTATACGCATTAAAGATTATTTATCTGGTATTTATCGTCTACCAAAGGTAAACGTAAAGATAAATATATAATGTGTTATACAATCGTGTGTAGACGATAAATACATGATAAATAATCTTAAATAAAACTTCACGAATAATCTGTAATATCCATCTATAAACTTTATAACAGTTCAGTACCTACTGGACCATAGGTTTAAACCATGTGGAAACGCATCAAAGTTTTTATTTGGCTCAAAGGCTTAAGGCTAACGAAAAGTGTTGTATTTTTATAAGCTACGCTCACCGTAAATCCAGGTAAACCTTACTTTGAATTTTTTATGAGACAATCATATTTCTGAGCCTTGCAAATTTGGGATTCATTTTACTTAGGTTTTATCGGTGGATTGGTGGTAATTTATACCGTTTTCTGTAACAAAGAAATGAATTTTAGAGTTTACATAAGTTTTCTTTTCTTTAATTTTATGAGCAGTTTAGCCGGTACATGTTGATTGTTATAATCAGGGTGATTTTACATATATAATGTACGTATATGTTACGAAACATACTTTGTTTCTCTTCGATCGTCAGGCGTGCCAAATCACTCCCTGCCTTTAAAAAACTGCTTCATCAGCATTATCTTACATTATAAAGTTAGACAAATTATCAGTATAGACATGTAAGTTAGGTATATTTCATAAGTATTGCAAGTATTATTTATTTAAGTGCCACCATCTTAGTTGTTCTTAAATTTCCAGCCCATCCCAAGGCTGCCTGGATGAGATGCTCATAGCGATAAGGCTGCCTCTGTACTTCTTTTACTCATGGTATTGAATTCGGTACTGTTTTCTGTGTTTGTGTGCTACAATAAAATATTATCTATGTATACCTATATCTGTCTATCTTTGACGCAACTTTCGGTACTTCTAGTAGTGATCACGACGGCGAAAGGCCGTATACAGAAAGAAAGCTGGAAACTTATAAGCGCTTACCGGCGCTTGACAGCGCTGGTCCGTTCTACACAAAGGACGCAGGTTGAATGAATCAGGTTGTTTATTAATTTTAAATGGCAGCGCCCAGCGCTTGTCGGCACTTGTCGGCACCGTTCGGTGCTTATCGGCGCGCGTTCATATATTTTCCTGTGCGATTTAGAGTGCTGTCAAGCGCCGGTAAGCGCTTATAAGTTTCCAGCTTTCTTTCTGTATACGGCCTAAGAATCAACTCCTTTAACTCAGCCAGCCTGTAAATAATGTAAGAGCGTATTAAAAGATTATATATTATTATTATTATTTACCTATATGTATTGTGATTTTAGTTTTTTTTTTGTTTGTCTCTTTGTATCTTTCTTTTCTGTATTGCATAATGTCAAAATGTGTATTTATTTGTTGTGTGCACATAGGTTACGTGTCAAGCCAGTTTGGATTTTGTCTAATTTCTTTGTCTTATTTATAATTACTTGATTTGTGTTTTGTGTACGTAATAAACATAAATAAATAAATAAAAGAGAACCTACCAGAGAAAGGGCAACAGCTTTTCACCTTCACTGCAATCACCTATCCGCCAACCAATGCTGATGGTGACGTAACCTCTCTTGTTAGGGAGAGGCACGTTCTGTGATGATAAGAAACGTCGCACAGGAAAACTGTAAACGATGGTGCGACGACATCGAAAAGCTTTAGCCAAGAACCACACGAGACAGATGTGCATGGGGTCGTTTGTGGAAGGCTTTCACTGCCCTGGGCGGTCCTTAAACTTAGATTTCAAATTATTTAACTTTACCAAATACTAGTGGTTCACCCCGGTTTTGCACGGGTATATTCCATAGCCTATGTTCATTAGGGCTAATGTAGGATTCTAATGGTGAAATAATTTATCAAATCGGTTCAGTAGTTTCGGAGCCTATTCAATCTATTCAAATCAACACATCTTTCCTTATTTTAATATTAGTATGGGTAAATTTATGTTCATAACTCAAATATTTGAAAAAAAAAACTTAGTATGTAGGATTATGGACATTACCACCCATTGGATAAAAAATACTCAATACTCAATCATTTATTGCATTCTATAGGTGTACAATGGTGCTTAAAATCTACGTAGGTATTTAGTTTCACTATAGACCCTGTAACGATCCAGTCCGTGCTTTGTATCGTATTTCAAATATTAAGCGGTTTTGTTCACCTAGCATCCGGTTACCTTCGATGGAAATGAAAGAGATGGCAACAAGGTCATTTGTAAAACCAATTGAGAGACCCGCTAAATGAAAAAAAAAAAAGAAAAAAGATTCAAGGCAGAATGGGTGATAAGGCTCAGCCTACTGCGTATAAAGGAACGGGGTTTGAAACATATTCGAATATTTGAATTGTTCTGAAGGAGGTGGGGCTAAATTAAGCCAATCACAAGGCTTGTAAAGAAAAGATTAGGAGTGAAGCAACCAATCAGAAGAATGTCTGCAAGAAGTCCGCACTTTGTCCGCGCGATGTCCGCGAATTGTCCGCGAGCGTAAGCGAACAATGTTCGTTTAGGGAGCGCTTGATGGCAAACTGAACCTTATAGTCAAAGAATTAAGGATTAAGTTAGAATGTAAAATTTAGAGGGATATGTTCTATAAAAGGGCTTGCAACGAGGGAACCGGGATAGTTCAGTTTAGAATTTTGCAGAATAAGTAGGTCGAACCGCTGCCCAATTTTGAAATTAGATTAATTTTGTTTTGTGTCCGGAAGACAATAAAGTTAACTTTTATATTTCTTTTAGTTGCTGGGACTTAAAAATCTGTGTAAAGGGATCCTCAGTGAAATTGTCTCTTGCTGTTTGATTTATCAAATTGCAGAAGATGCTTTGTTGAAGAGCCAATTACCTATGTGGAATTTTATGGGGATAGGCTTGTAAATTCATAGTGTAAATTCTTGAGATTTTTAGTTTTGTAGGTTGTAAATTCAAGCTAGCTACCCTCTGTGCTTAGGCAAATCCAAGTTGTCACTTGGTTATGCATATCAGACCAGTAAGTATCTGTTTATGCATATCAGTCTTTGTAGGTAGATTAGGATGGGACGGATCTCTGGGGCGGACCCAAAACTGATTTTTCTCTTGCATTGAGATCAGTTAGCCTCACGACCCTCAGCTTCCAGGGACCTCATTGCACTTAGAGCGTTCCAGCTGTTGTGTCGGTCTTGTTTATATATTTATATATACACTACTTATATTCTGATAGGATCGTCATCCACATCCCTGACTTTCGAGTCGTGAATGACGATAAATACACTGTTATAGAGTTACTAACACAGTCTGGCTTTACAACCCAGCAATTCCCTAAATAGTGTTATTTAGAAGTCTGACATTGCACCCAGTTGGACTACATTACTCACTACACGATTAAAAGTAAATGTGAAGCTAAGGCTTCTAGTTTTGGGGTATACAGGGTCTTAGCTAGAATAGGTTAGGGTAGGTATACATTAGGTGAATAGGAAACTAATCTCTCGCCAAGTAAATAACGTAACGTAGTAAAATCAATATTATTAGTTATATATAAAAAGGAGCGGTTGAATATTTCTCTCTTCGAAGTGATTAAGTTTATATTCTAATGATTCGTCTCTATAATAGAACTAAACCTTTCTTCAATTCTTAATACCTAATTAAAGAACTGAAATTAACATAAAAAAGTTCGGGATCTCTAACGATCTGATTACAATAATAATTTTGATAAAGAGTTAAAAGAATTTACTTTCAATTGATCGCCTACAAGACTTAACAGGCAATAAGGCCTTATAAAATGTTCAGGCGTTTCGCTATGTAATGCATTGGTCATAGTACCTAGTTGTTCTTTACTAACTATCTAGCAAAAATCCAACAAAATTTCTCTTAAGTAATAAGAACATTGGTAACGGAACTATGAGAAGATAAAATCTCTTTTCTTTACCTTATTGAATATCTCTACTATTTGAATCTAGATTTGAAATGGAATTTCTTATAAATATACAAACCATTCTCATTATGTGGAATGAATTATATTAAAAGTAAAATGATTTACTTGCTCTGAGCAATCATTTAACACGTTGTTAGCTGGATTAAGCTTAATAACTCTAAAGAAGTCAATACTTACTATGCTTTTACTAAATTTGATTACTCCTACAGGAAAGAATTCTGCTTTCAGGTTGGGCTAATGCCACTTTCTACTTCATTTTATATTGTCTCATGTAGAGGTAGACCCCTCTTATTTTGATTTTATCCAGCTAAAGCTTGGTGTATGACACCGTGGGAATTCCTTTGATAATAAGAGAACCCGCTATAAGCTTTGAGGCATAGTTCCTTGGTTGGTTGAATCATTATAACTTTATGAGACTGTTTTATTACACAAAACTAAAAGCAGAATTAATTAAATATCAGAAGCGGTTGACTTCTTGGACATAGTACCTATTAAAGGAAGTATTGAATATCTCTACTATTTGAATCTAGATTTGAAATGAAATTTCTTATTAATATACAAACCATTCTCATTATGCGGATTGAATTACCTATATTGAAAGTAAAATGATTTACTTGTTCTGAGCAATCATTTAACACGTTGTTAGCAGGACTAAGTTTAATAACTCTAAGAAGTCAATACTTACTATGCTGTTACTAAATTTGAATACTCCTACAGGAAAGAATTCTGCTTTCAGGTTGGGCTAATGCCACCTTTTACTTGTTGTCTCATGTAGAGGTAGACCCCTCTTATTTTGATTTAATCCAGCTAAAGCTTGGTGTATGACACCGTGGGAATTCCTTTGATAATAAGAGAACCCGCTATAAGCTTTGAGGCATAGTTCCTTGGTTGGTTGAATCATTATAACTTTATGAGATTGTTTTATTTTCTTATTACATAAATCTAAAAGCAGAATTAATTAAATATCAGAAGCGGTTGACTTCTTGGACATAGTACCTACTAAGGAAGTCCTTTTTATAAGTTCTATATGAAGAGATTATTAATAAATCTACAAAATAAATTAGTAATCTGAAATTGAATCAAATTACTAATTCCTACCGAGGAAAAAGCGCGAATTAGGGGTTCTTCTGTATTTTATCGTTTTGAGAAAGTACGGTCGAATTCCGCCAGTAAAATGGGCACCTTATTCCTCAATACTTTCTGATTATGATGAGTTAGGCGATAGCTTACATATGACTTAGGTAGTTTAGGAAAGGAGATGAAATGTATGAATGGATTGCTCATTTAGTGTTCAGGTTTTAGCATGATTTAACTTGCTTCTGTTAATTTTTTTACTTATCTTTCAGTTTGTTTCTAACTACCTTTTACTATAACTTCAATTAATTGACAGGCATATAGTAAGTATTTACTTGGAAGAATGTTGAGTTTGTACCCCTCTGATTGTGTGTTAGCTAACTGACATACATTAGGCTGGCTTAGGTTTGATAAAAGATAGTGTCCTCTTGATAATGGTATGTGAGGGGTTTGGTATATGTGACATAATATCATGGATACCCAGCATGATGAAATGTCTTAGTAAGATTGACTACAGAGGAGTCTTGCCCAGCAAGAGAGATGAGAGATACTTCTTGATGCGGAGGCGGGGCATTAAGACATTGCTGTAGTCAAATGTAGGGCACTGCTGTAGTTAAATCTATTATGATAAAGAGGATAAAAGCAGTTTAAATCTGATTATGTTTGCTTCAGATTAAATCTCACAAGATCTTTTAGCAATAAGCAAAGCTGTCATAATGAAACACAAATCTCTATAGTATTTAATTCCTGCTTCAGCATAATTTAAGTACAATTTCAAAGTTTAGAAGAAATATAATATTACTTAAAATAGGAATTTATCCTTTCTGAGACTTTAGTTATTAAGTTATCTTATATATTAATTCAATACCTTATTATTACTAATACTTAAATCTAATTTATCTTATTATCATTAATTCTTATAGTATTTTTAGAGTAAAGTAAGTTTTGGGTTAGGTAGTTTGTCTGAAGCTTCTAAAAGAAACTGAGTTACTACTACACAACTATGAGACCTACCACTACTAGATGATCATTTGGCCACACTAATTAAAATCAACCGTAGGTAGAGCTTTAGGAATTAGTAAGTATAATAAAACAAATAGAAGGGGAGGGGGGTCGTTACAACCCTGCTGGGCACACAATATATTACGGAGAGAGAGGAGGACGTCATTGTTACTAAGTTAGTTAGGTATATTAGTAGTTTGTATTTTTCTTATTTTTCGTTTAAATATTCGTCAACTGTGTAGTATGCTTTTGTGATTAATAAAAGCTTTAATTGTTTTATAAAGATTTTGTCGTTATTCTCATTTTTCAACACATCAGGTAGTTTATTATATAATTTAATTGACATTACATAGGGGCTCGATGAGTGAAGTTTAAGTTTTGAATCTGGTCCTATAAGTTTGTGTTTATATCGTAAAGAGCGAGAGGGGTATGTTTCTTCTCGGGTTTTATAGAATTTTTTATGGTTTCTAACGAAATCAGGGGGAGGCCTGCGTCCAGCGGTGGACTAATAAATAAGCTGTTGAGGTATGAAGAATTAAAATTAAGTACACTTTATTATATAAATCTTCAACTTCCATACATTCAAAGACGGTATGTGAATAGGCAGCTTTATAAAGCAATGCCTTTCATCACACGTTAGATTAATATTAATCGGTCGTGAATAGATGATATGAAAATCTCATTAGCGATATCAAATTATTAGGAAATCTACAAGCTTTTAACCGCGGCTTCGCTGACATTGTATCTACTAAAATCATAGCTAAATTAAGTACATTTTTCTGCTAAAACCTAGCTAAAGATTTTTCTAGAAACCTGGTCCACTTTCACTATCAATACCTTTTGCTACGCCATACTTGCGCACCACCGTCTCTTAAATAATACCATAATAATAAGACCCACAAATGTACACAATGATTGCAATGAATGAATATGAATAACCTGTCTGTAACGACGACCTCTGTGGCGCGGTGGGCGAAGGTATGCCTGCGACGCAGGAGGTTACGGGGTCGATTCCCGCCTCGGAACAAATGTGTGTACAATCTGCAGACATTTGTTCAGTGTTCTGGTCGTTTTCTATGTATATTAAAAAATATCTGAAACTTTACGAATGTTCATTACGGATGTAAGCGGGTTAACTACGAACCTTATTTGTGTTGGAAGGACACCAACGTTTCAACTTATTGTTATGTTCGGAGGGATGCGAAACGCGCGCACTCATCCTGAAGATGTCCTTCGTTAAGTGATGAAACGTTGGTGTTCTTCCAACACAAATAAGGTTCGTAGTTAACCCGCTTACATCCGTAATGAATTTACGAATGTTATGTAAAAAGAGACGGCATCCCCTGAACCCTGAGTTCGGTTGAGTATCAAGATGCGATAGTGCCGTCTCTTGACTGTATTTATTTTATTATTTATTTATTCACACTTTATTTACAGAATGACATACATTCCAAATTGTCAATCATTATTTTAGGAACCTCACATCTTAAAACTAAGCCTAAGAATGAACTATCACCGGGTACCGAAAACTTATAAAAAAACTTATAAATCTATATCTATATAGGGGGTTATTATTTATTATTTAGTTTTTTTATAAGTTTTCGGTACCCGGTGATAGTTAAACCAAATATTATGTCAGCTTAAATATCATTGCGAAGTTAATGTTAATAGCACGACAAATAGTTATTGTTACTTCAAATTGTTAAGCCTAAGAATTAAATTGAAATTATCAGAAGGTGCTAAACAAATATTTTTTCATACAGATAATATAGCAGTCATTTACAGATTATAATATCAAACAAATCAATAACATCAATTCTTAAATATGGATATTAGAAACAGGAATTACATACAGGTAGGTAGGAGTCTCCTTTGTCCGCATTTGGACTCCTTTTGGTCCATTATGCGATGTTGTTTGTCCATTATGTGCCAGCCTAACTCCGTCCAGAAGCGCAGAATCTTCCTAGGCTCTTCACAGGCTTCGCGGAGTGACCTCCGATGATTGTTCGTTGTGCTGTTATTCCCTCGCATTCCAGGATTACGTGGGCAGCTGATTCGTCGTCGCTGAGGCACCCTCTACAGAGAGGGCTGTCCGTCGCTCCGATGGTGAACAGGTGTTTGTTTTGTGGCCAGTGTCCTGTTAGTGTTCCCACCAGGACACGCAGGTCCGATCTGTTTAGGTTCAGTAGGCGTTTTGATAGCTTCGGTGATGTTGATGGAAGCGCCGCTCTGGCTTGTTTGCAATCTAGCTGGGCGTGTCCATCGTTCGTTTTGCGATTCTCTAGTTCTGAGCCTAATCCATGTCTGGAGTAGCGAGAATGACAGGGTTAGGAAAGGCGATGGACGTGCTGTGATTATTTCCGATCCCCTCCGTGCCAGTTCATCAGCGGCATCATTTCCTAGAGAAGTAAGCATAATTACATACAGGTAACAAGTACAATTTATTAAGAATTGAATGGGATTTGCTTTGTTTCCTATCCACACCATAAAAGAGAGATGCTATGATGCTGTATTTCATAGAAAAAGGAGACGGACTTAGGGCTCTGATCTTATGCAACAAACCTAAAAGTGGCGTTCCGTAGTCCTTTAGACCAAAGAAATTTGCTGTCGTATAAGGCTATGGCTGACTGAGTAAGTCAGCCATAGCCTCGTGCCACTGAAAAAACTTCCTTTAAAACCTGAAAATAAGGTTTTAAGTTGATATAAAACAGCAATAAACTAACTCGACAAGGGAATTAAATGTTTCACCAACAATTAAACGAAGTAGTAATAAAGTGTTATAAGAATAAATGAGCTTCTTACGCGTGATGTTAAATAATTACAAGCAATTTTGAACCTTACCAAATAAAACTAGGTACCAAAATAGTCGGTGTGATAATTATGAAAGAACGAAGATTCTACCTACCAACTTAATAAAGATATACAGCTTACTATTAAGGCATATACCCCACCCAAAATAGCGCCGCCACCTAATTTATCTTATTATTCCGTTTAACAAAGGAAATTTATTTATTTTTTCATTTTTTTTTGTACAGTTTGAGATACCTATTATAAGCTTTATTTTAATACCTCTGTACTGAATAGTTTTATTGTATTTAGGTTAGGCAGTGAATCAAAAAAGATTTTGGTGGCCACCAGGGGCAACTTCGATTCACTGCCTAAATTGAATAGAATTAGACTATTACACAGGCATTAAAAAAAGCTTATAATAGGTATCACAAACTGAGCGATAGATTTTTGAAATTTCCTTTAATAAACGGAATAATAAGATAAAGTAGGTGGCGGCGCTAGTTTGGGTGGGATATGTGCCTTAAGTATTAGAAATTATTTCATGCTTTCAGTGTATAAAAAAAATCTCTGTTGTTCGAAGTCTGAATTTGTTTGGTGAAAAGGTGAGGTGGTCGTAGTTTTTGTATGCATGTTTTTACTCGATGCGTTTTACTTTCAGAATAAAGAGATATTATGCACGTAATAATTATGTGGCTCCCGTTGTTGGCCAAATTATTCTAAATTTCAATTGAAGAACTGAAAAGGAATTTTGTTAAGATTAACGTGGTCGTTTTTAAACCAAAGAGGCTAACAGGTTGGTAGAAAGAAAACCTTTGTGGGTGAACCCACAAATCAGAATTTCCGTGAAGTAAATAGAACTATTTTCCTTCTTCAGTGAGTGGTGGAAATTAGACCATTTGACGGGTAAGCACGCGGGTGAGCGTGAAAAGGACAGAAAGATAATTATTTTCGGTTTTATACTAACAAATTTGTATTCATCCATAATACAAACTCTGCTTAGTTTGTGGCAATGCTGTGTGAATTGTACAGCGTTATTTTTTTGTTTTCGAGAGTTGCGTGTTAGCGAATCTAAGGACATCATCATCATCATCATCATCATCATCAGCCTTTTTCAGTCCACTGCTGGACATAGGCCTCCCCTAATGAGCGCCATAGCGCCCTGTCTTCAGCTTGCCGCATCCAGCATCTGCCAGCAGTCTTTCGCAAATCGTCATCCCACCTGGTCGGAGGGCGTCCTACACTACGTTTGCCGAGTCGCGGTCTCCACTCAAGAACACGTTTACCCCAGCGGTTGTCGGTTCTTCTCGAGATATGGCCAGCCCACTGCCACTTCAGCTTGCTAATCCTTTGAGCTATGTCGATAACCTTGGTTCTCTGTCGGATGGACATAGCGAGGTAGATTTAATATGGAAAACTTCCAATTGTAAGAAAAATAAGACTTAGAAAGAAACCAGAGGATCTATATCATATTTCAGATGTACCTACTAGCGACGGCTCCACCACAAGAGAAGCAAAGCTAGTTTTAGAGTGTGTCCTATCAAAAAATATTTCCGAAACTCCAAAAAACACAACTCCTAGAACTAAAACTATAATTATTATAAAAATGTGACGTGTATTTACCGCTTTTAGCTATAAACTGTTTGTAAACGTATGTGTATAACGGTATAACGGTGGTGTAAGCCTGTCGAAACGTCGTGAAAAATTGGTAAATAAATATAGCGATCATTAAAATTATTAATGTGTTCGTTATTCAAATGCGTTTGCGTTTGAAGTTTAAAAATATTGAAAGCCATAACCACACTGAAAAGTAATCTAGAGCACTCCTAGTCCGAAATACCCATTGAAAGTTCCTAACCACTACACCAACAGAGCTTTATCCAACTTGTTATAACAGAGAGTTATATTAACACCGCTTAGCGGAACTATGCAGCGTAGAAAATTACCTGTTAGGGTATTGTTGAAGCCGTGTATCATCAGCGTGAGTATAATAAAAGAGAAGTTATCTAGGTATCCTGTTAGAACATACATGTATAGCTGGTACATAGCTTAGTACATAGCTTCGTCAGAAAACCGTATATACGGCAAGAAGATTCAGAGTAAACACCTTACTATTCAGGTGTAAACATAAATCATATAAGTTGGCTTGAAAAACGCAAGACGAGGAGATTTTGAAAAATAATATAAATTAACAAATAATGCTGGAAAATGCACACAGCATTATTTAGCCCCAAGGTAGGGAAAACTAATGTTATGGGTACTAGATAACAGATATACATAACACAATACACAGACTGATATTTTCTAGTATACATAAAACACGACCAGAACATTCGGAACAAATATTTGCAGATCGTTCAAACATTTGTCCAAAGGCGGGAATCGAACCCGCAACCTCCTGCGTCGCAGGCGGATCTTCGCCCACCGCACCGGTGTTTGCCTTTGAGTTTCTTTTCTTTTTTCTTTCTTCATCCGGTTCAGCATTATTTATATAAATAAATAAAATAAATAATGCTGGACAATTCACACAGCATTATCTAGCCCCAAGCTAAGCAGAGCTTGTGTTATGGGTACTAGATAACTGATATACATAATATAATACAATACACAGATAGGTATTTTTACTATACATAGAAAACGACCAGAACACCCTGAATAAATGTCTGCAGATCGTACACACTTTTCTCCCGAGGCGGGAATCGAACCCGCAACCTCCTGCGTCGCAGGCAGACCTTCGCCCACCGCGCCACA
The DNA here is from genome assembly GCA_946478455.1 of Eupithecia vulgata. Classification (NCBI taxonomy): domain Eukaryota; kingdom Metazoa; phylum Arthropoda; class Insecta; order Lepidoptera; family Geometridae; genus Eupithecia; species Eupithecia vulgata. The sequence continues at coordinate 3,709,658 of OX297881.1, forward strand.
GAGGTCGTCATATGTCGTCATATGTAGGTATATTACTTAGTACTAGCTTTTGTCCTATTATTAAATTATTATTTTTCTGCTTTTTTATCTACATATGTACATACAATCATATTAAAATGAGGAAAGATTTGTAAGTTTGTTTAGAACGGAATAGTCTTACAAAAATTTTATAATAATAGATTTCCACATTATGCCTGATGAATATGAGCAAAAGAATATGCTTTAGCGTATAAAATTTTTCGCCTGAGTCATCTCAAGATAAAGATTTTACAATTCTATAATTTTAGATTTTTTCTCATATAATGTCAAATACGCTACCGCTCCATCCAACTATAAAAAACACCTCCGTAATAGATCCACTTTAATATTCCAATTCATCGAATGCCATCATTATAAAAATAATTGGAACTTCAGATTCCGCTATACAGCGTGCTCCATAAATGCCTTTCGCTGAAGATCCGGGTCATTACGATTTAAAACGGCGCTCGATACCGCATCCCAATTAGGGGGAGCCGTGACTTATATCTTTAAGGGAGTCGAGAGTGGATAGATGCGGTCTTTGTTGTTCTTAGCCCCAGCAAAAAAGGACCCCTCTCTTATGTTGATAAAAGTTTCACGTATGGACAGTGTGCCAAGCGTGATCGATACCTATGGCAAACCCCTCAAATTATGGCATTCGTGGAACTCATTGGTGAGGTTATTTACGCGCATTCTTGAGTACTTTGATTATATTTATTTTCTTTTAATTTATGATAATATTGTAATCAGATTTGGGGCATGCTATTGCCTAGCAGTAAAACAAAATGGACAAATGAAAAAATACAGCCTATGAGCTGCGAAAATTTGATGAGTAGTATAAGTAGTAGTACTCACTGATACTGACAGAACTAAGAAGGTAGCTATTGGCTCGTTACGTCGCCACTAACTCGGTAAGCACGTCCGCTCTCGACCGCAGCTCGCACGTGACTAAGCTCCACGATACCCGTAAACCGAAGACAAAGCTCAACTACACAAACACTACGTGTAGCTACTTATCATCATCATCACCCACTACCCGACTTCACTCACTGCTGGGTGTCTTGTGCCGAGTTGCGCCACTCCACACGGTCCAGCGGTAATTTCTTCCAGGTTCGCCCCGTGACTTTAGTAATTTCGTAGAAGATGTGAATTGAGCGAATTCGGGTTACATTAAAATATTTTTTTATGTCATCTTTATCGAAAAAACTTAAAAAAAAATACACAATAATCTATGGGATACAAGGCAGATCCCCCTTGGCTCGAAAATTGGAAAAAAAACAATTTTACATATCAGAAATAATTGTGTTAAGTACAGTCACAAGATTTTTTATTTTCATCACATTATTAAATAGAAGTATACACAGGGCTTATTTTTGCAAAAAGAAATGATTTTTGAGCTTATGCCTCTCTGTTCTATCCCGCTCCTTTAAACGCGAAATCTTATGCCTGTCCTATTCCTATTCACAAAATGGGGGTAACATTATACTTACAGGGCTTCGTTTCGACTTGGTATTAACATTATCTGTGACTATGACATTAGGTTAGTAAAATTAATTTTGTAATTTATTTTAACATTTTTGTAAATTGACTTAACTTATTGTAATTGTAGTTTTTGCCATTGCATGTATATTTAATTGAAATTTGTAATTTTATTTATTTATACTTAATTCAGATTTGGTTGCTAGTTTTTTATGCGACATTTGTATCTTTAGTCTCTATATAGTATTACTAAAAATTACTTAGTGTAAGTGGTTCTGTAGGACCGTTGTAATTAAATAAATAAATTTAAATTGAAAATTGAATCTATTTCGTGTCTTTGTGTAATACCATATCCATTCAAGTACTATGCGTGTATTCGTACATCCAAGCTCACAGGTTCAATTTGTTAACACTAAATTGGATGCGGTTTTGAATCGTGGCAAAGGCCGAACCAGTTTCAGTGCTGTCAAGTTATATAGGGTGTCTCTTTTTGCATTCTGTTGAATTTTTACACTGTTTACTTGTTTGTATTTCACTACGTCTACCTAAAAGTTGATTTTAATACAGGGTTATTAAAAACGATTTTCTCTGTATTTTACCTGTTTCGATCCGTAGGTGTAGCCGTGAGGTGCAAATTCTAAGCCAGCACGGCTTAGAATTTGCACCAAACCAATTTTTACCGTGGGTGACGTAAGAAGCGACTAAGGGACACCGGGGAGCGGGCAGCAGCGCCTCTCGCAGAATAGATCTACCAACGAACTGCGATCCCCATCCCGCATGCCTAGCGTGGGGATTATGGGCACTACCCCTATGAGATAAAGAAAATCAGGGGAAGCCTACGTCCAGCAGTGGATCATTATAGGCTATTGAGGTTGAGGTAAGGTTACCAGTCTCGTGAATTTGGTATTATTTATAATATATTTTAGCCAAATTTGATGTAAAATATTAGTATACATACCGCCCATACTCAATCTTAAATTCACTTTGTTGCCGCGTCTTTTTATACGCAATTTACATTAATTGTCGATTTGAGATCCTTCCTTTCAATAAATCTAGGATACAATTAAGTCTGAATCTGAAACTCGACTCCCGACGCTCGATTTAGTTTTTTGTGTTTTGTTTACAAACATTTTCATTTCGAGTTCTGCTACATAATTGTCGAGGTAGATTATTTGCCTGTATTTGTTCTTTCTTCTTATCGTTTAAATAAAAGAATATGTGGCAATTGAAAAGAGTAGGTATAAATATCAGAAAGTCATATAATAGACAGTCAAACCTGCAACATTCTGTGGTAGACACTGAGTCACAGAGGTCGTCTGGCGAGTGAAATTAGCAATTTATGTTTAAGAGTTAATGGTATTTTGTGTTCAAAAGATCGTTTTATTTTTCCGATAAACAAACAATTTGAAAAGCTGCTTGTGACGTTTAAATAAACACTGATTTGAAAGGTTTTTCTTTTAAACTGCAGTCTTATTATTCTCTCATTTAGGGTTCCTTTCACATTGTATTTTTGTTCCTTATTACATACTCTATTAAATTACCTCTTAGAATAGTACAAGTACTACATAATTAGTACAATAGAACTTTTAAAATTATTAATTGGTTTAAATTTTACCTGGTAGAAGTTAGTCTTACAAAAATAGCGATATACATAATTTAAATACTAGAAATAAGAATAAACTCGCTGTGGCTACAACTAGGCTTCACAAGATTAATGTATGTTTTAAAAGGCAATGTATACGCTTCTACAACAAAACTCCAAGTGTGTTGCAAAAATTATCAATAAATAAATTCACATAAATTGACAAATATATATTTTGTTAAAAGGCTTACTTACTATAAAATATCAGTTATCTTGAGAATAAAAAGCTTTGTTCTTTTATGTCAGTCCCGATAAAAGAGATTAGCTTTAATTTGGACATGGATAAAAAAAACACTTTAAAATGTTTTCGTTATATTGTTATTTGGCGATTTCTATGGATCACCTAGCGTAGGTCCACCTATGATGCAGTTCTCTAGAATCAAAACCAAAAAACAAATTTATTCAATGGGTAGGACCCTAAACTAGCCTAGGCTGTATTCTAGGATCAAGAACTTTGACTTTATAGTACATAACTCGCACTTTCCTTTCTAAGAATATAAATAATGTCCCAAAAAATCCGATTTCGGTAGTATTCGAACCCACGCCTCTGCCTTAGTAAGGGTGTGCTGTAACCAACTACACATAGAAAACGATCACTTGCTGCGATTAAAATCTTTGGGAACACTTAGGTACGATGATAGCGTCGGTCCACCTACAGAGGAAACATTGAAGTTATCCAGACCTACTAACAGGTCCTTACATTGATAAAAAGCCAACAGAACCCTGAGTAAACAAGTACTCGTACTTGGCCGCTTTTTTAATAAACGTGATGAAAATTCATTTCTAACACAAAGTGTCGCTTCTGCGATATAATAAGAAATGGGTCTTTTCCTCCTTCGTAAGCAAGATTCTGGAATAAATTTTGCTTTAGATTTTCAGTGTTCTTTTCAGTGCATATAAGTAAAATAAGTACGGCGCCCAGCATTGGGATTATGGGCACTACCAATGAGATAAAAAATTGGGAGGCCTGCGTCCAGCAGTGAACCATTAAAGGGTGATGTGGATGAAAATAAAATGAAATAACCCTCTATAATGCGCAGTCTGGTGATGTTTAAAAGAAAAGAGGGTTTTTTTTAACTCGATGTGCGGTTTAATGTTCAACGCACGATAAGTTGGGTCTGGCGTCTGATCTGCCCCCTAGCACGGGTATTATCGTCTAGACTAGAATAGAGAAAAATTACGTCTCTTTGTCATAGAATGCGCAAGTGGTTTGAAACGCACTCCTTCCATTTCAAAAATGTACGCATTGTATAGCGATGCGATGTCATTATTGTCTATTCTACCCAACAAGCCCCGTACTACCGGCTGGTGGGCTATTGTAATTCTCCAATTCGCAATTGCGTGTTTTGTTTCGAGAAATGTTGATAACCTTAGGGTCAGCTTACACCGAGACGCAATATTACGCAACGCTGGGCGTACTTTGATTCAAAATATTTTTTTTCGTGGTAATACGCAAAATGGCACAAGCGCGGTACCACGTTATCGTATTAGATCAATTTATAATACATATAATATAAATTTTACCCTTTTACAACGAATTATCAAACGTTATGTTTTTTTTTTGTTTCACTGGGCGGGCACTTGTATTTGTTTCAGAACGTTTTTTCATTCTGTAATACCTAGGTACTTGTTTAAAGTGTTTGCCGTTGTGCGCTAATAAACTTGTTTTTTCTTTTTTTTTCTTCTAATTAGACTAACAATTAGAAAAACATACGAAACACGAGAATTAAAAGAGGCTTCCGGTCAATATTTTTGGGACAGTCCCAAAAATATTGACCTGTATCTAAATCTTATTATATTTAGACTTAGATTTGCAAAATATTGTTTACTTTTAAGTCATATATACACTTACTATTCGTTTATTTTCCACTTCTTCCACTAGTGGACAAAAATGTAAGTGGACAAAATCAATAACATCTTGTTTCTTATTTGATAATAATTACTTTTAAAAAACCTGAGCTAAAGCGCTCAAGTGTGCGCGCAAACACAGGTGCAAAGTGTATTCCTCTCTCTAATAATTTCAAATAAATATCAATAACGTTTATTTCTTTTAGCTTACAAAAAAAAACACTTAGACAAGTCATATTTTATACTATAAACAGGTTTTTTAAAAGTAATTATTATCAAATAAGAAACAAGATGTTATTGATTTTGTCCACTTACATTTTTGTCTTTATGTCATAGTCATATGCCCTGCTTACATGGATAGTCTCCGACAGTGGCCGACGTAGCCAAAATGCGGTTAGTACTACATCATCTCATTTTATTTATAGCTAATTTGGTAATTGCGAGACACTGCTTATCAAAATGAATTTCAACCTACAGACATTGAATAATTCTACCCATTGAGACTAGTGGATCCAATTTATCTCTTAATCCTCAGCTTACCAAAGCTTAATTCGAACTTAATCCGTGGTTTAGGTTTAGATAAAGTACCTTTAATTTAGATTAATTGGGGATCTTTGGTTTTAATAAAGTCTTTCGTTTAGTCAGTGGTTAAGATTTCATTCATCATTTATAACGGGATATTTACCATGTTTAGATTTTTGAGTTTTCCAATATTTCGGCACAGTTTCATGCACCATGATCACGGAAGAACTGAGACTTTTCAGTGACTTTTCACTGCGAGTTTGTTTTCATCGGCAGATATATCGATCTACTTTCATTCTTTTTTTTTTAGCTACAAATGTTACCACTACCGCCGTTACAAATGAGTTTAAGCGGGTGCATTGTGATAAGAATAGGCATAGGTTTTCGCGTTCATAGGAGCGGGCTAGAGCATGCGTTTTTGGAACAGTGCAAGTGCAAAAATGGAGTATTTGCTTATTTACAAGATAAATATACAACTTATGAAAAAACTGCCTGAAGGAACCAAGTAAGTTAGTAAACCTACGAATCAAAACATAAGTCATTATAATAGACCTCAGGGTTCCTGAGATCTCGACCAGATTGTGCAAAACAGCGCAATTTCATGATTTTTTTCGTGTTCGTAAATCGTGTTTTCACGTAGAAGGAACCATAGAAAAATGCTGAATTTTATGTAATTCGAGTTTATCGGGAATCCCGTGAGTATGAGATCTAGTTCTAGTTTGACAAGCAAATACGCTAGTTTAATAAGACAAGTTTTAAAAGTTTTAGCCAGTGGTTAGGTTTTAAGTACGAGTAGGTATAGTTATGCCTGTAGCGCATAGCGGCTGGCCGTAATGCGGCGCGGCGTGCTGTTGCGACAAATTTAAAATATTATTTTTATTAAAAAATATTTTAATGAAAATAATATTTTAAATTATATACAAAATAATAAATAAAATGCAGTGAAACATGATGATACGGTTTGCCGGAATGCTGCCGTATTCTGGCTAACCGTATCATCATGTTTCATCAAAAAACGTAAAGCGATGACCGAAGTCGTTTTTAGGGTTCCGTACCCAAAGGGTACAACGAGACCCTGTTACTAAGAAGAAGAATACTTTTTATTGGCTCACACACACATACACAGTACACAGAAAGATATAAAAAAAACATAAAAATAATTAATAGTACTTAAATAGTTAAGTGAACCAATAAGGTCCTGCCTCAGCTTAATGTTGCTCCACAGGAAGTTGAGCAACGCTGGTTTTCTGGCAGAACCTTGGTGCACGCGTGTCTACACGGCCATAAAAAAAAGAGAACACAAAAAAAACAGAAAAATATACATACAACTTATCCTACAATAATAAATACTATTATAATGTGTATTTAGTAGAAATAATTCAAGCAGTTGGAACTTGAATTACTTCTACCAACACTAATACTGTTCAACAAGTAAGACTCCGCTGTAAGACTCCGCTGTCTGTCTGTGCGTCTGTCACCAGGCTGTATCGCATGAACCGTGATAGTTAGACTTATTACTGTAGGTATAAATAATGATATGTAAATACATCATCTGAAATTTTCACAGATGTTGTATTTCTGTTGCCCGCTATAACAACAAATACTAAAATACAGAATAAAATAAATGTTTATGAGGGCTCCCATAAAACGAACGGGATGTTTTTGATCATTTTTGCTCGATATTATTAGCGGCAAGTGGAGGCTTGAAATATTTTCAGAATAGATACTTAGTTATATATTTACTTTAAAAATAAATAATTAAATCTAAATAAAAAGATACAACAGACAATATTTTTTTTGTCGTTTTATAAATAATGGTACGGAACCTTTCGTGCGCGAGTTAAACTCGTACTTGAACGATTTTACATAGTCTTCATTGTTCCTCTGAGTCTTCCTCCTCTATGTCCAAAGAATAGAAAGAAAATCACGGTTTGATGTAAAACGCCTGTCCAAAGCTTTGAAGTTTTTCTTTCAATATTCAAATGAACCTTCTACCGTCTGATGATTTTAATTAAGATGGTAAAAGCCAACTGTTAAAAGATGAAACGAGCTAGAAGCTACTTTAAGGTTTTTCATTAGGGTTGTAATTCCTTTGTTCTGTAGAATGCTTTGAGGACGATACATAACAGAAAAGCTTGTGATTTTTCAGTCAATTTTGGAACAAGCGCTTTTTGTCAATAAGATACTAATTTTAATTTAATAAAAAATTAAATTAAATTTAATAATTTTTTTTGTAATCACACAACATATTGTAGAAAGAACGCCATAGAGTTTTCCGTCCCGCATTTAGTACGCTGCGCGCGTACTAAAATGGGTTTTCATTTTTTCGCGTTTAGCAGGATGGAACAGCGTATGGAAATCCATTTATGTGTTATTTTTTAAACATCCTGTTATATCAGCCGGTAGCTGTTATTTTCGTTATAGGTCAAATGTCAAAAAGTATGATATCAGCCTCTTTCGTATTCGGAACAATAATTAACAACGGAAAAGAACGCACGTGCGCGTATTAATTGCCACATTTGAGTTTACAATTTAAATTTACTCGAGTGATTATGAAGAATCTAAAACTATGATTGTCTTCGTAAGTGTAATATGAAGCAATATGTATCACTCGGAAAACAGTGCGATTACTTTTCGATTGTTTGACGACCTCAGTGGCGCAGCGGGCGAGAGTCTGCCTGCGACGCAAGAGGTTGCGGGTTCGATCCCCGCCTCGGAACAAATTTGTGTATGATCTGCAGAAATTTGTTCCGTTGGTCTGGGTGTTTTCTATGTATAATAAAAAATATCTATCTATATAATGTATAATATAACGTATATCAGTTATCTAGTACCCATAACACAAGCTCTGCTTAGCTTGGGGCTAGATAATGCTGTGTGAATTGTCCAGCATTATTATTATTTTTATTATTTTGGTGCCTACCTGGTGTGTTTAAAGTACTCAGCTGCCCTTAGGCATCAAAAATGACACACTCGATAAGAAATTGGCCACTTTCATGCCTACATGCTTGATGTACCTACTGACACATTTCCATCCAATACGTAACGCTTATATTAATTTATTTTGTTTTTTTTAATAAGGAGTTATAACATTTTATTTATTTATTTTTCGTTTATTAACGCACAAACAGTTTACAATATTTTTAAAATTAACATTATGATATAACTATGTATACACCACTCAAGATGCCACTAATAGAAACATTATTAACAAAAAACAACAACGTTACGGACGCTAATTTGGAAAAAAGCAATAAAGAAACAAATAAAAATAATAAAAATAGATAAATCATGCATGATATAAAAAAGTTAACACAAGAGAGAAATTTGTTTTTTAAACTCATTCTTAGAGAGCAAAAATATGTCACATTCAGAAAAATTTTCATTGTGCAACTTACTTACTCTAGGAATAAATGAATTGCCTATCCATACAAAACACCATAAATAATATAAAAAATTCGAAAGTAAATCTGTCTGTCAGTCAGTTTTTATATAAGTAAGATGAAAGTACCTATTATGTACAACGCTGTTTCGTAAGGTGATGAATTTTATTGGAACTAAGTTCCTTATCGCGCGCTGTGAAAGTGGGCTGGGCGGAAAAAAATCTCACGAAAAGTTGTAACGGCACTTTTTGCTATTGTAAGCTATTGTAAGCCGTGCGGCGTGCGCATGTTTCTCTGTCTGTCTCTCTCTCTCTCTTATAGAAAGGAACTTCGTTCCATCCGGGTGTCCCTTGACACCTCTCAACTTTTTTTATTTTTATATTTAATTTATTTAATAAAAGAATTGTTCGAATCCAGTGGTACGAGTCAGGAATAACTCGTTTTTTCATTACCTATCTTTCTCCTCGAGAAATAAGCTGCTTAATTTGTTAGATCAATTAGATTAATTGCTACAACTGATATGGAATTGATTAATATTGTATTGTAAATACATTCCCAATCCGATGGTATTTATAGCTTTAGCCTCTGGTACAAGTTATAGCATTTACGTCCTCGACCATGCCTTTTTTGTCGTTTTCAGCAAAGTGTGAAAGGAAAAAATGAATACCTAATACCAGCACGGTAGGTATTTATTCCAGTTCTACTCTCTGAACACCTGTGATTAAAAAGCATAAGTTTTCAGTATTTCGGTTTGCTTTTCTAAATAAAACACTTTATACTACAGTGTATATACTAGTATAAAGTATTTTATTTAGAAAAGCAAAAATAATCAACTTTCTGAGTAGGTAGTAACTACACCTACTCAGAAAGTTGATTATTCCTATTTCAAACATAACCTAAAAAGTTCATCATTGCAAGCGTACTAAAAAGCGAGACGGAAAGCTCTATGGAATTTCAATTCTCACGCGTTTAGCGAGAGAGAAAAGAAGGAGAAAAGTGATTGGAAATCCTAGTGTTACTTTTTTATTTTTGTAATAGCAGCCGGTAGCTATGGTTATTTTCAGAATAGGTCAAATGTCAAAAAGTTTTTACTCCGAATCCGCCGTATGATTTGGCCTCTCCGTACTACTTAGTTGGAACAACAATTGGAAAAAGAACCATTTATTTTACTTATTTATTTAATCAATTAGGTTAGCCTACAGCGAGTACACCAAAACTTACAAGGTATTTAAAATAGGTGGGTTAATTAGTGATGGTAAGTGTACCAACCTCTTACAGGCCGACACAGCATGCGTAAGGGTTAAACTATAAGCACTCTAATACAAAGCAAGGGAAATAGATGAAGATAGTAGTAGGTAACATACGTTGAATGAAAAAAAATGAAACCATGTGAACTTTTGTTCACATGGTTTCATTTTTTTTTATTACGTTCACTAACATTTACAACTTTATTATGATCTAATTATAGTATGTTCGCAAAAACAGTTGTATGTATATTATCGAGATCAACTGTACATTAGAGAGATCAACTAGCAATTATGTGACTTGGTTGGGCAAAGTTCCTGTTAGTAAGTAAAACGGGGGGTTGGAGAGCGGGGGTGATTATTACAATGAGAAATTACCAAGAAGCTTCAATAAATCTATTTTTTTTTTCAAAAATGGTTATAGATTCTTCACACATCGATTAACAGTGTCGTTACCCAGAATACGACGACCTCTGTGGCGCGGTGGGCGAAGGTCTGCCAGCGACGCAGAAGGTTGAGGGTTCGATTTCCGCCTCAGGACAAATGTGTGTACGATCTGCAGACATTTGTTCAGGGTGTTCTGGTCGTTTTCTATGTATAATAAAAAATATCTATCTATGTATTGCATTATATTATGTATATCAGTTATGGGTACTAGACCCATAACACAAGTTCTGCTTAGCTTGGGGCTAGATAATGCTGTGTGAATTGTCCAGCATTCTTATTTATTTATTATTTATTTATTAATAAAGTCACAAATTACTCACAATATTCAACCACCACCAAACCAGACCTTATAAGCTTATACCCAGCTGTGGGTGAATCGGGTTGCGGATGATGATGTATTTTCTACATAGCCAATGTCGTTGGCATTTGCAAGCTATTATCTTCCTGTCAGTTATCATAAAGTTAATCAGTACTAGCTTTAATGTGACCAGATAGTTTGTAGCTACCTACGGTCTTTGACCTTTTCGGTATTATTCTAACGTTTCGGGTTTTCGGTACCTAACCTAAAAGTTGAATTCGCCAGAAAGTTCCCAACTTACTCCATATTGACATTAGTATTCTACTAACCGAGGCAATTCCGATCAAGTACTTACCAAAGTCAAATACATGGTCGGTGTTACAATCAGGCTTTGGGTTATGGTCATCGTCCACTTATCAGGCACGCACGTTAGTTTATAATCAATTGATGATGATGATGATTCTTTGTTAATGGCAATATGAGTCTGGTTGGACTCTTTTCTGCCAGTGTCAAGTAATGGAAAATAATATTAAAATATGAGTTATCAAATTATGAAAATGATGATATTTTCACCTAGTTCGTTATCCAGCAGGGTACACCACGTGCAGGTTTACAGCTTATCAATTTCGATGACACTGACCCTAGAAACCATGGCTTGTCATTTCTAAAGCCCGGCACTGACCGGTGTTACGGGAAGTATTTGGTATACCTACCATTCTCAGCGAGCATGATAGTCTCTATTACTCACTAGTTAGGTACCTTTTTTCCCCGTACTGACTGCACGAACGCTCGCTATATAACATGTTAGATAATATACATTAAGTCAGTACACACCGTAATTTGAGTCCCAATATGGCTGGTCAGACCGAAACTGGTCTTAAATGGCACGTATGTAGGCAGTGAACTTAAGCTCTCTTTTTGTTATTAAATCAGTTACAAAGTAACTGAACATGTCATGCTTTCATGCGTCGCGGCCATTTTTCGCAATAATGCGCATCTGTCACGGTGACGTACTCTGTCACGGCGAAAAATCGGCGCGTCATATTAAAATGCCGATATTTCAAAAATTTGTTACTATAGCTATTTATATAAATATATCGTTGTAATTGTATTGAATTATACTAACCGATGGCATACTAATAAGTTTCGATTTTACATAAAATATATTGTTAAATCTGATTTGAAATTGGGATGAGTGAAATTTTCACACTTTATTCAGTAAAAGTCATGATAATTCAAAAATAATAGAATGATTTGAAGGAAAACAATTTTTATTTACTTCTACATACATTCTACAACCGTAATAACTAAAAAAAAACACAACTCTCAATACATTTTTTTACATGACAAGCTATTTACAAAATACATGTATATTTTCGGCTACCTGCTGCGCGGGTTAAAAATACGTTAGGTTAATACTCCGATACTGCAACCACTTGACCCTCTGTGGCTTAGAATAATAACAAAAACAAAACTTTAGTTTACGTACACAATAAAAAAACGAATGTTTATCTGGGTTTAATGATAATTTTGTGAGAATTGGCTATCTAAACATGTATCTAAAAATAATGCGAGTCTGTCGGTCGACCTGCAAAAGGCCGACTTGCGTTGCGTATGTTTTTGTTTCAATGTTTCACAAGTTAGAATCAAATTTAGACAAATTTAATAGTTATTATGAATAAAATAATGATTTTATGTATTAGTATTTATAACAATTATAATCAATTTCACGTCCTTTCACACAAACATCTATAGTAAAACTTTCACTTCCATCACGAACTTTTCACCGCGGGGCACGCCACAAACAAACTGAACATTATCAAGTTTTTTCCTTCTAGACTGCGGTTTTTAAAGTTGAAACGTGATTATATGTTCATCCTTGTCATTGTTACTACACTTCATTAGAGTTAGAGCGAGATAAAAGGGTCAAAGATTTCAATTTACAAAGTGCCAAGCCGGGCGCCTTCTAAAGGCTGCTAAACAGATGCGCGTTTTTGCGAATCGACCTTTTAAAGGTGCGTCAACAGTTAAGAGGAGTTTGTCAAGGATTAGCGAATTTGGACTTAGGTTTAAGCGACCCATACAATCTACCTATAAAAAATATATGTAAATCATCATCATCATCAGCCTATATTTAGTCCACAGCTGTTTTCAGCTTGCCGCATCCAGCATCTGCCAGCAGTCTTTCGCAAATCGTCATCCCACCTGGCCAGAGGGCTACACAGCGTTTGCCGAGACGCAGTCCACACAAGAGCACGATACCCCAGCCGTTGTCGGTTCTTCTCGAGATATGGCCAGCCCACTGCCACTTCAGCTTGCTAATCCTTTGAGCTCTGTCGATAACCTTGGTTCTTTGTCGGCTGTATTGTTGCGAATCCTATAGGTAAATAAACGCTATAAATACCCGTATAAATAAACAAAATCAAAAAACACGCAATTCCGTTCTTTGGAGAATTAAAATAGGCCTTCTCCTAACTAGACTAGTGTGCAGGTCGAAGCTGATCAATGGACGTAGACCTTAACTTTAACGAAAGCCTTTTAGAGTGCAATCAAAGAGTTATAGCCTCGCCGGGCCAAACTAATTACAGGTTCAGTTTCAGTAGCTTTTAAGTACAAAGTATAGCTACAATATAGTTCGAACATGAGTTATTATAAACTAGCTTCTTTCCGCGGCTTAGCATGGGTCATTTCTATGGAACGTTATTTAAACTATTTAGGTTATTTCTGTAGAGAGGCGTATGGCAAAAATGTTATTTTCTTTTATATGTAGTAACATTTTTGTCTGTGCTGTAACTGAGTTTTGTCAATAAAAGTATTATTTTTTATTTATATTTTTAATTTTTGTCGATTTCTCCGTTAATCATGGATCTATTTGGAATAGGTATATTTTTTTGCTTCGATGTTACCCCCATTGAAGTGCAACCTTTATTACAAAGGGATAAAGTCTTAGTTTGGTTGTTTCGAAAAAGTTAGGAACCGACGTCAGGTTCCTTAGTATAATATAAAGTTTTTTTTTTCGGAAAAATTCGTATCCCACGGGCATAATTTTTTGATGGGACCACCTTGGGATCATTCTTCATACAAAAGAGTGTTAAAAACACGCCTTTAAAGATTCTAACAATTGCGATAGCCCAGTTCAGAGTTAGCAAAATTCTGACTAGGTTGTTGCAAGCTACAGTAAATGACCATGTTTTAGTTGTAAACCAAACTTGTCACTCTCCAGCTTCATTCTAGTTAAACCTCCATTGTAAATTAGTTGCAACTATTATAACTGGACAACAGCTTTGCAGCAACTTGCACGGAGTTCGGCATACAACGTGGATGTTGGGGGAATAGATGTGGCTCACAGAACGTGTAAAAACACTATGCCAGACAATTCACACAGCATCGTTTAGCCCCAAGCTAAGCAGAGCTTGTGTTATAGGTACTAGATAACTGATATACATATTAAAATAATAGATTTAAATTAATATCGACCGATATTTTTTATTATACATAGAAAACGACCAGAACACCCTGAACAAAAATATCTGCAGATCGTACACACTTTGTCCTGAGCCGGTAATCGAACCCGCAACCTCCTGCGTCACAGGCAGACCTTCACAATAGCTACGCAGCGGAACTTATGTTCCTGTTTCGCTGCTATGTTTTCGCGGCGGAGCACTAATGGGTCAGGAGCGTAATTATCGTGCCAAAAATCACTTTGATAAAAGTTAGATTTCTACATTTTTTCTCAGTGAATATATGAAGTAGGATAATTGAACTATCATATACCACCAAAAAAAGCTATAATAACATATTTTTAAAGCTATGGCCTGACCTTGAATGTAAGGAAGTAGATTGATTGATGTTACAAAATTTATGAGATGCCACTTTCAGATCGTTTTTTTTACAAATATGGAGGTGTGCTACGAGCTAGAATCTCTTCTATGCAGTTTACTTCTGCGTTGGACAAAGTTATTAACATAGTCTGTATGCGACGGTTCAGCAGGAGTTTAAGGAACAATGTGGTATTGGTAACATGATGTGGAGCTATTCATAAACTAGGTACAATTAATTAATATTGTATATAGCTTCCTACTATTACTTTAATTATCTGTATATCTGTATATGACGACCGATGTGGCGCGGTGGGCGAAGGTCTGCCTGCGACGCAGAAGTTTGCGGGTTCGATTCCCGCCTCGGAACAAATGTGTGTACGATCTGCAGACATTTGTTTAGGGTGTTCTGGTCGTTTTCTATATATAATAAAAAAAATATCTATCTATGTATTGTATTATATTATGTATATCAGTTATCTAGTACCCATAACACAAGCTCTGCTTAGCTTGGGGCTAGATAATGCTGTGTGAATTGTCCAGCATTATTTATTTATTTATTTAAAAAAAATGAAGAAAAAAAACGATGTTTGTTATTTGTGTACACTTCCTTTACCTGTTCCAGCGCCTCTCCTATTAACTCTAAGGTTTGCTGGAAGAAAACTTTTTTTAAGGGCTTGCCTTTATACATAACCTATTAGTTAAGTTCTTTTTATGTATTTTTTTGTGCAAAATAAAGAATTACAGAATTAATTTGCTACGTCACGTGCTGTAAGTTTCACTCAGCGTATAGAAACTGTAGAAGGTACTCAACTCATTGTCCTTATAATTTACGTTGTTCTTCTTTTAGGGACCGGAAAATTAGATCCTATTACTAAGCCGTTTATCTGTTTGTCTGTCCGTCTAACGGACTGTACACGACTCGTAAATGATAGACAGTTGAAATTTATGCAGCTGTACACAAATCTAATCTGTACAAAGACGGTGAATCCTGCATAAAGGTCAACGACATGATCTCGAGACCGTTCAAGCCGAAAAAGGGTGTAGGGCAGGGATGCATCTTGTCTCCTCCACTTTTCAATATTTATGGAGATGAACTCTTTATAAATATTCTAATAATCTGGGTTGTTACAGTCATAATTAACTAGGTACTACTAACTAACACAATTACTAAGAAAAAAATCAGGGTAAGGCCTGCGACCAGTATCGACTATTAAAGGCTGTTGAAGTGAGGTGAGGCCATATTGTTAATGCTTGATCTTCCCCTTTCTTGTCTTCCTTCTTGTTTTTATTTTACGATGATTCTTGATTATAAATGCAATAATACAGATGATAAAGCTGGCTCCAGGAGATGATTCATAAAACTCCATAGAAAGAATAAATAGATAGTTAGATACTACCTTATTGTACCACACAAACACAGAAAACAGTACAGAATTAAATGCTATGAGTAGATGAAGCACAAAGGCGGCCTTATTGCTAAGAGCGATCTCTTCCAGGCAACCTTGGGATGTACTGGACATATAAGAACAACAAAGACGGTGGCACACAAATGTATATACAGGGCTATTTTTAAAAGACCAGCAACCTTCGTTGACCTGGTTCCTGGCACATGGGTACATGGGCCTTCGAGATGTGGTGCTGGCGGAAAATGCTACGTATTCCATGGACTTCGACAATCTTTCGGTACTAAAGGAGCTCAAGCTGGAGTGGAAACAACGCCTATCAACGATATGTCTCCGCAGGGTTCTTTGGTCACATAGCCCGCAAGCCCGGAGACAATCTCGAAAAACTCATCGTCACAGGAAAAGCAGAGGAAAAGAGACCGAGAGGAAGGAGCCCAACGCGCTGGTGTAACCAAATCCGCACCACACTCGACATCAAAATGTCAGAAGCGATACATGTCGCTGAAAGCCGGAGCAGATGGCGCGATATCGTCAAGAAGAAGCTGATACCGTGATGGGTCACGATCCCCAATAATGGGGAAATGACGCAAGAAGGAGGTATAATATTAAACAAATAAATAATACCTACAATTCTTATGAAATTACAAAATAATATTTTAAGAAATAGATTACTTATCTACAAGATGTTATCAAGATCTTATCTACCTGATCAAAGCCCAAACATAAATTGCCTAAGTTCAAACGATTTCGCTAAGTTTATTAATTTGTTTCTAATTAACTGTTCGGGTTTTGATTGATGGTGGGTTAATAGTTAAAAAGTTTTCCAAAATCATTATTAATAGTCGAGGGATTTTGGTACAGATTTATTTATTATATATACACGTTAATTTTAATACCAAGAGGTATTAAAATTAACCTTCAGAAATTTACGCGATAATTAAGATTTTACAAAGAAAATAGGGGTAAGCTTCTGACTAGTTTTGATAGGGATTTTGGTGGTGCTGTTTGTTGTAACCCTTGCTCGTGGTAGTCACGTTTTAAATATGGCAAGGTTAAACCGGCGACAACTTCTTCTGCTACTTCTATAAGATTAAAAGCGAAGAAAATGTAAAACTAAATTGGATTCATCCGCTTATACGTGAACGATATATCACAGGCGCGTTTTTTACCGACAGTGAAGAGGAGGATTTAAGGGGCCTCTTCCAAGGCCGGTTTGTGAAAAGGATAGACATAGAATTTCGCGTTCATAGGAGCGGGACAGAGCAGACGCGTGTGCAAAAATCAAGATTTCTTCTAATTAAAAGAGGTAGGTTCAAGTAATCAAATATTTATTTTGGCGAATTCGTACACTGATTTTCCTTTATTATTCAATGCAAAAACTAAGCCAGTAAGTCATATTGTTTCGGAGAAGAAGGCAAATATGTATCAAAATGGAGATGTTTTAGATATTTTTTTTCATCAAACTTATACAACTAGTCAAAAAACTATCTTGGCACTTTTGTAAAGAATGAAATGTAATTATTAGGTGTAGGAGTATAAAAATCCTAGATTTTGTTTATTTTATTTTAAATAATAAATAATGCTGGACAATTCACACAGCATTATCTAGCCCCAAGGTAAGCAGAGCTTGTGTTATGGGTACTAGATAACTGATATACGTAATATTATACATTACATAGATAGATATTTTTTATTATACATAGATAACACCCAGACCAACGAAACAAATTTCTGCAGATCGTACACAAATTTGTTCCGAGGCGGGGATCGAACCCGCAACCTCTTGCGTCGCAGGCAGACTCTCGCCCGCTGCGCCACTGAGGTCGTCAATTTCATATTTGAACAGCAGTAGGATCTCAAAAATCATGAAAATGTTTTAATTTTTTCGAAAGACCAGCCACCGGTCCGTCACAATGTGAGACAAAATTTTAGTTATCGCGCCGAACTACATATTTGTATCGGGGTTCGGGTAATGACGTTTGGGTGAAATGCGTACGGTGGACAAACAGCTATAGTAAATACACGTAACTAAATGTATGTACTGCTACTTCGTCGCCGTCATCTCGATAACGTTGACGTACCATTGACGTAGCGGTGGACAAACGATAATAGATTTTTGATCTTGAGTATTTAATGTACCTACCCATCATGGCCTACGGAGCTGAGACGTGGACAATCACGGTAGGGCTGGTTCACCAGTTTAAAGTCGCTATGGAGAGAGCTATGCTTGGAGTTTCTCTGAAAGATAGGATACAAAACGAATACATCCGAGAGAGAACCAAGGTTATCGACATAGCTCAAAGGATTATCAAGCTGCAGTGACAGTGGGCAGGTCTTGAGAAGAACATACAACTGATGGGGTAAACGTATTCTTGAATGGAGACTGTGACTTCAGCAAACGTAGTTTAGGACACCCTCCGACCAAGTCAAAAGTCAAAAGTCAAAAATTCTTTAAAAAGTCAAATTCTTAAAATAAAACACTGACACGGAAATAATGTGATAATTTTGATTTCTGTAGGTGGGATGACGATTTGCGAAAGACTGCTGGCAGATGCTGGATGCAGCAAGCTGAAGACAGAACACTATGGCGCTCATTAGGGAAGGCCTTTGTCCAGCAGTGGACTAATATAAGCTTATAATAATAATTTAATGATAATTTCAATTGAATCACTTGACTAGTTCTGCATAAATGTAAATTTCTATGAACGTAATGCATGACCTACAAGATTGTAAGTATCTGGCGCAGTGCATCGGCATTGCCATTCGTGCGAGGCACTGCAGCCAGCCTCTTGGGGACGTTTCCATTCCAATCAGAGCAATCAATCAATCAGGTCTTTGGAATCAGTTGAGCTACCTTTAAATCTACAAAAGTTTAATAATGTATCAAAAAAAAATCGATTTCGGCAGGATTTTAACCCGCGCTTCACCCTCAGTACAGGAGCGTGCGCTCTAACCAACTAAGCAACAAAATCGATCTCGTCGAAAATCTTAGGGACCTCTTACGACTGTAACGTCGTTAGCTCGTTAAAGTCGACGACCTCTGTGGCGCGGTGGGCGAAGGTCCGGCTGCGACGCAGTAGGTTGCGGGTTCGATTCCCGCCTCGGGACAAATGTGTGTACGATCTGCAGACATTTGTTCAGGGTGTTCTGGTCGTTTTCTATATAATTAATTTTAAAAAAAACTATCTATGTATTGTATTATATTATGTACAGTCGTGGTCAACTAATTAGGGACTTTCAAGATAGTGAAGAGCAATAACCGGTTATGTACATATAAATATAAAACCATATTGATTTCTTAGCACCTATTATTTGCATAATTTGGTCCGATTATTATGCTATAAATGGCTGTAAATAAAAGAATAAATAAATAGAAAAAAGTATTTAATATCAAAGGTTGAACATGTATTCAATTTTAAGGTATAATTCTGTAGCTGGACATTTAATTAAGGACAGTAAACTATAATGAAAAATAGAGTTAAACAAAACTAATAATCTGCAGTATTATAATATCTTTAACAGCTCCATTTTATTGCGTGTAAAATCAGTACCCAGTAGCAAAACCTTTGTTAGTAATTACCGCTTGACACCGATGTGGCATAGACATTATCAGTTTCTGGCATGTTTCGACAGGAATGTTTGCCCATGCCTCACAAAAAGCTTCATTAAGTTCATCTAAAGTTGTGGTACGATAAGTGGCAACTTTTTTCTTGATTTCGTGCCAAAGGTGCTCGATTGGGTTAAGGTCCGGGCTATTTGCTGGCCAATCTAGCACCGATACTGACTGACTGGTAAGAAACGACTTGACTGAACAGGCGGTATGTTTCGGGTCGTTATCATGCTGAAACGTCCATATAATAGGGAGATGCTCCTCAGCATAGGGAAGCATCGTTTCCTCCAATATTGCCTTGTATTGATGTTAGTCTAAGTTACCCTGAACTTTCCTCACAGGTCCCACTCCACGTCCAGAAAATGAACCCCACATTTTAATGTTTCCACCGCCATGTTTCACCTGCTTTTTTGTGAATCTTGGATTCATTTCCGCTTTTACTGAACGCCGTACGTATTGCCTTCCATCTGAAGAAATCAAATTAACCTTGGTCTCGTCAGAGAATAATACATGTTGCCATTGGGCGTAGGTCCAATGTCCATATTTACGTGCAAACGCCAAACGAGCATTTCTATGTTCTTTCTTCAACAACGGTACTTTGCGAGCCACTCTTCCGAACAACCCTGCTTCTACCAGACGTCGTCGAACGGTCCTCGCTGAGACACCAGCTCTTTCGTCTGTCCCAAATACTTCGTGTTTAATTACAATAGAGCCTAGAAACGGATCTTTCTTAGCTAACCTGGTTATCATTCTATCTTCTTGCGGAGTTGTTTTTCTCGATCTTTTTGTTTTGGGCACATTTAAAGTTGTGTTATTGCGTCTGACATGTTGCACTGCATTGTATACCATAGTTTTTGAACAATTTAAATGTTCTGCTATCCTTCGGTATGGCCAACCATGCTCGACAACAAACTTCATGATAATTTTTCGTAGTGTTGGATCGCAACTTTTATTTTTGCCCATTTTTCTTCAAAATATTTTTCAAAACTTAAAATAAAAATCGGGATTGCCGCCAAAACTACCACGAAACAATAAGAGAAGAAGTAAAAAAGTATTGAGATTCAAACTTTGAAAATAGAACGCAATATCTCAGTGTCCCTACTTAAATGGCCAGCCAGCAATATTTGAACAAATAGCACTATGATAATCTATCAGCTATACTGTAAAGAGGTTTAATGTTTAAGAAGTTGTTATTGTTTGTATAATCGGGCACATCAATGACTAATTATACTTACATGTAGGTAAAAGATATGGAATATTTTTAAGACTCGTTGAAAAAAAAAAAATCACAATTTGGCCTAACTAGAGATTGTCCCTAATCAGTTGACCACGACTGTATATCAGTTATCTAGTACCCATAACACAAGCTATGCTTACCTTGGGGCTAGATAATGCTGTGTAAATTGTCCAGTATTATTTATTTATTATTAAAGTTACATTTTCGTAGAAAGTTGCCCCAGTGCGAGTTACGCACTATAAAGCAAAAACACTTACCTCTAGATCGTTTGCCACATTCTGCAGTTAGCTCAATTTCAATTATATTTCTTCTACGTCATTATTCTTTGTAATTTTGTTTATTATTTAAACATTTTGTTAAAGTAAAGTAAAGTTTAAAGGTTTTGTTTTTGTCACAATAACACAAATTAAAAAGAAAAGACAACCAATTTTACCTTACGTTCATTTCCGTCTGTGCTTGCAATATCACTGGTCAACCAGTCAGCGTTCGAGAAACCAGCTAAAACCCTGCCAGTAGTAAGATAAACCCTTTATAAAATAAAGTAGCTCCGTAAACTCCGAGCTGCATACGGCTTCGCGGAAGCCAATTTCCTAGAGAGGAACTCCAGAATTTGTGGTGAAATTGAAGTTGTTTTATTAGTCAGTGAAAATGCTTTTCCGTTCACGGCTTGTGCAACAGCTTCCGCTGTTGGGAGGATATATATTTTTATTTTAACTAGTTTTTAGAATAAATAAACTTTAAGGTTTTATTTTGTATTTGGAAATGAAAGCCAGCTTAATAGGGTTAGGTGGGTTTTTGGTGGTAAATAGCCGAGAATGGAGTGGATTTAGGACAGTTTAATAAAAATACTTGTTTAACTTGTATGACAAAATCCATAACATAAGTTAAACCAAATCTTATATCATCATAATCAGTGTATATTAGTCCACAGCTGGACATAGGCCTACCCTAATGAGCGCAATAGCACCCTGTCTTCAGCTTGCCGCATCCAGCACCTGCCAGCATTCTGAAAAAAAAGAAAGAAAAGGCTATGAAGGAAATCATCGAATTAAATAATAGAAAACCAAACCCAATTATGGAACCTTGGAACCTGTCATGGGATGAATACAATAACGGTTCCTGCAAGATAATAGGTAGGTATACTTATTCCACACGTTTATTTTCTTTGACCGAATAAATTAACTAATTCAATATAAGTTATATATAGTTATAGTAGTAGAAACGTAATCTGTTATCTCCATAGGTACATAAAGAAGATATAGATTTTTCGAGTCTAAAAATTAGCAAGCTGAAGTGGCAGTGGGTAGAACATCTCAAGAAGAACAGACACCGCTGGGGGTGAACGTTTTCTTGAATGAAGACCGTGACTCGGCAAACGTAGTGTAGGACGCCCTCCAACCAGGTGGGATGATGATTTGCGAAAGACTGCTGGCAGATGCTGGATGCGGCAAGCTGAAGACAGGGCGCTATGCTATGGCACTCATTAGGGGAGGCCTTTGTCCAGCAGTGGACTAATATTATATACACTGATTATGATGATATAAGATTTGGTTTAACTTATGTTATGGATTTGATAGAGATTGAGTTGATAATGATGATTTATTGATGATTTCAATTTAATCACTTGACGCGTTCTGCTGATGTAAATTTCTGTGAACGTAATGCGTGACCTACAAGATTGTAAGTATCTGGTATTAGTGCATCAGCATTGTCATACAGTACGGAGCAATGACAGATTTTCAAAAAGAATTAGAAGCTATAAAATATGATTTTGTCGTATTGACGACTTCTGTGGCGCGGTGGGCAAAGGCCTGCCTGCGACGCAGAACGTTGCGGGTTCAATTCCCGCCTACCAATTATGGACCAATGTTTGTACGATTGGTTGGATACTGGTTACTGGTCATTTTCTATAAATGATAAAAAATATCTATCTACTATGTATTGTATTATACATTACGTATTATTAGTTATCTAGTATCCATAACACAGGCTCTGCTTAGATTGAGGCTAGATAATGCTGTGTGAATTGTTCAGCATTATTTATTTGTATTTGAGCATTCTTTCATTCAGTCAAAGAAAATAAACGAGTTGATGAAATAATGTAGGTATCTAATATAAGGATTTATCAACCGTTTTATAGCAAAGAGTTGGTCTCATAAAACCGGTAATAAATCCTAAAATTAAAACCCTAAAACCCAAAAAGCCCAATCTTACCCCAAAACAAGTCACATTTAAAACTACTGTGTAGGGCAAACAATGATATTGTCAGCCCTGAAAAGGGTTAAATGAAGGGTGAAACCCTTAATTAAACAGACAAGGTGAGTTCCTAGCTCATCTATCATTCCCTTAAGTAGGTGGGCCTGAGGGCTTATCAACCCTTTATTTATTAGGTTAGTTTGTTTAGTATGTTGTATCGTTGGCTTTGTAGTTTTTTGTTATATACAGGGTTATTGGTAAATTAGTAACACTACGTGAACTGCAGTTTCTGCCCATCATCACAAACACGTTTGTAAAGACGCCAGGTCTTAATTCTCAATTTAATTATTGGTAATAGGTACTCCTCTCGATTCAATAACCGTTTGTTAAAGAGGTTTTATTTGAAAATCGGTTCTGCCATGAATCAACAGTGGGTGTGGGATCGGAAGATCGGTCTTTAGTAACTCGTGGGCGACAAAGGTGTTTTTTCATATAATATCAGAAGTGATTTCTAATCCTTTTTAAGAATGAAGACCTGGCGTCTTCACGAACGTGTTCCTGATGATGGGCAGAACCTGCAGTTCACGTAGTGTTACTAATTTACCAATAACCTTGTATACATATTTTACATATAAATTTAACCCTTATAGGATCATCACTTAGTTGTCTGTATGTATATCTGTCAGTCAGGAAAAAAGATCTTAACTGACAAACATACAAACTGACAATATTTAAATAAATATAAATAAATAATGCGAGACAATTCACACAGCATTATCTAGCCCCAAGCTAAGCAGAGCTTGTGTTACGGGTACTAGATAACTGATATACATAATACAATATATAGATAGATATTTTTAATTATAAATAGAAAACGACCAGAACACCCGGAACAAATACCTGCATATCGTCCAAATACATATTTGTAGCAAGGCGGGAATCGAACCCGCAACCTACCACGCGCCATAGAGGTCGTCATCAATCTGTCAGTTAAGATCTTTTTTTCCTCAGGAACGTGTGGTGGTAAAATAAAGGAACAAGTAAATAAAATAATTGAAACAAATTGAATAGGCTATTTACACCCATTTTTCAACCGACGATAAAACGGAAGAGGTTTTCTAGTA
Source organism: Eupithecia vulgata (assembly GCA_946478455.1). Classification (NCBI taxonomy): domain Eukaryota; kingdom Metazoa; phylum Arthropoda; class Insecta; order Lepidoptera; family Geometridae; genus Eupithecia; species Eupithecia vulgata. The sequence goes on from OX297881.1 coordinate 3,733,930, forward strand.
GACACGCGTATAATATAACTTTTTTATGTTAGACCACGCTTAACTTTTTAATAGTAGTTTAGAGTAGTCCGATTTTGATGATTATGATCCCACACGTGGTGACATATACTTTTTATTCAGAGGGTCATAAGTATCTGTTAAACTTAGAAAACCACACTAGCAACCACCTAATGTTACTTTGAGACATAAATGTAGATGAATATTAACCGAAATTTGAAATCGGTTAATTGTTTTAAAAAAAAACACAAATTATTAAAACGTGTCTCAATTTGATTCTGCAGTGACAATGAACCACTAATGTTTTATTCAATATTGAATTTAATAAAAAAAAACCATTATTTTATGAACTAAAACGAAAAATTTCTGAGTGCTTTTTGACTAAGTTGATCTATTTATTTATTTTATTCGTATTGCCATCAGCTTAACTATTAACATAGAACTTAAAATAGATACAGAAAGCTAATAATAGGCACTCGCTAATAGAAACATCATAAAATACCTAAGTGTGAACACAAAAAATTAAATCGTCGACAATTTCGTACTTAATAAAGTAATAAAAGAACAAGTACAATAAGTAAACATTAAAAATATAGCTACATCAAGTGCAAAAGAAGTTATGACTTATGCATCGCCTTCTCTATCTGAATAATAATTAAATTTTTAGATTTTTGCCCTTAATGAGTAAAATACCCTATTGAATTATTATACAGGAGGTTTCTTGCTAGTGGGGATTAGCAAAAAACCTCCTGTATAATAATTCAATAGGGTATTTTACTCATTAAGTAGGTAGGTTACTATAAGAGGCGTCTTATAGTAACCTTCTATAGTAGTTACGAACCCCATTTTTATCTTTTAAATACTCGTAAAATATCAAACTGATATCTCAAAGAATTTCACTGCATGCTCCAGATGGCCCGAGGGAGGTTCTGATTGTCGCAAGAACGAAATGTCTTCTACTACTAAGGATAGTATTCTAGAACCAAATTCGACCCGCCGAAAGTCATGGTATTGCTTGTGCATCGCCGATTTTTGTTTCGAGTCAAGACTTGAGTCATTACAGTACAATACAAGAATAAAAAACAAGTTCCAAGTGGCTCGTTAGATGGTGTTCAGATCGCTTAAGTTTGAAAATATTTAGTACAACATTTCAATTTTAATAGCTAATTTTTAACTGTCAAAATGGCGTTTTTCTGCAGAAATATGATTAAATTGTATTTATATACTATTATGCTATTAAATATAATAAATAATGCTGGACCATCCATACAGCATCATCTAGCCCCAAGCTAAGCAGAGCTTGTGTTATGGGTACTAGATGACTGATATACATAATACAATATTACATAGACAGATATATTTTTATTATATATAGAAAACGACCAGAACACCCTGAATAAATATCTGCAGATTATACACACATTTGTCCCGAGGCGGGAATCGAACCCGCAACCTCCTGCGTCGCAGGCGGACCTTCGCCCACCGCGCCACATCGGTCGTCAATAGATCTTAAAAAAACAGAGTGGTTTCTCAAAATCAGTCATCATGCCTGTGTCTACTCTTACATTTTTAATATTATATATTTTTGTATGTAACGAACAAAATTAAAAACTACTGAACCGATTTTAAAAATTCTTTAGCCGTTAGCAAGCTACATTATCACTAAGTAACATGAACAGAACTAAACGCGATCCCACATCTGCGCCATCCATATTCAATCATACTACCATTTTTAAACATAAAATCACTGCGTATGTTAACTCCCTACTAAAACTACTAGTAGCAGTCTTCAAATATCTTTTAGTAAACGTTTATTTCAACCACAGCTTTGTTCAAAGCCAAGAATGGTATGTAAATCTGCTAGACAAGTGTTCTGCGGGATATATTTCCCATGGAACCGTCTAGTATCTTTGTGTTGTTAAAGCTTCTATCAAGAAAGCAAAGTGCAATATTTTACGTTTTCTCTCTGAAGGTATTTTCAATAATGTGATTTGTATGTTTAGGAAAAATATCTGAGAAACCGCAACAGTTTCCTATGGTGTATTTTTAACACCTTCATTGCGATCCTAAATCTACAAGCCCAGCGTGTGAATTATGGTTTTACCTTCTAATTTTAATGATGATAAAACTATACAATAGGGGGGCTTTGCTTATCAGGGAAAAACTAAGTCCAGCACTGGTATAGTAGTATTAGGCTGATGATGTGTTGTGTGTTGTAGGTAGGTTGTAGGTACCTACCTATGTGATTTATTTAGTGTGTATAATTAGATGGAATCTTGAAGCAAACTACCTACGTGGATATCAGTTCAGTCCTTTGACACCACTCCAGTTGAAGTTTGAATATCTTCCCGCCCAGTTAATATTTTAGTTTGGTAGGCGTTCGTAGAATTTTTTTACTTCACGCATTTCCCAGTATTACGTTTGTTATTCCAAAGCATTTAAATTTTTATTAAAAATTACATTAATTTGTAATTTTTCTATGGAAAGTCTGAAGTTCTGAAAAACTAAATTTAGTTTGGTTTAACTAACCATTATTACAAATTAATACTTTCACCAATTTTTTTCTTTCTAAAACATTTCAGTTTCTCTATCTTTCAAGTTTAATAGAATTTAGATTCCGTCTGATTCTATTAACTCGAGCCAGGAAATAAACCAATTTTGTCAAATATTTTCACGCCGTCTACAATTTCATCACAAAATGCTGAATCTGAAAAGCTGAAAATGCCCTAATAAGATGACAGACGCCCAATTAAAGCGAGCACTGACATAGAAAATTAATTCTTAGGGTCTTGCCACATTTATCGACACAGACATAGTACATACAATACCTCATCAGCCACGTCCACTGCGAAAAGTGCCTACTACTCTAATTAATGTGGTATTGCCATAATAACCATGAAGCTAGCACGCAAATATGTTCGCAGTAGAGTGTAAAAATGGACAAAATATTATCGCGCTTGATTATTATCGCTATGACCGCTCGTGTGGTTACATTCATTTTTGTACGCTTCTTTAACAAGCTTCCATCTGAAGCAACTGAGCTCCCAATTCGTAAATTTAAACAATACATAAAACGAAATCTTATAAAGAAAGCCTATTACTCCATCGATGATTACATCAATGATGTTAATGCTTGGCCAGATGTCGCCCAGTTCCGCACCGACAATAGTATTTAAGGAAAATAATGTTAAGCTTAGTTTTATATAAATATTGACATAGGTATATAAATCAGATTACCTATATTTAGACTAAGATGATGTATTAATTTTAAGTTTTATAAAACTTACTAGTGGTTTCTTTTTCGCTTCTTCCACTAGTGGACAAAAAATTGAAGCGAATAAAATCAATAACATCTTATTTCTTATTTGATAATAATGACTATTTGTAAACCTGTTTATAGTATTATATTTGACGTGTCTAAGTGCTTAGTTTGTAAGCCTAAAGAAATAAAGTTATTGACTTTTGACTTTTTTGACTTTTTGATTTTACGATATTAAAACCGATCGGTCGGGTTTTCAGTCCCCCTTCGGAGGCAGCTCACGGTATTTTCTTACTATTGTCACGACGTAACGTCACATGTCACGTCGTCCTAGCCAAATCAAGGAAGTTATACATCCACCCAGTAGAAACATCACAATTCAACATTGTCACATCATAACATTGAATGCTTAAAGTGCACGCTTGCACGACTGGGTGGGCTATATTCCGAATGCTTTCACCTCGCCGTTACTCACGCGCGTCTGTGACGCGTTGATAGATAGATAATGCTTTTTTATTTCATAGTCCATAAACAAAAAAAAACAATAATTACATTATAAAGCTTATCCTAAACAAATGCATGAAATTGGTGGCCTTATCGCTTAAAGCGATTTTTTCCAGGCAACCAATGTACACGGAGATTACTATAGGATGGATATACATGGATATATGACAGTACTTAGGACCTAAGTTTGTTTTAAATAATTCGTCATTCATATTGAGATTAAAAGGTAAAGTCTTTATACAGAAAGAAAATAACAATCAAATAACAAATTTAAATTAAAACTAGTATTTACAATAGAAACAATTAAGCTATCTGCAAACTGTTGCAAACAATCTACAGGTAGCTCAACTGATCCATATCAATACCAGTTGGAAGCGTGTCTAAGACACTGGCTGCATTGCCCCGCTGTATAACAATGCTGATGCGCTGTGCCAAATACTCACCAGCTCTCGGGTCACGCGTCGCTTCGACCAGACGCTCAGATAATTTTTTGAGAAAAGGTTCATAGACGTCTCATTGTTAATTGATTATTATTGTAAATCTCCAATGGATTTCCCTTAAAGTTAGTTTTTACAAATACTTACAAAAATCCCGAAACCTTTACTAGGTGTCTGTAACAACGATGCAAATGTATACCTTTTTAATCCGATGCCGCGACTACAAATGTGGGATGACCTTTAGACGTAGGGCACTTTGTGAGACGTCTTGCCCTATATTTACTTAGTTTAGTATTAGTGTCGACACTAAAGCTGAGCGCACACCTATCGGCGCTGCAGGCAGGCATTGCCTACAATCATCGCATTTCCTCGTGGCATTTACAATATTTGACGACCGTTGTGGCGCGGTGGGCGAAGGTCTGCCTGCGACGCAGAAGGTTGCGGGTTGTTCGATACCCGCCTCGGGACAAATGTGTGTACGATCTGCAGTCATTTGTTCTGGTCGTTTTCTATGTATAATAAAAAATATCTATCTATGTATTGTGTTATATTATGTTTATCAGTTATCTGTGTGAATTGTCCAGCATTATTATTATTTTAGTAAAATGCCGCGGGTACGCTGCCGATAGGTGCGCGATGCTTCATGCTATCTATATTTTATTATAATATAAAACAAAGTCGTGTTAGTAACACCATTTATAACTCGAGAACGACGGGACCTATTTTCATGGTTTTTATAATATGTTGAGTTTCTCTTAGTCCGTAATATAATAAGAAGTATTAAAAAGTTTAGAAAATTGACGAAAAAATAATTACCCGTGCGAAGCCGGGGCGGACCGCTAGTTTTAAATAAAGATTTAGAAAATTTGATGACTTCAGGGAATCCTGCGTCTGCCAGGTTCTTACTTTCACAAAGAAAGAAAATTATAACAATGTAAGTAAGATGCCTGGTAGTTTTCTACTGAGGTTTTTGGTTGCCCTCATACTCAGAGTAATTTAAAACATTTCATGCTCTTAAACAGCCTGATAATTTGTAAAAAAAACTCACAACGATTATTCTATATTTATAGAACGAAATAAGTTTTAAAATACAATTGACACTACTATTCACGAACAAACATACAAAAAATATAGTTACATACACCCGAAGATATTCTATGAAATAATCGAATGACAAGATATTCTGAGAAAATAAAATACAATAACATTATAGTAACAAATTAGAAATAGTATTTACAATAAAACTTTTAAAACTATCATGGTTTTTAACATTAAAGTCATTTATATTTATAAGTGTAAATATTAGTTGTAATTATTTTTTGCTGTTAAATAAATAAATGTCACTTGCGAAAAAAAAAAAATTTATAACGGGATATTTACCATGATTTGATTTTTGAGTTTTCCAATATTACATACGGCACAGTTTCAACAAAATCGAATTCTGGTAAATATCACATTATAAATGACTTTAATAGTATTTACAATTAAAACAATTGACCTAACTGCAGACTGTTGCAAACAATCTACAGCTAATCCAAATCGATACCAATCGGAAACGTAGATTAAATGCAAAATTCTTTCCACTGAGAAATAAATTTGTCAATCCATGAATCTAGTCAATGGATCAAACGGGAATCACCCATTAGTAATTTGTTTACCTACTGTTCCTTTTTTCAGTATGATTCTCAAACTTGAATTTACTATAATTATAAATACTATTGAACTATTTATCGCGTTTATTTACCGTTCAATAGTATTTATAATTATGTGTTCAGATCGCGTAAGCTTAAAAACACTCAATTTACTACTCTCAAAAACTGCTTGAAAGGGATCTCAATTCCTTTCTCAATAGCTCAAATATTCGACGTTGTTCAAAATAAATGAGTTTTGTTTTTTGAGTTACAGATTAGTGAAAATAAACCTTTATCAAAAGTAGGGAAAGCTGCGGGCAACAGATAGTAAACTATTAGTGGGATGAAAATCGCGGTTAGATTTACGGTTAGAGATATTGGTAAAGTTTCGCTTTATTTACCAATTTTAGCTTGCGTATCTGTGGTTATGGTCCCGTAGGTTGTTAAATAGCTGATATTATTTTGAACACACAAGTTAGATTATTAGTTTTATTACTTTAGAATAGAGTACGGTATTTGTTGTTGAAAACTAAAATAACCATAATTATAATGGTAACATTCGTAGCAAAAAACAAAGAATGATAGTAGATCGATATATCTGCCAATGAAAACCAACTCGCAGTGATTTTAGTTTTTCCGTGATCACGACGCATGAAACTGTGCCGAAATATTGGAACTCAAAAATCTAATCACTTATATCATTAAATATAGTAAACATCACGTTATAAATGACTTTAATGTTAATAACCATGATAGTTTTAAAAGTTTTAACTAAATTAACCCCTCTAATCGTCTGCTTAATCTTAGCAATCAAGCAGCCTACGTTAAGAAGACAAATGATAAAATTAAATGTATATCTATTGTATTCTATAAAAGTGTAGAAGCCAAATAAAAATGCCTGAGAAAAGATTATAAAAGTGATTATTTTACTTTTTTTCTCCTTTTCAATTAGATTTATTGTTGAAAATCTGATTTTATTTATTTATTTATTTACAAGATTTTAGGAAAAATTACAGCTAGGTTTGATAAATAGAATTAAAATATAGAATATGCCTGGATAGACCAATGCATGTTTTTTGAAGGCTAATTACAAGTTTCCGCAAATAGGGCGCTATTAATTTCAAAGACAATGAACCAGTATGCATCATAAACACTACACTCTGGTGTTACAAGTCTCACTATGCAAATTATATCATGAGAGTTTCTCTTTAATCATCGATCAATTTTATTGTACTCATAAATATTCTCTTTTTTTACGCTTACTGTATCCGTACTTAATAACGTACAAACTAATAAATAAACAGACTAGTATCATCAGTTGGGTCTATAAAAAACACGGCCATTGCGAGTAATTTATTTAAATGTTTTATGAACGCAAGCAAAAACTTGTTGCAAAACAAATAAGAACCATTCAGAGCAGAAATCAAATGAAAATAAACAAAAATCTGTAATTTTACTAACCTCAGTAATGTATTGTATTGTATTGTATTAGCTATCTAGTACCCATAACACAAGCTCTGCTTAGCTTGGGGCTAGATAATGCTGTGTTAATTGTCCAGCATTATTTATTTATTTATATGTACGGCCAATATTATATATTACGATATATATTCTATATTTTACATAGGCCGAAGTTTTTAGTATATTACATCCTAGACTAATATTGCCTGAAATAAACGATTTTTTTATATGTTATGATGATTTAATTTTTTTTTAGATAACCCAGAGTACCAGGGCAGTATAATACAAAACCTTTGCAAAACTCCTTTGTACGTTAAGTTCGTAGCATTGTCGTAGAACGTATATCTCGTAGCAAAGCTACGAGGCGTAGCTTGATTGTTTGAAGTTTGTAGCACAGAGCATTGAAAGGGAACTGCATTCACACCGTTTCACATTTGTAACGTTTCAGAATGCTACATACATTGTCGGGTATTCAAGCGCTTTCTGTGTCTGAGTTTGGTTTCTGAAACAACCTTGGTAGCGCGGGTGGCGAAGTTTGTTTCCCGGCTCGTTACACATGTTTGTACGTTCTGCAGATATTTGTTCCGGATGTTTTCTATGTGTCTAAAAAATATATATGTATACAGGGTTATTGATAATCCATATAAGGTTAGATAAGATATAGTTTATTTGCCAAGAACAACTTGATGTGGAGTGTATTTCAAGCCTTATAGTATCGAAATGCTTTTGTGTCCCTGAATCTTCTATGCATTTCTTCTTTCCTGGTACTTTACGTCAGATAGACAAAAAATCCTCTGGAAACAATGGTTATCAAAATTACTTGCACGTGAAATGTGCGGCCGACAGTACTTTTGCTACTTTTCTGTAAAAAAATCTCAAAATGGGACACTGGAACGTTTACAGCACAAAATTTAAGTTTCTTGACTTGTCCCAATGGATTCGGACCAAAGTGGGACGAGTCAGGAATAACTCGTTTGTTATTGTTATGAAATATAGTGTGACACATAAACGCGGGATCGATGCCTGTACAAGCACAGATAGTTGTATCGGCAGCAGCTGTTGCAAAATCGATTTAACTTCGGCTTTAGTGAACGTACAGATAGGGTGTTTGAATTTTGATAGGACTGAGAATTAAAATTAAAATTTGGCTTTTTTGTATACTAATATTATAGAGAGGAAATATTTGTTTGTTTGAATTGAATAGGCTCCAAAACTACTGGACCGATTTGAAAAATACTTTCACAATAGGAATCCTACATTATTTCTGATGAATATAAGCTAATAGAACCCGTGCGAAGCCGGGGGGAACCGCTATTCTATACTTATTTATATTAAATAGTGGAAAGATTAGTTTTTTTTAATAGTTTTCGAACTGGAGGTTTTGAAAACAAACTTGCACCATTAGAATGCTACATTACCCCTGATGTACATAGAATATACCAGTTATCCGTGCGAAGCCGGGGCGCACTGCTATATTTTTTAATAAAAACGTCTTTTTACATTCACAACTCAAGAAGACATGACTCATAATAACTTCAGTTCTAATGCATACTGAATATCTCAACGCAATTTCCTTTATCTTTTTACCATAGATCGTTATTCGCAACCTGACTTTACGCACTGCTGGGAATGGTCTCCAAACTCTGGTGTCGTTGCGCTAGCCGCAACCACGACTCCTAATTTAATTCTTCAAAATACGCAATTGCGTGTGTGCAAAATTACTACTCTAATTCAGCGAAATAAAACACGCAATCGCGTATTTGGAGAATTAAAATAGGTCCCCAGCTTTGTTCGCCATGCGACGATTCGTTATAATCTGCTCATTTCGCCGCTGGACGTTTGAAACTTCTGCGCCCTGTTTTGGGAGGTTCAGGTGGCGCCTTACTCAATCATTTATATCGTCTCCTGTCCAGCTCTCTTTTAGTTTTGTGATTTTTATAACCTTCAATTGTGGTATCCTACCTGTTTAATATGTATATTAGAGGGTAGGAAATAAAACAGTTGGTTCGTTGACTTGATGTTTCAATGATTGAGCTCCCACTATTTATATTAATAAATACCACTGGCGACGAGGTAAACAGTGAAAAACACCCAAAATTTACGTGTTTTTGTGTTATGTGCAAGTGACAATAAAATGCCGATCGGAAAAGTCGAACAATTTGATATTTCGAGCAAGAAGTGGTCGGCATACATTCGACGCGTGGAACAGTTCATAACGCTCAATGGAATCAAAGCGGAATTGCGAGTAGCTACGCTAGTGACGTTAGTAGGCGAGGCTACTTATGATCTAATGTGTGATTTATGTGCACCAGACAACCCGGAGTCTAAAACATTCACGGAATTAGTGAAAATAGTCGGCGACCATCTCGAACCAAAGCGCTCGGAAATAGCCGAACGCCATATTTTTCGTTTGAGGCGACAAAATGGCGGTGAAAGTCTCGGCGATTATTTACAAGTTCTCAAACACCTAGCGAGCACGTGTAGCTTCAAAACGAATCTTGAAGAGAATTTAAGAGATCAATTCGTGTCGGGTCTGAGGAGCGACGATATGAGGTCGCGGCTTTTCGCCGAGCCGGGCCTGACATACAAGAAAGCGGTCGAGTTAGCCTTGGCGCTCGAGGCGGCTGACCGGCACGCGCAGATCAGCAGCGGTGCCGGGGCGGGCAGCACGGCGGCGACGGCCGCGTCTTCGGCGGGCGAGGCCGTGCATCGGTTGGGCACGAGACAGCGCGCGCGCCCTCCGCCATCAAGCGGCAGGGGCGTCGACGGCGGCGGCGCCGGCCCAGCGGCGGGCCGCGCCGCGAGCGAGCTAGCGACGGCCGACGACGGGCCGAGCGCGCACCAGGCGTGCTGGCGATGCGGAAAGGGGCATCGCGCCACCTTTTGTCGGTTCAAAAATTACAGTTGTGATGCGTGTGGTCAGAAGGGCCATCTAAAAGTGATGTGTAAACGCCCTGCTCGCCAAGGGGAAGGTCGTTCTTCAGGGCGAAGAGGGCAGAACTATATCGATAGTGCTAGTGATACGGAGACAGATTTATTTAATATTAACGTGTGTAATAATAGTGATCGGCCTTTTAATGTGCAAGCGAAAGTGAACGGTAAGGTGATCATCTTCGAGTTGGACACTGGCAGTAAGTTATCTACGATTAATACCCATTGTTATGATGAACACTTCAAGCAGTCGCCGCTGATCGCTCATGATGTTTGTTTACATTCGTATAACGGAACTAAGATCGAAGTAGCGGGATTTATTGTTGTCAATGTTGTGATAGGGACGCACACGGCGAGGGATCTTAAACTGTTTGTTATCAAAAACGGGGGCCCGCCTTTGCTGGGCAGAGCTTGGTTAGGCCGATTGAACATAGATAAAATCAAAATTAATGAAATGATTTTTAATTTATCTGAAAATAGTTTAGTAGAAAGTTTGCGACGAGAGTTCCCAACCGTGTTCGCCCTAGGATTAGGCACGTGTACTAAACAGTTGTCTTTGAGACTGAGTGATAAAACACCTGTTTTTAAGAAAGCTAGGCAGTTGCCGTTAGCGTTACGTAAGCCAGTAGAATCAGAATTGCAGCGACTCGAGGCAGAGGGTACAATTACCAAAGTTGAATATTCGGATTTCGGCACACCAATTGTGCCAGTTATTAAGAAATCAGGTGACATTCGTATATGCGGAGATTATAAAGTAACCGTTAACCCTAAATTAATACGCGACCCGTACCCCATGCCACGAATCGAGGAATTGTTTGCCGCGTTGAGTGGTGGTGAACAGTATTCTAAAATCGACCTCACAAACGCTTATCAGCAATTATTTTTGGATGAAGGTTCGCGAGCTTACAGTGCTATCACGACGCACATCGGTACATATGTTTACAACAGAACGCCCTATGGTTTGACCTGCATTCCCGAAAAATTCCAAAAGTTTATGGACGAAACACTTCGAGGGTTAAAGGGCACGGCAGTATTTTTAGATGACATAGCTGTTACGGGTTCTACTAAGGCGGAACATATTGAGAATTTAAAAGCCGTCTTAACTCGTTTACGTAAGGTCGGTTTGAGAATAAAAATGGAAAAATGCAGTTTTATGCAAAATAGTATAACCTATTTAGGTTTTATTATAGATAAGCACGGTTTGCACCCAGACCCTAATAAGCTAAAGGCTATTGTAGATGCACCTGCACCGGAGGATGTGACTCAACTGAGATCTTTTCTTGGTTTGATAAACTATTATTCAAAATTTATCCCCCGGCTGAGTACCATCTTACACCCGCTGCATAAAATGTTACGTAAAGGAACTGAGTGGTTTTGGTCGGTAGACTGCGCAAAAGCTTTTAATGAAATTAAAAGTGTGATTTTAAGTAGCAAAGTTTTGGTTCACTACAACCCAGAACTACCGTTAGTACTAGCAGTTGATAGTAGTTCTTATGGCATCGGCAGCGTGCTATCACATCGATACCCGAACGGGGATGAACGTCCTATTTGTTTCGCTTCCCGCACTTTGAACGCAGCTGAGATAAACTATAGCCAGCTAGATAAGGAGGCTCTCGCGATCATTGCTGGTGTTAACAAACATCATCAATATGTTTTTGGCCGTCAGTTTATCATTAAAACCGATCATAAACCGCTTACGTTCATCTTTGGTCCAAAGTGTGGTTTACCCGTTACGGCGGCAAGTAGGTTGCAAAGATACGCCACTAAGTTAGCGGCGTATGATTTCGAGATTGAATTTGTGAAATCCAGTGACAATAGTAATGTTGATGCGTTATCCCGACTGCCGCTGCCAAAGAAACGCAAACTAGGTAATGAACTGGTTCCGGTTTCGTATGTCAATTACGTCGAGGAAGCTTTTCCTATCAGTGCTAAAGATGTGTCTACATGGACGCGGAAAGACCAGGTGTTAAATAAAATAAAAGGATATCTAATAAATGGATGGCCATCTAAAATTACGTCCGAAATTGAAAAACCTTATTTTCATAGGAAAGATAGCTTGGTAATAGATAATGGGTGCATTCTATACAATCATCGCGTTATTGTACCTGACTCCTTAAGGAAACAGGTTTTAGCTGAGCTGCACGAGGGTCATTTAGGCGTGGTTAAAATGAAAAATTTAGCTCGTAGCTACGTGTACTGGCCTACTCTTGACAGCGAACTTGAAGGTATCGCTAAGGAGTGCAGCGCGTGTTTGCAGCAGCGCGACGCGCCCCCGCGCTCCACGCTGCACCCCTGGGAGTTTCCCGCGCGCCCCTGGCAGCGAGTGCATATCGACTTCGGCGAGTTTATGGGTAAACACTATCTGGTGTCTGTGGATGCGCACACTAAATGGATCGAGGTACAGAAGATGCCGAGCACCAGCGCTTTGGTGACTATTAATAAATTAAGGGAATTATTCGCACGTTTTGGTCTTCCCTCGCAAATCGTAAGTGACGGCGGACCTCCATTCGCGTCTTCAGAGTTCGGTAACTTCATGAAGAAAAACTTCATCACTCACACAATTACGAGCCCTTACAGACCGGCAGGAAACGGTGCGGCGGAGAACGCAGTGAAGTTGGCGAAGCGTGCAATGAAAAAGGCAGTACACGAAGGCGCTGACGTCGATACCGCGGTCAGCCAATTTCTGTTCCAATACAGAAACTGCGAACATTGCACCACGGGTGTGGCACCAGCGGTTGCAATGTTCGGCAGACGCCTGCGAGGGCGACTGGACGTGCTGCGGCCCAGCGCCGAGCGCGCCAGCGAGGCGGCGGCCGGCCGCGCAGCGCGCGCTTCACCCGGCGTGGAGCGGAGTGCTCACCCAGGTGAGCAAGTGCTGGCGCGGGACTACCGCGCCTCCAAGGAGAAGTGGGCACCGGCCGTCGTCACAGCACGGAATGCTCCGTTAACATATCGTGTGCGTACCGATGACGGACGCGAGTGGAAAAGGCACATTGATCAATCACTTCCCATAGGTAAACCGCATGTGCGACGATCCACCATTGTACCCGTCAGTCCAGATCATAAGATGACCGTTGACGATGATGATGTGTTTGATGACGCGATTACAGACGAGGTAGAAGATTTTAAGTCTCCTGCAGGTCTTAAAGACACCTCTGACGCACCAGCAGTCACAATTAACGAAATAGAACCAGAACCAGTTCAAAGCCCGTTTGTAAAAGAACGTCTAAAGCGCGCCTGTACATATAAAGATAAGAACTATAAAGTTTAGATCATGTACCTATCTACAGTCTTTTGTATACAAAGAGAATTATGTTTTTTTTTTCTTCTCTGCGTTAATTTGTAGTTTTGTTTAATTTTCTAATTTAGTAAAACTTTACAACCAAGCCATACATTGTTAATTATAAGGAAAGTTAAGTTAATTATCAATACTTAATAGGTTAAGCTCGTAGAGCCTATGCTGGCCTATTTATTACTATGTATTTGTTTATGCATCTATGTAGGTACTCAGATACTTACAGTTTGTTTGCAAATCAACTCAAGCTCCTAAGGTGTACCTACATCATTGTATTTTATAGATAAGATCGGCATTCACTAAATTTTGTATTATTTAAAATTGTTACTAAATACTACAACTACTAAATATAAGTTAATGCCATTAAGGTTTATGTAAGATTAACTATCTGTTTGCATTTTTTTTAAGGGGGGACGTGTGGTATCCTACCTGTTTAATATGTATATTAGAGGGTAGGAAATAAAACAGTTGGTTCGTTGACTTGATGTTTCAATGATTGAGCTCCCACTATTTATATTAATAAATACCACTTCAATATGGATATGTACAATTTTATAAGCAAAGAAGTGTTGCAATCAATTAATAGAATTGAATTAAAACTAGTGTTTACAATTGAGCTAACTACAGAATGATGATAACAATCAACAGGTAGCTAAACTGATCTATATCAATACCGGTCGGAAGCGTGCCCAAGACACTGGCTGCATTGCTTCTGTATGGCAATGCTGATGCGCTGTGCCTGATACTCACCAGCTCTCGGATCACTCGTCGTTTCAATCAGACGCTCTGATATTTTTTTTAAACCCGGAGATTCTCGGTACCCCACGGACCTAGAGCCTCGACATAAAGGGGAGCAAATGCGTATATAGGCATTGCCGAGACTCGCATATTTGTGCCTCTTGAAATCTTCGGCCAAATCGTCCCCTATAATATTCCTTTCCTTAGCCGTACAGCCGTACGGCTTAGAATTTGCACCATCCCAACACTTCCCGTGGGTGTCGTAAGAGCCGACTAAGGGACATACACCGGGTGGCGGGCAGCAGCACCTCTTGCAGATGGATTTACCATCGAACTGCAATCCCCAACCCGAACGTTTAGTTTATGGGCATTATCTCCCATGAGATAAAAGCCAATAAGGCGCCTATCAGGGGGAAGCCTGGGTCCAGCAGTGGATCAATGCTGTTGAGATTGAGATTGAATAATTCCTTGAATTGTCTAGATAAATTACAAACCCCATCGTATATTCCAGTCTCCGTCTGTACAGGCACATTATATGCTCAATTCGTATCGCGGCGGCACCTCGTACCATTTACATTCACCGTTACGAAGCTCACAGTTTTGCATGAGCTCTTCATAAATAATACAGCTTTATTATCTACTTTAGAATTGTTATGAGACACTTTATTTTGTTATAATCTGGTGTTACTTTTTATTTTATGGATATTATGTTTATTTTAGCGGGTAGATGAAGAAGGGTGGGTTTTAGGTTATTGATTTTCGTCTTTGCTGCTTTTGTGTACCTACTGCGTATATTTATGCTCGCAAAATATCTCGCGCGCATGGCTGGGCAAAATCTAAGCTGTCATACAAACGTACTATCATTTGAAAACTACGTTCATAATTTTAATGAAATTTTGCATAAATAATTGCACAAGAAATAGCAATGTTTGTATCGTTTTCGTTTTTTTTAAATATAATATCATAATCATCATTAAATGAGAGCAAAAGTAATAAAACCACTTGAAAATGGATATTTTTTATTTTAATTAATGAAGTTTCATCAGCAAAATAACAGATTGTAATATTTGCTGATAACACTTCATTAATTAATATAAAAATATCCTTTTTCAACAAATATTCGCAGATCGTAGAAACCATGGTTCCAAGGCGGGAATCGTACCCGCAACTTCCTGTGTTCTATTGGTCATCAGAATTATAATTTGCTTGTTTAGAAAAAAGTAAAAACCAACTTACAATCCATTAAGTTAACATAATTACCTTTGGAATAAAAAAAAGATGGGTAACATTTTTGCGTAATAATTTTCAAAATGAATAGAAAACGATGAAAATACCGTCCTCCGTTTGCCAAGTCGGTTAAAATAACATGCAATTACTTAGTACCTAGACTAGATAAATAGTAAATCCTACTTTGATTTATATTAACTTTGCGTAAACTACATGCAATCTAAAAGGGATAAGCCGCTGTATTTTCAGTACAAATATCCAGTGTTTTAAACATATTATATTCAGGTTTTCATGTGTTTTCTGAATAAAATATAGAAATGTGCATTTGAAAATGTAACATGTTTTCCCGAGGAAGTTTTATGTCAAAGATTTGTTTGAATAGTTGGTACTTTATTTTAAAAATGTTTGTTAGAAACGTCTTGAATCGTTATGTCGGGGAAAAAATTACATTATAACGTAGTGTATCGCAATTTTTCTTTTAAATCGGTACCTTTTTTAATTTTTCTTAACATGTTTAGTGTTAAGAACACTTACAATTAGTGTTCTTTCTCTCACTAAAAGGCAGAGTGTCCAGAATGCTGGCAGGATTGCTATGTTGAATGACAATGCTAATTTGTTGATCAAAATAAAAGCCAGCATTGGACTTTAAGAGTATTTATTACAATCGTTCAAGTGTTTAGTCTATAAGTATCTCTCTAAAGTGACTCTCATAATAATTTTTTTACATAGGTACATTAATTGTATACCTATTATGTATGTCAAGATTCCTACCAAAATAAGGGAGGTGGTGCAGCATCGCAAAGCAAAACCAATAAAAAAACCGCTGTCCCAAAAAACTATTGTAAAGTAGCCGGAGATTTATTTATTTATGAGATATTTTATTTTATTTGTTTTGGTGAAAAAAGTACATGTAAGTTTGGTCACCTGTCGCTCGCCTGTCCGCGCTCGCTAGGTGGTAGTGTAATGTTTTGAATTTATTGCTGTTTTTTTACTTATTTAAATAAAAAAAAAAAAGATAATTAAGTAGATATGTTCTTATAGTGTTGTACTATGGGTATATGCACCTAGAAAAAAAAAGGCATTGATGGGTGGATCAACATACTTTTCGTGATTTTTATCATTAATATTTTCAAAATCGTGGTCTGTCTGCATCACCAAATATTGCGGTAGTAATCTCGACACACCTTTATATATATATAGATAGTCTTTAAAAATAACTTAATTAAGTATTTAAAGTACCAATGAATTAATGAATTTTTTGATAATGTCAACGTGTCTGGTTAGACAACTCTGCCAGTGTCAACTGTTATGGAAAATAATTATAAATTGTATAAGTTAACAAATTATGAAAATTGTATGATATTTTCAGCAGAGCCTAGTTCGTTATCTAGCAGGGTATACCACGTGCTGGTTAGGTTGGATCCTACACTATTTAGCCAATACCCAATAATAAATTTATACTAAAACACAATGAACAGAAAATAAAAAAAATCAAATACCATAAAAACTCTTAGTATTATGTGCAAAACAAGCATTGCCTAAGGTCTTTGGTATAAATCATTTGTAAGAGCCAAAAAGGTGGGCAACCTTTTTGGCTAAGCGCCAGTAATATATGGTTTTCCTTTGTTTGCTAGTAAGCTTTAGACGTTTCTATTAGAGGTTTTAATAATACTTTTCAAGGGTCACCTTCATAAGCGAGTCGTGTCGAGTCAGCCACAATTTTATGAGCAATTGTACCAATAAACCCGAAAATCCTGTTGGCAAACGTAGTGTTTTTTGCATTATATTTTTCAGAAATAATTTCTTATGTAATATTTCTTATCTATCTATACTTGGATATGGTAATGATGACGTGTTAGTACTATAAGTAATTCTGTGTCGATGTCTAAAGGCGGTCACTAAGGCCTGTATTAGGTATAAATGCTTGCTCAGTGAAAGATCTGTACTTGAGTAACGTTCATGCCATAGTAACTTTACTCAAGCGTAGATCGAGGACTGAGCAAGCTTTTATAATACGGGCCTAAGACTTTTTAAAGAAAACGTCCCAGTGTGCACCAATTGTAAATATCTATGTGGTGGACAAAGGGATAATCAGATCACCTCACGTCACCTCAACCTCAACAGCCTATAACGGTCCACTGCTGGACGCAGACCTCCTCTTGATTTTTTATCTCATGGGGGGTAATGCCCGTAATCCCCACGCTAGGCATGCGGGTTGGGGATCGCAGTTCGGTTGTAGATCTATTCTACAAGATTCGCTGCTGCCCGCCCCCGGTGTGTGTCCCTTAGTCGCCTCATACGACACCCACGGGGAGTGTTGGGGTGGTGCAAATTCTAAGCCGGCACCACACGGCTCCATAATCAGCTAAGATGTCCCAATTTGTGCTACACCAGTGTGACCACTTGAAGTAAAAAAAAACCTCGTTTCCATAATGGTGGATGTTAAATAGTTAACTATCGGGTGAACAACCAGAATAATCCGTATTTCGGTATAGCGCCAAATTCAGATTAGTTGGCGCTATTAAAGCTTAAACCAACAGCAGCTGTGTGATAACTGGGTGTTCCCACTAGCTCTGATTGTAAGCCATTGTAAATGCAATTGCTAGATAATCTCCCGTTTAGCTGCCACCTGCCAAGCCGTGAACGGCCGATTGTGACCTAATTTCTCACTACAGGATGCTGTTATTTACAAGCGAATATGTTTTGATTCGTAGGTTATTACTAATTAACTACTTGGTTCCTTCAAATAGTTTTTTTTAAGTTGTGTAGTTTTCTTGTAAATTAGCGAAATCTCCATTTTTGCACTTGCGCCGTACCAAATGCTTTCTCCATTTTTCATTGCATGCTCTCTCCCGCTCCTATGAACTCTTCCAAATCCTATGCCTATCCTTTTCGCAAAATGGCGTGCGTTGCGCCCTCTTAACGCTTTTGTCAGTTTTCAAACAAATACACAGCAGGAAAACTTCTCAAAAAAAAGCATTTAAAACACACTATTGCCAGTTCTAAACTGCTCAACTGAATCTCACCCTTTCAGCAGTCAAATAGAAAGAGATATGAAAAATAAATACAATATTATAATAGATACAAATTAAAACGAGTATTGATAATTTCAAACAATTAGCCACCGCAGACTGTTGTGAACAATCTACAGGTAGCTCAACTAATCTGTATCAATACCAGTCGGAAGCATCCCAAGCTTAGAGCATTTATGCTCTATGATCCCAAGACGCTGGTTGCATGACCCCGCTGTATGGCAATGCTGTTGCGCTGTGCCAGATACTTTCCGCGTATTGGGTCATGCGACGCTTTGATCAGACACTCAGACATTTTTTTGAAAACCCGGAAAGCCCGAGCTTCTAGGGATTCGACTCCAAAAGAGCAAACACTTTTACTCAACATTTGAAATAACCCTAGTACTCACTGTCACATGCTGCCGACCGCACCGCATCTAGGTCACTGTGTGACACTTGGGGATACTTATTAGTTTTTAAGTGCCCCTCTGCTTGCCCGATGTTCCAGAAACGTTACCTATCTACCCGTAAATAATATAAAACGTTCAACACGTACAAAAAAGGTGCTCATCCCTCTTCCCCCGTTACAAACCTTAAAACCCATAAAACCTCCCCGAATATGAATCATCCTTTATTCAATGGATACCTAGCACTCACTGCCACATGCTGCCGACCGCACCGCATCTAGGTCACTGTATGACACTTGGAGATACTTATTAGTTTTTAAGTGCCCCTCTGCTAGTTTTTTTAATCATCCTTTATTCAATGGATACCTAATACTCACTGCCACATGCTGGCGACCGCACCGCATCTAGGTCACTGTATGAAACTTGGAGATACTTTAGTTTTTAAGTGCCTCTCTGCTTCTTTTTTTATCAGCAAGTCAAGTTTTTAAGTAATCTGTAAGTAATTTGTACGTCACCTAAATCTTTAGTCATTACCTTGACTCCTAAGTCCGTAGGTATAATGAAAGTTTGCGCTGTCACCGATCTTTGCTCGAGTAAATTTTTTAATGTACCTACGTCACTCGAACAAAGATGTATGAGTATGACTTAGCAAGCTTTTATAATCCGGACCTTAGAACGATGCTCATGTCTTCTTCTCCTCTTTTATGCTACGGCCACATTACAAGGATGAATATTCGTCTTCGCGTTGTCGTGATAAAACTTAGTGTTCGATCTACGATGAAGTGTTTGGCCAAACTGGAAAAAACTTCGCAACGTCGCGATAATCTAGAACGTCGCGACAATTCATTTTGACGGAAAAATGGAAGAGGCGGTTGCGCTCATGGCTACTAGTAATTATTGACTACATCTATATTATTTAAACAATAACCAAAGAGGGAATAAGAGAACTAAAAGTCGATGGTGGATGTTATCTGTACACAAAAATCGGACACGACAAGTTATTGTCACATTTGTCGCGAATTATCATGCAGCCCAATACGTGTACACCGCTCGACGTCTCGCTGTCAACAAAGTGTAGCCAACTACACGAACTTCTGTCGCGACAAAACCCTTTGATGTCCGCCAATTTACCGACAGCGTCGCGAAGTGCAATTCTTGTCGCGATGATGCGACGAAAAAACTTTTAAATCCATAAACCCTCCCCGAATACCAACCATCCCTGATTCAATGGATACATACCTAGTACTCACTGGCACATTCTACCGACCGCGCCGCACCGTTACAGTCTGCTACACTTAGAGAAACTTATTAGTTTCTAAGTGCTCCTTCTAAAGTCTGCCTTGGTTTTCGATTAGAAAGATTGGGACGTAACCATGTCAAAATAAACATTTTACGTCACGCTTAGTTACAGAAGGATGTGCACTTGATGTAAAAATCTATGTCTTTTGCTGTAATAAATACTTTTTTACTTTTTACTTTACTTTACTTTACTAGAAGAAATCTTATAATGAACAGGAAAGTTCTGTGTTTGTAGTATTAATAGTTTTTCTGAGGAATTATTCTCATAAACTGCCACTTCTATATCTCTTATATATTATAATTTTTCTTGCTGAATAATAATAAATAATGCTGGACAATTTACGCAGAATTATCTAGCCCAAGCTAAGCAGAGCTTGTGTTATGGGTATTAGATAACTGATATACATGATACAATACATTAAACGTAGATAGATATTTTTCACACACGATATTTTTTATTATACATAGAACGATCAGAACACCCGGAACAAATACCTGCAGATCGAACAAATATTTGTCCCAAGGCAGGAATCGAACCCGCAACCTCTTGCATCGCAGGCAAACCTTCGTTTTCCGCTCCACAGAGGACGTCAAAAGACTCATAGAAGTATGTACATCTTGTACAAGGCTTACAATGTCTGGCATAATCAATTACTTAATGATTTTATGAACGATTTACGTGTTGTTTGCTATATGACACATGAGTGCTTTGTTCTTTATGTCTTGTTCCAACTTAATACATAAAAAAACACTAGAGTTTTTTTATGTATTAAGTTAGAAGAAAACAAAGTTATTCAGGATCCTTGACACAAAATGGACAGGGTCTTTTAAAAATCTTTGGTCAACTTTAAATCGAAAGCCATCGATTAAACTTTCAAGGGACAGGTAAAACATGTTTCTACTTTGAGACGAAGGTTGAATATATTCAACGGCGGATTTAAAGTCAAGCGACGAGAGGTGTGGATGGACTGGATGTATGCTCTACATAGGATTCGCATTTTATAATGGGTCAGACACCCGATTGTTTGTTTTTCCAGAAGTTGCGTTTTCAATGAACATGGCACGAATTTTGGCAAAACAACGTTACCCCAACCTCTTAAGCACTAGCGTCGTTAGATCCACCTACAGGGTAAACATTAAAGTTATCCCAGTTAGTTAGTTGACCAGCTGTTTCCGTGCCACCTAATCTTTGTCTTGTCTGAGAGCAGTGACTGCGACACCTGTGATTTCGGTTATGACGTACTCGGGCTGCTTTGAATGCACCGCGGCACCAACGGTCATAAATTGATGATTTTTGTTGAATGCACCGCGGCACCAACGGTCATAAATTGATGATTTTTGTTGAATTAAATGGTCTTTGGCGAACTTTCCATAGCAAACTCAAAGCGATGTGATGTGATGCCCTCGTCAATGGACGCACGAATTTTGGCAAAATAACGTTTTCTCCAACGTGTGAGACTACTCAAAGTTTCCTACATACATTAAAATATCCATTGAGTTTTAATGGATAACTACAATTGTTTAGTTTCCCTTCGTACCTACAGAACCCTTCGTGTCCTATAATCCATACTTAATATTATAAATTCGGAAGAAACGCTGTTTGTCTATCTGTCTGACCGTCTGCCTTTCTATTACCTTTTGAGGCCTAAACGACTGGACAGATCACAATGAAATTTCTCAGGGAGGTAGATCGTATCCCGAGAACGAACATGGGGTAATTTTTATCCCGAAAAAATGCGTGCGAAGCCGCGGGCAGAAACTATTCATAAATAAAACAAGATTCGCCAAGTGCGAGTGTAACTCGCGCGCCGAGGGTTTCAAACATTTGCCAATTATTTGGACAATCAATTTTCTGAAATATTTTAAAAAGTATGAAACTTACAGAAATTTCAAATAGTGTTTTAAAAAGGACGAAACGATACCTTTCATTTGATACCCCACATGGGTAGGTACCCCTTTTTGAAAAAAAATCCCCTTTTTTGACCATTTTTCAAAAACTATTATTATTACAGACTTCTTTATATTTTTCCTGTAAAATATAGATTGATATCTACAAACGCCTAATACATTGTACATGGATCGGTCATCAATCTTCGGAGCTAGGGGGGGGGGGATGGTCAATTTTTCGTCTTTTTTTGAAATATTTCAAAAAGTATGAAACTTACAGAAATTTCAAAAAGTGTTTTGATATGGTTAAAACAATAGCTTTCATTTGATACCCCACATAGGCAGGTACCCCTCCTTTTGAAAAAAAATTCCCCCCCTTTTTGACCATTTTTCAAAAACTATTATTATTACAGACTTCTCTATATTTTTCCTGTAAAATATAGATTCATATCTACAAACGCCTAATACATTGTACATGGATCGGTCTGCAATCTTCGGAGCTAGGGGGGGGGGAATGGTCAATTTTTCGTCTTTTTTTGAAATATTTCAAAAAGTATGAAACTCACAGAAATTTCAAAAAGTGTTTTGAAATGGTCAAAACGATACCTTTCATTTGATACCCCACATAGGTAGGTACCCCCCCTTTTGAAAAAAAATTCCCCCCCTTTTTGACCATTTTTCAAAAACTATTATTATTACAGACTTCTCTATATTTTTCCTGTAAAATATAGATCGATATCTACAAACGCCTAATACATTGTACGTGAATCGGTCTGCAATCTTCGGAGATAGGGGGGGGGAAAGGTCAATTTTTCGACTATTTTTGAAATATTTCAAAAAGTATGAAACTTACAGAAATTTCAAAAAGTGTTTTAAAAAGGCCAAAACAATACCTTTCATTTAATACCCCACATGGGTAGGTACCCCTTTTTGAAAAAAAAATCCCCTTTTTTGACCATTTTTCAAAAACTATTATTATTACAGACTTCTCTATATTTTTCCTGTAAAATATAGATTTATATCTACAAACGCCTAATACATTGTACATGGATCGGTCATCACTCTTCGGAGCTAGGGGGGGGGGGGGGAATGGTCAATTTTCCGTCTTTTTTTGAAATATTTCAAAAAGTATGAAATTTACAGAAATTTCAAAAAGTGTTTTGAAATGGTCAAAACAATACCATTCATTTGATACCCCACATAGGCAGGTACCCCTCCTTTTGAAAAAAAATTCCCCCCCTTTTTGACCATTTTTCAAAAACTATTATTATTACAGACTTCTCTATATTTTTCCTGTAAAATATAGATTGATATCTACAAACGCCTAATACATTGTACATGGATCGGTCATCACTCTTCGGAGCTAGGGGGGGGGGAATGGTCAATTTTCCGTCTTTTTTTGAAATATTTCAAAAAGTATGAAATTTACAAAAATTTCAAAAAGTGTTTTGAAATGGTCAAAACAATACCATTCATTTGATACCCCACATAGGCAGGTACCCCTCCTTTTGAAAAAAAATTCCCCCCCTTTTTGACCATTTTTCAAAAACTATTATTATTACAGACTTCTCTATATTTTTCCTGTAAAATATAGATTGATATCTACAAACGCCTAATACATTGTACGTGGATCGGTCTGCAATCTTCGGAGATAGGGGGGGGGTATGGTCAATTTTTCGATTTTTTTTGAAATATTTCAAAAAGTATGAAACTTACAGAAATTTCAAAAATTGTTTTGAAATGTACAAAACAATACCTTTCATTTGATACCCCATTTGCCTTCCTAGGTCTCTTTTGAAATTTCAACACCAAAATTTGTACTGAAAATATTCATTTTCATTTTTCATTTATTTATATATTTTTTTCTTGAAATCAGTAATGGCGCACGAAATGTATCATTATTTTAAATTTCAAGTTAATAGCTGCAGTAGTTACTGAGATATTCAAGAAAGAGCGGGGACGGACAGAGCGAGACCATAAGGGTTTCAAAACCGATGTTTGAAACCCTAAAAAGCTAAGCGGTGTCCGTCCCATTGTGATCACTAGCGGATTCAACTGATGATGATTTTGTCCTTCTAGCCGAATTTCGACCATGGCCAGTCTCAATGGATACTAGCCATGTCTGCAGGGCATTATTATAGTGCACAAATAATACGACCGATGTGGCGCGGTGTGCGAAGGTCTGCCTGCGACGCAGAAGGTTGCGGGTTCGATTCCCGCATCGGAACAAATGTGTGTACGATCTGCAGACATTTGTTCAGAGTGTTCTGGTCGTTTTCTATATATAATAAAAAATATCTATCTATGTATTGTATTATATTATGTATATCAGTTATCTAGTACCCATAACACAAGCTCTGCTTAGCTTGGGGCTAGATAATGCTGTGTGAATTGTCCAGCATTATTATTATTAATAATAATGCTGGACTATTCACACAGCATTACCTAGCCTAAAGCTAAGAAGAGCTTGTATTATGGGCTAGGTAACTGATATACATAGCTCTAATATAATACATAATACATAGATATTTTTATTATACATACAAACGACCAGAACACCCTGAACAGATTTCTGCAGATCGTTTGTTTTTTTTACACATTTGTCCTGAGGGGGGAATCGAACACGCAACCTCCTGCGTCGTAGGCAGACCTTCACCCACCGCGCCACAGAGGTCGTCACAAATGTGTGTGCAAATACTGATGTACTCTCGAGTCGATATGTAAGTTTTAAGATTTACAATACAATACAAAAATTATTTATCCAGACAAGTACTCTTTTACACCTGAAAATAACATTACATAGAGACATCATCATCAGCCTAATACTTGGCCACAGCTGGACATAGGCCTCCCCTATAATGAGACATAACTAATTATAAGTAAAATACAAATAAAAAATACAAAAATCTTTTTTAAGAACGGAAACATTGGTTAAGGTACAAATGTGGGCTGACTACCGCAAAAGTTATAAACTGTGTAGCAGAGTCAGCGCCATAAAATGATTGGCCTTATCGCTTAAGCGATCTCTTCCAGGCAACCTTTGAATTGAATGATTTGTGAATTTAAGAAAAGGCAGAGGGTGTACGAAAGCTAAAATATAGTATATCGTATAATAATAGTAAAATATCGTAATATAGCTAATAAATCTAAAATACATAATATATTTAACACTATAAAGACCTAATACTACATATAATAATAATAAATAATAATAATAATAATGCTGGACAATTCACACAGCATTATCTAGCCCCAAGGTAAGCAGAGCTTGTGTTATGGGTACTAGATAACTGATATACGTAATATTATACATTACATAGATAGATATTTTTTATTATACATAGAAAACACCCAGACCAACGGAACAAATTTCTGCAGATCGTACACAAATTTGTTCCGAGGCGGGGATCGAACCCGCATATGTAAACAAAGTGATTACTTAGTTAGATAAATAAATAAATAAAAGTGTACTTTGTTAAATAACTGTTTGAACTTTTAAGTAGAGCACACTTCTAAAGTTTCAACTCGCCCATCTTAGTCTGAATTGCCCGCCTTAAGGCATCTACGCCGTCAGAATATCTCAGGCGAGATGAAAAATAAAACTACACGGCCGGCTGACGTATGTAATTGAACAAGAGCTGGTGTTTTCTAGGTTTTCATCAGCGCATCTCTCTTCTTCAGTGTCGAATTCTACATAACTCACTACCAAAGCAGGTAAGATTTCGGGTCGTTACCGCTTTGGAAAGACGTGGTTGAAATATTGACGCGCCCCACTCTCAGTACATCAACATCATCATCAGCCTACATCAGTCCACTGCTGGACATAGGCCTCCCCTAATGAGCGCCATAGCGCCCTGTCTTCAGCTTTCCGCATCCAGCATCTGCCAGCGGTCTTTCGCAAATCGTCATCCCGCCTGGTCGGAGGGCGTCCTACACTACGTTTGCCGAGTCGCGGTCTCCACTCAAGAACACGTTTACCCCAGCGGTTGTCGGTTCTTCTAGAGATATTGCCAGGCCACTGCCACTTCAGCTTGCTAATCCTTTTAGCTATGTCGATAACCTTGGTTCTCTGTCGGATGTATTCGTTGCGAATCCTATCCTTCAGAGAAACTCCGAGCATAGCTCTCTCCATAGCTCGCTGGGCGACTTTAAACTGGTGGACCAGCCCTACCGAGTGTGTCCACGTCTCAGCCCCGTAGGTCATGATGGGTAGGACGCACTGATTGAAAACTTACGTTTTCAAGCATTGCGGTATGGATGACAAGAAGACTCGACGTAGTTTTCCAAACGCTGCCCAACCTAGCTGGATCCTCCTCTTGGCCTCCTTCTCGATTTTTTTTTACACAACTGCAGAATCTGCCAAGGTAAGTATATTCGGAAACAATTTCGAGAAGGTGGCCATGTACGATTCTCAGTACGGGTGTGTCTATTCATAATTCTATAACGTATATTTAAGCTTATTTTTTTAAAATAAGCACTTCGACAAGTCAAATTAAATACCAATAATTTTTTTAAGCAGTTTTTTTGTTAAAATACGGGACTGATATAGTCACACTAATCCACAAAGCCCTTAAAATAATTAAGAACAAATGTTTTAAGTGTGTAAGGTTGAGGCCTGCGTCCAGCAGTGGACCATTATAGGCTGTTGAGTTTGAGATTGAATTTGTAAGTGCGTCGCTTGTACTGCTAACACAAGAAATCACTCAGTAAAAAGAAAAAAGTACTAAATAACTAACAAAAACGATAATTAAATAATCTAGCCAGGTATTCAAATACTCGTTAACTTTTGTTGAATCCCCGAAAACTAAACAATAGCCATATCTCAGTACTAGAAACTTCGCCCATCCAAACTTGTATTAATTACGTGTATGATTTGCATAGGATTTACAGACGAGCGACCAAAAAAGTTGCGATTGACGTATTATTTTTGCGAGTTCAGTTACACAAATATGTGCCCAGGTGTCTAGCAAAAAGATATGTTTACATGTTTTTTTAGAAAGATGTCTTGCTTATGGTTAGAATAATTAAAATGTACGATTTTTACCAGACTTTTGTGGGCGTATTCGAAACGCTGTTAAGCTACGTGCCAATCAAAATACACCACTCACAATACACCTTTTCATTCTCTTGTTTAAATAGTGTGTCAATATAGCGTAGCTTATCGGGAGTCGTTTTTTATAATTTTATTTTTTGTGTGAAATGATCAGCCAGTATAAGATATCTCCTCTTGCATAAAGATTCGACTTTTTGGTGTTCCATTTACAAATAATATAATAAATAAAATAAAAAGAGCTTTTTTTTCCAATACACTGATTATAAAATATAAGAAATATAATTTAGAAAAGGTTGTGTAGGTTAGTAACTAGGTATTTTATAATTAGTTATATTATTCTAGTTGTTATTGTATGGACCGCCTGTGGCGGTGAAAGCCTCCTCCAAGCATTTCCATTCTTTTCTATTTCTAGCCGTGCTAGACCAGATCTTTCCTGCAGTCTTTACCAGACCTGGACCTGGTAAATAACATACATTTCATTAATTATTTTTAAAAATGGTACTAAAAGCGCCTTTTTGGTCATTGTTGGATGTTTTTAAGGTGATTCTTCCTCTATGGTGGAATGACACAAAAAAGTTGGTATCAACCGGCGCGAAATCTCTTGAATATTAATTTGTTTATTACATTTATTTGAAGATGAACTTGGCTTATTAAATTGAAAATACCATCAAACGAAAGTTATATTCTAAATGAGACAGAATGGCAAAGATATAATCAATGCGATTCTATCTGTTGCGGTTGAAAACGACAAATTCGTTAATCAGAGAAGTGAAATCAGTGTGGAATATTAACTGAAGATAAGTTTTGATTGATCTATTTTCTCACACTCCAAGGAAAGTATCGTTTTTCAGGCGGGAAAAAACCGCCCATTATTAATCGGTTTTGGATATGATGATAATAAAATTAGATTAAAATAACAATATTTTAATCTAATTTTATTATCATCATTATTATCATCTCCCTCGCTTCGCTCGCGAGTATAAACAAACTCGTCTATAAAGAAGTGGTTAAGTCCCTTGATAAAAAATATACTATTGTGGGGATCATTTGTTTTTAACGACTGGGAGGCACTCATCGTTTCCAGCCACTTTTAGTTGCTTTACTATCGTTCGTCTACATCTCCCCTAACACCGATAGTTTTAATCTCAGTTTGCGAACAGATTTGCATGTTTGTGTGAACCAGAGGAATATTAAATGCAATTTATGCCCAAACTACACAATACACCTGGGTATAGTCGGGTACAGTATTTATTATAGTGTAATAAATTTATTATAATTAGACTAGCAAATTCCGTGGGAATTCCGGGATAAAATGTCACGGGGTGAAAGCCTATGTGCTATTGCAGATTATAATCTATCTCTGTGCCAAATTTCATTCAGATCTGTTTAGACGTTCTGGCGTGATTGAGCAATAAACATCAGCAGGCCAACTCTTGAGACTCGATTCCAATCGTAATTTGAAATTGGGATCGAAATCGTGCCATTTGGTACTCTTGACCGCGCAACTAGCGCACGATTGGAATCGAAATTGGTGGAATTTTGTGGAACCAAATGAAATCGACTCTTCTCGAAACTATCAACTTTTTTGGCACTCTTGACGCGATTTTGAAGTTTCGTATTGAGAACGGAATCGAGTTTGCGATAGAAATTTCACAGTTGCCAAAAGTTAACATTTTAGCGATTGTGCGAGGATGTAAGTGATTTACAGAGCGATTTTAAAGGAGAAAATAGCACAGGCAAATTATTTAGTTACATTATTTAGTTATAAGTGATATTTTAACCAATGCTCTTCGAGAAGACATAAGGCAGAGGCGAAATACTCTTAATACTCTTCTCAAGTTGATGGTAGGTAGGCTTACTATTCATTGTTATTCCAATGGAGGAAATTTATTAAAGTAGTAATTTATCATTTTACTTGGATTGTGATATTTCATTCTGCCACTGCATAAACTAAGAAGTATACTACGTACTACGTATAGACGGGGCACTCCCATAGATAAGATTTCGACACTAAAAAGCTCACATATCATGAATGACAGCTTCTTTTTTTTCAGAAGTAGCGAAAATAATTTTAGGGAGCCAAATACGAACGAGCTCGACGCAAACAAACAATTCAAACAAAGTAAACAAACATAGCAAAACCAATATGGCGTTGGTTGTCACTGTTTTCAAAGACGAGAGGAAAGAAGTGTGAAGGAAGGGAGTGGGAATTGTCTTATTGGATATGTGAACCCGTAGACAAAACCATAGACATAAAGTCCATTATTTTTGTTCGAAGATAACCTGCCGTGTGCCACTGTTATTTACAATGTGAAGTCGATCTCATACTCGATTCTAATTTCAATCTCGATTTTGTTCCAGAGTGCCAATTTTACGTTTGGTGAGATTGGAACTGATTCGGATTAGAATTGGATTGAGATTGGGATTGGATTCAAGGGTAAGCCCGCTGAGCTGAGACGTAGACGTGGTTGGGCTGGTCCACCATTTCAAGGCTGCATTTTTTCGGGTTACAAGTATTAAATTTTTTTTATAAACATTATGACTTTAGGGTTTTATGCCAGAGTTTTATGTACGCAAAGTTTCAGCTTGTTTGTCTATCTGTTTAGTCATTATTGTGCTTTCCCGTGCGTGACGAATACATTTTCTTAATTTTTTGACTAGAAAACTCATTTTAGTAACATTTTAGTAAAGGGTCTTGACTCTTTTTAATTGGGAGCACAACTTTTAACAACAATAACTTAAAAAAACCAAATCTAACGAATAATATGATTTATCAACACTTACTCAACTTGGAAAATGTTTATTGAACTATAGGTACCTACGTATAATTATTGAAATTACTGAAAAAATATCGAGTTCTAAAGTAAATATAATAATTATTAACATGAGTCATATTACGTCATATACATTTCATTTGAAGTAAATTTTTGGGGTAAATTGTTCTTGAGTGGAAACTTGGCAAACATGGACGCTCTCTGGCCAGGTGGCTACAGATGCTAGATGCGGCAAGCTGAAGACAAGCCTGTAGTGCTCATCAGGAAAGGCCTACGTACAGGAGTGTATAAGTATAAGCTAATGATGATGATGATAATCATGATTTGTTTTGATGAAATCGACTTTTTGTAGGTTAGCAGAAGGTGGATCAACGTCTGGTCCGTTTAAGTAATTTATTACCTTTAGTCCTTGTTATTTTGGTACTGGCAGCTTTTTTTATTTTGTGAGTATTATTAGTAATATTGTTTATGGTCTCGGTATTTTAATAAACCACTTCCAAAACAATTTTCCGTACCTTTCACCGACAGCCGTTCTCAATTAATCAAAAACCTAATATCTATTCAAATTTTCACTACGAAATTCATTATTTCCCTATCCATTCAAATCCGTATTAAATTCTAATCAAATTCAAATAAAACTCAAATTCCATTACTAGGGAATTTAGGGATCCACTTCTCGCGAATAAAAATGTAAATATATAGGGTGTGCCAGAGTTGCTAGTGCACACTGAATAGGGTTGTAAAACTAGAATTTTAATGCTTTCCTTATTTCTAAATATAAACTTTTGATTGATTTGTATGTACTAAATAAACAACAAATATGGTTATGGGTTAATAACAAAGGTAAGAATGAATTTGAAAGACAACTTAATAGTTGAAAATTAAAAACAAACGCCATATTAAACCCATTTCTTCTTATCTAATTCGTACTAAACTTAGTACTGTTTGTTGATTTTAGTTTAATTAATTAACCATTTATCGAATTGCTTTTTATTGACTAGTCAAGAAAAATATTTCTTTTCATTTCTCATAAATAAGGAAATGATTTAAACAGTTCATCTTATACACCCTGTAGAATGTACTGGACCCAAATATGGGCTTATGAATTATTAAAGACGCTGAATAAAATTACGCCGTACCTGGATCTGCGGTTTATTCTGAGGCCTACGGGACCCTAATTGTGGGTTTGGTCGCGTAAATAATTGTTTGCACTGAAAATAATGTTGTAAAATCAACAGCTTGGCCTTTTAGGCTAATTTTGTACGGCTAAGTGAGCACAGACGGGATTATTTATTAAATAAAGCAGTCTGAAGGTGAAGCTATTTTGTTTAGAAATAAATTTAAATTAATTCTTACGAATTAAATACCCGATGGTGTTATGATCTTCACACTCCTAATGTGAATGCGAAAGTCTGGATGCTTAGGTGGATGAATGTTTTGTTACTTTTTCACACATAAACTTGAAAGCCGACCTCGACATAGGACAATTTCCAGAAGTTAAAGGCGAGAACGTCATTCACTCTGTCACTATTTTAGCGGCAAAACTAGGATTATCTCTTGAAAATCGGGACATCGTGTTCGCCGAGCGTGTGGGACCTCCAGCTCGGTCTGGATCAAGTGATACGGAGGGACGTCCGCGTCGCCTGGTAGTGCGGCTGGCACGCCGGCACCTGCGGGATGAGCTGCTGAGCGCAGCGCGCGTGCGTCGTACGCTCGTGTCTACGGATCTCGGCCTGCCTGCGCCTCCGCAGCGAATTTTCATAAATGAGCGGCTCACGCGAGCCAACCGGCAGCTGTTCCACCGGGTGCGTGAAGAGTGCAAGAAGCACAGCTGGCGGTACTCGTGGACGAAGAAGGGCCGCCCCTACGCACGTGAAAGCGAAGGCAAGCCCGCGTACCCATTTCGGTCGGAGGCTGATGTCATACGTATTTTTAAAATCAAGTCTGTTGTCTAACTATTGTATAAACTTGCTTTTACACAATTTAGTGTGTACCTACAAACTCCTGCTACTCTACATTAAAACCGTAAAATCAAATAATGTTGCCCACATACTGGTGCTTTTTATGTATGTAATAATAAAAAGGTTTTGTTGTTATAGAATATTTTTTTTAATTAAATACTTGCTAAATAACAGCTACATATTAAATCTAGTATTTAAAACCGTAAGATCTAATAATGTTGCCCACATGCTGGTGCTTGTTATGTATGTAATAATAAAAAGGTTTTGTTGTTATAGAATAATTTTCTTAATTAAGTACTTGCTAAATAACAGCTATATATTAAATCTAGTATTTACATGTGAAACGGTTTAGCTAACTGCAGACTGTTGCAAACAATCTGCAGGTGGCTCAACTGATCCATACATATTAACTTGTATGTTACATGTTGTTTTAAACTACAGTATCTATTGTTTATGTTGTATTTTCAAATTATGTATAAAATATTATTACTTTCACAATCTGTCTTATTCTATTAGCTATATTTTTGTTATGTCTTGTCGGTCAGACTTTCCTATTCATTTGTTTTTAGTATGCTAAAAATTGGTTTGTTGAATGCAGGTTCCCTTGGCACTAACCATGACAACCTTGTTGCTTCAATTTCACGTCTGAACCTAGATGTTCTCGCCATCAACGAGACCTGGCTCAGACCAGGTGAAGACGGCCGCGCCCCCGCCGTGGCGGGCTATCGTCTGAGGCACATTGCGCGGCCGCGGGAGGTGCGCTCGCGCGGTGGTGGCGTCGGTTTTTATATTAAGCGTGGTGTAACTGTGCGCACCTGGGTTCACCCGGCTAACCCATTATACAAAGCAGTCGAACAAATGTGGCTCACTATGACTCTAAATGGGAAGAAACTTGCAATCGGCACGGCGTACAGGCCGCCCTGGCTGGACGCTGATCTATTCTTTGATGCCTTAACAGACTCAATAAACTCGTTACCTAGTTTAGATCACGTGGTATTACTTGGTGACTTTAATATAAACCTTCTTAATGCTACTGATATTAAATCTCTCAAATTATTAACCTTTTTGTCATGTTTAAATTTAAATCAAGTAATCTCTTCCCCTACACATTTTACCGAGACCTCGCAAACTTTAATTGATGTCATTTGCACAGATCTTACAGCAAATAGGATAGCCGTTGAACCGGTCGGTTCTCTCTTTGGTCATTACCTTGTTTGTTGTGAATTTAACATTAAAAAAAACAAACCGAATCCTTTCAACATCACTTACAGGCCCTTAAAATATATTTGTATTGACAATTTTAATTCAGACCTAGGTTTCATTAGATGGGATCTAATTGCGACTCTAGACGACGTTAATGATATCGTTAACAGTTTCAGTCAGAGTGTTTTGGCTCTTTATAACGTTCATGCTCCTTTGAAATCAGTGTTCATCAAGACTAGGTCACATCCTTGGATCACGGATACGATTAAGTTAATGATGAGACTACGCGATGAGGCAGCAATAGAGTATCATAAAAGCAAGTCGGACAGCAAAAGGATATATTATAAAACCCTTAAGTCTACTGTTAATCGAGCTCTCTTTAATGATAAAAAAGCATATTTTAATAATAATATAAATAATAACATAAATAATCCCAAGCAACTTTGGAAAAATTTGAAAAGCACCCTCCTGCCTAAAAATCATTTTGAACTTCCCCTTTATCTCCAAGACTCTAATATCATAAATAAACATTTTCTGGCGTTGCCAGGTACTTCCGTTACAATATCTGATCTTACTTACTTCGATTTCCATAAATTTAGTGACGCTATCTTTAATTTGAAACGTGTTAGCTTAGATGAAATTTGCAAAACTATACGTAGTCTTAAATCAAAAGCAGTGGGTTGGGATCTAATCAGCTTGGACATGCTAATAATGACACTACCTGAAACACTTGACGTCATAACTTCTATAATAAATAAGTCAATTAGTTCTTCTGTTTTTCCTGACGCTTGGAAACGAGCTATAGTGCTACCTCTACCTAAAATACCTAATCCAACTACATTAAATGAGTTGAGACCTATAAGTATACTGCCGTGTTTATCTAAAGTGTTGGAAAAGGTGATAAGCTATCAGTTGACAGATTACGTTGAAAATAATAGAATTCTGCCTGAGACCCAATCTGGCTTTAGGAAAGGTCGTAGTACTACAACTGCTTTGCTCGATGTTACTGACCAAATACTCTATGCACAAGATAAAGGACTTTGTACTCTGCTCGTCCTTCTCGATTTTTCAAAAGCATTCGATTCTTTAAATTTGAATCTGTTGATGTCAAAACTAAACTATTACGGTTTTGATCAGGGGGCCTTGCGGTGGTTCAACAGCTATCTTAGTGACCGCTCGCAGTGTACTAAGATAACTCGGAGTGATGGTACTGACTCGCTCTCGGATGTTTTGCCTGTAAAGCAAGGGGTTCCGCAGGGATCTATTCTCGGTCCCCTTCTTTTCATAATCTTTTCAGCTGACGTGCAAACTGTCATCAAGCACTGCAGGTTTCATATATACGCGGACGATATTCAGATCTATATCTCCTTCAAACCATCTGAAATCAATTGTGCGATAGAAAATCTCAATAAAGATCTGTCTAATATTGCTTTGTGGTCAAAAAGAAATAGTCTCTTGTTAAACCCGAATAATACAAAATATTTAATTTTTGGAACTGAATTTCAGCTACAGCGTCTGAACCCCACGCGCGGTGTAGTACTTATGGGTGAGATAGTGGAACGTGTTCACGAGGCACGGAACCTTGGCCTGCAAATTGATAGTCACCTTCGCTATGAGAAGCATGTTGCTGATTCTGTCAGGAACTGCTTCTACAGACTGAAGGTCCTCTACAAAATGAGACCGTACCTCAGTATCGACTTGCGTATCCAGCTGGTAGAGTCTATTGTTTTATCTAAATTGAATTATGCGGACGTCGTAATTGGTCCTCGTTTACTCGCAAGAACGCAAAGACTAATTCAGCGAGTCCAAAGTGCCTGTGCCCGTTTTTGTTTTGATGTCCCATTTAGAGGTCATGTCACGCCGTTTTTAAATAAACATTTAGTCTTAAAAATGAAGCATCGTCGCAAATTGCACCTTGCATGTCTTCTGTTTGGCGTTATGAAGTACAAATCTCCGTCTTATCTTTACGAGAAGTTGTCATGGTTATCCAGCTACAGATCTTATGGTTCTCGCCATTGCTCGAAGCAGCTTGCGACACAGCGGCACAGCTCTGCCTGCTTCAAGGGCAGCTTTCGCTATGCTGCCTCGAAATGCTGGAACAATATCCCTCCACCAATAAGGAACCTGACAAGTTTACAAGGTTTTAGATGTAAATTAAAGAAATTTTTGTTTGAACATCAGAAGGAACAGGAAAGTCTTACTCACGACACAAGTGTTTTATGATATACTAAGGTTACTTTATAGTAGTTAAGTCTGGTGTAGAGATATCTCATACTATGTCAATAGATATTAAACAAGTAATATTATTTAAAGTATTATTATTGTGTTCTTTAGTAAAAATCATCTTTGTTATACTCAATTAGTCAACTTTGTTTCCTTTGTTATAAATATAGTCCACACACACAGTCACATTTAAGTTAATTTTATCCTTGTTTTAGTTTAATCTTTTTTTTTATGTTGTTTTATATTATTGTTTTTAGTATTAGTCGTTGTGAGTAATTGGTCCGTAACGCTAACAAGTGGTTCTGACGGAAGACCAGCGTTGGTTGCTAGCCTGCTAGTCAACCAACTTATGCTGAGTCAGAACCAAATTTGTTACTTAGCTTACACTTCGTTTTAAGACTCCATTGTTTCACTTATTTTAATTTATTTTATTTGTTTAAGTTCTATTTCTTAGGTTAACATCTGTATTCTGTGTAAGTTTTGTAAGAAATAAATATATATTCTATTCTATTCTATTCTAAAATAAAAAAAATTAACAACTGAATTGGCTGAATTGAACCATATGCTTTCTATTCGTAAATTTTAACAGTATATTAAAACGAAATCTTCTCGAGAAAGCTCATTACTCGGTAGATTAACATAATAATTAATTGATGTTAATGCTTGACCAGATGTTGCCCATTTCCGCACTGACAATAGTAAATGTTAAGCTTAGTTAGTTTATAAGAAATATTGACTTGTATCTTAGTCAGATTATAATTTAGACTAACATAAGCAAGTAATAATGTATTAGTCTTTAAGTGATATGTAAACTTACCACAACTTATTTGTGTTATTAAATATTAAAAAGTCGGTACATTTTAATTTTCTCAATTGATTTTCATTGACATAAATGTCAAAACACACATTAGGTAAAATGTGTTTAAAAGAAATGTTATGTTTCAGAACAAATCCCTGGAGATCATATTATTATAATCATTTGTTCTGGGGCGAGAATAGAACCCACATAACTATTCTATCAGCGGCCATAGACAATGCCTTTATTTCAAATATTTTATCAAATAATAGAATATTTTATAAGATATTTTTTTTGTCAAATATTAAAAAAATTAGTTAAAGTAATGTTTCACCTCGACTTTTTTCCGCTATAAAAACTGGTAAATCAAGCGCCTGAATTGGCGCGCGAACAGTCTTCACGCGTTGCTCTTATTTTACGTCTGGTGATAGAATGCTTTTGATAAGGGTGATTTGTGTTACTAATGAAATTCGTTATCATTGATTCAAAGTTACGAGATGCTGCGACGTAGAGGGTGCTACGACGTAGACGGTACTACGCCGTAAAGGGTAGTTTTTTTTTTGATCTTGTATTACCTATTAAAGGTTTTTTAGCGTTGTTAGTAAATTCAATTAGTTGGTAATAAAATATATTAGAGGATTCCTGGCTGACACGTAAAGCGTTGCGGTTAAGATGCACTGAAACAAGACAATATTTGAAAAATAAAAGTCAAAGTTCGTTTCCAGGTTGTGATCTTAAGATCTTAAAGACTGGCTACACACTCACTTTTCTTTGACGTAGATAGAAAAACAGACATTATACATTTTATAGGTAAGACAAATATTACAATCATATGCTTTAGCACATATTTATACACAGCATTATCTAGCCCCTAGAGCTTTTGTTATGGTTACTATAGATTATTGATAAACAAAATATTATGATCTAAATTGGTTGATTAACAAAGAAATTTAGAATCAAATAATAGAATTAAATTAAACCCAGTATTTACAATTTAAACAATTGAGCTAACTGCAGACTGTTGCTGTGTAATACAATAGGTACAATACATGGAAATATATTTTTATTCTTATTTTAAATAGAAAACGATCAGAGCTTCCTGAACAAATATCTGCAGGTCGTACACACATTTGTTCCGAGGCGGGAATCGAACCCGTAACCTCCTTCGTCGCAGGAGGACCTTCGCCTACCGCACCACAAAGGTCGTCATACAGAACAACTCTTATAAATAAAATCTAAAACTTAAACATAGGAGTAGGTACATTATAATTTTTTAAAGTTTTAATTTCGAAAAAGGGTAGATTGATAGGCACTCGATAGATAAGTTCTTAGTTAGGTCTTATAGGTTATATGTTTAGTAACATCTTTGAAAAAAATGGATCAAAGGTTTACGTACTTAAAAATAAAACATATTAACCCAAAAAAACGTGGGCGAAAGCTTTTAGTTAGATTCTCCGATGTCACATTTACGAGATAAAAACACAATAAGAAGGTAGGTAATAAAAAATCCAACAAGCCAAATGAGATTGTTTGTATTTATTCAAAAATTCATTTCCCAAGATGAGGCTGTGTAGGCTGTCAAAGGTTTATCTTATTCCCGGTTTACGCACTGGTTTTTTTCAATAGCGTTATTTTATATTCAGAGAAGTTCTGACTATAAATTTCTACATGTGATTCATGAATCTGAAGTGTCTGACGTAAAAAGAATCTGAGGTGAGGTGCCTATAAGGGGGAACTAAATTAATTAAGAGATACCTAATTAAAAAATAATTAAGTTGTACAGAGTTTTGAGTGTTTTTTTTTTGTTAACTTTTAATTTTCATTTAAATTAAAATTCAGTAGGAGGTATTTTATGATCATTTAAACGAATATCATTATGCTCCCTGATAAAATTTGAATAAATAGGTACTCAATCAAATTAAATAGCTTTCCTTGGTAATCGACAATCGAGTTTTATTTTATTTGACCCTAAAACGTACGTGTATTTGCGCAGTGCGTAACACAAAGGAAATTCAAATATGTTTCCACTCAAGTAAAAAATATAATACACGAATAAAGTATTCCCTGTTTACGTATGCTACTCGGCACGAGTGTTGAAACCTTAGGTTAAAAATGTTTAGAATCTTATGGCTATGAAGAAAAGGTCGATTTTATCTCAGCGTTGTCATTCTGAAAGAAGAATTTTCATGAATTTATAACAAAACTAGCATTTTTTCGCGGTTTTTTTTTGTAGTAGATAAGATAGATAGAAAATTCTCTTTAGCACACTTAACAAAAAAAACTAAAATATGTTATTATAGGCGGTCTTATTAGTCAAGAGCGATGTCTACCAGATGATAACCGTGGATGGATAGGATCGTTTGATTAATTTGTTGTACTCTTAAATAAAGTAGCAAATAATAATGTTTTTTTATAAATCGCCTCAGATCTTTCTGAGTTTACCTCTTAGCCTTACACACGAACTGATATACCTACCTACGAGGACAAACAAACAAATTTTACCTATTTTAACATACCATTTAGTACCTATAGACTTGTGGTGTAGGTGTGGTTGGGACTTGTGGAACGCGAAACGGAGTGTTGGGAGACCATCAACTCGATG
The DNA here is from genome assembly GCA_946478455.1 of Eupithecia vulgata. NCBI lineage: Eukaryota > Metazoa > Arthropoda > Insecta > Lepidoptera > Geometridae > Eupithecia > Eupithecia vulgata. Next base: position 3,772,626 of record OX297881.1, read on the forward strand.
GACCGACGACATCGTAGCGGTCGCAGGGAGTCGATGGATGGAGGCGGCTCAGGACCGCTCTTTGTGGCGTCGTATGGGGGAGGCCTATGTCCGTATGTCCTAAGCAGTGGACGTATATGGGTTGACATGATGATGATGAGACTTGTGGTTTGCCCCAGCTTCGCACGGGTATATTCTATAGCCTATATTACTCAGTGATAATCTAGCTTTCTAACAGCTAAAGAATTTTCAAAAACAATCCAGTACTTTTTAAGTTCATTCGTTACATACAAAAATAGAAACCTTCCTCTTTAAAATATTATTATAGATTTTGATAAAATGATCTTCAAACTTATTGCTACTGAATAAAGTTGAAACTTGCTTGTGATCCGTCAAGTATCAAGATCTCTGCCGATTGTACCAAAAGCTTATAACTTTACCTTAACTCTGAGACTTCTGAAACTCGAAACATACCATTTGTATGTGACGTGGATAAAGTATCAAGAAAAAGTTTCTGAGAGTTCAAGATTCGCCGTGTCATAAATACTTACAGGGTGTTTTATTGTTACAGGATCTGACTAAGTGGGGAGGGGGATTCTCATCTGCGTTGAATGGACCGCTAACGCTATCATCACCATATCTGACCGCTCTTGCTCACTGGCGCGGATAGGCGATAGAAACAGATTAAGGCGTATACCTTACCTAAACTAGCGCCTCCACCTACAATACAATACAATACAATATAATTACTCTTTATTGCATACATAAAATAGATAAAACAGGACAAGAAAGAAATTAGACTACGTTGTACAATGGTCGACCTTATCGCTTTGAGCGATCTCTGCCAGACAACCGTTGATGGATTGGGATGACCTACTTTTTCTTATAATTCCGTTTAATAAAGGAAATATGAAAAATACATCGCACGGTTTGTGATACCTATAATTATTACCTATTTTTTTAATGTCTTGTAATAGTTTTATTCTATTTAGTTTAGGAAAATAGACTTTGGTGGCCAAAAAAGGCAACTTCGATTCACTGCCTAAACTAAATAAAATAAAACTTTTACAGGTTTTTGAAATTTCCTTTGTTTATACTTAGTTACCTACTACAAAAAAAAACAACCACTAACTCTCTTCAAATCGATGAGCCTAGTTCACTCTAATATTGAAAATGAAAATAGACTTTGGTGGCCAAAAAGGCCAACTTCGATTCACTGCCTAAACTAAATAGAATAAAATTATTACAGATTTATGAAATTTCCTTTGTTTATACTTAGTTACTACAAAAAAAAACAACCACTAACTATGTTCACATCGATGAGCCTAGTTCACTCTAATATTGAAAATGAAAATAGACTTTGGTGGCCAAAAAGGCCAACTTCGATTCACTGCCTAAACTAAATAGAATAAAATTATTACAGATTTTTTAAATTTCCTTTGTTTATACTTAGTTACTACAAAAAAAACAACCACTAACTCTCTTCAAATCGATGAGCCTAGTTCACTCTAATATTGAAAATGAAAATAGACTTTGGTGGTCAAAAAGACCAACTTCGATACACTGCCTAAACTAAATAGAATAAAATTATTACAGATTTATGAAATTTCCTTTGTTTATACTTAGTTACTACAAAAAAAAACAACCACTAACTATGTTCACATCGATGAGCCTAGTTCACTCTAATATTCCAGTCATGGAATCCCAAAAGATGCTGCAAAAGTAGACAAAAGTAACTCATAAACGACAGCCACAACCACAAATTGAACAAATGCCTACATTACTTTCTAAGTTAGTACGTGCTTGGTTTAAGTAAATAAGTTTAGTACAACTTAGCAACTTAGTAGCGTAAGCGGTAGAACCGTTTCGCTTGTAAAATTATTTTAGTTTGGATTTGTTAGACGCGATTTTTAATCGCTAGGTTATAAATACTCTGTTTCAACGTTATATAAAACCTCACTAAAAACAACCAGGCACCTAGTTAAGGATTCCACCCCCTTCCTTATCTAGGTACCTGGTTGTTTTTTAATGAGGTTTTATGTAACTTTGGAACAGATCTTAAGCTTGTCTCTCGATCTTTTATAGGATACATTTTGGAGAATTCTCATAGGAACTACATGACCTGATTCCACTCCCTTCCTTATCTAGGTGCCTGGTTGTTCTTTTAGTTAGGTTTTATATAACGTTGAAAAAGACCATAAGCTTGTCTCTCGATCTTTTATAGGATACATGTCGGAGAATGCTTACAGGAACGACATGACCTGATTCCACCCGCTTTTTTATGTAGGTGTCTGGTTGTTTTTTTCTGAAAAATACTTTAATGAAAAATAAGCAAAAATATGCAAATACGATTATGCATAACTTCACGACGAAAATTACGTGCTTTCGTCCTATTGGTTTTGTATTCAAAAGCACAATAACTTACGTTTTGTTTGATGAGGAACATAGCTTACATTTTCTTGTTACAGAACACAAAATAACAAAACAATTTCGAAAATACAAAAAGTTTTCAGTCATCATTAGTAATAAATAATGCTGGACAATTCACACAGCATTACCTAGCCCCAAGCTTAGCAGAGCTTGTGTTATGGGTACTCAATAACTGATATACATTATAACACAATACATACATAGATATTTTTAATTACACACAGAAAACGACCAGAACTCCCTGAACAAATGCATGCAGATCGTGCAGACATTTGTTCCGAGGCGGCAATCGAACCCGTAACCTCCTGCGTCGCAGGCAGACCTTAACCCACCACGCCACAGAGATCGTCATATTTGGTATTAAGGAATACAATAATTTACGAATTGAAGTTGCGAGCAGCTGTCGCCGAATCCTTTATCGACTTGCTAAGATAGATAGATTCATTCTATCCTGCGACCACTGCAGTTATGCATAGTCGCATGTATTCACGACAAACTGTCGCGTCCTTTCGAACGCCTTAATTCTGGTTAAACTCTTAGAATTATGCTACACTTATATACCTTAGACTCTTAAAACATACATATTGGAAGAGGTAAGAAGTGCTTTTAAAATTGCTAAAAGCTTACAATTTTATTTAAGAGACTGTGCAGGCATTTTGCTCTAGTGCTTAGTCCATAAATCCGCTACTTTTTGCTGTACCTTTTTCTTAATTTAAAAGCTGAAAATGTTCTACGTTTTATTAGAGTTGAAGGAAAGACTCCTATTAAGGCGCATACCCCACCCAAACTAGCGCCGCCACCTACTTTATGTTATTATTCCGTTTAACAAAGGAATTTTCAAAAATCTATCTTCCAGTTTGTGATACCTATCATAAGCTTTTTTTAATGCCTCTGTAATAGTTTTATTCTAATTTGTTTAGGGAGAGATACGAAGTTGCCCTTGGTGGCCACCAAAATCTATTTTTGTATCTCTGCTTAAACTAAAGAGAATAAAACTATTACAGAGGCATTAAAAAAAGCTTATGATAGGTATCACACACTGGAAGATGGATTTTTAAAAATTCCTTTGTTTAACGGAATAATAAGATAAATTAGGTGGCGGCGCCATTTGGGTGGGGTATGCGCCTTAAACATTTGTGTTGTAAAAGTCCATTCTTACAAAAAGTTACATTTAGTTACATTCCTAATTAAATGAATTTCTTGTTTTGAAGTAAAAATTTCCCGGATCTGTCTCTGTATTGACGGAAGCAAGAATATAAATAAATATAAATAATAATAAATAATGCTGGACAATATGGTTACCATATTCCTGTTATAACAATATACATTATACAGGGTTATTGGTAAATTAGTAACACTACGTAACCTGCAGGTTCTGACCATCATCACAAACACGTTCATACAACATACATTGTGTGAAGATATAATGACATAATATTCTCTTATGTACATAATGACATATTTAAGTTTCAACATAAACACTAAATTTTATACTAAATCCAAGTGTCCACAAAAGGTTTGGAAATGAAATGAATTCTCTTGCTAAATAGAAATGTTATTCCGCCACACCCAATCTCGACGCAGTGTGTGTGACTGACGTGACGTATCTATCCCATTTGTGCACGGAGAGGTTGAGTCTGGACGCGAAAGGGTTAAAAGACTTTTTTTGCAAAATTTATTTTTAACCTAAAGCGTTTTTGTAACACTTAGAAGCATTTTACTCAAAGATGTTTCTGAGTGATTTAAATATTCAATCTATTTGTAAACCTTATAAATTATGCCCTGCAAGCATATTCCAATTTTGTTTTATTTTTGCTAACATCGTTCTTCATTTAAAAGGTTCTTGAAAAAACTGCAAAAAATAAAAGCTAAAAACTAAAAAATAGAAGCGTGCGACTGTGTTGTGCCGGCTTAGAATTTGTACCATCCCAACTCATCCCGTGGGTGTCGTAAGAGGCGACTAAGCGACATACACCGGAAACGGGCAGCAGTGCCTCTTGCAGAATAGATCTATCACCGAACTGCGATCTCCAACCCGTATGGCTAGCGTAGGGATTATGGGCATTACCCCCCATGACATAAAAGCCAATAAGGCAATTATCCAGGGAGGCCTGCGTGCAGCAGTGGACCATTAAAGGCTATTGAGGTTGAGATTGAGGTCTTTAGACCACCTGCAAGATGATTTGATGTTCACACGATATCGTCTCGTCAGCCACATGAGCGATTTATCTGACGTCGAAACGGGGTCTTAGCTCACAGTTGAGTGTAGACCACCCATTTTTGAGTCTACACAGACTCAAAAATGGGTGTCAAGAACGAACAAACAATTGTGTAACAATTGTTGAACAATATTATATAAAAGTATTAATTCTTAACCAATCTAAAATTGTACAAGTAAATTGACCCAGAGGTCCAGAATATTGTACAAAGCGTTCCAAGCGCTGTCACATTAGTTCGAGTGGACCTTCTTGTGGTATTGACGTACAAGGGTTAGGCCTTCCCTATTTATAAGGCTCTTTTAAGGTCATCACCCACTACTGCTAGAAAACAGATAAGTACTTACATCACGTACGGAGTATTAAGCTTTACGTCTCACGCGTCCACTACTGCGTGGAGACCAAGGCTGTGCAGTAGTACCTAAAAAGGAAAACTGGACTCTCGATGCGCGTCGAGAAGCTGGTTCTTCGCCATTATAATTATGAGCTTCAATTCATTTATGGTCAATTTTCCAACTCAACATCTCTCGATCAGCATTTTGGCCGAAGGGTGTCAAGTTCTGATGGTTCACTGGCTGCCTACAAGGAGACACCGCCGTGCACCGTCATCAGCTGACACCCTGATTGCGTCATCTACACGTCATCTACACGTCAATCATAGAAAAACGTAACATTTATAAAGTTTTTTAGCATTCTACGTATGTTAGTTTTAATGTATATATTACTATGGACTGTATTTATTTATTTAAAGACCAATAGTTTTAATATTATAGATTTACAAATAATTTCTTACACTTATAAGCCCTTACAGGTCTTTCAAGGTATCGTAGTTACATAAATATGTTCCTAACAAAATACTTAATTAATCAGTGAAATATAAAAAACTTACTTAGTGCAACAAAAGTCCTCTACTTAAGATTAAAATAAGATTCAACTTATTATAAAATTTACAAAACTGCTAAATAATAATCAGAAATTTACGTTGATAATTAAACTTACTGTAGCATAACTTAAATTATATCTGTAACATTTCTATGGTGTGAAATAAATGATCGTTATTATTATTATTAACAGAAGAACCGAAAAAAAGTACTAGGTAGGTACTTAATTTTGACGCGATCACTGCAAACCTTCAGTGATGTAACCCGCGCGCGTTGCTGTCCAATGAGCTGTCCTACTAGTCCGTGTGTGTCGGTGGCAGTCAAAGTGTTAAATTTAACAACATAAAAAAGTATCAAAGGTGCTTTAAGTCGTATTTTATCAAAAGTTAAAAAAATGCTTTTTTTGTTTCAACTCGTCAGCAAACAAAAAAGTAAACGAATATTTAGAAGCGCACAATTATATTTTGAAAACTTACTGTAGGACACTTTTTACATCAATGCAATTTTATTTCGGTCAGTAGGTCACAGCGTGCATTTATTTTTCCGTGCATACATGTGATGCAGTGAACTATGAGCTTTATAGTTCGTAAAAACTGTTCGAGTCGGTGAAGAGGAAGGTCTTTTATTGTGAGAAATAGTTGGTTTGACACAAATAAAACTACTTCTTAGATATGGGTTTGGTTTACAGTAAAAAGGTTTATTTGTGGAACAGATTTTACGATACTGTGTATCTAGCTGGTAATCTGAGCTTTTGCTATGGAAACAAGATGAATGATAATACATATTAAATACTAGTAATATAATAAATTTGAAAGCCTGTTTGAATGTTTTTACCATGTATCTCCTTAAGTACTTAACTTATTTAGATGATATATGGTATGTACGTACATAGATAACTTAGGTTCTAGAATAACGCAAAGCCTAATCTAATTTTGCAAAAATAACCTCTGAGGGGTTGTAAAGTTTGGTAAAGTTACTAAGGAAAGTTGGGTTCTCTCAAAACTCGGTATTATCAAAATTACAAATTTCCTACTCATGTCCTTTTTTGTCTTTACAAAGAAACCCACAGGGGACGTGTTATAAATTTCTGTAATTGTAAAAAAATATTCCCCGATTCGCACATTTCATTGACGACCTCTGTGGCGCGGTGAGCGAAGGTTCACCGGCGGCGCAGGAGGTAGCGGGTTCGATTCCCGCCTCGGGACAAATGTTTGTACGATCTGCAGACAATTTTTCATGGTGTTCTGGTCGTTTTCTATGTATAATAAAAAATATCTATCTATGTTATGTATTGCATTATGTATATCAGTTATCTAGTACCCATAACACAAGCTCTGCTTAGTTTTGGGGCTAGATAATACTGTGTGAATTGTCCAGTACTTTTTTTTGTTTATTTCTCACACAGAAGAGGCTAAATTATACGGCGGATTCAGAGTAAAAACTTTATGTCGATTGTAAAAAAAAAAACATAGCTACTGGCTGTTATTTCAGCTAATTATAAATAATAAGACGTTATAAATTGATTTCCATAGACTTTTATCTCCCGCCAAACGCGTGAGAAATGAAATTCCATAGAACTTTCAGTCTCGTTTTTTAGTACGTTTGCAATGACGAACTTTCTAGGTTATGTTTGGAACAGAAAAAATCAACTTTCTGAGTAGGTATAGTATATAATAACACAGTTGACTTATTAAGAGAAAGAACCATTTCAAAAAATATTTTTCAAAAAGACAGACTGCAACTTGTTACATTAGAGCAGCAAAAACGTCTCGGCTAAGCATAAATGCCTTACCATTCAGGAGTATAGGCGTTGATATTCTGCCGAAACCATTAAAACCACAACTAAAACTTTAAGGCTCGCGACAACATGACAAACATGATCTATCAATAGGGTATTTTACTATGTAAGAGAATAAATCAAAAAATATATTTTTGAGATAGCTCAGATAAAAGACAGTTGGAAAATAGCTTTAGTTCATATAATAAGCAAATACATTTTAAAATTTAAATCCAAGTTCTCAGTTTTTTATGAAATAGTAGGTGTAATGTTATTATGTCATACAGCTATGTAGGCCAAAGATCCTAGGTAACGTAGGATCTACGTTTGATGTAGGCAAACTAAAAAGTATCAACTGTCATTATAGCATCCAGCGCGTTTGTTCAGCTGACGTCATGACCACAGAGCAATATGGCGTCCTCTGCGTACAGCGTTTTCGTCAATTTGCCCGCACAACTTTAAAATGTAAATTTTAAATGCATTTTTAGAGCACTTATCAATTTGCGTGAAATTTTTATATATTTTTAGTGGTTCATTAACACCAAATAATCTAATTGAGACACTTCATATAAATGGCTATTGAACTCACAACCCTTTGCTTTTTAAGTGAACCTTCACCCACTCCGCCATAAAATAAATAAATAAATAATGCTGGACAATTCACACAGCATTATCTAGCCCCAAGGTAAGCAGAGCTTGTGTTATGGGTACTAGATAACTGATATACGTAATATTATACATTACATAGATAGATATTTTTTATTATACATAGAAAAACACCCAGACCAACGGAACAAATTTCTGCAGATCGTACACAAATTTGTTCCCAGGCGGGGATCGAACTCGCAACCTCTTGCGTCGCAGGCAGACTCTCGCCCGCTGCGCCACTGAGGTCGTAATTAAATTCATAATCCGTTCCTTTCCTTATTTAGATTTCTCTTTAACTCAATCATTAATCAAAGCGAAGCTGACGACGTGAATATTTATTGAACAAACGTAGCAAATTGGATCGTTTACCAGGACCCAGAAAATGAAGTGTTAGATATTAAAATCAGTACTCAGGGTTTATGAAGAGGAAAATTCCCTTTAAATTTTCCTGGTATTTAGATTTTGACGATATTTATGTTTTATCATAATAAAGAAGTAGGTAAGCTCTATTTGTTGTTCCAGTTTAAAATTATTTAACTGATATAATTTTGTTGGAAGTTTAGTTATCATTTCTAATGAAACGTGTAAAGATAACTTCTCTTCTATGGAAACAAATTCCATAGCAGAGATCCGAGAAGAACTAAGGTCACCGACATAGCTCTTAAAAAAAGCAAGCTGAAGTGAAGTGGCAGTGGGCAGGTCATATACCTCGCAGAACTGATAACCGATGGGGAGAAAAGGTTCTCGAGTGGCAGCCGCGATGCAACGCGAAACGGAGTGCTGGGAGACCATCAACTCGATGGACCGACGACATCGTAGCGGTGGCAGGGAGTCGATTGATGGAGGCGGCTCAGGACCGCTCTTTGTGGCGTCGTATGGGAGAGGCCTATGTCCAGCAGTGGACGTGTATGGGCTGAGATAATGATGATGATGATGGAAACAGATTTTTGGGATAAAAGTTGTTGATATTTTATTCCAGGTTTTGGTTTAGATATACCTATGCTTTTCATCTTGATCCTTTCAGCACTTGCCATGAAGATCTAACAAATATCCATCCATACTAACTAATAATGCTTTGATATCGTTATAAAATTAGACAACTTTATCCATAAGTTCAAGTAAGTTTATTATAATTTTGAAGATTAGTAGTGTAGATATGTAATGTTATTGATTAATATTTGAAGTATTATTGATTACTTTTTTTTCACGTGCTGATACTGTCTTCGTTGTTCTTACATATCCAGTCCATCCCAATGTTATTAGGAAGAGATCCAAACCTGTTCAAAGACTAAAGTTACATTTAGTTCGTTTGACGAGAGGTGTTGACGTTGCTCAATTCAGGGTTCTGTATTATAGTGCGAAAACCCTCGCATTCTGTGTAATCTCTTCTTCGTAATCTCTGAGATTACCCTGAGTTCGAAGGCTAACGCACTATAATACAAAACCTTAGAATTTGGTGCTGTATAAATGTACTTTGACCTTTATTCATGGGGAAGGAGTTTAATTTACAAGTAGATATTTATACCTGCGCTTATACCAAAATTAGTAAAATTTTATTGGCCATGGCTTAAATTATTAAGGTTTTTATGGACAGTAGATTTTGATGAAACAATAATGTAAAACATACGGATTTTTTCATTGAATTATTATTACTAGCGTAATAGTAACTCACTCAGTGTGATTTTTGACATTTAATATTTAAAACCTGGTGGTTATTGAAACGAAATTATCATAAAGGAAAGTACCCCTACTACGTGACCCGTACAGGGGGAGGGGTATTCAAAATACCACGCTTGGTCACAGGGGCTAGGGGTCCTTCGTCACGTAGTCAATATACCCTAGGGAAATCTCGCGCTCTTTCGAGCTATATTCAAATTATGGCGCGCAACGTTCAGTGTTTTTACTCACAGCTGGTAACACTGACGCACATACAAAAAGCTGGGAGGCCAACTGATTTTTAAATTGTCAGTTTTTGTACTCTGTCCATGATAATAGAGTGCCAAAGAAATTTCAGAGATGATTCAGATGAAAAATAATTGTGAATATAAAACAAAAAGACTTGCTTTTGTTAATTAAGTTCTTGCTGCATTCAATATGTTATGTAACATTCAAGTTTTTACATTAGTTTCTACTTTTTTGTAGATACCTATGAATCTTCTAAACATATGCACTCTTGGCGTTACGTGGTAAGACAATTGCCAAAATATGATTTTACAGAAATTGCAGTGATTTATCACTACATCTAGAATTAACTACGTAAAAACAAGAGGATGGGTAAGGTTCTAGATTTAAACTACGGGTAGTTAAAGAGGGAAGAGGGGTGAGGACTAATTAAAAAAAAATCGGTCACGTACGTTCGTAAAGAGTGCGCCTAATGCAAAAATGTAGCAAAATGTGTATAATAATAAATAATGCTGGACAAATCACACAGAATCATCTAGCCCCAAGATAAGCAGAGCTTGTGTTATGGGTACTAGATAACTGATATACATAATACAATACATTACATAGATAGGTATTATTTATAATACATAGAAAACGACCAGAACATGACCAGAATGTTTGTCCCTAGGAGGGAAACGAGCTCAAACCTCCTGCATCGCAGGCGGACCTACGCCTACCGCGTCACAGAGGTCGTCAATAGTAAGTTTTTTTAAAGACTTACATTTATAGTTACGGAAGTAAATGTTCAGTTTAAAAAAAATACAATAAAACCTATAGAAGTCGAGTTATTGAATAATTTTTTAAAAAATGAACTAGTTTCTTTAATAAAAACACAAAAAAATCGCCTAAAAAACTGTTTTCATTGAAATGCTCTAAATCAGCGACAACATTCCATTATTTTTTAAGAATTACATAGCCAGACTAATGTTTTTTTTAAGTAATAGTGTAGTTTTTCTATTTAGTGCTTATATTTTGAATAGTTAATAGAAAAGAAGCAAAAAATTGATTTTTGCACTGACGTCGCTTTGCACTGTCCCGCTCTTATGAACGCGAAATCCTATGTCTATCCTTATTACAAATTTTAGACCCGCTCCTAAAATACCAAGTTTAATCATGGACTACTTCTACTTACATTATGCAGGCAGTCACTTACCCTTACTAAGTAAACAGTCAGTCAGTCGAACAATCAAAAATGAACAGCTATTATAAACGACTTCTTTGTTAAGATTTTATTTTGCAAACAATATTTTTCCTTTATCACACAACAATAAATTTTATTCAATCATGTATTCAAAAAGTTTTTTGAATCGCCATGACAATCTCAACTTTCCTCCCCAATCCAATAATATCTGAATCAATAAAAATAAGGTTCATTTTAGCTTATTCCTGGGTGTCAATAAAGACGGTTTTTGGAAGATAGCCAGAGTTTGTCAATCATTTATCACTTCCCCGCGGAATAGAGATAAGTTTCCCAAACTGGTATTAATATTACGACAATGACCGAGGATATTTTTGGCTGATAGCAATAGGAATATTTTTGGGGTTTTCTTACAAAAGTTTTGATAAAAAGTTCAATATTTGCCTGTTTTAATAACCAATTTACGTACAGAAATTTGCTTAAACCACAGATTATTTAAAAAAAATCTAGTACAAGTAGCAGAAGACAGGGCGCTATGGTGATCTTTAGGGGAGGACTATGTCCAGCAGTGGACAAATATAGGCTGATAATGATGATGATGATAAGTAGCAGTTCCAGTATCAATTAGGTTTAAAGAAATTTATTTTCTCATAAAAACTTTTTTTTTTTTTTTTTTTTTTTTTTCAACATATTTTTGTACATATTAATGCTGTCACATTCTTATTATGCTATGTACTAAGTAAAGGTTGCTATTAGAGATTTTGTTTTTAATGGTTAACAACTTTTCTATTGACTTTCAATTTGACAGTTGACAACTTTAACAAGACTTAGAACCGCTTGCACAACGATAATTAACTGGCTTAATTTTGATAAGTGAGTTGTCAAACCCATACAAATACGTCAAAGTTAATCAAAATTAGACTTTTAAATATTGTTGTGCAAGTGGGGCTAAGATTTGAAAAAATCAAACCTCTAAAATATCATACCTTACTTAAGTTTTTGAAAAAGTTCGCAATTTACTTTTTTATGCACTTTTATCTATCTATCACTATTTTTATACCAACAGTATAAATATAGTGATATATAGATTAAGGTATAATCGTCCAATACGCCAGTCATTCATTACCTTCTCAAAACTAAATCCTTAAAATTTTCCTCTCAAAACCAAAATGGCTTTGCTTACATTACAATCCAACCCGCAATTTCCAAGCTACAATATTTCACCGTTAAGCTACAGTTAGTATAACTTAAGTAACATAACAGCCGGTTTATATCACACTTAACTGTTAATTGACATTTGAGGTAAAGCTATCTTTCCCGGGAGGATGTAGGAATTACTTTAACTTGAGATACACTGCTCATTAATTATGCGAGCAGGTTGAATTACATCCTTGGCTTGTGTAAGGTACATAGGTGCGGGTTGCTTATGATATGCTAGATAATGCTGTGTGAATCGTCCAGCATTATTTATTATTTATTTATTTATTTATATTCATCATCATTATCAGCCTATATTAGTCCACAGCTATAGGCCTCCCTTAATCAGCGCCATAGCACCCGGTTTTCAGCTTGCTGCAGTCTTTCGGAAGGCGTGTGACGTTTCCTAGCCATATTTGACGTTTTCCTTCATATTGCCTTTTTTGAATTGCTGTAATTTTCGACATTTGCTGTCATTTTGACATTCGCTGGATTTTATTGCCTGACTTTTTTTAATTATAAAATATATTTTTGGTGCACAAAATTATAGTACTATAAATATAATAAACTTTAGTAATATAGATACACAGTCCCAGTAGTCTTTTGCACAGAACTAGTGGAACAAAAGTTCCAAAAGACAAATTCCCAGAAGTTCTGTACAAAAGTACAGCTCAGAACTACTGGAAATAAGCAGTCCTCACTCATTTGACGTTTGCCGAGTCGTGTTTGTGCCAACGAACTGCGATCCCTAACCCGCTCAAAAGTTTATTTTAGGTACAAAGCAGTACCTACACAATCACAATATTATTAAAAATATGAATAATAATACAACATTAAATTAAAATTAATTAGGTCATTATAATTATTTATTTAACAGCAAAAAATAATTACAACTAATATTTACACTTACATCTATTTACTAAAAATCTAAGCTGTAGATACCCTAGCACCTTCTCATCTTGCAGGGACATCAGTAAGGGCAGGCTCCGCAGCAACATCAGCGGAGTTCCTCAAACGGCGAAAATACGCTAGTCTTGACAGAGGTTACCTATTTGAGCCGTTTGGGGTGGAAACCCTAGGTTCCTGGGGTCCTGGGGCACACGTTATGTATAAAGATCTTACAAAACTACTAATAGAGTCCACAGGTGATCGGAATGCTGGTTTTTATTTCGGTCAACGAATTAGCATTGCCATTCAACGTGGCAATGCTGCCAGTATTCTGGGCACTCTGCCTTCTGGTGATGGCTTAGATTTTTAGTAAATAGATATTAGGTCATTTAATTAAATAACTAATTATTATATAAAATCAAGTTATCCTATCAAATCGTATAGAAAAAACGGTGTCGATACGTATCGAGAACCATAATCTCGCTTCTATATCTTTATTTTCTTTCAAATATAAAACAAAAGTTGACGTCATTATTAGTTTCAGAGTTAATAGAGAACGACAAGTGTGTGCGATATTATAGCTACGTTGATATCATTTTTCAGAGTAGGTACATATCGACGCCCTATGTACGTAAATAACAAACCCAGTAATGCGTAAAATTGAAGTGTCTTCACTGGTATTACCCGACAATCTCACGTTATGCTTTATTAGGAATACCTTGGTTCACGCCTCAGGGATTTGTCTATAGAAACAGCGGATTCAAGAGCCTACTTCTTAACAGTTTCTTTAAAGCGATTTTTGTATAATTTTTTGTAAAGAAACCAGTTTATTTTTCTAAATTCTATTCGATTACTCGACTTCTATGGTTTTTTCCCCTACCTATCGTATTTATTTAATTAGAATATTTATGTTCGTTACCATAGATGTAAGGGTTTAAAAATACACAATTTGCTTGATTTTTGCATTACACTCTTAAAGTAAAGTATCGTATATTGCATGAAATACATGTAGGTACAGGTGTTGTTATAAATAATATATATGTGAGTCAATGTATTCCTACCTTTACGGTGTGCAATGTCAGTATACAAATCAATATAGAAGTAATTTTATTTATTTTTTTAAACTCAGAAAAATAGTTAGTAAAGCTGTATTGTACCGAAGGAATTGAATTTTATTTATCTTACATGTCTTCCTTAACATTTATGTATAAATGTTAAGGATACCCGTAGATAAGAAGATAATTATTTATTTGCTCTTGTAACACAGTATTTTTTTTTTTATTTTATAACTTTACTCTTAAAGAGAAAAAACTAAAGATATGTATGTGATCGAAAATGTAAGTTTTCTTTATCTACACTAATATTATAAAGAGGAAAGATTTGTATTTAGTGAATAAACTTAAAATCTACTGGACCGATTTCAAAAATTTATTTCAAAAATGAATAGCATTACTGGACTTAAAGAATATACTCGTGCGAAGCGGGCAGACCGCTTTTTCCTAAAATAAAAATAATAAATTTTAATATTCAATTCAAAGTTTTCAGTCTTTTTAATCTGATTTTTAACACCATGAAATAGAAGACGCAATGTTAATACGTCATTCGCCTGAGTACGTAAACACGTAAACTTAAAAGTATCAGCCTGTCATCAGCAACATTAGCGCATTTGCTTCGATGCGTACACAGTCAACTGTCTTCATGACCACAGAGTATTAAGGCGTCCACAACGTCCATCTTTTTAGTCAAATCACTCGCGATACCTGAAAAAATGGTAATTTTAAATGCATTTATATGGCACTTACCGATTTAACCCATTTGGACCCAAATACAAACTAACTGCAGAATTTAGAAAAAAACTTTATTTTCGTATTAATTAGAGGCTAGAGAAATACATTTTTACAAAAAACTAAATAAAAAAACCTTCTTATACTAAAAAAAATCACCGTCCTTAAACAAGGATTATGGGCTTAAGTGTGATATTTTTCAAAACATTATCTGTGAATGCATAATGTTTTGATGCGTTTCTTGCATTGCCAAAGACCTTTTTTATGACATTCGACGCATCGTAACTGGCTCAGTAATTTTTTAGGGAAGTACCCAACTCCATCAGTGCTTACACTAGGCACTTTTGAAGAAGGTTTACGCCGTCTTCCATCTGGTCTTTCAGAACCTGCAGCCATCAAACAGAATCGGGCTATAGCTCGGCGAAACTGGAGCTGATCCATTTTATTTTCAGCGGACATGACATGGAGACGCCTCGCATTAGCTACAGCCAAATCTACCATGTAGGTAAATAAGACCTACCACCATTTGTTGCCCCGTATTGCTGACCTATATACAGCAATAGACTGGTCAGTCTGATCAACTCCTCCCATTCCTTTATTGTTATTTTGGAAAACAAATGGAATGTCCACGTCTATCTTTTATCGTTTCTCGAAGATTATTATCTGGTGAGGGCATTTCGACATAGGTACGAACCATCACATTTTCGACAACGTAATTCCTGAACTTCAACTCTTCGGCGTTGTTGCAATGGTTCATCATCGCTGCTAACCCACTCATCATCGTTCCTGAATACTTCAACTCTCGCTGAAATATCACGCGGTAGGTAATAGGTTTTGCTAGACATTGTCTTCGTCACCCTCTTCTTCATCCGTCAGGATACTCGGCTCCGGAGGAATGGCTACTATGTCGTTACTAACATCATGATGATCATCATCTCCATCTAAAATATTTTGGACAGCTTCCTCAAATCCTTCGACATGATACAGCATGAAAAGAACGCTTAGCCATTGCTTACGAAGTTATAAAACCTGCAAGTAAATAAAAAAGAAATGTAGCAATCAGCCCATTGGCCCAATTCAAGGACACCATACGGAAATACCTATATTTCGGTGTGAATCATATGAAAAACCTGACGAAATAGCATTATTCACTAGTAGACATTTAGCTACGTAAAACAAATTCTAAAGTTTGTAGGAAATGTAACGTATTATGTAAAAAATATAGACTCACCTTTGGTAAATTACTTTTTTGCTCAACTATGTAAAACAATCACCGATTTCATCAACTTTTATCCAACAACTGACAATGATGTTACTTGTATCACAAAGCTACATTATTTGGCAATGCAAATTCGTTTTATAACAAACTGCAACTCTTAATAGTAAAAAAATTAGGGTAGTTGAAAATGTGGCCTAGATCTAGGACAGCGGGCTTAAATGGGTTAATAAAAAAAATTTTTTTTTAGGTTATTAATTCCCCAAAAAATATCTTAGCAAGAAACTAGATCAACATGTTGCCTATTTTTAACAATAATTCCCAAGTTATTTCGAAATTTCTTTAAATTCGATTTGAAATTCTAAAAAGTATCATTTTGAAAAAATATTTTTAACGATAATAAGTTCTGATATCATGTTTTCAGCTTAGCTCTATCTAGGTAGCAACCTGAACAAATATATAATAATAAAAATTGGAGATGTAGATTGTTCGAAAGTATTATTTTTTTCAATTGGATAAGCAATCGTGATCATATAGCATCTTAAGATACTCTTCAAAAATGGCTGTAAATTTGCTGTTACAACAAGCACATTAACATAAATTGTGTTAACTAGGCAAAACACGTACTAACAAGCTAAACAAGGAACGTATAAAAAGTCAAACACAGTTAGACAAATCGTTGTGTATAAACGCTAGTCAAAAAAAACTTACCAGGTTTCTGTGTTCGTGTTTTTTTGCGGTATTCTGTGCCCCACAAATAAGACTGTCGTTAAAACGATCAGGGCTTATGCGAGTCAACGGTTGTCGTAAAACAAAACCCCGATCCGGGATTAAACGAATAAACGAGATAACAACCACAAAACATCGAGCTAGAATTCTATAATATGATACCTGTTTATCAAAAACGGCGAAAATACGCTAGTCTTGACAGAGGTTACCTATTTGAGCCGTTTGGGGTGGAAACCCTAGGTCCTTGGGGTCCTGGGGCACACGTTATCTATAAAGATCTTACAAAACTACTAATAGAGTCCACAGGTGATCGGAATGCTGGTTTTTATTTCGGTCAACGAATTAGCATTGCCATTCAACGTGGCAATGCTGCCAGCATTCTGGGCACTCTGCCTTCTGGTGACGGCTTAGATTTTTAGTAAATAGATGTAAGTGTAAATATTAGTTGTAATTATTTTTTGCTGTTAAATAAATAAATAATCAGTAAATGGGTCCCCGTATCAAGTCACAAACAAATATAATTAAGTGCCACGTTACATAATGACGTACTAAGCAGTTAGGGATATATTCTGGACCCCAACCTTTTCTTCGACGATTTTTTTTTGGATTAGACTACTGTTATGCAAAGGTTTCTCTCAAACTAGTCCTAAAATTGTTAAGTTATATAAATTCCTGAAACTGCTCTGTAAGAAAAAAGTTTTTCGCTTTTCTCATAGCCCCAAAAAACAAAACCTCGCTTCAGTAATAAGAAAAACTTCTTTCGGATTGGGTATCAAAACTTTGAGAGCGGTGATACGATCATCGGAATATATCGCGGGCCTCTTGCGAGTTTATTTCGAAGTTATTGTAGGAATTTCAGCTGTAAAGTAATATTTATTGAGAGGCTTTTGAAAGATTTAGAAGTCAGACATTTTTCTAGGGTGGCAGAAAATGAAGCTTCAGCAAAAAGTAAGTATAAATTATCTTTTAAAATAGTAAAGTTATGCGTAAAAATAAATAAATAAATAATAAATAATGCTGGACAATTCACACAGCATTATCTAGCCCCAAATTAAGCAGAGCTTGTGTTATGGGTACTAGATAACTGATATACATAAAATAATACAATACATAGATAGATACTTTTTTTTGGGCGCTATAGCGCTCATTAGGGGAGGTCTATGTCCAGCAGTGGACTGGTATATAGGCTGATGATGATGATGTTGATACTTTTTTTATTATACATAGAAAACGACCAGAACACGACAAGATTGTACACACATTTGTCCTGGGGCGGGAATCGAACCCACAACCTGCGTCGCAGGCAGACCATCGCCCACCGCACCACAGAGGTCGTCAAAAATTTATATATTACTAGCAGTACCTCGCGGTTTCACCCGCGTAGTTCCCGTTCCCGTGTGAATTTCGGGATAAAACATAGCCTATGTCAATCTTTGAAAAGTAAGCTTTCAAAATTTATGATTGAATGATTAAATAATTTTTGAAATAGGTTCAGTAGATCCAGAGATAACCAATTGGCTCAGCAAGGCCCAAACAGGCAGATTCTGCAAAATGGCGGCGATTTAAATAAATAAAAAAGCCGTTTATTTCATAACCATAAATAACATTGACCATGATCAATCATTCTTATAAAAATAATTAAAGAAATTGTCAAAAACATTAGAAATTCATGTAAGTAGATAGGTTTGATAATTAAAGTAGACCACTCTCTGGGCCTCCTCATATTGTTCTGTCAGGTAGGTATTTGCGGACGTCCAGTTTTGTGTTTTCAGATATTTTCTGATTTCTTCTGACCATCTGGCTAGGGGTCTACCAATTCTCCTTTTGCACTTAGGGCCTTTCGGTTAGGTCACTAAGGTGGTCCACCTTTCTTTTATCATTCTGGCTACGTGTCCAGCCAATCCCACTTCATTTTAAGAGCGTGTTTTAGCACCATTATGATATTTACAATATTGGTAGCAACCTAAATTGTTCTCTGTATCTTTTTTCTTGACTTTACGGTATTAAGTGTTAACTTTAGAAAAAACCGCAGCAACCAACATCATGGTGAAAAATTCAGTCTCAAGGCCGAGCACAAAAACGCGCAAACATTTATTTGTCCCTCTGAAGCTACATTCATCCATAATCTATTCACACTGTTCCACGGCTACGAGCTACATCATCAGACCCCTGAGTTCGGTTACTCGATATTGTCGAGTTGTCGTCAAGATGTTCCATTTTGTATGGGATCTTGTTTGAGCTGCGTTACAAACCAGCGGTAATTGCAAAAATCACATTAATCAAAATGCGAAACTTTGGATGGTTGTTTTAATTTTCGTAACATCTTGTCACCAAAACCATACACAATGGATCGGGGTGACTTTTCATAAACTGAGGTGTAAATCTGGAATTACACAAAATAGGCTTTTTTGGTGCGATAGCTGAAGGTACGCCTGCGATGCAGGAGGTTGCGGGTTCGATTTTTGCCTTGGGGCAAATATTTGTACGATCTGCAGGTATTTAATGGTGGTAGGTGCACGTGGTACGGTTACTCATAACCACAGAGCAATACCTATGGCGTCCACTGCTTTCAACGTTTTCGTCAAGCTAGTAAATTTTAAATGCATTTTTATGGCAACAACTGAATAAAAATTTTGTCTGTATGTTTTTTAATAACACATAATGCTACTTTATATTCCTATAAAATGTATGATTCCCGTGGGATGGATTTGTTTTAATTTTACATAGAGCAAAGGATCGACATGACTTTTGCATTTGGTAGTTTAGAGGTCAGAAAATGACAGGCAATTTTTTATCTCGGAAAATTGAACGCTTTATGTGGTACAGAAAAAGACATACTTTTTAACACCGCGGCGTACAGTGTAACATTATAATACTACAGTATAATCTATATACATAAAACAAAGTCGTGTTAGTTACACCATTTAAACTCAAAAACGACAGGACCGATTTTCATGGTTTTTATGTTGGATTCATCTTAAATTCTTTATTGTACACAAAAATACAAACATAAAAATAAAACAACGAAAATTTATATACAAAGGCGAGCAACCCTAACAGAGTTTTCTTACAGCAAACCTAGGGGTATTAAGAGAGTTTGTGCAATGCGCGTGAATAGTAACTAACGTGTACAAACAAGTCAGAAAAAAAAAGGTCGAATAGAAAAAAAATTAAATAAGTAAAGCAAAGAATATACAAAGTAAAATACATTAATAAATAAAGTCTACATCAATCATCACTACATCATCTTAGTCCGGAATAGGATAAGAAGTATTAAAACATTGGAACATTGACGAAAAAATAACTACCCATGCGAAGCCGGGGCGGACCACTAGTACTATATAAATGCGAAAGTTTGGAAGTACCGACGTGTATTTGTATTTTTTTTTGTAATTATACATAGATGTATGTAGTTCTGGGCCTCATCATCATCATCATCATCATCAGCCTATACCAGTCAACTGCTGGACATAGGCCTCCCCTAATGAGCGCCATAGTTCTGGGCCTAGTATAATATTATTAAGGTTAATCGTCGCGGGTTGGCGCGAAATTCAAATATTTTTGTGGTTTATAATTTTTTCTGCGATTCGCAAGCAATAAACCTAGTTAAAAAGTAATTTCCCGCAAATCGTAAACCATTTTCTATGAACTCATAATGAAACTAACTTCGATTATACGACATACTAGTATTTTTGGAGCATTTGGGAAAATACGAAACTTTGTGCTAAAAATCTACATTTTCCCAAATGCTACAAGTAAATCAAAGTTGATTTCACCATCAATTCACAAAAATGGTTTACGATTTGCGGCAAATTACTTATTCGCATGCTTTATTGCTTGTTTAAGGCAAAAAAAAAGCACAAAAAAAATCGTGCTAATCCGCGACAAACCACCTTTATGGCTGTTTTTGCGAAGCCGCTGGCAGACGCCAGTTCATCCATAAACTATTCAAACTGCTTCCCCGTCTACGTCATCCGTTTGCAAGTTTGTGCTATTTTCACCCTCTTCCTCCATTCAAGGGAATCTACACCTTGACCTCTCGCTTTAACTGTCATTCTCGCAAGTTTGTAGCGAGGCATTTTATAAAGACCGACACGATTCGGCTAACTATAAGTAGGTATACTCTCATTAGTTGATCATGATCATTGCCTATACTAGTCCACTGCTGGACATATGCCTCCCCTATTGAGCGCCATAGCGCCCTGTCTGCAAGTTATTATAATCCCCCTATTAGTTGGTACTGCTTGGAAATTGTAAAATGCATTAATGTAGCGGTTGATAACACTCAATTTTGAATGATTTGACTGACAGGTCGATATATATTATTTTTGTTCAAAAACAGTTTCCAAAATCGGAAAATGGAACCGGCGGTAACAGTGATGTCATAAATAATAAACAAAAACCTATTCTATGGGGAAGTGGGGAAAGAAAAGCAAATCCAAATGCATGCATGTAATGTTAATAATATGCTTGTTTAACTCAATACTCAACTCTTTATTATAATTATGTATAAAATAGGTACACCCCTGGCTCTCTTAAATTTTCAAATTTCTCTCCATCCAAAGGTTACCTGACAGAAGTATCTTCTAAGCGATAAGGCAACCCATTGTACTTTTATGTTTAATGTCTATGTCTGTTTTATTGTTATTATCCAGACTTCATCGTAAAGTTCAAACCGAAATCAGGGCAATAAGTCCACATAAATGAACGCTTCACGAGAAATAAAACCTAGTTGCTATAGAGGCGTAATGCCATATAAAATATAATAGCTTGATTGTGAGTAGGTTCTCACCAAGTTGACTTAAATTTGCTATTAATGTAATCACGCTTACAAAATGACATGTCATTGACATCTTTGAATTTTTTTGGTATATAAACGTTTTAAATGATACGCAAAATAAGTCCGTTTTGGATAAGCATCCATTAGACTCCTAGAGTTTCGTTGAACTATGGACGATTCTGCGACTACACCACTGTCATATTAAACAGTTTTTAAGCAAAATTCTGTCGCTGGGTTCTGTGAACGCGGTGTCGTATCGTCTCCTATAAAATTCACAAACAGTCGCCTCAAGTACCATAAGTCGCAGCAGCTATCTCGATCTAACAAGACTTTCAGTAATTTACGAGGCAACTTCACTCGTGAGTTCGGAGGTGAACGCTTATCGGCTTTCAGGATTACGGTACTGAAAACTCGACTTTAAATTTATATTATTTTAGTCACATGTTGTGCGTTGTTAAACGTTGTTGATCAGTTTGCTTTTCAGTTCGTTAATTAACGTTTTAATAAGCCCTGTTGAAATTTCCATATAGATATAATTGGTCTGGTGAAATTTTAGAGTCTAGAATTAGAATTACGAATACGTTCATCGATATTTAACATTTGCCTCGGTTACGCACGGGTTTTTACTTGTTATAAAGCCTGCATATTTATTTATACATATATTCTTTTCCAGAATGGAATTTCATTCGTCCTTTCATATTAATATCTTCGTCCGGGGTAATCTCTAACAGCCTTATTAATAAACTTCGAAAAACGAGTTTGTAATTTTACTACATCGCTACTATACTTATTTTAGCTAAAAGTTGTATTAATAAACATGGCATAAAGAAAGATTAGGCTATTACGAGGTTAGTCTCGGAGTAAATTTTATTCCTACAATCAGGCAGGTTTAGATTAGTGGCATTATAAACTTCAAAAATAAATTTTTATTTTGTTTTTTCTAATAACTATCCTAGTATGTCACATCTCTTATGATAAAACTTATAAGTACCTATATGGAAGACTATTACACTCAAGATCTGAGATAAATACAAGAGATAGTGGAACATGAGAATCTCCAAATTATAATACGTATGAAACAATGTGATATACTCTATACTTATACCTACTCTTATTAAACAAACTAATAATATAAAAGCGAAAGTTAAGATGGATGGATGTTTGTTGCTTCTTCACGCCAAAACTACAGAACGGATCGGGTTTAAATTTTGCATAGATGTAGTTGGAATCAAAGATAGGTTACTTTTTATCCCATTTAACAGTTCCCATGAGATATAAATAACGTGTGCATATAAACAACGCGTACGAAGACGCGGCCAGAAACTATTCATAAATATGTATTTTATCTTAATTTTAATTAAAACGGTTTGGTTATTGACAGCAGAGCTATATAACCTTACCCCTGTTCAAGAACCGTTTCATGTTATGTAATTGTCACTTGTCTTATGTATGTCACTATAAATTTTTTACAATTATTTTCACAGGTTGTCCTCAATGTGCACAGAAAAAAAGTTGTCATTTAGCATTTTTATGTTCGTACTTATGACCTATTATGCTGTTTTCCACCCTAATCTGAGGAGTCATTTAGGTATAACTCCGTTAGTTCAAGTTTATTATTAATGTTTTCAAAACTACGTAATTACAGGCTTAGTCGGAGTTAAACTACTTTGAGAGTTAAGCGGGAATAAGAAAGAAGTACATCTTTTTTATTAATACGGCTGAAAGTTATTAAATATTATCCCAAAAAAATTCGACTTGGCGGTTACTTGATTTCGTATCTCAGTGGGTTAGAGTTTTCGCGTACTGAGGGAAGGTTAGGAGTTCAAGCGCCGCCGAAATCGATTTTGTTTAAGATAATATTTAATTTCTTATCTTCTTTCGGTCAATAAATCATGTTTGTGTCTGATAGAAAGATTAACTGAGTAACTTTCACAGTATGATTTGATAGTTTTGAAATAACTGTTCTGTAAAAACCTACTTCAAATATTATATTCTTTACTATAGGGCCCCCCATAGTAACTAGCGACCCGCTCGGCTTCGCACGGGTAGGTACTATATTATGCATGTATTATACGTACAAACCTTCCTCTTGAATGACTACCTATGTATTTAAAAAAACCGCATCAAAATCAGTTGCGTAGTTCATACATAAGGACAGACAGACAGCGGAAAGCGACTTTATTTTTTACTATTTAGTGATTCTTTATTTATCATCTATTAAAACAAATTATATTAAATTAAACATACTAAAGAGAACAAACTTCGCTTAAAGCTTCCGGGCAACCAGAACAATTGTGAGAAAATATAGGATGGTGGTGCTTTACAATATACATACATTAAAATACTAAAAACTATAAATATTAATACATATCATCATCATCATCATCAGCCTACATTAGTACACAGCTGGACATAGGCCTTCCCTAATGAGCGCCATAGCGCCCTGTCTTTAGCTTGCCGCATCCAGCATCTGCCAGCAGTCTTTCGCAAATCGTCATCCCACCTGGTCGGAGGGTGTCCTACACAAAAATTCTTACACTGTCACCAAAAACCCAACATCATTGTAAGGACGCTTTCAACTTAAAAGGTAACCTAATAACATTGTAACTATCACTAAAACAGGACAAGGAAGGAATGTTACGTAAATCACGTATTTACGTCTAACGTACTAAATACCCTGGAGGCTGTCACGGCAACTGTGGCAACACGTAAGAGACACTACAGAACTTAATTTGGTTATTTTGGCTTGGAGCGGTACGCGAATCGAATATGCACAGTATACACAAGTGTCATAATATACCTATGATGTTGCGATGTCTGTGTGGAAGCTTTTTCGTCAAGTTTTGTGCTGTAATGTGAAAATTATGTTATTATGTTAGTCTACTGCTGGACATAGGCGGAGACCTATATCTAAGGAAACATTTCCAAAATATGTGTGTGTGGACTATATGTGGATATAAGACAGGGCGCCTTGGCGCTCATTAGGGGAGCCTAGTGAGCGCCATAGCGCCTCTCTTCAGCTTGTCGCATCCAGCATCTACCAGCAGTCTTTCGTAAATCGTCATCCCACCTGGTCGGAGGGCATTCTACACTAAGTTTGCTGAGTCGCGGTCACACTCAAGAACATGTTTACCTTAGCGGTTGTCGGTTCTTCTCGAGATATGGCCAGCCACTGCCACTTCAGCTTGCTAATCCTTTGAGCTATGTCGAGTAAGGTTCTCTGTCAGATGTATTCGTTGCGAATCCTCGTATCTGTAGCATCAGTAGCAAAATACACGCGCATAATGCATTTACATCTTATTAAACCTAAAATGGTGCAAATGTTCATTAAGAAAGAAAATTACAATCAAATAATAAATTTAAATTAAAAATAGTATTTACAATATAAACAATTGAGCTATCTGCAAACTGTTGCAAACAATTTACAGGTAGCTCAACTGATCCATATCAATACCAGTCGGAAGCGCGCCCAAGACACTGGCTGCATTGCCCCGCTGTATAGCAATGCTGATGCGCTGTGCCAGATACTCACCAGCTCTTGGGTCACGCGTCACTTCGACCAGACGCTCAGATAATTTTTTGAAAACCCGGAGAGTCTCGCTACCCCACGCACCTAGGGTCTCGACTCCAAGGGGAGCAAATGCGTACTAAACTTAATACAATTCAACCTTAGTACAGGTGCGCTCTAACCAACTAAAGCACGGGTTCGAATCCTACCGAAATCCAAATTTTTTGGGACGCTATTTAATTTTTGTCGAAATTGCCCCAGTGCGAGTTACGCAGTTTCAAGCAAAAATCTATTCCATAATATTTATTATTACTGTAATATTTAGTTTTATTGTTTGTCTCGTTATTTATTTGTTAAATGTCTTATAAGTCTGTCCATATTTCTGCTATTTATGTGTGAAAAGAAATAGGCAGAAAAAATTAGAAAGTAATTTTTTCTACGTATATGTATAGTTTAAATTAGTTTGGATATGATGATGAATAATAGATTCAGGCGTTACTTTGCGGAAATCCATTGCATAATATAATGATAAAAAAATCTAATACCACAGATGTTGCCACTGGTGGGACTCTGCCGGTGTAGCTTGGCGCCCTCAGTGTCGGATCGAGTATTGTGGTGTCCTGATGATGTCTCGTGGAGAGACGAAACTAGTTGACGTCATGCTTTTATAGATTTCTTTTCATTTTGTAGTTGGTGTGGTTATTTCTATAACGCAGACCTCATTTTGTTAGAGCTTATCGGAAAAGGCTTTGCGCGGAATTGTTACTAAATATTTTAGAAAGAAAGAAAAATATTTATTAGACACAACACAGCATAACACATAAATTAAACTTTAGTACATAGATATAAACATAAGACTACTTAAGTACCTACTAGATAATGAAGTACTTAAACTAAGAAAACAAGGATGAATTATTTAAATACTAACACCATGACCATTGGGTTCTGGTACTAAGTAGCCCACTCAGCAAGTAGAAAAGCGTGCGTTTGTGTGTTGGTCTAATTGGTCCTGATTCAGCTTATTGCTCTAACACAAAATGCAATTTGTGCAAGAGCGCTGGTTTCAGTTTTATATTTAGACTTAATATGCAAATATTGTATTAGTTTGTAAGTCATAATATATACACTTACTAGTGGTTTATTTCCCACTTCTTCCACTAGTGGACAAAAAATTAAGGTGGACAAAATCAATAACACCTTGTTTCTTATTTGATAACTAATAATTACTATTTATAAACGTGTTTATAGTAAAAAAATTGACTTGTCTTGTGTGTTTATTTTGTAAGCTTGAAGAAATAAACGTTATTGATATTTGATATTTAGTCAGAACATTTTCATCTTTATATTTAGTTTGGATATTAGTTGTACTGTTACTTCTGTTCGCTACTAGTTTTTCTGTGCTAAGGCTTGTGATGGAATCACGTAAATGATCCCTGAGGCGAGTTTTCTCAAGGGTGTATTAGGGGGTTTGTGCGAGGAAATTCGTTTTGACGATTAGTAAAGTAGGTACCTTATCTGATGTTAAACATGTTAAGGACTTGGTTTTTAGGATTCGAAAAGAAAAAAAAAACATTGGAATAACTTATTTCAACAACAAGTTCGCCAATTTCATGTATTTGACAACCTCTGTGGTGCGGTGGGCGAAGGTCTGCCTGCGACACAGGAGGTTTGCGGGTTCGATTCCCGTCTCGGAACAAATGTGTGTACAGGGTGTTCTGGTCGTTTTCTATGTATAGTAAAAAGTATCTATCTGTGTATTGTATTATATTATGTAGATCAGTTATCTAGTACACATAACACAAGCTCTACTTAGCTTGGGGCTAGATAAGTCTGTGTGAAATGTCCTGCATTATTTATTTATTTATTTAAACGGCGTGTAGCAGAGAGCGTATTCTTTGGTAAAGAAACGTTGAGAAAGAACAAGAAAAGACTTTGAAATTCTTAATTTTAAGAAAACGAAAGTTTTCAATCAGTGCGTCCTACCAGTCAGCTACCTACGAAGCTGAAACAAGGACATTTACGGTAGGGTTGGTATACTAACTAGTATACCCACGCCAGCGTCGCTCAGCGAGCTATGCTCGTAGTCAAACGTAGTGTAGGACGGCCTCCGGTCACTTGGGATGACGACCTGCGAAACACTGCAGGCAGATACCGGACATTCAGGCGACAGACAGGGCACTATGGCACTCATTAGGGATACCTATGTCCAGCTGTGGACTAATATAGACTGATGATGATGATGATAGCCGAGCTTATAATTTACACCACCCTAACTTTTTACGTTGGTGTCGTAAGAGATGACTAAGGGGGGGGGGGGGGGGGGGGGGGCAGCGCCTCTTGCAGATAGATCTACCACCGAACTGCAATAAGCCAATTAGGCGATTATCAGGGGAAGGCCTGCGTCCAGCAGTGGACCATTATACGCTGTTGAGGTGACCTACGACAAGCACTTAAGAATTTGAAAATTGATTGCGTGTAACTTAACATCTCCTCCCGAAACTTAGACGCTAACTTGGCCCAAATCTAAGACGAAATTAAACACGTTACATTCTATCCTAATTAATAATGATAGCGCGTGTCTAACGGGAAGTTCCATTAGAATTAATGGTTACCCGCGATGGATGTGGGTGTCTTTGAAGGTACTTGCTGTAAGGCTGTATTTTAGCGAAAGCTCTTACCTACTATTTAAGCTCTTCTACTTGCCATCATCATTATGGGAGATGAGAGATCGTACAGTAGTTTTCTTGATATTAAAGAGGAGTGCGGGCCATTTTGTGAGAAGTATAGGCATAGGATCGCGTCCATAGGAGCGGGAGAGAGCGTAAGGTTTTGGAACGGCGCAAGCGTAAAAATCTTGTTTATGCTCATTTACCTACAAGAAAAAGTCCCCCAGCTCTTCCAGTGGGTGTCGTAAGAGGCGAGTAAGGGACATAAGCAGAGGGGCGGGCAGCAGTGCCTCTTTCAGAATAAGATCTACCACCGAACTGCAATCCCCAACCTAAGAAGCCGGGCGAAGTGGGAAGCCTGCGTCCAGCAATGGACTTTTATAGGCTGAGGTACAAGAAAAAGTTGTGTAATTTTCCTTCAGGAATCAAATAAATTCATTACCTAACCTACGAATCGAAACATAAGACTTTTCAATAGACCATTGCACAGGTTTCCTTAGATCTCGACCAAATTATGTGCAAAACAGCGCATTTTCATGTTTTTGTTCTTAATCGTATTTTCACGTTCAAGGGACCAAAAAAACAGGTTTAATTTTATAGAATTTGAGCTATTTAGCACGGGGATCCCGTGAGTGCTGAGATCTAGGCCTAATTCGACAACCACACCCTTTAAGTGCGCCTAGAAACGGAGAGACTATTGGGGCGAACGTGGATCAAATCTTCTTGATTTGTCTGTATTTTTGTGATATTAGGAACATTCATTTATATATTTATTTATTGCGTCATAGGTACATATAATTTTTCAGAACTTGTCATAAGTTCTGAAAAATTGTATGTGCCTATGACGATGTTAGAGAATTCAGAGAATACGTACCTATTTAGGGTTCATTCATAATATTGTCTACATACTATTATATACCAGTAGCTACGCAGCTTTGTACATTCTTTTCCGGGATGAAATTTTCCGATATCCGTCCCTAAGATACCATTTACGTCCTTGCCAAATTTAGTAGAGATCCGTTTAGCTGTTTAGCGTGCGATAATACGGCAACGTTATTTTCATCCCATGAGAACTGTTATATAGGATAAAAAGTTTCCTACAAATGATTCTGGGTTTATAGTTATGGCTACTATGCGAAATTTAAACCCAATCTGTTCAATAGTTTTGGCGTGAAGAAGTAACAAACATCCATCCATCCATCTAAACTTTCGCATTTATAATAATGATTGTGATTTAGAATCTTAATATACATGGTATTTTTTCAGTCCTCAACATATTTGCCTAAGATTAATCTAAGTAGGCCTTTAACAGCCAATGCAAATAATAAAAAGATCTTCCTAATGTCTGTTGTCTTGCGTAGGGAATCGAATCAGCAACCTACTGCGCCATAGGTGTCATTTTGCATTTTGGTGTTGTAGGGTTTTTTACCTGATGCTTAGTCTGTTAATGATTTCTTGGTGAAAATAAATAGTTTTTCTGTTGTAAATAAAAGCTATCGAAGAGCTGAATCTCAAAGTCATCGGTTAGAAAACTCCTGCGGCCAAATTATTGCAAATTGTGACCCTGAATAAGCCCTAAGCCGTGAATAGGAATGACAGCTTCTGAAATTGCTGCAGGCACGCGTGAGCTTTAATTGGGCCCTCATCAGGACGATGGCGACCGACAGTGGACAGTAAAGGCCCTTTAGAGGGCCCCTATTCATAGCATGGATACGCACCGAAGGAACTTTATTAGAAGGTTCTTAGTTTTAACCTCCAAAATAAAATAAATAATGCTGGACAATTCTCACAGCATTATCTAGCCCCAAGCTAAGCAGAACTTGTGTTAAGGGTACTAGATAACTGATATACATAATATAATATTTACAATACATAGATAGATATTTTTTATTATACACTAGCGAACCGCCCCGGCTTCGCTCGGCTACTACATTATGAATGTATTACCTTCCTCTTGTATATAAACTTTCCTCTTGAATCACTCTATCTATTAAAAAACCGCATCAAAATCCGCTGCGTAGTTCTAAAGATCTAAGCATACATAGGGACATACAGACAGCGGGAAACGATTTCGTTTTATACTATGTAGTGTTAGAAAACGACCAAAACATCCTGAACAAATGTCCGCAGATCGTACAAACATTTGTCCTGATGCGGGAATCGAACCCACAACCTCCTCCTGCGTCCTGCGTCGCAGGCAGACCTTCGCCCACCGCGCTACTGAGGTCATCAAATTTACGAAAAGCGTGGACGGAGAAACTTAACAATAATGACTTTCCTTTTCCTTCTAATTTCAATGCTCACTGAAAAATTCGCGCACACTTGAACCGAATGACTGTACCAAATTTGATTCCTTCACTCGATTTTTACAAATACAATCCTACCCTACGATAATCCTGGATCTTTGTTGGCCCTTATCAAAGTCCGTCCAGGGCCCAGATGGTAATCTTTTTGCCCATTCGCGATAAAAAACTACACAAATCTTTTTTGTAGGAAACATTGAGATCGGGCGGATCTTAGTAAACAGAAAACGGATGAGTTTGGATTATATAAAGAAAAGGGCAAAATACTTAGAAATTATATCTATTTTTTCCTTGTATCTATTTATATAATTTACTTTTATCAAATATTATTCCGTTAAACAAAAGAAATTGCAAAAATCCACCATGAGTGATAATTATATATAAGCTTTTTTTTAATGCCTCTATTATAGTTTTATTCTATTCAGTTTAGGCAGTGAATCGAAGTTGCCCTTGGTGGTCACCAAAATCTATTTTCGTATCGCTGCCTAAACTAAATAAAATAAAACTAATACAGAGGCATTGAAAAAAGCTTATAAGAGGTAAAACAAACAGTGCTATGGGTTTTTGAAATTTCCTTTGATAAACGGTATAATAAGATAAATTAGGTGGCAGCGGCGGTGCCACTTTGGGTGGGGTATGCGCCTTAAGGTTTCTTTAACCACAATCTTATTTGATGATCAGTGACGATGTGGCTGACGATGTATCACAAAGGTAAAGATGATGGCTATCCACTCTATTTGCTCCGAGTTTTTTTGAAGGACAGAGAACCAAGGTAATTAACATAGCTCAAAGGATTAGCAAGCTGAAGTGGCAGTGGGCTAGCCATATCTCAAGAAGAACCGACAACCGTGGAGACCGCGACGAGGTGGGATGACGATTTGCGAAAGATTGCTGGCAGATGCTAGATGTGGCAAGCTAGAGACAGAGCGTTATGGCGCTTATTAGGAGAGGCCTATGTCCAGCAGTGGACTATACAGGCTGCAGATTATGTTGATGATCATTCACTCTTGTCTTGAAAAGACCCAGGTCCCAAATTATACGAATAATAGTTTTAGTATGACAGTGGTATCGTCGCAAAATCGCCCGTATATGAAAGAAACTTTATATAGTGCGTGTAATCTCACAGAAAGGTTGATACAAGTAGAATGGTTTCAACATTGACAGTTTTGACACGCGTCCATATATTTTTTGTTTCCTTCATCAAAGGTGAAATGCTAAAATGTGTTAATGGTGAAGCGATTGATTTAGTGGTATCAAGCTAAAATCACACATCCAATGATTGACATTTAAAAGCCATTTCAATGGCCTGGTAGTCCCTTTTAATGACCTGCGCTATAAAGTTGCATGTTACGAAGGCCATTCAAAGGGCTTTCAAATGTTAAAAGCTCTTTGAATAGCCTTTGTAAGTTCTTCAAGTTTTGGGTGTAGCGTAATTCCATATCAGGTTGTTTTTCGGAGAAATCATAATTATGCATGAAGTAATGAATAAAAAAAAATGCCTATGTTTTTATTATATTTTAACAAGCTTTCTGTAAGAGTCTGAAAAAGACGCTAGAAGAGAGAAAAGTCCCACCCGTTTTTCGACTTAGATTTGTTTTGTGAATTAAATAACAAGTCTTAGCTATACCCAATAATATAGCTATATGTGTTTTTTCGATTTAATTCTTTCACTTTTTTAGAAATAAGGATATAACCCGTCCAATAATCAGATAAAATCGGTGTCATGTCTCCAAACGTTTTTTATGTTATTAGTTTGTTTGTTTTTTTTTATGATTCTAGATCTAGAAAGCAAAAAATCAGGCTCTAGTCACTTAGGTTTTCTTATTAATTAGAATCTAGTAAAAAATAATTATTGCAAACATTAAATGTTACACAAATACTTGTGACCACTAGTCGATTTTAACGGTTGAGATTGGATTGGGAATCTATAATGTCGAAATTATGACACATCGCTTTATCGTTGATAAAACCTGTAATTATTTTATGATGATGATGATTAATAAACTAAATGATTTTTCTTTGCCTAAAATACCAAACTGATTTCATGATTTTAACATTACTAAGACAACATTGTTGTTACAGACATAACTGGCGAACAGCACTTGAGGACGTCGCATTGTATGCTGTTCCCAGATGTTTCCAGAATTCAGTAGATTGGGAAGATAAGTCTAGACAAATAATATAAAAATAGCAGATACGATTGTATTAGACCTTCTCAATGTGCTTGGAATTAACGACATCAAAGTGTATAATATAACCTACAGTAGAAATAAATGAAATGAAGACTATTTTTTTTATGAAATAACTAATCTGCTTGCCTATTTACGGCGACATTGTGTTTTGTCAACTTTTTAATAAAAGATCTCTAATGACAAGGAAAATTAAAAAACAGTATAATAAAATTAAAAAATTATATATTAAATGATATCCAAGAACTCTGTGTCTGAAGTCGTGGGTAGAGGCTCATTCGTGAAAAAAGTTATGATGTATTTAATAATAAGCCAACTGGAATTATATCATATTTATTATGAGGATGAAACTGTATAGATACAAGTGATTAACTATAAATAGTTCGTGTGTCGTGGTTTAGTATGATACGGTTCTATTTATGGCCCCATTAATAAACTTGTACAGTGGCTGGAAACTAATGACTTTGGATTATGGCCAATAGTTCAATGGTACACACCAATGTCGTCGTTTAATACCGACTTCCTATGTAAATATTCTGTTTTATTAGTGACTAGCGGTCCGCCCCAGCTTTGCATGGGTATGTTCTGGTCGTTTTCAATTAAATTCGTTTATAATTAAAAGATATCTATCTATGTGTTGTGGTTTATTATATATATCAGTTATCTAGTACCCATAACACGAGTTCTGCTTAGCTTGGGGCTAGATAACGCTGTGTGAATAGTACAGCGTTTAAAATAAAAATAAATAGGTAATTAACCTATATTACTAAGTGATAATGTAAATGTAACGGCAAAATAATTTTTTAAATCGGTCGATTTGTTTTTAAGTTTATTCGTTAAATACAAAAATACAAATTTTTCCTCTTTATAATACAAGTACGGGTTTGAAAATTTTGTTGAAACTTGCGGCTGGTTTTTTAAATGCACGCCTAAAATGGCATTATTATTTTTATTGAACTGTCAATAAATATAAAAATAATACTGGATAAGCCACACAACATCATCTAGACCCTACCAGCCAAGCCCAAGCCAAGCAGCGCAATGAAGCATAAAACGTAAACAAAAACGAAATCGGCTTCAAAATCAAAAGATCACTTAATTTTTTTATTTCAACTTATTTTGGATCATGATTAGCAATAGACTAAATCATAAGAAATGTTTATGAAACTAGATTAGTATGAATTTCAATTATTATTAAATTAATTATCAATGGCAAAGAAATCCAATAACATAAAATTATATTTAGATTGCCAAACAGCGGGGCAATGCAGCCAGCGTCTTGGGTACGCTTCCGACTGGTATTGATTGTATCAGTTGAGCTACCTATAGATTTTTTGCAACAGTCTTCGGTTAATCCTTAATTCTTTATTGCACTAAGAAAAACAAATTTTTAAACCTTAAAACTAGAAAGATATCGCAAACGCGAGCTTAACTCTACAAAGAGTTCTCTCTGCAGTTAGCTCAATTGTTTCTATTGTAAAAACTAGTTTTTATTTAATTTTATTATTTGATTATAATTTTCTTTCTTAATAGATGTGTTATCTTTAAATTGAGAACCTCTTAAAGTCTGAATAAAATCAAATCCAAAACAACTACTTGTTAAAATAGTTTTAGTTCTGAATTTAAATGTATGAACCTTTCCAAATTTAAAAGTAATAAATAATAAAGTTGCCAGCACTGTATAAATTATCCAGATAAAAACTTCCAACCTCTGCCGATGTTCTTTTCGGAAAACATGAGCATAATCCCTATCTCAATAACTTCGCCATTTATTATTCTTACGCGAACGCTAGAGATATGGAATTAGCCGAGATGGCGGGAGCGTTTCTTTCACATGCAAATCTACCTGATTTATAGCGGCCCTACTTCGATTTACTGAAGGCACAGACTAGAATTCAAATGTTCTCGTGGGCCGCACTTTTTTGCTGTAACTGTAGTTAAGGTTTTCAAGATTACGATTGGTTACGCTGATAATTAATGATCAAATATCTTAAGGTTTTTGCTTTATAGTGCGTAACGCACTGAGGATTTTTTTTACGAAAATTTAATAATGTCAAAAAAAATCTCGATTTCGGCAGGATTCGAACCTGCACCTCACCCTCACTACGGGTGCGCTCTAACCAACTAAGCAACGAAATCGTTCACGTGCCTCTTCAAAAAATAAGGGACCTCAATCTTACGACTCTAACTCTACTATCTCTACATCGTAAGGTCCTCCTACAGAGGAAACATAGAAGTTATCCAAACCTGCTCAATGACTAAAATTACTTTTAGTACCTACGTTTGATGAGAGGTGTCGCATTACTTTAAAATTTATCTTTAAACTTTTTCGAACAAATATCTTGTCAAATAACGCGAAATCGACTTTGACAAGAGTTAATCATTGATTAGTTAATCATCAGTTAATCACCGTACAAACACAACCAAAAGATTAAAATATGAGCAAGATTATGTCATCATCATCAGCCTTTGTCCACTGCTGGACATAGGCCTCCCCTAATCAGCGCCATAGCGCCCTGTCTCCAGCTTGCCGCATCCAGCATCTGCCAGCAGTCTTTCGCAAATCGTCATCCCACCTGGTCGGAGGGCGTCCTACACTACGTTTGCCGAGTCGCGGTCTCCACTTAAGAACACGTTTACCCCAGCGGTTGTCGGTTCTTCTCGAGATATGGCCAGCCCACTGCCACTTCAGTTTGCTAATCCTTTGAGCTATGTCGGATGTATTCGTTACGAACCCTATCCTTCAGAGAAACTCCGAGCATAGCTCTGTCCATAGCTCGCTGGGCGACTTTAAACTGATGGACCAGCCCTACCGTCAAGATTATGTACTCGTAAGCTAATATAAAACCCATAAATAAATAGCGACGGACTTGTGGTCACACCGTTTTGCTACAGCAAGTGTGACTACTGGTAATTTCTTTTTCTCGTGGTTAACTACTCTGAAAAGGATCGCATTTGACTGCGAAGTAGGTATGTAGTGATAGTGAAGTGAACGATAGATAAAATATTCATAAATCTAGTACTTTTAGTCACCTTCATAATTACTTCACGAACTATCTTTTACTGAAACGTAAATTATTCTTCTGATTTGTCACTACCTTACTGGTAGTCATCGGCAATCAACGGCACTCAAATCAAATCTTAGATCTATCAATCTTAAAAGGTCAAATTCTTAAAATAAAACATTGACACGGAAAAAAAAGTAATATTTTTGATTTCGGTCGCTTCGGTATGTAGACTAAAGTAAAGAAGCGACGAAGAAACCTTTAGCCTGTTAGTTGTTAGCTGTTGTCCCAAGCTTTTTTATCTTCTAGATATTCTGATATTTGGAAGTAAGCATTTTTGCACAGAAAGGTTTTTACAATTTGATTGAATTTATTTATTGATAGATTTTGCAACTCACTAGGAATTTTGTTGTAGAAGCGTATACATTGCCGTTTAAAAGATACATTAATTTTATGAATCCTAGTTGTGGGCACAGCAAGTTTATGTTTATTTCTAGTATTTATATTATGTATATCGCAAGTTTTAGGGAAGCTTTTGATATTTTTATGAGTCTACAAAAAGTTTTCATAAATATATTGACAGGGAACTGTCATTATGTTAAACTTCTTTGAATTAATGACGCACGAATTATCTGGGACCTATATATATATACTACCAAGACTATTTTGTTTTAAATTGTAAAGTCAACACAAAAATTTTAGACCCCTTTTTCCACTGTAAGTAGACGTCCAAAGTGTGGGATTCAACATTAACTTACTCCTAACGAAGACAGCCACCCCCGCGAAGCGGAGTTCATGACGACTCTGTGACTGAAAGTGTGTTAACACTCTCAGTGGGATATGTATAAACCACGCAGTTCCACCATTCGTCGGCAAGACTTGTTATTCCCACACTAGCAGTGTAACCACGAGTCTGTTGATCACACCGTACAGTGTAACCATGAGTAAAAGAAATTAATCGTAGTCACACTGGTGCAGCAAAACAGTGTGACCACGAGTCTACCCTAAAATAAACTATGCTGTACTGATAATAAGGAAACATTTCCAAAATTTTTTATCTAAATGAATTAAAAACAGTACGTACTCGCCAATAAAAATATTTTTTTGGTATTTTCAAACTAACTGTTTCTCATTAAAAGTTTTAATTAGAATAATTCTAAAATGAATTCGCCCTAACTTCTTAAAAAATTCTGTGACGTCTATGAAATAAAAATGTTGCCCTTTACAATCTAAATCCATTATGTCAAAACTTTAGGACTCTTCTGGGACCTCCCACCGGACCGATTCCGCTCTTTATAGCAATTATATCCATTTATAAGTCTACACTCGCTCTGTAGAGCCATTAAATGAACGATTTCTCATGTCACCCGCCCTTAAAATCGATCTTGGCAAGTGATAAATGTAGAAAGACCATGCGAGTCACAATTTCGCCATTTTGAGCTCTATATCTTGGAAATAAAAGGGGGTGTGTTCGAGATTGTTTTTGTAGAGATTTATGTCGATAACGTCCCTGGAATAGGCGCTTTTTTAGATTTAATAGGCGACAGTTAAGAATGTTTTGTTTCAAGAACAATAATATAACAGTTATCGTCATCATTTTATTTTTCAAGTGCCTTTCGTAGCCCTGTGCGAGCATCTATCATCAAAAATGATATGGAAACCGAATCAGCAGAGATTCAAGAGATTTTTACAGAAGTCTGTTAAACGTTCGTTTTAAAACGGTTGCAGAGAATATTATAACCAAAATTGCACTTGACTGATATGCTAGTAGTCAGAAAGGAGGAATTAGGAAGAAGACTCGCTAAAACTTTGTTGACGCTCTTTGGTTACACTTCACCAATGAGCGATGAATATAGTCAGAGCGAGTCACTTAATGAACAGTATTACATCTTAGGACCGACTTCTAGTAACCAATCACTTTACTACGAAAATCGATCTATCGCAGAATCGTCCACAGACGGAATAGAATTGAATAGAATGATCTTTGTTGTCGAAGGTGAAACACATGAAAGATTGTAGTTTTCTTTTACAAAATTTCGGTGTACAGGCTAACCCCCGAATACTCAAACGCAACTTCGGGGGTAAGACTTGTCAAATTAACACAAAAACATGAAAAAAGAAAATAGATACAATAGGTATTTGCTGTATAGGGGCGATAGTAAAAAAGAAACTCTAGATTGTGCGTGCAATTCATTTAATGTATTTGCACGGATACTTCGCGCATACCATCTGTAGTTCTTTTCTTTTATCAAATTAATTGAGTAGTCTTTTAAAAAAAATGAATTGTCTAAGTGCTTATTTTTTTACTTTTACTTTCCTTCCTTTTTGTCGGCTGATCTCCACCAGTAAAATCAAGAGCGCGAGCGGTAAGAATAGTCTGAGCGACTATTCCCTCTTCTGAATAGAATAACACCCTGGCCAGCGTTAGCAGTTGCTCGTTTGCCCAAAGTCAAGTAAATATTAACTTATCTACTTACCAAAGTATACTCATAAAAGCCTCCAGATCCATAACGAAAGCCACAAAATCCATGTCGACTATTTGGAAACCAAGATCAATCCTTGCCAAGCACAGATAAACAAATAATCGAAACAGTCGAATCTTAAGCAGCTAGGTCAGTCAAATTTTATATTAATTGTCGTTTTGGAGTTTGTTTTTGTAATAAATCTCTTATATGTCTTGTGATTCCGAAAAGAAAGCTGATTTAAAGTTTTTTTTAGTAAAAGTTGATATTAATTGGCATAATTTTTGCTTCTCTGACGGCTGCCGTAGCCGAATTTTGACCACGGTGGCTGGTCTCAAGAGAGACTATAAAAAAGAAAAAATAGAAAAGAATGCTCGAGCTACTTAAGACACTACCACAGCCTAAATGGTTCGTACAATAATAACTTGTAAACCACAAAATACGTGCTTGATACTCGCTTTTTGTAAACGTAAACGTCAAAAAATATCTATCTATGTAATGTATTGTATGTATTGTGTATAGAAGATGAAAATTTGAAATACAAAAAGCGTGTTTCAAGCCTTGAAAGCCAGATTGATCGCCTTGAAAAACAAGCGCGCAGCTCTTCAATCGAAATTCGAAATATTCCTAGGCAGGAAAATGAAAACAGAAATATCCTAATGAAGATGGTACAGGATATTTGTGTAGCCCTGCATCCCAAAACTCCTGTTCTTAACTCAGAGGTACGAGACATTTATCGTGCTAAAAGAGGAACGATTCTGGTCGATTTCACTAGTACTCAAACGAAGGAAAACATAATCTCTACTTTCATAACCCAGCAAAAATCTCGACGAGCTAAGAATGAAAAGCCGTTCAACACTTCCCTAATAAACCTAACTGGGCCACCTTCTAACATATACATCTCCGAAATGCTAACTAGCAAAGCTAGGCATCTGCACTACCTCGCTCGCGAGCTAGTCAAAAACAAGAAAATCTTCTCTGCGTGGGCATCATATGGAAGAATATTCATGAAGAAGGAAGAGGGGTCGACCCCGATTCGTATTGACTCGGAAGATGACCTCAAAGACATGACATCATGACTATTCGTCTGCAGGAAGTGTTGTTCCTTAGGCATACTCCTTAAAGGTCTTACTTTTTATAATTTCTATGTTAGCTGTAAACCGCTGATTCAGTGTTTTTGTTACCAATTTTTTTACACAACAATAGTTATAGGCAGCCACTCGTACTCACACACATCACACACTTACAAGCACACCACCCTCTACAAGTATTTATTTAGAGCACAGTTAACAGTTACCCTCTTAGTTAAATTATCGCAATACTACAGTTTCTTTCCTGTACTCTTCCACAAGTTTCGCACACAGCTTCAGCTCCCAAGCCTTGGTATATTCAACTATTATCAAATGATAATAGGCTTCAAAATAATAAAATCCCTTTTTACTAGGGATAACAAACTATTTTTATCTATATCATGACGGATATGAATGGTATTGAATTTATTAACCAAGGTTTGGATTCTATAGCGGTTGCGAAAGCCGTTACTTGTGATGTAGAGAACATAAAGAATTATGTTAGTAATAATAGTTTTAATATCTTTTCTCAAAATATACGTAGTTTGGGTTGCAATTTAAATAGTTTTATATCTCTTCTTCAACGTTCTAAGATATCTTGGGACGTAATAGTTTTAACGGAATGTTGGCTGAATTCATGTAAATTTATCCCCGAAATCGACGGCTTCAACTATATTAACACAACAGTAAACAATACACAAAATGAAGGAGTCGTCATGTATTACAATAAAAATCTGAATATTTCATATGAGGAACCGAAGATACGAGACGCAAATGCACTTTTAATTAAATTAAACTGTCAAACATGTATCTTAGGAATTTATAGACCTCCTAGCATTAGAAACACAAACAATTTTACTAACAGCATTGATACCGTTTTGTCCAATTTAAGTAACTTCGAAAACATTGTGATCTGCGGAGATATTAATATTGACATCTCGGCAAACACTAACGATAACCGTTCCCATGACTATCTTAATATTATATCTAGCCACTTATTACTACCAGCTCATAATTTTATCACGCATGGGTCCACCTGTCTGGGCCATATGTTGCTGAAGACTAAATCGAACGCGATTTGTTTTGTCGTGGAAACTTCGATTACTGACCATGAATCTGTAGCACTAAGTATCTTGAAAAAAACCAGAGTCACTAATACCCCCAATTATACCACACGCGTCGACTTTGATGGCCTGGATAGGGCAATGTCTAATACTAATTTTATTCCAATGTTTTTGACAAACGATGTTAAATATGCTACGAATTTATTTATAGAACTGGTATCCACAGCCATCAAAGCTAACACCAAGTCAATTAAAACACCCTATCGTAAAAGACTCAAAAAGCCATGGATTACCTTGAGACTACTGCGTTGTATGAAAAATCGCGATAATCTATACAAAAAATTAAAAAAAGATCCAAATAATGAAGTAACAAGAGTCACATACAAAAGGTATCGCAATTTCTGCAACAATCTTCTTAAGTCGGCCAAAAGAAATTATGATAAACAGGAATTAGAGAAAGCCAAAGACAGTAAAAAGAGACTTTGGGAAGTTCTAAGAGAAATTAGTGGTCAAAATAAGAAAACAGACCACTCTCCATGTCTACTGACACCAGGTAACGAAATTAACAGTTTGAAGAAGGTTAACCTTTACTTTACCAGTATTGGTAGAGTACTTGCTGAAAGTATCCCTTCTCTCAATAACCATTACACTTTAAACAACTTGGCACAACCATGCAATTCCTTTGTCCTACTTCCCACTGATCAACTAGAGGTTTATCAAATTATTATGTCCTTAAAAGACAAATGTGCGGTTGGAATCGATCAAATCTCTGGACATTTTCTAAAGAGATATGTTCACATGATCTCTGTCGCCATTGCCCATATCTGCAATCTCTCCTTTTCCACTGGAGTCTTTCCAGAGGCATTTAAGACTGCTTTAATTAAACCTATCCACAAGGCTGGGAATAGAGACTGTGTGAATAACTATCGGCCCATTTCATTACTACCGGTATTGTCTAAGATTCTCGAAAAGCTGTTAAACAAACGGCTCACCTGCTACCTTGAACAACACAATCTACTTTCACCCTCCCAGTTTGGTTTTCGCTCCAAAATCTCAACAAACGATGCGGTGCACGAGCTAACGGACTCTATTATTACTAGTCTAGACCAAAAACAAAAATGCTTGGCAGTTTTCTTGGACCTTTCCAAAGCATTCGACACGGTCTCTATTCCCATTCTGATAAATAAACTAGAAGCAGTAGGTATACGAGGTCTTCCACTTCAACTCTTCTCTGATTACTTATCTAACAGAAAACAGTGCGTAAAAATTGGTCAATTAACTAGCGAGGCGCTTCCTGTGAGCTACGGTGTCCCTCAAGGAAGTATTCTAGGACCCACTCTCTTTCTTATCTATGTCAACGAACTTTGTAACCTACAGCTTCCTAACGGTAGAGTCTTTACTTACGCGGATGATACGGCGCTTCTTTTTCACGCAAGTAGCTGGGAGGAGGTGTTTAAAGTGGCTCAGTTGTGATTCGATGTGGTGCATCACTGGCTGCGAGCAAACGCTCTGACCTTAAATGTTAGTAAAACAAATTACATGCCTTTTGCGCTCAGAGCACGCACCCTTAGTGGAAGAAATACGTAAGTGAAAAGTGACAACTTTTCAGGAGCGTAAAAAAACTGTCTTAAAAATTAATCAACATTGCTAGAAATATGTAGTATACATCGAATGATTACTAAATTTACCTGGGATAGGCCTACATGTATATATTTTAAATTTTCTCAATGTGTATTGAGAAAAACCTAAAAAGGTGTGTTGCTTAATTATTCCTCGAAATAAATTAAACATTTGACGGAGTATTTATGAATATTGCTTTGTTCACATGTAAAGGAGGTCTCGCTGTTTGGTATAATTACAGATAACCCTTTATTTGCGTTCTGATTTAGTCGTGCATTCAAAGTGTAAGTGTGGTTTACGTAGATTTTCCTCGAGCTACAAGTATGTGTAAGAAGGATTACTTACTTTTACCTTGTGAAACATAACATTACTTATGGTTGTATTTGAAATTATAGCTTTACTAAAAATAAATAATTTAAAATATTTTTGCGTTACAACTTTTCCGAGAATGCACTTTTTTAGGAAGAGATGAGCTATCGAAAAGACTATTCGTGGTTGCCATTGACAGGAACAAATAGGAAGAGGAGGAGGTTTGCCTTTGACTAGCAGCGGGTCAATTCATCATCATCATCGGCCTATATTAGTCCATTGCTGGATATAGGCCTCCCCTAATGAGCGTCATGGGGGGTCAATTAGTGCGGTGTAATAAAATATTTTGAAGTTGTCTTTGAGCGTAATGTAAGAGCATATCAAAATAAATCATTGTAAGTCAAATCATTCATGTATAATATTCATCATCATCATCAGCCTATACCAGTCCACTGCTGGACATAGCCCTCCCCTAGACCGCCATAGCGCCCTGTCATCAGCATCTGCCAGCAGTCTTTCGCAGATCGTCATACCACCTGGTCGGAGGGCGCCCTACACTACGTTTTCCGAGTCGCGGTCTCCACTAAAGAACACGTTTACCCAGCGGTTGTCGGTTCTTCTTGAAATATGGCCAGCCCACTGCCACTTCAGCTTGCTAATCCTTTGAGCTATGTCGATTACCTTGGTTCTCTGTCGGATGTATTCGTTGTGAATCCTATCCTTCAGAGAAACTCCGATTAGCGATTCCGCCATCAAGACTATGTCATCAACGAATCGCAGGTGTGAGATGTAATCGCCGTTTATGTTGATGCCCTTACCTTTCCAGTCCAACGTCTTAAACACATCTTCCAACGCGCTTGTGAACAGTTTTGGGATATAACATCCCCCTGTCTCAATCCTCTGCGCAGTTGGATAGGTTTAGACTGCTGGCCCTGTACTTGGACACTCATGGTGGTGGCATCATAAAGACATCTCAACACCTTGATATAACGATAGTCTACTTGGCAACGCTGTAAGGATTCCAGAACAGCCCAGGTTTTGACAGAGTCAAAGGCCTTTTCATAGTCCACAAAGGCCAGACACAGGGGCTGATTATACTCTTCGGACTTCTGTATAATCTGCCTCACTGTGTGTATGTGGTCATATCCTCCGCGCAACCCGGCCTGTTCCGGTGGCTGGAACTCGTCGAGTCTCCTGGCGAGACGATTCGTGACCACTCGTGAGAAAAGCTTATAGACGTGGCTCAGGCAGGAGTGTGATGGATCTGTAGTTTTTAAGAAGGGTTTTATCTCCCTTCTTAAAAAAGAGCACCACCCGCTCCACGCCTTAGGAGTTCTCCCACTTTGAAAAATGGTGTTAAACAGGTTCTGAAGCTCCTGCAAAACAGGGGCTCCTCCTGCCTTCAGAAGCTCTGAAGTAATGCCGTCTTCTCCGGGGGCTTTTCCATTTTTAAGCTGCCTCAGAGCCATCACGATCTCGTCTTGACTGATGTCTGGTAGTTCGACGGTGTAGTGGCGTGTCAGGGTGGCTCTGGAATTGTGGTCGTCCCGTTGGGCATAAGGGGCATGTGCAGCGTATAAACGGCCATACAAATTCTCTATCTCAGCAGAGATCTCCGGCTTCGACAATATTCTACAATCATATAAATTCGACGATCCCATCGTGCGTTTTAAGTTTCGTCAGGTGACTCCTGCCAAGATACTGAGTGAATACTTTAGACCCTCGGTTTCGCTCTATCGCCTCTTTAATGAGGCGTGTGTTGGAGTTCAAAGGTCGCGCCGTACCATCTTCGCAATTTGCTTGTTCAGGTCTGACCTATCAGACGAAGTCGCTTGGGTGGTTTCACGTCTTCTTGTCATCAACGCGAGTGTCTCGGCCGAGTGTTTGGATTTCTTGCCAGTACGCTGCTTTTTACAAAACTTGATGCCCTCGTTCCTCAGCGTTTCGACCAGATTGTGTAGGGTCTCGTCAACGTCATCAGTGGGATCCAATGCAACAAATCTATCCTCGAGAAGCTGCTGAAACTTCTCGGTGCCCGCCACGATTTGGATTGGGTTAGGATGGAGCATGGACTTCATCAGACGGTTTCTTTCAAGCTTCAAGTTGATATTCAGAGAGCCTCGGAGGAGTCGGTGTTCAGATCCAGTATAATATATAATATGTGCTTGCTATCCGTCATGATGAAGTCGATCTCATTTTTAGTCACAGTGTCGGGGCTTCGCCATGTCCACTTCCTTTGAGGCTGCTTCTTAAAGAACGAGTTCATTAAGAACAGCCCC
Source organism: Eupithecia vulgata (assembly GCA_946478455.1). NCBI lineage: Eukaryota > Metazoa > Arthropoda > Insecta > Lepidoptera > Geometridae > Eupithecia > Eupithecia vulgata. The sequence continues at coordinate 3,816,708 of OX297881.1, forward strand.
TCTTTCTCAAGGAAGTTGACAAGCATTTGCTCCCTGTGATTCCTAACCATGCCTATTCCCACCATCCATAACCATGCGGGCCTATTTGGGATTTGTTGCCATTCTGGGTTCCCACCTTGCCGTTATAGTCGTTGAAGTGGGCCTTATAATAATAAAAAAAACTAGAATAACCTTCATGCTTCCTCTTGGATAGCCGAAGGATCAGGTACGCTACCCTGGTCGACACACTGGAGATTTCTTGGACGTTGCTAGAGAGGACCTTATTGACGAGGAAACCTACGCCACCCTGGGATGTTTTATCTCCCTCGCGAAAGTAGAGAAGATGGCCCGTGTCTAGGGTTACGGTGTCCTCGCCCTCTCTGCGGACTTCACATAACCCCAGAACATGCCACCTAATGTTCTCTAACTCTACTTCCAACTGCGCTAGATGTTGGTCAAGCCTCAGAGTGCGTCCGTTATACGTAGCCAGGGTCAGTTGTAACGTTAAACTACGCTATTTCTCTAATTACGTCTTATTCATTTACAAACTCTGTTTAGAAAAAATACGTTTCAATAGTTATAAAATACAACATCGACAAAAGTTTCGTGGAAGAAATAGGCAACTTGACTTGCACAATGATACCTACTTAACTCTACAAGGAAAAATAACGTATCAATTGTTATATAAATATAATATCGACAAAAGTTTCGTGGAAAAATTAGGCAACTAGACTTACACCACGATACCCACCAAATGATACCCTAAAACAAGAGCGCAGCTATAGTTATGCGGAGATATTTTTTTAAAGTCCTCGTTTAAAATGTACGTAAGTAAAAATATGCTATTAGTCATATGGAACTTTAGTAAATAATGAAGTGCAAATGTATGAACTTCCTTTTTACGATGGAAATATTATATATTTTAATGTTGCAATATTTAACATATTTGTATTTAATTCCTTCATTTTGAAGATAAAAATTATGAAAAAAATTGACAATACGTATTGCGTTTTTCTTGATTTTTTGATGCAATAAAAAAAAAAATCACGCAAGTGGACTTGCGTCTTTGTTCCAGGAGGGGTGCGAAATCTACTACCACCAAATAACTTGTCCATCACAGCCCATAATTATCTGCAGCTCTACAATCTCTTCCTGTACTTGCTCCGCTCTTAATTGCACTGATCATGTGAAATACCTAGGAATTTATATTGATCAGTCACTCACTTTTAAACGGCATATAGATATTCTCGTAACCAGGCTGAGAAAAATGATTTATATATTCAGAGCTCTGAGACATGTGGCTACCCGAGATACCATCAGAATGGTCTACCTGACTCTCTGCCAATCTGTTCTTGGTTACTGCATCACCTCATGGGGTGGTGCAGCAAAGACCCATCTTATTGCTCTAGAGAGAGCCCAGAGAGCCATTCTGAAGGTCGGTGGAGGCCACTCTTATCAGTTTCCAACAGCTGAACTGTATGTTAATTGGGACGTCCTCACTGTGCGAAAGTACTTTATTCTGCAAATAATCCTTCACAAGCACTCCCAACTGACATACAAACACCAGCCGGAAACCCGGAAACGCAGAACAGCTAAGGTCTGCTCTTCTAACTCCTTCAAAACTAAACACACTAACCACTTCAGCTGCTTCCTTGGACCATTTATTTACAACAAGATAAACAAAAGCTTATGTATCCACCCACTAACCCGATACAAATGTAAAGCTGAGGTAACTAAATGGCTAAAGACTCTTTCCTATCAAGAAACAGAAAATTTGCTCAAGCCGCTTAATTGAATCTTCAAATCTCCAGGCAAATACCGCGTACTATGCCGCGGGCTAATAGCTATAATTGAATAACAACTCAAAATCATCATACCGTTAGCTATGCTCATCCAAACTAAAAATACATTATACTCATACACCACACACTCACACGTTGGTCTCTTGTTGCCCAGACTCTTATGAGACTGGTGTCCTCAGGAGACCCCCATCAAACACTACATATTATGCATAAAACTCATAATACAAAATACAATCCCCTTAAAGATCAACTTCACACACACACACTCACACACACACTCACAATTACATAGGTCCTCCTGTTGCCCAGACTCGTATGAGACTGATATCCTCAGGAGACCCCATCATAAACCACACTCAACATACCAACTCTCACTTGAGGCTCTCCTTCTGCACAGTTTCTTCAGTTGGCGAAACGGGTGTATTCAGGAGACCCCGACCCGATATATCTATCACGCTGCACACATAAGCATACTGAAGCTGTCTGTAGCCCTTAAACCATCTACATATTATTATTATTTTTTTGCTGTTTTGTTTTTCTCATGTCCTAGTTTAGTTACTTAGATTTTTCCTTAATATTCCCACAATAAGGCACTATATGTATATGTAATTAAGCAAACTCTGTTGAGGGGGGCACTGGTGACTAGTAACACAGGTTTTCAACCTATCACTGGCACCAGTCTCTTACAAACGGGTGTGTATAGTATATACATTTAGCTTTAATAACTTAACGATAAGAAAACCTTTGTAAAGAGAAAATAAATGTTTTATTATTATTATTATTATATTATTGTATATCAGTTATCTAGTACTGTAACAGTCCAGACAGTGGCTACACTGTTTTATGCAAATATTTTACATTAAGCGTTTCTTTTAAATAATATTTAACCCTAAAAATAAATCAATTATGAAACTGCTTTGGTGCATTACATAAAAACTTCTTTAAACTACTCTGAATAGAAGAATAGACAAATCATTTGAATTCGTGGCGCGGACATAAGGAGAAGACGGGAAAACAAAATAGGAGACGGTTGGAAAATTGCTTTCAGACGTGACGCATGTGATTTTAATATAAATAATGGTCTCGATAAAGAGAAGCGGATAATGCATATCGAAAGGACAGAACGCTCATCGGTTATAATACGTTAAATACAAGAGAAAGGATTCCAACGTTTGGTAAAGGTTTTACCGGAATCAGGTCAGAAATCTATTTTATTTTCAATACAGGGCTATTTCGGATTAGTGCGTATATCACGAGTAGGTACCTATATCATTCCTATTTCATCATCTAGGTCATCTTCGATTCAACGATATTGTAATTTGTATATTTTGCCTAAAGGAAATGAATTCCAAGTTTGCTCTAACTATCTTTAAATTGAATATTGTATTTATGGGTCTTTAGTATGTGAAAAGCAACCGTACTGAAGACTTTAAATTCGGCAAACGGAGAGGGAGCGGTAGTCTCCCATAATCCGTGAGACAAAGTTCTCAGCTGAAGGAATATCCTTAGATGATCATTTCGTCGGATATTTCAGGGATATTATATATATTCTTTCGGTCTAAGAGTTATAGTGAAGCTTGAAATTCAGATCTTAAGATTCTAGGGAAGTCTCCAGGCTTCTACTAAAGCTCCTACTCTGGGAGAAGAACCTAATAGGAGACGAATAGTGCTAAACTTCACCAGTTTAGTAGTGTTTGATTCCGCAGATAAATTTGGAACTTCATTACTTCTCTGGTTAAGTACAGCTAGGGACCAGATGACTTGACTTATCTAGCTTTTTAGTTAGAGAGATGATGTATGGAAGAGTTGAATTGCATAATATCTTAACGTAGCTTACCCACTGAAAGGTTTGAATTAAACATCACAAAGTAAACTCCTTTCTGAAAGTGTTTCAATTTAGATAGGTAGATTATGACAAGACTTTGAGGCTGGCTTAGGTTGCTAAAAGATAATGCCCTCCTTTCCCGACTGACTCTTTTGTGATATGTCCCAGTACCTTTACCTATATACACAGTAATAGGCATGGAAACCCAGCATGCGGTCTTATCTGTGTTGACGGTGGAGGTCTGTCAAGTCAGGATGTCGAGGATCACAGATGTTGGGCGGAGGCGGTGCCCTCATCCTTGCCGTCGTAAGTTCGGTGTGCGAGAGTGAGATTGAAAGTTATTTTAGTCGTTTGTGTAAATGGAGGATTAGGATTTATCAGGTTTAAGTAGGTAGGTATTCTTCAGAATTAGGGTATCTGTAGTTAGTTCGTTTGTCTTAGCTTCTAAAAGAATCTGAGTTACTACAACATAACGGGTGTCCTACCACTAGACGACACTAGACGATCACATTGGCCTTTATAATCACTTTTCTGTTATATTCGTTTATCTTCAATAACTATCTCTTTGGAGGACGTTTCTTTGGTATAGGAAGATTTGCAGCTTCTCTCTGAATTTTAAGATAACATAAAATTAGTTTATGATCTATGTTTAATAAGTTCTGTAATAAATGTCTTGAATCTGTAATTTTGAAGTTATATTTATTTTATTTATAATAGATAGTTAGGGGTGTTACAGTACCCATTATACAAGCTCTGCTTAGCTTAGGGCTAGGTAATGCTGTGTGAATTGTTCAGCATTATTTATTATTTAATAAAGCTTTTGATGATTTTACAAAAATTAATGACCCAGCTGTTTTCTGTTAGCCAGCCTGTAGTCGTACCATCTCCCATAAAACCACCATAAACTCATATTTGTTATACGAATTCCATTTTCTCTAAACCCATCCATATAGGAATGCCTCTACGAACGATAAAATCGCTAGCAATAAACACATGCTTAAAATTATTTGAATTCTGAAGAAAATTAAATGAAATACGTATTATTACGAAACAATTTCGTTTATTTTGCAAAAAGCATATTTATTTTGATTACACGCACAATTAGGTTAAAATCTCACCACGCTTCGATTGTAAATTAAATTTATCCAAGCAAATTATTAATTTTGACTTTATCACCTTATTTTTGATAAAAATAATAATTATGTTTAAAGCAACCGTCATCAGGACTATGTCCGCTAAACTCTTTAGTTTAATAAATACTATATTTAATTGTATTTTCATAGCGATATCCACTTGTAGTCGTGTTTTTAAAAGAAGATTTTTATAAAATATTTTTATTGGGTTTAGTGGACATTGGCCTTGCAAAACTATAGACGATCACTTTATCCTCATGATAATTTAAATTATCACAGTCCGTAATGGATGTAATACATAATGAAATCACCCAAACAAAATTATAATAAAATTTATAATAGTTGTACTAATAATTTTAGTATCCACATCAAATTATTGAGCGTAACCACAAACACAATATGTGTGTAAACAGAAATATTATATTTTATAAATATTATTAATACATTGAGAAATACCAAAATGGATTCTATTATTAAATCACGATCTACTTTACGTTTATCGATAGTTACTTTACATATTGCTGTTTTTTAATTCTAAATTTTAATCTAGAATATTAAAAATGTTGCTATATTCCTGAAATAAAAAAAAATATGAAACCGTTTTAATGGATATACTGAGAAATTATGTACATATCAAGTTCACACTGACCTTTGTAAGTATAAAGAAATCTAATTCACGATATTACGTTATAATTATAGGGTGAATGAAATAGATGAACATAAATACTGGACGGATTGATTAAACAATAAAAACAAGCAAAATATTAGGTAAAAAAAATAATTTTGAGTTGAAGAAAGGTAAAGAATTATATATTTTTACGTAAAAAGTTAGAAATATAGTTGTAATACCTAATGATTTCACAACCGCGTATTATTACTTGAATTATACAGCTCATGTCACCCAATACACAAATAATATGGGTACATAATTACAATATCTACTACAATTGGCTACAAGTTTTTCTCTAACTTCTATTTTTACATTGTTGAGCCTAATTTACTTATTTAAAAGGAAGACACATTGAATTTTCATTAGCATTGTTAAATACTGATCGATTACAAAGACAAATACCTATGGGGAACATTACGAAATCATAAAATGATAAAAAAACGGGATTAAAATGTACGTTACGTTAAACCTAAAGGCTTCGCCATACGAAACGCGTACTTGACGCGACTTAGAACGTAAGCTCGGAGGTCTACTCAGAAAAGGAGAATCGAAATACTAACTCTTATGTTGCTTGAATAGGATTAACATTTGCAAGAAAACGAATCAGAAACTTCGATTTTGTTTATCGGTCCTTGACGCCGCGGTATAAAGCAGATTATGTAGGTATTGTACCTACTTATACTGTCGAATAGAGCGCCAGGCACTAGCAATACGCAAAGTTCTTTCGCGAAAAAAGTAATCGCTAAGTACGCATTCCATTTGGAGAAGCCCCAATAGAATATAATATTTGTAACCCATTAGTCTTTAACATTATGATTACAACGCGGAAATGTAAGCTAAGGGTTATAAATAACATCGACGACAGTTTATTACAAGAAGAAACCAGATTTTAAGAGAAATGATTTGAAAATTAAATGAACTTATCCGTTTAAAACTATAATAGTTAGTACTATTTTAGACCAAAATTAACCAAAAAAACACCCGACAGCTGGTGAGTATCTGGCACAGCGCATCAGCATTGCTATACAGCGGGGCAATGCAGCCAGCGTCTTAGGCACGCTTCCAACTGGTATTGATATGTATCAGTTGAGCTACCTGTAGATTGTTTGCAACAGTTTGCAGATAGCTTAATTGTTTCTTTTGTAAATACTAGTTTTAATTTAAATTTGTTATTTGATTGTTATTTTCTTTCTGAATAAAGATTAAAAAAAAAAACCAAAATTTAAACTTTGAAAACTAGTTAATATGTTTGACACAACTGAAATAAAAAAATTGAAAATTGCATAATTTTGTTATAATGTTTTAGAATTCATTTTCAAATCATGTCTCTTTCGAAGCTAATAGATTTTCCGAATTTATGATAGTTAATTTTGTTACACCTTATATTATTAATAAAATGTATTGACACAACACCGACACACCGAACTAACGGATTGTTATATATTAGTAACCATAGCACATCAATAATAATATTCATTAAAATTGTATTTTTTCTATTGAAGCGTTATTTGTCCCCATTTTTTATCGTATCTTCCTATTCAAGTAATTTAAATTAAATAATTCTAGATTATTCTAATCTAAATACTAACTTACACAATAACATATTTTATTAATTTATTTAACTACGTTGACACACTTTGTGTGAGTTATAATCATTAAAACATAATACATATTTTAAAAACACATTTTCCTATTTTCTCGTGTACTAAATGATAGTGAGATTCCTAAAACTTCACATATATTTTAGAGCTGGACTCAAGTGACAAATCAAGTGATAAATTATTGACATTTTTCAAAATGGTATAGGATATGTTCTAAGAAAACGTAACTGGAGTGCTCAAATCTGAGAAATCTAAGTTTAAAACAAACATTTATATCAATTCAGATGTCACTAAAACTTAATTAACTATATTTAACTCAAATAAGATTGGAGACATCTGTATTGACAACTTCGTCATATTATTTTAAAATAAATTTTTGATCTTGTCAAACAATATCATATTAACCTTACTACATACAATTTTTATTTAAATTATTTTACACCATTATTATTATTTTACGTATTCCTAAGCTAGTGAACAGATCATTTAGTTATTATAATTTGTTATTTTTAAAAAATAAATAATGTGATTTTATTTACAATGCTTTGGCTTCTTCGTGAAATATTTTTGTTAAACTTAGGCCATGCTTTAATACTAAAACTTAATGTTATTGAAAACCCCGTATTTTCTGACTAAGTTGAAGAAACGTTGGAATGAAACTATCATAAAATAGAAAAAATAATATATCTAACTACGATTACATTATTCGTAGTTCTATGTGATTAAAATACAGGAACATACAAAATAATCACATGAAGTTACAACAAAAATTGTTGTAGGTATGCATAATTATTATGAATACGACCATTTTATTATAATGTCTTATATACATTATTATCTATAGATATTTAATACATATAAAAATATTGCACATACAAAATGATTATTTCATCTAAAACTATGAGATAACTCTATTTTCGAATCATTTTGAACTTTAAAATTCTAATTTTTATGCTAATACAATCTCAATAATCGTTAACCTACTTTTATTAATTAATATCCTAACACGCTTACAAAACGAAAAAAAAACTAACATATTTGATCTTTTACGTATAAATGATTAGAATGTTTAAAAGGAAACATATCCGTTTGTGCTTTTCTCGGAGCAGTAACATCTATTCCAGTTTCAAATGCGCCTAAGTTCACTATCAAACTGTCTAAATTATCAGTCACAACAACTTTGGGAATAAGTACAACACCAATATACTTCGTTGAGACGTTCTAGGCCTCTGCGTCTGACAGTCGATTGTTCAAAGAGAAGCGAGATCACTCGTCCTCCTCGAAGCAACGGGTACTCTCAATTGTCCTGATCCACGTCGATCCAATCGCTCCATCGCATCTAAATCAGACGCCCGACGCTTGCAAAAACTGCAAAACGCACACGCGAGCGTATTCTTAAACGCGTTACGAAAGTCTCTATTAAAATACGCGTAAATAATCGGATTCAACGCGGAATTGAAGTAACCAGTCCAGAACATGATAACAGTCACAACTTCTGGGCACTTACACGTGTCACACAAAGATGTTGAAACGTAGAAAAGGAAAAACGGAAGCCAGCAGAGAATAAAGGCACCCATGATGATGCCTAGTGTCCTCGCGGCTTTGTGTTCCCGTTTCATTTTGAGGATGTTCCGGTCTTTGGTTGGGGTGGTTGCGTTCATATGCAATGCTCCGTTCTTGTCCCCCACTTCTCTTGAATGCCGATGCATCAGCATTGCGTTCCCTGCTCTCGCGTGTAGAGCTTTCTCTTGACGATTAGCTTCTTTGAATATCGCTAGGTAGGTGAATATCATTATTGTGCACGGTATCCAGAAGGATATGGAGCTAGATATGACAGCGTAGGGTTTGTTTACTTTGAAATCGCACTGTTCACTTTCGTCATTTTGTATTTCGTCGTAGGGTCGTAGGTGGTCTTTCGTTGTGTACCACCCCATGAATATTGGTACGTATGATATTGTGATGGGGCTGAGCCATGTTGCTGCTAACATCAGGTATGCCATCTGTAACAAGCAAACTTTTATTAAAATAGTTTTACAACCATATTACCATTTTTGATGAGTTTTATGTTTTGTAGTTCAGTGATCGCAAGTGAAATCATAGGTTCATTAAACTATTTCAGGGTGGATAAACGAAACGCAGCGCAACACCGTCTTAACCTCAACAGCCTATAATGGTCCAATGCTGGATGCAGGACTCCCCCTGATAATCGCCTTATTGGCTTTTCTTTCAAAGGGGGTAATTCCCTTAATCCCCACGCTGGGCATGTGGGAGGATCGCAGATCGGTGGTAGACCTATTCTGCATAAGAGGTGGTGCTGCCCGTCCCTGGTGTATGTCCCTTAGTCGCTTCTTACGACACCCACGGGAAGAGTTGGGTAGTGCAAATTTTAAGCCGGCAACACACGCTTAATGTCCCGCTTAAATGATTATTATTTGTCAATTTTCCGCATACTTGTCAAATGTGATTTAAGCATTGACATTATCAATCACAACGTCTATCATCACGACATTACAATACTAGCAGCGCCTCGCGGTTTCACCCGCGTAGTTCCCGATCTCGTGGGAATTCCGGTACAGAATAAAGCATATTATGTGCTATTCCAGACTAAAATCTATTTCTATGCCAAATTTCATCCAGATCTGTTCAGCTGTTAATAAAGCAATTCTTAATTCTTTATTGCACTAAAAAAAAAACATTATTTAAATCTTATAACAAGAAAGGTATCGCAAAGGCGAGCTTAACCCTAAAAAGAGTTCTCTTCCAGCAAACCTTAATGAGAGAGGGAGACATACATATGTGTACAAGTGGGCAAGAGTGCAAAAGATATAAAGATAGAAAGTACCTACACTAATTGCATAAACTAATACATAAAATAATATAAAAATATATGTAAAATACTATAAATCTGAATAAATACCTAATAAAAATAATAACGATTCTATATTTATAATAAATACATAAAATACTTATACCTACATCGAAGTCATGAAGATAGGTAATGCTCTTTGACTTTACGCTTGAAGATGAAGAGTGAGCGGCTAGCACGAATATGATGTGGGAGAGAGTTCCATAACCTGACCGAGTCGACAGTGAAGGAGCCACCATAGCGGCTGGAAGAGTGTCGAGGAAATTTCAGGAGCAGGGACAATGATGTTCTACAGGATTTATCGCGGAAGTAAAGAAATTCAAACCGCTCACGGAGGTAAGAAGATTAGAAGGGGTAAGAGGATTGTTCAGAATGCTAAAAAGAAGCGAGAGGACGTGTAGATCACGCCGGCGACGGATTGGGAGCCATTCTAACTGAGTTCTGAACATTGAGACGTGATCATATTTACGCAAACCAAAAATAAATCGGATGCATAAATTTTGAAGTCTTTCAAGCTTGTTGATGGTTTCCTCCGTGGCGTCAAGGAAACAGGAGTCAGCGTAATCTAATAAGGGAAGTAGGAGTGATTGAGCTAATGTGACTTTGGTTTGTAAAGGAAGAAACTTCTGAAAACGCTTGAGGGAGTGAAAGGAATAATGGACTCGCTGGCTAACAGCATTGACGTGCTTTTGCCAGGAAAGCGTGGGGTCAAAGATGACACCCAGATTCTTGGCAGAATCAGAGTAGCAGATATGAGAGTTGCTATAGACGAGTGGAGGAATTGGTGTTTGCCGAACTTTGTTCAGCATGTAAGGGCTGCCGCAAATTAGGGCTTGGGACTTAGATGGGTTGACCAAAAGACCAAAAGCCCTCGCCCACGTACTAATGTGGTTAAGGTCAGCGTTAATTTGGTCAATTCCCGTGGAGATCTCATCAGCCTTGAAGTGACAATAGATCTGCAGGTCATCTGCATATAGGTGAAACTTAGAAGAAATTATAGAGGTGATAGCGTTAATGAAAACGGAGAAGAGGAGAAGGGACAGAACACCTCCCTGAGGTACGCCCGCAGTTATGTCACACCAGTCAGAATAAGACTCATCAAAGCGGACACACTGCGATCGGCCTGAGAGATATGCATTGAACCAAGAGGTTGCTGAGAGAGAGATGTTGAGAGAAGAAAGGATAGAGATAAGAATGTCGTGATCGACGGTGTTGATTGCACTGCTGAAATCCAGTAATACAAGAATAGTGAGGAGTCGGTTATCAATGGCCCATCGAATGTAGCAACATACCTACATCCATCTATCCATCTCATCATCATCATCATCATCAGCCTACATCAGTCCACAGCTGGACATAGGCCTCCCCTAATGAGCGCCATAGCGCCCTGTCTTCAGCTTGCCGCATCCAGCATCAAATCGTCATCGCACCTGGTCGGAGGGCGTCCTACACTACGTTAGTCGAGTCGCGGTCTCCACTCAAGAACACGTTTACCAGCTAGGTTGGGCAGCGTTTGGAAAACTACGTCGAGTCTTCTCGTCATCCATACCGCAATGCTTGAAAACGAATGTTTTCAATCAGTGCGTCCTACTTGTCATGACCTACGGAGCTGAGACGTGGACACTCACGGTAGGGCTGGTCCACTAGTTTAAAGTCGCCCAGCGAGCTATGGAGAGAGCTATGCTCGGAGTTTCTCTGAAGGATAGGATTCGCAACGAATACATCCGACAGAGAACCAAGGTTATCGACATAGCTCAAAGGATTAGCAAGCTGAAGTGGCTGTGGGCTGGCCATATCTCGAGAAAAACCGACAACCGCTGCTGGGGTAAACGTGTTCTATCCATCTAAACTTTCGCATTAATAATTTTAGTGTTATTTAACAGGTGAGCGATTAGCATGATTATGATGCAACTAAGAAAATCAAAGAGCAAATTCAATAGAACTCGAATAAGTTTAATCTAAAATAATGCAATTACTTTCAAACGTCCAAGCCTGATTGAATACTGTATTGATTGTTCAACTCGGGTCCTGATTTAGTTATTAATGAACATTGGAAGCTACACGATATGCAAATGAAACTGAATAAAGCTTCAATATTTGAATAATTCAAAATCATCGCAAATAAACTCTAGTTTTGAGTACATTTTATTGAGTGAATTGAATTGATGTGTCCCCTGAATAATTCAACAGATAGACTAGCTTTTATCCGATTTCAGCAACGATTATTGTATACTGTTTTAATTTTAAAGTTAAGTGTGAAGTTTATCTTTGGTATTTATATTAATTTGTAATTTGTTTACTGTTTTTATTTTGATGTCAATAGATCTTCGTTTGGCCACGATCTTAATTTTTAAAAAAATGACGATGTGACCGACGAAATATCACTAAGGTTTAGAAGATACCTATACACTCTTGTCTTGAAGATACCCAGGTTGTAATTGATTTATGCAAGCGTAGCAAGTATTCGACAGATTTTCGTATTATTCTAAATCAGTTAATGGAATTTTTGCATACAGGTCAACAGTCCTACATTTGCACAATGCGTTAAAAGTCTGCCAAGGTACAAAAAATAATAAAGTATTTTCTATTAAAACATACAACAATATATTTTTTTAAATAGGGAACTTCAACGGCTTCACAATCGCATAGTAACGGTCAACAGAGATACAGCACAGATGCAGTATATTCCGGTATTTGCCCTTGATAATATCTATCTATGCATTGTATTATATTATGTATATCAGTTATCTTTGGTATTGATCTGCAGAAATTTGTTCCGTTGGTCTGGGTGTTTTCTATGTATAATAAAAAATATCTATCTATGTAATGTATAATATTACGTATATCAGTTATCTAGTACCCATAACACAAGCTCTGCTTACCTTGGGGCTAGATAATGCTGTGTGAATTGTCCAGCATTATTTATTTATTATTTATTATTATTATTATCTAGTACCCATAACACAAGCTCTGCTTAGCTTGGGGCTTCATAATGCTGTGTGAATTATTATTGTCCAGCATTATTTATTTATTTTGATTTCCCATTGGCATGGGAAACACACCCACACCACAGTATACTTGTTGTAATTTACTCACCTTCTTCGTCATCTTGATAGGGTACTTCAACGGCTTCACAATCGCATAGTACCGGTCTACGGAAATACAGCAGAGATGCAGTATACTAGCAGAAGAAAGGTACACGTCAGAGGAGTTCCACAAGTCGCAGATGACAGGCCCGAAGATCCACTTCTGGTTGAACTGGACGCTGAAGTTAAAAGGCATCACGACGAGTGCGACAAGGATGTCGGCGAAGGCGAGAGAGACGACGAAATAGTTGGTGATGACGCGGAGCTTTCTGTAAGAGAAGATGATGAATCAAGAATAATGAATTTCCATCCAAGCAACCAATCGACTTGATTTTGTCATAGAGTTCAAAGGATGGAGAGTAACATAGGCTACTTTTTATCCCAAGTCAGTTGCCATGGGATGGGATAGAAATAATCTCAAACAACGCATGCAAAGCCGCAGCTATTAAGGAATACTTTTTTTACTTAAAATTATAGCAGCATTAATTTGAGACTGGTGTCTGCGAGGTGAATTGTTACACAGGTTTGCCAGATCGAGGTGTTCCCAGGTCAAATCGATACTTATAGTTCCAGTTTTATCATTTTCCCGTATTATCATTTTCTATGATTCTAAACTTTTTAATCCCACTTCACCACTGACTCTTCTTATTTCTGATAGCCATAGATATATTAATGCCACGATTTAGAATCAAAGATATTTCACGTCAACAAAGAACGTTAGTAAATGATACCATAACAAATCCGCAATGACAGAAAACAACAAGGTAAAACACCAAGGTTATCGCTAAAAGCTAAAATAAAATATTTAAAAACGTATAATCTTACATGTTCAGCGAAAACTGTTTAAATTTTTAATCGAATATTAAGGAAAGATCAACCAAATGATGAATAAAGGTGTCGAAATCAAAAAATGTTCCGAGCGAGTGCTTTGCTTCTATGATACCAATATCGTTTATTATTTTCTACCAATTACTATTACACTTAATCCTTTTTTGTAACCAGTTTGTAAAACAAAAATTATCCAGGTTTTGGGATTGGAGTATAGGTGTTTATCAGTCGGAAACTACTTATTACAAAAGTTTCCAGGTCGTTCCAGAATGAAGTTGTAATATCAGTTTTGGAGGTAAGCTGAATATCTCTCGGCTATTTGCCAACAGTTATTTGTTGAAAACATTCTGAATTTTTTGGCTATCAAATAGATAGAGATCTTTTTTTGTTTTACTCCGCTGTAGAAAACACAATTTTCTTAATAATTCCTTTTGTGATAGCGGTCGGCGATCTGTTTTGCTGAAGGATAGTCACTACATAGTATAAAACAAAGTCACTTCCCACTGACTGTGTCCCTACCATAGGGTGTTTTAAAGCTCTAATCATGCATAGGCATGATTAGAGCTTTAAAACAACGCAACGGATTTGGATGCGGTTTTTTTAATAGATCGGTTTTAATGACCACGTTCAATGTTTACTATATTTAAAGGACAAGCTACTTGCGTAGGCATAAGTAGGTATGTTTTAGCTAAGATACCTTAATTTTAGATTTGTTTCGAAAACTAAAGCTTGTATTCTGATAGTATTGACTGTGTAACATGCCCCATTTAGAACTACCACGATCGTCTTTTGTTTTTCGTCGAAGTGACTGCGCTGATGTCACAAGTCTATTACGGCAAAGTTTACGAATTAAAAAAAATGTTCTCTGTCTCTTTTTGCGCTGCCAATAGCATACACAAATTCAAATTAGCCTACACAACATGTTTTAAATTATCTTAGAGAATTGAAGGATTTCATACCTGTGCCTCATAACACTGACGATAACAAGCAGATTGCCGAGCACCGCCATGATGACGATGAGCAGCAACACAGACATACGCAGCTTAAAGAAGATGCCTTGAGTGACGTCATCGCTAGTCGCGTTGGTCGGCGCGACGCCGTCCGTCGGGGTGACGTAGTGGACACCGCTTTCTGGATCCATATGTGGCGGTCTGGGTGAAAAAGATAAGCTTATTAGAAACACTGTAAAAGACATGGCACCATGTATCCTGGTGCATCGTATAAAAATATGGACCAAACCTCGAGTTTTTTTGATTCATTTTACAGTGACAAAATGCTTTACCACAAGCTTCAAGCGAGTGGCCCGTAAGCTCTCTGTTATCTGATTCCATTATTTTTAAATGCATTTAAAATGTAACTGGTTAACGAAGTCCATATTTAACGCATTTACATTTCCGTGCTTTGCGACAGTGGATTGGTCTGTGACAAAAACTTTAAACTCCGTCATATCGGAGAAGAGAGAAAGATTGAGCTGTTAAGAAGGCGCACTAAGAGGCGCACTAGGAACACTCGGGACGTAGACATGGAGACGTGCTCGGTTAACTAAAATCGTTCTATCTGATTTGTAAGGAAAACCAACTCTTATGTCACTTATATACATTGCATTTGTACGAAAACTAATCATAAACTCGATTTTCGTACGGTACCGAATCAAATGGTCGAGTTCGTCAGTTTCATACATTATAGGCATATATATAACTGATAAGAGCTGATAAGACACCTTCGAATATATAGATGCCAGAAGAAGTCTTGAGTTGGAGGTATGATATGCTTTGGCTGAGGAGTTTGAGAACTTTCGCACCATTTTCAATTCCCATTTAATTAGTAGCTTAAAAATATAAACGCATAACTTTCCGAGCCTAATATCCATAGGGAACAATTATTATACTGGCGCTAACAACTCTGTGAAAAATCGGGGAAAAAAGCGTTGATGAAATGTAAAACTGTAATTTTAAAAGTTTTAATTTACAAGAACAAATTATTACAAAAATCTTTCTTACATAATTGGGTCCCTGTTAAAATTGAATTACTTAAACTGATCTCGGTGCTTCAAACTGGGTGAGATGAGAAACCCGATAAACCACTGAGTCCACAAACCCCTATTTCATCGACCTTCCAACATTTCTCGGAGTCTTGTTGTGGTCAGAAATTCAAAGGGTTTAGAAGCCTGAGTGCGTTTTGAACAACGACGCGTTATGCGAAGTGGTAAAAGAGTGGGAGGAAGGTTTAGGGTTTACGGGGATGGCATATTTATATATAATAATACGCATGTACGAATGTTACAGCAAGAATAAGGGGAGCCCGTATTCTTGCTGTAACATCGTAGCTGCAGCTACATGCGTATTAAAAAGAAACTCATAAAATGTGAATTATGAATGGATTTTTTTTTATTTTAATATTACGTAGTAGGTATATCCAACAGCACACAAAACAGCTCGGCAAACGTAGTGTAAGACGCCGTCCGACCAGGTGGGATAAAGATTTGCGAAAGACTGCTGGCAGATGCTGGATAAGGCAAGCTGAAAACAGGGCGCTATGGCGCTCATTAGGGGAGGGCTATGTCCAGCAGTGAACAAATATAGGCTGATGATGATGATGAGATCTAATAGAAACTAATACCTATAAATGGCTAAAACTATTATATTTATAAATAATAGACATTTGAATTCAATCAGTTTCAGATCAATGATTTTAGAAACTTTGATGAAAGTATTTGGGAGTTTTTTCATCAGTTGGCAACTCTATAATCACACGCACACTATGACTTGTCCGTAATTGCTGTTCCTTACATTTGATTCGGTACCTAGGGCTACGTCCGTGGATTTCTCTCGGACCAAGCTAACAAGTGGAATAAAAACTTAATAAATTATTAATATTTTGCGGAACAAAGAGTTTGATGTATTAAATAAAATAAATAAATAAATAATGCTGGACAATTTACAAAGCATTATCTAGCCCCAAGCTAAGCAGAGCTTGTGTTATGGGTACTAGATAACTGATATACATAATATAATGCAATATATATGTAGATAGATATTTTTTATTTGCAGATCGTACACATTTGTCCCGAGGCGGAAATCGAACCTGCAACCTCCTGCGTCGCAGGCAGACCATCGCCCACCGCACCACAGAGGTCGTCATAAAAATAATACTAAGTCAATATAAAAGAATTATGCTAACCACAATAAAAAAAATATGGGAATGGAAAAAGGAATGCAATAGCGATGGCAATGGGAATGAGAATGCTATGGCAATAGTAATGATATGGCTATAGCAATGGGAATGCTATGGCAACGGGAATGGAAATGGGAATAGGTGTGATGTGGCAACGGGAATGGTAATGGGAATACTATGGCTATGGGAATGCTATGGCTATGGGCATGCTATGGCTATGGGAATGCTATGGCTATGGGAATGCTATGGCTATGGGTATGCTATGGCTATGGGAATGCTATGGCTATGGGTATGCTATGGCTATGGAAATGCTATGGCTATGGGAATGCTATGGGAATGGGTATGCGATGGCTATGGGAATGCTATGGCTATGGGAATGCTATGACTATGGGAATGCTATTGCTATGGGAATGCTATGGCTATGGGAATGCTATGGCTATGGGAATGCTATGGCTATGGGAATGCTATGGGAATGGAAATGGAAATTGAAATCGGATTGGGAACGCAATGGCAGTGGGATTATCTTTTACTTTTATTTATTTTTATTTTTTTAAAAGTCAAAAGACGTATACATATTTCCTTTATAATAATTTGTCTTACCTTATCTCACTTCTTTCGTTTTCGTCTCAATAATCCATCCACCGTCCTTCCGACACCTTCTTTCGCTTTTGGCGATCATCGTAATCATCAGTCACTAGGAGACGTCGTCAGATTATTTCTTCTTGACAGTTTCAGTCTTCATGTGCTGGGTTTCTTGTGCTGTCATCTTTTGTTTATCGAAGATTATGTATTTTGTTCTGAAACAAAGATTTTTCATGTATTCTTACATGAAACAGGTATTAATATAATGATTTATTGTTTTGTACAACTGTAACCCACCCCTCAATAAAATAAATAAATAATAATAAAATAATGAACTATTCACACAGCATTATCAAGCCCTAAGCTAAGCTGAGTTTTGTGTTAGGGTACTAAAATCCTGTGCTAAAATATCTGGGACTAAATCTCTGGACTTTAGTGATTGAGCAAGTTTGGATAACTTTCAATGTTTCCCTTGTAGGTCGAACCCGTACTGAGGGTATGGTGCGGGTTCGAATCCTGCTGAAATCGAATTTTTTGAATTTTTTTGTACTTTATTACGTTATTAAGTGTTCGTAAAAAGCAGAAACCTAATTTATTATCTTATTAATTAGTCTCGGTCCATCTTAAAGGACAATCATAAACCTCTACCAAACTTAAAGCATTTTACGTGACCAAGAGATTTTTGTTTTGTTCCCGTAATAGAATTTAATAAAATTATGTAAACGAAGTCTAGCCGCGCTCCTTTATTATTTACGATCTAGCTCCCAATTATCTATTGTGTTATAAATTCACGATTTTCTTGTAAGTCGAAAAGGAGGTTAGTAAAAATATGTCATAGAAAGGTAATTATTATAATTTCTATTTCTTTTCTGTTTGATTAATTGTAACAAATTTCAAGGAATATAATTCCTTCGGTAAGGTTCCATCCTGTTTTAGTACGGATACAGATTGGCTGGAATCCACCAACGCATACATCACTTCAATGTTTGCCCTTCATTGAGGATCGACATAAATAGGTAAACCTACATGTTTTTCCTATTCAAAAGATACACGGCTGAATTAGTCCGTCCCATGCTCATATTTCGGATCCTTGACAACCGTGCGGGCCATTATTGTCCCAGGGGTGTACATATAGGGTGCTCCAATCTCAGAGGACCAAACAAATGAGGCCAATTTTTGAGAATGAATGAATGTTTATTGATTATGAAGGTTATACATGTGTTTATCAATGTTGCACCATTATGTTTCTATTGCAGACATTTGTTCAGGGTGTTCTGGTCGTTTTCTATATATAATAAAAAATATCTATCTATGTATTGTATTATATTATGTATATCAGTTATCTAGTACCCATAACACAAGCTCTGCTTAGCTTGGGGCTAGATAATGCTGTGTGAATTGTCCGGCATTATTTATTTATTGGTGCTCGTCTGTAGATACATACATGTTATTTCAATTAAATAAAGTTACATTGCATTTGGATCACTTCATATACTTACCTAATCTACTATACAAATACAAAAAGAAATTCGATAGTAACTTATTTTACGATAGTCTGTAGGTAGTTATAGGTCCTTACCAGAATCTCCGTCATTTATACAAAAAAGTACTAATTTTTTATTTTTTTTATAAAATTATGTAAGAACATGCATAAATTATTTAAACAACAAATGAGTACGCAAATTATAAGTATTAATCACTATAAATTAATTAAATAAACTTTGTAATAGGTAGGTATCATCAATTACATTTTAAATACATAAATTCCTTAATGCCATAAATTAATTTGTTTATCAGCCGCTTTTTTAACCTCGTTTTAAAGGATGGTGTGGATTGCGCGCTGGTGATAGATGTTTTCAAATGTTTTTTATTATTGTTATTTAAAATTTGTGTATCTGGTATAAGCTATTGTTTATAAAATTAATGTAATAAATAAAATGAATTCAGTCTGAATAGATAATTAAAAAAAAAGAACAAGTTATGTAACGAAAATGTCAAAAACAGATAGAAATAAGATTCCAATATTTTTATTGTTAAATGGTAAGAACTTAATTGCGCGTAAGGCTTTCACCGCCCAGACTATCAGCTAGTATGTCTGCAAGAATAAAAGTGTTAATCAATACAAATCTAAGATCATTCATGGAAGTCATGTCAAGTGGAGCCAGGAATAAGCCTCTCTTCGATCCCTAAAATCGGAACATCCTGTATTCATAAAATATCACAAAATGTAGACCTTTTCGAGTGTGTTGACTAGGCAAAGCATTTATGAAAAGGGTAAAAGGGTTGCTATTCGCAAAATTGAAAAACATGTTAATATTGTAAGATATAATATAAGTGACGAACTTGACTCGATTGGGTAAGTAAAATTGTACTGTAACCCATCATAATCATTATCCATGTCCACAACTGGACATAATAATAATAAGCCTTTTATTTCCAAAACAATTTCATTAATTTCATGCGTTGTTATTGTATAGTGATTTGGACACCCATATTTTTGTGTAAAGGCCTCCTCCATCCATCTCCACAAAGTCCTGTAAGTAGGTATTCATTGTGGATTCTGAGGTATTTTGTAGGGTTTGTTCAATTTCCTCATTAAAAAAGTACTATACGCCCCAACCTCTAGATCCGACGATAGTGAAATAGACAACTGGACATAGGGTTCTCCTATATGAGTGCCATAGTGCCCTATCTCATCTCACCTGGACGGATGGGGTCAGGGTACAGTACGTCCGAATCGTCGTCTCCACTGAAGAACACGTTTATCCCAGCGGTTGTCGGTTCTTTGTGAGAAATGGGCGGAAATTTTTCATTGCAATTATTTTATTTTAAGAAGAATGAATACATTTTAGCTGTGTAGTGCCGGCTTAGAATTTGCACCATCTTAACTTTTCCCGTGGGTATCGTAAGAGGCGACTACGGGACATACACCGGGAGGCGGGCAGCAGCGCCTCTTGCAGAATAGATCTACCACCAAGCTGCGATTCCCGACCCGCATGCCCAGCGTGGGGAGTATGGGCATTTCCTCCCAGGAGATAAAAGTCAATGAAGCGCTTTTCAGGGGGAGGCTTGCTTCCAGCAGTGGACCAATATTATGCTGTTGAGGTGCGGTGAGATACATTTTGGTAAGAACTAGCTAAACTGGTTTATTTTACGTCCATAACACAAGCTTTGCTTAGCTTGGGGCTAGATAATGCTGTGTGAATTGTCCAGCATTATTATTTATTTATTTATATTTAATAACAATTGGAAGCGTCACCAAGACATCGGCTGCATTGCTCATACTGGATAGGTTTTTATTTAAAATTGTCGTTCATTTAAAAAAAGACATAATTTAATGCTATGAACACAAATTGACTAAATTGTAAATTATTGCCTCCTGTCAGTGTAAATTTAACGCCGTCGTCAGTATTAAGTATCTCAATAATTCTTACATTACAGCAATAATTTCTACGTAAACAAAAGACAAAACTAGTTTTTACCCTTGCTTTTCTTGTTTTATCTAATCACGAATTAGTGAAACGTGACGTATTTATTGACGGTTATTTACCTGGATAAATATATTCGTGTTTTTTCGTGGTTATGTGTTTTTGTTGTTCTCTGGTATTGTCTAAATTCGAGCTTAATTTAGGCAATTTAATGTCTAATTTAAATTTATAATTTCAAATGAAGACTAACTTCATAGGTACTTCTTTATAGGTAATGAAATATAAATTAAATTAAAAAAGTATATCAGAAAGAAAATAACAATCAAATAACAAATTTAAATTTAAACTAGTATTTACAATAGAAACAATTAGCGCATCAGCATTGCTATACAGCGGGGCAATGCAGCCAGTGTCTTAGGCACGCTTCCAACTGGTATTGATATGGATCAGTTGAGCTACCTGTAGATTGTTTGCAACAATTAAAATAGTATTTAAAGTAGGTACCAACCAGGTATTAACTTTTACAACAGAAAGGTAAAGTTCGCGCCTTGTCTTTCTAATTTTAGTGAGGATAAAATTCCTTTCGCCAACATTTCTATTTTTGGCATTTCTAATAAATAATTTATGGAAATGAACCGGTTTCGAAACTGGACCTTCAAATCGTTAAACTTTCGTGCGACAAACGAAATTTGAAGAGCAGACACATTTTTACCTCTACTAGCAAGATTAACCCTGATTTTACTAGTGTATAATACACAAAAATTGGTAATCAGGTATTCTCTTTGAAATAATAGGGTGTATACATTACCTACCCTATTATTTCAAAGCATATAAAACATATATAAAGTATAACACACCTTTTTGAAAGATATCTCAATTAGATTCTATAGTGCTAATAAAAAATACGTAATTTTTATTCAATCGATAAATGCAATAAAAATTATTTAAATTTTACATTTTCTGGTTTCGCGCGTGATCTGACGAAAACTCTGGACGAAGTGGATGCCATTTTGCTAGATGATCATAACGTCAGTTGTCTGTGCATGTACCTTTTGCCTGACCTAAAGAGCTGTTGTTGCTGATGGCAGTTGATACTTTCTAGTTTCGTTCACGTACTCAGCCGTATGAAATAATAACATGGTGCCTACTATTTCATGGTAATAAAAAAACAGATTATATAGAGTAAAATTCAATTTTAAAATTTTAATATCTGAACTAAAACGATAATTTTCTGACTCTTTTTTGCCTTTACTATCTCAATAATATGTTTAAGATGTTATATCTATTATGATATAACATCTAAAAATAGTCAAATCAAATCAAAATCAAAAAGTCTTTATTTCTATAAATACAAAAATGTACCTACACTTAGAAAAGGTCAAATTCTTAAAATAAAACATTGACACGGAAATAAAGTAGTAGTAGTAAAATACCCTAAAGTCGCTACAAAATGGAACGGTTTCGTCAAAAAATCGTTCAACGAAAAAACCTGTCAAACGATCGTTGACTTAACCAGTTAACTTTCTTTTACATGACGTGTGAGCATCGTGTGAGATTGGATAGATCTAATGACGGGTACTGATCAGTGTTACGAGGCGTAAGAAAACGTTTAACACAGCGAGCATTCATGCCATCAGTACAAGCAATCTTTTCCTTGTTCATTGCTGAGCGATGAGACTACGTGGCGTAACATTTTATGCTCGCTGCATATGGTACGTATGCGGTCCGTCGCGTGTAGGTCTAGACAGGCCATTCGTGAGATTGGTTAGATATACAGTGGGGTACTGATTGGTGTTACGGGGCGTAATCTAACATGGTACTTAGCGAGCATTCTTGCAGTCAGTACATCATGCTCGCTGCAAATGGTACGCATTAGAGAGATACCACACGGGCGCTGTCTCTGCGCTGCGTCGTCGCTGCGGCGTCGCAGCGTTGACGCTCCGTAGTTCTACATACAAATCTGCCCGGCATGCCACACGGTGCGCTAAAAAAACGAGCATCGAAACAACGCACGCGCATAATGACAGTTCCCTGTCAATATATTTATGATAACTTGTTGTACACTCATAAAAATATCAAAAGCTTTCCTAAAAATAGCGATATACATAACATAAATACTAGAAATAAACATAAACTTGCTGTGCCCACAATAACTAGGCTTCACAAACTTAATGTATCTTTTAAAGGGCAATGTATACGCTTCTAAAACAAAATTCCTAGTGAGTTGCAAAATCTATCAGTACCTAAATAAATTTAAACAAATTGTAAAAACCTTTCTGTGCAAAAGGGCTTACTACAAAATATCAGATTATCTAGAAGATAAAAAAGCTTGGGACGGGTTTTGCTCCAACACGAAAAATAACAACTAACATGCTAAAGGTTTCTTCGTCGCTTCTTTACTTTAGTCTACATACCGAAGCGACCGAAATCAAAAATATCACTTTATTTCAGTGTCAATGTTTTATTTTAAGAACTTGACCTTTTCTAAGTGTACATTTTTGTATTTATGGAAATAAAGACTTTTGGATTTGATTTGATTTGCAGCGCACAAAGAGTGAGGAAGACGAGTCGGGAAGGGGTGCTGCTGTTCGACGACGCTGTGACGACGCGACAGCAAAAGAACAACGACATCAGAAATTTGCGTTGCGTCGTCGTCGCAGTGCTCGTGTGACACTTATTGCGTTGAGCAACGCCTGTGTGGCTTCTCTCTTACTTCTCTTTCTTCTCTTTTCTCTTGTCTTCTTCTTCTTCTTAAGAGTGCGCCTAATGCAAAAATCAAGCAAATTGTGTATTTTTAAACCCTTACATCTGTTAACGAACTTAAATATTCTAATTAAAAAAATACGATAGGTAGGGGGAAAACCCATAGAAGTCGAGTACCTAATCGAATAGAATTTTGAAAAATAAACTAGTTTCTTTACAAAAAATTATACAAAAATCGCTTTAAAAAACTGTTTTTTTATTGAAACACCATATTATTTTTTACGATTTACATAGCCAGACTACTGTTTTATTTAACCCTTGATTAACTTCGTGAAATTTACTAACGTAATTAACTAGTATGAGTCAGTGGGACTCATATATTTTCTAAGTGTGATATTCTCAAATAAAACAATTTAAAAAAAAAAATATTATTCATATTAAATAATTATTAAGGCACTAGGAAAAAGTATCAAAACTGGACAGACTTCAGAGATCCTCTTAAAAATTAAAGAAACTAATTTTATCAGTCTCAAAAAACAAAGGTATTTTAAAACCTCTACAAAACTATGAAATATTCGTAACTTATATATGTTTTCTTGTAGTTTTTCTATTTAATGCTTAAATTTTGAATCATTAACAAAAATAAGCAAAAACTTGAGCAAAAATTTTTGCATTGACATTGCTGTACTCTGTCCCGCTCCTATGAACGCGAAATCCTTTTTACAATTTTTTGCATTAGGCCCGCTCTTAATGTGGCTCAATGCCCGGTTTTAGGTGTAGGGTTTTTTTTCGAAGTTCATCATATTATATTATTTTTTAATGGTTCAATGCAGCCAGTGTCTTGGGCACGCTTCCAACTGGTATTGATATGGATCAATTGAGGTACCTGTAAATTGTTTGCAACAGTCTGCTGCCACATCAATTGTATATACTTACATGTTTTAATTTCATCATCATCGTAGGTCTATACTGGTCCACTGCTGGACATAGGCCTCAACTAATGAGCGCCATAGCGCCCTATCTTCAGCTTGCCGCATCCAGCATCTGCCAGCAGTCTTTCGCAAATCGTTGGGGTAAACGTGTTCTTGAGTTTTAATTTTCTTCTATTAATTGATATTAAATTTCTTCCTTAATTAAATATGTTTTGAACCTTAACATATTTCATGGACCACCCGCTTTGCGCTTCCGGATCCCGATTTCGTGATTTATCGAACTCAGACCTAACGATTGAAAGTCCAACAATCGTGTATTTTAACTTCACGCGTGAATTTGCAATACGTCATTTAATTCTGCTTGAAGAGCCGACATATCTCACTGCTTTAATTAAAGCGAGGTCAAGTTACCCTCCTCCAGACATAGCTCATAAATCGTGTCTAGCGCTGGGAGAACAGCTAGCTCGTTAACCGCCGGTTTCTCGAGAGAAGATTTTTTATTATTGTATAATTTAATTTAATTCAATAATTTTTTGCTATTTATTTAAAATTACTACATACATAGAAACACTGTGTTATGTAAATAAAACAATATGACGTGTTATTCCTGTAATTAACTAAATAAATGATTATTGATTATTGATAAATAATATAACTTTACATAATAGTTCACTTGGGTACTTGATAACCGATATTATACACACAATACATAATATTTTGTAATTATAGGTATAGGGAAAACACACACACAGCTGATTAATTCAGATGAGTTTGTGAATTCATCACCCATTCCATATTTCACCGCTCAGTGGTTGGATTTCTTTTGTTTTTTATTATGCGTATTTAAAATGCAGCTAAGCTGTGAAAATAGTATGAGTGACACACGAATACGCATGAAGTGAACAGATAAATAAATACTTACCTGCAAATCGTTTAAAGCCAACAAGTTTGTTAAGGCGAATAATTAAGATAGGTAGGTACTTTATTTTACTAGGGTTACTAGTTGCGGCTTATAGCGGGCGGCATTATGCTGAGACAGGATTTTTTTTGGCTCCTTATGTAACACATTATTTGTATCTGTTCTTACTTATTATTCTAATGTGTCGTTTTATAAATATGTTAGATACGGTTTAATTTTTTTATGTTTTTCGGAACTTTTATCTAAACATGAGATTTTCATTTTATTTTTATGGGAATCGGAATTATCAGAATTATTTTCTATTCCTACTAACAAAAGCGAAAGAAAAAAAAATCGGTCCTTAATTGAGGACGAAATCGATGAATATACATTGAAAAAAATCCATACAATCGAAAACAAGCCTACAAATTAAAAAAAAAATAATACTGTTAAAAAATTGGTATAGGTGACTTAGCTGCCCATAAATTTACGCTGTAAACACTCGGCATAACAATGCGACATTCCTGAAGGAAGGATGAATAGACCACGCGTTTTTATTGAGGTCAAAAGAGTAGTTCTTTATATCTAGGAATAATATTTTTGCCTTTGAGAAAACAAACCTACCCCTCTTTTACAACGAGATAACTATTATAGTTCATTACGAATGTAAAAGTGGGTTAGAGAAAGATTTATAGTAAAATGCTATACAGGTGTAACAAAAATTAAGCACCAATCTTTCAGAATTCAGTTTCAATCCCAGAACACGTAAAAAATAAGAAAACCAGTTTTCGTTTTAAAAAATAGCACTAAAAAGATCAGTTTAGACTGGGCACGTAATCGAACCAAGGAAAATAATTATTTGTTCAACAAGTGGATAAATATATTTTTTGTTGAACGTGTTGATATATAAAATCCCCAGCTAGCGAAGCATCCTAGAGTAGACTCACGATCGTAGCGAGTGGCTCTGAAGTAGACTGGTGAACTAGCGAGGGATTTTAAAGGCACGAAACAAAAACCATTTGCTATAGAGTTATAAATATTATAAGAGGTCGAATGTCAGAAATTCATTATAGGGGGTTAGAATGCTATTAACCTCTTTGAAACGCGATCAAACGAAATTATTCTATTCCATGAAGGTTGAATGCAGTCTAACTTCCTTCCCTTCGATAATCTAAGTGCAGATTTCACAGTTTTTGAATTTTGGCGCCCTCCATTATAGTATCAATAACTTATAACACCATAGAAATTAAGTGATACATTTTGAATTCAAATTACTTTCTTCAACAAATTGAATTCTTCATTCCATATGTGAGCAAAACCCAATTTTGCTCACAGTTTTTGAGCAGTAGTCACCGTTTACGAGTGAGAGTGGTAAAAATGGTATTTTACTTTAACTTTCCTGTGGTTTTTCATGGAATTTCACTATATTCCAAAATTATACAAATAGGTTACCTACAGTTCTCGTCGAACCTTATTCTGTTGGAAACGGTCTGGAAATAGCCGCTGGATATATAGATGAATAGCTGGGACTGGTTTTTTAAAGCGATGAAAAAAAGTTCAAGGCGATGGTTATTTTTTTTTACTTTTGAGAGTTAAAAAAAATAATTCCACGTCGTTGAAATCGCGGGTAACAAGTATTACAATATTACCAGGAAATTAACTACAAATTACCAGAGTGGTATTCATGCGGGGAATTATTGTTAACTGAATTAATATACTGGAGGATGGCAGCAAACCAATAGAATTGGTAATTAATGTTCTGTCATTGTGTTAATTATCTTGAATTGAAATAAATTGAATTGCACGCTGAATTCAGTTTTCGCTACAATTGCAGATTATTTAAACACACTGAAATAAAACTATTTCATTAACTAACGACATTTATAACACAAGCTATGCTTAGCTTGGGGCTAGATAGTGTTGTGTGAATGACGTGTTCTTGAGTGGAGACCGCGACTCGGCAAACGTAGTGTAGGACGCCTTCTGCGAAAGACTGCTGGCAGATGCTGGATGCGGCAAGCTAAAGACAGGGCGCTATGGCGCTCATTAGGGAAGGCCTATGTCCAGCTGTGGACTAATATAGACTGATGATGATGAATGATGTGTGAATTGTCCAGCGTTATTTATTCAATTTATTTATTTAACTATCAGACGACCTCTGTGGCGCGGTGGGTGAAGGTCTGCCTGCAGGTAGCGGTCGATTCTCGTCTCGGGACTAATGTTTGTACGATATGCAGATCAGGTCAGGGTGTTCTGGTCGTTTTCTATGTATAATAAAAACATATATGTATTGTGTTATTTTAGGTAGGTACTCATATAAGTTATTTAGTAACCATAACACAAGCTCATTTATAAGGATACCTAGTGCTATGCTAATTGTCCAACATATTATTATTTTATTTTATTTATGACTTGTTTAAATGCTTTTTAATAAGCCCACGAAAAGTTTTTTTTTTTTTTTAAATACTTACAAAATATTTTATTTCGTTTTCTTAACCTAATACATTTCAGTGGTTTGGAACAATACCTGTGCTGGATAATTGAAGTCTGAAATCTGTTATGTTTTTAGTTTAGAAGATTTGAACAACTATTTCAAGATTTTTGTGCAAGGATTTTGACGATTCTTTCGCATGTAGATTTAGAGTTTTCGTAAAAAAAACCTTTAACGTGTATGCTAGTGATAGTTGAGATGCTAATGAAAAATATGATTTATAAAACATTATGTCAAATTTATGTTCTTAGTCTGTTTTGTATAAATATTTGTGTTAAGCTGCAAATAAAAAACGTAAGCTTATCTGTACTAAATAAGTTAATTCCGTTTATAAAAAAAAAAAATTCACATAAAGCTTTTTATTTTCTGTTGTTGAATTCCAACCAAGCCTCAACCCTTAATTTAATAAAACTCAAAAGTATTCAAACACAAAACATGAAAAATCGTAAAAACAAAGATTACAGTAATAAATCTCAGTAAACCATTTGTTTCTTCAGAGAAATACGTAACACCGAAAATGTTTAATTAAGCTCTAAAACCCCTCGATGTAAAAACGACCCCTTCAAAATAGGGCAACGTTATATTTTGCAGAAAATAATTGTTTCCGAAGTTATTGCTTGCTGATTTAAATAAAGATGAAATTAAAATTAAATATTGTAACTAAATTAAAACTAGTATTTACAATTGAAACAATTGAGCAGACTGTTGCAATCAATCTACAGGTAGCTTAAATGATCACAATACCAGTCAGTAAAAAAATTTATTTAAAATAAAAAAAAGTGAGTTACTAATTAATCTCATAATTAAATATATTATTTAATTGTAATTTTCTTTCTTAATAAAGATATTTTACATAATATTTATAAACCTGTTTACAGTATTAAATTTGACTTGTCTAAGTAATCATTTTGTAAGTTTAAAGAAATAAACGTTATTGAATTATTAATCGAATTAAATTATGAATAATATTTATTACGTATACTTTATGAAAAAGAAAATTGCATTCAAATATTATAATTGAATTAAAAATAGAACTCAATTGTAAAATGTTAATGTATGAGTGCTTAAGTTCAAATAACTGCAATCGTTGTCTGGGGTAGAATAAAAATGACAACGCATCGTCCTAAGACACTGCGTGATTTATTGAAGTTACAGAAATAAATAAATAAATAATGCTGGTCAATTCATACAGCATTATCCAGCCCCAAGCTAAGCAGAGCTTGTGTTATGGGTACTCGATAACTGATATACATACATTACAAAGATAGATATTTTTTATTATATGTACGTAACAAACGACCAGAACACCCGGAACCAATACCTGCGTATCGTACAAATATTTGTTCCAAGGCGGGCATCGAACCCACAACCTCTGCGTCGCAGGCGGACCTTCGCCCACCGCACCACAGAGGTCGTCGTTTATGAATTTCAAATATTTTACGCATTCAATAACAACCTGACGAAATATCCCTGACGAATACCCTTGTCAACCATCGCTGTGCTAAGGTACTGATGAAGTAAATAATGCTGGACAATTAGGTAGCTCCTTATTTCAAAGTTTAAAAATAACGTGGTGATTAATTTGGTACTACACAAACTCAAAGGATTAGCAAGCTGAAGTGGCAGTGGGCTGGCCATATATCGAGAAGAACCGACAACCGTTGGGGTAAACGTGTTCTTGAGTGGAGACCGCGGCTCGGCAAACGTAGTGTAGGACGCCCTCCGACCAGGTGGGATGACGATTTGCGAAAGACTGCTGGCAGATGCTGGATGCGGCAAGCTGAAGACGGGCGCTATGGCGCTCATTAGGGGAGGCCTATGTCCAGCAGTGGACTGGTATAGGCTGATGATGATGATGATGATGACACAAACTCGCACTCTATGATCTGCAACAAATTACCTTTAAACAGCGTGACGTGATCGCGTGACGGTGTAATGTAGACTCAGCACGATTTGGAAGACGCATTTACACAGCTTTATGACGTTTTAGAGACTTGCTAGTAGTAAAACTTTTGTAACTATCATGGTTATTAACATAAAAGACATTTATAACGGGATATTTACCATGATTTGATATTTGATTTACCAATATTTCGGCACAGTTTCATGCGCCATGATCACGGAATAACGAAAAACCCTGCAAGTTGGTTTTTATTGGCAGACATACCGATCTATCCTCATTCTCTGTATATTATTAAGAACGTTACCACCCACCGGTTTCATTTTCGAATGCAACACGTTCACGACCACAGAATAATATATTTCACGACACGCAACACTGACGGTATATATCGCGGCCTGGTTGGTAATACTGGTCCATTTCTTTCTAATTTGTTGATTATTTGTAGTATGAAAATCAATTTTCTTTTAACAATTGTAAATCATTTGATTTTTTTTAATTAATAATGTTCAATCAAAGAGTATATTATTGTTCTTTAATATTACTTTCTATACCAACTTTTTCATTTGACTGTACTTTATTCGCCTTGAACAATAGATTTTTTCGACCATTTCGAGAGCGGTCCTATTTTCCGGAAGAAAAATAATAAAATTCAATCAATCCGGCGAATGGGACCGCGGTCCCTTTAAGTAGCGATTCCTTTACCTAGCGGTCCCAATTGACGGAAGCCTCATTATGCGCGCAACCAAAGATGGTACTTGACAGATCACATAGTTACCTGTATAATAGATATTTCATATTTGGCACGCCATTTTGGCGGTATGCGAGGCGAGCGGGGAGGGACGGACCGTTATAATAATCTAGTAACTAGAGTGCGCCTAATGCAAAAATCAAGCAAATTGTGCATTTTTAAACCCTTACATCTATGGTAACGAACTTAAATATTCTAATTAAAAAAAATTTGGCACGCCATTTTGGCGGTATGCGAGGCGAGCGGGGAGGGACGGACCGTTATAATAATCTAGTAACTAGAGTGCGCCTAATGCAAAAATCAAGCAAATTGTGCATTTTTAAACCCTTACATCTATGGTAACGAACTTAAATATTCTAATTAAAAAAATAAGATAGGTAGGGGAAAAACCCATAGAAGTCGAGTAATGGAATAGAATTTTGAAAAATAAAATGGTTTCTTTACAAAAATGTATACAAAAATCGCTTTAAAAAAACTGTTTTAATTGAAATGCTCTAAAGTATCAGCGACAACACCATATTATTTTTTACGAATTACATAGCCAGACTACTGTTTTATTTAAGTAATCGTTTAGTTTTTCTATTTAATGCTTTAAATTTTGCATCATTAATAGAAAAGAAGCAAAAACTTGATTTTTGCACTGACATTACTTTACTCTGTCCCGCTCATATGAACGCGAAATCCTATGCATATCCTTTTCGCAATTTCTTTAGGTTCGATTCAAGGAAAAGTATTCCTTCAACTTAAGCCTATTATTATTTTCTGACATATACCTAAGCCAGTGCATGAAGGTACAAACGTCATGGGACAAAACATGTGGAACTAAATTACTTAATTACAGGTACAGGTCATGTCTTTGTACTTATCGATTCCTATGACATGGAAAAGTCATAGAAAGGAAAGAAACCCATTCAGTAGAATTATTCGACGACCTCTGTGGCGCGGTGGGCGAAGGTCTGCCTGCGACGCAAGAGGTTGCAGGTTCGATTCGCGCCTCGGAACAGATGTGTACACGATCTGCAGACATTTGTTCAGGGTGTTCTGGTCGTTTTCTATTTATGTATAATAAAAAATATCTATCTATGTATTAAAAAGACGACCTCTGTGGCGCGGTGGGCGAAGGTTTGCCTCTGACGCAGGAGGTTGTGGGTTCGATTCCCGCCTCGGGACAAATGTTTGAACGATATGTCGGCATTTGTTGAGGGTGTTATGGTCGTTTTCTATGTATAATAAAAAAACATCTATCTATGTATTGTATTATATTAGGTATCAGTTATCTAGTAGGTACTCATAACACAAGCTCTGCTTAGCTTGGGGCTAGATAATGCGTGGATTGTCCAGCATTATCTATTTGTGTGTATTTAATTATTATTAATTCAGCCACTAGCGATGATACCGGTTTCAGCATCATCATCCAGTGGCCCATGATACTGGAGTGGAGGTCCTGCGCCACGGCTACCAGCAGGCTGTTTTTAATCTTATTCTATTCATCGACGACCTCAGTGGCGCAGCGGGCAAGTGTCTGCCTGCGACGCAAGAGGTTGCGGGTTCGATCCCCGCCTCGGAACAAATTTGTGTACGATCTGCAGAAATTTGTTCCGTTGGTCTGGGTGTTTTCTATGTATAATAAAAAATATCTATCTATGTAATGTATAATATTACGTATATCAGTTATCTAGTACCCATAACACAAGCTCTGCTTACCTTGGGGCTAGATAATGCTGTATGAATTGTCCAGCATTATTTATTTTATTTTATTTATTTTTTTATCATCATCATCATCAGCCTACATCACTCCACTGCATACATAGGCTAGGACATAGGCTTCCTATAATGAGCGCCATAGCGCCCTGTCTTCAGCTTGCCGCATCCAGCATCTTATTCTATTATTTGAATGTAACTTTCTTTACTAATAAAGATATATTGATTACTCGTCAAATACCCGACAACCGCTGGGGTAAACGTGTTCTTGAGTGGAGACCGCGACTCGGAAAACGTAGTGTGGGACGCCCTCCTACCAGGTGGGACGACGATTTGCGAAAGACTGCTGGCAGATGCTGGATGCGGCAAGCTGAAGACAGGGCGCTATGGCGCTCATTAGGGGAGGCCTATGTCCAGCAGTGGACTGGTGACGATGATGATGATGATGATGATTACTCGTCAAATAATTTAGGTATTCTTAAGGTCATTGGCTGAAATCCTATTTTATTTTATTTTATTACAAAATCGTAAGTAATCCATCGAAACATTGATATTCTAAAAGCGTATCGACCGCCCAAAGTTTCTCAGTATAAAATAATTTCCAATAAGAATTTATGCGAATCGCTGAATTGCCATCCCCAATATCGCCCCAACCCCCAACTTAAGAACATAAATCATATCTCCAACACTATTCATCATTTCATACATGAGCTATTGAAGTAGCTCGGTTTGGACCGAATCCAAATTAAAAAAGTTTATCTTGAATATTGTAGATGAAGTTAATTTTGTAATTTAACGAGGGGCTTGAGCTCTCGTAAAACAAATTTGAATACGATGTCTAGGCGGCCTAATTAGGGTTATCAGATCAAAGCCCTGAGTCTGGTTGACGATGTTATCGATGCGTGGTCATCATCATCATCATCAGCCTATAATAGGCTGATTTCACAAGAAAATATAACTGAGATAGGTATATCAGACCTAAAGAATCCATTTGATAAACACTCGTTTATTAAAATTTATAACATGCTAACTTACCTGTTCCATAACTCCCAAATTTCAGTCAAAATCTATCACAACAATATTATATACCCAGCACCAGTCTCTTCGGAGGCGTGGGTTCGTTTTTGTTTCAAGGATTCGAAAGCAAGTTGCTGTTCGTTTTGCCATAAGAAAGGAACATCCTTCTTGAGAAGAGATGTGAGAGGTTTTGCTAGCTTAGCAAAATCAGAAATAAATCTCCTATAATAGGATACTAAGCCCAGGAATGATTTTATATCCTTTGGGGATTGAGGAATAGGAAATTCTGTAACCGCCTTAATTTTTTCAGGATTAGTTTTGACACCATTTTCATTTATGATATGTCCTAGATAGGCAACTTCTTTCCTGAGAAATTCACATTTTTCAGGCTGTAATTTTAGGTTATAATTACGGAGTCTGTCGAAAACAGATTTGAGGTTTGCAATGTGCGAATTTAGGTCATAGGAGTATATTACTATGTCGTCTAGGTATACAAAGCACCTAGTACCTTGTGGTCATCATCATCATCATCAGCCTATAATAGGCTGATCATGATGATGATGACCACGCATCGATAACATCGTCAACCAGACTCAGGGCTTTGATCTGATAACCCTAATTAGGCCGCCTAGACATCGTATTCAAATTTGTTTTACGAGAGCTCAAGCCCCTCGTTAAATCTTTATCCAGCTGTGGACTAATATTATTAGTCCACAGCTGGATAAAGGCCTCCCCTAATGAGCGCCATAGCGCCCTGTCTTCAGCTTGCAGCTAGCATCTGCAAGCAGTCTTTCGCAAATCGTCATCTCACCTGGTCGGAGGGCGCCCTACACTACGTTTGCCGAGTCGCGTTTAACGACTTCTTCAGGGTAAAGAAGTCCCTTGCGTTGGTGTTCTTCCAAGACAAATAAGGTTCGTAGGTTTTGCGTAGTTCACTGTCCATACGATAGATAAATATGAAATAGAAATAATACTGGACAGTGACAATTCATGTTGTGGAGAAGTTATCATCATTAACTATTGAATGAAAGGATATTTAGTCATAAATATAGGGGTAATTTTGTTTAAAAATCAACAAGAGAAAATTAAATGTTAGGCTAGGTTTATACTAACAGCGGGATTGTTTATTTATTAAGGCCCATACATTACCCAAACTCATTTTAAAAACTTCAAACATGGTTTGATGAAATCTATAAAAGTTTTCAAACTATAAAAACTATCATCAATTTCATAAATCACAATTTTCATTATTTTCTACTTAATTTCAGGTGAGCATAGACTGTCAGACCGAAGTTTTGTCTGATACATATGGATCTTATATCAGAAATTTCTTTTTGTTTGCCTATTATTGTGATAATAGGCTATTTGACTAGATTGAAATTAAGTTGAAAATTGTTTTCATCCTAGTAAGTGACAACGGGTCCCGATGGAAAGCGAAAAAAAGACAGACCACAAGAAAGATGGCAAGATGAGATTATAGAAATAGCGGGAAAAACATGGACAAAGAAAGCGGAAGATAGAAAAGGATGGTTAAAGTTGGAGGAGGCTTATACCCGCAAAGGAAGGGGTCTTTAGCAAAAACTAACATTTATATACCTTTTATTTTTACAATTGTAAATAATCTGTTAAAGAATAATAAAGGTTTTTTCATTTTTTTATTTTATTTAAGTGACAACGTGATCTTTATTTAAAAAATATGCCCATTTTAGGTAAAACACGATATTACAGTGTTTTTATATTATTACGTGACCGAAAACGCGATGCGTTTGGATGCATCGCTGGTGACGTCACACCAAAATCAGTTTACAGTGCGTGTTGTTGTTCTTGTAGGAGATGACGTCACACCTCTCACACACACACAGTGTGTGAGAGGTGTGACGTCATCAAGTCATGTCACCGGAGCCATTACCGAGATTTTCATTTCGGCGAGCCATTATTTTATTCAAATTTTAAAATAGTTTATATATATAATACCACTGACTTTGAAGAAATATTAATTACATTTTAAATTATTTTTTCGAACAATACATTAGAATTATTTTCCAGTAGTAGTCAAGTATAGCCTATTATTAAACACAGCTTACTTCGTCATTCTCCCGCGATGTACTTGTACGATGAATTTTTGAACTTACTTCGTCATTTTCCCGCGATGTACTTGTACGATGAATTTTTGAACTTACTTCGTCATTCTCCCGCGATGTGCTTGTACGATGAATTTTTGAAATTTCCTTTGTTAAACGGAATAATAAGATAAAGTAGGTGGCGGCGCTAGTTTAGGTCCTTAATATTCATCAGAAGTTTACACTTCCCACTGAACAATAATTCGTATTTAATCGGTCTCTAGATTTCAACTTCTGTCACGAACGAAAACTTGCTCAAATTATGTTTAATGACTGGTTTTGGGACAACTGGAATAATAAGAAGAAATGGAGCTAGGATTTACAAACAAAAGTTAAGGTTAAATGTTAAGAGGACGATGACGATTTGTGAAAGACTGCTGGCAGATGCTGGATGCGGCAAGCTGAAGACAGGGTGCTATGGCGCTCATTAGGGAGGCCTGTGTCCAGTCGTGGACTAATATAGGCTTATGATGATAATGATGAACCTTCGAATCAAAACATTAACTTATTTCAACAGACCGCAGGATTCCTGAAATCTCGACCAAATTAAGTGCAAAACGTATAGTTCTGCACTTAATTATTCTTACTTTCATGTTTTCTTTAAAGATTTTTTCTTTACTGTGCTTTTACATTCAAGAAACCAAAGAAAATTATATTGAATTTTATGCGATTCGACTTTTATACATATATTATACATAGATATTATTTTATATAGGCCTCATTAAGAGGTTAGTCTCTTAATTTCAATTTAATGTTATTCGGTACATGCAAAGGGAGCAGAGGGATTTAAAACGAAAGCTACGTAGATCATGAAACATTTACACGATCAGTTTTCCGAAGCAGTGATAAAATTTATTAAGGCCCCACACACTATCGACACGCCGCCATGCCTGAAACTTCATGCGTGCTGAGTTTAAGAGTGCGCTTAATGCTAAAAATCAAGCAAAATGTATTCAAATTTAAATACTTCCATTTATGGTAACAAAAAAAATTTTCCGAATAAAAAATTCGGATCGGATTTAGGTAGGAAAAACCTGTAGAAGCTGAGAACTCGAATAGAATTTTAAAAATTAAACTGATTTATCTAATAATAAAAAATCGCATAAAAATCTGTTTTATTTGAAATTCTCTAAATTATCAGCGACAACACCAATTATTTTTTACGAATCTTAAGACAAATACTTTATTAGAGTTATTGTTTATTATTTTCTATTTCCATTCTGATATGTATTTTGAGTCTATTCAAAGAAATGAAAAAACCACTAGTAAGTATATTATGTATATCACTCATACAATATAAGTATACTTATACACAATAATACCTAATAGGTACTTATTTCGCCTATCTCAGTTTAAATAATTATAATATGATTTAAATACTATCAATATTTACATAAAGCTAAGCACAGTATTTTCATAAATACTTGCTGTTGTCGCTGCGAAAGCGGATGACATCTGGCCAAGCATTAACATGTAAAAAGGGAGCTCAGTTGCTTCAGGAAGCTTGTTATAGAAGCGTAAGCAAATGCAAATAAATAATTTCCCGTACCTTCCGTAATCTATATAATCAACACGCATCCCGTCCGAGTCAATTCAACCCGCAATTCGTTTCGTCGGGTCGCGTTGCGTCTCAATAGTGTGTTGCCGGCTTTATTTTTATCACATTAAATTAGTATGAATGCGATAATTTGGACTGATAGATCTTGCAATAACTACTGATCGGATCAGGCTGATAGTTTAGAGAGACAGACAGAGATAAAGAAACATCTACTGAACAACTAATTACAAATCGATTATCTAGCTTGGGGCTAGATAGTGCTGTGCGCAATGTCCGACTACGATTTACCGATAGACCACACACTAGACCGAGCCTGTGTCGTATCGTGAGGTCCAAGCTTAAGATTCTTCCGACATAAAAAGTAAGATTGTAAGGTAAGGTTAGTAAGTAAAGTGTAATGTTTACTCCTGGCCCTTTCTGAAAAGAGAGTGGTTCCACCTTTAGAATAGCATTACTGCAATCTATACTAATATTTTAAAAAGAAAAAATTTAGCTTTTTGGTTTTATAGTGCGTTACTGGGTAAATTTTATACAAAAATATTGAAGTCCCTAAAATTTTCGATTTCGGCAGGATTGGAACCTGCGCCCCACCCTCAGTACGGGCTGTGGTACGGGTGTGCTCTCCTGAAATCGAAATTTTTTGGGACATTATTAAATTTTCGAGGAAAGATTTGTTTGTTTGAACTGAATAGGCCCCTAAACTACTGGACCGATTTGTAAATTCTTTCACAATAAGAATCCTATATTATCCATGATGAACATAGGCTATTGAATATATATATATATATTGTGCGAAGCCGGGGCGGACCACTAGTTACAAATATTATAAATGGGAAGTTGTCGAGTTTGGATGTACCTATGTTAATTCTTTACGCTAAACAACTGAATGGATCGGGATGAATTTAGATAGATTTAGCTCTAAGCTTGGAATTAAACATAGGCTTTTTTATCCCATACATCAGTTCGCGTGAGACAGATGTAACCTTTTCGCGTTTCCATACAAATTAAGAGTGCAAAGCTGCGGGCAGAGTTTCTGCATTTTTGCATATTTCCTGGTAGGTCTACAAGTGGAATAATTATAAGAGTAGTTTAAGGCCCTCCGCACATGGAGCTACTCAAAAAGAACTAGTTACAAACTCAAATTACTAAGGAGTTACTTGAGCGTCACCGCCCATACATTCTCGCACAGGTTCGCACACGACGCTACTAGTCAAAAACCGGTTAGTAACGCGTTAGCAACTGATCACGCGTGACGCGTCGTGCCGGTCGCCGCGCTACTAGTTACAGACATTTCTGTTTTTTTTTGTGAAAAATGTGAGCAGAAATAACAGAAGTGATCAGTCACTTCTGTTAACCATGCAACTTGAGTAGCGTCGTGTGCGAGGTACAGTTTCTAACTAGTTTGTAATTACAATTACTGATTAGTTCCGTCATTTTTGAGTAGCTCCATGTGACGGCCTTATTCATAAAACGCTTGCAGAAGTTATAATAAAATGCAAAAGTTTATTCGTTTGCATGTTAGTTTGTGTTAATACGGATAAACAAACTATTCAGTAGCTAGCAACTCCAAGTTTGAAAAATATTGGTCGAGTGCAGTTTTGGATTAAGGCTTCGGCGACAGCTGCTCGCAACTTCAATTCGTAAATTATAATGTTCCGTAATACCAAAAATAATGATTGAATGACTTTTTGTATTTTCCACTTTGTGTTGTTGTAAGCTATGATGCTTATCAATATTGATATGGGTCAGTAGAGCTAAAAGACCTCTAGATTGTTTGCAACAGTCATCAATTAACTCAAGTATTTCAATTTAAAATACAAGTTCCTCATTTGTTTCTATTTTTTGAAATTACACATACCTAATTGGCTATTTTTGACGACCTCTGTGGCACATTAGACGAAGGTCCGCCTGCGACGTAGGAGGTTGTGGGTTCGATTCCTGCCTTGGGACAAATATTTGTACGTTCTGCAGGTATTTGTTCCAAGTGCTCTGGTCAGTTTTCTATGTATAATAAAAAATATCTATGTATGTACTGTATTGTATCAAGTATCAGTTATCTAGTACCCATAACAAAAGCTCTGCTTAGCTTGGGGCTAGATAATGTTGTGTGAATTGTCCAGCATTTTTTCTTAGTCACTAAATGCATTATTTACCTAATACCTACATAGTTAAGACGATTTTGTATCACTTGGATCTAGAGTTCACTAAAGTCAATGACCCCTTCATCACAGTAGGTACTTTATTTGTAGCTAAAGGCCAAACCCTGACAGAATAGGTATTCAATCATGCTTTGGCCTTTAGCTATAAATCAAGTAGGTACCTTTCTACAATAAATTTTTAAAGAGTAATTTCGTAGATCGTAAAATAAAATCTGAATCCAATAAAACCCCAAATTCTTTGCACCATCAATAAAATAGGCAGTGAAAGTGTTAAATCTAACTCAAGTCACACTGTTAAATAATGAAGTCCTCTCTATTAATTTCTTATGCATTACAATGCAAAAGAAATTAATAAACTCTACTTCAGCTTGATAGAGTTTGAAGCTACCATACAATCTGACGTATTTATTTATTTATATTTATTTGAGAGCCAGACAGTACATAGAAATATAAAGAGATACAATAATATTTTTCATAAACCAGTTAAGTCTCCACTAAAAATATTTATACATATCAAAACTAGTGAACAGACTACACAAACATATAATGTGGGAACTATCATAAAGGAATGAATTTAAGCAAAATGATTAAATGGAATATCAAAAATTAACAACGTTGAAACACTTTTCAAATAAAAGAGGATAAGACTTCATGCGAAAGGAAAAAAAAATTAATACTAAGTGAGTTCAATGCTGGCGGCAGCAATGCCTACAATATTTTTGCGAAACAAGATGGCGTTTGAGTTGAAAATATATGAAGTTGTGACATGCTAAAGAGGGTCCAATACACACCATTTAGTGAAAAAGATAGACATAGGATTTTGCGTCGATAGAAGTAAAACAGAGCATACGTTTTCGGAACGGCGGCGTTAGCGCAAAAATCAATTTTTTGTCTATAAGTGTACAAGAAACGACCTCGTGTAGCGGTGAGCGAAGGTCTGCCTGCGACGCACGAGTTCGATTCCCGCCTCGGGACAAATGTGTGTACGACCTGCAGACATTTTTTCAGGGTGTTCTGGTCATTTTCTATGTATACATATAAATATCTGTTTATTTATTGTATTATATTATGTTTATCAGTTATCTAGTACCCAATACCAAAGTACTTACACGAGCTCTGCTAGGCTTGGGGCTAGATAATTCTGTGTGAATTGTCCAGTATTATTTATTATTATTATCAATAAAGTGGTTAAATCAAATTATTAGTAACGGAGCATTTCGCATCGGATTCGCACGGGTATATTCTATAGCCTTGTTCATCAGGGAAAATATAGGATTCATACATTCTAATGGGGATTCTAATGGAGTAAAAATTTTCATATCGGTCCAGTAGTTTTGGAGCCAATTCAATTCAAACAAAAATGTTAGTTAGTTAGTTTGGATTTAGCAGAATTTACTGCCCTCTTAACTATTTTAGAGAACATCGGTGTAACAGTCAGCCATCTTTTCACAAGTCGATAAAAGCCAAGTAGCAACATTAACGTAGCGTTTTTATGTCGACATAAAACCTGGGGTTGGACAAATTGAGATCCCGTAGCTCTTATAATTAAAGATAACCGATTGGGTAGGTTCTGGAGCAATTGGGTGAAATTGGTCACTAAATGCCTTTTGACAATGATACATCAGTTCATTTTGGATGTGACCACTACTACAGGCGTGTATTGTGTAGCGGTATTTTTATGCCACCTCTGCTTTAAGTAATACTTCTGATGATGATGAACGCTCCTGTTCAAGCCAAAGCGATAGACAACTGAAACGGATAATCGAAACCGGATCAGCTGAAGGAGATTTGCCTTCAGCTGTAGCTGAAATGCGAATGCTTTTCGCCAATCTACAATCGAAGACTGAATCCCAGTTCAATACGCTACAGGCATCCATGGGAACGGTGAAAACTGAATTAGCTGAAATTTCAAGCTCCTTGTATTTTTTAACACAAAAATACGAAGAATTTCAGAGCAAACTCACAAGCCTGGAGAAAGAAAAACAAGAAGATCGTCAATATATACAAACTCTAGAAAATAGAGTAGAAATGTTGGAGCGTAAATCAAGACAGTCTTGCATAGAGATCCGAAACGTTGATCAGGTTAGTCGGTCAGAAACAAAAGAACAGCTTTGTGACTTAATCACTAAACTAGGGAGCTCATTGAGCTTGACTATAAACCATCACGACATAAAGGATATTTACAGAGTCAACACAAAGAAGGAGACACATAGGCCTATTGTTATTGAATTTGCAACCGTCATAAAGAAGGAGGCAGTAATAAATTCAATCAGAATGTTGAATAAGGGCAAAAAGAAAGAAGATAAGCTCAATTCTCGCCACTTCCAGCTGGATGGCCCACCGAGGCCAGTTTTCTTGTCAGAATCTTTATCACAAAAAGCGAGGAAGCTACTCTATCTGGCCCGTGACTTCGCAAAAACAAATGATTATCGATTCTGTTGGAGTAATAATGGGATTATTTGCCT
This sequence comes from Eupithecia vulgata, assembly GCA_946478455.1. NCBI lineage: Eukaryota > Metazoa > Arthropoda > Insecta > Lepidoptera > Geometridae > Eupithecia > Eupithecia vulgata. Next base: position 3,858,377 of record OX297881.1, read on the forward strand.
CAGAAAGGCAGAAAATACACCCGTTATTCGTGTACTGGATGAGGAGGTCCTGGAACAGCTGCTGAAAAATAAGTGACTATGTAACATCAATCTAAAACTAAGTTTATTTATTTATTTACTCTATTTTCTTCTTTCAGTCTGTTCACTTTATTACTGTAGTGAGATTATATTACCTATGATAAGTTGCTCTAGTTTAAGCCGGGTAAACATAAAGAAAAAAAAATTCAATACTGGGAAACTGTGCTCTAATATTCTGAATAATTCCTACACAACAAATTTAAAGAAACACACACATATATACAGGTTTGTATTTCGTAGAAATACTTTGGTTCTTGTCGGACTATTAAATTTACTATGAAAAGCTCATTAAAAAATAATTTAAGACTAGGTTTTATAAATGCGAGATCTCTAAACACTGGGAGGGATGAGTTAGAAACAGCTATTGAAACATACAAACCGGATATTCTAGCATTAAACGAAACTTGGATTAAAGAAGGAGAAGAAATGGTAGCTCCCTCCATTTCAGGTTATATTTTGAAACATAGAGCCCGTAAAAACAAGAGAGGAGGGGGGGTAGGATTTTATATCAGACAAAATATACCAGCTCGAGTACGTGTTCACCCCGAGTCACAGTTAGAGCAACTATGGCTAGAAGTGACGTTGCCTGGATCGCGTATGGCAATAGGTACAGCTTATAGGCCTGAAGCTGTCAGCGTCACCACGGCCTTAGAGGCTCTCAGTGAGTCATTTAACGTTTTTGCTAGATGCGATTACTTGTGTTTACTGACAGACCTTAATATTGACGTGTTGACACCGACAACGTCAAAATCGAGAGATCTTGTGAGTTTTCTTTACCAACGTAATCTTTTACAATTAAATAAGGAACCCACGAGGGTAACTGATGAAAGTAGTACTTTAATTGACTTGGTTATAACTGATATACCACAGCAGCGATGTAAAAAGATTCAAACTATCCACAACAAAGACCTTAGTGACCACGCTTTACTTTTAATTGAGTTTAACATTAAAGTAGTTAAACCCAAACCACAAGTTCATACTAAGCGATTTATAGGCAGTATTGATATACAGGCATTTAATGACGACCTTAAATCGACGGATTGGAACTCTATAACTAGACTAGATAATGTTCAGTTAATGGTAAATGAGTTTAACCGTCGCATTCTTGAAATCTTTGACAAACACGCTCCTCTTAAACAAATTAAAGTTAAAGAAAGCTCTAAGCCATGGATAACAAGCATAATTAGATTCATGATGAGACTAAGAGATAAAGCATTTACAAAAGCTCATGTTAAAAAAACAGAATCAGCAACTTCATACTACAAAAGTTTAAGAAATCTTGTAAATGGGGCAATCGAAAGAGAAAAGGCAGCATTTTATAATTATTACATAAATAATAACATTAAAAATCCGATGAAGCTTTGGAAATATTTCAAACAATCTAAGATAATGCCGAAACAAAGTAATGTTAAGTTACCAGACCATCTCAACAATCCTAACACTATTAATAGCCATTTTCTGAATGTCCCTGGAGATGGCAATATTGATAATGATACTCTAGTATTTTATAACTCCAATAAACAAACTACCAACGTTTTTTCTCTAGAACAAACGAACATGGAAACCATATTAAAATTAATTAAGAACATTAAAACTAACGCAACTAGTCATGATTTAATTAATGCAGAATTAATCAGATTAACCTTACCGGAAACGGCAATGGCAATAACAGAGATGATTAACAAATCAATATCATCTAATACATATCCGAGAACATGGAAACGAGCCCTTGTAAAGCCAATCCCTAAATCAAACTCAGTGGAAGAGCTTAAAGATTTAAGACCTATAAGTATTTTACCCACCCTTTCCAAAATATTGGAAAGAGTGGTATTTAACCAAATAGATAAATATATAACTCAAGGAAATATAATTCCATCATATCAGTCAGGCTTTAGACGCAACCATAGTACTGAAACTGCGCTATTAAAGGTGATTGACGACTCCATAACTGCCTCAGATTTGGGATCATGTACGGTGTTGGTATTACTCGACTTTTCCAGGGCTTTTGACTGTTTGAATCCGGAATTACTTTTGGCTAAACTGTCTTACTATGGGTTCTCTGAGTCAGCCTGTAGTTGGTTTAGAACATATCTCATAGAGCGAGAGCAGATTGTAGAGATTGACAATCAGATCAGTGGAAAGATATTTTCTGAAGTTGGGAAATTGAAAAGAGGGGTCCCACAGGGGTCGATTCTTAGTCCACTCTTATTCTCCATTTTTACTGCTGATATGCCCGCTAATGTTAAAACTTGTAGCTATCACTTGTACGCCGATGACACTCAATTATACCACTCTTTTAAAGGGGAAAATACATTAGAAGCAATGCATCTCATTAACAATGATCTAAACACTATATACGAATGGGCAAAGAAGAACTCACTTGTTTTAAATCCATCCAAATCAAAATTTCTAATTTTAGGCACGAAAAGACAGGTTGAGAAAGCTATGAGTTTTAACCCAAAACTTGTAGTAGATGGCGTTGATATTCCTTTAGTTAAAGAAGCACGTAATTTAGGACTCATAGTTGACAGTGAAATTAGATTTGTATCTCATATAAATGAAAAAATAAGATCTGCTTTCTATAAATTAAAGGTACTCTACGGAATCCGAAAGTACCTGTCTAAAGATGTTAGATTGTCTCTATGTGATAGCTTGGTTCTGTCACCTTTCAATTACTGCTGTACAGTGTATGGTCCAAGGCTATGGTCTAAAACTGAAACTGCTATTCAAAGAGTTCAAAACGCCTGTATGAGGTTTTGTTTCGATTTCCCGAGAAGAGATCATGTAACACCGTTTCTTGTAAAAAATAACATTCTCAACATGAAACTTAGAAGAGAGCTTCACATCGCGTGTACCACTCACCGAATTATTTGGAACAAGAAACCTGAGTATTTGTTTGTAAAGCTTGTTTGGGTGAAGGATATACAATCTGCTAACACTCGATCTAGAGCACTTAATAAGCTTGTTGTATATAAGCACAAAACTGTAGGTTTTAAAGGAAGTTTCAAATATAGTGCATCGAAAATTTGGAATAATTTACCACCACCGCTTCGCCAAAAAATATGTACGGATACTTTCAAATCTAAGTACAAGAAATTACTTATTCAAAGACAAATCAATACATTTGAAACTTTCTTTAAAATTAAAGCACCTCCTAAAATTAAAGCACCTCCTAAAAAAGGAATTGCAGAGTTAGCCGGTACCATAAAACAAACAAAACTCAATGTATTATGTTAAAGCCTTAATAATTGTATTACCATATAGTTATATTATATCTAAATTCATACACATTATCATTAGTTACTACATAATAATACCTTATTGCATTATTCTAGTTCATTGTGTACTTACCTATCTAAGCAAACCAAACCAGTACTTACACGCACACATTTACTTACACACTCTTAAACATGTGTGTTCTCAGGTTGCCCAGACTCTTAAGAGACTGGTGCCTCAGGAGAGCACACACAGACACACACTGACACACTTACACATCTACGCACACCCAAAGACAAACAAATATAATATAAACACAACCACCCAAGTGCTTTAGCTGGACGCACCATTCTTGATAATTATAATAGAGCAAGCAAAAAAAAAATAACCCGCAAAAAAAAATTTTACTTAATAATCTTTGCCGACGATCACCAGTCGCGCGTAGGGGTAAACTGAAAACCAGCGCCGTACATGCTTGATAAGCTTGTCGGCATTATGCTGAGCTTACCCCTATTGCCTGAAAAAAGCTATACTAGTTAGTAATGTAGTTTAGATACTTACTATAATTACTAAGTTCTTTATTTTATTTTAATGTATACCTATGCACGCAGGTTAATGTATTTAGTTTTATGTATTAAATTAAGCTTTTATATTATTCAGGCAATAAATGATTTTTATTATTATTATTATTATTATGGTAAACTAGCTTCTGAATTGGACTTGGCACGCTTTGTTTTTTTTATTAAGATTTTATTACTGTTAAAGTAGGTGGTAAGGTGTACATTGGTCTTCAGTCAATCTCTGGTATCTTTAGTCTGCCTTGATCAGGCTTCCAGCATTAGGTATTATACTAACATGCTAATAAAATCAAGGTAACATTTTACAACCCAAAAATACATGTAAAATGTTCTATTAATCAGGTCAACAGCATAATAATTTATAAATTACAGTTTCAGTAATGTTTAATGATGAATGTCAATAATAATGGAATTAAGTATAAATAAATAAATAAATAATGCTGGACAATTCACACAGCATTATCTAGCCCCAAGTTAAGCAGAGCTTGTGTTATGGGTACTAGATAACTGATATACATAATATAATACATTACATAAATAGATATTTTTTTATTATACATAGAAAACGATCAGAACACCCGGAACAAATACCTGCAGATCGTACACACATTTGTCCCGAGGCGGGAATCGAACCCGCAACCTTCTGCGTCGCAGGCAGACCTTCGCCCACCGCGCCACATCGGTCGTAGTATACCTAATATCAAAAGTAAATTAAGAAATATTATTATTATTATAGTTTATCATTTAAGAATATACTTTTTCCTCCAATAGTTTGTTCAACTTGTTTTTAAATACGATCTTTTGAATTACCTTCAGGCGTTTTGACAATGGGATTTTGTTTTAGATACTAGGTGCCATGCCAAACACACTCTTCCTAAATAAGGCGGTTTTACATGAGGGGTGACGTAGGGTTCCTTCACATCGAGTGCCTACTAGAAATAGGTCAAACCGATCTAGATTAGCTCGTCTCGGATTGTTGGGATTAAATGTAGCCTATTTGCTATTTCAGGTCTTTATTTGAGCAAAGTTTTGGACACACTTTTGGCGTTGTCTAAGGCCAAACATCTCCACAAAAACAACCCAAAGGCAACTTTTGACTATCGTGAGGCTATCGGGTATAACCTTTTTAATATTACTTAAATGATCACCGTGGGGTGGTCACGCTCAAAAAGTTATAGAACCTATTTTTTGTTAGAGTTCCGTACCTCAAAGGGAGAAAGGAACCCTTAAAGGATCATTTCGTCACAGTATACTGTGATTTCGTTGTCCGTCTGCCTGATTATCTGTCAAAACTCTTGTTCTCGAAATGAAATTAATAACTGCAATGCCTTGGAGCTGTGAAAAAATGAAACGTCTAAATAACCGCAATCAAAGGTTTAAAAATATCTTCAAGGTCTGACTTACACTTTGCTGGTTTGGTAAATGGTTTTAATTATTGAGTTTTAAAAGTAATTATCTTTTTTTGTTGTTGTATAGTAATTGTCAAGGATCGATTATTGATTTTTCATTCTTAGTTTATAGAAAAATGAGTTAGCTTACCTGATGTTTTTTTAAATGAGTTTAACTCTAAAGTTCTCTACTTGTATGTGGCAGTGGCAAGTCTAATAAACGATAGGTACCGCGGCGATACGCCCGTCCATCGAGACGATGCCTATATTCAGTGCCGCACTGCAGAGCCATTTGTTCAGAATAATTCATTTGCTAATGTTTTGTTAATAAACTGCACAAGTAAACCACATGAAAATAAATAGAAACTATTGTGAAAACGAGAGAGTAAAATTTGTTACAGTGGGTTTAAAAATGAGGGAAAAGTAAATGATATTTTAATCGAAAGTTAAAACCCGCCCTCGCTCATGACTTCGCTCGAGCTTAGAAACAAGTATCTACCTACCTGTTTTATGCCTAATTTTTTCTAAGTTTGTATCGGTGCCTCATGGACGGATCTTATGGTCTCGGCTCCATAAGTGAAGCCAACACTTCAATGCTTAGGTAACTATAGCTATGGGCAACTATAGCTAGATAGCTATAGATACCTATTGGTAACTTAAGAGCATTCCAAATGCTGAAGTAGGCATTCGGGCCCAGGGTAAGTGCGTGAGGTCGGTACCTCAGATGTATGCTCGTCAGGTTTTCATCACAGCAGCGTCTGGTTGAAACTACGCGAGATGCGAGAGCCGGTGAGTATCTCGTGCAGGGTATCAGTATTCTCACACGCAGCCAAAGTCTAAGAAACGCCTCCGATTAGTATTGATTTGGATACGTTAGGAACTTTCGATTGTTTGCAACAGTCTGCAGTTAGCTCAACTGATTTATTTGCTTATGTTACAAAGAAAATTACAATCAAATAATAGAAACAAATTTGAACTAATATTTACAATTGAGCTAGATGCAGACTGTAGCAAAATAACTACAGGCAGCTCAACTAATCCATAATCAATACCAGTCAGCTGACGCTAGCAGTGTTGATCGCTGTATAGTAATGCTGATGCGCTGTGCCAGATACTCACCAGCTCTTGAGTCGCGTGTCGGTTCAACCAGACGACGCTTAGAGAATTTTTTGAAAATCCTAAGAGCCTCGTTACCCTACGAACCTAGGGTCTCGAACCCAAGGGGCAAAAGCGTAGGCTCTGTCGAGACCTGCATATTTGCGCCTCTTGAGATCTTCGGTCATATCATTGATGAGGCGCGCAACCCCTTGCACCTAACCGAAGACAAGTTGCAACAAAGTTACGGGATCCAATAAAGTGCGAGTGTTATATATGAAGGAAGTGCTTGCAACCAATGTCCTAACTCTCATTTAGAAACGGCTACGCGTAACAAATAATGAGGTGTCAACTCATACAGAGGCCCGTCCCATTGCTGTTGGGACAAAAGAGATTTCGGAGAGCAGCTACGTTATGTTACATGTTTAATTTTCTTTGTTTAAATTTCACATCTCCCTACATTAATGTTCGAAGAAGATAGATGAATAGACAATAGGTACCTAAGTATGTGTCCCATAAAATTTTGGTAAATAATTCTAACATCAGTTATTTCGAGTCTTCTTTTACAAAAACATTAGGCAGATCCTACGAACCAAAATTTTATCCAAATTAGATACCATTTATTTTATTTACTTCAAAGCAAATTGGAATCACCTAAAGCTTTAGATCCTTCAATGAAACTCAATTTGTTTAAAAAACAACGACCTTATTTATGTACTTGATAACTGTTCAGAATAAAAAAATAAGCTGAAAGGGTTCCTAAGCTTCTAGAGTTTGGAAGATTTAATGGGTTTGAGTTTGTCAAAAGTTAAGCTCGAACCACACGTTGGAGGGTTAGACGCAAATATGATTAGTAATTATCGCCGTCGTCAAGGGTTAACCGACTTGCCTCCGAATACTATGATATCAGATAAGAGCAGTTGAGTCGAGTTTAGGACTGATCTAGTATACCTGTGAAAAAAACTTGGTCTGATGCGGTAAGAGGCCCGACGGCATGACTCTAGTCCCATGGGAGTTGGGGAGGCCTATTGTGTGGGACGCTACATGCGTCGACACACACGCGCCTTCTCATCTTCCTTTTACTTCCGCGCTGGGCTGGTGCAGCGGCAGATTTGGCCGAAAATCTGAAGAGGTGCTAATATGCAGATCTTTACAGAGCCTACGTATTTGCTAACCCTGGAGTGGAGACCCTAGGTCCGTGGGGTACCGAGGCTCTCCGGGTTTTAAAAAAAATATCTCTTCTGGTCAAAGTGACGCATAACCCGAGAGCTGGTGAGTATCTGGCACAGCGCATCCGCATCGCCATATAGCTGGGCAATGCAGCCAGCATCATGGACACGATTTCGACTGGTATTGATATGGATCAGTTGAGCTACCTGTGCATTGTTTGCAACAGTCTGCAGTTAGCTCAATTGTAAATCATCATCAGCCTACATTAGTCCACTGCTTAGACCATAGACATAGAATTTTTTCACTACGTGCGTATACATAGGCCTCCCCTAATAACCGCCATAGCGCCCTGTCTTCAGCTTGCCGCATACAGCATCTGCCAGCAGTCTTTCTCAAATCGTCATCCCACCTGGTCAGAGGGCGTCCTACACTACGTTTGCCGAGTCGCGGTCTCCACTCAAAAACATGTTTACAGCAGCGGTTGTCGGTATATTGTAAATAATTGTTTAATTTAATTATAATAATCTTTTCCGTCAATACACTGTGAAAAATGCGACATAACTCGTGCTCTAATAGGGATAACTACTGAGTGTTTGTTAAGGTATATTTACTGAATCTTAAAAGCTGAATTAAATTCAGCTGAGACACAATCTAATAAAGCTTAGTCTGTTTGTTTTCTGGATCTATTTAATTTATTGGATCATTGAAAACGATAGCACGGGATCATGGTCAGTAGGTATTCACTAAATCCAATGACCACTGACCACGATCACGTGATCCATTAAGAATATTAGTGCGAACGATCAGGAATTATAAAACGCAACAAACATAACCTTAATAACTTTAGCCTAATTGATTTCATGTTTTATTTTTATCATAATTTTTTTACAGAATTACTATATATTTTATTCTATACTAAAATGTGAAAATGTGTTCGTTTGTAATTCCTTCACGCCCTAACTAAGCAACCAATCGATTTGGTTTTTTGCATAGAGTTAGTTGAAAGGATGGAGAGTAATATAGGCTTTTTATCACATAAATCAGTTTCATGGGATATAAATAACCTTAAACAACGCGAGCGAAGCAGCGGGTAGTAGCTAGTATTTTATAAGGCAACGTAACCGCATCGTGTAGCGAAGCCCTTAAACTAAAGGGCGTTTGTACACGAGTTCATTCGCCGAAAACTCTCAAATTATTTACGCCTGACTCGAAATTTATAATAATTAGGTATACAATTTATATTCGAGACTTATATCTAGGATTTCATTGTCCACAGTTTATATGGCTGTCTGAAAAATGAGAGTTAGGAAAAATCGGTAGTAGAACAGGCTGATGATGGTGATGTTCAGCTGTGGACGTAAAATTGTGTACAGACGAGTTTCATTTATCTGATATTTGTGTTAAAAGCATAGTATTTACCTTTCATTCTGTAGAGCTTTGTCGCTGGATTTCTGTAACAAATGATAAATATAGTTAGTTTTTCTCTAAGATTTATCATAGTTTTTTTCCTAGATTTTCTTATAGTTTTTTCTACAAATCCAAAGTCAATAACAGTTTAAAATGCCATAAAAAATACCCAAGTCATAAGGTACCTAGTATTTATCCTACAAAACTTACAGAAAATAAGCTGCGTAAGAGCTTATGCTGCCATGCTGAATTCCGACCGCGTGCAGAGTCATATTATAATTTCATATTATATTTTTACAATCACGCTAGCCTACGCGCGTGGAACGCGGATTGGCTGGAGCATGCCATCACACATGCAGACCAGATTCAGACGCGGGCAGAAATCTGCATGACAGGAAAATTGCCCTTATCCTGAAAACAGTTGCTTTTATATAAATAACTATAACCAGAATGACGCATAATCATTTGTAAATCTTTCTATGTTAAATATTTACCTATATCAAGATTAGAATCATGGCAATCTGTAAGAAAATCTTTGTACTATTTTATTATTGAATTAGGTATTGCATTTATTAATGAAGACGTCACAATTCTTTTTTAACTGTAACATCGTAGGGGAGCACAGCTGCCTATATTACAGACTTTTCAGTCTAGTTTAGGCATCTGAGGCTAATGCATAATTTGTTTTGAACAATAATATATTTTTATGTGTATTTTCATAATGTCAGACAAACTGTTATGTAATTATTTGTAATGATTCTTTTTGCAATAAACATCTTATCTTATCTTTTTTCTTTAAGCTATTGGGTTTAAGATAGGATGGAGTTTGAATACGAGGTAAACTTTTCCAGAGCCAGAATTGTAAACGGAATTCGTATGACAGTTGAATGCACCAAAATCACATGAACGTTAATAAAAGCATTGGAAAAGCTTTACAAAACCTCACTGTATGCTGTCAACTAGTAACGAAATAAAACGCAAAAAGATTCACAGGATTTTTCAATTCTGACTCGGCAAAAACGAACGGGAAATTTGAAAGTATTGGCTATCAGCTTTTATAACGTTGTGAAAACATAAAAGTAGATTTTATATTCGGTTACTCCCAAAGCTGCAGTAGTAAACAACCTATTAAACATTTTGAGGACCTCTGTGGCACAGGAGACAAAAGTCTGCCGAAATATTAAGTTGGTGAGGGTTCTGCAAATATTTGTGCCGGTCTGGAAGTTAGTGGTATTTTGGAAAGATTTACATTGAAAAACTAAGAAATCACACCAAAACCAAGCAAGGTTTAAGTGTAGTATGTATGATATTGCCGTGTTGTGCCGGCTTAGAATATGCAACACCCTGACTCTTCCCGTAGGTATCGTAAGAGGCGACTAAGGCATATACACCGGGGCGGTTCAGAATAGCTCTACCACCGAACTGCGATCCCCAACCCGCATGTCCAGCTTGGAGATTATTACCTATATTAGGTACGTTATCCTTATAAAATAAATAAATAAATAGTTAGACAACTCACACAGCATTATCTAGCCCCAAGCTAAGCAGAGGTTTGTGTTTTGGGTACTAGATAACTGATATACATAATAGAATACAATACATTTTTTTATTATACACAGAAAACGACCAGAACACCCTGAACAAATGTCTGCAGATCGTACACAGATTTGCCCCGAGGCGGGAATCGAACCCGCAACCTCCTGCGTCGCAGGAAGACCTTCGCCCACCGCACCACAGAGGTCGTCGTATTTATTTATAATATATTAATTATATCACAAGTGTTTCCATAATATTAAGACTGTGTATCCTTTATTAATAAATAAAACATTTTTTTTGTATTTTTTGTTAAGTTTATTTGTTTATTCCATCGAAAGAAAAAAATTTATCAACACTTGTTGATACACTTACATAATTATATCTAACAAAAGTAAAGGTAATATAAAAACTAAGAAAAGCTCTGCTTACTTTTGGGGAAGCAAATGCTACATCATCATCATCATCGGCATATAGTGGTCCACTGCTGGACATAGGCCTCCCCTAATGAGTGACATAGCGCCCTGTCTTCAGCTTGCCGCATCCAGCATCTGCCAGCAGTCTTTCGCAAATCGTCATCCCACCTGGTCGGAGGGCTACATAAAGTCCTGTAATAACATAATTATCTTCTGACATCAACATCGAAACTGGAGACTTGTTGACAAATTGCTAATCATCACTTCAAACAAGACAAGTACTCGGTGATTCCTGTACACTCCTCAAGTTTTTCTGATAACCCCAAAAACCTCTAAGTTCCTCTCAAGACGTTATTGATACTCGACCCCTTTGAGCCCCGGTTCCTCAAGGGTCACATGAGCCTTAATTTCAGGCTCAGGACCTCAAAGGGCGGGTAAATCTTTTAATTTATTTGTACCCTTTTTAATCTTTGGATCCCACAACGGATCTTGAATGGGGTACGGTTAGGGATCTTGAAAACGGAGATCTACCTTTGTACCCACCTGTGTATTAAATCCCGGTCTACCGGGATTCATACACAGGTGTCTAAAGTGGGCCAATGCTTGTTTGGATCATTCTTGTAATAATTTTTAAGGTAGGGTCTGATTTACCGAAGCTTCGGGTTTAAAAGCGTCTCAGTCGAAGCGACGCGTGACCCGAGAGCTGATGAGTATCTGGCGCAGCGCATCAGCATTTGCCATACAACGGGGCAATGCAGCTAGCGTTAGGACGCTTCCGTCTGTTACTGATATGGATCAGTTGAGCTACCTGTATATTGTTTGCAACAGTCTGGAGTTAGCTCAATTGGTGAACGTTTTTTTTTAAGACATTTACGTATTTAGGTTTTCCTTCAGAATAGTAAACTTTATTAAACTTATATAAATAGTTTTAGGCGATGTGGTCACTTAGCGACAAAGCCTTTTGTTGAGTAAAATAAAAAAAACTTTTTTTGAAAGTACATACAAAGGCCCTTGCAGTGGCGAGGATGACCCACTTTACTAAAATTGGAATTTTGTTGGTAGGTATGAAAAAACTAACGTACAACCCTAAAGAAAATTTCGATGTAGCGTTCTTTCGATCTCATGATCTTTCGGTATAGCGTTCATTCGAGATTGTGATCGTTCGGTCTACAGTTTTTCGAAGTTGTGTGCTTTCGGTATTCCGTTTTGCGGCCTGCTGTACTTTCGGTATTTCGTTGTGCGGTTTCCTGATCTTTCTAAATACCGTTCTCCGGTATTCCGAGTACCGGTATTCCGTAGGACAGTCGGAATTTTCGACCCTTACTTAGGTTAAACCCCGCTAACTCGTTAGACCCCCAGTTTTGTCATCACACACAAATACTTATAATGTAACACTAGCTGCTGCCCGTAGCTTAGCTCGCACTTTTCAGGTAGCTTATGGGGACATAAACTATCAAAAACACATACGTCGACATAAACTACTATAGTAGCTATCTTGATGACAGATCCTCGAGATACCTTTTTTTTTACCTCCCTGAAAAATTTCAATCGGTTCCGTTCAACCGCTTACGCGTGAAAAAACAGACTGACATACAGATTGACAGATACCTACGCAGATAGATAGATAGATAGACATACAGATAGACAGATAGATAGATAAAAAGAGTTACTTTCGAATTTATAAATATTAGTATGGATATAGATATAGGGCGCCTACCTCATAACACTCCTCCGTCGGTGGTCGGGTAAAAATCTAGTAATATTGTTGGTTTATTGACCTTGCCCTGTTATGTCATAGCTGGAGAGTACACAACGACTGACAATGGACCACAATAAAACCAATTGTTTAATTACATGCAATCAACTGGTGGTATGTAGGTAATTCTGTCAATGTACCGACCTAATACGTAAGCAGTAAAATGTTGAAACGGTATTTAAAATTAGTATCTATATTCTATATTTTACAGCTTCCGGAAAAAAAAACTGGCAAGTTTGCAGCTCACGAGAAACCCATCGAGTGTCAATTATTTGTAGTAAGCGAAAAGAAGATTTGCAAACAATAAAATACAAGTGATTGAATAATGTATATGGTTTTGATTTTTAATTAAGTAATTATTATTATTTTATTTTATTTTAAGTATTTGTTAGTAGCTTATTATTATTAAGATTGAATCGAAGAATACAATTTGTATTTTACCTAACTATTTTAATGAAACCTTGACATGTAAATTGATTTTACCAATAAATTGTATTTCTGTATTTCTATTTCTATTTCAACTTTATAATAGAAACAACTGAAACAAATAAAAACAGTATACTATTAGATTATTGTAGTTACAATTGAGCTAATTGCATAATGTTGCGAATAATCTATGTACAGGTAGCTCAATTGATTCATATCAATACCAGTCGCGCGCGTGCCCAAGACGCTGGCTGCATTACCCCGCTGTATGCTAATGCTGATGCGCTGTTACAGATACTCACCAGCTCTCGGGTCACGCGTCGCTGCGACCAGATGCTCATATAATTTTTGGACAGCCGGAGAGCCTCAGTAGGTATAGGTAGGTATACCCGACGGACATAGGGTCTCTCCAAGGGGAGCAAATACGTAGACAATGTCGAAACCTGCATCCGAAGTCCTGGGAAGATGGAAAGGCGCGTGTGTATCGACGCATGTCGCGTCCCACACAATAGGCCTCCCCAACTCCCATGGGACTAGAGTCATTGCGTCGGGCCTCTTACCATCGTCACGCAACAGACCATGCGGTTTGAGAATAGCTGGTACGTTAGCGGTGACAAAGGACGACCTCTGTGGCGCGGTGGGCGAAGGTCCGCCTGGGACGCAGGAGGTTGCAGGTTCGATTCCCGCCTTGGGACAAATATTTGTACGATCTGCAGGTATTTGTTCCGGGTGTTCTGGTCGTTTTCTATGTATAATAGAAAAATATATATCTATGTAATTTTTTTTTTTAATGATCTTTATTCAGAAAGAAAATAACAATCAAATAACAAATTTAAATTAAAACTAGTATTTACAATAGAAACAATTAAGCTATCTGCAAACTGTTGCAAACAATCTACAGGTAGCTCAACTGATCCATATCAATACCAGTTGGAAGCGTGCCTAAGACACTGGCTGCATTGCCCCGCTGTATAGCAATGCTGATGCGCTGTGCCAGATACTCACCAGCTCTCGGGTCACGCGTCGCTTCGACCAGACGCTCAGATATTTTTTTGAAAACCCGGAGAGCCTCGGTACCCCACGAACCTAGGGTCTCGACTCCAAGGGGAGCAATTGTGTAGGCTCTGTCGAGACCTGCATATTTGCGCCTCTTGAGATCTTCGGCTAAATCTGCCGCCGCACCAGCCCTCACGGAAGTCCTAGGAAGATGGGAAGCCGCGAGTGTGTCAACACATGTAGCGTCCCACACAATAGGCCTCCCCAACTCCCATGGGACTAGAGTCATGCCGTCAGGCCTCTTACCATCGTCACGCAACAGACCATTCGGTTCGAGAATAGCTGGTACGTTAGCGGTGGTAAAGGCCCGCCGGATGATGTCTTTCAGGCTGGCATGACGAGATATCCGACCGGCAGCCCTAGTACACGATAATCCGTGATGAAATCTATGTAATTGTATTGTATTATGTATATCAGTTATCTAGTACACATAACACAAGCTCTGTTTAGCTTGAGGCTAAATAATGATGAGTGAATTGTCCACCATTATTTATTTTTATTATTTTTAAGAGCCCGCCGGATGATGTCGTTAAGGTTGGGATGGCTCTATTTAACTTGGGATAGACAATGCTGTGTGATTTCTGGAGCATTTTTTATCTATTTTTATTCTGGAATTTTTCAATGTATATTATTATGTTATAAATAATGTTGAATTGGATAAAACTAAAAACAAGCAACCAAGAGACGAAACACTTTATCATTATGCTAAAATCTTAAGTTATTTAGAAGGTTTCCTTTTCTTAAAGAATAGCAACTTAATTTGTGAAACAATCGAGATGTTTCAAACGTATAGATAGGATTTCATTGGAAAACTTTGTAATTCAGTTTACTTTGAACGGATTCATCAATTTGTTCATTGTTATTTTAGCAATGTCTAGCTTGTTTTCTCCCGCGGCTGCCCTTGAGTTTTATTATCACTTCTGAGTTGAGGCAAAATAAAGCCGTTAATTGGATCGACACATTATTTAATAGGTACACTCACACTAATGAATTATCTACCGACCAGCAAATTACAAAGCATTGTGGGTGGCTCTCCAATGTTGCCAGACTCATATGAGATTGATGGTATGTAGTAAGTTTACTATAAATTGAACAATAATAATAATCTTCATCAGGTTATGTTAGTCCACTGCTGGATATAGATATCCCCTAATATAAGCGAAAAAGCGCTATGTCTTCAGTATTTTGCAGGTCGTCGTCCTACCTGGCTGGAGGGTATCAACGTTAACCAAGTCGTGGTATCCACTCAAAAAGAACTTAACGGTTGTCGATTCTTCGCGAGATATGGTCGCCCCACTGCCAGTTCAGCTTGCTAATTCTTAGAGCTATGTCGATAACTTTGGTTCTCTGTCGGATGTATTCGTTACAAATCCTAACCTTCAGAGAAACTCCAAGCATAGCTCATTCTATAGCTTGCTGAGTGACCTAGAACTGGTGGACCAGCTCTAGTTTGAGTGTCCACATCTCAGCTCCGTAATCAATTGTTCAACTTTTTGTAGAGCAACATTAAGCTGAGGTAGGGCCTATTGGTTCACTAAGCGTGCACTTGTTTTAGTTTAAGATAGTTTTTTAATTCTGTAATATCTACGTTTAAAGTATTTGCCGTTGTGTGCTAATAAACTTGTTTTTTGGACAGTTTCTTCTTCTTCTTCTTCTGATCCGTCGTCATGATGGGTAGGACGCACTGACTGAAAACTTGCGAAAAATTGGGCAGGGAGGTAGATGATAACCCGGGGCCGTCCCCAGGCCTAGCCTATGTCCGTATATAGGCTACTTTTCTTCCCGGAAAAGCACGTGCAAAACGTCGGGCTGAAGCAACTTTAGATTAAAGTCTATACATCGATATCTCTACTTTTATGTATATCATTTTCTGTTGATGTACCTAACTAAGTACATGCATTTGATCATATTCAAGGGTTCTGAGATACCCAGTACCAAGTTTGACAATCGGATGCGTGCGATCGAGCACGCTGTCACTTACCATCAAGTTTGATTGGAATGCTGATGAAATTACTGCTTCATGTGATGTTTCGTGGCACACGGGCTTGATTCTCGTGGTGTCGATATTTGATGTCGAATCGTAAGATTTATTGGTTTTAACTAAATATCGGGTGGCGTAAATGTAATGTGTGAATCTGGTTTAATTCTTGCAAATGGCGTCAACGTTAAGGCGCATACCCCACCCAAACTAGCGCCGCGCCGCCACCTACTTTATGTTATTATTCTGTTTAAGAAAGGAATTTTCAAAAATCCATCTTCCAGTTTGTGATACCAATCATAAGCTTTTTTTAATGCCTCTGTAATAGTTTTATTCTATTTAGTTTAGGCAGAGATACGAAGTTGCCCTTGGTGGCCACCAAAATCTATTTTCATATCTCTATCTAAGGAAAATACACTGTAATAGGATTTTTTACAATTTCATAAGTTGAGCTAACTGCATACTGTTTGCAAACAATTTCGATTTAGCTCAAATCTAATAAAACAAATGCAGTAAACAGTTTCAAACATGGACCCAGCTAGGGCACTACAATATATAACTAATGGTCCGCAGACGGATTGGTGATGATCACAGTCAAGAAAGATGTGGATATTCTTGAAAATCATGATCAATGATGTTGTATATTATATGGAAAGGCTTTTGAAAAAACTTTTCGTGAGCTGCTGAGACTAGGCAACATCTTACGTGAGACGTTGGCAAGACTTTTCATGAGAGGGAATAAATAGCCCCTGAATAGTGCAGTACCTAATAAGAGCACAGTAATATTAAAGTAATATTAAAATTAAATAACATCCTCAAACCGAACCCGTGACCTAAGTAGGTACGGGAATGGTCTAACCTACTGAGCTAAGAAAACAAGTAACCACTTGGTCGAAAATCTTTGGGATTTCCTATGAAATCTAGCGCCTTCAACTTCCCCTACAGTGGAAACATTGAAGTTTATCCAATCCTGTTCTAAGAAGTGTGAGAGCGAGGGCTTGCGTACTATAATAATAAAAACCCTGTTATATTTTTATAATTAAATAAATAATAGTAAAAATTATAAAATCATAAATATGCTAAATAAAATAAATAAATAATCCTGGACAATTCACACAGCATTATCTAGCCCCAAGCTAAGCAGAGCTTGTATTATGGGTACTAGATAACTGAAATACATAATATAACACAATACATAGATAGATATTTTTTATTATACATAGAAAACGACCAGAACACCCTGAACAAATGTCTGCAGATCGTACACACATTTGTTCCGAGGCGGGAATCGAACCCGCAACCTACTGCGTCCCAGGCAGACCTTAGCCCACCGCGCTACATCGGTCGTCAAAGATTAAACCGATCTATTATGGACTGTAACTTTTAGATTTTTCCAATAAAACACCTTTTTCTTATTTTCATCTTTATTTACTGTTCACTAGAACTGTTACTTCTTCATGTTTTCTTGATCGCATCCCAGGATAAACTGATTTACTCTTGCAAGCGTGCCTATTTATATCAAAATCTAACCTATATATTTTTAAAATTAGAAGGAGAGAAAACAATATACGATTAATGGTTCGCTCGTTCGTAGTTATTTGAATTTTAGAAGGTGCTTGTAGCCAGCATCTATGGTGAGGTATTTCAACCTCCTTGAACGTTATAAACTATTCTAAGAAGGATTTTCTTCATCCTATCCTAATACTACGAAGGCTCGTTGTGAACACAACCATTTGGTTGGTTTAGTATTTAGTCGAATCCACCAGAATCAACACCCGAAATGGCACGGGCTTTGAGTTCATGTCACGTATTCATTACGTTTCTGATACCTATGAATTAAGCTATCAACCTGTCAGTAGTTTGGTGATGCGTATTGTTCGTATCGGCTCTGATGTGGGTCTTTGGACAATAGGGAATTAGAACTTTATTTCCATAGTAATAAATACTATCATTCATTTTTAGGGATCCGTAACCTAAGGATAAAATGGATCCTGTTACTAAGACTCCGCTGTCCGTCCGTCTGTCGGTCTGCCCGTCTGTCAGCAGGCTGTATCTCATGAACCGTGATATTTAGACAGTTGAAATTTTCACAGATGATGTATTTCTGTTGCCCCTGTAACCACAAAATAATATTAGAAACAGAATAAAATAAATATTTTTAAATTTGTTGCACGGAAGCCATAAAGTACAAAAAGTATTTTGTTGCCGTTTTTATAGATAATGGTACGGAACCCTTCGTGCGCGAGTCCTACTCGCACTTGGCACTTATTACAAAACAAAACAACAACTTGCAAAAGTGATACTCTTTAAGTTGTTATTATATTCACGACTAAGCGGCTGAATGACTGTTGATGAAATTTAATAGAAGTACATTTTTGTATCCGGGGAAAAACTACATTTAATAAACCTCGCATGCGGACAGCATAGGCATGAGCTTTTGTCCAAGCTAAGTTTTTAGGGTTCCGTACCCAAAGGGAAAAACGGGACCCAATAACTAAGACTACTGTCTGTCTGTATATCTGTCTGTCCATCTGTCACCAGGCTGTGGACTTACTCCATCGATTAATATGGTTCATGAGATATGAAACATATAATTGATAGAGTAAGTCCTGAACTTCAGCATCATCAGCTAACACCAGTTTACTGCTGGATATAGGCCTCCCCTAATGAGCGCCATAGCGCCCTGTCATCAGCTTGCCGCATCCAGTATCTGCCAGCAGTCTTTCGCAAATCGTTATCCTAGCTGGTCGGAGAGCGTCCTACACTACGTTTGCCGAGTCGCGTTCTCCACTCAAGAACACGTTTACCCCAGCGGTTGTCGGTTCTTCTCGAAATATGGCCAGCCCACAGCCACTTCAGCAGTCCTGAACTTACCATTATAAATTTCAAAGTTAAATAATTATTCGTTTGGAAGATATGGAGATCTGTCGCAGTTAATTTGAGGTACTATAGGCCCATTTTGTTTACAAACATTACACATCAAGTTTGGTTAGCGTAACAAGACCTTGTCCAGGCAGTCCATGCAGCAGTTAAGGCAGCGACGTGAAATGGGCAAATTTGTGTTACATTAAAACAAATTTTCACTGTATCTTTATCGATAAAGCTTTAGAAAATACCTAATAATCTATGAAATACAAGGCATATCCCCGTCGTTCCGGAAATGCAAAAAAAACTATTTTAAATACCAGAAATAATTGTGCGAAGTATCTACCATCTGTTTTCTTAGTTTTTAAAATTTTTCTCCTAAATTATCAACCACAAGATTTTTTATTTTCATCACAATATTAAATAGAAGAATACACACGCCATCTTTGGCTTATTTTAACAAACTTGATTTTTGAACTTACGCCGATCTGCTCTGTCCCGCTCCTTTAAACGCAAAATCCTATGCCTATCCTATTCACAAAATGGCGTTATGTATCGCCTCCTTAATTTATTATCACTTGTTCTATGTAAATGTGAAAGTAATAATCTAAGCCTCATCCAAAAGAGTATTAAGAAGGGACGCTGGAATATTCATAACCGAGAAAAATATGCCTCGAATTCTAACAAAACCCAATATAGCATTCGATATATACATATATTTATATATCTATAGGTTCTAGAGTTATTAGATTCGGCAGCGAGATTATGCTCGAGAATTATCAAAAGAGAGTCACGTAGGCAATATGTCGTGGGATAATATAAGTGTATATATACCTACGTATCCATATTTCTGTATATTGGTTCCTTGGTGGTCTTACAAATTATCAAGAAAATATTTTGTACAAGTTCGGCCAAAATAATTTAGGTGAAATATTTACCTGACTAGTAGCGCCTTGCGGTTTCCCGTTAGTTCCCGTTCACGTGGGAATTCCGGGATAAAATATAGCCTATATGATATTCCAGACTATAATCTATCTCTGTGCCAAATTTCATCTAGATCCGTTCAGCCGTTCTGGTGTGATTGAGCATGAGC
Organism: Eupithecia vulgata; assembly: GCA_946478455.1. Taxonomy (NCBI): domain Eukaryota; kingdom Metazoa; phylum Arthropoda; class Insecta; order Lepidoptera; family Geometridae; genus Eupithecia; species Eupithecia vulgata. The sequence goes on from OX297881.1 coordinate 3,878,432, forward strand.
AACAAACATCCATCTATAAATCCATATATCTAAACTTTCGCATTTATAATAATATTAGTGTTATTTATTAGGTTCATAACTTTTGTTTAAAATGAGTAAAAAATACAATCTCTATGGCGCGCTGGGGAAGGTCTGCCTGCGACGCAGCTTGCGGGTTCGATTCCCGAATCGGTACAAAAGTTTGTACAATCTGCAAATATTTGTTCCGGGTGTTTTGGTCGTTGTCTATGTATAATGAAATAAAATATAAATTATTTGTGTATTGTATTAGTATGTCAGTTATCTAGTAGATACCCATAACCATAACACAAGCTCTTTGGTGCTAGATAATACCTACTGTGTAAATTGTCCAGCATTATTTATTTATTAATTTTATACCTCTACAACCTCAAAACAAATCTTGTTATCTCTAGTTTACTTCAAATCAAAACTTAATAATAATAAGTAAGTAAGTAATAGTATTTTTTAATAAGCGGCTAAACCACTTCATTATAGACATGTTCATACTAAAGAAGAATCACCATAATAACATTCAACAATGACCAAAAAGGCGCTAACATTTCCATTTTCAAAAATAAATTCGAATGAAATGCTGGTATGTTCTTTGTAAATGGAACACCAAAAAGTCGAGCCTTTATGCAAGAGGACGAATGTCTTGTACCTACTGGCCGGTAATTTCTAACAAAAATTAAAGGAAAACTTTTTTACCCTAGACCTTTTATTTATTTAAAAAGAATATAAATAGGACTTAAATTCATAACACTCTTTAAACCCGTAGGGGTTTAACCCGAATGTTACATTCCTCGGGTTTTTAAATTAAAAAGTAGTGTACCTACATATTATCTTCGTTAGAAGGTACGAGTGAGTAAAACTCTCTTAATATCTTAATGATCTAGACAAGTAAGATGTTACTCAATCATTACATAACATACTTAGCACAGTTAATTCTACTCGATGCTTACAATAACTTATCTAAAAAGGAAAAAACAGGTAGGTGCTATTAACAAAAGAATGAGTGCAGAGTGGATTAGTTTTAAAGCTTTAAAGCGAATAAATGCGTTCGAAAAGGCGCTAACATTTCCATTTACAAAAATAAATTCGAATGAAATGTATGTTCTTTGTAAATGGAACACCAAAAAGTCGAGTCTTTATGCAAGAGGACGAATGTCTTGTACTGGCCGGTGATTTCAGACAAAAATTTTAAGAAAACTTTTTAACCTTAAAAGCGAATTGGCGCCAGCTAAGTTACGCTATATTGACACATTTTTTGAGCAAGACAAGTGAAAATAGATTTTGCCGTGTGGTGCCGGCATAGATTTTGCACCATCAACTCTTCCCGTGGGTGTCGTAAGATTCGACTAAGAGACAAACACCTGGGGGCGGGCAGCAGCGCCTCTTGCAGAATAGATCTACAATCGAGAAGCAACAAACGGTTGAGGTACTTTTTTAATAGTTAGCTGAACGCACGAAACGAGACTTAGGTATTTGAGTGATTACTCGAAAATGACCACGCACGAGATGCCACTAACCCGAATTAATTTTTATCCCAGACAATCGTGAGTGAAACCGCGGGCAAGAGAAGTATCAAAGGTCTTCCACAACAAATAGTTATCTATCGATCTATGACAGATTAGCCAGCTTTAATACCAAAATCAGAAGGTTTACCTGGCAACACCGTCGAACCTGCCAACCCCAATCCGCAGCCACACAATGTCTAACTAATCAACCCGAGAATCAACCCTTTACACAATAGTTACAATGTTATCAAAAGACAACACAAAGGGAACGATTCTGCAATTTAATTGTAAAACCTCCATTTCGACAGTTTTGTTTTATATATAGAGATACGATTTTGGTTTCGGGTAATCAAATCATCAAGGGGTAAATGTGTTCTTGAGTGGAGGGAGATTGCGATTCGGTAAACGTTGTGTAGAACGCCCTCCGACCAGGTGGGATGACAATTTGCGAAAGACTGCTGGCAGATGCTGGATGCGGCAAGCTGAAGATAGGGCGCTATGGCGCTCATTGGGGGAGCTCATTAGGCTTATCCAGAGGACTAGGTAGGTACTAGAGACTGATGATGATGATCATAAATCAAATCCTCGTGTTGTAAAGAAAAGGGGAAATTTTTGCTATGATTAGATGCGGAAGCAAGGTGGAAGCAGATACGGAAATGGAATTGGGTTAATTTTTTTGACAGTTTAAAATAATGTATAAAAAAAATTGGCTACGCTGTAATCTTACTGTAAACCAACACCCACAGATATCAGAAACAACTGTGCCTACACCCAAATCGAATCCAAATCAATGTGAAATTTTCATGCATTGATACAAAAAAGTAACTGTTACAGCCTACTGGAAGGAGAGCGCACTATTCACATTCATTTTACCCAATTAGTTACCCGAGGTTAGTTACGCTACTTTATAAATATTCCAGAATCGTATCGAACAATCTAAATATTTCCCGCCATTGTCTGTCAGTCGGCCATTTTGCGTCTTTTGTTTCGTGCGTGCAAATTCGGGAATTTTCGAATTTCGAATTTTGCCAACGAAAGGCACAGAAAGGTATAGATTTACGAGTTGCGTGTTCAGGTTGTTTTATTTACCGATTGTTTCTTCTGGAAGTTTCTTTCGTTTTTACGCTGAGTGGGTCGGAATGTTTTTATGGTTAAAATGGAACGAATTGGTAGAATTGCTTGGGTATTCGTTGTTTTTAGGTGTTTACAAAAATTCGTTTTGGAAAAGAGGCATTAAATAACAAAAAAATTTAATATTAGCAAGCAACTCTTTTAAATGTCTCAGAATGCGTCAAACACAAGTTCTTGTAACGTCAGTCATTTATATTATCGGTTATCGTCAGTTATTTTTTGTGATTGAATAAAATGACGAAGTTTGAGAAAATTGGTGTTTGCGAAGTGCGTAAAATTAAAAAAACAAAAACAAAACAATCAAAGGCTAGAGATTGATAGATTTTTAAAATTTATAGTTGTTTGCTAGAAGAAAAAGCTAAAACATTGTTATCCGACCTCCGGTGGTTCGTAGCGGGTTGGCGCGAAATTCTTTTTTTGTTTTTTAAGGCGCATATCCCATCCAAAGTGTCAAACCTAATTTATCTTATTATTCAGATTTACAAAGGAAACTTTTTTTAATGCCTCTGTAATAGTTTTATTCTATTTAGTTTAGGCAGACGAAAATAGATTTTGGTGGCCACCAAGGGCAACTTCGATTCACTATGATGTTTGTTAACTCTTTATGCCATTACTACTGAAACGGTAAGGCTGTTTGATAACCTGGAGTCAAAATACTATTCCAGTTTTCTTTTTGAAATCTGATCAAGACGAAAAACTGGAAAAAAATATGAATATCACACGCGCTGGTTTTATGGAAAGGTTTAAAGGTCGTTAATATCCTATGAAAACTGTTTTATGGGATACTTAATAAGTAAAAAGCCTATGTTTAGGGGAGACTGTATCTCCCCTTTGAAAAATCGCCGAAAAACTGGAATGAAAAAATTACAAAAAATTACAGTTTTCCGCCTTGAAGATATTTATAAGAAGAAAAATGAGAATAAACATAGGCTTTTTACTTATTAAGTATCCCATAAAACAGTTTTCATGGAATATTAACGACCTTTAAACCTTTCCATAGAAACAACGCGTGCGAAACCGCGGGCAAAAACTAGTACAAAATAATGTGCATCTGGTACCTTCTAATAGTGGTTTGGTTTGAGTGAATCGTCCCGAATAGTCTACCGCCATAATCTCTTCCCGCAACCAGTCAAAATGATGAAACTTTTCATAATTTCACATTCACTCCAACCTCACATTTAACTCTTATTCCAGAGACATAAAGCTGATTTCACATTGCAGCCTTTTAGAGAGTTAGTAGGGGGTTTTCCATCAAATTAATCTCGCGACTCGGCTTTTAATTAATGTAATGGTGGATTTATCACGAATATTGCTGGACCCGCTTTTTGGTTGGATGAGCACAGATAATGTGCTAGCTTTATGACATTGACGCCGAAATTCGGCCAGTCTCAACAAAGACATAGTGCACAAAACATAGATGCACTATCTATTTCTTAACTCTGATAATTCGTTGGAACGGCAGACCGACACGACAGGGGAGAGGTCTTTTGCAGGACCAACAGTTCAACGTGCTTGTGGATTCTGAGGTACGGGGGTGTAACACCACCAATTTCCTGACTCCGAGCTCACACATAGGGTCAGCACACACCGAGACGCGACGCGACGCGTGGCATATTGAGATGCAGCACGGTGCTTTCGTATTATGTCAATAAAATTGGTAGGTATATTTTTGTGTAGTCCATGATAAATTATAAACTCGAAAGTAATTCTGTCTGCCTGTCTGTTTCTTACCTTTTCTTTGCGTAAACGGTTAAACGGATGAAATTTGGCAGACAGGAATGGTATCCCGGCAATGGACATAAACTACTTGAAAAGCGCGCTCAAAGTCGTTGGCAACAACTTGTAAAAGTATACTTTGTATCGCTTTCAAAAAAAGGCCTGTTGCGGTAAGCAGCGTCTTGCTACGCAGCGAGACATAACGCTTTCTTCGCGACTCAAGGGACGCAACGCGGCGCCGCCGAGGGGGATTTTTGTGAAAAATATATTTTGTGTAGTAAATAAAGTTATAATTTTAAATCAGTATCTTAAAAAGGATACGCTGCATTACGTGGCGTCTCGCATCGCGATTACCTCTAGGCGACGACGTCGCAACTCCAGAGACGCAGCGCGGTGCCATACCGCGGGGTGTTTTCGTAGGTACTAGGTAAGTAAAAAAAAATTGTATAAGTACCTATTTGTGTGTAGTAAATAAAGTTAATTTTTAAATCAAAATTTTTATAATTGCGAGCAGCCCCCTACCACGGGGATTTTTGTCTAGCGTGGAATAGACAAAAATTACATCACATCGCCATACATTGCGTACATTATTGAAGTTGAAGGAATGCATTTCAAATAATTTCCGCATTCGATGACGAAGTGACGTAATTTTTCTCTATTCCCTAGACAACAAACCCCGTGCTAGGGGGCAGGTTCGCGTCTCGTCGTATCTCAGTGTGAGTTGACCCTTAATTACTGTGATGGTGAGTTTTTCACTAATGTTGCTGGACCCGCTGTTTTGTTCGATGGATTAGGATAATGTGCCAACTTTTTGTAATTACACTTCAAACATGCTTACACATTAGGAAGTACCTATCCAACATTTGCCTAACTCGCGAACATGCTTTTACAATTTAGGAAGTTTTTATGAACCCGTTTTCATCATTGTAAATGTCAGAGAAAATAAAAAAACAGAAAAATTTTGAATTTCCCGCGCAATGTCGCTAAAGCGCTTCAAAATCCGTAACCTTTCGTTACTATCGTATTTGACGTCTACTGTCGTATTTGAAAGTAAGGGATTTTCCAAAATAATTTCATATCCGTAATACGGTTCCGGATATGAAATTAGTTATGAATCAGTTTTTATAGTCAATAGACCTTCGCTCTGTTGACTGTAAAAAAAAAACAAACAAAATCGAAGAAGTAAATCTGTCTGTCAGACAGACAGATTTACTTCTTCGATTTTGTTTGTTTTTTTTTTAGGTTTTTTTAAGGTAACAGACTGCCAGACAGACTCTGTCTGGCAGTCTGTTACCTTTTTACGAATAAACGGCTGAACGGATTTTAATGAAATTTGGCAGGTAGCACAATGGTGTCCAGGGGACGGACATTTGGCTACTTGAAAAGCGCGTCTTAAATAAATAAATTAACATAGTAAAATAAGGAATTATTTCAGGAAATATTCACTTCACTTCCCTTTCCAGCCGATGATGATGAAACTTTAGCTTAATAATCTAATCATTATGCGAATTACGTCGCAGTACTTCTTCCGGTAATTAATGATGCAGCCGACTGCATTGTGCATATCATTGTACATGCATGGGCACTTCTAAATAGTGCGTTACTAATTGTGCATTGTTAGACGGTGACTTAACACATGAGACGCGGATTATTTTATACTGCTGGTTAAATGAATTGATAATTTGCTATCAGAGGGATTCTGAATTATATGATCAGATGATGAAAAGAAAAATAAAAATGAAAAGAAAAATGTCAATTTATGAATGACAATTTATTGTACGGCCGAATAATTTACTTGATAATCTGTGTTTCCAATTTTAATAGGTTTTGACACGGATTATCAAGGTGTACATTATTCGGCCGTACAATAAATTGTCGTGCATATTAGTGCCCCGAAAAAATATCCAAAGTCAATTTGGCTTTGGACATTTTTCTTTTTGACATTTGTCGTTCAAATAATCTTAATGTCCAAAAGTGTTTAATCAACAATAAAAATGTCTAATAATAAAAACGTCCGTCCTAAAATAGTCCTATAGTAAAATGTCCAGTCCTAAAATGTCTAATTATGCATTTCATTCATATTCCACATTATGTGTATAATAATATAATGCTGGAAAATTCACCCAAAAACATCTAGCCCCAAGCTAAACAGGGTTTGTGTTATGTTTTCAGATTTCTATAACTTTATTTGTTAAGGCTTACAAAGTAAGCACTTAAACAAGCTAAATTTATACTATTTAGCTTTCCAGGTTTCCTTGTCGGTGATATTTTTCAGATTACATACAAAACACCCAGAACACCCGGAACACATATCTGCAGCTGCAAATCGTATAAAAAATTGTCCCGAGGTGAGAATCGAACCCACAAACTCCCGTGTCGCTGGCGGACTGCCACCAACTGCACCCAAGAGGTCGTCAAAACATAGTAGAGGGCCAAATGACGCCTTTAATATCAATAATTATAATCATAAATTCAGTAATTTTTAAGGCAGAAATATTGCCACAACAATGTCATCGTATTAACAGTCTCCTTGAATCACATTGTAAACAACTCATTCACATCCATGTCCTTTGATGAATGAATGAATAGTGCAATAAAAATTACGTATCCAATTTCTTTCAGCTTTACAACTCCTCCTTGCATCGATATTCTCAGTGCTGAGGGTCGGGACCTTTATGTAGTGTAGTACCTTGAAATGCACAATGTGTCTCCACCGGAATCCGTCTTCCGCAGTGCGGATAGCGTCGCTCGTGCTGGTTTTAAGCGTTGATCGAATTTGACCACACTAACGCATAGGGCTCCGTCCTCGCGGTCGTTTTCCGTCCACTTTGCCGGTGACCACGAGCCTTTTCAGATTGCTGCCGTCTTTTCTGGCAATATGTCCTGAAAACTCAAGGATTCTGCGAAGACATACAGTGAAGAGCCTGATGTTGATGTTGAGCTCGTTTAGATTGGACATGTCGGTGCTGCGAGCAGTCCACGGTAACCGAAGCATCTTGCGCCAGCACCACATCTCAAAGGCATCGACATGCTTTCGGTCTGCCTTCTTCAAGGTCCAGGCTGCTCCTATAACATCATACTGTATCCATAACATTTATAATTTATAATTATAATATTAAGGTCAGCCTTAATATCACTAATTATAATCATTAATTCAGTATTTTTAAGGCATGAATATTGCCACAACAATGTCATCGTATTAACAGTCTCTTTGAATCACATTGTAAACAACTCGTTCACATCGATGTCCTTTGTTGAATGAATGAATTGTGCAATAAAAATTACGTATCCAATTTCTTTCAGCTTTACAACTCCTCCTTGCATCGATATTCTCAGTGCGGTCGGGACCTTTATGTAGTACCTTGGAATGCACAATGTGTCTCCACCGGAATCCGTCTTCCGCAGTGCGGATAGCGTCGCTCGTGCTGGTTTTAAGCGTTGATCGAATTTGACCACACTAACGCATAGGGCTCCGTCCTCGCGGTCGTTTTCCGTCCACTTTGCCGGTGACCACGAGCCTTTTCAGATTGCTGCCGTCTTTTCTGGCAATATGTCCTGAGAACTCAAGGATTCTGCGAAGACATACGGTGAAGAGCCTGATGTTGATGTTGAGCTCGTTTAGAATGGACATGTCGGTGCTGCGAGCAGTCCACGGTAACCGAAGCATCTTGCGCCAGCACCACATCTCAAAGGCATCGACATGCTTTCGGTCTGCCTTCTTCAAGGTCCAGGTTTCTGCTCCTATAACATCATACTGTATCCTTGACATCAGTATTTAGTATTTATAATTTATGATTAAAATTATTGATATTAAGGTCAGCCTTAATATCAATAATAATAATCATAAATTCAGTAATTTTTAAGGCAGAAATATTGCCACAACAATGTCATCGTATTAACAGTCTCCTTGAATCACATTGTAAACAACTCATTCACATCCATGTCCTTTGTTGAATGAATGAATAGTGCAATAAAAATTACGTGTTCAATGACTTTCTGCTTTACAAAGGGAGCTTAAAATGTTTTATGAGCGTAATTTAAAAACGGTTTCGCTCGTGAGAAATTTGGCTTTTATAATGTTAATTCCTTTTAATTTTCAACCATTCATACTAAATGTTGGTTGATAAAAACAAAGCTTAGTCACTTTAGTGAAAGTAAGTGATTTTCAATCGACTTGGAAAATCGATAAGGTTTTGTTCGACTGTATGGATATTTTTTATGAATGGACGTCGAATTTTCCATCATTTATGGACCGATTGGGTGATTCTTTTGCAGTTAGTAAATATAGTTTATATAAATATAATATAGGCGCGGCGCTTCCTTTACTACTATACAACTCAGATATCTTGTTTTAAAATCTTCAAAACCCCTTTGTTTTAACAGGCGGCAAATTTAGGCGAAGATATGAAGAGGCGCAAATATGCAGGTCTCGATAGAGCCTACGCATTTGCTCCCCTTGGAGTCGAGCGAGACCCTAGGTTAGTGGGGTAACGAGGATTTCCGGTTTTTTCAAAAAAATATCTGAGCGTCTGGTCGAAGCGACGCGTGACCCGAGAGCTGGTGAGTATCAGGCTCAGCGCATCAGCATTGCCATACAGCGGGGCAATGCAGCCAGTGTCTTGGGCACGCTTCCGACTGGTATTGATTATGGATCAATTGAGCTACGTGTAGAATGTGTGCAAGAATCTGTAGTGAGGTCAATTGTTTCTATATTGTGAATACTAGTTTTAATTGAATTCTATTATTTGAATGTTATTTTCATTCTTAATAAAGTTTATATTACTTTGATGAATTTGGTATCTCTACTGGAAGATACAAAATGTAACATTGTTTATGACAATAGTGTGTCCTTTTATGTAAAAGTTGCTCTTCTTATCCGTCCGTGTGACACGCAATGTTTTAGTATAATGGCTACTTTGTTTCTTTATTTGGACGTGATATGGAATAATTTTTATTAATGATACAACATGACGTTAGAATGCGTGACTGGATTCTGAGATTTTGGTACAAAGACATACGATATAAAAATATTGGAGTTAAAACGCTTCTGCCATGATTAATGATTTTTTAGCACTTATTACGTATAATATTATTGGATGACTGACATAAATCTTAGGGGAGGTTCGATTAAGGATTTGAAAAGATGATTTTTGAAATTAGGTAAAATGTCTAACAAAAACACGTATAAATTTTGATTTATAGGGTGCCACGGAAAGGTTAAAAGTAAGACGAAAGGAGGGTTTCTGGACATCGAGAGGGTCAACGTGTGATCTACGATATTTTTTTTTTCTTTTAAAAAAAAAGAAACTTTTGTTCTTCAGTGTACTCTATACCCGTATACGTGTATTCTGACATTAATATTTTGAATGATTTGAAATTTCTAAGGATTTGTTTTTTTTTGTGTTATTATTTTATTTTTTATGTGTCACACTGGTTTTGCTGAAAACACAAGCAAAATATTGTCATGTTAAATAATGCATGAGTACGTATAAAAGAATACAAATAGCAAGAAAAGAATTGTTTTTCACTAGTTGATTCCCATGGGGTTCAGAATCACCCGCTTTCGGTTTAGACACCCTTTCTATTGGCATGGCACTCTGTAGAATATGGATAGGTACATCTGAGTTACAAAAATCCAAGAATTAGCAGCTGCAACAAGCACATTTTTGTAAGTAAAACTACTTTGACGTCCGATGTGGGTTCATTCCCACCTCAGGACAAATGTTTGTTAATGTCTGGGAAGTTCTGGGTATTTTCTATAAATAATAACAAATATATACTTAAGTTATGTTTTGTATTTAGCGACGCGTGACCAGAGAGCTGGTGAGTATCTGGCACAGCGCATCAGCATTGCCATACAGCGGGGCAATGCAGCCAGTGTCTTGGGAACGCTTCCGACTGGTATTGTTTGTAGCTCAACTGATCCAGTTAAGCTACAAACTGCAGCTGCGTCTACCTGTAACCTTAAATCTGTAGATTGTTTGTATGCAGTTAGCTTCCTTCTTTATTAAGAAAGAAAATTACAATCAAAAAATAAATTTAAATTAAAACTAGTTTTGACAATAGAAACAATTGAGCTATCTACAAACTGTTGCAAACAATCTACAGGTAGCATCTGATCCATATCAATACCAGTCGGAAGCGTGCCCAAGACACTGGCTGCATTGCCTCGCTGTATAGCAATGCTGATGCGCTGTGCCAGATACTCACCAGCTCTCGGGTCATGCGTCGCTTCGACCAGACGCTCAGATAATTTTTTGAAAACCCGGAGAGCCTCGGTACCCCACGGTCTCTACTCCAAGGGGAGCAAATACGTAGGCTCTGTCGAGACCTGCATATTTGCGTCTCTTGAGATGTTAGCTTAATTGTTTCAATTGTAAATACTAGTTTTAATTTACTTTTATTTTTTGACCGTAATTTTCCTTTTTTATGGTGTAATGTAAACTGTAGGATGTAAAAGATATTAATCATCTAATCGTCAGTTATAGTCTTATCATAATACAAGCTTCCCTGAGCTTGGGCTTGAAGACGCTCAGCGGATTGTCCAGCTTTATCTATTTTTATTTGAATCATCCCACTGTTGGGCGAACGTATCCTACTGATCAAGCCCCCTTGTATCAAAAACCTGAGCCATTTAAACCAACACTCTACAAACACTGTGAGAGTAATTTTATAGTGCCGTTTAATTAAAATTAGACAATATTGTTTTAAAAAGTATAAATCAACGCGCTTATCTCGCAAAAAGCTAATTTTAATCGACCCCAATCCCACTAATAGCCCTCTTACAGCAATGTTTACAAAATTAATTAAAGCTTAAAAGCTTGCGCGTGAGGTCGCATATTCTTTATCATTTTATTTGTATTTTATTATAGAATTTAATAAAAATAAAAAAACTAATTCATAATAAAACCGTTGCAAGTCCACAAAAGTCCAAAAAATGTTAAATGGAGGATCGAAACAAAAGCGAAAAATTTGACGCGGTCACGTTACCAGTACAAGGGATAATTTCGTGAATTTAATAATTTATACATTTTATGTTGTCTGTCATTATTATGACTAAAAACACAAAACTACAATAAAAAGCTATTAATATTTCATTCTGACTGACACCTGCGTCACGTAGTGGCAGCGTCAACCATCATAAAAAACTGACAAAAAAAATCCGGACTTTTATGAACGTAAAACATTTTTCATTTGACTTCACGTGTGTGTCAGTCAGTCAGTCAATCTCTGTCAATCTGCAATGGTAGACAGAATTTTTGATCACAGTCGTCTCTTCAGACATCTTACATCACTGTACAACATTAAAAGTAAAACGAGATATTCTGCGTTCGTCCCACTGTCCCACTCGCCTCGGCGCAAAGTAGTCCAAACACGGAAAATAAATTTAATTCTGAAATCATTTCGTTTCGTCCCTATTAACAGAAATGTAGCAGACGTACAGTCTGTACTGTCGTCTACATTTTTCTCGTGCAAGATCGTTAGTTTATTGAACGAATGGACCCTGTCGAGCCCGAAAAAGCTTAAAGCTGTATGCCGGATCGTACCATCCAACGCCTACATCTATGACGATAGGCGACTTCAAGGGCCCGTCTACGCTGGCTAGGATACTTCGAGAGTATGAAGATTGAGCTGTCAAGAAGGTATATGAGAGGCATAGAAGGCTCGCAGTGCTCTAAACTAAGTGTCTAAACTAATATGTTTCGATACACCATTTTTTTTTACTTCTGTGGACTCGCATGGTTTTATTATGAATTCGGTTTTTTATTTTTATTATATTCCAAAACAAAATACAATAAAATGATAAAGAATATTACAAAGAGGAAGGATTTGTTTGTTACTTTTGGTTTGGCACCGAAACTACAAAACCGATTTGAAAAGATTTGAAAGAAGAACCATTAGAATCCGACATTATCCCTGATGAGCATAGGCTATGCTATGGAATATACCCATGCAAAGCCGGGGCTGACCACAAGTAATAAAAAAGTAAGGCTGGTCAATTCACACAGCATTACCTAGCCCCAGGCTAAGCAGAGGTTGTGTTTTGGGTATTAGATAACTGATATACATTATACAATACAATACACCGATAGATATTTTTTATGATACACAGAAAACGACCAGAACACCCGAAACAAATATTTGCATATATTTTATAAATTGCCTGTTATAATGTTTGAAAACACTCAAACAATCAAAAAAATCTTTGTTACTTACTTTGTAATTCGTGTGGAAGATAAATTTAATATTTCATCAGGAATCCCATTAAAACTTGGGCGTTTTAGGAAAAATTTCCCGCAGCCGGTGCAGGCAATATAACGACATCCGTGGCAAAGTGGCGTAGTGGAAACGAGTTATTAAGAGTTTGATTTCCGGACTGAGGTGTTCTCTTTCCTGTGTCACTTGAGAGTATGTTGAAAAGTGTGTCGATGACAAATTATATACCTACATAATATATCGCCAATATTTACAATGACGAAAAAAAAAGTTTTTCAACATCGACGCCCATACAGTAGGTACAGGGTATTCTAGGGTAGAGAACAAAGTAAGATCATCTCAAAATCAACCTTAACAGCCTATAATGGTCCACTGCTGGACGCAGGCCTCCACCTGGTTTTTTTCTCAAGGGGGTATTGCCCATAATCCCCACGCTGGGCATTATACCTATATATCGCCAATCTCTAAGAACAATGCAAAAATTAAATATTGTTCTTCAACATCGACGCCCTATCTACCGCACAGAGTATCCTAGTGTAGAGAACAAAGTAAGATCATCGCAAAATCAACCTCAACAGCCTTTAATGGTCCACTGCTGGACGCAGGCCTCCCCCTGGTTTTTTATCTCATGGGGGTAATGCCTATAATCCCCACGCTGGGCATTATATATATCGCCAATCTTTTTGGTGTGTTTTTTTTTCTTTGATGTGATTTTTGTTGAATGCATGAATGAATGTATGTTATGAATAAGTTTACTTTCTTACTTATTATATTGGCATACCTATTGTGTGAGACGTTTCATGTCCCTATGTCACATAGAAAAGGGATACGTCAAACCATTTATAAAACTATCATAAACTACCTACGTACATGTAATATTAGCTATGTCTTTAACAGCTCGGAAGTCGGAACACGGTAACTTTTATTTTAAACTTAGGCCCGTAACATGAACGTTAAATCGCTTTTATTACTTACGTTTTTTTTTTTACATTAATTTTTGTTTTGTAATCCTTCCTATATTCTCTAATAAATATAATATTTAATAACTCGACGACAAGTGAGTTTGTGGCGAATCGATTTTATATCGCTCGTCACAACCTAATTCGTGAGGTAGGTACATCTCTAGTCGAGTAACGGACGGAAAACTATTACTTTGGGTTTCTCTGTTTACACCAGAATCTAATTATTGCATTGTATTGTTTAAAAACCTTGTAATTTTGTTTAACTGTACGCCAATAAAGCCTCTTATTTTCCGCTCTTTTATTTTTGTAAGAATTTTTTTCCCCAAAAGTTTTAGTTGTTGTGTAGTGGTTTGTTTGCAAACATTATACATCGATGTGGGCTAGGCGTATAGGAAAAACCTAAAAACAAGACGAAAATTTAAAATAATTGTAAAATAACTGTCATAAAAATAACGTTTAAAAAATTGTGGCGCCGACATCATTCTTTGAAGTATTTTTAAGTGTTTGAGCACTTACCTTGAATTCAATACCCACGTTTTTTTAGATATTTTTGTTATGAACTAGCTTGCTTGATAGTATGTGGTGCATTCCCAATGGATCCGTAAAAAAACTAATTTTAGTAAAATGTAATAAGATGTTTTCGATTTGCATTTAAAAGAAAAAAAAATAGTTCCTAGTACCTATATCAATAGGTGGCAGGGCGTCAACAGCAAAAAAAGGTATGTCAATGTAAAGTGAAAGGAACACTTTCATTTTTTCCAAATCCGTCCATTTAGACATAAGGTTGTTTGCCTTTAATTTGACATTCACATACCCTAATTTCTAGTTGACGCCCCCTGCCACCTATCGGGAAATTTGAAACTTTTTTCTTCTTTTTAAAAATGCAAATCGAAAACCCCTCATTGTACATTGCTGGTGCCAATTTTATGGGTAACTTGTAGATAAAACATGGTTAATAATAATTGGTATTACAATGATTATAACAAGCTTAAGGTTTCTCAGTCACTAACATTATTTTTTTTAGTTGGTTTTGTTCTCAATGATAAAAACAATAATGTTCGACAATTCACACAACATTATCTAGCCCCTAACTAAACAGAGCTTATGTTGTTAACTGATATAAAAAATATAATAAAATGCATATAAAGATATACAACTCGAAAAGTAACAACTAACAGGCTAAAGGTTTCTTCGTCCCTTCTTTACTTTATCCTACAATATACCGGAGCGACGGAAATCAAAAATATCAATTCATTTCCGTGTCAGAGATTTATTTTAAGAGTTTTACTTATTCTAATTGTACAGTTTTATATTATGGAAATAAAGATTTTTGTATTGATTGATTGACTTGATTGTTATTTCATTTATTATACATAAAAAAATTACCGTAAAATCCGGAATAAATATCTGCAGGTGATAAGCTAATTTAAATAATTGGCAACTTCATAAAATAATATAAAAAATTAATCGAGGAGCAAAATTTTCCGCAAATCGTAAAAAAAAAATAACTACTTCAATTCACTTTTACTTTTGGAAAATTTGGGAAAATAAGAGATTTTAGGCTTAAATCGATTTCCACATGCTGCCAAAATGCAATTGCATCGGGGTTGGTTTTAACATGGGTTCGTGGAAAATGGTTTACGATTTGCACCAAATTGTTTTTCCGTTAGTTTTAATGGTTGAAGAAAGCAGGAAATATTTAAAACCCCAAAAAAAAAAAAAAAAAAAATATTTTATCTCTTTTTTGTTGTCATAATGACAGTCTCAATCGCCAGCATATTATGGGTACACGAATTGTCACATGTCATGTCTTGTTCAATATCATTTTTTTAATTTTGAACCTAAATGCGAGGGCCTTAGGTTTATTTTCAACCTTTATAAATATAAGAGCTGTATTCTGACATTGTACAAATTGGAAACTGTCCAATAAAATATATTTGGAAAGGGGAATATTTTCACAGAAATAAAATCTTTACAAAGTCCAAATGTTTGATGCAGTTTATTATTTTAAAATAATTTGTCAATTTTATTTGAGTAAACTTTGCTATCTTCCATATTTTGGGTTACTTTCTATCTAGTTATGGTTGATGGCTCCATGTGGACGCAAGATTATTTTTTTCAATGTTATTTTTTCTAGGTCATAGGCCTACAAAAATAGAAATAACAGTAAAGTAATTTATTGGAAATCATTTTCTACGACCTCACGACAAAATCTACTTTAGATTCAGTTGTTTTTAGGGAGCATTCGGGAATAAAGTTGTTTTAGTCCAAAATCTCTCATTATTCCAAATGTTTGAAAAATACCAGTACTTAAATCAAAGTTAGTTCTCTCATAAGTTCAAAGCAAATGGTTAATGATTTGTAGACAATTACTATTCAGTTTCTTTTTTCCTTGTAAAACGCAGAAAAATATTAAAACCACAATTTTTTTTTTTTTTTTTTTTTTTTTTTTTAATTTGAATCTCGCGTCAACACGAAACGATCAACCTTAATGTTCGTCCATTCCACCCTGTGATGATGCCAATCTATTTCAATCGTTCTAAAACATAACATTTTGTTTAAGAAATACTACTGTACTTATAAAAAAATAATTACACGCTTTTCTGCCACAGAATATTATTTATTTGGTAGAGACTTTTCATTTCCTTGTGGTCAAAGGTAGAAATCTCAAAGAATTTTTATTGTGTCTGTACACAAAGCCTTCTTTGCTATTTCAACCGTTGAAGTAATGTAAAAGAGATTCAACTGCACGGGTATTATTGTCTAGGGTAGAATAGAGAATAAAACCGGCCAAGTGTGAGTCGGGTCCGTAACATTATCTATAAAACGGCAACTAAATCAAGTTTCTTGTATTGGAGTCTTTCTGTATGCCTAGCACGGAATTCTTGTCTAGGGTAGAATTGACAAAAAATTTGACAAAAATGACATAATTATAATGTTTTTTTAATGTTTTTTTTTATTTATATAAATTATCGAAAGTATATTGTGTAGGTATATTAGGTAGTGCCAAATCACTCTCTATCTTTAAAAAAAACTACTTCGTCTTCTAGTAGTATTTATTTCTGTACTTTTTTCTGTATTTGTGTGGTACAATAAAATATTATATATCTATAATATACCTACAATAAAGAATTATATATATTGCTTCAGCAAGAAGTAAATGTGATCACAGTATCTGAGAAAACCTTCTAAAACTTTCGAAACAAACTGAGATACAAACTCGACAATCTCGTCAGGAGAGTAGTAATCATGAATTATTTTATTTTTAATATAGGTACCTACTTAAGTATTTATTTTGTTTTAGTTGTAAATACCAATTTTGATTTAAATTCTATTATTTGAGTATTTACCCCTTCAATATTATTCATTTTACATTATAATAATAATGGTACCTATTTATTTTCAGATAACATAGAGTCATAGATCCATATGTTAGTATTATGCATTTTTAATTCCTAAATAATAAATGTAATTAAATTTTTAATCCCATGATTTGCTTCATCATCATCATCAGCCTATACCAGTCCACTGCTGGACATAGGCCTCCCCTAATGAGCGCCATAGCACCCTGTCTTCAGCTTGCCGCATCCAGCATCTGCCAGCAGTCTTTCGCAAATCGTCGTCCCACCTGGTAGGAGGGCGTCCTACACTACGTTTTCTGAGTCGCGGTCTCCACTCAAGAACACGTTTACCCCAGCGGTTGTCACATATCTTCTCGAAATATGGCCAGCCCACTGCCATTTCAGCTTGCTAATCCTTATTTTATTTATTTATTTTAGGGGAAACATCGGTTCAACACTTTCTAAATAATTTACAATGTTTAGCACTAAGGTGACCATTAATAGGTTCCCACAAATAGCTACAAAGGCTATAACTAGCTATATCCTTTGAGCTATGTCGATAACCTTGGTTCTCTGTCGGAAGTATTCGTTGCGAATCCTATCCTTCAAAGAAACTCCGAGCATAGCTCTCTCCATAGCTCGCTGGGCGACTTTACTCCTACCTTTTTAAACTGGTGGACCAGCCCTACCGTGAGTGTCCACGTCTCAGCTCCGTAGGTCATGACGGGACATGATTTGCTTAATAAATAGATAAAAAATACTTTTTAAACAAGCTTCTATAATATCTATGAACAAAGTTCGCGTGCACCGCCATCCGTCAAATTGATATGCCATGAATTTAGAAAATATTTTTTGTTAATAGGTATTTTTTTTATCGGTACCTATTAAAAAACTTATAAAAGCTTTTAAAAGCCAAAGTCTTGGAGCCAAATCAGACAAATTCAACAAAACCAAACTCAGCAGCGACGACGGCGGCGTCATCTGCCCAAGGTAAGTGTACTCGGAAACAATTTCGAGAAGGTGGCCATGTACGACGATTGGTCCCGGATTATCTTTGTATTAGAGGATTTATCTTTGTATTAGAGGAAAATCTTAAAAAATGTTGACTGATTTTAAAAATAACTAAATACAAAAGCTATGGACTACTTGGTTATTTGAACTCAAACATAACAAAATTGGTTCCTAAACATTCAATAATATTGATAATTGTGAACATTTCACCGTGTTGGTTGTTTTATCGCACGACAAATTCGCATCAAATGGAACACGTTGCTACGCAAACACCATAAAACCTTTCGCTTTTACGACTGGTGCAGAACGAACAGCTGATGCCTTTATGTTTTCTTCCTTCAGCATAAAAACTTTTTAGTTACGGAGCAAATCGCCGCTTTGGCGCAATGGGAATGTGCCACTGTTTGCGTAACTTTGCGATTTCTAACATTATTTTTTAGAGCTGGCAATCATTTTTTATTTTAGTCAATTTGTATCGGTGACTTTGTAATTTGAACTTCCTACCGTAGATATAAAATATTGATTTGATCATATGCTTATATTTTGAAGGGCTGCTGTTTTTTTTTTTGGTAAATTTTGTATACCTTTAGGTAGTAAGTAAGTAATTTAAACCGATTGCTTGAAAATATAAAACAACTAGGAGCGCCTCGCGGTTTCACCCGCTTAGTTCCCATTCCCGTTAGAATTCCGGGATAAAATAAAGCTAATGTGCTATTAAAGACTATAATCTATCTCTGTGCCAAATTTAATCCAGAACCGTTCAGCCGTTCTGGCGTGATTGTCATGTCCTAGCGAGTTCTTAGAATGCAAGGAATGTCCAGAGCACGTTCATAATGTAACTTATAGTCTGTATGATTTTCACTGACGTCCACACACTTCTCGTGCAAGTAATTTTGATCTTCCATTTCCATTATGAGTTCTGTTTTGAATTTTAAGGTTTAATTTCACATTTTGTAAGAAAAATAATATGTGTTTGAGTTATATTGGAACCGTCTCACTCGCAAGATTATATTCATGAAGGACCGTGTAGAACACAGTTTCACATGTGCAGAAGAGACACGAGTTTTTTTATTAAGAAATGCAGGATGAGTGTCAGGTTTGTGCGATTGCTTACCAGCGACTGCCAGCGGCCTCAATAGTGTGGTGCCTGCAAAAAACAAAATAGTGTGTCATTTACAAGTCTTGTTTCTATTTAATTCATTGGTAGGTAAGTAAACTGACGACCTCTGTGGTGCGGTGGGCGAAGGTTCGCCTGCGTTGCCGATTCCCGCCTCGGTAAAAATTGTTTGTACAATCTGCAGACATGTTTAGGGTGTTCTGATCGTTTTCTATGTTTAATAAAAAATATCTATCTATGTAATGTATTGTATTATGTATATCAGTTGTCTAGTACCCGTAACACAAGCTCTGCTTAGCTTGGGGCTAGATAATGCTGTGTGAATTGTCCGGCATTATTTATTTATGACGTTTGATACAAGAACAGATATATGTTTGGTTTGCGTTTTAAAACGTATATCAAATCAATTACAAGTAGGTATAACACATTTTACTTTTAGGAATTTGGCTTTTTCTTAGTTATAAATAATCTTGTCTCTACGGAAATAAGACATTACATATGTATGTTTATTGCGTGGCACAATTTTCTTTATTTATTATAAAAAGAAGAGGTAAACAAATAAAAGAAAAAATCGTAAGATGTCAGAATTCTGAGATATTCCGTTATGAAAAAAAAACATAAAACCATTTTAGTTATTCACATCTTTTAATATTATCTCAGAAACCTGGCTTTTCAAGACATTAAGCTGGGGAACCTTTACCCAGATACTATTACTACTACACCGAGATTTAAAAAAAAAAGATGTTATAACTCCATTCAAAAATATTCAAACTTTGTTTATTTTGACCTAAGGCGTTATTACTTGTGTTTTATAAACCATATTGGTTACCAAGCGTATACAACACGTCCAAACGCGTTCCTACGTATTCAAATCAACACGCGCTTGATAAGTGTTGCTTGAGCTCGCGCTTCGAAAAGCATAAATTTATACTCGATATAAACCTACTAATTCTACCGTAAAAAATATATAGGATAGGTAGGTACAAAATTTGCGGGTCAGCAAATTGCCCATAAAGAGTAGAATCCTCAACCTTGCGGCTCCGCGCCTATAACCTTGGTTCTGTGAACCCATCCCAAAATAATTCTGTCCCCACGTATAATGAGACGTGGCCGAGTGCCAATTTAATAGGATTATAAGCGTACAACTAAATATCAAAGCAAAATATCTGCTTCTGTCTGATTTTTCGAAATTTTTCACGAGCTTCTTATATTTTATAACATCGGTCAGCATCACGACGCACTAAAATCATATTTAGGTGAGTTCTGCACTACTTTTTTATGTACTTGTTAAAAAGAAAAAAAAGACGTTTATTTTTTGAGACATTTTTATGGGTTTTGATTGGATTGTACCGAAGTGGAATGCATTTTTTATCAACTAGCGGTCAGCCCCGTTTTGCACGGATATAATTCTATGACCTAAGTTCATCACATCAGGGATGGTGTAGGAAACTACTTGTGAAAGAATTATTCAAATCGGTCCAGTACCAAAACGTAATAGTAAGCCTATTTAATTCAAACAAACAAATCTATCCTCTTTGTAATATTCTTAGTATAGATAAAATAGGTTCGTTGGTTTCACCATCAAAGTAGAATAACATGAACTCCGTAATCCTAATGGCTCCTTTATAAAACCGAGCAATGGAACCAACAGAACAGAAATATTTTATTTTATTTTCAAAACTTTTAGAAAACTTACATCTAGGTTAAAAATAGTTATTTACTTACATAATACATGCCGGTAAAAACAAGCGCATGTCTGCTGAGGGCCAATTATAAAGTTTCCGCAGATATGTACTTTAATAAATAACAATTGTCCTAGAGAAAAGAATACAAGAGTTTATTAATAAAAATAGTATTTTACACGTCAATAGTTCAGTTTCGTAAATTACATTACAATATAATTAATGAATAAATAATATTTATGCTTCATCTTGTGAAATATAATAGTATAAATAAAATTGATTAGGTATTAGTAAGAAAGTAAACGACTAAAAGAAAATACACAATATCTGATGAAGAATTCATCGTTAAGCAAACGTTTAAGCTTGCTTACAGATGTGTTAAATAAATATATGTATTAGGAAATAGGTACAATTAATACATAGCCTAACAAATGTATATTCCTAAATTACATTTCTGCGAAAAACTAAGACTTTTTATTAGTAGGTAGGTATACGTTGTATACTAATAATAAATAAATAAATAATACTGGACAATTCACACAGCATTATCTAGCCCCAAGCTAAGCAGAGCTTGTGTTATGGATATTAGATACAAGATATACATAATATAATACAATACATAGATAGATATTTTTTATTATATATAGAAAACGACCAGAACACCCTGAACAATGTCGGCAGATCGTATACACATTTGTCCCAATATAATGATAATATAATTTTCAGTTTTTTATGCATACTATACATGCTTTAAAATAACTCAAGATGTCTTTGCTCGAGCCCTTCTTAGAAAATACTGTTTGTCAACAACCTTATTACACAAAAATCCATATTTTTTGTTTCGAAGTCGAGTTTGAAATATAATCATCGCAATCATCATAATAATCAGCTATTCCTTCCTACGTAAGGCTTGTGCTGACAGTGCTGGTCAACACAAGCCTTGTAGAAAGGAAGAGCTCATCATCATCAGCCTTATATTTGTCCGCTGGACATAGGCCTCCCCTAATGAGCGCCATAGCGCCCTGTCTTCAGCTTGCCGCATCCAGCATCTGCCAGCAGTCTTTCGCAAATCGTCATCGCACCTGGTCGGAGGGCGTCCTACACTACGTTTGCCGAGTCGCGGTCTCCACTCAAGAACACGTTTACCAAAGCGGTTGTCGGTTCTTCTTGAAATATGGCCAGCCCACTGCCACTTCAGCTTGCTAATCCTTTGAGCTATGTCGATAAACTTAGTTCTCTGTTGGATGTATTCGTTACGAATCCTATCCTTCAGAGAAACTCCGAGCATAGCTCTCTCGATAGCTCGCTGGGCGACTAATACCCAGTATTCTGGAAAAATATTTTTTTTTCATCCTCAGTTAAATTCTGCGTCCCTGACAGCAAAATGTATAAAAAACTGACATTGTAGTTGTCAGGTTTTTTTACATTTTCATCATCAACTGTCAAAATGTCGTTCAAAATAAACAATATTTTAAAGCGTAAAATCGTTTTACATAACAAAATATTGACAGACAGACATGACGAATTCTGAAACGAAAATTCTAAAACAATGGTCGGTCGTGAATCATTTTAGAATAGTCGTAATAAAACGCTTTAGTGCCACGTCGAGTGATACTTTGGGGTTATATGTAAATAAAGATTTCGGGATAGATGAAGGTACTTAGTGAACTTTGTTGGTGATTATTAGGGATTTCAAAATGTTAGGTATATCTATGTAGGTATAAAAAACAATGTTCACAACAAACAGTGTTCTTGAGTGGAGACCGCGACTCGGCAAACGTAGTGTAGGACGCCCTCCAACCAGGTGGGATGACGATTTGAGAAAGACTGCTGGCAGATGCTGGATGCGGCAAGCTGAAGACAGGGCGCTATGGCGCTCATTAGGGGAGGCCTATGTCCAGCAGTGGACTGATGTAGGCTGATGATATGAAACAAAGTCGTGTTAGTTACGCCATTTATCACTCAAGAACGACGGGACCGATTTTCATGGTTTTTGATTTGTTGGATTTCTCTTAGTCCGGAAATAGTGACGAAAAAATAACTACCCGTGCTAAGCCGGGGCAGGCTAGCTATTTGGACACTTTTACAAATAATATATGTTACTTTAAGATTATGTCAGGTTTCTGAGATATTCACATAAAATATGATAAATAGTTATTTTCATCTATGAAGATATAAGAAGCCCTGTTTTTATTTGTTTAAAAGTGTCCTTTCTCCAATTATATTGTAAGGAGAGAGTTAGCATCGCCATTATGAAAAATAAAACAAATGTAAGGGCCATCTCCATACTAAAATCTTTGATAGATTATGCTCGCTCAGTACGTCTATTTTAACTGCCCAAAATACTCAAATACAGAACGCGCTTCACGAGCTTTACTGCTGCCAAAACCAAAAAAATTAAAAAGTTTTTTTTATTTGTCGCCTAGTGACCACGGTCGCTGTAACGCGGTTGAAACGATGATAAAAGAAAGCAAAAGGTACGCGCGATAAATACCCGATAATAAAAAAGTTGTTTTCATAAGGACGTTGGTACTAGGTACCTATGCATAGAAAGTGCCAAACCAAACCAATATTTGGATTGACCAACTGGTATTGATATGGATCAGTTGAGCTTACTGTAGATTGTTTGCAACAGTTTGCAGATAGCTTAATTGTTTCTATTGTAAATACTAGTTTTAATTTAAATTTGTTATTGGATTGTTATTTTCTTTCTGAATAAATATTTGGAAATCATACAAACATTTTGTCCCCTGCTGTAATGAAACCCGCAACCTTCTCATCTCGTCTCTGAAAGATCTCATTCACTGCGCCAGTGAGGTCATCAACAGAACAGCATATCAGCAACACTAATTTCGACAGTCATTCTTACAGTCTAAAATGCATCTTCACTTTCTCGTTATAAACTTGAAATTCGTTTGTACCCGGAACATGCACTTAGGAAGCTTGCCAAACCGCTGGCCAAGTGAGGTTGATAGAGTGAAGATATTATATACCTATTTGACGACCTCTGTGGCGTGGTGGTCGAAGGTCTGTCTGTGGCGCAGGAGGTTGCGGGTTCGATTCCCGCCTCGGGACAATATGTACGATCTGACATTTGTTCAGGGTGTTCTGGTCGTTTTCTATCTCTATAATATAAAAATGAATCGCAAAATGTGTTGGTAAGCGCATAACTCAACAACGCCTGGACCAATTTGGCCAAATCTTTTTTTAAAATGTTCGTTGAAGTTCAAGGATGGTTTTTACGGCGAGAAAAATTAGAATTATTGCTGGAAAAACCCTAAAAATAGCCCTTCTTTTTCCCATACAAATGATTTGTAACTAAAACGTAGTCAATTTGAGCTTTATTGCTAAAATAACTACCCGTGCGAAGCCGGGGCGGACCGCTAGTGTATAATAAAAAATATCTATGTATGTATTGTATTATATTATGTATATCAGTTATCTAGTACACTGCTTGAGTTGGGACTAGATAATGCTGTGTGAATTGTCCAGCATTATTTATTTATTTATTTAGAACCTACCTTGGCAATGAGCTAATGAATAAGGTAAGTAAGTTCTTATGGATATTAATAAGCTACTTTACTTTTTGTCATGCGAGGTTAATAAATAACTTTTATGGCGGCTCCGTAAAAATTTGCTCCATTCTGTCCAAACTTTTTTAAAGATTTCTCTAAAACTAGGTAATCTAAATATACAACGGCTTAATCACTTTCGACGGGCCTAAGAATGTGTTGAAAAACAAAATACGGTTTCATTTTGTTGAATGTGAATTGTCCAGCATTATTTATTTATTTATTTACGGAAAGAAATCGCACAAAAAAAAATTAAGTTTCAACGCGTGTGAAGATGCGTTACTATCGCATTACTATCGCTATCGTTAGATGCGATAGCGATAGTAAACCGTCTGATTCCAGCTTTAAAATTACTACAAATAGAGTCGATTGACTAGAGAAACTCAGGGTAGAGATGCATTCTAATTACCTATTCTGTGTTAGAATTACAAGATAAATAATTCTTGACAATTCACACAGGTAATATCTAACAAGTATTTATGGCCTTTATTTAGCTATTTTTTCCAACGTTTCAACATGTTTGCACTCTGTCGTGTATTATCATTAGTCCCGTAGCGGGAAACGAACCCGAAACTTAAAGCTACGTAGCGATCTTCTCGCTGCGCCACATAGTTCGACAAAATAGAAGCAATGAAATGGAATCAGTGACAAAAGAGACCCGTCCATTTGACTAATTGCCTTTGATTCCCTAATGAACTATAGATACGGCTTTCGGGCGATATCGTATGTCATTCTGACTGATAGGACGCTATTTTCATTTTCTGTGGAAAATCAATTGGTTTGATCAACAGCCAATTTCTCCGTGATATCCCGTTTGTCCCACAAGTGGGCGAAAGCTGATTGGTTGACCAATAATTTGACTTGCGCTACAGGCCATGGAAACGTTTAACGTTAAACCGTTTTACGGCGCACATTTTAGATATTTTAAATTAAATTTGAATATAATAAACGACCTCTGTGGCGCGGTGGACAAAGGTCTGCCAGCGACGCAGGAGGTTGCGGGTTCGATTCCCGCCTCGGAACAAATGTGTGTACGATCTGCAGACATTTGTTCAGGGTGTTCTGGTTGTTTTCTATGTATAATAAAAAATATATATCTATGTATTGTGTTGTATTATGTTTATCAGTTATCTAGTACCCATAACACAAGCTCTGCTTAGCTTGGGGCTAGGTAATGCTGTGCGAATTGTCCAGCATAATTTATTCATTTTTATTTATTTTATTTATAAAGTAAATAATTAACTGCCATTGCCAGCGCTAGGATTGGGTAAGTAATTGATGGGCAGCAAGTGGTCAGAAAAGTGGAAAATATGACGTTTATTAATAGAGACGGACTAATTTTGAGGCGTTTGCTTGCTGGAGTAACGCGTCGAGAGATTTGCGAGATGGAAATAATTCAATTATAAATACTTTTCGAGCGATGAGACGAAAGTTTGACGAAATTTCGTTACGTTCTATTTATTTTCCTCGTGATTTTAAGAGATTTGGAGTTTCTATCCTGTTGAAACTTTGAGATTTCATTATTGGTTCATTATTTTATTACATCATTAACTTATATGCTTATTTGAATGAGATTATACAATTTTTTTTTTAAATTAACTGAGCGTCTTGCTGGTCGAAGCGACGCATGGCCCCTCGGGTCACGCGATGCGTCGCTTCGACTAGCTGGTGAGTATCTGGCACAGCGCATCAGCATTGCCATACAGCGGGGCAATGCAGCCAGTGTCTTGGGCACGCTTCCGCTTTGTTTTGATATTAATAAGTTGAACTACCTATAGAATGTTTTGAAACAGTCTACCAGTTAGCTCAATTGTTTCAATTGTAAATACGAGATCCAATTTGTTTCTATTATTATTTAATTGTAATTTTCTTTGTTAAAGATTATCAGACTAACAAGTCCGCATTGATACCTCTCTAAGATTATTATTTTATTGAAAACAAGGATCCATTCAGTTCATAACGGATCACTCACATTGACTATCAATTTCAGTGAGTTAATTAGGCGTGGGTATAAATATCTTTGACGATAGGTATTAGAAACCTTTGAGACTCAATGAGGTAATTCAATCTAGAGATGGCTCTTGATCTACATTTTTGTTTGGTTTCACTCCTTTGTCAAGCTTTTAGCCATTTTATTGATTTATCATTACAAAAGACCTTGATGTTCCATTAGCTATACAAAAACAGTAAAGGTCTTTTCATATACTCACAAATTGAGCTTACGGATAAATTCAGACAAAATCTTCATAGCACATAATTATTTCAAAAGCCCCGATAAATATTTGGTATTGCTTTATCAGATTCAAGAGGAAAATTCGAATAACAACCAATTTTCATCAGGCTCGGTCATAATATTCTCTATGATGTTAATACAAATAAAAAACAAGATCCGCCAAGTGCGAGTGTAACTCGCGCGCCGAGGGTTTCAAACATTTGCCAATTTTCTGAAATATTTTAAAAAGTATGAAACTTACAGAAATTTCAAAAAGTGTTTTAAAAAGGCCAAAACGATACCTTTCATTTGATACGCCACATGGGTAGTAAATCGTCATCCCACCTGGTCGGAGGGCCTACACTACGTTTGCCGAGTGGCGGTCTCCACTCAAGAACACGTTTATCCCAGCGGTTATCGGTATTTCTCGAGATATGATCGGCCCACTGCCACTTCACCTTAACCTTTGAGCTATGTCGATAACCTTGGTTCTCTGTCGGATGTTTCGTTGCGAATCCTATCCTTCAAAGAAACTCCGAACATCGCTCTATCCATAGCTCGCTGGGCGACTTTAAACTGGTGGACCAGCCCTACCATGAGTGTCCACGTCTCAGCTCCGTAGGTTAGACGTGTAGGACGCTCTGATTGAAAACTTTCGTTTTGAAGCATTGCGGTATGGATGACGAGAAACCTAATCCTTTGTGTTTGAAGGTATATTTAAGAGCTTTTTTTAAAAAAATAAACTTTTTTATTTTTACCCCTAAGAGATAAAAAGGGGGAGGCCTGCATCCAGCAGTGGACTATTATAGGCTGTTGAGGTTGAGAAGCTAGTGTGCGTTGGGGTACCGCCATAAGAATAAATAATAACTTCGGTACCTACCTCCTTAACTTTGTCCGATACACAGACCTAGAAAAGTTTTACTCAATTACAGTAATGTTGTTTGCTTCTTATGTAGGTACTTATATTGTTTTTGTTTGTATTGGTGGCTTAGATTCGGTATCGAGCTACATTGACCTAGTTTTATCAAAATACTTGGTTCTGCCCGCGGCTTAGAACGCATTGTTTCTATGAAAACGATAAAAGGTTATTTCTATAAAGTGCAAACTTTTCTATCTATTAAAAGTACCTATGTTTGATTCCAGGCCATATCTATGAAAAAATTCCGATTTGTTGAGTAGTTTTGGCGTGAAAAAAAAAAAACAAAAATACATCCAGCCATCCAAACTTTCGCTTTTATACTTATTCATCATCATCAGCCTATATTAGTCCACTGATGGACATAGGCCTCCCCTAATGAGCGCCATAGCGCCCTGTCTACAGCTTGCCGCATCCAGCATCTGCCAGCAGTCTTTCGCAAATCGTTATCCCATCTGGTCGGAGGTCGTCCTACACTACGTTTGCCGAGTCATGGTCTCCACTCAAGAACGCGTTTACGCCAGCGGTTGTCGGTTCTCGAGATATGGCCAGGCCCACTGCTACTTCATCCTTTCGGCTGTATTCGTTGCGAATCCTATCCTTCAGAGAAACTCCGAGCATAGCTCTCTTTATAGCTCGCTGGGCAATGTGTAGCATTCGCCTAAGCCCAATGCTGCGCTGGTTTTCAGGCAGAGGTACCTTCCACTGAAGAACGGAAGGAAGCCCTTCTTAAGTCAATTATAAGTACCTACCTACAATACGCTAATATTTATTATTACCGAACTTGCTAGAGTCACAAACGAAACAGAAAAATAAAAACATATTAAAGCATTTTCAGGCACTTTTTCAACCACAAATTCTGACTGAGCTCAGCGTTTATCTCTGAATAATTCGATGAGATTATTTTTATTCTTTAAATCCCTACAAAAGCGTAGACCTCATTATTTTTACGATTAAAGCACCGGAAACCATCCCCCGGCTAAAAAGATAAAAACCACATTACACTTCAAGAACTGAAGTAAAAAAAAAAACAACCGTTTCCTGTCAAACAGGGCGTTTGAATTTAGAACATCTAAAAATTGTCGTAGATTTTGACCGTACTACACATTTCTACCAGCCTGGTACTCTAAGCGACATAAACGTCGTTCAGTATGATCCTTATTGAAATCAAAATACTAGTGTTAAGTACCTTACCTAATATCCTATGCATTTCTACTTTCCTAGTACTTCGCGTGAGATAAACTTTTTAAGAAAATCCTTTGGAAACATGGTAGATGAAGGGTTTTTGCACGAGAAGTGACGAGAAGACAATATATTTGCTGCTTTTCTGATGATCATCATCATGATCAGCCTATATATTAGTCCACTGCTGGACATAGGCGTCCCCTAATGAGCGCCATAGCGCCCTGTCTTCAGCTTGCCGCATCCAGCATCTCCCAGCAGTCTTTCGCAAATCGTCATACCACCTGGTTGGAGGCCGTTCTACACTACGTTTGCCGAGTCGCGGTCTCCACACAAGAACACGATTACCCAAGCGGTTGTCGGTTCTTCTCGAAATATGGCCAGCCCACTGCCTCTTCAGCTTGCTAATCCTTTGAGCTATGTCGATAACCTTAGTTCCTTGTCGGTTGTATTCGTTGCGAATCCTATCCTTCAGAGAAACTCCGAGCATAGCTCTCTACATAGCTCGCTGGGCGACTTTAAACTAGTGGACCAGCCCTACCGTGAGTGTCCATGTCTCAGCTCCGTAGGTCATGACGGGTAGGACGCACTGATTGAAAACTTTCGTTTTCAAGCATTGCGGTATGGATGACGAGAAGGCTCGACGTAGTTTGCCAAACGCGACTTAACCTAGGTGGATCCTTCTCTTGGCCTCCTTCTCGAAATTGTTTTTACCCTTTGACGCGGGTTAAATTGTCTAAGTTTTTACCCAACTGCAGAGTCTGCCCAAGGTAATTATACTCGGAAACAATCGTAAATATTTCTGCGTTAAATTTGATTTTCCGTGTTCGGACTTCTTTGGACCGAGGCGAATGGGATGATCGCGGAGTACTGGAAGTATTTCGCGCTCATCCATGTGCCTTGCACAGCACAAAATGTGCATTCGGCTGGCATTCGGATGTGGGCTGGCTTATCGTTTTGTAACTGTAAACGAGCACTCGCCGGGGCGATATAATATGTCATCATTTGTGAAAAGGAAAGGCTAGGATTTCGCATTTGTAGGAGCGGGACAAAGCAGAGTGGCGTAAGCCCAAAAATCAAGTTTTTGCTGAATCTATTAATTAATAAATTTATTTGCAAACCTACTTTTCATAATTATTTCTAATATTTGAAATCATAAAATCTTTATTATGAAAGAAAATTACAATCAAGTTATAGAATAACATTCAAACTAGTATTTACAATTGAGCTAACTGCAGACTGTTGCAAACAATCTACAGGTAGCTCAACTGATCAATACCAGTCGGAAGTGTGCCCAAGACTGGCTGCATATTTGAAATAGTTTTTTTATTACTTTGAAACAAAGAAAATCTGCCTTGTATCCAATAAATTATTGTGTAAAACCTCTTCCTCTCATGTTTTTCGTTTCGTCGAAAAAAACATGAGATGTTTTGCAAAAACTATGTCAGATTAAAAAGATATTTGCTGTGACAGAGTACGCCGAGTCGGCTGCACGTATAGTATTTTAGTATGAAAGGCCTACGATGCTCGACCTAGTTCCACCGAGCAGAGGAATACTAAGGGAGGCGTTCAGTGAAGCAGAGTATGGCGAGTGAAGTTGATACCAGGGTATTTTAATATAACGGACGACGTATCGTGTTTTTAAATAAATTATATTATGAAAATCTGTATCAAGAAAGAAAATTACAATCAATTATAAGAATTAAATTAAAACTAGTATTTACAGTAGAAACCATTGAGCTAACTGCAGACTGTTGCAAACAATATATGTATCTCAACTGATCTATATCAATACCACGGAAAGTGACATACACCGGGGGGCGTGCAGCAGCCTCTTGCAGAATAGATCTTCCACTGAACTGCAATCCCCAACAAACATGCCCTGTGTGGGGATTTTGGGCATTACTCCGAAGGGATAGAAGCCAATAAGGTGATTATCAGGGTAGTCCAGCAATGGATCACTATAGGCTGTTGAGGAAATGACTTTAGACTTCTATCTATAAGTATTTATGTCATACATAGTGCGCGCGAGGTTTGGGCTGGGCTGGTGTGTTTTTGGAATGTTCGAATGTGTTTGGCGGATACTGTTTTACATTGGTACATGATATTTATTTATGTATTTAAGTAGTATATTATAAACCTATATATTATATTTGTAAAATTATGTATATTACATTGGTAATTTGTTATTTATAAGTAATTATGTTTTTCAATATTCTGTTATGTTCTTGTATATTTTATCTTTTGTACACCCCTGCGTTTCTTATATTCATATAATTCATTCCACCCAAAGGTTGCCTGGAAGAGATCGCTTCTAAGCGATAAGGCCGCCCATTGTACTTGTCTCATGTAAATGTTTTTTGTAATGTTCTTTTCTGGTGTACAATAAAGCGTTTTTGTATTGTATTGTATTTTTTTTACCATAAGAGTGCGCCTAATGCAACAATCAGGGAAAATGTATTAAAAACTCAGATAAAAAATTAAGAAATTAAGGTTACGAACGTAAATGTTCAGATTAAAAAATAAACTAGTTTCTTAAAAAATATATAATATATTTCGCAAAAAACGGCTAAATTAAAATGCTCTAAATTTTCAACGACAACAATATTATATTTCCACGAATTACTTAGTTAGACTGTTTCAGTAAAGTACCTAATCGTTTAGGTTTTCTATTTCATACTTATATTTTTAATAATTAATAGAAAATAATTAAGCAAAATCTTTATTTTTGCACTGACGTTGCTCTGCACTGTCTGTCTGTACCATAGAAATCTAAATATTTAGATTTCTATGGTCTGTACCTATGATCGCCAAATCCTATGCCTATCTTTTTTACAATTTTTTAAGACCTAATTGGACCTAATTTGAATCCTCCACTTTCGAGAAGCTATTATGTGAACCTAATGTCTTAAAAATCTTTTATTAATTTCATCTTATTTAATCCATCTTTTTTAAGCTATTGGATTCTGAAATAATTTATTTAAGAATCCAGGAGTTGGGCGTTGACACTACCACACAGTTTTTAAGCTTCGGTAGTGTCATCGTTTCAAAAGCATCACTTTACCATTGTGAAAATGATCTAAATAAATGTTTTTTTTGTGAAATGATCTAAATAAGTATCTAGCAATCATCATAATCACATAACAAACAAGAAACAGGGTCTTACAATTATACGCGGAGCCCTCGGTGAAGGAGTCCGACTCGCATACGCACTTGCCGTTTTATATATCTCACGGTAGATTATTGAGCCGAGATGAGATGTCCCTTAGAGTTTACTAAATAGAATTAATTTCTTGTATGTATTATTATAATAGATTATTAGGTATAGTGTGTATTAGTATTTTTAGTTTATATTTATGTTTGTTGTAAAGCACCGCCATCCTTTATTTTTTCCCAATTGTTCTGGTTGCCTGGAAGAAATCGCTTTAAGCAATAAGGCCACCAAATTCATTGCTATTCTGTTTTCGGTTTAACAATTCTTTATTTTCTCAACGAACATAAAATATAGTTCACTTAAAAGAGAAAAACAAACTTGTACTTATACTTAAGTCGAAGTGCTGGCGCTTTTTCGAGACAAGGACGAGCGAACACCGCGCGGTGAAGGCGAGAAAGGGAGGCAAGAACCGGCCTGCGCGCAATTTCACTGCTTTTTATTTATAAATTTGATATTGCTCTAAAATAATACTCTTTCGCAAAAACATAAAACTATGTTGCTCTTAAGTGTTTAGTTAAGTATTTTTTAGACGACATTTCATTAAAATATGTTAAATAACTAGCAAATGAAACGGGTTTTCCGTAGTAAAAATGAAAATTTAGAGGAAACTTTGCGAATTTTTTCTATCGAGTCAAGTTGAGTCAATCGTGTTTCGACTTATATAACGCACTAAGACTAACTAAAATCCTAAACTTTCGAGAATCATCAAAAAAGATTTAAAAAAATAGTGTTTTCTTGCCTTAAAATGGATTTTTCGTACGACAAAACCTGGGTTTTGGGTAGCACTTCATCTTAAGTATCTACTTATTCATATTTTAGCTCATGTGTGCTTACCTATTAACATAGTCAAACAAAAGAAAAGAAAACAATGATAGAAAAAAATAAAACAGGTTAATCTAATTTAAGTTTAGGGACAAAACCTATTTGGTATTTGTCCTTGCACATACAAAACCCACTATCCACCATTGTCTATCTAATCCAATCATGCACCCAAGAATAAAGCAGCTAGACAAAGCAAAGGTGATTTTGAGATTTTAAACTTTTATTTTAAATTTAAAATAATCTATTTTTTTTATTGGTGATGAATATTATTCTCTATCTATCTCAGAAGGTCACGAAACATAGCGGCACGTAAAATTCTTCTAAACAACTAGTTTCTACCGGCGGCTTCGAACACTCTTTTTCAAAATAAAAAGAAGCTCATGCACGTCCCCGGAATCCAGTCTAAAAACCTGTCAAATTTCAATAAGATACACCTTCGCATTTACGAAATTTACACTAGTTTCTTATATCCTTAGAACGCAACTGTTTAGGTACCATAAATACTGTAGGTATATATTTCACCGAGTGTTTCAGCTTTAAAGCATTTTATTACTTTTTGTTGGTAATTATGATAAGGCCTTTCAATTAGTAATCAGATTGCATCGTTCATTCGGTCAGCAATTACCAAAAATGCTGCTCTTAAGTTCACTTCTGTTTATTGGTAAGTATTTTTATACTACATTTTTTATACTATACAGTGCTTGGTACATGGATTGACCGGTTTTTTGGAAGAGTTGTGAAAGGGTCGATTTTCCCCGGTAGACTCTGATAAGAATCTGATCTGCCTGATATTTTTTATTAAAATTAGTGCAATTAGTGTAGGTATTTTCTATCTTTATATCTTTTGCACACTTGCCCACTTCTACATACATGTCTCCCTCTCTCGTTAAGGTTTGCTGGAAGAGAACTCTTTTTAGGGTTAAGCTCGCCTTTGCGATACCTCTCTTGTAACAAGATTTAAATAAGGTTTTATTAGTGCAATAAAGAATTAAGAATATTTTTAATTAGAAATTTCCAGGTTCTTATTCAGTCAGTTTCTGTTAGGCATTCAATTTTTACAGACATGTAATTAGTAAACTATTTCCTAACTTAACCAATAACTACTACGTATACATATTATAAAAAAGGCCTCGTGATCACCAAGCCGCTGGTCTGACATTGTGAAAGAGATCACGGGACTCCCAGTGACGACTGCTCTCAGACAAGCCGAAGACAGAGTACGACCTTCAGTAATGAAGAACACGATCAAGAAGATACATTATAGTAGATATTTTAAAGTTATTCTAGTAAGCAGACAGCGTGTCTTGGGCACGGTTCCGGCTGGTATTTTTAAGGATCAATTGTACCTGTAGATTGTTTGCAACAGCCTGCAAAAACCCTTCTTATATAGGGTTATTGGTAAATAAGTAATACTACGTGAACTGCAGGTTCTGACCATCATGACAAACACGTTTCTGAAGACGCTAGTTTCTAATTCTTAAACTTGGCATTGGCAATAATAGTACCCCATATTCAATAATCGTTCGTTAGATCGGTTTTATTTGAAATTCAACTCAAGAACGGCTCTGCCCTTACTTAACAATGGGTATGGAAGTGGAAGATCGGTCTTAAGTAACTCGTTGGGCTCAAGACAAAGGTGTTTTATTCATTTTGTATCAGAGGTAATTAATACTTTTTCTTAAGAATTAAGACCCGCCTTCACAAATATATTAATGATGGTGGGCAGAACCTGCAGTTCACGTAGTGGCACTAATTTACCAATAACCCTGTGTAGGCCGATGATAATGTTTTCTTATTTTCATCCTCAGTTATAGCTAGCGTACCCTGCAACAATCAGCTGCTAATAGGAAACCTTACAAACTCTACAAGCAGCACGTTAGCTATGCGTTATGTTGATATTGAGTTTAGTCCATATGAAAAAATGGAAGGGGTTGATTCTCATGAATATAACTATTACGACGATGAAGATACTGACTGTTATAGTGAATTAACTCGATGTATATATGGAAGGTACCTGGATCAATCGAATTTATGACTTCTGTGAAGCACAGCGAGGGGGCGAAGCCCTGCGATGCAGGAGATTGTGGATTGGATTCCCGCCACGAGACAAATGTTTGTACGACATAAAATATTTTGTTCCGGGTATTCAATGTGTGATGTAAACTATCTCTTAAATAAGTAATATAATATAAAACATCACATATCGTCGGCGTGGTGCGAGAAGTTACTAAGTGCAAAAAGCAAGTTGCGAGATAATCACGATCAAAGTTTTTTTGATCTTGAAATCGGTGTAACTCATTAAGGCTTATAGTTACAAAAATTATTTCTATAAACAAAATATAGATAATTTTACCATACACCCTATCGTTCAATAAATTATGTAAATAGTTTTATGGTTACTGAGATATATTACATATATTATAGAATATCAGTTATTTAGTACTTACCCTTTTTTTATTGGTATCGGAATCTTCCGTAGCGCACGGTATAGGGTTTTGTCCCCAGAATTCTCTTTTTTTAAATAAATAATGATAGACAATTCACACTTCATTATATAGCCCCAAGCTAAGCAGAGCTTGTGTTATAAGTACAAGATAACTGACATACTTAATACAATACATTACTTAAATAGATATTTTTACTCTACATAGAAAACGACCAGAACACCCTGAACAAATAGTTGCAGATCGTACAAATATTTATCCCAAGGCGGGAATCGAACCCGCATCCTCCTATGTTGCAGGCGGACCTTCGCCCACCGCACTTACAGAGGCGTCATCATTGCCCTTTGTACAATTATTTAAATTATTGTATTTTGTACAATTGTTTAAAACACTATATTTTGCACAATATTTTTATTGTTTGTTTTAGCCCTCAATCTTACCCTGTTTGCGCCTACGATATCAGAGAAAAGCTCTACGTAGATTTTTTCGATATCTGTGAAATAGAATTTCAAAACTGTGACATTGGATATAAATACACAGCGGAAGATCCGAAAGATCGTAAGTTCCTTTCTCTAACATAAATTATACGTGTTGTATATCAGGTAAGGGTTCGGTAAGGAGGCCAGTAAAACATAGATTTGTTGAGTGACACACGTCCACTCGATAAGCCTTTCCCCTGATTGTATTAAAGGAGCTAAGCCACAGTAGTTAACAGAAGTAGTAGCACTAAACGAATTATTTAAGTTTAAATTTATTAAAGTCCAATCTCAAATTTAAAACAACCTCAAATTCATTCAAATTTCCTCTAAATCTTGTGCCGTTGACTGTCTAAGCATTCGTCAAAATAAAAAGTGGGGTAAAGTAGCTCCCGAAAATAATATTTTTTTACCCTTACATCCCATTTGGGATATGGCTAACTGGGGAGAACCAGTGACCTACCCGCCGTATCTTGTGCGAATGCATACCCCGCGCGCCCCGCGCTTGGTATGCAATGCACCCTTGTAGGTGAGGTGTAGGTGAGGTCCGATGGCCGTGCTCATATAATGTAAATCAGAATGCTACAAAAAGGTCACTCACCGACGTATTTGCTTGTAATGCTTGTAGCATTTACTCACACATTTTAATAGTTCATTATCTGGTCATTATTTTGACATAAGTATGTGATTTTGACAACCTTTGAGCAAAGTCAACCTTTCTGGCTTTCTTCAAATATAATAAAACCAATACTTCTCATTCTATAAAGTATCGAACCTCACTAAGCTGAATCCGCAGAAAGTTTAAAGTTTTGTGTTATTGTTTCCCATTATGTTCCTATATGCCTTACACAATAGTTGCGTGAAATCTACCGTGAAATGTACTAACAAATTTATAATTATTAGAATATTTCATCTAATTATGGATTCAATTTAAATAACATTTCAGTACATTTCACTCCGTCATGTTGTAATTCGTGAAGCGTGTAGGATTTTTGAGGAAAACAATTACCTATTATTTATTAAATCTCTTTTTAGAAATTAAAACTCTTTATAGAAGGTTTTCGGGAAAGTTGACTCGGTTGCAATTTGTAAAAAAAACTATCTTAATCATCATCAGCCTACATTAGGCCACTGCTGGACATAGGCCTCCCCTAATGAGCGCTCCAGCATCTGCCAGCAGTCTTTCGCAAATCGTCATCCCACCTGGTAGGAGGGCGTCCTACACTACGTTTTCCGAGTCGCGGTCTCCACTCAAGAACACGTTTACCCCAGCGGTTGTCGTTTCTTCTTGAAATATGACCAGCCCACTGCCACTTCAGCTTGCTAATTCTTTGAGCTATGTCGATAACCTTGGTTCTCTGTCGGATGTATTCGTTGCGAATCCTATCCTTCAGAGAAACTCCGAGCATAGCTCTCTCCATAGCTCGCTGGGCAACTTTAAACTGGTGGACCAGCCCTACCGTGAGTGTCCACGTCTCAGCTCCGTAGGTCATGACGGGTAGGACGCACTGATTGAAAACTTTCGTTTTCAAGCAAGAAGAGAAAACTCGACGTAGTTTCCCAAAACTTAATTAATGACATGTTTTCTGTGATTACGGCGACGCGACGACGTGTAGATGACGCAATCAGGGTCTAAAGGGGGTAAATTATAGAGTTTGTGGCTTAGGCCCCCAGTGGTCGACGCACCTGTGGTTGACGCCCCCGATCCTTTTAATTGTATTATTATTATTATTTGCACTTTTGCACTTAGTACAGGTAGATGTCAAAAATGTATCTTACATGCCGTTTTGGAGATAAGCTTAAATTTGTAAGTAATTGTACTTTACCAATAAAATAAAGACTTTAATCCTACTAATATTATAAATGCAAAAGTTTGTAAGTATGGATGGATGGATAGATGAATGTTTGTGACTCTTTCACGTAAAAACTACTGAATGGATTTTTACGATTGGTCTGTTGCGTGACGTTGGTAAACGGCCTCACGGTTACTAGTCCTTTAGACATTTTAGCCCCGAGCTCACCAACAGAAGGTTAAATTTTAAACAGTTGTTTTGACGATTTTGAAACCAATTTTCATACATCAAATATCAAAATTAACCGACGAAGCTCCTAATCATCCGATTATCTGTTGGTGAACATCAGCCTTAGACATTTTATTTTTTGAAGTGTGAGTGTGGCGTACTGGCCTCTAAAACAGATTTGAACAGAAGGCAACGTTCCAAACATCCTGACATGCGGCGTACGCAGCAATCAAATTTTCGTCGACAGATTTAGCAGGTGGTTTTATATGATTTCAGAATGGAATTCGTCTCGGTATCTTTTAACTGGAGACGGCTACCTCTGCACGGAGTACTTAGGTGTCATACCAACACAGTTCTCAAGAAGGGCCAGCGAAATATACTACAATCTGTTATTCGATGAAGAATATTATAACATATCGAACATGAAGCCTAATCTGAATATCACAGAACTTCTAAAATACCACTTTAAAAGTAAGATTTTCGTATTAAGGCGCATACACCACCTAAACTAGCGCCGCCACCTACTTTATGTTATTATTCTATTTAACAAAGGAATTTTCAAAAATCCATCTTCCAGTTTGTGATCATAAGCTTTTTTTTTAATGTAATAGTTTTATTCTATTAGCATTTATATTATTAGTGATATTTTTTTTATTATTATGACACTTCATTTATTTTAAATCTCGTTAAATTACATTTTTTACTATAGAAAATATTATATTATATAACTATTCTACAGTAATAAATACATATCAAAACGGTAGATCACCGGCAGCGAAGCTAGGCTCAAGCAACCGGTGACTAGGGCTGCAAAGAGAGAAACTTCCTGACGATACGCGTCGAGTCCAGGAGTACCGCCTTTTGGATCTGGCCTTTGATCCTACGTCCTAGTGAGAGTCTCTTGAGATGTTGATCGAGGCTTTTCGCTATTACGTCGTTAACCGAAACAACTATAGGAACAATGGTCGCTGAATCTACATCCCACATGCTGACAACTTCGTTAGCCAAGTCAAGATATTTGCAAAGTTTTTCTTTCTCAGCTTTAACGAGGTTAACATCATGTGGTATGGTGACATCAGCAAGCGCCGCTCTCCGTTCTAACCGATCTATCAGTACAATATCAGGCTTATTCGCAAGAATAGTCCTATCAGTAATGATAGATCGGTCCCAATAAAGCGTGGCACGGCCATTTTCGAGAACTAGTGCCGGTGTGTACTTACAGTACGGAACTTCAGTATCAGTAAGGCCATACTGAAGAGCAAGTTGCTGGTGTATGATTTTGGCTACTTGGTTGTGTCTGTGCAAGTACTGAGTGTTAGCAAGGTGCGAACAACCCGAAAGTATATGACGGAGGTTCTCTCCAGGAAGATGGCACGCTCGACAAATATCGATCGTGCCATCTTTCATGATATACTTTTGGTAATTGTTCGTCTTTACCATCTCATCCATAATTGCACAGATAAAACCTTCGGTTTCTCCAAAGAGGTCGCCGAAACGTAGCCAGTTTACCGAGCTTAGGAGATCTACATCAGGACCTGTGAGAACCTTGTAGAATCTCCCATGCAATTCTTTGCTTTCCCATATAGCTTTCCTGTCCTGAACGCTCATCAACGTAGGTTTGCGCCAGTTCTCGTTTACTAAGGAGAGAGGGGTAAGGTTCTTATCAACTGCAACCACATCGCGATACATCTGGTATTCAGCTTGAATGAAATGGTTTCTGAGATTGCATACTTCACGGTTATGTAGGGACTTGGCGTTTAAAAAACCTCGACCACCACATTTCCGTGGGATATACAATCTGATTACCGAAGATCGGGGGTGTCGCATGCGATGAGTGATTAAAAGTTGACGAACCTTACAGTCCAAGGCGTCTAGTTCAGTCTGAGTCCATCTTAGTATGCCAAAGGTATAAGTTAGTAGTGGCATAACCCAGCCGTTGTAGGCACGTACCTTGTTGCCACCTGACAAAAGGCTATTTAGTACTTTTGAAAGGCGACAGAAGAAGCGCTCCTTTACCGACTGCTTTATGTCCCTGTCAACTATACCTAACGCTTCTGGCATACCAAGGTACTTGTAAGTTTCACCTTCGGAGAGTGATTTGAGAGACATTATGTCTGAAAGTTGTAAATTATTAGAATTTAATTTAATTTTTTTTTTAATGATTTTATTAAAAAATATATAATTTTTATGCCAAAAAGCAGTTCCCATGGGATATAAGTAATCTTAAATATTATGTGCGAAAGTGCGTGTGTTGCGAAAGACTGCTGGCAGATGCTGGATGAGGCAAGCTGAAGACAGGGCGCTATGGCGCTCATTAGGGGAGGCCTATGTCCAGCTGTGGACTAATATGGGCTGATGATGATGATGATAATCGT
This sequence comes from Eupithecia vulgata, assembly GCA_946478455.1. Lineage (NCBI taxonomy): Eukaryota > Metazoa > Arthropoda > Insecta > Lepidoptera > Geometridae > Eupithecia > Eupithecia vulgata. The sequence continues at coordinate 3,918,360 of OX297881.1, forward strand.
GAATATTAACTGTTTCAGGTCCCATTTTCGTAACGGACTATATCACAAACAGTTCATATCTTCGTATGCTCATGAATAATTCTACAGCGAACAGCAGTGTTCTTACAAATAAGTTGACGTAAACTCGGTAGTATACTCAAACTGTAATGGATGTTTTTTGTAAATGTAATTTAATGTTACTTTATTTAACTATAGATCATTTGTTGGTGTATTGTTTATTAAAATTAATGCATTTTTCTTTTTACGTTACTTTTTACTTAACTTCATAATATGCATCAATGCGCAATGGAACTAAAATATATACAAAACCTATTTGTTTTCATCATTATGTGTTTTATTTATTATTAGTTTTTTATTACTAATAGAGTCCACAGGTGATCGGAATGCTGGTTTTTATTTCGGTCAACGAATTAGCATTGCCATTCAACGTGGCAATGCTGCTAGCATTCTGGGCACTCTGCCTTCTGGTGACGGCTTAGATTTTTAGTAAATAGATGTAAGTGTAAATATTAGGTGTTTATACATGTATTTAAGTATTATTACAAATTTTTATTTTAAATCGAATTCATAAAAGGATGTGGTTTCAATTTGTCTGCTTTTTATTGTGTGTTGTGTGTTATAGTAACACACATAATTATTATGAAGCCAAAATATAGTAAATAATTTATTCGTAATATCATTTGTAATAAGTATTTATTTTTGATTACGGTTTTTTCTTATTTGATATATTGTTTGTTGAATTTTTCTCTTTAGATAATGTAGTAGGAGGATCGAGGAAATTTAAGAACTATTTGTGCTGGCAAATGCTGGATGCGGCAAGAAGACATGGCCCTATGGTGCTCATGAAGGCCTATGTCCAGCATTGGACAAGTATGGGCTGATGACGTTGGCACCAAAACCTTTTTACTAACTAGCCTAAAATTCTTGCTGTCCCTTATTTTGTCGAAATAAGAGGGACAGCAACTTTTTAACGCAACGATTTATGCTAACAGAATCACTGCCACTGCCTATATTATATAAAACTGAAAAACGTAAGCATGGTTAATAGTAAATTTCATTATCATTAAAGCGTCTCTCTGCATTAAAGGTACCTACATCTAAATGGCACGAAAGCGTTTATAACCAACTTAGAAAAATTAAGGAAATTTTATGATCATATTGAAATGTTGCTTCTTCGAGACGACGACGACGACGGGTCTTCGGAACGACACAAGCTACTTCTGTGGCAACAATTCCTCATTCTAAAAAGTTTTTTAATCAATATAAATTTATTTCAATACTTCATGTGTTAATTTAGCTGTATTAAGTCACGTGCTGTTTTTTTTATAACAGAAAAGTACGAGTGAAGTCGCGAATAGAAGCTAGTTTAATAAAAAAGAAACAAAATCGGTGGTTCTTTTTTGTTCGGATATTCTCATGTAAATTGTGTCGTTAAAGTCTGCGTGTCGAAAACACGACATGTTTGACCTTCAGTAGATGATGGTTGATGGCTCTTTAGGTACCTACCTATCTACACTTATACCAAAAAACAGTTATTAGTTTTCCAATAATATCGTTAAATTTATTGGGTAAGTACATTACTTAATATAAAAAGCCGGTGGTTCCGTCTACAAATAGTAAAAATAGAACAGTGAAACAGAAATTTGACTAAGTGTCTACTTTTGTCTCTGAGACACGACAAGTGATGGCTGTGACGAATCGATTTACTGTATACTTTCAGACATTTTAACAACGAAATAAAACATAATTATGTAAGAGTAGACAAACTCGCATAAGTAATAAGAATGACGTCATCAGTCTTGTTGTCTGTCATGCTGTCTCCTCCTCCTGAACAGCCTAAATTGGTCCACTGCTGGACGCAGGCCTCCCCCTGAAAAGCGCCTCATTGGCCTTTGTCTCCTGGGGGAAATGCCCATAATCCCCACGCTGGCCATGCGGGTTGGGGATCGTAGTTCGGTGGTAGATCTATTCTGCAAGAGGCGCTGCTGAACGCCCCCGGTTTTTTTTGGCATCATTTGGCATCTCACTCAGTGACTCACACCAACTGGTGGTGTGAGTGAGTGAGTGAGACAACGACGGTGGTGGTCCTTTGGTTTTTCTCACTTGGTACACTAGGTGGCGCTACTGGTGGCGTCGAATGCTGCCTTAAGTAATGAGATAGGGCCCTAAGAACTCGACTCTGACAAATCCCAAGTTGTATACAACGAAACATTTATTGTATTTTCTGGAGACTAGATGATGCTGTGTGAATTTTCCAGCATTAAATTGAAGTGGATAGAATAAGTAGCACCTTATTTATTATTTGATAATAATAACTATACAGTATAAAATTTGACTTGTATAAGTGTTTATTTGTAAGCCTTCAGAAATAAAGTTAATGAATTTAAATTTTGACAACAAGAATAATGTATGTGATAGGTACTTGATCACGAATAGGTAGGAATATCTATCGAAAAAGTGAACACTGGTAGGTACTTTTATTTATTTATTTTTTGTTCTTGGTATTTATTTATTCCGTATATATTATTCTATATTTTATAAAAATCGACTTGCTAAAGAATAATTGTTAATTATGATTATATAATTATTATTACTTATGTATATTTATGGTACACCCCTGCCATTCTAAAATTTTTCAAATTTATCTCCATCCAAAGGTTGCCTGGAAGAAATCGCCGCCCATTGTAACAAACAGACATGTCTATGTCTGTTTGTTGTTTTTTTTTGTGGTGTATAATAAAGAGTTTTGTATTGTATTGTAATAGGTCTGAATTGATCTGAATTGACCTGCAAGTGGGCTGACGGTAGCCGATAGATAGATCGTTCTATATACATAAAATCCTTTTCTTTCGTCCATATTTCTAACTTTATTATAAATTCAAAAGTAAATATGTCCGTCTGTCTGTTCTCTGTTTTCACGTCTTAGTAATATTTGGCAAGTTGGTAGACGGTATGCCGAGGACGGTTATATGCTGCCATTTAACCCAGGAAAACCCGAATCGGCGGGCAGGACTTAGTTAAATCTGTTAAAAGTAAAAAAAAACAAAACGTGTATTTCCACTTAAATCAAACAATATACAAACGTTTTAAAATTTGGCTGGCAAATAAACAAATGCGTTTTAAAGGTGATCCTAATAACTCTAGGTCATTGGTCTAGTTATTTTTGTCGCCGAGTGACACGGTTGAATAATTTTTCGTGTGGTTAGACAATGTACTAGCGGCATTATGTTGCTATACATAAAATTCTAATTGAGTTACAAAAATTATCGTCGTCAAAATGCTCGAAACCCCCGGCGCGCGAGTTATACTCGAATCCGATTTGGATAAAGTTAATCCTTTACTCAAACATCGACGACCTCAGTGGCGCAGCGGGCGAGAGTCTGCCTGCGACGCAAGAGGTTGCGGGTTCGATCCCCGCCTCGGAACAAATTTGTGTACGATCTGCAGAAATTTGTTCCGTTGGTCTGGGTGTTTTCTATGTATAATAAAAAATATCTATCTATGTAATGTATAATATTACGTATATCAGTTATCTAGTACCCATAACACAAGCTCTGCTTACCTTGGGGCTAGATAATGCTGTGTGAATTGTCCAGCATTATTTATTAATTAATAATATTAATATTAAACATCAACCATAAAAGTGCTTTATTTCCTTTAGACCTTACAGGACACTTGGACACGTCACAAAAAATCTAAATACATAAGTAAAACTAGGAAATAAGGTGATCACTTTGATTTTTTATTCACTTTGATCTTTTTGAGGTAAAGTAAAGAAACGAACAAGAAACATTTAGGTACCTTGTTAGAATGTTAGTTTTCGAGTTGGAGCAAAAGTCGTCAAACGTTTTTAATCGTCTAGATAGTCTAATATTTTGTAGTAAGCCTTTTTTCACAGAAAGGTTTTGACAATTTGTTTGAATTTATTTACTGATAGATTTTGCAACTCACTAGGAGTTTTGTTATAGAAGCGTATAGGTTACATTGCCTTTTAAAAGATACACTAATTTTGTGAAGCCTGGTTGTGGACAAGTTTATGTTTATTTCTAGTATTTATATTATGTATATCGCTATGATCGCTTTGATGTTTTTATGAGTGTACAACAAGTTTTCATAAATATATTGTCCAATTACATCATTAAATATTAAGATTCGGTTTTGTGAGTGATGCCTAGTTCTAGCCATTTGTAGTTCATCGAAATATAATTTTCCCTCCATTATCCAATACCTGTGACGTCACATCACTATCCATTCATTACGTCTGTCATATCATTGACACGGTCGTGTGATCGAATCGCCGAACGCTGTAGGTGCGATAGAGAGGTGAGTTATATATGTCGTGTTAGTGGGGAAAAGAGATGGATTTATTCAGAGACTGAACATAGACTACATTTATGGAATGTGTACAGAATGTGTTTGGTATTGTGACAGACTTATGAGGGTTTTTACTTTTTAAGAGAAAAAAATCTAAAAAAGTATTTTGGAGATAGATTAAGCAAAAAGCAGTTGGAAAATGTTAGTTTTAGTTCTTAATATAACAAAATAAAGAGTAAAGTAGAAGTATAAAGACAGAAACATAAGCAACATAAGGACAAACACCACCTTAGTCAACACTCTAATCTTCTTCATATTCTTTTACGGAGCAGTGACGTGGACATTGAAAGTCAAAGATCGCCAACGGTGTCCGTGATGGTAGCGTACACATAACCGAATTCGAGTTTGTTGTTATGCATAATAAATAGAGTATAATCAGTGCAAAGGTAAAATAAATAGTGCCTCCTTGGTTTAAGAAATAATGACCATTGTTTGTGGGTAACGCCAGCATAACGATCAAGCTAGCGTACACACGATCGTTCTCAAAAACGGCTTATAGTATAGCAACAAACTTATACACAAAAATAGAGTATGAATAGCGTCTGCGCTATGCAAAATTTCATAATGAATGCTCTCATAGGAACAGAGATATGGAACAAGACTATAAAATAACACTCGAGCTGGCGTTATAAATAAATAAATAAATAATGCTAGACATTTCACACAGCATTATCTAGCCCCAAGCTAAGCAGAGTTTGTGTTATGGGTACTAGATAACTGATATACATAATAATATACAATACATAGATAGATATTTTTTATTATACATAGAAAACGACCAGAACACCCTGAACAAATGTCTGCAGATCGTACACACATTTGTCCCGAGGCGGGAATCGAACCCGCAACCTTCTGCGTCGCAGGCAGACCTTCGCCCACCGCGCCACATCGGTCGTCGGTTATGCTAGCGTACCCATTAAAAACCGAAATAGTTCTTATAGAAAACGAGTTTTTTTTTATTTTTGTATTTTTTTTATGCGGAGCATGATATGGCTCCGCAGAATTCTTGAGTTCTTTGGTCACATAGCCCGCAAGCCCGGAGACAATCTCGAAAAACTCATCAAGTGTGTGAAAATGTCACAAGCGATACATGTCGTTGAAAGCCGGAGCAGATGGCGCGATATTAATCGGAAGAAGCTGCTTCCGTGAGGGGTCACGACCCCCAGTAATGGGGAAACGACTCAAGGAGGAGGATAACAAAATAAATTTTGAAAAGGGTTCTTATACATTTTCCCCCTGTTCGGCTAAAACTAAACCCCTTCTGTAGGCCAAACACGAGGACTTTTCTCTCGGGTTGAATAGACAATAATGACATAGCGACGTCAAACATTGCGTGCATTATATACACAAATTTTACAAAAGCCCAAATAAAACTTTTGTACCACTGAATATCGCAGAACATACATGGGGGTTGAAACATAGAATTTAAATCTATGGGTTGAAAGGATGGGTACTGAGGTTCCCCCCACCCCCCAGCCACCGATGATCCACCACTCATGTTACAGAGTGTAGGTATATAATACATGCAAGATAGGGTCTTCAATCTTACCCTTTATTTTGTACAATGCCACGTGAAATCTCGACCTATCTTTACATTGATTGATGCTTTCTCAGTACTACAGTATGACTTTATATCAATCTGGCTCCCCCAACAAAAGAAAAAGCACTTTGGTAAACCAATTATAGGAGTGAATTTTCAACGCCGTTGCCTTCGCGGGTAGTCTTATATTGAAAATTAATGACCTGGAAAATGAGATTATAGGGAAATTATTCACGCGAAAGATTTTTTGGGTAATATCACAGACTAACTACCTATACATACTACTAGTAATGCTGCCAACTTACTAAATTAAGGCTGCTTTTTTTTTTTTAAACATTACCCATACCTTAAAAACATGACGACTTCTGTGTCGTGGTGGGCGAAGGTCTGCCTGCGACGCCGGAGGTTGCGGGTTCGATTCCCGCATCGGGACAAATTTTTGTACGATCTGCCGGCATTTGTTCAGGGTGTTCTGGTCGTTTTCTATGTATAATAAAAAATATCTATCTATGTATTGTATTATATTATGTACCTATATCAGTTATCTAGTACCCATAACACAAGCTCTGCTTAACTTGGGGCTAGATAATGCTGTGTGAATTGTCCAGCACTATTTATTTATTTATTTCTGGCCTGGTTGAAACTAGCTGCGCCCCGCGGTGTTGCCTGCGTTGATAAACATTTCTGAATTATTTGACCTACCCACGGGAAGACTGGACTTTTCCGGGATCAAAAGAAGAAAAAGGTGGAATCCAGAATGTTAGCTGATCTGGTAGGTTCTAAATTTAATTTCGTCAAGTAACAATACCGTTTAGCCGTTGAGTGTGAAGTAGTAACAAACATTATACACATATACACACATAAATACATAATGTTTGTGTTTATGATTTTATTCGTGTGAAAAAATACAAAATTTTTATAGTAAGTGACTAAAAATTAATTTAAAAAAAAAATGTTGCGCGCATAACTTGACGTAAACGCTGGAATCATGACGTCAGTTGACTGAGTCATACCAGAGCAAATGCGCTGATGTTTCCGATGACCGTAGGTTCTTTTAAGCATTAGCAAAGTATCGAACTTTACAAAAACTTTTTTTTTATTCTTCTTTTTTAATGGAACTTTGAGACATTGGTGTCAGTCCCGTATTTTAACAAATTATTATCTAACTTAAATCTAAAACTAGCCTAAATAATTTTACTGCCGCATCATTCAGTGGTGCGGCTAAAATAATTTGGATAACACCAGTATTAGAAAACATTTTAATGAATTTTAATATTTATTTTGTTACTATAAGATCTAATACTAACATTTTCCTACTAACTAGATTATTTCTCATATACCTAGTGTAAAATACTCTAATCTTACATTACAGTGTTTGTTGTACTAAAATAAAATGACATATTATTTTTATTTAAGTGCGACAAATACAATTTTATTACAAAACTAAACTAATTCTGCTAACTTCATGCTTAGACACTTTGTGGCTAGATAATGCTGTGTGCCGACCTCCGAGGCTCCGATGCTCCGACCAGGTGGGATGACCATTTGCGAAAGACTGCTGGCAGATGCTGGATGCGGCAAGCTGAGGACAGGGCGCTATGGCGCTCATTAGGGGAGGCCTATGTCCAGCAGTGGACTGGTATAGGCAGATGATGATGATGAATGCTGTGTGAATTGTTATTCAATATTTGTACCAACTACAAGTAGAAGCTTCTATAATTATTTGGCGGTATAAATATTTTTAAGTGTGTTCATCGATTTCTACATTAATTATGGACTGATTGTAAAAATACTTCGTCACATAAATTTTAAAGTGAAGAACAGATCTTAATGAAATTCGGCAAGATGGTAAATAGTTTCCCCGGGACTGACATACTTAAAAGGCGCGGATAAACCCGCGGGCAATGGTTAGTACTTTTATAAAGAAGCTTAATTATTTTGTTTTGTTTTTGGGGCTCAAGTAGGATAGCAACAGCCCTAAAAATGATAAAGGTTTCAATAAATGGCATATCCACATCTCTCATATCAATCCGTGATGGGTTATCCTAAGCCATATGAAATTATCTATAGAAGATGAAAGTTTCAATCTGCTGGGGATTATAGCAAATCGCGAGATTTAGAGAATGTCTGAGTCAGCATCTTGCTAAAGTCGTTTTCGATTTGTTAGAAATGTTGAATTTTGCGAGTAGTCTAATAATAAAAAAGCTAAATGTAGCCATTTTGTAACTCACACTTTAATATTAACTCTCTTATCGGGCTTCAGTGCTGTTCTGGCTTGGCGTCGACCCTACGCATGATTTCCATATAATGTTTGTCATATATGGTCCGAGGTCAGTAGAATGCTATATATTATTATACTCTTTGGTAGAATGAGAATTATCTAGTGTTAATAATGCTGTACAATCCACACACTGTTATAGATGTGGATCAGTGTAGATTGTTTGCGACAGACTGCAGTTAGCTGAATTGTAAATCATAATTCTTATTTGTTTCAGTTAGTGGTCAGTGAACAAGGAATATTTTTGAATAGCTAAGTGCTGGTAGATCATCTGCTATTTATCGATTTTCATGTTTAAACATGCACAGCGTGGATATTACCCCCCATGAGATCAGCATGGTAGATTCTTGGACTTAGTTTTAGCCAACCTCGTTGTCAGCGTTTCTAATTGTAATAACCCACTGGTACCTCTTGATGCTCATCATTATGCACTTGAAGTGACCGTTAATATTTGCTTACAACAATTATTAAAACCAGCACCTAGGACTAAATACTGCTATGATAAGGCAAACTTCAACGCATTTAAACTTAGTTTATCAGAAATAGATTGGGAACTTAATTTAACAAAAAAATCACTCGAGGAAGCTGTTGAATACTTCTATACATTATTGAAAACGTTGCGCGAAAAATTTGTTCCATCACGAGTAGTCAGGCTTAACCAATTTCCACCATGGTATTCAGTAGCATTGAAAAAAGTGTTAAAGGAAAAATATAAATTCTATAGTAAATTCAAACGCTATGGCATGTTGGCAGATAAAATTACTGTTGATTACTTAAAAACTAGAGCTAAGGTTCTAGAAAAGGACTGTTATACCGCATTTATCTCTACTGTGGAAAATTCTATCAAAGACAATCCTAAGTATTTTTGGTCATACATTAAGTCATTATCAAAATCCACATCTATTCCATGCTCCATGACATTTAATACTAGGAATACCACATCAGGGCCTGAGATATGTGACTTTTTTGCAGATTATTTTCACTCCACGTATTTACAGCCAGATCCACAGTCGTCCATAGCTTTTTCTTCTTCAGTAGTTTGTCCAACAGGCGGAATGGATTGCGACCTTTCGAGAATAGAATTATCTACCTCTCTTATTAAGAATAAACTATTAAAATTAGATAAAAACAAATCAGCGGGACCTGATACTATACCACCTATACTTTTAAGCAAGTGCGCAGATGAACTCTCTGTTCCCATATTTATACTATTCAATAGATCTATCAACGAGGGGTATGTTCCTAAAATCTGGAAGTCTGCGTTTATCTCACCAGTTTATAAGAAAGGTGCAAAGGACAACGTCACCAATTATCGTCCCATTTCCAAACTTTGCATTATAGCTAAAGTGTTTGAGCGAATAATTTACGAACAGGTGGTTGGGTCAATTAGGAACATTCTTCCTTCCACTCAGCATGGTTTTCTTTCAGGCAGATCTACGGTGTCAAATCTCATTCTGTTAAACGAAATACTCACTGAAACTATGGATGGTGGTAGGTATCAGACTGATGTAATCTATACGGACTATGCTAAAGCCTTTGACCGTATAGATCATAATATTCTTCTATTAAAGCTCTCTGCTGTAGGAATTAGAGGAGATTTATTAAGATGGTTCACCTCTTACATTAATAATAGATCTCAGTTAGTAGTCTTGGGTAATTTCTCGTCTAAGTGGATGGGTGTTCCAAGCGGTGTCCCTCAAGGCTCGTTATTGGGACCTCTCTTATTTTTGATTTTTGTATCGGACATCGATTCATGTTTTCACCACTCGTTTGTATTGGCTTTTGCCGACGATATGAAGATTTTTCGTCCTATCTCCAGTAACAAAGATGCTATGCTTCTACAAGAGGATCTCGATCGACTTGATGAATATTGCCTAAAAAATAAACTAGATCTAAATGTTAATAAATGTCATGTTTCAACTTACACAAGAAAATCTAACATAATAAAGTTTAATTATACGCTAAAACATCATGTTCTGGAACACGTTAGTAAAATAAGGGATCTTGGCGTCATTCATGACTCTAAGCTTTTATTTGATGCTCATATCTCTTCTATTGTCAGTAAAGCTTCTAAGGCGCTTGGGTTTATTATGAGGTCTTCAAAAGATTTCACTAACATCAAGACGATCAAGATTCTCTATAGTACGTATGTGCGTTGCCACTTGGAGTACGCCTCCCAAATCTGGAATCCCAACTACTCTATCTATATAGATAGAATCGAAAACATACAACGCAAATTTCTACGTTACATTAACTACAAACTGCGACGGGATGAGTCCGACTACCTTCATAATTGTGCCAAACAACATCTACTTCCACTGTATCTAAGGCGTGATTTTGCTGATATAGTCTGTATGGCTCAGGTTTTAACCTCTCACATAGATTGCCCTGACTTGCTGAGCAAAATCCAATTCTATGTTCCAAACAGGTCCTTCCGACAAACTAATCTATTTTATTTACCTCTAGTATCGACAAATTACCGCCAAAATTCCTTTTTATACAGAGCGAGAAAAAAAATTAACCTTTTGAATGCTGAGCTTGACCTTGACATCTTCAATAGTAGCATCCCTAGTTTAAAAACCAAACTTAACAAATCTTTCTTTAATAAATATCAGTTGGATAAACAATAAGTGAATTAATAAAGTACTTACCGAGACTTACATCATTTGTGTACCTACTTATAAGATAAACTAATGTATAGTGAACTGATTTGTGGTAAATGCGAATAGTTAGCTTGTTATTATTATTTGTGTTACTTGCAATTGTATCTGTTTCTATAAGTGGGAACTTATTAATAGCCACCTGTTATCTTCACACATCTCTATATTGTATATAAGTGCTGAAAGATCCCCTAAAATAAATAAATAAATAAATAAATAAATAAATAAATAAATGAGATAACCAGGGGCGAAATCAGGGGGAGGCATGCGTCCAGCGGTGGTTCATTATAGGCTGTTGAGGTTGAGGTGCGGAATTTATTTAATTTAGTTTTTTTTGCAACAATAGCCTTTGAAAAGCCTTCGTTGAGGAGTTGACCAGCTGCTTCCACACCACTCTATCTTCAGCTTGTCTGAGAGCAGTCGTCACTGGGAGTCCCGTAATCTCTTTCACAATGTCAGACCAGCGGCTTGGTGATCGGTATCGTGGTCTTTTCCCGTCCACTTTGCCCGCAACAACCAACAACAACCAGTTTCTCCAGGTTATCTGGGTTTCTTCTAGCTATACGGCCAAACTAGCTTAAGACACGTAGGTAGACAGATGACAGATGATAGAGAGCTTGGTTTGAATGTTTAGCTGTTTGAGAAAAGAATTGTTGGTATTTTTGGCTGTGTGAATGTTTCCGGATCAGTCCATTCATCATCATTATCATCATCATCAGCCTATCCAGTCCACTGCTGGACATAGGCCTCCCGTAAAATAACAGAGATGTTACTTTTCCTGTCAGTGACTACTTTACCAAATAAATTAAGTAGACACATAAAAACACAAAATTTATTGCTCTTTACAAAAAATCGCCATAAAATTTTATGTTGTTTTATGTTCTACTCCGTTAACAACTCTTTGTGTTTAAATTACCACAATAGTCGTGAGAATCTTACCTACTTATCTTACATTATCTACCGTTACTACAGACATGGTTAAAAAAATTATATTTATAAATAGGTATAATATTGTTGGATTTAATTCCTGACTATTAATTATTAGGATGAAAAGTATTTAGTAAAACATCCGCGTAAAAACTACAAATGTTAAGCTTTGATGAAACATTTTTTATCTATTTTAAAATGGATTTCCGCAAATTGTGAACTAAGAAATACTGATTAATTTTATAATTTGACATTTATATACTTTACCTGGTTTAAATTTGCTTCTTTTGCTTTCCTTTTGGTATTTGTCATACTCATAGATTGACATTAATTTAAATGATCTTACAGTATCTGTTAATCCACGTTTGTCTGGTGGAGATCGCTGTGTGATAAGACCGCCAATTGCCAAATATAAAATATTTATAAAAATAATTTAATTTTAAGTTTTGTTATTCATATATTTATTAAGTATGCAATAAAGAATTTTCTATCAATCTATATATCAATTAAATAAATAAATAAACTCTTTTCTCATGTAAAAAAAAAAAAAAAATATATCTGCATGTGTATTTGTTATTAATATATAATTTTCACACCAAAGCTGTTTAGCTGGTAAATCATCGCAAGGAACATTTTAAAATAAGCATAAAAACCTAATCTAACCGTAACCTAACCGTAACCCGCTGTCTGCAAATAATATGATTAAGCAAACGAATTTCTCATTGTCAGCTTTATATGATTTGGCAGTAGAGTCAAATAGTCAGTTCAAGCATAACTGTCCAACAGTCAATCCGATATGCTTGATCTTTGTAAAAATATGTACGGATGAGACGTGTAGGTATGCTGGTATTTTAGTGAGGCCAAATCCGTCAGTGAGATTTTGAGACAAGGGGGTCCTAATGGGAGTAAATTCAATAAATTATATCATTTATTTGGTCTCGTATGAAAGGTATACTTTAGTACGTTTTAAAACAGTGATTATTTATCTTTTACGTGTAAAGTTTTTGAAATAATCCGAGTTTTAAGGTGAGACGGATATCTCAGTGCTTACTTGGTGCATTCATTTTAGATTTAATTTTAGAAGACCTACGTTGTCATATATCCTACTTACAAATCTCTACCAAATGAGAGCTCGATCTAGCTTATAATAAAGCTAGATCGAGCACTCATTTGTTTTGTTACCTACTTTGAATTAAGAGAAGAACCAAAGTTATCGACATAGCTCAAAGGATTAGCAAGCTTAAGTGGCAGTGGGATATCTCGAGAAGAACCGACAACCGCTGGAGTAAACGTGTTCTTGAGTGGAGACCATGACTCCGCAAAAGTAGTGCAGGACGCCCTCCAACCAGGTGGGATGACGATTTGCGAAAGACTGCTGGCAGATGCTGGATGCAGACAGCTGAAGACAGGGCGCTATGTCGCTCATTAGGAGAGGCTTATGTCCAGCAGTGGACTAAATGTAGGCTGATGATGATGATGATAATACAACATACTCTGCTAATCTCTTTGATAGTTCCTCTGAGCAAAAACAGTAAGAATTCCATTTTCAAAATATATTTGTGCTTCATACAGACTTAAAATATTTAGTGGTGTGTCATTTTATATTTCGCTGCTCCTTTATCTATAATACAAAAATGAATCGCAAAATGTGTTGGTAAGCGCATAACTCAACAACGCCTGGACCAATTTGGCCAAATCTTTTTTTAAAATGTTCGTTGAAGTTCAAGGATGGTTTTTACGGCGAGAAAAATTAGAATTATTGCTGGAAAAACCCTAAAAATAGCCCTTCTTTTTCCCATACAAATGATTTGTAACTAAAACGTAGTCAATTTGAGCTTTATTGCTAAAATAACTACCCGTGCGAAGCCGGGGCGGACCGCTAGTTATAAATAAAAAAAACTTCGGTTCCCGCTGTACAAAGCTGTAGCAAATTTTTGTGAAAGCTTTAACTTTTCAATGATTATCTTTAAGGTTTATCTGTGTTTTTTATCAAATAGTAACTCATTTATTATCCTTTGACTCCTCTTCTCGAAGGATAGGGGTAATAAGCTTTGAATTTATCGAAATACTTTATCCATAAATGGACGATGTCTTGTTGGTTTAGAAAACTCAAAAGTCGACATCTTTGTTGGGTTTCTAAGATGTCAGGTGAATGAGTTCTTTATCTTGCTTCATGTTATTTTTTTCTACCAGCACAACTGTTTTAAGAAAACTAAATTCGTGATCCCTTGCTGATTTTCTTTCCAATTTTTTCCCGTTCTTCAATACATTCAACAGATAAGAAATAAGATATTACCTAGCAATTTTCCACCACGTAAATATAATAAGGTTTCAATAAAATAAGGACATCTCTTGTTCTCTTTTGTCGTATTGGGTATTTTAGTTGTAGGTTTTTCCTCCTTATTGACTTATTCCAAATTGTTCGTATATTTTACGTCTTTTGTAAGCCGATTTTGTTTTCATGAAGCTCTTTTGATATTGACAGGTACCTACTTAGCTCCGACTTTCCCGCCACAATTTGATTGGCTGTTATCTAAACAATAACAGAAGTTTTCATCAAAGATTTTCCTATAGGAACCTACAGGTAAAGTTTAAATTGGATATGACGGTATGAAAGAGGAGGGTTCAGCTTTAAGTCCGTATTTGTTCCTTCTGATTAGGGAAGCTCTAACGTCGGGCATGCAGAAGGAGGCAATCTGGTGCATGCGGTTTGCCAACGAAGTTGTTTTTGTCGGGGAAGATGCATTAGAGATCCAGATCAGACTACCAAATTGACAGCAAAAATTGGAGTGTCAGGTTGAGAATAAGCGTGGTATGGGCATTTTATGAGGAGAAGAGTTTTAGGTTGTGTCATTTGACGAGAAGAGTTTTAGGTTTGAGTGTTGAGGGGTGTAGGGGAAAACCGAAGAAAGATGAATGGATTGTTTAAAAGATGACATGGTTTACCCCAGAATGTGCACGCTATGTAAATTTTGCTGCGTTTGGTGAACAAATGTAAATATTAAATGTAAATTTTTAATCGTGTTTTCAAAACATACGATCGATAGTAATTCCTGAACTGGACCATGTATAAACTTCAAAGTTAAATATTAAGTAGTTTGGAAGATATTTCGATCTCACGGAGTTGATTTAAGGTAGTATAGACCATAAACTCAGAAATCTAAGGTACATTTTACCGTCACAAAATAAGGCCGCTAGCTTTCTATTCTGATCTGATGCTGTCAATATAAATTCCATCTAAAAATTACGAGTTAAAGCCCATTTTGAATTTAAATTATTGTGCTGTGCGGCAGTGGTGTTGTCCAGATCAGCAACAACCTGTACCTTAAAAAAACTTAGTTTTACTAGGCATTGTCTGTCACGCACTTAGCGTTCTCCAAGTTATAAATTATAATATAATTTGTTCTGATTTTCACTCAATTCTTTTGTGGCGTTACAATGTATCTGATTGTTTTACTTTGTTATTTTTATGACCTTTTGTTTGATGTTGTTGGACCGTATTTATTTGTAAGACAAGTTTCTTAGTGCTTCTACTTCTTTTGTTCTGCCATAGTAAGTTCCTGCTTCGCGAGCCACGTATATTTGTATATATTTACCACTTGTTTCTGCCCGCGTCTCCGCATGCGTTGGTTCTTTAGAACATATAAAAGTAGTACCACTTCGTTATAGTTAATATACCATAGAAACATATTTATGGGATAAAAGCTATATAACTCTCCATCCTTTCAACTCTATGCCAAAACTCAAGTCGACTGGTTGCTTTGTAAGGGCGTGAAGGACAAACACCCAAACACACTTTCGCATTTATATTATTAGTAATAAGTATAACATTGGAAGTTATACAAGCCAACTCATTTTGAGCAAGATTATCATGTTTTTTGCTGGGGCCGAAATTCATAATCATCATTATCATCATCAGCCTATATTAGTCCACAGCTAGACTAGAATTTTCTATCTATCTATCTGCATGTCTAATAATAACAATGCTGGACAATTCACACAGCATTATCTAGCCCCAAGCTAAGCAGAGCTTGTGTTATGGGTACTAGATAGCTGATATACAAAGTATAATACAATATATAGATCATCATCATCATCATCAATAGCCTAATACCAGTCCTCTGCTGGACATAGGCCTCCGATAATGAGCGCCTTAGCGACCTGTTTTCAGCTAGCCGCATCCAGCATCTGTCAGCAGTCTTTCGCAAATTGTCATACCCCCTGGTCGGAGGGAAAACTATAATCGAGTTTGTAAGAAACATCTTGTCATACTACGATAAGTAGTTCCTCTCGATCCGGTAGGGGCGCTACAAGGTGCTAAATTGTATTGTATTGTATTTCTTTATTAATCATACTTATACTATTCTGATTTATAAGACTCTATAAACCATAGGTTTGTCTAGTGTCTCCAGTATTAGGTAGGACTCAAATTTGATCGAAGTATTTTGAAAATAATGCATACAAATTGTACCTACTACGACCTCAGACATCCCTTTGGATCGTATTATTATTAGCCATGGTCATCACCAGGGGCTGGGCAAAGGGGTGACCAGGATACCCACCTTTATACGATTAAATCCTATAAGACGCTTATCAGCCTGCGTCCAGCTGTGGACCACCATAGACTCTAACATCTAAATATTATTCGAAGCACTCAACACTTTTCTTATTCTTATTCCATTTTTTAAATTAGTTTCTTTCGGATCAAGAATTCAAAACACAAATAAACTTTTAAATTTAATTTAAAATTGGAATTTGTTTAGAGTTTTTAATTTGAAGGGGTTTTCAGACCGTCGGTCAAAGAATGGAGTTGGGTTGTTAAAATAAAATATTTTATTTGAGCATTAAAGTACGGCCAATTTCGTGTTACAAGGGTTGCCAAATTTTCTGTTTACAGTAAATTTGCGCTTGCGAGTTGTAAACATTATGAAAATTTAGGGTGTTTGCAGATTTGTTAACATAATTACAAAAATGTTGCTTTGTTTATTTTTATTTTGTTTCTTTTCTTTGCACTAGTGAAGGATGGTGTTGTAGATTTTTTTACGTTCCAAATATTTAAGATTCGGATAATCGGCCCAATATTTTCGCCATGAATCCCGATTACACATCCTCTACTAAAACTTAAACAAATCACACCAATAATATAAATTCGAAAAATTAAATGGATAGATGGATGGATACATAGATGGATGTTTGTTGCTCAATCACGCCAGAACGGCAGACCGGATCTGGATGAAATTTGGCACAGAAATAGATAATAGTCCGGAATAGCGCATAGACATATTTTATCCCAGAATTCTCACGTTAACGGGAACTACGCGGGTGAAACCGGGAGGCGCTTATAGTTATTAATATGAGTTTGCCTTTTACCTTTTCACGCCTAAACTGCTAAAAGAAAAAAAATAGATTCAGGCGTTACTTTGCGGAAATCCATTGCAAAATACAAAGATGAAAATATTTAGTAACAATTCCGCGTAAGACGCCTTACACGCCGCGTAAGACGTTGTCTTACGCGGAATTGTTACTAAATATTTTCATCTTTGTATTTTGCTAAAAGAATTTAAAAGTTGTTAGACAAGAGGATAGATGGTAGCCTGGGAAAGGATATGCGCTACTTTTTATCCCGGAAAAACGTGCAAAACCGCGGGCAGATGCTAGTTTTTTATACAATTTGTTTTATGACGAGTCCGGTGATGAATTTTCATAAAGTTGTGCGTCCACCGGATTCGAAGCGTACGCAGTAAGGTTTTGTTGCTTTGTATGGATTTATAATAATAATCATAATTCATTACAGACCATAGAAAAGTCACCACAGATCTTACTTAACTTATGCTACAGTCTATAGTAATATATATCTTAAAACTAACATACACACAATATTAAAAACTAATGACACGTGTTTCTATGATTACAGCGAGACGTGTAGATGACGCAATCAGGGTGTCATGTGACGACGGTGTACGGGGCGGTGTCTCCTATCAGGCGGCCAGTGAACCGTCGGAACTTGACACCCTTCGGCCAAAACTCTGCGCTTAAATAGGTCGAGAGATGTTGAGTTGTAACTCTGACCATAAATGAATTGAAGCTCACATTAATTATTATGGTACAGCGTGTAAGGAAGATGCTGGATGCGGAAGCTGAAGACAGGGCGCTATGGCGCTCATTAGGGGAGGCCTATGTCCAGCAGTGGACTAATGTAGGCTGATGATGATGATGTGTACTGGATTGGTATATCAGCCGATACCGATGCCAGGCATATTGATTAATACCTACAACGCGTATGCTTCCGATCCGATCTGGTAGACGTACAGCTTTATTCATTACTTCCCAAGATGATGTTTTGGGCCCGGTAGACTTAATTCACCTAGGGTAAATCACCAGGGTGCATTAAGTGCTACGCAGGGTAGACTCAGTGCACCTGGGTGAAATAAGCTCAGCTCTCCATGAAGCAGCGGGTAAACTTAATTCACCTGGAGTAAATCACCTAGGTGCACTGAGTCTACCCTGCGTAGCACTTAATGCACCCAGGTGATTTACCCTAGGTAAATTAAGTCTACCCTAATACAAAATAATACATTTTTCAATATTCATGAAACTACACACGTTTCTTTGAATCATTTACAAAACAGCTATGACTTCTTTTATCTCAATTTTGTCATGGATTCGACGTGACCTCGAGTGTACTCTGCCTTGCTACTTAGGAACCACAGAAAATGAGTGATTTCTTGCGAAATGTGATGTTGTTTACTTTTATGTTACCAACTGAAAATATATTTTTTTCCCTACAACTGGGTATTTGGGCGATGTGGTCGTTCAACGACAAAGCCTTTTGTTGTGTGGAGAAAAATAAAAAAAAAACTAGGTATTTTTATTTTGTTCTATTGTAGGGTCTAAGCGCTAGGCAGTATCAATAATTTGGTTCATAGATAATGTTTTTGGAAGAATTCGAGGGACGCCTTGGCCAGGAGTGCAATGAAATATAGAGATAATTTTTTTTAGTCTGCCCACGGCTTTGCACTCGTTGTTTTAGGTTATTTCTACCCCATGGGAACTGTTTTAAATAGCCCAAAACTAGCCTATGCTACTTTCAACCCTTTCAACTAACTCTATGCCAAAACTTAAGTCCATTGGTTGCTTAGTTAGGGCTTGAAAGAAGGACGAACAAATAAACACTCTTTAGCATTTATAATATTTGTATAGATTATTTTAGGATAAAAAAGTGGTTTACTACTATAAATAGACAAGTCTGTAGTAAAAGTGGAAGGCATCGGTACAAAAGAAAACTGCTCAAGAAAAATAAAAATGCTCAACATCGAATGATGTTTTTAGTCTTCGTATCTATTTCTGAAAGCGAAGGCTTCTAACAAAAGTATGTAGAACTCTTAACAAGCGGCACAAAGTGAGTGTTCTCCGCTGAATAGTTCTCGATCTCTTTGGATAAAGTTTCTCCGATATTTTCTTAATTAAACGAAGGAGGCGAGCTTTGACCGTGTTTCAAAGGTTTAGGGTTCATTTTGTAAGTGATAGCCAGTTTTTAATTTAAAATGGAGCAAGAAAGTAATCTTATACCTACTACCTCTTACAAGCAGTTTTTTATCTTTTTATTTTAAAGCAAATAATACGATACCCAGATAAAAGGATGCTCAATAAATTATTCCCTAAAATAGGACGTCCCACAGACTGGCAGTAAAACTCTCGCCATAGCTTACCATTACTTTATAACATGTGGTAATACCCAGTTATTTTTATTATTAAAACCTTTATTAAGAAAGAACATTACAATCAAATAATAGAATTTAATTAAAACTAGTATTTACTATAAAAGCAATTGAGCAAACTGCAGACTGTTGCAAGTAATCTACAGGTAGCTCAACTGATGCATATCAATACCAGTCGGAAGCGTGCCCAAAACTGCCCAAACAATGCTGATGCGCTGTGCCAGATACACACCAGCTCTCGGGTCACGCGTCGCTGCGACTCAGATATTTTTTTGAAAACCAGGAGTTCCTCTCGGTACCCCACGGACCTAGGGTCTAGACTCCAAGGGGGAGCAAATGCAAATTTTTATTTTTTTTATTATTAAGATCAGTTTGTGCTAAAAATTGCCTTGTGGTGCCGGCTAAGAATTTGCAACACCCCAACTCTTCCCGTGGGTGTCATAAGATGCGACTAAGGGACATACACCGAAGAGCTGGCAGCAGCGCCTCTTGCAGAATAGATCTACCACCGAACTGCGATCCCCAACCCACATACCCATCGTGGGGATAATGGGCATTACCCCTCAGGAGAAAAAAAAAACTGGGGGACCATCATAGGCTGTTGAGGTTGAGGTACTAAAACTACCCTCTTTAGAAATGAAAATGGAATTTGCGGCATTATCGCGTTAAGTGATTTCTTAATTCTTCTAACCAACCAAAATATTCAGTTGGCAGAGCTCGTTGCTGCGACCCCAAGAGAAGCGCTGTCAGCTCTTATCTAGCTGGAACATGGAGATTAATGTCATGGGCAATCGAAGTGTTAAATGGTTATGACATTTTGTCATTCTCATGCATTGAAATTATAAATAATCCTTTCTAAATGCATCATAAGGATTAGCAAGCTGAAGTGTCTGTGGGCTGGCCACATCTCAAGAAGAACTGACAACCGCTGGAGTAAACGTGTTTTTGTGTGGACTGCGATTCGGCATACGTAGTGTAAGATGACCTCCGACGGTAGGATAACGATTTAAAAGACTGCTGGCGAAAGACTGCTGGCAGATGAATATGATGATGTGGCAAGCTGAAGACAGGGCGATATGGCGCTCATAACCCCTTATGAGCGCCATAACGCCTCCCCAGGCCTCTGTCCAGCGGTGGACTAATATCGGCTGATGATGAGAGCTCGTTGGTGCGAGCCCATGGGCTTCCCAAGCGCTTCCCTTAGCTGGAACATGGAGATGCACATTCGTTATGGGCATTGGAAGTGGTTATGATATTTAACATTCTCGTGTATCGAAATTATGGAGGTAAATATTCCTTTCTAAACGCATCATACAAAAAACACAAAGAAGTAGGTATATATTATCAATGGAGACTTGCAACTCAATGTTGACCACTTAACAATAAATGGCCAATTTTCGGTTTCTCCTCCGAGTTGTAATAAAAAAGTCATTGCCCTTGAACTGAAGGATGATTTTGTAAAACAAATTGCGTATAAGTCTCAGAAAACAACAAAATAATTTATTCTATTGTGTTATTTATTACAAAAACCATCAATTACAATATGAGAGCTGGTGTAGTTGCCAACTTTTTAATCCCAGACTAAAAATAAATATATGTATATACAGTTTGCAGATAGCTTAATTGTTTCTATTGTAAATACTAGTTTTAATTTAAATTTGTTATTTGATTGTTATTTTCTTTCTGAATATTATGTTGGTCGCTGTTTTTATTTGTATCAAATTAAAAGTTAAGATGATCAATGGAATGACGTATGCTTCGTCTGCAATTTGAAAACACGTGACCTCTTGACGCTTACTTTAATGAACGGATGGGGTTGAAATTACATAAAGATAATTTTTTGGATACTTTTCGCGTTTTAATAAAATATAATATATAATAAAAAAGTATATAATAAAAAAAGATAGGTAACTATGTAATGGTATATTGTATTATGTATATCAGTTATTAAGTACCCAAAATACAAGCTCTGTTTAGCTTGGGGCTAGATAATGCTGTTGGAATTGTCCAGTATTATTATTACTATTTTATATTGTTAAATCTGAAAGTTTTTTTAGTTCTAGATACATTTGCATTGGTTTAGAATAACCCTCTTTCGGTTTATTACACAAATCACGTGGTACCTTGTACCTATAGCGCATCACATGACTATCACAAAATGTAAGTATTCCAAAATGTCATACACTCTTTCTACTCTTCTGGTGGAAATTATGCGCTACATCGTATTTAAAATTATCTAATTTGTCTCAATATCTATCAAGGACCATTTTAATGGGTATACGGAATTAAGTTACATTCATTATAATGAGAGGAAAATGAAGGTAATTCGAATTCAAAATGGCGTCCATTTTGTAAGGTACACTCAGCGTCGGCAGCGAGTGAACAAAAAAGCGTCAAACTTTCAAGTTTATTGAATGACTTGAAAGTTTGATGCTTAATTTTGGCCCAATAAGGCAAGTATCAGGGGGATGTCTGTGTTGCCAGCAGTGGACAATTTATATGCTGTTTAGGAGGAGGAGTAGGAGCCCACAGTAGACATGCGCGCCGACCTCAAATTTGCCGGCGGCGGCGCGCCGACCTCCGAGGTCGGCGCGGCGGCGCCGCGCCGGCGTGGCTGGAATTTTTCCTACCTCTTAACTAAGTACCATAAAACAGGGTGAATAGAACTCCAGGGTGAATATAAACGAACGAAATACTGGAGAAGACATCACCTGGCTAGTAGCAGTGAAAGTATCCTTAGTCCGTGACTTTTCACCTGTGTAAATCGATCAGACCTGTGCAAAAGGATGTTTTGCTCTAGTATTGCATCCATTCTGTCATTCAGACCTGGGTAGTACATTATGATACGAGTGCGGTAAGTTGAAAATTCCAGCCGCCTCATCACAAGAAAGCAGAGGCTGTAATTATCAAAGCGCACGTGTGTCATACGAAGTTTTATAACATATTTGCGAGGAAATAAATAAAACTCGGACTTTAGAATAAATTTTGATACTCTTGTAAGTATCTATCGGTCGATTTTACGGCCAAGAGGCTTAGAGTAGCCTTTTTCGCTGTCTCTGAGAGTTCTGGCGGTGTTAAATTAATAAATTCATCATTACTTGACGACATCTTCAAATAAAAACAATACAACGAAAATAAAAAGGGCGCGGAATCATTTAACTTGTTCACAAATTAGCGATGCGCGCGTATCAGCGCTTTTTTTGAGGCAAAGGCACAAAAACAGCCAGTATTATTAATAAAGTAAATTAATATTTTTGAGTACAGATTGGTTGAAATTTATGGTCAGTAAATTAATTAAATTTAAGAATTAAATGTTTATTAATCATATTTTATCTCCTAAAGTTAATTTTATTCTTAAAATGTTGACAACTTTTCTGACATAAAAACTCTTAGCTAAGATTTAAAAAAGTACCGTTCGTTTTAGACGGATCATCTTGATAAACCGTGCGTTTTACATTACATTACCGCACAAGTACGTAATGAAATACATTACGATATTGAAATTGGTGAAATAAGAGACTCTTTACGAGCAAATGTGTTATACTTAAATAAAACATTACTGTAAACACTGAAATGAAAGTTAATCACAGAAAACAGATCATTATTATTAGACATTGTCTTTGCATAAATTATATGCAGTTGTCGTGAATAACAACAATTTTATTCACGCGGGTTGGGTTCAAGCGTGGTCTCTTCGCATTGAAGACCAGTCCTGCTACCGAAAAAATCCGCTCGCTTGGCGTGCTAGTGCAGGAGTAGCCAGCACACCCAAGCAAGGAGGCTAGCATTGGAAATGCTGCTTTTTGTCCCTACAGACTCTGTATCCACCCTAAGACGACCCCTGATTTGTAGTAATTACATACAAGGCAGGTCATCTTACGGTGAACGTAGTAGTCGGCGCGCCGACTCGAAGACACGGCGGCGGCGGCGCGGGAAAACGGCGGCGCGGCGCGGCGGCGCCGGCGCGGCGCGCATGTCTAGCCCACAGTAACAACGCGCGCAAAGTCGTGGTCAGAAACTAGTGCAAAATAAATTAATAACTTTAAAAGTATTATCTCTGAAAGCGATTTCTCCCAGGCACAATCTGTCAAATCAAACGTCATTGCAATAAATCATCCTACAGTACATAAAGATTTTGAACCATAATTTTACGATACCTAAGTAAGATACGGTGGATATAGTTGAGCTACATTGTACCTCTAGATTGATTACAACAGTCTGTAGTTTAACTGATTCAATTGTATTAGTTTTTTTTTGCTATTAAAAAAATAATTAGGTCAGTAGTGTAACTGTGTAAAGTTCTTATTTTTTTCAATTCTATAATAATGTTAATAAACTATACATAGGTAATTAAAAACTTTTAATTTTATTCCTCGTTTCATTCGTTGTCTATTATATAAATAACTAAGCTAATAAATAATGCTGGACAGTTCACACAGCATTATCCGGGCCCCAAGTTAAGCAGAGCTTGTGTTATGGGTACTAGATAACTGATATACATAATACAATTTATTACACAGATACATTTTTTTTTCATACATAGAAAACGACCAGAACACTCCGAACACGGCATATCGTACAAACCTTTGTCCTAAGGCGGGAATCGAACCCGCAACCTCCTGCGTCGCAGACCACCTCGCCACAGAGGTCGTCTAACTGCTGTCACAATCTATTTAACTGTTATATCAGAATAACCGTATTTTATTAATATATTATTTGTTTTTTTTTTTCATAAAAAAAATTGTGACACATAATGATGTTGCTGTCTGTATTTATTTAAATGAATCCCGATGAAATGGAAGAAAGGTTACAGTGAATGACAATTGCCGCAAAATGCTTTGTAATTTTGCAATTTCTACCCATTACTTAGTTTAAATTAAATTGCGAAACTGTCAGTAAATTTACGACGACAGCTGCTGAGGCGGTCACGTCGTAAGAGTCAACTCACCCAACTTGGTTAGTGGATGTACAACAAAACTCCAAGTGAGTTGCAAAAATTATCAATAAATAAATTTAATCAAATTGTCAAACATAATATCCTTTGTAAAAAGGCTTAGCTACTATAAAATATCAGATTATCTAGACAATAAAAAAGCTTGGGACGAGTTTTACTCCAACTCGAAAACTAACATTCTAACAAGGTAAAGCTTTCTTGTTGGCTTCTTTACTTTACCTTAAAGATTGGAGTGGACAAAAAATCAAAGTGATCACTTTATTTCCTAGTTTTATTTATGTAATCTGAGTTTTGTTACAAGTCCAAGAGTCCTGTAAGGTCTAAAGGAAATAAAGCATTTTGAATTTTGATGTCGTAAGAGCAGACTGAGGTAACCAGTCTGACGAAGGGCAGGTTTTTACTCTGTATTTGACACCACTTTCCCTGCCAAACACCACGATTATGGCAACCCAATCCCCCCCCCCCCCCTGGTTTGGAAAAGCTCGTCTAGCAGAAGAAGTATGAGAAGGAGCTATAAGGACGTAGGCTACTTTTATCCCGGAAAAACGCAAAAGCCTCTAGCAGAAGCTAGCACAGAAGAATTTGATTGTTTCGAAAAACTATAAGTTAATATTAATAACAAAGAGAACAATCAAATAATAGAAACAATTAAGAACTAGTATTTACAAATGAAACAATTGACTTAACTGCAGCTGCAAACAATCTACAGGTTATTTGTCTTAAGATCTTTTTATTAAAGAAATGACAAACAATAAATAGAATTAAATTAAAACTAGTATTTACAATTGAAACAAATTAGCTAACTGCAGCTGCAAACAATCTACTGGTAGCTCAACTCAACAATATCAATACCAGTCGGAAACGTCTCCAAGACACTGGCTGCATTGCCCCGCTGTTGGTAATGCTGATGCACTGCGCCAGATACTCACCAGCTCTCGGGTCACGCGTCACTAAAAAGTGACATCAAATTCAATGCAATAAAAATAAAATATTAAATAAATAATACTGGACAATTCACACAGCATTAACTAGCCCCAAACTAAGCAGAGCTTGTGTATAGGTACTAAAGAACTGATAAACATTTACGATACATTACATAGATAGACATTTTTTATTATACATAGAAAACGACCAGAACATTAAAAGAGTAGATAGGTACCTATACCAAAAACTCAGCTATAGAATCTATAGCTGAGTTTTTGTCTACTGAGTTTCACATCTGATGTGAAACTCAGTGGTTCAGTGAGACGAGTAGGTTAGGTATCAACATTGTATCATTGAGATAATCTTTATTGTTCGTCGGACAATAATAGACAATTGCACCTAGGCTAGGATTGTACCTACTGTTAAACGAACGGGCTTGACCAGTAGCATGTGTGCAGTGGTATTGAAAATTGTAAATCAAGGGGTTTTTTCCTACAATGGTCCATTACTTACCTAGCCGATTTTTTGGCTAAATGACGAGGTTTTCTTTGTATGTTCGGATGTATCTACTTACTTGTTTTCTTAGTAGGTATAAGTACTTCATATCTAGTAGGTACTAAATAAGTAGTCTTATAAAACTTTTAAAACTATCATGGTTAATAACATTAAAGTCATTTAAAACGGGATATTTACCATGATTCGATTTTTGAGTTTTCCAATATTTCGGCACAGTTTCATGCGCCATGATCACGGAAGAACTAACTGAGTTCTTCCTTCGTTTATATGTATGTACTAAAGTTTAATTTTTGTGTTGTGTTGTGTCTAATAAATATTTTTCTTCTTCTTTCTTCTTCTATCTATGTTTTTTTAGATGAATATAATTTATTGACAGGAACATAACATTTTTTAATTAATAGTGTCTCAAATCCTAACACTAGGGTTCTCTAAAAATAGCGATAAAAATTATTTGTGAACACGCACACAAACACCGCTGTGTTTGTGTCTCGTGTGTGACACGAGACACAAACACATGTAGTGCATTTTAGCATGTTCGATGCTGGTTCCGTCATTTAAAAACCGATTCGTAGTCTTTTGAGAACTAGCTGCAGCCCGAGTCTTTCCTCGTGCTTTTCAAGTGACCTAATATCCGTCTCCAAGATAGCATTTACCTACCTGCCAAATTTAATTACGATCCGTTCAGCCGTTTAGCCGTGAAAATGTAACAGAGAGAAAGTAACTCAAAGACACTAAAAGTTTCTTTAAGGAACTAAGTTACTTTTGAATGTATACAAAAGTCGTAAGTATAGATTATTTCAAGGATGTTTTCATTTCAAGAATAATTTCCTTTTTCATTTTATTCCCAAGGGATTCTTATTTATCCCGCAAAACTTAAAAAAAAACAGTTAAAAACTAAAGGATTGAAGTTGGTTTCTATATAATCAAATTATTTTAGTTAGATAATTTACTGATTGACTTGTAGTATTCCCAATTTAAATTTAATAATGTTTAGTATAATATTAAATAATAGTACACATAATAACAGTCACAGTAATAATAGTATCAAATATTGTTCTGTTGTGTATGGTTAACATATTATTCAAATTTCTGTCTGTCTGTCGAAACGGCTGAACGAATTTTAATGAAATTTGGCAGTGAGGTAAATGGTATCCCGGAAACAGATTAAGCTACTTAAAAAGCGCGTGCGAAGCCGTGGCTAGAAACTAGTCTAGTAGTGTAGTAGTAGTCCTTCCTCAAAACCTTCTATAGTAATAGAAGAATTGCAAAATAAATTATTGAATACCTACTTGACATACCATCTTAGATAAATTTGAGGAAACATTATTAAGGCTGGTACGTATTTCAATCGTAAAGTTGAAAAAAAACCGCAAAAATTACTTAATAGAGGCTTATTTTTAATAGCTAACATTATTTTCGATATTGTATTTATAGAATAATTGCTGGGTTTTTGGTATTACAAGGTTATTTTTTTTGTCGCATACGAACTCCAAGCATCGTTATTATGGCTCCATCATCTAGCCTATGCTCCCTACTTATATTGAAGGTTACAATTATTTGATAAAAACGATAACAAAGGAATTTTTAAGCGACTTTAAAAATAGGAGGAAGCTATAATATGTTCATTATATGTATTTTTCTATGTAGGTATGTATATTCGTTGATTTCCGTCAATAATGAACCGGTTTGCATAATTCATTTGCAGTAATTTGTAGGTTTTAGTGTCCAAAAGATAAAACGGGACCCTATTACTATGACTCCGCTGTCCGTCCGTCTGTCTGTCCGTCCGTCTGTCACGAGGCTGTATCTCATGAACCGTGGTAGTTAGACAGTTGAAATTTTCACAGTTGATGTATTTTTTTTGCCGTTATAACCACCAATACTAAAAAACAGAATAAAATAAATATTTAAGGGGGCACAAACGCTCTGGCGAGACAATTTGGACGCATTCCGAATGGATTGGTGGAACCTGGCTTATGAACGCGACTGTTAGAAAAGTTTAGGGGAGACCTTCGCCCAGCTGCGTGAAAACGTAATAGAAAAAAAGGGCTTTATTTGCATAGCGAATAAAGTTAAAATTACTTTATCTAATAACCAGCAGCGCCTCGCGGTTTCACCTTTGCGGTTTCACTCGCGCAGTTTCCGTTCCATTTCGATAAAACCATAGACATAGAATTTTTTCACTACGTGATAAAACATAGCCATATCTCGGGCTCCACCTGAAAACCAGCAAAGCTTAGCCGAATGCTACATGCTGAGGAGGGGACCATTTTTTTCCCATTATAACATAATAAATACAACATAACAAAAAATACATGTAGTATTTTTTGTTATGTTGTATTTATTTTTTCTTTGTATAAGTACCTAATTTTAACTGTAGTTATTAGTACCTAGTATGTAAGTCTTTTTTATTAAGTATGTATCTTTGGAAAAAAAATGGCAATTATCTTCACCGTGTGTGACGCGCTTTACGCCATCTCTTTATGTTTTGTAAGCATTGAGCCACTCGTTCGATTCTTTGATATTTATTGAATAGCTAATTACAACCAGTAAATTTTCTAAAGTCCGCTAAAACTCATTATTTCCGCTAATTTGTTACGCAAATTTATGTTTTTAATTTAGTACTTGGGTTTGGGTATCTTCGTTCATATTTTGTTCTTTGTATATAATCTACTTTACAATGTATTTCGATAAGTATTTACAGTGTAGGTACTAGAGGTATCAATGTAAGTAAATATTATAACAAGTGTTCTGGTAAATCACCAGCCAGCTTACAAACAAATAAAATCGTAAGAACCCAAGGCTTACAAATTATATTGACAAATCATTCAACTAAAACCTGAGCACATATTATACCAAGAAAAGCATGGGTAAAAAATTTACTTATGGCTTACGAATTACATTGACAAGTCGTACAACTATGTAACTCCTGAGAATATAACACAAAAAATCCTATGAACCCATGACTTACGAATAAGATTGAAAAGTCGTACGATTAAGTGCAGAGAATTATATAGCACAAAGAAAATAGTAGGTGAGAAAACTACCCATGACTTACCAATTCGATTGACAAGTCGTACAACTAAATCCAGAAAATATAAAAAATCCTAAGAAATTTACCCATGACTTGCAAATAAGATTGACAAGTCGTAAGTACATCTAACTCCAGAGAATATATACCAAAAAAAAGCGTAGTAATCTACGCTTTTCTTTGTGGTAACTATATCTATATTCTCTGGAGTTAGATGTCTTTTTATCCCATAAAACAGTTCCCATGGGATAGAAATAACCTTTAAACGTTTCCATATAAATTACACGTGTAAAGCCGCGGCCGTAAACGAGATCCTGAAACCATTGAAACCATTTATTTATTTTTCCCTGTAACTAGTGTTCCTAAGAGGAAAGGCAGGAAGGTGTCTTATAAAGTTATAAGAGGAAAGACATAAAGTATAATTCTTCTAAGTATTTTAACACCTGCATTGCGTTCACCACGACTGCCAAGCAGTGACTGAGGCAACACCTCTCTTGGTTGAGTAAAGCATGTATAGCCGTGGGCTGGTCACTTTGACATTGTGTGCTGGACTGTGACAATTGAAGAGTCCATATTCCTTAGGATATAACTCTTCACCTCAACAGCCTATAACTGTCCACAGCTGGACGCAGGCCTCCCCTGATAATCCTTAGCCTTGGTGGCTGGTATCTCGTAGGGGTAATGCCTATAATCTCGATAACCGCAGTTCGGTGGTAGATATATTCTGCAAGAGGCGCTGCTGCCCGCCCCCCGGTGTATGTCCCTTAGACGTCTCTTTCGACACGGCAAGAGTTGAGGTGGTGCAAAATTCTAAGCCATACGCCACATGGGCTTAAAATATTTAACTCGCTATGGGACTAATCAGGGGGCTAAATCATTATATTTTCTTAGAGCTGGTTTAAATAAGTTATTTTATTTGAATTTAGAGTGTAGAAAGTGCCTAGGTCCATCAGTCCTAGAAAAAAGAAAGTCTTATGTTAATACAAATACGAGACTTTGTGCAGAGATTTTTGGCTGACGACAATGCCGAAACTACTGAGTGGATCGAGTTGATTTTTCACACATGAAAAATCCTGGATTAAAATTAGCCTTGTACTTCTATAACCAAAAAAGACGCTAGTAAGCCTAGAACCTATATAATGATAATTGTTGTTGACACCACCCTAAGGTTAGCAAGTAAGTAGAGAATGCTATCTAGCATTATGCTCGCCTACGTACAACTTTTGTGCTTTTCTATTCTAGCAAGTACTATTTTATTTTCAATAATAGGTAGGTACCTAGTTAAAATGGTTCTTTTAAATCTAGAATGTAGAAGAAGCCTAGTACATCAGTCGGAACGGAAGAAGTAATAAACGTTCCATGACCTATTTCCTATTTATCAATCAAATCTCCATTTTAAAGATCAATTGATCAATCAGTGTTTTATGGAGGGCTCTTAATCTATGCGTTGGCATTGTTTCAAGCATTAGATGGTATTTTTTTACTAGGTATTGTCAGGTTGAGAGGTGCTTAATTATTTGATTGGTGTAATAAATATAAATAATAAAAAATTCACCGTTGTTTCTTGGATAATTTAAATGTTCTTTTAGTAAAGTAAAAAAAAAACAAGCTGGCAGAGTAGAGCTAAGTAAATATAATAAGTGACAAATTTAAGTCCTCGCGAAGACCTAGGTATCAATATTCAAAAAAGAAATATCATGACAAAGATCAAAACTTACGTAGTTATCTCTCTCGGTCCAAACAAAAAAATCCACACACAACACTTACACTGTCACATATTAATTTATCCTTCACAAAATCGTTTTAATAATTTTTATTAGTCACAGTGTCGAAAATAGCGGTTGGGAATAATTGAGAGCGCGCGGTAGAGCGACCTACGTGCGCACTCGACGACGGTTCGCGATGGACTGGACTGGCCGATTTTCGCCTGGGGCACGGGAAAACCCGGTGAAAAACGCGCGAAATGTCACAGGCGTTTTATTTAGGAAGGTGGTAAGTAATTTTTTAGTTCATTTTATTGTATGAATCTAAATAAAAGACAAAATCCATGATGCAGAGAGTTTCGAGTTCGGATTTTTTAGGGTGAAAAGGGTTTTGGGCTTTGCGGTCTATTGAAGCATTAGAATAAGTTTTTGAGCCTTGGCAACCTTTAAAACAGAGTAGAGTATTATACATTAGGAGGTAGCTGCTGGTTAAGGAATGATCTATTTCATGGGAACTGATTTTCGTTATAAAAAGTTAAAGAAAAAGCCTATGTTGATCTCCATCTTTTCAAATAACTCTATGCCAGAAATCAAGTCGATTCGTTGCTTAGTTAGGGCGCGAAGAAAGGACAAACAAACACACTTTTGCATTTATAATATTAGTATAGACTACTGTAGAAGTATATAAATCTCATATTCAATGATAGTATAACCACTAAGGACCAAATTTCCTTCGAATTTTAGCCCCACAAATGAAATTGTTTTCAAAATTTGATTGAACGTGGAATATAGGTACATTCATTTGAGTTTCAATTACCCAAGTGGGAATTTCTACAGTTCATTGCTGTTTTTTGAAACTTTTGTTTTTTCATTTTTTTTAATGTTTAACTTAGCTTTCTGGCAGCCTATCACATTTTTTTCGTAAAGGAATGAATTAAGAAGAATCTATAAAACTTTAAACATACCTTTACACCTCTTGTAATTTTAATTTCGTAATTAAATGTCATTATTATTAGTTTTTGTCGAAAAAACTCTTTATTTAGAAAGAAAATAACAATCAAATAATAAATTTAAATTAAAACTAGTATTTACAATAGAAACAATTAAGCTATCTGCAAACTGTTGCAAACAATCTACAGGTAGCTCAACTGTTTTTGGAACTAAGTTCCTTATCGCGCGTTGTGAAAGGGGGCTGGACGGAAAAAATTCTCACGAAAAGTTGTAACGACACTTTTTACTATAGTAAGCTATTGTAAGCCGTGCGGCGTGCGCATGTTTCTCTGTCTGTCTCTCTCTCGAAAGGAACTTCGTTCCATCCGGGTGTCCCTTGACACCTCTCAATTTTTTTGTTAAATATAAAAATGTACATAAAGCTTATTGAAAACCAAACTTAAGAGGTGTTTCGATTGAAGTGTATTTAGGTACAAATTTTAGTGTTATTCCCAACTCTTCCCGTGGGTTGGTGTCGTAAAAGGCGACTAAGGGACATACACCTGAGAATATATCTACCACTGAACTGCGATCCCCAACCCGTATGCCCAGTGTGGGGATTATGGGCAATACCGGGAGGCCTGCGTCCAGCAGTGGACCATCATAGACTGTTGAGGTTGAGGTGAAGTTAGTGTTATTCTCAAATTGACATTACCTGTATAATTTATTTTTAAAGGATTTTCTAATTTTATGATTAGATTATGATAAGAGTAGGCTAGGCTAGGATATAACTATGGTACTCTATTGTTATTCAACTATAAAAACTATCGTAGTTTGAAGAATTCATTACGGATGTAAGCGCGTTAACTACGAACATGAAACGTTTGTGTTGGTGTTCCTCCAACACAAATATGGTTCTTAGTTAACCCGCTTACATCCGTAATGAGTACTCTATTGTATTGGGTGTGCCGTAGGGACTGTGTGAATATTTAAAAATAAATAAATTAAGCTCTTTTATAGTAAGTAATTCTTTAGGGTTTAAAGCAAAGCAAACCTATATCGACCGCCTTTTGCCTTAGAATAAGAATATTTATTTATTTGCACAAACTTATAAAACATTGTTTAAGTACCTACTGACTATATACGATGACCGATGTGGCGCGGTGGGCGAAGGTCTGCCTGCGACGCAGAAGGTTGCGGGTTCGATTCCCGCCTCGGGACAAATGTGTGTACGATCTGCAGACATTTGTTCAGGGTGTTCTGGTCGTTTTCTATATATAATAAAAAATATCTATCTATGTATTGTATTATATTATGTATATCAGTTATCTAGTACCCATAACACAAGCTCTGCTTAGCTTGGGGCTAGATAATGTTCATGTACATAATTAAGTATTATCATAATCAGTTCATAATTATCTAAGTAACATTGCTAAAGATAGAAAAATGACAGTACTTAAATCAGACAAAGACTTTACTTTCCGTGCTTAGCTATAAGTAGAGTCTACAGCTTTGGTATTATTATGCTTGAGTGGATAAACCTTAGACAATTTAACCCGCTGTGGATAAACCGACCACAAAACGGAGGAAGGTACCTACAAATTATTGACGTGTCGTCGCTTTGTATGTGGCAACCACAAATGTCATGTACTAGGGCTGTCACTGACACTTGACTGACATATACGTCTAACAAAGGAAATTTCGAATATTTCATTGGGCAATTTGTGATACCTATTATAAGCATTTTTTTAATACCTTTGTAATATCTTATTTTGTATAACTTAGGTAGAGATGCGAAAAACGAGTTTGGTTACCATAAAGGGCAAATTCGAATCTCAAAATATAACTATTGCAGAGGCATTAAGAAAAAAGAGGAAGGCCTGCATGCAGCAGTGGACCATTATAGGCTGTTGAGTGAGTGAGTGAGTGAGTGAGAGAGAGGCATGAAAAATAGCATTGGGTATCACAAAGCAAACTGCCCAACGAAATATTTGAAATTTTATTAGTTCAACGTAATAATAAGATGAAATAAGTGAAGGCTCTAGTTTAGAAGCAAACTCCAAAACAAACAAAAAAATGTGAAAAGGACAGCTATAGGATTATGCGTTCATAGGAGCAAGACAGGGCATAGCAACGTAAGCCCAAAAATGAAGTTTTGGCTTATTATCTATTAATAAGGACTTTGTTTGAAAAAACCGAAACATGTAAAAAAAAAACTTAGATCTACCTACTACTACGGTTATTCTCAAGATCCTAACTTCTGTATTTAATGAGAAATTAAAGTTTTAGTAAAAAAAATGAGGTTACTTGCGATTTTTTTCTATCGCGAAAATGTTATGGAATCATGTTTTCGAAATATAAATGATCGAAAGAGTAAGTCTTGAACTGTATTCATGTATAAATTTCAAAGTTAAATATTTAGTAGTTTGGAAGATATTTCAATATAAACAATGAGGTAGATCTATTCAACACCAGTACAAGTAAGCTTAGACGCTTACTGAGTGAGCAATTTTTTTGTTTCTAGTGTAAGCTAGCAATGTCGCCTATTTCTTTTTAAATTAAGTACTTCATTATTTCTTTGTTTTATTATATTTGTTATTTCTAATAAGTCGTCAACTCACTTTGTATCATCTATTTCAAATTTACCTATTTGCGGAAACTTGTAATTAGCCTTCAAAAAACATGCATTGGTCTATCCAGGCATGTTCTATATTTTTTAGTTCTATTTATCAAACCTAGCTGTAAGTTTTCCTAAAATCTTGTAAATAAATAAAATAAATCTGACGGTGTTAATTTAAGGCCCTTAAGTCTAAATGTAAGGAGAGATTTTGATAAATGAAGTAGCAAAATATAAACCTACCCTACTCATCTGTCTGGTCTACACTTAGAAATGTAGCTATGATTCTTAGCTAAGTACCTTTTGTAGGTCTTAAAAAACGTCGGGGAGGAGGTTCTATGTTTGGCTGTATGTTTTTTTTTATTAATGTTGTCGATTTCTCCGTTATTTATGGACTGATTTGGATGATTAAAAAAAAGGTTCGCGAGGTGGGTAAGCTAAGCTATAAGACTGCCTTTTGTAATGTTTATTTTTATATACTAGATTTAAGATTCATGTTGTGCAAATGTGTTTTAGATTAGTAACTACTTGCATTTATTAGTACTACTTTATCAATGTTACTATCCAAACAAAAAATCTATTTGTTTGTCTACGCTACTGCTACATCCCGTGAATATAAAATGTCCTAGATAGGTACGTTTAGTAGATGTAGCATTTATACTTAGGTAATAATCATCTTCGACTTTTTTTGATATCGGCATTTTCATACTTAGTTAATAATATATGTCCCCAATTTTCTTTCTTGACAATATCACGTCCTAGTCATATTTATACCTAGTCATTTTTCCTGATAGACCTAAGTCGCCAAAAGGTGCCTTAGGGTTAAAAAAAACCTGTTATGATGTTATATTGACTATAAATAAATAAATAAATGTTATTTTTTGATCAATAAAGTGGTCATTCATTCATTCACGGTCTACATCTATACTAATTGTATCAGTTATCTAGTACCCATATCACAAGCTTTGCTTAGCTTGGTGCTAGGTAATGCTGTGTGAATTGTACACTGGTGTTTGATGTTGTATTTGTTTTAAACACACTTTTACTTACTAAGTTGATACCTATTTTTCTTCCACTTCTCTCAGCATTCATCAGACATTCCCTACATTTTTCCAAAGGAAACATTGTACGTAGTATGTTTAGATCAACAAGCGTGCTGTGATACGGTCTGCTCTTGTAATTCTGTTTTACATCGTCGAACAGGACTTTTGTTGCCTTTTCGAGTTTTTTCCTCGAAAAAACCGACTTGTAGATTATTTTACTGCTTTCTTTAGTTAAATGGTACATTCACAAAGAATAAAAATTGGGATAATCTTAATATTAATCTGTAATTAATAGTGAGATAATCTTAAAGAACTTAATTATTGGCGAAGTTATAGATAAAAAAACAACATCCGAACAAAGTCTTTTTGTAAACGGGTAAAAAATAATGTATTTTAAATAATTCTACAAAAAAATTATTAAATTGATAACTTTGATCTAAAATAATAATTATTATTTGTATATTAATAAATATTATTGATATTTTAAATTATTTACATTTAAATAATTTTTGATTTGTTATGATAGAGCTCTTGCCTCGTCATCATAACAATCATCAATCTTATAGTCCACAGGTGGACGTCGGCAGTCATCCAATAATGAGCGCTAAATATCATCCTGTCTTCAGCTTGCCCTTTCAAGCATCTTCATCATCCAGATTTGCACAAAACTGGAGTTTGGTAACTGTATACAGATAAACGTGGTTTCAATTAGCTTCTTTTTTTACTAATTTTCATCGTCTTACTTACTAATAAGGAATACCTATTGAAATCTTCAAGTTGTTTTATTACCTACCTTTTTTTAAGGTTCCTCATCCTCAACAGCCTATAATGGGCCACTGCTGGACGCAGGCCACCTCCTGATAATCACCTTATTGGCTTTTATCTGGGGGGTAAAGCCCTTTTTAGGGTTATATGCTTAATGTAGATAAAACCGTTCAGTAGTAAAGTATTTATCAGACCATATATAGCTGGATATACTTCCAAACTCATAAGCCCTATGTCGTACACCAGTTTTAAATAAATTTAAATATTTGCAAATACCATTTGATCCCTAGATACTTTAAAAGTGTACATTTTTAACCCTTAAACTCCTAAAAGCGTGAAACATTCTCAAATTACCGGAATGAACCCATCGCTGGATCGAATTGAATACAAACAAGACTTATATTTGAACAACATATTGATTCGCAAATGCGAACGTCTGTCGTCACTGTTTAGGGTTCCTTTATCTACAAGGAAACCAAGTAGCCATGTTACTAGTTACCCACTTATGTTTTGTTATGTTTTATTTGGTAACTAGGAACCCACTTACAAAACATGTTTAAAAAATACAAACTGACTGGCTCCTGACCCTTATATACCAGCCCCCCTAGCATTCCATCGTAGACAACAATCCCCGTGGGGGGCAGGACACATAAATATTAAATAACCCTACATACATACACAATATTATGTGATTATAAGCAAAATTGATAAATTTTAGTCATTATAAAAAATATGTGTATGTATTACCTATTGAATCTACTTAGCCTTTAAGAAGGATTTTCTATAAGCCAAGAGCAAAACCCAGGAACACATGTATCGCTATAGGTACTTAAAAGGGGATTTCCAAAGCAATTTAAAGATTTGTATAGATTAAAGATAAAGAAAAAAGCTATTTCACTTTCATAAAAAATTTTAATGTATCTACCTAATTGGCGCCAATATACTTAGGTTGATCAAAAGTACGGAACCCTCCTAGATACGAGCGACGCGTACTTAGCTTTTCTTGTCTATATTTTGTGCAGAAGACTCAGGGAAATAAAATATTTATTTGCATGTTACGGTCGACATTCTGGATTTTTGATGAAGAGCTTCGTTCGCCCCTCGAGTTTGTTATAAGACACGTCGATATATATTTGTCGTCGTCGCTGGATCGCAGAATCAGCCCGTTTGCAAAATGGCTAGGTTCAAAACGATCGTTGATTCGTTGGAAAAACCTAATTCATCTCATTCGACAAGATGACTGAGAAGAATTCACGTTTGAAACTAAGAGCGTTCAATTGAAGACTAAACGCGTTTCAGTAATTTAATATTAAATGGCGTGGCGCTGTTTTGTAAACAACCTAGTCATTCAATAAACGGGCGTATTCTACGATCCGTCAGCGACATATATGTACGTTGCTATTTCATATAAGTTCCTTGTTGAAGAAGGTGTTTAATATTCGATGTCCCTCTTTGGCATTTCGAACCACGATTGTTGGACGCAAAAGGTTGATTTGCAATGCGAGTTTTTTTTTAAGAAAACAAATCGCTACTTTCTGATATTATTTGTCTATGTAATGCTTTCTGTGTTTACCTTAAGGGCCTATTCTATCTCAAGTTAACTCTATCAAATCTAAATATCTTCCAAAGTACTAAATATTTAACTTTGTAATTAATATAATGGTAAAGTTCAGGACTTTCTCCTTTCTCTATCGATCTTATGTTTCGAAAACACGACGGCATAATAAAATTCGATAGAAAAAAATCGGGAGGAGGGAATCAAGTTGTGAATAACGATATTTTGTGTTATATATGGATGTTTGTTGCTCAATCACGCCAGAACGACTGAACAGATCTAAATGAAAATTAGCAGAGATATAGATTATAGACTGGAATAGAACATAAGCTATATTTTATCCCGGAATTCCCACGGGAACGGGAACTACGCGGGTGAAACCGCTAGGTGCTGATAGTATTTTATAATTATTTTTGAAAAAACGAAAAAAAGGTAGGTACTTATTGCAAACAAAAATCTAATATATTTGTAAAAATAAAATATAACTGTAAAAATAACAAAATTTAATTCTCTCGGGGTCCAGAATCCCTTTTGGCTTAGTACACGTGTTTTTGGGAACCCTGTATCTTCCCAAAATAAACAGAATAAAGTGACGGTTCGACGTTAGGGGTTAACAAAGCTGAGTTCCAAATAAGAGTCGTAGGTAGGTACATGCATACATTTCCGATTGAAATGCATCGTCCTCTTAAAATTTGCCGTATGGTGCTGGCTTAAAACTTGCACCACCCCAACTCTTCCCGTGGGTGGCGTAGATAGAAAGATAGATAGAAAATATTTTTAATGCTAACTTAAGCTAAAAACAATTTACAAATAAAACATATAACCAATAAGTGACAATGAGCGGTCTTACCGCTCAAGAGCGATCTCTGCCAGACAACCTAGTATGGATAGGATAAATAAAAATAAATAAATAATAAATAATGCTGGACAATTCACACAGCATTATCTAGCCCCAAGGTAAGCAGAGCTTGTGTTATGGGTACTAGATAACTGATATACGTAATATTATACATTACATAGATAGATATTTTTTATTATACATAGAAAACACCCAGACCAACGCAACAAATTTCTGCAGATCGTACACAAATTTGTTCCGAGGCGGGGATCGAACCCGCAACCTCTTGCGTCACAGGCAGACTCTCGCCCGCTACGCCACTGAGGTCGTCAATCATCGGATATACGACTAAGAAGGGACATACACCGGGGGGTGGGCAGCAGCGCCTCTTGCAGAATATATTATATCTACCAACCAACTGCGATCCCCAACCCGCATGCCCGTGCGTGGGGACTATAGGCAATACCCCCCATTGGATAAAAATAAGAAGGAGGCCTTCGTCCAGCAGTGGACCATTATAGGCTATTGAGGTTGGGGTTTCCTCTTCAAATTAATGATCCACTGTACTGTCGTCCGCTATCGAATTCAAATAACCCGTATTTCAATGCAATAAGAGCTTATTAGCTTTGAACTCTATTCGATTCCGTTAGTGAAGCGTATTGTATGAAAAGGATTGACAATATTCAGGATTTATGACCGGACGGATGTAGTTAGCCTGTAGATATTATGTACTGTGTACTTCTGTGTAGATTTATAGCACTATGTCATCGTGAATTTGCCTGTATGTTGTATTTCTATTTATTTATAACTCTAGCAACGCTTTACTTTTTACCCGCGTAGTTACCGTAATCGTTGGAGTTCCGGATTAAAATGTGGTCTATGTGCTATTCCAGACTACAATCTATATATTATGTGCCAAATTTCATTCAGATCTGTTCAGCCGTTCTGGCTTGATTGAGCAACAAACATTCATCCATCCATCCATCCATCTAAACTAAATAAATAAATAATGCTGGACAATTCACACAGCATTATCTAGCCCCAAGGTAAGCAGAGCTTGTGTTATGGGTACTAGATAACTGATAATACGTAATATTATACATTACATAGATAGATATTTTTTATTATACATAGAAAACACCCAGACCAACGGAACAAAGTTCTGCAGATCGTACACAAATTTGTTCCGAGGCGGGGATCGAACCCGCAACCTCTTGCGTCGCAGGCAGACTCTCGCCCGCTGCGCCACTGAGGTCGTCGAAACTTTCGCATTTATAATATTAGTGTGATTCTGATTAAGTCTAATATTACAGGTAAAACCTAATTTAACCGTTTCGTCTTACCGTTTTTGTTGTTCTATAATCTGGACATAAGATACAGAAAAGATCGCTCATAGCGATAAGGCCGCATTAGTCTACTCTTAGCGTTTATTTATGTACTGTTTTCCGTGTTGTGTGGTAAAATAAAGTATTATCTATTTATCTATCTCTATACAATGGAGTATTCATCAAAATAATTATTAAAGTTGCTAAATAATTGAATACAAGTTGAAAATCAGCATCAGCATTGCCATACAGCGGGGCAATGCTGCCAGTGTCTTGGGCACGCTTCCGACTGGTATAGATATGGATCAGTTGAGCTACCTGTAGATTGTTTGCAACAGTTTGCA
The DNA here is from genome assembly GCA_946478455.1 of Eupithecia vulgata. NCBI lineage: Eukaryota > Metazoa > Arthropoda > Insecta > Lepidoptera > Geometridae > Eupithecia > Eupithecia vulgata. The sequence continues at coordinate 3,958,402 of OX297881.1, forward strand.
GCTAGCTCAATCATTTCAATAAATTGTAAGTACTAGTTTTATTAATAATAAAAATAATTCTATTATTTGATTGTAATTTTCTTTCTTTATAAATCTTGTTAATAAAGTTGTTAATGCAAGTGGAAATAATAAATACGTTACGTCAATAAATATAATTTAATACCTAATAATAAAAATTAAAAAAATAATTTAATAAATCAACGAGTAAAAATACTGAAAATATCACAAAAAGCGTGCTGGGTTTTTTTCAAAGCTACAGATTTTTAGGGTTGCGTTGTGTACATTAAAAGTAAGAGTAAAAAGGCCTTTTGGGACCCGTATAGGATCACTCTGTGGTCCGTTTGTCTGCCAATCCCACAGAATCTCCTTTTCTCAGGAACGCGTGGGACGTATTGAGTTGAAATTGACATCAAACACTTCATCATCATCATCTGCTTATATCAGTCCACTGCTGGACATAGGCCAAATACTCAATTCAAACTTATTGGAGCCGTGATATAAATAAGTTCTAAGTCAATTCTACGCAAATAAAAGTTACAGCCGCCCGTTCTGAAATGCATATTTTGACATTTTCCATCTCATCCAGTCAAAATCTACAGGGTACTGGTTGACCGTATATGAAATTTGTCAATATGCAAGGTATCATTGTAATCACGAGCAAAAGAAAAAAATTACATCCGCAAATTTGTAGACAGGTCTAGCAGGTACCTATTGCAAGAATACCGCACAACCGACTATAGACCAATGAATTGAATAAATCGAATTATATTTATTTAAATTTTAATTATAATCGCTTCTCTCGATGTTTCTTGGTAAAAAGCGGCACCTTTCGAGAAACCTCCCAAACAATTTTGATTTATATATATATCAGTAATAAAGAATAATATTGATTTATTAGCTGAGCCACTGTCAATATTTTTTAACAACTGCCTAGTTTTGAACCTTTTCCCCGACCAACTCAAAATAGCCCGCGTGATTCCTGTTCATAAAAAGGGGACAAAGAATGATCCCAAAAACTACAGGCCCATCTCTTTATTACCCGTCCTTTCAAAAATTTACGAAAAACTTATTAGAGACAGGCTAGTACGTCATCTTAACGTCAATAAGATCCTGAACGATCGACAGTTTGGGTATCAAGTAAATTTAGGAACTGTGGATGCTATAGATACTTTGTTATACGATGTTGTGGCTAATCTTAGTAAGAAAATGAAAGTAGCCGGACTATTCTTGGATCTTTCGTCTGCCTTTGATATGATAGATCATAACTTATTACTTAAAAAACTGGAACACTATGGAATTAGAGGGAATACTTTGGCTCTCTTGCAGTCCTATCTGAGTAATCGGAAACAGATCGTAGAAATTAGATCAATCGTTAACAAAAAGGAAATTGCAACTAAATCTAAAGCAGTAATGATTAAAAGAGGAGTACCTCAGGGTTCTATACTGGGACCTATTTTTTTCGTTATCTTTCTTAATGATATCACAAATTATATAACTTGGTCGATACCTACTATTGCGTTAGTAATTTATGCAGATGACACGAATGCTATTATCCCGGCCAGTAATCTACAGGAACTCAGCACCATCATGCACCATACAATTTTGGTGTTTAACGAATGGTTCGAGGCTAACAAACTCAAAGTAAACTTTAATAAGACAAATGCTATGCTGTTTAAAACCACCACTCGTCAACGGGATACGATAGACTTAACGTTCAATGAGGTAAAGGTGGAACTATCTAATAGTGTAAAATTTTTAGGGGTACATATTGACGAATTCCTTAACTGGAAAAGTGAACTCGAAGCAATTGTAAACTCCTTGAGTTCGGCATGTTACGCAATTAGGAGCCTTCGGGATGAGGTGACAATCGACCAACTTAAAATGGTCTATTACGCTCTTGTTGAATCTAAGCTAAGGTATAGCATCAAATTCTGGGGGGGTAGCTATAAATATAATATCAGCAAGGCTTTTATTATTCAAAAGCGCGCCATTCGCACAATGGTTAGAATACCTCAATGGGAATCCTGTAGAGAACATTTCGCAAACCTAAATATTTTGACTGTACCTTGCCTATACATCCTGGTAACGCTAGTAGATGTAATCAAGCACCCACTCCGATACGAGACCACGGAGCAAAAAGTAGAACGCCTTACCACAAGGAGGAAAGACATGAGCACTCCCTATCGACCTACCCTTGAAGTTTCAAAACATTGCTGTAGATATCAAGCTATAAAACTGTTCAATGCATTACCTACTAACTTAAAAACTATGGACAATGCAAATTTATTTAAATTAAAATTAAGGGAAGTTTTGTTAAAGGGGTGTTGGTGTTACTACTCTATAGATGATTTTATTAATGCTGACATTGTATTATGTTTTTTTTTTTCTCACATCGTTTTTGTATGTACAGATCCAATACTGCTGTTATTATTATTGTTATTCTCTGAATTCACAAATGTTTGTTATTTTATTGTTATTGATTATTTGTAAACTTGTATGTACTTTGATTTTAATTATTTTTTTTTGTTTTTGTATGACGTGTTGTTATATTTTATTAATTATTTGATGACCGCATGTAATTATTTATAAAATTTCAGATACAATTTAATATTGTTAATGAATAAACATTATGAATTATGAATTATGATTCCACTATCTACGACGTACTAGTCTTGACGAGACATTTCTAGGGTCATCAGGCGAAAAAACTTCATTTATAATCTGGTTGGAGCCTTTAAACGGGTCTTTCTTAGCAATACGTACGATTAGCTTATCTTCTCTGGGCGAAGTTTTCCTCGGTCGAGCCTTTCTAGGAATATTTTCAATAGTTCTATCTTTTTTAATGGTAAATAGCATTGAAAAGTTTCTTTAAAGAACATTTTAAATGATTAGCTATTCTCCTGTACTTAACTTTCTTGGTCGATGTGCAAATTAACAATTATTTGCCTTGTTGACGCGTCACAACTTTTATTTTTGCCCATTTTGAATAAAAAATTGTAAACGGATTTTCAATTTGATGGTCAATAATAATTGCCGCCGAAACGATAGAAAATAGCTAAGAAAGAAGTTTTATTTTTTCAATTTCAAAAATGGAATGTGCCGTGGATGCTTTTCTAAAGTGTTTCTAATTAGGCGTCCAAGAGGCCAGTAACAGAAAATAAGCTACTATGTATGAAGTATTCCCGTTTGAGCACCTATTTTTTGGGCACCTATGCATTGAGCACCAAAGGTATTCCCATTTGAGCACCAATCAATATATAAATTTGGTGCTCAAATGGGAACAAGAAATAAAATTTGATTCTGTTCCCCATTGAGCACCTACGGTGCGGTAGCTTCTAGTGAAGGGGTTTACCCAAGTAGGTAGATTGAGTAGGTACTTACGTGTGTACATAATACCTCACCTTCTTAATTATTATCTAAGAACATAATACTGGCCGGTACTTAACGTAGAGTACGCGTATGGATAAAATTTCTATTGCTTTGATATTTGCATTCGGCATATTATTGTGAATGAGAGTATAAAGTTTTTTCATGTCGATAAGTAGTAAGTATTTATATTCTCTTTGGTCGATAATTTTACTGAGTGTGACGTCATGTGAGTGTATATTATATTCTCTTGGATGTCAGTGACAAATTAATGTAAACAATAAAGCCCAAACCTGGTCCAAGTAATAAAAATGCAGCCATAAGCTACACTACAAGTAAAAAAGACCTATAATAATATACGAAAATAACAGCGGCGATTTACAAGTAAATGAAGCTTTAAAGGACCTTTACAAAGACTGCATCTACCGATGAGCCTATTCCAACAATTTACAAAAACAAAGCAAATATCTTGAAAAATCGAGGACTTTATTTAATCCCCGGTTTACCTAATTTCCAAAATATAAAATCCAGTCTCTACAGATAGAGAAACAAGGTTCATGGAGTTGACCGGCTATTTGCAAGATCTGCTGGAGATGTACAAGTGGTTAAATTTTTTACTTCTAATTTACTAAAACTTTAACATACAAAACATTCGTTATTGCGCCTGCAAAAATTGTTATGGACTTTTTAATTTAGATTTTTTACGCCATTTTGATTGATATTTTTTTTTTTGTTAGAAACAAACTTAAAGACAGCTGTTGTTACGAGGAATATGATTTATTTTATTTGTCTTATGTAAGTGAGGTAAGTACCTAGAATATAAAATAAGGCTGATTGTGATATTAATAATAATTACTTAATTTTCTAAAATTGATATGATAATAAAAGTACTGCGCATTTTTATCGATATGTTTTATTATACACCCCATCACTAGAAGCCGGTGCTCAATGGGGAATAGAATCAAATTTTATTTCTTGTTCCCATTTGAGCACCATATTAATATATTGATTGGTACTCAAATGGGAATGCCTTTGGTGCTCTATGCATGGGTGCCCAAAAAATAGGTGCTGAAACGGGAATACTTCCATTTGAACTATTATATATATTAGACATTTGAAACTACGCAACGGACTTTGCTGCGGTTTTTTAATTACTTATACGAATACTTATCGACATGAAAAAACTTTATACTCTCATTCACAATAATATGCCGAATGCAAATATCAAAGCTATAGAAATTTTATCCATACGCGTACTCTACGTTAAGTACCGGCCAGTATTATGTTCTTAGATAATAATTAAGAAGGTGAGGTATTATGTACACACGTAAGTACCTACTCAATCTACCTATTTGGGTAAACCCCTTCACTAGAAGCTACCGCACCGTAGGTGCTCAATGGGGAACAGAATCAAATTTTATTTCTTGTTCCCATTTGAGCACCACATATATATATTGATTGGTGCTCAAATGGGAATACCTTTGGTGCTCAATGCATAGGTGCCCAAAAAATAGGTGCCCAAACGGGAATACTTCCTATGTATGCTTTAAACTCTTTTTATGATGAAGTTTATGTAGATAGTTTTGTTTTTTTAATGTATTCTATGAGTATTCTAAATTGAGTGGCTATATTGTTGCATGATTACGAAAATTAAAGTGCTCAGCCACTGGAAAATAAAAATAATAATGTTGTGAATTATCTAGCCCCAAGCTAAGCAGAGCTTGTGTTATGTGTGGTACTAGATAACTGATAAAAAAGCAAGGTATAATACGCATGTATCAAAAATACAATCTTCAAAACACTGTCAAACTAAAAGCTTTAAAACGGAATGTCCAAGGTCCAAAATTATAAGCATGCACGGTAGTAAACTTTGGGTCTAATGTTCATGAACTGAAACTATGACACTTTGCTCCAACTTTCCCCAACCTATTGTGTTTCTACGTCGATAATAATGTTCATGGAGTAAGTTGCAAGACTTCAGATGGCCTCCCCATCTGACTGCCTGAACGAAGGCCTTATTTGCGAATAAGTAAATTATTTGGATTTTTTTCTCACGGTAGGGCTGGACCACCAGTTTAAAGTCGCTCAGCGAGCTATGGAGAGAGCTATGCTCGGAGTTTCTCTGAAGGATAGGATTCGCAACGAATACATCCGACAGAGAACCAAGGTTATCGACATAGCTCAAAGGATTAGCAAGCTGAAATGGCAGTGGGCTGGTCATATTTCGAGAAGAACCGACAACCGCTGGGGTACGTGTTCTTGAGTGGAGACCGCGACTCGGAAAACGTAGTGTAGGACGCCCTCCTACCAGGTGGGATGACGATTTGCGAAAGACTGCTGGCAGATGCTGGATGCGGCAAGCTGAAGACAGGGCGCTATGGCGCTCATTAGGGGAGGCCTATGTCCAGAAGTGGTCTGGTATAGGCTGATGATGAAATTATTTGGATAGAAAATGTTAGTTTTTAAGGTTTGCTATTATAATAGTACCTAATATATTACGAGGAACGCGGAGGATGAATTGCTCCTACAAACATACCAGCATATTTCCACCATATTATTATTTTTGGAACTAAGTTCCTTATCGCGCGTTCTGAAAGGGGCTGGACGGAAAAAATTCTCACGAAAAGTTGACACTTTTTGCTATAGTAAGCTATTGTAAGCCGTGCGGCGTGCGCATGTTTCACTGTCTGTCTCTCTCTCTCTCTTATAGAAAGGAACTTCGTTCCATCCGGGTGTCCCTTGGCACCTCTCAACTTTTTTTGTATTTGTATCAAGGTTCCATATTTTTTTTTCAAACTAAGTACCTACTTAATCTGAAATGTAACCCAATGCCATTTTGCACAATTTCGTTTTGTTCCGGTGGTTCTGGTCGTTTTCTATGTATAATAAAAAATAACTATATGTAAAACTTTTAAAACTATCATGGTTATTAACATTAAAGTCATAACGGGATATTCACCATGATTCGATTTTTGAGTTTTCCAATATTTCGGCACAGTTTCATGCGCCATGATCCCGGAAGAAGGTTCTTCCTATCTGTTTATTGTATTATGTATATCAGTTATTTAGTAGGTACCCATAACACAAGCTCTTTTTTTTTGGTATCTATAATAATAATAATAATAATAGCTACCAAAATAAAGAGCTTGTGTTATGGTACCTATAGCTCTACTTAACTTGCGGCTAGATAATGCTGTGTGTCCAGCATTAGGTATTTATATTTGCTTATTCAGCTCCGCCAAAGCGTTACTCTTGGAGCACGTATCAACTGAAAGTTGTCCTATAGCCACCTTACCCCACCTGCCACGTGACGTAGATAATGTTTTGTGGAGTCTTAGCGAAATACTTGCCAAGTTTCACCATATTGCCATGAAGATAGCATCTTTACTAGCGCCTGCTGTCTTCCTACTTAATAGAGGTATATTCTGACATAGGCCTCCCCTAATGAGCGCCATAGCGCCCTGTCTTCAGCTTGCCGCATTCAGCATCTGCCTGCAGTCTTTTGCAGATCGTCATTCCATCTGGTCGCAGGGTCTCCGAGGCGGATACTAGATCGAACAACTGAAGGATCCATTGAGCCGCCACCATTGCAGCATCCACGAGGCTGAACTCTCGCTTCGCGTCAAGCATCCCGCGTGTTCGATATATGTTTGATAGAAGATAATGTACCTACATACAGACCGTTCATCGTAAGATGTCCCCTGTATAAATAAATAAATAATGCTGGACAATTCACACAGCATTACTTGGCCCCAAGCTAAGCAGAGCTTGTGTTACGGGTACTAGATAACTGATATACATAATATAATACAAAACACAAATGGATATTTTTTTATTATACATAGAAAACGACCAGAACACCCTGAACAAACGTCTGCAAATCGTACACACATTTGTCCCTAGGCGGGAATCGAACTTCGCCCACCGCGCCACAGAGGTCGTCAAACGTTAAAGTGTAATTACATAGAAATCAGGGGACATTTTATGGTGAACGGTCTATAGATATACATATTTTAAGAAGCTACGGTACGGTTCCATTATTTTTTCATACATTTATGCACGCTGACGTCACAAATCCACGCCTTCAGTATACGAAAAACAAAAGGGAATCGAAACAGCTTTTCATACACTCGTGTTTACCAATGCACAGATATTGTGCATAAGTTAATGAAAAAACAATGGTACGGTTGTACCGTAGCTTTTTAAAATATAAGTTTGTGAGATGTCAGAGTATGAGTCTGTAATGTTGTCAGTGCAGATCCCAGCTCCCCCACTAAGTTAGAATTGGAATTAGACACTTAACGAGACAGAAGTTATAATTCGTGTTAAGTTGTGTATGCGCAGATACTTTGCAGTCCTATAATCCATGTCGGTCTCAATAGTGGGTTGAACGAACCACCTGACAAAGCAGCGCCAGCATTCAAGCTAACAATTAACCACAGTGTTGCCATCAATGCAACCAGCACAATGCAACGTAAACCTACGTATACGTGCTAAGTTTTACCTATATACTCAACAATAGACAGTAGCGTGGATTGTAGGCAGGTACAGTGTATGTACCTGTTAAGCTGTACGCTTCTATCTAATAGTGGGCAATATAAATAATCCTCACTATACTACATATACATTTTGATCTTGATAGAATGAAACGCGCTTAAGAGCATATTACAACCTCAAGTTTTTGTGAAAAGGATTGACATAGGATTTTGAGTTCATAGGAGCGGGACAGGGCATGCAAACATTGGGAATTATGGCCATTACCCCCCCCCCCCATGGGTACGACGCAACAAAAAATGCCCCGCAGTTCCCGGCCGCCTCGCTATTCCTGGCCATGGCCGACAGCGGCCATGGCAACGGTGGGGCAGGGGGTGCTAGGAATCACCGGGCTACATCAGGTATTGCCACCAACAACTGACCCTGGCAACGTAAAACAACGCAACGCAAGCCCAAAAATCTAGTTTCAGCTTATTATCTATTAATTAGGACTTTATTTGAAAATACCGAAACATAAAATGTTCTTTAAACTTAGTTCTATTACCATGTTTACTCTCAAGATCTTAACTTGTGTATTTTTAAGTAAGAATTTAGAGCTGGAACTTCAACCTCCTGTGTCGCACACAGACCTCAGCCCACCACGCCACAGAGGTCGTCGAAAGAAGTGTAGAAAAAGGAAGAGTATTAAAGAGTTTCCTCGGACAATTCCTTAGTCCTTAAAGTTTTTTTAACTTTCAAGTTCTCAGTAAAATAGAAAATTCAGGAATATGGCATTTATATTTGCATTCTATAACTCATTTTGTTTGATTAACACGGTAGTTTCCCGTCAGGCCGCCAGTTTAATCAATCCTCAATTGGCAGTAATTTGCATCCTCCTCCTCAACAGCATATAATCGTCCACTGCTGGACGCAGGCCTCCCCCTACATTTTTTCTCATGGGGGTAATGCCCATAATCTTCACGCTGGGCATGCGAGTTGGGGATCGCAGTTCGGTGGTAGATATATTATATTCTGCAAGAGGCACTGCTGCCCTGTAATTTGCATGATTGTTCAGTAACCCCAGAGGTAAACAGGTAAGTATATCAAGTCTTATTTATTGCTTATTATGGCTGGAATGCCGCGCGGCACGAAATCGGACCGAGCTTTCAATGAGAAGTTTTCATTGAAATCGAACACAGCGCTAGTCACAGATAACAGAATGTACGGTCAGAAAAGTCACCGATAACACAGTTAGAAATAATTTAAAATATAAGTTTGGAAAGGAACTGAATTACAGATAAAGACGTGTTAATAATTTTTCAACCAATAATTATGACTCGTAATCATTTCATTCAGTTGTTGCATGACGTGCATCGAGTATTAAAGTCGTGTAAATCATAATTATAAACAGGGACCGATTTGGTTACCCGTTGAAGGGGTTTTCGATAGGGTTTTTTGAAGAAGTTGTTTTAAAACCCTTTCCGTATGGGTAACACTTTCAACGAATAACAGACTCTTGGGGGTAACCCTTTCAAAACCCTTTCGAATGGGTTATCTTTTAAAAGGGTTTTGGGTTTTAGATAGATTTGATAACCCTTCGTATGGGGGTTACCCTTTCCATCATTGTAACACGGTTACCCTTTGTATCTTATAGTATAGTGTAAACTAATCTCTATTAGAATAGCGTAAGGTTGAAAATAATAAACGTTTTTGTGCAAAGACCACGCACACCTCAAGACGGGTGTCGGTATCTTTGACCTTATAGCGGCTTATTGTTTGATGTGCCGAAAAGGTGGCAATTATTTTATTTAGATTTTGGTTATGCGATAGACAAGGTACATTGGTCCTGCGCCTGACCTCTTCCCGGTCGAGTCGGTCTGCCATCCTTTAATAAAGCGAGGGAATAGGCTCCACGGCAGCCAGGCTAAACGGAGACTAGCCAGGTGCGCAGGACATATAATAGTGCACAAGTGTGCGCGTGAGCACAGGAGCACTCTGCATCTGTGTCAATTTCGACAACAGCGGCCAGCCTAACGGAGACTAGCCAGGTGCACAGACAGGACACATGATAGTGCACAAGTGTGTGCGTGAACACTGGTGCACTCTGCACCTGTGTCAATTTCGACCACAGTGGCCAGTCTCTACGGAGACTAGCCAGGAACGCAGGGCATATAATAGTGCACAAGTGTATGCACGAACTCAGGACAGGTGCACTGTGATCCTATGTTAATTTCGACCACGGCAGCCAGGCTTAACGGAGACTAGCCAGGTGCGCAGGACATATAATAGTGCACAAGTGTGTGCACGAACACTGGTGCACTTTGCACCTATGTTAATTTCGACCACGGCCGCCAGGATCAACGGAGACTAACCAGGTGCGCAGGACATATAATAGTGCACAAGTGTGTGCACGAACACTGGTGCACTTTGCACCTATGTTAATTTCGACCACGGCAGCCAGGCTCAACGGAGACTAACCAGGTGCGCAGAACATATAATAGTGCACAAGTGTGTGCACGAACACTGGTGCACTCTGCACTGCACCACGGCAGCCAGGTTCAACGGAGGGAGACTAACCCGGTGCGCAGGGCATATAATAGTGCACACTGCACAAGTGTGTGCACGAACACTGGTGCACTCTGCATCTGTTAATTTCTACCACGGCAGCCAGGCTCAACGGAGACTAACCAGGTGCGCAGGATATATAATAGTGCACAAGTGTGCGCGCGAACACTGGTGCACTCTGCATCTGGGTCAATTTCGACCACAGCGGCCAGTCTCTACGGTAGTAGAGACGTTCGTAATATAATAACCCGTAAGTACCTACCTACCTACAAATCACACTCGCATAAGAATCTAGTCTACAAAATACGATTTACCTACCTACTTCGTTTGGCAGGTATTTATTTTACTTACCTACAGATTAGGTAATGAGCTAGTAGCTAAACAAGATAATTATTAATGAATCAAAATGTACTTTTAACATTTGATCATCTTCAAATTCACTTGTAGTTTTTGTAGGTAGGTAGGTACATACTACATAATGTATGTATTGTATGTATGTATGCCTATCCAAAAACGCACAGACGTTAGTCAGTGTTCAGATAATTCAATAAGTACCTAGTAAATTCCTATGCAAAAAGGTGCGCCACTCCCAGTTTCAACCAGATTGAGTGATCGCGCAATCAAACGAATTATTCATTATTAAACATTTATTTATTTTAATCGTATTTTAAAAATGCCGAGTTTCGGTCCCTATCAACTGCAGTAGAAATTATTACCATGTCGTAACACTACAAACCCATACAATGAGGTAACCTCAAAACCCAATAAAAGGGTTACCCTTTCACATGTGTTTTATACGGGTTACTACGAACTAAGGGTAACCCAATCGAATGCGCAGACGAATGTAAGTGTTACCCATTGGAAGGGGTTAACCCAAACTCGGGGTTGTACGGTCCCTGATTATAAACCCCCTCGGGGCTCTACAACATATAAAGTTACACCCAGGTCCTACTTTACCTAAAGTGATAAAACTATTATTTTTAAGGCCCTCTGCCTTAAAAATAGTTTTCTGTTACAGCGCGGGTTGCCTACAGTGGAATACGGGGTCCAAAAGTGCTCTGTGTTGACTGTAAAACTACTGGAAATGATGGGATGGTTCGACGAGACGCGAAGAAAAACCCGGTGAGTCTACGTACCCCCGGTCTTGGTTCGGGAAGGGGAACAGATGCGTAGGCCATGTCAAGATATTTGCAACTCTTGAGATCTATGATGATGATGAATGCCTGTTAAAATTAAATAGAGCTGATAATCATTTTATTCCTCAATGTATTCAAAATGTGATAATCACCTCACTGAGTACTTATTTATTTTCTTTTATTTGATACCAATTTTTTTTGCGTACCATACATTGTCGCGTATCTCGTTTGAAGCTGTGTCGATTGGTTTCGTGTTGAGAGAGGATTGAAATAGTTTTTTTCGTGTTGGAAATTCAGGCAGTAGCTGTTTGGATTAGCTTTATTAGAGTATGTACCTAGCTTCAGTTTGTGTATCCTTTGTTCAAGCTTTTTTTAATTTGCTCTGTTAGTGTGTGTGGGACAAATGTTAGACTCAATTTTAGAGAAATTTTTATCAATCGATTGAGCTTTGGGCTGATTTGAGCTGTTCCGCGTTCGTCCCACTCAATCTCTCATAGCTCACGGGATACAAATTTTTATTCTGATTTTGTGCCTTTTTCGTCCTATCAAAATAATACTAACACCCGTAACAAAAGCTCTGCTTAGCTTGGGGTTAGCTAAATATATAATTTAAGATGGTTATTTTAAAATCATTTTTATTTTATATAAAAACCAACAGTTATTATATTAATGGTAAACAAACAATAACAAATATTATGCTGTTTAAATATCTTTCTTATAAATAAAAACTTATCTAGTTCAAATAACACAAGCTCTGCTTACTCTGGCTGAAGCAGTGTGAATTTTCCAGCATTATTTATTAACTAACTAACCACGGAAAACGTGCAAAGCTGCGGTTAGAAACTAGCAAATAAATAAACACTTCGAAGAACGCAGATGATGTCAATTTATCCCATTTTCCTTTCCACTGTACAAACAAACAGTCTAAGCACTTCACGAAAACACGAGAAACGCCTCTGATATTCAGATAACAGGCGAATCAGAACTGGCAAGGGAGAGTAGGTTTATTTAATGTTAGGCTTATTTTTACAATAAGTTAATAACTGCGCTAGTTGCTGAGATATTAAAGATTAAAAGAAAGACGGAAACAACGAGACTATAAAGAAAAGAAAGACAAGAAAATAAATTTATTGGAACCCAGAAACACAAATCATTATCATCATAATATATAATATTAGTATATATTAGTACACTGGTGGACATAGGCCTTCACTCAAGAACACGTATACCACAGCGGTTGTCGGTTCTTCTCGAGGTAGCAGCTCACTGCCACTTCAGCTTGCTAATTCTTTGAGCTATGTCGAAAACCTTACCGCAATGCTGAGACGTGGACTCAAGTATCCCAGCGAGTTATGCAGAGAGCTATGCTCGGAGTTTCTCTGAACTATAGGATTCGCAACGAATACATACGACAACGAACTAAGGAAACACAAAATTAGTAGATATAAAATACAATAGCAAAAAAGTACTTACAAAAACCGATATAAAAAATGCTTAGAAGATACTTATTGACTACTTATGCATAAACAGAAACAAGCAAGCATAGTGTTACAGGAGTTCTAAAAGGTCATTATCTCAGCATTATGCCCATTTAAGGGCTTTAACTACCTCAAATCGACTAGGTCTCCATATTTTCCAAACTACTAAATATTTAACTTTGAAATTTATATATGGTAAAGTTCAGGACTTACTCTGTCGATCATATGTTTCGAAAATACGATTCCATAAAATTTTCTCGATAGAAAAAAATTGCAGTTTTAATTTCTCAGTAAATAGTAAAGTAAGTAAAAGTAAAAAGGTTTTATTTTTGTCACAATAACACAAATTATCAGAAGCGATACATATCGCTAATGAGCGCTGGTTTTATGCAACTCCCAATGTGCGCAAGCAGCGACTCCGCTGTGACACGCGCTTACAAAAAACTTTTAAAAACTAAACAAAAAATATAAGCCTCAGATTAAATGTTACATAACAAATGTGTAAAATGCCGTTATATCTTATACATAGTTTCAATTTTGAGTTACTTTTAAAACGCTATCTAAAACTAAACTGGCACACAGAACGACTGCGAACTGGAATAAATACAAATAATAGGAACAAGCATGGTAATAGAACTAAGTACAAAAAACACTTTATATGTTTCGGTTTCAAATAATAAAACTTGATTTTTGGGCTTGCGTTGCATTGTTTTGGCACGCCCTGTCCAGCTCCTATGAATGCAAAATTCTATGTCTATCCTTTTCACAAAATCTTTAGGTTGTATAGGCTCTTAAGCAGATGCTAGTAATGGAGCTGGTTTTCAGACTAGACTTCAGACTCAGACTTCGGCTGAGTGTTGTGTCTTGGAGTGGCACAAAGGTTTTTTTACAATATAAAGGGTATGGCTCCAGAGTTTTAAACCAATCTAGGGACCCAAAAAATGTCCTGTAACATAAATTCTTAAATCGTTAGGCTTCTGATATATTCAGCTTTGAAAAAAAATATTATAAAAATATTGAGCAATAGTTATTTTATCAGTGAAAAACACAAAAAACTAAAAAATATAAGTATAAAAAAAAAGATGAAGCAAACAAAAATCTTCTAACCCTTTTCTTAAGTTTGATTTAGTGGTAAATATATTATATTTACTAAGGTAATGTCATTCAAATACACTTAGAAGAGCAGCGTGTTTTTTTACTCTATGTCTAGAAGATAATGATGTACCTAGATTATAAATCGTGGCGCTCTGACTTTCGTGAGACGTTGGTCATAGGTGCGTTTTTAGTGAGACGTTGGCAAGACTGTTCGTGAGACGTTTGGAATGAGTAAAACTCACGTGAGACGTTGGGAATAAACGCTAGTTAGTTTCTTGATGATTATGGCCATGATGGCAAAACCCTACTTGCTCGGGGTACGTTCGACTGTGGATCGGTTGTTGAGGCATACCTACTTACCTTCCGATTCGTAAACTATCTTTCATATAAACGGAAGCCTACATAAATCCTAGAAAACGCAATAACTTGGTTGAAAATATCCACACGAGAGCTTCAACGTAAATCAAAAATACGGCCGTTACAAATGTACCGTTCACGTTATTATTTCTTTTTATACCTTTTTAGTGCTCGTTGGAACGGAATTCTCATTTCAAAGTTCCAGAGAATTTTTCGAAAACATTGCTATGATAAATTACACGAGTTTTATGAAATTTCTATTATAGAGAAGCAAAACGAACGATCGTTTGAATTATTCAAATGGGGATTTAGGAATTTATAGGGAAACTACATTAAAGCCATTTTTAAAATTTTGCTCAAAATCTAGTTACCTCCCTCGACCCTAACAGCCTTTATTGGTCCACTGCAGGACGCAGGCCTCTTCCTGATAATCGCCTTATCGTTTTTAACTCATGGGGGTAATGCCCGTAATCCCCACACTGGGCATGCGGGTTGAGGATCGCAGTTCGGTGGTAGATCTATTCTGAGAGAGGCGCTGCTGCCCGTCCCCCGGTGTATGTCCCTTAGTCGCCTCTTATGACACCTACGCAGCTACGGGAAGAGTTGGGGTGGTGCAAATTCTAAGCCAAAAAAAAAAATTCTAAATTCTAGATAAAGAATAAAATTGAAAATATCAGATAATTCAAAATTATACAGACATTTCAGATTTTTTTTTTTAAATGAAGAACTCAATACTTTTTATTTTTGATACCCCATTCGGGTAGATAGCACCTTTCCAAAAATCCCTCCCATTTTCGCGAGTTCCCTTTCGTGCAACTGAGGTTGATCAACTGCAAATAGTTGCGCAACGGCGCTTCCCTTTTGTGTAACTCATTTTGTTCCCTTTTGCTCAACTCGATGCTTTTAGACGAAATAAATAATTAACAATTATATTCAAAAATATCTTAGGACAAAAGTTTAACAAAAGAGTAAAAATAACTTACATTCTAGAGGTAATTCTTGTGCCTGAACTAGGTTAAATAAGACCAAATAAGACAACTGCAACCAACATTATATTTTTCCTGTAAAATATAGATAGGTATACAATACAAAGGCCACATACATTTTAGAGATATAATATTTCAAAAAGTATAAAACCCGCAAGCATCTTAAAAACTATTTTGACACAACCGACAGCTATAACGAGATACTAACGTATCTGAGCATTGAATCGAGCGGTCAAGAAACCAAAACCACTACGGTCATCGCCTGGTTAAAGCTCTCTGGGGCCTAGAGGGGGAGGTGGGGGGTGGGGGCTAATCCAATCAGTACACGAAAGGACGGTAAGGGCTTGGCCGTCTGAACTGAACTGAGCGGGAGATTCAGTTTTTTTCACGTATACGTTATGTTACTTACCTCAATCGAAAGCAAATAGGTACCTGCAGGGCTATTTTAATTCATTCGATTCGTTTCCGGAGCGGAAACGTCCGATTCGAATTCGATTCCGCGAACGCTATTTTGATTTCGTAAATGATCGAAAGCATGAAACTCTCCTAACAAGGATCCGAATTCGAATGTCAAAAGTTTTCGAATCCGCTGGTTTAAAATAGCGTTTTTCGACAAAGTTTCCGATATCGAATCCGAAGGCCTTTCCGACGAATTAAAATACCCCTGCTGATTATCTTGAAGATAAAAAAGGTCGGGTTTTGATCCAACTCGATAAATAAAAACTAACAGGCTAACTTTTTTAAAACTATCATGGTTTTTAACATTAAAGTCATTTATAACGGGATATTTACCATGATTCGATTTTTCGGAAGACGTTCTTCCGTGATCATAGCGCATGAAACTTGCCGAAATATTGGAAAACTCAAAATTACTTTAACAGGCTAAAGGTTTCTTCGTCGCTTCTTTACTTTAGTCTACATACCAAAGTGACAGTAATCAAAAATATTACTTATGTCAGTGTTTTTTTTAAGAATTTGTCGTTTTTTAAGTTTACATTTTTGTATTTATGGAAATAAAGCATTTTTGTTTTTTTTTTTACTTTTGTCTGAAAAAGTTGATGGTTTTACCAAAATTAGTATAATATTTGATCACTATTTTCAAAAACAACGGCAATAATCACATTGAATTTCGAACATCAAAATATGATCGAGAATTCGAGCAGCGAGATTCATTTCTTCTTCTAAGTTTTTCTTCTTTTTAATTTTAAGTTTTTTCTTTTCAGTTAGTGGAATAAAAATTAAATGCTGTGAAACACGTTCGTACCGATTTTTACTATTTTCTCACAGGAAATGTGAAAAGTAAAGTATTATTCTTGAGCATAAACTGTCATTAAATAGCTCTCACACTCATTATTAAATTAAAAAAGCGAGGATGTCACAACTCACAAGAGTAACTTCCTCGCTTTGCTCGTGAGTTATTCTAGAATCCCAATGACGCCATTGACGCAAGACATTGCTCTACGCACTCCGCGTATGATTTACTATTATTATTAATAATGCTTTTTTCCGGATTTAATATTTATGATTATTTACGACCTTTACATGTAAAGATGTGATTTTGGGAGACGACCTCTGTGGCGCGGTGGGCGAAGGTCCGCCTGTGATTTTTTCGATTCCCGCCTTGGGACAAATATTTGTACGATCTGCAGGTATTTGTTTCGGGTGTTCTGGTCGTTTGTATGTATAATAAAAAAATATCTATCTGTGTAGTAAATTGTATTATGTATATCAGACCGCGACTCGGCAAGCGCAGTGTAGGACGCCCTCCGACCAGGTGCAATGACGATTTGCGAAAGACTGCTGGCAGATGCTGGATGCGGCAAGCTGAAGACAGGGCGCTATGGCGCTCATTAGGGGAGGCCTACATATCGTCCTACACTACGTTTTCCGAGTCGCGGTCTCCACTCAAGAACACGTTTACCCCAGCGGTTGTCGGTTCTTCTTGAAATATGGCCAGCCCACTGCCACTTCAGCTTGCTAATCCTATGAGCTATGTCGATAACCTTGGTTCTCTGTCGGATGTATTCGTTGCGAATCCTATCCTTCAGAGAAACTCCGAGCATAGCTCTCTCCATAGCTCGCTGAGCGACTTTAAACTGGTGGACCAGCCCTACCGTGAGTGACCACGTCTCAGCTCCGTAGGTCATGACGGGTAGGACGCACTGATTGAAAACTTTCGTTTTCAAGCATTGCGGTATGGATGACGAGACGGATAATAACTTGACTGGTAAATTGTGTAATTGTATAACAACACAAATTTATTAGAAACGAAAACTTTTACTACGACTGTTTAGAAATAAATAGCGCGGCGGTGTAAAACCTTCACGAAAAAATCCAAGTTCAAAATGCATCGTAACTTTTGCTACCTAATTGGTACTTTATCATGAAACTATTTTTTTTTTAATTTGTAATATTTTCACAAAAGCTTTCACTACGCCCACATCCTTTTACGAGTACAGAAGGATTGACAACCAATGTTCGGGTTCTACTTCGAGCTTACAAGACCCTCGACAGATATTTTATATAGCATCGAAAATAAAAAGCTTACGAACTAGTCTGGTTTAGAAACTTGAACAAATATCAAGAAAATGTTAGAAAGGCTCGGACTTTAGATAAAATATTAAAACAAAGAAATGGCTAAGCCTAATAGGATAAAGTTAAAGCTTATTTATTTATAAAGATGAAACGAAACAAGGTTTTCTTAAATGTTACGGGGTTTCTTTTGTTCAATGGATAATAATAATTGAATTGGTCTTAGAAAGTGATTAGTGGAGTTCAATAAGGTTACCTCTAAGAAATTATTTTTCTTTGTTTTTAGATTAAAAAAAAGTAGGTATACATTTACCCACTGATAAGTGGCATTTGACCACTGATAAGTGGCATCGGCAAAATTCGTCTGCACAGAAGAGACCAGTTCAAACCGATTAAATTCGAATGCCAACGCCGTTGAAATAATAGATTTTAGTGCGTTCATCATCATCATCATCGGCCTATATTAGTCCACTGCTGGACATAGGCCTCCCCTAATGAGCGCCATATAAATAGTAATAATTTATTTAATAAATATTTTTTAGTTTTTATTCTTTTCGTTAGTAAACACACTGAATGCACTAACAATAGCTTTTTACTTGTACCCCATATATGTCCCTAATTTTGAGCCTTAAATTAATGGTCAGAGAGCATTATTTTTTACATAACAACCGTACATTTTCATCATCCTAAAACAGCCTGCGTGTCCAAGATAAAAGTCTCTCCTTGTCTTTCTCAGTAATTTAGAGAGAGACAAATACAATCATTGGTTAGGCTTAGTTGGTGACCCTTCACAGTAAAATATTTGACAGTAGAGTAACTCACGAAATGTTGATTTTTTCGAAAGTCTAGCCTTAGCTACCCTATGTACACATTGGTGATTAATAAAGGAAATGAAATATTACAAACCTTCAGGATACATCGTCGTATCCTGAAGGCTACACACATCGCTACGAGTATCGATGTGGCCGACCACAATTTCCCCTAATATAAAGTCTTTATAAAAGGGGAAATTGTGGTCAGACAAAGTTCTACACATAAAGAAACTAGTGCGAAATAAAGGGTTACATACTTAATTAAATAAAAAAATAATACCCATCGATATTATACCTGATCGAATACTTACAAAGAGTGTTAGAAGAAAACATCAACTTTTAAAATTTGTTGTTTCTCACCATTAAAATATCCATTGAAATGGTTATTGTCAGCAGCACATACTGATAACCTAATTATACCTTTTCCTATTAATTTTCTACATAAATTGTTATTTAAGTAGTTTTTTTCACTCGCAATAATGTTCTTTATTTTTTGATGAATATGTTTTATTTTTTAATTCAGTATTGTAAATTTATCTTGTGTGTAAATGTAGTGGCAAATAAATGATATGTCTATGTCTATTGTGTTTCTGCAGATTGGATTGAATCTTCTGTTTGTAACCACACATCGTGCCATGTTCCAGTAATCCTGTGCAATTGATAGCAGTGAGACGTGGTTATTTGTCTCGCTTTTTGTGGAGTAAGTAGCTCGAATATTTTTACTACAGTAGCTACAACGACTAGTAGGTACGAAGGTACCTAAAAAAAAAGAAAATAAACCCCAAGGAACTAGTCCTTGGGGTCCTGGCACACGCAATAGGTTTAAAGATTCTTTATTTTCACAAAAAACATAGTTCACTAAAAAGAGAAAAACAAAATTGTACTTACCTATATTCAAGTATCTACTTATTCGTATTTTAGCTCGTGTGTGCTTACCTATTAACATAGTCGTACTTATCTACGTAATACGTAGTACAAAAGAAAAAAAAACAACGATAGAAAAAAATAAAACAGCTTAATCTAATTTAAGTTTTGGAACAAAACCTATTTGGTAAATACAATTACAGTCAAATAAAAGGGTTAAATTTAAACTAGTATTTACAATACAAACAATTGAGCTAACTGTAGACTGTTTCAAACAATCTACAGGTAGCTCAACTGATCCATATCAATACCAGTCGGAAGCGTGCCCAAGACATTGGCTGCATTGCCCCGCTGTATGGCAATGCTGATGCGCTGTGCCAGATACTCACCAGCTCTCGGGTCACGCGTCGCTTCGACCAGACGCTCAGATAATTTTTGGAAAACCCGGAGAGCCTCGGTACCCCGCGGAACTAGGTTATAACTATAAGTGTATTCATAATATTAAAAGTAATTATTTTATTTTGTTATTATATTATTAATATAATAACAAAAGTAGTGCGTACCTAGTAGTATAGTTATAATTGGTTTCATTACCCTAAGTTATTCAAACGCCACCGTTTATATTTTTCTAGTAAATCCAGTCCATCCCAAGGTTGCCTGGAAGAGATCGCTCATAGCGTCAAAGTCTCCCGTTGTGCTTCCTAAATTCCTAGAATTTCCTTCAGTATTGTATTTTATGTTTCTGTTGTCCAATAAAAAGCTATCTTTCTATCAAACATAATATACTTTTAACTAAGGTACCTACCTATTCGAGATGACTGGAAAATCTAGGTCACATGCACAGGATTAAAAAAAATGGTATCTAAGTACCTTTACTTAAATATCTAAATACCAAAACAGGATAGGTACTTAACATATCCTGTTTTAAATACTTATAAATAAGTAACAAGTAAATTACTTGTTGAAAAAAATTCTTGCTCGCGAGGTCTACTATTCATAGAACTACCTAAAAGTTTTTAGTAAAGATATCAAAAAAAGAATCACAGTCATATAAAAAACTAAAAAAAATCTGCTGAAGGAAAGCACAATTTAGAACCTTCTTTCTAAAGTAGATTTACACCTAGTGGTTTTATTTATAAAAAGCCTTAGAAAAGAAAATCTGATATAATAAAGTCTAATTTCATCATTTCCCAAAAGTCTCCCCACAGATATTCCAAGAAATTTACGGCACCGGAAGTGGATCGGGTTTCCGTATCCGGCGGAAATGAGCGACCGGAAACCACGGCCAAGTTGCTAAGACTCAAACTTAGTGAGAATAGTTAGTTAGTTTACCTTCAGCTATTCGTAAAGTATCTAAGTACCAACCTGACAAAGTTGGAGTAATTAACCAGGGTTAGGTGTGTTGGCTGTAATTCGAAGATTTTAAATACACCGCCTACCTCTCTAACATGGGGAAATATTATCTACACTATGTCACAGTACACAATGTTCTAAAAAACGAGGCAATTAAGGTCGTTCATCGGTGGAGATGAACGAAATCGTAAAATGTATTGAAATTTAACGCTATCATGTCGCTTTCCATAAAAACTACAACGATACTGGTATAGCTTGTACCACGATACTTTATTGACATTGGTGTCGATAAAGTATCGGGGTATAAGAGTACTATGCAGCAAGGGACAAACAACACAACCCAAAAAATTTCGAAATCGGGAATAATTAATCACTTTTTACTTTTTTAATAATTTGTGTAATTTTAACGAATAATATTATGGTTATGAATACCAAATTACCTACATTAACATGACTGCAAGAACCATGAATTATATGTAACTCAAGAATTTAAGTAAGTATTGAAAACGTTAATAAATTCAAAATAACAAAGGTCTATAATTTTATGCGTAATATAATAATAAAATAAGTGACCAAATAATTGTAAAAATAAAACTGTTCTATCTTATTCTAACTCTGCGATAGGTAACAAAAAGCAGGTTGAATGAAATAAGGGCGCACATACACGATTACACACTTCACTGGCGAGGTGAAACCCTTAGAAATTCAATAGTATTGTGCAAAACACCAGGCATTTCAATAGGATTCCACTTAAATAGGAGAAAGTTTCTTAGAAAATTTCCGAATCACCGTAAATATCAAGAGTTGTGTGTGTGGGACGAGTGAAAATAGAATGTTTGGTCGGATAACACAAAGGGGTTTGAAGATATTGGCCCTAACATCAGCCGCTATTTTGTTTTTTTTTTTCAATTTCACAATAAAAGTTACTTATTATATTTGGATGGAGGACACTAAAATAAATAGAAAATGTTATATAACATAATGTCCTAAAGCGTCAGGTTTCTGAGATATTCACAGATAAAAATCACTATTGCTCTAATGAATTTATTTATGTTTACTGTTTTCATGTTGCCTACCAACGTACCGATTCGATGATTTGAGTACCTACCTACCTATTATATGTATATTGTGAAGCATATGCCGACAACAAAAGAAAAAAACAAATGTAATAGACACTTTTTGAGTCAGTTACTCAGAAAGTGTTTATTAAAATTAAAATATCACAGGTAGGTACTGCAATTAATTACAAGGAAAATTATCAAATCAAATATCAATAACGTTTATTTCTTTAAGCTTACAAAATAAGCACTTAGACAAGTCAAATTTTATACTATAAACAGGTTTATAAATAGTCATTATTATCAAATAAGAAATAATGATGTTATTGATTTTATTCGCTTCAATTTTTTGTCCACTAGTGGAAGAAGCGAAAAAGAAACCACTAGTAAGTTTTACACACACATTACAGTAGTTTTATTAGACACATTACAGTATTACATCAGGCCAATCAACAAACTCGACGAACTGTACGATCTACAAATATTTTTACCAGGTGTTCTGGCTATTTCTATGTATAATAATAATATCTATATATGTAACTAAGTATTTTATGTTTCACACTGAGACAAAGTACCTGCTTGTGTCTGTAAGAATCATGAGCTTGGATTTCACGATACAGGCTCCGCCTAGTGTGAGATCTATAAGTAAAAAAATTGTCTCCAAACCCTCAGCAATAACCTCTATCAGTTTAACAGGCCATTGTATCACAATATAATGAAACTCTACCTACCTACCCATTAAGTTAAATACCTACTGTACCTAATGTGTTTTTGCTGAAAATAAATATATTTTTATGATATGTTTTATGTTTATGTATGTTATGTATTGTATTAAGTATATCAGGCTAAGTAATCTGGAATCAATATCTGGATACACATAACACAAGCTCTGCTTAGCTTGGGGCTAGATGATCGTGAGTTGTCCATCATTATTTATTTATTGCTCATTTTCTTCAAAAAAATACTTACGCCCTTTAAATCTATAAAAATTAAATAAGTACCCAAAAATTTTCTATAAAATATTAGCCGGTTTCGTCGACCGAAATATAATTATGTATATGTTAAACGATAGATCCACCAATAGTTACTCTTCAGAAAAGCCCCTTAACAAAAAGCTCCAAAATTTTATGGGGTACAAAATGCAGGTCACGTAATCAAAACTTAAACAATCTTTGAGTTTGGGGTTCAATTTACATAAAGTTGCCATCAAAGATTTACACCAGGGACTTTAACATGAAATTTGCACCCTACCTGTGAAGTCAACTACGAAATCGATAAATTTTTTGGGCTTTTATTGGAGCTTGTGGCTATTCAAATGAAGCACTCACGGATTAGTTCAAACAAAAAAGAGGTTCTATATTCACTGTTAGTTTTCAGGGTTTCGTACTAAATAACACAATAACATAAATGTTTAAGGGGGCTTACTCACAACAAACGTGTTTTTTTGCCATTTTTATAGATAATGGAACGGAACCCTTCGTGTCCGACTCGCACTTGTCTGGTTTTATTTCTAATGAAAGACCTACTCTTATGTTCGTCGACTTTTTTGACAAATTTTGGAACGATTTGTTTATACAAATCTCGGGATCATTTTCGCAGTGCGGATAGCATCGCTCATGCTGGTTTCAAGCGTTGATAGAATTTGATCACACCAACGCATAGGGCTCTTTGTTAAACGGCATAATAAGATAAAGTAGGCGGCGGCGCGGCGCTAGCTTGGGTGGGGTAAGCGCCTTAAGTTAAATGACATAAAAGCTGGTGAATACGGCAGTAGTTATTAAGCTGCCTCAGGTGCCTGGAGCACTTAACGGAATATCTCGTAGAAAGCCTTAGCACTTTGCATAGGAAGCGACTTTTATCATACGGGATGGAACTCATTTGCCATTCTAAGCTTTACTAAAAACATTTTATTTCATACTCACCTTACCTCAACAGCCTATAAATAATAGGTATGCTGGGCGCAGGTCACTCTGATAATCGCCTTATTTTCTTTTATCTCATCGGTAATGCCTATAATCCCCACGCTGGGCATGCGGGTTGCGGATCGCAGTTCGGTGGTAGATCTATTCTACAAGAGGCGCTGCTGCCCGCCCCCCCTATGTCCCTTAGACGCCTCTTACGACACCCACGGGAAGAGTTGGGAAGGTGCAAATTATAATCCGGCACCACAAGACTTGTATTTTCTTATTCTTCCAAATTTCAGCTTTCTTGCTTCAGCGGTTTGGACTAGGCGTTATCCCCAGAAAATCGCTTGTTCCTTTATATATAAAGATTTCAGGAGTTCGTTGGTATGTATATGTGAGTATGTTTGTAACTCCTTTATGCTGTAATGGCTGAACGGGTTTCGATAAAATTTGGTACCAGGATAGCTTATATCCTGTATTATAACAGACAGTAAGAAATCCGGTGTTTCAGTGGGATGATCAATTAACTTTAATATGTTTACCAACGCGGGTTAACACAGCGGAGCGCAACTGGCCCATGAGTAATTCGAAAGTTTCAAAATAATACATGACTGATTTGGCTGTTTAACTATCGATAAAATCTACTACTCTTCTTATTCTCTTCTTACAACAATAATAACGATAGCAACCAATCACGAATCATCCTATCTTTTTTGTCAAAAAAATTAAAACGCGATCAAATTACTTACGAGCATGTGGCAGGGTATGTTATACCCAAAGTGTCACAAAAGTATCGATATTTCTTGAAATATCAAAGTTGCAACACTGGGACGCTGAGTAGCTGGAGTGAGGGAAGTGCGGGAGAGGATGGTAGCGTGATCTAGTGCAGCACGTGGCGCTGGGCGAGATATAAGTGGAGATCATTACAAAATTGGAAATTAATACAAAATTGTAATGATTTTCAATAATCGAAAAAGCCCTCCGACCAGGTGGGATGACGATTTGCGAAAGACTGCTGGCAGATGCTGGATGCGGCAAGCTGAAGACAGGGTGCTATGGCGCTCAATAGGGGAGGCCTATGTCTAGCAGTGGACTGGTATAGGCTGATGATGATGATAAATCGAAAAAAAAAACAAAACCGATTACATTTTTCCCATAGAAAGCAAAAACATAACCCTCATTCTTCGGAAAAAAAATGTTAAGTAAAAGTTTTCTAGATAGGCAGTTAAATAAGATCCGACCCTAAAAAGGGTGAAAAAGGTCGAAGGTCAAACGTGGTTTTCAATATTTTCTATTCTTTCTACACAAGGCGGGTGTTAAAACGGGAAACTAGGCTGAAAGCTTGCGGTACTTTACGCAGTGATATGGAAGAGGTTGAAAATAGTTCAGTTCAATAAGTTATGTGGGTGTTGAGAGTGGACACAGTAGTTATGTGTTTATTAATAGTAATTTAACACATAGAATGAGAAAAAATATCCAACAATATTATACACACCTAAGATGTCTACAAAGCCAATTAATTCCTAAAATACTTTTTTAAAGATTTAATAGCGATAGTTTTGATTATAAAACCTACATGAAACTGGTCTTTGTAGTGGAAATATAGCCAGGAGGACATCTTAATACATTTAAATAGAGGCCTACGAAACTACTTATTTTACTACGAAACGAGCCTTTGAGAACTTGCGGTAATCGAACCGTGAATAAGTCTCCTCGTTAAGGGACTACTAACGACGGCATTTTGTTAAAAGGAAAGGCATAGGAAATCGCGTTCATTGGAGCGGGACAGAACAGACCGCGTGAACGTGAACTTCTGAACACAGTAAAGTCAGCATAGAGTGGACAGAGGGTCGATCCTGTCCAGGAAACATAAATGCAGACAGACTAGCAAAGGAGGGAGCGAGACTGATCCCAACAAAACAGGACATCAGTCTCTCAAACCCGCCCACAGCAGAAGTCAAAAACAGACTAAAACTTAACTCAAAAAAGGAACACCAAAACCTATGGGAACGTCGAACAGACTGCAAACACACTAAAACAATATTTCCTTTCAAAGATAGGAAAACAACAAACACGATGCTCAAGATGAGCCGTGAGGACTTAAGAACAATGGTGGTTATCATCACAGGCCACTGTGAGCTTAACCACCATCTCTTTAAGACAGGAGCCACAGACAGCAGCCTGTGTCGTGGCTGCCTCCTGGAAGAAGAAACTGTGGAACATGTTGTGGTACACTGCGCGGCCATAGAGGAGGCCAGACAGAAAACGGGATTGAAAAGTCTCATAGAGACATCAAACCTGTCCACACCCATAGGAAAGCTGAAACGAAGCTGTCAATCTCCAAAAGTCCTGCTCGGGTACTTCAAGGAGCTGGGCTGGTTAGGGCCTGGTTAGGCAGGGGGATAATGCACAATACACTCCTATGCGAGATGTCAGTGCAGATTCCAGTTCCTCACTTAGAATTAAAATTAGCAGACCGCGTGTGCACCAAGTGCAAAAATCAAGATATATAATTTTTTTTAATTAGAAGTAATAAAAAAAATATTTTGGCGATTCTGTTACCCTGCCTTTGCTTTATTTTTGAATATAAAAATCAAGTCAGTAAGTCATATTGATTCGGAGAAGAAGGAAATATGTATCAAAATCGAGATATTTTAGATAATAATATTTGTTTTCGTTCAACATGGAGTATAAAATATGTAGGTATGAGTTTAAGAATCCTAGATTTTATATTTGAACAGCTGTAAGAACTAAAAGATCATAGAAGTGATGATTTTTTCGAAAGACCAGCTATAAAGGATGAAACGGGTGTTCTTCCAACACAGTTTAGGTTCATAGTGAACCCGTTTATATTCATAATGAATCTCATAAACTCTTCAAGCTAAATCTGAAAAAATCTGCTCATAAATTATGTACGTAGCATACATAGTAATTAAACATAATCCAAAAATTGTTAACAATTTTAACAAAAGAAAATAAAATATATCATTCAATTCAATTCACCAGCTGGGACGGGGTGGCGGTAGAACTGCCCCAGACGAATAATAAGATGTAATAATAATAACACAAAAAGATGTCTCTACAAAGCAAAACTTAAATGTAACTTCATGTTTATTTTACCTTCTTTTAAAATTCCCCTTAAATATTTATAAAGTCGTTCGTTTAAGAAAATGCTTCATTATTCAGCCGCGTTTGAAATTAAAAGGTAAATAAATAATTTGGAGTCGCTTTAAGGAATGTCTTCGCTGTAATAGAACGCGAAACGGTCAATTTAAACGTGTAGGTTTGACAAAGCATTTTGTAAAGTATGCGAATAAGTTAATTTAATTATAAACAATAAAACAAACACTTTTTAATCTCACAATCATCACTGCGAGCAAAGTAGGTCATTCCTGCGCACTTATAATAAGTGTGACTAAATGAAATTGAGTTTGGAACACCATTAAATTTAAAAACTTTGAACACTATTCGCTTCAATAAAGTCCTGGCCGGTAAGAAAAAAAAGCACGACATTCGACAGAAATCGCGGCATTGGTTATCCAAATTTAAAAAAAGAATGCGCTGGCTTGAACTTTTTATTCGTTTTGTTATGTATTACATACTTTACAAAATAATAATTCATATTCATATTCATTTATTTCATTGCAATCATTGTGTACATATTCAGGTCTTATTATTAGGTATAAAGGTAATGCTCAAGAGACACAATGGTACCCAAATAGGGCGTAGCAAAAGGTATCGATAGTGGAAGTGGACCGGGTTTCTAGAAAAATCTTTAGTTAGTTTCTAGCAGAATTACCGATAATCTACGAATAAATAACCGACAATATAAATTTAATTCACACCACACCACAAATTGAATTAAAGATGAGTTCTAGCAGTGATAGTGAAATTATATGAACACCAGAAAATATAAAATTGAAAACAGACATACATACTACTATATTACTTCTCAATATATCTAGCGCTATGGTGCTCATTAGGGGAGGCCTTATGTCCAGCAGTGGACTAATGTAGGCTGATGATGATGATGATATCTAGGTGCTGTCTACGGCTTCGCACACCCTCTTCAAGTAGTCTATGTCCGTTCCCGGGAAACAATTTGCCATGCTGCCAAATCATTCCACATCGATTCGAAGATTTAAAAATTATGGTTATTATATATTAGGGAAACTTACAAACTAATATACAAATAAAGGTGGATTTAATAAATCCACCTTTATTTGGAATAATTTGGATTTTGGATTTTTAAGAATTATGGTTATTATATATTAGGGAAACTTACAAACTAATATATAATTTAATAAATCCACCTTTATTTGGATTTAATAAATCCACCTTTATTTGGATTTAATAAATCCACCTTTATTTGGATTTAAGAAATCCACCTTTATTTGTATATTAGTTTGTAAGTTTCCCTAATATATAATAACCATAATTTTTAAATCTTCGAATCGATGTGAAATGTTTTGGGTTATATATATCTATCTATGTATTGTATTATATTATGTATATCAGTTATCTAGTACCCATAACACAAGCTCTGAAGAAGAAAGAAGAAGAAAATATTTTTATTTGCCTTAAAACTACACAACACAATAAATAAACTAAATGAATCCTAGACTTAGTCTAAATCTTTTTTATGCGTAGCAGTTCTTAGTGCAAATATGGCCCACACTCAGCATTGTGCTGGGTAGACCAGGTGTGTCTACCCAGCGCTGGTTTTCAGTGTAGGCCAAAAACCAAGTCACGTCACGACCGTAATCTACTTAGCTTGGGGCTTGATAAGCTGTGTGAATTGTCTATTTATTTAATTTTTTATTTATTTAATCCAGCTGCCAAAGTTACTCTATAATAAGCAGTATCGTATACCATGTCGACAAGCAACATTCCTCACAAAAACCTTGAATAAACTTATTCCATTACTTTCCACGGCTTTCTCGAATATTTCGTTACTCAAATGAAGACAAAGCTGGTTCGAGGATCGACGCTCGGAGCGTTTCCCGATAAACCTACTTTCTTTAAGTATTCATTAGAGACGTCCTATCCCGACTTTTAGATAAAGAAAGCTAGATAGAACTGAAACTAAAAGTAAATTAAAAGAACCTAAAAATTGGTTTATTAACATAATAAAATTTTACTCACAATAATGAGTCCATAGTCCATGAGTCATGAGTCGTAGTGTAGGACGCCCTCCGACCAGGTGGGATGACGATTTGCGAAAGACTGCTGGCAGATGCTGGATGCGACAAGCTGAAGACAGGGCGCTATGGCGCTCATTAGGGGAGGCCTATGTCCAGCAGTGGACTGGTATAGGCTGATGATGATGATGAATGAGTCCATAGGCTCCTGAACTAGTTAAAAACTGTGTTTCATTAGCCAACTGTGTTTTAGATTTATTTAGGTGTTGGACGACCTCACTGTCACACTTGGCGAAGGTCCCCTGTGACGTAGAAGGTAGCTGGTTAGGTTAAGTAATCATTAGAGACCTCTTATCCTCAAATTAGTGATTAGCAACTTACATGGAACTGAAACTGTATGATATAGTCCTTAGACGTAATGAGTGGCGAAGAGAGCGGACCGAATGCGACACACGCGGGTTCATTTCTCAGCGCGGGACCAACATTTGCTTAATGTGCCACCTGCACATTAAGCAAATGTTGGTCCCGCGCTGAGAAATGAACCTGTGTCAGGGTGTATATAAGGCTACGATTAGCATCTGGTAGCATAAGACAAGCTCTGCTCATTTTGATTGCAGCTGGATTGCTCTGTAAATAAAATTCAGTATTTTCAAATAAGTCAAGTCTTAAAAATAATTAAATTATTTTTTAAAGCAAAGCTGTAAAACTTATGAAGTTAATAAAATTAATATCAAAAATATGGTCAGTTTTGTTGTTTAAATTAAATTGCGTTAATTGAAATTACTTACTTCAACGGCTCGTAGCGGGCCTACGACGTAGCTACGTCGTAGCTAAAGGAGAAACTTGTTCTTTATGTTTAGCTTTCTGCGTATCTGAGAGTTTTTAACTTGTATATTATAACTCATTTAAATATGTAACTTTTGCAGTCTGAGAAGAGTGTTATTGCTAACGACACAGTTGTATTACTATTGCGCGCAATTTTTTATCACACAATTTCTTTTTTTTATGACCAGCATTATTTATTTATTTGTTCCCATAAAAATATTTTCTTTTTACCAATTTCAGAAAGTTATACCTACTATTAAAAATAAAGTTTGCTCTATAGAAGAGTTTCCATTTGCATTATTCAGGAATTTGAAATCAATTTATATTTTTATAAAAAAACTCCAGTTATTCTACTGAAAGATGAAAAGTTGTAAATGATTGTCAACGAATTCTAAGGATTTTTCTTATAGTGCTTACCCGCACTCTGGGCATCTCGAAGAAATGAAATAAGTTCTAAGGCTAAGGGTGGGGTGCGGGTTCGAGTCCCGTCGAAGTCGAAAATTTTTGGGATCTTATTTCATTTCTTCGATTGTCAACGAGTTTCACCTCTATACAACACTGCCTCGTTCTATTTCTGCTCCTTGCCTTAATTGCGCTTTCAGAGCGATTTGCATTAAATCTAACGTTTAACTACCTTTCTTATCTTTCTTTCTACTTAGGAGAACAATAGCAGTTCCTGAATACCTGATTTCGGGGGATTATTGTGTGATTGTTCAGGATTTAGGAGTTGGTATTAGGAATCCCAGGTAAAGTAAAAATATTCAAGGTCGGTCGAAGTTTAAGGAACATTTTCGGGAGCGTATTTAGCGTATCTATGTTGTAGGTACGTTTCTCGTTAGTAAAAAGTAAAGTAAAATGGTTTTATTTTTGTCACAATAACACAAATTAAAAAGAAAAGACAAACAAAGAAAAATAAGTGACAAAAAAGGGGGCATCGCTCAGCATATGCCCAGAAGCGATACATATCGCTAATGAGCGATATGTATCGGACAGGAGCCTACAAAAGATCGTTCACTCTGTCTAATGAAATAGTAAACGAGCAAAGAGTGACAGAGAAGAAAGACTTTAGTATTTCCATGCCCTTAAACTCATTTTATGTTATTAAGGGCCTATACTCAACTCTTTAAATATCTTCCAAATTACTAAATATTTTACTTTGAAATTTCTATACCTATGGTAAAGTTCAGAATGGAATTGTTAAATATTTTCATCTTTATATTTTGCAATAGATTTCCGCAAAGTAACGCCTGTATCTAATTTTTATAAATAACTACGTTAAGACACACCTAGGCATATGTTAAACTTACATACCTTACAATCATTTCGCAGTTAATAATTAATAAAACTCATAAGTACAAACAACGAACGTTCAAACTTGGATATAACCTTC
Source organism: Eupithecia vulgata (assembly GCA_946478455.1). Classification (NCBI taxonomy): domain Eukaryota; kingdom Metazoa; phylum Arthropoda; class Insecta; order Lepidoptera; family Geometridae; genus Eupithecia; species Eupithecia vulgata. The sequence continues at coordinate 3,989,737 of OX297881.1, forward strand.
CTTGTAGACGGTACACAGCAACACAATGCCCAGTAATATATCACAGGTCACCTAGATCTAGGACTTATCGCCTGGCTTCCGAAACCGCTAACAGTAAATACTAGGTGACAACCCTGGAAGTCACAGTGTAGTTTGGGTTTATGTCTAACAGATCTAACTCTTTATCATAATAACAAAATAAAAAAACAATAATGCTGGACAATTCTCACAGCATTATCTAGCCCCAAGCTAAGCAGAGCTTGTGTTATGGGTACTAGATAACTGATATACATAATACAATATTATATTCATATCAATGAATTTTTCACAGACTCTAACATTAAAATTCTATAAGTCTGACATTATATAATTTGACATTTGTATACATCTCTAATTTAAGTTTGCTAATCCTTTAGTTACTTTGTATGGACCAATGTTATTTTTCATTCTAATAGTTTAATATAATAGTTTGACTTTATTTTTATTTTTTTTCTGTTTCTGCATGCCTAATAATTGTTAATTTTATATTATTTTGCACACCAAAGCTGTATAGCTGGTAAGTCATCGCAAGGGACATTTTAAAATAAGCATACCAACTTGTAACCCGTTGTCTGCAAATAAATGATTTGATTTTGATTTTATTACATAGATAGATATTTTTTATTATACATAGAAAACAACAAAAAATAATGTGTCGTATGTTTCACATTTCCATGATTTCGAGCCATGTAGTGACCCGGTACTTTGGGAATCATGCGTGGGCCTAAAGCCAGCACAGATGCCATATAAGAGAGTTAATATAAGGGTAAAGGCTGCACTTCGAGGGGTTTATCCTTGGTTGCACAATATGATACACCCATGGGTCAACTATAATGCCTCAAAAATGCAATGCCTCTTATCTGCAAAAAAGAGTCCGTAAGCCCAAGTTCCTGTTTTCCAGGATGTACCGGTACCTACAAAAGACCAACTTGAACTCTTAAACTTTGGAGCCTTCATCGAGGTTAAGGCTTAAACAGCAGCCATGAAGCTAGTAATCCTAAACACGGTTAAGCGATACTTCACACCGGGACAGCTTCTATCCATTTATCAAGCTCAGTTCCTTTCTGGTTTGGAGTATTGCTGCCATTTTTGGGACTGATCGGCCAAGTACCAGCTTGCAGGTTTGGACTCGAGAGAACAAAGAGACTTCAGACTCATTGACAAGCAGTACCTTGCAGAGACTATGGTCCATAGTCTCGAACACCGCCGCAAGGTCGCTTGTCTGTCGATCTTTTATAGGATACATTTAGAATGCTCACAGGAATCACATAACTTGATTCCACCATCCCCCTTCCTCTCCAGGATAAGCAGACGCACAGCACATTACCACCCTACGTGGTGGATATACCTTCTACTCATTCACACACACAACAAGTTTCCCTCAACCGACTCTTAGGGGCCAGGGGCTGAATTCTCAAAAAATATTTCGGTTATATTAGTGATTTTCGTTCGAAAAGATCGGATTCAAATCACCAGTTTTAAATCCAATGGGAGTCCTGGTATTCAATTCTTAAAGCAGGCCTTTTTATATCATCAAAGAGGTTTACTCTTGCCAGAGTGCTCGTGGTTACGATGGATTTTTATTGACAGCTGCTCTTTCAATGTGGGGCCAGTGTGTCATGCGTTAGCATCCCTAGTACATCTATGAGTGTGTCATAGTAGACCGCCCTGCAGAGGTAACAAGGACATTTTTATCAGTGTCTGAGTGTGAATTTGCACAGCGAATCCGTTTTTACAGTACTGTTTTTGCCGGATCCTTTAACAAAGTAATTTTTTATGGGTTACTTTTTTCCTTTTAAGGTACGGAACCCTAAAATTAGATCTGTATGAATACGCCATTAATCACAAAGCACGATATTTTATCCTTTCTGTGTGACTTTAAGTCACAGCTATCTTGTGATTCCACCTTGGCAAAACTTATCATGCCATTTTAAGCTCTGTGCTCGAAGTAATAGCTGTTTTAGTTGCGGTAAGTTTAACTAGTCGTAAGTAAATTTCAGACTACTCTGTTAGTAATAATAAAAAATATATGTTTATCTATGTATTGTATTGTATTATGTATATTAGTTATCTAGTACCCATAACACAAGCTCTGCTTAGCTTGGGGCTAGGTAATGCTGTGTGAATTGTCCAGCATTATTTATTTATTTATTTTAGTTATTTATACTCACCGCTGGATTGTAGAATCAGCCCGTTTGTGGCTAGGCGGTAAACAAAAAAGTTTATTGCCTATTGCGATTGTTAAACGTTCAAAAATATGGATAAATGTCATTTAGCCATTTTATTTATCAATAGTTCACAAAACAGAGTAAAATCCTTATAAAAACAGTAGGTATAGGTAGTAGCTACATTGTTGTTACGAGCGAGATTTTACCCAAATATGCAAACATAACATCTCGCGATATTATTCTCTCAATGATATTATTAGGAACAAATCAGCATTCGTTTTGTAAGCGGCCTAGCCATTCAACAAGCTGATTCTACGATCCGGCGACGGCGACATAGGCACCATAACGCCCCGCCTGTTAGTGGGATATATCACGCGAAGACCTGACAACCGTTGGGTTAAACGTGTTCTTGAGTGGATACCACAACTCGGTAAACGTAGTGAAGGACACCTTCTGACTAGGTGATATGACGACCTACAAAAGACTGCAAGCGGATGCTGGATACTTCAAGCAGAAGATATAGGGCGCTATGGCGCTCGTTAGGTGAGGCCTATGTCCAGCTGTGGACTAACATAGGCTGGACTAAAAATCGTGAAAAGCCGCATACGTTTTATGTAAATGGTCAAGTTTTTATTTCAGTTTAAACCAAACAAAAGCAACAAATATCTACAAAACCAAACCCAGCGATTTCAAAGCGGTAAACAGAACCCCTCTCGTCAAATAAAGAGATTTCTGTAGCAAACTGTTTCAGTATTTCCATTTACGAGAACCATTCCTGCATTTCACAGTGCTCGTATTTTACGAAACAAAAACCGGGAGCCAGTGGTATCGTAACTGATTAGACAAGTTAGAGTTAGTTTGGAGTTTCACCTATTGTAGAGATGTGACAAAAAGTTAGTGCTCTACTCTTAAGGTCGTCACACACTGTGAAGATGCTATAACATTTTATGTTAAGGCGGTGGTATGCGTAAAACTAGCGCCGCTACCTATTTTACTTTATTGCTACGTAGAACAAAGAAAATTTCATAAATCCCACGTACAGATTGTGATACCTATTATAAGCCTTTTTTAACACCTTTGTAATACTTAACTACAAAAAAACACCTACGATAAAATATTATAGCATCTTAAGGTATCAGTCATCATTGTTAAGATAGGTTAATATATTTATGGTCTCTTTCTCTCATAAAGAGTAACACGTATTTGTTAACATAATACTTCCATATCAAGACTTATAGAGATAAGATATAGGTACTTAAAGTCGCCGTATTTATTCCTATTAAAAAGGAGTTTTGAAATATTAAAAAACACACAGTCTACTTTATACTCTGTTTACTGTACAAAGTAGCAAGGCTTATATTTAACTATTTATTGAATTACAGTTCAGAGCTAACTTTGTATGTTTTTTCTTGGAAACGTCAGAAATACAAACTTCCTACATAACTTCCGCGCAACTCGAGAGCCATCTAGCCTTTCTAAAACACAACAGTTAAATAAAACTAGTAATAAAGTGATAAACATCATTAGTTAGAACTTCGATCGTATTTCGGTGCAACTGGCCCGCTACACAGCGAAAAGATAAAGCTGAAACATATAAATCTCGCCTTGTCAGACGTGCGATAAGCTCGTTTGCTTAGCCCGCCTCTTAAGTGCCTTACTCACACTTTACTGTAACGCAGTTGTAAGGTTGCCGCGCTACACCTTTAGATGATATTGATAAATGATGATAATTGTAATACATTATAATAATCATAATACATACGCTTAGGTGACGACCTCTGTGGCGCGGTGGGCGAAGGTCTGTCTGCGACGCAGGAGGTTGCAGGTTCGATTCCCGCCTCGGGACAAATGTGTGTATGATCGGCAGACATTTGTTCAGGGTGTTCTAGTCGTTCTATATTTAATAAAAAATATCGATCTGTGTATTGTATTATGTATATCAGTTATCTAGTACCCATAACACAAGCTCTGCTTAGCTTGAGGCCAGGTAATGCTGTGTGAATTGTCCAGCGTTATTTATTTTATTTATTATTTATTTAGGTAAGTAAAAAAGTAAAAACGCTTGCATAAGTGCAAATGTGTAGTTTGTATATAAATCTAGTATAATAGTTAACCAATCTTAACGCTATCTCAGTAAAACGGCTCGCAAAGCTGCATACTTTTTATGTAAAAGGTTTACTGAATCTACGTATTAGTACAGACCGTTCACCGTCAGATGTCTTCTTTAGGAATTGCCAACATCACGGCAGAGACATCTTACGGTGAGGGTCTGTAACCATGCAAGACCATAAAGAGTGGCACAAGTGTATCGTCATCGTTTCCTTATTTCTTATCTAAATTAAAATTCTGGCACAAAACACACGTATTCGAATTTATTCATAAAGCATCGATCATTTTCTTGTATTCTGTTTGAGTTGACCACTCATGGGCGGCCTAGGGCCATACGATTGACCAATCAGAAGGCTCTCCGGAACCAAGAGGGAGCCACTTACATGAAGATCCTCGGAAGAAAACAAGATGGCAGTTGACTGACCGCGCCGCAAAGCCACGACGCTTCTCTCGGAGAAATAAACGAACTTTCCTTTTTGAAATTACCGATAGATCTATCAATTTTCGTGTGTGTTCATCAAAATTAACCAAAACAACCAGTTTTGAGACAACAGAGGGCAAAATCTGATGATGATGAAAATTTTGTTATAAAGTATTTAATGACAATAAGGCATACCTAATACATATTAAGGTGAACGGTCTGTAGTTAGTATTTAATTTAATATATAATTATATTATAATTTTAATACCTATGAAAACTGCCAAAGCCGTTTCCAATAAAACGCACACTTAACGAAAATCAATGCTATTTTCAAAATAGCAACCTCCGCCATTTTGTGTCAAAGCGGAATACAAAATGGCCGAACAGTGCTAGCGTTCGTTCCCATGTAACAGCCGGTGCCACTTCCTAACCACACAGTAATGAATTTAACGTTTATGATATTAAAGCGTCCCTGAAGACACGTGTCAATTTACTGTTAATTTAATATGTCAACTTTGGGGATGAACCGTTTAGCAATTTGTTGGACTTATGAACGTTAATATTGGACGAGTTCCTAATACAGCGACAGAAAGTTTAATGACTGTAAAATTAATTTGAAATAGCTAAAAATTATGCCATCCTTTTTTTCAATCGACGACCGATGTGGCGCGGTGGGCGAAGGTCTGCCTGCGATGCAGAAGGTTGCGGGTTCGATTCCCGCCTCGGGACAAATGTGTGTACGATCTGCAGACATTTGTTCAGGGTGTTCTGGTCGTTTTCTATATATAATAAAAAAAATATCTATCTATGTATTATATTATATTATGTATATCAGTTATCTAGTACCCATAACACAAGCTCTGCTTAGTTTGGGGCTAGATAATGCTGTGTGAATTGTCCAGCATTATTTATTTATTTATTTATTTAATCTTAATGAAAGATACGGCAGCATTTTTAGTGGTGTCAAATTAGTTTTGGCAAGGTCTGAATAGAGCATAACACCCATTTTTGAAAAGTATCTAATTTAGCTTTTATAGAACCTAGATGCTAGTGAACTAAAATAAATAAATATTTTATAATAAATCAATAATAAATTTTAAATTTACATTTTCAAGTAGCTCGTAACTTGACGAAAACGCTGGACGCAGTGGACGCCATATTGCTCTGTCGTTATGACGTCAGTTGGATGTGAGACTTAACAAAAGCGCTGATGATGATGAGTTTCATGATCACGGAATAACATTTATTTCGTGATCTAAATTAGAAAGTCACTCTGGCTGTCGGTCTGTTACCTTAACGGCTTAACGGATCTTATTGAAATTTGGCATAGAGGTAGATGGTATCCCGGAAAAGGACGTAGGCTACATTTTATTCCCGGAAAATGCGGGTGAAGCCACGGGTAGAAGCTAGTAAATTAGGAATTACTTTAATCCTATTTACCTATTAACTAGATAGGTACATCAGTAAGTAGGTAAATCCTATCCTACCTACCAAAGAACTGCTAGGTTGTTTCAGTGAGCAAGATACCGTTATCTAGGTACTACCAGTTTTTATTTTTTCTTATGGTACTACAACGAAAACTTAGGTATATACCTACCAAAAGTCTGATTTTCCATTTATGTTAAAGTCACGAAACATCGTAAATCCGATAACGAAACTCGATATTTACCGACACTGCTGAATTTTATCTCTCGTTAATGCCCTCGAATGACAAAGTAATGGATTTATCGATAAAATAAATAATGAAATTGTCGTTAAATACGATGTTTAAACAATTTACGTGCATTTCATGCCGGGATTTTATTATGTAAAGGTTTCGGAGAAATAATGAGTTCATTAACTCTTAAACCCGCCGTTGTTGGTGTAAAACAATTAATGCTAGACACAGTGTTTAGTTATCTGGGGCTAAAGGTATTATAGCTTGTGATGCTCGTAGGGCTATTCCTAGTAGATAAGTAACTGATAGGTACTACGATTCGACGACTTCTCGACGAAGGAATTAAAAAGAACGCCCAAATCCTGAAAAGGTCAGAAAATGGTAACGGGCTCCAAAGAGTAAGTGAATAAATTCAACTTTTTGCGATTCGGGTACAGTGGTACAGTCAGCAATTTCGTTATCTACACAGTAGTGTAAGCTTTTTGTTACGTTTGGTGCGATTGTTAGCAATTTTCAGACTTCAAACTGTTTTAATCTAGTTTTTTACGTTGTGGCGCGAGTGGCAACGAATTGGCTGAAAATTAAAAGTTGATAAATCGCTAATTAGAGAAAGATCTGCCTCTGGTTTTTGAATGATAAATGTGGTGCGAGCCAATCCAGAACATAGGTTTAGGGGAACATTACCCTATGTTCAGCAGTGGACTGCAAAAGACAGTGGCCATCGCACATTCATCATCAACAGTCTTTGCAAGTCCACTGATGGATACAGGCATCTCCTGATAAGCGCCCTAGTGGATCTTGAAATTATGGGCTGTAAAGCTGTAGTGCTACCATAGTGCTACGCAGGGTATGCGGGTGTGATCGCAGATTATGCAATATGAATTCCGATATATAATATAGCCTATGTACTATTCCAGACTAGAATCTATCTCTGTGTCAAATTTCATCCATATCCGTTTTGCCGTTCTGGCGTGATTGAGTAACAAACATCCATCTAAACTTTCGCATTAATATAGGTGATTCTTAAAAAAAAATGATTTTTTATTAATCGCTATCACTCGCACCACACCCTCCAATGAGACGAAAAGCAACTATGCTAGAAATGACGGCAAAAAGACAAAAAGCCTGAACAAAAATATCCATTTTAGTTACAATGTTTGTACTGGGTAAGCGGATTGGGTGTTGCATAATGTATGATTTGGATCTATGTGTTTTTATATATCTGTTGATTTTATTTAAGCTACGTCTATTTTTAGTAGAATGGAGATAAAATAAGTATTTTATTCTGTTACTCGTGTTGAATAGATAATGTTTTATGACCCAACTTTTTTTTTAATATTTGTATGAATTTTCATCCCTTATTTTTAACGGCCCCTTCACCAAAGTGAAGGTTGATGGTTACAGAACGCCTAAAGTTACTAAGTAACACGTTCCACAAATGTTTAAAAAAATTATATAGCCCGCAAAAAATCATAGTGCAAGAAACTCTTGAAGTGGAGACCATGGGGGAAACAAAGACCAGTGGGACGGAAATACGACATCAAAAAGATAGCGGGCATCAACTGGACATTAACTGCCCAAAGTAGAATGAAATGGAAGAGTTTGAAGAAGGCCTACACCAATCTACTGGTCGACAAAGGCTAGAAAGAAGAAGAAATGATTTTAATTTCCATGATGAAAATTAAAAACCATGATAGTTTTAAAAGTTCTTTAACCACTTCGTAAAATGCCACGTTACGGCTCAGCCAGTTAGGCAGTATAAAAATAGGTCAGATAAAGCCCTCAGTTGAAAACAAGCACTACTCCACTACTCTACTCGTACGTCTAACAAAAGGTAGCAGACAGTGGAATCGACTACATTCTACACTACAAGAGCGTTTGCGGAAACTGGAGCATAGGGTGTGGTGCGAGTGTAAGCGGGTTCTGAAAGCAATGCTACTTTAGTGGTGGTATCAAAACAGACTAAAATACTAAAAAGCGTTTGCGGAAACTGGAGCATAGGGTGTGGTGCGTGTGTGAGCGGGTTCTGAAAGCGATGCTACTTTAGTGGTGGTACCAAAACAGGCAATACTAAAAAGCGTTTGGGGAAACTGGAACATTGGGTGTGGTGCGAGTGTAAGCGGGTTCTGAAAGCGGTGCTACTTTAGTGGTGGTACCAAAACAGACTATAATTTTAAAAATATAACTTTCGAAATACGAGCTATTTAAACGCTCACTCGCTACCGTGCCTTTTTCTCACTACCTTACTTCTGTGCTACCTACAACCAAAGTTCCATGCAACTCGCTACACGGATAATTTCAAGACAAGTTTTATTACAATAAATAAATAAATAATGCTGGACAATTCACACAGCATTATCTAGCCCCAAGGTAAGCAGAGCTTGTGTTATGGGTACTAGATAACTGATATACGTAATATTATACATTACATAGATAGATATTTTTTATTATACATAGAAAACACCCAGACCAACGGAACAAATTTCTGCAGATCGTACACAAATTTGTTCCGAGGCGGGGATCGAACCCGCAACCTCTTGCGTCGCAGGCAGACTCTCGCCCTCTACGCCACTGAGGTCGTCACAACAATAGTTAACTGTTACCCCTTTGTACCCCACTACCTTACATCCTATCTTGCTTCTACCACTGACGACAAATGTGGCGCTTGGACAAATTATTGTTCAATCTGCAAATATTTGTTTCAGGTTTTCTAGGTATTTTTTTGCAGCATAAAATATCTATCAATGAAATGTATCACTCATCCAAAACAAGCTTTGCTTAGCTTGGGTCTTGATGATGCTGTGTAAATTGTCCAGCGTTATTATAAGCATCACTAAAGTCACTCCCGAACCTCTGTGAATCCAGACTTACTTACTGATTACTTCCAGTTTGCTATACGACAACTTTCAGTCCAAGTTAATTCATGCTAATTTCGATATACGCTACCTTTCATCGCATTTCTCGCTACCATACATAAATACCTACCCTCTTGCTGCTATCACTCAACCCATACCCAAAGCTTCGTGCATCCGATCGCTACACGTCAACTGCCAGTCCAGTTTTAAACTACTTTAAACGCTCACTCGCTACCTTACCCCTTTTTCGCTACCTTACACTCTCGCCTTTTCTTTTAAGTCACACTTGAAATTCCACGCAGCTAACACACAGCAAGTTTCAGTCCAGCGTATACTCGCTATCATGCTCCATTCTCGCTACCTTAAACTCTCTCTGCTCTCACTCAAGCCACACCTGAAACTCCGTGCCATCCAGCCAGCTAGACGGCAAGTTTCAGTCCAGTTTTTCCAACTAGTTTCACAACCTTTCCGAGTTTTGGACGTATTCAACTCTGAGTTCTATAAACGAGTTTGAAGGTTCAGTTTCGTTCTCTGAATTTAACGTTTGAAAGAATGGAAATTTATCCTACAATTTCGTAGCAATATATTTGTAAGTAACCATTGGAATATAATTTATTTTACTAGCTTCCGCCCGCGGCTTCGCAGGTACCTTTTCCTAAGCGAGTACTAAAAAGGAGGTTCTATATTCAGCTGTATGTATTTTTAACAGGGTGTTCGTCAATTTCTTCGTCAAATATAGATCGATTTTAATGATTATCTTGCAGTTGTATAATAGGTGATCCTATTTTATTTCAAGAAATAGTGAATATAAATTATAGAATATTTTATAGAAATGTTTTTTACGCTTAGTTCAATTACCATGCTTATTCTCAAGATCTTAACTTCTGTATGTAGGTATTGAGAAATTAAGGTGTTAAGATGATAATAATAAAGGTACAAAAAAACAAAGAAAATAACAATCAAAAATAGATTTAAATTAAAACTAGTATTTACAATTCAAACACGTGAGCTAACTGCAGACTGTTGCAAACAATCTACAGGTAACTTAACTAATCCATATCAATACTAGTCGGAAGCGTGACCATGACGCTGACTGCATTGCCCCGCTCTATGGCAATTCTGATGTCCTGTGCCGGATACGCAAAAAAAATAATTATTTTTAATATTTTTTTAGGATTATCTTGGCAAATAAAACCACAGAAAAAAAAACGTGGAAAATACGTGCAACGCCGCGAGCAAAAGTTTTCTTTTCTTTAACTTAAAACTTACCCGTAAACTCAGTTTAATTTAAGACATTTGCAATTTAACAAACACGAATCAAGAATTTCAATGTAAATCCGAATGAAGCCGCAGTATTCAATTATACTAAATACATATTCATCATCCGTAAGTTGGTTAAACTGGGTCTGACATCGTTTTGACTATTTACTGCTGGAATATTCATAGTGAATCTGTAGTTAAGGAACTTTAGATTTAAGGAATGGTATTGTATTATGAGTTGCCGGAAAGAGGAAACCTGGTCGTAGAAGGAAATCGTGGCTGAGGAACATCTTTCACCTTTCACAGGACAAACAAAAAAATTATTTAGGCCTGCCGAGTGATTTCGGTAAAATATCCCATTAAATTGATCGACATCTGGGGAGACTGGGTGTAACCTATTTCGGTTACAAAAAAAAATACATTGAATTTTTAACGAATTGTCGAAGATTCTGTCAACGTCAAAATATCACATATGTGAAAACAATTATAATGTTTTTATAAGTACTATTAACTTACTGAACGTTATACCTCATAGGTACTAATGTTACACACACCACGCTTGACTTTGTTTTGCTCGACTTCGTTGCGTTGCGCACTACTGCAATGTATTAACTGTTTGTAAATTTAAATCAGAATTGTTGAAATTGAGCAAAAAAGGCAAGTGTGAGTAATGCAACAATTGACTTTTACTTAGGTTAAATCTTGACGCTGACACAAAAAAATTGTATGCATTTTCAGTACCATGTTGGCAACTGTTCATTCTTGTTTTCCTAGAATAAGTACGTCATATCTAGTAGGTACTAAATATATCGGTAATAATAGGTTTTATGTTTATATTAGGATGCGGCAAGCTGAAGACAGGGCGCTATGGCGCTCATTAGGGGAGGCCTATGTCCAGCAGTGGACAAATATAGGCTGATGATGATGATGATAATGTTTATATTTATGTACTAAAATTAAATTTGTGTGTTGTGTTGTGTCTAGTAAATATTTTTCTTCTTCTTCTATTAAGAGGGGAGTAAAGGAGACTTCACATTTGCCACGCGAAGGCAGCGCGTCTGCAGCGATGCAGCCGCGCTGCTTTATGCGTGTTTTTTTATAGTCTATAGACCTCACCATTGACCACAATCTTACCTGATGGAAAGTGAAGATGTGGCCGACGGTGTAACACGAAGTTCTAGAAGATACCTTTTGATTCACTCCATTCACTCTTGACTTTTCCACAGAAATAAATCTAGCTTTATTTCTGTGTTAATAATTTCTTTGTTAAAGTGAAATAAATCTACATTTATTTCTGTTTTCTCAACACTTTTTGAGGCGTTCGGGTGTGTTGTGTACCTAAGACAGTTCAATCACTGTCTTTCGTGTGTATGGATGTATCGGCCGAGAAAAACCACCTGATGGTTTTTAAAATGCACGTTAACAAAGCACGCGCATACGCCTAATGTCCTACCTATGTCACCGCCACATCGCTGAATCAGCCCGTTCGTGAAACGGCTAGACTGATTTTTAAAAGGTACCATTCAGTTCAAAGTCTAGGCCGATTGTAGAAGAAAAGATATTGCATAGTCCTTGAACCTCCTATTTTGAAGTCAATTGAAAAATGAAAACTGAAAGAAGGATTTAAAGAAGTTAGATATTATATCAACCAAGGTCAAAATCCATCAGACATTTTAATTTTGTAATAGAATTTGAACTCAATTCCGAAATAAAAAGCACCAGAATCGTTTGACCGATATATTATCAACTATTCGCACTAGATTTTCAGCAATAACATGTTATTTATTTCCACCTCTATTTCCTTGTAATAAGGCCGAAAGTTTTCGATCATAAATTCTTGGCAGGTACTGGTGGTAAGTTATGGTGACAGGTGTGCTGGTCCACGTGGCGTATATTTCAGGAAATGTTAATAGTTCCGTTTGTAATGAACTCAATATTTTTATAGATATAAAACTTTGATCTCTTCTGTCTCTCTCGCACCACTCAGTAAGCTGCGTACTGTCACGTAGACTGACAAACTTCATGTACCTTAAAGGTCATCACACACGGTGTAGATGCTATAACATTTTATCTTATTTTATCTAATGCAAAAATAGGTGATAATAAGGATTAGGCATAGGATTTTGCATTCATAGGAGCGGGACAGAGCAAAGCAACGTCAGTGCAAAAATCTAGTTGCTAAAACTATCATGTCTAACGGGATATTTACCATGATTCGATTTTTGAGTTTTCTAATATTTCGGCACAGTTTCATGCGCCATGATCACGGAAGAACTAAAGTCTTGAATAAATTATAAATGTATCTAAAAATAAAGTCATCGAATCATGGTAAATATCCCGTTATACTATTTTACTTTGACTTTAATCTAGCGTTATAAATGACTTTAATCTAGTTTTTGTTTCTTTTCCACTAATTATTCAAAATATAAGTATTAAATAGAAAAACTACACAATAACTTGAATAAAAAATTAATCTGGCTGTTATTCGTAAAAAAATACTGTGGTGTTGTCGCTGATAATTTAGTATAGAGCATTTAAATTTTAACAGTTTTTAGGCATTTTTTGTAATATTTTTTATTATAGAATTCAGTTCATTTTCAAAAATTCTATTCGATTACTTGACTTCTACAGATTTTTTCCCTACCTACTGTATTTTTCTCATTCCAACGTTTACGTTCGTATAAATATAAGTGTTTTAAAATACACATTTTGCTTGGTTTTTGCATTAATTTACCTTTATTGATTATGACACCTTACGATAAAATATTATGGCATATTAAGGTGTCACACACATTGAAGATACGTTAATATAAATTTAATAACAAATTCATAAAATTAGGTTTTCGCCTATGACGTATGAATATAATTTATTCAAACTTCATAGATTTCACATGTGTATCTCATTTAATCATGTTATTTTAGAGGTCGATATGTTTTAATTTGTCCATTTCCCTAAACCCCCAAAATCGAGTGGTAAATACTTCGAAAGTTCTTTTCTAATATGAAAATGTACCCAAACCAACAATCTGTAGATTTAATTTACTTAAGTAGAAATTGTTGTTAAATCCAAATAATCCAAAAAGCGCTTTACACAGAAACGCTTTCGCTAAGCGCTTTATTGAAAATCCATCGAATAATTCAATCGAATGTTGTTACAACATTGTACATTTTTAGTATTTCAGATAATCCTTATGGATAAGGTATTAACACTGTCCTTGAAATATCCATTGTTGGAACTTGAGAGATTATGTTAAAATTAGATTTGTATGACAATATGCTTTTTAAGATCTTTTTACACATCGTTTTTGGTAAGCAAATACATTGGAGTAGAGTAAGGACTCAGCGCCTTAGTTCCACTAAATATATCGCTTCAATTCAAGTTTCGGTTACAATTTTATTGTCTCAGAATGGTTGGAAATTTGGCATTTTACCTTTACTGATATTAAATAATATATTGTACCATAGAGACTAACAGGCTTACAGACAAACCGAATTTACGGTTTAAGTCAGCTTTTAAGTAAAATAAGCAATTACTGTGTAACATATACATATAAATGAAAATAAAAAATCAAAACAAAAAACTACAGATACACTCAATCTGTAGTTTCATTATTCTTTCTTTCTCAAGCGATCAAAAGTTTAAAATTGGAACTCGATTATCATCAATCCCTCGTGCAATTAGCACCGCACGCACTATCTTTTGTGTTCAATTTTAGAGACATCAAGAAAAAATCAAGTCTCTATAGAGACCAAAGATCCAAGGATCCTACGTATGGAGACTATTGATGACATACAAAATGTAGTAGATTGGCATTTTGTGTTGATTGTAATTTTCAAAGATTCAATCAATATTCATATTGTTTTTTTCGAACCCTCCTAATATCTCATCCGAACTTAAGTTTACCTCTAAAGTTGTCAACTTGTAACATATTCGTCAAAAAATAAACTATCAATTGATATCCTGGTTTTCTAGGACATTATGGTCACCCTACTAAAAATGCTGACGTAAATTTGAGTGATGTAGTCAGATGATTATTTTGCAGTTGCGTAGTTGTATAATGTATATATCCTTGATTTTATTGTAGGACCACTCATAAAAATATTCCCATAGGACTACGTAGTATTTATCCTATAAATCCGTTTAAAACTGAGGTCGAGGGTTTTTAGTTTTTTACAAATTATTTAGTTTCCTAGATTCTTATTCCTGTATATAACTACAGGATATGTGAGTGACGTAATCTTTATTCACCTGAGCTTGTTCATGTTCACTTAGTTCTATACAGAATTACTGAAACATAAATGAACTTTCATTTAACTTACAGGTTAATGTATAGTTAGTACGAACACTCTTCTATCCACGAAAACCTTGGTTGAGCTAATCTGATGGTACCTTAATAAAACTTTTCTAAACAGGAAAAAAGACCACCATTTGTGACTTTCTCAGGGAAAATCAGGAAAAGGTCATAATCAAGCAAATGATATTACCTTCAGAGACCTCTCCCGGCTGTTGGCGGGTACAAGACGAGAGATGAAGCGACTTCAGCTGAAATTACCGTGAGTTTTTGTGCAACTGAGATTGATCAGCTGCGAATGAACAATGAGATTTCCCTTTTTCGCTACTCATTTGTTCCCTATTGCTCAACTCAATAATTAATTGCCAAATGAATAGCTAATTCTGACACAGTGGGAATCTGCCTCACATAAAATTAATTAATACTTTCTGTCTCACTTTTGTATTTTTGTCAGTTTCTTTTTTTAACCGCATCAACTTAACCGAAATTAATTATGATCGTTTTACATAGAAAATGTTTTTCCATTTTTTTATATCATGAACTTCGTGTAAATACATTATGCGTTCGTAAGTAGCATTTCCGCTCGCTTGAAGCGAGTTGTACGATCATGTATCGCTTTGCTGCCCAATCGTGGACGGTGAGCTATAAGCTAGTCTATAGCTGCATCTACAGGGCGTTGTCAGTTAGCTGTTGAAGAGGAGACGTGCTGTAGGTATAAGACAAAATGTGCTTTGACCTTAATGCACACATCTACTTACGCTGTATTCGCTACCCAGAACGGTAAACAGCGCTATATTTTGCTCGGGTTTCGAACTCGGTTTCGGGTCGATGTATAAAGGATGACTCACGCTAGACCGTGCCGGATTCGAGCCGAGTATCGGAGCCGAGCACGTTCAACTAATATTACATATAATATTTTGTATGAACGTATTTGAGACATATTCACGCTATTCCGAGTGACAGCCGAGTGACGGCCGAGCAACGGACAACGAACAAGAAATCGACCGACAATCGGCTCGAAGAATAACATATTGACAGTAGGATTAACGCAGACCCACTTTGGTTTCGCTACCGCGCTGAGTAGCGAATACTGCTAAAGTCAGCACACTACTCGGTAAAGGGAAATTGTAGTTTCTGATTCTTTTTCGTGCCAAAACAACTCTTGTGTCAATTACATAAAGATTTTTGATTGAACGAAAATGAATCACAAACTTCGATTTAGATTTTACGAGTAGGTACGAGTCCAAGGGCCGAATTCTGCTACCAAATAATTTTTCTAAGAAATTGTTATCATCGGAAAATGAATTCGGTCTCAGGCAGCTTGTAACTTGTACCACACGCTTCTATAGCGCGATGTCATTATCTGTCCAACACAACCGTGAGATTACGGACTATTTCATTATTTTTCTACGGGATTTCACGTGATTTCTACGTGACCTTACGTGACCTTACGTGACCTCACGTGATTGATTACGTTATACTAATGAAAATGTATTCAACGTTGAGATTGAGTGATTTAGCATCATTAGCATCATTTCCTAACGAATAACCTACCTACCTACCTAGATACCTATCTATAAAGATTTCGGCAAATTTGTTCAGTAGTTGTATGGGAACTAACCGACATCTTCAGAAAAAAAAAGATTTGCTTTTTTAAGTATCTTTTTTGTAGTTATTGACTTAACTGAGCCTTGCTAAACTACATACTTCAAATTTTGATTTGATTTGATTCGTTTGAAAACTCAGTACCAGGAACAAACTTTCTGATATTTAGGTACCTAATTGAGTTTGGTCAGTAAAAGCTGTAAATTGAAATAACCCGAAACGATATTGAATATTGAACCATAACACAGCGCAGCAAGTTTGCTGTAAGCCCATAAAGCGACTAGGTCGAAATGCAATTTATGGCGATTCAATTTAAACCAATAACTTCACCACGGGTTCGATAACCCTTAGTTTGGATCTGGGGATTCGGAAAACGGAATCGGAACCTAGAAACTTAAGGATTCCAGTGGTGGGGTAAGAGAGGGGCGTAGGGCCGGCCCGGGTGAGGCCTTGTAACTCATCTACACTTATTTGCCCATAACCGCACAAAAAACTACGGTAGTTACCTATAATTTAGTTGTTTTTGTCATTACGGCGATTTTGACAACCGTTTAATTTAAACTTTGTGGCAAAAGTGACCACTCCTCACAATTTTTCAGTACTTTTGATGACGTGGTAAAAAAACATAGTCTCTTAAAAACTTTAAAAGTTTAAAAGATTTCGAAAGTTTTTCCGAAACTATATCGAGATCCGAAAAATCTACATTGAGTGACCCAAAGTGGCGCGGATTCACAGATCTGACCGGTATCTGTGAACAGAAAAGCGTCGATTTTATTTAACTGTTCCTAAATATTGTGACCTGTGTCCTACTAAACCAAAAAGAGGGTTCTATCATTTTACAGCAAGTGATAATGTCGTTTAAGTAGCGGGCTGGCGCGAGATACAATATTTTTCTAATTTTTATTTGCATTTGAAAATCTTAGATTTTTAGCACAAAATTTCGTATAATCCCAAATGCTCCAAAAACACCAGTGAATCGAAATTGATTTTATCATGAGTTTATAGAAAATTATTCACGATTTACTGCGAACTATTATATTGCTTGTGGAACGCAGAAATTATTAAAAACCACAAAAAAATGTAATCTCTCGCCTACCAGCGACGAACAACCTCAGACAAACATTGATACCGAGCCCAGAATACCTCCCTGTCGGCTAACTCACAATTTGTGGCAAAATAGACTCCATTGATGGTCCTTAGTATTCCTAGAACCAGTTCTTGTGTACACAGGTCTCGGATGTGCTTCCAGTTGGGTTCCCCCAAAGCCTTGTTAGTTTGAAGTTAGCTACTACTAGTCAAACGGTGTGTGTAACTAACTAATCCAGTCCCTCTTTGAAGAGTTTGTCCAATGTGTGTGATGTTTGATGATAGAGAACTACTAATTGATAAACCGTTTGTGACCCAAGGTTAAGCGCGCTTTTCCTAGAACGTGTAAGGATTCTATTTTCGTAACAAAAATTTTGACAACAGATTTGCGATAACCTTTTACAGCTAAACTTAGGAGTATAAAAACAGAGACAGAGTATACAGCAGAGCATAAAAAAGTGCATAGGTATTTGTTTTTGACAGCTGTCATTCGTTTCTAGACGAATTATGGTAACTAGATTTTACATTCAGACTCTTAATTTTTAGATCTATTTTATATTGACGGCATCAATAGACTAGAATAGAAATACATTTATTGGGACACATGTAATACACAAGTATAAAATGACGACCTCTGTGGCGCAGTGGGCGAAGATCCGCCTGCGACGCAGGAGGTTGCGGGTTCGATTTCCTCCTTGGGACAAATATTTTTACGAGCTGCAGATATTTGTTCCGGGTGGTTTGGTTATTTTCTAGATATAGTAAAAATATCTATCTGCGTATTATTGTATTGTTATTATCAGTTATCTAGTACACATAATAAAATAACACAAGCTCTACTTAACTAAGGGCTAATGCTGTGTGGATTATCCAGCAATATAATATTATATTTTGATTATATTATATATTGACGGCATCAGTAGAATAAAATAAAATAGAAATACTTAATATTTATTTTAAAACAGGTAATACTCAAGTTTAAAATAAACAAGCGGAAAACAAGAACAATTTACATGGAGATAAGTGACACAAAAGGGTGTAGTGAAAATGAGGTGTCTTTGCCTCCACGACCCTGCGCACCGAAATAGGGTTTGGCTCAGCGTGTGATGAATATTTTCTGCTCAGCTTTTTCAGACAAAGACCTTAATGTTAATTAACGACAGATAACTTGAGTACCTACCACTCGCTTCGCGTATCCTGGTGGGAACACTAACAGGACACTGCCCACTAAACAAACACCTATTCACCATCGGAGCGACGGACAGCCCTCTCTGTAGAGGGTGCCTCGTGCACACGTAATCCTGGAATGCGAGGGAATAACAGCACAATGAACAGAAATCCTTAACTTGCCAAGGTCACTCCGCGAAGCCTGCGAAGACCCCAGGAAGATTCTGCGCTTCTGGACGGAGTTAGGCTGGCTATGCTAGCAAAATCAATACATAATGGACAAAAAGGAGTCCAAATTGTCCAGCATTATTTATTTAAAAACAAAAAAACATCTTCGATTAAACTTAAGTTAGATACCATTTTGTACGTTCGTACAAATCTCACTCAGAAACTATGAAAAAAAAGAAAAAAGAATGATCAAATGCGGACAAAGGAGTACTTCTACCATACCACTCGCTTGAAGATTACGCGTTAAACGATAAACATAATTTGAATGTTTTTTGTGCTATGCGTTAGCGGTGCTGGATGTATCTATGTTCTATATCCTTACGCCCCCTGATCAGCTTTAAAGATTGACTCCAGTTACACTCAAACGACGTATAATTCAGTAAGCCCACCCCGGCTTTGATCAGCGCTGTTTGCAAGCAAATGTTTGGTTAGTAAGTACGGAGGATCACTGATGCGAGAACTGAGTACACGAGCGATTTGTTTTAGCAAAACTGTCAAATCTGACAAGGGTGCGTTGTTAGGCAGAGAGGCTTCAGATTACTCGGAGAAAACGCGTTTGGTGTTTAAGCACTTCATTGAAAACAGTAGAAAGCCGCTATAGATTTAGTTAGCATCGTCTTCATGAAGCTACCAACCGAAGATTTCTAAATTCATAGAATTCAAGATAATTATGTTTTGTAATCAGAAACTTTTAGGAATGAATGCTAAATAAAACTAATAAAGAAATACAGTAAGGACAGCAGAAGATACCAAACCACTGAGAACACAAAAACTTCAACAACGGATAGGTATTTGCACAGGTACAGCGAAAAATGTGCATAATCTAATTACCAACATCGTTGACCAGATTTCTAGCATCAAAAGCAAAAAAGTCTCTTTGATAATTAGCTACTTTTTATTTCCATACAAATATTAATTGAAATATACGCTTGAATGTTCTCAACTCAATGCGCATCGCAACGTATAAGCAAACAAACCCGAGTGAATCGCTGGGCGGGGGCGGGGCGGTCTATTATAAATAACCCTGTATAGTAGGTATTTTCAACGGAGGCCTGCGTCCAGCAGTGGATTAATATAGGCTGTTGAGGTGAGGAGGAGGAGGTAGGTATAAGATAAAGTTCACTAAACAGTTAAATCGTTCCTCTGGCCTTTTTGTCAATGCGAAGATGGCTGAAATTGATGTGCCTAACTAACTATTTACTTGTTGGCTTACAAAGTGGAACTGTAATCAATTTGAAATGAGATATAAATAAATAAACCAAGTTAAACGCCTTCCCGGTCATTTTGTTTTGAGTTTTGAAGTATCAGCGAAATCCAAAATCGGTGAGTTGAAAGCTACATATGTTTAACCTTATATTGTACCTATTATATAATATATATAGAAGACCTCATCTGACTTAGTATTCGCAGACCCAACACTCACCCACGCTACACACACAATCACCCACACTACACACACACTCACCCACACTACATACACTTTCACCTCTGTTGCCTGGACCACTACAATCCTTGGTGCTTCGGGAAGCCCGGTTCAGACACGCACGCACACCCTAATACACATACACACCCTAACACACACACACACATACGCAGTACACAGGCGCGCACTCAACACAACTCACACTTAGCTATATTTCATTTATTGTATTAATTTTTGCATGTTAGTATTAACTGATAATTAAATTCGGCACATAAATTTTACTCATCTTAAAGAGTTATTAAAAACTAGATCATAAAATTATCTGTGTCTGTACACCTTCATAAATCCATTATGTCAAAGCACTCAAGGACCTCAAGATACAAGCATTGCTTAGTTTGAGTTCCGCTGGCACCATACTTATGATTATGTACCTATGTGTTTTTGGAAAATAAACAATTTATTATTATTATTATTTATTATATTAAGTGTAAATAATATTCACGTAATGTTTTAACATATTTTTGGATCATTTCTTTTTAATTAATTTAAATGTGTACTTTAACAAATATAAAATAAATCAAACAATACCCCGTGTATCAATCCGTTTGCTCCGCTTGCTAATGGTAATAATAATAATTAGGCTCATTGTCAATTACATTATTTTTAACTACTCATTAGTGTAGTGTGCGTGCGTTGGCATTTTGTTAACGCACACATTCAAAGACAATGCTACGGTTTTTCATCTAACGATTTAATTCTTTGGATAAAATCTCATCAAATGTTACGGATATTTCCAACAAAAAGGTTTTGTTATTTATGTAAGGCAGCCCTTATTTTATTGTTTGCCTATCTGCACGTATCTTTGGCGTTTTATAGGGTCTGAGGCTTTCATTTTTATTTACTCCAATATTTTCTCAGAACTAGCTAAGAAATTCTGAGATCATACCGAGTTTTTTGTGTTTTGTAAACAGCTTTTGTACCAACATTTTTTTAATTGTTGTAAGTAGTCTTGGCAAGACTTCTGAACTTTTTTTTTTACCTAGATCTACTAAAATATGTACCAAAAAGTTTTTACATTATTTGCAGGATTTGAATGTATGGATCTAGTAATGAACATTTACATCTACTAAATTTAAATTTTTTTTTTTTTTTTTGCAAAACACCTAGAGTCCGCTGTTAAAACATTTTTGATTGGGACGAGTTGTTCTATCCCAAAGTAAAGATGACAATTCGTTTGCTGATTTTGACAAAACATCGGGTTAAATTGTCTAAGTCCGCTGACGATTTTTTCGTGACGAGATATAACCTAATCCGACTAAGAGAACCAACCATACAGGAAGGGTAGCAACTTATTTCTGTCTTTTTTATGGGAGTGACCTATGACGCCATTTTGTTGTAAAGAATAGGCATATGATTTCGCGTTCATAGGAACGAGACAGTGGCGTGAGCCCAAAAATCAAGTTCCTGTTTATTATTTATTAATTAGGACAATTATCGGCAAAATAAGTCGGTTGGTACTCTTTTACTGACTATGATTATTTATTTATTATTTATTAAAAACAAGACCATAACATTGATGATGAATAATAGAAGAATAAAATAACAGACATGATGAAGTCAATAAAAAAAATGTGATTGTTGTTTTGCATAACTGTTTTTGTTATATTTTTTTTCTTCATTTTTGAATAGAATTATATTACCTACGCCGTGAAACTATGTCACAGATTAACCAGTATTTTTTGAAGCTTTTGTGGAATGATAACTAAGAATAAAGGTTTAATTGTAACCCTTGCGCACCTTTGCGCAATTTATTTCAATTTCTATGTCATTTATTTATTGCATACACATACATTATATACAATTTCAGCTTAGATGTAATTTAAATATATCGCCGCCTTAAAAACCTACTCAAAGACGTATTATGAAAGCTTGGTCAGTCATCTATTTATGCTTGAGTTATGCTTTCCTATGACATAAACATCAATCAAGCATAGACCATATGACTACAGCTAGAAACCTACATCACCAATCCACCGCCTAGCAAAGTAATCACGGCAACCCCCCCCCCCCCTGTTTGGTGAGGCATGACACTCGACTGACGAGGTAAACCGGAATCTCCAATAAATTATTAATTACCTAGTAATGTAAGTAAATACATTTTCAGTGTAAAGAGAGTAATGACACATTACACGTGTATTTGTTAACATTTATCTTACACCTGTACGTGTTCCAATTTGTAACAATGTCGGGTTTACTTTGCTCCTATAAGTAAGACGTTTGATTCTATTTCCGGAATTAATGGAATATTGAGTTTTCAGATGGAATTGTAGATAAAGCTTTATAATGTATGGGGTAAGGTACAAGTTGCTATGTGCGTACGCTAATCGGTGACGGGGTCCCAAAATTCTTGCTGTTTATATTTCTTGGACCGACTAGTAGGTACTATATTGCAGCCAATTAAGATCTTAAATTTTTATAAGCAAAGAGCCATACATAACCTAAAATTCGCTCTGTTGCTGCGTTTCTAAGCAATTTACATTAAGATCTTATCGATTTGTGATCCTTTCTTCAATAAATATTGCTTACAACTAAAATTATCTGAAACTAGGTTGGCGGCGAGTGAATAAAACTCACTTGATTGAGCAATCAAATTAAATTTTTCGTGTCGTGTTTTGATTACAAACATTTAACATCAGGTCTGGCTAGTATATAGGTCACTATACTTTTCTAACGAAGGTATTCTTAGAGTAGATAGTTCTAATATGTTGTGACAGCGGGCAGACAAAGTGTAATAACTTAATAAGGGTTCCGTCATTTAGATTTGTGTTGAACCCTAAAAAAATATTAATGACCTTATACTAGATTAATTTAGGTGACATATAATGACACTTGTGAATAAATCTGCTCAAATAAGACTGCCTTTATATAAAACTAATGGGTGATTACCGGGGTGAAATAGGGTGAAAAGGGGGTGAAATAGGGTGAAGTGGGGGTGAAATGGGGTGCTGCGGGTAACTTTTATTGGGGTAGGGCAATTAAACGGACTGTGAAAAACTGTGTCGGATTCTGGCGGACATTTTTGATAATTTAATTTCCCAGCAATTTACCCTGACTAGACTGTGACCTTCACTGATTTTGTTTTATTTCATGTACAGACAGCTTGTCACCTACATCTTCAGCCTATTACTTGTCCACTGCTGGACGTAAACCTCTCCCTGACTTTATTGGATTTTATGATATAGGGCGTAAAGCCCATAATCCCTACGCTGGGCGTGCGGATTGGGGATCCCAGTTCAATGATAAAATTGTTCTGCAAGAAACGGTGCTACCCGCCCCTAAGTACCTACAAACATTACAAAAATCATCATCACCAGCCTAAATTAGTCCACAGCTGGACATAGGCCTCCCTTAATGAGCGCCATAGCGCCCTGTCTTCGCTTGCCGCGTCCGGCACCTGCCTGCAGTCTTTCGCAGATCGTCATCACACCTGAGCGGAAGGCGTAATACACTACGTTTGCCGAGTCACGGTCTCCACTTAAGAAAACGTTTACTCCAGCGGTTGTTGAGTAAATAAATATTTATTTGAAATCTAAACATACAAACAAGTGACAGGGCTCCCTGGTTTCTTTTTAAATATAAACGGTATTATATACAGGGTTCTTTGTAATTCGCTAATATGGAGTGAACTGCAGGTTCTGTCCATAATCACGAACACGTTCATGACGACGCCAGGTCAATTTTTTTTTTTACATCACCCCTAATACAAAATGAAAAAACACGTTTTTTCTGAACCCAACGAATAACTAAAGACTTATGACAGAACGAATTTATGGCAGAACGTTTTAATAAGTTTAGTTTCAAGAAGGCATAGTCTCTATAAAGAACGGTTATGGAGGTGGTAGGTACCCACCACCAATACCGAGTTTCAGTATTACCCCAACTCTTCCCGTGGGTGTCGTAAGAGGCGACTAAGGGATACACACTGGGGGGTGGGCAGCAGCGCAGTAATAGAGTCCATTTTTACCCGTTGGGTACCTACGGAAAAAACTGATGAACTGAATAATGCTTACTTGAGAACAACATAGTCACGAGTCAGAAAAGCCATGTCATCATACTGACGATATTCTGAAATTTGATTTTTTTTTTACTTAAAGTCATCGCCCAAAAATTAGTAAAGGGTAACAGATTCACCATCTTTGATCAAATACAGCTTTAAGAACACCATCGATAATTTAATAATGTCAAAAAAAATCGATTTCGGCAGGATTCGAAGCTACGGACATTATTAAATTTTCGTAGAAATTTTTCACGGTGCGTTTTGCAGAATATATTTACCACTGAAATGATTAAATTGCACTGGATCATCGGAGCAATTCGATATTTTTGTCGTGCATTTGCAAACTCGAGTTCGAATGTTTTACACTGCAGTTGTAATAGTAAATAAATAAAATAAATAATGCTGGACAATTCACACAGCATTATCTAGCCCCCAAGGTAAGCAGAGCTTGTGTTATGGGTACTAGATAACTGATATACGTAATATTATACATTACATAGATAGATATTTTTTATTATAAATAGAAAACACCCAGACCAACGGAACAAATTTCTGCAGATCGTACACAAATTTGTTTGTGACATTAAATATCTTGGATTCTAGAACTGGTAATGTACTTAGTATTTACGTCCTTTTCTAAAAATTGTGAACCTTCTCACAATTTGGCTGTATGTCATTAATGTTTTACTCGACATCTTCTACAATTTATAATCAATTTTTGATGATTTTTTTAGCTTTTGTAATGAGAAGGTGTCACAAAAGTTTTATTTGCGTCATAAAACTTGAAAAATTGTTAAGATTTTGTTTTGTTTTTTAAATATACCTATACGAATTGAGGAATGGTTCCCGTTACGCCGATTCCCACAACGTCGATTCCCGCTACGTCGACTCCCGTAATGTCGATTCCCTTAACGGCGACCGCGCCTTTTTGATGTGTACCTACTGTCGGCAGCGGCTTAGGGAAAGTAAATAAAAACGTTGTATGGCTGATAAAATTATATTACTACCTAAGTCTTAACGCTCGATAGCTAAAGCTAATAAAGTTTTAGTTTAAAAAAAACGATATAATTTTGATATTTGTTTTTTATAAACCATATAAAACCGAACCCTAAAATCAGTGAGCAGAGCGTTTGTTATGCCAGAACATTTCGTCAGGTAGAAAAAGCAACCCTCACAAAAACGGCCCTTTCAGACCCCCCGGGTATTTGCGTATGGGTAGTATTGGCCAAATATAAGTAATGGATACCCACTCGTTTGCGCGGGCGAGACGGGTTAAACCAACGTCGATTGTTTTTAAAAATTTAACGAATTTAATGCCTTAGTATATTTTTTTAGGTTTCGGGTTTTTTAGGTTAAAGATAGATTATAGTCTGGATTATGTTACATTTAATCAAAGAATTCAAACGGGAACGGAAACTACGCGGGTGAAACCGCGACGCGCTGCTAGCTTATAATATTAGTGGGATTCGTAACACTAAGCTAGTTTTTCATAGTTAATTATTTTATGTAGGTACCTACATACATACCTACAAGAAACTGGGATTATACAAGTATTCAAATAAAACTCGAAGCAACGAAGATGCAAACACAACACAAACAATCCTTGTATATTTTATTCAAATGTAAAGTATATTTAAATACTTAGTAAAGTTTCCCTTTGTCTTCTTTGTGACGGTAAGTAAGGCATAATAAGTAACTTGTGTTGTGTTTTCTTTATGTTTGTAAATTACTTATTTATTTACGAAAGGTCTGTTCTTATTGCCTTATTAAACCTTTTTTTTTATTATTCTGAGTTGCACGCATATCGCATATCGCACTGCCACGGGGAGACAGTACGATTATGTGGGACTCCAACCCACTAAAACCCTCAGGGTGTTTCCGTCTCTGCCGCTTGTGGTGGGAACATGGGAATGTTTTCTCTTCCACGAACCCACCACGGCTGTCCGATATCGGGCCCCTTACTGGGGGGTGTGAAGCACCCCCCTTCGCGACACGCCAGAAACACGTGACGCGCCGCGACCACCTCGGGGACCTTACCCGCCAAATGGGTGCCGAACGACCCCTTGTCCAGACGCCCTAGGTCCCCTACGACGGGCCTTATTAAACCTAGAAAACTCGAATCGATAGTTTGGAGCTACGTTGTTAGTTGTTATTACCTACAGCAAAAAGCTGGAGCTAACGGTTTTTCAGTGAAGTCGGCTGGGCAAACGAAGTGTAGTGCGCGAAAGACTGCAGGCAGATGTTCGATGCGGCCAGGTAGCTCATTATGGGAGGCTAATGTCCAGCTGTGGACAAGTATAGATGATGATGATTATAACTAAGTTTTTAGGAGAAAATGGGATATTAGCAAGTCTTAGTTTTTATTAGGGACTGTTTTCTGCCCAGCATTGTTTCGCTTGCGTTGATTCTATGTAAATAAAAGGTTATTTCTATCCCATGGGTAGGTGATAAAAGTAGCCATAATGTTATTATAGGTCTAGACCATATCTAGCAAGAACTTTTGGCCGGAACCAGTAACATTATTTCATCTATGTCTGAACCGTTCAAAGCGTTAGTGATAAATCAAATTTGATCCGCAAGGCTCGATATTGAGTCTATTCCTATTTTTGGTATACATTAATGACTTGCCTTTTCTTGTTAAAAGTTTTACAAACATGTTATGTCTGTTTGTAGACGATAAATATTTAATTATCAGCGCAAAAAGAAATGTAAAAATAAAAGACGTACTGGCAAGCATACATAGTTTGGTTTGGTGATAACCTGGGCACTGGGATAATACGGATTTCGAACTAGTGTAACGCTTTAGATTTTTAGTGTATAAAGTAGGGAAGGAAACATAGAAATAATACAGGAAGCTAGCGTTAAGATAACTTTAACACTAAAACTAGTAATAAACATCCCTCGTATCTTAAAACTGCATTACAAAAGCATTAAAACCTGTGATTAAAACTAACTGCCCTAAAGCAGATTATAGCAGAGATATTAAACTCAAAACTGTGTTTAGGCAGAACGTGACTGGAAGAAATTAAGGCAATTCTGTTGTCATAAACTGCATGGTCTTCATACTGGATAAACTTTTGAAAAGTGTTAAACCCTAAGGTCCCGAGGCACACTAGCGCCACCATTTTTTTTTATTATTATGATTACGTTATACCTTGATATAAACTGGTCTGTGGTTATACAAAAAGAATTTTCAAAAACAGCACTGGTCAGTTTGTGATATCATAAGCGGAACGCGCAGCAGTGGACTGGTATAGGCTGATAAATAAATAAATAAATAATGCTGGACAATTCACACAGCATTATCTAGCCCCAAGGTAAGCAGAGCTTGTGTTATGGGTACTAGATAACTGATATACGTAATATTATACATTACATAGATAGATATTTTTTATTATACATAGAAAACACCCAGACCAACGGAACAAATTTCTGCAGATCGTACACAAATTTGTTCCGATGCGGGGATCGAACCCGCAACCTCTTGCGTCGCAGGCAGACTCTCGCCCGCTGCGCCACTGAGGTCGTGACGATGATGATGATGATGAAGCGGAACGCGCGCGTCTAGAACCGCACTCACCCTGAAGAAGTCCCTAACGCTGGTGTTCTTCCAACACAAATTAGGTTCGTAGTTAACCCGCTTACATCCGTAATGATATTATAAGCTTTTTTTAATGCCTCTGTACCAGTTTTACTTTTTGTAGTTTAGGCAGACAAGCGAAGTTGATGTTGGTGACCACCAATTTCTGTTTTCGCATTTCTGCCTATACGAAATAAAACTATTACAGATGAATTAAAAAAAGCAAATGATCACCTATCACAAACAACTCAATCATCATTTGAAAATTCTTTTTCGTAAAAACAAAATGAAATAGATGGTGGACACGATTTTGGTCGGACATATTTATATAATATACTGGGTCGGGTCGTCCCCATATTGAGAACTGTAGGTTAATAGGTAGGTACTTGAAATGTTACGTGAAATTGGTGGTTTGCACCCTTCTTGGTAATAGGTTGCGAGTTTTTATATTATTTTATCACACAGCTTCTTCTAACCCGAACTTGACCATTATCGCGTTAGTACGACAAAAATATTCGTAATCCATTTTTTGTGTCATCCATCATCATCATAAGCCTACATTAGTCCACAGCCTGCAGAACGTTTTTAATAAAGTTAACATTCTGACTATGCCATCGCTATTCATTTATCACCTATTGTACATAAGGAAACATATGAAACGTTATTCCAAAAATTGTGATATCCATAATTATGAGACGCGAGTTGGTATTACCTCAGACGAGACTAGCGAAAGTTAGCAAATCTTTTTTAATAAACTGTATTAGATTTTATAATGTATTGCCAGCCAATATTACCAATCTTGGCGAAAAGGCATTTAGGACCATCATCAAAAAGCACCTCACTGAGAGAGCCTACTACGACATTAAGGCGAGGATTCCCGAGCGGCCGATGCTATAGGTCGGCGAGTACTACTGAGCAAGACGATGCGCAGGCAGCCGAGCACGATTTTGTAGGTATTTAGGTGTTTTGAAAAATATTTGTATGGCATATTAAAATATTTTCTAGTGATGCACTGCTTAATAACGTTTGCAATGTTTTGGTATACATTTTGTGTCATTTTATTAATTTTTCTATTCACACTGATCATTCAAAGTTTGATTTAGAGGTAACTTTGTAATTTTTTTCTATCGGGTGAAATATCACCAATCGTGTTTTTGTCTAGTGATGCACTAGAAAATATCCTCAACTGTAATATGTATGAATTTCAAAACTATAAGCCTTATAGTTATTGAGGTACGGACAGTTAAAAATTCCGAAATCCGGGAATCCTCGCCTTAAGGTGAATGTATTATGTACCTACCTGTTATTTTAATTTACGTAAGACTTTTAAGTGCAATGTAACGTGCCTATGAGAAATAAATAAATGAATATGAATATGAAACAGCTGGACATAGGCCTCCCATAACGAGCGCCATAGCGCCCTGTCTTCAGCTTGCCGCATCCAGTATCTGTCAGCAGTCTTCCGCAAATCGTCATCCCACCTGGTCGGAGGGCGTCCTACACTACGTTTGCCGAGTTGCGGTCTCCACTCATCACGGTTACCCCAGCGGTTGTCGGTTCTTCTCGAGATATGGCCAGCCCACTGCCGGCCGCTTCAGCTTACTAATCCTTTGAGCTATGTCGATAAACTTTGTAAAAAAGCCTTTTTTGTGTAACGTATATTTTATTCAAAGAAATGCGGAAAATAGTAAACGTGGAAAAGGAGGAAGTTTTGTTATGTAACAAACTTCCCGTTCCTCGTTTTCCATAAGTTCAGCTGCGTTCCTTAACAGATCCACATCAGGGTAATGTTGGTAATGTACAGGAATATTAGCATTTTCGCCACATGTGCGTAACGGGTGCTTAGGAGTTTTGATGCGCGTTTGGATAGTTGTGTTATGATGACATATTACATAGTCGTGTAGACTGTAATGACGCATTATTTATTAATTTATTTATTTATAGGAAAACCAGAAGCTTAATATAACAGAATATTAAGAATAAATATATCTTAGAAAGCTTAAATTAAGGTTTTCACTACTAAAAAACAGTGTAGTAACAATCAATAGAGCTATGAACATAATCAAAATAAAAAAACAATAAAGGGTAATTAACATAAATTTAACAGAAGGTAACAAGTTAACATTGTGTATATATATATATATATATATCACACTACATTTGATGCAACTATATCCTCACCAAAAAATTCACCGCTCAGCCGCCGCCTGGCCGAAGAAACACTGGTGCAAAATAAGTCAAGGTCGAATCGCCTACATAGGGTATTAAAGTTGTCACTTGCTCGCCACAGAAATGAATTCTGTCGATAATTGGTACCAGCATGAGGTACATATATAGTGTAGTATATTATTTCAGTAGTTTTGAAAAGTGACGTGTTTTTAGGGTTCAAAAATCAAGTTTAAGCTTATTATCTATAAATTAGGATTTTATTTTAAAAAACCGAAACATATAAAATGTTCTATATATTTAGTTCTATTACTATGTTTATTCTCAAGACCTTAGCTTCTGTATTTATTGAGATATTAAGGTTTTAGTAAAAATTTAGAGGTAACTTAGCGATTTATTTCTATCGAGAAAGTTTTATGGAATCGTGTTTTCAAAACATGATCGATAGAATAAGTCTTGAACTGTAACATGTATAAATTTCATAGTTAAATATTGAGTAGTTTGGAAGATATTTAGGTCTGACGGAGTTGATTAGAGGTTTTTGAGGCCCTTAAGTGTGCGACTCTGCAATCGAATTTGAAATGCCTAAGCCCGAACACGAAACGCTTTTTAGCGAGATCGTGAGTGCGCAAATCTCATTCAAAAATAATATGAGAGAAAAATTGTGGGTACGCACTCATCATCATCATCATCATCATCATCATCAGCCTATACCAGTCCACTGCTGGACATAGGCCTCCCCTAATGAGCGCCATAGCGCCCTGTCTTCAGCTTGCCGCATCCAGCATCTGCCAGCAGTCTTTCGCAAATCGTCATCCCACCTGGTCGGAGGGCACTCATCCATTCAAATACCTAAATTATTATATTTTCAAGTAAGTACTTCAATAAATTGTAGACATTATTACCTGCTACATACGAATCTTTAGTAAACTTTTCACGTTAAGTTCGGTAGTTAAAAGTATTCACAGTAAATTCGGTCTTTCCCTGACGTATCAGAAACTTATAACGAGTTGTAATTTACAATGAAAAGACGACTGTATTGCGACAGAATAAAAGCTATAGTTGTACAGCAAAAAACTATGCTTTGAGCTGGACAATATTTTATAGAGAGAAAAGTAACGGTGTCGTTTCTCTTAGACTTTTAGTTTTTATTGAAAATATTTTGTTTTCTTTTACAGCTTGAGCTATTATGATTAGAGGGATCTGGGATATATTGGGTCGTTAGGTACATAATTATGAAATTGAAGTTTTGTCGTACTGGCCACTTTAATGTAGATACAATAATTCCTCTTTGGTTATCAATTCCAAATTCAAATTTATACAGCTATTTACTCATGCAATTGTGTTTCGAAAACCATAATTCATTTGTTTGGAAAACTTGAAATATCGTGTTATTTTCGAGTACGAGTTCCACCGTGGCCCAGTGCTGCAGAAACGTCTCGAAGGATTAATGATGTGTATGGCGGTGGAGTCGCAAAACAAAACACAGTGCGTTTTGGGTTCCAAAGTTTTCGTTCTGGACATTTCGACCTGCAGAACAAGCCCCATGGACGGCCGGAGACCAAAGTTGATAAAGAAGAA
This sequence comes from Eupithecia vulgata, assembly GCA_946478455.1. NCBI lineage: Eukaryota > Metazoa > Arthropoda > Insecta > Lepidoptera > Geometridae > Eupithecia > Eupithecia vulgata. The sequence goes on from OX297881.1 coordinate 4,021,410, forward strand.
TTGAAGCTATTGTTGAAGCGGATAGCATTTTATTAAATTACAAGTAATGCATATAAAGGTTGAGGCAATCAGCGGAGCTCTGCAGCACCGAAAACTCCATCCAACAACTGATAAAATCGTGAATTCCTCCCATGGCCAGTACCCAGAGTCCGATGCCCGTAAGCCATGTTGCATCTTCTCCTTTTACAGACCCGGAAAGGCAACACGATCAGTTGACTCAGTGTCAGTTTTCCAAAGATTGTCAATGTCATCTTTTGGAGAAAAAAAACCACGAACAGAGGATGGATTTACATCTCTACAACCCTTATACCAAAGCTTCCCCTAAGTATGAAAATAAAACCACTCACCGCTACCTAAAATACACGCCTCGTCTATACATTATAACGGAGAAGTTAAATTATAATCGAGAAAGCCTTTTACTCCATAGATGATTACATCAATGATGTTAATGCTTGGCCAGATGTCGCCCAGTTCCGCACGGACAATAGTATTTAAGGAAAATAATGTTAATCTTTATTAGTTTTATATAAATATTGACTTGTATCTAAATCAGATTATATTTAGACTCAGATGATATATTAATTTTAAGTTTTATTATTAACTTACTAGTGGTTTATTTTTCGCTTATTCCACTAGTGGTCAAAAAAATTAAGCGAATAAAATCAATAACATCTTATTTCTTATTTGATAATAATGACTATCTATACAGCTTTATATGTATTAGATTTGACTTGTCTAAGTGCTTATTAGAAATTGGTCTAACGTTGAAACAGTAGACGCTTGAGATTCGCATAGAGTAGAATAGGTGCTTTAGGTTTTAACTCCGAAACATAGATTATTGTCTCAGCCATCGGTGTAGTCAAGAAGAAACTATGAAATATTCTCGGTACCTATCTACTTTAGTTCAATCAATTTAAAACAACAAAAACGTAATTAAACAAATACGTGAAGTGAGAATATTTTATATTTAGCTGTTTGTTATATTCGTAGTTTATTACTTAGTATTTATTAAGAACGGCTGTTATATTATAACTAAGTAGGTACCTACTTATTAATTTAGTTCTCATGTAAGTGACGTAACAGAAATAAACATTATTTTTATTTATTTATTTTTTATGATCGCGAAAGTGAGTCCTGAATTTTACCATAAATAAACTTTAAATTAAAATATTTAGTAGTTCGGAAGATATGGAGATCTGTTGGAGTTGGTTTAGTAAAACGTTAGTTTCATCGCATATTGGTCCGATTTTGTGTGTACCTATACTCTGTTGTCTTATTCTATCCGGATAGTGGATAGAATAAGAAACATCAACATAAAGAAAAAGACTAAAGTACAGGACGCAACCCTAAAAATAAAACGGCTAAAATGGAAATGGACAGGTCACATGATCAGAGGTAGAGAAAAATGGAGCAAAAAAGTTACACAATGGTATCCAAGAGAAGGAAAAAGGAAAAAAGGTAGACAACAAAAAAGATGGGACGACGATATCAGGCAGGTTACAGGCGCAACATGGAGTAGAGTGGCTAGAGAGAGATCAGAATGGAGAAGATTGGAGGAGGCCTATGCCAACTGGCAAACGGACCTACAAAAGATTAAGAAACATCAAATACACGAATAAATTTGAAAATAATACAAATAGTATAGGAAACAGTGCATTAGTGTAAGCAAATTGTATATTTAGTAGTCCGAATAAAGGCTTTATTATTATTATTATATTATTATTATATACTCTGTTGTCAGACTGTATTTTAAGCGCATAGCTAAGGCAGAGCGTGAACAATTTAAATCCATTCAATAGAATCCAGCGTTTTGCCCCCACCCTCAACTTAAAAGAGTCTTATCTCCAAATAAGTTTAATATCTTCATCGAGACACAACAAAAACGCTATAAAAACAAAGGGTTCCCTATTGCACAGTATTTGCAAAATGTCAAAGCAAATTAACCATCATTACAGGAGCTCTATCAGGAATAATAAATGGTACGATTTTCACGCCAAACTTTTGAGGTAAAGTTAATAATTATAGCCAGTTTTAAATAAGACTAGTTGCTTCCCAGGTAAATAAATAAACAAAGCTGGACTAGTCACATAACATCATCTAGCTCCAAGCTAAGCAAAGCTTGTGTTAAAAATAAATAAATAAATAATGCAGGACAATTCACACAGCATTATCTAGGCCCCAGGCTAAGCAACTTCTGTTATGTGTACTAGATAACTGATATACATAATACAACACCATACATAGATATATATTTTTTATTATGCATAGAAAACGACCAGAACACCCGGAGCAAGTACCTGCAGATAGTACAAATATTTGTCCCAAGGCGGGAATCGAACCCACGACCTTCGCCTGCTATGCCACATCGTTCAATATAATTGCAATGGTTGGATTATGTTTTTCCTACAGTTAGGTTTAGGTCGGATAATATCTTACTAAGTTAGATTTCAAATTTATCTATTCACTAGTTTTGGAGATCTTAAGAAACAAACGACATGCTTAAACCTTCACTAGCAAATTATCGCCTAAAAAATATCTGTAAGTACTTACGTCAATATGAACAACTCGTATTTTTTACACAAGACCTTCTTTTGACTACAAAAAAACGTATGTTTACACCTTCACTGGCAAATTATCGCCTAAAAAACATCAGTTAGTACTTACGTAAGTATGACCAAATCGTATTTTTTACACTAGACCTTTTTTGACTACAAAAGTCATATGTTTACATCTTCACTAGCAAGTAACCACTTAAAAAATATCAGTAAGTACTTACGTAAGTATGACCAACTCGTATTTTTTACAGTAGACCTTATTTTGACTAAGTACAATAGTCACTAGACCTTCTTTTGGCCACAATCTCACCTGGTGGTAAGTGACCATGTGGCCGTGTATCAGAAGCATTTATATACATTTTCCAGTTTAGAAACAAAAAATAAATAGTAACGTCGGATCTACTTACCTATCAAAGTGCGCGTATAACCATTGGGTAGCTATTGGGCAGACATTCATTGGGTAACCATTTCATTAGTTTACCAAGTCCCTTTGGTAAAATTTGCCAATAGAGAAGAATGCGTAAAACCGTTTTTCTTGATAGTCCACCGAAAACATTACACTTTATTTCTCTACCATTTGGCGTAGAAAGGGCGCGGGCGCTAAAAAATAATGGGCTGTACCTAGCTGTTCACGTGAAAACCTTTTATTTTCAGAGGGTATAAGGCCACTTGATGCTTATTAGTTGTGAATATTGTAAGGGTTCGAAAAACTGGGGTCTACACCTAATTTAGTTAGATGGTTTTGTTAAATATCTTGTGCCGACGTTCGTAATTATATTTTGGACATTTTCAAGCAGTTTTCTTCTATCGTCAAAGTTTCCAGAGCTTGCCATGATACTAGCTGGTCTTTTAGATGGTGTTAACAGCAGCGCGTTTTTACTCTATGAAACATGACATTGAAAAGTTTGTAGCACTCATGTTTTTTAACACTCGTTGGTTACATTTTAATTAAACAAAAACAAAAGAAAATTAAACCGTGAGCGGCGAAAACCTTATGACAGATACACTCACAAAACTGACGACTTTTGGAGGAAAAATCGTTGGGAAAAACCCGGCAAATTTTATATCTATTAATTACTTAGAGATTATACCGAGAGCGAGAGCTTACGAAATATCATAATAAAAAACCGTAAAACACACTTCGACATAAATACTAAAACTATGAATTTATGTTCCAAATTTTCTGACGGAACAGTAAAATAAATTTATTCCTTTATTTTTCTTCATCTAAAATAAGATCGTTAGACGTCCTTTCTTCCATAGCAACCGATCATTTTCTGATCCTAAATTAATAAGACCTAGGAATAGGACATTCTCTTTATTCAGAAAGAATGATGAGAAGAGATTTAAATTAAAACTAGTATTTACAATAGAAACAATTAAGCTATCTGCAAACTGTTGCAAACAATCTACAGGTAGCTCAACTGATCCATATCAATACCAATTGGAAGCGTGCCTAAGACACTGGCTGCATTGCCCCGCTGTATAGCAATGCTGATGCGCTGTGCCAGATACTCACCAGCTCTCGGGTCACGCGTCGCTTCGACCAGACGCTCAGATAATTTTTTGAAAACCCGGAGAGCCTCGGTACCCCACGAACCTAGGGTCTCGACTCCAAGGGGAGCAAATGTGTAGGCTCTGTCGAGACCTGCATATTTGCGCCTCTTGAGATCTTCGGCTAAATCTGCCGCCGCACCAGCCCTCACGGAAGTCCTAGGAAGATGGGAAGGCGCGAGTGTGTCGACACATGTAGCGTCCCACACAATAGGCCTCCCCAACTCCCATGGGACTAGAGTCATGCCGTCAGGCCTCTTACCATCGTCACGCAACAGACCATTCGGTTCGAGAATAGCTGGTACGTTAGCGGTGGTAAAGGCCCGCCGGATGATGTCGTTCAGGCTGGCATGACGAGATATCCGACCGGCAGCCCTAGTACACGATAATCCGTGATGACCGAGCTGTTCGACAGCAGTACCGCACTGGCATTGATGAGGCGCGCAACACCTTGCACCCAACCGAAGACAAGTTGCGACACGGAAAGTTACGGGATCCAATAAAGTGCCAGTGTTATATGAAGGAAGTGCTTGCAACCAATGTCCTGACTCCCATTTAGAAACGGCTAGAAGACGGGCACGATCTGCAGAGCTGGAGCACGTTTGTAACAAACAATTCCGTGTCAACTCACACAGAGGCCCGTCCCATTGCCGTTGGGACAAAAGAGATTTTGGGGGAGCAGCATCGGGGCAAGCACTATGCCAAGCAGATCGAGCTTCGTCTAAAAATGAAATTTTGAATGAAATTCCAGGTATAACCAAATGAGAGGGCTTTAGAATTTTTTCAACTAAGGAACTAGTGCTGTAGACAGAAGACAAGAACGCTGGTAGGGCTACACTTGAAATTTTGCGTATACCTAAGCCTCCCAATTTTACAGGCAGGGAGGCCTGCGACCATGCCTTGTCATCCAAATATATATTCAAAACCGATGATAAAGTATTCTTTATTATGTTGTCTAAGCCAAGAGCTCGCTGTGTTTCCACAGTTGACAACATCTCAAAGAATATGTAAATTTAGGTACAAACAGGCAAAACCGAATAATTGTAAAAGCCATATGGCTATTAATTTTGAGAAGTCTGTCTGAAGTTCTGTTAAAATTTTGAATTTTTTCATCTACAAATGGCTGAAAAGACTCATCAAGAATTGGTGACCCAAGGAGTCGAAGTGAACATTTATCTACAATTGAAATGTTGGGGGCCAAACTATTAAATTTACCAATGATATTGTTTTTATCTACACAAGAGTCCGAAATAAACAGCTCGCATTTTGAAAAATTTAGTGCCAATCCAATTTTTTGAAATTCGTCAGTGATGGTTTTTAAATCGTCAAAAACTGTGTTCACCTCTCCACCCAGAGTTCCGTCATCCAAATACCAAACATTTAGCTTGGATTGGAGACGTTGAATAATAGGTTGGATCAGGAATAGGTAATTCATTATTATATTGATTCTCAAAATGCCTATGACGACAAGTCATCGATGTCAAAATAAAGTAGATTTATTGAAGGGCCTGAGTGAAACGAAAGGTTTCCATTGAAATTTGCTTTTATAGGTACCTGTCCCTTCAGCGAAAGCGAATGAAAGGACAAGTACGTCGTAAAGAGAAATAGGAACATCCCATGAAGAAGGGAAAAAGTTTAGTTTCGAAAATCGAGGAACCAATTCGTTTCTTCGGAAATACGGATTCAAACCAATGACGTGTCCGTGGGTGATTTCCACAAACCCCAAAATGTTCTCCATCCCCACTCAATGTTTTAAGGCTATCTTGCTGAATATCACAGGCCAGGTTGAACACCGAGACAAACAACGTGGCGTAAAAATCGACCCTTCCAACTCAAACTGTTGGTGTCGTCTTGGCGGAACCTAGTAATGACTCCAGCCAGTAGAGTCATCACCACATTGAATGCCTAAACTGCAAGCTTGCGAGACTGGGTGCTATTGTGAATGATTATCACCTCGCTGTCACCCACGCGCGTCTGTGTCTCGTCGATGGTAATTAGGACCTAAGTTTGTTATAAGATATTCGTGATTCGTATTGAGATTAAATACGCTCATAAACGTCTCATTGAATATCGTCACATAAAACTGATTTTTATTGTCAACTAGCGACCCGCCCCGGCTTCGCATGGGTACCATATTATGCATGTATTAAACATATAAACCTTCCTGTTGAATCACTTTATCTATTAAAAAAACAGAATCATAACCGTTGCGTATTTTAAAGATCGAAGCATACATAGGGATTAGGGACAGACTTAGGGTTCCGGGTGTTCTGGGTATTTTTTATTAAGTAGTAAAAAAACGTCCATCTATGTTATGTATTCTAGTATGTATATCTGTTTTCTAGTACCCATAACACAAGCTCTGCTTATCTTAGGGCTAGATGATGCTGTGTGAATTGTCTAGCATCATTCATGTTTATATATTTTTGTAAGTCAAATACTTTTAGTAAAAATTCATTTTATAACAGCAAATAAATGCTTCAAAACAACTTCATCGAGTCATAGGATAAAGATTATCCGATAATCTTCCGGGGATAAAATTAATTGTTTCTGTTATCTGATCTATTCTCGCTTTTCCTTGGATTAAGACGTATCGGATATAAAACTCTAAAGCTATTTTTCACTAGCGATTAAGAGTAGGTTGGGGTTAGTAGCTACAATTTGTAGATGTACTGACAATATCGCTAGTGATCCAATACCCATAAATATATGGGTTATTCCCAACGTCTCGCACAAGACTGAAGTATGTAGAATGAAAAATCTAGCACTTAATCGCTCATCGCCCTTTCAGCTGGTCCCGTATGAATCACCGTTTTTTTTTATTGTCCGATGAACTGAACTAATTGCGTTAGGTTAACAAAGCTATGGTTTTTTTTTAACATAACCTTCTCCTAGTAGGTAAATCTTAGCTTAGTATAAACACCACCCTATGATTTTCTCCATACACCTTGGTTGCCTGAAGGAAACTAAAATGATCGATAATTTACTGAATATTTTGGGGCTATGAAATAAGGCATTATCTATATTTTTTTGACAAGAAAACGGTTAAATTGTCTAAAGCTTTACCACATTAACATTTATCTTACCATATGTTTGCTTGGGTTAGTAAATTTCTGTTATTTGACATTCAAATCATTTAGGTAACTTCTTATCTCCCAATCTGTAAATCAACTTCACAAAGTATACAAACGTAAAGAAAGATTCATCAAAGCCCGTCTTATCGTATTATCTGCAAATGGGTCCTTTGACTTTTTTATTTCCTTGATTAAATCCGTTATAAGTATAAACGCGACAAAGAGGAAAAGGGGAGGGGTAGCCAAGGGGGAGACAGGGGGAGGAGATAATTTAATAGAGAAGTGGCTATTTACGGTTTTTTGAGGAAATTGAAGACACAACTTTTATAAAGTACTTATCGTGTATGGCTATTATTCATTCATTTATCATTTGTTTCAGATAATTAAATCCGTATTACACAAAATTGACTTAAATTCAGATTAAAATTTACACAGTCAGTTACGTAACAAAAAGAACAAGATAAATTTGGTAACAATTTAAAATTAATGAAAAAAATATATTAAATAAAATTATTATTAATATATTGAATTACTGATAGATTTAAATTTATATTGCATTGCAAGTGTGGCCACTGTACCGTGTTTAGGTTTAGTCTTTGTGCACAATGAGCGGTTTTCGAATTGCATTAAAAAAATTAGTTCCAGGGTATCTCAATAGGTGGCAGGGCGTCAACTGGAAATAAGGTATGTCAATGTGAAATGAAAAGAAAACTTGGAATTTTCGAAATCGCTCCATTTGGACCTCAGAACAACTATCCTGTGGAACTGCCCTAAGCATGTACTTTTCCTGGATACCTAAGTAAACAAATCGGTTGATAAACATGGCGGATTATGGTTAGATTCGTCCTGTTTTTGCTTTGGCATAGGCCACAGCCTGCTACAGAACACTTCATGGTACCTCTCCTATATGATTTTCAATTTATATCACAGTTTTGCTCAATAAATAAGTCGAAAACACGGGGAAAACATAAAAATCTCACAATAACAATCTCCTCACATGTAAACAAAACCGTAGAATAAAATGGCGTCCGTGACAGCAAAAGTACATCGAAATCAGGAAGAGGGAGCTGATAAAAAGAGTGTGTATGCTTTTTCCTAACGTAAAATCACTGTTGTGAGAAAGAGACTGGTAGTCCATTATTACTTCTACTAAATTGAACAATTACGGCAGTTCCATAGGATCGTTGTTCTGAGATTTGGACATAAGGTTGTTTTCCGAGTTTGTTTTCCTTTCATTTGACATTGATATATCTACCCTTATTTCCAGTTGACGCCCCCTGCCACCTATCGAGATATTAAGAATTATTTTTTTTCTATAAAAAATGCTCATCGAATTCCACTCAATAAAACTGCGCAAGATTGAGTGTGTGCTGGATATAAAAGCTGCAGTCAATGTTATTCCCATTGTGCTTTAATTTGGTCAGACCAGCCGGTTGGTGAGCATTCTTCCCTTTATCTTGCTTAGTAAAAAAATCGAGCTCATCTGGTTGCCTTCGGACAATATGGCCAGAATAGCTGAGGACTAGTTTGTTGCTAGTTTCTATCAGAACCAGATTGATTCTGATATTTGGGTGGTCGAGAATGGATCTGTTGGTTGTTTTGCTTTCCAAAGTGCTCACTTTCTTTTTGCTGTCAACTTACGCGTTAGTTATTTTACACAGAAAAGGTACCTTAAAATATTCCATACTATCACATTTTCTATGTTAACCGATAGCTATTTTTTAATTTCCGTAACATCGATACATCATTCTGCTCTCAATAGCGGCCAGTAACCAATATTTATTAGATACTAGCTGTACCCCTTAGCTTCACCCTCATGGAAATTTATGTGTCAAATATACCTAGAACAGTTAGTTTGAATCAAGTTATAATATAATACATACATGTTTTATTATTTACCATATTTTGAGTGACTATTCTAGATCCAGGGAATATTTTTTTAACCAATTTCAGAACTGTATTGCACACTTACTAGGGGTAGTTTTCTAAGAATGATTTACAATTTTTTTATAAAAATATCCATCATTATTTAAAACACGACTTTACTCTAGTAAATTCAATGACTATAAAACACAAAGACTGTGTAACAAGCCCCAATAAATGATTTTTATTTCTGTAAGTAGGACTAACTTTATTTATTTATCATATAATAATGTCTGTTTTTAGGGTTTTATATCTACTTGTGTGTTCTTATAAAACAACCACTAGATCGAGCGATTTTATTTCAATTGTTGTTTGCGCATAATAGTTAATAAAAAATGCTGGACATTTCACACAGCACCATCCAGCCTCAAACTAAGCAAAGCTTGTGTAACGGGTATTAGATTACTACCTAGATTAGACTAGACTAGCACTTTCATGGCTGAAAACACAGAGAGCGATCTGCAAGTTCTTGTACCGACGCACCGCCGACGATAGCAGTGATCGTGTTATACTAGATTATACTAGACTAGACTTGACTAGATTATACTAGACTAGATATACAATACACATAGAAAGATATTTTTTATTATATAGAAAGTACCCAGAACGCTCAGATCAACTTTCCTAAGCCCGCATCATTCAACAACAGGGAAAATGTCTTCCTATTTGTTCTTGTTATTTTATTTCAAAATATATTTATTGCAAAATTGTTCGTCGTAAAAGTACCTATTTCCCTATAATCTGACCTGACTCAAGATACTCGCACAATGAAATATTGCACCCATTACAGCCTACTGCTGGGCGAAGGTCTCTGTTTTCTTCTTCACCTCCTTCGGATTTAAAGCTGGCACAGGACATGGTGGATGATGTGCGACAAGCTCGTCTCGCTTCATCATCCTAAGTATTTGCAAATCGTACAATAACTTTACCCAAGGCGGAAATCGAACAAGAAACTTCCTGCGTCGCAACCGGACTTTCGACCGCCACGCCATATCGGTCGTCGTTTATGGCAAAACACCTAGATAGAGCGTTTGAAACCCTCGCGCGCCGACGGTTTCAAACATTTACCAATTATTTGGACTATCAATTCTCCGTCTTTTTTCGAATGGTAATATTTTGAACAGTATGAAACCTACAGCAATTTCAAAAACTGTTTTATAAACCAATAGCCCCCTTTCGATAAAAAATATCCACCTTTTCGACCATTTTCAATATGTTTTTTTTTTTCAAAAATGGTCATTTTACAGACTTCTCTATATTTTTCCTATAAAAAATAGATTCGTATCTACAAACGCCTAATACATTGTACATGGATCGGTCATCAATCTTCGGAGATGGGGGGGGGGGGAATGGTCAATTTTTTGACTTTTTTTGAAATATTTCAAAAAGTATGAAACTTACAAAAATTTCAAAAAGTGTTTCGAAATGGTCAAAACGATACCTTTCATTTGATATCCCATTTGCCCCCCTAAGTCTCTTTTTAAATTTCATCATCACAATTTGTACTGAAAATATTCATTTTCATTTTTCATTTATTTATATATTTTTTAAATCAGTTCAGGCGCACGAAATGTATCGAATTATTCAAATTTCAAGTTAATAGCTGCAATAGTTACTGAGATATTCAAGAAAGAACGGGGACGGACAGAGCGAGACCATACGACGAGACGGACGTCTACAAGCGCTCGAGCGCTTGTAGACGTCCGTTTTTTTCACCGGATAACGGACCGTCAATAAACGGCTATCCTTGTATACATTTTTTTTACCGGATGGATGGACTGCCGTCTATTTGAAATAGAAATAGAAATAGAAAAACTTTATTTGTCACTCGTACAAGTAGGAACAAACATAAATAAAAAACACACAGAAATAACAACTTGCTCGAGTCACAAAAAGGCCCTTGTCTCAGCATAATGTTAGTCGCGTTTGCAACCAACGCTGATCTTCCGACAAGACCGTTTGGTGACGTCACGGAAAATGAAACAACTACAATACAGTATTGAGAAGAAATATGCACAAAGGAGTTGATATACACAAAAATAAAAAAAATGAAAAAACAAGAATGAAAAAAAAAATTGATGTGAGATCTACAACTGACTGAAGTTTTTCTGTTACAAGACATGCGCTTATTGTTGTTACAGTTACACACAGTAGATAAACTCTTCACAACACCATTAATTATATTATAAGCTAAAATGTATTGTATTACACAGAATAACTATTATACATACTATAAAATAGGTACACTGTAAAATAGGTAGTACTTATTATAAAATACTTGAATCTTACTTATTATAAAATACTTGAATTTGCGTTAGATTTGAACTGGTAGTCAGAGATTACACACGTGTGAAATGTCGAATAATAAGAAAAAAAAACTCGTATTGGCCTACTATTTGTACAAGAAGAAACAAAAACAAATAACAAAAAATAAAAAAACTCGGCTGTCTATTTTTATAGCACTCTTGGGTTTTGTCCCACAGTACAGGCCTATTATCAACCAAACTTATTAACAATTCCATGTCAATATCACCCATTTTTAAAAGAACGCAGGTAGACGGCACTCAATCAATAGAAAACAGGCAATACGTCCGGCAGCGTCAACACGCACCAATACACTGGCGTGGATGACCGCCCTTTCTTACACCGGACCGGTGTCCGTCGCGCCGAGGGCAAGCGGTGATGCATCCGGCGTAAATTGTTCACCGGACCGATGTCCGGTGCATGTACACACATTCATTATAATTCATACACCACCGCGAATCCGGCAAAAAACACGGTCCGTTATCCGGTGAAAAAAACGGACGTCTACAAGCGCTCTGGGTTTCAAAACCGATCTTTGAAACCCTAAAACGTAGTAATTGTAATAGGTACACTGTTAATAAAATAAATAAAAAAATAATGTTGGACAATTCACACAGCATTATCTAGCCCCAAGCTAAGCAGAGCTTGTGTTATGGGTACTAGATAACTGATATACATAATATACAATAGTACATAGTGTAATATTTTATTTCTGTTCTAGCTCTAATTTTGTATAACAATGTAAATATTACCTTCTATATCCAGTTTTTTATAACATCTGTAATTATTGTATCCATTTTGGTCTCTTTTTCTACTTTTTTCTTAAAATTCTTTGAAAATATTTGTTTTGGTAAAGATTGTTGTGACATAAATGCCAATTTTGAAAATGTCAAAATTTGCTCCGATCTGAAGCAAAGAGGAAAGGTAACATAGGTTTTGGATGAAACCTCGTACGAAATTATAAAGAAAATCGTACAAATTTTGAAAAACGTACATTATTTTGAATTCTCAATTCTGGAACTACATTGGAACGGCGGAATATATATAAACAGTGCCAGAACGGCCAAGGATCAGTTTACCTCTGACTTCGCGACGAATATCTTCTAAAAGGCCATTTCCCGGGCCCAGCTGGCCCGGGAAACTCAAGAAAGCCCTTCAAACCTTCAAAAACCTAAACGGCAAAGTTCCAGACCTGGCGTAAAACTCAAGAAAGCCCTTCAAACCTTCAAAAACCTAAACGGCAAAGTTCCAGACCTGGCGTAGAGCTCCACCACCTGGTGTCGACCTCTACGCCCAGAAGAGCATCCATTTAACCTCAAAACCTTTAAAACGTCTCATCTCCTCAACCTGCAACGTCTCCAGCTTCACTCAAAACCTTCAACATCTCCTCAAACCTGTAACGTCTCCAGCTTAACTCGAAACCTTCGCATCAAAATTTTATAAAAGTCTGTAAATAAAAATTAAAATTGTACATAATTTCTAATATTCTTTAATTTGTTAGGATCTTTCTGCCTAGGAAAATTAGGTAGGAAGCTTCTCGAATAACTTGGTGTTACACAAAAGTGTAACATTACAGTTTGGCGCCCAATTAAATCGAACCCTCTGTTCTTCTAAATTCTAAAAAATACTAATACACGTACCTGGTTAAATTTGGATGCTCTTTCGACATATCTTAACTTTACTCTTTCGCTACTTCATACATCACTCTAAACGTGACACTTAACAGTACACTTACTACGTTATACTGCACCCCACACACATGCACCACTTACCTGCTTGCCTAGTGTGATCTACATCCTTTCTTCTCTTTGAAGTGTTGAAAACCCTTAGTGGTCACTGATAAGTTGGAGTTTGGAAGACTATACGGCGTGCTACAGGAGAATATCCTGCTAGTAATACGTCCACGCAGGTTCTCAAGCTACATTAAAGTGTACTCCTAGACTTTCGAAGTCGACTCGGGGTACACCCAAAGTACTTGGAACTGAAGTCTATACATTCATAAACACTATTATCATTGGTAAACTAAACTTGATAACACATTGCTCACTAAATATTTACACTGTATATAAACAAAAAATAACTTTGCTCAAGCTTATTAGCTCTACTTAACTCTAAACTTTAATTCAATTGTTTATTTCTTAATTGTTTCTTAAATTTTAATGCGTATTCGTCTAAAACTATAATAACTTAACTTGAATACGCGATTTCCTTAAATACTACTTAACTTAAATTAATCTTAAACTTAATCTTAAACTTAATCTTAATAAAGCTTACCTTGATTCATAATTAATCATGGCTAGGCCAATCAAGTACGCGTTACTAAATAAACTTGAACTTGAATATGAAGTGACTATTAGGGCTGAAAAACCAGCTGAAACTTTGACGACTCTTAAAGAACAACTGACAAAACTTAGTCACGTCCTCCCAGAGGATATAAAATCTTCCCCTATTCCTCTTAAAAATGACCTTTCGCAAGCAGAGACTACACTCAATTACATTGAGAGTAAAATCTCTCATCTTGAATCATATGATGACAAAAGCGGTATAAAGAAACTTGAAGCTTTTATGAATCATCTTTATTATCGACTTGAACGTTTAACAGCAACGCCTCCGTTAATTGAACTGTGTTCAAATTTAAGATCTCGCTTTTTCTTACTCCAAAAACGATTTGACGCTTTAACTTCAAATTTAATTGAACCATCCGAAGTCCTGGAAATGGTGGAAGTTCACAACCCTATTCCTCAGGCTGTAACTAACCCTCCGTCGTTATTAATGCTACCTACCTCTCAAAATAATCAAACATTAGAACCATCAACTACTCCTAGCTGTTCTATGCCACACACTTTCGAAATGCTTCAAAATGCTAACACTTCGTCTAATTTCGCTAAAGAATTGAAAACATTTTCTTTTAATGGAAAATCATGTCCTAGATCATTTCTTCAAAAAATAGAAGAATTTCGGATTTCTAGAAACATCCCAGAAGCAATGCTTTGTAAACATGCCTTTGAAATTTTCACTGGAGATGCCCTTCATTGGTTTCGTTTCCAATATAATAGAAACCCTAGTTTAAAATGGAACGAAATTCATATTTTACTAATCAAGGATTTCGGAATCCACGATTATGATTACAAAATGCTAGAAGCCATAAGAAATAGAACTCAAGGAGTGACTGAGACTATTATTATTTACGTGTCTATTATGTTCGGAATGTTTACCCGCCTTTCAAAAAAACTTAGCGAGAACGAACAATTGGAAATCTTGCTACACAATATAAGACCTTGCTATTCAGTCTTTGTTGCCCTCAAAGATATCAAATCTATTGATTCTTTAATTTCAATTTGTCAAAATTACGAACAAATCTCGGAAAGAGATAAAAACTTTCACGAGCCTAGATGTGAAGACACTTCTTGTGCTGCGGAATTTACTTATCGCTCCTCGACTTCTAGATTCTCTCCAAACTTAAAAAACACTAACACAGTACAGGAATATAAACAATCACGTTCTTTTTCTCAAAACAATGAAAACGCTAACAATCTATACTGTTATCGCTGTCGTATAACTGGTCATTCTTTACAGAATTGTACTAAACCTAGATATCTAATTTGCTTTAAATGTGGCCGCAAGGGTGTAAAGATCAATGACTGTCCAAATTGTTCTCAAACTTATCAACAAAAAAACTAAATGATGACTTAAATAGTACTAAATCTAAAAATGATAAATTTGATCCTATTGATTGGAATAAGTGGTTAAATACTATCCGAAATTTTATGTTCTGCTACAAAACAACTTCTGTGTTTTATGATAGCGAGAAGGATTATAATAGACCTTTTATAAATGTGTCTATCAATAATTTACCTTTTTCTGGTTTGTTGGATAGTGGAAGTTGCATAACTATTTTAGGTAATAACTCTCATAAAGATATTAAAAAGTTAGGCTTCAAACTATTTAAGTCATCAACTCAAGTTATGGTTGCTAATAAACAAAAGACAATGTCTTCTGGTTATTTTATTTTACCAATAAGATTTAATAACCAGACACGTTTTATAAAAGCTTATATTTTTCCTGATATTTATCCTTCTTTGATTCTTGGATGGGACTTTTGGAAAGAATTCAAACTGTCTCCTAAAATACTTTCCCTAGAACTCAACCTTAAATGTAAAGATTTTACAACTTGTGCTATTGAAAATAAAATAACTTCTTTTGATCACCTTACAAATGATCAAATAGACATTTCTAAGGACATAATTCAACGTTTCAAAGATATTTCTTTTGAACAAACGGGTGAATTAGGTCGTACTAATTTAGTTTGTCATCGAATTAATACCGGTGATGCATTACCTATAAAACAACACTGTTATCGTCTCTCTCCTGAAAAACAAAAGGCTCTAATCAACGAAGTTGATAAAATGCTACAATTAAAAGTTATTGAAAAGTGTGAAAGTCCTTGGCTATCTCCTGTACTTATTACACCTAAAAAAGACGGAGAATGGCGTTTCTGCGTCGACAGTCGGAAATTAAATGCGATTACTCGTAAAGATGCTTACAGCCTTCCTTTTATATCAGAAATTTTAGATAATCTTAAAAATGCTAAATATTTGTCTAGTATTGATATTGCTAAAGCTTTTTGGGAAATTCCCTTACATCCTGACGACAGAGACAAGACTGGTTTCTATGTACCCGGTAGAGGAATGCATAGATTTACAGTAATGCCTTTTGGCTTAACTAATGCGCCTGCGACTCAACAGAGACTCATGGATAGTTTATTTACACCAGACTTTGATAATAAAGTATTCTGTTATTTAGATGACATAATAATAGTCAGTATGACGTTTGAAGAGCATATTTCACTCCTACTGAAAGTCCATCAAAAACTTTCATTCGCAGGACTGACTATAAACTTTACAAAAAGTCAATTCTTTCGTAAGGAACTTAAATACCTTGGCTACATTGTAGATGAACAAGGTTTACATGCTGATCCTAGTAAAATTGAAGCAATTTTAGCTTATCCTGCTCCCACCTCTAAAAAAGAAGTAAGGAAATTTTTAGGTACATGTAGTTGGTTTCGCCGTTTTATACCTAATTTTAGTTCTATTGCTTCACCTCTCTGTAAATTAACTTCTTCTGGGAAAAATTCCCCTAAAAAGTTTATCTGGAATGATGATGCTGATTCTGCCTTTGCTAAACTAAAGGAGTGTTTAACTTCAACCCCAATTCTAACTTGCCCTGACTTTGACCTCCCATTTTCTGTTCACTGTGACGCTTCTAACTTTGGTATAGGTGCAATGTTGACTCAAGAACAAGACAATAAAGAATTGGTTATCGCATATATGAGTAGAACACTAAATAAACATGAGCAAAATTATTCAACTACTGAACGAGAAACTTTAGCGGTTATTACTGCACTTGAACATTGGCGTTGTTATCTTGACAATGGTAAACGTTTTACAGTTTACACTGATCATGCAGCATTAAAATGGTTCCAAAATCTGTCTAACCCTTCTGGAAGACTAGCACGATGGACTCTTCGTCTATCTTGTTTTAATCTTGATCTGAAACATAAAAAAGGTAAGGAAAATGTTGTTCCTGATCTTCTTTCACGTCATAAAATACCTGCTACTAACGTAATCGGTGGTGCTGGACCTATATCTGGAGACAATGTGTCTCAATTGGAACATTTTAATAAAATTTTTACTAATTGTCGCGATAACCCTGATGCATTTCCGAATTATAAAATTCTTGATTCTAAACTTTATCGTTACAACATCTCAACTGACTACCTTAACGAAGACTTTGCATGGAAGGAAGTTCCACCTCCTTCTGAGAGACTAAATCTTATTAAATCTTGTCATGGTGACTCAGTAAGTAGTCCTCACATTGGCATTTTTAAAACGTATAAGAAACTTTGCTTAAGATACTATTGGTCGGGAATGTTTAAAGATGTAGCAAAAGTCTGCTCCACTTGTGAGACATGCCTTTCTTATAAATATTCGAATCACTCACCTTATGGTCTTATGGGGAAACCAAAAATTTGCTCAAGACCTTTTCAAAACATTTCATTGGATCTAATGGGTCCCTTTCCTATGACTAGACAACGTAATCAATATATTCTCGTGATTACCTGTTCCTTTTCTAAATACTGTCTTATTTTTCCTATCAAACGCGCTACAGCTTCTAACATCATTCTGCATTTAGAAAACTCTGTATTCCTTATACATGGCGTTCCGCAAACTATTATAATGGATAATGGTTCTCAATTTCAGTCTAATGAGTTCCATAACTTTCTGAATAAATATAAAGTTCCTTTTATCTTTTATTCACCTAGATATTGCCCTCAAGTCAATCCCACGGAACGTTATAATAAAACAATTATCACCGCTCTATCACAGCTAGTCGGAGATGATCACCGATCATGGGATAAATTTTTGCATAAAATTCAATTTGCACTAAATGGTTCTGTAAACTCTACAACCGGTTTCTCCCCATCTTTTCTTGTCTTTGGTCGAGAGACAATATCTTGTGGATCATTCTATACTAACTGCTCTAACCTTGATAGCGTCATTTTCCTTCCTCGAGATATCTATGCCGCTAATTTAGGATTACTATCTGCCGTCTTCGATAAAGTACAAGTTGCATTACATACAGCACACGCAAGGAATGCTGCTCATTACAACACGAGACACAGTTTTAAAGAATTTAATGTAGGTGACACTGTTTGGCGTAAAAATTACGTTCAAAGTAATGCTGGTGCTTACTTCAGCGCCAAATTGGCCCCGAAGTACGTCAAAGCCACAGTTGTTGAGAAGCTTTCACCTCTTGTTTTTATCCTGGAAGATCCTAACGGATTGAGAGGCAAATGGCATATTAAAGATATAAAAACGTAATTTATGTCAGTTTTGTAAATGTTTTGTGTGTATTCTGTAAATTATTTTAGGTTATATTCTGTTTATTACTTCATTTTAACTAAACTCTCTCGGCATATTTTTAACACTTTTAGTTTTTAGTCATTAGTCATTCTTAACTTTTAAACTATCTCGAGGTATCTCTATCTTAACCTCGTTATTTCCTCTTAATGTCCTTGAGACCGAGATTAGTTTTCTCAATGAGCGGTACACAACTCACTAAATAAGCCTTTGTGTTGTTAACTTATTTAACTTTGTAAATATCTACTTTAATTTTAAGGTTTTCTAATCGGGTTTTCAAAATGGTGCGGGTTACGACACCTAAATAAAAAAAAGAAGCCTACGTTATATCTTTTGAATAACTCCTTGTGGAGTATGCGTCATTGAATGTGAACCATATCCCCTAAGCATGTTAGTAAGAATGATAGGAGTCGTGAAAGAAGAAGCTGTGAAAGATGTATGAAAGGTCAAGTTTGTTATTCCTAACCTTCAAAATTTTCAATGTAGTTGAAAATTTTCTGGGGTTGTGGGGGAAAATGTAATATTTTATTTCTGTTCTAGCTCTAATTTTGTATAACAATGTAAATATTACCTTCTATATCCAGTTTTTTATAACATCTGTAATTATTGTATCCATTTTGGTCTCTTTTTCTACTTTTTTCTTAAAATTCTTTGAAAATATTTGTTTTGGTAAAGATTGTTGTGACATAAATGCCAATTTTGAAAATGTCAAAATTTGCTCCGATCTGAAGCAAAGAGGAAAGGTAACATAGGTTTTGGATGAAACCTCGTACGAAATTATAAAGAAAATCGTACAAATTTTGAAAAACGTACATTATTTTGAATTCTCAATTCTGGAACTACATTGGAACGGCGGAATATATATAAACAGTGCCAGAACGGCCAAGGATCAGTTTACCTCTGACTTCGCGACGAATATCTTCTAAAAGGCCATTTCCCGGGCCCAGCTGGCCCGGGAAACTCAAGAAAGCCCTTCAAACCTTCAAAAACCTAAACGGCAAAGTTCCAGACCTGGCGTAAAACTCAAGAAAGCCCTTCAAACCTTCAAAAACCTAAACGGCAAAGTTCCAGACCTGGCGTAGAGCTCCACCACCTGGTGTCGACCTCTACGCCCAGAAGAGCATCCATTTAACCTCAAAACCTTTAAAACGTCTCATCTCCTCAACCTGCAACGTCTCCAGCTTCACTCAAAACCTTCAACATCTCCTCAAACCTGTAACGTCTCCAGCTTAACTCGAAACCTTCGCATCAAAATTTTATAAAAGTCTGTAAATAAAAATTAAAATTGTACATAATTTCTAATATTCTTTAATTTGTTAGGATCTTTCTGCCTAGGAAAATTAGGTAGGAAGCTTCTCGAATAACTTGGTGTTACACAAAAGTGTAACATTACAATAGACAAATATTTTTTATTATATATAAATGTAGAAAACGACCAGAATACCCTGAACAAATGTCTGCAGATCGTACACACATTTGTCCCGAGGCGGGAATCGAACCCGCAACCTTCTGCGTCGCAGGCAGACCTTCGCCCACCGCGCCACATCGGTCGTCGTAAAATTATAACAGAAGTAAAAGCTAGGTTTTCCCAAACGGTGAGTTGACACTACGTTGCGTCCCTCACTGAAATTTTTAATCAACAGATTCCTATCGGCTGTATGCAGCCGTAGTACAGGGTGGTCAAGGACAGAAAAAAACATTTATAAACTACTAGCTGTTGCCCGCAGCTTCGCACGCGTTGTTTACCGTTATTTATATCTCATGGGAACTGGTTTATGGGAAATGTGAAGCTTAAGTAACTCTTCATCTTTTCAACTCACTCTATGCCAAAATTCAAGGCGATTGGTGGCTTAGTAATGTCGTGATCGAAAAACAATCAAGCAAACATACTTTCGCATTATATAATATTAGTACTTATAGATTTTCTGAGTTACCTGTAGAATATTTGCAACAGTCTGCAGTCAGCTCAATTGTTTCATTGTAAATACGTTTAATTTATTTCTATTATTATGTTTATAATTTTATTTTTCTGAACAAAAAATTATGTGGAAAACTTGGGGTGCAGAAGATAAAAATAAAATATTATAAAGAAGAGTTAAATTATCATGACATGATAATTTAACTCTTCTTTATAATATTTTATTTTTATCTTCTGCACCCCCTTATCTTAAAGCACGTTTCACCTTTCTTCATCTTTCACATTCTCGATCTCTTCGCTCCTCTGAAACCCTTTCGCTCCAAACACCTGTCCACTCTTCTTCCTTCTACGGCAACTCATTTACTGTGCGGGCTGTCCAGCTATGGAATGCATTGCCGGTCACTGTAAGGTGTGCAAAGTCACTAGTTACCAATTTTCAAGGAAATGGTAAAGGAACACTATTTGTCCTGTTGTCACTGAATACGTCATTGTTTCCATATAATATGTAAGTAGATATTTAGTATATATATTTATAGGTTAGGTATGTATTTATTATTATTATATTTTTAATTGTAGTAGTTATATTATTATTATAATATAGGTATGTGTATATGTTATATATTTTTAAGTAGTACCATTTTTAAGTAGATGCACACAGGTCTTACCCCATGTATATCCGATGATCCTATCCATACCAGGTTGTCTGGCAGAGATCGCTCTTGAGCGATAAGACCGCCAATTGTCACTTATTGTTTATGTGTTTAATTTGTAAATTGTTTTTAGCTTAAGTGTGCAATAAAAGTATTTTCTATCTATCTATCTAATTTTAGGCTATAGTTAGACCGATAATTTTAAAGCATTGCTACGACGTAGCTGCATCGTAGCTTGCTACGACGTAGCTACCGGAGCTACGGATGGTATATACTAAAACTGTCCATGGGTCTTATGTGAACCACTGGACTTTCACCTATCGCCATGTTAGTTCCTTCTTTCCCCTTTGGCATATGGATGACGATTTCAGGGGTATTGTATCATAACTAACTAGCTTCTGCCCGCAGCTTCGCACATGCTTTTTCGAAAAGAAGCTCATGCCCGTCCCCGTAATACCATCTACCTCCTTGCCAAATTTTATTGAGATCCGTTCAGCCGTTTAGGATTGAAAAGGCAACAGACAGACAGTTACTTTCGAATTTATAACATTAATGTGGATCAGGATGTAAGCTAACATCATCATCATCATCAGCCTATATTTGTCCACTGCTGGACATAGGCCTCCCCTAATGAGCGCCATAGCGCCCTGTCTTCAGCTTGCCGCATCCAGCATCTGCCAGCAGTCTTTCGCAAATCGTCATCCCACCTGGTCGGAGGGCGTCCTACACTACGTTTGCCGAGTCGCGGTCTCCACTCAAGAACACATGCTAACATGAAAGCTTATAAATAACACCTTCTTTCTTACTAGCAACCCGCCCCGGCTTCGCATGGGTATATTCTATAGCCTATGTTCATCAGGATTATTGAAGGATTCTAATGTTGAAATAAAATTTAAATCAGTCCAATAGTTCCGGCGCCTATCCAATTCAAACAAACAAATAAATCTTTCCTCTTTATAATATTAGTATAGAAGTAGGTAGATGATAACAATTACTAAAGGGTGGTTAATAATTACTAAAGGGTGGTTAATAATTACTAAAGGGTGGTTAATAGTTACTAAAGGGTGGTTAATAATTACTAAAGGGTGGTTAATAATTACTAAAGGGTGGTTAATAGTTACTAAAGGGTTTGAACCCATTTTTATAATAAGCCTTAATAAGTTTAACGCGTTGCTCGGATGTGTATCTTTCCATGGTTCAAATTGAGTTAGTCTGAAATAGAGAAATGTCAAATTAAATGCAGAAAAAAACTTGACGTTTAGGTGTGGTTCACATTCAAGATCGGCCCTTCAAATTTAAATACCCGTTATGTATGAAGCTGTTTATTAGTTTTAAATTTAACTCTAAATGTTTATTTTGTTAAGTTTTTTTGTTCATTTGTTTGGTTAGCCATGTGGTGGTTTAGAATTTGCACTGGGGTGGTGCAAATTCTAAACCACCACATGGCTAACTCTTCCCGTGGGTGTCGTAGGAGGCGACTAAGGGACATATACTGGGGGGCGGGCAGCAGCGCCTCTCGCAGAATAGATCTACCACCGAACTGTGATCCCCAATCCGCATGCCCAGCGTGGAGATTATGGGCATTACCGACCACGAGATAAAAAATCAGAGGGAGGCCTGTGTCCAACAGTGGACCATTATAGGCTGTTGAGGTAAGGTGAGGTTTATTTTGTAAGCCTAAAGAAATAAGGTTACAAATTCTGATTTTGCTTCAGTTGTTTTGGGGCACCCTGTATCAGGAGAGTGATACGCGTAGTAGGGAGGGGGGAGGGGTATACCCAAAGTGCAGTTAAAATATGCTTGGTGGGGGAAGGTGGTATGCCACTAGGGGGCTACTGAGCGTATTTTGTTGTGGTCGGGGATTCGCTGATACATTGTAGAGGAATTGTAAATTTTGTACCGAAGTATTAAAAAAAACAACTCTAAATTCTTTAGTATTTACAGTTTTTTTTTAATTTTACGCGTCAAATACTGATCCTTTAGGAGAATAATAAATAAATATATAACTTTATTGTACAACTCAAACATAAAACAGTACAGAAATATATGCTACGACTAGACGAAGTAGAAAGGCGGCCTTATCACTATTAGCAAACTCTTACAGGCAACCTTGGAATGGACTGGACATGTAAGATTTTTTTTCAACCCGCATGCCCAGAGTGGGGATTATGGCAAAAAAAACAGGGGTAGGCCTGCGTCCAGCTGTGGACCATTATAGGCTGTTGAGGTGAGGTTGAGGTGACTTGGAATAAGGTAAGAGACAAGTTTTTGTTCCAGACCCAACGCAGTAGATAGATAAGAGAAGAATACTTTATTCATCACCAATTAAGAAAAAATATAATAGATTATATTAAATTTTACATATTAAAATAACCTACAAGTTATGTAGTAACTTTATTCAGAAAGAAAATAACAATCAAACAATAAATTTAAATTAAAACTATTATTTACAATAGAAACAATTAGGCTATCTGCATATACATATTAAATAGAACAGCAATGGATTTGGCGGCCGTATCGCTGAAAGCGATTTCTTCCAGGCAACCAGAACAATTGCGGGAAAAAATATGTTTTGAAAATCTCTTCTGAAAATTGTTATAAAGAAAATCAATAATTTGCGTCTATTTTCGTACCAATAATACAAATTCTACCTCCAGTAAAGCTCTATTCGCAGTCATCAGTAATCCGTCCACCTACATACATAGGTACGTGCGTTGCGCCTGGCATAGATCGAGTGCCTTTCACCGACTAATTACCTCAGGCTGGGGGCTATTCTGGACTGTTGTTACTAAATTCATTATCTTTAATTTTGTAACACGTATTAGATGCGGAGAAGAATGATCAAATTACTGTTTGTAATTTTTTCTTTTTGTTCAACAATACTAACAGGGTGGGCAAAAGACCTAATGTTACAAAGACCTAATGTTACATTATGAGATACTTAGTGCCCGCACTAGGCTAGGCCTGTTTCGCGGGAGACCGAGTTGACAGGTGGATTTCCATAGTTACATTTACGAGTACGCAAGCAAAATAGACATGGCAAAATAAAAATAAATAAGTAAGAATAATAAGAAAAAAATAATAGTTATTTGCTATACAAGAGTGCAAAGTTGCTTTTTAACCGATTTTGATGACCGAACAAGCGAAGGATTCTAAAATTGAATTACGAGCGCAGCGAGTTATTCACAAATTCGAATACTGAGCGCAGGGTCGAGGGAAATTTCCCTCGTCCCTGACCGAGCGTTTTCGAGGGAATCAAGCAAGCACGAGGTAAAAAATATTTGCACTCGAGTGCAAAATAGGTACGTAACTTTTCATCCCACCTCTGCGAGGAAATGACTAAATGCAAAAAATAACATTTGCGCATTTTTAACAGTTTCAGTCAATTCTGTTGGCGTCAAATAATCTTCCTCGTCGTGAATCACTCATTGTAGGTTTTTCATTTCAAGTTTCTTGTTTTTAACTTATGGTTTTAACAACATGACGTGAAAAAAAATGGCGCGCACAAAGCAAATTAAATAAACAGAACACCAAGAAAGTGTTGTGTCTGAGTTTTTTAGAAGTAGGTAGGTACTCTTGCAGAATATAATCTACCACCGAACTGCGATCCCCAACCTGCATGCCCAGCGTGGGGACTGAGGGCCCCCATGACATAAAAAAAACAGGAAATGCTTGCGTCCAGTAGTGGACCATTATACGGTGTTGAGGATATTTTTCGATTCGAAATGTCAATATGAACAAAATATTTGAATTCACACAGCATTATCTAGCCCTAAGCTAAGCAGAGCTTGTGTTATGGGTACTAGATAATTGATATACATATTATAATACAATACATGGATATTTTTTATTTTACATAGAAAACGACCAGAACACCCGGAGCAAATGTCTGCAGATCGTAATCACATTTGTCAATAGGCGGGAATCGGACCCGCAACCTCCTGCATCGCATGCAGACCTTCGCCCACCGCGCCACAGAGGTCGTCAATAGTATTATATAGTAGAGATAGACTCAGTATTTATTAACGATATAAACTACAGAATAGCCGCCTTTGTCGCGCAAAGATTACGTTATTACATTAGCAGGTTTCATTGAGCATTTCCTTCAGAAATATCATTCAGCCGGATAGATATAATTAGTTCTTTGTATTAAAATGGATTTACTTATTTGAGCTTAATTCAATAGCATTAATAAGGTCCCTAAACGTTACAAACGTAAATCAGATGATCTCTTTGGCGCGGTAGGTGAAGGTCCGCCTGCGATGCGGGAGTTTGCGGCTTCGATTCCCGTCTCGGGACAAATGTTTGCACAATTTGCAAGAGTTAAAAAAGTATACAAGTTGCCACAGAACATGTGTCCTAAACCAAAAGGGAGTGATTCTGGACCCCAAGAGGAACAACTTTTGTTGTACGCCTTTTGAATTTAGGAGATGTTTTTACTTTTTTGACAAACTTTACGTAAATAGTAACAGCGCCTCGCGATTTCTTTGGCGTAGTTCCCGTTCCCCTGGGAATTCCGGGATAAAAGCCCATGTGCTATTCCAGATTATAATCTACCTTTGTGCTAAATTTCATTCAGATCCGTTCAGCAGTTCTGGCTTGATTGAGCAACAAACATCCATCTATCCATCCATCCATCATCATCTAAACTTTGGCATTTATAATATTAGAGTGATTCTTCATATTCGAGTTCTTTTAGGTGTTCTTTTTTTTTAAAGGAAAAAAATATCTTTATTCAGAAAGAAAATAACAATCAAATAACAAATTTCAATTAAAACTAGTATTTACAATAGCCGCCGCACCAGCCCTCACGGAAGTCCTAGGAAGATGGGAAGGCGCGAGTGTGTCGACACATGTAGCGTCCCACACAATAGGCCTCCCCAACTCCCATGGGACTAGAGTCATGCCGTCAGGCCTCTTACCATCGTCACGCAACAGACCATTCGGTTCGAGAATAGCTGGTACGTTAGCGGTGGTAAAGGCCCGCCGGATGATGTCGTTCAGGCTGGCATGACGAGATATCCGACCGGCAGCCCTAGTACACGATAATCCGTGATGACCGAGCTGTTCGACAGCAGTACCGCACTGGCATTGGTGTTCTTATATTAATTTTAATCTCTTAAAAAAACAACCAAAATAAATAAATAATAACAGGTCTGCCGTCCGTTATCTAAAAAGCGGCTAAGTCGCAAAACCAAGTTTCGAGAAAAACGCAATAAACGCGGTAAGAATTTTGAAATTGCTGCCATTTGATTACTATAATTCGTATAACAGATTTTTTGACACTGAAAGACAGAATGACGTGAGTACTATCGAATGGCTTCGCTATAAACTCAATTCCTGATAACAATAATTCACGAAATTATTTTTTGCATTTAGTTTTAGCAATGATTTAATGAAAATGCTATGTTTACACCACTATAAAGCGGCTATGTATACCTTAACGGCGTTTTAGTTAAGGATTTGCACATAACTGCTTTATTGCGTAGGATAGTTTATTTTGACTTGTGGCTCCTGCAAAGCTAAAACAGGGTTTCTGTATTTTACGGCTTTTAAGCTTAGCATTAGCACGTAAATTGTATTTTTTATTATTTATATATCTTGATACACGTGACTAAAAGGCAGCTACATGCAAAACCTGTTTTAATAACCGCTTTATAGTTTAGTATTCCTTTATTGATAATTCAGGGTTTCTACTATAAAACAACATTAAATGCTAAAATAATAAAAAAAAATGCAAATTGCGTTTATTACTTAAAATCAAATTTTCTGAGATCAATTATGTACTTACAGACTAATCTCTTAGACAAGATACATACTTATCGCGTACAGTGTAACGCCCATAATTAATCCTACTTAAATGCTTATCAAAAAATCAGTCAAACAAAACTTATACTAAATTGTACTTGGGTAGGAAGGTACTTTTAAATTAAGGCACATAGTAGGTTAAGTACTTAATTAGGTATGCTCTTCTAGAGCTACAATAAAATTTTTAAAAATAAAATAATCACATTTATTGCGTAACATGCATTCTTATCCACTAGATTCTTACTTCTACATAAAATGGCACTTTTTACTACTTATTAATCTGTAAGTTGAGAAATTATAGTGTTCTCCTACTCCTTGGAGTGCTTGTCTGTGCATTTTAGCGGACAGGAAAATTTTGTCAAAATGTTAATTTGTGTGGTGGAATAATTGTAGAGAGTTTGCTCAAAAGAGCTTCTTTTCTTTCAGGCTGCACACTTTTGTACTCTGATCAGAAAGTTACTATCGACATATTGTTATTCTTTAAATAACGGTCATTTAAAAATCTCAATGACTTAAAATCCTCACTGAAATCGTTTCTGTACAGGAGATCATAATTATTTCGTTTGAAACATACTTCTACCATATTTTTCAAATACGCTCTGGGGGTAGAATTTGAATGCGCCTATCAGATACAATATTTAAGAAGATGATGAAATTTTCTGGCGTCATTGATTTTACTACCACTTTAGAGTTATTTATTGTAGCCACTGCTTCTTCCAAATCTTCAAAGTAGTATATCTTCACCTTCCTTTTCATAGCTAATTCTATTTGGTGGTGTACCTGGTCAGCGCTCATCAATGTATGGTTCAAAATAATACAGTATGATACTTTCAGTGGCAATTAGATCACTATTTATCAAGTGTACTAACAACGAATACTGCAACCAATTTTTATTTTGGACACTGCAATTATCCCGTCCCACGGTGACAGGAGTGCACTCGCGACGGCTCCTTGTAACGCACTAAATTCAAATCAAAAACCTGGCGGAACGACGTAGCCGCGGGGGTGGGAGGGCGCATGGCCGAGCGTAGATTACGGCTTTATAGCGAAGGAGTGCGACATAACCGCCATATAGTATTGTGGTTGTATCAAAATCAAATCAAAACACAAAGCTATAAAGTGGTTAGGAGACTTTAACTTCTTTGTAGCGTAGTAATTTGCACCTAACCGCTTTGTAGCTTAGAACTGCAATAAATAATAGAAAAACAAAACTAGTTATATGACTTTAAATGCTTTTTAGCTAAGTATTTGCAGATAGCCGTGATTTAGCGTTGTAATTTTAATATTTTGCATTTTTTAACGGCTTTCTTCCCATCGCTAAATCGGAAACTATAAAAGATACGAACACGTGTCCTAGACAGATCGATAGAGAATTCTGAACTGTCTATCGAGGCATTTAAAAGTCTAAATTGACCAAATGTCACTTAGCCGCTTTTTAGATAACGGACGGCAGAGGTGTGAAATATTTTAAAACATTAAATCATGTGTGCGTGTAAAAAATCTTGAAAAGGAAGAAAAACTTTATTTTATTAATGCAATAAAACAAAACTAAATTATCCCCTTGGGATCCAGAATCACCCCCTTTCAGCTTAGTACACAGTTACTACGTGCCACCCTGTACCAGTACTTTTTACAATAAGCTCTGAAACTTTATCTAGAACTACAAAACATTACCAGTAGTATAAAAATAATACATTTCCATTACGTATAAGTTATTTTAAAGCCTTCCCGGCCTAGCCTAAAGTATGTAGGATTTTTATAGTGAAGCATTCTAACTAGTTTCAACTTTATCCTCTAAGGAATAAGTGCGAGAATAACCCTCCACGTAAGAGGCCGACTTGCAAAACCTACACTTGATATTCAACTTTATTTTCAAAGCATAGGGTTGAAGATAACTTGGGGGGCTAAAGACTGGTTAACCACATTCTTACAGCAATGTTGCCAGCATTTTATTTTCGAGATGAGTCACTTCTGCGCGTCTGTTAGTGGAAAATAAGCTCTAGTGTTCAAGTTTCTGTTTTATTTCTGAGTGGAGTAAATACTTGGTTATTTTTATGTTAATCTGATTTTTTATTTTTAGTCAATTTACGTTATAAATTTTCTGAAAACTGAATCATCATCATCATCATCAGCCTATACCAGTCCACTGCTGGACATAGGCCTCCCTTAATGAGCGCCATAGCGCCCTGTCTTCAGCTTGCCGCATCCAGCATCTGCCAGCAGTCTTTCGCAAATCGTCATCTCACCTGTTAGGAGGGCTTCCTACACTACGTTTTCCGAGTCGCGGTCTCCACTCAAGAACACTTTTACCCCAGCGGTTGTCTGTTCTTCTCGAAATATGGCCAGCCCACTGCCATTTCAGCTTGCTAATCCTTTGAGCTATGTCGATAACCTTGGTTCTCTGTCGGATGTATTCATTGCGAATCCTATCCTTCAGAGAAACTCCGAAAACTGAATAAGTAACTTAAATTCAAATGAAAAGAACTTAGACCATTTTTTATGTTTACTAGGATTGTAACAGGTTAATAATTCTACGAACCTTAAGCTTTTTTCGAGTGCCATCTTTGTTGTTCATAAATTTTAATGTCCAGTTCAATTCAAGTTTGCCTGGAAAAGATCACTCATAGCTAAGGCCGCCTTTAAACTTCGTCTACTCGTAGCATTTAAGCTTTTTACGAGCGACGTCTTTGTTGTTCTTACATGTCCAGTCCAATCCAAGGTTACCTTTAAGGGATAGCTCATAGCGATAAGGATGCCTACTTTGTACTTCGTCTACTCGTTGCATTTATTTCTGTACTGTTTTCTGTGTTTATGTAAATAAATAAATAATGGACAATTCACATAGCATTATCTAGCCCCAAGCTAAGCAGAGCTTGTGTTATGGGTACTAGATAACTGATATAGGTACATAATATAATACAATACATAGATAGATATTTTTATTATATATAGAAAACGACCAGAACACCCTGAACAAATGTCTGCAGATCGTACACACATTTGTCCCGAGGCGGGAATCGAACCCGCAACCTTCTGCGTCGCAGGCAGACCTTCGCCCACCGCGCCATGCGCCACATCGGTCGTCAATGTGGTACAGTAAAGTATTATCTATCTATCAATCATCAGAGATGTAGAAAAAAAATCGGGATGCGAGCAGCAGTGCCTCTTGCAGAATATTGCAAGAGGCGCTGCTGCCCCCCCTGTCCCTTAGTCGCCTCTTACGACACCCACGGGAAGAGTTGGAGTGGTGCGAATTCTAAGCCAGCACCAAGAAAATAAGTTAACATGAAGGTTCAATGAGGAATCACAAAGATCACGTATTATAAATAGACATTACTAAGCTGTAGGAATTAAGGGCCTATACAAACTCAAAAATCAAATGAAATAAGTTCCCAAAAATTTCAACTTCGGCGGGACTGGAACCCGCGTCCCACCCTTAGTACGGGTGTGCTCTAACCAACTAAGCCACGAAGTCTCTGTCGTGTTAGTGTTGTCGTGGCTTAGTTGGTTAGAGCACACCCGTACTAAGGGTGGGACGCAGGTTCGAGTCCCGCCGAAGTTGAAAATTTTTGGGAACTTTTTTCATTTCTTAGAGATGCCCAGAGTGCGGGTAAGCACTGTAACAAAAATCCTCAAAAATCAACTAAATCAGACCTCTTTAGCTTTCAAACTACTAAATATTTAACTATGAAATTTATATATGGTAAAGTTCAGGATTTACTCTATCGATCATATGTTTTGAAAACACGATACCATACAATTTTCTCTTTAGACAAAAATCGCTAAAATATCTCTAAATTCTTACTAAAACCCTAATTTCTCAATAAATACAGAAGTCAAGATCTTGAGAATAAGCATGGTAATAGAACTAGGTATAAAGAACATTTCATTAGTCCCGGTTTTTGAAAACTACCTAACTGTTAGATAATAAGGTAACGCTTGATTTTTGGGCTTGCTTTGCGTTGTTTTGGCATACCCTGTCCCGCTCCTATGAACGCAATATCCTATGTCTATCCTTTTCACAAAAGTGATTCATTCGTTTCTAACTAACGTTTAACCTTACCGGTGTTAGAACATAGGATAAACATTATTTCTCAGTTTGTAACATTCTAACTTTACGAGCTCGCGTTAAAAGTTTAGTGGTTTAGTCGGTAACGAGCCGGCAGTAAACGTGTTAAGGTTTCTTGTGATGGGAAAAACTAGGGGTAGGCTTAGACCGTTTAAACAGTCTTGAAATCACATAAATCAAATCAAATTATCAGCAACATCATCATCAGTCTATGTTTGTCCACAGCTGGATATATGCCTCCCCTTATGAGCGCCAAAGCGCCCTGTCTTCAGCTTGATGCATCCAGCAACTACCTGAAGTCTTTTGCATGTCATCATCCCACCACCGGGCTGAAGGTCGTCCTACACTACGTTAGTCAAATTATAATAGGTAGGAACCATCTCGTGCTTACTATCATCAAGTGCTGTTAGCCATTTTATTATGGTGTTGTCTTATTCTAACTGAACATAAATAAAGAAAAAAATAAGTAATGACAGATAACTTCTGCAGCCATAGTTAAAAAGTGGTGAAATCAAGCCCTAGTCAAAATAAACAAACAACCTAACTAGTTTTCTTTGCGTGGATTGCATATATTTTTACAGAACCCTAAAACAAACTAAAGCCAGCAACCAACTCCATCAAAGTTAACCGACTCTCTTTAAAGTGCAAGTCTGGTTCAAAACTCATCAAAAGAAAAACTCAAATTATAACAAGATTATTAAACTTTGTTTATTTAACTCTGGTTTATTATTTCGAGAAGTTTCTGAGTTCTTCAAACTCTTCGGATCGAGCTTCAAGCAGGATGGAACAACTTGGTAGATATCTTTTATCTAGACTACAAAAGAGAGTAGTATACTTTTTAAAAGTATTTGTACCTTTCCACCTCGCTGTTCTTCCAACACAAATAAGGTTCATAGTTTACCTGCTTACATCCGTAATGAAGGTATATCCTGTAAAAATAGAGTAATAAATACTTAATTTTAACTAAATAAATACAAAAAGAAACTCACAATACACAACAGAATAATAACATCCCTCTTTTTTATCTGGGGTCAAAAATAAATAACTTTCTCTGAATTATATAAATCATGTGCCCATCAGCACGAAACTGATATAAACCTGCATAGGCTCTGCGTAATACGAAACGGCTTTTCTCGCCGAGCGCATAAAGATGTCTGGGGGCAACGTATAGCCCTTCCGAGGATTGCTATAAAATTGAGGCAACACACGGCTTTTAAAGATGATGAGCATACAGTAAGAGGCAACTAAGGGACAAACGCAAAGGGCTGGGCAGCAGCGCCTCTTGCAGAATAAATCTAGCACCGAACTGCGATCCCCAACCCGCATGCTAAACGTGGGGATTATGGGCATTAGCCCCATGAGATAAAAAACCAATAAAGGACGCTTGCTCCCAATATGGAACCTTAACATTTCAAAAAGTCGTACTTACCTCAACCGATATTAGATTTCTCCTCAATGACCCAGGCCTCCGTTATCCGTACATATTTTACGATTTCCTAAGATTTTGACTAGGACATTAGGCTCTAAGGCATCCTACTATCCTACTACGTTTGCCGAGTCACGGTATCCACTAAAATAAAGTGAATATATCCCTTTTAGAAGTGTCTTATGAACAGTGTGTGTGAAAAAGGAGGATTTTATTTATTCACAGTCCGCGTCAAGGTTTTATCCTTTCAGTAATATCCACGCTATTGCTTTCTCGATTTACTGTAATTCTTACAGACTCTCTAAGTCATAACGTAATAAATATTCTAAGTCTTAGGTTTAACAGGAAAAGTGAACGAATCGATATCTACTTGGTTCGGCAATCTAAGATGGTAAACGAATGAAATAGTACATTATGATACAAGTGCGGTAAGTTGAAAATTACAGCCTAGCCGAGGAATTATAGTTAAAGCAAAAGCAATCGGAAACTATTAGTTTTAGTTCATAAAATAAAAAATAAATTTTAAAATTCATTTCAAAGGTTTCAGTTTTTTAATCTAAAACACTTTGAATGCCGCGTTTTTGTTATGTCATACGACTGTAAAAAGTCAAACTAAAAAGTATCAACTATCACCAGCAATATCAGCGCATTTGTTCAGGCCTCACGTATAATTAACGTTACGAACACAAAGCAATATGGCAACCACTGCGTCCATCGTTTTCGTTACGAGCGCAAATAAAAAATGAAAATTTTTAGTTGCTCACGTATTTTTTTTATATATGCTTTGTTAGGGCTTTTGTAGATTTAATATATTATTATAAATATAGCATTTGTTATGTGGTTCAATAGCACTATAGAAACTAATTGAGATTTTTTTTAAATAGTATTTCCAAAATAGGACAATGCACTCTAAAAGAGATACAGGTTCAAGTATTGTCAGTAGCGACACTTTTGATAACCGACTTTAAGGGGGCAATATAAATGACGCCATTTTGTGAATAGGATAGGCATAGGATTTTGCGTTTAAAGAAAGACCAAGATCGAGTGACTTGTTTGCAAAAATATGTAAGCTAAAGGTGCGCTGGGTATTCTATTATTAATTATGGTGATGAAAATAAAAAAATCTTGTGATTGATAGTTTCGAAGAAAAATTAAAAAACTAAGAAAACAGATGGTATTTAAAATAGTTTTAATTTTCATTTTCGAAAAGAATTTGCCTTGTATCCTATAGATTTTTAGGCAAATAAGTAAAAAGAATTTAAAAAAGAATACCTAAAGAATTTATTCTGTGTCTTAAAAAGTACCTAGTTAAACACTGTCGAGCTAAAACATCTCAGGTACTGCTGAAACTAATCCCTGTATCCCTCTAAAGAATCAGTGACAGAAAACATATAAAAGCAACGCAACTTCTCGTAAATCACTAAGTCTAAGTGGACGGCAATCAAAGGGAAAAATAGAGGGCTTTCTCTTTGTAGAGTAACTAGCTTAATCAAAGTTAACAGCGGCGGGGAAGAGTGGCGAAGAAATGGATGTGGTACCTACAACTTTGCACAGGTAAAATGAAAAACAAATAAGTAACCAAATAAGTATGATAGCAATTTTCGAAAAAAATCTCAGTTAGGATTCATGGTGCTATAAACCACTAAAAAATACAAAAAATTATTCAATCCATAACTGCCCTATAATGCATTTTCATGGACTTCTCTTCAACTTAAAAAGTTTGTCAATATAGCTTAGCTTACCGGGCGTAAAATTTGTTTCTAAGATCCGGGTTATATATTAATCATTCATTTTAATTTTTGTTCGAAATCATCAGCCAGTACAAGACATCCGTCCTCTTGCATAAAGACTCTACTTTTTGGTGTTCCATTTAGAGCTCATACACACGAGCGGCACGATGTCGACGACAGATGCAACTTCAGCCGTCGACACCCGTCAACGGCAGCCGCCGACGCGTCGACGGCAGCCGTCGACCAATAGCGTCGCTTGCAGTTGTTTGTGTTTGTAGCGTGCCGCGTCCGCCATTTTGTCAGTGGACTGCACATAGTCCAGGAGTAGTAATTGAAAAATTGTTCCTCGTTCCTTCGTAAAAGTGGATAAAGCGTAAAAAAATGTCCATCTTGTCCTCTATTCATTAATATTTCTAAAACCCACGCACGTGTTTTTCTTTTTCGTTTTCGTCGACGGAGTAAAAGCAATAACAGTGTTTCTTCTTCGGAATTCATTTTGCAACTGGCCCTGTACAAAGAGAGTCGACGATGGCTGCCGCAGAGCTTCGATGTTGACAAGTCAACGGCTGAAGTTGCATCTGCCGTCGACATCGTGCCGCTCGTGTGTATGAGCTCTTAGAAAGAAAGTACATTTTTTTTTTAATTTCTTTTTGAAAATGGTACTGAAAGCGCAATTTAGTAATTGTTCAAAACATCCAACAATGACCAAATTGCGCTTTCTTGCTTTTTATGGTGATTCTTCCTCAATGGTAGAAATTCACAAAAAAGTTTGTATCATTTAGCGCGAAATTGCTAAATATTTGTTTAGTAAAAATTTTACTGAAGATGAACTTAGCTTATGTAATTGAAAATGCCATCCAGCAAAAAATTATATAATAATATGCAAATGGGACAGAATAGCAAATAAATTACCTAGGTACTTGATTCTATCTGTTGCGTTCGAAATCACATGAAATATGGTTTTTAAGACACTATAAATACATGACGTAGAGAAGTGAAATTGGTGTGGAATACTGGCACCAACGATGATAATGATGATGAAAATTGTATTGATTAAAAATATTGTAACTCAAAAACACATAATGTGATACGTGTAGGTTGGTCACTTAAGTTCATAGTCTTAATTTTACTATTCTGATAGCTACCCGTGAAAACATTCGATAAGTTTACTGGTACCCATCAATTTTTAACTCTCTGTATAAAAGCTTCTGGTTTTCCATCAAATAAATAAATAATAAGTGCGTAATCGGTCCAGTGTCCAGCATCCACTACATTTTTCTGAATAACGCGCGCATTTTCAAAACGACAAACAAATCACAAGTGTTTATAGCTCAAAAACGATGTATTCGATCTATGTTTGGTATGGGGCAGATGGATTTCTGCAAAGATGTTTTCAAACAATGGAGAATTCTCATATTGCTAGCACTGTACATTTTGGAAACGGCGGTTATACATCTGTTCAGTTTCTATCCCGCGGAGAGCCGACGACGTGCAGGTACTCTACACCATAATAGTGCAGAACGAGAATATTGCGTATAGGTGTTTTCTGCATGGCACCAATTCCCATCGTCTATACGAACCATCAATAATTCAAATATTTTTAAAAGTACCTTGACGAAGTTACTAACTGAAAAATCATACTACACTGTAAATGAATTTCTAGATGACAAACTACATAATTTTTCAATTTATTGTTACACCATTTCTTTTTATTTTACTGACATTGACGAATTGACATTTAAAAATAATCTTTTTGACATTGAATATTGACATCTAGTAATTCATGATCATCCATTGCTTTGCTAAAAGAAGTCACCATTATTATTCATTACATTTTTTAGCGTAGCGTTACATTCTCTTTGATACATTAACTATTAAACTAAAAGGTGAAATAGCCTTTATTTTTTATTTTTTTTTGTAAACTCTATGACTCGGTGTTTGTTTTGGTTGTTTTAGTAACTGTTGTGTTCTTTTTAAATTAGTGTCATATTTGTTTAATTTACTCACTTTATGTATTCATTACCTACCCTGTTTTAATTTTGCACGCACTTTGAGGCAGAATGTAGTGAGACTATTTAATGTAAGACCTATGTACTGTACCTACATTTCAGCAAATAAAGAATTATGAATTATGTCATTTTCCCTTTACAAAGTAAACTTGGCGCCAAATAACGTTAGTCTAAAGCCACATCTCCATTTTCCTTCATCAATGATAACTGGCTGCAGCTATTTATTTGATAGGAGCGCCATCCTCACGGCGAGTGGAACCTTCTCGAAGCTGTTGATATACTGGAGTTGAATGCAGGGCTGAGTTTTTGCTCTTGACAGAGCGGTCGTTAAGTACAAGCAGTATTGGAAGGGACAGATGTGATGCGCGTCACGACATGTTAGTTAATATACAAGGGCCTAAAGTACCTTAAATCAACTCCATCAGATCTAAATACCTTCCAAACTATTAAATCTTTAACTATGTATTGTATACAGGGTGTAATCGTTAAGTGTGCACAGGCGATTATTCCGTAACTATTGCAGATATCAAAAAACTTTAAACTGATATCGAAAGTACTTTACCTAATGAGTAAAATGACATTAATAACTTTTTAAAAATAAAACGAGAAATATCCAAAAAAAATACATTAATCACTCCCATACATTTAGTATGAGATAGTAGAAAGGTTTTAGTTTCCTTATTTTAAGTGGAATAGTACCTACTCATTTTACCCTTGTCATTTTATAATTATGTACGATATGAAGGTATTAATGAATTTCAAGTAGATACACGTGTAGATTAATTATCTTACCACTTCAAATTTATAATAAACCTTGTTTCAATATTGTATTGATTTGAACTAGCTGAAAAGCAACATACTAAATAAAAACAAAAAGAAAGATACTCTTTGGTGTTCGTTCTAAATTCAAATTCTTTATCGCGGGTTCTCGTTCCCGCCAATTTATTGTATTTTTCAATTTGCGTTAATAATCGTGATTGTTGCATTTATTGATTGAAAAATGGCATATTCCAATACAGAAAAGAGGGACATGTTAAAAATGTACTACAAACATGATTGTAACAATAGGGCGGCCATTATCGCCTACAGAAGAGAGTACCCAGATAGAGAAGTTCCTTCTGGTACGTATTTACGTAAGTTGGATAACAATTTGATAAATTATGGATCTTTTGGAGCTCGTCATTGTATTGCACAAGGAGGACGTCACTTCGAACATATGCTTTGAATACAAAATTTTGTACTTACTAAGAAATAAAATGTATGGGAGTGATTAATGTATTTTTTTTGGATATTTCTCGTTTTATTTTTAAAAAGTTATTAATGTCATTTTACTCATTAGGTAAAGTACTTTCGATATCAGTTTAAAGTTTTTTGATATCTGCAATAGTTACGGAATAATCGCCTGTGCACACTTAACGATTACACCCTGTATACCTATGGTAAAGTCCAGGACTTATTCTATCGATCATATATTTTGAAAACACGATTCCATAAAATTTTCGGAATAGAATATTAGCAAAGTAACCTCTAAAGTTTTACTAAAACCTTAATTTCATCAGTTTTTTCAAATAATAACAATAATATAAGTCCTAATTAATAGATAATAAGGTAAAACTTGATTTATGCGCTTAAATTGCTATGCCCTGTCTTTGCTTCTGTAAACGCGAAATCCTATGTCTATCCTTTTCACAAAAAAAATAGATTAGGTTGTTTAGGCCCCTATAGCAGAAAAAATCTATCTTATACTCCTAGGTAGCCATAAATCGCGTGCTATCAGAATAGGACGGGCGGAATGTTTTCAAAGTATTTTACGGCACATTTTATTTAGTGAAATCTAAGCGTTTTTTAAATTCATTAAAATCTTGTAAAAGTAATCCGACCGCACTCGTTTTAATTGGAAATGGTCCCAAGTCCAAAACACTACATCTCCTCTTTCCCTCATCCATCAGCATTGCTGGTTGCAGCTATTTATTTGAGCA
The DNA here is from genome assembly GCA_946478455.1 of Eupithecia vulgata. Classification (NCBI taxonomy): domain Eukaryota; kingdom Metazoa; phylum Arthropoda; class Insecta; order Lepidoptera; family Geometridae; genus Eupithecia; species Eupithecia vulgata. The sequence continues at coordinate 4,059,329 of OX297881.1, forward strand.
TAGCACTATCCTCACGGCGGGCGAGTGGAACCAGCTTGTAGCTGATGTTAAGGCGCATACCCAACCCAAACTAGCGCCGCCACCTACTTTAGTTATTATTCTGTTTAACAAATGAATTTTCAAAAATCCATCTTCCATTTTTGATAGGTATCACAACTATATATAAGCATAAGCTTTTTTTAATGCCTCTGTAATAGTTTTATTCCATTTAGTTTATGCAGAGATACGAAGTTGCCCTTGGTGGCCACAAAAATCTATTTTCGTATCTAAACTAAATAGAATAAAACTATTACAGAGGCATTAAAAAAAGCTTATGATAGGTATCAGAAACTGGAATGATGGGTTTTTAAAAATTCATTTCACAGAATAGTAAGATAAATTAGGTGGCGGCGTCACTTTAGGTGAGGTATGCGCCTTAAACTGGGATTGAATTGGAATCTTAAGAGCCTATACTAGGACGCCATTTTGTGAAAATGACAGCCATAGGATTTCGCGTTCATATAATAGGAGCGGGATAGGGCAGAGCCAAACAAGGCCAAAAATTTAGTACCTATTTGCTTATCTATTAATTAGGACATTAATCGAAATAAAAACGCAACATTTATAATGATCTTTATACTTAGTTCTATTACAATGCTTATTCTCAAGATCTTAACATCTGTATTTATTGAGAAATTAGTCTTTAGTAAAAATTTTGAGGTAACTTTGTGATTTTTTCTTTAAATATTTTTTTATGGAATCGTGGTTTCAAAGCATGAGAACGATAGAGTAAGTTTTGAACTTTAACATAATGTAGGTTTAATTTAAATATTCAGTCATCATCATCATAGGCCTATAATATTAGTCCACTGCTGGATATAGGCCTCCCGTAATGAGCGCCATAGCGCCCAGTCTTCAGCTTGCCGAATCCAGCATCTACCAGCAGTAAATATTCAGTACTTTGACTTTGAAGATATGGAGATCTGGCAGAGTAAATTTGAGGTAGCATAAAGCCTTAATAAGTCATCTATAGCAGAAAATAACTATTTCATAGTAATAGGTATGCAGATATAAAAGGAGAGCTATCAAAATGAACGCACGGAACGTTGTCAAAGTATTATAGGCGAATTTCACCAAAAATGTCTTTTGGTGAAATCAACGCGTTTTTAAAAGTAAATTTCCGACCGCACTCGTTTTAATTGGAAATATTCCCAAGTCCTATACACTCCATCTCCCCTTTCCTTCATCGATAACAGGCTGGCTGCAGCTATTTCTTTGATGAGAGCACCTTCCTCACGGCCTGCTCGAAGCTGTTGATAAACAGGGGTTGAATGCAGTGCAGACTTTTAGTCGGGCTTTTTTTTAAACCGGTGGTAGTGGTAACTTTCGTAGCAAAAGACAAAGAATGAAGGTAGATCGATATATCTGCCAATAAAAACCAACACGCAGTGACTTTAGTTCTTCCGTGATCATGGCGCATGAAACTGTCGAAATATTGGAACACTCAAAAATCGAATCATGGTAAATATCCCGTTTTAAAGGGCTTTTAAGGGCTTCTAAAAAGTCAGTTATATCAATTAAGTTAATATCTGCTAAAAGCTTTTGAACTTTAACATAATGTAGGTTTAAAATTTAAATATTCAGTCATCATCATCATCATCGCTGGCTTCTAAAAAGTCAGTTATGCGTATAGTACGAACTGACTAACCCGGTGTAATGTTCCACGATAGATAGATAGATAGATAGACACGATCTACGGTTTAGAGTTTAGAGTCACTTTTTTTTTCCGTCCCCCTTTTTTTGTTAACATCGTCCATTAAATCAGGTCATTTTCGAATAGGTACAAACTACAACAGGGGAGTTTTTGTCAGTTTACAAAATAAATATCTCGCGTGGCGAGAGAATTGACATGGCAATCAAAAAGGGATGGAGCCAAAACCAGATTTGAAACAAGCTGACATGGGACTATTCAATGAAATGTCAACTTGTTTCAAATCTGATCAGTGATAACAACTTGTATTATGTTCAAGAAATGTGATCTTTACTATTTACTTAAGTGGAGAATGATATCTAGCATTGTTCTCGTCATGCAGGTACAATTTTTGTGCAATGAAGTATATTCTGTTCTTTTCTAATCTACTTTGATAAAAGTGCAACCCATTTTGATTGCGCGCGAAATTGAACAGTCAAAAATCCGCTTCCGCTTCCGCTGCCTACCAAAAACCCAGCTCATTTAAATTGGCTGCCTGCCCAAGGTTCTAAGAACTCGGGTTATTCCAGGTTATTCCAATCGAAATCGTTGCTAACACGATTTTACCGGGAAAATACACTTTTGAACCTATGATCATTACATTAGAGGCTGGCGCCCCCTATGTAATGTAATCAAAACCAACCTGAAGACTACCCTGTAGGCCAAACTCTACCTTATCTGTAATGAAAGGAGGTAGATATTTGCTTGGTGGTAGGTCTGCGTGAGGAAATTCATTTTTGTGTTCGTTGGTTTGCTGTACAATTTTAATTTCTGCTCGCGTTGTGGTGTTAAGGTAGTCTTACACTGGGAGTATAAACAGCCACATCTCTGTTGTATTTAAGGTTCACGCAAGTTGTAGAAACCTCTGGAAAAGAATCTGATGGAAAGGATCTCTGGATCAAGGTACGCACATGTGGGAAAATTGTTTTAATTGTTAATCTTTTAATTACTTAGTACCTAAGGTATATAGTTTGGTTAATGCTCTCTGAGTCTGTCATTGTGTATAAGCTTTGAACTGCACTGTCAAAGCGAGGTATAAGGCTCAAATAATTAAATTGTAAAATAAATAAATATTATTACACACGTACATTTGCAAACAAAATAAAAATAAAATACTGTAACAGACTAAACCCAAAGGATTAATGCGAGGTCAAAATATTTTCAATATAAAGCCTATAGTACCAATGGCTATACCCCTTGGTGGTAGGGCATATTGTCGGCTTACTGGTAAAGATTTCGTGGCTTAGTTGGTAAGAGCACACCCGTACTGAGGCTGGGACGCAGGTTCGAGTCCTGCTGTAAACGAATTCTTTTTGGGAACTTATTTTATTTCTTGGTTAAGTATCTGGAGCTATAATAAACCTATATTTCAAGAAGGTATGGCAATCAAAGCACTGCTAGGACTTTGTAACTGTTAAGTGGTTTAGAAACTAAATCATAAAGGATTCTTAATTCAGTATGACTCTTCAGTCATCAGCAGAAGCCAGCCCAAACGATCTGTTCCAGAATGAGTTGGTAGAATACCAGCCATGGTATTCTTCTAGCATAGTTTTTCTTTGCATTCTTTAGAGAATGCAAAGAAAAAACTATATAAATACTTTTTTTTTGTTTCACTTATGAACAAAAGTTTATGATAAAGCTGCTTCAGTTATACAAGAGCAGTACCTACTTGCTTGAGGTTTGTTGTACAAGAGCTGTGTGACACATAAATCTAGCACGTTGCGCACAAAAATCCAAATAAACAACCACTTTAATCTCAGCACCGAATGAAATGCACACTTAACTTCTTAAATAAACAAGATTCGCCAAGTGCGAGTGTAACTCGCGCGCCGAGGGTTTCAAACATTTGCCAATTTTGGTTTAACCTAGTTCAGGCACATGAATTATCTCTAGAATTTAAGTTATTTTTACTCTTTTGTTAACCGTTTGTCCTAAGATATTTTTGAATAAAATTATTTATTATTATTTATTTATTTATTAATTATTTGGACAATCAATTTTCTGAAATATTTTAAAAAGTATGAAACTTACAGAAATTTCAAAAAGTGTTTTGAAATGGTCAAAACGATACCTTTCATTTGATACCACACATGGGTAGGTACCCCTTTTTGAAAAAAAATCCTCTTTTTTGACCATTTTTCAAAAACTATTATTATTACAGACTTCTCTATATTTTTCCTGTAAAATATAGATTGATATCTACAAACGCCTAATACATTGTACATGGATCGCTCTGCAATCTTCGGAGCTAGGGGGGGGGGGAATGGTCAATTTTTCGTCTTTTTTTGAAATATTTCAAAAAGTATGAAACTCACAGAAATTTCAAAAAGTGTTTTGAAATGGTCAAAACGATACCTTTCATTTGATACCCCACATAGGTAGGTAGGTACCCCCCTTTAGAAAAAAAAATCCCCCCCTTTTTGACCATTTTTCAAAAACTATTATTATTACAGACTTCTCTATATTTTTCCTGTAAAATATAGATTGATATCTACAAACGCCTAATACATTGTACATGGATCGCTCTGCAATCTTCGGAGCTAGGGGGGGGGAATGGTCAATTTTTCGTCTTTTTTTGAAATATTTCAAAAAGTATGAAACTCACAGAAATTTCAAAAAAAGTTTTGAAATGGTCAAAACGATACCTTTCATTTGATACCCCACATAGGTAGGTAACCCCCCTTTTGAAAAAAAATTCCCCCCCTTTTTGATCATTTTTCAAAAACTATTATTACTACAGACTTCTCTATATTTTTCCTGTAAAATATAGATCGATATCTACAAACGCCTAATACATTGTACGTGGATCGGTCTGCAATCTTCGGAGATAGGGGGGGGGAAAGGTAAATTTTTCGACTATTTTTGAAATATTTCAAAAAGTATGAAATTTACAGAAATTTCAAAAAGTGTTTTGAAATGGTTAAAACGATACCTTTCATTTGATACCCCACATAAGCAGGTACCCCTCCTTTTGAAAAAAAATTCCCCCCCTTTTTGACCATTTTTCAAAAACTATTATTATTACAGACTTCTCTATATTTTTCCTGTAAAATATAGATTGATATCTACAAACGCCTAATACATTGTACATGGATCGCTCTGCAATCTTCGGAGCTAGGGGGGGGGGAATGGTCAATTTTTCGTCTTTTTTTGAAATATTTCAAAAAGTATGAAACTCACAGAAATTTCAAAAAGTGTTTTGAAATGGTCAAATCGATACCTTTCATTTGATACCCCACATAGGTAGGTACCCCCCCTTTTGAAAAAAAAATCCCCCCCTTTTTGACCATTTTTCAAAAACTATTATTATTACAGACTTCTCTATATTTTTCCTGTAAAATATAGATCGATATCTACAAACGCCTAATACATTGTACGTGAATCGGTCTGCAATCTTCGGAGATAGGGGGGGGGGAAAGGTCAATTTTTCGACTATTTTTGAAATATTTCAAAAAGTATGAAACTCACAGAAATTTCAAAAAGTGTTTTGAAATGGTCAAAACGATACCTTTCATTTGATACCCCACATAGGTAGGTACCCCCCCTTTTGAAAAAAAATTCCCCCCCTTTTTGACCATTTTTCAAAAACTATTATTATTACAGACTTCTCTATATTTTTCCTGTAAAATATAGATTGATGTCTACAAACGCCTAATACATTGTACGTGGATCGGTCTGCAATCTTCGGAGATAGGGGGGGGGGAAAGGTCAATTTTTCGACTATTTTTGAAATATTTCAAAAAGTATGAAACTTACAGAAATTTTAAAAAGTGTTTTGAAATGGTCAAAACGATACCTTTCATTTGATATCCCACTTGGGTAGGTACCCCTACTTTTGAAAAAAAAATCCCTTCCTTTTTGACCATTTTTCAAAAACTATTATTATTACCGACTTCTCTATATTTTTCCTGTAAAATATAGATCGATGTCTACAAACGCCTAGTACATTGTACATGGATCGGTCTGCAATCTTCGGAGCTAGGGGGGGGGAATGGTAAATTTTTCGTCTTTTTTTGAAATATTTCAAAAAGTATGAAACTTACAGAAATTTCAAAAAGTGTTTTGAAATGGTCAAAACGATACCTTTCATTTGATACCCCACATAGGTAGGTACCCCCCCCTTTTGAAAAAAAAATCCCCCCCTTTTTGACCATTTTTCAAAAACTATTATTATTACAGACTTCTCTATATTTTTCCTGTAAAATATAGATCGATATCTACAAACGCCTAATACATTGTACGTGGATCGGTGTGCAATCTTCGGAGATAGGGGGGGGGGTATGGTCAATTTTTCGACTTTTTTTGAAATATTTCAAAAAGTATGAATTTTACAGAAATTTCAAAAAGTGTTTTGAAATGTACAAAACGATACCTTTCATTTGATACCCCATTTGCCTTCCTAGGTCTCTTTTGAAATTTCAACATCAAAATTTGTACTGAAAATATTCATTTTCATTTTTCATTTATTTATATATTTTTTTCTTGAAATCAGTAATGGCGCACGAAATGTATCATTATTTCAAATTTCAAGTTAATAGCTGCAGTAGTTACTGAGATATTCAAGAAAGATCGGGGACGGACAGAGCGAGACCATAAGGGTTTCAAAACCGATCTTTGAAACCCTAAAAACGGAATGAAATAACTTTTTCATCGATGAACGCGACGTTAAAATCGTTCAGTAAGCGCTCACCTTTATCTCTTAACTGTTGTAGCGAAATTATTTTCGTTTTATATTAATGAGGCAAGAAGAGGCAAATAGGTAAAGGTAACTGCAAGTTTGTTTTTCTTGGTCAGAGTTTTCCAGAAACTTGAGTCTGGATAGATTTATAGCCGGTTGTTTTTTTTATACTGTAGTTCATTCAAAATTCAAAGTGCTTTATTTCCTTTAGACCTTACAGGACTCTTGGACACGTCACAAAATTCAGATAACATAAAGTAAAACTAGGAAATAAAGTGATCACTATGATTTTCTGTCCACTTCAATCTTTTTGTAAAGTAAAGAAGAGAACAAGAAACCTTTACCTTTTTAGAAAGTTAGTTTTCGAGTTGGAGCAAACTCGTCGCAAGCTTTTTAACCTGTACATTGTATAATCTGATATTTATAGTAAGTCTTTTTACAAAGGATATGTTTGACAATATGTTTGAATTTATTTATTGATAATTTTTGCAACTCACTTGGAGTTTTGTTGTAGAAGCGAAGAATCTTGTGTAACCTAGTTGTGGGCACAGCGAGTTTATTCTTATTTCTAGTATTTAAACTGTGTAGGTATATGAAATATAAATATAAATTATTATGTAGGTTATGTGCGTTTGAGAAACTATGTCGAGTCTTCTCGTCATCCATACCGCAATGCTAGAAAACGAAAGTTTTCAATCAGTGCGTCCTGACATGACGGGTAGGAACCCGTCATGACCTACGGAGCTGAGACGTGGACACTCGCGGTAGGGCTGGTCCACCAGTATAAGGCCGCCCAGCGAGCTATGTAGAGAGCTATGCTCGGAGTTTCTCTGAAGGATAGGATTCGCAACGAGTACATCCGACAGAGAACCAAGGTTATCGACATAGCTCAAAAGATTAGCAAGCTGAATCTTTAAAGTAATTTGGCTTTTTTCTGATGAACCAGTTTATTTTGGAAAAGGGGTCTCTCTTGCTCAAAATAGTTTGGAGATCCCTGCTCTATATAGTGCGTGCAGTGCTATCTACACAGAGATATTTAGAATGGTTTACACCCTGCATCTCTCCATTTACTGTCTGTAGTTTCCTTCTTCGACCTCAACAGCCTATACAGTCCTCCTTTGGTTTTTTTTATTTCATGGGGGGTAATGCAACTATTCCCCACCCTGAGCATGCGGGTTGGGGATCGCAGTTCGGTGGTAGATCCATTCTGCAAAAGGCGCTGCTACCCGCGTGGGGTATGTCCCTTAGTCGCCTCTTACGACACCCGTGTTGGAGTGGTACACATTCTAAGCCGGCACCACACGGCACAGTTTCTTTCGTCAAAGGTAAAAGCCAAAATGTGTCATTCTGAGATTAATATTGTCAAACTATTACTTGAGTAGATTTAGGGCCCTGTACTTAAATTCTTCACACTATCGAACTTATACCCACCAACTTTAGTTTCAACGATGTCGAAGTTGCACCAAACTTCAATCTTAGTACGTTCGTAGATCTTATTAGGTACCTAGTAGTTCTTACCTAAATTGTTTAAAGTTTAGTGCTAAACTCTCCAACTTATCCGTTATATTGTACGAAGTTTAAGATTTAGAGGAACTTACGTGCTTTATTTAGGGGAACTTGCGTGCTTTATATAGAGAAACTTACAGCGCTTTTGCTTTTCACAGAATATTTTATAATTGTGTAGAACACTGTGTCGGGAAAGTCTTGAAAACTGTTACTTCCTAGTAACCGTTTTCGAGACTTTCCCGGAACAGTTTTCTTTATTTTTTTATCTCTTGCGCAAGAAGAAATCCGGTGTCATGTCCTACAAAGAAGTGAAACACAAGAAGTGAGCACTTTGAAAGAGAAAAGTGGCGAAAATTGCTCGTTAGACAAGAGCTAGGCTCATTAATTTATTATTATTATCTCTGGCGCAAAAAAAACAGTCTCACTTCTCAACAAAACCCCCGAAGCAGTATCCATTCATCCATCTCAACCTTAACCTCAACAGCCTATAATGGTCCACTGCTGGACGCAGGCCTACCCCTGATTTTTTATCTCATGGGGGTAATGCCCATAATCCTCACGCTGGGCATGTGGGTTTGGGATTGCAGTTCGGTGGTAGATCCATTCTACAAGAGGCGCTGCTGCCCGCCCCCCGGTGTATCTCTTTTAATCGCCTATTACGAAACCCACGGGAAGAGTTGGGGTGGTGCAAGTTCTAAGCGGGCAACACCCGGCTAAACTATCCATCTAAACTTTCGTATTTATAATATTAGTGAGATCAGTATGGATTAAATAAATAATAAAATAAATATGGCAGTATTAAAATGAGTAAGATCGGCTTTAGATCGAAATACGAGTAATTTAAATTTGCATTTTATGTCTATGGTTAAAATATAGAATGGACCCTTCCAACTCAGCGAGTGGATGCCGTTAAATAATGCTGGACAATTCACACAGCATTATCTAACCCCAAGCTAAGCAGAGCTTGTGTTATGGATACCTACTAGATAACTGATATGCATAAATAACGCTTTACATAGATAGATATTTGTTTCTATGACTTATATTAATCTAAAACCCTTATTTCATACAAGAAAGAGATACAAAATCCTTAAAGGGTGTACCTAGGTCCCCAAGTTTCGTTAACACCTGCATAAGTACCTACCTAGGTATGCACTAGCCAAACTGAACTGAACATAACCAATGACACAAAAAACTGAGTTATTCCGCACTCGTCCCACTGGATTCGGCCAAAAGTAGGACAAGTGTGGAAACTCAAATTACAACTTGCTTGCTTGGCGTCGAGTTTCAGTTATATAATTTGTAGGCAATATTTTATGACGGAAGGATCTGAAATCGTCAACTAATGTAAACTGCGAATAGAAAAACACGGGAATAGAATGAATTTTAGGTTACCTAAGTTAACACAACTAGCTGTGATAGGAATTACGCTGAAACCACCAATCCTGTTGTGAAATTTGAAAGCTCTTTGAATGGGCTTTGTCATTAGCAATTGTATGGGGAAGGCTACTAAAAAGGTTTTCAAATGCCAATTATAGGTTACATACAAATCGTTTGAAAATTACTCTCTGCCTAATAAAGTTGTTTCAGTTCTTTCCTTATCTAGGTACCTACATTGATTCTAGAATCATCTTGGAATTGGTAAAATATTTATTAAGATAGAAAATTATAATCAAATAATAGAATTAAATTAATACTAGTATTTACAATAGAAACAATTAAGCTATCTGCAAACTGTTGCAAACAATCTACAGGTAGCTCAACTGATCCATATCAATACCGGAAGCGTACCCAAGACACTGGCTGCATTGCCTCGCTGTATGGCAATGCTGATGCGCTGTGCCAGATACTCACCAGCTCTCGGGTCACGCGTCGTTGGAATTGGTTGGTACTATATACAAGACAAAAATGCTTAACTGCATACCTACCTGAAAAATTATATTACAAAAAGATATTAAATAAGGCAGTTTGCGGCCTTATCGCTTAGATACGATCTCTTCCAGGCTAGTAGGTACGTACTCAGATATATCGACTCAAATACCCCTGACCTCACTCATCCAGGGTCCGGATATCCGACATCCGGTTCCTTTGGCGCATAATCTGTTTGGCGCGAACACGCACTGTGCGTAATTTCCAAAAATGTCCGCCCTAAATATATCACGCTAAATTACCGGCGACGTGCCCTTGGGTGGGCAATTATTGAGTGGTGCCTGTAGCCAGCGACTTCTCTTGGTTTAAGCCTAAAAGACTATTTACAGATAGATATTTTATATTTAATTATTTGAGGCAATGCCAATATTACATAAACTATGATATTTTACAAAAAAACACAGCATCAATGAAAGGATATTAGGATTTGTGCTCTTTGCAGACTAAAGCTGGTCGCACACCTGAACGCTGTTTCATTTCATTTAGTGATCCAAAGTAGGTACCTATTGATACACTTGATTTCGTTGTGATTTGCATAATTTGATTAGGTTAACATGTTACATAGGTAAATAAATAAATTTATTTTCAAAATAAACAAAAACAAAGATAGGTAAATACAGTCAAATACAAATTGGTAGGAAAATAAATTAATTTTATTTTATAATAAAATAAAATAATAATTAAGGAAATAAAAATAATTTAAATAAATAAATATCTGTGGCTGTGAAATTTAATCATTGAAAAGAAGATATTTAAGACTCAATCGCAAAAATTTCTAAACGTGACGTACCATTCACAGTATTGTCATGAAACTTTAGCTGGATATCTTTATAGAAAGAAAGAAATTATTTATTAGACACAACACACAAACAACAAACATTGTGTATTTTATCTTTTATGTGTTTCTAATTTTGGTTGAAGGAACATTATAATTCTTGAGTTGACTAACTGAACGGTGACGTCACAGAAAAAGGGCAGCGATTTTATCACCGGAAGCTGAGTACAGTTTTATTTGTAATTTTTTTATATATTATATTATTATATTTTTCCCGGTAATGGTATCAAGGAATTATTCGATTAAAAAAAGAAATGACCTAGATACATAAGAAGTAGAATAAATAAATAATAATGGACAATTCACTCAGCATCATCTAGCCCTAAGCAAAGCAGAGCTTGTGTTGTGGATACTAGATGAGTGATATACGTAGGTACCTAGACCTACATAATATAATTTTTTCACCATTACAACAAACTCACATACAAAAACAATAAAAAAATTGTAAAGAAATGTCGATTCAATACAATACAGGGTTGTAAATTGAATCCTAATTGCTGTGACGGTTGTACGAATTGATTTATCTTGTTTTCAGAGAGTTTCAGAGAATTTAATTTATTTCGAATTTTCAAAGGATAACACCCCGATGAAAACCTTTGTGGGTAGTAACCTATCGTAAGTGCCTAATGAGTTTCACACCACTTGGCTATTTCACGAATGGAGTTCATATTTTTAAGAGACGTTAATTTTAAATTATAAAGATTTTAAATTTGCCAGAACAGAGACGAAAAAAACATAAATAATAATTCACCAAAAAAACTGGCAAAATCTGTCATTACTCAGCATGTGCTATGGTAGACCGTAGAACAGATTATGCCATGGCGCTGGTCTTTTTTGTGAGTGTGTCTTTAGTCATTATTGTGGAACCTTCTTTTATTTTTTCAAGCTTTTTATTTAACTTGCCTTTTAGTAAGTAGATGTGTACAATTTTGATGTATGTATGTGTGGGAAAAATCCAGGAACTGAAGTTTAGACCAAATTCTGCTAACCAATCGATTTTGCGACGATAGTAGCGTTGCAAAATCGTCCATAGATGAAAGAAACTATAGATAGTGCGTGAGGCGCTATTGAGAGATTGATAGAATGGCTTCAATCTTGACAATTTTGACAAGCGTTTCTCCATTCGTAGTTTTTTTTTCATTAAAGTTAATATGCCAAAATGTGTCATTCTGAGACAATACCATTGTCATTGTAAAGCGATTAATTTAGTGGAATTAAGACTCTGTAATCCTTAACCAATTGAGCTCTAATTTGGCATACGTATGCATTTTGGGTGACACTGCAATGTTATTGTTCTATCAAGCTGGTTTGATGATTCAGACAGAAGTAGCCATAAAAACTCTACCCTGTCAAGTTTAAGGTTCATTAGATTTTGTTCCCAACCACGTTGGATTTTATGAAAATAAGCTTGTTTTAAAAGTTTTTTTTTATATTATTTCACCCTAGCAGTAGTGTTGTAGAGTATAATGGTAGGGTTATTATGACTTTGTCCTATGTGTCCCACTCCGTGATGTTGAAAGATGTTCACATTTACCCCGCTTATGGGAAAGTCGATCTAAAACGTCTAAAAAATCTCCTTCAAAAGAATCTCAAGATTTATCTACTAAAGATTTATCAACTCTATCAGTAGCAACATTATCTACCTTATCTCCAAAAAGAAAATCTTTTCAAAACTCTGAAAACTCCACTGAAACGAAATAAAGTAAAACCCATTTTTAGCTCCAAGTATTTGCTAAATCCTTAAATAGATTTTCTCCTTTTTCCGCTGAGCGACAACCCTAGTTCCAAATGGTACGATGCCGTGGTCTAACTCATTAGTTTTTGTCATTTATAGAAACAATTTAGGTCTTGTTTATATCGATATTATGTATATGTCTCCAATTTAAGCATGTGTTTCAAAAAGCTGATAGGTTTTATTTGAAGGTTTTCTCTATTGATATAGAAATATCTACATATGTATATCCCGTAGCGAAAACCGCATCGCGTCGCATACCTTCACTTGCATCACGACTGAAGTAGCCCTAATAAAAAATAGTAACAAAGGTATTAGCACAATAAAAAATTGCACGGTCCTAGATCACGGACCCGCTCAATATATCCAGCTTCTGAACGCGGCCACTGAAACGTCATTTCTGGGTTTTTTCCCCGAGTCATTAGGCACACGCGGTTAACAAGGGCTGTCGTAATCCTGTGAATGTTTCACTTGATAGATATGGCAGTGCCTTTTGTCAGAGGCTTGCCCTTTTGTCACGGGTCGTGTCGTGGTGTACATACATTAAGGAATATTTGCATAAGACAAACCAAGGATAGGCCTTTATTATGGTTTGTCTATGGACTGGCAACACTGCAAGCGTCTTCCTAGCAGTGCTGCTTTATGGTGGCGATAGATGTGAACGAGGGGTTCGATTTTCATTTTTAGAAAAAACCTATTTTTCCATATATCTTTGACAGCGGGTTAAATTGTCTAAGATATATCTCGATAGGTGGCAGGGGGCGTCAACTGGAAATTAGGGTATGTTAATGTCAAATGAAAGGTAAACAACCTTTCAAAATTTACCGATTTGAAAAATTCAAAGTTTTCCTTTCGTTTCACATTGACATACCTTATTTCCAGTTGACGCCCTGCCACCTATTGAGATACCTGGAACTAATTTTTCTTTTTAATGCAATCTAAAACCGCTTATTGGGTGAATTTGGGTTATATTAAAACAATTTTCCTCCGTCATCTTTATCGAAAAATGTTTGAATAAAGTACATAATTATTTATGGAATATAAGGCAGATTCCCTTCTTTTTGAAAATGAAAAAACTATTTAAAATATTGAAAATAATTGTGCAAAGTACCATCTGTTTTCTTAGTTTAAAAAAAAATCTCCTATTCTATTAATGACTAGATTTTTTATTATCATCACCATAATAAATAGAAGAATACCGAAGTCACATTCAGCTTATTTTTGCAAATAAATGTCCTAATTAATATGCAAAAACTTTATTTTTGCGCTTACGCCGCTCTACTCTGTGCCGCTCCTATGAACGCAAAATCCTATGCCTAGCCTTTTCACAAAATGGCGTCATATATCGCAAAAAGCTTGACACGGGATTTGATCCAACTCGAAAAATGACAACTAACAGGCTAAAGCTCTGCGCACTCATCTAATGCCGCTCCGACCCAGCACATAAATTTACATTCTTTAGATACATATTACAGTGACAAAATGGATTTCCATAAGCTTCAAACGATTGGTCCGTGAGCTGTCTGTTATCTGATGCTGTCAATATAAAATATATTTAAAGGCCCTTTGAGTCAAAGTCCATATTTGAATGTTAATTTTTGGTCTGCACTGCAGCCAGCGTTGCTTTTCAGCAGTGCTTTTCAGATGTGTGACAAGCTTAAAGGTTTCTTAGTTGTTCATACCAAAACGACAAAAATCAAACATTTCACTTAATTTCCATAATAAACATTTCTATTTTAATTTTAAGAATTTAAGCTTTTATATGTGTACGTACTTACAGTGATTGTATTTTCTGAAACAAATCATTTCTGATTGATTGATTTATTGAATCGTAGGCTGTCAATCAGTTACGTCATGTATTCCCAATCTCCTGGGTGATGCTATTTGATCTTCATTGTTACCCCTAAAAATGTTAAATACCACAGCTAAATTACTAGGTAATTGCTCAAAAGCTTTAAGAAGCCTATGGCTTATATAACGCTTTAAATGTTTATGTTGTATTGTTTCTAGGTAGTTTTAACACACACTGGAAATGTACTGTCCACTATTTTTATTTCATAAGTACTTTTGAAATTGAAAAATTATGTGGTTTTGAACTCAGTCACGCGCCTAAAGCCTAGCTAACCATCCAGCATCCCGCCAGCCACAGTCTGCTGCTTTTAACAGTTTGAGACATATTTATGGCAGGCGTTTGCAGTCTCCTTATAGCCCGATAGCCCAGTCCATCTACCCATAACAATAACCAGGTTTTTTATCCTTTGCAAGTCTCTATGCCTTGCGGATATCATCTTCGTGTGTGTAATTGTGCAACCGAGGATGATAATAAATAAATAAATAATAACCCGCTATGTGTAGGATAAAAGGCGTCTGTGCTGTGGACTTCGGTCCTACGCATGGCTCCCAAATGCGTTTACTCCCACTTGTTCTGTTGAGTAGTTCCGTTGACGGAACTTCTGGGATTTTATGTCCCATTAGTTCTGTGACTTAAAAAACTATGCTTTACACCTGACTTTTATCTGTACAATTCCACCTGTTCTGCTGAGGGTCACTATGTGGCCCGAGATCATAATAGAAATACAATAATGCTGCACAATCCACGCAGCATCACCCAGCCCCGAACTAAGCAGAGCTTGTGTAATGGGTCTTAGAATTAGTACAATAAATCAAGAAAGAAACGAAAAACTTTTCTAACTATACCCACCAAGCCTAACTAAGTAGAAAGAACCTAGCAATTCGTACATTTTTAATCAAAGGGTATTTTGTCGATTGTTTCACGAACTTTATAGGCAATTTGTTAAATTGCCAAGAAAAATAAATGATCCTTCTTTATAAAAGCAAAGGGATGATTCAAAGAAAATAATGATAAAAGATTTCATAAAGGTATAATAATTAATAGGTACTCAATCACAATGGAACGGAACCCTGTCGATTAGGTATATATACACTAATTGACTTATTTAGAGGAACGCTTTATCATTATAAAAAGACTATTATGTGCAAAAAGATTTTAGTAGCTGGCCAGATATACCTTGCTTGATATTTAATTTGAAAAAAGAATTACTTAAGTTTACCTTTTTGCTTTATAGTGCGTTACTCGCGGTTACTAGTGGTTTCGTGGCTTGATTGGTTAGAGCACACCCGTACTGAGGGTAGGGCGCGGGTTCGAATCCTGCCAAAATCGAAAGTATTTGGGATATTATTAAATTTTCGTGTTTTTTTTTTAAATAGTATTTTGTTTTAAAGTTTATTTGTTTTTATTTCGTTAATCAATCTTAGTTATAAATGCGAACGTTTAGATAAATGGTTGGATAAATGGATGTTTGTTACTTAATCACGCCAGAACGGCTGAACGGATCTGGATGAAATTTGGCACATTGATAATAATAGTCTGAATTAGCACATAGGCTATATTTTATACCGGAAATCTGGATACCCACGGAAATGGGAACTACGTGAGTAAAACCGCGAGGCGCTGCTAGTTTATACAATTCACTAGCTAATCTATTGTGGGCGAAGGTCTGCCTGCGATGCAGAAGGTTGCGGGTTCGATTCCCGCCTCGGGACAAATGTGTGTACGATCTGCAAAAAATTTGTTCAGGGTGTGTAGGTGGTGTGGTGGTCGTTTTCTATATATAATAAAAATCTATGTATTGTATTATATTATGTATATCAGTTATCTAGTACCCATAACACAAGCTCTGCTTAGCTTGGGGCTAGATAATGCTGTGTGAATTGTCCAGCATTATTTATTTGTTTAATCGAAAAATTTCGCTGACGTGTGCGTAATTTATTTCAGGAAATACTGCCTTTTCAAATTTTTTGCACAAGATATATCGCAATAGCGGTCCTTACACATCATGATTACTTGAAGGGACAACAAATTAATTTTAGAAGTGCTATTTTAAAAAAATATTAAACCTGAACGTACAATGCCGGATCTTAGAGCAGCTCAGGTTTCCAAAGTTGTTACTTTAATAAATAAAATAAATAAATAAATAATGCTGGACAATTCACACAGCATTATCTAGCCCCAAGCTAAGCAGAGCTTGTGTTATGGGTACTAGATAACTGATATACATACATAATATAATACAATACATAGATAAATATTTTTTATTATACATAGAAAACGACCAGAACACCCTGAACAAATGCCTGCAGATCGTACACACATTTGTCCCGAGGCGGGAATCGAACCCGCAACCTTCTGTGTCGCAGGCAGACCTTCGCCCACCGCGCCACGTCGGTCGTCACTTTAATTGAAAACGGTCACAGTTCTTTATTAACTGTTCATCTATCCATCTAAATTTTCGCATTTATAATATTACTGTGATAAATTGATTAGAGAGTGGATACGGAAACGTATAGGTAATACAAGAAGCTACAATACTTTGAAAAAAAAAATCTTACCTTTAAAATAACACCAACCTAAATGTGCAGAAATAGCGTTCTTCAAATTATTTAATAACTTTGGTAGGCGTTAATTGTTTACCTTACATCGAAAGTTTCACCAAAAAGCCTCAAAAGTTAAAAAATGAATTACATCCGATCGTTAGACATTATTATCGGTTAACTTGATATTTCAGCGAATATTTTCGGATACCTGAAAGTTTTAATTAAACTCGACCATGATAACGGTTGATTAATTCCTTCCACAGTAGGTATATCTTGTAATTTTAGACCAGAAGTATAGCTTTCATATCCCACCATTAAGGTGGCGATTAACGTGAAATGGGCAAATTTGGGTTATATTTAAACAATAATTGTTGAAAATATTCATGATGGTTTAGGAGACAAATTGTAAAAACTAAGAAAATAGATGGTACTTTGCACAATTATTTCTGGTATTTAAAATAGTTTTTTGACGGAGAACAATAAATTGTTCTCCGTCGTCTTTATAGAATAAAGCTTTGAGAAAAATACCTAATAATTGATTGGATACAAGACAGATCACTTTTTTTCGAAAATGAAAAAAAAAACTATTTTAAATACCAGAAATAATTGTGCAAAGTACCATCTGTTTTCTTAGTTTTTACACCTTTTCTCCTAAACTTATCAATAACAAGATTTTTTTCTTTTCATTACGATATAAAATAGAAAAATAACCAGGGCACCTTCATTTATTTTTCAAGCAAATGTCTTCATTAAATAATCAGCAAAAACTTGATTTTTGAGCTTACGCTGCTCTGCTCTGTCCCGCTTCCTTAAACGCGCGAAATCCTATGCCTATCTTATTTACAAAATGGCGTCATATATCGCCCCCTTAAAGAGAAAGCTTGGTAAAAAAATAAATAAATAATGTAGCATCATTTAAGTTAAAATTTTACTATTACTAAAGTTGATTATTCTATTTTTATTCAACATTTGGTTCCTTGCACGTTTTTTTATCTGACCGATATTTTTCAAACTAAGCGGGGAAAGAGGGGAGGAAAATGTACTAATACTTGAAACTAATATTTTAAGGATAAATGATTTGAATTTTTGTTTGTAACGAATAAACTTAAAAAATTCTGGACCGATATAGGTTTTATAGTATACCCGTGTGAAGCTGGGGCGGACCACAAGTAATATTATAAAAAGGTAAAGTTTGTGAATTGTGAGTTTGTTGATTGATTAGATTTGATTGCTAGTTTTTTATGCGACATTTGTATCTTTAGTCTCTGTATAGTATTACTTAAAATTAGTTAGTGTAAGTGGTTCTGTAGGACCGTTTTAAATTAAAGAGAATTTTTTTTAACCAAAAGAAAGCCACGTTATTTGTGAGTGTCAAACGCTATAATATAATAATTATTATTTATATATTTATTTATTTTATGGGATCTTTCAGCACTTAAATACAATATAAGAGATGTGTAAAGATGTTATCAGGTAGGTTGTTTGTTATAGGGTAGGTATTAATAAGTTCCCACTTAAAGAAACAAATACAATTGCAAGTAAAAATATACAGGGTTATTGATAAATAAGTAACACTACGTGAACTGCAGGTTCTGCCTATCATCATTAACACTTTTGTGAAGAGTTAAGACCTCATCTTAACTCTTAAAAAAAGTATTAACTACGACGTTACGAAATAAAAAAAAAACACCTATGTCTGGAGGCCAACGAGTCACTAAAGACCGATCTTCTACTTCCATATCCACTGTTAAGTAAGGGCTGAGCCGTTCTTAAGTTGAATTCCTAATAAAACCGATTTAACGAACGATTATTGAATAAGGCGGTACTATTATTCCCACTACCAAGCTTAAGAATTAAAAACTAGCGTCTTCACAAGCGTGTTTGTGATGATGATCAGAACCTGCAGTTCATGTAGTGTTAGTAATTTACCAATAACCCTGTATAATATATTATGTATATTAATCTACCCGTGCGAAGCCGGGTCGGGCCGCTAGTATGTAATATCTCAGTGAATTTATCAAGAACCTGCGAGTATATTTTGTACTTCAGCTTCTGCTTGTAACAATAATCCTGCAATTTATTTACCCTGATTAAAATCTTAGGATTGAGCCTTTGGGACCCAATAGCCTTTGGAGATAGCGGGACCTTATAAATTGGTAGTTATAACTTCGGTCGAGTCGATCTCATTTCCCCCGTATCGGTGCCGGGCCAGATGAGAATAATGTTTCATTTGCCACATGTATCTTAGTACAAGGGGTTTTTTTTTTAGTATGTATTTAAATGTAGTCATTTTTGTATGTTAAGTTTAATAAGAAGCCTCAATTTTTATATTAAGAAAAGTTGTTTTAAAAAAAAGTTTTATTTCTGTTAAGAAAATGACAATCAAATTATAGAATTAAATTAATACTAGTATTTACAATAGAAACAATTGAGCTATCTGAAAACTGTTGCAAACAATCTACAGGTAGCACAACTGATCCGTATCAATACCATATATTTTATCTTTGTTTGTATTTGCCGCGTTTTATTGGTATACAGGACTACTGAGATGTCAGCAGAAATCTGTCACATTTTATAAGTCAACCCAGTTTTCATAGAGATGCTAAAATCAAGAAGTTGAAGCTGATGATTGGATTGGAGATTTCGCGCTACTAAACACTTACAAAAGATAGAAAATATAGGAAATAAAGGCGTATAAATAATGTTTATTTTGCCTTACAGGTCAGTGTATTATAATATATTTTTGCTATCAGTTTCAGTCTACATAATATTAATATAGGAAATAAAGGCGTATTAATAATGTTTATTTTGCCTTACAGGTCAGTGTATTATATATTATTATTGCTATCAGTTTCAGTCTACATAATATTTATGGTTAAGTTTTTTGTAACTTATAAGAGCCTTTACAGAGCCTACACATTTGCTCCCCTTGGAGTCGAGATCCTAGGTTCGTGGGGTACCGAGGCTCTCCGGGTTTTCAAAAAATTATCTGAGCGTCTGGTCGAAGCGACGCGTGACCCGAGAGCTGGTGAGTATCTGGCACAGCGCATCAGCATTGCTATACAGCGGGGCAATGCAGCCAGTGTCTTAGGCACGCTTCCAACTGGTATTGATATAGATCAGTTGAGCTACCTGTAGATTGTTTGCAACAGTTTGCAGATAGCTTAACTGTTTCTATTGTAAATACTAGTTTTAATTTAAATTTGTTATTTGATTGTTATTTTCTTTCTGAATAAACTTATAAGTAAATAAATCTTTTGATTTACATTATGAAACGCATTTTTTTTGTTTCATACTGGTCAGTTCGTTGCCTAGTTGTCCAAGAGACACAATAGACAACAAAACAATAATTACCTATATACCTTTACCCTTCCCCACTTCTGGGCATAAGTAAATACAATACAAAACTCTTTATCACCACAAAAAAAAAACATGAAACAGACATAGCAGTGACTCAGCGGCGCAGCGGGCGAGAGTCTGCCTGCGACGCAAGAGGTTGCGGGTTCGATCCCCGCCTCGGAACAAATTTGTGTACGATCTGCAGAAATTTGTTCCGTTGGTCTGGGTGTTTTCTATGTATAATAAAAAATATCTATCTATGTAATGTATAATATTACGTATATCAGTTATCTAGTACCCATAACACAAGCTCTGCTTACCTTGGGGCTAGATAATGCTGTGTGAATTGTCCAGCATTATTTATTATTTATTTATAGACATTAAAAGTACAATGGGCGGCTTTATCGCTTAGAAGCGATTTCTTCCAGTAAACCTCCCTTTCTACCACTTTTCGCTCCAGAAAGCAAACTTTTAAAAGTTATGCATTTAATAATCAACAAGTTACGTACCTAACATAAGTAATTTAAGTTATCTTGAATATTTAGTAGGTATTGAGTAAGTTGAAGCTTTTAGTGGAACTCAATTTTCAAAGGCAAAGTTTGTCTCGAGATTTATGTTTGACACCTCAGAGGAGTAAAGCAAGATGGCGTTGACAATAATATCTTCACTTCGGAAATCCTGACATTATTTAATTGTAATTTTCTTTTCTTTTCTTTCTTAATAAAGTTATTTACGTAGTTAAAAAGGTGTTAATATAATTTATTCTCTTACTTAATTTTTTTGTCCACTTGTGGAAGAAGTGAAAAAGATATCATTCATACATTCATATCACTTCTGTGTCTATTATATGTTTGTTTTGTCTATCTAAATCGAAATATAATGCAATTTTAGATAGTTGTCAACATTTACGTAAAGATAAAGCACCACAGTGAATTTCTTACATACATTATTATTAGGTACCTTACTTACATACCTACTAAAACGGGACCCTATAAACTAAGACTCCGCTGCCCGTCTATCACCAGGCTGTATCTTATGAACCGTGATAGTTAGAGAGTAAAATTTTTCACAGATTATGTATTTCTGTTGCCGCTATACTAAAAACAGAAGGAAATCACGTTTGTTGTTTCGGAGCCCCAGACAACAAATTAAAATTTTGCACGGAACCCTTCGTGCGCGAGGCCGACTCGCACTTGGCTGGTTTTAATATCAAACATAATATTAAATAACATTTCAAACAGAAATTAATTTAAGAAAACATACTATTTTCACAGTTCATAATTAATTTGTAATAAAAATGAAGCATGACTGTGAAAAAATGCTGTAAATTTGCAGATCCTACAAACCTTTGTCCCGGGGCGGGAATCGAAACCCCAATCTCCTGCGTCGAAGGCGGACCTTTCAGCGCCACAGAGGTCATCAAATAGTATGAGTGTAGGTACACTCACGCACTATAAAGTACATCTGAATTGACCAGCTATTCACCATGGTGCATATTATCCCTCCGCGCCGCACACATGGTAAGGGAACCCATGACCTCACCCCTCTGAACTCGCAACTTCCAAGCCTTTGAACTCTCCAGCATCTTAATTAGTGCTCGTCTTAAATAACAAGTCAAAATAATGTTCGTAACGTCAAAGCCTATTGAGTTATGGAGATAATTATCTCGTTAGAATGAGTTTAATGTTCCTCGAATCTTTGACGCCATTTTGTGAACTTCGCCATTTTGTTGATGTGGTTGTTTTTGTTGCAAGCAGGTATTTATTACTTTAAACAGGCTGCTTATAAGAATGTGAAAATAGTTCCGATCTCGATCAATATTGCAATTTAACTTTGATAATTCACAGTTATTTTATATTACTGTAAATAGAAATAATTTACCGTTTTGTATTAATAAACAAGAATAAAGTACGAAGGTACTTACTTTTTTCATGCTTCCTCAACATCTTTAACACGATCACTGCTAGCGTCGGCGGTGCAACCCGCAGGGACGCGCCGTCCGTGCAAGATCGAACTTGTGCTTTATACCTATAGACTGAGAAGCTGTGCCGGTGTGAAGTATTGCCGAACCCAAGCTAGGATACCCAGGTTCATGGTAGCAAATATGGGCTTCGACTCGATATGGGAGCCAAAGTTCAAATTCGAGCTAAGCTCTACGCCTAATAGGTTCAGACTGTCAGTGATCAGTGAAGCGCAGTATCACAGAAACTGGGCACACGAATAAATTGGGTCTACTTTGCCGTGAATACAGACGCCTGGGTTTTGGATCCGTATTAAAATGAACGTTGTTTTTAATAGACTTTAATAGATCCTGTCCTCGCCACGCACTATAGGTATTTCCTTAGAATAATTTAAAATATCTATACCACTTCTTGCTAACCACCAAAAACGCAGCCGATATCGCTTGAGAACTATCACTTTTGACTCTCAAAGATTTTACATTGACGAGGTACCATCCCATCCTAATAAAACCTTCAATCTCAGTAGATCCATTTGATTTTCCTGATCGATAATGGATCTAGTAAGATATTGTTTTCTCTGTAGATCGGTTTCCATAATTATAATTTGGATCTGATGAGAATTTTATTGCTAATAAAATACAAATAAAGTCGGGGAAACATCTAGTAACACAAAATACGAAAATACCTACACCCCGTCAATTCAGCAATTCCGTTTAATGTGATATTAATTGGTGCCAAAGTTGAGTGCTGCTCGCTCCTGTGGTGAGCTGACGAATGTAGGACGTAGGTGGTATGTTAGCTGATAATAAAGCACGGTGCTTTATCTATACTAGCAACCCGCCCGACTTCGCACGGGCTCGGCAAACGTAGTGTAGGACGCCCTCCGATCAGGTGGGATGACGATTTGCGAATGACTGCTGGCAGATGCGGATGCGGCAAGCTGAAGACAGGGCGCTATGGCGCTCATTAGGGAAGGCCTATGTCCAGCAGTGGACAAATATAGGCTGATGGTGGTGATTACATGCATGATATAAAGTTTTCAATCAGTGCGTCCTACCCGTCATGACCTACGGAGCTGAGACGTGGACACTCACGGTAGGGCTGGTCCACCAGTTTAAGGTCGCCCAGCGAGCTATGGAGAGAGTTATGCTCGGCTGGCTGAGTTAACAGGCTATATTGGCATGTAGGTGACTTGATAAGTAGACTTGAAAGCACAGTGCTTAATCTATTAAAAAGGGTTCCTCTAAAGTTCATGAAAAATCTCTTTGTTTTCACTAACAAATCCCAACTCAATCTCCTCTAAAACATCTAAATAACGCAACCAACTTTCTAGTCAGCATACATTTATTAGTGGGTCTCTTGCGGTTTTGCGGGTCACAATAAATTTATTGAGTTTACTTTACGGTCAGGTTCGGAGGTGGCACAGGGGACTCCACCGAGGACTGATAGTTAGGGAAATTTAATTGGACTGCTTTTTTCACGGAAGTAAATCTGGGAGAAATATACGTTTACTTCACAAGCGACCAAGTTTGGGATTGCACAATCTTGTATTGACTCAAGCGCGGTCGCATATTTACTTGATTAAGGCTTACCAGAAATGTGACGTACACTTATAATAATAAAAACTTGAGAGGTGTCAAGGGACACCCTGATGGAACGAAGTTCCTTTCTATAAGAGAGAGAGAGAGAGACAGACAGAGAAACATGCGCACGCCGCACGGCTTACAATAGCTTACTATAGCAAAAAGTGTCGTTACAACTTTTCGTGAGAGTTTTTTCCGTCCGGCCCCCTTTCACAACGCGCGATAAGGAACTTAGTTCCAATAATCATTTATTTCAGATCATAGAAAAATTCCAGATTTTATTTAACTTATGCTACAGTCCATAGTAATAACTAACTAACATTCATATACGACCGATGTGGCGCGGTGGGCGAAGGTCTGCCTGCGACGCAGAAGGTTGCGGGTTCGATTCCCGCCTCGAGACAAATGTGTATACGATCTGCAGACATTTGTTCAGGGTGTTCTGGTCGTTTTCTATATATAATAAAAAATATC
The DNA here is from genome assembly GCA_946478455.1 of Eupithecia vulgata. Taxonomy (NCBI): domain Eukaryota; kingdom Metazoa; phylum Arthropoda; class Insecta; order Lepidoptera; family Geometridae; genus Eupithecia; species Eupithecia vulgata. The sequence continues at coordinate 4,083,490 of OX297881.1, forward strand.
TATCTATGTATTATATTATGTATATCAGTTATCTAGTACCCATTACACAAGCTCTGCTTAGCTTTGGGCTAGATAATGCTGTGTGAATTGTCCAGCATTATTTATTTATTTATTTATAAAACATTAAAAACTTATGCATTAAAACTTATACACGTATGTCTTTTTTATTATTTTACTCCATAAAAAAGAGGCTTGTACTAAGCGACCACATCGCTAGAGATAGAAAATTCTTTATTGCACACTTATCGAAACATAAAACAATCAAAATAAAATTTTATAATAATATGTGTTGTGTAGAATTTATTATTGGATTAGAAAAGTAGATCATAGTGAAATAGACCCAATTTCCAGTCTTATCACTCAAGAGCGATCTCTACCAAACAACCGTCCCATTCTGAACGCGTATGAATTTTAGGTAGGTAATTTTAGGGGAGGTACAAATTCTAAGCCGGCACCACACAGCATTACTTTTCTCGTGGGTGTCGTAAGAGGCGACTAAGGGACATACACCGGGAGGCAGGCAGCAGCGCCTCTTGCAGAATAGATCTACCACCGAACTGCGATCCCCAACCCGCTTGCCCAGCGTGGGGATTATGGGCATTACCCCCCATGAGATAAAAAAAACAGGTGAAGGCCTGCGTCCAGCGGACTATTATAGACTGTTGAGGTGAGGTGAGGAGTAGTCAAAATTGCTCCCGCACCAGCTTCTGCTTCACCATCCTCTTTCACATCCGCACTGGATATCCTCCAAAAAAGCAACCTAAGCTATCTTAACTTTAAAAGTCCTACTTACAGCTACATTTCTGTTGAATCTAAATAAAATTTCTATTTATATAGAAATTGCAGTAAGATTGAAAGCTCGACCTCGACTCAAGGCATCAAAGTACCTTCAGTGAAGTCAAGTGTTTCTCATGCAAATGGCGGGAAAAGGACTCCTCGGTCCAATTTGCGTGTGAATGAGCCGTGAGCCAATCTCGATATATCCATTACAGGCAATTTTAGAACGTCGCGCTTTACTTTACGAGGGGGGTATCTTGAAGGACAAGATATCGACGCTTGAAAGGCAATAATTACCAAGCGACATGTTGGCAACTTTACACTAGAGCACTTTAAAGTTTATTTTTTCAGAAAAAAAATCATATTAAATCGCTTATTAGGCATAACTACTCGATTCCAGCGAATTTTAAATGCAATTTATATGTAGTAAACTGGCATATAAAAAATTTATGATTTTTTTCAATAGTTAATGTGTCGGTAAAGCAAAAAATACTTTATGGTTAAACGTATGTATTCAAGTCAAGGCAAAAATTACTAAGTGTACAAAGCTAAAATCGATTACATACCAAATGAAAGTTATTTACTAACCGCAAAAATTTTGGTGGCTTGGTCGCTGAGAACTGCGTTTTTTTTAAGTTACTAAGCGACATCAAAAGTCTTCCTAGCGGTTCGAGAGTAAGACCAATCAACGCAGTTTTTTTGCTGATTTCAGTGATGTATATAACTCAATATCAACATGTCGGTTGGTAATTATTGCTTTTCAAGAGTCGATATGTTTTCGAGAGGTACCAATAACTTCATAGTTATTTATTTCCTTCGGAGGAGACTTGTAGGGAATATGCATCCACATAATTATAAATTATTTTAACAGGTATTACCGCCTCTGCGAAGCGAGGGCAGCATTATTAAAATAATGCTGCCCCGCTTCGCAGAGCTTCAGTACGCCAGTCAACCCGTGACCACGGCAGTGTGTAAACCTGTCGAATCTTCGGGAAAAATATGTAAAGAAACGCGATAAATACCCGTTAAAATAGTATTTATAATTAGGTATCCACAGACGAAATCTAGTCATCATCTAAGGCAGGATGTCATCGTGCGGGCAGCGATTCCATAATTGAAAATAGGGTATTACACCTTTTTTTGAAAAGTGTCTTAATTAGATTCTTTGGTAATGAACCATCAAAAAAAATATTAAATTTTTATTCAATCGATAGGTGCCCTAAAAATGCATTCAAGCTTTTCAAGTTGCGCGGACAACTAATATTGAACTAAACTAATATTGAAAAAACTAATATTACTAATATTGAAAAAAAAAAGAACATAAAAATATTATTAACTGTAAGCCTAAAAAAAACAAAATGGCAATATTGCTCTGTGGTCATGACGTTAGCTGGCCAGTAGCACCTGAACAAATGCACTAATTTTTATACGTTTTAGTTTGCCTACATACTGCCGTTTTACATAAAAACATTGCGCTTACTATTTCATGGTGTTGATAAAAAATCTAAAACCTTAAATTGAATTTTAAAATTTATTTTCTTATTTATGGCCTAAAGATAGCATTTTACAACTGAGATTTGGCCTAAGCTATCTAGCTCTTACAGTAAAATAGTTTGAATTTCAACTCGATACTGTTAACTGTTTCTGAGAAAAGAGGTTTGACTGACGGACAAACCGACAACAAAGTGATCCTTAAGGGTTCTATTTTTTCTTTCGAGGTTCGGAAAAAAGATTTTTTTTTTAATGTAGGAGTCTTTTTCCTTTAATTTTAGTATTTATATGTTTATTTGTTTTTGTAACAGCAAGAGATATACTGATATTCACATTTTGTGTAAATTTTGTCTACATATTACGGTTCATAATATTATACGCGAGCGAGTGCGTTACCATTTCAAATATTTTACCGCTCTTTTCAGTCAATGTAATCCCCAAAGCAGTATTTTCAGTACAACAACTCAGCTTAAGAAAATGTAGAGTTATAAACTAAATAAACTCTGTAGAAACTAGAATCGGCACCTAACCTATTTCTTAGAAATTAAATGTCAATCTTGTTTAGTTCGCGTAATGGGGTGGTTTACAGTTCGCTTGCGGCTTTAGTGCCGAGCGCATAATTTGTCGTAAGTAGATATTATAATCTGTGCGCTATAAGAATGGGACGGAACCTTGTCAAAGTAAATATTGTAAGTAACATTATAATAAGGCTGAAGTAAGTAATGAGTCTACTGTCTGTTACTCAAGTTTTCAATCAATCAATTTAATTTTTTTTATGCCAAACCCGTCTGCATTATTAAACAAAACGTCTAGTGCGAGTAAGGGTTCCGTACAAACTTGTACTTGTAAGCAAAAAAAAAACCCAGCCGCACAGTTTACCTAAAAAATCTGATTTGTAACAATTACAAAAGATATATTTTAGATTTTTCCTTACTTTCTATAAGACCTGCTTTTTGCCAAATTTCATGATTCTAGTTAAAAGGGAAGTACTCTATTTATGTATTATGTATATGTATTACAATAAAAACATCTAAAAAACTGGGCTAGGCTATAAATGTTTTTAAACTTACGCGATCTACCCGTTATATATAGTTGTAAATTTGGGCTTGTCTGTTACTTTTGATTGCGTGGAGTTAGAAGTTTGATTTATATTGCGGCTTCGATGTCAATATCAACTCGAATTTCCACGCGTTTCTGAGAAAAGAGGATTGATAGACGGACAGACAGAATGGCAACAAATATGAACATATAAGGGTTCCTTTTTTCCTTTCGAGGTACGGAACCCTAAAAGTAACCATTTATATTATTTTAACTCAATTGAGGGTTCAAATAATATTTGGCCAAATAACCTCTTTATGTTAACCCTGTCAAACGCCATTTCGTGTGAAAATTCTGTCGAAAAGGTGTTAAAAGGGTTTTTAATTTTTTTGCATAAAAATTACAAAGGGCCTTCCTCCCTAAATATAAAGTTAAGTATGAATACCATTGTCTTTTGGTACTAATTTTATTAAAATGTACAGTTTATATCGACTGTATGTATATTATGTTCGGTTCTATGATCCTTAGATATTTTATGGATCAATGGATTTATTAATATACAACATGGATCAAGTAATGTTATTCTTTTATTTGTTGATTTTTGCTCAAGTGTATACAGCTTAGATGTTAATGTTACCTTAGGTGAATGGTACATGGTACCCTGTAGTGTAGGGCACTGCAAAATAATTTATATAAATTGGCAAAGATTGAGTTTAAATTAATAGATTTCGCCGCATGTTTCTTGCATGGATTTAAGCTTTAATCTGAATTTATTCCCTTTGCCTATTAGTAATTTCTGTTTTTCTTGAGTATTATTTTAGGTAAGAAACATTTATACGTTTATTTTTTTAACATTTTTATAAATGTTACTTTAAATGTTTAGGTTAAGAAATTCATAGGCAATATTTTTAAAATTTTATTATTTCAGGGTTATTTAAATCATGCATGTCAATTATAATTAAATTTAAATAACTCTATTTAGTTAAAACGATGATTTTTTTATCTCATGGTTGGTAATGCTCATAATCCCCACGCTGGGTATGCGAGTTGGGGATCGTAGATCGGTGGTCGATCTATTCTGGGAGGGGCGCTGCTGCCCGCCTCCCGGTGTACCTATGTCCCTTAGTAGCCTCTTACGACATTCACGGGAAGAGTTGGGGTGGTGAAAATTCTAAGCCGGCACTACACGGCAATGTCAAAAGCAAAAATTCAATTCGTTAAGGAGTAGGATAGACAAAATCAGCAATAAATGTAAGATAAGGTGTAGAGGTTGTAAAAGCCCCCCCCCCCCCTCCCCCACCCTACTGGTCCCTACAAACCCCGATACTTACGGAAAGCAAAATGTAAAAGTCGTCTACAGTTGATCAGGTATTAACCTATGCCGATGGATGATTCTTAAGGCGAGTAGATCGAAAAATTATTCCAGGGCTATTATAAGGTCATCGATCTGAGATAATTTTGGTGTAACTTTCATTTTATGACACTGGGATCATCGTAGGAAATCACAGAAGTTACATAAAGATATAGATAGGTACATTTATTTGGCAAACAGGTACTACAGGTATACATTATACAGGTTTACAGCAATATTAATAAATAATTGCTTATTAACCTGACGTATGAAAAAACTCACAAGGCTAGTGCAGTGAGAAATAAAAATGTTTATCCTGGTCGACGCGTTTGTTAGTTCATACAATTGGATAACGAACTTTCATCCAATTCGAGCACCAATTTGATAAGACCGAAGTTTCCAATTCAATAAAGTTTTCCCACGAGGGATTGTTTTTTTGGACTTTTGGGCACGCTAACTATTTTAGGGTGGTTCGAATTGGGTAGGCGCGAAATTCAAAGTTTTTTATAGTTTACATTTTTTTCTGTGTTCCATAAGCAATTAAACAAGCGGAAATGTATGTAATTTGCCGAAAATCGTAAACCAATTTCTATGAGCTCATGATAAAACCTAAACTTGTATAAATTCTATTCGACTTCAACAGGTTTTTCTCCCTACCTATCGTTTTTTTTTTTTAATCTGAACATTTTTTTACTTTTGTTTCCATAAATCTAAGTCCCGTATTATGAAAGCATCCCAAGCATTACTTATGCAGTCATCACGTGATCTCTACTCAAGTGTAGAATCTGTGCTCAAGTAGTGTTTTGCTAAATAACGTAACTCGACAGCATTCGCAAAATGTCTGCTTGAGTAAATAGGGTCTTGTCTATGGTCTGTTTTGAAACAACTACCAAACGTTGCGTTACTTTCAAAATCTTATTTCCTTTATTGTTTTTTCAATAGTTTTTTTAAATGAATTCGTAAATAATATTGTTTCAGTGTGAATCTAAGCGCAAAGAACCAAATTAAAGAAGAAAAACAACGCGAAAACGATAATAATAATCATTTATTTCAGACCATAGAAAAGTTACAGTTTTAATTTAACTTATGCTACAGTTCATAGTAATATATACATTAAAACTAACATACATAAAATATTAATTAATGACACAATATAGCTTTTCGTAGTCAACCGATGATGCCTGAAATAATAAAGTGTTGGCCTGAAACTGACTAGATAATTATGTTATGTTTTAGTTTTATTTGGCGTATTCACTATTTGTTTCGCATTGACTGTTGGTTCCTAGGTATGAAAGGCTAAATAATTCGTGGAAGGATGTTTTTAGCATTGAATAAGAAGAAAGGTTCAAGTTTAGTTACGTTAAAGCCCTCCCAAAAAAAGTAAACAACGAAGCGGCAAAAGCTGATCACGCGTCCTATTAACTTTATTAAGATGAAAGAGTTGATTTTCAATATTCGTAATAATTATTTAAAATCTCAAATCATCCTTATAATTTAGTTATTAATTTATCATAATAGGTAACTAATAACGTTATAACTGTCAGAAATTGTACAAATCTATTTTGTGTGTCTTGGCAAGTTTTCTATCAATATTTCATTTGTTTTGACGACCATTACTACATATATTTTATTCGAACCAAACCTGAATAAATATTTAAGATAAAAAAAAAACATAAAAAAATAAAAAAAAATAAAAACAGAGAGAGTTTGCACTAGTTTTAAATTAGCGGGGATGCAAGCAAGCATAGTATTCAGCAAAGCGTAATATTTCTCTTTATAACTTTCTCCATAATAGGTAAATAAAAAAGAAAAACCATTGGCATTTTCATTAATTTATTACTTAGTTTCTTCATACAACTTAAAGTCTATATTAGTCTACTACAAAGTCTGTGATTTCTACTTAAATCTGTTGTATTAGTAATATCACAATATACATTGAGTTCTTTAGGAACAAGTAGGGCACGAAATAAATAAGTAACTATACTTATAAATTCTACTGATAGTCGTATTTTAATTCTAGTACAAAAATATTACTTAAAAATTTATATCAAAGTAATTAATTTAATCACTTTGTCTAGATTTATATGTCTACAATATTTACAGAAACCTTGTGGGTATTATCACACTGAATAACTTAAATAACTTACGAATAAATTTAAATAGCTTATAGATTAAATAATACTCCAAATTCTATTAATTATATTTAAGATTCGATTTTGTGTCTTAAACTGATATTTGCTACTAGCATTATTGCACAATATATTGAAGGAATTGTTTTTTGCTATTCAGTATTTTATAGATACTTAGTATGAAAAATCGAGTGGGACGAATCTTCAGAATTACTTTTGTTTATTTTCGATTCTTTCGGCAACGGCACGATCATATTATGTGTTCAGATTTAACCAATCTGTGTTTACCAATATTGGAATTGATTCTACACAATTGTAGAAGTGTTATGTAACGATTAAATAAGTACTTAAGTATTAATAATAGACTAAATTTCACACAAATAGATAACAATCTCTTAGTGTAGTTTTAAATAAAAATATATCAGGGCATTTATCAAACATTTGGTTAATGATTTGAAAACAGCTTGCTTAGTCCAGCTAAACTAAAACTTAATTACGGGATAAAGGTAGGTTAAAGGTATAAGTATTCTAAATACAAATTATTAATAACATTTTGTAAATAATAATTATAATAAGATGAAAAAATACTTAGTAACTATTCCGTGTTCATCGTTCTTTCTCATTGTGAATTGCATTTTATTTGATCTCTCAGAATTGTTACACTGAATTGTTACTAAATATTATTCATCTTAACATTTTGCAATAGATTCCACAAAGCAATACTTGAGTCTGTTATTTAAGGATTCCTTACTCAACATAGTTTTTTTTTCTGAACCTAGTTAACCTTTTTGGCCTACAAGCATAAAGGAATAGAAAACTTACTAATAAAAAGCTTATCATTTGAACAAAAAGACTGTTCATGCATGCTATGACGACACAACCGTTGTGATTTGAAATTCAAAATTATCACGCAACATGGCACTCCGAACACACAACGTGGGGATTATGATCATGACCCCCATGAGACAAAAGGAGGTCAGCGTCCAGCAGTGGACCACCAGGCTGTTGAGGTGAGGTGAGAGAAGCTCTCCAAAATCTTCACACAAAAGACAGTCTTAAGCTTTGGTATCTTGATTACCACGCCAGGTGATCCTAGTAAAACTAATTATCTGCGTTGGTATGTTATTCGGAATCTTTGAGTACTCGTAGGTAAATAAATTATCTTACTACCTACTGATTAAAATGAACTCAATCACATTCTAGTCCTCAAAAGAGTAGGCGATCCACGATTTGAGTCGTACGCATCAAACAACCTACTGCTACTTGACGACAACACCGTAACATCTAAAGGAACCTCTTTAATGACTGCAAACCTACTTTTATTCTTTCCATCTAAACCTTCTTCATTATTATTGAGGCCATTTTGAATTTCGATCGCGCCATTTTTAATCACACACGTGCCATTGATAACTTCAGATTTTGAATTTGGAGTTCTATGTTTGATCTCTGTTATATGACTCGCTTCGCATTTGTTATCATCTATAGTGACTTCTGTTTTGACTGAAGATTCTTTTTCCTCGGACTTCTCGACGGAGTAAGTTCGTTTAGCTCCGGGCATCTTTCGGTAGAGGTTTGCAACAACGGGGTGAAGAAGACGTTCGTCGAACTTGTCTGTTTCTTTGCCTGTGAGGGCCCCGACTAAGACGCCCACGACAATACAGGTAATTGTTCCTATAACAGCGTACCACATATAGGAGATTGCGTACATTTTGTAGAGGGTGGAGTCACTGGAATAGAAATGATTACATGTTAACCAAATTAAATACTTCCAATATCTTTTGGGACATTCTTACATATTATTTTGTTCTATGTACTCCTGTATCACTGTTACAACTTTATTTGTTACTAATATTTTTTGAATAAACAAAATAGATTTTGTATTTGTATTATATTTATACTTGTTCAAAAAGTTTCATAGCGGCGTAAAAAATTATATTTTATATTAATCAGAGTCGAATTTTGACGTTAGTTCTTTGTAAAGGGGTCTGCCACAATATTTGTTCTTGACAATATACAGAATTCTGACCAAAGCCTTCCACAGAAATCATTTGTAAGTGGAGTTTCAATTAATCGCCATGATTTGCACGCGGGATTACGATTACAGTGCAGTGGTATGTACCTACAGTTAGTCGGTTCTGCAGGGGTGCTTACTAGAATGGAACCAGATCCATCCAAGATGGATCCAGATTCATTCTAGTAAGCAGTATGACTACAGAGTCTTGATCGTTTTTCATAAACAGCGGTGGTAGCTGTGCCTACGTCTGGTTCTATGGTTCTAGGCAGTTGGAAAGAGACTTCCTGGCAGGGAGGACCTTATTTCTTATACCACTAGGCATTTAGTTGTAAGAGTTCTTACTAGAATGGATCTGGAGTCTTGCTGGTTTCTCTAAGCAGCGGTGCAAGGTGGGCCAGCGTCTGGTTGAGGGCAGCTGGTAGCACGGGGGTATGGAAGATGTTGACGGTGCTGTTGGCGCAACCCTGAAATTGTAAGGGTATTTGAGAAGTTGTTATAAATAAATAGCGCTGGACAACCCACACAGCATTATCTAGGCCTAAGCTAAGCAGAGCTTGTGTTATGGGTACTAGATGACTGAGAATTATACTTAACACAATAACATTACTTATTTATTAAGTTTATTGTCGCGATTGATGAAAGCAAGTTTATTTTGCCATTTTGTTCTTTTTAAAAATATTTAAGAGGTAGCAATCACAATTGCATGTCATACAATCAATCCAATAATTTTGCCGAAGATTTTAAATGTATTAGTTATGCAGCAACTAAATCTATAATTTTATGGCTAATGGATTTTTCTTATAAGCGTCTCTGGTCTCTGTTAAAAAGTCGTCATGTAAATAAATTATGCCAGAAAATTTACACAGCATTAGCGAAGTGAAAGGTTCTAGATAACAAATATAATAAGGATCAATTTATAATATCAAGTCTTATCCATAAGAATAAATAAAAACTTAAATTCTGATGCCATATCTTCCAAAGAACCGCCAACTGTATGGGGAAAAACGTGGTCCTGAGTATCCAGTAGTCTGGTGAGATGACCATAATGTAAAAGACTGCTGTGCAGATTATGCAGGCAGCAAACTTAAAAGCGCTAGATCGCTCATTACAGAAGGCTAATGTCCAGTTGTGAACTGGCATGGACGATTTAATAAGGTACACAAGAAATGACTTACATCAGTGAACAGCGGAAGTTGGTCGACCTTCGTATTTACATACAGGAGTCGTCCCGCCGCCATCCATATCGTTATAAAATGCGACGCGACGATTCCATAAAGCGCCCCCCGGCCATTGGCAACTGGGCATAGAGCAGCCAACGTGAACACTCCTAGCAAAGCTCCAGATGTTGCTGATGTCACTAAGAGGGAGCCTTCGACCACGCCGCCGACTTGACCCACGCAGAGAGATAGGAGCATGATGATGATTGCTGTAAGAAAAAGTTTCACATAAGTTTGACTGCTCGAAGGAGGTTGCATTAAGATTTCTGAAAAATAGGTTTCACTTTAGTTTGAGTACTCGAAGAAGGTTGCAAAAACGAGTTTGGTTTGGAGGAGGTTCACATGAGATGAGTATTGTTAGTTCATAGTTTTGAACTGAACTTCGCTTTTCCATGTACTTTCTCTTGTACTTTTATAGTGAGCTATTCGATTCCTCTACAGCCAATTACTGGTCCACTGATGGACCACTAATCAGCGTGTTATTGGCTTTTATCATATTATGGAAGGTAGTGGCCATAATCCCCACGCTTGGAATGCGGGTTCTGGATGCAGTTTGGTCATAGACTTGTTTTGCAGGAGGCGTTGCTGCGCGCCCTCTGGTGGATATCCCTCAGTCGCCTCTTACGACACTCGCGGGAAGAGTTTTGTTGGTGCAAGCAAATCCGAAGCCAGCCCCGGCACCATTTGGATTGAAGTGAAAATTCATTTTCATAGTAACTACCAGGGAGCGCATAATATATTTCATTGTCAGAGGCGTTAATAAAGAAGAACTACGAGAACACTACGGCTCAAGAGACTTGAAGAAAGACTTGAGAAAAATTGTTAGTGACCCAAGACAGAACTTGAGTTTCCTGTGATTTCGGTTTTTACAAGTCATTAAGCTAGCAGTTAATGTAGTTTTGTTAGTTCTCTAATATTCTATGGTTTTGCGAACCGTGTAAGCCATTTGCTATGAACCAGAAAATAGTGTTTGTACTATTTTCTGTTCCTCGTTTTTTCACGCGGGAGCTTATGTTACGTTAGAAGAGTCACTTTAAATCTTAGATGAAAGTATTTACTTTTATCTAAAATAAATAATGCTGGACAATTCACACAGCATTATCTAGCCCCAAGCTAAGCAGAGCTTGTGTTGTGGGTACTAGTTAACTGATATTACATAATACAATAGATATTTATTAGATATTATTTTTATCATACATAGAAAACGACCAGAACACTCCTGTGTCACAGGCGGACCTTCACCCACAGCGCCACAGAGGTCGTCAAAAAAAGCTTAAAGTCAATCTTAAAATTTCGAGTATAGTAACTTACCGTAAATCATTCCAATAATTTTGATGACGGTCAACTGCTGCTTATCGCTGATACCCTTGAAGGGAGGTGCGGCGGAGACGAAATCCTCCCACGTGACGGTGGCTAGCGAGTTGACGTTGGACACGAGGAAACTGGAAAGTAGTGTTTATTTGTTAGTTTATTATATAATTAATTAGTGTCCAACCGAACCTGGCATTAAAGCTCAAACCGAAACCGGACATTTGGCCTCGGTGTCAGTTTCCGCCGAAACCGAAAACGAACCATTTCTAATTACAAATATAACATGAAAATCTCGTGCATTTTTGTCCGTTGCGTTAATCCTATATCAAGCAGACAAAGAACTGTTTTTGCATGATGAGAAACATAAGAATGGAAGGCTCACCTCAGCGCTCCATTAAACAAACTCCCCAAGAACAGTCCTAGCATCCCTGGCAGAAACCCGAACTGGTCTTCCACATAATACGGCAGCACCTCATCCGGAGCTGACATGACGCCAGCGGCCAATGGGTCACAGTGTTTGTAGACCGCGTAGAGAGCCATCCCGACCACCCAGGAGAGACTGAAGAGGACGGTCACGGCTGGTACGTTGGCGAAGAGAGTACGACGGACTCTGAAAAAGAGTAACGAATCTTTTAGAGTTAGATTAGTGTTCTGATATTAGTGTTCATTTTATTCTATTTCTAACACCGTAATATACCTAGTAGGTGCAATGTTGTTACGTCAAATGGCTGTGAAGATGAACTAATAAGTATCACTGTCATCAGCAACATCAGTGCACTTGTTAAAGTACCAAACAGCTAAATGACGTCATGACCACAGAGCATTATGGCGTCTACTGTATCCAGCGTTTTCGTCAAATTACGCGCGAAACTTGAAAAAGTAAATTTGAAATACAGTAAGGCACCTTAGAACCTATAAAATAGTAAAACCCCGATTTATATTATTCACGCATGACCAATCAACCAAAGTTACAAGAGTTTTACAATAAACCTCAAGTTAGCCTTCGATGTTTTGCTTAGTTCCAGCTTTAGTTTAATAATTTAAAAAAAACATGAGGTAGATCACAAACCTGGCTTCTGAAGACATGGAGCAGTAGCGCTGCACGAAGGTCTGTTGACATCCGTAGATTGAGATAGACATGAACATCTGGCCGAAGATGGCAGAGAGCGTGTCCACTCGAACTGTGGGATCCATGGTAAACCTGAAATTTTTATTATTTAGTTAAAAAATCGCGTTTATTCTTCTCAGATGAGACCGATCAAACTTGAATAAAACCTAGAACATTTACGACATATAAGAAGGTTGAACCATTTGTACACACGTAGGATTTCGAATGGCCGTGTGGTGCTGGCTTAGAACTTGCGCCACCCCAACTCTTCCCGTGGGTGTCGTTAGGCGACTAAGGGACATAAACTGGGGGGCGGGCAGAAGCGCCTCTTGCAGAATATTATCTACCACCGAACGGCAATCCCCAACCCGCATGCCCAGCGTGAGGATTAAGGGCATTACCAACCATGAAATAAAAAAAAACAGGGGAGGCCTGCGTCCAGCAGTGGACCATTATAGGCTGTTGATATTGAGGTTGAGGATTTCGATTCCTTGCACTACAGTTTTTGTTTTGTTGGTGTAGTCCATCCATCCAGGTAAGTTTAAATATCGCCAGGGGAACTTAACTAGTACTCACTTCATGTAAAATTCATGCTTTCGGTTCAGTGATCCAATGAGCATGCTATCTTGCATTTGAAAATTGATTTTTCATATCACGCACACCTGTTACTAGTTACAGACCTTCTGCTAAATCAGAGAAATGTTCAGAACTAACCGAAAGAACTTCATCCGCCCACCCTCAATGTTGTCCGCAATCACCTGTTTGGGCCCTCCTGCCATGATCGTCGACTGGATGATGAAGGCACCGCTCACAAGGATCATCGCCAAGGTCTGGATGACGTCGGCTCTGAAATAATAAGCACAAAACGTTTATTTATGTCGCACGATAAATAAATAAATAAATAATGCTGGACAATACACACAGCTTGTCTTTAGGCCTTAAAAAGCTCTTAAACACGTCCTTCTATATAATTCAAAGTCCAAATAACTAACGATTCCAAGTTACAAGTCCAGTTATTCAAGGATCCTTTTTTCAAGTGCTTTTACTGTTGTATCTACGTGAATGCGCCGCCATCTGTCTCTTTTGGATGCGTTGTGGCATCAATCTGCTATGGTGGACGGTGTTAGAGCTTATGAGATCTGACTATCTAGCAGAACAGCCACGTTACCTTTTGCCCTCCATCTTGCACTGGAGCACTAGACGCTTTATCTGTCTTCATCCACAAATCTTCAGCAATTTGCACAGTTAAGGATTTACCTGATAGCCGCAGCAAGTCCACCAAGCAAGTTGAACACAATCCCGACAGCAGTCAACGCGAGGGCGGAGGCCCAATGCGGCAGGCCTAGCACTGCATGAAGCGCAACAGTTGGAGTGTACACTGTTACGGCGAGGTTCAGGAGCTGTCGGATTAGGAAAGTGGCTGCTGCCAATCTACGCACCCAGGTACAGTTGAAACGCATCTGGAAGAAAATGAAAAAAAAAATCAAATTCTATAAATAGGAAAACTGTTAAACGAAAATAAAACCCTCTATCCGTTTCATGCATAAAAGTGAGTGCCATAACGACAAAGTTGTAGAACACCCAATATGTTCAGACGACTAAGGAAGAAGGTGAGGTGACAAAGAACCGGTCAACAATGATTCGAAACCAATCAGAAGGTGCCATAGGGCTAAGTCGATAGATCAATAGAACAGGATGGAGCATACTCACCTAACCAACATACTAGTTCTTTTTTAAATCTTCCTAATACGAATATCTAAAGTTAAATGCGAAAGTAGCTCTTTTTGTCAGGATATACCTTTCACGATTTTGCGTGAAAAGGTCCTTTTTGTTATTTACCTAAGGATAAAATAATCAGATGCAGCTGAAAGCAGTTGTAGAGGTAGTTCAAATCACAAGTTGCTGATCACACTTTCTAAAATCCCACGCATGGTATTGCCCAGACTGGGAGGACTAACATCACTAATAGAAAGTGCCTAGTAGAAGAAGACCTGAAAGTCATAACGGGATATTTACCATGATTTGAATGTTGAGTTTTCCAATATTTTAGCACAGTTTCATGCGCCTTAAACCCAACTTTTCCCGTGGGTGTCGTAGGAGGCGACTAAGGGACATAAACCGGGGGGCGGGCAGCAGCGTCTCCTACAGAACGATTCCAACACGAAACTGCGATCCCCAACCCGCATGCCCATCGTGGGGATTATGGGCATTACCCCCAATGAAGATGCGAGTGCTCATTAGGGGAGGCCTATGTCCAGCAGTGGACTGGTATAGGCTGATGATGATGATGATGATGATGCGCCTTAATCACGACGAAAGCGGAATAACAAAAATATCATATCATGCTAAATATTCCGTTATGACGAAAAAATAAAATGACTTTATAAGTTAATAACCATGATTAGTTTGAAAAGTAATATAAACCTGCTTACAACCAAAGCCAACGTTAAATTTTCCATGCTGATTGACTAAATCAAGAATGAAAGAGTAATCAAATTGGATGACTCGGTATCGTAATTAGTGCATTGGCTATGCAAGACCGATACCTACTGGTAAAGTCATTCTACATAATAAATGCTCAGACTTGAAGTAATATTCAGAAATCATGAAGCGAAGCAAGTATTTTTCACTGGCATACTAATTTCTGCATGCGACTTTGCATGCATTGTTTATATGGAAACGTTTAATGGTTATTTCTATCAAATTGTACTTGAACGAAGGGATAAAAAGTGTGTTTTGGCGCGAAGAAGAAACAAACAACCAACCATTCAAACTTTTAAATTTAAATGGGTATTGACTGAAGGGACAAAAAGTGTGTTGTATCCCGGTTTAGAGCTACACTTTACTATACTTTACTTTATTCAGTAGTTTTGGCGCGAAGAAGATACAAACTACCAACCAAACTTTTAAAGTTAATAAAACAAATAAATAATGCTGGGCAATAATTCACATATCATTATCTAGCCCCAAGCTAAGCAGAGCTTGTATTATGGGTACTAGATAACTGATATACATAATACAATACATTACATAGATAGATATTTTTTATTATACATAGAAAACGACCAGAACACCGGGAACAAATACCTGCAGATATTTGTGACAAATATTTGTAACAAGGCGGGAATAGAAACCGCAACCTGTTGCGTCGCAGGCGGACCTTCGTCTACCGCGCCACAGAGTTCGTCATAATGTGAAAGACTTATGGAACTCGGAACCTCATAAGGCTGGTTGGTGATCATAATGTAGACGTCAGTATGCATAGGTACCTGTAAGTATTCGTAGACGGAGTTAGTATGCAGTCGGTAGTAGACGGGAACGAAGACCCAGCAGACGATGGGAAAGGCGAGGATTATGCCATACAGCGTCTCCCACATCGCAGAGCCGTGGTATACCAGCTCTGATGGAAAACCTGAAAAAAGGAAAGGCAATTAGAATAGATAATAATCATCTATGAAGAGTCACTAAGCTAGCTATGGAGAGATTTAGGTATGCTTTGAGTTTATTTATGTGATAGAATCCTACGGAAATCCAAATAAAGACCAAAGTCACCGACATAACTCTCAAAATTATTAAGCTGAAGTGGCAGTGAGCAGGTCATAATAGCTAGCAGGACTAATCAACGGCTGGTGTAAATTAAGTTTTGGAGAAGCGACCTCGATGCTATCAGAAGTCGTATCTGGAAGAATACCATCGTTTTATCCCTCAACGAGGAACTTCTTCAGAGTGAGTGTGGTTCTGCATGCGAGCAGGAACGTGGAACGCATGCGACTATTTAAGTCCCTTGGATTAAACGTTGGTGTTCTCCCAACGGAACAAGGTTCGTGGTTAAACCACAGATATCAGAAATAAAGCTTTATTTTTGCTTTAACGTGCGTCACCCGTACTAGGCCAATTTTTTACAAAACTTTAAAAAAAACTTGGGCTTACGCAGCGAACGGTAGGTACTTTTATTCAGTGTTATTTTACAAGATAAGGTGAGTCTACCTACTGCTTTCGGATTTTGCATCGGCATTATGGGTAGGTTCCGTGAGTTAACCCCATGAGGTAAAATCCAATAAGGCGCTTATAAGTTGGAGGCGTCCTTCCAGCTGTGGACTATTATAATGCTGTTGAGATTAAAGTATGAATGTCTAAAAATCATTCATACCTCAACCTCAACAGCCTATAATAGTCCACAGCTGGACGCAGGCCTCCCCCTTATTGGCTTTTATCTCATGGGGGGTAATGCCCATAATCCCCACGAACGTAACGCACACGGGTTGCGTTACGTTCATAATTGATTCATAATAGCCATAGGTATTAATATCAAAACCATCGTTTCTTACGAGTGTTTACTCGTGCAGATTCTAATAATACGTAATATAGGGCTTCTAATCCCACTCGCGGAAAACACGTGTGGAACCGGATTCCTACCAACTCCAATGATTCTCACACATTATCATACAATAGCTTAGTTTTGGCACTAACAGCCGTGGGTAAGTTTTCGGTGACCAAAACTGCAAAGTCAAAAAAATACCTGACCATAATTTTATTGTAGACTAGTGGTCTGCCCCGGCCTCGCACGGGTACATTCTATAGCCTATCATCAGACAGATATATCATCATGGATAAAATAGGATAATGTAGTGAAATAATTTTTCAAATGTAGTTTCGGAGCCTATTCAATTCAAACAAACAAATCTTTAATCTTTATAATATTAGTATAGATTAAAGCCAAATCAGGAATTTCCAAAACCACGCTCGTAGAGGTTGTCCTTTTAATCTACCGCTAAGGTCTCGGGAACTCGCTGACTGCTTTTGTTTTTCCAGTCAACTAAAGAGGTCTCTCAAGAGTGAACATGACATGTGTCCTCTAGACCTTCGTGATACATCAGCGGCCCCATCGTTACGTCACTTAAGCGTGGTTTTCATGGACGAGACGTTGGTTTCCAGTAGCTGCCAGATAGTAAAAACATTTACTGTCCGACAGTTACTGGGTCCGTGTAAAGAAAGTTGAGTCAGCTACTGTCAGTCAGTTACTGTCAGATAGCTCCTTGAACTTTTTTCGATTCTACTGTCCACTGACCTTCACTCACTCCTACAAAGACAGCTACTAGGCCGTAAATTGCTCTACACGAAGGCAACAGTGGTGGCCGTACAGTGCCGAAGGATAGTGTTCATACTGAAAAGCTATTTCAGTTTTCAGACTTTTTTTTCTAGGGCGTTTAAATGGCCGTAGCAGGGCGTAAAATACCAAGATATACCATATATATTTGTATTTTTTGATTGCTATTTTCTTTATTAATATAGATGTTTACCTACGCAGATAAAATATCAAGTAATACGCAAAATTGGCTCTAAATTTTTATTTTTTAAATTATTAAAATTTCTCTCTCCTCAGCTGTTGAAACAACTACACACCTACTGTCTAGACGGCAGCTATCTGGTAGTGAGAATTCGTCGGGAAAGTGATATTAACTTAAGCTTCTTAATATTGTAGAAAATTTTGTTGATAATCTAATATATACTGTCAATAGATATTCCTACAGAAGAATCAAGGAATCTGCGAAAGAATGCGTCATATCAAGGGCGGGAATCAAGCAGAATGTGCCGTCGTGCGGCCCTGCCAGCTGAGAAGAAGACAGCAGATGGACAGTGGTGTCTACTAGGTGGTCAGTTACTGGGTTCGTGAAAACCAGGCTTTACCATCATATGAGATTGTGGTCCAACGAAGGTAAGTATTCGCGATAAAAAAAACTCTGTAGTTGTTTCAACTGTTATGCAATAAAAATATTTATGTGTCTATCCTACACCAATTTTCCATCATTTGTACAAATTAGAGTATTTCAGCGATCGTACCAAGATAAAAATATAATGTCATCATTTGAGTACGCTTGCTACCGTGTTCGCGGAGCGTGTAATTTGCGACATGATGTTTACTATTAAATAATTTGTGTTCACGGATTTGTCGGCTTATAACTTATATTATAGTACCTAAGTATAAGTATAATATAGCAGTCAGACATAATGTAGCTAGATTATCAGTGAAATCTTTTTTAAATTCAGACAGTTGTTCCAGAGATCATCATCATCAGCCTATTTTAGTCCACAGCTGGACATAGGCCTCCTAATGAGCGCTATAGTCTTCAGCTTGCCGCATCCAGCATCTGACTACAGTTGTCCGCAGATCGTCATCCCATCAGACCGAAGGGCGTCCTACACTACGTTTGCTGAGTCGCGGTCTCCTCTCAAGAAACACGTTTATCCCCAGCGGTTGTCGGTTCTTTGCAAGATATGTGGATGACTTTGGTTCTGAAGTGCTCTGGAGATAAGCCATTAAAAATACTAAAATCGTAGCAACCGTTTTTCAAATTAAAAAGGCGATTCAACTAAAATTGCACCTTCTTTTGTTTAAAAGCTGTCATTTGTGTTGTACCGGAATAAATAAAGAAATTTTTGAATTTCGATTGTATACGAATTGAAATGAATATAGAATGCGGTGCATGATATTTTTTTGTTGGGTTGCTTTTTGGCATAAGCATATAAAATAGTATTATTATTAATTATTATGTTCTTTCTGGTAGGTAGTGTGATCGTACGTTACCTATCTGGTATTGGATTCGAGCGAAGCACTAATTTGAGGAAGTGATGTGACGTTGAAGAAACGTAATTTTAGTTGGTAAGTGCTATTTTCCCTCTTCTGAGAACATTACTAATGTTTTTAACCGATAATTGTTTTTACACGGATTTTCCTCAGTTTTTGCGAAAAAATATTTCTAAACTAATATCATAATTAACCCTTTTTTTGTCTACATAGGTACGTGGTAATTTTTAGATACCGTAATGTAGTAGGTAGGTATTAATGACGTCCGACATCATAATTACGGTGGTACTGACGTACTTGTCACCATAATTTTAGTTTATCAAATAATTCTAGTGCCATCAATTAGCCACATAGAGAGCACTACTTTAAAAATGGCGGTCATTCATACATACTCTTGTGACAGCTTTTTCTGAACCAATTTTTAACAATTTTAATGAAAATATTGCGCGCGACCAACTAAAAAAGTTTCTAATAACTGTACCCACCGGTAACAAGCTAGTGTATTACCCAAATCCTATTTGGGTCGTCAAAGTAACGTAAGTAGGTAAGTAAATCTTACAACTCTCGCCATCGGTAGAATCATGGCCAGTGTGGAGAGTCTACTCCCAGCGAAGATATACCTAGTAGTGTTGGAGCTGGTACCCGCCGCAGCATCCTTTTTTGATCCCTATCCACCATTCGTCTAAACCATCGGAGATTAGACCAGGTGGTCACCCCAGGCTTCTCTGGATCCACGAACTGGTAGCCAAGCTCCTTGAATGACGCTAGTGCAAGAGACAACTCAGAACTTGATGCCTGGAGAAGTCTTGTGTCTGAGGCCAATAACCTCTTTGGTTACTGAGCCACAGCAGTAAGTAACGGTTTCAGTTCACGAAAACTCCGAACCTCAAGCGTGCCAGGGCCTCTCGTCAGGGATAGAATCATGGCCAACATTAACACTCCACCTCCAGCGAGATAAAAGCAGTCTTGGCACTAGCACCGCTGCCATCCACCATTCACCTTTAACCATTGGGGCATACACCAAACCGTCCCAGAGAAAGCTGGATCGACGACGTTAAACTCGATCTTTGCGAACTGGATGCTCGAGACAGTTTAGAACTGAGATACCTGGAGAAGTCTTTAACGCCCAGATCCACTTTGGCTCGCTGCGCCACAGGAGTAAGTAAAAGTAACTCACCAAGAAAACTCCGAACTCCGAGCGTGCCTCTCGCCACGGATAGGATCATGGCCAACGTGGAGACTCCACCACCAGCAAAGATATAAGCAGTCTTGGCACTAGAACCCGCCGCAGCGTCTTTTCTTCGTCGCCATAAAGGAGCCAGGGATGAGGCGCTGATGAAGATTGCGAATACAATGCACTCCCATGCTAGCCATCCTGAGTTCATGATGAGGCTGGAAAGAAGAAATTAATATTAAGTCTTTGGGTCACAATATGAGTTGCTGCGAGGGGGTATCCGAGTTTTAAGTCCAAGTAGACTCTGATAGTGTCAACGCGTCTTGAAGGAAGAGCAACAGCTTCTTTTGTGTATATTTAACACCTCTACTGCGATAACCAATCCGCCTGCCAAGCGTGGTGGTAGAGTGCCTACCCTCAACAAGGAGGGTTTTTCAAAACCCTTTTCGTTGGAGGGTTTTGAAAGCCAAACCCCGTTCAGTAGTAGTATATGTGCTGATGAGGTAGAACGTTGAAAATTGTATATTTACATAGTCACTCACTGAATGACATTATTGCCCTATCTCATAAGGATACCATTCGCGCCATCTTGGTGTCGGTGTCTTGCGCTACCAAGCGAGAAACAACAAAACAAACACCACGATTGTCAGCTTCAAAATGCGTGTTCAATGAGCGTCCTTGGTAGCAGAACTGGTGATGAAGTGAGTGAGACCGCATATGAAATCATATTCCCTCGTAAGTGAAACGCCAAAAAGCATTCAATTTTAATGGTTGCGTCTCTAGTGGGTGTCTTGCAAGCAAGCTGGAACCAGGTGAGGTACCCTCCATGCAACTGTATACATTTGTATACAGTAGCATAGAGGATATTGAGAGAATATTAGGAGATAGATAGGGCCCTAAATTGACTTGCTGGTTTTGACTTAGTAGATGGCCCTGAAAATCTTCTCTAGATTATTATAAGACATTTATAAAATGTATGGACATGGCAATAATAATAATAATAATTGTATCTAGTTGATTTCTAAAAGGAAGTATGTTGAGATTTAAATTCTGCTGCCTTTTAAAATAAATAATACTGGACATGATATGGATCCGTTGAGCTACTTGATCTTGAGCTACAGCTACGATTGTTTGCAACAGTCTGCAGTTAGCTCAATTGCTTGAATTGTAGGTAAATACTAGTTCTAATTTAATTCTATTCTTCGATTGTTTAGATATTTTTATTACACCTACATAGAAAACACCCACTCTAATATTATTATATAGGTACTGCGCACCTGGCTAGTCTTAGTTGAGACCCCCGAAGTCGAAATTCGGCTAGGAAGACATCATCATCGACATAGAAAACACCAAGAACCCCCAGAACAAATATCTGCAGATCGTACAAACTTTTGTCCCGAGGCGGGAATTAAAAACGAACCTTCGTCCGCTGCACCAAGTACGGTCACAGTCACAGTCGTCTTAATTTCTGACGATTCGGCATGAACAGGTGTTTAAGGTTACACTTACATACAACAAATTCTAGCGAAATGTGTGCGTTGACCTTTATAGACACTTTTTTTTTCTTTGTAGTTATCACTTCCTTATGACTAATAAATACTTCCTTGGTCTATTCACTAATAGAACAAAGTATTTCTTTACCTGCTTCATCATCATCATCATCATCAGCCTTAATACCAGTCCACTGCTGGACATAGGCCTCCCCTAATGAGCTTACCTGCTTATTAACACTTATATACTAAATAAAAACACTGAACATTATGGTGGTATAATTAGAGAGTTTCAGCTATGTGACCCTAAGGCGCTGCGCAAACGTAGACACTTTTAAATTCCAGTTTACCGACACCAAACACTTTTAATCGTAAAAAGTGGTTGCAACTGAACACAAAAAATATTTAGGTACCTATGCACAGGCGCAGGTAATGTACTTCGAATATGAAATCATCCACTCCCTGCGCATAATCACTTAAAATAACCATTAGGTTCTATCATCATCAGCCATTATATTAGTCCACTGCTGGACATAGGCCTCCCTTAATGAGCGCCATAGCGCCCTGTAACAGTTTGTCGCATCCAGCATTACCCCAGTTTACCCCAGCGGTTGTCGGTTCTTCTCGAGATATGCCCATCCTACTGCCCCTTCAGCTTGCTAATCCTTTGAGCTATGTCGATAACCTTGGTTATCTGTCGGATGTATTCGTTGCGAATCCTATCCTTCAGAGAAACTCCGAGCATAGCTCTCTCCATAGCTCGCTGGGCGACTTTAAACTAGTACTGGTTCTATAGATGTAGCGACCTCTAGCAAATGTTAACGGAGCTACAAAGCTGACCTTAATAGATAGCTCAAGGACGAAAACAGAAGCTAGCTACCTACATAACGGATATTCGCTAGATGTCGTTAAGACAAAATTTGAGCACAAAAAGAGCATAATTCTTAGATCGCGCAAACGCTTGATTCAGTTGCAACCAACCTTTAAAGGACTATCCGATATCAACTGTCGGTCGAAAGACTACCAGCCACAGTGGACCAGCTGGGTCAGCGCCCAGACTGAGGAGATCTCCCTATGCAACTATTTAGGGAAAATTCCACCTTCTGAATTCTCCCTTCAAAACAGAAATCAAATACTAATCGACAGATTGTATCTGACACTGTGTCTACGTTTTGCGCAGCGCCTAAAGAGGTATTGTTTGTGCATTTTTATTTATTTCTGTAAATACTGTTATCCATGTGTGTTCCTTCTTGTGTTCTCGTGTGTGTAAACTATCCGTGTCTCTGTTTGTATCAATATTATTGTAATTTTAACGGAAGTGAGTGTTTTAAATTTAACTAGGGCTTACCTCTCCGTTAAATCTTTACACAGACTGGCGCACTGGCGGACAGAGGCGCAGCCAGTACAATGTCTGCGTTTTATTGTTATTTATTGAAACGTGAATAACTATTTTAATATGCTTGTGCTAACAGCATAAGTTTTTTATTATATTATTTAGCACACTTTGTGTAGTTTGTATTTGGACATACTTAAATGATAAATTATAGCCATACGGCTGGCTTAGAATTTGCACTACACTAACTCTTCCCGTGGGTGTCGAGAGAGGAGACTAAGGGACATACACCGGGGGGCGAGCAGCAGCGCCTCTTGCAGAATAGATCTACCACTGAACTGCGATCCCCAACCCGTATGCGCAGCGTGGGGTTTATGGGCATTTAATTATAAATAGTATTTAACGGGTATTTATCGCGTTTATTTACCTATTTAACCCGACGTTTCGACAGGTTTACACACTGCCGTGGTCTCACGGGATGACCGTTAAATAGTAATTATAATTATGTGTTCAGATCGCGTAAGTTTAAAAATATTAATTATGGCATTACCTCCGTGAGATAAAAATTAATAAGGCGATTATCAGGGAGAGGCCTGCGTCCAGCAGTGGACCAATATAGGCTGTTGAGGTTGAGGTGAATGATAAATACTTAAATACTTGTAAATATTTATTTACGACTAGCTGGAACGTGTAGGAAGGACAAACAATAACACCTTCTCATTAATAATATTATTGTAGATTATAATTATTTTTACTCAGAGCAATAAAGTAGCTAATAACATCTAGATGCAGTCAGTTTCTTAATCAACTTTTAAATCACGTAAATCTTCAATATCAATATCATCAATATCTTTTAATCATTAATTATTAAATACAATTAATTTAAACGTTAAATTGAAAATGACTTTACAGTCTGTTTATAAACAAGTCATAAAAAGTCCTTCATCTGGTTTCAGTTGTTAAAGTTCATGGTGTTCTTTGAATTTTTTATATGTACAATGTTTGACTGCGTTTAAATTGACGGTTTAAATTGACGACCTCTGTGGCTCGGTGGGCGAAGGTCTGCCTGCGGCGCAAGAGGTTGCGGGTTCGATTACCGCCTTGGGAGAAATATTTGTACGATCTGCAGGTATTTGTTCCGGGTGTTCTGGTCGTTTTCTATGTATAATAAAAAATATCTATCTATGTAATGTATTGTGTTATGTATATCAGTTATCTAGTACCCATAACACAAGCTCTGCTTAGCTTGGGGCTAGATAATGCTGTGTGAATTGTCCAGCATTATTTACTATTTACTATCTGTTTAAACTGGCTAAAAGATTATACAAAAAACAGCCAGCGTTTTGGGGACAGTTCTAACTGGTATATATTTTATGTATCAGTTGAGCTACCTATAGAATGTTTGCAACAGTCTGCAGTTAGATAATTGCTTTTTTTTTTACGATTTTACTTCTAATTTAGCAAAACGTCGTTCACAGATAAATGAAATTCGTACAAAAGGACAGATTTTATCGAATTTAGTCGTAGTTAGTATAAACGGTAGTACAATAACCATTAAGATGCGTTTACTTCTTTGTTTACTTTCTGTGACTATTTTGCGCTGTGATTATTTGGGTCGTTGAACGATGTAATTGTTATAAAAAAAGGTAGGTACTTCCTTTCATAGGTCTCTTCTTAATAACCATTTCATTTTATTTCATTTCATTTATTTCCAAAAAACAAAATACATTCTGAGCGGAAAACTTAAACCTTAAACTCACAATACACTAATTGGAATCATCATTGTCCAAGAAGCCTCGGCGGTCTAGACATAGTTTCAAAAATAGGTCCACCCTTGTCTCCAACACAAAACACAAAGGTTTATGCCCACTGCCCAGCTGTGGAGATGGTGGTTAATTACGATACGTCTGATGATGTTAATTAACAACGGCAGTGTTAGTTGTATTTTGGCATTTATTGTGTAGAACTTTAATTTATTGAAAAAATGTTATTTGTCCTACCGTGAATAACAGGGGGACGGATAAACCTTTTTTTCATATTTGTTCCCCTAAGGGGACAGATCAGGAGGACAAATGGGAAAAAGATGTCAAAAATGGATTTTTTATTCGATTGGACTAAAATGCTGTTGACCGCAGAAGGCCATGACAGCGTCACCAGACTTAGGCGGGCGTAGAAGTCCCCTCGCCGATAAAGTTAGGTTGACACGCACAAGGGCCACCACTTAGGTGGGGATCTCGGCTTGGGCTGTTATCAGATGCAAGAGGAAATTTAGGTTTCGCCGAGGAGCACGAATGCATGCGGGGAATTCTTCAACCCCGCATCCAGCAGGGTCAGTTTTTAGTCGGGTGTGTAGTGTGCGGAAGCGAATATAACTAAAATAAAATAAAATTTGCGAAAATATTGAGGAATAATGATAGGAATATACCTTATCCAGCATTCAATTACAATTCACACAGCATTATCCAGCCCCAAGCTAAGCAGAGCTTGTATTATTGGTACTAGATGACTGATATATATAATGTAATACAATACAATAATAGATAATTTTTATTATTTATAGAAAACTACCAGAACACTTTTAACAAATATCTGCAGATCGTACAAACATTTGAGTTCGTGGAATCGAACTAGCAACCTGAACTTGCAATCCTGCGTCGCAAAGCAGACCTTCGCCCACCGCGCCACAGAGGTCTTTGAATAAAACGTAATCTCCGAGGATGTTTTCAATTTTAAACGAGAAACGAATATAATATATTCCTATCCTCCCTTCATATAATAGAAAAGAAAACGAATCGTTACATATACACGTGTGAATAGTCCAGCATTATTTATTTATTTTACGTACTTAGTATACCTATGTACAGTACAGGGTTATTAGTCATATTCTATTGTCAAATACACTATTCCTCTAGTCATTGCTCCGTTAAGGTCTCTTTTATGGTAATTCACTGACACTGCATTAACTGCAAGTTCTACCCATCAACACAAACACGTTTGTGTTTATAACCAATAACCCTGTATAATTACATTCCTTTAAGAGTGCGCATGCGCCTAATGCAAAAATCCACGCCAATTCGTGAAAAGGGTAGGCATAAGATTTCGCGTTCTTAGGAGCGCGACGACAAAGCAGATCAACGTCAGTACAAATAATCAAGATTTTTCTTATTAACTATTAATTATACAAAATATAAGCATTAGGTAAATAGAAAACCTTTCCACATCCAGCTTCTGCCAGTAGTCTTTCGCAAATCGTCATCCCACCTGGTCGGAGGGCGACCTACACTATGTTTACCGAGTCGCGGTCTCCACTTAAGACCACGTCAGCCCACGCCACTTCAGCTTGCTAATCCTTTGAGCTATGTCGATAACCTTGGTTCTCTGTCGGATGTATTCGTTGCGAATCCTATCCTTCAGAGAAACTACGAGCATATAGCTCTCTCCGCTCGCTGGGCGATTTTATACTTGTGGACCAGCCCTACCGTGAGTGTCCACGTCTCAGCTCCGTAGATCATGTCATGACGGGTAGGACGCGCTGATTGAAACTTTCGTTTTCAAGCATTGCGGTATGGATGACGAGAAGACTCGATGTAGTTTCCCAAACGCTGCCCAAACTAGTTGGATCCTCCTCTTAGCCTTCTTCTCGAAATTGTTTTTAACCAACTGCAGAATCTGCCCAAGGTAAGAAAGTATACTCGGAAACAATTTAGCAGGTGGCCATGGCCATTTCTAATGAAACCCTGTTTTTATGTAAGTAAGTAAATTTTGTGATTTGTTTATTTATTAAAGAAAACCAGTTTATTTTCATTTTATTCGATTACTCGACTTCTACAAGTTTTTTTAATAACAATCGTATTTTGTTACTCTGAACTTTTACGTTCGTTAGCATAAATACCCATATTGCTTGGTTTTTTGTTTAAGGCGGCGCACTCTTAAGTGGTTTTATTTGTTTATATTTTCTGTTCACGTGTTTACCGACTCAGTGAAAGATAGTTACGGTATTACCGTTTCAAATGCAAATCCATTGTATTAGTCCTAAGAAAATCTGAAGGTTGTATTAAATTATAGTGACTTGCGCCCGCGCCTTCGCTCGAGCCTTCCATCCCTTATTTCACCCCTTTCAAGATTATTTTCGAGGCAAATGGTAGCATGTTCCTTCGTTAATACCATATAAATAACATCCCAAATTTCATTATGACCAGTTCAGCCGTTTCGTCTTGAAAATAGAAGCAGGTAGAAACAGTGACGGAATCTAGCTCTGACATACGGACTCTGACTGAAACGGAGAAGTGTTTAGTGTAGCAAGAGAGTTTCTAGAATCCTGAATTGCGCTCGGAATTTCACGATGACACCCGTGACGTAATGATGATGATTCTTTGTTAATGGCTATATGATCTGGTTACCCATTAATTACTACATTTATTCAGAAAGAAAATAACAATCAAATAACAAATTTAAATTAAAACTAGTATTTACAATAGAAACAATCAAGCTATCTGCAAACTGTGGCAAACAATCTACAGGTAGCTCAACTGATCCATATCAATACCAGTTGGAAGCGTGCCTAAGACACTGGCTGCATTGCCCCGCTGTATAGCAATGCTGATGCGCTGTGCCAGATACTCACCAGCTCTCGGGTCACGCGTCGCTTCGACCAGACGCTCAGATAATTTTTTGAAAACCCGGAGAGCCTCGGTACCCCACGAACCTAGGGTCTCGACTCCAAGGGGAGCAAATGTGTAGGCTCTGTCGAGACCTGCATATTTGCGCCTCTTGAGATCTTCGGCTAAATCTGCCGCCGCACCAGCCCTCACGGAAGTCCTAGGAAGATGGGAAGGCGCGAGTGTGTCGACACATGTAGCGTCCCACACAATAGGCCTCCCCAACTCCCATGGGACTAGAGTCATGCCGTCAGGCCTCTTACCATCGTCACGCAACAGACCATTCGGTTCGAGAATAGCTGGTACGTTAGCGGTGGTAAAGGCCCGCCGGATGATGTCGTTCAGGCTGGCATGACGAGATATCCGACCGGCAGCCCTAGTACACGATAATCCGTGATGACCGAGCTGTTCGACAGCAGTACCGCACTGGCATTGATGAGGCGCGCAACACCTTGCACCCAACCGAAGACAAGTTGCGACACGGAAAGTTACGGGATCCAATAAAGTGCCAGTGTTATATGAAGGAAGTGCTTGCAACCAATGTCCTGACTCCCATTTAGAAACGGCTAGAAGACGGGCACGATCTGCAGAGCTGGAGCACGTTTGTAACAAACAATTCCGTGTCAACTCACACAGAGGCCCGTCCCATTGCCGTTGGGACAAAAGAGATTTTGGGGGAGCAGCATCGGGGCAAGCACTATGCCAAGCAGATCGAGCTTCGTCTAAAAATGAAATTTTGAATGAAATTCCAGGTATAACCAAATGAGAGGGCTTTAAAAATTTTTCAACTAAGGAACTAGTGCTGTAGACAGAAGACAAGAACGCTGGTAGGGCTACACTTGAAATTTTGCGTATACCTAAGCCTCCCAATTTCACAGGCAGGGAGGCCTGCGACCATGCCTTGTCATCCAAATATATATTCAAAACCGATGATAAAGTATTCTTTATTATGTTGTCTAAGCCTTCCAAGAGCTCGCTGTGACACAGTTTCCACAGTTGACAACATCTCAAAGAATATGTAAATTTAGGTACATTAATTAATTTTATTCTCTAAAAATTTGTAAATATCAATAATATCAAGTTATAAAAAAAAGATTATTTGTGTGAATTAAGAATATCATGTTTTGCGTTATTTATTGTGCTTTAAATGTTTTGTTGTCCTTTTGCTTCTGTTGTATTGTCCTTTTCTTTAGCAAAATCACTTTGATGCAAAAAAATCGATTTTATTTCTGCAAACTATCAAATTCTGATATTGAAGTTTATGATACTGACACAGACACTGGCAGAGTCGCGGCAAAAGCGAGCGGTGCCATAAATAAGAAGTTGAAGTTATGATCTGGTTAGACACAGTTCTGCCAGTGTCAGGTAGTGGAAAATATAATGAACGGTTTGGGGTACAAGGGAGACTCCAAGATCTTGTCTCCCAAGCCAACCTAACCTGCACGTGGTGTACCCTGCTAGATAACGAACTAGGCTCTGGTGAAAATATCAACATTCTTCATAACTTGAAAACTCATATTTTACTATTATTTCCATTACTTGACACTGGCAGAAAAGAGTCCAACCAGACTCATATTGCCATTAACAAAGAATCATCATCATGAACGGTTTCCAATTTGATTTAAAAACAAAAAAAAATCCTAATATATAATAGGTGGCAGGGTGTCAACTGGAACTAGGGTATGGGTATGTCAATGTCAAATGAAAGGAAACTATAGCGAAAGTTTTGATTTTTCCAAGTCGGCGCATACCCCACATAAACTTGCGCCGTCATCTACTTTATCTGATTAAATTTCGAAAAGCCATCGCACAGTTTGTGATACCCATTATAAGCTTTTTTTAATGCCCCTGTAATAGTTTTATTCTATTTAGTTTAAGCAGTGAATCGAAGTTGCTTTTGGTGGCCATTAAAATCTTTTTTCGATTCACTATCACACCTATCGAGATAATTTGGAACTTATTTTTTTGTTTATAAATGCAAATGGAAAAACGCTTATTGTGAAATTAAAATTTGTGAAAAGCAAATAACGGAATAACATTTTAACTGTAATTTTTGACAGGTTAAAAACAATATACTTACCTCAAACGACCATTTGGGCCGAATTCCGCTAATATAATGCTTTACGTTGACAATCAAATGCTATGGTTGCAAAATCGTTCATAGATGAAATTAACGATAGATAGTGCGTGCTGTGCTATTTGCAGGAAGAGATTGATATATTGGTTATTGATTATGTTGACACAATCACGTCTATTCACTATTGTGAAATGGACTCGAGGCTCTCCAGCTCCTGTCGCCCCCGTACTTAGGGAAGCCATCTATGGAAATATCTCCCCCCACCCCTGATTTGGAAGGCACCACCCTGCCTTTCTGAAGTTCGGTTAATTCACCTATTCAGCCCATAGAATTGATTTTTATTCTTTCATGCACGATAAAAATATACCTACTATAAAAAACAATATGACAAAGGCGAACTTTAACCCTAAGATGAGTTCTCTTCTAGTAATCCGTATTGGAAGAGAGAGACAAAGTTATAAAGCACTAATGAATGTATCCAACATGAATTCCATAAATAAACAAAAAAATAGACGACAAAAGATTAAATTTTAACCTACTTATTTAATAGACTACTGCATACTACATTAATAATAAATTAAAATACACAATTTACCTTACAACCTATCAGAGAAGGGTCTGTTATCAAGTGTTTTTAATTGAATTCTTGATTTGAGACGACAAATTAAAAAATAATCAGGTAAGATCTAATAAGTCACACTTTGTTAGGTCTTAAGCGTGGCTAAAAAAAATGAGATAAAAAAATCAGGGTAGGCTTGCGTCCAGCAGTGGACCATTATAGGATATTGAGGAATAAGGGTCTGTACGAACGAGGTTTTTACGAACGATAGTGTCATCCTCCTGCGACGCCGGAGGTTATAGGTTCGAACCCCGCCTCGGGACAAATATTTGTACGATCTGCAGGTGCCTATAAATTCCGGGTTTTCGGGTATTTTTTATTTTTATTTAGAAGACACTTAGGTACTACGTTTCATGCTCTTGTTTTGTTTGTAATCCCCCCCGCCTTCTTTCTACGATATTTCGGGATTTTTTCCTAATCTCCTCGTTCCTTTCGAGCCTCACGTGATTAATAGACGACCCCTTGACCTCTGATGCTGCGTACACACCGACCAAACAAACGCCAATGAATGGGTCTCGCTGGCTTTCGTTGATCCTGTCTGGACGGCTTAACCAACGATCGTTCTTTAGCGTGAACCGGCGTTCCGAAGCTTCCGAGCTTCAAGGCAGTACCTAATGCTTTGTACTTGCTTTGTACACACTGGCCTAACTAACGCCATTTAAGGATTACAAACACAACATAAAATAAATCACAATTGCAGCCTTTTATGAACAAAAAAAAGAAAAATAATAATAAGACAAAAAGGCCTCTTTACCCCGGCCTCAACCCCTCTGTTGAGGCCGAGGTAAAGAGTTCAAGCCTCGAGGCCCCCCTCCGTGCCCCTCACAAGGGCCGGAAAGAAGTCAGTCATCAAAGGATTTCAGCGTTAGCTAAGCATTTGACTAAGATTTTGTCAAATAAATCAAAAATTCAATTAAATTTTATTTGTATTTCAACCTATCAGTTATGCTGTTGAATTTCAATGCCACTCAAATTATCATAAAATAAATTATAATTAGACTCCAATATAACAAAAATTTAATTCTTTTTTTTTTTTTTCAATCATACCTACAACAGTTTTGCCTGCAACGGATCGTACCGTACGTCGCAAAACGCAAAACTGATATTTTTCAAATAATAATGTGTGCTATTTAAAAGAGGCGATGAAAACAAAAATAAATCAGTAAAATAGAACAATCAATTATTTCAAATTTATATTGTAACCCACTACTACCAATAAACAAGAGGCTTGCGTTTGAAACTTCATTTTCTTTTATCTACCTACCTATTTGTATTAGGTATAAGGTATTTTCCTATAATAATCAAAAGATATTATGAGATACCAGATTGGATACGTATTTTTCGTTCAGACGCATAGTACCAGAAACGCAAATTACCTTATACGCGGATGGCCAGAAATGGATTTCGCAAATTACCAGATACGCAAATTACCAGATACGCATACGACCAGGTTTTGTTTCGCAAATTACCAGATACGCATACGACCAGATTTTGTTTCGCAAATTACCAGATACGCATAATGCCCAGATTTTGTTTCGCAAATTACCAGATACCTATTACCAGACCTGGGAATATAGGGGGCAAGCGCTTGACAGATACTAGAAGTTGACTAAATTTTTTTATGGACATTTATGGATATCGATATATTTGTTTTCGATTATTTCATCCAATTTTTTCCAGGTTGAATCGTTCCTTGCCAAAACTGATAAGATTGCTAACAAAAAACAATACACATTTATTTATATTTATAAGAAAGTTCCTGACAATAAGTGTTACACCTCCGACGGATAGACGTATCTGTCAGTTAAATGTAATGCTGTCTCCTTATTTGACCATATGACAGAAAAGGATCTCGTTAATTTTAACTGGCGGTTAGTGTTTATTCGGACACTATGAGACAGACCCTAATACTAAAGAAATTCTTTAAAACAAATTAGACAAGACAAGTCTATCTATATACAAACTCTCTACTAGCCTTTCTAATTTGCAAAAAAAAAAATATTTTCTTGGTGCCAAAAATATCGATATGCATAAATGTCGATAAAAACTTTCGTCAACCTCTAACATTTGTCAGGCGTTTGCCCCCTATATTCCTAGGTTTGCCTATTACGCAGGTCTTAAATACCGGTCTTAAATACCTTTTATACTATAAAAAAGTAAGCAGTAAAAGGGTAAAACACTTGTGGTGGCTAGTTGTTAAGAATTTGCTGGCATTTTTCTAGAATGTCCTATTTCGGTACGTAATATTCAAAATTTGATAGTTATTAAGATGCTAGTGCTAGACGAAATAAAAACAACATGTGATGTTAAGTATTACTACTTTATAGTCTATAAAAATTACAATCATAAAATATTTTTCGATATTCCACTTAAATTATGTATGCACACTCTGCTTGCGTAAATCTAAAAGAAAATATAAATGTGGCAGTTTTTTTTAACTAAGCTTTTTACTTCTTCTTCTTCCCACTACTCAAGAGCTTTAAAATTATTAGTTTTCTAAGAAATGAATGGAATGAGCTGGAACGGAATTCAGGTAATTTACGTATAAAATTCTGGTCCTTCACGAATAAGGTAATTTGCGTATCAGGTATTTTGCGTAATTTTAGCATCCTGGCCATTTGCGTGATGGAATTCAGGTAATTTACGTAGAAGGTAAATTACGTAAAAAATTCTAGTCCTGGTAATTTGCGTTTCTGGTACTATGCGTCTGAACGGTATTTTTTCTCATGTCAATCAAACAAAAAATTACAAAGATACAGCGCGTCAAAGTTTGGGAGTAAGGGGCTTGCATGTGACGTCACAAAGTCGCTATAAAGTGTCGCGCGGCGTGACGTCACGCGGAGCTATAACTGGCTATATCTTCATAATTTTTTGTTCAATTGTCAAAAAAAAACGATTTTTTTAGGAAATTAGCTAATCAGCATCAAAGGTACCTACCGATCGAACCATTAGATCTTTCGTAGTGTTTATTTGGCCGGTTTGTACACAGCATGAGGGTGAAGCTAACCGAACCGGTTGTTGTTTTCCGAAGATTGGAAGTTCTAGAAAGACGCATTGTTAATTATTGTTTGTAAACAGAGCA
Source organism: Eupithecia vulgata (assembly GCA_946478455.1). Taxonomy (NCBI): domain Eukaryota; kingdom Metazoa; phylum Arthropoda; class Insecta; order Lepidoptera; family Geometridae; genus Eupithecia; species Eupithecia vulgata. Next base: position 4,116,945 of record OX297881.1, read on the forward strand.
GATAATGTAAGTACTTGTCAGATCGAAGAAGTGGGAATCCAATTCTGTCGATGACAACATCTGGGTACCAAGAACATGGTACTTAGGTACCAACCTGCATTGTCAGACTTGGTCAGACTCAAAAGTATTGTTTTTTCGACTTAATTAATAGTATACAGTGTTATTGGTAAATTAGTAACACTACGTGAACTGCAGGTTCTGCCACACATCTTGAACACGTTCGTGAAGATGCCAGGTCTTCATTCTTAAAAATGATTAAAAATCACCTGTGATATTACATGAATTGCCCAGGTTCGAGCGGGTATATGATATAGCCTATGGTTACTCAGTGATAAACTAGCTTTCTAAAGGGAAAAGAATTTTTGAAATCGGTCTATTAGTTTTTAAGTTTATTCGTTACGTATAAAAATACAAATCTTTCCACTTTATTAATAATAAATAATAAATAATGCTGGACAATTCACACAGCATTATCTAGCCCCAAGCTAAGCAGAGCTTGTGTTATGGGCACTAGATAACTGATAAGTGTAGATAAGGATAATATCTATCGGCCAATATAAAAAAGAAAGAAAATTTAGCTACTCCACGAATTCATATTTTTTATATACTCAACTTTTTTATATACTATTAAGTTGAGTGCATTTAGAATAACTGACAGTATTTTATAGACACAGTCACCTACTTTTGGAAGATAGAAATGCAAATCGGTCGACTCGTAAAATATGGGGACTTATGAATGATTCTATTTTGTCGAGCCAACATAGTATGAACCGAAGATTATTCGAGATGATTTTTCCATGAAAATAAAACAAAACAATTTTTTTTTTCAAAATATCTTAGTACCAAAAGGATAACAAAGAACTACCTACATAATCTCATTCTAATGGAATTAACACAATTCATGTGCCTGAAGTGGGGAAAAGAAATCACACTAATATTATAGAAGTACCTAAATGCGAAAGTTTAGATGCATGGATGGACAGATGGATGTTTGTTGCTCAATCACGCCAGAACGGCTCTACGGATCTGGATGAAATTTGGCACAGAGATAGATTATAGTCTGAAATAGCACATAGGTTATTTTTCATTCCGGAATTCCCACGGGAACGCGAACTACGCGGGGGAAACCGCGAGGCGCTGCTAGTTGTTAAAAAAATTAAAATTATAGACAGATAATTTTTTATTGTACCACACAAACACAAAATACAATACAAAAGGAAATACATAGAATAAAGGGAGTAGGAAAGGCGGCTTTATCGCTTATAGTTTACCACAGTATCTTAATCCGTCTTACTTTTTATCAAGGAAAAGCGCGTGTACCTAATGTCGAAGGAAGAAGAAGCAAGTAGCAAATAAATAAACAAAATGAATACCACCTATTTTATTATTTTGAATTTTCTGATTTGAATAATAAAGTCATTTAAACACAAGACACAAAGTCAAGTCTGTAAAAAAATACAAAATATTGATCAACAACAACAAAATCGATTAACGTAAAAAATCGAACCGATAAAGCAATAAGACATTATACTATTTGATTGTCAGTCGAACTACCAAAACATTAAATAGTTTCTTGGAAAAACTAAACCTATATAATACATACAAACCAATATATACATATCTACACCTATTTGTGTAGGTATGTATATATTGACAAATAATATCAATGGAATGAACGTTAAAGTCATTTATAACGGGATATCTACTATGATTAGATTTTTTAGTTTTCCAATATTTCGGCACAGTTTCATGCACCATGATCACGGAAGAACTAAAGTCACTGCGAATTGGTTTATGGTAAATATCCCGTTATAAAACTCTTTAATGTTAATAACCATGATAGTTTTAAATGGAATGAAAGTTAACCTAAAATCCTAATTGTTGAAAACTAGACTTCGCCCAGACACAAATGTTATTCAGTGGCTATCGATTATAGTGACTCCTCTTGGCGAAGGGCCAAGTGACGTAAAATTCCTCTCTAGAAATGGAAAAGTTTACGTGGCAATATTATCAGGTTGAATTTAACTTTGAAAACATTGCGTCATTTCCTCTTTTTAAGGAAATAATGCCTGCTGCTTACTATTCGACTGTTAAATCGTACAAAAAGAGTTCGCGTAGGGATTAGAACCAGCTATCTCTTGTCTCGCTAGAATAGAATAGAACGTTCATTTAATTAGAACGTTAAATATGAATTTTGTGTTTATTAAAGTTGCATTATTAAACCAAAATAGACTTGTGCTAAAAGAAATCCCCTCATGAGAAAAAAATCAAGGGGAGGCCTGCGTCCAGCAGTGGACCATTATAGGCTGTTGAGGTATGTAGATTTGTGTTGCTGACCACACTCGTCTTATACATAAATGTTAGTTCAATTTTATAGTAGGTAAATTGCATTTGGATCACTTCTTATACTACTAATCTACAAAACAATAGAAAGAAACTCGATATTCCACGATCCAACATTAATAACGATAAAACATGTTTTACGACAGCCTGTAGGTAGATAGATGTAGGTCCTTGCCAGAGTTGTCGTTCGTATATAGAGTAAAAGAGTCAAATATGGACCACCTATTTAATATAGGTCTACATAAGGATTTTCCTAAATAAAACTCCGAGTTTGAAGTGTAATCTTGAAGTGGAATATGGTACAGTTTTTATGTATTGTTGTACAGACAGTAACGAAACTTATTGTGATATAACAACTTCATAATTACCTGTAATAATAAATAAATAATAAATAATGCTGGACAATTCACACAGCATTATCTAGCCCCAAGGTAAGCAGAGCTTGTGTTATGGGTACTAGATAACTGATATACGTAATATTATACATTACATAGATAGATATTTTTTATTCTACATAGAAAACACCCAGACCAACGGAACAAATTTCTGCAGATCGTACACAAATTTGTTCCGAGGCGGGGATCGAACCCGCAACCTCTTGCGTCGCAGGCAGACTCTCGCCCTGGTACCCTAATAATACCCTGGTTTAATTCACTGTCACATCAATTCTATGTTGAAGTGATGATCTTACGGGGTTAGCTAATAATTTCATGGTGCGCTCTCTGCCTGCCTGCGATTGGCGAGCAGCTGAATAGTGCAGCTTAGCAAGCGTTTTTTGAGAAACGCCAATGGTTCATATTACCACCCCGGCTCATATACTCGTATGACTATTTTACTCTACATAAAACTTTATTTGTTTTTTGAATATAATTATTACAATAAAAGGTAGTAATATTAGTATCTTAAAGTTTGTAATTATTTTTATATCGTATTGTAATTCAGATTTATACCTAGAAGGTAATGTAAAAGTTATTATATTAGATCGACCTACATTATGTAAATTGCGATCGAAACAATATAACCTCTTAAAAGCTTACATCATCGACTGTATACGGTACAGTCAGCGACACAAATTGCTGGTGTTGTAGAATTAATAAGGAGAATAGATATCTATTTCCACCGAGGGTAATACAGGGTGATTGGTTTTGTAGCTGGCTGCAAAGCTTCATGGAGAAGCTAATTGGAAACATTTTAGCCATGTTTGTCTCAGACGAAGTTTCACCATTTAGGTTTTTGGAGAGAAAACCCAAAATTCAACAGTTGATTGCTAATGATGGTCAGTTTTAACAATAGGTGTTTCAAACTCAAAACATTCCCTAGCTATCTGTGACCGTATTCACAGATAGCTAAGAAATGTTTTGTTTGTGTTTGAGCATTTTTTTTACAGTCATGTTTTTGAACTACATTTTGAAATAAACGGTAGAAGACTTTTTAGTTATTGTTTTCGCTCTTTCTAATAAATAAATAATGCTGAACGATTCACACAGCACTATCCAGCCCCAAGCTAAGCAGAGCTGGTGCAGAGCCAGAAAAGTAAAAAGTAATTACCTAAATTATAATAACAAAACGTAATTACAAAACTGCCCGTTAAATTTTAATCAGATTCCGGGGCGTTCAAAGAGCGGTAGAAATGGCTCTCCCATTCCCAATTTTTACCGTTTGTATGGAAATAGAAGAAAGGTTCTTCTTTGCCATCTGTACAATAGGTATACCGACGATATCCGTGCTTACAGTGTTGGTACGAAGTCGAAGTCGATCTGAAGAGTGCGCAAAAATCAAGCAAAACGTATTTTAAACACTTAGATTTATGGTAACGAACGTAACACACAAAAAAACATAAAAAAATATGATAGGTAAGGAAAAAAAACCTGTAGAAGTCGAGTAATCGAATAGAATTTTGAAACTGGTATCTTTAAAATAAATACAAAATTCGCATAAAAAACTGTTTTTATTGAAATGCATATTGAAATTATCAGCGACAACACTACATTTTTTTTATGAATTACATAGCCAGACTAATGTTTTATTTTAAGTAATCGTTTATTTTTCCTATTTTTAGCTTTTATTTTGAATAATTAATAGATAATAAGCAAAACTTGATTTTTGCACTGACGTTGCCCTACTCTGTCCTGCTTCTATGAACGCGAAATCCTATGCCTATCCTTTTCACATAATATGTTTGTATTAGGTGCCCATTCCACTCATCCAAATTCATTGTCCAATGTACACTTGATCTAAGAACTTGGATGACTTCATCCAATTTACTAGAAACACCGATATTTGATCAAAGATTTGAATACTAGTTTCTGCCTACGGCATACGTTGTTTTTTTGAAAACGTATACAGGTTAATAATTTCCCATGTAAACTGAAATTATATAGGTTAAATTGTAGCCTATCGTTTATTTCCGCATATGGAGCTACACTTATGCAAATTTTTAGCCCGATCTATTGAGAAGTTTTGGCGTAAAGAAGTAACAATCATCCATCTATCTATCCAAACTTTAGCATTTTTAAAATTAGTGTGATGTGATGTAATTTCATTTGAAATCAACTACGTAAATTACTTAGGAATCTTGGACAAAGATATTGGATGAGTGGAATGGGCCTTCATTCAAAAACTTTGATCAAATATTGGACAAAGAACTTGGACAAAGATTTTGGATAAGTGGAATGGGCACCTAAAACGCGCTCTGAAATGGCCTCCACAATGTCGTGGCCTTGACCGCGAAAGTTATTTAGCCTTTTATAAATATCAATGAGAATTATATCATAGATGTTTAAGTGTTTTAAATCTGCAGTTTTTTATCTCTATGTGTCGTAAATAGAGGGTTTTGTGTACTCGTGTACTTGTCTATGGCAAGTTGGCGGCGTATATTCTAAACGAACAAACTTTGAAAAAATAGGGTTCTATTGGTTGCGGACCCTTTGGGTACGAAACCCTATAAACAAATATTTTTACAAGTATAATGGAAATCGGTGTAGTCGTTTGAATGTTAAAATACTGCGTTACAATTAATTTCAAGCAGTTTCAAATTAAATAATGAAGGTTTTGGAAATTTTGAGAAATTTTCTTGTTTATTATTGAATCATTGTAAAAACCCCTCCTTCCACTTAGATCCACAGTCTACACTGCAGAGAAAGACTAAAAGTTCAGTAACTTAAGATAATTTGTTATAAATATTTCACTAATCGTTTAAAATTACTTTCATTTCATTTTATTTTAATGATTCAATGCTAAGTGAATTTGACTGGGCTATTATTATATAGAATTTCTTTGTACCTATAATTTAAAAGTAGACATATCCATAAGTAGGTAAGTAGTTTATTATTTTTGCGCGCCAACTAGGTAAATAATTACAAACAGAATATTATACCTATTCAATAATAGACGACCTTTTTTGTTCCTATTTTAATTTATGTGTAAGCAAACAAAACCATGACCAGTTTTCAACTATTTTTTTTTTTTAGAATTTTAATAATATTTCAAAAATTTAATGCCTTGTCGGGGTTGGAACCCGAAACCTTCAATTCAATATAAAAACGTACACGTAATTTTTTGGAATATTAACTATTTTTTATTTTTCAGTTTCCTGTTAAGTTTCCCTAAGTGTGAGTACGCTCTGTAATTACAAAAACCTTATTTTTGCATTGGCTATCTATTTTATATATTTTTTAGTAAGCACTTGAATTGTTTTGTTTTATTATCTTAAAAATGTACAACTATTTTTACAGGGGCACCCAATGCAATAGCGTAACCTCCTTTGTCTAAAAACTTAACAATTTTCTAAACACATTAATTTGCAACTCTTAACTACACACACGTCAAATAATTATTAAAATACTTACATCAAAAATTTAAAATAACAAAATAATATAAACAAAAAATAAAAAATGTCAGTCGATAGAAGATAATTACAAATGTCAAACCCAATAATATTAGCTTAGAATATAAATATAACGGTACATAATACCCACATCAAAAATTAAAATAAAATAATTAAATAAAATACGAAATATGCTGGAAACATCTAAATTCACCTATCCTTTCACAAATTCCCAACACGTTTTTACTAGTTACCTACTTAGGTATACCATGTTACCAAAATGATATCTCAAAATCTTATATTAATAAAATTACTCACCAGATAATTCAAATAACAAGCAACAAAAAACCACTGACAACACAACACAGCCCAAAACAAAAAAAAAATACTCGAGAAATTCCCACTGAAAAACAACACAATACACCGTACAACCACAGAGAAGCGCCAATACTCACTCTTCCTATAACGCCAAATATAACTTTGGCTTCAGTCCATAATGTTCACGAATTTTACGTAAGCGAAGACACGTGCGCTCTCCTACAACACTGCCTACTGAATGAATGGATGCCGGTGTGGGAAATGTGCATTTTATACTTAAATGCGTCGAAATGTGACCGAGGAGTAAACTAGAGTACCTTATCTTTATAATCTTCGTAAAGGTTCTTTTCGTCGGGACGGCGTGTTTATTTCACATCCAAAATGGTGGTTCTTCATTATTTTTTTTTATGATAATTATTTCTCTATATCGTTAATTATTGAGATTCTGAATACTTTATTAAAAAGAAAACGATAAGCATTATAATAGAATTAAATTAAAACTAGTATTTACAATTTTGAAACAATTGACCTAACTGCAGACTGTTTATTTGGACTGATCCCAAAATAATTGAATTAAGGCGCATACAGCACCTAAACTAGCGCCACCACCTACTTTATGTTATTATTCTGTTTAACAAAGGAATTTTCAAAAATCCTTCTTCCAGTTTGTGATACCTATCATAAGCTTTTTTTTAATGCCTCTGTAATAGTTTTATTCTATTTAGTTTAGGAAGAGATACGAAAATAGATTTTGGTGGCCACCAAGTGCAACTTCGTATCTCTTCCTAAACTAAATAGAATAAAACTATTACAGAGGCATTAAAAAAAAGCTTATGATAGGTATCACAAACTGGAAGAAGGATTTTTGAAAATTCCTTTGTTAAACAGAATAATAACATAAAGTAGGTGGTGGCGCCACTTTGGGTCCGGTATGGGCCTTAAGTATTGAGTGTGTGATAAAAAAAATTACTTAAAAAATGTTTAAAAAAATTAACCAATCTCAGGAATTTCATTAGATACTTAATTAAAAGTTTTTCATAAACTGGAATATGAGCAAAAGGTTTAGTAAGATTAGGATTTACTCTGTTATAAACATACTTACAGCGGGCATTGGAGGAAAACATGGAAGAATCAGGGGTAGGCCTATGCCGAAAGGCACAACAACCTAGATACTGACACCGAGTAATTAAATTTTCTACACCGATGTCTTATATGTAAAAATTTATACTGTACCAAATTTAGTATGTAGATTTTTTTAAGGTTGTTAAATAAAGGCTTTATGAAATTGAATGTTATCAACAGATATATAACAGATCAAAATTTTGCTTGAAATTTCAAATCTAGCCTTTTTGGAGCTAGATGTGAAATGTCTACTAGAGACTTTAGGAGGCTAAGTCCTTAGATTCATCTAATATCGAACCAACTATAGATAGGTAGAAAATATTTAAATAGTAGTGAATCAGAATTAACTACTATTTAAATATTTTCTACCTTCTTCCTAACTATAGTTAGTAGTCCGTAGGTACATAAGTACAGCACCGAACTACCAGCAATAAGCGATTTTACAATTCAAAGAAAAATAAGTATCGGATAAATAAAATTCTTCTCTTATCAGGGGCCAAGCCATGGGTCAGTCACTCACTGAGCCATATAAATAGGTGAGTGAGTAATACAATTCGAGATTAAACGACAAAATGCGTAAAAAAGATCCTAAAAACCTTATCTCGACAAAAACCACACTTGAACCGGTAAGGGCGTTAACTGGCAACTTATTATATTTGGCGAGATTTTTATATACAAGCTGAAACATAGACATTATTATTTATTGTCACGACATATATACACACACTGCAAGCTGAAGACAGGGCGCCATGGCGCTCATTAGGGGAGGCCTATGTGCAGCAGATAGGCTGATGATGATGATGATGATAAACACAATTTAAAATAGATATTAAATAGATACAAATACTTGAGACGACCTCTGCGGCCCAGCGGGTGCAGGTCCGCCTGCGACGCACAAGGTTGCGGGTTCGATTCCCGCCTTAGGACAAGAAAAATTACGATCTGAAAATATTTATTCTGGGTATTCTGGTCGTTATCTATTTATAAAAAAAAACTATACATATTATGTATTGTATTATGTATAATCAGTTATCTGGTATTACTATAGATAGTTATTATACTAAATAGATATTTATTATTGTACAATTATTATTATTATAGATAACGACCAGATCACCCGGAACAAATAACTACAGATCGTACAAACATTTGTCCCGTTTATCGAACCCGCAACCTTCGCCCACCGCGCTACAGAGGTCGTCGAACAAACATTTTACATCAGGTTTGGTTGTAGTAATAGGTACCTATTCATTTTTGTCACTAATCCTCAACACTGGAAATTGGCGTCTAGTCTTGATTCTGTTTAAATAGCCATTAAATCCATTTTAGAATGCAACAAAACTAACTTTACTAAGACGACCTCAGTGGCGGAGCGAGCGAAGTTCCACCAGCTACGTAGGAGGTTGCGGGTTCGATTCTCGGCCTCGCGGAACAAAGATGAAAATTTTAATGATCTAAAGAAATGTTTTAGCTCCAGGCTTACTTTGGAGCTGTGGAAAATTATCTCTAAGTATTTTTTTTTTATTTGCGAAAGACTGCTGGCTGATGCTGGATGCGGCAAGGTGCTATGGCGCTCATTAGGGGAGGCTTATGTCCAGCAGTGGACTGATAATGACTGATGATGATGATTATTATTATTATTTATTTAAAATTTTGAAGTATAGGAAAATCACAGAACCAGGATCCTTGACTTTGGCACCGACTCTGATGCGTCCACGCACACAACACGCAGTCTGAGTCAGTCGTGTAGTGAGCTTGACGTCAATGACGTGTTTTCTTCCTACGTCATAATCTGATGTGATCATGTGAGGTAGACTTGTTTGCCTCCGAACTACCCTAGACTTACTTATCGTAGAGATTATTTTCCTAGTAGGTTATTTAGAACCTGATGTAAACAACTTTCTTTGATAATAAATTAGGTTAAAATTACATCGGGTTTTATAATAATGTTTTTGTATTACATTTCGTAAGTACCTCGCACTCTGGGTAATCTTTAAAAAAATAATTAGGTCCCATAATTTTTTGATTTCGGCAGGATTCGAACCTGCGCCCCCACTCTCAGTACGGGTGTGCTCTAACCATCTAAGCCACGAAATCTTAATCGTTTTCGTCGAAAACGGCGCTATCCGTAAGAGGTCACATAGATATTCGGAATCCAGCCGAAATCGAAATTTTTTACGCTTTTTAGGGTTCCGTACCCAAAGGGTAAAACGAGACCCTATGTCTGTCTGTCCGTCTATCACCAGGCTGTATCTCATGAACCGTGATATTGACAGCCGAAATTTTCACAGATAATGTATTTGTATAAGGTTGCCGCTATAACAACAAATAAACTAAAAAGAAAATAATAAATATTGAAGGAGGCTTCCATACAACAAACGTGATTTTTTTTGTGTTTTTATAGATAATGGAACCCTTCGTGCACGAGTCCGACTTGCACTTGTCCGGTTTTGGCGAAGATATCTCCAAAAACCTAGTTGTGATTTTTCAAAAGTATTATATTGTTTTTTAAGCTTGACGGGATAAAATGGGACCAATCCGGGATAATTTTCTATACAATAGCATTTTTTTTTAATCGGTTCATTTGCTGTTTTAACATAAAGTCGTAAGTGCAGGTCGGTAATTTGACTTAAAGACCTATGACCCCGGACGGATATTTACGAAAAATTCGATGAACATACGATTCGAAAAAAACACTTATTCTCATTTCTTTGCCTAATAATGTAAAAATTAATGTATATAATAAAGAATATATTCTTGTTATATTCTTTATTATACATATGGAAAAGAAGTTTTATTTAGTTAGGTATAGTTATATAATTTTCAATGTCTGGTTTGATGTATAAAGTGAGAGATATAAAATATTTTTCAATTCCATTTTCAATTTAAATTTTTAATAAAGAAAAAAAAATCGTACATCCGATTATCCGAACATAGAACCGAAGAAGTCGGTAAAAATACATGCTGCCACCTATTTCTAGCCTAAGATACTTAGTATTTAGAGAGTAAATCCTAAATAGATTAAGTATTTGTTTCTGTCTTAAAACTACACTTAAGGTTCAGTGATTTTCCTATATTTTACTTTGTACCTCGTGGTTAGAGAAATTATAGGAAATTTACTGATAAGTAGTGATAAGGTTGCCATTGCCAGGCATCTATGGTTGCATAATACGCGACACTAATAACCAGAGTAAATAGGGAAATAAGATTAAATATGGTAATTTTACGGTTTATATATTATATTGTACCCGTGATAATTTATGTGATTATTTGTAGCTAGAATACAAAATCTATGCAAAAGTTATATTTTTTTATATTTAAAAGAAATAATTATATACTTTTTTACGTTTACTTTAATCTGATTTGTTTACATTTTATTCTAAAAAAAACGGATTCAAAATGCACGCATACTGCCAATTCGTAGCTACCAAAACTCGTCATTAGCTACGACGTAGATGATAACGGAATAAAGCTACGACGTAGCAGACCTTTTGTAGCAAGCCTCAAGTAGCTGCCTCGTAGAAAACAGTCAAAGCTACGACGTAGCAGTCCTTTTGTAGCATGCCTCTCGTAGCTGTATCGTAGATAATAGTCAAAGCTACGACGTAGCTAACCTTTTGTAGCAAACCTCTCGTAGCTGTCTCGTTGAGAACAGCGAAAGCTACGACGTAGCAAACCTTTTGTAGCAAGCCTCACGTAGCTGTCTCGTAGATAACAGTCAAAGCTTCGACGTAGCAGACCTTTCGTAGCAAGCCTCAAGTAGTTGCCTCGTAGATAACAGTCAAAGCTACGACGTAGCAGACCTTTTATAGCAAGCCTCACGTAGCTGTCTCGTAGATAACAGTCAAAGCTACGACGTAGCAGACCTTTTGTAGCAAGCCTCGCGTAGCTGTCTCGTAGATAACAATCAAAGCTACGACGTAGCAGACCTTTTGTAGCAAGCCTCACGTAGCTGTCTCGTAGATAACAGTCAAAGCTACGACGTAGCAGACCTTTTGTAGCAAGCCTCACGTAGCTGTCTCGTAGATAACAGTCAAAGCTACGACGTAGCTGACCTTTTGTAGCAAGCCTCACGTAGCTGTTTCGTAGATAAAGATTGTTTGCAACAGTCTGCAATTTGCTAAAATGTTTCAATTGTAAAATACAAGTCCTAATTTATTTTTATTCTTTTAAATAAAAAATAAACTTAAGTGCATCTAGTTTTATTACGAAAATAGGCTAATTACTTTAATTAGGTAGGTACAACAAAAACTAAGCACTTTCATCAACCATAAAAATAATCTAGGTAACCAGATTTCCTAGATTCTAGTGCACAATTTGATATCTAGATAACGCCAACTCATGAATCGGGTTTGTAGGTGTTTGTTTGTCAGTCTTTAGGTTTGTTAACTTAAGTTTGTCTGTGTTTGAATAAACTAGTCGAAGTGCCGTGGTTTTGTTCGCGTGTAGTAAAAAAATAAGTAACTCATCTGTATGGATTTTGTAGTAGATAGTCGTTTTACCCTGGGTCTAATATAATGTTGATGATACTTTTTTTTTGCACACCTGGCGCAAGTCCCCGTTGGAACTAGCCGCTGTGGTCGAGATTCGGCTCTATGCCACAAATTAAGTAGGTATCTGCTGCTATGGTACATTCCCATTTTATTTTATTTTTGTAGTTATAGTTATTTTTCGCGAGAATTAAGTACCAACTTACTTAGTTTTATTTTATGCTTAATAATTAAAATTTGATTTTTCTATATAGCTAAAGTCGACATTAAATCCATGTATTTAATAAGTACACAGTTTTTTAAGTTTTTCGGGTAAAATACTAATTGTAATTGTCGCTCGGTAATAAAATTTTAATAGGACCACCTCGAGATCATTCGGAGAAAAATCATTATGAGACAAAATAATGCTTGGCGATGTCGCCCAATTCCTGTACCGACAATCGTATTTAAGCTTAGTTAGTTTATATAATTAGTAGCAGTCCGCCCTAACTTCGCACGGGTATATTCAGCCTCAGTGATGATGTAGCTTTCCAACGGCAAAAGAACTTGTCTGAGAAATCGACGAACATACGAAAAAGCAGCACGGATGAAAACCGCTAAAATATTTGAATTTCGCTCGTAATATTAAATTTCGCGCGTATCTGTTTTTTAATCTCCCCGGATGGCGATCCATTGAATTTGACATTTTACTAAAATCGCTCGGCTGATGGATGAAGGCAGCTCAGGACCTCTTCTATTCGTGACGTCCGTCGTCGTTGGGGGAGGCCTATGTTCAGCCGTGGACTTATTAAAGACTGATGATGAAGAACCATGATTCTTTTGTTCTAAGCATCACGCATTACTGCGGATGTAAATAAGTGAGTCAGTCAGTAGGTAACCGTGACGATTTAAATCTATGTAACCGTGCATATCTTAGTAATATTAAGTAGGTAGGTAAATATATGAAACCCCTTATCTTAGAAGTGTCTGGCGCTAAAAGTAGATCTCGTGATGTTGTTTTAATGACTTTGTTTAGTCATAACATATGAAACATGTGCGTGTGATTGACGCAGTGGTGCGGGTTCAATTCTTCTCGCATAACAACAATTTTGGCTTATCTTGCAAGTCAACAAAATATATAAAATAGTACATTATGGTACAAGTGTGTAATGTTGGTGATTACCGCTGAGGCGCTATTGAGACCCGAGCCGTTAGGCGAAGGTCTTATGAGCCGAGGACGGTAATCACCAATACACACGTGTATCATACGACGTTTTTCAACACACTTGTGAATAAAATAATCATTTAATTTAGTAGAAAAAAAGTTTATTTGTACTATTGTACACGATCTTTTTTCTATCGAAACTTTTTAAATAACAAAGCAACTCAACCAATAAAATAAAAAAAACCTATAACTCACTTATGAATAATAGTAATGAAAAAGTCACAGTTTGATTACAGATGTCATTAAGTGCCTAATTGCGGTGAAATAAGAGCCATTTTATGAGCAATTGTGTTGAAAAAAAAGTATAACTCTTCATATTATGGATTTTTGTTATAGTGCTTACCCGCACCGACAAATGAAATAAGTTCCCAAAAAAAAGATTTTTGATGGAACCGACTAAAGATTTCTTCATTTAGTCCCATCTCGTAGCCAGATTTGATAGCTAGCTACAAAATGGGAATTGTGCTTTTCCATCTTGCTACAGATTTGGTAGCTAGCTACAAAATGGGAAAAGTGCTTTCCCGTCTTTGGCTTAGTTGGTTAGAGCACATTCATATTATGAATATTTTTAATTCTCATTTTTTAGATACCAGTAATATTATAACCGATACCTAGAATATTATTCTTTTTCAACAGGTTCAACATGACAACAAACACATTTTAATTTCGCGATTTTGTTCCAAGTGAGGTCTAAGTTCAAACGACATTCACTCTTAAAATAAATGACTACTACACAATTAGGTCGAACACAAATTGACAAATGCGGAAAAGACCTCATTTAGGTACTGCGTCGTTTTATTTTTTAATGTTCTGTTGGAACATTAAAAAACAAAAAACGCAGTAGTGTAAATACTGTAAATAGAATAAGTCTCTTAGGTCAACAAATTTATTGTAATTTGGTGTGTACCTAGATGACTGTCTGTAAAGGCAGTACAAAAAAATTACAACGTTTACAGGCTATTTTGTGCATAAAGCCCACAACAAACGGATCTATTATAATAACACAAAATTAAAAATTAAAACATACATAATCATAAATTAGGAGGAATTATTAGTAGGAGGCGACTAAGGGACATAAACCGGGGGGCGGGCAGCAGCGTCCCCTGCAGAACGATTCCAACACGAAACTGCGATCCCCAACCCGCATGCCCAGCCTGGGGATTATGGGCATTACCCCCCAATGAAGATGCGAGCGCTCATTAGGGGAGGCCTATATCCAGCAGTGGACTGGTATAGGCTGATATGATGATGATGAATCATAAATTATACCTTAAACAGGGTTATTAGTGAATTAGTAACACTACGTAAACTGCAGGTTCTGCCCATCATCGCATACACGTTTGTGAAGACGGCAGGTCTTAATTCTTATACTTGGTATTGGTAATAGGTACCTCCCTCGATTCAATAATCGTTCGTAAGAGAAGTTTTATTGGAAACTTAGCTTAAACAGCTCTGCCCTGAATTAACAGCGGGTATGGGAGCGGAATATTGGTCCTTAGTAACTTGTAGGGTTCCAGATAAAGGTATTTTTTCATTTTGTATCACAGGACAGGTGTTTTTTTTTTTTAAGAATTAAGATCTGGCTTCTTTGATGATGGGCAGAACCTGAAGTTCCCGTAGTGTTACTAATTTACCAATAACCCTGTATACTACGGTATATTTTCTCAAAATATACCAGTACCTACTTACCTACCTACATAATAGGTACATTGGTTGTTTAGTTAGGGCGTGAAAGATGGACAAACAAACAAACACACTTATTATTAGTATTATTTCGCATTTTATAATAGGTATTAGTATAAGTATAGCCATGAATGAGCAGACATAACCTATTATCTACTAATGTGTCTCGCACATTCTGGCGCCTCAATCATTATCCAAAGTTAATCTAAATAACACGATATTAAATGTCTGCCATTCAAAATACTAAACCAATTCCTTAATTATTTTACACATTAAGCATCATCAGTGATCAGATTTTTCCGCTTCTGGTAGATATTTCCACTTCGCTATTTTTAACCTCGCAACTATTTTGATTACAAAAATTATTCACTTTATCCTACTAAGTAGGTACTCTACTAGGGCATGACGGGAATAGGCGTAATTACAATACCGGCAATTTACCGGTGTCCAAATTTTTAAAACCGGGATCCCGGTTTTTCTTTAATTTTTCGGTAATTCATTAAAAATATTAAAATAGCAGTAATAAAAAATTTCCACGCCATTTAAGTATACTAAGACTGAAAAAATGTACCAAGAAATGTTATTTGAAATCAGCTTAACTTTTATTGATAATTTAAAATGGTTCACTACCAATCAAATCGACCTACCTATAAAATATATTTTTAGGTATATGTTTAATATAAGTATATTTAAGTTATAAAGTTTTAGTAACTATCGTACATAGTATCTTTATTCAGAAAGAAAATAACAATCAAATAACAAAAAATTAAAACTAGTATTTACAATAGAAACAATTAAGCTATCTGCAACTGTTGCAAACAATCTACAGGTAGCTCAACTGATCCATATCAATACCAGTTGGAAGCGTGCCTAAGACACTGGCTGCATTGCCCCGCTGTATAGCAATGCTGATGCGCTGTGCCAGATACTCACCAGCTCTCGGGTCACGCGTCGCTTCGACCAGACGCTCAGATAATTTTTTGAAAACCCGGAGAGCCTCGGTACCCCACGGACCTAGGGTCTCGACTCCAAGGGGAGCAAATGTGTAGGCTCTGTCGAGACCTGCATATTTGCGCCTCTTGAGATCTTCGGCTAAATCTGCCGCCGCACCAGCCCTCACGGAAGTCCTAGGAAGATGGGAAGGCGCGAGTGTGTCGACACATGTAGCGTCCCACACAATAGGCCTCCCCATTAGTAACTATCTATATTTTGTAAAACTAATATTAGCACGCCAACCATAAAACATGTGTCGGCAGGTAGAAAATGCCTCGGCATTAAGCCCACCCTTTGTACCTTAGTGCAATAAAGTTTTAAATAAATAAATAAAATATCTATTTGGCTGGCAAGGCCTGCTACCTGTTTCAGTGCCTATTCGCAAAAATGTAGCCCTGACATCGTTCCTGACTTCCTTCTAAATCACATCAATTGTTTTAAGGATTTTTGTTATAGTGTTTACCCGCACTCTGGGCATCTCTAAGAAATGAAATAAGTTCCCAAAAATTTTCGACTTCGGCGGGACTCGAACCCAATGTCCAATGAAAAAAAATCCTTAGAGTTTAGCAACGGCAACACCTCTCGTCAAACGAACTAAATGTAACTTTAATCTTTGAACATTGGAAATTTTAATGTTTTCTCTGTAGGTGGAGTCACCGGCGGCGCTACAGTCCGTAAGAGGTCCCAAAGATTTTCGACGAAAACCGACAGAGACTTCGTGGCTTAGTTGGTTAGAGCACACCCGTACTAAGGGTGGGGCTCGGGTTCGAGTCCCGCCGAAGTCGAAAATTTTTGGGAACTTATATCAATTGTTTTTTCTTAGAGCCCTCTTACTTGGACCTGAAATTTCAATCAATAGTTAGTGTAAGCTAATTAGAACGGTTTGACATAGTGCTTGCCCCAATGCTGCTCCCCCAAAATCTCTTTTATCATAATGGCAATAGGACGGGATTTTGTGTGAGTTGACACGGAATTGTTTGATACAAACGTGCTCCATCTGTGCAGATCGTGCCCGTCTCCTGGCCGTTTGTAAATGGGATTCAAAACAGAAATTGCAAGCACTTCCTACATATACGAGTAATATAACACTGGCACTAACCTTACGTGTAGGTACCTAAATACCTACACAAACTTATTAAAAAAAAAACACACACCGTTTTCCCTTATTCACTGAGGTCTGCCTGAGACGCAGAAGGTTGCGGGTTCGATTCCCGCCTCGGAACAAATGTGTGTACGATCTGCAGACATTTGTTCAGGGTGTTCTGGTCGTTTTCTATTTATGTTAAAAAAAACTATCTATGATGTATTGTAAGTATTATATTAAGTATAACAGTTATCTAGTGCCCATAACACAAGCTCTGCTTAGTTTGGGGCTAGATAATGCTGTGTGAATTTTAAAGCAGTATTTAATTACCTAGGTATTTATTATTTATCTACTTACGTTAGTGTAGGTAGGTAGGTATTTGTAGTTTAGGCTGCCGCCACGCCGCTTCGCACACGTTGTTTATAAAGATATTTCTATCCCACTCATGGGAACTGATTTATGATTATAGGTAACTTAAAAGTACCTAAATTAGGTACGCTCCATAATTTCAACTAACTCTATGACAAAACTCATTCGATTTCGTGTTTTGTTCCGATTTTGCTTTTATTCTCTATATGCATAATTTTATTCGGGTAAACTTGCAGCGCGCGTGCCCCAACCTAGGCACAATGTCTAGTTTGCCTTAGGTAGGTAGGTACTTATGGATAATCCGCCTCGTTGGGCTGGACTGGAGTGGAGATGTGTGCTGGCTAAAGCGGAAATTGTGTGCTGGTTAGAGCGGAACGGAGCTGCGTGCGGCGAACTTCGGATGTTTGTTGAGATGAATGCACTAGCAGCGGCGCCGCTTACTGCACGCCCCGCTCCGCTCTCATCTCTCCTTGTCTCCGCTGCGTGATATCGTCGTCGTCACCAGCTTGCAAGGCACAGCTCATATCTATAATACCTACTCCTCTTCGATCTTTGTTTCTTCGCATAAATAAAATCAACATGATACCTACCGAGAACTATTGGATAACGACGCTCTATTGGTTGTATTAAACACGTATTAGTATTAGATCTCTTCTCCGCTTTAGTGGTGGCTGCTTGCTAGGGGTATAGGTAGGTAGGTAGGCTAGGCTAGGAGGGCTGCCAGCTGGGAATAATTTCCTACGTCCATGCTCGATTGGCTAGTGACAGTGACAGATTAAAGAGCAGATTTGACACAAAAAGTCAGATGTCAACAATACAAAAAACTAACCTCAAAAGTCTTAAATCAAGAAGGAAATCGATTTCCTTTGGTTTTTTCTTCTTTATTATAGGTAGTAATAATCTACAAATAAAATATTAAAATGAACAGCATCAAGCTAGTGAGAAATCTCCCTCTTCGTCAGTTACGGTCATTTTCAAGATGGTATGTATCGTCTAAAATTTTCAGTGTAGCTAGGTTATGTTGTTGGATCTTCGAATTCAGTGATTTATTTCATTTAGTAACTGCCGAATCGTAGGTAATCTTTACTTTATAGTCTAGGCCAAATAAATGTGGGTAGTAAAATAACTGATTTTTTATAAAACAATATTTTCTAGTAGGTAGGTACCTACTTACTTAACGATTTAGAAAAATCTGTAATGTTATGGTCTTGTTTTAATAAATAAAAAATTACTTAGGTACCTATCTATTCCATGCTATGGCCTCTACTAGATAGAAAGATATGTCCGTTGGTAGTAGTTTTAATGGCACTTTTATTATTCATATTCTTACATCTATTTTTCCAATAGCCAGGTAAGTGGAAACCGCTAAAACTAATTTTGTCATTAGTTTTTATCTAAATCTACACTTCTGCTCATACTCTTTCACTATTATGGTTATTGACACTAAGACTAACTAATGGAACAACATATTGTTTGAATTTCCAGTGCCATTCTCCGACAAGAAGTCTCCCAAGCTGCAGCAGCTCCGCTCAGCATACCTGTTCCAGAAGGTGTCGACAAGCCTGCATCTGCTAAGATCGAGAAAATAGTATCTGAGATCACCAATCTTAATCTATTAGAGGTGTCTGAGTTGAGCCAGGTAATAACTTTAGAAACTGAGTTAACTTAACTCATTTCATTAAGGTTCAATTTGTAATTTCAAATATAGCATTCGTTTGCAGTATTACAGCTTACAATAACAGGTAAAGTAATTGATATTGCCTGTTAATGTGAAGTTATTTATTTATTTCCATCTTTTAGGTTCTGAAGAAGCGTCTCAACTTGCCCGATGCCCCAGTCATGCCAATGGGAGGCTTCATGGCAGCACCTGCAGCTGTTGACGATGAAGAGGCTGCTCCCAAGGCTGTCAAGACCAGTTTTACGGTAACTATCATTAAAAATAGCTTGTGGCACAGATGGACGTTTCCTTACAAACTATATTCCATTTTTCCAATCTGAGTCTTTTATGTTGTATAAATATTGTAATTGATAGGTAATATGGTACCTATTATTTGTGTATTTACCATCCAAAAAATTTAGGATCCTGCTTATCTAGCATTTATCAATTTATCTGTTACCATTTTTGCATTACCATGACATGTAATTGTTACAATTTGTGGACAGCGGGGCTTCAAGCGGTGGATACCTGAAGGATAGTTGCACAGCAAACGGAGGGTACATAGGCTAGACCCACCCCCTAAAGATGCCTAGTTATATACTTAGGAAGACTACTTATGTTTAATCTTGTTAACAGTACCTGAGTATAATTGTTGGTTATCATGAATAAATAAAAATTCACACTACTCAAAACACTGCATAACCCATTATGCTAACAAATAAACATCAATTCGGCTGTTTCAAGATAGTGTTGTTAGCTTTTAGTGAACGAGTGAACTTAGCAGTACAAAATTACTGAGTAGGCCTCCATTGGATTATTAGAGGTAGGCTAGCCTCTGCTGTACTGTAGGCCTGGTTGGGTAAAATTGTATGTATCTAATTCGTGAGGGGAACTGGGATCTGCACTGACAACTCGCATGGGAGTGTATTGTGCATTGTCCCCTGCCTAATCAATCAGGCCCTACCCAGCCCAGTTCCTTGAAGTACCGGAGCAAGACTCTTGGTGATTGACAGCTTCATTTCAGCTTTTCTGTGCGTGTGGTTGGATTTGATGCCCCTATGAGACTCTTCAGTCCCATTTTCAATTGAATGTGTTTGAATTCACCATTTAGGTACTTAAGGATCCATCTCTAAATACTCGCAGATGGGACAAATATTTGTTCCGACTCAGGAATCGAACCCATCTTCGCCCGCTGCGCCACAGAGGTCTTCAGCTTATACTCGACTTTATTTGTACATATAAGCAATTAAATAAATGAAATGAAACATTAATAAACATTACACTCATCCTAACCTAATCCTGTTTTAGTTTCGATTTTCCTTGCTATTGCTATTCTAACAAACATTCTTTGTATTCCAGGTAAAAATGATAAAGTTTGATGACAAGCAAAAAGTACCTCTCATCAAAGAAGTCAAAAGTCTTCTGGAAGGCTTCAACTTAGTGCAAGCCAAGAAGTTTGTAGAAAGTGTACCTACAGTGGTGAAAGCGGATGTTTCCAAAGATGAGGCAGAGAAATTGAAGGAAGCTCTGTCTAAGGTGGGCGCAATTATAGAAATAGAATAGGCTTAGGTTAATTGTTTTTAGTTTGCTTAGTAATAATAAACTGTTAAAATCATGTGAAGTTTCATTTCTATGATGATGCTGATGGCGTCACTAATATATCGCTTTAGGTGTCTTCTAGGCCTTCGTGAGGTACACCGTCGTCGGCCATAATCGTTACTTTCCATCAAGTGGGATTGTATACGCCGCCGCCGCCGGTCTACTTGACTAAAAAAACTAAGAAATAATCATACGTTCCGTAGGTCGCTCAGATCTGTAATGATTTGATTAGCATCTTTTCGTTATTTATTCCTTTTTAGGGTTCCGTACCCAAAGGGTAAAACGGGATCCTATTACTAAGACTCCGCGGTCCAACCGTCTGTCACCAACCAAGCTTTTACAGTTACAGATGATGTATTTCTGCTCTTGAGCGATAAGACCGCCAATTGTCACTTATGATATAATTGTGTTGTGTAAATTGTTTTTTAGTTTAAAGTGTGCAATAAAAGTATTTTCTATCTATCTATTTCTGTTGCCGCTATAATAATTACTAAAATACAATTAAAAAAATATTTAAGGGCAAAAAAAAACACGTTTGCGTATATACGCAAACGTGTTTTTTTTGCCGTTTTTATAGATAATGGTACGGAACCCTTCGTGCGAGAGACCAACTCGCACTTGGCCGGTTTTATTTATTTATCTATGGAGCAGGCGGCGAATACCTGAAGGATAGTTGCACAGCACACTGGCGTTACATGGGCTAGAGCCGCCCCTAAAGATGCCTAGTTTAATACCATATTTGAATGTTATTGTTGTGTCGTGCGGTAGCGGTGCTGGATGTTTGTTTATAGATACCATAGATAGAGAGATGAAGATTGTACAGGTAGTTACTAAGATACCTAGTATGTAGGTTAATTGCTTTATAAATAACAGATTTTAAAAGAACATCTTAAAGCTTACCTAAATGTAATTTATCTCAGTGGGTGAAGGTTAGATGTTTGATAAAAAAAAGTTATTAACATATAGAACAAATATTACGAAAGTTTATAAGAAAACTGTTTGTGTCACGCTCAGGGAAATTAGGTGAGCAATAAAATAACTGGGGCAATCTATACTATTAACATTATAAATGCGAAAGTGTGTTTGTTTGTTAATTTATCCTTCCTTCACGCCATAACTAAGCAAAGCAACCAATCGACTTGATTTAATAATAATAATGCTGGACAATTCACACAGCATTATCTAGCCCCAAGCTAAGCAGAGCTTGTGTTATGGTTACTAGATAACTGATATACATAATATAATACAATACATAGATAGATATTTTTTATTATTAATAGAAAACGACTAGAACCCCCTGAACAAATGTCTGCAGATCGTACACACATTTGTCCCGAGGCAGGAATCGAACCCGCAACCTTCTGCTTCGCAGGCAGACCTTCGCCCACCGCGCCACATCGGTCGTCAATTTTTGGAATAGAGTTAGTTGAATAGATGGAGGGAAACATAGACTACTTTTTATCCTCTAAATCAGTTCCCATGGGATAGAAATAGCCATAAGGGCCTATACTAACTCAAATCAACTCCGTCAGACCTCCATATCTCTTATAGGTACTAAATATATAACTTTGAAACTTATATTATAATAAAGTTCAGGACTTACTCTATCGATCTCTAACTCGCTTTCACAAATACTAGATTGGTTCACCTCCAACAACCTCTTACTAAATGCTAAAAAAACCAAATGCATAAAATTCATGCTACCAAATGTAAGAGAACTCCCAACTAAGATAATGCTAAAGGATGAGATCGTTGACTTTGTCGACTCAACGGTTTTCCTAGGGTTACATATTGATTCCTCTCTTCAATGGAGACCGCAAATTGATGCTCTCGCAGGCAAACTTAGTTCAGCAGCATATGCGGTTCGAACAATTAGATATATTACCGATGAAGATACAGCTAGGTTAGTTTATTTCAGTTACTTCCATAGTATCATGTCTTATGGTATTTTGCTTTGGGGACGGGCAGCCGACATTCAGACTATCTTTGTTCTCCAAAAAAGGGCTGTACGCGCAATTTATAAATTAAAGCCACGCCACTCTTTGAGGGAATTATTTAAAGACATAAATATTTTGACAGTAATATCGCAATACATATATGAAAATCTAATGTATACGCACAAAAACAAAGATAGCTTTTTAAAAAAATGTGATGTTCACAAAGTAAATACAAGAAACAAGAACAAACTGCACATCCCATCATATAGATTACGAAAGGTAGGGAAATCATTTATGGGAAATTGCGTACGTTTCTATAACAAGCTTCCATCTGAAGCAACTGAGCTCCCTATTCGTAAATTTAAACAGTACATAAAACGAAATCTAATAAAGAAAGCCTATTACTCCATAGATGATTACATCAATGATGTAAATGCTTGGCCAGATGTCGCTCAGTTCCACACCGACAATGGTATATAAGGGATATAATGTTAAGCTAGGTTAGTTTTATATAAATATTGAGTTATATACAAATAAGATTATATTTAGACTGAGATAAGTAATGTATTAATTTTAAGATTTATAAAACTTACTAGTGGTTTCTTTTTCGCTTCTTCCACTAGTGGACAAAAAATTGAAGCGAATAAAATCAATAACATCATATTTCTTATTTGATAATAATGACTATTTATAAACCTGTTTATAGTATAAAATTTGACTTGTCTAAGTGCTTATTTTGTAAGCTTAAAGAAATAAACGTTATTGATATTTGATCATATGTTGCGAAAACAAGATTCCATAAAATTTTCTCTATAGAAAAAAATCGCAAAGTTACCTCTAAATTTTTACTAAAACCTTAATTTCTCAATAAATACAGAAGTTAAGAATAAGCATAGTAATAGTAAGTAAGTATACCTACAGAACATTTTGTATGTTTTGTTTTTTTTTAATAACTAGGTACTAAAATGCTTGTGGGGAGAAAATACCTGCAATTCGCGCGACGCACCACCAAGCGCCCTTATGTATCAGTACCGCTTTGGCTCTCTCATGGCGTGGGAAGCTGTTATGGGCACTGAAAGTGTTTAGCTTGGAGATGTCTTTATTTATCTTCAACAATCACGCGAAGGGAATCGAACCTGCAAGCTTTTCCTTCTCAGGCTGAAGTACCTACCTAGTGTTTTGATTAGTGAGCTCTATACCACCGCAGACCGAATCTTATAGCTAAGAGCTTGTAAAGGAGAATTCTTTTAAAAGTTGCTAATTATTGTATATCTTGCATTCGAAAGAAGATTTTATTAGTTCTAAACACATCAATCCTACGTCGCTACCACACAGCAAATAATTGTGCTTCCGAAAATGGGCTTTAACTAGATAAATTTAGATATAACTACAAAGAATTAAATTAAGATTTTATAGTGACAAAGCTGAAGACAGGGCGCTCATTAGGGGAGGCCTATGTCCAGCAGTGGACTAGCATAGGCTGATGATGAAGTGACAAAATAGCGTCCCAGAAGCTTCAAACGAGTGCCCACGAGCTGTCTGTCATCTGATGCCGTCAAACTGAAATGCACCTAAACATTACGAGTTAAAAGCCCATATTTGAATGCACCTTATTGGGCTGCGTTTGAGCTGCGATAACCTAGCGAGAAGAAATAGGGCAAGAAGTAAACTACAATTTTTTATAGAAAATCTATAATATTTACCCATGGTAATCCACCAATGACAGTACAAAGTTAAAATATATCCTAAGCAACGATCGATCTCGTTGCTTAGTTTGTTAGAGCGCACAGCGGTGAGGCGCGGGTTCGAATCCTGCGGGAATAGAAAATTTTTGTGCATTCTTAAATTTTCGTAGCAAATTGTCATATACAACAAAAATCTAATATCTTAAACTAATAATAATATACAATTTACAATATCAACAATATTTGGTGCACTCTATGGCATTCATGGGTAGCAAGCACCAATGACGTATTAGGGCTGACGCAGACCGGCAGAGTGATTACCTATATTAAAATATCCCATTCCCATTGAATGGTACACCTGAATGGACAACCATTCAGGTTGGCAACAACATGGTACTAAAAATGCATACAATTTTCTAGCGGGATGGGGTCGATCAACGACGGAATTTTTAACGTCAACATAAAGATTTAACTTAATTAAAAGTCAATTGTTAGATCACTCACACTTTGCCTTTTTTTTGCTCGATGACGGGATGACAAGTATTTAAATTTTAA
This sequence comes from Eupithecia vulgata, assembly GCA_946478455.1. NCBI lineage: Eukaryota > Metazoa > Arthropoda > Insecta > Lepidoptera > Geometridae > Eupithecia > Eupithecia vulgata. Next base: position 4,141,810 of record OX297881.1, read on the forward strand.
CCAATAGACATTTAAAGGTATCGATATAGAAATATGCTTTAAAAGTATGCCGTGGCAACGAAAAATCCGTTTCGATGCCGCGGCATCATTTTAAAGCAAAGCTATTTTATATGTCGTATTTCTCCTACCATACGTTTGAATGTTCAAAAATTAAATCCTTTGCCATCCCATCCCGGTCTGCGTTGGCCTTTAAAGTTACTAAAAGTCGTGTAGTTAAAGAAAAGGACTGAAGATTACAGTTGATCAAATGTTTTCTTCGTCCCTTTTCTTTCTCTACACGAGTAATACCTCATTGGTCGGTTCTAATAAACGATAAGTTATAGAATGCCACATAATTTACGGAATATATCCCTTCTCATATCAGGTGACTTAGATATGGTTATAATTTCTTTATACTTAATGGTTATTAAATCTACTATCTCAATCAATCATTTTAACATTTAAAATTGTTCGAAAAATGATTACTTAATCTTAAAAATATCAATAAAAGTATTCCTGCTTTGATTATATCAAATTAAAGCTTCAATACTATTCAGGTAGGTACCGGATTAGGTATATCGGAATCTCGTTTTTGTTTTTCAATACAAAATACTACCAAGTAATTCTTCTAATTACTTTTCTGGTCTGTGGAAGACTAAATCTTATGATAATATCATAACCCAGTATGAATGTATGCGGGTTAACAACGAACATTTATGGTATTGGAAGAACACTATCGTTCAATCTCGTTAACGAGGAGCTTCTTTGCATTCCTAAGGGATGGGATAATAATGGGTTATTCCAACCAGGGCTTGATACCGGTACAATTGCGTTAATACAATACCGGTATTTTATTTTCGATAAATTCGATACTTTGCTCTAAAATACCAATATTCCAAGCGTTAAAGACGGGTTAAAGCGATTAACAATTAACAAACACAAAAACTTCTAATGATTTCTCTCTGGCTTGCATAAAATTTAACTGTTGATACCGATATTTTACGTGTAAAATATCGGTTAATATGCATACTGGTAATAATTTATATCGATACTTGACAAACATTACCACGACAAGATCAGTCGAACCGGTATTTGAAAATAACGGTATTCCAGGCCCTGATTCACATACAAACTTTTTAGGTTAACCCGGTTACATGCATACCATACACATTAAATCGTTTACGATAGTTTTTTATAGTAAAATATCATAATCTTTCAGTTATTTTTACAATTATATTTTTACAAGAACGAACGGACCTTTAGCATGTCTTATATAACCTAATAAATAATTACTACACTACTATGATAAAAATACTCGTGTGTAAAAAAAACACTTAGAATGCCTATATCTAACAAAAGTTCTATTCTTGTTCTGCACAAGTTTTTCAAATAAATAAGGGAGTATTTTTGTAAAATCTAATTTTTATCCTCGTAAAGTAATTCGCCAAGGGTTAATTTTTATCTCGCAATTTTTTTTGTGGTTTTTTCTGACAAAGTACAAAAAAATCAATGTGTAATTTTATCACAAGGCTTTGAAAATATCTAATGATTAGCGGCAAATAACTTTTACGCCAGGCTTGTTTGTGGAACGCAGAAAAATTAAAAACCACAAAAAGATTCGAATCTCCCGTCAACCCACGACGAACAAAATCCTCCAACTTTGGGTAATATGGCATCAAGTCATAATATATCACATTCTTTGATTTCATAATATTCTACAAGTGGTTTGAATATAATATGGTAACAATCTCGTAAGTACATAATATAACATACTAATATTAATGGTGGGTTATTAACTAGATTAGCCTGACATGACAATGGCCTCAATTTCTTGTCGAAGTTATTTAGCAATATAATTGCCGTTTTAGGTAATTGTTAACTTTGTAAATAATTATTTCTTAATGCCTTACTGATTAAAAACTAATGGATTGATCGTTTATGTATATATTTGAAGGACATAATAATATTTGTTTAAAAATGTGTTTTGGGGTTGATACAGAAGTTTTGACTTTACAATTACGTAGTTTGAGTATTTATTAATCAATTTAACATACTTTTACACATGAGTAGGAGTTTCGTTACATTTGGTAACATCACTGAGTTTTGTTACATAAACTTGGTAACAGCTAAATAGCACTGCGAATTGGTAAACTCATTAAAATCAATATGCTTTTCTTCAAAAAAAGTTAGTATGATGTTGCGTTTGTTTACACATCATTACACATCCGTATCATCACTATGTTTTACTCGATAAAATAACTGTGCGATTTGTTACAGTCAATAACAACACTGTGTTTTGTAACAATCAGTAACAATAGGTATGTCTAACCTAGTAAACACTGTGCGTTACATTCGGTAACAATACTGTGCGCTTTGTTACACTTAGTAACAACACAGTGTTTGTTACCCTCAGCAGAATCACTGTTCGTTTCGTTTCTTCGGCGGTGGGGTGGGCGCTTTCTCCTTATTCCTGTTAGCCATAGAGCTGTACAAGAACGACCCTCTTGGCGCCGTGAAGACTGTGTCGTAGTTGTTTCTCGCGGGTAGCACGGTCGGTTCCCGGTTGTTGTTTGTCTCGTCTGGGTCTAAGCTCCTGCTGGACTTAAGGGTTTTGTCGGGGAGCGGTGGGGGCTCTTCTTCTTCTTGGTTTGAGTCGGTGGTTCCTGTTTTAGATAGATGTTTTAGTTCCTGATTAATCTAGTTACGATAAAAATTGTTGTGCATATAAGACTAATATTGTAAGATTGTATATCAAGCTAAATAAATAAATAAATCTATACTAGTAGAGTTTTCACGCCTAAATGAGAGCGAGGCCGCAGGCAGACGCGAATTATGAAATTATTTAAAATCTTTTATCATTGGGAACATAAAAAGAACCCAACATATACAAGGTCCGTTTGTTATTTGTCGTTGACTGTACACAGTTAAGATTTTGACTTCCTTTACTTGCAGTCAACTTAATTTGGCGGAAATAAGAGTCGGTAAATATATTTTATTAATACTTATTGAAACTAAGTAGTATTTTTTGTAATCGTGTATTCTTCGTTTGACTACAAACCTCTAAGAATTAATATTTTTGTGACGTTAGCTCTACATATAATTTAAAAACCGGGTGGATCCAACTGCTAGACCAAATGTATCTTCCATTGTAAAACAAAAATAAATCAAGCCGCGTCATATACATACACATTACATATAGGTATATATATGTCAATATTATAGATACTTTAATACTCCATAAATATGGCGTGAAAAGCCGCGGTAAGAAACAAAATAAATAAATAAACTAAACTAGATGTAGAATAAGGCTCAGAAAATAAAATCAGCTCACCCAGCGAGTCCCGATTGCTAGCGGGCGCGGAACTGACGAGGCTGGCCCGCTGCGACATCCTCCGCTCCCGCTCTGCTTCCGCCCGTAAAGGCCGCTCCGTCACCAGCTGCACACACCAGCGCTATACACATAAGGTACCGTCACCACCACCCTCACACAAAATGTACTATGCTTAGTGCTGCTACATACCGGACTAATGATGCTTCGTGCCAAACGTGCTAAAATGATACTCAAGCACTGCGCACATTAATTCAACACCGCTATCCCACAGCATAAAAATGAGCATTCAAATATGGGCTTAAACTCTTAATTTTTGATACACTTTACAATGACAAAAGCTTCAAACGAGTAGTCCTCGAACTGTCTGTCATTGGATGCCGTTAATACAAAATGCATCTAATTGTTACAAGTTAAAGCAATTTGAATGCACAATATTGAGCTGCGCGGCAGCGGTGCTTTTCAAGTGTGCACCAAGCTTTATCCATCACCAGCAACCTAACGCAACAAACACACGACAAATATGCTGAGTGCCCGGTAGGAAAATTTTGTTTTGTAATAAGCATCAAAATTACAGCGCCCAAATTCTTGGTCAAACGATTCTACTGTGAACGGACCATATTAACAAGACCATGCACTGCGAAATTGTGATCGTATCCGCATTCAAGCCGTGTCAAATGATATCTCTTTTCAGGTCATTCGGGCAACGCTTTATAAAACATTCAAATTACAAATCAAAAGTTTCCCATCGGTCCCTGTACCAATATACATATTCAGAATATACTGTTCACTAAATAAATATAGTTGATAAGCAGTGTTATTTCTCACTCTAACTTCTTCTACTGACTTAGGTCAGAGTTAGAAATAACACAATTAATCAACTGTTTTAGGTTACTAGATGATTAAGGGGGTAATATTGTAACGATTTATTACACTTAGTAATATTACACTAATATTTTTTAACTTTGTAACACAACTGTGCGTTTTGTGCCCCTCTATCACAGTTATTCTCTATCACCATGCGTTTGGTTACATAAAATATTACTCCCGAAAACTCCAACAACTCGAGTCGCAGATTTTTAAGTTTTTGTCATTTCTGTTTTGGTTTAGTTTTGAATGTAAATCGGACAAAAATCGCGACATGAAACCCGTTCAAATTTGAATTGCATTTGAGTATTCGGATGTTAGACCATGGGCGCAAAGCGCCTAGCTAGGTGGCACAGTCGAGCTGTAGCCTCAGTATCCCACAACATGCTAAATTAAACGAACTATTTTTACTTTAGCATAAGTTATGCTAAAGTCAATATAGTTTGTACAACGAACGAACATACCTACAATACGTTATGCTGTATAACTTATTGTACAGAAGGTATATCTTTAAACAAAAACGATGCTTCATGGCAGTTAATTTTACTTATATAACAAGATGATTAGAAACCCAGGAAGCTTCGCATGCCAGAATAAAAGAATAAAAACCCATCGACCACCACCGCCTATTCAAAATCATGCAATTAGTCCAAGGGATATATTGGAGTTCGTTTTAATCGATTGGCACTTTTTACTCCTTGTCTTTTGTAAGTGGGATAGACTGAAGTGGTCTGACACCTATTGTCATTGAAGCAGAGGTGAGATAAGTTGATCAACCAATATCCTGGGCCCCAATTCAGCAAGACTCGCCACGTAGAATACCAAAAAGTTTCTATGGTGACTAATCTGCGACGATATGATTTTCATAGGGCAGTGACCAGATGAAAAAAAATTGGGTCAGGTGTCAAAATAATGTCACACGCATACGAGATTCAGCTGAGCCGTTAGGGGTTGACGCCGTGTACCATTGACTGCAGCCAGATGTTGATATTAACTCACCTCCTGCCTCAGTTCTCTCAGGGGCGAGCTGGTGTGCGTTTCCTGCTGCGTGGAGGCAAGCGGTGCAGTGGGTGGCGACGCGTTGCTGAGAGTGTCGCGAGCTGAGCCGTTAGGGGTCGACGCCGTGTACCATTGACTGCCGCTAGATGTGGATATTTCACTCTGCAAATGTATTTTAAGCGTGTTACATGGTAATCAGATGGAGATTTTCAGTTGTGTCTAGATTAGTATTTTTGATGTACGAAACTGACTCTGTCTATATGGCATACCTACCCTTTAGCCGAAAGTATAATTAACCGCCGAGGATGTGGTGAGGTACCTGAGCCAGAAGACCGGCATCTCCTTGAGAGTTGAGAAATTGGTGTCTCGCCGTAACGTGAATTTCGGTTCATTTATGGTAAGAGTGCCAACGGATCGAATCTCTACATATATGGACAGTGGGTTTTGGCCGAAAGGTGTCGTTTTCAGAAAGTTTATTGGACGCCTGTCAAACGACACCGCGCGTGCGTCATCGGAGCGTCGATGACTCGGATAATTTTTAATATTTTTATCTATGTTAGTCTCTAAGGTATTTATTATATGGGCCCTAATTAAGTTACTTTTGTAGGTACACTTTCTTTGTTGTCTGAAATAAAGTATTATTATTTTTAATATTGGCAAGAAGATTAAATTTATACTTTCTTGGAAAGTACAGTCAAAAGGCTACATTGTGTCTCAAAAAATAACAATAATGTAAAGAATGTAACTCGCTATTATCAGCTAGTCTATAGACTAGCAAAACAAACATGATTAGTATATAAACTAACCATGATTGTTTAAATTGAATAGGCTTCGAACGAAACTACTGCACTGATTTAAAAAATTCTTTCACCATTAGAATCCTACATTATCTCTGATGAAAATAGGCTATACAGGGTGTAATCGTTAAGTGTGCACAGGCGATTATTCCGTAACTATTGCAGATATCAAAAAACTTTAAACTGATATCGAAAGTACTTTACCTAATGAGTAAAATGACATTAATAACTTTTTAAAAATAAAACGAGAAATATCCAAAAAAAATACATTAATCACTCCCATACATTTAGTATGAGATAGTAGAAAGGTTTTAGTTTCCTTATTTTAAGTGGAATAGTACCTACTCATTTTACCCTTGTCATTTTTATAATTATGTACGATATGAAGGTATTAATGAATTTCAAGTAGATACACGTGTAGATTAATTATCTTACCACTTCAAATTTATAATAAACCTTGTTTCAATATTGTATTGATTTGAACTAGCTGAAAAGCAACATACTAAATAAAAACAAAAAGAAATAATATCTCTTTGGTGTTCGTTCTAAATTCAAATTCTTTATCGCGGGTTCTCGTTCCCGCCAATTTATTGTATTTTTCAATTTGCGTTAATAATCGTGATTGTTGCATTTATTGATTGAAAATGGACAGAGATATTTCTCCTTTGTACAAAACGATATGCTAAGTCTCTTAGAACCAATTCCAGACGATGAAAGAAGGTCGATAATTTTTCAACAAGATGGAGCACCTGCACATAATACAAATGTTGTAATGAATTTCTTACGAAACAATTATAATGGCTTAATAGCCAATAATAGTGCAACCCCTTGGCCTGCCAGATCCCCGGATCTCACGCCTTGTGATTTCTTCCTATGGGGATTTGTCAAAGACCACGTGTACGCTGAGAGAGTACACAGCCTAGAAGAGTTACAGAATCGTGTACGTCGTGCAATTGCTTTAATTACTCCGCAAATGTTAAGGAAAGTTCATTTCGAAACTGTAAATAGAGCTCGTCATTGTATTGCACAAGGAGGACGTCACTTCGAACATGCTTTGAATACAAAATTTTGTACTTACTAAGAAATAAAATGTATGGGAGTGATTAATGTATTTTTTTTGGATATTTCTCGTTTTATTTTTAAAAAGTTATTAATGTCATTTTACTCATTAGGTAAAGTACTTTCGATATCAGTTTAAAGTTTTTTGATATCTGCAATAGTTACGGAATAATCGCCTGTGCACACTTAACGATTACACCCTGTATATAGCCTATGTTTATCAGAGATATTCTATAGGATCGCTAGTGTTTTATAAAAGTACTTTTAGTTTAGGATTATTACCTTTCTGCCTTGCTTCTTTTTCCTCCGCGGCGAGTTTTGCAACGTCAGATAATTCGCCAGGACCCCGGAACTATTCCTTTCAATAAAACTAATCAGTTTAATTAATAAATTTCAGTAAATTTAATATTAAGTTCTAATTATAAACAAGTTTTAACTACCTTGGGAAAAATCGCGCTGGACTTTTGACTGTTGAGGATCTAAGGAAGAAAGAAAAATCATTTTTACATTTTCACGTTAAACTAAAATAGGTAATCTATTTGTGTAGGCAGGTAAAGTTTATACTATTGTTACACAGATGAAGTACCTAGTAAGTAAGTAATGTAAGGTCGGTACTATAAAATCTTATTCACTCATAGATCGCATATTATTGAGTGAAGTTTAAGGTATATATTAACATGGAATGCTGGTTTTTATTTCGGTCAACGAATTAGCATTGCCATTCAACGTGGCAATGCTGCCAGCATTCTGGGCACTCTGCCTTCTGGTGACGGCTTAGATTTTTAGTAAATAGATGTAAGTGTAAATATTAGTTGTAATTATTTTTTGCTGTTAAATAAATAAACATGGACTGTAGCATAAGTTAAATTAGATCTGTAACTTTCTATGGTCAGAAATAAATGATTATTATTATTTTAATAAACACTCACTCATTGCCCGTAGATACATCAGATATCCGGTTGCTGCTAGTGCTGCTCTGTTCCGTATACGTAGAGTCACGTAGCGTCATACGGAGTTGGACTTCCGGTTCTACTTCTAAGTCACATGTCTGTTATAGAAGAGAACAGAAGTTTATTTATGCGCGACTACAATGGGTCACATTTTTGGGTTATTTGAGTTCTAATGGTTGTCGATAATTTCGTGTAATCTTAAAAGACTTAAGAGTCTATGATATGCAGTTTTGTGTTTCAAATCCGTTATTTATCTCAGAATCGGTGAAAGCTACCACCTTCTAAAAAATCATTTTCGAAAATTCATTTTCAAGCGATTTTATAACTTTCGCTCTCATTTAATTGTGATAATGTATTTTGAAAAACTGAAAAGATACTAACATAGCTATTTCCTTTCCGATTATACATGCAAAATTTCATTAAAATCAGGGTTCCAAATGAATCGAAAAGTACATTTGTATGGGAGCTTAGAGGTTCCGTCCCACCTTAAGGCGCTTATAAGATGGCTGCCCAGAAGTGAATTTATTTAGGGTGAGGTATGAATCCAACAGCTTCAAAAGCCGCAATGAACATACCTTTCTCCCATATCTCTGGTGCACGTGTTGTTGCATCCTCCTGAAGCATTTACAGAGATGTGCGTGCAACTCTTCTAGTTCCGGCGGCGCGCGATTACCGTGCACTTCCAGACCTGTAAATAAACAAATTGACGACCGACGACCTCTGTGGCGCGGCGGGCGAAGGCCTGCCTGCGACTCAAGAGGTTGCGGGTTCGATTCCCGCCTTATGACAAATATTTGTACGATCTGCAGGTATTTGTTCCGGGTGTTCTGGTCGTTTTCTATGTATTACAATAAAAAATATCTATCTACGTAATGTATTGTATTATGTATATCAGTTATCTAGTACCCATAACACAAGCTCTGCTTAGCTTGGGCATAAAGCCTTAATAAGTCATCTATAGCAGAAAATAACTATTTCATAGTAATAGGTATGCAGATATAAAAGGAGAGCTATCCAAATGGACGCACGGAACGTTGGCAAAGTATTATGGGTGTTTTCTATGTATAATAAAAAATATCTATCTATGTAATGTATAATATTACGTATATCAGTTATCTAGTACCCATAACACAAGCTCTGCTTACCTTGGGGCTAGATAATGCTGTGTGAATTGTCCAGCATTATTTATTAATTTATTTATAATTGACAAGTTTATAGGGAACAAAAACGAACGCTCGTAGGCTTATAAATACTATTTTATAATAATTATAAACTAATAGACCTTACAGGACTCTTGGTTGGACACGTGAGAAAATTAAAATAAAATAAATAAATATATAATGCTGGACAATTCACACAGCATTATCTAGCCCCAAGCTAAGCAAATCTTGTGTTATTAATACAATACCTATGTAAGATAGATATTTTTTATTACACAGAGAAAACTACCAGAACACCCTGAATAATGTCTGCAGATCGTACAAACATTTGTCCCGAGGCGGAAATCGAACCCGTGAAATGACAATGAAGTGAAATCGAAGTATCCGTAGTAGGGCATAAAAACTCCTGATAGGCACATAACCAGTCGTGTTCCAATGATAAATATAATATGCCTTACCGAATTTCGATGTTGGATGCGCATTGTAATAGCTTATAGGTTGTTCGTTTCGGGTGGACTTGTGGAGTTCGCGCAAATCTTTATGAATTCCGTGAACATTGCCTCGAATATGAAACTGTGCTGGGTTCGACTCACCGCGCCCTTTTGGAACCTTTTGGAAGTGTTAAAATACGTTACTGCGCACCCACTGCCCGTACTTCCAAGAATTCATACAAATTTGCGCGCACTATACGAATATTTTTGTGTTGGTTTATTCGCTCTTTGTACTCACCATACTTAAGGAGCGGTATGTGATCCGCAATAAGGTCCTTCAGTTCCGTCAGCAGAAGGTTGCGATCCGGATGCGTTACTTCGCACGCAGCGTTTAGTAACGAACGCTAGTAGATTACTATACCGCCTTGTATGAATAATTTTATCCGGAGTATAAGGTTTATTTTCTCCATGGACTCACCATACTTAAGCAGAGGTATCTGGTCCGCAATAAGGTCTTTCAGTTCCGTCAGTAGAGGCTTGTGATCTGGATGCCGTGACTCGTACGCAGCCGTTAAGAATGAACGCTCGTAATTTACTATACCGCCTTGTACGGCTGGATCTAGCATTCCTAAAACGAAAGGTTTTGTAGTAAAATAGTGACTTAGTTAGGCCTGTGTTATGAAAGCTTGCTCAGTCACAGATCTAAGCTTGAGTAACGTTAAAGTCATAGAAAAGTGTACTCAAACATAAATATACATAGGATATAGGTAAGACTGAGCAAGCTTTCATGATACCGGGCCTAAAGAGTCAATAATTCTAATATCAATCACGATTCCAGACGGATAGAATTCGTTACGAATACATCCAGAGACTGATAGAGAACCAATGAAGACTTGGAGTTTTTTTTTTGGTTCAGATTTTCAACCTTTCAACAAATGTTTATGTTGGTTGAATTCAAAATTAAAAGTGCTTTATTTCCCTTGAACCTTACAGGACACTTGGACATGTCACAAAATTACACAAGTAAAACTAAAAAGAAAGGAAATAAAGTGATCACTTTGATTTTTTGTCCACTTCAATCTTTTTAAGGTAAAGTAAAGAAGCGAACAAGAAACCTTTACCTTGTTCGAAAGTTAGTTTTCGAGTTGGAGCAAAACTCGTCCCATAAACTCTCGAATAAGTAACAATAAAATTCTTTAAAAAAAAAATTAAATTCTTCTGGAATAGTGGCAAAAAAGTTATCGAAGATGATCAATGAATTAGTAAGCTGAAGTGGCAGTGGGCCGGCCATAATCTCCCGAAGAACCGACAACTGCTGGGGTAACATTTTTCCCTAAAGGCCTAAATCCTTACCATTAAGCCTCATAGTAAGAGGCTGCAGCGGTGATTCTTGAGACCTAGCCTCGAAAACGAGAGACTTGAGCGTTCTGTTGGTGTTCCGTAGAGATTCTACAGCGGCCTCGACAGGGGAAACCCAGTAGGTCTTCTGACTCACTACTGGAAACCATCGAAGGATGCCTGAAGAAACAAAACTTATTATTTATTTCATTTAATATTATTTTTACTTCAAAATGTACCACTAGTTTCAGCCGGCGGCTTCGCACTCGTTTTGCCAAAAAGAAAAGTAACCTTTATGCTATTCATTGTAGGTCCAGATGACTTTATGTGAGCAAAATTACAGCATGGTCCGTTCAAAAAATCTTTAGTTATCTCTTTCATTACAAACACACATCATATGCTTTACTAGTTTCTGCGCGCAGCTTCGCATGCGTTATTTCTATGAAAAGTTAAAAGGTTGTTCCCATGGGAACTGATTTATGGGATAAAAGGTAGCCTATTCCTGGTCTAATTTCAGCTTGATCCGTCCGGTAGTTTTGGCGTGAAGAAGAAACAAACATGCATATATTAATTCATACAACCTTTCGCATTTTAATATCAGCGATTTTGACATTATTTGTAATAAAAATTCTCAGTCACAGCCCGGAGTCACCAGTCAAGTACACCAGTGATCGGGGTCACTATAATGTACGACAATTTATTGTACGGCCGAATAATGTACACCCTGATAATCCGTGTCATGGCTTCCAATTTTAATAGGTTTTGACACGAATTATCAGGTTGTACATTATTCGGCCGTACAATAAATTGTCGTGCATTATAGTGACCCAGTGCTCGTAGCCGCACAAAATGTGTTTTCTAACATGAGCTCTAACTCTTAACTAGATGAATTGAATACATTGACGGCATCAGATGACAGACAGATCGCGGATCACTCCTCTAAAGCTTTTAGAAAGCCATTTGGTCACTGTAAAATGTGTCTTGAGATAACGAGTTACAGTCATATTTGAATGAACGATTGATTTTAGCACAAAGCTAAATCATTTTAAATCATTCGTTTATGGTAATTTTCAACTTACCAGGCAGTTTATCACTGATCTCCAGCTCGGTTCGTTCAAGCCATCGCGTTGCGAACTCGTTCTGACTAGATAGGTCGTCGTTCGAACCGTTCAATGCTTCCTCTGAAACGAAATTACGTTATTTGACAATGAGTTATAATGTTAAGTTCCAAAGCACGAGTCTTTGGAACTCAAAAGTACGTGTCATAAAGACGTGCCTAAGTTTCCCAACGTCTCAAGCATGAATGTTCCCAGCGCTTCACGTGAAATGCGACCTATTTCCTATTCTTACGAAAAGTTTGACGTGAAGCAGAGCTTGTCCGAAACTGAGATCATTATTGACATCTCGCATGGGAGTGTATTCAGTCCCTATCCAGCCTCAAGCCCTTGTAGTTCCGAAGTAGGACTTTTTATGATTTTCGCCCTGGAAAGGACGAAGCAAATATTGTTGGCCCTCTCCAATAGCCAAGAGTACATCGCTGCATAGCTATTTTCGAGCTGAACAAAAGTTACTATGACGTCGATTTCAAATCTAAGGGTCAGCTTATACCGAGACAAAAAGCGACGCTGCGCGCGATTTGATACTAAATATAACTTTAAAAAGAGGCTATTGATCGAAGCGCGGCGCTGAAGGGAGTTTTCGTATTATGTCAATAAAATTTGTACCTTTTTGCGTAGCAAATAGAGTTATATTTTGAATCAAAGTGGGCGCAACGTCGCTCGTTCTTCGGTGCGAGTTGACCCTTAATCCGTGTGTCTCACATATAGCTATGGGGTTGAACTTTAATGTTCATTTAAGTGTTTTGAACTATTATAGGGATATAATAGTTCTAAACACTTTAATGAACATTCGTTCTTCACACGAATTGAATTTTAGGCTTTATGGCGGTTATTTCATACTGTTGTTAGAAGTCAAAGTATCATTATACAAACCTGGTCTATGAAAAGGTCTTGAGAACATGAACTTATCGACATTATTGTGTTTGTAGTACTGCAGAATTTGCTCAGCAATCGGCTTTCCGGAAAGACGCTTCAGTTTGTCGCTCATCACTGGTTCTACGGCGTTTATTTGTAAGTCTGAGGTAATTGGTTAAGGAATCTACAAATATTTTATAATGAGGTAAAAAAGATGGAAAGTTTGGAAGTAGGACAAATCTCGGGAACTACTTGTAAATATTGAAAATTATTTCCAGTTCAAAAGACCATAAAGACCGTTGAAACCTCTTCGTATTATAAGTTTACCTTCCTACTTTAATGGGTTACTTTTGAATATACATACACTGACGCGGGGCGGAGTGGCATCAACCAACCAGGAATCAGCAAGATAACGTGATGTTATTTCCACCAACGTGATTGGTAGATTTCGCTGTAGGAACGTTAAGAGATTAAACTGACGCATACCCCACCCAAACTAGCGTCGCCACCTACTTTATCTTATTATTCCGTTTAATAAAGGAAATTTCAAAAATTTATCGCACAGTTTGGGAATTCTATTATAAGCTTTTTTTTAATGCCTATGTAATAGTTTTATTCTATTTAGTTAAAGCAGTGAATCGAAGTTGCCCTTGGTGACCACCAAAATCTATTTTCGATTCACTGCCTAAATTAAAAAATGTATTTTAGGGCACTTAGCGATTGAAAAAAAAAATTAATTTGCTTAGTGGTTCATTAACACTATAGAAATTAATTGAGACACTTCTAAAATGGCTGAAAGATTGCTGGCAGATCGCGTTTTATCGTACCGAATGGAAGGGTTTGCGAGAGACCTTTTTACCTTTTTGGCCTGCGGTTAAATTAGGCTGGCGCAAAATAATTGTTATTCCCACCCTGAGTACAAGAACTCCGTGCAGTCGACTGGACTGGAACGGCAAAGGACTGGGACAACTAGCGATCATTATTCTCAGCGGCCAAGAAACTTCGGCTCACTGCGCCACGCCAGTAAGTATTCTGAATGACCATAAGTTACAAAGCTGAGCTTTATAGTTTTATCCAAGTTTGTACGTAGGTAAAGGATACATTGTCCATCCGAGTTGGTGATCTCCTCCCCAGGAGGGTCTAACTTCAGAAGCACCTCAGCATCAGGCCATTCGTCCAGCATGCATTCCATGAAGCCTTGCAGTTGTTCGTACTCGTTGCCACGGTAGACGAAACCCTGTGGGGTTGATATAGAGGTAAGAATTTAACAAATGAAAAGAAATAAATTATTTAATGCATTTTACAAAAACTAAGAACCATCTACTAATTTCTGAATTACTATTATGGTGCTTTTGTGGGAGCGGTGCTTTAATTAAAAGCTGATGACAATTTTGCGAAGACATTTATAAAGTAAACATACAGCCGCATTGAGAAACATATAGAGTCCAACCATCGAGTTAGAATAATATAGAGTCCCAATCTCTAACTGACAGCACTCAAAAAATGTCCGAGCGCCGTTCTACATACCTATACATTCGTTGTTATATAGCTCACAATGACATTTACGCGAATTAAGACGTTATCTTGGTTGAATAATGATCAATGTCGCTTGTACGCAATGTCATAATAAGCACCGAAGACACACCGAAGATTTCCGAAGTTGACCGACGGCCATGCGCGTACGAACAGGGAACAGGGCGAGTGGAGACGCTATTTGTACTAAATAATATTATAGGTCGTATTTGTGATATCATTATATGTGTATGTGAGTTTGTGAGTTTATAATGTACCTAAGAGGACTCCGAAACTAAACATCTGATTAAAAAAATATGTTAACCAATATTTAGAATGAATCTAGGTTTCAGGATGGACATAGGCTATAATTATATGAGTCATTCGTCAACTCACACCATCCAACTTGTCCAATGTTGTATGAGTTGACGAATCATAAAAAAAATATTATTTTCGTTCGGCAACTCACACCACCCTTTGTTTCCATTGAATTTATACCTCAAGTACAGTCACCGAAAAAAGTGTGACTCTAGGATTGAAAAATTAATTGTCCTATTACCGCCATTGTTTAACAACAGGCTACCGCATGTCAGACGTAAGATTAACCTTTAACATAACAGAACAATATAATGTGGCTCTAAAAAGGTAGGTAACAACAAACTTTAAAACAATGTAAGGTAACTTCAAAGAGAATGTTTTCACGACTTTCAAAACAATAAAAATAGGACAGGTATGTTATATTAGCAATACCAGTATCCAAAATGATTTTTAAAAATGATTACTTTGCTTTTCACTTGTGTCCAGTAAGGTGCCCGCGATATTTTTCTTTAAATAGTATTTTTTTCGACAGTGAGACCATCTTGTGTGTGCCGTATGTAGTGCAGTGTGTTTTTACAACCCACATTGGTATTGGATTTGTTAAACTGTTTTGGTAAGTGCAATGTTTCGCTTTTGACCTTTGTTTGTACATGACGTTATCACATTACATTAGCAAGAACCAAGTACAAACTCTAAGCTTTAAGATACTCTAAAATCAAGTACATACATATTAATAAACTTTGGTTTAACCTAATGATGATGAGTGATGTGATGACCCAACTAGGTCTTTTATTAAATAGGCCACAGATTCAATTTTTTTTTGGAATTATTATAACAGTGTGCGTTTCAAATTGTAACAGGTACCGACCGACAATAATGTCCGATGCAGGACCATCGATATCGAGAGGTAACGTGTAGTATGATGTTGTTAATTACATCCCAAAGAGGGAACCGTAACTACTTCGTGCGGGTTAAAAAATAATAATTTTTAAGTATGATTATAAATTAGTACTTACATAATTTTATTAACATCGTTTATACACACAAATACAAAATGTTGTGTGTTTTGTATCCAAAATAATTTGAAATGAAGAAATGTGATAAAAAGGTTCCGCGTAATACATTTAACTCCTTGCCAACTTGTCCCTACTCTGTATTATTCGGTAAAGATAAAAAAAAATTGTTTGCATTATTAAAAACCTATTTACAAAAAAAAATTGCAAACAAAAAATTCAGGATGCAAGTACATTATAAATCTATGTAAAATATATTTTATGATTTTCATTTTGAGTCCATACTGATTTTACCTACTGTGGTTGACATTAAAACTATTAAGTACCAGTACTATCCGTTGATTATTTTATAACATGGTCAAATAAATGTTTATATGACAGATCATTTTTGCGTTACCTATTTATTTACTTATTCATAAAAAGTTAAAAAAAAAAATATTTTCAAGAAGGTGAAGGCGAGAAAGGGAGTCAAGGGCCGGCCCGCGCGAATTTCACTACTTTTTATTTATAAATTTGTTCTAAATTAATACTCTTTCACAAAAAAATAAAACCATAATCGTCTTAAGTGTTTAGTTAAGTATTTTTTAGACGACATTTTATTAAAATATATTAGATAACTAGCAAATGAAACTGGTTTTCCGTAGAGATTTAGATTGAGAAGAGAAAAATTTAGAGTAAACTGTGTGATTTTTTTTCTATCGAGCCAAGTTGAGTCAAGTTGTGTTCCGACTCCCATAACTTACTTACTAAAATCCGAAACTTTCGATGCTCCTCAATAAAAGATTTTAAAAAGTTGTGTTTTCTTGCCTTAAAATTTATTTTCCGTACAGACAAACCTGGGACATACTTCACCTTAAGTTTATTTTCATTAAAATGTTGGTATTGTTGTTTTAAGACTGATTTTATTGTAAAGGTTATTTATAAGTGTTTTTGTGATTATTGGCATAACTATGTATAACATAATAGGAGATGTTGATTTTGGCACATTTTTACATAAACAGTCAAGGCTACACGCCTTTGACTGTTTATGTATAGTTACTTAGTTTATAATGTTCTAGCGCCCTCTAAGAACGCTCACAGCGCCCTCTAAGAACGCTCACAGCGCCCTCTAAGAACGCTCACAGCGCCCTCTAAGAACGCTCACAGCGCCCTCTAAGAACGTGTTAAGTCTGATTTGACTGTAATAGATTTGTTTTTTTTGTTGACTTTAAAATAAGTAAATATCGTTTGTTGACTATTTTATGGTGTTTATTTTTGCGTACAAATGTAATTTTAATTAATGGCCAAATAAATTGTGTTTATTAAGTATGCATTTTTTATATTATTTCACTAGCACTTTTTTGGTTGAGTGTACTAAAATTCACCCAAAGTAAAAGTGGTGTGAGTTGCAGAACGAAGAATACAGCTTTTTTACGATTCGTCAACTCATACAAGTTGGGACAAGTTAGATGGTGTGAGTTGACGAATGACTCAATTATATTATTTAGCCAGGAGGAGCCGGGGCGGGGCAGCTAGTCACACTTATAATATGAAGATAGCTTATACTCTGGACTAACACTTATGCTAGGTACCTACTTTTTATCCCGGAAAACACGGGGGTGCAAATAATTTTAAATAAAAAAAAATTAATCTGTATGTATTACGAGTTTTATTAGGTACTATTTTTACCCTACTGACGAATAACTTAATTACCTTGAAACAATGTTATTGTAATTTACACTATAAAATTATAGAACGCTATCGACTCATCTACTTTTTGTTCGGAAAAAATAAAGCATTTATCAACATATTAAGAATAATAATTAATTTAAAATTCGTAAAAATATTAAGTATCAATGAACTCCACAGTTTTGTCGTTGGAACACAGTGTGCTCGTCACAAGCTCACGCGAGACTTTGTTTCTCTTTTACTCTTACATATTTGTTTAACGTGTGAAAGAGATACGCCTACGAAGTGCCAAGGTCAAGCTGTGAGCATTTTATTTTGCAGAAAATATTTAAAATTATTGAAATTAACATGAAAATACGTACTGTGGATAAACAAATTCATAAAATTGTTATGATACTTGCCTAAAATACGAAACACCATCCTTTTTTTGCACGTTGTTGCTGTTATTTGGGCAGGAAATCACCGAACACTTTGGCATCGCGAACGTTGTACGAGGACTGCGGTCGCCGTACAACTAAACAAAAACTCTGCACGTAGCGTAGGTTGTGCAGAGTTTTGGCGCGGACATTTTATTTCTGTGATTGTTACTCTATAGTATTCTAACTCGATGAGTCCAACATATAAATAACAATAAATAAGTTTTCGTATTTGTGACATTTTCAAGAGTCTTGTAAGGTCTAAAGGAAATAAAGCACGTTGAATTTGGAATTCTACCATTACAATACAGCATTATTGAGCCCAAAGCTAAGTAGAGCTTGTAGGTACAATGTCTGTACTGGGTAAGTTCATATTTAAAAACTGAGTGGCGGTGGTTGAGGTGAGGAAGCAGGGAGGGGGTTTGGACGCATCAAACGTGTGGCTTGCTTAGTCACGATGCGTCGCGCACGTCCGACACGTCCAAGATAACCCAGACGTGTTGAAAATTGCTCGAATTAATTTAGAGGTCAGAGTTGAAGTTAACTAGAATGCTAAAATTGGAGTTTGTTATTATAAAGATGGCAATTTTCTACGAAAATAGCACCAGTTCGAGTTACGCACTATAAAGCAAAAACCTTAATATTATAGTACCTTTGGCACTCGCAATAGTTCCGGGAATCCTTTTCCATGATAGACTACCCTGAAGTATCTGTAAAAAAAACAAAATTTATTAGTGTTTTTTTTTAACAAAGCGAGATAGTGTAGGTTATGGTTTTATGGAATAAAATTAAATAGAAAAAAACATTTATTTGGACACATTTATTTGGACAAATAAGGTGACTCTGCCTCCACCACCGTGCGCCAAAATAGGGGTTGGCTCAGCGAGTGCTGAACATTTTATGATCAGCGCCAAAGGCTTTATAATTAGGAAGTAATGCCATACCATAATGTCTTCGCTGGTCATATGGGTTGGCGATCGCAGTTTGATGGAGCGAAGCGAGCCCGTCTCTGAGTATTGACATGATGTACCAGTGCATGATGTAGTGAGCGAAGTGAGTCGCAAACGATAACAGGGATGAGTCTATTTGTCGATAGAAAGAGACGTGATAATGACATCGCTTATTTGTATGGGATTTGCGTAGTTCGAATGTTGCGTGCTCGAAACGTAGCATCCACCTGGGCAAGCACCTGCACAGCCCAGATGAGCTAAGAGACATCTCCCCGAAGAAAATCCTACAGTTTCTAGCAGCTGCAAGGGTTAGTGGCGATTTATGAACGCCGCAGCTTCAGGGGTGAACGTATAAAGTAGCGATCACAATAGGCCTATCATGGCCGCAGTGACATACAATACAAGCCACCCAAAGCAAATAAAAAAAATAGACTCGGTCCTAAGACTGGTGAGAAAAGCCAGCCACTCTTTGTGTATTGACATGCCGTGGCAATGCGAAGAGCGAATCGAGTCGCAAAAACCTAAACACAACATGACGAGCGAAGTGAGCGGTGTGATTAAGTAATGGGTAGTTACCCTGGATGGCTCCTTGGCGTGCGCGTGATGGCGAGGTAGAGCCGCGCCAGCTGCGCGTGCAGCTCGGCTAGAGGCGCGTAGCCGAGCGCAGAGTCCTCATACACGCGCACTAGCTCTTTCACGTTGGACACCGCGCCCTCCCACTGTCGGCCGCGGGTTAGCAGCTCGGCTATCTCCAGGAACAAGTATTCCTGTGGAGGAAAATGATATTATGATATACCAGTTGTATATTTTAAGGCACATCATAATAAGGATTAACTTTTTCACTACTCCAGCAGTTGCGAAGGCTGCGTCGTCATTTCCTTTGCGATTGAAATAAAAAGTACATTTTTGTTCCTGTCAAATACCAATGTTGAGGTTTTTGTAACAACCGACACATCATTGTCATCAGCCCCTTAAACGTCCACTGCTAAACATAGGCCTCGCCCATAGATCGCCACGAATAGCGGTCCAGAGCCGCCTCCATCCATCGACTCCCTGCGAATGCTATGCGTAGTATGGTTGACATATCGTAAGGTAGGACGCTGCAGTCTCGGAGACAATGGGTCGAGCTTTTAAAGTAGCAACTTCCCATGTAACTTTAGAGTCAGACCTGCTTCCACTCATTGCCGGGACGATTGGTACATATGACGTTTACCTTGAGTTCTCTATGCGTGGTATGGTTGTCATGTTGTAAGGTAAGGGTACCAGTCTCGGAGGCAACGGATCGTGGGTCTAAAGTAGCAACTTCCCATGTAACTGTAGTCAGACCTGCTTCCACTCATTGCCGTGACGATTGGTACATATGACGTTTACCTTGAGTTCTCTATGCGTGGTATGGTTGTCATGTTGTATGGTGGGATGCCGCAATCTCGGCGGCAGCGGATCGTGCGTCCAAAGCAACAACTTTGCATGTAACTGTAGAGTTAGACCAGCTTCCACCCACTGCTGGGACGATTGGTACATATTTGCTAGTTTGTGGACGTATCTAGAAGGAAAAACAGTACATTTATAGACACGGCTGCGTGTAAAACTGTTGACACGTCAGGAATAATTATAAAAAAACGACCTTCAATAATTTGCTCTGATGAGTTTGTTTAAATACTACATTTTTAAGCCATTTCTAGGCAATAGCCTGCATTTTCTACTTCTACTCATCGTGCCTGAATCTACCCGTAGGTAGATACTGATTTATGAATGCGAAAGTAATCCTACATCTCTGTAACTTTTTCATAACTCAGAATGTAGCATAATCACCAGAATGTAGTATTTGGAGGACGTATTGCATGTTTTGATGGAGTGTGTCGAGAATGACACCTTCCGTAAAGAAAAGTGTAATTATTTTTTAAAAGAATCTGCTGATTGTAATATACTTCTTAATATATAAATTTCTTTTTTTTATATGTTGATTGTTTCATTTATTTATTGTAGTGTTTAGTGTAAGTTTTTTTTATATTAAGAACTTTCCCTATGTTTTTTATTTGTGTATGCTAAATAAAGTTTATTCTATTCTATAATACTATTGAACCCAGATTCGGAAGATTATTTGTTGAAAAAAAACTGTTGAAAATGTACAACATTTGTACGCTCTGATCACAGTGGTTGGGGCTGAACTTAAAGTTATAATTTATATAAATTGTAAATTGTTTATATTGTTAGGTTTCTGTTAATTAATTCGACCGACATAATCGCACATGATTGAAGCTCTTTGAATAAAGAAAAAAAATTACAGAAACTAAGTGATAGAAAATACGTGGAAAGATTTGACGTGAATTCTGTTAGAGAAATAACCTACCGGATATACATGTGAGGTCTTTCGATTTGTTCGTAGAAATGTAGCACTTTTGTTGTTAGATGCATTCGGTGTGGCGTCGGTGATTTCATGGCGGTTGTCCTGTAAAACAAAACTGCTTTAGTCCAGGTTACTGCAAATGTAAACTTTGTTACTGTATATGTGAGACACAATCATATTTTGTCGATATCTATCGATCGAAAAAATATTTTGAATCTTATTTTGTACTGACAAGAGATTGAAGTATCATCTCTGACTATGACAGTCCTTTTTCCTTTGACCTTACCATTATAATAATGTAGTACCTTACTTTGGAAGCACCTATGATTGCTTTTGACAGAAGTCATGATGATCCTAGTGCGGCGAAGCGACCCGTACACCCTTGCACAGCGTGGCGAGCGAAGCGAATCCCGCTTGTGTATACGCACAAGACGTTTTATTTACTCTTCTGTGGCTGCGATGCATACAGCCTACCCGATTTCGTTTTTAGCCAATTGTTTATATTCCACAACAAAATGAGCCGTACCCATACAGTAATAGAGTATTAAGTTGTCAGACAACGGCCGCCGCCAAAGAAGCGGCAGCACCGCAAAGGGCGCCACAGAACATTGCCATAGCCCGCTTTTACTAGTGCGTTCAGCATGTCTATTAATTATTTTTAGTCTTACCTATATAGAAGTAGAGTATCAAGTTGTCTGGCAGCGGCCGCCACCAACGCCGCAGCAGCTTGTCTCAAGCTGCCACTGGCAGCACCGCAGAGGGCGCCACAGAGCGATACGAAACGCACGCGCCATGCTGCATCGCCGCAGCCTGCTTCTACTAGTGTGTCTAGCTTGTCTATCAGTTCGCTTTCTAATTCTTTAAGGTGGCTTTCACCTGTAAAAAGAAATTGTTAATTTAGTTTTACTTTCCCAAGAGTAAGACCTCACCAGAGCACTGACCAAAGGTCCACCTTCGATACAGCAAGTTGTGGGTTCGATTCCTTACGCGACTGTCGTGTTATCGCCATCGAGTTAGAATACTATAGAGTAACAATCACAGAAATAAAATGTCCGCGCCAAAACTCTGCACAACCTACGCTACGTGCAGAGTTTTTGTTTAGTTGTACGGTCACCGCAGTCCTCGTACAACGTTCGCGATGCCAAAGTGTTCGGTGATTTCCTGCCCAAATAACAGCAACTACGTGCAAAAAAGGATGGTGTTTCGTATTTTAGGTAAGTATCATAACAATTTTATGAATTTATGTATCCACAGTACGTATTTTCATGTTAATTTCAATAATTTTAAATATTTTCTGCAAAATAAAATGCTCACAGCTTGACCTTGGCACTTCGTAGGCGTATCTCTTTCACACGTTAAACAAATATGTAAGAGTAAAAGAGAAACAAAGTCTCGCGTGAGCTTGTGACGAGCACACTGTGTTCCAACGACAAAACTGTGGAGTTCATTGATACTTAATATTTTTACGAATTTTAAATAAATTATTATACTTAATAATATTACCATGTTGATAAATGCTTTATTTTTTCCGAACAAAAAGTAGATGAGTCGATAGCGTTCTATAATTTTATAGTGTAAATTACAATATTTTGTCAGTAGGTTAAAAATAGTACCTAATAAAACTCGTAATACATACAGATTAATTTGTTTTATTTAAAATTATTTGCACCCCCGTGTTTTCCGGGATAAAAAGTAGGTACCTAGCATAAGTGTTAGTCCAGAGTATAAGCTATCTTCATATTATAAGTGTGACTAGCTGCCCCGCCCCGGTTCCTCCTCACTAAATAATATAATTATAGCCTATGTCCATCCTGAAACCTAGATTCATTCTAAATATTGGTTAACATATTTTTTTAATCAGATGTTTAGTTTCGGAGTCCTCTTAGGCACATTATAAACTCACAAACTCACATACACATCATAATTATAATAATATCACAAATACGACCTATAATATTATTTAGTACAAATAGCGTCTCCACTCGCCCTGTTCCCTGTTCGTACGCGCATGGCCGTCGGTCATCTTCGGAAATCTTCGGTGCATTATTATGACATTGCGTACAAGCGACATTGAACATTATTCAACCAAGATAACGTCTTAATTCGCGTAAATGTCATTGTGAGCTATATAACAGGTATGTAGAACGGCGCTCGGACATTTTTTGAGTGCTGTCAGTTAAAGATTGGGACTCTATAGTATTCTAACTCGATGGTTATCGCTTAAATTCTTTATCGCGCAGGAAACTTACTTTTACGAATCGGCCTACCAGACACGGGAAGGTATATGCACGTAAAAATTAACCTTATGTACAGGAAACAAGGTACAAACTCACCAGTCTCGCCACCAGCAACACTATGTGTATATTCCGTTTGCATCATATCGAAGAAGATCGGTATAGTCGTGTTTCTAACTTCATCATCGCGAAGGAAACTGACTTCTAGGAACGGGCCTACTAGGCATGGTATGAATGCGCGCTTGTGTTCACCTGGAAGAAAATACTAGAGGTTATCACTTTCATGGCTTAAGGGCTAATCATCATCATCATTATCAGCCTATACTAGTCCACGG
The DNA here is from genome assembly GCA_946478455.1 of Eupithecia vulgata. Lineage (NCBI taxonomy): Eukaryota > Metazoa > Arthropoda > Insecta > Lepidoptera > Geometridae > Eupithecia > Eupithecia vulgata. Next base: position 4,165,484 of record OX297881.1, read on the forward strand.
CTGGACATAGGCCTCCCCTAATGAGCGCCTTAGCACCCTGTTTTCAGCTTGCCGCATCCAGCATCTGCCAGCAGTCTTTATTTTATTTTTTTATTTTATTTATTACAGGCACAACAAACAACTATATTTTAAATTCGCCAATCATCATCCCACCTGCAGATCGATTACGGTAAAATACCCCATCCAAATTTGACATTTGAAAGCCCGTAGGATGGCCTTCGAGCCTCCCATCCATCCAATTGTAAATAAAATAGCCGTCACTGAGACGATTGCCAGTCCCAGCCGAAATTGAAGCCCATGAATGAATGAGATGAATGCTTTTGACAGTAAATAGAACATTTCATTCAGTGGTCTTCGACATTCGACTTTACTACGTCAAATGCGGATAAGAATCGAACTAAAGTTCTTTTTTCTAGTTTCAGCGTTGGGAAAAACATTTCTCAAGTCATGTGATGTTGTTTCGAGAGCCTTGTAGGCTTCTCGAAGCTGTTCGTTGGCCTGATGGCTACGCTGGTCGTCTCAAGGGTTATTGTCGGAAGGCTCCAAGAGCTCCCGAGGGAGGGGACGCCAGGGAGTTCTTGCATCCGGTGGTCTTGAGTGTAAGGGGGCGAGTTCGTTAAGGTGTACGTGGCGGGAGTTGTCCGCGCGGTCGTACATTCTGCGCGCCAGTTTTACTACAAACTATTTTACCGAGGTTATCTGCAGGTCTCGTGCGATGACACTGTTTCGCACGTAGCGTCCGAAGCCTGTACAAACTCTGAGGGCGATGTTTTGCTGGGCTTGTGTTTCTCTTCTGAGTAAATAGAACGATTTTGACGTAAGGTTGTTTTCTTTTCATTTGACATTGACATACTCTAATTTCCAGTTGACGCCCCCTGCCACCTATCGATTTATTTGGAACTATTTTTTTTCTTTTTAAAATGCTAATAGAAAACCCCTCATTAGGATGTTATAAAAGTTGATATTGCTCACATTCACAGGCGCACGCGGCGCAGTATAGCAAGCGGTTAAGATAAAAAATGAAATGTAGGTAGGTAGGTAGTCGTAAAAAAATAGATAAATAAGTCAACAAAAAGAAAAAGGGCAAGAAAATGGTCCAATATGCTAAACTGGCAACATTTCACTGAAAACTTCTAACATGACAATGACAGTTCCGATGCATGTTCTTGATAACGTTTCATTGCCGCAATTCTGACTCCAAAGACAGTAACATAACCTTCATGATATTTTTATTTAATGTACCCTTATATTTTCTTAGGCAACCCAACTATTAAATGTTTCAGCCTTAATATTTATTATTTCAATACAGACTATGAAGCCCCTAACGTACTTGGAGAAGAAAAGAGACGTTTTCTAAAATTTGTTAAATCATCAGTTTTAGGACAATATTTAGGCAAAATCGAAAACGAAACGTAAAATGGGGAATCGACTTCGTTCACTCCTTTCTTCCTCTAAGGTTCACTCCGTGTTCATTCACATTGACCATCCAGCCATAAAATTTAGTGCAATTCTATTTGTCCCATCGATGGAATCGAACCCAGTCGCCCATCCATTGATCCATTGAGAATAGCGTAATCACTCTGCTGGTCGGAGGGCGTCCTACATTACGTTTGCCGAGTCGCGGATCTTCAGTATTTATTGAGAAATTAAGGTTTTAGTAAAAATTTAGAGGTATTTTTGCGATTTTTTTAAATTTTATGGAATTATGTTTTCAAAACATTATGATCGATAGAGTAAGTCCTGAACTTTACCATATATACATTCCAAAGTTAAATATTTAATAGTTTGAAAGATATGGAGATCTGACGGAGTTGATCTGAGGTTATGATAGGTCCTTAAGAAGCACAATGTCTATTTGCACCGTCCGTCGCAGCGCTGCCGAGCTTGGGCAATGAATGCGTTAAGTCAGTCGGGCAGCAAGTTCTTTTACTTGATCCACTACAAGGTAAAGGCCTTTCTGCCTCTCTCCCAGTAATTTTGGATAAAAATTGTTAGAAGCTTTCTTTAAAACACTCTTCTCTGATCTTGTTATGCCGTTATTAATAAAAAAACAAGATCCGTCAAGTGCGAGTTAACTCGCGCGCTGAGAGTTTCCAACATTTGTCAATTATACAAATATATTGTACAAATAATTAGGATATTATAGGTACCAGATAGACACTAATAGTAGATTAGAGAACATCGAAAAATAGTAAGTATTTCAGATGGATCGCTCTGCAAACTAAGAAAACAAGGAGGTACTGATATTTTTTTCGATTTTTTTCAAAATATTTCTAAAAGTATGTAACCTACACAATTAGAAAAACTGTTTTGAAATGTACAAACAGATGCCTTTAATTTGATATCTCACAAGGATAGATAGATAGCCCCCTTTCAAAAAAACCCCCCCTTTTTACCGAAATGTATTATTATTTCAAATTTCAAGCTAATAGCAGCAGTATAGTTACTGAGATATTCAAGAAAGAGCGGGGACGGACAGAGCGAGACCATAAAGGTTTCGAAACCGATCTCGAAACCCTAAAAATAGTGATAATAAATTAGGTTTAAGAAAGGTACGAAAGTTTTTGAGCATTTATATGACGGATGTATCCAAACTCTTACCAAGACTGAACCACATTTCGTTCATAGCATGCGCCAGTCCCCTCCTGATGTCTCCATACTGTGCCGTGACGCGTTGCTTGCGAGCCGTGTGCAAAGTTTCCAACTGTAACATAAAAAAAACCTTTACCTATTTTATATAAACGTGGTGAGCATACACTGCGCCTTCTAGAAGTCTATGGTAGTGTCATGTATAGTCGTCACTTGAGAGGCTTTCAACGACGAATCAAATCAAACACCTTTTCACCATCGGAGCAACAGACAGCCCTCTCTGCAGGGGGTGTCACAGCGTCGAAGAATCAGCTGCTCACGTATTCCCGGGGATGCAGTCTGCAGTCCACGTAGCGATCGTAAAGTACCGATCGCTATATTCGGGGGCCGCAAGGGGGCGGGCGCAAGACCTTTTAAAAACAATTTAGCATCCAACATTATCTTAGTATTTCTTCATTAAAATTTTCTTTTTATTATGCATAAAGGAGAATAGAAAAGGCAATTGTTAGAATACAGACCGATCGCTACAAACATATCAGTCTGTCATATTTATCCGTAATCACATTCGTTAAAATCGTAAAGATGGCGGTGATTTACCATACAGTATCGACGATTCGACGACGATGAGACGACGACCTTTGTGGCGCGGTGGGCGAAGGTCCGCCTGCGACACAGGAGGTTGCGGGTTCGATTCCCGCCTTGGGACAAGTATTTGTACGATCTGCAGGTATTTGTTCCGGGTGTTCTGGTCGATCTCTCTATGTAATGTATTGTATTATGTATATCAGTTACCTAGTACCCATAACACAAGCTCTGCTTAGCTTGGGGCTGGATAATGCTGTGTGAATTGTCCAGCAATATTTATTATTTATTTTATTTATTTATTTATTCCAATAGTAGATTTCTTTTAATTTAAAGACTTTAGTACTAAGTCAACATCTATTGTATTTACGTACGTACATAAATCGTTTAAATTCTTTTGAATATTGTTTCTTGTGGTGACATTGAAAAATCGTTAAAATATGACCGGTAAGACTTTGCGACCGATGTCGGTCGACATGCGATCGCAATCTATGTCAAGACTGCTTGCCCTGGAAAGCGAGGGAGTAACGGCGTAACGACACGAAATTATCGACCACCCGAGGTCACTCAAGCCTGTGAAGATTCCAGAAAGATTCTGCGTTTCTGGACAGAGTTAGGCTGGCTACACTAGCAGAACAAAACCACGCACAATGTGCCAAACAGAGTCTCAGTGCGGATAAAAGAGTACACGTAGATAGATAGTTTAGGAGGAGATACGATGCTGCACTTTGTGGTCACCAACTCAATTATTGCATCTCCTCCAAAACTAAACAAAATAAAACTATGATAGAGGCATTAAAAAAGCTTATAATAGGTATCACAAATTAATGAACCATCAAAAAAAAATTGAAATTACCTTTGTTCAACGACTCCAATCCAAGCTAAATGTTTGGTATTTGGATGACGGAACTCTGGGTGGAGAGGTGAACACAGTTTTTGATGATTTAAAAACCATCACTGATGAATTTCAAAAAATTGGATTGGCACTAAATTTTTCAAAATGCGAGCTGTTTATTTCGGACTCTTGTGTAGATAAAAACAATATCATTGGTAAATTTAATAGTTTGGCCCCCAACATTTCAATTGTAGATAAATGTTCACTTCGACTCCTTGGGTCACCAATTCTTGATGAGTCTTTTCAGCCATTTATAGATGAGAAAATTCAAAATTTTAACAGAACTTCAGACAGACTTCTCAAAATTAATAGCCATATGGCTTTTACAATTATTCGGTTTTGCCTGTTTGTACCTAAATTTACATATTCTTTGAGATGTTGTCAACTGTGGAAACACAGCGAGCTCTTGGAAGGCTTAGACAACATAATAAAGAATACTTTATCATCGGTTTTGAATATATATTTGGATGACAAGGCATGGTCGCACGCCTCCCTGCCTGTAAAATTGGGAGGCTTAGGTATACGCAAAATTTCAAGTGTAGCCCTACCAGCGTTCTTGTCTTCTGTCTACAGCACTAGTTCCTTAGTTGAAAAAATTTTAAAGCCCTCTCATTTGGTTATACCTGGAATTTCATTCAAAATTTCATTTTTAGACGAAGCTCGATCTGCTTGGCATAGTGCTTGCCCCGATGCTGCTCCCCCAAAATCTCTTTTGTCCCAACGGCAATGGGACAGGCCTCTGTGTGAGTTGACACGGAATTGTTTGTTACAAACGTGCTCCAGCTCTGCAGATCGTGCCCGTCTTCTAGCCGTTTCTAAATGGGAGTCAGGACATTGGTTGCAAGCACTTCCTTCATATAACACTGGCACTTTATTGGATCCCGTAACTTTCCGTGTCGCAACTTGTCTTCGGTTGGGTGCAAGGTGTTGCGCGCCTCATCAATGCCAGTGCGGTACTGCTGTCGAACAGCTCGGTCATCACGGATTATCGTGTACTAGGGCTGCCGGTCGGATATCTCGTCATGCCAGCCTGAACGACATCATCCGGCGGGCCTTTACCACCGCTAACGTACCAGCTATTCTCGAACCGAATGGTCTGTTGCGTGACGATGGTAAGAGGCCTGACGGCATGACTCTAGTCCCATGGGAGTTGGGGAGGCCTATTGTGTGGGACGCTACATGTGTTACACACTCGCGCCTTCCCATCTTCCTAGGACTTCCGTGAGGGCTGGTGCGGCGGCAGATTTAGCCGAAAATCTCAAGAGGCGCAAATATGCAGGTCTCGACAGAGCCTACACATTTGCTCCCCTTGGAGTCGAGACCCTAGGTTCGTGGGGTACCGAGGCTCTCCGGGTTTTCAAAAAATTATCCGAGCGTCTGGTCGAAGCGACGCGTGACCCGAGAGCTGGTGAGTATCTGGCACAGCGCATCAGCATTGCTATACAGCGGGGCAATGCAGCCAGTGTCTTAAGGCACGCTTCCAACTGGTATTGATATGGATCAGTTGAGCTACCTGTAGATTGTTTGCAACAGTTTGCAGATAGCTTAATTGTTTCTATTGTAAATACTAGTTTTAATTTAAATTTGTTATTTGATTGTTATTTTCTTTCTGAATAAAATGAAAAATAATAAGATAAAATAGGTGGCGGCACTAGTTTGGCTCGGGGTACCGTCTTAAGGTTAGAATTTAATATTATTTTTAAGTACCTATTGTGTGTGCCAATAAATGCATTTTCTTTCTTTCTAATTACCTGTAGAGGCGCTGTGGTCGCTACCGCCGAGCAGCAGATGAACCAGAGTCGGATTTGTTCATGGACGATAACTACCGTTTCTACGATCTGCAGTCGGTCGCGAAGGGTTATGGAAAGGAGCCTGGAAGTGGATATTTTGAAGTAAGTGTAATGTATGATGCTACTGATTGATAAATAGATATAAGTTCCTAACCTAAAATTGTTATGTAATATCGATTGTCAGTTGTGACTCCCGCTCAAATCAATAAACATGTTAATGGATGTGCAACTGAGTTTTTATTATATCCGAAGTCCCGAGGAGCTCTAAAGTTATTACAGTAAGCATTCATCATCATAAGCCTATGTTACTCAACTGCTGAATATCCTCATTTTCAGCAGCCATATGATGGTCCACTGCTGGACGCAGCCCTCCCCCTGATTTTTTATCGGGGGTAATGGTCATAATCCCCCACGCTGGGCATGCAGGTTGCGATCGCAGTTCGGTGGTAGATTTATTCTGCAAGAGGCGCTGCTGCCCGCCCCCCTATGTCGCTTCTTACGACACCCACGGGAAGAGTTGGGGTGGTGCAAATTCTAAGTTGGCACCAGATGGCTTTAGGCCTACTACTGCTACTGCTGGATATAGGCTTCCTCTAATGAACGCCATAGCGCCCTGTCTTCAGCTTAACGCATCGGCAAGCGTTCATAAAATCTGAACTGAAGTGAAATATTGTTTTTTATTTTTTATTGTTATTTATATATAATATATAAATATAATTAAAACAAAAACCGATTTTTAATCGGCCTATAATTGACGGAGAAATCGACACAATTTATTTTTTTTTATTTAACGCATTTCTCTGGTATGCTTTGGACCATAATATTTACTTGTTTTTTAAAAGTTCACTATCGATCTTGTTTTTAATAAAAAGGCAGAGTTGCAGACCTAATATTTTGGCTGCAATTGCGAAATTCAGCCTGAAATCGGATTTTGACTAAAATTTTTGCAAAGTCTAAATAACTTTTAACCACTGAATATCGTAGAACATACATGGGGGGTTAAATCGATAGGTACTAAGGTTCCGCACCGCCCAGTCACCGATGATACACCACTCATGTTACAGAGCGTATATCAGTTATCTAGTACCCATTACACAAGCCCTGCTCAACTTGGGGCTAGATAATGCTGGGTGAATTATCCAGCATTATTGATTATTTATTTATTTATATCTTACCTCAGTGCATGTAACATAACACTACACTGCATAGCCAGCATATCCGCCCAGTGTGGTTTGAACACTGGTTTCTGAAGCAGTTGCAGAAGAAGTCTCAGCGCGTCGCCGACCAGCGTGCCGGAGCCTTCCGCGCAAGTCGACTCTAGCGCGCACACGACCAACTTATACTGGTCCTCGGACATCATGCGAATCATATCCAGAAGTACTGAGACCATTCGACGCTGAAAAAGAGATAGATGGTTAGTTCGGCATTTACCTTAACAAACGTTAAGTGGTCGAAAAATTTATTTCATAGTTTTACTTATAATCTGAGTTTTCTGACGTGTGCAAGAGTCCTGTAATGTCTAAAGGAAATAAAGCACTTTCAGTTATGAGGTTTTTGAGTTAATCATTCATACCATCTTAGTGATTATCCAGTAGCCAAACTCGATGTAGAATGATTGTAAGCAAAACGCTCATACTTAATCTAAAATTCACTATGTTGCCGCATTTTTTTACACGCAATTGACATTACAAATCGATTTTAGATCCTTTCGAGAGTAACCGATATCGATATTTTGTCACATAACCAGTCGATAGTTTTTTTTTTCAGATTATAAGGTTCAAACTCACCAACAACGCGTCATCAGTGTTATTCTCCTCAGCGAGCATCGAACCCGCAGTTCTCAGCACAGTCGGCAGGAGTCGTATCGACAGCTCGCCTATATCAGCCTCCACTGGGCCAACATCGTCTCTGGCTAGTAAAGACATCACTTCACCTAATGTTTCCACGCAGAGCTCGACCTGTGAGATTGAGCTTTGTTATTGAGGACGTAAGTTAGGTTATTGATTGGTGCTGAGGCGTTCAAGGGAGTTTGGATTTGGAATGTTCTAGACTAGACGGTTCTGGAAATTTAGTTAAATTCACAAATAAAGAACAACCATCACCTTGAACGCCAGTTTAAACACTTTAAACAAACAACTGTTAGAACTTAGCTTTTTGCTTTATAGTGCGTTACTCTCACCTCACTGAACAAATTATCCAAATTATCCAATTATTTAATAATGTCCCAAAAATTTCCATCATTTTCATTCGTCAGGATGAAAATGATGGAAATTGTTAGAACACTACCACCCGTATTCAGATGAATACTGTGAGGTCTCTCAGTGCACACGAACGCATAGGGTCGGTTCATCCAATTTATAGACAATACTTAGATAGTTGTAAGTCACGTACAATAAAATGTCACCAACTGTTATGTTAGTTACATAAGTCCGCTCTGCATGTTTAATTACGATAAAACTGTATTTCTCTAAAAGCGAACGTATATTCTTTTGAGAAATAAATTTCTAAAACCGTATACTTGAGTGATGTGCATGCAACGCTATGCGTTCACTTGTCTGTGAATGAAAAGGCCTGCCATGGCGAACCCTTTGAGAAATGCCTTATAAGTTGTGTTCTTGAATACGGGTGTGATTCTCAAATTTCGTATATGTCAAACCAAAATAAGTTAAAATTCCTTCGAAATTATAACTTCCCAAAGGCATGACCAACAAAAGCGACATGTCAAATTTAGTTGAATGTTTACAGCATTAAAGTGCAGTTTAAAATAAATCTAACACTACAGCATTGATAGCTTTTTACAAACAAACCTTTCTGGCTTCGAATCAGCTGCATGTAATCAAAAACTTTCATTAAATTGTATTAACAATACATAAGGCTTAATTTACAGCAAATGGTTTAAAGCAAGCTCGACGAAAAAGCTAAAAATTAGGAAGTTGTGCATCACACCTAAAAGAGCAAATTTTTGAAGAAATGAATTTATTTCACACATATTAATAGGCTTCTGTATAGAATATGGGTAACGTGTCTACGAATAAGGCTGCAAAGATGCGAAGTAATAGAATTAGCGACGTGGAGTAAAAATTTAAGTTTGAATTAAAAATTGGCAGTAACACTAATCGATGATGCTCTGATACCAAAATAACTTTTAAAAAAAAAATCGTTCTGGTGGCCTACGATGCGCGCCGCGACAATATTTGACGACTGTTTTGTCTCGCTCTTTTTCGTGCGAAAAACAAATGCCCGACAAAACAGACGACAAAACTCTGTCGCGTCATATCATACCTCGGCAGGTCTTTACTTATTGGAAATTTACCCTCTTAGAAGGTCAATGACCTATATTGTAATAGTGTAGCAGACATAAGGCTGTATACATACGATCTGCTGGTGCTTCGTCTCGCTGTCGTGGAGATGTCTCGTGTCAGCGCCGAGCAGCCGCGCCGCTTTGCCCTTGGAGCGGGACTGGTGCGCCGCGGACCGGTCCCACTGCCACACCCACATAGCTAGCGTATGCTACAGTAGCGCCCGATTGTGCGTGAGTGTGTGTGTGTGTGTGTGTGAGAGAGAGAGAGAGAGAGAGTGTATGTGTACGTGATATCTCGTGTCAGCGCCAAGCAAACCGCGCCGCCTTGCCCTAGAAACGGAACTGGTGCGCCGCAGACCGCTCACACTGCCACACTCATTTACCTAGCGTATGCTAGGTAGAGTGGCGCCTAATTGTGTGTGTGAGAGTGTGTTTGTGTGAAATGTCTCGTGACAGCGTCGAGCAGTCACGCCACCTTGGCCTTGGAGCGGAATTTGTGCACAGGTGGGTCTGTCTCACTGCTACACGAGTGTGTAAGTATGATTTATACCAAAAATACACCGCGCAAATCGTTCTTCGCGGATGTAAAGGCTAAGGATGATGCGAGTGTATTGAGTGTTTGTGGGTGGGTAAGAATAAGAGTGTGTGTTTCATTGTATGGAAGTTGGTAGATTTTTTATTTTTATATATGTGTTTGTTGTATGGTTTAAATACTCAAATGTGTTTGTTTCAAGAAAGGGCCTGGGATTGAGTGTCGGTTTATTATTTGGCGTGTGTTAGATTTTAAAGGTTTATGCTTGTTGTGTTGGTAAAAATTCACACATCGGACGTACGTAAAAGCGTACACTAACAATAATTTGACTGTTCGTTATAAAACTACAACCCGTCTGATGTAGGTATCTTCGGTTTTTAGAAGTAGATGTTTTAAAATCAAATGTTACGAACACATCAAGACGTGTTGTTGCCTAACGAACAGTCATAACACCCGCGACCTGTCACTCTGACATTTAACATCTGTCATAGTGACACCTCGCAAATGCAACATGCAACACATCAAGAGTTTGCACACAATTTAGTGGTCAAGCGACAACAATAGCTCGCTTTTAATATTTTATTTTTAAAACATCAAAATAAAATTGTTGCAATGTTATTATTCGAAAAAGTTGACTGATATTATTTTTGAAGATGTTACATGTGTTGTGATATAATATATAAATGATAATCATTAGACATACTTAGAATAGTATAGGACCTAAGTAATGAGACGAAGAGAGAAAGAGAAAGACTATTAGTAGAGTGATCGATCACACAGACAAAACAGACACACGTGGCGGTTAACGGGTTAGTTAACAAAGCACATACAAACTTTAGATGAATTGTGGGAAAAGACAAAATCAAATAGACTTCGTCTGGCAAACTTCAAATCCATATTTTACTTAAACTTTGAATAATTAAAGTTTTATTTTCTGACACTTTCTTAGTACAGTGATTGAATGTTATTTTGTGCCTTGGATTATTTATACTTTGTTACACACATTTAGAATCACACTGCATGCAAACACACAAAATATAAAGTTACATCAAATATATACCTTAATTTTTGGACCAGACGTTATTTTTCTTTATAGGAAGCTTAGACTATTCAAAAACAGTTAAGAACTTAAATGAATATGGTTAGTTTTAAATGAATACTCGCATGTTAACTTTTCAAACGAGAGCTTAAATGATATATAAGTAAGTTAATATAACTAGGCAGATAGTCACATATACAAAATACATACATGGATTACACATAGAAAATTGACTGGATAGGTAAATAAATTTACACATAAAATACCATGATATTTACATGAATAAAGTGTGGACTGACTACAGAAACGAAAAAAAACCATATCTATTCCTAAGAAATTTATTTTGAAGTCAGTCCTAACGAAAATATATTTTCATAGGTACCTATGATGAAATAAATGTTGATTTTGTCATGGTGAAGTTAGAAATCACGATTTGTGTGCATATCTCACGATGCGGGTGCGACCAGGGGATAAACATAGCTTTACTAAACTTATGTTAGTTGTGTTAGTAATTACGCTTCAAGTGTTAGTAATATTAAATGAAGCACCCAATCTTTTAACGAGCTAAGGCTGCGAGCCTTAGCTCACAAGGATTTTAAACGTTTAAGCGTATTTAAATTTGATAAGTATGTATGGATTGACAACTTACTAATCATGTTTGTTAAAATACGACCTTAACACTTTCAACATAAGAGTTGGTTTATTTTTAAAATAAATCATGAAAAGGAAGGAAAGGTTTGTAAGATTGTGTACTACATAACATTCTTCCACCAAATGCATGCTAAATAGTTCTAACTAATGATTTAAGTTTGTAACAGTTTTCATGCTAAATGATATGAAAATAGATTTATAGGTTTTAATGAAGTAGGTATGACGGTTAAATACTACATTTAAAAAAATCCTCTTTTGTGGTGACCTGTGTCATTGATAGATAACCATCGTGTGCTTGGTATAATTCCATGCTTGCCCTCCCCTATGGTCACCCACCATAGCCGACATCGACTCTGGACAATATCATAAAATAAATAAAATATGAAAGCGAAATGCTAGAAGAACATAAATATTCAACAAATATCCCAAACATACAACTTCAATACACCCATTTACTTCGTTGCTAATGTTTAATCTGTAAATGCTTTAATGGACGAGGAACAAAATAACTACGTTGTGGTCCGCTGAATAAGATATTTGGCACCAATTATGGCACAATCACGTGCCAATAAATTGCTGCTCAAAATAAAGACTGAGCCACTAAATTACCGACTATGATAGTCGGACAGGACTGATTGCGAATCTTAATTGAAAACTAAAAGAAGCGTTATTTAGCGTATAATTTTTTAGAAACTGCCGGTGAATGGCTTAGTGCATGAAGGTTGGTGAAAGACTGCAGGCAGATGCTGGATGCGACAAGATAAAGTCAGGGCGCTATAGCCTTTTGGCCTATGTCTCAAACAGACTCTAGAAATAAGGACAGCTTCTCAATCATAGATCTATGCTTGAGTGACGTATGCCATAGAAAAGCGATACTCAAGTACAGATTGATGCTCGAGCAAGCTTACATAATACTGGCCTAAGACTCAATACGAACTCAACATCACAATAAATGATATGAATGAATGAACTAGTGGTAAAAAGAACTATTTAATTATGATTTTCTTCGGTAAAATTTACAAAATTTAATCCCTAAACAGGTAGGTGCTGGCATGTGCAGGTAAAACATTAGCAACTTTGTAATTTCGATTCTAGCGCGTACAACATAAAGTGCTACTCGGGCCGCATGCATCAGCGTGCGTGCTTACCTCGGTGCCGGCGACCGCGTCTCACGAACACAACTGCCATAGACCTTGTGTAGTGGGGATCAAGCGAGAATCGAAAAAGCATAGATAAAATTTAACAAAATGATAAATTTTATGAAATTGGATACGAATTGCTGGAGTAAAATTAAAAAAAAAATGTTAAATTTAAATCCCGCCGGCTGCGCCAATCTTTTACTTTTAATCAAGCGTAGCTTCTAAGCAAACGACAAAAATTCTAAGTCGAACGGCGAAACAATGCAAATTGAAAGACAAAATTTGCATCACAATGACGAAGAACAAAAGCATTTAACTAAAAGGTAGCACTTCGATTCCCGCCCGAGCCTCCAAATCGACAAAACAAGTGTGACACACGTACACATAAACACTGGTGCATACATACCATTGTCAGGTGATTTAGGACGGACAAATATAAAACATAATCCAGATTCAAGATTGCAATTTACTTTTTTAAACATTCTTTAGTAAAAAAAGGTCGAAAATAATGGAAACTAAATATACAAGGGGAACCATTTTGTTCAGTTCCACAAGTTTGTATTTTTTTTGTTTACTTAGTATTCAGGTAACTTGACTGAAGATAGGCAAAATGATGGATATTACACGGGAAAACGCCTCATTATATCATTATGGGTAAATTTTGCAATCTTCAAACTGATTTTGATTGTTATTCACTTGAACACAAGTGTCAAAGTCGTAACACCTTTTTAAACTAACGTATAAAAAATGTATCGTCTTTACCCTAAACTTTTAAGTTTCGGCTTAGTTAAATAAAACGGTGCCCCATAAATTGTGTACAAGGGCACTTGATACTATTGTATATTGCACAATGGGATAAAACACATTATTAAAGTGTATTAATAAAGACAAGTGTAAAACAGTGACACTAGGTAAGAATTATTACTCTAATGTGAAACTTGATTAAAAAGTTGGGACTTGAAGAGCTTCTGAAACTATTTCAAAGATCTCTAATAATAACATGTGTAATAAGGAAAGTCTCTTAGATATGGAGATGGTTAAACAATTACATTTCAAAAACTAGATTTTATTTTCAAAAATTTTGCACTGTTTTAGGCTATTTGGGACTGTTTACTTTTAAAGAGAAAACCATAAAAATCAAGGCAAGTTTTTTTGGTATTCAGTCACGTTTCTATATCATAAAATAATCATAAAAAAGTTAATACCGATAGCCGCAAAAGACCGTATTTAGTAAAAGTCAATTGCGTTTTACCCAGTAGAACGAGAAAGGTAAAGCAATAAATAAAAATAACAAATTAGTGTCGAATTGATGTGAACAAAAAAACAATTTATTTGGCAGGGCTAAAATGATGCTGTACTGTTTATTTCGATCGGAAAGAAAGAGACTACAACATTATTTAGTGCCATCCTCTTATTGGATGGTGGATGGTGCCAACCAATTCGACACCATCTATTTACCTACCTAGCTAAACACATCAAAAGCTACCCAGACTCACCTCGGCCTTGTCAGCAAGTAAAGCGTGAAGCGTGTTCGCTAGATGCGGTAACATCAGACTGCGAGGCGCGGGGGCAGCACCGAGCGGGCCACGAACCAACTCCAGCAAAGCCAGCATTCGCTGCTTGCTGAGACGACCCATCGGCAACGCCTCTAGTGCTCTTACTACGTACGTGCTGAAACAAGTGTGGAGTGTTTTTGTTTACCGTTTGTCTAAACAATGGTCTGTTTTTTTTTATTCTTTACTAAGGGCTTTGTCGCATACCTATGCGATTATGACGCCCTTGTGAGTTTTATGGCACAGAATGCGTCGTCAAAAACGGTATCGACCACTGTTTGTGTAAACTTCGTTATAAATCAAAATTTGTGAACTGTATGAACAAAGGGGTTGTATTCATGGACAAGAGAAATCTAAACACTGCGAGCGCCACTAACACACAAACGTAACGCCTCTGGTGTTCTTACAACGCACGTGTTGGAACAAGTGTGGAATTTTTGTTTACTGTTGATTTGTAAACAATGACATGATCCGTATGGTATCCGTGATGGTAGACAGCGACTTCAATAGCTGTATTGTCCAGCATTATTTATTTATCGATCACAGTTTGTACCGAAATATATATTTACATTTATTGCCACTAACGCACACACTGAAAGATTAGCGCATCTACTGCTCTTACTACGTACCTGCTGCAACGAAACGAGGGGGCAGTGTTTTCATTTACTGTTGGTTTTTAAACAATTATTATATTTATGATGTTATGGCATAGGTAGCGTCATCTAAAGCTGTATTGATCACAGTTTGTACCGTAACACTGAGTTCTACTAACGCTCATGCTGAAGCGTAAACAGTAAACATCTATCGATTATTATCATCCTTATACTAGGAAGAGGGGGGTTTTCTTACCAAGGGAGGGTGGGCTAAGTATGCAGTATAAGGATCGAAGTGCGGTGCTAGATTTGTTCTGCAGGGGGCTCTGTTGCCCGCTTCTTGGTGGATACTCCTTAGGCCGCATCCTACGTGAGCAAACTTAACGTGATCGGTGCGAGCGAAACGGCGACATAAACAGATTCAAATTCCAAATTTAAAAAAGTAAGCGATGCCGCTTCGCTTTCGCTTCAATATTGCCCACGTAGGACGCAGGGTAAGTCGCCCCTTACGCCACACGCGGGAAGAGTTGAGGTGATGCATAAAACTGCGGCTATAGTAAGACTCACCATAGATCAGTATCAGGGTACACTTTGACGACATGCGGCACTGCGTGCGGAAAGAACTTGAGTGCGGAGCCCTGGCATGTCAGTGCGTGGTCGCCGCATCGCATCAGCCAAACTAGGGACTCCAAGAAACTCTGAAATGGCGAGACCATACCAGATTTATGACGTGAAACATCTTCACCCAAAGGTACAACTGATGCAAAAACGTAGTACTTATCTGGGCAAGCACCTGCTCGGCCCAGAGGAGCTACGAGACTTCTCCCCGAAGGAAATCCTTCAGTTCCTAGCAGCTGCAAGGGTAGGTGGCGAACTCTGAACGCCGCGGCTTTAGGGGAGAACACATAAAGTGGCGATCACAATAGGCCCATCATGGCCGCAGTGACACGAAAGCCACCAAAAGCAAATAAAAAAAAAAAAAAGGTACAACAATGAAATGAAATATTCCCCTCACACGTATAAGAAGTCGCTCTTTTTGTGAAAAAAAAATCCCATCTGTATTCCACGACTGTATTGACGCCGTAAGTCGAAACAGACGGGATAATACTAGATAACAATTACATTCTGTTAAAACAGGACTAATGCAGAAAAATATTGTTAGTGTCGCTTCTAAAATCTATAACAAATTACCGAAACTGTATAGAAATCTTAGTTATCAAAACTATAAACAGAAAGTTAAAATATTATTTATCTCAAAGTGCTATTATAGTCTAGACGAATTTCTTATTGATAAATTGTAATTAAAACTGGTAAAACTATCATAGTTATTAACATTAAAGTCCTTTATAACAGGATATTTACCATGATTCGATTTTAGATTTATTTATTTAACAGCAAAAAATAATTACAACTAATATTTACACTTACATCTATTTTCTAAAAATCTAAGCCGTCACCAGAAGGCAGAGGGCCCAATTAGAACAACAACATTTTAGATTTGGAAATATTGTTATTACTATTTGATTATATTATTTGACGACCTCTGTGGCGCGGTGGGCGAAGGTCCGCCTGCGACGCAGGAGGTTGCGGGTTCGATTCCCGCCTTGCGACAAATATTTGTACGATCTGCAGGTATTTGTTCCGGGTGTTCTAATCGTTTTCTATGGCATAGAAAAAACGATCAGAACACCCGGAACAAATACCTGCATATTATACATTGTATAATAAAAAATATATATCTATGCAATGTATTGTATTATGTAGGTATATCAGTTATCTAGTACCCATAAGACAAGCTCTGCTTAGCTGGGTGATAATGCTGTGTGAATTGTCCAGCAATATTTATTTATATTTATTATAAACAACTTACATCGAACAGTCTCTTGAAGTCGCTATCCTCAGCTCTGTGCTGTAACTCCTGCCTTAGCTGTCGACTGCGCACTATGATCCGCACCAAACTTTCGATGCACTTCATGCATAGTAGCAGACGTTTTAGGGCTTCGTCGTCGGATGAACGCGCAGCTCGGATCGCCCATACTATTACCGAGATTAGGTTCCTGTGAGGCGGAAAAATTATGCTGTTTAAGGGGCCTGATGATGATTTGACCATACAAACGTACTACCAAAATGATTTGTAATTCGAGCATATTTCCACCATATAGGTACCATGTTGTTTTTCGTATTCCAATAGTATTTATCTAGGTCCCTGGTTGTTATTTTGTTAATGACACGTTTTCGTTGTATTTGTTTTGTATTAAAAACAACAATATCTTACGTTTTGTTTGATAAGGAGCATAGCTTACATTGTCTAGTTACACAATAAGACAATGTCGAAAATACAAACAGTATTACATCATTTTTGGTATTACGGAATATAATGAATTACAATTTGAAGTATTATTTAAAAAACGATAACGATATGCGCATAGATCGTTAGCACTGCATGGGGGGAGGAGGGAAAATAAATATCAATAACAAAAAAACTAATAAAATTAGTACCAATGTTCCTTTTTTAGTCAGATAAAAAGTGCGAGTTTTGAAAATAGGTAGAGATCCAGCTTTCCTAATGGACTCAGTATACTGTATGTACCTAGATGTAAGATCGATTGCTGAATATATACGTGTGCAAGTGGGTACCTTCCCCAGTAATAAACCAGCTACGGAGCTAAACGGTCGTTTTATTATGGCGAAGTAGGTTCGCTTTTTCTATCAAGACAAGGACGAGCGAACACCGCGCGGTGAAGGCGAGAAAGGGAGGCAAGAACCGGCCCGCGCGCAAATTCACTGCTTTTTATTTATAAATTTGATATTGCTCTAAAATAATACTCTTTCGCAAAAACATAAAACCATAATAATCTTAAGTGTTTAGTTAAGTATTTTTTAGACGACATTTCATTAAAATATGTTAAATAACTAGCAAATGAAACTGGTTTTCCGTAGTAAAAATGAAAATTTAGAGGAAACTGCGATTTTTTTCTATCGAGTCAAGTTGAGTCAATCGTGTTTCGACTTATATAACGCACTAACTAAAATCTTAAACTTTCGATGCTCATCAAAAAAGATTTCAAAAAATTTTGTTTTCTTGCCTTAAAATTGATTTTCCGTTCACACAAAACCTGGGTTTTGGGACCTACTTCACCTTAACACCCGACATACCACGCAGGCAGTGCGTTCCACAGCTTCACGGCCTAGATAGAGAAGGATACATACTCGTAGGCAAGCGGGTCGCAGAAGCTCGTGTTGATGTAGACATGCAGCACGGGCTGGAAGTGGAGGTACTTGTGGTCCGCCACCAGCGAGATGACGCGGAGTAGGCCCCGCAGCACAACCACGTGCACGTGAGACTCGTAGTAGCCACCGTCTTCTTCCACCTAAGGATATATTATACGATTTTAGTACGCTGTAGTCGTAGTTAGGTGACCTTTGAATTCTATTCAATTACGTTTATTTCTTTAGACATACAAAATAAGCACTTAGAAAAGTCAATTTTTATACTATAAACAGGTTTATAAATAGTGGTTATTATCAAATAAGAAGTAAGGTGTTATTGATTATGTCCACTTCAATTTTTTTCCACTAGTGGAAGAAGTGGAAAATAATATACACAATAAGTGGAAAATTAATACAAAACTATACAAAAATTACTTTATTGTGTTTTTTTTTTACAAAATAACAGTCTTTATTCAGAAAGAAAATAACAATCAAATAACAAATTTAAATTAAAACTAGTATTTACAATAGAAACAATTAAGCTATCTGCAAACTGTTGCAAACAATCTACAGGTAGCTCAACTGATCCATATCAATACCAGTTGGAAGCGTGCCTAAGACACTGGCTGCATTATTGTGCACCAGAAGAATATTACAAGAGACAAGTACAATGGGCGGCTTTATCGCTTGAAAGCGATCGCTTCCAAGCAACCTTTGGAAAATTGGGAAACCTGGCTCATTCTAAATTTGGGAGCTTCGCCCCAATTATTTGATTGTTATTTTCTTTCTGAATATTTTTTTTTGTCATTAATCATTGTTATTTTGACTAATTCTAAGTGCATTGGAAATGTATGCCTATTGAATTGAATAAATTGAAAATAAAACTGGTTATAGGTGAATAAAACCAATTCAGCTATAATCATCATCGATCTATACTACTCCACAGCTGGACATAGGCATTAGGCCTCACCAAATCTAATGATAAATTCACCTATAACCTGACTTATATCCTACTTTGGAAATGTCACTGCCGACGTAGCCACCTTACCTTAGTGAGTATATTGAAGAGCGCATCCAGTATATCCTGCAGAAACTTGACGAGTTCCTCGCTCGGCACTTGCAGCAGTCTCGTAAGCGCCTCCTTGAGACTGCCTTCTGCGGAGTGGTATGTGTTCCACTTCAGCACGCCTAGGATCTCCTCTGGAATAGATATTCAATAATCAATTTATTGTTAATTAATCAGATGGAAGGCTTACCAGGGGAAGGCCTGCGTCCAGCAGTGGACCATTAAAGGCATTGAGGTTGAGTAATCAGGTTGAGTAATCAATAACATTCAGCTATTGACGACCTCTGTGGCGCGGTGGGCGAAGGTCTGTCTGCGGCGCAAGAGGTTGCGGGTTCGATTCCCGCCTCGGGATAAATGTGTGTACGATCTGCAGACATTTGTTCAGGGTGTTCTGGTCGTTTTGTATGTATTTTATTAATTATGTATATCAGTTATCTAGTACCCATAACACAAGCTCTGCTTAGCTTGGGGCTAGATAATGCTGTGTGAATTGTCCAGGATTATTTATTTATGGGTACTGAGTGATGCGGCAGTAAAATTATTTAGGCTAGTTTTAGATTTAAGTTAGATAATAATTTGTTAAAATACGGGACTGACATAGTCATACCAAATTAACAAATTATTATAATTTTAATAATAAATAATTAATTTCAAGATTTAACAAATCAAATTAATATCATTTTTAAAACAAACTGTAAATTTTTAAGACTGTCAATTAAATTAATTATTTTGTGATTTTAGATCATATTCAACAATTAAAATTACGAGTACTTTTACTAAAACGTCCGCACTACGAGAGTGCCAGGGAGCAACTGAGCTCTTGAGAGAGAGAGAGAGAGAGAGAGAGAAATATTTTTTTTTTCCCAAAGATACATAAAACAGACTTACATACTAGGTACTAATAACTACAGTTAAAACTAGGTATACAAAGA
Organism: Eupithecia vulgata; assembly: GCA_946478455.1. Lineage (NCBI taxonomy): Eukaryota > Metazoa > Arthropoda > Insecta > Lepidoptera > Geometridae > Eupithecia > Eupithecia vulgata. Next base: position 4,185,356 of record OX297881.1, read on the forward strand.
AAAAATAAATACAACATAACAAAAAAAAAACACGTAAATGGGGAAAAAAAGGGGTCCCCACCTCAGCATGTGTAGCATTCGGCTTAGCCCAATGCTACGTTGGTTTTCAGGTGGAGCCCGAGTGAGTGATTCACAGATTTATAAGTATAGTACTAAAGTACAGATAGGAATCGGACCAATAACAGCCGTGGACACTAATTTTAATTTAGTCTCGTAACGGAGACGTCGCTAGTGTAAATTTAGAAAGAGACAGATAATATTCTCTCTCTTTTGCCTCTAGCCAGTGATGTGCCTACATTAAATTTCGATATCGATATACCTACAATCTACATGCCACATGCTGTAAAAGTTAAACCTGAAATAAAAAACGAAAGATTTAATATTTTGTTTTTTATTCATCAAACAACATTACACAATTTTTTTACAAATATACAAGACCTACTTGCATCACTTCTAACAATTACAGTTATGTCACAATAAGTGCTTTTAATGTACACTAATATTATGTTTGTTTATTTGAATTGAAAAGGCTCCAAAACTACTGGACCTATGTGAAAAATTTGCGAGCGAAGCGTCGTCTCTGCATCAACTACTAGAAAAAGTATGAATTCTATCATAATGTACGTACTCCTCTACAGGTCGTATTTTACAACCGATCTAGATGAAACTAGGTGTACAGATTCTACGATTTTATAGAATACTGGACGGAATTTCTAATTAAAATGCTTAGTTCCTCAAAAAAAGAGCAAAAATGGGGTTATCGAATATCTCTTCTTTAAGACATCTGATTCAATGTTTATTTTTTTTAATTAAAAGGTAGTAATTTTAAATTGTTGAAATAAAAATATGGTAAAAATCTGATACACATTTCAGTTGCATCGAAATAAAGAATAACGAAGATAACTTTAACGAATAACTATAACTTTGAATAACTTTGACTCTACAAATTTTGTGGTCATATTTGTAATCGGCGGCGGCGTGTGTGTGCTCCTGAAATTCCTGGGTTTATGTGATACTTGTTGCAATCTTCGGTAGAGTTCTTTACATTTTGAAGTTAAAATCTTCGAATTAATACGTTTAATTACGCCTTTGACTCCAACATGGGGCAGCAGTTTAACGTTTTCTCTGTAAACACATAAAAGGACACTAGATATAAATGAAATAAAAAGGATACCTTATTATAAATAAATAATGCTGGACAATCTACACAGCATTATCTAGCCCCCAGCTGAGCAGAGCTTGTGTTATGGGTATTAGATAACTGATTTACCATACACAATTATTACATAGATAGATACTTTTACTAAGCATAAAAAACATCATGTTTTAAGTGTTTATCTAGATTTTAAGGCAATGTATAATTACCATCAATTCTTTGTCTTTTTTTGCATACGTTAATAAATAAATACCTACTTACAAACATACCCAAATATATACCTAATCTACATACATAAAATATTACCCTTAAAAGTAAAAAATAAGCATTTCAGCAGTCGGACAAAAATGCCAAAATATCGATAGCAAATTAAATGATTAAATTGATGCAGCGCATCCCTATTTTTATTATTGATCACAGTTATTGATGATTTTGTGTTTTTTTATCGATTACAATCATATTTTGGACATTAATTGATGATTTTAGAGACAAATATACTAATCACTGGATGCATAGGATCAGCAATCTACTTACTTTGTCCATTTATTGGAATCCCACTGCAAATTTCTGCCTCCGAAAACAAAGTTTGCCGCGCAATGAGGCAAACCAGGCGATCATTTTCGTAAAATTCTACGCTCAAAATGTTTGGCACAAACTCGTTTACTCAATAATTTATTTGTATCGAGTGAAAACAAAGATTTACAGTTTATTTGTTTATGCCACAAACTTTGTCGGTAAGCCGTTCACGGAAAACAGTTTAGTAGGATACCACTATCGCTCTTGGTTGCACAAACAGGCACACAACATTTTATTTACACCCATTTCACATAGTTTCTCACATAACATACGTTTCAGCAGAACATCCTCAGAACAAACATTTCAAAATAATCACGGGTTCCGCGCCATTGTGGTTTATGAACACAATAAAAATAATGAAATTGGCTTCAGTTCAGGTGCCAAACGTTAGGTTTGCTTGCAGCTGCCTTCATTGCGTTGAACAGTAGCTCCGCCGTGGTCCGTGGATAAACTACAATTTAGTTGCAGCTGAATATGAACTCTATTACAAACGAATACAATCTAAAAGTTAGTGTAGATAGATAGTGTCCAACGATTTTGTAGGCTCGATTCCATAGCGTGGAGTGATTAATTAATAAAATAAGATCCCTACCTACGTACCTACATGGACTAACAAATTATGTGTTGGACGAACGAAACCGCAACAAATCGTGAAAGTTGGTTGACACTGACATAAATGGCATTTGAGAAGCGTGTGACATTTGTGCCCTGGTGCCACTTTATATTATTATTATTATATTGCTATGCTTGCAGGTTGCAACTTGCAGTCAAAGAAAATGTTGCGGATCGAATTTCATTGCAAGAAATGGAAAAAGTCTCTTGGTATTACTAGCACTCCGTCCTGTCCGAGCGCTCGGGACCACAGAATAATATATCCTAACTCGGGACTGACTGCGCTCTGTTGAGTGCGCTGCGCGTATTTAAAGGGGAGCGCGGTGGCGTGAGCGGTGACGTCATCGTTTACCTGCGCTCAGTATATTATTATACCATGCCTGCGCTACGGCAGACGAGCGGGTTTTGCGTGCGGTCTGAACAAGTTGCAATCGGGTGTTACTTTGCTTGCTGTATTGGCGCGCCGATATATAAATACATACTCAAGCATAGATCAATGGCTGAGCGAGCTTTCAAAATACAAAGATCAATAATAATGACGATTGTAAGTTTGGTTGATCAAGGCAGTTTCAACTGTGGGTCTGTTTTATAATAACCGCTTCAGTTTGATGGTATTTTAATAATCGGGCGCCTTTATCTGTGATATAGCTTGTGTCTGTAATGTACAAAGGTGAGTTATCCACCTGAAGACACACTGGTCTCTTCAGGTGAATAACTCACCTTTGTGAGCGCTGGAAAAGGACTTATCAGGAGGATGGAACAGGGTCCAAAGAAAGTATTACGGTATTGAATTGAAGCACCCTTTTAACAGCTAGTCACGATTTCAAAGGGCTCTGTCTCGCTTTGAGTTACCTGTTAAGTTTTTAAACAGTAGGTAACATACCTCTCTGTGTAAGTTTAGTAGAACACAGGCGAGTGCAGACCGTAAGGGAGTCTCGGTGCACCAGAGACAGCACGCCGCGAGACAAGCCTCGCTCCGCGCCGCAAGGCACGGACTCCTTCCTCTGAGGCAGCTCGAGGCAACACAGAGCGGCCTCTAGATCCGCTGTGCCATTAGAACGTTTGTGCTCGATCTGGGGACAAATAATAATAATAATATAATAATAATGCTGGACAATTCACACAGCATTATCTAGCCCCAAGGTAAGCAGAGCTTGTGTTATGGGTACTAGATAACTGATATACGTAATATTTATACATTACATAGATAGATATTTTTTATTATACATAGAAAACACCCAGACCAACGGAACAAATTTCTGCAGATCGTACACAAACTTGTTCCGAGGCGGGGATCGAACCCGCAACCTCTTGCGTCGCAGGCAGACATAATAAGTTCATCGTTATAAAAATGAATTATTTTTATTGATTCCCGCCTCGGGATAGATAGTTGTACGATCTGCAGATATTTGTTCAGGGTGTTCTGATCGTTTATTATATACATAAAATTAAAAAACTTACTCTGCCTTATGGAGACGGCTTATTTTTTTAGAATATTGATGTTATGTGTAAATAAAAGTTGTAATTTATTTTTTGCTACTGAAAATAATAATAATAATAAGCATTTATTTATCTCTCACAATAGGTTTTAGTGTTATACTATTTACTAACTAAATTTAAACACAGTAAGTATGCTAACCTAGGTAGGTCCAACGACTTTACTAAGACCTGTTTTGTGAGAGAACTGGTGCCTGTGATAGGTTTTTACAAACCTGTGGTACGGGTCACCAGGCCCTTCACTCCACGGGGAATAGAAATTTGTCTGTTTGGAAAATATCTATTTAAGTATTGTATTGTATTATGTATATCAGTTATCTAGTACCCATGCTACCACACAAGCTCTGCTTAGCTTGGGGCTAGATAATGCTGTGTGAATGGTCCAGTATTATTATTATTTTACCCGTAGATAGGCACCTTCCGAAGTTTCTTATGACGTCGATTGACGACTTGCAAAGTGTAAATTATGTCGTTGACCTGACAACTTCAAAGTTACTGATCGGATTAAGCTGAAATTTTGCACCTCCACCCACAGAATCTAGATAGAAGCTCTCCGATTTGTATTGAAACCGAGCGTGTAATATTTAGAGTGGGTATTATGAAGTCACGAGTGTAATTTAATGTTGTACGTACAACCTCATCATCATCATCAGCCTATACCAGTCCACTGCTGGACATAGCAAACCCCCTAATGAACGCCATAGCGCCCTGTCTTCAGCTTGCCGCATCCAGCATCTGCCAGCAGTCTTTCGCAAATCGTCATCCCACCTGGTCGGAGGGCGTCCTACACTACGTTTGCCGAATCGCGGTATCCACTCAAGAACACGTTTACCCCGGCGGTTGTCGTACAACCTACGCCGCGCGAAAACGATTCAAAAGTATCGACTATAGCGGCTAACTGATTGTAGGCATCGCCAACCACACCCCGCCCAGCGCGTCTGTGCCCGAACTGCCGCCGACGGCAATCTTCAATCACACACAACAGAAAACACAAACGGTTCACAGTTGGTCTTTATTATCAGCAGAAAAGCAGTTTCGGGTGGTGTTAATTATGATCTACGTTACGTCGAGCTTATAATATACTCACCTTATAAACGCAAAGATTGTGCATCTTATCCGGCGTAGTGGTACCTTCTCTCTGCATGAGCCGAAGGTAGGACAGAGCGAAGTGTTTCTCGGAGCGGTCCTTAGCTTCGTTGGAGCTGCGGTGCCGGCAGAGAAACACTAGGTGGGCTTCCTTGAACTCATCTATATCCAGGCAAACCTGGAAAAAAAACAATGGTAAATAATTTAGAAATTGTGAGTAATTGTGAGGCTATAGGCCTCATTTCGTTTCTGCTAACGGTCTTAGACAAGTATTTAATTTATATTTTTACTAACTAATGCGACGTAATTTTGGACCTTAGTCCGTCCACATAGACTTCATAAAGTCGTTTGTTTTGGCAGTCTGTGCTTACAATCCTACCAAGTCAAGTTTCGACATGGTTCTGCTAACATGTGGATGCGCTATAAGCTTGAAGCTCAGATATTCTGTTCCCTAGCTTAAAGAAATATCTAAAGGTTATACTGAAGAAAGTAAGCCCGTAAATCAGACAAGCCATTCACACTAAGCATAGAAATGCTTACTTATAAGACTTGGCATATTCACGAAAGTATTCGTTATTTAATTAATGAATTTGTCCTTAGGACCATTTTCTAAATTATGGGACAGTCAAATTTTGCAGCTATCGCGGTTAGGATGCTGTTGCTGCTCCCGCGGGTCCTGCTGAGCAATGAAGCCGACTTCTTGCGCCAGATGGCGTCGAAGGTGTCAGTGCGTGCCTGGGCGAACATGGCCGAGGCACTGCAGTATCGCGGTAGTCGCAACAGCAATTTAAATGCGTTATTATATTGGACCCGCGTTATAATGGGCAGAACCTATAAGTGACGGAGTGTCAGTGAATTACCCATAACTTTGTATTATCATCATCAGCCTATATTAGTCCACGGCTGGACATAGGGCTCCCCCAATGAGCGCCATAGCACACTGTCTTCAGTTTGACGCATCCAGCATCTGCCTGTAGTCTTTCGTAGGACGTCATCCCACCTCGCCGGAGGACGTTCTACCGAGTCGTTTTCCGAGTCGTGGTCTCCAATCCAGAACACGTTTACCCCAGCGGTTATCGGTTTTCGGGAGATATGATATGGACAACCTGTATATTTATACAAGGCGAAACGAAAATAAAAGGAAATTGTGAGTAAGCTACGCTAGGTACATTACATACTAAGAAGCTATTTATTAACAGAAAGAAGAAAGACTTACTTTGAAAGTTTCCTGCCACCTCGGCCGGTCATCATGGTAATAAACTATTGAGGTATATTCATCCACCAGCGGCACCCCAGCGCCGATTGAAATCACGCCCTGCGTTCAAAGAAATAAGTCTCATAATCGAGCAAGATGCTTTATATAAATATTTCTGGACACTTTACATAACATCATCTAGCCTCGTGATGAGCAGAGCTTGTGTTATGGGAACCCAACATAGGCCGTAATAGCCGTCCTTATTAATGAATAATAAATAATACTGGACAATTCACACAGCATTATCTAGCCCCAAGCTAAGCAGATCTTGTGTTATGGGTACTAGATAACTGATATACATAATATAACACAACACAAACATAGATATTTTTACTATACATAGAAAACGACCAGAACACCCTGAACAAATGTCTGCAGATCGTACACACATTTGTCCCGAGGCGGGAATTGAACCCGCAACTTCCTGCGTCGCAGGCAGACCTTCGCCCACCGCGCCACAGAGGTCGTCAACGTCGTATTCTTCTCTCTCTCTCTGGCGAATCACGTGATAAATTGGTGGTCGGCTAACTTCTGGACAGCCTATTATTCAGTGATAGTTTTTATTTCAAACATGAAAGAGCGAGACACGGCTATACGAAGCTGTACCTATCTCTTTCGCATGGCGCCATATTAATTATATCTGTGAGTGTATCTGCGTAAGCTCCCCATTCTCGCTGCACGTCACAAGATAAGATGTTTGCCGGCAACTATACTAGGATAGTAGTTGAAACCATATTCATTTCATTTCATTTATTGATTCACAAACAATAATTATTGTGTCGGCATTACAAAGCATAAAAATACAACACTAAATTAAATAAATTAATATATTAATGCAAAATAAATAAATAAAAAAAAATAATGCTGGACAATTCACACAGCATTATCTAGCCCCAAGCTAAGCAGAGCTTGTGTTATGGCTACTAGATAACTGATATACATAATATAACACAATACACAGATAGATATTTTTATTATATATATAGAAAACGACCAGAACACCCTGAACAAATGTCTGCAGATCGTACACACATTTGTCCCGAGGCGGGAATCGAACCCGCAACCTTTTGCGTCGCAGGCAGACCTTCGCCCACCGCGCCACATCGGTCGTCAATAAATTGTTAAATTTCAATCACACAAATAAATTATTTCATTATAATCATTGTGTACATTTTCAGGTCTTATCATTATTTAGGTAATGTATAAGAGACACAATGGTATCCAAATAGGGCGTAGCAAAAGGTATTGCGAGTGGAAGTGGACCGGGTTTCTAGAAAAATCTTTAGTTAGTTTTTAGCAGAAAAATGTAATCCAATTGATAAGGTAATATTATGGATATCGATAAGCAGGTATCATATTATAGAATTCTAGCTCGATGGTAGGTATTAAATGTTTTTTAAAGTATCAATTAAAACAAATTACTATTTAAATTTTAATAATCATCTTTGTAAGGTACGCACCGGCATAGTCCGTCCCTTGCTATCCACGACCCTGGCAGTAAGCTCTATGTTCCTCTCGGAAGACTTGCCGCCTCCCTTCGAGAAGCTTCCATGCGCCACCGTCACATACAACTCGTTGCGAGCATCTCCTGGTAGGATGACCTCGGGGAATCCCATTTTCCGAGCTTCGCATACGTTGCCTACTACTAGGTGCGGGTTCTCTTCCCGAATCTGGAAAAAAATTACAGTAGTGTTAAAATTAAGTATTTTTAATGGATGTTTTGTATTTCTTAGATTGTAGGGAAGTGGCTTAGTATTGAGATTTATGAGGGGAATTGGGGACCTTGTCAATGTGTGTGAATATTAATTTACAATATTTTTTAACACAGCACCTTACACGAAAGTAAGCAGAGCTTGTGTTATGGGTCGGAATGAATGAAGCTAGAAACCCACGTGTGCGAAAAATGCGATTCATAATGAGATCTGGGAACTTAAATTTGTAGGAAAATGGCCTATAAACACATCGAACGCCACTCTATGCGACGTTTCCCACATTGCGTCGCGTACTTGCGTGACGTAGTCTGTTTTACCTCTGTTTTAAACACACTGAGCCCCCCTTCAATTGTGTGTAATGTTGCACAAGAAATATTGGCAGATCATACAAACATTTTGCGGCGGACCGTTGCGCGCTGTTTAACTGAGGTCATTTATTATTTATTTATTTATTTACTTTAATTAATACGGTAACACCAATCATCAAAGCTAAGCTCTATTACAAAGCAGTAAGGTTCAATACCTGTTTGAGGCCGCCTTCGACTAATTGCAGTGAGACCCACAGCCCTTGCGAGTGTTTCGCGTCCTTCAAATCTTTATTTGCGATTACTTTCTTCAGTAACGAATCTAGATTTTCTTTCTCCAGTCTGAAAAATAAATAGGAACGATTTGTTAATATTGTACTTGTTGGCGTCAGTTTTATTAAGATGTCGCCAAAATTAATTTAATTTCTTAATTTGTTTTTAATTTGTACCAGCTATTCTCGAACCAAATGGTAAGAGGCCCGATGGCATGACTCTAGTTCCATGGGAGTTGGGGAGGCCTATTGCGCTACCTACATGCGTCGACACACTCGCGCCTTTCCATCTTCCTGGGACTTCAGTAAGGGCTGGTGCGGCGGCAGATTTGGCCGAAGATCTCAAGAGGCGCAAATATGCAGGTCTCGACAGAGCATAGAGCATTTGCTCCCCTCAAAAAATATCTGAGCGTCTGGTCGTAGCGACGCGTGACCCGAGAGCTGGTGAGTATCTGGCACAGCGCATCAGCATTGCCATACAGCGGGGCAATGCAGCCAGTGTCTTGGGCACGCTTCCAACTGGTATTGATATTGATCAGTTGAGCTACCTGTACATTGTTAGCAACAGTTTGCAGTTAGCTTGAACAATGGAGCTTTGGTACCTACCTGGAATTGACTGAAAGTCAACTATAAAACTGCATCAATACAGTTTACTTTTAACTTCAAATTATCGTTGTTACGGACATATTTTTATACCGCGATCTCAACAGCCTATAATGGTCCACTGCTGGACGTGGCCTGCGTCCAGCGGTGGACCCATGATTTTCTTATCTCGTGAGGGGTAATGCCAATAATCCCTACACTGGGCAGGCGGGTTAGGAATCGCAGTTCGGTGGTAGATCTATTCTGCAAGAGGCGCTGCTGCCCGCGCCCCGTTATATCTCCCTTAGTCGCCTCTTACGAAACCCACGGAAAGAGTTGGGGTGGTGCGTATTTTATATATCCGGGACCACACGGCTATGTTTATACTTACGGATAAAATGGCAGTTGTATATGTTTGTCAGGGTTGTCTTGCGTGAGGGATCGCTTAACATCTGCGCAGGCGACGCCAAAGGGACGCCGCATCGCGCCCGTCGGTGCGGTACTTGGAATTTGTACGGACATAGCAACAGAACTCCGTCTACGGAACAAAAACCAACATTTAAGGACGACCGTTTCGTATTGGCGCGAGGTTGAATAACTTTAATTTTTTTGTGGTTTTTTAATTTTGCGGCAAACGAAAACATTAACATTAAAAAAAAAACTCGCGCCAACAAGAAAATGATGATCAACCTCAATTATATAATATACTCGGAGGCCCGAAAAATTTACTATTTACTTTCATGATTACGAGAAGAGAGGCTAGATGAAGAAAGGGAGAGGAGATGAAAATTTAAATAATAATTTTAGTTTAGGTTTTTGCTTTATAGTGCGTTACTCGCAATGGGCAAATTTCACATGAAAATTTAATAATGTCCCAAAAAAATCATATAGAGATAGATAGAGAGAAGATAATAATTTTAGCTAGGGTTTAACCATTTCTAGCTATTTATGCGTCCTTTTGATATATGTTTGACGTCTGTGCCTCCTTTAAAATATCTTATATAATTACAAAATTTATAACGAAATATAATGAAAAAGGCTGATGATGATGATGATGATATAATTACAGATTAGTATGGAGTCGAACCAGAGTTTGGAGAATTTTATCTGCACTGGGTGAAGTCGGGACAGATAATGATGATGAAATGTTATGGGAAATTACCTGTGATCGACGTTTTGAGGCTCCATGCCTCCTATCCTTGCTACATGACAGACTAGGTATACTTTTTCACTCTTCAGCAAGTCGCTACCGAAATCCTGAAACAAACTTCTGTATAAACAAATTTTTTCGATAATTTTTGAAAAATTAAACTAGATGTCGCTTAAATAGGTAAAAATAATTAGGTTATTTTTGACTATTTTATCTAGGTATGATGGAAATATTCAAGCCCTGTTTTTAACACTGTAATGCCATCCTTATACTGTTGTGTAGTTTGTTCTAAATTTGTGTAACAGAGGCAAATTCGTTCGGCTAGCTTGTTGCTTTGTGCGTCTAATAACTAGATGTCGCTACTAGGTTGGTCTAGCTAGTAAATCGTACCGTGAACACTCCTGTGGCAAGCGTAGAGTGCAGGTTGGGAGTGGGCCAGGGCACCAGTAGATGGTCTGTCAGCTTGTTGCCTTGTGCGTCGTGTAGTGCTAAGGCGAGCGTGGCGGCGGCGTGTTGACGACACACGAAGTTGTGGACTCGAACGACGACGCTGTAGGAACGCGCGCCGGGAGGTGTTGGTGAGGCGGAGATGGGACTGTTCTCCTGGAAAAGACAAGTAATAAATCACTTGAGACATTTCATACAACATCTGGCATTAATATGGGAGATAATCCAGGTACATACGTATTAGTCATATTTCTATCCAGGCTGATAATATAGATATTGATTGACGTGCCGAGGTACAGTAGAGGCTTTTTAAAGTCATATTCGAGCGGAACCTTAAGCAAACGAGATCCCTCGAAGTCATATTAAAATGGTAGAAGGGGCATAAATGACCGAAGAGAAAGCCGAGGCCTTTGAAAGTAAATCATGTCGTTTATTTACGTTAGCTTGACAAAAAGCTAATCAACTCTTTTGGTTTTTGTTTCCTATTGTATTATAAATAAATAATGCTGAATATACATAATACTATAGATATACATAATACAATATATTACATAGATAGATATTTTTTATTACATAGAAAATGACCAGAACACCCGTAACAATTACCTGCAGATCGCACAAATATTTGTCCCAAGACGGTGTAGGAGAATAAGCTACCACATTTATTAAATAATTAAGGATGAGTAGCTTACCATATTCTTATCTATCCTAGTATTAGCCTCGTCGTGCAACGCGTTGAGTTTGTACGCCGATATTTGAGTGGGGTCCACCAGCTGACCATTTGAGTTCCTCACAGCCAATTCCATACCTAATGCTCTGTATACAAAAAGATACAAATAAGATGTGGTTAAATATTGTTAAGGTATTTTTTGGCAAAAACAATTGTTGAGGCTTTACAATGGCGGAAGAAGTTCGACCACTGTTTCGTGTAGCGACACGGAACAGATCTCGGTTCCCTGCACTCTTTTACCTTTCATTCTTTTATTTTCGCGCCATATGGCTAATTGTGTGGTACTTTTACGTGCTCCTTTTATCCATAGTAAAGACAGCAGTCGTGGCTTTCCTTCACAGCTGGTCCTGAGGCTGTGCGGCACTCCCAGATCCACCCGCAGCTCCATGAGAGAACTTCAAATTTCCACCATTGTGTTACGGTCTACTTTACATGTTTCCTTTATCTATAGTGAAGTCAGCTGTCCTTGCTTTCCTCCGAAGCTGATCCTGAGGCAGCGCGGCGTTTGCTGACTCCACCCGAAGTTCTATGAGAGGATGTCAACCTTCCACCATTGTGTTACGGTCTACTTTACCTGTTTCCTTTATCTATAGTGAAATCAGCTGTCCTTGCTTTTTTCCGAAGCTGGTCCTGAGGCAGCGCGGCGCTCGCTGACTCCGCCCGCAGATCCATGAGAATGTCAACCTTTCACCATTGTGTTACGGTCTACTTTACCTGTTTCCTTTATCTATAGTGAAGACAGCAGTCCTTGCTTTCCTCCGAAGCTGCTCCTGAGGCAGCGCGGCGCTCGCTGACTCCACCCGCAGTTCTATGAGAGAATGTCAACCTTCCACCATTGTGTTACGGTATACTTTACCTGTTCCCTTTATCTATAGTGAAGACAGCAGTCCTTGCTTTCCTCCGAAGCTGGTCCTGAGGCAGCGCGGCGCTCGCTGACTCCACTCGCAGTTCTATGAGAGGATGTCAACCTTCCACCATTGTGTTACGGTATACTTTACCTGTTTCCTTTATCTATAGTGAAGACAGCAGTCCTTGCTTTCCTCCGAAGCTGGTCCTGAGGCAGCGCGGCGCTCGCTGACTCCACTCGCAGTTCTATGAGAGCTCGCATGCTCACCTCCACGAATTTCAACTTCCCATCGTTGTTCTATAATCATATTTTATACGTGTCATTGTTTTTTTATTTTTATTTTTTTATTTATGGAAACTTATATACTCACCGTTTACAAACTTTAGTTGTTAATAAAGCCATTTCTTTTTTCGTTTTTAACAATGCATTTCATTGCAAAGATTGATTTTTAACACTAACTGAATCCTTTGGTACAAAAATACAGGGCATCATATTATTTGAAAAATCTATTAGGTTAATTTTCAGCAAAAGCAAAAGAAAAAAAATCTAAATATGATGTTTTTGTTTCCTCATAAATCGACGCCATAACTCCTTCCACGACTTTGCTCGAACTCATGGTTTCGGATTTGGCCATCCGCTCCTATCTCAAAAAGTCACCTGTATAGGCTACGTTTTATCCCAGAAAATTATAAAACAAAAGGTAAAGTTATGTAAGTAATTAGGATTTACCTCAGACTGCGGTTATTTTCTATACTAATATTATAAGAAGTAAAGATTTGAATGCTTCTTTGAATTGAATAGGCTCCGAACTACTGGACCGATTCGAAAAATTGTTTCACCATTAGAATCCTACATTATCCGTAATGAACATAGGCTATAGAATATACCCATGCGAAGCTGGGGCGGACCACTACTATTCAATAATTTTGATAATACCTATCTCATAATCAGTTAATAAATAATAGATTTGGAGGGCAAATAAAATAAAAAATCTCGGTTTTTTTCGAATAATAGAGTTGAAGGGCATATAAAATAAAAAAAATCGCTATTTGCAATCTTACGTAGTTTAGAACAATTTAAATAATCTCTTGGTTATGAATTTATTGTACAAAATACGATTCGGACGAATCCCTTTTTGGACTAACGTCTTACAATTCGTAGAAGATGAGGTGAATGCCAAAAGCGGATTGGTGCTGGCTTAGAATTGGCACCACACCAACTCTTCCCGTGGGTGTCGTAAGAGGTTACTAAGGGACATACACCGAAGAGCAGGCAGCAGCTTCTCTTGCAGAATAGATCTACCACAGAACTGCGATCCCCAAACCGCATGCCCAGCGTAAGGATTATGGGCATTACCCCCCATGAGATAAAAACATGAGGCGATTATCAGGGGGAGGCCTGCGTCCAGCAGTGGACCAATATAGGCTGTAGAGGTTGAGGTGAATGACAGGTGGTCCCCTTTGATACTCACAATAAATAATTGCTTCCACTGCGGCAGCCATTCTCTTAATGTGACAGCTATATCGTGGACGACTCCGCCGCCACCGGCAGACGCCACCACTGTCTCTCCACATCTGACAAACCAACAAACAGACAAATTAAAACTAATATTGTGAAATCTTATTTTGTTCCCGATATTTTCTATGAATAATAAATATAAGAAAAATCACAACATATAAAATACCGGTTACATATGTAGACCTATTGGTCTATAATATATGTAATGTATAAAATAAGTATATCAGTTTTCAAAGTGTTTGGTGTGCCACCGTCATCCACGTCGGCGCGCTCCGCATCGCCCAACCTCGCTGCATTTAACTCTCTCCTGAACATCAGCCCAGACTGCGACATATTCGCAGATAGTTTCAGTGAAATTATGTCAGAATGTTTACGGTTTTGTTGGCGTGATATATGAATGTGTCTGTGTTTCAATATTTTTAATATTGTTTAAAACTATTAATGTAACTACGTACTTGTCCTTTCATTAATGTAATTGGTGTTACCGTAATAATTAAAGTAAATAAATAAATAGAATTGAACCAAACTAAGCATCCAAGCTAAGCAGAGCTTGTGGCATGGGTTAGTACCTATAGTACAAGCTTTTGGTACCTACTAACACGGGTAGCTACGGAGCTAAGAGCTATTGTAGTTAGTGGTAGCTTGGAGCTAGATGATGCTGTGTAGATGTCCAGCATCATGTATTTATTTATTTAATCAAATCAAAAGGCCTACGCCCATAGCTTATTAAGAAAAATCCGGGAAGCACAGCGTTTTACACAACGTTGATCAAAAATCTGCTACCAACGTCAAGGTCATCCCAAGTAGTACCACTACATAAAAAGTCAATGACCGACCATGGTTATCGCCGCCCTATGACAATGATTCACACATCCAATGCCACTTAAGTCAAGCCTAATGACTTATTACATTAGGTTCAATTTGCAGTGACGACAGTTGACAGTAGTTTACAGTAATTAGTACTTTATTGTAGGGCGATAAGGTCACAGTTGAATCGGTATTTCGATGCGGTGGGTGCGTTTATATAGGTTCTATTCCTGTGTCAACGAACGGATCATTTAAAGATATGGGTGCCATGGGTGTAACAAAACATTTATTAAACTCAAAAAAGGAGGCGTTTCTACGAATGACTATGTGTATTTTTTCCTTTTCTCCGTGTTTTTGTTGAAAAGATTACACAATCAATACTGCACTCAAGCGTACGTTCGACGTGGTCTCATAAAAGTTTTGTTCCCAATTTAAAACAATCTAATTGTTCAGAGATTTGCAGTCAGTTTTTAGCTTTTCCTAAGGTGGTTGTGAACCTTGGCTCCCATACAAACGTTCTTTCCGATTTATTTAAAAACTACACACTATATTGCAAAGAAAATTTGCACTCATAACCGTATAAGAAATAACTGTTTGTACCGTTTTTGTTTTTAAAATACATAATCATAATTAAATGAGAGCGAGAATTCATTTCAATTCATTTTCGATTGATTTTATTATTTTATAGACGATATCCTATGGAACCCTAAAAACTAAGACTTAATAATAGGGTCCCGTTTTACCCTTTGGGTATGGAACCCTAAAAACTAAACCGGTGCAAAAATAGCTATTTCTTATCCGATTATGTCATGCAAAACTTACATAAAATCGGAAAGTACGTTTGTATTGTAGGGGGACTTAAAACTTCGCATCCAACTTAAAAAAGATAACTGATTGTTGGTACCCTTATTCGAAATTCTAGATTTTCTTCGCGTATTCAGTATGTACCCTTGGTAGATATACCGTCCCCCGCACTAAGCGGTTTTCCTCCACCTTCATCATTTGTACCGCTGGGGTTTGGAACACGCTCTATGCTGCTGTTTTTCCCGTCAATTACAACCGACCCTGTTTCTTCAAGACAAGAGTGAATGAATACCTATGCACTCTTGTGACGATATACCACGAAGATCTAGAATATACCTATCTTCTAGAGTCTAGAAGATCATGAAGGTCTAGAATCTAGACCTTCATGATACATCATCGGACACATCTTCATTTTCCATCAGGTATGATTGTGGTCAAACAATGATTATAAAAAAGCCAATGAGCCTCGAAAATACAATGAGCGATTGTTTAACTACATTGAATTTAAAAAAATTGTAGTCTATCAAAATGAGAGTGAAAGGAAGTCCATGTTTTACACAGACAGATACTGCTTTATCTAGTGTGCTTATCCCACGATCGACTCGGAAGTTTGGTTCTAATCTTATCTCCTTGGTTGCTGTTCATAGTTTTAACTTCTGTCAGTAGTAGACTAACAGTATCTAATCTTTGCCATGCGTTAGAAACTCCTATGATGCTGCTGAATTACAAAACTTGCTCAATAACGTATTTTTGCGGAACATAATACTAGCAACTCTGATTTTGAACGGGTAGCAAAACCGTTAGGTAAATGGATTTCAAAGGGGTACTTCCATAGTTCTTTGTTAACATGTAATTATTGGTTTACGCGGCACATGCAAGAAAAGCTCAAATTCGACATGATTTTTCCCACATAAAAATCATATCGACTATTGTTTATAGCAGCACGTGTTGTTTAAGGGCCTATACAGCCTAAAAATTTAAATTTCAAAGTTAATATTTAGTACTATTACAGTTTCTTCATTCTTCTCACGGTCTCTCTCTCAGGTCTTCTGATACCCTGCTCCTGACGGCTCCAGCTCAACGAACTTCTTTCTATAGTGATTCCGACACGGGGCACAAGCTGTCAGACTATGGAATGAGCTACCCGTTGATATAAAAAAAGGCAACATCACAGCAAACTTTCAAGAGGAAAGTCTTTCATCATTATTTAGTATTGTGTCAGATTAAATTATTAGCATGTATGTCTCTCAATTTTGAATTAATTTATCATGTTGTTATGCATTAGTTTATTATTTTATTTGGTATTTGTGTAGGTATTAATATAATTACTTTGTAATTTTTAGCTTTGCATAAGCTCCGCCATCCTAAAGTAATCTCCATGTTCACTGGTTGCCTGGAAGAAATCGCTTTAAGCGATAAGGCCGCCAATTCCATGTCTTTGTTTAGGATAAGTATTTTTTAATGTACTTTATGTGTTCTTTGTTAATGGGCTATGAAATAAAGCATTATCTATCTATCTATCTAGTACTTTGGGAGATCCGACAGAGTTGATTTGAGCTAGTATAGGCCCTCAAGGTAATTTCTATCATATGGGAACTGATTTATGGGATAAAAAGAAACAGGTACTCTCTATCCTATCAAGTAACCTCCCTGCGACGCAGGAGGTTGCGGGTTCGATTCCCGCCTCGCCACGATCTGCAGACATTTTGTTCAGGGTGTAAAATTGGGGCTAGATATGCTGTGTGAATTGTCCAGCTTATTTATTTATTTTATAACCCTATGTCAATAATCAAGTCGATCGGTTGCTTAGTTAAGGGGTGAAGGGAGGACAAACAAACCAAACACTTACGCTTTAATATCAGTATAGATTCCAGGCAATTAACGTAAAACTAATAATAATACTCGTAAATGATTTTTATACCTAAACCGTGAATCACTCCGTAAATTGGTGAATCCCGTATGAGAATCCGTACGTGATTCACTTTGATTCGAGTTTATCGTGTTCCGTTCAGATAGACAGATAGGCGGGGATTTAGCTTATAAATAGTAGTGGTTAGAGATGCAACGAATATTCGGCAACTACAATATTCGGCATTCAGGCTAAACGGTCATATTTTTTAATATTCATAGGAATACCGATTTACCTAATTTAAAAAAAAACAAAACACAATTTAATCAAAAGCATTTTTAGTTATGTACTTACTTATCAAAGAATCATTTATTTATTAGTTGTTACCTATATTGAGGATGGTGTATATTTAATTTAATGGTTATTTATAGTATAAAACTAGATTACAGTAAATAAAAACAAGTTTTTCAGCATTTGCTGCTAACAGCCTATTGGGCTTTTTTCCTGCACAAAATGCTGCTTCGGAGAATAGTCTCTCACCGTATACATCAGGCGTAGAAAACTTATTATTTATAAACAAAATTCTGTTTAGTTTTGCTTGTGGATATTATGGGCATTTTCCCCCAGGAGATAAAAGCCAATGAGGCGCTTTTCAAGGCCTGCGTCAGTGGATCAATGTTGAGGTGAGGGTACTGTTTTGGTTTGTTTGACTACTGGTTATAAGGATCTACCATACGGTTGAGACGAGCCTCTTTAAATATGTAAATATCTTATTTGCAATCGCAGTTTTTCTATACCCACTTCCTAAAAATATTTTCAGAAAATTTCGTGTGTTTCAAGCACACGAAAGTTTCTCGCAAGCTGCTGCTTTTGTACCAGTGCCGAGTCCCCGCTAGATGTGGACCAATTCTACCACCTCCAAGGATATTTGTGTTTCATCAGATTAAGTCTTACCTATCAACCATAGAGTCTCGTATAGTAATAAGTTGTTATAATATGTTGCTGCCGTAGTACCAGTGCCGAGTCTCTCGTTCGATGTGGACCAACTCTACCACATCCAAGGATATTTGTGTTTTAACATTTCAAGTCTCACCTATCAACTATACAGTCACGTATAGTAACATAGTTCTTGGGAAAGGCTCCCTTTCCGGACCGTCGCAAGCTGCTGCCGTAGTACCAGTGCCGAGTCTCTCGTTCGATGTGGACCAATTCTCCCACCTCCAGGGATAGATGGGCAGCGTTCTTGCCAGTGAAGTTGTATATCGCTGAAACAATAAAAAATTCGTTGATTTATACTTCAGAACAGAGAAATAAGCACATTGTTCACCGAGGCGAGAAAGTGCCCGATTCTAGCGAGACCGAGGGCCTTAAAATACTGGAGGTTGGATCTCCCGAGTGATACGTAGTACGTCATACTACACCTACGAGGTAAATCATCGTTTATTCTTCAAAATCACTCGAGCAAATTCAAATATGGCAATAAATGCATATTTATTGCCATAATTGAATTTGCTCGAGGGCCTTTTCCTTATTCGGAACAATAATTAAAAATATAACCAGCGAAATTCACATGGTTATATTTTTAATTATTGTTCCGAATACGGAAAATGCCAATATCATTTGGCGGATTTGGAATAAAAACTCTTTGTCATAATGAAAATAACCATAATTTAATGACTGGCTGATATTTCTGGAAATTAAAGAAAATACATATTAGAAATGGATTTCCTATACTTTTCTCTCCCGCTAACCGCTTGAGAAATGAAATTCCGTAATGTTTTCCGTCTCGCAATTTAGTAACGCCTGTAATGACGTAGGTACTTTCTTTCTTATACGGAAAAGGAATAAGCAACTTTCTGAGCAGGTGTTAATATATATATCTGTATCACTATGTACTATACCTAAACATACAGACATTTTATCTTATTTTATTAAAAAAGAGAAGTTTTAAAAGTTTGACACGTGTATCCTGTCTGTCAATGACAAAATCCTAAATGGTTGATCGAAAAACGGTGTAGCCGATCAAATGTTATGATGTAATATTTTTTAATTAAGCTTTTAAAAAATACGACTCTAATAAGCCATACTAAATTTCACTTACAAATTCATAGGCTTCAATTCAAATACACCGTTATTAAAATTGATTTCTGACTTAATAGGCGCGAGCACATTTCCTGCTTCTGTTTCAATTACGGACATCTTTCTAATTTGGAACGAACAATGTGTCGCCAGAACGGTTGTGCAAATGATTAGCTGATATTATGAAGCCTTTTGCCTGCGACTTAGTTCACAGGGTCTGTACCTCTGAGAATAAATGTTAGTTCATCCCGAGGATGCAAACTTTAGTCGTGAAAAGACAATAGAGTTTATACAGAGTGGAACAAAATGAACATTGCCTGTAGAGAAAGCACGGGGATTGTTGTCTAAGGTAGTTAACTTTACCGATCGATGTCATAAAAAGTACAGGGTGTTAGATAATGCTAGATTTTCGTAGATTCGAAATCAAATTCAAAATCATTTATTTTGCGAAACATGGGTTACAGGGATGTTAAATTATATTATAATGTGCACAACCATGATCAGCTTAACAGCATGCAAAGTTACGATAAATTTAAAGCAAATAAATACAGTGTCAATATCTTAAATCGATTAACGTACCTATAAGACCGTAGTTTTTAGAAATACAACAAAATATGCAGTTGTATCAGTCACGTTTTTTGCATTGGATTGGAGCCCTCTTAAATATGTATTTTATTCTGTTTAATCAGAACTAGATCATTTCAACTAAAACCGTTTTTTATGCAAAGATTGTATTTTCGTTATAAAAGAAACCAGTTTATTTTCATAAATTCTATTCCATTTGTTGCTATAGCTGCAACAGAAATACATCATCTGTGAAAATTTCGACTGTCTAATTATCACAGTACGAGATACAGCCTGGTGACAGACGGACAGACGACGGACGACAACGGAGTCTTAGTAATAGGGTCCCGTTTTACCCTTTGGGTACGGAATGCTGAAAAGAAACAGACAGTCACTTTTTGCTATAGGTACTTACTAGCATGGATAGGCGAAGGAAGGCCGAATGTCCGAAGAAACAGCGGACTAATTAACACTGAGCGAGTACTTATTACACGCGCGGTGCTCAACTTAACCAATCATACTTTTCTAATCTCTTTTCTAAATTTGATACTAAGGCGAATTGAGTCCCAAAACGTTTTGACTGTACGGAAAATCAATTTTGATGCATTATTATTATAATTTTTTAGCATCAGTTGAAGCCACGGGAGTCGAAACACGATTGAGTCAACTTGACTCGTTACATTGTCTATCTTCATCTTTCTTTTTACTAAAATACTTTTGCGGAAAAAGCAGCTTTATTTTAGCTAGTTCTATAACATATTATTAAAAAAACAACCTACATCAACTAAGTTAATAAAAATCACAACAAAAAATAAAGAAAGAAAATTCAAATAATAAATATAGGTAGTTAAATCTATTCGAAGAATAAATGTTGATTTGCCAACGAAGTAGGTATTATTTATTCTTCAGAGGTCGCGCTAGCCAGTACACTTACAAGCATAATTAGTTTGAGTATAAAAATACACTAACGAGCACATCCTGCGCAGAAAAAAGAACGACTTGTTAACCCTCGGTATGCGTGGCTAAAAAATTACGTGGTATGCCACTTGGATGCAAATTGGTGTCAAGTTAGGAATATTAATTTGTTTTATGATGGTTCTCAAAAGTTTGTTCTGACGCCGCGTACGTCAAATTTTAGATACCTTTAAATAAGATATGAATAGGAAAAATAACTAAAAAAATCTTTGGTTTTCGCAAAATAATATTAGTTTTTTTTTGTTTCGTATTTTACAACTTTTGAACAATATGTTCATGCCAGTTGGCTAGGTATACAAATAACAAAGAAAAACTCCTAAAATGAAACATGAGAAAGGAATTGGTTGGTCAGTCACTTTGGGAAAAGTTTCCCTGGTAAATAAGAAACGAGTCGGTTGAGACCAATATATTTAGATTAATTTGTATAATGTAGTCTGATCAATTTTGTTCTATCCCTATCCCTACAAAAGCATGCACCAGCCTGAGGTGGTGGACGGAAGCCGTCGAAAGGTACTGAGAGCGCTTACATAGACGCCATATTGTGAAACCGATAGGCATAGGATTTCGCGTTTATTGGGAGCGGGACAGAGCAGAGCGGCGTAAGCGCAAAAGTCAAGTTTTTGCTAATTAACTATTAATTACGCCATTTTATTTGAAAAAAAGTCGTAAGAAGTTTCCCTTGGTATTCTATTATTTAATACGGTTCGCCGTTTTAATAGAGAATTTAAAAAAACTTGGGTTTGATAGTTTAGGAGAAAAACGGTATTAAATAAGAAAACAGATGGTATACTTTTCACAATAATTTCTGATACCTAATTAAAATGTTTTTTTAATGATGATGATCTGCCTTGTTTTCTATAAAATATTATAATTTTTTTTTCAAAACTTGAAGGAAGAAGATAACGGAGAAAACAAGGTTTTAACGTAACCCAATTCACATAATTATATCCACGCCTTATTGAATGAAACTAAACGGTTTGACTGCAATGGTGGGTCAGATACACTCTACCGGGCATGACGAGGGTTAACTTGTCATTCGTGTAGATTATGCTTGTTTTGATTACATGTGAACGATTCTTACATATCGAATCAAACACAAAAAACAAAACATCTTTAATTCTATAAATACAAAAAATGTAGGTAGGTTGGTACACTTAGAAAAGGTCACATTTATAAAATAAAACACTGACACGGAAATAAAGTAATGTTTTTTATTTATGCCGCTTGTAGACTAAGAAAAAGAAGCGACAAAGAAACCTTCAGCATGATAGTTTTTATTTTTCGAGCTAGAGCAAAACCCGTCCCAAGCTTTTTTAATCTTCTAGATAATCTGATATTTTGTGCAAGCCTTTTTGCACAGAAATGTTTTGACAATTTGTTTGAATCTATTTAGAAGTTTGAGGTTAGAGGAAGGGAAATTCTGCACAAAAATTATGTCGAATAGCTTGGGCCGCTTTGAATATCTAGATTCTAGATGTAATAAGTAATGATAGAAATATGCCTAACTTAGCTTTTTTGCTTTATAGTGCGTTACTCGCATTGTATAAATTATCCACGAAAATTTAATACTTATTGTCCCAATAGTTATCCTGCCGAAATCGAAATTTTTCGGGACATTATTAAATTTTCCTGGAAAATGTGCTTAACTATTGAGGAATATTTGTTACAGGATAAAAGCTTCAATCTAGGGGCACCGGATATATAAATTTAAAAGTTGCCTTTAAAAACTATTATCACCAAAGTAAGGTTGAGCTTGTACTTGTCTTGTTGTAAGAATCTTGACCCACGTCAACAAATACAACCCAACCATAAAATATTTATGCTAATAGCACCTTTTCCTTTCCAATATTCCTTGTATATACGCGGAATGTTGGTTTTTGCGTCAAATGCATTAAGCATAAGGTCGCTTAGTGGCATGCAACTTATTAGTTAGAAATTACACATTCATGACTACTTGATTGCCTTAATAGATGGTTGTTGAGATGGATATGGTTTGTCTACTTCTTTGGCACGATGTGTAGATAATGTAGATCTACAATTTTGAGATAGCATATTATTAAAAAAATCTTTCTGACCAATTGACCAAAATATTCTACACTCCTAGGTGGCATTAAACGCTTTTCTCCGAAACAAAAAAAGTAAAATCATATCAAAATCCAAAAATTAGATTTGTTTATTGCCTATTTTTAGCGATGTTTACGCACAATCAAACCTTGATTTTTGCCATAATGTTAATAAATAAATAATATCAATTAATAATTCTAGATAATTCACAAAGCATTATTTAGCTCCAAGCTAAGCAGAGCTTGTGTTATGGGTACTAGATAACTGATATACCTACAATACATAACATATAGATATTTTTTATATATTAATAGAAAACGACCAGAACTCCCGTAACAAATACCTGCAGATTGTAAAAATATTTGCCCCAAAAGCCCCGCCACAGAGGTTGTCATTAATAATCAGTAGGATAACATAAGTTAAGGTAGGTACTGTTAAAAGAAATCTAGAAACTATCAAGCAAATAGAACAAACGTTTTATGTTTAGAGATCATTTAGAGATAGTTCAATTTGGTGCAGATGGTGTTAACATCACTTAGACACTTCTTCGCTGACCAAATGTAGCCTGACCTTTAGAACCCCCAAAACTACAAGTCTGGGCCCCGTGATGACAATAATTGAAAGTATGATTAAATCTACTTACTGTACGGCTGGCAGCGTGAATCAGCCAGTACGGCGCGGACCAAAGTCAATCTACGCGTGATTGTATCGACGTGGATTGAGTCGAGTAGACATGGCACTTTTAAATTGCTAGATAGCCCTTTTGATTGCCATTCAGAATGTCACACAGTAAAATGGCAAAAGTTTATTATTTTTAATGTTGGACAATCTTGTTGGCTTGTGTCAAGGTACATACTAGAAAAAATATATATGTATTCAAAGATATTTTTAATTATTAGTTTCTAATCAATTTGGTTAAGCAATTATGGACACTCAAAATATCGCATAGTATTTCGTCATCACTGTCATCAGTCACACACTTACAGACAATCGTAAAAGTACTTCGGTACTTCTAGCGAGCCTACAAACGTGAAATTTGAAATAGTATAATTAATGGACAAACTTAAGGAAAAATTCTAAAATCGCGCAAGGTTTCCGTTTTCAAGAAAAGGAATCCTAGAAGTTTCTTCCTTGATTTACTTCTAGCCTACAGAATTAAAATTTAAAATACAAATGGACAAATTACTCATTAGAAATAAAATAAATCAATAAATCTGCACAATCCACACAGCATCATCTAGCCCCAATGGGGCTATGTGCATTGTACAGCATTATTTATTTATTTTAATACTGTTACTGTATCTAAAACACTTTAAAAAAACCATGTTATTCGACCCACAGCCATGTCTGTTTGAGTTTCCTAGCTCTATGCCGATACCTGATCCATAATGCACCTGTTATGCGATATTGTAACTGGATAAGAAATAATAGAGATGGGATTTGATCACATTATGATTATTTTTCCCGTCATTACGCCAAGTTTTGTCGAAGGCATAATAGCTAATGTACAGTACAGACATCATTCACGACTTGCGAAT
The DNA here is from genome assembly GCA_946478455.1 of Eupithecia vulgata. Lineage (NCBI taxonomy): Eukaryota > Metazoa > Arthropoda > Insecta > Lepidoptera > Geometridae > Eupithecia > Eupithecia vulgata. The sequence continues at coordinate 4,209,781 of OX297881.1, forward strand.
CGTTCGTTGTCCACTTTGTCCAAAATTATTTAAAAGCCTACAGTACAGACATCATTCACGACTTGCGAATCGTTCGTTGTACACTTTGTCCAAAATTATTTAAAAGCCAAATTTTAAAGGCCAAAAGCTATAAGTACTGTCCATCATCATTGCCAAATTTTGCTATGTATTTAGCCCGCTGCTGTTAAAAGGCCTTCCGAATTTTGTGACACGGTATTGCGCTACCCGCAGTAGTAGACAGGAATCTAATGCAATCATCGGATAAATCATAAGGATATGATTTATCCTGATCAAAACAGACGAAATAGTCCTACATGATAATGGGAACGTTTCATTGACGCCATACACCGCTGGGTATGGTGTCAAAGCAACGTCACATAAGCATAGTATAGACTGCTGCATGCATGGTACATGCTGCGCTTCAACTTTAGTGTAAACCTGCCCTTAAGGACATAGGATCGAGAATCAGCTCCCAAATCAAAGGTTAATCATTCAGCAACAAACAGTGTCCCCTACATCCGCAAACCTGAGGAAGTCCAATTTGCGCGAGTCAAAACACGCAGCAATAAACATTGTGATTTGCTATGGAATTAACCGTACGTTGACTTGCAGGTTGTGTCAAAAAAACTGAAAGGTGAAATGTAAAAAAATGTTTTACTTTGAGAGCACAAGCCGTCACCATTGGTATTGACTTGACACCAACTTCTGTTTGTTCTGTCTGCTCATTACTTTCTTGTAATGAGCGTACAAACGTCTCGGGCGCTGATTCTGTCAACGAGTCCGAGTGACACCATAGACACAGTCGTTTCTTTTGAACTGAGGCCGAGACAAGACTCGTTTTGAGAGATCCCTCGTGCTCAGTCTGTATCGCCAAGTGTAACTACTGCCGCCATTAGATGCGACAAGCAAGGTGACGTTTGACACCCATGGAGCTCGACACTTTTTGGGCCTAATGATTTTCGGGACAATAAGGAGACAGCATTTAGGTTTTTCGGGACAGAGGTCGGACCCCTCATGCTTGGCCTTTCTGAGAGTATCCCCAAGTGCATACCTATTACCGCCATTAGATGTGACAAGCAGACGGTTGACCTTGACACCCACGAAGCTCGACATGATTTGGGCCTAATAGTTCTTAGTGAAAAATGTAGAAGCAGCACAAGGATGTTTCAGTCACGTATAGTTCACGCGGAGTTCTCTCTCTAATGTCTCGTCTTCGTCTCTCACGTGAACCAATTTCTTAAGTTAAATAGGTATTATGATCGCAATTCCGATCTCTGTACCGGCGGCCCAAGCTTTTACCTTAAGCGGTCTTTTATGCGTGATGCAGACCGAAGGACTTAGTCTATTAATCTAACTTATTTAGCTAGCAGTTTTTTGTACTTCATTCATAGCTCAACTTGGCTAGTTTGAAAAACTGCGGCAGCTATCAGCTATGCAAGATTAGCCAAATCTACGTTAGCTTAATGAACAAAAGCTATCTTTTGTTCATTATTATGTAGATGGGTGACTGAGTAAGCTTTGCTCAGCAGAACCGGCTTTAGTCATTCACTGCGATTGCTCAGGAGGCGAAAATAATTATAATTCCAATCAATATATCGTTTAACCATAACAATGGTATTGTCTCAGTGTCACATTTTTTATCTTTGGTAAACTCTTTATGGAGGGACTTGTGTCAAAAGTAAAAAGAAACCACTCTATCAATCTCTGTCTAAACAGAACCACACGCACGCTCTAGCAATATTTTCATTCATCTATGGATGAATCTGCAACAGTACCATTGTCATAGCAATAGCAAAGCAGTTGGTTCACAGAATACGCCCCCTGAGTCAGTCATTGAATGTCATAAATTGACATGCAAGCTGACTGTGAAAAAAAGGTAATGATTGAGTATCATGAAGTTGGTATTAGATAGGAGCTGCGTTATCAGAAGCTTATCTTATAAATTATCAACTTTTTTTGCCACCACTAAGATAAAAACTATTATTATTTTATGTAGGTTGTTGAGTGCATAAAAATAAAAGACAGTTTGGTCATTTGGGTTCAAAATATGCTGTGTGACAGTCTGGTTTTTGGTTTCATTTAGATAGATAGATAGAAAATACTTTTATTGCACACTTAAGCTAAAAACAATTTACAAATTAAACACATAAACAATAAGTGACAATTGGCGGTCTTATCGCTCAAGAGCGATCTCTGCCAGACAACCTGGATTTAAATGTTTTGTAAATATTATTGAAAAGAAATTTTATAATGTAAAGTTCTAAAACGTTTGAGGAAGCTTAAACTAACACTTTCATGGCCCAGGATGGAGAAGCAGATCTCCGGGACCATGTAGCAGCTAGGCTGGACAGTGAATGCGTTAAGCTTACTGAGCTACCACTTACACCCAAATACTCAAACGCAACTCAGATTTAAGCACGTCTCAAGTCGTGATTTTTTGACAGTTTTCAATGAAAATGTGTCATAAATTCATCACTTGAGATGCGCTTAAATCTGAGATGCGTTTGAGTATTGGGGGGTAATAGTTTAAAATAATAGAGGATATTTCTGGGTAATGTTTAGGTATTTGTTAGTCATATTTATTTAGTAGGTACTTATTAAATAAACAAAAAAAAATATATTCCTATTAAAAGCTGTCATTACGGACACTTTGTCTATTAACACAATTAAATAAGGAAACTAATAAGGAAATACATTTTTTGATGACATACATTGTCATGTTTCATAATGTAGTCATTCTACAGAATAAATTAGTAAACTGTAGCAAATTGGGATGATATTAGGGTCTACAATCGCTTGCAATGATTTTATCAACAGTTTTTTATCAAAGAAAACCCGGCCACCTCATGGATTGTGCTACGGGAGAACAACGCTATATCCTCATCATCATCGGCAACCTAACTTCACCCACTGCTGGGTACAGGCCTCCGCACTGTAGTACCTTTTACTTTTTATTTAAATCTTTTTAGCTTAAAATGTAGAAAACTTGTTTAAAAAACTTTTCTACATTTTAAGGTCGAGTTATACTTATGGACACTGGTTATGAAGCAAGGAATTTTGATTATCATTAGCAGTGATTCAATTATTGACAACAATATTAGTAAAGTTTATCTGAATTCACAAAACAATTATTGCGAGCACATTGTCTGAGAACATTGTTTTACAATTAAATTTAAATAATAACAATTGAGTAACCCATGCCTTTGTGTGTATTTTAAATGATTAATGCAACACAAGTGTTGGTAATGGCAGCGACAATTCTTGTATTGGAGAGGAAAGGTTGAATTCCCACATGAGACAATTAACCGAATTGCTGAAACTCACATCTGGAAATGGTGTTTGCCAAGGAAATTTTTCAAGATGCTCTAATTCTGTCTTAGTCTGCTATACGGAGTTTGGATATATAGGAACTAGGGAGCATCTAATGAACCAAACAACACGGACTGTCACAAGCCAAACAAACTTTACCAAGTTAGAAACACCGACCAATTAGTGTCTGTATCACAATATAATGAAATCATTAGGGAGTGGTCTTAGAAGTTTAGAAAATACTTGTAATATCTTTGAGGTTAGATGGAATCTAGGTCTATCCTGTACAATAATTAGCGTTACCCCGCAGGAGGCATAAGTCATGCGCTCAGCGCTGATACAATGTTTATATTTATCAAAAAGTTCGCGGGAGGTAAAACACCCATCAAAAACTTTTACAAAACTTTTTGAAGTTCAAAACAAGTGGAAAACACTAACCGACAGCGTAGCATTCTTCATTTTCCAGTTTCTCCCACACAGTCATGCTGTTTCACAAAGTTTTAACTATTTTTCAAAAATAAATTGTGAGTATCGTCATTTTTGTCCCGAACTCAACAACAATCCACAGGTAACTTGTCAAATTTTGTCATTCACTTATATTTTACGTGAATGAATGATTGAATCTGATTGAACACTGTCATACGTCAGAGTCGTCAGACTGATTGCTTGATGGTGCTTCCAGCTAATTTTAAAAGAAACAGAGTTTGTGGCTTAGGTTTATGACTCAGTTTATGATAATATTCCATCTACGGAGTTTGTATGAAAATAGATCTTCAAACCTACATCAAAGTCAAATCGTCAAAGAGAATAAAACCACTACGTAACTGCCTGCTGCGCCCCGTAGCCAAAATGGACGCGACGGCGGCGGCGGCGGCCGCTAGTCTCAACGAAGCTTAAAAAAAGAAGACTAGCTAGATGCACAGGACATAAATTAGAGAGCACGAGTGATCAGATTGACATGACCTGAGAAGTTAGGCAAGACGTGCTTTCAGAGGCACGGGGGGGTGCAAAGCAAGACCGTCAACTTCTCAACACTGGACCGCTAGAGGCTAGCAGTCGCATTGCCTCTTTAGTCTAGCGGCTAGACCAGCGAGGCAGTCTTATTCAAAAATACACCTCTTGTAATCTTACAACCTGCAACCCTGAATGGTGTCAGCACTGGTGAAGCATCAACATTAAATGAATTAAAACGGTTGAATTAGACTTGTTCTTTGTTTAAACATAACTCAGCAGAAACATCTATACAGACAGGCTGGTTTTTTTTTAGAAGGGCGGTGATGGCAAATTCCGAAACCACGAGAGCTAATAGGGGAAAGTCGTGAAAGGACTCATGCCCTCGATTTTTAAGAGGAAAACAATAAGTAACTAGCAATTCGGTTCCATTTTCGTCAAAAGTAAAAGATTTTTGAAAAAAATAAATATGCATTTATTGTTTTCTTTTAATCTTAAAATAATCGAAGGCATGACTCCTTTCACGACTTTTTCCTAACTCTCGTGGTTTCGGACTTGGCCATCACCGCCCTTTTAAAAAACCACTCTGTATAGTGTAACTATATTCTTATCACAAGAAAGAAGTGAAATTGTTTCTTGAATTCTTTATTTTATGCCTAAATAAATCACTTTATCATATTTGTCTTGGAAGCACTGATTCAATCCTATTAACTTCAACGCAAAGGTTTCATTATTCGTGCCAAAAACTCTAGCTGCAAAGTGCCAGTGAGCTGCGTTTTGCTAATCTGGTTATTCAGGCGCTCAGTACAGTACCGCAGTCCAGTTGAATGAGAGGTTTGCAAGTTTCTACTCAAACTTGATCATACTGAATGAAAGGATTAAGTACCTATTTAGTACCGTCACACCTGGCATTTTTGCTCGTTTTATACATTATCTAGAATTTTAGACTATTGTCATAAATATTTCGAAATTTTAAGAGTTTATAATAAGTATAAAAAAAACATTATAGTTACAATAGCTATTACAATATAATAAATACAATAAACTTTATGTACAAACTTTACATACAATAAAAAATAAAAATAGCTGTTATAAGCATTTCAACAGCAATTTTTAATAACTTATCACATAGGTAATTTTTATAAATTTCAGTTTTTTTATACTAGATTATACTAGACTAGACAGAATAGGTACCAATGTATGAAATAGGTATGTAGGTACGTTGGAGCAATGCAGCAATTCTTGCCTGAAAAGATTCAGCAGAGAGTGAGTAATGTGCCCAGGTGAAATCTGCTCTCAACCATTTGGGGCTCAATTTGTCAACGTGATTTATTTCAGAGCCCGCGGGGGTGACTTTCGAATGAGCTGTATCGTTTCAGGTGTTCCTACCTAGGTACCTACCTACTTAGTTTACGTGCGGTAGGTACCTGGGTACTTTGGTAAAGTTTGGTATACCTTTCTGCTCATTAACCTAGCACCTACTTACTACGGATTACTGTATTTTCTTTGGAATATGTTTAATACCTCGGTACCTAGTAGGTACCTACATACATTCACTACCTACTGTAAGTCTAGGAAGGTAGCCTATTGTAATCTGTGTATCATATAGGTACGCTATGCTAGTGTACCTTTGTTTCCACTACCTCTAGGGAAGGTACCTAATACCTAGGTAGAAAATATTTTTACTATTTACGGAATTCTATGTATCTAGATTTGTAACCTTTGTTACCTACTTTGTCTTCTACCTATCTGGTAGGTACCTGGTCATAGAATGGGTTGGTAGCGCGCCTTCTATTCTATTATTCAAATCTGCATACGATAATAAGTGACATTCCCTATAAAATTCTAATAAAAATGGCAAAAGCCACCAAAATGCCAAATAGAATTCGAATCCCAACTATCAGAAAACACTCAGCTCTAAATCGTTTTCCCATCGCTCAAAGTCGATATTGGAGCCTGCATTATTTGAATAGCAACCATTTCAGCTTTTTGCTTCCGACGTTTAACAGGCAACGTTCCAAATCCCTCAAAGTTGGTAATTAAAGTTGTGGCATTGCATTTCAGTAACTGATAAGTGAATGTTGTATTGGATTTCGTCTTGTCCTAGTTTTGATTGTTTGTGGATTATTTTGTAACAGGTAAAACCTTTAAATAAGTTAAGTAGTTGTAGTTATCATCCGGTGTGGCAATAAAATATGATCAACTAGGTAGCTAAAAACCGTTGAATATTTTATTCAGAGCATTAATACATCAATAGTTTTGATACCAAATAATATGGAAATAATGAATATATACGTCACACATAGAAAGGTAGGTATTATTCGCGGTATGCAGATACTAAATACTTAGGTATTTGATTACTAATTTCACCGTAATTCATTATAAAAATATTACCAGCAATAGCAAAGTAAGTATATTTTCTCTGCTATCCAAAACAGTATTTTACGTTTCGTATGTAAACACAAGTAAAAAAAAGAAGAAGAAGACTTAGGTTTTTTGCTTTAACGTGCGTCACCCGTACTAGGCCAATTTTCTACAAAACTTAAAAAAAAAACTTGGTCGTACGCAGCGAACGGTAGGTACTTTTATTCAGTATTATTTACAAGATAAGGTGAGTCTACCTACTGCTTTTGGATTTTGCATCGGCATTATGGGTAGGTTCCAGCGGTTCACTGGTCGCCTGCAAAGGGACACCGCCATGCATCGTCGTCAGCTGAGATGACACCCTGATTGTTAAGTTAAATAGGTATTTGTTAGAAAATTAAATAATTTATTTATTTTGAATATAGGTACGTGTTTCTCATTGCCATGATCTCGGGCCTGCCGCAGGTGTGCCGATTCAGTGCACGCTACACCATAAAAATCAAAAAATCTTAAAAAATAAAAATCTTTTCGCTCCGTTCGTACGACTCGATACCGATCCAGTAGATAAAGTAATAAGAATAAGAATGTATTTATTTCAAAATGTACCTACAGGGTTGCCTTAAAGTTATATAAACCTATTATATACTATGATCGAAAGTATTTGATTGCAAATTTTATAGGTTTAAAAAGGTTATTCACAACGCCTCACGAAAAGTATTCCCAACATCGCACATGAGACGTTGTGTATTCTCAGCATCTCACGAAAAATCAAAGAGGTTCTTATAATCAACAACAATTAGCGATCATGTTTTGTCAAGACAAGGTACCTATTTATTAACAACAAATCAGTTTAGCTACCTCTAGATTGTTTTTAGTTAGCTCCAAAGATTTAAATCGTCAACTAATATATCGACGACCTCTGTGGCGTGGTGGGCGAACGTCTGCCTGCGACGCAGGAGATTGCGAGTTCGATTCCCGCCTCGGAATAAATGTACGTACGATCTGCAGACATTTGTTCAGGGTGTTCTGGTCGTTTTCTATGTATAATAAAAAACATCTATCTATGTATTGTGTTATATTATGTACCTATATCAGTTATCTAGTACCCCTAACACAAGCTCTGCTTAGCTTGGGGCTAGATAATGCTGTGTGAATTTGTCTTGCATTATTTATTTTATCCAGCATTATATATTTATCTACAAAACTCAGTGCAAGTAAATGGAAAGTTTAGCGTGGCTCATCCGAATTCCACTTCAATATTTGCTCTGGCGCCCGTTGAAGGCGCTGCCAAATCGTTTTAGACGTACGTGCGCGGTGATTATACCTAACTCGAAAAGGCTTTATTACGGCTCTGCACTTCGGTATTCTTTCTTTATTTGGAATACCTATATTACCTTTATATTTTGTGTGCAGTTTTCGGGAATAAAACCAAAAATATTGGGTAGGAAAGAGCGCTGTTGGGCGATACAAGTCAAATTATAATAATCAGTGGTTATCATTACAGTCAAAGAGAACATAAAATAATAATAATGCTGGACAATTCACACAGCATTATCTAGCCCCAAGCTAAGCAAACAGATAACTGATATTATATATATAATTATATATTTATATAATATTGACGATATTATTGACGACCTCTGTGGTGCGGTGGGCGAAGGTTTAACATGCATTATATAACTGTAATCCTATGATTCATCATAGTATAAATACTAATGATTACCTACAGTTAAACTCGCTGTGTCCACACTACACAAGATTAGTATCTTTTAAGAGCAATGTAAACGCTTCTACAACAAAACTCCAAGTGAGTTGCAAAAATTATTAACAAATAAATTCAAACAAATAGTCAAACATATTCTTTGCAAAAATGCTTACTATAAAATATCAGATTACTTATCTAGACTTATAGAGGATGAAAAGCTTGGGACGAGTTTCGCTCTAACTCGAAAACCCACAATCTGACAAGGTAAAGGTTTCTTGTTCGCTTCTTTACTTTACCTTAGAAAGATAGCAATGGGCAAAAGATCAAAGTGATCACTTTATTTCCTAGTTTTATTTTATTTATTTATTTTATTTATTTATCTTAGGGAAACAAAAAGCTTTAGAATTAGAAAATTAAACACTTAACAATAGAACAATAAGCTACTAAGCGTTTTACTTATAATCTGAGTTTTGTGACGTATCCAAGAGTCCTGTAAGGTCTAAAGGAAATAAAGTACTTTGAATTAAATTTTGAGTTATTCTGTGTACCTACTTATTCGTACCTAGTAATTAATTTTCTTTGTCCTTAGTTGGTTATAAATTTGTTATTTAAAATTAATAAAAATAGGATTTTTCAGAGGAATAATCCTATTTTTTTTCAACTATAAATGACCAGCCTCGCCGAGACCAAACCAGATACGTAGTTTTTAATTTTGATGCATACATTACAAGGTTGTGACCTTGTCATTCCTGCATTAAAATTAAAAATTCACCAATCCTCCTCCAACTCGATGGCAGTTAAAATTTTCTAATAAAATAACAGAAAACAAAAAGTTATAGCCTTTAATTTCGATTTGAACATTTTATATAGAAAAAATAAAATGTTCAAATCGAAATTAAAGGCGATTCTCATAAAAAAAAGCTTTCACGAACTTGACGATTTCTTCAATGATAATTTTAGCGACTCGTATCAGAAGCGACTAAACGTTGAGAGTATAAAACTATTAGAGAGACCTAAAAAAAGTTTATAATAGAAACCTATCACAAACTGTACGTTGAATTTTGAAAGTATCTTTGTTCGACGTAGTAATAAAATAAAATAGGTGGCAGTTTTAGTTTCACGCATACCACCGCCTTGAGATTATCTAATCGCAAATCGCGAATTAAGGCGCTGGAATGCGTGAAACATAGGCAATAGATGCTATGCTCAACGTACCTACCCTTATGCCGGCAGATTAGAAACATCATCATGCTTTTAGGTCGACCAGTCGACCTCCCGAAAAGGCCTCGATTATTTATTTAAACCTTTCGGCGGTCGCTTTGACGTTTTTATCATTATATATTTAAATTCCCTCGGAATTTCGTGCGAGAAAAATATCCGCTACTGAAAATAAAAATATATTTTTCATGATAAAAGGTTTCTCGTAGGTAAAACTTTCGACTTACTATAGCTCAAATCGAATGTGAAAATCCAAATCATAAATGTGATCGCTCAAAACGATAAGGCCGCTCTTTGTACTTCCTTGATTCAGCATTGACATCAGTATTGTATTTTGTGTTTGTGTGGTACCAATAAAGAGTTACCTATTTATCTATCTCATCATAATTATCATCAGCCTAATATTAGTCCACTGCTGGACATAGGCCTCCCCTAATGAGCGCCATAGAGCGCCCTGTCTTCAGCTTGCCGCATCCAGCATTTGCCAGCAGTCTTTCGCAAACGTCATTCCACCTGGTCGGAGGGCGTCCTACACTACGTTTGTCGAGTCGCGGTTACCACTCAAGAACACGTTCATCCCAGCGGTTGTCGGTGCTTCTCGAGATATGGTCAGCCCAATGCCACTTCAGCTTGCTAATCCTTTGAGATATGTCGATAACCTTGGTTCTCTATCTATCTATCTGTAATCAATGAATGAAAGTTTCAAAGTTTTATCTCTGGGTAGCTTTATAGCTCCTAAAAACGTATAAACCCACCTTAAAAGGGTTAAAAAGACCCTATATAACATTCTTACCTCTTATCACCACGGAACAAACTAAATGGGTACTTACTTCTGCACTATAGACCTCTCAAATCCTTTGTAGAGACTCTTCACCTCTCACGACAAAGATCTTGTTTCATATATTATTTTATACTGTCGCCATAGATATTCCGACGTGATCCCAGGAAATGAACCCTCTTCTTGTGAGATTAAGGTCCTATTCGGGTCGTATGTGGACAAACTATAAATTAGTTGCTCGGGCACACGTGGAATATGTAATAGTTGTTACGACACCATTTTTGTGCTGAGTTTCGATTCCATTTTTGAAATATTTTACTGCTTTTCTGTTATTCATCTTCGTTCTACGAGTTTCCCGCTTACAAAATAAATTCAGAATGGAAATAAAAGCAAGATCGCGCGCCGAGGGTTTCGAACATTTTGCCAATTATTTGGACAGTAAATTTTTCGACTTTCTTCGAATGGCAATATTTTAAAAAGTATGAAACCTACAATACCTGAGGAGGTATTTCCAAAAAAATTCACCTTTCGAGAAAAAAAATCAGCCCCTATTTGACCATTTTTCAAAAATGCTCATTTTCACAGACTTCTCCATATTTTTCCTGTAAAATATCGATTTATATCTACAAACACTCTATACATGGATCGGTCTGCAATCTTCGGAAATAGGTGGGAATGGTAAATATTTCGAAAAAAAACAAAGAGTATAAAACCTACAAAAATTTCAAATACAGTTTTGAAATGGTCAAAACGATATTTTTTATTTGATACCCCATTTGCCCCCATAGGTCATCACAATTTGTACTGAAAATATTCATTTTCAGTTTTCATTTATTTTTATGTTTCTTTAAAATCGATAATGGCGCACGAATTGTATTTCAAATTTCAGGTTGCTGCAGCAGTTACTGAGATCAAACGATCTGAAACCCTAAAATCTTTTAAAATTTAGCAGAAAGCTAGCGATTCTAAATTCACAAGCAGATTACTTAGGTCCTTATAATGTAGAAAGAGGAAAGGGATTGTAGGCAATTCTCGTACACTTGTCTTTCATACACTGATTGTCAGTTTGTACACCTCTTCTCCATAAGGTTGAAATTTGCATTGAATAATATACAGTTCCTGGCAAAAGTGTTACGTGTTATGAATATAAACAACTATACACTAAATTATGTCAGAAATGACTATGTAAAAACGTAGTATGGCAGTAAGAGAAGGATGCATAAATAAAACCGGCTAAGTGCGAGTCGAGCTCGCGCACGAAGGGTCCCGTGCCATCATCTATAAAAACGGCAAAAAAGGTTTGGACTAGCTGCAAGTCTAACTGATTCGACGTTTTCTAGGTCAATACCTATTTTGTATGGTACAGCATAGTTTTGTATAGTTTTAATTTGTACTTTTTTCTGTTAATTTTTCTGTTTTTGGTACTTTTTTTGTTAATATTTCTGGTAAGAACGGTGTCCTCCAATACAAGCAATTTTTCTGTAAAAATTATAAGTTATCGAAATACACATTTATTATTATTATTTTATTATTATAATACCAAAAACATTAGAAAGAAAAATAATTACACATAAAACAAACTTTGGTACAGAAATTTCAGAAAAAATAAGACTACTTTACTTAGGTATAACTAAACAGTGCTATGCTAAAGAGCTATGCTCGGAGTTTCTCTGAAGGAAGGATTCGTAACGAGTACATCCGACAGAGAACTAAGTTTATCGACATAGTTCAAAGGATTAGCAAGCTGAAGTGGCAGTGGGCTGGCCATATCTCGAGAAGAACCGACAACCGCTGGGGTAAACGTGTTCTTGAGTGGAGACCGCGACTCGGCAAACGTAGTGTAGGACGCCCTCCGACCAGGTGGGATGACGATTTGCGAAAGACTGCTGGCAGATGCTGGATGCGGCAAGCTGAAGACAGGGCGCTATGGCGCTCATTAGGGGAGGCCTTTGTCAGCAGTGGACAAGTATAGGCTGATGATGATGATGATGATGAACTAAACAGTCGGCAGAGAGAAAAAAAAACAGAGGTGAATACTATACACTGACACAAGTAGGTAGGTAGGTATAAGCATTGAGTTGGTACTGGTACTAAGTAGCCCAGTCAGCAAATACACTAGTGAATAGGTATCTTCTAGCTAGACCTTCAGGATACATCGTCGGCCACATCTTCACTCTCCATCAGGTGAGATTGTGGTCAAACAAAGGTCTGTAGTGTTTTTTTTGTCTTTTGTCATCATGCGGATGATGGAAGGTCTATAGACTAAAAAAACTCGAGCAAAAAGGCGTAATACTGCACTCAGTTACGCCCTTATTACTAATAAGTGGGGATTTTGACGCCATTTTTTTGTGAATATATTTTTTTGTGTAGGCATAGGATTTCGCTTTTAAAGGAGCGGGACTCAACAGAGGGCGTAAGCTCAAAAATCAATCTGATTTTGTATTCATTAAGACATTTGTTTGCAAAAATAAGCCGAAAGAGCTCTGGGTATTCTTTTATATAATATGGTGATGAAAATAAAAAAAATTGTGATTGATAGTTAAAAAGAAATTTTTAAAAAATTAAGAAAACAGATGGTACTTTTTACAATTAAGTATTATCTAGTATTTGAAATAATTTTTTTAGAAAAGAAGGGGGACCTGCCTTGTATCCCATAGATTATTAGGTATTTTTTTCAAAGCTTTATCGATAAAGGTGACGGAGAAAAATTGTTGTAATGTAACCCAAATTTGCCCAATTCACATCTATCGTCGCCCAACGCACGTAGCAGTGCTACATTGATGTAGCAGTGCTACGTGCGTTGGTAAGGTGCGTAGCTTTTTGTTTAGGAAAGCACTTGGGCTTCGTAGAGCTTTGCTTCACATTAAAGGCGCATACCCCACCCAAACTATCACCGCCACCTACTTTATCTTATTATTCCGTTTAACAAAGCATATTGCAAAATCTATCGTACAGTTTGTGATATTATAAGCTTTTTTTAATGCCTCTATTATAGTTTTATTCTATTTAGTTTAGACAGTGAATCGAAGTTGCCCTTGATGGCTCAAAACTAAATATCATTACAGAGACTCTTGCAGAGATCTGTTTAAAGAACAGCGGATTCTTACATCAGTATCTGTGTATATACTAGAAGTATTAAAATATATGAAATCTAACCTAAACCAGTATGACGTAATAGGAAAAAATAGGGACAACAAGAGGAATAGAACCCAATTGGCAGCACTATACCATAGACTAAATTTATCAGATAAGCTTCCAAATTTTATTGGAATTAAAATTTATAATAAGCTCCCATTAAATATAAAATCTATTGAAAATTACCATAGCTTTGTTTGTAACGTTAAAAATCTTTTACTAGAGAAAACAGTGTACATTATAAAAGAGTGCTTGGAAAATGACTATAACCATTTCAATGTCAACAATGTTAAATTATGACCATATAGTATTATAATAGTGCCCCTTTACAGCACACAAATGATGTATAACTTGACAAGTCAAAGATTGTTATATTTAACAATAAGAAAATTATTGTTTGGTTTCATTTTTGACAATAAATGACTTTATTCTTCTTTATTATTATTATTAATAAAATAAAACTATTACAGAGGCATTAAAAAAAAGGTTATTAAGAGGTATTACAAACAGTGGATTTTTTAAATATCCTTTGTCAAAGGAATTAATAAAAAAAAAATGCTGGACATTTCTGGATTTATTTATTGACAAAGATGCCGTAAAAGACTTGATCTCAAATAAAGATTAAACAGTGTGTGAATAGAACCTTTTCAGCAAAATAAAACAGCAGTTAATCGAGGATCAGTTTGATAGAGAACTGTCTCGTAAAAGTTTAACGAGGGAGTATCACAGTAGTATTATAAATGCGAAAGTTTGGATGGATGGTTGTTACTTCTTCACGCTGAAACTTAACGGAATGTGCTTAAATTTTACATGGATGTAACTTTAAGCTTGGTTTCAAACATAGGCTTCTTTTTGTCCCATAAATCAGTTCCAATGGGATAGAAATAACATTAAAGTAAATAAATAAATAAATAATGCTGGACAATTCACACAGCATTATCTGGCCCCAAGCTAAGCAGAGCTTGTGTTATGGGTACTAGATAACTGATATACATAATATAATACAATACATAGATAGATATTTTTTACTATAAATAGAAAACGACCAGAACACCCTGAACAAATGTCTGCAGATCGTACACACATTTGTCCCGACCCGAGGCGGGAATCGAACCCGCAACCTTCTGTGTCGCAGGCAGACCTTCACCCACCGCGCCACATCGGTCGTCAAAGGTTTTTATTGAAACAACGCATTCGAAGCCGCGGGCAGAATCTAGTAGTTTATGCAGGCAACCTTTTCCATTCCTAAGGTCATAATTTGTGAAAAGGATAGAAATAGGATGTCGCGGTCGCAGGAGCGGGACAGGGCAAGTAAGTCCAAAAATCAAGTTTTAGCTTATTTTAAGAAGCTTATATCCCTTGGCTTATTTATTATCCAGGTATCAATTGTGACATTATTTGAAAAAAATAAACTGAAACATGCTTATTTTCAGGTTTTTTAGACGTTACTTTGCAATTTTATTTTCGAATTTTTTTATTCTTGTTTTTTGAAACTTATGATCGATAGATTAATTTGTACTGACACGTCCTATAAATTCATTTAATAACTTCTAGCCATTGTGAGGTAATTGAGCTCTACCTTGCCGTAAAACAGTTTTTTAACTAGCACGGAAGGAACGAGGCATGCAACACCTAGAAGCCTTAAAGTAATGCATAATGTTTTAGCATAAGGTCCTATAGACCTTAAGTATACATACCTATATAATTGTATTTAGTGGTGTAAATTACCTATAGGTTTACATAACTTTAAAGCAACCCTGTACATTTTGAAATAAATACATTCTTTTTCTTATTATAGAGTAAGTCCTGAACTTTATCTTTAATACATTCCAAAGTTACTCCTGTTGCCCGGACTCTCATGAGATCGGTGTCCTCTGGTGTACTCGACACACTCCACACACACGCACACACACACTCACACACCCACAAACATACAAACACACGCTTACAAACAAAAAATCATTAGTCATTCATTACTCAAACAAACTCCTCACTCTGAGATGCACTTACTGTTTTTTCCATGTTTGTCAATATTTTACGTCGACTTTGAAACTTAGATTTAATTATTTTATTTTATATTTTTCAACAGATAAATATGTATAAATATAGGTTTTGTTAGTTATTTTACTATGTACAAAAATATAGTGTACTATGTGATCGGTGTTGCGAGTAGCGCTGCACTTTTACCCGGGCACCGCTGAAAACCAGCGCTGCTATGGCACTAGTGCCACAGCAGCATGAAGCTGAGCCGGTGACCTAATTTGTGTAACATTTAATTTAATATAATTATATAATAATAATAATATAAATATAATATATAAATATATAATATAATATAATTTATAATAATTAGTTTAAGCAATGTACCTAATGTTTTGAATTTTGTTTCACAAATAAACGTTTCTATTCTATTCTATAAAGTAGAATATTTTGTAGTTTGGAAGATATAGATAGATAGATAATGCTTTATTTCATAGCCCATTAACAAAGAAAACATAAATTACATTAAAAAAATACTTATCCTAAACAAAGACATGGAATTGGCAGCCTTATCGCTTAAAGCGATTTCTTCCAGGCAACCAGTGAAATAGGATATAGAGATCTGACAGAGTTGATTTGAGGTAGTATAAGGTCCGAAAACTTGGAAATAACGTGCTATTTTTCATTTCAGTCAATGTTATTTCAAAACTGTAGAAACACAAATAACAATTTAGCACGAACTAGGCAATCTACAAATTCCGACATGCTAGGCTGGAATTTGCTACGTTTTTATTTTTTATCTTGGCAGTGGCAACCGCTGCCGATTGCTTATGCAATTTTCCGCCTGAAAATATTCCTGACTAGAAATTTCAGGCATTTTTCCAGCCGGTTGCTTTTTCGTGGAATTTTAAGGAAAATTTGACCATGAACATGAAACTTTTGAATATATTTTCTGCACTCTGTGCGGGCTACACGCACATTAAGTTTACCTACTACATCGAGCACATATCCAGATATGTGCAGGATATGTGGTCGATGACCTACTTAGATCCTAACATACGTATAATAGGCGATAGAATACAGGGTTATTGGAAAATTAGTAACACTACGTGAACTGCAAGTTCTGCCCATCATCACGTTCACGTTCGTGAAGACGTCAGGTCTTCATTCTTAAAAAACATTAGAAATCACCTCTGATATTATATGAAGAAACACCTTAGTCTGGGACCCCACGAGTTACAAAAGACCGATCTTCCAATCCCATACTCACTGTTGATTCAGGGCAGAACCGATTTTAAGTTAAGTTTCAAATAAAACCTCTTTATCAAACTATTATTAAATTATTAAATCGAGAGCAGTACCAATACTTAGATTGAGAATTAAGACCTGGCGTCTTCACAAACGTGTTTGTGATGATGAGCAGAAACTCCAGTTTACATAGTGTATAATTATGTGCATAATTTCCCAATAACCCTGTATATAAATCATCATCATCAGCCTACATCAGTCCACTGCTGGACATAGGCCTCCCCTAATGAGCGCCATAGCGCCCTGTCTTCAGCTTGCCGCATCCAGCATCTGCCAGCAGTCTTTCGCGAATCGTCATCCCACCTGGTCGGAGGGCGTCCTACACTACGTTTGCCGAGTCGCGGTCTCCACTCAAGAACACGTTTACCCCAGTGGTTGTCGGTTCTTCTCGAGATATGGCCAGCCCACTGCCACTTCAGCTTGCTAATCCTTTGAGCTATGTCGATAACCTTGGTTCTCTGTCGGATGTATTCGTTGCGAATCCTATCCTTCAGAGAAACACCGAGCATAGCTCTCTCCATAGCTCGCTTAGCGACTTTAAACTGGTGGACCAGCCCTAGCGAGAGTGACCACGTCTCAGCTACGTAGGTCACGACGGGTATATAAATCAGCCTAAGCCTAAACCTGATTTAACTATTCTAGGAATATGTAGGTATTTGAATCACGTTATCTGGCGCTATAACGTGAATCAAATACCTAAATATTCCTCGGTCTACAATCGTCTTCCAATAACAATCACGATTCACGAGTGCTTTGTCAACGCAATCACAAACACAAATTAATGAACTGGCTGATCGAACAATCCCTAAAATCAAATAGTATAATGAAATTTAAAGTACAGTAGGACCTCGTTAATCCTGAGAGGCCAAAACAAGACCCATTGCGGATTATCGAGGTGTCCGGATTGTAGTATGCCCTATTTAATGGTAATAAAACACATCTTTAACCTTAGTACATGCAGTCGCCATTGTTGCAAAAACAACGTCAACAAAGCTTATCTTCTAAAACGGGGTTTTCCGATTTCTTCAGTGTTTTTCGTACACCGGGACTATCGTTCTGTTAGATCAGACCAACAAACTTTAAGATTTTGTCTCTGTTTTTCTTTATGTCGCCTACAGTTGACCTGCCTATACCAAACTTCCGAGCATTGATAGAGTAGCTGCCCCTCGCGAATCTTATTGCCCGGCCGGATTACAGCGATCACCGAACAAGCGGGAGTCCGGATTAACGAGGCCCTACTGTACCTAGTGTAATTACAATTAAAACAATTGAGCTAGTTGCAGACAGAGTTTATAGGTAGCTCAACAGATCCACTTATGTACATATTACGTATACGTAGATTCATCATTATCATCATCAGCCTATATTAGTCCACTGCTGGACATAGGCCTCCCCTAATGAGCGCCATAGCGCCCTGATGATGTTCTGGTCGTTTTCTATGTATAATAAAAAAATATCTATCTATGTATTGTGTTATCATATGTATATCAATTATCTAGCCATAACACAAGCTCTGCTTAACTTGGGGCTAGATAATGCTGTGTGAATTGACCATTATTTATGGTAGGATTATTTTTGGCAAGGTTTACGATAGCTTTCAACTAGGTATGTACTCAGTAATAGTATAGTAAATTCTGGACTCTAATTTACCTTACTTTATTGAGAAGGACCGCCGCAGCCAGGGGAAATCAGAAGATGGATTATGTTTTTGAGATATCGTAAAATGCTTGAGATGCTGTTTCTTGGCATAGAAAATTCTATTATTTACCTGCCTGCCTTTTAGTAAGGAAGTTAAAGACGAGTTAGATAAGTAACCACTAATTTGGAGGATTTTACTTAGTGAGTTTTTTACTTGGTGTACCAGGGTTCCTCAAGGCTCAAAGGATTAGCAAGCTGAAGTGGCAGTGGGCCGGTCATATCTCGAGAAGAATCGACAACCGCTGAGGTAAACGTGTTCTTGAGTGGAGACCGCGACTCGGCAAACGTAGTGTAGGACGCCCTCCAACCAGGTGGGATGACGATTTGCGAAAGACTGCTGGCAGATGCTGGATGCGGCATGCTGAAGACAGGGCGCCTATATCCAGCCGTGGACTAATATAGGCTGATGATGATGACCAGGGTTCCTAGGATTTCAGTTCGATAATTCGATGTTGTGATGTGAGCGAAACACATCGATGTGCTGGGCGGACGGCTGGGCTGTGTGTGCTACGTGCTGGGTCGCGGCCTCGCGGGTGAGTCGAGCTGGGTCGCGGGTGAGTCGAGTGGTTTCCACGGACGTGGCACGATTTTGTTACATAGATAGCGACTAAAACCCTCGGAGCCAATACCTACAGATCGTACAAATATTTGTCCCAAGGCGGGAATCGACCCCGCAACCTCGCGTCGCAGCGGACCTTTGCCCACCGCGCCACAGAGGTCGTCAAAATACAAAGAATTATCGTTTTACTGACATACTTTGAACCCCACAGGGTTCAATTTGTTTTTTTTTATTACAACATATTTCAAATCTCTGTTTTTATTAAATAAACTAAAAAAAAACTTTTTTGCATAATCATATTACATCTGTTGGGTATTTTCGCTGAAACTTAGAGAAAGAAAAACACCGTCAGAATTTCAGAACACGATGAATGTGTGGGTTTTATAAGCACAATCTACATGTTAAACTTTGTAGTACTCTGTTGTTAACGGTTGCTAAAATATAGGGCTCATAATTTAACTTTAAAGCTAAATTTTGAACTTTCTAAATTCCTATTAGTTCTTGCTTTCGTACCTAACAAGACCTACATTCCCTAAAGGTTCACGTCTCATGTTCAGGTTCCTATAAAATAAAATGGTTCGTTTTACCTACGAACAGTAAAATATTGTAATACCTACTGATTCATGTCATGTCACAGCGCCAGCGGTCTACAAATTGTCTCCCAACCGATAAAAGACCAGGAGATAAAAGCCAATGAGGCGCTTTTCAGGGGGAGGCCTGCGTCCAGCAGTGGGCCAATATAGGCTGTTAAGTTAAAGGTGAATAATATTATCATATTTTGTCCTCCTATAAACAAGTTTTTTAGAATTGTTAAAGGCATCCTCCATTTTAACCGCAGTAGCGATGATGCTCGTGATAGCAAAACAGTCACTGTAGCAAATGCAATTAATTTTAATTGCAGTTGTAGTAGTTTGCATCTAAGTTTATTTTGGTTGTATGATATTTTTTTTTAATTTTAATATAACATTCATATAAAGTAATGTACCTTATGGCGGAAAATAACAATCAAATAACAAATTTAAATTAAAACTAGTATTTACAATAAAAAACAATTAAGCTATCTGCAAACTGTTGCAAACAATCTACAGGTAGCTCAACATATAGCCCATCAGCATTGCTATACAGCGGGGCAATGCAGCCAGTGTCTTAGGCACGCTTCCGAATGGTATTGATATGGAGCAGTTGTATGTTTCTTTTTAGTTATTAAATTATTGTTTCATAAATTTTATATATCGCCGCTATACTGCGATAATCAATTAACTGCCAAAAAGTTCAAAATGAGATATCGCGTTTGTAAAGTTTAAGGTATTGAAATTATAGTTTGTAATCTCTATTGGTATTAATACTATAATAACAATTGTACATTAGTTCATGTTCTATTAGTATGTAACCATAGGTTTATAAAAAACTTAATGCTTTTAATTAAATTTGACGGTAACTGTCACTAGGTCTCCAATTTAATTGTTTTTCCCAGTAAGTTGTCAAATCTCTTTATTTTCTAAATTTGTTGGAATATAGCAAAACCTGAGAAATCAGTTATTACATTTAAATAATCTTCGCTAACTATGATAAAAAAATACCTAAACAGCTGTTCGTTCTGAAGTTACATGTGAAAATGTATCAAGTTAATTGGTTTTTCCTGTAGAAAATTTTAAGAACCTGTGAATTAACTATACATTTTTTTATGGTTTTAGTACTTTCAGTTAACCCTTTACGGCGCTGAATAGCAGATCTGCATCATACCATTCGAACTAGTAAAGTCGTTCAAAGACCCGAATAATACACATAATAACGCAGCAATGCATATCTGCAGCAAAGCGTTCTATCGAATTATGTTCCTTAAATTGTGATAGATGGCGTTTTTTGTAATTTTTTACTACTCGAAGTGACGAATTTACCAGAAGCGGTTTGTTTAGTTAGCGCGCGACTTTCGTTGCTGTTTTTGAATAGTTATATTGGAAATATCGACGTGGAATTGCTATGAAGTACCGGTAAGGTATTGATTTACATTAATAACATGCAATTCAAATGTTTTATCTTGTTTTTACAAAGATTGTTTCGATTTTTGTTTTGATGCAGTAATGCATCACTGCGCTAAATTCTTATAATTTATTTATTTTTTTCCCATACTAATATTTTCTTATTTTAGGCCCAATATGAGTCAGAGGTTAACACGTTCAGGCTCTAGGCTTCCCTATTTGTCGGCCTACGACCTGGAAAATATTCTAGACTAATGGCAAGATAGTGAGGATAGCTTAGACTTTTCAGACGACGATGATGTTGCTGATCCATTGTTCGTATTGGAACTGAACAATCAGAATGTATGTCAAGACTCGGATGAGGAGCCCGAAGTACCCTACCTAGATGATCACGACAATAACATCTTGCAAACGAACTCTGAGACTAATACCAGCACTTCCGTTCACCCATGCGAGACACCACCTGCTGTTCCAGTACCCAGTACCAGCTCCGAAATTAGAACCACATCACGAAGCACACGTGATCCTAAAACAAATACTATTTGGATAACTAAAAATTTAGAGCTGAATGAAGACCAGATGAGGTTTTGGGGATCTTCCAAGTTACCAAATGAAACACTTGAATTGCAAAATCCTTATCAGACATCAGGTAGAAAAAAGCACCTAGAGGCACGTCAGTCGAACAGGTTGCAAGCTATAACGGTGTGGACATATCAGTGGTGGCTTTGAGAGATAATACAATTTGGAACCTATTATCCAACTTTGCTGGCAAAAATCCCACATCTGTAGATTCGACAAGTCGCAAAAGAAACACATCAATGTGCAACGGCCTTTTATTGTGGCAGAATACAATCGTCCCATCGAGGTGTAGACCTCATGGACTGTGTAACGGGTCATTATAAAATTAGACTTCGTTGCAAAAGTTGGTTTTTTGGACTCTTTTACCATTTTATTGACATAACCATGACTTCTTGGCTATTACATAAAATAATTCATGCTGACACCGAACATACAGGCAAGCTGCTAAATTCTGCTGATTTTCGACTAGAAATTGCTGAGACTATAGTCAAATATAAAGACGAAGCGGCTGAAGCGAACTAGCGACGTGGAAGCACTCATCCAAGGACCTTGTCAGCATATCCCGTACCAGACGTACACTGGATCAGTTAGAGCACTGACTGGCCTGTATGGACCGACAAAAGGCTTCGGTGCTAATGTCCAGGATGTACTGGAACAGTCCAAACAGAATGTGAAATTGTTGCATAGCCTTATGTTTCAACAGAAATAACAACTGTTTCCGTTCCTTCCACAATTCGCAATTTTTTTAAGTTTTCACACCATGATGCACATCTGCATCGTCTTGTTTTTTATCAAAAATAAATATTTTTTCTTCAATTTAATTTTTTTTATTATTTTTCCCATTATTCAATAGCTCGCCTTAACGTATTTTCAACAAAAAAAGATAAAAAAAAGTTCTTGCGCCGTAAAGGGTTAATATTATAATTTTGACTTCATAAAATTATGAAAACTTATATTACCTTGTTAATTTAAATATCAATAATATCAAGCTTCAATAGTCATTAATCAGTGCCAATCTATTTATTATACTAAATGAAGAAACGTGGACCAACGCTAAATGAATTACTGACATTAGTACAATTCAAATTAAAGTCGAAATATTTATGACTAAAGCTTGCTAGATGTCCTAAATTATGTCTAGATGTTCCTTTGATCATTCCGTGTAGAAAATTTCCCGAAACTCGTCAGAAAATTTAAATACTTATACGAAGTTGGTCACTCCAGGTTCTAAATAAAATTATTATCTTACTAGCTCCTTCCCGCGGCTTTGCTCACTGATAATGATGATGAAAAGTAGCTTATGTGTTAATCCAGGATGTCGGCTACCTTAATAACAAATTAAAACTAAATAGGTCCAGCCATTTGAGTGTGAAGAAGTAACAAACATAACACACAGTCATTAACTTTCACCCTATTAATAATAAATACTCCACACACATAAAATCTATTTTGACAGAGCTATCCTTACTGATAAAACCACACACTTCAATAGACCCGACATAACACTCATTGACAAAACCAACAAAACAGCACTCCTCATCGACATTGCCGTTCCCAACACTCACAATCTGCAGAGTACCATTGCAGAGAAATTATCCAAGTATGTATATTGACCTTAAAAACTAAATAACCCGATTGTGGCGTCTGCAAAAGGTAACAATAGTTCCAATAGTCATATATCCCAAACAACTGTTTCAATCATTAGAATTTTTCGACATACATTCTTCTCTCAGAAGTTTTTGCAAAACGATCTCTCAAGCGTAGACCCACTGAAGCGCACTTGGCTTAGGCCCGTACGTTTTGGACAGCACCGATTTCCGAAACCAAGTACCTGGATTAAATTCTAAACCTGAGTAATAATAATAAAAGTGAGAAAAAGTTAATGAAATACCAATCCTTATGAAAATAATAATTTTAATCCCTACTAAAACAAATCGAATTGAAAAAGTAAACAAAGACAATAACAAATTAAAAAATAATAATTAAGCCCCGACATAACGGGCCAGTGAATTTTCTCCGTATAACTTTTAACTCTCTCTCTCTTTTCTATAACTCTCTTCCGTATAACTTGTTGATCTCGATTCCTATCAGCTTTATTACGGCTTAATATCAAACAACAAATCCTTTTATTAATCTTATTCAGAAGTTGTACCAGGTTCAGTTTCTGAGATGCTACAATCAGGTCCTGTCTTTGCCTGCAACATCAGTAATTAAATTTTCAAACCAGGCATAATACTCCTCATACATAATATGTTACTCGTATCATGCCTTTATTGCAGCAAATCTTTTATTTTTACTACACTGATCCCCAAAGGTTTTTTGTAAAGTTGTGATAACTCATCAGGAAAATAATATTTGACTTCCCTGATTCCAGATGTTTTATCTGTAACAACGGACTCATGCATGTTATCTTTATTCTTTTTCTTTCTGTTTGTTCCGTAATTATGCTTTCTTTGTTTTTCAGTTTCTAAAATTCACTGGCTAGACTTTCTTTTCTTCCTTTTTTGTTTGTAACATCAATTACAGACAAGTTCTCAGACATGTCGTAGTTAAAGTATATTTTGCTCTCCCCTTTTACATATTTTAGACGCTTTATCTTTAACCATGTCACTTGCTTTCCCTCTATATCTTTTTGTGCATTCTTGACAATTTTTTCTATAAATTCTAAATATCACACCCACTAAAAAAAAAAAAAATACTTATTAAAACTGCAGGTTTTAATTAGTATTTTAAATAATCGACACTCAAGCGCAAATATCGAAAACAGGCCCGAAATGCCGATACTAGCGCCAGAGTGCAGAACTCAACAAGTTTAATCGCTTTTCGCTGTAGCGAAGTTGTATTGAGTTGTTGTATACCTAGTACCTATTCCATAGTAATAGTACCTTATAGAAAACCAATTATCTAGATATACCATTTTTTCTTAGACCATAAGTTGTATTAAGATATGTTAAATACGTCAGGTAAAACCAATTATCTGGATATATCATTTTATCTTTGAAGATTGTTGTATTGAGACGTATGAAATACATCAGGTAAAACGAAATAAAATGCTATAGTAGTTTTTATTTGAATATTTTATTCAAGTACTGAGCCTAAAGTCTTTAAAAATGGTTTTCCCCGAGGAAAAAATAAAGTATTTATAGAGGTCTCGTGGGGGTAAAACAGATTTTATGAATTTAACTGACATTCATTGGGGACGATTATGGTGGCAGTCAAGTTAAATCGGCCTAATGTTTTGTGTTTGACAACAAATCATAAAATGCTTGAAGTAATTGATTATCACATTCGCTAGCAGCGAAACTAAAAGACATAGCGGTTAATGGGTTTTTCCAGACGAAAGAGCACAACATTTTGAGTACTTTGGCATTATTCGTTCATTTTCGACAAAATGTCGGGTTAATTGGTTATCACAGTATAACGGCGATATTGTGAAATTTGTCATTTTCATAAATAAATAAATAATGCTGGACAATTTACACAGCATTATCTAGCCCCAAGCTAAGCAGAGCTTGTGTTATGGGTACTAGATAACTGATATACATAATACAATACAATACATAGATAGATATTTTTTTATTATACATAGAAAACGACCAGAACACCCTGACCTGTCTTCAGATCGTACACAAATTTGTCCCGAGGTGGGAATCGAACCCGCAACCTCCTGCGTCGTAGGCAGACCTTCGCCCACCGCACCACAGAGGTCGTCACACACAATAATACACGTAGGTACATAGGTTACGTGTCAAGCCAGTTCGTATTTTCTTTGATATTATTTTTGCTATTTTAATTGCTTGTTATGTGTTTTGTGTACTACCTACCTACACATCAATAAAAATAAATTAAGGATAAAAATGTCCGATGAATTTCGTCCATAGAACGTCGGCGTCAATGACAGTCAAAATGTTAAGCCCTAGGGCCAAAAAAATATATTTAAGTATTTTAATTAATAGTTGTCAGTTGAGCTACCTGTAGATTGTTTGCAACAGTTTGCAGATAGCTTAATTGTTTCTATTGTAAATACTAGTTTTAATTTAAATTTGTTATTTGATTGTTATTTTCTTTCTGAATAAAGGCTATTTTGAATACTTTTAAATAAACGATTTCTCAATTTAAATTATAACATGATCAAGAGCCCCGAAGTCAGCATTTTAACAAGCTAGTGCTAATGCCACTTTTGTTCCGCTTAAAGAAACCCTTTGGCGGTTGCGGTATTTCTTCATCATTGTCACCATCATTTAAAATTCACTGAAATACAAAATTAAGGAAGTCAATCACACATAATGTTTATTAAAATTTCGTATTAAGTTATCTATACTAATATTCATCATCAGCCTATATTAGTCCACTGCTGGACATAGGCCTGTAACGAGCGCCATAGCGCCCTGTCTTCGTCGTGATACTACTGTACCCATAGGTTGGTATGTACTGTACATAGTTGAGATTCTAGAATAACACATAGACGAATTAAATTTTCAAAAGGTAATAAATGAACCATTATATCGAGAAGAACCGACAACCGCTGGGGTAAACGTGTTCTTGAGTGGAGACCGCGACTCGGCAAACGTAGTGTAGGACGCCCTCCGACCAGGTGGGATGACGATTTGCGAAAGACTGCTGGCAGATGCTGGATGCGGCAAGCTGAAGACAGGGCGCTATGGCGCTCATTAGGGGAGGCCTGTCCAGCAGGGGACTGGTATAGGCTGATGATGATGGTGATGATGAATAAATGAAGGGTTTAAAAAGGGTGTAAGGCTTTTCATTCATTCAAAACTCAGTATAAATAAATTTTAAAGTAAATAATGAACCATGTATTTTTAACGTGCCTTTCCAACCGAGGTTACCTTAGTGGTAAGCGCACCGTATGATAACCAACCGAAAATTTTATTATAATAATTACATAAAATATAAAAATAATAATATAATTACCTATATTAAATAATTATATTCCTTAATTAAATTTTGCAGTTTTTCTAGTTTTGGTTTGCCCTCTCAACTCCACCATATATTTATATTGGTTATAGGTTATACTTAAGATGAAGTGCTACCCAAAACCCACTTTTTTCTTTTTTGATGATTCTCGAAAGTTTAGGATTTCAGTTAGTGCGTTATTTAAGTCGAAACACGATTGACTCAACTTGACTCGATAGAAAAAAATCACAAAGTTACCTCTAAATTTTCATTTTTACTACGGAAAACCCGTTTCATTTGCTAGTTATTTAACATATTTTAATGAAATGTCGACTTAAGAGCAACATAGTTTTATTTTTTTGCGAAAGAGTATTATTTTAGAGCAATATCAAATTTATAAATAAAAAGCAGTGAAATTGCGCGCGGGTCGGTTCTTGCCTCCCTTTTTCGCCTTCACCGCGCGGTGTTCGCTCGTCCTTGTCTCGAAAAAGCGCCAGCACTTCGACTTAAGTTTAAAACGTGTAACCTATAAAAAGGTAAGTAACTCATATTTTAATTTACGATTTATACCCATCTATCCTGTGCTCCCACTGTTTGCCAGCCAGTGGGTCCATTAAAATAAATCTATAAATAAAATAAATAAATGTGTCTCATCATCATCATCATCATCAGCGTATACTAGTTCACTGCTGGACATAGGCCTCCCCTTATGAGCTTAATATGTCTATTACTTATAAAATAATAAATTTGTATCAATTTATGTAATAAAAACGGCCAAGTGCGAGTCAGACTCGAGCACGAAGGGTTCCGTACCATTATCTATAAAAATCGTTTGTTGTATAGGAACCCCTTAAATATTCATTATATTCTGTGTTTTAGTATTTGTTGTTATAGCGACAACAGAAATACATAATCTGTAAAAAAAAACAACCGTCTAACTATCACGGTTCATGAGAAACAGCCTGGTGACAGACGGACAGATAGACGGACGGACAGCGGAGTCTTAGTAATTGAGTCCTGTTTTACCCTTTGGGTACCTACGGAACCCTAATAAAAAACAGATGAACTGAATAATGCTTACTTGAAAACAACATAGTCACGGGTCAGAAATCCGATGTCATCATACTGTTTATATTCTGAAATTTGATTTTTTTTTTTACTTAAAGTCATCGCCCAAAAATTAGTGAAGGGAAACAGATTCACCGACTTTGAACAAATACAGCTTTAAGAACACCATCGATAATTTAATAATGTCCCAAAAAAATCGATTTCCGCAGGATTCGAACCTACGGACATTATTAAATTTTCGTAGAATTTTTTTCCAGTGCGAGTAACGCACTATATAGCAAAAAGCTAAACACTATCGATATTGAATTATTTAATGCAAGAAAATAAAATCTGTTTCTAAGTCAAAAAATTCTATGTCTATGGTTTCTACTATGTTTGGAAGCTACCACGGCCCTGTCAGTCACAAAAACACATAGGTACCTAATAATCTAGTAGTTCTACAAACAGTAGACCTCGCAAGCACTTAACTTTTACTACTACTAAAAATAATCATCGAAATCAGATCTCTTAAAGCGGAGATATTCGATAACCCCCTTTTTGCTCTTTTTTCGACGAACTAAGGCTTTAATCAAAAAACCCCGACGTCTAAAAAATTCTACAAAATCGTAGACTTGTACATGTACACTACCCACATACTCAAACGCAAATTACATTTAAGGTCGTCTTAAGAGCGGGCTTAATGCAAAAAATTGTGAAAAGGATAGGCATAGGATTTCGCGTTCATAGGAGCGGGACAGAGTAAAGCAATGTCAATGCAAAAATCAAGTTTTTGCTACTTTTCTATTAATGATTCAAAATTTAAGCATTAAATAGAAAAACTACACGATTACTTAAATAAAACAGTAGTCTGGCTATGTAATTCGTAAAAAATAATATGGTGTTGTCGCTGATACTTTAGACTCTAAAGTATCAGCGACAACACCATATTATTTTTATTATTTTTTGCTCTAAAGTTTAGAGCATTTCAATTAAAACAGTTTTTTTAAAGCGATTTTTGAATAATTTTTTGTAAAGAAACTAGTTTATTTTTCAAAATTCTATTCGATTACTCGACTTCTATGGGTTGTTCCCCTACCTATCGTATTTTTTAATTAGAATATTTATTTCGTTATCATAGATGTAAGGGCATTAGGCGCTCTCTTAAGTTGCGGTTTTTTGACATAATTTCATGCAAATGTGTCAAAAAATCGTCACTTGAGACGTGCGGGACCCGACCTGAGATGCGTTTGAGTATTCGGGGGTTAGTTTCGTCAAGATCGGTCGTAAAATACGACTGTAGAGGATTACTTAAATTCTGACAGAATCGATACTTTTTCCAGTAGTTGATGCAGAGACGCTTTGCTCGGTCACTAACACTATTTAAGGAAGTTAATAAAAAAATTAATACTATTAAATGTAAATTACTTCCAGTCCAGACACTCACGTTTATGTGGAAAGGGGTTTGTGAGATTTTGACAAATTCCCATGTGAGAAATACTCCAATCTGTAAATGGAAAGGAATCAACAGCAAGTTTTTAAGGTTTTACCTTACTTTAACAAGAATAATAAATAAATAAATAATGCTGGACAAATTCACACAGAATTATCTAGCCCCAAGCTATGTAATAAGCTTGTGTTATGGGTACTAGATAACTGATAAACATAATACAATACATACATAGATATATATTTTTTATTAAAGATAGAAAACGACCAGAGCACCCGGAACAAATACCTGCAGGTAGAACAAATATTTATGCCAAGGCAGGAGTCAAACCAGCAACCTCCTGCGTCGCAGGCGGACCTTCGCCCACCGCGCTACAGAGGTCGTCGACATCGTAGAAATAGGAGGTTATTCCTGCGACCTTCTAGTTTACATCTGAAGAGTTTGTGACGGTTAAAATGATAGACTAATGTATCATAGACAATAGGTGTACCTTTTCATTTGGTTTGAGGAATATCAGTACATTTTTGAACACCAGAAAGTCCTCGTGATAGCATACGCGATGAGAAGGAGCTAGCGTATTTACACCCGTGGCATCCCACGACCCATCTTGCAAGGAATCAAAGTAAATTCTTCTTTTATCGAACAGACAGACGCACAAAAAGTTTTTCTCATTTGGAAAATGGTTTCAAGTAATTTTATGCAGGTCTCGACAGAGCCTACACATTTGCTCCCCTTGGAGTCGAGACCCTAGGTCCGTGGGGTACCGAGGCTCTCCGGGTTTTCAAAAAATTATCTAAGCGTCTGGTTGAAGCGACGCGTGACCCGAGTGGTGAGTATCTGGCACAGCGCATCATCATTACTATACAGCGGGGCAATTCAGCCAGTGTCTTAGACACGCTTCCTACTGGTATTGATATGGATCAGTTGTAGATTGTTTGCAACAGTTTGCAGATAGCTTAATTGTTTCTATTGTAATTACTAGTTTTAATTTAAATGTATTATGTGATTGTTTTTTTTCTGAATAAACTAATATTTTAAATACCAGTAACTTTTGCTTACTTTCATATTGTTCCATACAATTGACGAAGTCCATTTCGCAATAACTTGTGAAATTCATGTAAAAGTAAAAAGACGTGCGACCGCAAATCTTGCCCGTTCTGAAATTTAATAAAATGGTCATTAACTAGCGACCTCCTACTAAACCTATCGGCGCGCCAATACAGCAAGCAAAATAACACCCGATTGCAACTTGTTCAGACTTAAAACTTGCTGTGCCCACAACTAGGCTTCACAAAATTAATGTATATTTTAAAGGGCAATGTATACGCTTCTACAACAAAATTCCTAGTGAGTTGCAAAATCTATCAATAAATAAATTCAAACAAATTGTAAAAACCTTTCTGTGCAAAAGGGCTTATTACAAAATATCAGATTATCTAGAAGATAAAAAAGCTTGGGACGGGTTTTGCTCCAACTCGAAAAATAACAACTAACAGGCTAAAGGTTTCTTCATCGCTTCTTTACTTTAGTCTACATACCGAAGTGACCGAAATCAAAAATATCACTTTATTTCCGTGTCAATGTTTTATTTTAAGAATTTGACCTTTTCTAAGTGTACATTTTTGTATTTATGGAAATAAAGACTTTTTGATTTTGATTTTGAAAATAATTATTCGTAATTTTAATTGTTGAATATGATCTAAAATCTCAACTGTTATAACGAAATAATTATTCTATTTGACAGTCTTAAAATTTACTGTTTGTTTTTAATATGATTATTATTATTTTGATTTGTTAAATCTTGAAATTAATTATTTATTATTAAAATTATAATAATTTGATTAGGTTAATTTTTGTTTTGCTGATGTTAAAGTTAGTTATAATATTTCGAATTACATTGATTAAAAGACAATTGAGATGTCTAACCGACATTTTATTAGACCCATTACCCCCTTCTCCTTCAAACCTACCTAGCTGAACTGGCAGTGGGCTGGCCATGTATCGAGAAGAACCGACAACCGCTGGGGTAAACGTGTTCTTGAGTGGAGACCGCGGCTCGGCAAACGTAGTGTAGGACGCCCTCCGACCAGGTGGGATGACGATTTGCGAATGACTGCTGGCAGATGCTGGATGCGGCAAGCTGAAGACAGGGCGCTATGGCGCTTATTAGGGGAGGCCTATGTCCAGCAGTGGACTGGTATAGGCTGATGATGATGATGACCTCCTACTCCCTACAGGATTTTTTTGAAGGATAGATAGAAAAAAGTTAAGCAAGCAAGTTAATAATATGTTTTATGGACTGACTTTTATACATCATGACAATTCAACTATACAATAATTCATTGCTGCATGCTCTCTGTCTTCTCAAAAAACATGATTAATGTTCGTCTATACTTATAATCTTTGTACGCTCGATAGAGTAGATTGTGCTGACCAAAAACTTAATTTAAGACCAATTGTATATTACCACAACCACAGGGAAATAAATGGTTTCAATGGTTTCAATGGTAAACTTATCTAAAGTATAGTTAAAAAATGTATGTTCCTTATTATGTATAAAGTTCTGGCTTCGAACGGGTAGGTACTATTATTATGCATGTGTTTTAAAGATCTAAGCATACATAGGGACAGACAGACAGTAGCGCGTTATTTTTTTATGATTCTATTCGTAATCAAAAACCACCAATAAATGGCAAAATTGTACGAGTGATGCGATAATGAATACCTTCATCACGGTGATGTCAAAGAATAAAAAAACAAAAGATTTTGTACAGCAAATATCTTTTCACCACTCTCGCTCAAAAACAATGAGCAAAATCGGTTTTTGCGCACAAGTGGAATAAAAAGGATACAATTCATAATGTTGAAAAAAAATATCAGAAATTTGAATAATGTACTGCATTTCAATAGTAGATATAACCAGTTATTTTATATTGTCGAAGAAAAAACGCGCACGGTGTAGGAGGTTTGCAGGTCCCATTTTTCGAATTTATACGCTTATATTGCGGAAACTGTGCGCTTTAGTGACATAATTACTAGGACAGGTTAAATATGCTACAAATTTTGACGACCTCTGTGGCGCGGTGGGCGAAGGTCTGCCTGCGACGCAGGAGGTTGCGGGTTCGATTCCCGCCTCAGAACAAATTAATGTGTGTACGATCTGCAGACGTGCGTTCAGGGTGTTTTGGTCGTTTTCTATGTATAATAAAAAATATCTATCTATGTATTGTGTTATATTATGTATGTATATCAGTTATCTAGTTCCCATAACACAAGCTCTGCTTAGCTTGGGGCTAAATGCTGTGTGAATTGTCCAGCAATATTATTTTATTTATTTACTATTATTTTATTTCGTAATTTCCCAGCCACAGGTGAACTTGGTAGGATTTTCGGAGGAAATGCTGTTTTACTGTTCTCTCGGAAGACAAGAAATCACGCTTGATGGCCACCGATTTCAAGAATGACTCTTATAGGTACTATATGCATTGAGGGAGATCTCTTCCGCTGAAGCCCAATACCATCTCAAGATGCAGGTTTCACCTGAATGTTTGGAGAAAGGGTCTGAAAACACCGCTGCTGCTTTCTGGACCTCTGGTGACTTAAGAAGAAGAAAAAGAAGAAATACATTTATTTACAACACAATTCTGATTGTCACCCGTCAATGACGTATGACAGTGAGAGCTTGCTTTGGCAATACATGAACCACGAGATAGTGTATTTTTGCATGGCATTTAGTATCTGCAAACACTACAATACTTAATTAACTTTTCAAAAAGATACTAACTTGTAAGCTCTCAAGCATTGGTACATGTAATAATCGCACGTATGTTCAAGAGACGCGCGCCAGAGTGTAGAAGGCAGCGTTATTCGAGGTCGTTTGGTAGTTAGTACATCCTTAAGAGAGTCGGCGTTGTCCATACTCCCCTTTTTAGGGCCTCTGAAAGGTCAAAATTCATACTAGGTAATTAATTATAAAAATAAATATAAAATTTATTTTAATAAACTCACGTAAAAAGACAAGACAGAAGCACACAAAAAAATAGCAAACTAACAATTTAGCCTGAATTGGTAATCCTGTGTTTGGCAACTAAAGTGCTAATAATATAACATAAAATAATCACTTAATTACGATTAAGATATCAACGCCTTAATTCATATTTTAACGTGTTTTATCACGCAGTTAATAGCGTATAATTATAGCATCATCATCATAGCAGCCCTTAATGTCACTCACTGATGAATATAGGCCTTCTCGGCTTTTCGCATCCAGGTGTATCCAGCGAATTTTATAACTTCATCAACCCACCGCGTTTTTGGACGTCCACGACTTCTCAAACTTGACTTTAGCCACCACTCCTTCATAGCTGTACCTACTGTGAGTTTTATTCAATCTATACTCTTTTGTGCTATAGATTGATAAAACTCATGGTACACGTACATTTTGTGCATTTGCCATCACCACGGTCAGCCAGGTGTCCTGCCCATCTGAGGTCTCCATTTGAGATCCATCGTCCTTTTTTTTTATAGTGGGGGAATCCTCATGGATACCGTTATTTTGTAAGGGGCAAAATAACGGTTATGCCGGACTCCTACCGGCTAAACCCACCACTGTGTTTCCGGCTCTGCACCTGTTTGACGGGCCTACTGGTACACTTGCGAATTCTTCCGCGGGTGGTCTATCGTCCTGCCCCAACGTCTCGCAGACTTTCGTCCGACGAAGATCGAGGACGCGAGGCTCGTTATGATTCTCTTTGCAACTCATACTCGGAGCACAATCTCTTTAGTAAGCGTCCAATAAAACTAGTGAATAAGTAATTTGTCGCAAATCGTAAACCATTTTCTATGAATTTATGGTAAAATCAACTTTGATTGATTTGTATTTTGGGAGCATTTGGGAAAATGTAGATTTCTAGCACAAAATTTCTTATTTTCCCATCATCATCATCATCAGCCTATATTTGTCCACTGCTGGACACAGGCCTCCCCTAATGAGCGCCATAGCGCCCTGTCTTCAGCTTGCCGCATACAGCATCTGCCAGCAGTCTTTCGCAAATCGTCATCCCACCTGGTCGGTATTTTCCCATATGCTACAAAAATACTAGTAAATCGAAGTTAGTTTTATCATGAGTTCATAGAAAATGGTTTAAGATTTGCGGCAAATTACTTTTCCGCAATTTTTATTGCTTGGAGAACGCATAAAAAAATATAAATTACGAAAATATTTGAATTTCCCGCCAACCTGTAAAGATAAAACTAAAGCGGGCATGGCGAGATATTCGACCGGGGCGGCGACGACGGCGACCCCAGTAGGTACATGTATGTATATTACATATTTCAACTATATTTTTTGACTGTTGAAATAATCCAAGACAAAGTAGAAAATGGAGACCTACCTATTCTTTGAAATTGGAATCTGTCTCCTATGACTAAGATGTCTTTCTGGAATAGCTATGATATTAAAATTTCTTTTTTCAATGTTTTTACGATTTAAAATACGATTCTTCGGAGATATTTTTGCAAAAATTTCTGTCGTAGTTAAAACGATGAACACTGTAAAAAAATAAATAATAATTACTGATACAATGTCATTTTATTTTCAAAATAAATAAGTGCTTATGAAAAAACCCGTACCTCAAAAGGAAAGCATAAAGAATCACTTTGATAATACGTCTGCCCGTCTGTCAACACTCTTTCTCAGGAACGAGAGGAGATATTTCAATTCAGAAATTAAAATCAAATACTCGATTGTAATTTCTTGGAGCTGTGATATACTTATAGGTATACTACCTGTAGATTGTTTGCAACAGTTTTCAGATAGCTCAATTGTTTCTATTGTAAATACAGTTTTAATTTAAATTTATGATTTGAATTTTTATTTTAGATTTTTAATAAACTTCTAAGTCAAGGCAATCAAAAATTACAGCCATGCACACAAAACTTATAGGATATTTCCCATTGACCTTTAAAATTTAATTTTTTCAAGAAGCAAGGTCTTATAGCACAAGTGAAGTAAAAAATCCAAAAACAGTAATTTTCTAAGCTATTTTAAAAATAAAAAATTACTCGCCATGGACTAAAAATCTTCTTCCCGTTTAATGTGGAGCTAGGATGCGCGCCATGAGAAGCATGTTTCGTCGCGATTACTCATAGAAAATGGCGGCATCTCGATATATTGAAAGATCCTAGCGATTGTCACAAATAGTCGTCACATCTCATCGTGAACGATTTTAATGAATGTATTTATAACATATCTGTGGTAACCTTTTTCGTCAAAACTCTAAGATGCACCACAAATGAAATAATGGATGCGCGTCCTATTTTCACAACTTTTAACAGTTTTACGCGAGTAGCGTCCTTTAACGTCTTTCTATTTTACGACTAGATAGAGTCTTGAGGAAAACAAAGATCTATTATTCGTGTAAAAAAGTACTTACTTACAAAATAAATACATGCACGCTAAAACCATCTTCGTCGCGAAAAATGTAAAACGAAAAACAATCTATGGAAATGGAGTTACTCTGATAAAAATAATTGCAAAGCTAACAAGCTGAACAGCACCAATAACTTGATGTTATCTAGGTACTTACCTATCCATTGAAACTTCTCGGTCGGTTTTATAAACTTTGGTAATGGTTTCACAATCTTTTTATCTGTGATTTGGAATGAAGAAAATTCTAGAGACTTAGCGCTTTTTTAGGGTTTCAAAGATCGGTTTTGAAACCCTTATGGTCTCGCTCTGTCCGTCCCCGCTATTTCTTGAATATCTCAGTAACTACTGCACTGAAATTTGAAATAATGATAAATTTCGTGCGTTACTGATTTCAAGAAAAAAAAAATGAAAATTAATATTTTCAGTACAAATTTTGATGTTGAAATTTCAAAAGATACCTAGGAAGGCAAATGGTATACCACACTAATACTACTGTACATATTATGTATACTGTAACAGTATACATAATATTATGTATACTGTGCTAATACGAAAGAGGGCTTTTTCTGGCATCCGTGGGATCTAATTAATTTTGAAATATATTTTAACGAAATTCACAAATTTTATTTTTGAATCTAAGTATACTTTTTTTTGTGTCATCAATAGTCATCGGTATTCATTTTGTCAATCTGTAATCCTGCTACTCTAGACAGAATTATATTCTTAACGAGTTCGTTTGACAAGTCCATACCACCACGGTCGGGAGCTGTAAAAAAAAACACAAATCAAATCTGGCTGAAATTTTGCATTGATGTAGCAGGTCGTTTAGTTTAATGACCCGT
This sequence comes from Eupithecia vulgata, assembly GCA_946478455.1. Lineage (NCBI taxonomy): Eukaryota > Metazoa > Arthropoda > Insecta > Lepidoptera > Geometridae > Eupithecia > Eupithecia vulgata. The sequence continues at coordinate 4,246,024 of OX297881.1, forward strand.
ATTACTAAGAAGGTCTTTCTCCACGAATGGTCAAAATGAATTTTAATTTGCCTAAAGGCAAGCGACTCAAAAGCGATAAATATAATCGATACGATATCGATGCGATATCGGTGTCGCTAGATCATCGTGGTTCAAGTGTACTAGGAAGCAAACAACAAACCCCAATACAAATTTAAATCGGGAACAATAATCTTTTCGAAGTTTGAAAATAGGAGAATAATTTTAAACCAGCGTATATATTTAAATAATTAATGAAAAAGATTATGTTAAAAGTACCAAATTCCATTAACATGATAAAATATACCTATAAACATTTATGCATCGAAAACTTTCAAAAGCTTTTGATTGCTGTAGATCATGACCTCATCACACGCCCCGCGGGGCATGTGAGAGGTTAGGATGGTCGTGACGCAGGTTTAAACTTTCTAGACTGTCTAAATAATTTGCGGACGGACGAAGTCATCCTTTATGGGCGACGAATTGTCTAACCAGACACGTTGCCATTAATAAAGATTCAACTACTACTCTTTACACTATTTGGTGATGATGATTCTATGTTAATGGCAATATGAGTCTGGTTGGACTCTTTTCTGCCAGTGTCAAGTAATGGAAAATAATAGTTAAATATGAGTTTTCAAGTTATGAAGAATATTGATATTTTCACCAGAGCCTAGTTCGTTATCTAGCAGGTTACACCACGTGCAGGTTATGTTGGCTTGGGAGACAAGATCTTGGAGTCTCCCTTGTACCCCTACACTCTTTGGTCAACGGACTAATGGAATGTCAAGGAATGCCTTGTTGTCAATGCTGTTTGCTTGCATGAGTTTGGTTTGTGCAACAATGAGATCAACGGCAGCACACGGCAGTGAGACTTTGACAAAGTAACCAAAGGACTAGCCTTGATGGATCTTACCCCTCTGCCAAGGACCATGATTTTTTAATCAAGGTCGTTTATAAAAACTACTTCTATAATCGATTTCATTAGTCGCAGTATCGTTATGGCCGAGTAAGGAGCTCTGATAAAAATGACTACCTGTGCGGTCAGCGTCTTTATAAAAAAATCAAACACCTTGAACAGACTAAAAGATGGTTGTTCATTTCACATGCGAGTATTTTTTTGTGTAAATAATTATAATTTCCTCCAATTTGAATCGTTGCAAATTATTTTCATAGTGCATCCATTTTCCGAAATAATCAAGTAATATGAAAAAAAATCGAATTGCTTCGCGTCGTATTTATATTTTATTTTCAATCATATCACCATTCTGTAAAGTCTTATTTTGAATAACTATATCCAAATAAACGAGTATTTAACATTTTTTCGCAAGCTCTATGGGTACTCCCACGAGACTAGTGGGCGTTTTTGACAGGAGATAGTTTTATACTTATGGTAATTTATGCCAAATTTCCTTATCACAGGAATGTATTTTTGACCTTATTGCTTAACGCATAAGGTCACCCACGAATTTCTAAATTTGAATTTTGACTTCTACAAGCTTTGAGTTTTTATGTACCGAGACTACCTGAAGGGATGGTTTACTCACTCTGTATCGATATCGATATAACTGAGTTAGTTCCGGCCGATTGACATTTTCTTAGGCATAGGTTTTTTTATCTTTCGCATTTTGAAGAAAAAGTCGTAGAGCACATATTTATCTGGATATTTGGTATTTGCCCTCTCTAAAAATATTAAATGTGATAATTGCCTTAAGGTTCAATTTGGTCCACGTGATGACAAAAGCTTTACAAATATCACAAAAACGAACGATAGCATTTTTGTTATAGTGCTTACCCGCACTCTGGGCATCACTAAAAAATGAACAATCTCAAAGATTTTCGACTAAACCGACTGAAGACTTCGTGGCTTAGTTGGTTAGAGCACACCCGTACTAAGGGTGGGGCGCAGGTTCGAGTCCCGCCGAAGTCGAAAATTTTAGGGAACCTATTTCATTTCTTACGCACGAAAGCGTTATCAAGCTTAGTCGTTTATGTGAAAAATTTATAAGACTAGGCCTAGACGACTACAAAAAGTTAAATAACAAATTTACAACTGCATACAAAATAACAAAAGGTCTTCATCACTTGAATGGTGATGATTTATTCTCAAATACACGATACAGATATTTATGTTAATCAAAAAAAATTAAGTAGCCACAGCTATGCTATCTATGCTATGATAGCTAGCTATATATATATATATATATGTAAAAATATACAGATACCAGAATCTCATATATTGCAAAAAAGCGACCCTGAAAAATATATTAGGCACATTCACACAAAACTGATTCTTTAAAAAAAAATGTTTATTTGATATAATGTCGGTTCAGAATCAAGCGATGTCTAGCCAGGCATTACATACATCATTTAATAACCAGCTGATCTGCTTGCGATTTAATTCGCGTGAACTTTAGAATAAAAAAAGGTCGATATCAGCTGAAATCCTGGTATAGGAGTAGGAGCATACTTAAATTCGTATTCAAAAACCGTTTAAGCTCGTTTTGGATAATTTCGAAACATCCTGAAATCTGTATTCAGTCATTATCTGTTTTTTTTATTTGAGTTTAAACATTAGTTATATTATTATAATAGTGTAATTACAAAGAAACGATGTCACAAAAAATCTAATTACATTAAGTAAAACTATACAGTGATCATTTAGATTTTTTGTTAATTTCAATCTTTTTAAACGTAAAGAAGCGAACAAGAAACCAGAAAGGTTTTTTTAAGGCAGACCAGAAAATTGCGTCTGATGAATAATGAGAGAGAATTTATTACTAGCATTTTTTTTTATTTTAGTTTTAATGTAAATTTATTCATTACTAAGTAATAATATTTTAATAATATGTATATTAAAAAATACATAATGGACTTGTCATGATTGTTTTAATTCGCTACCAAGTGAAAAACATGGACATCGGAAATCATCGATATTTATCAATCCCTACGAACTTTTGACTTTCATGCAGTAGTGATACCTGAATATATTTTCCCAAGATTTTTGGTAGTTTAGGCATAGGTTAAAAGTAATTTCTGGAGACTAATTTATACTAACAATTTTTTCAAATCTAATGATTTGAGTAAGTCCATTAATGATTATGATTTCATTCAGACAAATACATAGTAATGCCCACCAGGATTATGATTTCATTCAGACAAATACATAGTAATGCCCACCAGGAAGCTGTAGTTTGCATAGGCATTAATTTTGACTATCTATCAAATAAAAATAAATAAATTAGAATTGTTCTAATTTCATTTTTTAAACAAAATATTTCACAAACTTTCAAATTTAAGTAAGTTATGATTATGTTATGAGGTAATGAAGTTTGATAGTAGGTATCACCATAAATTTTCCCCATTCCTCCCCTCCCGCTAAAAATGGCAGAATATTTTGTTTGTAGGAAAACAGGCGAGCCTCGTCCATTGACAGCGGGTTAAATTGTCTAAGCAGTGAGAACATTCTGTTTATGGCTTGATCTTCTTCTGGTTGTTTGGAGATCATTCGTTTGGCGTCAGCCAGTCTGATGTAAGCCTATATGGACTTCGTTCTTCAAAAATGATATAAATGTCTTTCTATGACGTCACTTCCCACTCATTTTTTCACTCACGCTTTCACAATCACAATTTTAGGATCTTTTTTTGCTCTATGATTATTTCCAATAAGAGTACCAGTTCCACTAAGAATGTTTCATGCACTGAATTATATAAGACAACCATAGGCTTAGAATGTGAAAAAATTTATATATCTATGAAGACAACAATGATCGGTGTACCGTATAACCCCTTTCAGTGCGTTCCTGACAAAACCACTGATTCCCGGTGGTCCGAATTTGCTTGCTACTGGCCCAGCTTTATGAAGATAATCATGATTAGAAAACGACTACAGTCACCTGGACATTAATTTCCCCATGAAGTTACCTGACACTAGGGCATGCAAACCGATAATCGATAACCGATAAATTATCGGTAATCGGCTCATTTTTGCTAGCGATAATTATCGAAAAAAATCGATAAAATATCGATAAACGATAATATTATTAGCAGTGTTAAAAACACTCATTGCATTGTTCGATCATCATTTATCATCATCATCAGCCTATATATTAGTCCACTGCTGGACATAGGGCTCCCCTGGTGAGCGCCTTAGCGCCCTATATTCAGCTTGCCGCATCAAGCATCTGCCAGCAGTCTTTCGCAAATTGTTATCCCACCTGCAGAGTGATTACGCTATTCTCAATGGATCAATGGATGGGCGAATGGGTTCGATTCCATCAATGGGACAAATAGAATTGCACTAAATTTTATGGCTGGATGGTCAATGTGAGTGAACACGGAGTGAACGAAGGGGATTCCCCATTTTACGTTTCGTTTTCGATTTTGCCTAAATATTGTCCTAAAACTGATGATTTAACAAATTTTAGAAAACGTCTCTTTTCTTCTCCAAGTACGTTAGAGGCTTCATAGTCTGTGTTGAAATAATAAATATTAAGGCTGAAACATTTAATAGTTGGGTTGCCTAAGAAAATATAAGGGTACATTATATAAAAATATCATGAAGGTTATGTTACTGTATTTGGAGTTAGAATTGCGGCAATGAAACGTTATCAAGAACATGCATCGGAACTGTCATTGTCATGGTAGAAGTTTTCAGTGAAATGTTGCCAGTTTAGCATATTGGGCCATTTTCTTGCCCTTTTTCTTTTTGTTGATTTATTTATCTATCTTTTACGACTACCTACCTACCTACATTACATTTTTTATCTTAATGTGAATGTGAGCAATATCAACTTTTATAACATCATAATGAGGGGTTTTCGATTAGCATTCTAAAAAGAAAAAAAATAGTTCCAAATAAATCGATAGGTGGCAGGGGGTGTCAACTGGAAATTAGGGTATGTCAATGTCAAATGAAAAGAAAACAACCTTACGTCAAAATCGTTCTATTTACTGTCAAAAGCATTCATCTCATTCATTCATGGGCTTCAATTTCGGCTGGGACTGGCAATCGTCTCAGTGACGGCTATTTTATTTACAATTGGATGGATGGGAGGCTCGAAGGCCATCCTACGGGCTTTCAAATGTCAAATTTGGATGGGGTATTTTACCGTAATCGATCTGCTGGTCGGAGGGCTTCTTACGCTACGTTTTCCGAGTCGCAATCTCTACTCAAGAACACCTTTACCCCAGCGGTTGTCGGTTCTACTCGAGATATGGCCAGCCCACTGCCACTTCAGCTTGCTAATCGTTTGAGCTATTTCGATAACCATAGTTCTCTGTTGGATGTATTCGTTGCGAATCCTATCTTTCAGAGAAACTCCGACCATAGCTCTCTCCATCTCCATAGCTAGCTCGCTGGGCGATTTAAAATTGGTGGACGAGCCCTACTGTGAGTGTTCACGTCTCAGGTCTGTAGGTCATGACGGGTAGGATACACCGATTGAAAACTTTCGTTTTCAAGCATTGAGGTATGGATGACGAGAAGACTCAACGTAGTTTGCCAAACGCGGCCCAACCGAACCTAGCTGGATCCTCCTCTTGGCCTCCTTCTCGAAATTATTTTTACCCAACTGCAGAATCTGCCTAAGGTAAGTGTATTCGGAAACAGTTTCGAGAAAGTGGCCATGAACGACGACCTGTCCCAGATCAATGTGGCCAATGATTATGACCTAGGTTTTATCCAAGTTCATGCCAAGATGGATGCGTCGTGAGGCTGAAGCCGCCATCAAGTCTATGTCATCCGCGAATCGCAGGTGTAAGATGTAATCGTTTATGTTTATGCCCTTACAGTCCAGCGTCTTAAACACATCCTCCAGCGCGCTTGTGAACAGTTTCGGGATATAACATCCCCCTGTCTCACACCTCTGCGCAGTTGGATGGGTTTAGACTGCTGGCCCTGTATTTGGACACACATGATGGTGGCATCATAAAGACATCTCAGCACCTCGATATAATGATAGTCTACTTGGAATCGCTGTAAGAATTCCAGAACAACGTTTCGACAGAGTCAAAGGCTTTTTCATAGTTTATAAAGGTCAGGCACAGGGGCTGATTACTCTTTGGACTTTTGTATAATCTGCCTTACTGTGTGTATGTGGTCTATGGTGCAATTGGTGCCATATCCTCCGCGAAACCCGGCCTGTTCCGGTGGCTAGAACTCGTCGAGCGAGTCTTTTGGCGAGACGATTTGTAACCACTCGTGAGAACTTATAGACATGGCTCAGGAGCGATATGGGCCTGTAATTTGTACGGAGGGTTTATCGCCCTTCTTAAAAAATAGCACCAGCAGACTCCCGCTCCATGCCTTTGGAGTTCTCCCACTGTGAATGACGGCATTGAGGAGGTTCTGTAATTCTTGTAAAACAGGGGTTTTTCCGGCTTTCAAAAGCTCTGATGATATTCCGTCTTCACCGGGGGCTTTTCCATTTTTAAGCTGCCTCAGAGCTGACACGATTTCGTCTTGACTGATGTGTCTGGCAGTTCGTCGGTGGTTCTAGAATCGTGGTCGTTTTGTTGGGCATGAGGGGCATGTGCAGCGTATAAACGGCAATTGAAATCCTCGATCTCTGCTAAGATCTCCGGCTTCGACAATACGGTCCTCCCATCATGCGTTTCAAGCTTCGTAAGGTGGCTCCTGCCAAGCTGCTGAGTGAATACTTCGGACCCTTGGATTCGCTCTATCGCCTCTTCAATGAAGCCTGTGTTGGAGCTCCGAAGGTCGCGCCCTACCATCTTCGGAATTTGCCTGTTCAGGTCTTTCTCATTCTTTTCTCATTCTTACACATTATACATATTCTTATTTTTTTTTATTTGCTTTGGGTGGCTTGTGTGTCACTGCGGCCATGATAGGCCTATTGTGATCGCCACTTTATACGTTCACCCCTGAAGCTGCGGCGTTCATAATTCGCCACTAACCCTTGCAGCTGCTAGGAACTGTAGGATTTTCTTCGAAGAGATGTCTCTTAGCTCATCTGGGCTGTGCAGATGCTTGCCCAGGTGGATGCTACGTTTTTGCATTAGCGCTCCGCACTCTCCTAGCAGATGGAGAGGCGTTTCTTCCGCCTCCTCACAGAATCTGCAGGATTGTGTGTCGCTCAGTCCCAGTTTGAACATGTGCTTGTTGAGGCGACAGTGTCCAGTTAGGGCTCTTGTCATAATGCGAAGGTTACTTCTGTTTAGCGCTAGGATTTGGTTGGTGTACCGTTTATCAAAGGCTTTTATCAGTAATTTTGAGTGGCTCATGCCCGAGGAATGTTTCCAGAGCTTGGTTGATTCCTCGAAGCAGGAGTCCAGAAGGGTTCTGAGAGCCAGACTTTTAGGTATGCCGCAGAACGGCTCAGGGCCTAGCTGAGTCCCCTTGGCCCCGGAGCGCGCGAGTTCGTCGGCACACTCGTTGCCATTGATTCCCGCGTGTCCCGGTACCCATCTTAGGATGACTCTGTTGTTTGAGCCCAGAGCGTTAAGGCGTGACACACAGTTCTCGACTAACTTGGACGTGATAACCTTCGAATCCAACGCTAGGAGGGCCGCCTGGCTGTCAGAGTTAATAATAATAGTTTGGTTGGTGTAGCGCTTTTCCAAATTTATATCCGCGCATTCTAGAATGGCGAATACTTCTGCTTGGAAGACAGAGGCGTAATTACCTAGGTTAATGCTTTTGCCGTACCTGGGTCGCTCTCCGTACACTCCGCATCCTACATCCAGTCCCATTTATATACATATTCTTAAGTAAATAATGAGTTACTATTATCTTTTATTCATCACAAATATACTAATCAAATTTCAATAAACTTAAGCTATTCTTTATATAATGAATGGTAAATTCAATCTTTGAAACTTTAACGAACGTTAAAAGAAGCTATAAGAAAAAACATTTAATTTCTAATACAATAAAACAAAAAAAGATCGATAAATACTAGGTAATAAGTAAATATTCTTGAGTGCAGCAAATTGGACAAATAGAGCAGTAAATTTGAAAATTATACATAATGATATTTTCCTTCTCCGAAACCGGTAATTATCGGTATTTATCGAGAAATAGAGCTATAAAAATCGGATTATCGATTATCGAAAAGTTTCGATAATTGCATGCCCTACCTGACACTATCGTAAAGTCACCTGACCTAGATTCTAATATTATATAAGGACCATATTATTTTTAATTTATCTATCGACTATTGCCCCTTTATAGCAAAATTGTATTTTTGTTGACAAGTCATAGTTTATACATCTAATTAAGTATCATTTGTATATTTATTATTTGTGTGCCTATTTGACAATAAATGATCTTTATCTTTATCTTATCTTTATCATGCTGATAAAGCTGTATTTTCTTATATTCGACATACTTTTGTCGTTTTCTTTTCTTACAATCGATTCTGAGCAATCGATACCAATACTTACCCATGTAATTAGATGGGAAGGTGATATTGAAACATGGCCCCATGTGAAGGAGCATCCAAGCTGAAAGATTTCATAAAATGAAATAAATTTTAAATAATATATCATTATGGCGACCGAATGTGGTGCGGTGAGCGAAGGTCCGCCTACGACGCAGGAGGTTGTGGGTTCGATTCTCGCTTTTGGAAAAACGTTTGTACGATCCGCAAATATATGTTCCGGTTGTTTTGGGATGGTATTTCTAATGTATAATAAAAAAAAATCTATAATTATACGTAGGTAAGTATTTGTATTCATTGTATTATGTATATCAGTCATCCAGTACCTACCCATAACACAAGCTATGCTTAGCTAGGGGATGATTGATTTATTGTGATGATATAATATAATTAACGTAAAAACCCAACAAAAAAAAAAATTGCACTGTTTTGCCCATCGTTTGTGATCTCCAGAACCCTGCGGTCTATTGAAATTACTACTATGTTTTACTTTTGTTTTTAATTACTTGGTTCGGAGATTTTTTCTATGAATTTCAACCTACTATATCAAGCGTAGCTATAAATCGTTTACGAGATATAAACTTCCTCTTCATCATGTTCTTCATTACAGAAGGTCGTGCCCACTTTGAAAAGCCATTGTTGAGGAGTTGGCCAGCTGCTTCCAAGCCACTCTATCTTCGGCTTGTCTGAGAGCAGTCGTCACTGGAAGTCCCGTAATCTCTTTCAAAATATCAGACCAGCGGATTTATGATCAGCCTCGTGGCCTTTTTCCACCTTGCCCACAACAACTAGTTTCTCCAGGTTATCTGGGTTTCTTCTAGCTATGTGACCACAGTAGCTTAAGACACTTTGGTAACAGATCGTGGGAGATATAACCATTAGCCGTAATTTTTGTGCGCGAGGCTCGGGCGTTTGACGCCCGTATTGCCATAAAAATTATACCAAAGTCACGGGACTTACCGTCGAATTGACGCATACAGTTCACATAGTCCAACATGCAGTAGTTTTTGAAGGTAAGGTAGTTATACAATATAGTACGCCCGCAAACTTCTCCCGTTCTAAAATAGAAAAGAACAATATAGAATAGGTCGGCAACGACGGCAACGCTCAGCCTCCGGGCGCTCTATTAGGCCCTTTATGGCGCAAAGTTAAAGGCAATGAGCCTCAGGAGCGATGATAACTAAGGACTTCCACGCTACGTCCTTTCTGTTGATGGAAACTGCATTGATGATATTTGGTGTGATGCATAAACTGGCCGCGTGGTAGCTAAGTATTTGCACCACCCCAACTTCCCGTGGGTGTGGTAAGAGGCGACTAAGAGACATACACATGGAGGACGGGCAGCAGCTCTTGCAGAATAGATCTACCACCGAACGTAGAAAGTTGCTGCCCTTCGTCTGGTTCCCTTAGTCCACTCTAACAGCTTAAGGGTTGGAGAGAAACTCGTAGTCTTATTGGTGCGGGACATTCTCAACAACATTCTGAAAACTTTTGCAGATTGCTCAACATCTCCACTCTGGAAGTGTTTGGTGCGCAGGGTGATCAATGCAGGAAGCTATTTCCTTGATTGACCATCCTCGATTGATCATCCACTTATCTTACCGGAGTGCCTATTTTGTTTTACTTTGTTTTGTTCTACTATGTGTGTATGGACTATGTATTTTCTAAAATTAGAACATCAGGAACAGAGGCTACCAGAAGAATTCAAGAGAAACACAGGAGAAGCTGAGCTATCACATTCGCTCACGCTGGTGTGACTACTCAACCGAACAAGAGGAAACGATCCAGCCACAGATCGTTATGCTATCACGCTTCCTTATGCGCGAAGCTAACCGAGCCCTGCGGTTCAGCTATGCACCAGCGGTCAGCAAGAAGAAAAACCTGTCGAAACCGAACACAGCATTTAAGAAGAAGATAAAAGCCGTGTACAACACTGAAGAACTCGCTGAAGCTGAAGAGAAGTGTTTATGCTGCAAAAAGAAACACAAGTTGACAGATTGCCCCAAATATAAGGCAATGACAACTGACGAGTGCTGGGAACACGTGAAGAAGAAGAAGCTGTGCTTCAAATGTAAAGGATCGACCAACTGAAAGGCGATATCGTGTGGAGTTAACCAACGATTGCTTCCACACCACCAGACTCTACATCGAGAGGGGTAAGACAGTTAGAGCCCAACCAATGTAGTCATGACAGTGACCACCGCTGCCTCGAATGACATGGCAGTTTTGTTGAAGATGTGTCCAGTCACCATCGTCGGTCCACGAGGGGAGATCGAATCTGTCGCTCTCTTGGATGAAGGGGCCACAGTCACTCTGATTGATGATAAGTTAGCGCATACTATAGGAGCGAAAGGACCTTCACTGCCACTACGAATGCGTGGAGTCAACACTACACAAAGCGAGAAAGAAAGCCAACTTGTCACCGTGCAATTGAAGAGCAAGGATAGCAAGCTAAATCCACTTCGTGCACGCACCATCAAGTACATGAATATCTTTTACCCTTGTTCTGTGACCGATACTGAAACTCCCTTAAAGTTTGGTCCTTCATTTTTGTTACACCCTATATAAGTACTAAATTCATCTATCAACAAAGTAGGTATGTAAAATATCCTTAATTTTGTATTCTACCCTGTGTGTGTAATTGTGTATGTCTGTCTGTGCTGTTCTTGTTGTGCCAAATAAATAAATAAATAATGCTGGACAATTCACACAGCATTATCTAGCCCCAAGTTAAGCAGAGCTTGTGTTATGGGTACTAGATAACTGATATACATAATAGAGTACAATACATAGATAGATATTTTTTATTATACATAGAAAACGACCAGAACACCCTGAACAAATGTCTGCAGATCGTACACACATTTGTCCCGAGGCGGGAATCGAACCCGCAACCTCCTCCGTCGCAGGCAGACCTTCGCCCACCGCGCCACATCGGTCGTCAAATGTATCTTTATCTTTTATATATGCTTAATCTATGTAAAAAAAACTGTGAAATCGTACTGCTCAGTCAGTTTGACTCATTCATTAGGCAGGCACCTGCCCCCATAAATCGTCAAGGAGTCCTACATGGGTTAAGAAAATTAGGTGTTTTCGAACCCGTTTTCTGACGAAAATATTGATTGTGGAGCTCTGAAATTTATATATCCTGTAACACACATCCTGAAAGGTCCCCTGGAGGTTCCAAATATTTGCTGTTAATCATAGTGTAGTTGTTATACTGTTAGTTATATAGTGTATGTGTAGCGACTTCGAACCCACTTTTTATCGGCGTCTTAAATTCGGTTAGTACCAAATTCAGTATAGTGATTCACATAGTTCATACTAGGGATGTAACGAATGTCAAATTTTAGACATTCGCGAATGCGAATGCGAATGCGAGTATTCGATGCTCACATTCGCGAATGCGAATGCGAATGCGGATGTTGGTATTTCGAACTTGCCGCCAACTACACGCACTGTTTATTGGCGCGCGCGTTGTCCTATTACCAACGCTTGCTATTAGCTATCTTCAACTACCAATTACGTACGAGTAATAATGTTTATTTCATTCATTTTTGACATTGACAATTCACAACCTTGATAAATACAGAATTTGAAACTGATATTGGCATAATTGTATCAAAACAGATGCAGAGCAAAAAATAAAAGGAGATGAATCGCTTGATAATTGCTATCTTCGTCTACAAATCGCGTTAATATAATGATAATTATATGATAATATTTTTATCCACACATTTGTCTGTTGGAGTTGGATTTGTTTTTCTTTTTATATGTTATTTTGGAAAAAATGAGTGCCTCCATTAAAACAATGAGTAAAATTTAGACCACGTTTGGACTTATTTTACTTAGTAGATGCGGAACATGAAAAATGTAACCTTTAAATATATTAATAAATAGGGGTACTGGTTTAAAAGTTACACGCTATGCGTTAGAAAAAAAGTTACAGCCCTTCTAAGTCGGAGCCCAACTACAAATCTCAACCTTTCATATACCTTCTATAACTTCTAAAATCTAACCATTTCATTGATATTTTGTAAAAAAAATTGGCCACTTCGTAGAGTTAAAAGAAACACTTAAAAAACTTCAATCCTCTTTTCCTTTGGGGGTGCAATTTCCAAAACTCCTATGCTTCAAATTTAAGATTTCTAGCTTATGAGTTTTGGGTTGGGTGTAACTAAAAAATAACTTGTTTTTTTTAAATTTTTAACATAATAATCAAAAATAAAAGATGGCCTTGTGTCCTAGGTCCTCCGATCATGGCCTGTACACGCCAAAAACAAACCATAAATTTTTCAAGTGGTTCACACCATTAAAAGGTTAACTTAAACTAACTACCCCTGGGTTAGAATAATCAATACATTGTCATTGAAAGCAAAGGCTAGGCTATTTTTCGATCCCACAAATTAGTTCCCATGGGGAAAAAATAAACATTAAACCTTTAGTTTCTTTAATTTCGTAGAAACGCGTGCAATGCCACGGACAGACACTAGTCACCCAATCAAAGTCAGTTCAACTTTTTTTTTTCAATTAAGTTTTTAAACCGTTGTCAGAGTTTCTTACAAAGTTCCTATTAAAGTAAGCAATAAGAGTGCCGTAATAAAATATAGTAATAGGCATGATGATTGATTTTGAGACTACTCATTGATATTTTTAAACATCTACTGAATAGAAAAAACCATATTTCTGCATAAAACATGGATTTTGAAGGTGAAATTGAGTTTTAAAAAATATAATTTCAATTTCGCTCTAAAACGATACAATACCGTGGCGACTGTCTATGACGTCACCGATGCACACATTTTTATGATACAGAATTACCATAATATTTATTGTTCATTAGTACCTATGTCTTTACAAATAAGAAATACAATCAAATAATAGAAACAAGTATTAACAATATTGTTAAGAAACAAAGAAGCAAGTTATTGATTGAAGAAAGTCATACGTTTACCATTATTTATTTCTGTGGTTATTCTGTGCCTTCCATTTTACTTTGTGACAACATGAAGTCATGGGTCTGTGTTCTCTAATTGGTGTTCATCGTGTCACGGCGAATTATTGTATTTTGTAGATGTTATTTATCAAAATAATAATTGATCTTGATCAAAATAAAAATAATATAACACGCGTTTTATCATGTATGGCTCTGATTATAATTCGGTAAATACATAATAATGTTGCTTTTTTATTACTGTCAAAGTCAAAGTCAAAGTCAATAACTTTATTTCTTTAGGCTTACAAACTAAGCACTTAGACACGTCAAATATAATACTATAAACAGGTTTATAAATAGTCATTATTATCAAATAGGAAATATGATGTTATTGATTTTATTCGCTTCAATTTTTTGTCCACTAGTGGAAGAAGCGAAAAAGAAACCACTAGTAAGTTTTATAAAACTTAAAATTAATACATTATCTTAGTCTAATTATAATCTAATTTGTATAAAACTCAATATTTATATAAAACTAACTAAGCTTAACATTATTTCCCTTAAATACCATTGTCAGTGCGGAACTGGGCGACATCTGGCCAAGCATTAACATCATTGATGTAATCATCTATGGAGTAAAAGGCTTTCTTGATAAGATTTCGTTTTATGTACAGTTTAAATTTACGAATAGGGAGCTCAGTTGCTTCAGATGGAAGCTTGTTGTAGAAGCGTACGCAATTACCCATAAATGATTTCCCTACCTTTCGTAATCTATATGATGGGATGTGCAGTTTGTTCTTGTTTCTTGTATTTATTTTGTGAATATCAGATTTTTTTTAAAAGCTATCTTTATGTCATCATCCCTATTTAGGAGATGTGCAGTTTTTTTTATAATTTCGCATGTAAAAGAGAGCAGTTTTTTAAATATATTAGGTACGTTTTTGCCCCATCAACATTCGCCAAATATTCGCATAGATTTTGGCGAATGCGGATGCGAATGCGAATATTGAAAATCCTGCGAATATTCGCGAATGCGAATGCGAATGCGAATATTCGTTACATCTCTAGTTCATACCTACCGCTTGGAGGTCCATTAGCTTCGAAAAGCAGTCAAATTAATGAAATCAAACGTAAAAACGTATTTGCACCTACAAAATCTGTGATTCAAACCTGACCAGTTACACGTCACCCAACCGCAGAGGATCCTATTATTTGGTTGATTAGGGCATAAATAAAATATGTACAAACAAATACAAAACGTACGAATATGCTTTGAGGCAGTAATGGGCTATGTAATCACACTGTTCAGTCAAGTTGACTCGGTAGGCAGGCTCCGGTGCCCATACAGTCGAAGGCTCCTCCATCATGATCATGTCTCTAACAATGCAAGAAATAAAACAATTATATAAAATAAAAAATAATAATAATAATAATTCTAGACAATTCACACAGCATTATCTAGCCCGAAGCTAAGCAGAGCTTGTGTTATGGGTACTAGATAACTGATATACATAATATAATACAATACATAGATAGTTTTTTATTATATATAGAAAACGACCAGAACACCCTGAACAAATGTCTGCAGATCGTACACACATTTGTCCCGAGGCGGGAATCGAACCCGCAACCTTCTGCGTCGCAGGCAGACCTTCGCCCACCGCGCCTAATCGGTCGACAATGACAATGTTAGAACATATTATGGATGAAATTAAACATTTTCGTAGGAATACATTAGCACAATTATGGTTTGCCATATGTTTATTTATTTAAATACAAATTATTAATGTAAACTGGCTCAAAATCAACATTGTCATCATCATCCGCCTATATTAGTCCAGTTAGACATAGGCCTCCCCTAATGACGCATCCGCAAATGCCGGCAGTCTTTCGCAGGCCTTTATACCACCTGGTCGGACGGTGTCATACAACTACGTTCTCTGTGAACGTAGTTTTTGGTCTCCACTCAAGAACACGTTAAACCTAACGGTTATCGGTTCTACGTTCTACGCGAAATATGGCCGCCCCACTCGCTCGCTGAGCGACCTTCATCAAACATCAAAGTGCTTCATCACCATTCACCACGTGCAGGTTAGGTTGGCTTGGGAGACAAGATCTTGGAGTCTCCCTTGTACCCCTAAGAGCACGATAATGCGCGACTAATCGCGTGGCAGTCAGAAAATTTACCGCCTCAAAGCATCCATTTCAGTCCCAAGCGCCATACTGACAAGTTGGCTTACTGAAATTTCGGACTCAAGATTTTCGGATACTTTGTCCGAAACGTCATTATTTAATTTAAACAATTTCTTCACTGAAATTTCGGACACCAATGATAAAACAAGGTTTTGCCAAATGCTTTGTACAGTCAAATCATCATCATCATCATCATCAGCCTATACCAGTCCACTGCTGGACATAGGCCTCCCCTAATGAGCGCCATAGCGCCCTGTCCTCAGCTTGCCGCATCCAGCATCTGCCAGCAGTCTTTCGCAAATCGTCATCCCACCTGGTCGGATAATAAACAGTCATATAATAAGTCAGTAATGTACAGTCAGATAATAAAGTTAAATTGACAAGATGAATCCAATGATACCTTAATCATTTGTCTAAAAGATTTAGTATTGCTTAAAAAAAATAAAGTAATAATCAACTTTCTAGTTACATATGTCGACACACTCGCGCCTTCCCATCTTCCTAGGACTTCCATGAGGGCTGGTGCGGCGGCAGATTTAGCCGAAGATCTCAAGAGGTGCAGATATGCAGGTCTCGACAGAGCCTACACATTTGCTCCCCTTGGTGTCGAGACCCTAGGTCCGTGGGGTACCGAGGCTCTCTGGGTTTTCAAAAAATTATCTGAGCGTCTGGTCGAAGCGACGCGTGACCCGAGAGCTGGTGAGTATCTGGCACAGCGCATCAGCATTGCTATACAACGGGGCAATGCAGCCAGTGTCTTCATTCACGCTTCCAACTGGTATTGATATGGATCAGTTGAGCTACCTGTAGATTGTTTGCAACAGTTTGCAGATAGCTTAATTGTTTCTATTGTAAATACTAGTTTTAATTTAAATTTGTTATTTGATTGTTATTCTCTTTCTGAATAAAATATTACTTTCTAGTGTTCACGATAATAGTTAACTGACCATGCCTTGGACATGTACCGGTCTGCACCGTCATACTCACGGCGGCATAGTTATGCCAGGAGGTAAATTGGACATCCCCGGCGGGAAAGTCGCGCCTGTGGAAAAGAAACATATCTTATGAACATTTTAAAGAATTTAAAGGTATTTTAAAGGATGTTCGGTTGAACCGACTAGGGTTTCGTGGCTTAGTTAGTTAGAGCACACCTGTACTGAGGGTGGGGCGCGGGTTCGAATCCTGCAAAAATTTAACTTTTTTGGGACATCATTAAATTTTCGTGGAGAATTTAAAGGTATATTTTAAACATTTGCGGCCTCATTGGGACTTGATCCAAACGGAATTTTTAACAAAATTGTTATAAATGAATCAGTTTAGCTAATTATAGATTGTTTAACAGTCTGCTCAACTGTTTCAATAATAAATACTAGTTCAAAGGCCCTGCCTCAATAAGTATTTTTTCTACTTAAGGCTCTTCATTCAAACATGAGACGTGTTCGGGAGTGGACGGACTATGTTGAGGAAGAATTTATTTATTGCATTAATATATTATATAATATATTTAATATAATGTAGATACATTATATTAATGCATAAACTTACAATCAAATAACGGAAACAAAATTAGAACATTTACAATTGAAATAGTTGAGCTAACTGCAGACTGTTACAAACAATCTACAAGTAGCTCAACTGATCTTATACTAGTCGGAAGCGTCCCCAAGGCGCTGACTGTATAGTCCCGCTGCAGGGCAATGGTGACGCGTGACCCGAGAGCTGAGTGGTGAGTACCCGGCGCAGAGAGCTGAGTGGTGAGTACCCGGCGAAACGCAGCGCCAGGATACAAGATACAAGATTTTATTGGTAAAATTATACATTTCCAAGTCAATAAGAATAAACATTTCCACATAGGTACTTAATCTTATGATATATATTACGTTTCATTCAATTAATAATAGAAATAGTTTATTAGTCATCTTATAAACACCATGTATACTTAAAACTATTATTAGCATAAAGGTACATTAAAATGAAAAAATAACAATAACTTTACAAAAAGTGAAAACATTCCAACAATTTGTTGTAAAACGCAAATTTGCGGTGTATACAAAAGTAAAGAGCCTCTATCACCCGTGCTAATGGAACACTGTGTTACGGCGTGGTAGCGATTCTCGTCCCTTGCATTAAGACTCATCAATAATATCTTTATTCAGAAAGAAAATAACAATCAAATAACAAATTTAAATTAAAACTAGTTACAATAGAAACAATTAAGCTATCTGCAAACTGTTGCAAACAATCTACAGGTAGCTCAACTGATCCATATCAATACCAGTTGGAAGCGTGCCTAAGACACTGGGTGCATTGCCCCGCTGTATAGCAATTAATTAATGTATTTACTATTTTTATTCTATTTAATTATTTATTAAGATTATTAGTTTTATTAATTGATTAAGTAATTGAATTGATTTTAAATTATCATTAATCTACATTTTGTCCCTAATTATTATTACTAGTGACTAACATATTTCGTGATTTGTACAGGTAGCATAATATGCTTTATTTCTTATTTGATTACAATTACTTTTCATAAGTATACAAAAAAACGCAAAATACTCATCAGCTCTCGTTTCACGATAGATCTCAACTCTTAAGAGAGCAAATGCGTAGGCTATGTCAAGATCGGCATATTTGCGCCTCTTGAGATCTTCAACCATATCTGCCGCAGCCTTCACGAATGTCCTCGCCTCAAGATAGAAAGGCGCAAGTGTATTTTTGTTACAAAGATAGATAATTTTCATCATAAAATTAACATACCTGGTGGTAAATTGGTGAATCCCGGCGGTAGAAGTATTGGTGGAGGTGACTTGGGCAATCCTTAGACAAATATAAAATTTTATTTTAATGTTTTTTAAATAATTATAAACTTGAGGTAGGTACGATGCTTGTATGTAATCTAGTACGTAAAACTTTTAAAACTATCATGGTTATTAACATCAAAGTCATTTAAAACGGGATATTTACCATATATTATTATTATTTATTATTATAATATTGGAAAACTCAAAAATCGAATCATGGTAAATATCCCGTTTTAAATGACTTTAATCTAGTACGTAGTTGTAATAAAAGCTCTGCTTAGTTAGAGGCTAATGATGATGTGTGTATTGTCTAGATTTATTTATTTATAAACCGTGGCAGTGCCGACATGAGAATCAACCAACAATTCCGCTAATGGAGGTTCAAAGATTCAAGTAAGGTACATTTTTTTTTTATTTATTTTATTTATTAATCACAATTATAACATTACAGATTATAAAATCCAATGCGTTATTTATGTCACACAATTCACACACTAAAAACCTATATAAAATTATACTTAGTTACATAATATAATAACGAAAACAAATATAATAAAATATAATGAATGTCAACCAATAACAAAAAAGAAATACATGAACTATGAAAGATAATCGACGACAAAGAACATTGTAAATATGACAGTGCTCAAATCTGAATGATCATATCGCTGTTTTACTGAAACATAGGAGTGCACTCTCAACCAGTTTCCATCCATCCACGAATACGTACGTACATTGAATCTAAGCAGTATAAAACAAAGCAATTTTCTTCTGTGTATTTACAAATTTTAACACCTTAACTGCAATCACCAATTTGCCTACCTAACGTGCTGCTTGAGGCAAAACCCCCCGTGAGAACCCCCCGGTTCAGCAGTGGACCTAATGTGGATCTGTGTAGGAGGACCTTTTTATAACATTCTAAACTTGTCTATTGTTGTTTTGTATTTTAGCAATATTCTTATATTTGTGAAACTTTAACAGCCGGTTTTTCATTCACTTGTTGTAATTTGACAATTATAGTTTAAACTTTTTGGTAACCTCTAGTGTGTTTAACTAAAATATAATTATATAAAAAATATATAGCATATAAAGTAGGTACTTATAAATAAATAATAAATAATGTTAGACAATTCACACAGCATTATCTAGCCCCAAGCTAAGCAGAGCTTGTGTTATGAGTATCTAGATAACTGATATACATAATATAACACAATACATAGATAGATATTTTTATTAAACACAGAAAACGACCAGAACACCCTAAACAAATGTCTACAGATCGTACAAACATTTGTTCCGAGGTGGGAATCGAAACCGTAACCTCCTGCGTCGCAGGCAGACCTTCGCCCACCGCGCCACAGAGGTCGTCAATGTTTGCCTGGAAGAGATCGCGCAAAGTGATAAGTTCGCCATTTGTACTTACCTGATTCTCAGAATTTCCTTTTGTATTGTTTTTTGTGTTTGTGTCTTACAATTAAGAGATATTTCTAAACTAAACTCTTAAAATCAACATACCTTTAGGTGTTATCCGTGGCGGCGGCCCCGGGCTGACCAATTCTAAAAAAACATAAAAAAATTATAAACCTACTCCGGCCAACCTCGAGACAGAGTGTTTGAATATAATAATACAAATCTTTGTATTGGTATCAATACAAGTCGGAAGCGTCCCAAGATTGTTTGCAACAGTCTGCAGTTAGCTCAACTGTTCCTATTGTAAATACTAGTTTTGATTTAATTATATTATTTAATTGTAATCATCTCTGCTTGTTGATCTTAGCTTGTGCTATTTGTCTTTGAAGTCTCGGTCTATCTCGCCGTTATCTTTTTGGATCAACAAACAGAGATTCTAAGGCACCTACCGAAAATCGAATCATACTGGTCAAATCTGCAGGGCTGTTCACGGTGGCTCGGAATGAAACCGATGCTCGAAATCGAAAACAGATAGGAGCGAAATTCAAATATTTTAGTTACATCCATAGTTTTTACAAGAGATGCTCAAACTTGCAGAAATATTTATGAAATTAGGGTTTATCTTCATCAGCATCAGCCTAAGTATATTTGTCCACTGCTGGACATAGGCCTCCCCTAATGAGCGCCATAGCGCCCTGTCTTCAGCTTGCCGCATCCAGCATCTGCCAGCAGTCTTTCGCAAATCGTCATCCCACCTGGTCGGAGGGCGTCCTACACTACGTTTGCCGAGTCGCGGTCTCTACTTAAGAACACGTTTACCCCAGCGGTTGTCGGTTCTTCTCGAGATATGGCCAGCCCACTGCCACTTCAGCTTGCTAATCCTTTGAGCTATGTCGATAACCTTAGTTCTCTGTCGGATGTATTCGTTACGAATCCTATCCTTCAGAGAAACTCCGAGCATAGCTCTCTCCATAGCTCGCTGGGCGACTTTAAACTGGTGGACCAGCCCTACCGTGAGTGTCCACTTGGGTTTATCTTGGGAGATGGCAAATTATTCAAAATAGTTATCAAAATATTAATAAGCGTTTTAATAAGCACTTATATTATTATTACAATTAATTAATAAAAACTAACGCTGTTGCTAAAATGACAAAAACATTCAAAAAATGCAAAACTCCCTATCGCTTCCACTTTTTTGTTTCTTTTGTCCTTGCTTTCGCGCACACTGACGTCTACAAATTCACAAATAAGGTAATAATTGTAAAACTGACTTTATTTATATTTATTGAAGTAAACCACAGCGTTATAATTTCCTTTACATTTCCATTACACAGATAATAAAGAAATAAAACAATAAAAGTTGAAGAAAACTAATTAATAAGTTTGATTACGAAGTAAATTTATTTAAAGTGTAACTTATTTGTGTGCGCGTGTGCGTTTGTGTGTTGGTGTGTTTGTTTGTGTGGAGCTCCTGAGGACACTGGAGTTCGGGCAACAGGAGTCACCTGTGTGTATGTATGTAGGTATGTGTGTGTGAGGGTGAGTTTGTGTGTAGGTCTGTGAGCATATTAAATAAAATTGACTTTAACATAAAACAGTCATTGGAATAAGCATGATTATAATATTAAACTGACATAATTCGATTTAAATCACATTAGTTAACTTAGCTTACGAAACTATTTTTAGAAGTTTTGTTTGAGTGTTGTAATTAAATGACCCTGTTGTTGTTTTGTGTCACTAAAGTATGTCAGATTTTTCAATTGAAATTTAAATAATACTGGACTATTCACACAGCATTATCTAGCCCCAAGGTAAGCAGAGCTTGTGTTATGGGTACTAGATAACTGATATACGTAATATTATACATTACATAGATAAATATTTTTTATTATACATAGAAAACACCCAGACCAACGGAACAAATTTCTGCAGATCGTACACAAATTTGTTCCGAGGCGGGGATCGAACCCGCAACCTCTTGCGTCGCAGGCAGACTCTCGCCCGCTGCGCCACTGAGGTCGTCAAAGATCGTCAAGATTATCATTATAATTCTGTTTATTCTAATGACCGTTTAATGTTAAAGTCAAGGAATATAATTTTGTGTTATTTCTGATTTTTTTTATTTATTATTATCTTATCAAATCTTTTCGAGAATCATTTTAGCATGGTGCTGCGTGAAATTTCTTTATGCACGCCGAAGATTATTCACTAAT
The DNA here is from genome assembly GCA_946478455.1 of Eupithecia vulgata. Taxonomy (NCBI): domain Eukaryota; kingdom Metazoa; phylum Arthropoda; class Insecta; order Lepidoptera; family Geometridae; genus Eupithecia; species Eupithecia vulgata. The sequence continues at coordinate 4,267,979 of OX297881.1, forward strand.
TATGGAACACCCTGTATTATCTGTGCTACTTACTAAATATCATGTGTTCAAAGGAACACCCTGTATTATCTGTGCTACTTACTAAATATCATATGTTCAAAGGTACTTACGGCGACGATAGGAGAGTGTTGCTGGAAAATATCTGCGTCTAAACGCGTTCTTCAAACGATCAGACATGGTCGTTTGTAAATAAAAAATTGAGACGAGGACAAAATATTTTGTCCTCATTTTTATTCTAATAATGTAAGCTGCGTGTCTGATGTGTAGATGTTTTTTTTCCAGAGAGGAGAAACAAACTGAAAACAAAAGCGTTTTTTTAAATACTATAAAATAAAAAAACTATATTAAATTTAGTCCTCGTGCAAGAAGAAGTGCTTTACGTTTTACAAAGACCACGAACGAAAAGTTCGTTTTTCTTTATTTCCTATGTAAAATGGAATAATATCATAAAAACAACGTTTTTAAAGGTCTGACGTGACTATTTCCCACAATACGCGATAAGGGCCGACGCCTTAAATTGCACCACCCCGACTCTTCCCGTTGGTGTCGTACGAGGCGACTAAGGGACATACACCGGGGGCGGGCACCAGCGCCCCAATGAAGAACAACCAAACGAACTGCGATCACTAATCCGCAAACCCAACGTAGGGATTATGGGTATTATTATTAGTCGGGGGGGGGGGGGGGGACTATATGAAGAAACAAGAAATGGCCCCGAAGCTCCCGCCCGCCTCGCTATTCCTGGGAATGGTAGTGGCCATAGTAACGGCCGGGCAGGTGCTGGAAATCTCCGTGCTACCCCAGGCTGCCATAAACAGCTGACCCTGGGAACGTTTAACGGATGCACTCTGAGGCTTAACCACCATCTAGCGCGGTTAGAAGTGAGTTAAATAACATTAATTGGCATGTTCTGAGATTATGTAAAGTCCGTAGAGAGGGTGAGGACACCGTAACCCTAGACTCTGGACATCTTCTCTTCTGTCGCGAGGGTGATAAACCGTCCCAGGGTGGCGTAGGTTTTCTCGACAATACAGCCCTCTAACAACGTTGAAAAAATCTCCAGTGTTGATCTCAGGGTAGCGTACTTTTTCAGCTGTTCAAGCGCATCAGTAGGCTCATTCAGGTTTACGCATCGACCTAGATTCACTCGAATGATGAAGTGGAGGATATGTACGAAGATTATATCCAAAGCTTTTCTTGCTTGGCAAACCAGACTGGCAATGAATTCCAAATCCCAAAAAAAAAGAAAGAGGGCCTTTTTATTAAACTCTTTTAGAAACAGCTTCAAAGGAGTTGTACATGGAAAGGCTTAGCACTCTGACTAAAATTGAGATAGACTTCATCATGATGACGGATAGTCAGCACATAATATTTAGAGATGACTTAGTAATCAACAGGTTCAATACTAAATCTAAACACCGACTCCTCCTAGGTTCGCTGAGTATCAACCTAAAGTTTAAAAAAAACCGTCTGATGAAGTCCACGTTCTGACTTAACTCAATCCAAATCATGGCGAGCACCGAGAAGTTTCAACAGCTTCTCGGGGTTAGATCTGTTGCCTTGTAACCCACTGATGACGCTGACGAGGGCCTATGCAATCAGGTCGAAAAGCTGAGGGACGAAAGCATCAAGTTCTACAAAAAGCAGCATAATGTTAAGAAATTTAAACTCTCGGTCGAGAATCGGGTTGATGACAAGAAAAAAGAATAATCTGCATAGATGACACACACAGTTAGACGATAAATTTGTAACATTCCTCTTTTTACGAGGTTTCAAAAACCTGGTAATTTACTTCACGTATTTGGTTAATACACAGCCTTGATCACGCTTGTCTTACATCATGATTTTTATAAACCAGTATTTTTATTTCATACTATATTATATTTTTCACTATGTTTAATTAATATGCTTGTAATAATTTTAGGTGTAGTCGGATAACTTGCGCTAGTCATAGCACAGGTGCTACAACTATACCTAAAAATATTTATCACCAAAACTGGTATGTGCAATGCTTGAACGATGTAAAAGAGTAAGAAAAATTAAAAGTTAAAAATATTAAAGCAACTTCATTACAAAGTAATAACTATTAGGCTAGATGAAGAAAATTGGCGTAAAATTCAAAGAGATCCTACTTGAATTTTACGCATTAATTCATTGTTTTATTTAAACCAAAGGCTGTTGTGTTTTGAATGTACCTATGAACGTTCTAATCCTTTAATCAAATTAAATCAAATCAAAAAGTCTTTATTGCCATAAGTACAAAAATATACACTTAGAAAAGGTCAAATTCTTAAAATTTTATTTGGCGAAAGGCCTGGGACGAACCTAGTCGCCCCTGGCTTTTGGCCAGATAAAGTGTTTGTTTGTCAATTTTCGCTTGAACACAAACTCACCTGATGAAAAGTGCTGATATTATGACCGACGGTATTTCACGAATGTCTAGAAAATACCTATTCACTGATGTCGTGAAGAGGCTCAGGTTGTATTTGAACTGAAAACAGCAGCAGAGAGCGTGTTCCAAACCCCAGCGGTACGAATGATGAAGGTACAGGAAAACCGCTTAGTGCGAGTTTACATCCACCAAGGTGGTGTGCGTCTGCTTGTCTTGGAGTAGAAGAGGGATAGTGGAGTCGAGCCATGTAGTTCCTGTGAGCATTCTCCGAAATGTTTATCTACTTAATTTTATTAATTTGTTAGGTACTTTTAAACTGGGCCACGAAACACCCTATGGTTTTTAGTGGGTTGGAGTCCCACATAATCGTACTGTCTCCCCGTGGCAGTGCGATATGCGTGCGCATTTCCCTCAGGATAATAAAAATAAAGGTACTTTCAAACTCAGTTTAATTAAGTTTAATTTATGCTTTATTTTTTTTTTTCAGGATAATTTTGACAGGTATAGAAAAGTACACAGATATTAAAAACTATTTATTTTTTTCTTTTCCTAGTATCCGCCTGCTAGCCTATGTACGTACTTAAATAAAATATAGTTTATCTGTTATTTCAGCTCATCATCATCATCATCAGCCTATATTTATCCACTGCTGGACATAGGCCTCCCCTAATGAGCGCCATAGCGCCCTGTCTTCAGCTTGCCGCATCCAGCATCTGCCAGCAGTCTTTCGCAAATCGTCATCCCACCTGGTCGGAGGGCGTCCTACACTACGTTTGCCGAGTCGAAGTCATCACTCAAGAACACGTTTACCCCAGCGGTTGTCGGTGTGTCGGTTGTTGGTGTTATCGGTGGTATTTCAGCTCACAATGTGCTAATAAACATTCTCACTCTTTCGCTAACTCACAAACTTATAGGTACATTTAATACATTAATATAATTACTTATTATTTTTTCTTAGTTGCCCTTGGTTAATAATCCCAAGATCTGCAGATAAATTGATCAGAACAGATGCTACTTCTAAGTCTGGGTTAAGAACTGGATCCGTCAGAAGATCGAGATCATCAAGAAGTCTTCAGAATCTTCTTCGTAGAGTTCTAAGGCTTCGGCGACAGCTGCTCGCAACTTTAATTCGTAAATTATTGTGTTCCGTAATACTAAAAATGATGACTGAAAACTTTTTGTATTTTCGATAATTATGGTGTTGTTATTCTTTAACTAGACAGTATAAGCTATGTTCCTTATCAAACAAAACGTATGGTACTGTTGTTTTTAATACAAAACAAATAGAACTTTTTAAACTTATCGCGATTTGATAACATATATTTATCGCGTCATCATCATCATCATCATCATCAGCCTACATCAGTCCACTGCTGGACATAGGCCTCCCCTAATGAGCGCCATAGCGCCCTGTCTTCAGCTTGCCGCATCCAGCATCTGCCAGCAGTCTTTCGCAAATCGTCATCCCACCTGGTCGGAGGTCGGAGGTCGGAGGTATTTATCGCGTACGTACGCGGAAAAGAAAGCAAAAGGTAAGTACGCGATAAATACCCGATAAATAATCAAAACAAATAGGACGAAAACATGTCATTTTCGACGTAAAGTTATTTTGGTAGTAGGTACGTTTGTATGGTTAAATCATCATCCGCAGGCCTCGTTCGCGAAAAAATGCTAAGCCAAATTATAACGTTATTATAACCTAACAATTCTGGTCAAACTGGGAAAACTGGTCCACCGGTTTAGAGTCGCCCAGCGAGCTACGGAGAGAGCTATGCTCGGAGTTTCTCTGAAGAATAGGATTCGCAACGAATACATCCGACAGAGAACTAAGGTTATCGATATAGCTCAAAGCAAAGATCCTAGGAACCTACGTTGGCTCAAAGGATTAGCAAGCTGAAGTGGCAGTGGGCTGACCATATCTCGAAAAGCACCGACAACCGCTGGGGTAAACGTGTTTTTGAGTGATAACTTCGACTCGGCAAACGTAGTGTAGGACGACCTCCGACCAGGTGTGATGACGATTTGTGAAATACTGCTGGCAGATGCTGGATGCGGCAAGCTGAAGACAGGGCGCTATGGCGCACATTAGGGGAGGCCTATATCCAGCAGTGAACTAATAGGTTAATGATGATGAACCTTACAATTGAGTCGCGACACTTGGACTTTTTTTACACAGACATCTGATCAGAGACATCAAATCTTTATTAAGAAATAAAATTATAATCAAATAATACTTTTAAATTAAAACTAGTACATACAATTGAAACAATTGAGCTAACTGCAGACTGTTGCAAACAATCTACAGGTAGCTCAACTGATCCATATCCATCGAAAGCGTGCCCAAGATACTGGCAATGCACAGTATGTATTTGAGCGCATTTAACACGGAATTCAAAATCAACTTCTCCTCGTGTAGCTAATAAAGTTGGCTTATGAAATCGATCGATTAGTTTGGTAGCTTTGGTTGATCAACCGACGACGGATCGATATCGACTAATCCATTCCACCATCGATCGACGATCGAACGTAGCATGTGGTAGGAACTATCGATAGACGAAGACTAATCCATTTCACCATCGATCGACGATCGAACGTAACGTGTGGTAGGAACTATCGATAGACGAAGACTAATCCATTTCACCATCGATCGACGATCGAACGTAACGTGTGGTAGGAACTATCGATAGACGAAGACTAATCCATTTCACCATCGATCGACGATCGAACGTAACGTGTGGTAGGAACTATCGATAGACGAAGACTAATCCATTCCACCATCGATCGACGATCGAACGTAACGTGTGGTAGGAACTATCGATAGACGAAGACTAATCCATTTCACCATCGATCCACGATCGATCGATTGGTGTGGGTGCACACTCTTATGGTGATGTTTTCTGTTACTTTGGGGACGAGTTGCAAGATATCAGAGCAGCAAATGACATAGGTTCCTGCATTTACAATCTATTTAACCCAGCTAAGTTGGAAACACTTCAATGAAACACTACATAATAACGTTTGATTTCAACAGTCGTACCTACTGGCCAGAACAAGAGCAACTTTATTGCTAGTTTGAACTCATTTGCGACAACCTAAATCCCTTATCACAAGTATGTAAAATAGTAGGTCTTAGAAAATTTAGAAATTACAAAATACAGCAATAATACATTGTTGAATGAATTAAGTTTACCTAGGTCGCCGTTATTACGAATTTTTTCGAATGGTGGCGCGCGCGGTACCGGCACGAGCCCGGACAGTGGTGGGTGACAGGCACGATGTGTCACCAGTGACAGTATAAAAAGGGGAGTTTTGCGGGTAATGCTTCACTTGGCGTGCGGAGCTCGGAGTGGTAACATCTCTGGTGGAACCCTGCCGGAGTTTGCTTAGTGCTCTCAATGTCAAGGTCGAGTATTGTGGTGTCCTGATGATGTCTCGTGGAGAGACGAAACTAGTTGACGTCTTGCTTTGATAGATTTCTTTTCATTTTGTAGTTGGTGTGTTTTTTCTTCTACGACGCTGATTACATTTTGTTAGAACTTATCGGAGAAGGTCTTGCGCGGAATTGTTACTAAATATTTTCATCTTTATATTTTGCAATGGATTTCCGCAAAGTAACGCCTTAATCTATTTTTTATACTTTTAGGTATCAAATGTATAAAATCTACGCAGGTAGCATAATAATTATTATCATTATTACTAAAATCATCTATCTACAAAGTATGTAAAATATCCTTAATTTTGTATTCTATCCTTGTTGTGTCAAATAAATGTATCTTTATCTTTTATTAAAGCTTTATAAAAAAAGACAACAACATCTTTATGAGTTTCAAATTAAGTTAAGCGAAGGGAAAGGGAAACGTACATCAGAATTGCTACCATTGTCATACCAAACTGATGACATCACCGAGAATGCAAGTGTTTACTTTATCGACTTTTCCCATGGTCTAGATCTTTTATTAGGTGTGAGGAACTAGGTCAGCGGGCCCACAGTATATATTTTAAAATGATTATCTGTGCTATTTGGACGTCCAATAATAGTAATAATGCTGGACAATTCATACAGTATTACCTGGCCCCAAGCTAAGCAGAGCTTGTGTTATGGGTAGTAGATAACTGATATACATATATACAATACATAGATACCTAGTTATTTTTTAGAAAACGACCAGAACAATCTGAACAATTATTTGATCGTACAAACATTTGTCCCGAGGCGGGAATCAAGCCCACAACCTCCGGCGTCGCAGGCGTACATTAGCTCACCACACCTCAGAGGTTGTCGATACTTACTTTGTGTACATAATGGTGCATATTTCGGCCAATACGTTGTTGAAAAATTTACAGTTGTAGCAAAACTTCGGATATCACACTCAACGCTGAAATTTCTCTAACAATTTAAGAAGATAGGTAATATAGTAAAATATTATTAAAGAAAATTTAATGTTCTACACCTCTCTTGCCAGCATTTATTTCTTGGTTGCATTTTTGTAGAGTCATCCGGTCAAAAAGAGCAAAAAATGTGGTGCGAAAATTCTTTTTCCCAAATTACAGACTTTCAACAGATTGAACAAAAAACTGTACAAGATATCGAAAAACTTGACCGAATAAAACGTTTAGCAAAATTTATCAGCTTTCATTTTATATAGTGGTCATGTCGCTAAGATGCATAGTTTCCGAGATATAACCGAAAAACCAAAAAACGGGTCCTTCAAACCTCCCGCCTGCCTCCGGCTCAAGACAACGGGCGGAAAACTTTTGATATGTTCGTCACGTCATAACTAGTCCGAACATTAACATAAGGACGGTTCCCTATCAATGTACATTTCTGAAAACTTGTTGTACACTCATAAAAAATATCAAAAGCTTCCTTAAAAATAGCGATATACCTACATCATGTAAATACTGGAAATAAACATAAACTTGCTGTGCCCACAACTAGGCTTCACAAAATTTATGTATCTTTTAAAGGGCAATGTATGTATACAATGTAAATAAATAATAAAAATGTATTCTACAACAAAATTTCTAGTGAGTTGCAAAATCTATCAGTAAATAAATTCAAACAAATTGTTAAAACCTTTCTGTGCAAAAATGCTTAGGTAAGTACTACAAAATATTAGATTATCTAGGAGATAAAAAAGCTTGGGACGGGTTTTGCTCCAACTCGAAAAATAACAACTAACAGGCTACAGGTTTCTTCGTCGCTTCTTTACTTTAGTCTACGTACCGAAGCGACCGAAATCAAAAATATCACTTTATTTCCGTGTCAAGAATTTGACCTTTTCTAAGTGTACATTTTTGTATCTATGGAAATAAAGACTTTTTGATTTGATTTTAACAAAGTTACGAAGTCAATAATTGTATTCCAACATTTCCCTCTATAGCCTTTCATTGGCTGGACTATTGCTGATTTGTGTCATCATCATCATCAGCCTAATATTAGTCTACTGCTGGACATAGGCCTCCCCTAATGAGCGCCATAGCGCCCTGTCTTCAGCTTGCTGCATCCAGCATCTGCCAGCAGTCTTTTGCAAATCGCCCGGTCGGCTGATTTGCGGAAAGTATCAAAATTTTTATTGTGTTTTGTATTCTTTGGGTTAACATTTTTCGTATTTTATAAAAAAAATTCATTATTTAATTTTCTCGGGGAGAATGGTCCATAAATTTATTGACGTTCGGTTATTCCCAACTTAAAAATAGGTAGTGGTACTAAAGTAAGGACAGAGTAAGTATACAAAGTGACAGCACATTTTTTTTTACTGACTTTTGACTTTATTCCACATAGATAACATCTCACACTTAGTAAAGAGCATTTATTACAATGCCTGTATTGTATAAAAATCTACGTCGAAGTCTAATTCAGAACAAATACTACACAAAAATTGGGCCTATTTCAAATCAAAACAATGAATGATTTGAAACTCGGACCCACTTCAGATTGGTACTGCTGCAATGTCTGCTTTGAGCCTATGACAGCTGAGTGTTAGCGGCTTGTACGATGTTATGCAATAAGTGGACCGGACCAAGACAATCACAAACACAATCGCTGGATTAGGCTATCCCCAAAGTACCTTAATTGGGTTATGGATAGGTTGTAATTTCTCAATAAAATCTTCGTGGAACGTTTCGTCAATCACAAAAGTATCGTCCAAAAAGTAGTCGTCATGGTATACGTTATCGTAAACTGAAAATAAAACAAAAGTTAGGTCATTACTATTCGAGGAAATTCAGTACTATTATTAAATTATTTTCCATCAACAAAATAAATTATTTTCTTTGGTAAGAAAGTAAGTAATTTTAATTTATAACTTAACCAACGTATACTTGGAAAGTAGAAGTCGAGTTCAAGTCGAGGGATACAGAGAGTTGATAAGAGATTTCCAACCTAAGTTCCTTCAAGTTTAAGCTAACCTGCCCCCTAGAAAGGGAATTATTGTCTATGGTAGAATAGAGAAAAATTACGTCACTTTGTCATAGAATGCGTAAATTATTGGAAACGAACTCCTTCCACTTCTGAAATGCACGCAATGTATGGCGATGCGATGTCATTCCATGAGAGATCATTATTGTCTATTCTACCCTAGACAACAATGCCCGTGCTAGGGGGGCTAGTTGTTACATATACTAAGTTCCAATAGATAGATAGATAGATAATACTATATTCATCACCAATTAAGAAAAACAAGATTCGCCAAGTGCGAGTGTAACTCGCGCGCCGAGGGTTTCAAACATTTGCCAATTATTTGGACAATCAATTTTCTGAAATATTTTAAAAAGTATGAAACTTACAGAAATTTCAAAAGGTGTTTTAAAAAGGCCGAAACGATACCTTTCATTTGATACCCCACATGGGGAGGTACCCCCTTTTGAAAAAAAATCCCCTTTTTTGTCAATTTTTCAAAAACTATTATTATTACAGACTTCTCTATATTTTTCCTGTAAAATATAGATTGATATCTACAAACGCCTAATACATTGTACGTGGATCGGTCTGCAATCTTCGGAGATAGGGGGGGGGGGGGGATGGTCAATTTTTCATCTTTTTTTGAAATATTTCAAAAAGTATGAAACTTACAGAAATTTCAAAAAGTGTTTTGATATGGTCAAAACGATACCTTTCATTTGATACCCGACATAGGTAGGTACCCCCCTTTTGAAAAAAAATTCCCCCCCTTTTTTACCATTTTTCAAAAACTATTATTATTACAGACTTCTCTATATTTTTCCTGTAAAATATAGATTTATATCTACAAACGCCTAATACATTGTACGTAGATCGGTCTGCAATCTTCGGAGATAGGGGGGGGGGTATGGTCAATTTTTCGACTTTTTTTGTAATATTTCAAAAAGTATGAAATTTACAGAAATTTCAAAAAGTGTTTTGAAATGTACAAAACGATACCTTTCATTTGATGCCCCATTTGCCTTCCTAGGTCTCCTTTGAAATTTCAACATCAAAATTTGTACTGAAAATATTCATTTTCATTTTTCATTTATTTATATTTTTTTTTCTTAAAATCAGTAATGGCGCACGAAGTGTATCATTATTTCAAATTTCAAGTTAATAGCTGCAGTAGTTACTGAGATATTCAAGAAAGAGCGGGGACGGACAGAGCGAGACCTAAGGGTTTCAAAACCGATCTTTGAAACCCTAAAAAAGAGATTATTTTAAACTTAACATATAAAATAGAATAGCAATGGATTTGGCGGCCTTATCGCTTAAAGCGATTTCTTCCAGGCAACCAGAACAATTGGGGAAAAAATAAAGGATGGCGGTGCTTTACAACTAACATAAATATAAACTATAAATACTTATACACACTATACCTAATAAAATAATCTATTACAATACATCCAATACAGGTCGTTCACCTCCTATCGCATAATACAGGAAAAATATCGCTATTCTGTCGCTTTCCATACAAACCTGTAGCGATACCGGTATCGGTATAAATACATAATAATGTTGCTTTTTGAAACTGTCATTATCACTATTGTCTACCCACCTTAATTTTTTTAGTGAAGGTAGAGCGTTGCTCGATGATAATGACTTACCTGGAGGGGGTATTATTTGAACCCTATCTTCACTCTTAGGTTTAGGTATACATTCACCCATGTATGCAATTTTCCATACTGAAAAAAAACGGTAACGGTAAACCCATCACGGTGCTGCTTGTCATCTGTCGTGTTAAAAAATACTGGCTGTGTTTGGTTACGACCAAAAAAACCATTAAAATTGTTTTACAAAACAATTTAACAAATTCAAATTCCTGAATAAATTATAAAAATAGGTTTGGAAGTAGTTTTAAGTCCGAAAGACTTCGATAGCGCAATCAAATTTTTCAAGTAGCGATATCTAATTAAAATTAAAGTCTAATTTAGTTTGTTGTGATGAGTGATGGATGAAACATGAATGCACCTTAAAAAACGAAATACAAGGTTCCTAACAACATTACAGCAACAAACAGCTTCAAAAACCTGCAAGCAGTAAAATCGCTCTATAATGCGTTAGTAAGAAGCCATTTGGAGTTCAATGCAGCGATATGGGCTCCGCACGAAGCCAAGTACAGCCAAATGGTAGAGCGCATACAAAATAAGTTCGCGAGATTTTTATACCTGAAGGTCTACGGTATATACCCCTTCTACCCTTTGATGTATCCAACCTTGTTTATTATAGGCATGGTTGGATACAACAAGCTAGAAGTAAGGAGGGACGCAGCGCTCGCTCTACATTTGTTTAAGGTGTTGAGAGGGATGATCGCCCATCCATGCATTTTAGAGGAGATGCGGCTGAATGTAACCACGGAATTTGTGCGCAGACGAAGGCGTCCCGCCCTTTTGGCAGTGCCAAAAGGGCGAACCAACCTTATAGACAAAGCGCCTCTGACGCGCAGCATCCGCACGCTCAATCTGATTGCCGAGAAAATCGATATTTTTTACTGCTCCCCGAGCGAATTCCAAAAGGCTTTGTATTACTTTTTATGCTATAGCAAGTAGTTTTTAAAATTATTTAATTATTTTAGTATAAGTTATTAATATTGTGAATTTTATAATATGTTATTTTATTGCTGTTTTATTTTTATTTTTTTTGACTAATTGAGAATTATACCTATTATTATTATTATTTAATGTTATTATAATGTCCATAGGTAATGAAATTTGACATAAACTGCATAATTTTATAATGTATAAATTTTCTAATGTAAGATTAATTATGATAAGATTAGGCTATTGCTAGAATATAAGGTACTCTATTGTATTGGGTGTGCCCGTAAGGATAGATGTACATGTTTTTAATAATAAATAAATAAATTACTGCTGCTTAAAACAACGTGCAAACGTTAACGTCACATTCAATTAACAAACTTTACCTGTTTATAATATTAGTGTAGTAGATAATCAACAATAGCTACTTACTATTTGTTCGTTCCTTGCAGTTTATATAGTCCAGCATACAATAGGTTACGAACGTTTGGTAAACAAAATTAGCAGCGCGACCGCAAACTTTTCCAGTTCTGAAAATAATAATTTAAACAGTGAAATTTACTTCCAATATGAGTGGTTTTTTTTTTAAATATATCTAATCCACACGTCACCTGAACAACCTATACTGTTCTACTGCTGGATGCAAGCCTCCCCTTGACAATGGCTTAATTGGCTTTTATCTCATGGGCGGTAATGCTCATAACCCCACGCTGGGCATGGGGGTTGGGGATCGCAGTTCGGTGGTAGATTTATTCTGCAAGAGGAGCTGCTGCCCCCTCTTCGGTGTATTTCCCTATAGTCACCCACGGGTGAAAAAAAAAGGTTAATATTTTCACAAGCGAAACCCTACATCGAAAAATAGTGGCTTGCATTATTTTTGATCAATCTATCCAACCCTCCATATAATATCCCTTAAATCCATGGGGTACGTGAAAAAAAATACAACCCTAGATTAAGACATTTTTTTTTAAATATATGTGGTGCCTATGGCGGTGTGATTAATAACATGTCGAAACTAAAATGGTTTCTTTTCTTATGTTGATTATTAAACACTATAAATTTCAAATAATGACGTACTAGGCAATAATAGGTAGGCCTAATCGCAGAAATTAAAAAAAACACCATCCTAGGGAAAATATAAGAGCAAAAGCTTTTTATTATGTTGACCGAGTCACAGCTAGCCTTCACTCGCTTCGAACAAATCAAAAAGTGATTTAATTTAAACAAATTTAATTAAAAAGTATTTGCGAACCAAAGCTATCCACGTCATTAGAAAGACAGCGCAATCTGATGTTAGCGTGATTTTTCGGGTACTAGTGGGACTCATAATGAAGGACTTGTCTGAGGATGAACCCCAGTTTCCGTCATCAAGCAGCATTATTCCACTTCTGACCATAACCCTCATCAGACTCTTAGGTCTCATAATTATGGCGTTCTTTTAATAATCTCAATTGTTCTTAGATTCAGAACCCATAAAACACGCACATGTTAAAAATGACACAATGATTGTTATATCCTATAGAAATTAATATGTAAGGAGATAAATAAACATTTGAATAAAACTAATTGCACTGAACGCATTGTAAGACGCCCGTGAAGACTGCAGGTAGATGCAGGATGCGTCAAGCTGGACAAGGCGCTATTTATTTATTTACTTTAATTATTACGGTAACACCAATTACATTAATTAAAGGACAAGTTCACAATATGGCGCTCATTAGAGGAGGCCAGCAATGGACTAGCCTAGGCTGATGATGATCATCATCATCTTATAATACAAAGTCTTACGTGTCTTTAATAGTATCACTTATCAATACATTAGAAATATTATCGTCAATCTAACCACTATTTCCATTTCTCAGCCTTGTAACAAAATCATTCGAAGAGGTTATTTATTTCGAGAGCAAATGTTTTTTCACCACTCACACTCGAAAATGGTGTCTTTGCTGCTCAAAAACAATGAGCAAAATCGAGTTTTGGGATTGTTTTTACATGTGCAATAACGGATATTATTCAACTTATTGAAAAAAGTAATTTGAATTTAAAATGTCGCACTTTTCGATGGTGTAATAAGTTATTTATACTCTATGTGTGGCACCGAAAAAAAAAAGACTAAGCAATTTGCAACAGGGGAGCTCCACTTTCTCATGGAAGGCAGCGCCATTTTTGTGTACCTTGATAAATTAGCTTGTGAAGACCATTTTTCTAGGCGGATGGTCTTTTTAGGGGAGTTGCACCTCTCATTTTAGCTAATCGAAGGGAAGGAGGTTAGACCGCATTCAACCTTCATAGAAAAAAATAATTTCGTTAGTTCGCGTTTAGAAACAGGTTTGTAACATTCTATCCCTTCATTCATGATGGTTTATCTAAATGACTTTCTGAAATTCAACTTCTTTTTTACGAAATTTTAGTGAAATGGACAAACATAGGATTTCGTGTTCATAGGAGCGAGAAAGAGCATATCAACGCAAGCCCTAAAATTAAGTTTGATCTTATTATCTATTAATTAGGACTTTATTTGATATAACCAAAACATATGAAATGTTCTTTATACTTACTTCTATTACCATGCTTATTCTCAAGATCTCAAGTTCTGTATTTATTGAGAAATTAAGGTTTCAGAAAAAAATTAGAGGTTTCTTTGCGATTTTTTTCTACCGAGAAAATTTTATGTAATTGTTTTATGTTTTTGTTTTTTCGAAACATAATGATCGATAGAGTAAATCCTGAACTGTACAAGCATATATTTCAAAGTTAAATATTTAGTAGTTTGGAAGATATTTCCATCTGACGAAGTTGATTTGAGGTAATATAGGCCGCGGGCCTGTCACTCACTGCACCGGTTTATATAAGCTGACCTTTTTACGTGGTATAATGACTTACTTGTAAGACTTAGGACAGAAGTAGGCTATGACGTCACAAGGTTCCGTGTTATTTTGGTCCAGTTTTGGCATTATAGGGAATTTTATCGCAGATGTGGAACCCGTTGGCATATTGTCTATTTTGCTGCACAAAAAACGGATAATATGATGATAGTGGTGCCTGCCTTTATTCGAAAAATAGCAAGACAAGTTTTGCAATAACACCATCGTAGTTTTAAAAATTTAATAGGTCCTTTCAGTAGTTTCTTTATAAGTAAGCATGAGGTAACAAACATCCACATATCCACACTTTCGCATTTTTTTATAATAAATAAAATAAATAATGCTGGAAAACTCACATAGCATTATCTAGCCCCAAGCTAAGCAGAGCTGGTGTTATGGGTACTAGATAAGATAACTGATACACATAATACAAAACGTTACATAGATTGATATTTTTATTATACATAGAAAACGACCAGAACAGCAGGCGGGCCTTCGCCCACCGATAATAGAGTATTAGTGTGAGCATTTTATAAACGGAAGATGTGTTCTATGTTATTATACTTACAAATTAAAATGTCGTGCATTGACGTGCTGCACGTGTCAGAACTAAACTTGATGACAGTAGAAAGACATAACACAAAAATGAGCCTCTGTGGCGAAGTGGTCGAAGGTTTGCCTGCGACACATGAGGTAACGGGTTCGAGTCCAGCTTTGGAACAAATGATTGTACGATCTGCAGGTATTCCGTTTCCGGGTGTTCTTGTATTTTATTATGTATATCAGTCATCTAGCACCCATAACACAAGCTCTGCTTAGCTTGGCGCTAGATAATGTTGTGTGAATTGTCCACTGATATTAACGTTACTAGATTTTTAACTTTACCCTCACCTTGCTTCACCTCAACAGCCCGTAATCATGGTCCACTGCTGGAAGCAGGCATCCCCCTGATTCTGTTATCTCTTGGGGGGTAATGCAAACAATGCTAATTTTATCCACAAGTGGCCAATAGACTTGCAAATTAATTAACATTTGGCATCTTATTAAGTTACAATAATTAAAATGTTTATGGTTTATAATGTAACTATGTTTATGTGCTTATTTTGTAAGCTTCGAGAAATAAAGTGATCGACTTCCAGTTACATAAACTTTCTTACTCACTTATCATTACTTATCACAGGGGGCATTGTAAAACCCGGGGGCAATGTAAAACCCGAGGGCAAAGTCATCCCGGGTGAAATCGAAACTGAAATGAACGAAAAACAGAGCATTTTTAAAATCTTTTTTTGAACTTGTTTTATCGCAGTTACCTATGTTAAAATGGTTTAAAATGTCTAAAATGGCGAGATTCACATACATACATACAGTATGTGAATCTTGCCTTTTGAGACCAGGTTATCCTCAACCGATAGAGTTCAAATTATTAAGAAAAGATATATTAAGTTATATTTGCTCTGCGCTTGTCATGCCTTAAAAATATATCGTGATTGCGCGATATATACATATTTGTCGACGTATTTTGGTGACGTTATAGCTGCGTCTGGGGTCACACGTCGATTACTATAAAGAAAATATACCGTAATATACCTTGCTATGATTTATATTAATATACATGATAACTCCTTATGTTGCGGGCTTTTCTTTGGTGAAAATGCAATGCCATGTACCATTTATTTATTTGGAAGACAGACAGTAAATAGATTTATAAAAAGATTTAAACATGTTTTTCTTCTACCAATAAAGTCTCTTAGAAGAAATATATCTGGCATATGGCAACCTTCTGTGTCATCATCATAGAGTAGCTTCGTCGAGCTTGTTGTTGTTTTTTTTAACATTTATCTTTTCATCCCACCACAGGGAGGAAATGACTAAATGATAAAATTATCATTTGCGCATGTTTAACAGTTTCAGTTAATTCTGTTCAAACAAACATCCTTGTCACTAGAATCACATATTTCACTTGTTTTAAATTTTCTTATTTTTAACAATATAACGTAAAAAGAAAATGGCACGCGCAAATTAAATAAAAAGTACACCAAGAAGGTTCCAAGGAGGCTCGGAATTTTAACAAATTAAAAATGGTTGTATGATAAATTTGGTATAAATTTTTAATTTTTTAAAATTAAAAATTTTTAAAATTTAAGAATTTTTTTTCTTTCTTTCTTTCTTTCATAAATTCGGCACCATGGAGGTAAATAGACTTTAATGATGTTTTGAATTTACAAACTCACTTACGTGTTACGTTTTCTTTCCATCAACTCTGAAATAATGTTGTAGGTATCTAATAGAATACCGAATGGTCCGTTTCGTCACGATGCGATGGTAATAGGCCCGAGGACGATAATGACCCATGGGAGTTGGGGAGGCCTGTTGTGTGGGACTATACATGCGTCGACACACTCGCGCCTTCTCATTTTCCTAGGACTTCCGTGAGGGATGGTGCGGCGGCAGATTTGGCCGAAGATTTCAAGAGGCAGACTCGTGACCCGAGAGCTTGTGAGTCTATACCTATCTGGCGCAGGGCGTCAGCATTGCCATACAGCTGGTATTGCAGCCAGCGTCTTGGAGACGCTTCCGACTGGTATTGATATGAATTAGTTGAGCTACTTGTAGATTGTTTGCAACAGCCTTAGCTCAATTAATTCAAATTAATTCAAAAAATTCAATACCTCCTGGGGGTAGTGACATTAATTGACCTCCGGGGTCTGTTGGTCCTTGACCTCCTGGGGGTGGTGGTCCTTGACCTCCTGGGGGTGGTGGTCCTAAGCCTTTGGGTACTAGAACTCCTTGGCCTGGTAAATAATTTAGTAAGCACTTATAACACAAGTTCTGCTATTTAGGGGTTGGATGTGGATAGTCCAGCATTATCTACTTGTAAGCCTTCTACTTGTAAGGCTTCGAATCTCTTGCGTCGCAGGCGGACCTTCGCCCACCGCGCCACAGAGGTCATAAAATTTTTCTAGAGTTACTATAAATAAACTTAAAGAATGAGTTTATTTATTACAGACTGAACTTTATACTACAAGCATAAAATCAACATACCTTGATTCTCTGAAAAACATAAAATTAATGAGTATACTTCGGAAACCTGGAGACAAAGTGTTTGTAAACAAAGTACTAGGGGGTAATAAAATTAATACTTATTTTGTTCTTAATAGTCTTAGCTTGTACTCGTGTACTTGCCGTCGTTTTGGATAAAATGCACCTAGGTACCGAAAACCGGAGTTAGTCTGGTGTGATATCATTCTTATCCGATTTTCGGTTCTTAGGCAATATTGGAATAATTGGAGGGACCGCCAAAGTCATGGATCAGATGTTCGGTTTTTGACCCGCTACTCCTTAAAACAGGGAGGTATGGCGCTCATTAGGAGAGAACTATGTTTAGCAGTGGACTAACATATTCTGATGAGGATATCGACTCCTCAACCCGACAATCTCCAGTTGCTCCAGCTATTTTGCCACTCCTCTGGACTTTAATCATGCACCCTGGAACCTCTTGTTTACCCAAATAGTTTCTCCCCGCAGCTTCGCATGCGGTGTTTCTATAAAAACTATAAAAAAATATTTATTTCCCTCGCGAACCGTTTCATGGGATAAAAACTGTTTGTTATTCCATGACATTCATGCCAAATTTCAGCCCGAACGGTTCTGTAGAATTGGCATGAAGAAGTAACCAATAACAATCCGTTCATGCAAACTTTCGGATTTGTAATATCTAGGAGAGAGATAAAAGAACAAATCTCCATGGTCAGTTAAAAAAAAAACACCATAGTAGTTCATTGAACTCATAATAATAAAATTCATTTTTAATAAACTTTCCGTCCTTAAAATTACCTGAAGATGGTCTGTTTCTTTTTCAGGCATAAAATGTTTAGTAAAAAATGTAAAGGACCCTGTAGTAATGCCTTTCTAATAGTTTTATTCTATTTACTTTAGCCCGTATTTCGAAAATAGATATTGGTGGCCTCCAAGGCAACATCTGCCTAAACTTATTAGAACAAAACTATTACAGTGTATATTATATACTATGTACTATTATATACTTAATAAGTATCACAAACTGTACGTTGGATTTTTGAAATTTCCTTTGTTCAACGTAGAAATAAAATAAAATAGGTGGCGGCGCTAGTTTCACGCATACGCCTTAAATAAATGTGATTTTATAAACAATTGAATGTTACAAAAGTCATTACCTACCACCTACTTTCCTTGCAAATTTTTTTTTTCATACCCAGTTTTAAAATAGTGATAAAAACTCTCGACTTTCGTCTCGACAAATATCGGGACTGACGAGAACTTCGATATTTATCGTTCTGACAGATTATGTGTATATGAAAAAGTAACTAAAAACCAAGAGTTATCTACTAATTTTACATATTCAAATTTCAAATATCAATAACGTTTATTTCTTTAGGCTCACAAAATAAGCGCTTATACAAGTAAAATTTTATACCATAAACAGGTTTACAATAGTAATTATTAACAAATAAGAAACAAGGTGTTATTGATTGTTCACTTAAATTTTTTGTCCCCTAGTGGAAGAAGTGGAAAATAATTAATATAATATAATAATATTCAAGGATACTTACGGCGACGATAGGCACGAGAGCTTGGTGTTGGAATATTTTTGCGTTTAAACTCATCCTTCAAAGGGCCAGACATTGTCGTTTGTAAATAAAAAAATGAAACTAGGAAAAAATATTTTATCCCCATTTTTATCCTAAACAAAGCAGCGTACTGTTGATGTTTCTTTTTTGCCAGTAAACAAACTGAAAACAAAGGTTTTTTTTAGCGAAATTGTTGCTACTAATATAAAAAGAAACACTATTAATAGTCCTCGTGCAAAAACAAGTCCTTTAGGATTTATTAGATTTTTACTGACTACTTTATGTGCATAATGTAGATTACTAGGACTGGCGAGAACATTTGTATACATCTATTAGAACATTTAAAACTTTCAAAACTATCATGGTTCCATTAAAGTCATTAATAATGGGATATTTACCATGATTCGATTTTTTCTTCCGTGATCATGGCGCATGAAACTGTGCCGAAATATTGGAAAACTCAAAAATCGAATCATGGTAAATATCCCGTTATAAATGACTTTAATATTCGAACATTTGTTACGGACAGCCAACAATATACACTCCCTGGGTAAAGCTTTAGCTGTCCACTGCCCCCTTGCAAGGGAGCAGTAAAGATAACTCCCAATATTGGTAGGAATGCGAATAGCTTAAATAACGTAGCACAAATTCGCTTACAACTAAGGTGCCCATTCCACTCATCCAATTTCTTTATCCAATGTACATTTGATTAAAGAACTTGGATGGAACACCGATATTTGATTAAATATTTGGATACTAGTTTCTACCCGCGGCTTCGCACGCGTTGGTTTTATAAAAACGTGCAGGTTAATTATTTACCATGGATACTGAAATTTTATGGATTAAATTGTAGCCTATGGTTTATTTCAGCACATGGAGCTACACCTATGCAAATTTTTTGCCCGATCTGTGGAGAAGTTTTGGCGTAAAAAAGTAACAATCGTCCATCTAAATTTTAATATTAGTGTGATATGATGTAATTTCATTTGAAATCAACTACGCAAATTACAAAATCTTGGACAAAGGCATTGGATGAGTGGAATGAGGTATTAACCCAAGAACCTTGATCAAATATTGGACAAGGAACTTGGACAAAGATATTGGATGAGTGGAATGGCCAACTAAGGCAAGTTGTAAATACTTAAGCAAGCTCATCAAAAAGTAATAACTATTATGTAATTTTGCGAAAATTGGCGTAAAATTTAATCATCGTCGACTTTTTTTTAGTTTGTATGTTTTTATGTGTGTTTGTTATTTGATATCTACGCCATTGTGATAGCAATTTTGGTGGTTCTTTCACTTCTGTATAGAGATTGATCCCGAGATGGCAATAAAAAAAAACAATAAAAAATATCATGTTCGCAGGTACTTATCCCATAATCTTAAAAAAATTCAAACTTTTGATGAATCATAGAAATCATCGACACAACCATCTTGGTGATTATTATCTTGTTATAGCACTAACAAGCTTTTTGTATCGTAACATTTATTTTTATTTTTGTCTATACCTTTATCAATATCAACAATCCGCCTGAAAAGCGTGGTAATACGCATGTGATTTTAAAAAATGCTGAATATTTTTTTTTATATTCTCGATTTACTATAGAAGTTTATATGCATATTTCGTTTTGTATATTTTGATGTTTTTTTGAAAATTTAATAATTGAAAAGTACCTATATATTTTAAGACTCCATCGCAAAACTTCTAAACGTTACGTCACCGTTCATTGATTTGTCAAGAAGTTAGAGGAATCTTTTTTAGAAGAAAGAAAAGTACCTATTTATTAGATACAAAAACAAAAAACATGGATACTTTTTGTAATTTTTTGTTTTTAAATTATTTTTATTGAAGTAACAGAAGCACTTTGAGTTGACAAGCTGAACAGTGACGCGCTACAGCACAGAAAAAGGGTAGCGTTTTTATCATCCGTAACTGTGCAAATTCATTTTTGCATACTAAAAAATTGGGTATTATGTAATGAAATGACATAAATCGATTAGAAATGAAAAAAAAAAACCATGCATTTACTGTTACAGTATATGCATGTTTTTTTTTTCATTTACTACAGTAGTAGGTACCACGTTTATAAGTTACACCGATGTACCTGCGCAGTTGTCTTAATATTTTAGGCGCGGAAAAATCCTAGCCAATTATAACGCTCTGCCTGCCTATACGCGCGAAACATTGGGTGATGGCTACGCGCATGACGTACGCGGTTCGGCGTCGCGATCTTGACATTCGCGAGTCGTATTTTAGTGGGATACATATGAAAATACGTTGGTCCTTTTTTGTCTTCCCGTGTACATTTCATATGACGACCTCAGTGGCGCAGCGGGCGAGAGTCTGCCTGCGACGCAAGAGGTTGCGGGTTCGATCCCCGCCTCGGAACAAATTTGTGTACGATCTGCAGAAATTTGTTCCGTTGGTCTGGGTGTTTTCTATGTTTAATAAAAAAAATATCTATCTATGTAATGTATAATATTACGTATATCAGTTATCTAGTACCCATAACACAAGCTCTGCTTACTTTGGGGCTAGATAATGCTGTGTGAATTGTCCAGCATTATTTATTTATTTATTTATATGAGCGAGATAGGTTGAGCCTCTGTTTTTGTGAGCGAGATAGCATGAACCTGTTTTTGTTGACTTAAAAGCTTAACGCAACGCAATAAAGTCTATTGTTTCAATGGCGTTGGAATTCGTATTTAATCAGGTTGAAATGTTCTCTTCAGTGCAGACGAATTTTGCCGATGTGACTTATTAAAGTGGTCAAACAACGTTGTGAAAAAATTCAATGTCTTTGGGTCAAACTGTACCCCTATTGTGGAAAGCATATAGTATTGAGGGAAAGCATGTACGACAGACAATGTTATAAAAAAAACACAATAGCATTGAACACTAATATTGGTCTTTATTTAGCTAGGAACAGATCGACATAATATTTTAATCACATAAGGGATTATCAAGTAACAATTTGTTAGAAATAACATAAACTCGACTTGGGTAGGTATTAAAAATTTCTTACACAAGCTATTACCTACATATTTTTGTAAAGAAATATTTTGCATTATTATGGTGGGATTACACACGCGTCGGGATTTCTCGTCGACAATAAAACACTCGGTCGCGCGTCGGTTTCAACAACCAAACGAGAGCCTGAGCGCACCAATGAGCGGTTTTCGATTTACATTAAAATAAAAAAAATAGGTCCAAGCAGGGACGAGGGAAATTTGATTCCCTCGTCCCTGGGTCCAAGTATCTCAATTGTTTTTCTTTCATTTCAAATTAACATACCCTAATTTCCAGTTGACGCCCCCTGCCACGTATCGAGATGTTTGGAACTTTTTTTTTCTTATTAAAAATGCAAATCTAAATCCCCTTATTACTGACCGTTCACCGTAAGATGTCGTTGATTTGTATGTAATTCCATACAAGGCAGGGGACATCTTACGGTGAACGGTCTATACCTTCATACTCGTGCTTGGTCTGTGTCGTGGTTGCGCGACATGTGTGTGATCCTACCATTAAATTTTTCTGACAATATCTAATGGCTTTTACATTACAGGATATAAGCTTCTTGGCTTTGAAAACCCAATAAGATTTTTATTTATATTTCAATTAAACTTGATGGCGCGGCGCAGCGCACCAATTACCTGAGCGGCATCAGTAGCCAAAAAGATTGATCTGTGCCAGATTAACAAATAGACGTGGCCAATTGGGATAGTTATCACCAATACGAGTATACTACCGTGTTAACTACACGTGCAACTCAGCCCAAATAGCGCGAATTTATAACAGACTTCGAAAAAAGACAGAGATTCTAGGTTTGGCTGTATGAAGGTATTTTTATGTAGCTATGTTCGTCGATATCTCCGTCATTTAAGACCTATTTTATCTTATTATTTCGTTAAACAAAGGTAATTTTTAAGCTTAGGTATATGTTATGTTATTAAGCTTCGGTAGTGTCATCGTTTCAATAGTATCAGTGTACCTTTGTAAAAAAGATCTGAATAAATGTTTTTTTTTTTATTATTATAATTTCAATGGGCAGTTTGTGATACCTATTATGAGCTTTTTTTAATGCCTCTATCATAGTTTTATTTTGTATAGTTTTGGTGGCCATAAAGTGCAACATCGTATCTCCTCCTAAACTGTACAAAATAAAACTATGATAGGGTCGTTAAAAAAGCTAGGTATCACAAACTGCCCATTGAAAATTGCTTTTGTTCAACGAAGTAATAAAATAAAATAGGTGGCGGCGCTAGTTTGGCTCAGGGCTACCGTGTTAAACAGTCCAACTGACTGATTTTGAAAATGATTTCACTATTGTGAAGAAGCACTATTGAAGCTTAAAAAACTGTGTGGTAGTAAAATATAAAATATAACACGCCAAGAGCGATGCCACCTAACACACATATTTCATGAATACTTAAAAGGTGACTTCAACTATGATTAAGACTGTATCTTTTATTATAAAAATTTTTCATATTTTAATATCCTCTACCAGAACTTGTGAGAGAAATTTCTTTTCTTAATAATTTTTAACAGCAATCCAATAGTTTCGAACACGAATAGTTTTTGAATGATTTTGAGTTTTATAACATTTTCGGGGTTCAACTTTGCCAAATCAGTGACAGTAAACGAAAAAAATTACCGTTTTGGTAATATACAAACTCAGAAAATGTATGATTTGTATGTCATCTTGGCGGTGGCGAAGGTCGTTTTATGAGCGACTTCACACTTAACTAGACCTGGAATCCACTAAGGTCTATGAAAACACTCACACAACTACATCAAAAATAAATAAGACAAAATAAAATCAGCCACCATAGATGTCCATTGGATCGGTATCCGAGCGTTTGGAGCAGTAGAATTTGTTGCTTTTTATTGATTTCACTACTAAAATATAACATTATAAATATATATGAAGGTTCTTATAACTATAATAGACCTAAATATAATTTAGAAAGTTTTGGTTTTAATGATTCAACTACCTACATAAAGCGTTATTTTTAAATCTAATCTTAAAATCTGTGTTAGAATTGGGTAGTGATTAGATAAATGAGGTAATAAAAAGTAACTAGTCTAAGAGCAAACGCACAAAACCAGCGCCGCCACCTATGTATTTTATGTTATTATTCCGTTTAACAAAGGAATTATCAAAAATCCATCTCCCAGTTTGTGATACCTATCATAAGCCTTTTTTTAATGCCTCTGTAATAGTTTTATTCTATTTAGTTTAGGCAGAGATACGAAGTTGCCCTTGGTGACCACCAAAATCTATTTTCGAAAAAAGCTTCTGATAGGTATAACAAACTGGGAGATGGATTTTTAAAAATTCTTTTGTTTAACGGAGTAATCAGATAAATTACTTGGCGGCGCCACTTTGGGATGGGGTATGCGCCTTAACAAATAAGCCAAATAAGTTATACATATTATTATCATACGATTTCATACAAAGAATAAATGGCCGTGAACATAATCGCTGCTAGTGTTAAACAGTAGAAATGTCGAAAAAAAAACGTACGCTATAAATACCCAAATAAAACCATAGAGCGAGTACACATTAGGCGTTTTGAAACGCGCGTTTACACCTCACTACTAAGAGCGTTTAAAATCTGAAGAGTGCTTAAAAAGAAGCGCATCTGTAGGCGTGCAGGTTACAGATATATCGGACCAGACGGTTTTTAAAACGCGCGCTTGAAGACGCCTTATGTTTACATTGTATATCATAAGTCCCATATCACAAGCTCGCTGCTTAGCTTGGGTCTAGATAATGCTCTGTGAATTGTCCAGCATTATTTATATATAAAAATAAATAAAATAACAAAATATAATTGTATTAGTGATATTATAGTCCGCCCTAGAATACGACCAATAAAATATACCTACCAATATTAATAAATAATAAGTTTCTTATAACTATAATAGACTTTAAATTTAATTTAGAATATTTTAGCTTGATAGATTCAATTAACTACATAAAGCGTTATTTTTAAGTCTAATCTTAAAATCTGTGTTAGAATTAGGTACCTAATGAATATAATTATGAAGGTAGTAAATAAAGAGTTACGACTAATATGGCTTCTATATATAACTAATGATTGTTTCGTTTTTAGGGTTCCGTGCCCAAATTGTAAAACGGGACCCTATTACTAAGACTCCGCTGATGGTGACAGACGGACAGATGGACTGTATGTCTGTCCATCTGTCGCCAGGCTGTATCTCATGAACCGTGATAGTTAGACAGTTCAAATTTGCACGGATTATGTATTTCTAGTGCCGCTATAACAACAAATACTAAAAAACATTTAAAATAAATATTTAAGGGGACTCCCATACAACAAACGTGATTTTTTTAGCTAGTTTTTGCTTGATATTGATAACGGCAATAGGTAAATGCTTGAAATATTCACAGAATATAACCCCCCATACAACAGACATGCTTTTTTCTTATAGATACGTTAAATTATTTTATTAGTTAGGTTTGTCTGTGGTCACTCGCCGATTATTATAGAAAATATATCTTGTTTTGATTTATATTAATATATATCAATAGCTGCATCTGTAGTGGGCTTAATAAATATATGTACCTAATAATAAATTATTTTAGTGCTGAATGACACTTAATATTTTTTTGTGAGTAGGCAATGAATTTTTATAGTTACTGAGTAGGTGAGTATTTTTTTGTAAGTAAGTTAAGTAAGTAGAAAGAATCGAAAATGTAGTCGCAAATAGGTAGTTGTGCTTAGTACTTTAAGTATCTACAGATTCATGAAGGATTGATTAAAGCTTATTTCTTATTCAGAACATACAAATTAATTAAAACTTTTCCATAACGTTTTCATACCATGACACATTTGAAAATTTGAAGTTCATCCCTAAGGTATTTTAAACCATCATTCACAAAATAATTGGAGTGACAACCCAGATTGATATAGGTAATTATTTTACTAACCGACTCCAAAAAAGGAGGAATTTGATGTTGTCTGCTTTTTGTGTACATTTATTTGTTCACTGATTTCTCAGTCAAAGGACCGATTATTATTTCCGCGCAAAACGTAAGAAAACGGAAAAAAGAAATTTGAAAGCGGTTTTTTTTTTCAAAGCTTTCAGTTTTTCTAAGAAACCTATTGGAAAACAAAGCAATGGTTTATATTTAAATCAGGTAGTACAAACCAAATTCCTTTTCATACATACGCGGGAATCGCTACCAGTAGCGAAAACCAACTCGGTTGCTTAACCAGAGCGGCAGCGAAAACTACATAACGCAACAACTTGGTTTTCACTACTTCTCTATGAAGATGTAGTACACACAAATTTGTGATAACGCGCGAAACTGAGGCCGATGTGATTTTAAGTGAATACCGCATATGTCTTAATAGGTCTTAAAATATATCACTATAAAAACTATCGTAGTTTGATGAATTTATTACGAATGTAAGAGGGTAAATATGAAACTTATTTGTTTTCTTTTATTATTCTCATTCCTTTTCACAAATTAATTTGGCAGTTAAACCGCTTTCATGCGTAATGATGACTATTGAAACATTAAAATACATTTAAAGTTTTCATAATTGTAAGACTGTATGCAGCATATCAGTCATAGAACATAATCTTCAGCTTTCAGATGTCAAAGTCGGAATTGGATGGTGGAGTTTTTATTGGGTGTAGGTTCGATTTTTGATCGAAAATTGTTCAATTCACACGCGCATAACCGAGGGGCTGCTGCATTAAATACCTACAAAGCAAGGCAGGATTACACACTCGTCGCGCAATCACGAGACAGATGCGCGTCGAGTGTGTAATCCCGCCTCTAGGTAAATAGGGGTTTGTTTCTTCTAGGAAAATACTTCATTCAAAAACAGAAAAAGCTAAGAAAACTCACAGTACCGTTCCAATTCCGACTAACCATACAGTTTCCACTGATAAAAATAACATAAACAACGTGACAAGAAACGAAACACATTTCACGTATTTTATGACATGTTTTGAAGACTCTAGCGCCGCTTGATAAGTTCAATATGAACCCTATCACTCTTTAAATAAGGACTAAAGCTGTCAGCGTGAGGCGACCGCTGTGGCGATAGCGGTCAACACGACGGAAATGGTAGCGACCTCTCGCGGGCCGCTGTTGCACTCGTCCGTTTCGCAGCAAAACGTGCGGGCACCCCACCATTCTGAAACCAAAAGTTTTTAAATTAAATTAGGGTACTATCTTAGTAGGTAGATTAGCTGACAGTTTTGAGAAGGAGATCAAGAGGAGGATCCAGTTTGGGCAGCGTTTGGGAAACTACGTCGAGTCTTCTCGTCATCCATACCGCAATGCTTGAAAACGAAAGTTTTCAATCAGTGCGTCCTACCCGTCATGACCTACGGAGCTGAGACGTGGACACTCACGGTAGGGCTGGTCCACCAGTTTAAAGTCGCCCAGCGATCTATGGAGAGAGCTATACTCGGAGTTTCTCTGAAGGATAGGATTCGTAACGAATACATCCGACAGAGAACCAAAGTTATCAACATAGCTCAAAGGATTAGCAAGCTGTAATGGCAGTGGGCTGGCCATATTTCGAGAAGAACCGACAACCGCTGGGGTAAACGTGTTCTTGAGTGGAGACCGCGATTCGGCAAACGTAGTGTAGGACGCCCTCCGACCAGGTGGAATGACGAATTGCGAAAGACTGCTGGCAGATGCTGGATGCGGCAAACTGAAGACAGGGCGCTATGGGGCTCATAAGGGGAGGCCTATGTCCAGCTGTGGACTGGTAAAGGCTGATGATGATGATGATGAGATTGGCTATCTTGCTCAGCGTTTTTTATGCTTATTGTGTCCCGTGTGTGTCGTGTGTAGTACCGGCTTATAATTTGCACCATCCCAACTCTTCCCGTGGGTGTCGTAAGAGATGATTATGACACATACACCGGGAAAAATATCATCACCAAACTAAGATGCCCAATCCGCAGGCCTAGCGTGGGGATTATGATCATCTACACGTCGTCGCCGTTATTATAGAAAAACGTGTCATTAATTAAGTTTTTAATTATTATATAATAAATATGAATATTTAATAAATAATGCTGGACAATTCACACAGCATTATCTAGCCCCAAGCTAAACAGAGCTTGTGTTATGGGTACTAGATCACTGATATACATAATACAATACATTACATAGATAGTTTTTTTTATTATACAGATAGAAAACGACTCGAACACCCGTAACAAATACCTGCACATTGTACAAATATTTGTCCCGAGGCGGGAATCGAACCCGCAACCTCCTGTGTCGCAGGCGGACCTTCGTCCAACGCGCCACAGATGTCGTCATATGTACTTAAGTTAGTTTTAAGGTATTATTATGGACTGTAGCATAAGTTAAATTAGATCTGTAAATTTTCTATGGTCTGAAATTAATTATTATTATTATTATGGCATTACCCTTCAATGATGCTATGGCGGTCATAAGTTAGGCTGATGTCTGTGCTGATGTCCAGCATTGGACTATTATAGGCTGATTCTTAATTCATAATTCTTTATTGCACTAAAAAAAAACCTTATTTAAATCATATTACAAGAGAGGTATCGCAAAGGCGAGCTTAACCCTAAAAAGAGTTCTCTTCCAGCAAACCTTAATGATGATGATGATGTGTCCCGATTTTTAAAACCCCGACATTTTCGGACCTGAAATCCATCCCGGTGGTTGCAGGTTGAAAATGATAGTAAGTATTTTTTTTTTAACATTCATTATAATACCCCACCACATATTTATTTTTTGTTATGCACTACTATGAAGTCTCTAACATATATATATATATATATAGATAAGATTTATAGATAAAAACAGCTGAAAGAAGCCTCGAAATAGTTCTACAAGTAGTAAGTTGACAGTAAAATGAAACCTAAACATACTAAATATTTAAAATCAGTTCAAAAAGGCCGATCAAATTCTGGTACCGTAAAACGTGGCAACTTAGCCATATTTTTGGACAAGAATCTCAATATTTCCCTTATGAACAGATGCATTACAATATTTGTTTTTGCATGGCATATAATAGATATTTGGCTAACATTGTATGCATGTGTCATTCTAAAAACCCTATTCAATTAAAGCTTACAGAGTATTAAAAAAATAGGCAGAGTTGCCAAAATTTTGGCAACTCTGCCTACGCTCAGTACCTATTTCTTTAATTTTGCAGTAGAATTGTTCGCCGGGTGAAGATACCATTTAGATTTATGTATATTTTGTAACGCAAAGACCAGGTAAGGAGAAATCATTACAGAAAATGGCAATACTGACAGCAGGCAAAGTTGCCAAGGAGTTTTGAAAATTTCCATACAAATACTTCATAATGCATAGGGTTGTCAAAAACAAACACGGAAACGAGAATCATCAGGTATATTTATGTAGGTAACAATAAAAAATATTTTCTCGCCTATCCTTAATTTTAAAAAGACACATACTACGTACTCAAAAAATGATTCATCACAAGTCTTAGAAAAACATAATAATATAAAATATAATAATAATAATGCCGAACAATTCACACAGCATTATCTAGCCCCAAGGTAAGCAGAGCTTGTGTTAAGGGTACATAAAAAATTCTGTGTCAACCATTTCCTGCAAAGTAGCCTATGTCTGCTCCTAGGATAACATTTACCTCCCTGACAAATTACATGCAGATCTATTCAGCAGTTTTGGCGTGAAAAGGTCAGACACACAGGCAACAGACAGACAGAGTTAATTTCGAATTAATTTTTTGTAGGAATAGATTCATAGAAAAACATGCATCTGTAGGTATAATAATGATACTTGTAAGTATTTTTTTTATTGAATACTTCGACTATAATATGAATTTCGCGTCATCTTAAAGCGTAACTAGTCTACTTAGCGACTAGTGACCCCAGTTAGTATTACTTTCG
Source organism: Eupithecia vulgata (assembly GCA_946478455.1). Lineage (NCBI taxonomy): Eukaryota > Metazoa > Arthropoda > Insecta > Lepidoptera > Geometridae > Eupithecia > Eupithecia vulgata. Next base: position 4,297,748 of record OX297881.1, read on the forward strand.
TCTTGTTTCAAAATATTGTAGTGCAATATGTAGGTACGCAAGATCAATAACGATCATGATCATTGATTACAATGCGTAATGCGATTGTAATGCATGTCACTGACAAACAGTAATAATATGATTGCTTTGAAAAAACTAAAAACTGACGTTAAATTCCTACGTATTTATACTTTTGTTTAAGTTTTTCGGGATAAATATTTATTCCTCGGGAATGAAACTTTTAAAATGACTGCTTCGGGTTCATTCTCCATACAATAGCAAAAGAATTAACAACAAAATCGGACTACGACTATGTAAAAAGTTATGCGTGGTCATAAATAAAAAAAATATACATACGCGTCGACTTGAGAACCTCCTTTGTTTTTCGTCGGTTGAAAATAAGAGGTTCCATAGTGGCGATTTTTGGGAGGCCTATAATGTATGCTGTAGACTTCATCAAGATAAAACATGATGATGATGATGATGAAGTTTTAGTATTTAAATTTTTGACAACCCTAGCGTGTTTGGGGTTTTGGGGAAGTTGCCATCGAACACACTCTATTTTCATTACTTTGCGGATATTTCAATAAAATGAAGAAATAGCAATACCTGGCATCTACAGACATGGTCCTAGATATTTTCTGCGTAAACTATCAAAATTGCACTAACCTGAGACCTGCAGATTCTGCTCTGCGACCACAATTTGGCAAGAAATTTTTATGCACGTGCTTTCACCACTTCGCTTAGAATCGCAATATTGGAATAACTATAAATGTTACCAGTGTGAAAAATATAACAAATGCTGCCGAAAACTACAAAACATATTCTCCCACAAAAACCAAACTTGCGTAAGGATAGAATTTCGAATTATTTAAAATTTATTCGATTTTTTTACTGTATGGCATAGTTACCAAAGCTAGGCGAAGTTGCCTCATTTTACGGTAATGAAGTTTATGACACAGACACTGGCAGAGTCGCGGCAAAAGCAAGCGTTGCCATAAATAAGAAGTTGAAGGCCCACACTTGACACATTGAGTGATTTTACGCGCCCTTTTTTACGCGGGTCGTAGAAATAAATGTTGCCGCCTACGTTGCCGCAGTAAATAAAGTGAGACTAGGAGTCGTTTGTTCACTTTATGGTAATCGAGTAGGCTCGCTGCGGATTTTATTCAGCTATTTTTGAGCATTTTGTGGTCTGTACATGCATTTGTAGAGAAGGATTAAGAGAAGGAGAAGGTGTTTAGGTCGTTTTCTATGTATAATAAAAAATATCTATCTACGTATTGTATTGTATTATGTAAATCAGTTGTCTAGTACCCATAACACAAGCTCTGCTTAGCTTGGGGCTAGATAATGCTGTTTGAATTGTCCTGCATTATTTATTTATTTATTTACAATAAATGAATTTTTATTTAATATTTATATTGGCTGTTATTCAATCTAATCCTTTTTCTCGAACAAACTCCAGCCAAGACGCTATCTTGTCCAGACTGTGTAAAACATACAATAATATTTCGAAAAAATGTGATTTGGATTTAGGTTAACCTTTACATAAGTTTAAGAAAAATGTCAGCATTGCTCTACAGGAATGTAATACTATAGTATATACTACCTAACTATATTTATTATTCTCTGTATAACTTATTTATATTTCTACTTACGGTCTTTTATTACTTGTAACTTAGTAAATGTTGCTTCGAGCATTTCATGTTTGAAGATGTGTTGTCGACTTGATTCTATTTTTGTGTACCTAAGCTGTAACTACCTGTAATTAGGGGGTCACAACTAACGATACATTATGTGATTTTCACTATGTGTATATTATATAAGTATATTTCATTATGTGTATCCTCTATAGATAGTTTTAAATAAATAAGTCTGTACCGTCCGCGACCGAGAAAAAGACAGAAAGACACCTAAGTTAAGGCTGGTCTTTCGAAAAAATCAACATTTCCATGATCGTTGAGATACTAACTGCTGTTCTTATATGAAATCTATAATTGTGCCCGATGTGGCACGGTGGGCGAAGGTCTGCCTGTGACGCAGAAGGTTGCGGGTTCGATTCCCGCCTCGGGACAAATGTGCGTACGATCTGCAGACATTTGTTCAGGGTGTTCTGGTCGTTTTCTATCTATAATAAAAAAATATCTATCTATGTAGTTATGGTATTATATTATGTATATCAGTTATCTAGTACCCATAACACAAGCTCTGCTTAGCTTGGGGCTAGATAATGCTGTGTGAGTTGTCCAGCATTATTTATTTATTATTATTTATTTAATTCTTATACTCCTATACCTAATATTCCATTTCATTTTGTACAAAAGCGCCAAGAGTTTGCGGCGGTAGTTTTTTGATTATTTTCATAATAATAATAATATGTTTCATGAAAAAATACTAATATCTCATGTTTGATACATATTTGCTTTCTTCGCGAACCAATATGACTTACTGACATGATTTGTATATTGCAAATAAAACAAAGGCAGGGTAACAGATTCGAAAAATAAATATTCGATTCCTTGAACTCTCTCTCCTGCCTGCGACGCATGAGGTTGCGGGTTAGATTACCGAATCGGGACAAATGTTTGTACGATCTGCAGAAATTTGTTCAGGGTGTTTTGCTCGTTTTCTATGTCTAATAAAAATATCTATCTATGTATTTTATTATATTATGATATCTGTTACCTAGTATACATAACACAAGCTCTGCTTTGCTTGGGGCTAGATAATGTTGTGTGAATTATCTGGCATTATTTATTTATTATTAGATATTATTTACCTTTTTCACTGCAGGTTGGAACACAGTCTCGTACAATCGTTAGCTCGCTGACGTATTTCTGTAACAAAGAAAATAATTGATAATTTATACTTACTTTTTTTAAAGTCTATGCTACGCGAGCTATGGAAAGAGCTATCGGAGTATCTCTGAAGGATAGGATTCGTAACGAAAACTTTCGACAGAGAACCAACGTTATCGACATACCTCAAAAAAGTGGAAATATATCAAAAAGAACCAACATCCGTTGGGATAAACGTGTTCTTGAGTGAAGACCGCAACTCGGCAAACGTAGTGTAGGACGCCTTTCGGCCAAGTGGAATTACTACCAGCGAAAGACTGCAGACAGATAACGTATGCGGCAAGCTGAAGACATTGCGCTATGGCTTTCTTTAGGGAGGCCTATGTCCGTCCAGTTGTGGACTAATGTAGTTTAATGATGATGATGATGTTTTAAAGACGTATAAATTATTATTGAAACAAAGTTTTTTTGCGATTTTACATCTAATAATTGTGTATGCCAACCGCAATAATACTTTAAGGCTGGCCTCATACACACGTTTTCCGTATTCGGACATCCGAATGTATGGAATATTGCAAAAAAACTATTTCTTTTTTTATAAAAACAAATTTGTCAATTGGAGAATTCAATTTATCGCGCTTTCGAAGTATTCCTACCAAAAAACCTGTTTTTGCAATGTTTATAGTTTTAAAAACTTGCCAAATTATGTACATGTCTGCTTACCGACCCGTACTTTACTCTGTTATTCATAACACTGCATTTAAGATGTAAATGAGTACCCAACATTAAAATTTAAAACATAGATCAACATCTCTGTGTTTCTCTCTCGTCAAAGGCTGTGTTTTTGGTAAATAAAAGCAGAAGCGAATATTCGACAGCTTTCAAATCAGAATAAGTAATGTTGGGCAAAGTATACCCACTCATTGCAGCATTGTCCAGCCCAAAAGCAAGCTGAGCTTGTGATATGGGTACTAGATAACTGATTTTCTTAATGCCTTAATTATCAAAGAAAATGCTTAAATTATTAGTCTTAATACATTACATACACATATATCAATATATATAAAATAAAGTCGTGTTAGTTGCACCATTTATAACTCAAGAACGACGGGATCGATTTTGATATTTTTTGATTTGTTGGATTACTCCGTAGGATTACTCTTAGTCCGGAATAGAATAAGAAGTATTAAAAACATTGGAAAATTGACGAAAAAATAACTACCGACCCGTGCGAAGCCGGGGCCGCTATTTTTTTTTAATACCTACATAAAAATCACCTTGAATACCCGGAACGGATTTCTGCAGATCGTAGAAACATTTGTCCCGAATACGGAACCTGCTACCTCCCGCGCTGCAGGTTAACCTTTGCCCGCTGCACCACGAAGGTCGTCAAATTAACTTGATTGGGTTTGAGTAGTAGACAAAATACAAAACATTACGTACTGGACCATCTCTTTGGGCCTAGAAAAAATATTATATAAGATTCTGTTTACAACGCAATAAAGTTCATTTCAGCTGGAGCATCTCCGTCAGAGATCTAAATGCATTGTCACACTCTCACGTCTTTCGGTATCAAAACCGTAGTGAAAAAATTCTATGTCTATGGTCAAATCAGTGGGTGTCCCTTTCTACCCAATGTGAACTGAGCCAGACTTCAGAGCCGATAGATAGTGCCCTAGCATTTTATACAGGTTATTACGGACATGGGCTAGTCGCTAGTTGCAAAAGCCTCGAAATAAAAAAAGAAGAGAAAATGTCGTAGGATTCGAAATCTGGGATCCACAAATCAAATCAAATCAAAAATTTTTTATTTCCACAAATACAAAAATGTACACTAAGAAAAATAAAATTCTTAAAATAAAACACTGACACGGAAATAAAGTGATATTTTTGATTTCTGTCGCTTCGGTGTGTAAATAAGCTGTAGTAAGGAAGCGACGAAGAAATAAAGGTTTCTTCGTCGCTTCCTGGCCTGTTAGTTGTTATTTTTCGAGTTGGACATTATCTGATACCTAAAAATTCGTTCCCTTCTAGACTCTACGCAAGTGACGGAAACACACCCAGAGATTTTAGGGTCCCCTACATGATAAATTCAGGACACGGCGGTCACACGACCGAAACCCTCGGACGTGATGAAGCTCAAATTAATGATTTAAGTTTGCCTTTTGCTTTGGTTTTGGAACTAAGTTCTTTATCGCGCGTTTTGAAAGGGGGCTGGACGGAAAAAAATCTCACGAAAAGTTGTAACGACACTTTTTGCTATAGTAAGCTATTGTAAGCCGTGCGGCGTGCGCATGTTTCTCTGTCTGTCTCTCTCTCTTATAGAAAGGAACTTCGTTCCATCCGGGTGTCCCTTGACACCCTCTCAACTTTTTTTTGTAGAGGTTTTGATAGATGTTGGTTTTCGCTTCGAATAATATTCGGAAGGCTCCTAAAAATTACATATCCATATACATAATTATAAAATCTAAAGTAACTCTGTCAGTCGGTCTGTTACTTTTTCACGCAGAAACGACTGAACGAGTTTGAATAAAATTTGGCAAGGATATAAATGGTATCCTGAGGTCGGAAGTACGCTAGTTGAAAAATGCTTGCGAAGCAGCGGGAGTAGTTAGTATTCTCTGAAGAGATGTTGGCAAAAGTCAAAGTCTTTAACATCCTATTTATTTCCTTGCTGTAGAACTAGGGTCGGATTACGACTTGGATCTCTTCAAGACAAGAGTGAATAGGTATCTTCTACACCTTCGTGATACATCGGCGGCCACATCTTCGCTTTCGATCAGGTGAGGCAAACGCACTATGAGTCAGTGAAATATTATAACTATTTAAGATTATTTAACGGGTATTTTCTTAAATATGTCATCAAATCGCGAAAGTTTTATTATAACTATGCGCTGTAAAATTTTACCAACTTACCAAGAAAGCCGCGCAATTCTACTGACACGTAGTGCGTTCTATCTTATACGAATTCGTACAAAGAATAAGTTCCACTGCAGTGCATTTCCGCTGCAGTGCAGTTCCGCTCAGTGTGATCGTACCTTAATGGCTTCACTGCCTATCGAGAATGTGCTTCCCGCTTATCGTTTCCCACGATGGTTTAGTTTAGTTTACCCTACTTTAGCAGTATCGCATCCGAGTCCGGCGTGACCGTAGCTTAGAAATGGAGCTTTGGGCGCTGTGTCCGGTTTCCGGATACGGGACTATGTTATGTAAGTATGTATTTTCACAGTGCTTCGCTTCGATTTTCAATAAATTATGTTTCACTAATAATAACAAAATATTCAAAGATATGCCTTATTTATTTATTTGTTTATTCACTCTTGACTTACATTACCATTAACCATTATTTTAGAAACGATCCAACTAACTTATGTCTTATCTTTCTTAAATCGGTGCTTTAAAAAAGATCCACACAAAGAAAAAACTCTTGCAGAATAGATCTACCACCGAACTGCGATCCCCAACCCGCATGCTCAGCGTGGGGATTATAGGCATTACCCCCCTGGAGATAAAAACCAATAAAGTACCTTTAGGTACAATAATAATCGTGGGGAGGTCTATGTCCAGCAATGAACCGGTAAAGGCTGTTGAGAAAGGGGAAAGAAGGCACTCGCAACTAGCTACGGAGACGAATTCTTGACGTTTCTTTATTGCTGCGAAAAGTTCATTACACTCTGAACATCGGTCCGTGGCCACCTGGCTTCAGGTTTCTACGTGACGAGTCTGCGAAAATTCTGTAATTCTGTGTCCTTTTAAAGCAATTATTCAATTCAAAGTTTTCAGTTTTCAATCTGTTTTTAAACACGTTACAAAAGTAATACTAATATTTACACTTAGGTACATCATCATTATTAAAATAGTAAGTAGGCACAATCTTATTATGTATGTAGGCACCTCGTATACAACTGTCAAAATCAAAATCAAAATCAATAGCATCAGTAGCATCAGCGCATTTGTTCTAGTACCACACAGCCAAATTATGTTATGACTACACAGCAACATGGCGTCCACTGCATCCAGTGTTTTCGTCAAATCAACTTGAAAATCCAAGTTTTAAATGCATTTCAGGGCTCTCAACGATTAAATATTGTTTTGTGGTTCACTAGTACTACAAAACCCAATTGAACCTTTTTCAAAAACGGGTGTAATACCCTATTTGAGATTATGGAAAAACGGCTGTAAGTCTGTTTCAAACTCACAGGAGAGTTTTACCATCAGAAACCAAGTTTCATGTTGTTTGCGTTGGTGTGTTTGGGAGTGATTTTTATTAGAAAACACTTGAGTTTATGTAGTTTTAAATTTTTATTTTTTCCAGAGCACGTGTACAATATCGAGTAGCAATAGGAAGTGTTTTTAATCACGGAAACGGAAACTAAACCATTTCCATAGAGTAACATAGAGTGTGGCATAGATTTAAACCATTCAAAGACAAAAAGGCTTGACAAGTTTGTTGGATGCCAACACATGTTAAACTTGCGCTTTGCATTCAAATGTACTCGTACAAACTAACCCAACACGTAGAATAATGTCCGTGGTAAACCGACCTCGTCCAAAGCAATTTGTATTAATATCGGCGAAAGAAGTCGGCCATGTTGACTCGCCTCTCATTAGGCGGGCGCTTTAGCACAAAATGGTAAAGTCAGCTGCATATACTTATATTCTTTAGTTTTAGTACTAAGTTTTATTTTTTTCTTAATTTAGAAGGTTGCGGGTTCGATTCCCGCCTCGGGACAAATGTTTGTACGATCTGCAGACATTTGTTCAGGGTGTTCTGGTCGTTTTCTATATATAATAAAAAATATCTATCTATGTATTGTATTATGTTATGTATATCAGTTATCTAGTACCCATAACACAAGCTCTGCTTAGCTTGGGGCTAGATAATGCTGTGTGAATTGTCCGGCATTATTTATTTATTTATTTTATTTATTTAATTTGTATTGTTGTTTATGAGAAACAAATAGTTTTCAATATCATTTCAGGTTTTAAAAGCGACGCGTGACCCGAGAGCTGGTGAGTATCTGGCACAGGGCATCAGCATTGCCATACAGCGGGGCAATGCAGTCAGTGTCTTGGGCTCTTTTCGAGGCTGGTATTGATATGGAACAGTTGAGCTACCTGTAGATTGTTTGCAACAGCCTGCAGTTAGCACAATTGTTTCATTGTAAATACTAGTTTTGTATTAGTAGTTATGTAGTTTTGTATATTTTATTGTAAATACTGGTGTTAATGTAATTCTATTATTTGATTGTAATTTTCTTTCCGAGTAAATATTTTATTATTGTGTATTTAAAAAAAATATCTTTACTTCTTCCGTCATTTGAAATATATTCTTGCTGCTAGTTTCACAAACAGTGTTCAAATAAAATAAATGAATAATGCAAGTACCACACTATTATGACGATGTGCTTCCCATATACCAACTGCCGCGAAACATTATAACTACGGCCGCGGCCGCTCTGACAAGAGTGTTACAAATAACACCAAATAATTGTGTTTGACGCGTCATAAAAGTATTATAATAGTTATAATTGTGTTGTGCTGTGTTTGACGCGTCATAAAAGTATTATAATAGTTATAATTGTGTTGTGCTGTGTTTGACGCGTCATAAAAGTATTATAATACTTATAATTGTGTTGTGCTGTGTTTGACGCGTCATAAAAGTATTATAATAGTTATAATTTTTATTTGGTCTTATTTGTAACACTCTTGTCAGAGCGGCCGTAGTTATAATGTTTCGCGGCAGTTGGTATATGGGAAGCACATCATAACTGTGAATTCTCAATTCACAGCTGTAATATAAATAAATAAATAATGCTGGACAATTCACACAGCATTATCTAGCCCCAAGCTAAGCAGAGCTTGTGTTATGGGTACTAGATAACTGATATACATAATACAATACATAGAGAGTTTTTTTTTATTATATATAGAAAACGACCAGAACACCCTGAACAAATATCTGCAGATCGTACACACATTTGTTCTGAGGCGGATCTTCGCCCACCGCGCGACAGAGGTCGTCGATTTTGCTTTTGTAATCGAAAAATAGATCTTGTGTCTGAAATAATGATTATATTTTATTACACTAATATTACATAACGGATAGAAGTGAAATTAAGCTCTATTTTTTGCCAGAAAAACGCGTACGAAGCTGTAAACAGAAGCTAGTGTTTAAGAACAAGTGTGATATTAAAGCGTAGTGAGTAGAGGTCTCGTAGCGGTACACGTTTAATTAATTTTATTTTCTCACCGTCTGCTATAAAAACGCTCTGAAGTTTTTATCTCTGACTGTACAAAGCTTGGACGCTTTGTTGACGTTTTGGTCGTTATTTTGCGACTCGGTGATAAAAACAAAACTGCAGAGCTGGAGTTAAATTTTAATGCTTTTCGTTTTATGATATACTAGCCTCCTCACGTTTTGCTCATGTTGGATATAACTTGGTTACGGTATCTATGTAGATCAGAATACTTACTGGTACAGGTATCTACTGAGTAAGTTCTAAAATCTTTCCTCTTTTCAGTATAAAAACGACGACTGTAAAAGAAAAACTTGCAGATATACTTAATTTTGATAACCGCGAGATCATGGTCATGTTATAGGTAAATTTAAATCTTGCCGCGATATATTGTAATGTACAGTTTTAACCAAAACCGCCGGAGTTAAGTTACAAAATTACCTATGTTCCCGTATAAATCACGAATTCACAATCTCTGTGGAGTAGGGAGCGAAGGTCTGCCTGAGAATTACATAAATAAATAATGCTGGACAATTCAAACAGCATTACCTAGCCCCAAGCTTGAGATATAGAGTTTGTGTTATGGGTAGTAGATAAATGATATACATAATATAACACAATACATAGTTAGATATTTTTATTATACATATAAAACGACCAGAACACCCGGAACAAATACCTGCAGATCGTACAAATATTTGTCCTAAAGCGGGAATCGAACCCGAAACCTCTTACGTCGCAGGCGGACCTTCGCCCACTGCGCCACTGAGGTCGTCAGACTAAACGTTACTTAGAAGGTTGTTGATTCGATCCCCGCTACAGAACAAATATTGCTGTGGGATTTTATCATTGTTGATCTGCACCAGTCTTATAAGTAAAAAAAATAAACCAGTCTTATAGTAAATAGGATTCGCAACGAATACATCCGACAGAGAACCAAGGTTACCGACATAGCTCAAAGGATTAGCAAGCTGAAATGGCAGTGGGCTGGCCATATTTCGAGAAGAACCGACAACCGCTGGGGTAAACGTGTTCTTGAGTGGAGACCGCGACTCGGAAAACGTAGTGTAGGACGCCCTCCTACCAGGTGGGATGACGATTTGCGAAAGACTGCTGGCAGATGCTGGATGCGGCAAGCTGAAGACAGGGCGCTATGGCGCTCATTAGGGGAGGCCTATGTCCAGCAGTGGACTGGTATAGGCTGATGATGATAGTAAATAAAATAAAGTAAGTAAAATATGCTACCTTGATTTTTTCTTGTTTCACTTCCAATAAATTATTTAAATATACTATGAAAGAGACAAGTGTGACTAATCTCTTAAATCAATGACTAACTTTGATAACACCTTAATTCAATTTACTAAGTCAACGCCGCCTCGCCGACCCTACCACCGATGCGATGGTGCCATCGTTCTTCGGCACACCAGTTTAGGCAGTGAATCGAAGCTGCCCTTGGTGGCCACCAAAATCTATTTCGATTCACTATCTAAGCTAAATAGAATAAAACTTTTACAGAGGTAAGCTTATAATAGATATCACAAACTGTGCGATGGATTTTTGAAATTTCCTTTGTTAAACGGAATAATAAGCTAAGTAGGTGGCGATAGTTTGGGTGGGGTATGCGCTTTAATGGTCAGTGGTTCCTTCACTCAAACTGGTCCACAAATACCCTGGATCGGAATGCATAGAAGTGCTTTTCCCAGTGGGATTCAACAACGGACTTATTAGATTTAACAATTAACATTGGAATAAAAATTCAAATACTACTCCTATTAAAACCATGAACTAATTAAATATGAAAAGATAACTTAATTAATTAGATAGTTATTAAAGTTTTAATAATATCTCAAAGTAAACAAATTCCTTTTCTTAATTAGGTATCTATAATGAAACTAGTTTAGCCGCAGGGGTCAATATGACCCTCTGGGTGCAATTACAACGAAAGCTGGGAAGGCCATTGCGAATCTGAACAGGCGCGTTTTAGAAAACTATCCGTGTCATATAAGGCCTATGTGAAACCTACCAACGACAATGTCAATTTATCATCTAGCTTAAAACAAGAGCTAGAAACAAGCCCTCGTGCCAACGTGTAATACACTGCCCTGTGTTCATCTATCCTGATATTATAAAGAGGAAAGATTTGTTGGTTTGTTTGAATTTAATAGGCTCCGAAACTATTGGACCGAATTGAAAAATTATTTCACTATTAGAATCCTATATTATCCTGATGAGCATAGGCTATAGAATATATCCGTGCGAAGCCGGGGCGGACCTACGAGTATAAACTATGATTTATAAACTTTATTTATGGCCTTTAATAACACCAGCCCACTTCTCATACCATTTCTCAACGTCGAATGGAATCCATGAATGTCTGTAGGTATTGTAGCTTAATCTACTTATTAAAATACCTAATCATATTAAGATTAAAGAAGTCCAGCTTTATGGCTGAAATGTAACAACTTTCAACGTAACAACTTTCAGCCATAAAGCTGGACTAAAAAAACGACGATTGCTGGCCTAGCAATCGTAGTATTTTTGAGTTGTAAGTACTGGCTAAATGAGTCACGTTGACATATTTCATATTCATATTCATTTATTTATTTCTCATAGGCACGTTACATTGCACTTAAGAAAGTCTTACGAGTAAATTAAAATAACAGGTAGGTACATAATATATTCATCAAACAAAAAAGTAGTGTTATCTAAGTGTTATCTAAGTGACGCTCCATCCGCCCTGTTTGTGATTCTTGACAACGCACAATGATTTGAAATTTTTGTTCTAAGTGATGTTACGCATTTTACGCCACGCACAACTCTAAAAATTACACTCGTTGACCGTAGCTTAGAGGGGAATAGTGGTTGCAGTAAGCCAGATCGCTTAATGGCACCGGTAAAACAGTTTTCTGTGTAAATTCAGCCTCAAATATTAGCTACCAGCAGCACCGTTCTTTGTGCACAAGGTTATGAGGGTGTGTTTGTACACCGTAATAGGAAATCCTGTTTACTTACCAAATTGATAAGTAGCTATTAAATACAACCTTACGCCCGTGGGATCCCACTGGCAAAAGCAATAAGAATGTATGAGATAGTTCGTGTAAATCCCATCTATGATTTTGTGTTGAGAAGAAGAAGAAGAACACAACAACAATACAAACAATTAAAATGAAGACCCACTTATTGAACACATATATTTAGTTGTCATAAAAACAGAGTTGGTACAGGATAATAATTTGCAGTTAATTTCCATTTTGTTTTATGTTTTTAAATTCCAAAACTTTTTTTTCATTGTGTACTCGTACAGGTACCTACTTAATAAAGTATAAAATTGCAAAACGACTCTTTCAAAATCCTATACACATTTCACATCAAACGTAGAATCTTCCGTTATTAATATGACCAGATAAACAGTCAACGAAGCAAAAGAGTAGAAAAAAAGCGTACAACTGTTACACTCTAAATCTTCAATCCTCGCTTCTAACTTTCTTCTTTGAGGATATTTTTGTGAACAGTTGTAAATAACTACTATTTCTATTCTAATGGGAGTTTCTTTTACAACTGGTATCATTGTGTCATAGAATAATGTATATCACGAGTATCAAGACTAGTTGTAGAGCTCACAAAAACATTTTGATCAAGGCCTACATAGCCCAAATTGTCCAATTAGGTAAATACACTTTGATAAAGAGGTTAGCCGTCGAATCCGACTCGGATGAGTAGTGCTCGGAGAGCTTCACAATATATTCTCATCACAGATACCGCAGAGCCTCAATCATAACTTTATACAAATTATTATTCACTGAGATTCACGGTTAACCTTGCATTTTTTTGTTTTTTTTTTACCTGTGACTTTCATCATCATCATCACCCTATATTTGTCCACTGCTAGACATAGGCCTCCCTTAATAAGCGCTATAGCGCCCTGTCTTCAGCTTGCCGCATCCAGCATCTGCCAGCAGTCTTTCGCAAATCGTCATCCCACGGAGGGCGTCCTACACTACGTTTGCCGAGTCGCGGTCTCCACTCAAGAACACGTTTGCCCCAGCGGTTGTCGGTTCTTCTCGAGATACGGCCAGCCGACTGCCACTTCACCCTGTGACTTGCTTTACTTTAAATAACTTTAATAACTACGACGCAAACACGAGATTTGATAAGACTTTAAAGGCAATTTTTGGGACACCAAAGTGAAGGGGTTGGTATGTTTAAACGAGTTTACAGCTTATTATATCTCATTCCGAGGTTAATTTCGTTTTTTTTTTTGCTTTTTTGACTGGACTATTGCCATTCAACGTGGCAATGCTGCCAACATTATGGGCACTCTGCCTTCTGGTGACGGCTTACAGTTTTAGAAATTATGTGTAAATATTAGCTGTAATTATTTTATTCAGTATAAGTTATGGGTTATGGTTATGGACGTAATGCAGCCAATGGGCAGCAAATATTCGATAATATTTAATATAATTCACCGAAGCAGCAAATAGAGTTTGAGATACACACTCAAAAAAACTTACAGATCACAATTAAAAAAAAAATATTTGTGAACTAAAATATTATTGTTTAATAAAAACTATAATAAAACCTAAAAACCACAGAGGTTTGTAAGGGGGTGCTAATAGTGACTCAATTATTTATTTATTTACATTTATTTAATCATGCAAAAGTACAATTTACACAAATATTAAAACATCTGAAATAACCAACGGTTTTTAGATAACATTCAGCAATTTCTGTTGTTGATTGCTCCTGTAATAAATTTGAGCTTATTATTTATTTACGGAACGAAGTTCAGAAGCCTAGGGGCATTTCTGGTTCCACAATAATTCCTCGCAATCATAGCGATATCCCGGCTCAAGGATGACGTCATCGGTGACGTCACCGCAATTGCCTGAGGGCTTTCAATGTTGGAGATAACTGGGCAAAGATTTACGTTAAATTATTTAAGACTAGCGGTCCGCCCCTGCTTCGCACGGGTAAATATTCTCTAGCATATGTTACTCAGTGATAATGTAGCTTTCAAATGGCAAAATAATTTTTGAAATCGCTCCAATAGTTTTTATGTTTATTCGTTACATTTCGGAAGACCCTGTGGTGCGGTGGGTGATGGTCCGCCTGTGACGCAAGAAATTGCGGGTTCGATTCTCGCCTTGGGACAAATATTTTTAACGATCTGCAGGTATTTATTTGTTCCGGGTGTTCTGGTCGTTTTCTATGTATAATACAAAATATTTATCTATGTAATGTATTGTATTATTTATATCAGTTATTTAGTACCCATAACACAAGGTTTGCTTAGCTTGGGGCTAGATAATGCTGTTTTAATTGTCCACCATTATTTTTTATTTATTAATTTTACATATAATAATTATTTCTTATCTTTTCTCTATATAATATTAGTGTAGATTCGGTGGATTGTGACAATCATACTAACATTGGATGTAAATTTTATTTAGATGGATGGGTGGATGTTTGTTTCTACTACACGCTGAAACTACTATACGGATCGGGCTGTTATTTTACGTAGTTATAGCCTATAGCTATAAGCCTGGAAACACTTTTAAAAATAATAATCTGAAAAACAGAAGTGGGACAAAATCTTATAGCTTAAATGAAATGTCGACCAGTTGTCTTGAATCGATTGAGCTTAAATTTGGCTTACTTAAGCTCGGTGACAATGCAAATGATGATACTATCTGGCTGGTCTGATGATGGAAACCAAAGGTGTCCATAGGAACACCTAAATGAACCATCTTTGCGCCGTCGAGTTTGAGTTCATTGGATTTATCTTCCCTAATACTTCGGTCCCAGAAGATTATAAAAGCTTGTTTTTTATATTTAATACCATTAAAAATGATAAACTTTATTAAGAAAGAAAATTACAGTCAAATAAAAGGGTTAAATTAAAACTAGTATTTACAATACGAACAAATGAGCTAACTTCAGACTGTTGCAATCAATTTAAAGGTAGCTCAACTGATCCATATCAATACCAGTCGGAAGCGTGCCCAAGACACTGGCTGCAATGCCCCGCCTGTATGGCAATGCTAATGTGCTATGCTAGATACACACCAACTCTCGGGTCACGCACGCGTCGCTTTGACCAAACGTTCAGATCATTTTTTGAAAACCCGGAGAGCCTCGGTACCCCGCGGACCTAGGGTCTGGACTCCAAGGATGGCAAATGCCTAGGCTCTGTCGAGACCTGCATATTTGCGCCTCTTGAGATCTTCGGCCAAATCTGCCGGTTCGGCGGCAGATTCAGGCAGCCATCACGAAAGTCTTATACATTATCAATTTTATAAAGACTTGTATTTTTTTTGATGATTTTCATTAATGACAGATTGTTTGCAACAGTTTGCAGATAGCTTAATTGTTTCTATTGTAAATACTAGTTTTAATTTAAATTTGTTATTTGATTGTTATTTTCTTTCTGAATAAAGAATTAATGACTGAATTTTATTTAATGGTTAAAAAAAAATCAAGAAATTTTGTTCTTATCCTCGATAGCGAAACCATCTTAAAACAGCTAGAATATGATAAAAAACCCAATGTCATTCGCCCTCAGCTTCTAAAAGCGTTTATTTAACAGCTCATCAAAAAGATTTCCCCAGATTACAGTCACCTGCGAGATGCTTAGGAGATAAACCAAGTTTACAATGGAAACAGGTTTTTTACAATTCACAGACCTCCATCTAACCCTAAATTAAGCACAGCTTGTGTTAAGGGTACTAGGATACTGATAAATCAATAATGCTGGACAATCCACGCCGCATCATCTAGCCCCATTAAGGCGATAGTTCTCATGCGATGCAAAAGGTATGATTCCCGCTTTAGGACATATATTTGTACTACCTGTTAATATTTGTTATGGGATTTTTGGGTATTATCTCTATGTATAAAATAAAAATGTCTATCTATGTAATGTACCTATTGTATAACGTGTATCAGTCATCTAGTACGCATATCACAAGATCTGCTTAGCTTGGGGCTCGATGGGCTGTGTGGATTGTCCAGCAATATTTATTTATTTATTATTTGAGTGGTTTTGAGCTATTTTCAATAGGATGGCTTACGCGTAATCAAACGAAGCAATCGGGCCACACCGTGACCAAAATATACCGGTTTTCGGTGTAAAGTCAGCCGACTACGAAAAAGTGTCGACCCAGAGTGTCGTTTTATCTCCGATCGATAATGGATTTGGATTAACGAGTGAGCTTCGAGATCGATCGCCGACACGAATTCCGTTTTAACGGGATGGCCCAAGTTTATTTATAAGTCCAACAAATGCATAGATATGTAGGTAGGTACTTATTTAAAGTCGACGATTATCGTAAGCTCCGCAGAACGAAATCACTCACTCACAATCGGTCACTAAAATGCACGAACATTTATTATACGGCCAAATAATGTACACCTTGATAATCCGTGTCATGGATTCCAATTTTTATAGGTTTTGACTCGGATTATCAAGGTGTACCTACATTGTTCGGCCATGCAATAAATTGTCGTGCATTTTTTTATCTTCTTTGTAGACTTCTAACTTCGTCAAGGATTTCGGTAGACTGATGGCGTTCATTCACGTAAGCTTAGCCATGGCGGTCTTCGCGTAAGAATTGACCCAGCCAATGAGGTTACGTTTGTAATTATAATACTTCATAAAATTCTGTCCGTGAATGTCGTAAGAGTCTATTAAGGGAACCTATCAGAGGAAGGATAGCAGCATTTGCGACCACCCAACCCCCAGTGGAAAACAAATCTGTCTGTTTTTTTATTAATGTTTGTTCCTACTTGTACGAGTGAGAAATAAAGTTTTTCTATTTCTATTTCTGCCAAACTTGGTGATTTGCAAAACGAGGGTTTTGCAAAATCTTTTTGTGGGAGACACGTGGAAGTATGAGAGCTGAGGAGGATTCATATTCATCACTTAACAGACTAGCTTAAGAAGGTCACTGAATGGTGTTACGTGGCATAATGTAATCTACATGAGCAAGCACCTGCACAGCCTAGACGAGCTAAGAGACATCACCCCGAAGAAAATTCTACAGTCCTAGCAGCTGCAAAGGTGAACGTAAAAAGTGGCGTTCACAATAAGCCTATCATGGCCACAGTGACACACAATCTACACAAAGCAAACAATAAAAAAAACGCTTGCTGATGTTGTTGCAAGTTGTCATGGACCTGACGCCGCCGCCGTCGCTGTACGACCCGCATTTCTCAAAGACGAAGGCTTAAGTCTAAGCTAAGTCTAAGTCTGCTAAGGCTAAGCCTAAAAAAACTTATAATAGGTATTTAGAATACTTACAATACAGTATTTAGCGTTATGCGGGCAAGTTTCCAGTCGCGTAGCGGTGCGGTTGCGATTGTTATGGAGCCGACGCCGTCGCTGTACGACCCGCATTTCTCAGAGACGAAGGCTAAGAATAGTTTAACTATAAACAATATTTAGCGTACTTACAATACAGTATTTAGCGTTATGCGGGCAAGTTTCCAGTCTAGTAGCGGTGCGATTGTTACATGGTGTTATGGAGCCGACGCCGTCGCTGTACGACCCGCATTTCCAACAAATGATGGCTGAGGACGCGGCTGTCAGGCTCAGGATGATGCAAATTGATAGCCAGCTCGGCATTTTCTGGGGGCACAGAGAAAGGGATGTAAAGATCATTGCTATAGAAATATGGATGTAGAGTTTTCCAAAAACAAGAGTTAATGAAAGCATACGTTTGGGTCGTACTGACTGCGAAAAGTAGATTATTGTATACAAGTACACAAAGCTGTAGAGTATACAAAGCCAACCACTGTAACCTCGTCACACAGGCTCTACCTACAGAGACCTAGTGCGAGGGACAGAGCTCTGGTGAGGTACATCTGCATACTTTAGGCCAAGCTGGAAACATTTTTAATGTTAAAAATTGTACTTTTAGGTTTAGTTCTAAGTTAATTAGTACCTACCTTAAACCTATTTTTTGTTTATCCATGTAAATTGGAAAAAAAATCATTGAATTATTCTTCTTGCGCTTGCAAAGAGACTTCCTCTTTGATGTGTCTTTTGAAGATATTAGAAAAAATCGTACATTGCAAAGTGTTCTTTGAGAGATATTTAGAATGGTGTTATGAAGCAAAAATTCGAAAAATAATTTAAAGGTTTTGTCCGTTTACTTTGTTTTTTTTTTGTGTGAGTTTTCACACAAAATATAATAAATATTTAAATGTAGTCGTCCAATTCACGAAGAACATGATGAAATTCCTCTGACACCCAGGATAGCTTTTAGGCCTCTTCCAGACTTACGGTGGCAGCTAGTATAATTTTGAAAAAAATGTGTTTATTTTGGGTAATAGATTCATATTTTGTTATTTTTATTCTTAACAGACTTGGTATTCACACAAAAAATACGAAAACCAAAGATAAAATAAAAGTCGCTGCGCAATTTTCAATTTTAATTCCATAACATCTAAGCTGAAAGTTGCAATACCTCCCACTACTCCACCAAAGCCTTCGCGACCAAAATAAACTTCTAAATTACGTCCTTCCAAACCGAACGTGAAACTGAACGCATCGTCCTATCTTCCATTGGCATATTGCCAAGATATATACCCTCTACTTTACGCCCTCAGCTATTGTCTTTAGGTCCATTATCCTTCAACTACGCTTGCTACACTGCTAGCAAAGTGATTGCTCCACAAAAGCTCCAGAACAGCTGTCTGTCTTGAGATTTATCAATGAAGTATTGATGTGATGGCTGGCTGGAGAGGAATGTGCGCTCGAGGATGGATTTTACGGGTTATGTATTCTTTTAGTGGAATTTCTAACAGTTTTAGTTTAAGCGAAACGCAGACTTTTTATTTTATAAATCGGTAAGAGCGCTTGCAAGAGTTTGCGAGCTTGCGAGCTATAAACTGGAATCACTTCATCGCTGGTTTCTGCGGACCATATTTTACAGTTTCCATGGAATAAACTGCAGATTGGTGTATACCATTTGAAATTTACATCATACAAGACCCACCCCCATATGCCACTGTTTCCGCTATACAGCATTGTGCGTATCGCTCTCCCGGTCTCCTGTAGACTCTCCGTCGACGGTCGCTGCCATGCAGGCACATCCTAGTCTCGTCCGCGAACAAAACTCGGCTCCATTGCTGTATATCCCAATCTAAGTGATCACGAGCAAACTGAAGTCGGGCTTGTCGGTGGGCTGTAGACAATTTGAGTCCCGTTGCTGGCCTTTTTGGGGTCAAGTTAGCTTCTTTGAGTCTTCGCCTCACTGGCCACTTGCTGACAGTTCTCCCTCGAACTTCTCCGAGCTCCCGCTGGACGTCAACGCCGCTTAGATGTCGATTTCGGAGAGAAGTGCTGACAATAAATCGGTCATCTCTCGCCGAAGTGCATCGCTGTCGTCCAGATCCTGGTCTTCGGACTAAGTTTCCAGTCTCTCTAAGCCTCTTGTATACTTTGGAGACACAGGACTGGCTCAGATGAAGCTGTCGAGCGATAGTACGCCGAGAGAACCCTTGCTGGATTAGGGTGACGATTTGAGCGGCTTCTATTGGTGTGGTTTCCATTTTTTTGTAATTCCAGTATTTTGAGTGACGTGATATATTTGACTGATGAAAAAATTGCATAAATTCCCAGTTTTTATAGGGATTCAGGAGTTTGAAAAAAATTATGTTTCGTGCCAAAAATTTATGTCTTTTGTTTTCACGTTCCATGACATATGATGAACATATTTTTCGCTATGATATCGAAAGAGTTTGAAAGCTAATAAAATTATCTTTAAAATAATATACCACAACCTACAGTTTATTGCATGGAAACTGTAAAATATGGTCTGCAAAAACCAGCGATGAAGTGATTCCAGTTTAAAGCTCGCAAGTGTAGATAAAAACATCTCAAGCGACGAATTTTTGACAGATTTTCATTGAAATCAAGACATTCGAGTTGCATTTGACTTTGTTTTCGAAGTTAAGTATTTTTTGTCTACAATTTTGATTATTTTTGCTTTATGTGTATAACAACCGCGTGTTTTCTAACCCACCAGTATCTTTAGAAACTGCCTCGATGTAGCCAATGAGAGCAGGCTACATTCGTAGAAAAATGAACTGGCTAAGTGCGTGTCTGACTCGCGCATCAAGGTTTCCGACCCTCATCATTTTCACACTGATCATTTTATCCGTCCACGCGTTTACTTTCTTTGACTGAATGAGAGAATGGAATATTTCATAGACTCAGATTTATCGCGGGTCACGGTAGTGGCCCTACCAAGTCGAGTAAAGATCATGTAGATGTCATTATCGGCCTAATATTAGTCCACTGTTGGACATAGGCCTCCCCTAATGAGCGCCATAGCGTCCTGTCTACAGCATGCCGCATCCAGCATCTGATAGCAGTTTTTCGCAAATCGCCATCCCACCTTGTCGGAGGGCGTCCTACACTAAGTTTGCCGAGTCGCGGTCTCCACTCAAGAACACGTTTTCTTTGTTTTTTATTCAGTCAGAGTTGACGGAGTTTAATTACGTACATACATTTTTTTTCTTTGATACTGTATTGCGTAGACGGATCAAATAAGTTTTTTCTTCTTTGTGTAACTTTCTACCTGCTCAGTAATTAATGTTGGACCAAAAAGGAGGGTAATGAAGATAATCCACTGTAAGATTTTAGTTAAATCATTAATAATTTTATATCTTTATTAATTTGATTTATAATATGTTTATTAATTTGATTTTTATTTTTATTAATTTAGACTTTATTAATATTATTCAGGTGATAATATTTTATGTTAAAATAACTAGAATAACTAGATTACTTATATAATTATGATAATTAATTTAAATTGTGACGTATAATTTGACAAATTATTAATAAAATGTTTATCTGTTTATCTGGTTTATCTGTTTATCCTTTTTAGGGTTCCGTACCGTAAAACGGGACCCTATTAGTGAGACTCCGCTGGACCAAAAAGGAGGGTAATGAAGATAATCCACTGTTAGATTTTAGTTAAATCATTAATAATTTTATATCCTTTTTAGGGTTCCGTACCGTAAAACGGGACCCTATTAGTGAGACTCCGCTGTCCGTCCGTTTGTCTGTATGTCTGTCCGTCTGTCACCAGGCTGTATCTCATGAACCGTGATAGTTAGAATAGCTGAAATTTTTATAGATGATGTATTTCTGTTACCGATACTAAAAAAACATAATAGAATGGGGCTACCATACAACAAATGTGATTTTTTGCCGTTACTATTTTTATAGATACGGTACGGAACGTCTGACTCACACTTGGCCAGTTTTTGATTTAATTCGTATTTATGTAACCTTTTGAATTATCCATGTATGTTACATAGAGGATAGCAGCATGTACCTAATAGTATGCTACAACATGGATAATATAATAAATGAATTTGAAATCTTGATGACATCGTCATCATCAGCTTATGGTAGTCCACTGCTGCTGTCCAGCAGTGGTAATGGCCTTGTAGAAGACCTATATCCATTCACATTCCTCTACCGTTTCATTGAACAGCGCCGTATCTTGCTTGCCCATTGGATACGGAACCCTAAAAGCAAGCGACGTAGTAATTATTCTCAACGCCAAGAGGCGTCGAGGGCACGCTAACAATGCACACAATGTTTCAGACTCCACATGTCAGATTGTTCCTTCAGGGGTTTTGTGTCTTCAGAGGCAAAATGTTAGGGAATAGGTGATTACATAAAATACAATTTCTTAAAATTAAAACTGCTTAGATTTTGCATTTTGCATAAGAATAAGAAAATATTTATTCATAGCATGTGTTAATAAGTGTTGTATTCTTAGTTTCTTAAATTATCCAACACCAATAATAATAATAATAATGCTGGACAATTCACACAGCATTATCTAGCCCCAAGGTAAGCAGAGCTTGTGTTATGGGTAGGCACTCATTTTTTCGTAGACTCTGCTACGTCCTAAACCCAGCTACGTTGTTGACAGATCTTGCTACGCTGTTCTTACGGCGCTATGTAGAGAAGAAAGAAAAAGAACGTTCGCGAAATGTATGTATGTGTAGACTGGGTACGGTTGTGCCAGGGTACGGTCGTGACAGTCGTCGTATTTTCAAAACTATAAGGAATACGGGGGCGGGGGCAAGGGGAGAGAGGAGCCTCGTGCCTGTCTGAACGTGTTTCACAGTATTGCGTCAGCCGACGCGCGACGTAGCGGCTTGCAGAGTACCACATTACTATTTTGCGATGAAAAGTAAGTTTTTTTGTTCGATTTCTTTTTGTGATTATTGTTTTATGTGTACAGATAGAGTGATAAGTGTTTATTCTCATAAAAACTTATGTTTTCGTTGTTACATAGCAGTGATTACTTTGAACGTAGGTTATCCGGTATAGTCGTGGCAATTGTTTTTTTGTGAACGAATGCAATGGGTACGGTTGTGCCATTTTTTATGGGTACAGTTGTGTCATACGTAAACAATTTTTTTTTGCTTTTAGATGCCCCGAAAACGTGTAAGAAAGACGGAAAGAGGTCAGTGTGACCTACAACAATATGAAGAGGCGTATAAAGCGGTGAAACGCGGGACATCTATACGGACAGCTGCGGAAATCAACAAAGTTAATCGGATGTCTTTGTTCCGATATATTCATAAACGTGATGCAGTCGGCGACGGTAATAACCAGGATGAAGTCAGCGTCAGAATGGGGTATGTTGGTCATAATAGAGTATTTAACGAGGAGCAAGAACAGCAGTTATCAAAGTATATCCAACGTTGCGCAGAAATATATTTTGGTCTTTCTCCAAAAGAGGTAAGAAAGTTAGCTTTTGAGCTTACGAATAAATACGACCTAAAACGACCTGCTACTTGGATTGAGAATGAGATGGCTGGTGAGGAATGGTTTCGATCATTTATGAATAGAAATCCCGAACTGTCTGTTCGTGTAGCTCAAGCTACTAGTCTTTCAAGAGCAACAAGTTTTAATCGGAACAACGTAGAAGCATTTTATGACAACTTGCAAAAAGTTATGGACAGACACCCCTATGAGCCACAAGATGTGTATAATGTTGACGAAACAGGAGTGACTACCGTCCAAAAGCCTGACAAAGTCGTAGCAAGACGTGGCATACGGCAAGTGGGAGCTCTTACTTCTGCTGAACGTGGCACTCTAGTCACGGTCGCGTTTGCAGTTAATGCCTTGGGAAATGCTATTCCTCCCTTGTTTATATTTCCACGGGTTCGATATCACGAACACTTTGTAAGAGACGGGCCAATAGGATCGGTTGGGACAGCAAATCCATCAGGGTGGATGCAAAATGAGTCATTTCTAACATTTCTCGAACATTTCAAGAAATTCTCTAACGCTTCTCCAACGCACAAAGTCTTGCTTGTTATGGATAACCATTCATCTCATATCCACATTAATGCATTGGATTATTGTAAAGAAAATGGAATCACTTTGCTGTCATTTCCCCCACACTGCTCACACAAACTTCAGCCCTTGGATCGATCTGTCTTCGGACCCTTCAAAAAAGCTGCAAACACTGCTTGTGATGGATGGATGCGGAGTCACCCTGGAAAAACTATGACCATCTACGATATACCAGGGATCATCAAAACTGCTATGCCTTTGGCTTTCACACAAGCGAACATTCAGGCTGGTTTTTGCAAAACAGGTGTCTATCCGTTTAATCGTAATATATTCCAAGAAATTGACTTTGCCCCGTCTTTTGTAACGGACAGACCAAATCCTGACACTGAAGAAGAGAATCCTGCAGCATCATCATTTGTAATGGATACATCGAACCCTGACACTCGAGAGACTAATCCTGCAGAACAATCTGAAAGAATAACCTTCGACACTGGAATGACTCATCCAGCAGGACCATCTGATAGAACTATCCTTGAAGTGATTAATCCTGCTGAAACATTGGACAGAACTACCTTTGGAGTGACCAATCCTGCTGAAACATCGGACAGAACTGCCTTGGGAGTGACTAATCGTGAAGAAGTATCTTTTCTTGCGGACGGACTGAATTTTGACACTGAAGAAAACTATCTGGGACCTGAGGATGAAACACCACCGCTTTCACCTTCCTTATTGGGCGAATCTTCAGTCACAAACTCAAGTAATTTTGAGCCAACTGCGTCAACCTCAGCAATGCCATCTATTTTTTCGCCAGAAATTGTTCGGCCTTTTCCAAAGGCTGGGCAAAGGAAAAAAAGATGTTCCCGAACTAAAAAGTCGGCTATTTATACAGATACGCCTGAAAAAGAGGCAATAAGGCAAGAGAATGAAGAAAAAACAAAACGATTAAAGGCTAAGCAAGTAAAGAAAAATCTAACTGAAACGGAAGAAAAAGACAAGGTTAAAGGAAAAGGAAAGAGTAAAGCAAAACAAAGGAAAACATCACCACCGACATCCGATGAAGACGAGTATTTTTGCCTGGTATGTGTAGGTGCTTATTCTGAAAGTAGAGCTGGCGAAAAATGGATCAAATGCCAAGGAAAATGTAAGCTCTGGTCCCACTTTGAGTGCACAGATGGTAGTCGTCAATACATTTGTCATAACTGTGAAGAGTCTGACTAGATTTTAGCAAGTCACTTTTTAGAAGTAAGAACTTAAGTTAACTATTGACTGATTAAAATGAAGACTGTTAATAATTTAGAGATGCTAGACCATTTATGTATATTTTAATCTTAAGATGACACTAATCAGCTGCTAAACAGCTGATTAATTGTAATGTAACCTATTTGCTGTAAAGTAATATGGAGACTGTTAATAATTAAATAGAGCCTTATTAGTTTTATGTGATGCAAACATTTCTTTAATACCGACGTACTTCACCACATAATTATTTTGTGACATTTATTACGTGTAATAAAGCTGATTAAAGACCATTTAGGTGTATTTTTGAAATTGTCACTTTCAACCCCAGGCACTGTCACAACTGTCCTTGGGGTGGGGACGATTGTGACATTTTTTCTTTTTTTTTCAAATGGCTCCTAAATGTTAACCTTTGCACTCATGGACAAAATCGTAGTATTAATACGAAGACAAATGTCCATTTCACTGTAAAACACACCTTACTTCCAACTATCTGGAACACTTACGAAATTGTGGGCAAAGAAATGAAAATTGGCACAACCGTACCCAGTCTACCCACTAGATGACTGATATACGTAATATTATTACATTACATAGATAGATATTTTTTATTATACATAGAAAACACCCAGACCAACGGAACAAATTTCTGCAGATCGTACACAAATTTGTTCCGAGGCGGGGATCGAACCCGCAACCTCTTGCGTCGCAGGCAGACTCTCGCCCGCTGCGCCACTGAGGTCGTCGACCAATATGAGCTAAGAGTACTTATCTACTTATTAACAACTTACTTATTACAAACTTAAATGCTATAAAATGGCGTCCGACTTAGCATTATGTTGTGTTAGCCATTGCGCAATGCGCATAGATATCACAACGCTGATCTCCTGCATGATTGCATTGCGCCGAAAAGACAAAAGTCCAAACATAATAACAATTAATATAATTTAATTTATTTATTTACTGTTCCCCACGGTTTCAACCACGTTAAATTCGAATTTCACATTTCTACGGAGATTATTCCCGTAAATCTCCCATGGGAATTTGATGTTTTACCAGGACAAAAAGTAACCTATGTTACTCTCCATCCTTTCATCTAACTTTACGCCAAAAATCAAATCGATTGGTTGCTTAGTTAGTGCGTAAAGGAAAGACAAACAAACAAACACGAAATCGATCAAGTGCTTCGTCGAAAATCTTTGGGTCTTCTTACGACTCTAGCGTCGTTAGCTCCAGGTGGAGCTCTGTAGGTACAGAATAAACATAGAAGTTACGCGATACTTTTCGTCAATCGTTACAAAAACCTTAAGTCGAAGTAGGTTCGCTTTTTCGAGACAAGGACGAGCAAACACCGCGCGGTGAAGGCGAGAAAGGGAGACAAGAACCGGCCCGCGCGCAATTTCACTGCTTTTTATTTATAAATTTGTTATTCCTCTAAAATAATACTCTTTTGTAAAAAAATAAAACCACAATCGTCTACACTAAAGTGTTTAGTTTATTATGTTAAGTAACTAGCAAATGAAACTGGTTTTCCGTAGTAAAAATGCAAAATTCAGAGGAAACTTTGCGATTTTTTTCTATGGAGTCAAATTGAGTCAATCGTGTTTCTCCCATAACTTACTAACTAAAATCCTAAACTTTTGATGCTCATCAAAAAAGATTAAAAAAAATGTGTTTTTTTGCCTTCAAATTGATTTTCCGTATAGACAAAACCTGGGTTTTGGGACCTACTACACCTTAAGTTTAGATCGGTTGAAGACAAAATACAATTATTTCCTTTTTTGGAAACCTACCTACCATCAAACAATTTGTTAAAAAACTTTTTAACATTAGATTAATACCTACTTCTTACTAGATTTTACGTACTTATGTAAAAGCTGTTTTGTACGATACTATAATAATAATCTAATGATACCATAATAATAAAAAAATAAAGACAAAATTACAAAAATATTAATTTCGTTAATAAATTTGACATATAACATTTATCCGTGCTCATAACCTCCTTTTAAGTATCAAAAACCTGTATTAGGAGGCAACGCTCTTCCTTAACATACATTAAGGAAGAGCGTTCTTCCTTAACATTACGTTTTTCTTCTTTTCGTTAGATTCTATAAGGTAGTGAAGGTATACATAATTTTTATTGCCACGAAATAGCATCCCTTTCATCCTAAAAATAGCCACACACCGTCACACTCTTTTCATCTAAAAAAGCTCGTAGTCACCGTCAATTTATTGCCCCCAAGAGTTGAAAACCTGCTGGTCACTGTACCCAGCTATCCAATTGAAGTTTGGATGACACCCCTTAAAGGGGGCCTTTCTGCTCCGCTTCCATCTGTTATTGTGATTTCCTGAGGGATATCGATGCTTTGACCTAAAAGGAAACTTAGCTTTAAGACCGTTCCATGAAATTGAGACTCTAATTTTGAGAAAGGAGTTTTGCTTAGGTAATAACATGGAAACTTCTTTACACGAGTCTTTATCTTCCCTCATCATCATCATCATCAGCCTATACTAATCCACTGCAGGACATAGGCCTCCCCTAATGAGCGCCATAGCGCCCAGTCTTCAGCTTGCCGCATCCAGCATCTGCCAGCAGTCTTTCGCAAATCGTAATCCCACCTAGTCGGAGGGCGTCCTACACAACTTTTGAGTCGCGGTCTCCACTCAAGAACAAGTTTACCCCAGCGGTTGTCGGTTCTTCTCGAAATATCATAATTGTATCTAGATACAATTTTGTTACACCTAGTAAACTATGAAAAATCAAAAACACTTGGCGAGGGAGTTTCAATTGCTCTTGACAGTTCTTGTAATTGATTTATCATACAGCATCTAACCCCCGAAAACTCAAACGCATCTCAAATTTAAGCACGTCTCAAGTGACGAAATTTTGACAGATTTTCATTGATAACTGTCATAAAATCGCAACTTGAGACGTTCTTATATCAGAAATGCGTTTGAGTCTCAGGTTTGAGTAATCGGGCGTAAGACTCATTTCCATGAATTCCCAGCCACGTTTCTCTAAAATTTTCATGCCATTACAATTCCTCATCAAGTTTAGCTGTATAATCAAAACTTTCGCTGTAATTGCTAATGTTTATGCATAAAGAAATAGTTGGTCCTCTTGGGTGATATTCTGTTAACTTAATACCCTTAAAAGGGGTTGATTATTTAATAAAGGTAGCGTTTACGTATTCACTTAATTAAGAATGTAGATTATGTACCAAGGTATGTTGTA
The DNA here is from genome assembly GCA_946478455.1 of Eupithecia vulgata. Lineage (NCBI taxonomy): Eukaryota > Metazoa > Arthropoda > Insecta > Lepidoptera > Geometridae > Eupithecia > Eupithecia vulgata. Next base: position 4,325,579 of record OX297881.1, read on the forward strand.
TTACAATTAAGCTGAAATACAGCTATGTAATATTGAAGTTTTTGATGTAAAAGAATGTTTTATTCAGTAAATGAAATATATTATTTATTTAGTATTTAATAATACATGCCGTATTATTCAACACTTCTACTTTAATCAACAATAGAAAACGACCAGAACACCCGGAACCTGCAGATCGATCGTACAAATATTTGTCCCAAGGCTGGAATCGAACCCGCAACCACCTGCGTCGCAGGCGGTCCTTCGCCCACCGCGCCACAGAGGTCGTCACGATAATTTGACCTGCGTATGCTTTTATGATTTCAGGGTCACAATAATGCACGACAATTTATTGTACGGCCTGATAATGTACACCTTGATAATCAGTGTCAAAACCTATTAAAATTGGAAGCCATGACACGGATTATCAAGGTGTAGATTATTGGGCCGTACAGTAAATTGTCGTGCATTATAGTGACCCGATTTTCAGAACATTTTGAGTACTCTAGACGCTCATTTGACGCCGACTGTACTAACCCAACTATCTTTGAAATACAGAAAAATACTTTTTGCTACTGAAATATGTTCCCAAGAGAGCACCTATCCACTCTCTCTAATTAAACTAATAGACTGTACTCAGTTTACACCGCATTTTCAGCTGCAAGCAGAATAAACCGGTTTTTCTTGCTTTAAAATAAGATAAAGCTTGTACGGGGTACATTAGTATCTCCCGAGTTAAAAATTAAATTCAGTTCCTGCTATGAGTTTGCATAAAAGTACCTAACCAAAAAAGTTATGAAACATGAGAACTTCTTACCACTGACTAAACAATGTTGCCGGACATTATGCGAAACAAATAATTACTAAAATCTCAGTATTTTATCTTGGCTTTTTGACTCATCACATTTTTTGAAATTATCATTATTTATTTGACGACCTCAGTGGCGCAGCGGGCGAGAGTCTGCCTGCGACGCAAGAGGTTGCGGGTTCGATCCCCGCCTCGGAACAAATTTGTGTAAGATCTGCAGAAATTTGTTCCGTTGGTCTGGGTGTTTTCTATGTATAATAAAAAATATCTATCTATGTACATAATGTATAATATTACGTATATCAGTTATCTATTACCCATAACATAACACAAGCTCTGCTTACCTTGGGGCTAGATAATGCTGTGTGAATTGTCCAGCATTATTTATTTATTTATTTATCATAAGTTTTGCTAACTTATTGCCCCTGTAAGATAGGGCGCTGGGCAACTCGAAAGTTAAAGGTTACCATTCGGTTTTAGCAAAAAAATACGCATATTGAACTTAATCGTTTCGTAATTTTTTCTTGTATGTATTGCAATTAAGTTATAGACATAGATTTAAGTAATTTTTTATTTATATTTTAGCTCATTCTAGCTGAATTCTAAAAGCTAAAAATGTAAATCTAAGTAGATAAGTACTTAAATATTATACGTACCTACCAACTTGTTTTGTTTTCCTTTTTTTAATTATTTATTTATTTATTAATCACAATAATAACATTACAGACTATAAAATCCATTGCGTTATTTATGGCACACAATTCGCACACTAAAAACCTAAATAAAATTATACTTAGTTACATAATAACGAAAATAAATATAATAAAATATAATGAAAGTCAAACAATAACAAAAAAAGAAATACATGAACTATGAAAGATTATCGACGACAAAAAACATTGTAAATATGACAGTGCTCAAATCTGAATGATCATAATCCCTGTTTCACTGATATTATAGGAGTTCACTCTCAACCACTTTCCATCCATCCACGAATACGTCGAGCTGAGGATTCTGGTTCATGAGAATATTTAAGTTTATCTATGCGCGACAAATCGGGGACTGCTGATGTGCTACAGTTCTTGGAGGAGTTGGAGCGAATAGAGGGACGCGCCGAAAACGAACGCGATTTTCGGGTACACAGAGTTGGCTGGCTTTATTGGCGATGGTTATGGTCAATCGTGTGGTAACCATTTCACTTGAATAAGTGGTTATGTGGCCAAGAATGGAGCACGCTTTCCCATAAAGACCTTAATTCAGATTTGAAGACTGCAAGACTGTACTCCACTCTTTCATTTTATTGTTCAGTTTTCTTATTTATGTAAACAGTATTTTATGTTCTTTGAGATAATAAAGAATCTTTACTATCTTTTTTTTAATCTCAGTGGCGCAGCGGGCGAGAGTCTGCCTGCGACGCAAGAGGTTGCGGGTTCGATCCCCGCCTCGGAACAAATTTGTGTACGATCTGCAGAAATTTGTTCCGTTGGTCTGGGTGTTTTCTATGTATAATAAAAAATATCTATCTATGTAATGTATAATATTACGTATATCAGTTATCTAGTACCCATAACACAAGCTCTGCTTACCTTGGGGCTAGATAATGCTGTGTGAATTGTTCAGCATTATTTATTTTATTTATTTATTTACACCGAAATACAACTAACATAATATAAATGAATACACTACAACGGCGGCGTCTTCATCGCCTTTCAACTCAATTTAACTTCATACAAAAATATTGTGGAAAAATATTTTCTCTTATTGAAAGCGGTTTTCACTAATGATGGAAAACCGCTCACAAAGAAATATCGAAAGAGGTAAATGTCGGATAGATGCTAAACTTCGAATATCCGGAAATATAAATGAACGTTTTCGATTTTTCTTCGTTTTACGAGGGCCAGGTAATTGGCCCGGTGGGTGTACAGTCCGTCGCAAAAATCTTATAATGGCTAGCCAGCCGTAACGGCAGGTACCTAAAAACGATGTTTTTAGATTCATCATCATCATCAGCCTATACGACCGACGATTGACGACCTCTGTGGCGCGGTGGGCGAAGGTCCGCCTGCTACGCAGGAGGTTGCGGGTTCGATTCCCGCCTTGGAACAAATATTTGTACGTTCTGCAGGTATTTGTTCCGGGTGTTCTGGTCGTTTTCTATGTATAATAAAAAAATATCTATCTATGTATTGTATTATATTATGTATATCAGTTATCTAGTACCCATAACACAAGCTCTGCTTAGCTTGGGGCTAGATAATGCTGTGTGAATTGTCCAGCATTATTATTATTATTATTATACAAGTTCACTGCTGGACATAGGCCTCCCCTAATGAGCATCAGAGCGCCCTGTCAACAAGCAGTCTTTTGCAAATCGTCATCCCACCTGGTCGGAGTGCGTCCTACACTATTTTTGCCGGACTCCACTAAAGAACACGTTTACCCCAGCGGTTATTCTCGAGATATTATGGTCAGCCCACTGCCACTTCAGCTTACTAGTCCTTTTAGCTATGTCGATAACCTTGGTTTTAAATTGAATCCAGGTTTTAGATTACCTATTAACTTATTATTGTTTTATTAGCTTCTACCCACGGCTTCGCACGCCTTTTTCCCGAATATAAAGTATTTAATTAGGTTTATCGAGGTCTTGAACTATTTTTTTTCCTTTATCCGTTCAGCAGTTTTGGCGAGAAACGTACTTTCAGTCATCTCAGATGATGTCAGATGTGATTAGATTAGTCGTAAAAAGTTGACGAACTTGTTCCTGATTCTATTTATAAGTTACTAGTGGTCCACCCCGGCTTTGCACGGGTATACCTACTCTATAGCCTATGTTCATCACGGACAGTGTAGGATTCTAATGATGAAAGAACTTTTCAAATCGGCCCAGTAGTTTCGGAGCAAATTCAATTCAAACAAACAACTCTTTCCTTTTTATCAGTGTAAACAAACCTCTTGAGTTATCTGTTAAACATAAAATTGGTTCAATAGTAAGATGTTGAAATTCATAGTAGAATTTCAATATCAAGAGCAATTCATGCTTTCTGGCAACACCTGCTTCTACACTTAGCCGACTCTACCTCCCAATCAAGTATGGAAGTTTTATTAGGTCTAGAAAATCGGATTTAAAAATGGAATTGGCCAGTTGAATTGAGCTGTTGGAATTCAGCCATCGTTCATTCATTCGTTCACTTGTTCGTTCGTGAGTTACAGCTGAAAACTTTGACGGAATATTTCACTGTAAAACTTTGTTCGTTTTAAAGTTTAGACGGGCGCATTATTAAACGGATAGCATATTTGTGCTATTTTGAAAGCAAGTTTAAATTGAATTGCAGTGAGCTTTGTTATTTTTGACAAGTAAGATAAACACATAGTTTTATTGGTCGTCCATCGGCAGGCACAATGAATCTACTTACGCCTTTTTGCCTTTACATTCAGTAAATTTGGACTTATTTTTTTTTGATAACTAATAGGTACGTTTAAAGCACGCATTTTTATTGTTGTTGACCTTACGTGGATGGCAGAAATTGCCATTGGCATCATCCCCACCACATGTTTTTTTTTCGTGTATTATAATAGTATTAAATAAATAAAAATACGCAAGACCGTGGGCCAGACTAACGCAGGACCGAGACAATTGTAATAATCATAGAAAGGTATAATGTCCATCAGTGGGTGGACAGATCATCATCATCACAACACAACCCTTTATGTGATCCACTGTTGGGTATTAGGCCTCACACATTTTTCATTCTACTTTTTTTTTGACAGCTTCCTCTTTCCTGTCCCTTTCGCATCCAGGTGTATTCAAGAACTTTGATAATATCATCAACCCAAAGCGCTTTTGGACGTCCACAAATTCTTGAGGTTGAGCTATGGCACAATGATGAGTGTAAGTCATACATGTCCTAAACCCTGATACGCACAAAATAAGTATAAAAAGCCTAGGTTTAATATTTTGACCTTAGATATTATTTTATGTAGTAGATTTAGGATAAATAAAATTATTTTCACTCATTCATTTCATTGGGCTACCACGTCACAGCATTTGTCCACCGGTCATCACCACGTCTAGCCATCTTTGTAGTCCACTCAGGTAAAGAACAAACCATTCATTTAATTTAATTAATAATGCAGCCAACTGCAACGACACATTGCGCCAATTCTTAATTTGTCAGTAACTCAGCGTTTTTAGATAATTAACATGGTCTGGTAATCCAAAAAGGGCTAGCATTCAAAACAATAGGCCATGTAAAATAGCTTAATAAAAACCAACAGCCACACAAATGTTAATGAACGAATGTTAATTTGAAATTAAACCGTCTGTGACCTATTTGTCTTGCAAAATGTCATCATCACTTACTGAAGGAAGGAGAAGTTTTTAGGTTATCTTGACAGTCATCATTAACGATATTCGAAAGGTTCGTTCACTGAAGCTGGAAGTAACAGTATGCCAAGTGATGCCAAGCACGGAGATATTCTCTAATGCCATTTGTTACATCAAGTCTTGAAAATTACATGAACAAGATGGTGGCCATCAGCAGCGATACACTGATGAAGGCGATTTCTATAAATTTCAACAACTTTCCGGTCTATTTGAGTTGGTATGGTGGTTATTTTCTCCCTCATTCTCATCTTAAGTTCGTCCACCCAATCTATGGAGACGTTTTTTGAAAACTGTTTCCATCAGGTAACTCCAAAGGAAAAAGTCATAAATGCTCAAATCTGGTGAGCGTGGAGGTCACCCAACATCACCTCTAAGAGAAACCAATCGTACAGGGAGTAGGTATTTGTCTCAATGTCATCATTGAAATTCAAGCTGTGTGGGCTGTCACCCTCTCCTGCTGGAACCATGTGTCTCTCAAATGGGTTTCTTCACTCAATTCTTCCATTTAGGTGGAAAAGCTTTCAAGGAAAATCTTCTGTGTGGTGACAAAAAAACGATTAGAATCCAAAAACGCACAAAAGGCAAACCCATGATGCTCCCCCGTCCAAATCATATTGCGTACTAAAATGGCAAGCTCGAACACAATGAGAGAAGTCTCATTGTGTTCGAGCTTGCATCTTTATCTTGTGCCATCCAGTAGTATCTGCATTGTGTGTCATTTGAGACCCGATGAGCAGCCGAGGGCCTTAAAACAAAATATGGTAGGAATCGCTCTTTCTTCCAAGTGGTACATGGTATGTACCTTGATACTATACACCTACATAAGAGGAAAATTATTGTTTTAGATTATGCAAAATTATTCGATTAAGTTCAAATTGTTAATTCAAATGTGGTAATAAATAAATACGCACGTGCGATTTTCACATGTATCTGTATTTTAGTTATTGTTCCGAATACGGAAGAGGCCGACATCATAATGCCGGATTCGGAGTAAAAACTTTTTGTCGTTTGACCTATTATGAAAATAACCAAAGCTTAGCTACCGGCTGATATCTTAGACAATTTAACCCAGGCTAATATGGATTATTAATTTGATTCTAAGGAAATAAAAATTAAACAATTTCACTTTCGTTAACTGGTTTAAAATTCACGACAGACCGAACTCAATCACTTAAATAAAAACCGAAACCAATTTTATTCGGGTCCAACCAATTCCGATGTTGAGTTTCAGCAACATCACGAAACTAATCCGTCCAATGGCTCCCAAGTGTCAAATATGACTGGCATCGAATTGGTCAAAATAGATAAAAATATTCGATGACGAGAATAGATTTGATACTATACCTGCTCAGAAAGTTATTTGTTCTTTATCCAAACTTATGGTAGAAATTACGTTATAAGTACAAAAAATGCGGGACGCAAAACTCCAACGAATTTCATTCGTATGGAAATTAGCGAATAGAATTAGCTTTCCTACTATACTAAATATTTACGATCGTAAGCAATGTACCTACAGTAAAACATTCTGCTGTAAAAAAGGCCATAACTAACAGGATCTGGTCTCGCATCCCAGTAATTATGCAATTTATCTGCAACATGGGCCACGTCGGGTAACCGCTTGCATTGTTGTCCGTTAACCACCGTGATGAATTGTCAGTTGGGACATGTTGAGTCTTGTATACGAGCAACTAGCACGTCCCAGAAAATATTATTCATTTATTTGGCACACAAAAGAAACACAATCAAAATATCAAAAATAGAAAGACGAATATCTAGATTATGTGTACCCGTGCGTGGGGAAGGGCATTCACCCCATCAGATAAAAAAATCAGTGGGATTCCTGGGTCCGGCAGTGGACCATTATAGGCTGTTTACACGGACTTGCAGATCGCACTCTGTGTTTTCAGCCATGAAAGTGCTAGTTTAAGGTTGAGGTATGTGTACACAGCATCATATATGAAGCTAATTTTTCAAATGGCGACATCTGGTTAAAATTTGTGTCTAATTTAGTTTGATGTGATGAGTGATGGACGACACATGGATGAAACGACGAATGAAGAGACCTCTTGTTTACTTCCGTTGCTATCGAAACCATTTTTTACTGATTTTGATTGGAAAAACATGTTATGATGTTTTAGATACGTTTTACGGCGCACGCGTCAATTCTTCGAGGATCATACATACCTATATGGTACCACGTTGAAATTAAATTTAATAAAACAAAAAAGAATTATCCAAATTTATTAAGAATTCGTGAATATATTCATCAAAACTGTTGTAGTCGTGATTTTTCAATAGTATTATTATTGTATTTTTTTAGGGCTAAATATTAATCCCTCGGAAATAAATTTAAGTATGGGACCAATTCGAGATCATTTCCTTTACCGAAAAAATCATTTATGAAACTAAAAAAAAACTAAAATAAACTTTTCTGATGTAAGTATTTGTAAATATTAGTTTTAATAAATTTTTTTACAAAACCTAAAAAAACTTTTATAAAACCGATTTTTAACCGTCGGAAAAATCAACGAACATATATACGGCAGAACCCTCCTGAACTCGGTAAAAATTACATTAAAGTAAGAAATGCCTAAAATTAAGTAAGATATAAACCAATATACTCGAAGACGGTGAGTTTGAAACCGCTAGCAAAAGCCAACAAAATAAAACCAAGAGCACCATACCGCATATTTAAGTATTTTCTACGGAATGCAAATTTATTGTCGCGAACACTTTTTGCCTTTGTGTTATACTTTTGTAGGAATTTTCACAAGGCCGTTGTGGTGTACCTGTCATTGTATAATATACAAACGGTTCTCTGTTTTTCTCGAATTTTTGTAGCCGCATTTTTATTTCCTCCAATTAAACGTTACGTGAATTCTGCCCAATGTGTGCTACAGAGACCTGCCGTGCGATTACGCTAAAACCTCCCAATCCCTTTTAATGGGCCATCCGAGGACACTGGGCCATCCGAGGACACTGGGCCAAAATGATTTCGGTTGTCAATATGGTGTTAAAAATAAATACGATTTACTGGACATGGAACTCAACGATGACAGAACTTTTAACATCACCTAGATATAACTTACACTTGACTTTTCTCGGTAACAGCAATTTTGATTCAAAGTAATAAACATTAAAAACATTGCAGTAATGAAACGTAGTCGATCAAAACAAAGTCATGTGTGAGTAACCTTTATAAATAAAACATTATAATTGCGTTAGACATTTGAGATATTATGTCGTTCAAAGCTTCATCATCGGTCGGCTCCATCCTGCCAGAAAATTTTATGTTTTTGTTTTTTTACTGTGTGATAGAGACTGAAATCACATATACCCAGTCTTCCCGGATGGCGATCCCCTGAATGGAATATTTTACCGTAATCGCACGCCAGCTCTGCTCCTATCTGTCCGTCAGTCACAGAGGCATGTGACTGACGGACAGATAGGAGCAGAGCTCTGGTAGGGAATCCAATTATTCACAGACAACTTTTACATTGTGCTGGAGACCATCCACTCGGATGGACCGACAACATCATAGCAGTCGCAGGGAGTCGATTGATAGAGGCAGTATGGGGAGGCATATGTCCAGCTGTGGACGTGGAAGGGCATTTGATGGTGATAAATGTTTTGCATTGCCGAATGCCGTGGGCTTCGTAGCGCAAGAATCCATCCCCAACAATGGCGTGGCGTTTGTGATGTAAGAATTTCTCAGCACGTGGATTTCGTAAGAGTCGAGATTCTGTGTCAGTGTTATTTTAACACTTACACTGCGTACCTGCTTTGTCACTAATCCGCCTGAGCGTAGTGATATTTTGAGTTATTTATTTGTAGGTATAGTAAAATATCTTAATAATGAGGTATTCCATGTTCGTCCCACTCACCTTGGCCCAACATAGTCCGAACACGGAAATTCAATTATTTTTGCTGAAATCGTTCCGGGTTCGTTCCATTATAAGATGTACCTAATGTATTATATACCATCGTTGCCGTACATTGGGACAATACAGCCAGTGCCTTGGGGACCCTTCCGATTGGTATTAACATAAATCAATTGACCTACCTGTAGATTGTTTGAATCAGTCTGCACTTACCTCAAGTTTTTCAATTGTAAATACTAGTGCTAATTTGTTTCTATTACCTATTTGACTGTAGCTAATTTTATTTGTTAATAAAGATGTCGATTAAGTACCAATATGAGTCATCTTGTACCATAACACAAATTCTGCTTAGCTGGGGGCTAGATGATGCTGTGTGAATTCATAATTATTTCAGTATAAATATAATTTTTATTTAGGTGTAGGTACTGTAAAAGTGGAAACATTTCATTTCATTTATTTTTTGCTTGCATGTAGGTACATACATACTTAGGTCTAGGTGTTTATATCTATATACAGTACATCCACCCTGGAAGGGGACATGTGGAGGTTTTAGACATTACCCCCTTGAGATAAAAGCCAATAAGTCGATTATCAGGGGATGGCCTGCGTTCAAATGTGGGTAAAATACATGTCATCCTAGTTTATGATCTATTTGTCACTACGAGAAGCTGTATGTATCAAACCAAAAAATGCATAAGAAGTACCTACCAGCAAATAAACGAGGAAATTGTTGGAATGGAATACTAATGGTATTAAAGGCGACCGCTATGCCAAACTACATAGGTACCTATATGTAGTTTGGCATAGCGGTCGCCGTTGACAAACTAGGTTCTTTACATTCTACTCTGCTGTCTAGTCGTATTGAGATGTAGTCCTAAAGCTTCTAACCCCTGTCCGAGACTTTGCACGCGCTGTCTGGTTTATGGGATATGTAAAAGTAGTAACTCTCCATCCATTCAACTAAGTTTATACTATATTTAATATTTTGTGAATCTTTATTCAGAAAGAAAATAACAATCAAATAACAAATTTAAATTAAAACTTGTATTTATAATAGAAACAATTAAGCTATCTGCAAACTGTTGCAAACAATCTACAGGTAGCTCAACTGATCCATATCAATACCAGTTGGAAGCGTGCCTAAGACACTGGCTGCATTGCCCCGTTGTATAGCAATGCTGATGATTTTGTGAATAATTTTCTTTATATTAGATTCAGATAGGCTCAAATCTTAATATTCTCTTTTCCTCTGTTTAGCCAGGGCTAGACGATGGGACTCAACGAAATGAGAAACAACTTATTATTTTACCAACATTTCCCCGAATTATGTCCACAAACAAGTGAACCAGTTTATAATGAATGCAAAATCTTTAAAAAGGTTGAATAAAGTGGGTCTTCACTGTGCCCCCGCCCGTTTATTACTTGTGAATTATAAATTTGCCTTCAGATAAGGCTTTGTTGAATTACCTTAGACGCGGTCACATAGAAAGCGGGAATGACAAATAAAACATAAATAGGGTGGTAAATTTTTAACCTATGAATTAACCACTTGATTTATCCCTATAAATCCAACCGTAACCTTGATTTGATCCACAGAAGTCGTCAATATGAGAATTGTATTGTGTATATCATTAAAATAATAGAGAAGTAAGTTGTGTAAATAAGGTGCAATTGCTTTGATTTTTAAAGCTTTTAAGCAAACCTTGTCGGTTTGCTTTTTATGGTAATTTTCTACTTATAAATAGAAATACTATAAAAATACTTGAATAGAGAGTAATTAAAAAAGTATGAGTGGTTATTATGATGTGGCCATGTTTCCATGTGGATGTGTGAAAACCTTGAGTGGCCTAAATTGAAGGATGTTTATCCCTAGCTGTGCGTAGATACGAGCTGATGGCATGACAAAAAGTAAGATAACAACACAATTCAGTATTATTTTGTGCTTATTTTTTAAGCCTTAAGAAATAAATTTATTGACTTTTACTTTGAAAAAATTCTCGAAAACGTAAACGTAATAAAAAAATCCCCGTTTTCTGTGTAAATGCCGTGGACCCTTGATAAGGCTTTCGCGTCGACACCTTGTCTTTATAAAGCTTTGGCGCCGTCAGTTGAAGGGCTCATATTTAATGTTTTCTTTGAAATCTTGTCCAGAGAACGCTTGGCAGCTTCTTGGGAACAAATAGATTTTACGGTTGTATACGGTGTTGATTCATAACGAATACTTAAACCTTCTCGATATGTTTTTTCATTGTCTTTTATTTATTGTAGCAAAATGCGAAAAACTATCAAATGTATTAAGCTCAAGTAGGTACTTGATTGATATATATGTGAACCTTTATAGAATCTATAAAAGGTTTTTGGACTTTTCATGTAGGTAAATATCAAATGCCACAGAGATATACCTAATATTTAAACCTTTTCATTTGGTGTCAAAAATTAATTGAGTAATCTAGTATTGCAGAGTATAAATAAATTAATAAATGAGCTGGAGGAGAATAAAGTATTAGCTTTTTATTTAGACATATACATATATATACATATATGACATATATATGACACTAGCTGCTGCCCGTGGCTTTGCCCGCGCTTTTTATCATCTTATGTCCTTCCGTAGGATACTATTTACCATACCTACTGCCAAATTTCATTAAGAACCGTTCAGCCGTTTTGGCGTGAAAATATAACAGACAGACAGAGTTACTTTCGAATTTATGATATTAGTATGAAATATAATTATTTTTTAACGAGACGCCCCCTGTTATTATATAAATGATGTATTATTGAGATAGCTTATGTAAAAAAAGTCGGAAAATGTTAGATTTAGTTCAAAAAATAAAAAAAAAAAATTTAGAATTCAATTCAGTGTCTATAGTTTTTTTAAATTTGTTTTTAAACACCATGAAGGTAGGCGCGATCTCGTTATGTCATAATAATACGGCTGTGAAGGTATACTTAAAAGTATAAAAAAGCTTAAAAAACTCAAACGTTAAGTTACGTGCATAAATAGAAAAAGAAATTTTAAATGAATTTTTCGGGAAATTTTTCGTTTTTATAAATATCATTTTTTGTGTTTCAGCAGCACTTTAACACCTTACTGAAACACTTTTCAAAAATGGGTGTAATTCCCTATCTAAACTTATTCTCTACAGAGTAAAGGTTTCAATTCATTTGCAAAATTTTAAATACCAATATCCATGCCGAGGCTCTCCAGCAAAGCTCCTTGACGTTATCAGGAAAAGTCTAAATAAATCAGTTAGAAGAAAATACAATTTGGGAAATACAAAATGGGGATCTTAATTGAATCTTGTGTCTTGCGCGTTCGAGCGTAACAAGAAGGTAATTATCTTATTTTTGGCGTGTCGAATAAACATTTTTGATTTCTTTGATAGTGCTTTATTGTTTGAAAGTATCAAAACTTTTGAACGATAGCGTTGAAGATCTTGATACTTGTAAGTACTTACACTTACAAACTATTTAGAAATCCAGAAAAAAAACAGAATCATTTCATTACCAAAAAACCAACTACATGGATTATAAATAATTTTCTTTTGTAATTTCGCAAAGCCCTTTCTTACAATGTCATTTTATTTAGCCTACGGGTTTAAAAACTACTGATTAAATAGTTGGGGACCCAAATAAGTATTAACAAGCACAGCTAACAACATAATCAACAATTTGGGATAACAATGAAACAATCTATATAAAGATAGATTGAAATCGATTACTAAATACTTAATTAACAAAGAAAATCAAACAATAGAAACAAATGTAAATGATGATGGTAAAAGGCCTGACGGTATGAATCTGATTCCTTGGTCGGCCTTTAGTTTGGGATGCTACGTGTGTAGATACCCTAGCACCTTCTCATCTTGCAGGGACAACAGTAAGGGCCGGCTCCGCAGCAACATCAGCGGAGTTCCTCAAACGGCGAAAATACGCTAGTCTTGACAGAGGTTACCTATTCGAGCCGTTTAGGGTGGAAACCCCCTAGGGTTTCTTGCAGCACACGCTATCTATAAAGATCTACAAAACTACTAATAGAGTCCACAGGTGATCGGAATGCTGGTTTTTATTTCGATCAACGAATTAGCATTGCTATTCAAGGTGGCAATGCTGCCAGCATTCTGGGCACACTGCCTTCTGGTGACGGCTTGGATTATTAGAAAATAGATGTAAGTGTAAATATTATTTGTAATTATTTTTTGCTGTTAAATAAATGATTTATAGAAACAAATTAGAACTAGTACTACATGTTTACAATTGAAACAATTGAGCTAACTGCAGACTGCAAACAATATGCCGGGAGCTCAAGTGATCCGTATCAATACCAGTCGAAAACGTCTCCAAGGTGCTGTTAATAATGTAACTATGTAAACGTCATCATTATAATCCGCAACCGGATTTTACCCACTGCTGGGTATAGGCCTCACGGAGTTTGTGCCGGTGGTGGTTTCACTTTAATAGTACATAATCACACCAATATTATAAATGCGAAAGTTTAGATGGATGGATGGATGTTTGTTGCTTAATCACACCAGAACGGCTGAACGGATCTGGATGAAATTTGGCACAGAGATAGATTATAGTCAGGAATGAATGCACGTAAGACAGAATTCCCATGGGAACGGTAAATACGCGGTTGAAACCACGAGGCGCTGCTAGTAATATACATTTTGTACCACTGTATTTTCAACCTCCAATTAAAATGACAAGTAAAAATAAGAGATTTAAAATGAGGCAATAGCTATTAATATAATATTAATAGCAATTAGCTCAGAAGCTCACAGAACCCCTATATCAGAGGAGGCTAAAAAGAAAAGACATAATTGAAGGTCCACCAGACTCAGGAATGAGTGTACAAGAGTGTGCTTCACCCGACATAATAGAAAGCCAAAAAATCTGCTCATAGTTGAGAAAACTGATCGCAGATAAAAAAGAAAAAATGAGGCAATAATGAGGTTCCTATTTATTTCTTAAGGCGCATACCCTACCCAAAGTGCCCACCTAATTTATCTTCTTATTCCGTTTAACAATAAAACTATAAAAAAGGCATTAAAAAAGCTCATAATAGGTATCACAAACTGTACGATGGATTTTAGCAATTTCCTTTAAGATAAAGTAGGTTTTGGTGGGGTATGCGCCTTAAATTACAAGTTGTAAAAAAATACAAGCTAGACTTAGCTCTAGACTTAGATTTGGACTTAGACTTATGATTTTGGGATGTGAAATCAGATATTGACCATATCTGATTTCACATCTCAAAATCATTACAGAGAAAAAATGGCGTCCATTTTTCATCAGAAGGGTGTCTGAGATATTTATCAATAGACAAAACCAATATAGAAGATTAATCGAATCATTTCTGGTCCAGATAAATTGTCCGGTGTCTTCGATATACATTAGGGTACCGCAGAGAGTTGAGAAATCCTTTCTGAGGCCTTAGTCTGAGTTAATACAAAACACAGTCGATAAACATAATCGAGAACCATTGATCGTCTTCCACGAAAAAGGCTTAGAATGATAGTAAACATAAAGGAAATGTAGCCAATCATACATACATAACATAAATTAGTTTTTGCCTTCGAAATCAAGACAATTGTTGAATGAGCGTGTTTTACCTCTACAATAAGTTATCAGAAGTAATTAAAGACAATTTATTTAAACAAAAGTTAAATAACTGGCTCCTCGACAGATGTTTTTATAGTGTTATGGAATATATTAATTTTAAGTAAAATAATTTATTTGACTCATGTTAAATTATGTATCTGTTTGTTAACTACATTTTTTTTTTCTTGATTATTTTTATTATTGATTATTTTAACACTTATGTATATTCACCAACATTTATTTTAATATTTGCATACCTGCTTGCGGGTGGAATACATTGACTTCACTCTAGTTATAAGATCTGACATGTACCTGTAATAATGTATTCAGCAAATAAACGATTTGATTTGATAGACGTGTTTGGGTTAGACTTGGTACGCTCATAGGACGCAACGGAAATACTTAGATTCGGTGCCCAGTGAAATGTTTTCTCATGTGTTCTTAATTTTCTTGAAGCATCAAATGAAGGCATTTCTGTGACCAAGCTATGTTTGAGGTGCTCTATCTACTTACGTTTATAACATCCATGCCACAAACGCGACTGCCGCTGTCATGTGCAACAAATAACTCAAAATCATTTGAAAACTATCATAGAGTTTGTAAGAAACGATTGAATCATTGTCAAACTGGGGTACAAGGGAGACTCCAAGATCTTGTCTCCCAAGCCAACCTAACCTGCACGAAGTGTTACCTGCTAGATAACGAACTAGCCTCTGGTGAAAATATCAACATTCTTCATAATTTGAAAACTCATATTTTACTATTATTTTCCATTACTTGACACTGGCAGAAAAGAGTCCAACCAGACTCATATTGCCATTAACAAAGAATCATCATCATCATTGTCAAACTACGATAAGTAGTTCCTCTCGATCCGGTAGGGGCGCTACAAGGCGCTAAATGTAATGGAAGTATTCGAAAGAAAATGTCGTTGTGTGACGACCTCTGTGCCGCGGTGGACGAAGGTCTGCTTGCGACGCAGGAGGTTGCGGGTTCGATTCCCGCCTCGGGACAAATGTGTGTACTATCTGCAGACAGAATATATCTATCTATGTCTTGTATTGTATTATGTATATCAGTTATCTAGTCAAAATTATATAAGCTCTGCTTAACTTAGGGCTAGATAATGCTGAGTGAATTGTCCAGCATTATTTATTATTTTATTTATAATGCGTCTAAGTCGTACTAAAGAATCTGACAGACAGTAGATTTTTCTTAAAACTTTTGAAACTATCATGATTATTAAGACTCGTCATTTAACATAATTTAAGTTTCGATTTTTTCAAAAACAAATCAACTCAAATCATGGTAAAAATCTCGTTGTAAATGACTTTGGGTTTTTTATTTGCTGCCTATTTATTAGAATGTTAGAAACTGCTATTCTTGCCATTTTGGAAGGAGATAATAAATAATATAAAAGAGCTTTAAACAACTTATTAATTATGAAGTGGAAATAAATCCTTTGACTATTATATCGTTACTGACGACCTCAGTGGCGCAGCGGGCGAGAGTCTGCCTGCGACGCAAGAGGTTGCGGGTTCGATCCCCGCCTCGGAACAAATTTGTGTACGATCTGCAGAAATTCGTTCCGTTGGTCTGGGTGTTTTCTATGTATAATAAAAAATATCTATCTATGTAATGTATAATATTACGTATATCAGTTATCTAGTACCCATAACACAAGCTCTGCTTACCTTGGGGCTAGATAATGCTGTGTGAATTGTCCAGCATTATTTATTATTATTTATAATGTCTACGCTTCACCGAGTATTTATTTAATCTTTGCCTTGTAGAATTTTGAATACACAGAAACTGCACTAAACATAATAAAAGGTATAATAGGTTAATTGAGAAGTTCTGTTGAAGAAGCAATGTTAGTTGAGAAAGTTCTGAGCGAGTTTGGTTGGAATGCCACAAGGTAAGCTGCTGTTTTCATTTTAAAGTTTGAGTTGACTCGAAAGATCCATTTTGGACTTGAATATAACTTTGATACAAAATCTATAACTGCTTTACATCTGAAAGTATACAGATGTATGTAGGTATTCTCTTATGGTGACGTCTGTGGCGCGGTGGGCAAAGATCTGTCTGCGACGCAAGAGGTTGCGAGGGTTCGATTCCCGCCTTGTGACAAATGTTTGTACGATCTGCAGGTTCTGCAGATTCCGGGTGTGTTCTGGTCGTTTTCTATGTATAATAAAAATAATATATCTATGTATGTAATGTATTGTATTATGTATATCAGTAACCTAGTACCCAGAACACAAGCTCTGCTTAGCTTGGGGCTTGATAATACTGTTTGAATTGTCCAGCATTATTTATTTAATTCTTAACTGCTCCAAACAAAAGTACGTACATTCACCAAATCAATTACGGAGAAACATGGAAACATAGTAAGAAAATAGAGATTTGAAATAAAGGAATACGGAACCCTAGCTACTACAAGTATGCAATACTACTTTAGTAAATTTTTATATATATCTTTTGCGACAGTAAGAGGGACGGTGGAAGTTACTTTGAGAAAAATGAGAGGGTGTCAACATAAGTAGATAGAGTCTCCTAACAAAATATTAGAACATGTTAATATTAGGGTTTTAGACGAAATCAAATTAACATAGATAAATAATCCTTTGAACAGCTGTGTACGACAGGTGAACGCACCATTGCAGACAAACAAAAATTCGGTGTGAGTATGGATAAAATTGTTAATTCATATTGGTGCTTACTATGTGGTCGCAAATAACTGCGGGCAAAAATCGCTTGCTTTTGCCCGCATCTTCGTTGACTCTATTTAAGCTTGAGTGAAGCCTCAACCTCAACTATAATCAGCCTATAATAGTCCACTGCTGGACGCAGGCCCACCAATGATTTTTTTTCTTATGGGGGGTAATGCCCATAATCCCCACGCTGGGCATGCGGGATCGGGAGTTCGGTGGTAGATCTATTCTGAAAGAGGCGCTGCTGCCCGCCCCCCAGTGTATGTCCCTTAGTCACCTCTTACGACACCCACGGAAGAGTTGGGGTGGTGCAAATTTTAAACCGGTACCACACGGCTGAGTGAAGCCTACCGATATGTAAATCTAAAAAAGTTTCAGTCCGTTCATCTCATGCTTAGAGAAATTTTGAAAAAAAAAAATGTTCAAATATTTGATTACTGTGATATGAACAATGATATCCGAGGGCACTACATTTTTAAACTTGAATTAGTGTATAACCATTAAACCTATAGTTCCCTCCTCTACTCAAATAATTGAAATTCAATCTAGATTTAACACTTTGACTAAATTAAACCAAACCAGTATATGCCATGAAAATCAACAAAACATTAGTTTCTATAAAACTACCCATAGGTACTCAAGCTAACAAGAAAATAATATTCAAAATTTGAAATATAAAGCGTGGATATAAGTCTATAGACAGGGTGCTATGGCGCTCATTAGGGGAGATCTATGTCCAGCAGTGGACTGGTATAGGCTGATGATGATGATGATGATGATAAACTCAAGATTTCTTCCAATGCCGCGTTTTCACGGTGGACAGCAAAGCGGGATTGAGGGGCCAATTTTGACAATCTACAATTTTCGCTGACACATTAATTCTGCAGTTTTGCGTTTCCTTTGAAAATAGGATACACTTTATCCATTCACGTTTTTGTGGCTAAAAAAACAGTGCATCGTAGAGCAAGTTCTAAGATTAACACAATGTTTAATGCCCATGCTTTGTAACAAGTAACGGCTAAGCACCAGGTGAACCATTTATACTGGTTCTAAGTGGTCTCTAAAATGTCTGTGGTTTGAAAACATCGTTAGTTAGGTTTTCCACTATCTTGCCTTAGTATTTTCGCTGAATGTCTAACTACATTTGTATTTTCTAGTTATGTCTGCTGAAACAAAAGCTTTATTAAGAAAGAAAATTACAATCAATTAATGGAATTAAATTAAAACTAGTATTTACAATTGAAACAATTGAGCTAACTTCTGAAACCAGCAGTGGCGAATATTTTATCAGTTTAGTTTATACAGTTGAGCTTCCTGTAGATTGTTGTTTCAAACAATACGATTGAACGATAGAAGTGAGATTATTGGCTAGAACGAAATATAAAAGCTTGAAGAGAAAAAGCAAGAGACCCGGCGCGTAGGAATCTCTACACGATTTACTGACTTGTTTGTTTTGTGTATTAATGGCAGAGCAGGTGAGTAGACCGTTGTTTTTAGTTTTTACTTCACTTGCTTGTTGTTTTGTTCATGTTCTGAAATGTACCAGCCAACACTAATAAGAAAGGTGCATTTTTTGAGACATAAAAACTATTTATGTCTCAAAAAATGTACCAGCCAACACTAATAAGAAAGGTGCATTTGTTGATAAATCCTATTTATGGATTTATGTCTCAACAAATGCACCTTTCTTATTAGTGTTGGCTGGTACCTTTCAGGTTAAGTTAGTAGCAATTAAATACTCTATGATAGATTGGATTTACGGTAACCTATATTCTATGTATCTATGGTCGTCGCTGATGACTACACTTGCATAATGGCTGTCGAAATGTGTGTACGAAGTAGTTGCCGAATAAATTCTTCTCAGTGTTTCAATTATATATTTCATTGTATTGCTCGATACCAGATCCTAAGAGCATTCACATAGCATCTGTTTTATAGGACCTGCTTTACAGAATACATTTTTTTTCGTAAAGGCTTGGCGTTTGTAGTGCAAAAAGCGACCGCCGCACACACCGTGCTGTAATATACAATACCTAGTTAACAGTAGAAAAGGATCCGTAAAAACAGTCCTGGAAAAACGGATCCACTCTTTGTTTTAACGGACCTTTAGAGCAGTGATTAGATTTAACGTCTTGTTACGATATTTAATCACCCATTAGCGCGTGGTGGGACACTCAGTAACATTAACAGTCCGTTAATTGATATAACAAGTCATTAAATACTTGACATGGTTTGGTGAAATTGGGTCTAAAGCTATCTAGACTAACGGCTAATTAGTCTCAATGCTCAATGAAAATAACGTTTAGTCATCATAACGCAATATGTAGTCTAACTACGAATTAGGTATAGAAAGACGAAACTAATAAAGTTGCAAATCAGAAAAAAGTGTTTTACTGGAAAACTCAAGAAGCTACAGTCCACGAGAATAACCTTAAACACAACACCACCAAAATCTAAACACCACACCACATATACCTAAACTGACAATATTCTAAGTCAGCACTAGATTAATAATTAGTTAAAAGTGGAATTTAAGAACTTCTATGTTCTTTCCATACCAATAGTCGATGCTAATTACTTGCCAACGTCAATTATCTTGAAATCTAATTGGTCAGTTTTATCGTAGTTCGAAACTTCAGCCAATCAGAGAAGAGCACCTTGGCGCCAAACGCCATATTTATTGGGCTCGTTGCATATTAATGAATGAAGTTTTAGGTTAATTTACTAATAGCATAGCTATTTACGTCAGCCAATGTAGCCAAACTAGCGCCACCACAAATCTGCCGTCAAAAGCATAGATACAGTAAGTGCGCTCTCGATGTTTTCGAGAAAAACGCGGTTAAAGTTTTTGTACGAAAATCTTCCATAAATATTTTGTTTGTTATCAGATCATAGTGATTGATACCTTAAATGAAAGAAGACCTCTGCGCCTATGTATTACTTATTTGGAAACCAATACTGAGCAATAGAAAGACAAAATAAATTCATTATTGTTGTTAAACCAAGTATCTCCTATAAACTCTCTGTTCGGGAACACTAAGCATAAACACAGGAAGTATGTTTTTTACTGTGCTTATGCGGAGTAACCATATATATTTTACAATGGCTTATAACACACTATTAGCTTTTGGTTTTATAAATATACTTGCAAAAAATTATAATCAGTTACAAATATTCTGATAAGTACTACCTAACTGATGTTGAAAATAACCTAGTAATAAAATTGAACGGATCATGATAGGTTTAGAGAAATAAATTATCATTATGTTCAAATAAACCTTCTTGATTACAATTAAGTAATAACCCATGATCACAAAATTACGTTTCTTATTTTACTTATTTGAATCAGTCTTTACAGTTAAAAATGGCACAACTAAGAATTTTTATTAATCACTAAACTCAAGTTAACTTAATATGTATTAATTAGTCTTCCTAGTAGCAATTAATCTGGAATCACAGATGCTAATTTATGGCAAAGTGTAGCTTTACACTTTGCCATAATTTAACAAGAATTATTATCCTTTCTTCGGTATCAAATCAACACTTATTGATCTATATAAAAACACAAGGATCATAATAATAGATACTTAAATCGTAAATAACAAAAGTAAAACAATTTACGAAAAAACATGAAACATTCTTTTTTACAATGCAACAAAATTAAAATATTAAATGAATCAATTAATTAGGAATCAACTCCTACGAAAACAATAATGCAAGAATTAATCTTCAAGATTTAAGGATGCATCGTCAAATGGTACGTCAAGCCAGAATTGCCTTGAACGAGATCTTTAATAATTTTCTCATTTCGTGATGAGGCGATACCCCTTGGTGAACATCTCTGTTCAGCTAAAGGGAATTGTTTGTTTTTGAAAATTTTGGCTTGCTAGATACTTTATAGTACCTAATGGAGCGTGCTTCAATTATATCACTGTTGACAATATTGACAAGAAATGAAAAGAGTGTCCAGTTCTTGTTTTGTGACGAACAATATCTGCCCAAATCACCAAATCACTTTTATTCCGGTGGTGTAAAAAAAGCTCTGAATGTTGAAACAATATCATGATCATTTCGACCTGAAATGGCTTCGTGCCATTAGAAAGCGTAAGTATTATTTTCTTTAGTAGATTTACCTATAGGAGCAAAAGTCTCGTTGAATGTAATTATTCAAGGACAGAATATTGCTACTTTGTAGCTGTCCATGCGAGGCAGCATTACCACCTTTTGAAGATCTACACATACGTAAACGGTGTCATCATCTTCATGGTCTTCTACGTTCTTTTAGTCCAATTTATACGCTTTCCTGCTGTCTCTATAGCGTTGGCGATGTTCAACATGATTATTACATGTAGCACAAGATGTGTTAGAAGCTTTCTTGAATCGCAAGCATGAATGTCGTATACAGCACAAAGTTCAGATTCTTCACTGCCCAGAACGCGAAGGAAATGTTGTGGCTTTTTACGACTCTTTGGAAAACTTCGTAAGAACATGCAGAGTCTGGGTATTTTTTGTTGAAATCGGTAAGCATCATTGTGACCCTGCCTCGCGATACTGGACGGTCCTCGCACAACCCCGCGATACCGGCACTGCCGCAATTCGTCTTACATATTACTTGAAAATTTTACGTAGGTATTCGAGGAACAGACCTAATTGAAATTATTCTTCTTCCGGAGCAAAAAGGGAGTCCTCTGATCACGTTACTGCTTGTATTATAAGACAAATTGAATGACTTTTAGTTACAATGACTTATTATGTTCACAGTGAAGCAACTTTACTGGACTGTATGTATGACGTGGCAGTACATCGCAGCTACTCAGACATGCAGTAAAAACGACTTACAATTCTTATAATAAGTTGTAAGATCATTTATTATATGTATAGACTTCCTATGCATGAGTACAGTATAGCTAATTTACTGTTCCCATGATATGTACATCAACCGTTATCGCTTGGATCGTTACTTAGCATATATGCAGTATCGTATCTTACTGTCTGTATTATTATGTAATATGAAGGCATTGATTATGACATGTACCAAACAAAGGTACAGCATCCCAGCATACTGTTTTTAAAACTAGACCACTCATTCACGATATATTGGGAAGCTGCTTAGGATCAAAACAGTATATCTTCTTAGTGTTTATTTGCTTGGCTCAGATCTAGTTTTTATTCGTAAATGAAACTTAACATATTAGAGGTATAGATGTCATACTGTAGTCTGGCCGAGTGACTCTGAATAAGAACTTTTGCAGTAAGTGTACCTACTGTAATCATGCCTGGTGATGTAAAAAAAAATGCTCGACTTACTGCAAATTTGTTATTGTTAAATTTGGATTAAAAAACGATTCAAATGAATGGATACGATAAAAATGTAGATCTCGTTGTCGTGATCACGGCTGTATATCTAACTCAGTTTTGTCAAAAATGCGACTTACTGTAACTATGCTATTGACGGCAGAAATTTTATCTTATTATTTCTTTGAACAAAGGTTATTTTAAAATTTTCAATGGCCAGTCTGTGATACCTAATAATAAGTTTTTTTAATGCTTCTATCAGAGTTTTATTTTGTATTGTTTAGGAGGAGATACGATGTTACACTTTGTGGTCACCAACTCAATTATTGCATATCCTCCTAAATAAACTATGATAGAGGCATTAAAAAAAGCTTGTAATAGATATCACAAATTGCCCATTAAAAATTTAAAATTACCATTGTTCAACGAAATAATAAGATAAAATAGGTGGCGTAGTTTGGCTCGGGGGTCTTAAGTACCTACTTTTTGTGTTAATCTAATATGGCTAATTAAATAATCAATTTATCATCTTTTCACAGGTTTTAAATAATTTCCGTAGCAGAAAAGCACCCTTGTTAGCTGGCAACCTTAGACAATTAACTCGCCTGACAACTCACGTGAGGGGAAAAAGCGGTATGCGGGCGAGTTCAACCTTCCAAAAAAGCATTTAACTTTTATTTTCCATTACTTGACACTGGCAGAAAAGAGTCCAACCAGACTCATATTGCCATTAACAAAGAATCATCATCAAAGCATGGGGAAGAACTAGAGCGTATAACACAGCCTTAAGGCTCTCACAACACGAGCATTCGGCTGTAAAGTAAAATTCAAAGACTTGTCGGCGTAAAGCTTATTCGGTTCAATTCTGAGGGTAATGTAACAATAAGACATTCGCTGTATCAGTCTATTTTGTCGTTTGTACAATGCTCGGTTCTCGTCCCTGACAGGTTATGTGTTTCAAACTGAAACACATAACCTGCTTAAAGTAGTTAATTAAGATCCCAAAAATTTTAAATTTCGACGTTTGACTCCTACCCTCAGATCGGGTATCGTCTAATAAACTTAGCCACGAAATCAAGGACTCGCCGCGTTGAAAGTTTCTGGGTCATCTAGAGGACTCTAGCGCTGTTAGCTCCACCTACAGGGAAAACATTGAAGTTTATCACCTGTTCAATTATTTTTTGGGAACTTCTTTTATTTTCTTTGAGATTACCCAGAGTTAGAGGGTACTATTATAAAAAAAACTTACTTGAAAAGATTGGAGTGGGCCTGAAGTAGTCTTTTGGTCATTATTAGTCTAGTAAAAAGATTCCAAACTTATAAAAACCATTGAGTGGAGTAAAGCAAAGTGTTCTAAACTAGAGCAAAGCAACATAGAATAGACCGTTGAATATTTTAAGGGGTGCTAAACGTGGCCTTTTCAAAGGGTGCATTTCGGGATGAGATTGTGGGTGCCTGCAGGCTTATTTAAATTTCAGCATTTTCTGAATAAAAGCCTTTTAAACCAACCAATTATAGGTACACTTGCCAATCTTGATGTATAATGTTTGTAAATAAACCATGAGACAAATAACTATAACTAACTTGCATAACGTCGTGTTTCAGATATGATTGTCAGCAAAATTATTAAAAAAAAGAATCGCAAATGTACAAGTAACGTCAGTTGCGTATAAAAAGATGCGGCAACATAGTGAATTTTAGGAAACCAAAACAACATGATTCAGTCTACCTAATGTTAAACAAATGAAGGCTGAGGTAAACGTAAAAGAATTCTTTCTTCAATTTTCTTAAGAAACGTTAAAAATTGTACAAAGTACCGTATTCTTAGGAATCACCTTAGATAATAAATGGATATTCCATCCACTCGCACTAAGCGGTTCTCTTCCACCTGCAACATAACAACATTCGTACGTCTGTCGCTGTTTTTCCCGTAAATTACAACCTAGATCTTTTTAAGACAAGAGTAAAAAGGTATCTTTTAGACCTTCGTGATATATCGTCGACCACATCTTCAGTTTCCATCAGGTGAGATGTAGTCAAACAAACGCCTATAGACTAAAAATGAATCCATATACTGTATTTTCTGACCCTTTTATGTAAAGTTAGAAAAGCAGGTTCTCGTAGGAAGTTAAAATAGGTGGAAACCCGAACAATGAATACATGAAACTCTGTCGGAAACTTTAGATCAAAAGTGCTGAGTTTGCTTCAAACCCTTGATAAAGGTTCTGAAAGCATTATCCTAACTACTTCCATTTTCGAAGGTTAGAAACTTACAAGTAGTATATCTTAATCATATCTATTTATATATTAAAAGCCTGTTCAGATCCATCTAATACGTATCAATTACGATTGGTGGGACGAATGTGACATGATTTTAATTCAATTCCTCCCACTATATAGTGGGACGAACGGGACATCAAGTATTTTTTGACACGTTTCAATGAAAATCTGCCAAAAACCTGAGACGTGTTTAAATCTGAGTTGAGTCTGAGTAATCGGGGGCAAATCTCTACCGTAAAATAAATAAACAAATAAGTAATAAAAAAAATGCTGGACAATTCACACAGCATTATCTAACCCCAAGCTAAGCAGAGCTTGTGTTATGGGTACTAGATAACTGATATACATAATATTATAACACAATACATAGATATATGTTTTTATTATACACAGAAAACTACCAGAACACCCCAAACAAATGTCTGCAGATCGTACACACATTTGTTCCGAGGCGGGAATCGAACCCGTCGCAGGCAGACCGTCGCTCACCGCGCCACAGAGGTCGTCAATTCGTCGAGAGAATGGAGGAGGATCGGTCTGTCAAGAACGCGTATTAGGGAAAACCATCGGGGCGAGACAACTCAGTCTCCCCAGCTGGATTCACAAAGTGGAGGCTAATATCTGCTAACAATTAGAATAATAGAAAGAAAATTAGAGATTAGAACTAGTATTAACAATTCTATCAATATCAATAGGAAGCGTCCCAAAGACGCTGGCCGGCTGTATGGCAATGCTGATGCGTTGCACCAGCCAATCAGCGTACAACATACTCATCAGCTCTGGGTCCATGCGTCGCTTCTAGCAGACGCTCAGATAATTTATTTGAGCAGCGGAAATTGACGACCTCTCTGGTGCAAAAGGCCTGAGATGGTGATTTCGATTCCCGCCGCGGTTTTTTTTTTCTACGATCTGCAGATATTTGTTCCGGGTTCTCTGGGTGCTTTCTTTGTAAAGTAACAAATAATTAACAGTGTATTGTATTCAATCAGTTTTATCTAGTACCCATAACACAGCAATTATCTAGTACCCATAACTCGAGCTCTGCTTAGCTTGTGGCTAGATGGTACAGACACGATTACCTATCTACCTTAATTGGCCAGTCTATTTTTAAGCATTTACGCAATTAACACAATCAAATTGAAGTACCTAGTTAACGTAAACGAAACTAAATTAGGAGTTAGTAGGATAGGCCATATGTTAGGAATATTCCAATTTTGAATGAATGAATTCTTTAAGGCAACGTGTCTGGTTAGACAATTCTGCCAGTGTCAAGTAATGGAAAATAATTTACATTGTACGAGATAACAAATTATGAAGCTTGTATGATATTTTCACCAGAGCCTAGTTCTAATACTGAGCTAGCTTTAACTTTGACATCTATTTCTATACAATCCAAACAAGAACTGTCAAAATCAACCACTATTGCAACCCAGTGAAGTATTTATCCTACCAATAATATGGAAAAAGATTGTGCCGTTGTGAAGATGTTTGAGCGAAAAAAACGCCAAAACTACTGAATGGATCAGGCTGTTTTTTTTTACACATATTGAATTGAACCTGGAATTATATAATAGGCTTACCTTTTTATTCCAAAAAGAGCGTGAGAAGCTTTGGGCTAAAGCTAGTAAAAACCATTTAGGTCTCAAGCGCAAAAATTTTGCAACATCATCATCATCAGCCATATTATTCCACTGCTGGACTAAAGAGCATTTGAAAAAAAAAATTTAATGCAAGTCAAAATAAATAACTTTGATGAAAACCAAAGAGATGCAAACAGATCCTTCACAATCACAGTTTTTTTCATTTGCTTATTACTTCGGAAGCCTTTTAGCAATTTAAAACCACGTTCTTATAGACTTTAGTTTTATTTCAGCAACCCGTATTCGTTTTTCTATGTTCGTTTATATCGCTGTCGAACGAACAGTTTTTTTTAGCTGATTGCCCAGTTTACATGGAAAGGCAATTTCATTGAGGTTTCAAACATTTAAGGGGGCAATAATATGACGCCATTTTGTGAATAGGATAGGCATAGGATAGGCATAGGATAGGCATAGGATAGGCATAGGATAGGCATAGGATAGGCATAGGATAGGCATAGGATAGGCATAGGATAGGCATAGGATAGGCATAGGATAGGCATAGGATAGGCATAGGATAGGCATAGGATAGGCATAGTATAGGCATAGGATAGGCATAGGATAGGCATAGGATAGGCATAGGATAGGCATAGGATAGGCATAGGATAGGCATAGGATAGGCATAGGATAGGCATAGGATAGGCATAGGATAGGCATAGGATAGGCATAGGATAGGCATAGGATAGGCATAGGATAGGCATAGGATAGGCATAGGATAGGCATAGGATAGGCATAGGATAGGCATAGGATAGGCATAGGATAGGCATAGGATAGGCATAGGATAGGCATAGGATAGGCATAGGATAGGCATAGGATAGGCATAGGATAGGCATAGGATAGGCATAGGATAGGCATAGGATAGGCATAGGATAGGCATAGGATAGGCATAGGATAGGCATAGGATAGGCATAGGATAGGCATAGGATAGGCATAGGATAGGCATAGGATAGGCATAGGATAGGCATAGGATAGGCATAGGATAGGCATAGGATAGGCATAGGATAGGCATAGGATAGGCATAGGATAGGCATAGGATTTCACGTTTACCTATAGGAGCGGGATAGAACAGAGCGGCGTAAGCTCAAAAATCAATTTTGTGCTGATTATGTAGGTATTAATCAAGACTTTGTTTGCAATATTAGCCGAAGCTGCCCAGAGTATTCTTCTATTTAATATGGTGATGAAAATGAAAAATCCTGTGATTTATAGATTAAATTATAAAAACTAAGAAAACAGATAGTACTTTCAGTACTTTGCACAATTATTTCTGGTATTTAATTATAGTTTTTTTTTCGAAAAGAAGAGGATCTGCCTTGTATCCCATAGATTATTAGGTACATTTTCAAGGGTTTATCGATAAAGATGATGGAAAAAAATTATTTCAATGTAACCTAAATTTGCCTATTTCACATCTATCGCGCCGCCTTAAACAGTATTTATACTAAAAGATTTACATATTGTCTTGAGTGATTCATACTATTTTCGTCGTTATTGGCTACATTTTCATAAGGAATGATGATATGAAGATGTGTGGTGTCGGCTTAGAATTCGATTTGCACCACCAACTCTTCCTAAGTGTGTCGTAAGAGGCGACTAAGGGACAAACACCGAGGGGCGGGCGGCAGCGCCTCTTGCAGAATAGATCTACTACCGAACTGCGATCCCCAACCCGCATGCCCAGCGTGGAGATAATGGGTATCACCCCCATGAGATAAAAGCCAATAAGGCGAATATCAGGACAAGGCCTGCGTCCAGCTGTGGACTATTATAGACCGTTAAGGATGATGTGACGATTAAAAAAATTACCAATGAGGTTCAGAAATATTATGGCGAATAAAAGAGTATTATAAGGTACTCGTGAATAAGTACATCAGACTGAACTGACAAGCTGGCATGGGCTGAATTTCGTATAGCTTGCCAACAATAAAAACAGTTATATTTTCCAAAAACAAAAAACATTTACACAGCCGAGCTGATTTCATTTATCAAAAATGGTGAAGTTACGTTAGATTTCTAAAATTTCCTAGTAATAATAATAATGCTGGAAAATTCCCACAGCATTATCTAGCTCCAAGCTAAGCAGAGCTTGTGTTTTGGGTACTAGAGAACTGATATATATATACCTATAATATATACTGTACATTATTATAATACAACAGATAGATGTTTTTCATTAAATAGAGAGAACACCTTGAACAAGTATTTGCAGATCATACAAACCTTTGACCTCAGGTGAGAATCGAACACGGAACCTCCGGCGTCGCAGGCGGACCTTCGCCCACCGCGCCACAGAGGTCGTCAATCCTTCTAAGGGTCTAGCCCTTAAAAACGTTAAATTTAATTAAATATTTCTTGCGTGTTTTTATATCGTGGAACACTGGATATTATGTAACAATTTTAATAAAATGGTAGGTTCTCAATAAATTTTCTGTTTCTGTCGGTCTAAAAATATTAAAGTATTTTTACATCCGCTTGAAAAATAAAACGACTAGAACACGCTAATAAGTAAATTTTAACATTGTGTAAAAAAATCACTCTCATTATGTACGTACATCATATTATGTTTTATATATATGTTTTTTTCATATTATAACAGGTTTGTCCTATTTCATTTCGCGCTTTCTTTTTCCTATGGAAATGTCAAAGAAGAAATTATACGCACAAACAACATTATTATTCTGTGGGATATTTCCGAGTCTGCATTTGATTTTCCTTGTCTTTGGTGGGTTCCTACTTAATTCCTTAATAACTCTATTCATAACTGTCTTACCTTCATCTTACGAGTACCTTTGTAGAATGATGCGGGCTAGTTCTAATAGGAATTTCCACCTCTTTGGAAACTTAGATGTGAAAAGAGAAATAAATTGGTGAAAAATAGACCCCGTAGTACATTTTGTACCTACCTACAAAGGTAGAAGTTGAAAAAATCAAATTTACTTGTGTACATATACGCAGTACTTTTATTTTGATGTTGGTAAGTAATTGGTTAGACGTGCGCTATCTACGCAGTTTAAGAATTTACGAAAACACATATTTTGACCAGGTATTTCGCTTATGGTCTCACTTACCTATTCATAGATGTAGGTTCCAATTTTTTGCTACATTTAAATTTAGCTATAGAATTATTTTATGATTACTTTTTTAACTCATTGACTGTGTTGATTTTTTAAACTCTGCTAATTGGGCTCTGGCCGTTAAATTTATTCCTAAACATAAATTTGGTTGTCAAAAACAATTATATAAAATTAATCAAAAGAAGATACAGAAACAGAAACTTAACTTTCTAATAAAACCATGAAAAACTCACCATCAACTTTTCTCAGAACTTATTCCGCCAATTTTCACACGCAAACTTTTTTTAATTTACGTCAAGTGGCTGTGGTCTGAAGCGATTCCGCCTCTTGCACAACTCTCAAAGTTTTTTTTATCGTGTGGTCAGACACAGAAGGAAAGCGTGCGGCCTCGTAGACTCGTATCGCGTCACTGGTAGGCCACCGGTACCAACCTATAAACTGTAGGATGGTGGAATACGGACCTTGATTGCGGAAATGTGCGATCTAAAAAAACAAACGCTTTTGTTTTTGGAACGTTTGTTTAGGGATTGGTTTTTGTTAGGCTGTTTTGCTGATGTCAGGAGTGGTCAGGATTCACCAAAAAGGTTTTGTATTTGGAAAGTGGGTTACAGAATAATGTCAAAGGTAAAATTGTACTTCAATTTTTATTATGTGTATAATCATTATTTTTAGCTAGGCATAAGTATTACTAAGCAAGGTTTTAGCGTGATTTTAGACACATAGGAATCAATAGATATTAGTTCAGTACGTACATATTTTAAAAGTTGATTCAAAATGATCATAATTTCATGATTTTTAAAACAATTTTATAAATTGGTACTTGGTTAAAACGATAATGTATCAGAAAATCTTGTGTTGTAGGGTTATTTATCTCGATAGTCGATCCAATGATCCAATACTTTTCTAAAAAAATAAGTAAAGTAAATAGTAACTAATAAAGACTCGGCACCTAGCTCAAAAATTTTAGTTCACCTTACAAACAGAGGACCATCAAGAAACAAAAAAGCATCTACAGTGTTAAATTATGCAATAGAGAACAATTTGAGTATGGATTGCCAGTTGACAGCGTCTACGCCATGCATTGATATAGTGGAGTTATAGAACAACTCTTATGGTACCACAGTAAAGACCTAGGTACTTTTTAACTGACTTTAAAGAAAAGTGGGATATGTTCGGCCGTAGGTGGGTAAATATTTTTCGAGGTGTATGGTCACCAATTTTAATATTTTTTGGTTTTGTATAGAGAATGATAACGGATTGGTCGCATATAATTTTACTCCCGAGGGTGCCGTCGGACTTTTATTTGACCAACAAAATAGAAAAAACAGAATAGATAATTATTAAAAATAATTATCTATTCTGCTTTTTTATTTTATGGGAAGAATGTCACGTCCTTAAAAGTAACATCAAAAGCAGTATCAGTTGAGCTACCTGTAGATTGTTTGCAACAGTCTTCAGTTAGCTCAATTGTTTCCATTGTAATTACTAGTTTTTACTTAATTCTATTTAATTGTAATTTTCTTTCTTAATAACATCAAAATATTTACATAGGTACTTACCTCAAATCAACAAAGTTTCTAAAATATGCATGGATTTAAAAATAATATCAATAACACTTTCAAAAGCTAACTACAGACTACAAATAACTCACAAAAACACATAAATCACCAGTCCCACAAAACGTTTAGAATAGGTACTCTATTAGGTTGTTTTCACAAGATTCGCAAAAGTCGTGTTGCCAAATAAATAGACAAAATGAGGGTTGAATATTTGGGACATACAAATAACAATATAAAGTAAGGGCGGACTGTGCTGTATGCCCCTAATCAAGGGGGCTGCAAGAGGTCGCGATAAAAAGGCCCGTTGGACGCAGGCGCCACCTACTGATAAACTGGCACCACTCTGCATTTCAAATTGAGATATTCTTAAGTCAAAAATTATTTGACAAGACTGTAAAGACGTCGCTTTGTGTTTTTGTCTAATTAAAAATTGCGACCGCAAGGTTTATGCAGAAAGACCGTGCATATTTTAAATGATATCCCAATGACAAACTACATTCGTCCACGAAAGATCCCTGCCTCTTAATTTTGAGTTATAAGTTAGTAGAGGTTTTTTTTATTTGAAAACGTTCCTTACAATTTATTTTGAGCTCTGTTTGATTCTGAAAGTGGATTGGAAGTCAGTGCAAAGTGCAAAGTATTTACAAGTGACAAGATCGAAATCGTTATGATAGGGTTCATTTACTAACGATTTTGTTTGACGTTGAGATTATAATATATTGGTATATTCTGTAGTTTCATAAAACTCTATCTAAACTAAAATCTATATAAGGCCAGCTTCTTTGTAATAATAACTGCACTCACTTGTTTTAAATCACTTCTACTTATTACATTCTTATTTTTTTATGTTTTTTTACAGAGTTGGGGTTTTATTTGAACAGAAATTTTTGTACTAAATACTTTAAAGAACAATTCGAAAAACATAGGAAGCTTTTATGTACTCGGTAGGCACTTTGTTTTTTGAGAAGATTGGAAGGTGCAGCACTTCAAAGTTTGCGTAAGGCGTAACAAGGGAGGTTTGGAAACGGTTTTTTTCTTTATGTGGGGATAACTAGGTTGTTTAGTTTCCCTGTTATGAGGAAACCACGATTAACTGACCTCGAAGTGATGATGTTGGACCATCACTATTAAATTCGTTTTTGTCTTGAGTAATTACATATTTACTTACTTTCTTTATTTAATTTGGAATATTTTGTAAGGAATTCTAAATTAGAAAACTTGGGTTGAGCTTATGAATACGTTGTTACAAATAATTTCCTTACGACCTAAAGCCGATTTGAATAAGTTTTTAGTCCGTAGTTTTTGTATTCATTACTTTTTAAGAAAATAAACTAAAAATACTTTCTTAAATTTTAAATGGTATTTATCCCCTATCTTTTGTTTTAATTTTCCCATCGTTTCAAAAAGTATTGTTTATTGGTGAATACGAGGACTGTTAAACAAGTTTTATACACTTTCCATTCCTTGTTGGCTAAAGTTTTACGTATTTTTTTTACTTTTTACCAATTAACATATCCAAAACATGTAGACAACTAGAAGTTCACAAATACATGTTTCATATAAGTTTTATAACAAGTAAAGTACCTACATTTATTAAACATGTACATGAGTGTGAAAAACAAGGAACACATTACACAAAACTTGTCAAATACATGTATTATACCTTGGTGAAAACTAGGGGGAACTGCGCTTGTATACAACTTGAGTATAAACCAGCAAAGTATGATCAACCTCCCAAGGGTCATTCGTTCTTAAAGTGGTAAAAAATCAACTCGAAAAACGGCACAAAAAGAAATAGGCAAAGCCGACTCATTATTTTTAAGTTCCCTTCATCCCCAGAAAAAGGGTTGGAACTTATTCGCAGATAAATCATTCCCCGTTGAAATTGACATATTTATTGGGCATATCTTTGAGCTAAGAAAGAGCCCAAGGTTTTTTATTTGCCACTAGAGATTTTATAAAATTTTCTTTTTCTGGAGTTATAATCAAGAGGTGAAAAATTGCCCGTTTTCTATTTTATTATTCGAACTATTAACCACACACACAATTTATCGACGAGTTTTGTTTATAAATAACGCGGTAAATGTACCACCCTGCTATATAGGGTGTTTGATGTTTTATTAAAGAAGCTGATAGTAAATATCTAGGGGCCTAGTTTATAGTGGGAAACCGCTATAAATACAACTGGTACGCACTAAAGAAATGAAGGCATATGCGTGTTAATTTTGATTGAGAGCTTTTAGGGGTTAGTCGTTTTAATCATTTACGTTTAAGGGGTTATTTCTATCCGACAGGAATTGTTCTATGGGAACAAAAGTAGCCTTACGTTTCATCAGAGTGGCAGCATATCTGGTGGTACTCTACCGGTGTTGCTTGGCGCTCTCAGTGTCGGGGTCGAGTATTCTGGTGTCCTGATGATGTCTCGATAGACAAAACTAGTTGACGTCTTGCTTTGATAGATTTCTTTTCATTTCTACTACTGGACTACATTATGTTAGAAGTTATCGGAGAAGGTTTTGCGCGGAATTGTTACTAAATATTTGCATCTTTATATTTTGCAATGGATTTCCGCAAAGTAATTTCTGAATTTATGCAAAATTTCAGTCCGATCCATTCAATAGCTTTGGCGTGAAGAAGTACCTTACAAACAAACATCCATACATCCAAACTTTAATTACAAAGTTTATGTGATTAAACACAAACAAAGCTTCTTACTTCAAAGGAAGCGGTCCTCAAAATCATAAAATGTAGACCTAACTTGTAAAATAGTTAAACTTAACTAAAAGCAGATATAATACCTTACATAAGACAAGAATCTTCCGCAATCAGAACAGTACCTAATTAGATTCTTGTAGGAAAATCTGAATTCGTCCCAATTTCGTATGGAAATAGCTGGAGGCGGGACTTCACCTACAGAGCGTTTCAACACGTGGCTCATACCCTAATTACAGAAACTATGATTTTTTTAAAGAATTAGTTAGCAAAATTAGCATTGCCATTCAACGTGGCAATGCTGCCAGCATTCTGGGCAGTCTGCCTTCTGACGGCTTAGATTTTTAGAAAATAGATGTAAGTGTAAATATTTGTTGTAATTATTTTTAGCTGTTAAATAAATAATGTATCCACCAGAATTAGAAAGATCTTTCTTTGTCATCTGGCCTCCAAAACAATATTAAATACTAAAATTAACACCTCCTTACAGGTTCTCAGCTTAAAGACCACATATATCACCTCACCTCAACCAACATCTTTTAATGGTCCACTGCTGGACGCAGGCCTCCCCCAGATTTTTATCTCATGGGGGGTAATTTCCACTTACTACACGCTGGGCTTGCGGGTTGGGGATCGCAGTTTGGTAATAGATCTATTCTGTAAGAGGCGCTACTGCCCGCCCCCGGTGTATGTCCCTTAGTCGCTTCTTACGACACCCACGGGAAGAGTTGGGGTGGTGCAAATTCTAAGTCGGCATCACACGGCTCCATATATACGGATAACATATAAATTTCAAGTTAAATTGATTGACACTTTGTGAATGTATCATGGAGACCTCGAACCTTATTAATTGATCAATTAAAAATAGTATTACAAACTTACCGTTTACTTCATCACACCAGAAATCTTCAAAATCGTGTTTCAAAAATTGCAACTGTACTCGTCAATTCTTACTCCATTCATAATCATTAGTCCCTCAGACGAATAAAACTCTCAAAACTCCTTAAGGACACGTTACTGCAAGTAAAATGCACTCGCGATACTAATTGTCGTATGACCTAGGAAGGTACTTGAGAAGTCAATTCTATCTCTTTCGCTCTAAAACTTAGAATCATTTTTACGTTTCGCGCGTTCTGTGAGACGAATGTTTATGAATCTAGGGCTAATCATATCGCAATGCGCCTGTTTTACTCTATGCGAATCTCAAGCGTCTATCATGGTTTGACGTTGGACCAATCGGACAGGGGAATGACAGAGGAGAAATGGAAGAATTGTGATAAGTGGAACTCAGATCAGCAGATTAATACACAGACTACTCAGAGATACTGGATTGATACAAGAAAGTCATAAGATCCATGTTTTCTTATTTTGTACCTTAATTGTTTTTATCTAGTTGTTATTGTATAATCTGTGTTACTTAATTTTTAATGTTTTACAGGTTTATGCTATAAATAAAGATTTCTATATATCTATCTATGTTCAAATGGTCTCACGATTTGCGAAAGACTGCTGGAAGATGCTGGATGCGGCAAGCTGAAGACAGGGCGCTATGGCGCTCATTTGGGGAGGCCTATGTCCAGCAGTGGAATAATATAGGCTGATGATGAAGCATAAATTGAGCCCACAACCGATAGAACATTTTATTGTTCGGTTTTTTTCAAATAATTTAATTATTAATAGATAATAAGCTCAAACTTGATTTTTGAGCTTGCGTTTTTTTTTTTTTTATAATCTCATTTATTTTTAAGGACTTTTGTTATAATATTAACATGTCAGTCCCATTGTATACACAACATACTTTTTTACAAATAATAACAAATTGAAAATGATAACAGAACAACAAATTATAAAATATGTACAACATTACAAACAGAACTAAAACCAAAACCAGATACAAACTTAAACCTACTTATTTATAATTCCATGAACTGATGTACAAAATATAATTTGATCTACTTGTGATGGCTCACGGCCTTAAACAGCTGTATAGCTGATTCAGTTGTGGGGTGCGCTAAAATATTGTGGAAAAATCCTGTGTCAAGTCTGTTCATGCCGAAAGCCACCGCAAGCGATTGCCTTTCTTGCTGGAAGCGGACATGCTATGCCCTATCCCGCTCCTATGAACGCGAAGTCCTATGTATATCCTTTTCACAAAAAATTGAGGTTATATAGGCCCTAATCTGTATTAACAATAATTTTCATTCAAAGCCGGCCCCTCAACTGATATTCTGTTCCCAAAACAAAATAACAATGATTCATTTCAGGACACTCTGTATAGCAATTAAGTTAATGAATTGTTATAGGACGAGCTGATACAAAACCGGGAAAATAATAACGGTTATTGGGTTATGGAACATTACGCATAGATTTATACTCGACGTGACTCGAATGATGCCGACCACGGTTAGAACCGTGGCTAGAACGGTTTATTACGCTTCTCTCCGACTTCAAAATAAATCAAAACCACAATATCAATATTATTTACTACCTAATAATATAAGGCAAGAGCGAAACCCCCTAACACAAGTATTTCAAAAGCAATTTAGATTTGTATAGATTAAGTTTAATAATGTGTTTAAGTGTGTTCTTGAGTGGAGACCGCGACTCGGAAAACGTAGTGTAGGACGCCCTCCTACCAGGTGGGACGACGATTTGCGAAAGACTGCTGGCAGATGCTGGATGCGGCAAGCTGAAGACAGGGCGGTATGGCGCTCATTAGGGGAGGCCTATGTCCAGCAGTGGACTGGTATAGGCTGATGATGATGATGAAGTTTAATAATTAGAAAATAAACAAAGAAAAACCTGCCTAGCTTTTCCCCGTGGATTCACAATGTAAATACGTAGATACCCTTTTCCTATGGAATGATCCTATCCGTTTAAGGTTGTCTGGTAGAGCTTGATCATAAGCGATAAGATTACAACTATATCACCAACTATATCATCGTTTTATTTTTTCATTCCATTTAAGTATTGGATACTTATTATTACGAAAGCATTTTATATTCTTCTATTGTCACGCGTTTTTCCGGGAGATAAATTTTATTCCAGATCAAGAACGACATTTGTTCAAAATTACACACACAAGCAATAACCCAATCTTGGTTCCTCCACACACAAGAGGTTGACACAAAGTTTAAACAATTGTTAAAAACTAGTATTTACAAGAGAAACAATTAAGCTAGGTATATGCAAACTGGTACACTGGACAAATTGGCAAATAACAATAGGTTAACACAAAGTTTAAACTATAGTCAAAAATAACAAGCGGTTAAAAAACCGGCTGAAAAAACAGTAAAGAGGCCGAATAAGTTATTCCATCATATTCTATTCTGTTGAAGATACATACATAGATTTTAAAACAGTCTAAATAAACTATCTATATATGTAAAACAAAGTCGTGTTAGTTACGCTATTTAGAACTCAAGATAAACGGGACCGATTTTCATGGTTTTTTTATTTGTTGGATTTTTCTTAGTCTGGAATAGGATAAAAAACATTGATAGTACCTATTAAAAACATTGGAAAATTGCTAGTTGGCTAGTTTTACTATAAAAACTATCTTTGACGAATTCATTACGGATGTAAGCGGGTTAACGACGAACCTTATTTGTGTTGGAAGAACACCAACGTTTCATCAATTACGCCGCTACCGCACTCACTCTGAAGAAGTTCCTCGTTAAGGGATAAAACGTTGGTGTTCTTCCAACACAAATAAGGTTCCTAGTTAATTCTAAACTATGTTTTTAATTCGACTAATTTTATACAGCAACATGGAATAAATTGCCTTAACCCGAGAGCTATTTCACGCATTCTGAGCCCTAAGGGGCAAATTAAGGCTAGGGAAATTAATATTGGAAGGAAGAGGAAATTTTGTAATTGTAATTTAAAAGCATAGGCCTCTCTCGGTATTTTTTTCTTGATTGATGACTTTTAAGATTAACTTTTTTGTAAGTAACTCCTAATTTATAATAAGCTGAACAAAGTTAGATTTAATTTTCCTATGAATTGTAAAAATAACATAAAATAGGCCTTGGCAGTGATTATGACAAAAATAATCTTATACCTATATAAAATTTCAAGGATATGTATGAAAAACCAGATAAAAAGGAATCGCGATTTATCGAAGATGACATTCTTACCGTGAGATTATATAACACGATCACTGCTAGCCGTTTCACGTACTTGCAGATCGCACTCTGTGTTTTCAGCCATGAGTGTTTAAATATTATAAATTTTACACTGCACCCGAGAATGATACCCGCTAGCCATTGCCTTTAGGTGAACTCTCTGATAGGGAACATAGATATTTATAAGGATTTTTGTTATAGTGCTTACCCGCACTCTGGGCATCTCTAAGAAAGCGGGTTCGAGTCCCACCGAAGTCGAAAATTTTTAGGAACTTATTTCATTTCTTATAGATATTTAAACCGGCCAAGTGCGAGTCGGGCTAAGGACGGACGAAGGGTTCCGTAGATACCATTATTTATAAAAATGGCAACAAAAAAAATCACATTCGTTTTTTATGAGTCCCCTTAAAAAATACTCTGTTTTTAGATATTTCTTGTTATAGCGGCAACAGAAATACATCATCTGTGAAAATTTCAACTGTCTAACTATCACGGTTCATGAGATACAGCCTGGTGACAGACGGACGGACAGCGGAACCTTAGTAATAGGGTCCCGTTTTACCCTTTGGGTACGGAACCCTAAAAATACCCAGAACCCCGGAACAAATACCTGCAGATCGTACAAGTATTTGCCCCGATGCAGGAAAATAACGTACGTAACGTATCACGTAGCACATAGGCAGATAAGTACCTACTAACCAATGGTTGGCTACTGAGTGATTTCGTACCTCAACCTCAACAATCTATAATAGTCCACTGCTGGACGCGGGCCTCCCCCTGATTTTTTTATCGCAAGAGGTATAATGCCCATAATCCCCACGCTGGGCATGCGGGTTAGGTATCGCCTCTTACGACACCCGCGGATACTGTGCCCGCAGGAAGAATTGGGGTAGTGCAAATTCTAAGCCACCACACGACCTGGATATGCTATCAGAATTATCCATCAGCATTGTTGTTCAGTGGC
This sequence comes from Eupithecia vulgata, assembly GCA_946478455.1. NCBI lineage: Eukaryota > Metazoa > Arthropoda > Insecta > Lepidoptera > Geometridae > Eupithecia > Eupithecia vulgata. The sequence continues at coordinate 4,364,600 of OX297881.1, forward strand.
GTGTATGGTACTAGATTATAGCTTTGAATGAAGTCAATTGTATTTATATACGATAGACTGCATATTTTTAAAATGTTTGTTTGGACAAAGCTTCTATTTGATAGTTTGAAAATATGATGGTTAAAGGCTCGAAAATCACCAAAATCCAAATCAAACACTTTTTTGATGGCCTCTGTGGCGTGTGGCCGAGGGATCGATTCCCGCCTTAGGACAAAATTAAATACTTGTACAATCTATTTGATCTGGGTGTTCTGGTCGTTTTCTATGTGTAGTAAAACAATATCTATCTATAAATATGTAATGTACTGTTTTATGTAAATCAGTTTTCTAGTACCCATAACACAAGCTCTGCTTAGCTTGGGGTGCTTGGGGCAGATGTGCTATAATCTAGTACCGCCAAATGGTAATTAACTTTCTTTCCGCTCGAATATCACGTTGCCACTCTGCTTTATTTGAGGTTGCGGTTTGTCTTGCCTCGGGACAAAGTTTAGAACGATCGTCAGATATTTGTCATTTAACGGTAATCGATCGGTGTTTGTTATCTTTAAAAAAAAGAACACATAACACAACCTCTGCTTAGCTTGGGGCTTAATGATGCTGAGTGAATTGTCCAGCGTTATTTGGTTATTATTACTTAACCCTAAATTTACGAAGCCACAACTTTTTCAGCTGTCGAGCTGTGGCACTAGCTAACCTCCTTTTTAAACCGCTCTGGGCAGGAAAACGCATCTAAAGTAGGGAGAAAATTTAATACCAAATTTCCGAAGTAAGTACCTAAACCTATTTTTAAGACACCTAACACCAGTGCGGCAAATTTTCGAATGCCCTGAGGAAGCGCTTGGTTATAAACACGACCGAACATGGTAGTAAAATATTTTGTTGGTTATAAACGCCGACCCGTGGGAGTTAAGTTACATTAACGTGGTTCGTATCGCGAGTGGCGAATGTTTTAATTATTTCCGGATATTTTCTGCGTTTTTGACTTACCCTGCATTGCGGAATTTCACCGTGCGATTTTATTTAAAATATTCTGTAAAAATTATGAAAATCGTATAAAGTTATCCCACTTAGCGCGGAAAATATCCGCTTGGAAATTATTCTTGAACCAAGTCGTGACCAGTCGTGTTTATTAATTAATTATTAATAATAAGATAGGTTATAATTAGTTTATTAATTATTTAATTACCTATAAGCGATTTTTACAAAAATCGCAGTTACTGCATTAGCGACTTTGTCGCTTGAATTAGGAAATTTTGAACTGCATCGGTGTAATTTTTTCGTCAGATTAAATAAATAAACTAAGAAACACATGTGCGACTGGTGTTTTGAATTTAATGATAATTATAATGAACCAACAAAACATTTTAAATCAGACTTGCTACCACTACTTTTGCCTGACGATGTCTTATAAAAAATATCAAAAACCGACAAAATAACAAACAGTAGGAACTGAACTGGTAGTTTCAGCTAAGTACACTAGGTAGTAGTAACTAAAAAAAATCGCAAGGAATTTTATTCGATTAAGTTTGGATTCAGTACGCGGATTATAATCTGTAGAAAATAAAATGGCGCTGCTATTTTATTTCCTACAGCCGTTCAGCCTTTAAAGTGTTAAGGCAATCCTATATAGTAGGTAAGACTGATTTGACGCGCGCGACAGGCGAAGGTCCTGTGTCGCAGAAAGTTGTGGGTTTGATTTGTACGATCTTCAAATATTTGTTCTGGGTGTTCGGGTTATTTTCTATGGATATAAAAAATATCTATCTACGTAATGTAATGTATTAAATGTATCAGTCATTTAGTATCCATAACACAAGCTCTGCTTAGCTTGGGGCTAGATAATGCTGTATCTAATTTATTGTTCCCGTGAAGCATAACAAACGACATTATAATGTGGTCTTTTTGTCGGTAAATTTCTTTCATGAAATCTAAAAATATTTTATTTCTCGCTATTCGATACTTACCTTATCCTTTAATTTTAGACAGGGATCCCTTAATCCCTATTCACCTAACCTTGGTGCAGAATGGGGTTAAGTAAGTACACGTACCTACTTACCTGTACCTATAAAGGCTCGGTATTACTTGCGTTTCCTTTACGTTAGGTATATCCAGTGGAACGCCCATCGCCCGTTTTAGTGTGAAATGGCCGAGCAACGCGCACAAAAATCACGGCGCAGCGAGCGCAAAAAAAACCATAAAAAGCGACATCTATATGAAATTAAAACGTGTATAGACCTAAGTCTTAAAAATAATCAGAATGGTCTCAAATTAATGCCTTAATTTGACAAAGTAGGTTGAAATTCACATTCAAATTACTATACTGTTTATTTATTTATGATAGGAAATTCACAGCTTTAAGTCTAGATAATACAAAACTTAATTATGATATACTTACAGCCAAAAAGGGATTTACATTTTACAGGAAAAGCAGATACGAGTACCTACCTAGTTCAAGGAGTTCAGTAGGTGAGCGACTCATTGGGCAAAAGCTAGCTTCATTATAATTAAAACAACTTCATAAAGGTTTTTGTTAGAATTTAATTTTCTACTTTTACCTGCAGAGTTCGTATTTTTCCTCATTTTCCTTTACCTAGTTTAAACCAATGTTTCCTAAAATCTCTTTTATCCAAACATGTAATTTCCGCCCGCCCATTTCTGTAAACCGACCCAAGGGGAAAAACGAACAAACTTCCATACAAAAACCAACTTTTAGACCACGACCGCACTGCAAGCTAGCGGCAAGGTTAGCGTGTTACTTCAGTGGCAGCAGTGGGCTACGATGGTAGTAGAAATGTTGCACGTAGGCGGTTATTTTTTCCTATTTGGTCCATCGTTTTCCAAAGAAGAAAAAAACCTATTTACGTTAGAGGTCAACAGATGGCGTATATCTACTCGTACCTCTGACGACAAGGATGTCATGAGACAAATGCTATCGCCAATGCACGGTCTAGCATGGCGTGTTCTTTATAGGACACGCCATGCTCATGCAGTGCCCTTTTCTCAGTCTACATACATACTTATCATCCTGGCAAATCAACCCTGAAATGGGATATCGCCATCGGCTTCCTGTGCAGCATCCAGTGTGGTGCGAAGACTTGAAGTAAGCGAAGGTGCCTGTCCTCTTCGTCATTATGCCTACTGTGTCGTCGGCCATTAGCTCAGCTAATTATACACAAACGTTTTTGTTTGTATAAAAAAAAATCGCCTTAATTAGTTCAAGCTCGGCGACATCTTGTAATGGTCATCATCATCATGATGATGTGGTAATAAACCGCTAGCTACACGCCAGTCGGCAGCTAAACAAGGCACTGGCATTATAGCCGCCGGTCTCATACATTTAGATACTTTTGTTTTCTCTTGGAGTATCATGGCACTAACCTAGCCGTATGGGGTATATGGCTAGGCTTACAGTGCTTAGCTTACAGTGCGGCCGTGGCTTTATACATCTCTTACGTCCCAACACGGTATATTAAACCGAAAGTTAAGGTAACGACAGTTGGTTTTACCTCAACACGGGTATGTTGTGACTTCTTAACTTACTTTCTGGTTATTGGAATATAAATCTTGGGTGTAAGGAAAAGACTGTGTTTTTCGTTGTTTCTGTATATTAGCAAAAGTGCTTATTCTGTTATTTAGATAGTCTGGTGTAGAGTTTTGTAATTTTGTAAATAGAGGTTTAGTAGCAGGAAAAATTGAGATGTTTTGGGATCTTGAATTTTAAAAATTATTTTAGGGACCATCATTGATGAAACGATGACTTTTATTTCAATTGACTCAATAAAAAAATTTCTTGACCTCTATTACAGGGTGGTTATTTGCAAATGAAACTATTTAAAAGGTTTTCTGAAATGAACTGACCAGCCCTACCGTGAGTGTCCGCGTCTCAGCTCCGTTGACCATGACGGGTAGGACGCACTGATTGAAAACTTTCGTTTTCAAGCATTGCAGTATAGATGACGAGAAGACTCGACGTAGTTTCCCGAACGCTGCCCAACCTAACTGGATCCTCCTCTTGGCCTCCTTCGCGAAATTGTTCTTACCCAACTGCAGAATCTGCCCAAGGTAAAGTGTACTCGGAAACAGTTTCAATAAGTTGGCCATGAAGGACGACCGGTTCCGGATCAATGTGGCCATTGAACATAACCTTGGTTTTATCTTTTTTGGCTGCACAGCCACATCAAATGAAAAAATGAAAAAATACAGACGGAAAAAGGCCAATGATGATGATGATGGTTTTATCTCAAGCCAAGACCGATACGTTTTACTATACGTCTTGCAAAAAATATTATCAGATAATAATTTACTTTAAATAAAATTTACAAAAACCTCGACATGACCTTTCTGTACCATCATAGAGAATATTATCATCATTACATCATAACTCCCGTTCCAAACATCCTGTATAACAAACTACCAACAGCCCGAACTCCCGACTTGCAGGTGTTACTAATTAGGTAAATGCCCAGCAGTGCGATTACGCTAAAATCTTCCATTCCCATTGAATAGACCATCAGAGGACACTAGTGGTATTTAATCAATTCAATTCGTTTTCAGACCACATTAATTAAAAATCGGTACAAAAATAAATTAAAGTGTAAATATTTGAGTCTTTTAGGTACAAAATTAAAATTAACATCCATATTAAATTCTATATCACAAGTAAATTAAATTTATTTATTTTAACAATTAGGTAAGCCTACAGCGAGTATACCAAAACTTTCAGTGTATTTAAAATAGATTATAGATAAGTGATGGTTAGAGCACCAAACTTATAAGCCGTGTTAATTTTATTTGCATGCTGTGTGCATGCAAATAAAATTAACATCAAAATAAAAACACACTATACTTTTAAACCACAATTAAAATCACTAAAAATAAAAAACGACTATTTATCGAGTACTGGTCAAGAGAGCACAATGTACGATCTTGTCCAGTGTTCCATAAAGAGACAGTCAGTGTCCAGCCTTTCAGCAATGAGCTGCAGGTAGCTGTTGGAGCTGTCACACACCCGCATCAAGGACGCAGATCTTTTGCACATTCTCGCCGCGAAGCCGTCTACTCGTGCGTATAGTATATTATATTTATTATTATGTTACATGACGCCAAACCCCATACTAAATTACTCACACTTGGCCTTGTTTTGCTCGACAACGTACAGTAACTGCAACGTATTTACTGTTTGTAACTTTGAATCACACTTGCTGTAATCGAGCAAAAAAGGTCAAGTGTAATCTGACAATTTAGTTTGACTTAGATTATGTTATTTTGACGTTCCGCCAACGATTGGCTCCATCTCCATCCAACCAGTGTATGTATTATTTTAGTACCATATTGGCGACTGAAATCGTTTATGACCATTCGCCCGGATGGCCCATGGGAATGGGGTATTTTACCGTAATCGCACAGCAGGGCGACGGCAGAAACATTAATGACAGCTTTGATGTTCAACCCTTTTACCCGAGTTTTGGGGAAAATAATTGCTGTTTCGCTACTTACAATTAGCACTATTTTGAACATGGTTAGACTAAATTTTACAGTGCTTGAGTTAGTTTTTGCTAAATGCTAGTGTTAACTGTTAATAGTTATTAACAGTTAACACTAACGCTCTGGGGTTGGAGATGTAAACTTCTCTACTGCGTTTATGTCTATGTGCATAATTTAAAAAAAAAAACAAATAACACAGGTAGTAATGTTATTTTGTTATTTTTTTTTTTTGTTACTAATTGTGAATTATACCTATTATTATTATTTAATGTTATTATAATGTCCATAATTAAATTTATTATAGGTATTGAATTCCAATACCGGTATTGAAAACTAGTTAAAAAATCGCCTAATACCGGTATTGAGCAATACCGGGATCCCGGTATTGGAAGCCCTACTGTGAACGCTGCGCTACGTCGTATTGTACCTAGAGCGTGATGTATTTAATTGATTTATCAATTAAATCTGACCACTTATCAACATCAAACATCAACCCGCAAAAGCTTTCAACTTATTAAGGAAAGCCATGATATCAAACCAATATCAACGTAACAATATAACCCGTGTTACATTGTAACAGGGTCGCGAATTGCCTGATACTTGTTAAATGCATACGTACCTAAGCAATATAATGTACAGTCAGCCCACAAGGGATTGTTGTCTAGGGTAGAGTAGAGAAAAATTACGTCGCTTTGTCATAAAACGCGTAAGTAGTTTGAAACGCACTCCTTCCACTTCAAGAATGTACGCAATGTACGACCAAAGTACGACGATGCGATGTTGTTATTGTCTATTCTACCCTAGACAATAATGCTCGTGCTAGAGGGGCTGGTGTATTCATAGATAAACTAAGACTCTGTATAATCGAAGCTAATTCCTTTGCGATCACCAATTTACCTGAAGAATGAAACCATAAGAATGAAAAAAAGGTAAAAATATATTTTCGGGACGCAAGTTTATCAATGGATGATGATTGGGAAGCTGTTCAATCTAAAATAAAATTCTGAAACGTCAAATGCGAGTTTTACTCGCGCATCTAGAGTTGCGTACAAACTTGTAGTCGTAAACAAAGAAATCGACGTAGACGCACAGTTTACAAACATTGTCTGATTTGGTCAAAATTAAATAAAGGCTAAAAAAAACACGGTTTTATATTCCTTTAATTGTGCTATAATACCTAGCTTCTTGCCAATTTTCATGATTCTGGGTCAACGGGAAATACCCTATAGGTTTAGTGTGCAGGTGATTCCCTTGGAAAACTCCAAAAAATTGGGTATTAACGGCTATAACTGTTGATTGCGTTAAATTAGAAGTTAAATTTATATTGCGGCTCCAAGAGGTTACGAACCTGAGCATAATGATGAGAATTTCAACTCGATACCTCCACGCGTTTCTGAGAAGAGAGGGTTGACAGACGGAAAGATCCTGTAAGGGTTCCTTTATTCTTTTGAGGTAAAATTTTATGCGATTACGATACTTGGAACCTTCCAGGCGGGTACCTATCGATGCAGGTGACTGTACATAAGTACCTTTATATTGTAATGGTACTATAGCGTGCAGCTAATTAGGTTTCAGTACTATCGCGGTGCTAACTGCATGGCTAAACTCGCTAAGCCTCCATCCAATGCATATTTGATCGTAACGCCAAATAGTTGTAGGTCTTGGCTAGAGGCCAACTGAGGTACAATATAAAACCGGCCAAATGCGAGTAAAAAAAGTACATAGTGTAGAAATCTTAAACGAAGGCACGGTATGTACCGTGTATCCGTGCCATCGTTTATGACTTTGAGGATTCAACACTATGTACTTTTTAATTAAATTGAGCAAAAAAAAGTCAGAGGACAGACCATTTGTAGAAAAATTGGTAAAATAATAAAATCACACTTATATATGCGAAAGTTTGGATGGATGGATGTTTGTTACTTTTTCATACCAAAACTACTGAACGGATCAGGCGGATATTTTGCAAAGATGTAGTTCTAAGCTAATAGGAATATTCTTGACATGGAAAGTTGGCTACCTACCATTTTGGAATCTCATTGAAATAGGCAAGTTTTTAATAAATCAGTCATACGTGACCATAGTTTTAATTTACACCAATGGAGGTCAAACTTTTGGCAAAAATTATCAAATAACATTTTTATTTGTTTAACATGTTGTAAAAGAAAAACTGTTCCTCACAAAAGGCATTTGATAGCTTAGTTATCCAAGAATGCTATAACAATAACAGATTGAGAAAATTGCTTGATTGACTTTGGCATCAAAAAGACAAGGATGGACAAGAGTAGAAAAACATAATTTTTTTAGAAGTCCATTAACTCGAAAACCGTGAGACTTTTACAGGGTAAAAATTTTATATTTTCTGTACTGCGCTGATGCCGCCTACCCGTAGGTAAGTAAAGCATTGACTTCTCTTTACGCCTCACCCTGTACATATAAACACAAACTAAACTGACACACTAAATTCACATTAATTCCAAGATATAATCATAATATTTGACTGAGATATATTATTGTTTGTATTCGATAAACTACGACAACTTTGAATGTACAAGTATCTCTTGATTTGAATAGCAAACCAAACGGATTGTGGTCTTGGCACGCGGCCAATGCTTTAGTTAGAATAACATCTTTATGCAAGATTTAAACCTGACTCGCTTATTCGGCATAGCAGTCTAAAATTTTGGCTCCTTGGCAACAATAAAAATGTGTTTAAATCGTGTTAGAAATTTGAGTTTTTATTCATTTTTTTAACACTACCGAAATATTTTGGAATAGTAAAAGAATTTAAATATATATGTAATATAATAATAATATACTGTATTTCAAAATCACATGAGAAAAAAAACAATCAATACTGTATTAAATCAAAATAATTCACACAAAATTTGTACAACAACACCAGATATCACTTAACAATTATCCCTTGTGTAAACGCATCATGTGAAATTTCTATGGAAGAAGCGAATTGCAAGTAGCAACCAGAAATAATTTCGAGTTCGTGATATGAACTTGCATTAATTATTGACAAAGAATGCTGTAGAAAAGAAACCCAGTTTTTGCAAATTACGATATTTATGCTGCCTTGTAAAATTTATGCAGAATCACATAAGACAAGTGAACCATGATATCACTACGTTTTGTACTTGCTCTTGTTCTATATTAGTAAAAGAACATACCTACATAAAAAAAAATTTAGCTCTCTTTGCCCGGCGTACGCGATGCCATTGCAATGAGCAGCGATAGAAGTACATATGCGTCATGGGTAATACATGTTTTAGGGCATTCGTGATCAAATGGCCGCTGAACATGGCTGAAAGCCGTCTAACTTACTAAATGAAGCTATGATAAAGGTAGGATTACAGTTCCATTAGGGAACCAGACAATTGTTGAACTGCATTCATTTTCAAGTTAGATTTCAAAATAAACTATTTATTTGTTAAAAGCTTCTGACTCTGACTTCAGTTATGTAGCAGGTACTTAGAGGCTATTTTTTATTGTATCGATAGGACACAGATCGGATACGACCACATTTATCTGCTCTTCATTTATCTCGCCGACTGTACATTAACATTAAGAAATTAGTCAAAAAAGTTAGCTACGTAACGTGACGCGACGAAACCAATCATATTTGCTACCTCTTCACGCCAAACCACTGAACCTAATCAAAATCAAGGAACTAACGACGCAGGAGGTTGTGGGTTTGATTCCCGCCTTGGGACAAATATTTGTACGATCTGTTCGTGTTCTGGTCGTTTTCTATGTATAGTAAAATATCTATCTATGTAATGTATTATGTATATCAGTTATCTAGTACCCATAACACAAGCTCTGCTTAGCTTGGGGCTAGGTAATGCTGTGTGACTTGTCCAGCTGTTATTTATTTATTTATTTATTATATCAGTCATCTAGTACCTATAACACAAGCTCTGCCTAGCTTGGGGCTAGACGATGCTGTGTGGATTGTCATTCATTATTAATTTATTTTATAATTCGAAGGATTTTTTATAGTGCTTACCCGCACTCTGGGTATCTCTAAGAAATGAAATAATATTTTATAATTTATTTCTCTTTGTTTCTAAAATAGTATTTAACCTAGAAAGACACCATGATGGAAATATTAATGACTCTAGAAATGGTAATATAAATTAATATTCCAAAATATTCTCTCACCATTCAAAGCATTTTCGCCTTAATTAATTCCAACAACAAGGTCCATTGTTGGACCGCGGAATATAATTTACTACACCGCACTGCAGACCGGGTCATAATACCGGGTCATCCATTATCCCGGTCATTATTGTAATTAATATTGGTAACGAGTGTCTGGCTGCTTGTTTATGCTACGAGCCGGTTAGGGTGTAGTTAGGGCGTTTATCCTAAACTCTATCCCTTTTATTCTTATTAATTTGATAACGGGATATTTGACAGACACACAACACTAACGTGGGTTAACGGGGTAAACGTGTTCTTGAGTGGAGACCGCGACTCGGAAAACGTAGTGTAGGACGCCCTCCTACCAGGTGGGATGACGATTTGCGAAAGACTGCTGGCAGATGCTGGATGCGGCAAGCTGAAGACAGGGCGCTATGGCGCTCATTAGGGGAGGCCTATGTCCAGCAGTGGACTGGTATAGGCTGATGATGATGATGATGACAACACTAACGTTACTAACTGAACACGGCTTGATTGGTTCATCACTTCTTCGGTTTTTACACATTCTCTCGAATACTTAATCGATTATTGTACATTAAAATAGTTACTTACTACATCATCGTCTTACAAGAGGTTTGAGTTTTATGGTGGATCGTGAGGAGGTGGTTCAAGGTTCAAACTTAATTTTCTATTAGAAAGAAAGAAACAAGTTTATTGGCGCACAAAATCAAACACGTTATGGCTAAATAGGTTCTGTTTTTCGAGACAAGGACGAGCGAGGCGCATACCCCACCGAAAGTGGGGCCGCCGCCGCCACCTACTTTATGTTATTATTCCGTTTAACAAAGGAATTTTCAAAAATCCATCTTCCAGTTTGTGACATATCTTAAGCTTTTTTTTAATGCCTCAGTTTTATTCTATTTAGTTTAGGCAGAGATACGAAAATAGATTTTGGTGGCCACCAAGGGCAACTTCGTATCTCTGCCTAAACTGATTAGAATAAAACTATTACAGAGGCATTAAAAAAAGCTTATGATAGGTATCACAAACTGGAAAATGGATTTTTGAAAATTCCTTTGTTAAATGGAATAATAACATAAAGTAGGTGGTGGCGCTAGTTTGGGTGCTGTATGCGCCTTAAGCCGAGAAAAGGAGGCAATAGCCGGCCCGAGCGTAATTTCACGAGTTTTGTTTTATAAATTTGTTATTGCAAAACTAGAACTCTTTCGCAAAAAAAATAAACCATAAGCGTTATAAGTATTGTAGTAGGCGTGTAGTATTTTTTAGACGTCATTTCATTAAAATAATATGTTAAATAACTAGCAAATGAAACTGGTTTTCCGTAGTAAAAATGAAAATTTAGAGGAAACTTTGCGATTTTTTTTTGTATCGAGTCAAGTTGAGTCAATCGTGTTTCGACTTCCATAACTTTCTGCCTTACTATCTTTAACTATTGATGCTCATCAAAAAATATTTAAAAATAGAGTTTTATTGCCTTACAATTGTTCTTCCATTTAGTCAAAACGTAGGTTTTGGGACTACAGGTATTTCAGAATTATCCTAAATATTTTAGGATAATTAAAAACCATTTAAAATTATTACCGCTATCTGTTTATAGTCGACCCTGGCGACTTTTGAGTTCACTTGACCTCAGTCAATAGAAATTTTATTAAAACTCAAGAGTCGCCAGGGGCTGATATAAATATAGTGCAATTAGCAATTTAAGATTTAGTGACATAATAATTTAAAACCTTGCAAAAAGATTTTAAAAAACTCAAGAGTCAATACCAGGACCTACCTTATGAGATTTTACTTTAATAAACTGAAATCAATTTTTTTTACGAAAAATCGACTTTGTTTCAATTCAAATCATGAAAAATTTATTAAAATATATTCGATTAAACCTTAGATAATTTCTATCATAGTCAAACATAAACGTAACCGAACGCTTCATAAAGACCGTGATAACGTTTTCAGCATAAAATTTGAGTTTCTTGATTCATCCCAATGGATTTGGACCAATGTGGGACGAGTCATTAATAACTCGTTGGTAATCCCCAAGGTAGCCATAACAAAAGCACTAAGCAGTGCTTGTGGTCCAAGATGACCCTTGTGTGGATTGTCCAGCATTAATTACTTACTCAGACCTAAATCAAATCAAATCGTTTATTTGCTGAATACATTATTACAGGTACATGTCAGATCTTATAACTAGAATGTAGTCAATGTATTCAACCCGCAAGCAGGTATGCAAATATTAAAATAAATGTTGGTGAATATACATAGGTGTTAAAATAATCGATAATAAAGGGGTAAGGGGTATTAAGGGTACTAAGGGGTATTCGCTACCTTGAGCAGTAGCGAAAGTCGAGTGGGTACATGGGCAGGGGGACAGCTTACGTTGAACGGTCTGTATGTGAAAACAAGACAGCAAAATCCACAATTTTATTGTGCCCAAACTATTTCCCAGTTCCGCCACAAAACTTACAAACTTCGTAAATCACGCTAACAAGCATCGCGGTGGCTGTAGCACTTTTGAACAAACTTTGTAACAAGAGCAATACGTGCCTTAGCACCCGTTTACCTATCTGATTTCTGATTAATTGAACTCTTGGCCACCTTCACGGCCGAGAATCTTCCGGGAAGGTAATAAAAAATATCGTTCCGATAAACCGTAAAAGCATAACCGTAAAATCGTTCTTATTAATAAAGGTGTTAGTATCTAGTAGATTATACTATCTACGCGCGTGATCAGAATAGGACGAAACGTTGTCAAAGTAAATTCTATTTTACGTTATATTTCTCAAATGAATTTATAACGTGTTCTTGAGTGGAGACCGCGACTCGGCTAACGTAGTGTAGGACGCCCTCCGGCCAGGTGGGATGACGATCTGCCAAATACCGCTGGAAGATGCTGGAGATGCGGGAGGCCTAATTGCCCAGCAGTGGACTAATATAGGCACATGATAATGATGAAACGTTTCGCCGTGAGCTAAAATCCGTCTTAGTGCGTTTTCTGCGTAAATTAAAAAAAATATCTATCTACGTATTGTTTTATATTATGTATAATCAGTTATCTAGTACCCATAACAGACGCTCTGCTTAGCTTGGGGCCAGATAATGCTGTGTGAATTGTCCGGTATTATTATTATTATTATTTAAAGCCCCCCAGTACTTTTATTCCTTTCATTATAATAATAATAGCCTTTATTCAACAATCCTAATAACAATATTATTGAGACTTAACTAGGTTTAATTATTTAATAGTACGTTACATATTTATTTTATATCTATTGATTTTATTAGGCACCGGTATTAAGATTGTCTTGCGTTCCCGCATAGGCCTCTTCTAAAGCTTGCCATTCTTTCCTGTTATGGGTTAGCCTCCTCCAAGTAACCCCGGCTAGTTTTTGGATATCATCTTCCCATCTAAGACGTTGTCTCCCTTCCTTTCATTACTATAATATATAATACCCATGTAAAAGTGCCTAGGTAGTGGGTTTACAGCCCGACCGCGCCATTTCGAAGGAAACTTCAGCTGTTCCGCAGTTCGGAGCACAAACTGTAAAAAGCAAAACTCCAACTGTAATACAGTTACGGCCGTAAGCAAATTGCGAAAGTTTAAGGAAATCTGTTGAACTTGTGGAATTGCTCGTCATCAGTGAGTCCAGGGGTTTTTCGGCGGAACGTATTCGTTTTTAGGTATTTTGTAGGTTTGTTTTGTGTTTCCAGCGTCATCAGCCTTCCGATTGGTATTTATTTATTTATTCAACAAAATCCGCAACCCTTCAGATCTATAATTTAGCCTGTTTGAAAAGACTATAAAGCGACTTTAAATTTCGGTAGTATTTATCTACGTCTCGAACTGTCACTTTCATTTATTGATTTATTTTTAGCAAGAAACAAGAACACACACAACAAACTCTCAATTTTACGGAACCCTCGGTGCGTGAGTCCGACTCGCACTTGACGTTTTATTTTAATTTAAGCTGCTAAATAATGACAGACCTAGAATAAGACATTAAAAACTAAAATACTAAGTACAAAGCTCATAAAATTAAAACTTTTTCAACCTAGTAAAGGATTCGGGAACGTTGTAGATGTTTTTAAAAACTAACTTTAAATGAAATCTATTGGAGATTGACAATAAAAATCACTTTTACAATGAGACGTCTATGAGCGTGTTTAATCTCAATACGAATGACAATTTAATTAAAACAAACTTAGGTCCTAAGTACTATCGACGCGTCGCAGACGCGCGTGGGCGAAGGCGAGGTGATAAACATTCGCAGTAGAGCCCACCCAGTTGTGCAAGCTTGCACTTTAGGCATTCAATGTTACGATGTCTCTACTGGCTGGATGTATAACTCCTCCCTCCTCAAGTGCGAAATTATCGGGTCTTGCCGATGCTTTGATCCGATCATTTCGCTTCAAAACATAACGATAAAGTATAAGAAAAATTACAATAAAGATTAAAATTAAGTACAGTAAAACAGTTCCTAAACTAATGCTTTGGGTGTTCACCACGCTGATTTCACTTTCACTTTCACTAATCTCACTTTCCTTTAGCTTTAAGATACGTGAAAAATATTTAACTTCCTCCAAATCGATGTTCTTGATATTAACGGTCGTCATTGAAGTAATGTTTGTAGATTTCAGTTTAGGAAAAGTAACAATCGGTGTTATTTTATACTGAAGGTTTCCTGCAATCGTCTTAAGATATCCCAATTTCAGCTTGCCCAAATATACTTCACAGTCTTCTGAAGTTGTTAAGATGAAAGTACCATGTAGAGATTCTCTACTATTCTCATGATGACATTTTTCCGCCAAAACTGTTGGTTTCTTTGTAAATACAATCCAAGTATGTACACCAATCCTCTGAACTTTGATATCCTCGATGTCAACAGCATATGGTACACACAAGGTAGGATCTGGCTGAAACTCTAGGAGTTGCTCTGCACAGGTGAGTATTGGAAACTGCATCATGTCGCGACAGAGGAATTTGTTGTTTTCAGCAATTTTCTCGCATGACTTTGAGACCGGCAGGTATTTCGAATTTTTCGCCAAAAGGTATGGGAATTCAGGAAAAACAACTACAGTTTTATTCAAGGAACTTTGGAAAATAGGCAATGAGTAGATCTTAAAATAATCATAAGAATTTTCATCAATTAATGGAACTTCCAATACGAACGTTATCTGGTTTAGTTTTACATAAGCTTTTACTTCAATAACCCTTTCTAATTTTAACAAATTGCTTTCAGTCACCTTATAAACCAAATGGTGTACATTTTCAATTTCTTTTAATAATGACAAGAGCTCTGTGGAATTTACAATTGATTGATGTAGTACAGACACTTTACTGAATGCCAGCGCTGTCTCTATCTCGTTTAACTCTACATACATGGTCCTAAATGTACTTATAAACATATCGAACATACTTGAAACGTAAGTCAGATAGAGGCAGATGTTTTCTTTGAAATTTTGCAGTTTAATTAATTCTTCAATAACCTTAAATCGTTTATCCAATATAATTATGTTTTCTTGTAAAATTTCTGTACTGTTTTCAAAATTGTTCAACATTCTGGTGATCATCGTTATTCTTTTCTCAGTAGCAATTTCCTTTGAACTAATTCGTGAAATTAGTGAATCGTATCGAATAGCATCTTCATTGTCTAAATTACCCGAAACAGCCTTAATAAATGACCCAAGGGGATTAACTAACCCTCTCTTATACCTATGCGACGGGACTAACTGGCGAAATTTCACGACAGTTGTATTCCGTACGTACTCTACTTGTGTTTTTATGCCCAAAAATTCATGGGTAAAAGCTTTATGACTATCAACTAATCTAATAAACTCATTGTATTTCAATATGTGAAACTCCAAATTATTACCTATGCCACTTAAATCTAAGGTTTTAACTATTAACCACTTATCTGTTTGCCTGAACGCTTGTCCTTCTTTCACAGGTAATATACCCGGATTGTTTTCAATCTTTTGTAGATGAAGGGCCCGGCTTTGGGGAAGTAGGGTCAGTACGACCAAACACCACCTGTGAAGGGCGTTTCACATTTTTAATAGGGACCCTTGAATGTTTCTGATCATTTTCCACTGACAATACATTTCGTTCTATTCTCGATTTTACAATTGCCTTCTTATATCTCGCTTTGTCCTTGCTTTTTCTTGTATTTATATCTTTTGTATATACGACATCCCCTGGCTCTAATTCAACCTGCTCTCCTAATCTTTTTTCCCTAATTTTCTCTTTTCGCTCTACCAATTTGTCCGAAATGTATTGATATAGATATTTAGTTCGTTTTGCATGATCCTTAAGCAATTGCTGCATGTACGATTTTTCAAACTCTCCGTCAAATAATTTACTAGAATCTGTGTGCCCAAAAACTATTTCAAAAGGAGTTAAATCCGTAGCTGAATGTATTGTATTATTATAGGCCATAATTGCATACGTCATTATAGAAGCTGCATCAGTACATTTCTGTTCGTATTTCGCTAATCTGTAAATCTCTATTATTGTAGAGTGAAAACGCTCAACGATACTTGTCGAATTGGGATTGTTTGGAGTGCAAATATGTAAATCAATTTTGTACATTTCAGCTAATTCTTTCATCAAATTATTGTTGAACTCGGATCCTGGGTCACTACTGATCTTAGTCGGGACCCCATACATTGAAAAGTATTTAATCAGGGCACGTACTACTTCCGGTGTTGATTTATTTTCGATCTCAATAGCCTGGCCTAATTTACTAAAAGCATCAACTAAGGTCAGGTAAGATCTATTTTCAATAGAAAATATATCTATAAAGATTTCCTGAAATGGAGATGACTGAGTTTGAGTCAACTCTATAGTTGGCTTAATGGGTTTCCTGTCATATTTCATTTTTTTACATGCGTCACAGCTATTTATTACTGCTGCTGTGATTTCTTGTATTCTATTCCAATAATAATTTCTTTTTATTCTCATAACGGTTTCCTTTATGCCACGATGACAAGTTTTTCCTTCATGATGTTGCAATACTATAGCTTACTGCTCATTCTCATCCTCTACTACTATAACCCTTTCCGTGCATTCATAAAACTCTACCGTACCCTTTTTGAATAACCTAATAATCACGGCGTTAAATTCTTTCCTGTGTTGTTCATCCTCAAAATAAATAAAATATTTTGTTTTTGGTTTGATGTATTCTTTAAGGAATTGCTTTATCAATTCCTCACTATTCAATGGCAAAAATGCTTCTATAACCTTTTGATGTTCTCTTTTTATAACTTTTACATTTATTTCTTTTCTAGGCCATGTGAAAATAAGTATTTGGTTAGGTTTGGTATCTACTGCTTCTTTTAAAATAGGAATTCCATCAGACTCTAGATCTGCCGCTGAATGGATTGTTCCTTCTGAACTATGTGAAAGCGGCGGAAGTAGAATTTGAGGTTCTAATTTGTCAATATTACGAGCTTCTTCTGTGTCAGATGCGTCTGACAAGACGATTGTCTCCATATGTGTTTCCTGATCACTGTCTTGTTTTGCCAAATCTACAATTTTGTTCGTTATTTCGTGAAGATGTTTTTGTAATTTTTGTTCTTTTTCATCTAATTGGACCTTCATAGATTCATCCGAAGATGCATCATCAAACATATCTAACCCATCTAACGCATTTACTTTAATACGTGACAGTGCATCAGCATTCGTGTTTTGTTTACCGTCTTTATACTTAGTTGTAAAGTCATATTCCAATAAGCGTAGTCGCCAGCGTGTCAATTTACTATTCGGTTCTTTGATAGAATCTAGCCAAGCCAAGGGTCGATGATCGGTATATATAGTGAATTTATTGCCATATAGGTATGGTCTAAAATGTTTAATGGCCCAAATAACAGCCAATAGCTCGCGTTCTATCGTGCTGTAACGCATTTCAGTCATGCTCAATGTCCTACTTGCATATGCGACAGGTAGATCAGTTCCTACAGTTCCTTGTGACAGTACTGCACCCAGAGCTACGGCGGATGCGTCAGTCGTAAGTATGTAAGGTTTTGATGGATCTGGATACTGTAGTAAGGGCGCATGCGTAAGAAGTTCCTTGCATTGGTGGAAAGCGTCCAAATATTTCTGATCTATAACGATACTATTCTGTTTTTTGAGACAATTTGTCAATGGTTTTGTAATTTTTGCAAAATCTTTAATGAATCGTCTATAATAACCAATTAAACCAAGAAAACTCTTGATTTCTGTCACAGTTTTTGGAAGCGGATAGTCTAATATTGCTTTTATGTGTGTCCTAAATATAGTACTTCTTTTCTCAAAAACTCAGACTTGTCTAGCTGAACCTTTAGGTTTGCTTGTCTTAGTCTGTCAAAGATAGATTTTAAGTCTCTGATGTGTTCCTGCATACTAGTACTGTAAATAATGATATCGTCCATATATACAAGGCAATGTAATCCTTGCAAACCCCTAAGTATGTTATCCATGGCTCTCTGAAAGGTCGCGGGAGCAGTTTTTAAGCCAAATGGCATTCTTAAAAATTCATAGTGTCCCGCTTCCGTGCTGAAGGCTGTCTTCTGCCTGTCTTCTTCATTGATCTCTATCTGATGGTAACCATTCGCTAGATCAAGAGTACTAAAATACTTAGCTTTGCCTAGCTTATCAAACAAGTCGGTAATATTAGGCAAAGGGTACTTATCATCCGTCGTTATTTCGTTTAAACGTCTGTAGTCAATGACCATACGAAATTTTTGTTCACCCGAAGCGTCCATTTTTTTCGGTACTAAGTGAACAGGTGCGTTCCATGGCGAATGCGATTCCTGAATCACGTTATTTTGTAAAAGCTTCTCTACCTGTGACTTAATTTCTTGTGTTTGAATAGGGGGTTGTCTATAAGGTCTAACATAAATTGGATCTTCGTTTTTGGTACGAATACAGTGTTTTACTTGATTTGTAAAGGTTAGTGGAAGCTTATCACTGTAAAAAATATCTTTATAGTCTCTACATAATTCAGATATACAATTTTTTTCCTCTTTGTTCATGTGGTCTAGCCTAAGTCTTAATAAATTTTCATCCAATATCTTTTCTACTTCCATGTCTTTCATTTCAACGTCATTAAGGCAATTTACACCTACACAGTTATCATTGGGAAATTCTTCAACCTCAAATGGACCTGTTATCACTAGCTTTCTCAACTTGTCAGTTGCGTTTTGGATAATGGTGGTAGCATATCCGTTTTCGCATTTTACTATTGCATCTGGCATTCTTATGCCGTTACAAAATTGTTTAAAATTTAATATCGCTGTGCCTGAATATAAATTTGTGGGCATTTTTACGCGTTGCTCAGACCGCGGGTTCAATTCGATGACGTGATTTCCCATACACCTCATTATAGGCAACTCTACTGTTCTAGTTCTAAAACTGTTATGTTTTAAGTCAATGACAGCTTCCAGTTGCATTAATAAGTCGTTTCCTATTAGTCCCTCATACTTAGGGTCTACATCATACACATAAAATTTATGATAGTCACAGCTATTAAACGAAGGCATTAGGGGGATTTCGATAACCTCGTTGTAAATAAAATAAATAAATAAATAATTTTAATCAAAAATATCTTAGGACAAACGGTTAACAAAAGAGTAAAAATAACTTAAATTCTAGACATAATTCATGTGCCTGAACTAGGTTAAACCTGTATCTCAGGCGAAAAGTGCTAACAACGTTACTAATAAACAATAATCACATAGGTACCTACTTATAATAAAACGACAACGCAGACTTTTAGAAATAAAACGTATGCTTACTACACTAACTAGTTTACATGGGTAGTACTAAGTATATCAATAAACACATTAAAACACCGCTGAAAAACAATATGAATAAACATTATTATAATCGTCACTCTTAGGCGCCTCCGTAATCTACCGTGTTAATGTACCTATTTTCTGCCATTGTTTTGGCCGGACAGTCAGCAGAGCCTGTATTATGCTTACTGGGCTTCTTGAATTGTAGGCAAGTGGCACACTTCGGTTCTTCCGCCTTCTTATTACAGTCCTTGATTGAATGACCTTGAAGTCCACAGTGGCTACAGATGTGGGTCAACTCTCGGCACGTCTTGGCAGCGTGACCATACTGCTGACACTTGAAACACCTTGTGACCAATGTGAAGTCCTTCACCGGACACGAGGACCAGTTTACAAAAACCCTATCCTTAGTTATAAGAGCCTTTCGGATATCTGCAGGGACTTCGATCACAAAATTGCAGGTCTCAGCATCCTTCTTCCCAGACTTGTGGCTTAGCTTTATTGAGGTTAGGAATTTTTCTAGAGTTAGGCCTGGTAGATAATCAGCTATATTTTGCTTGTATAGACAAGTAAAAACTTCTTTTTCCTGCATTGTTGAGGGCACCCCAATAATTACGACTCTGGGCTTGCGTTTCAATGTCTCATCGACCAACAGGCCAGAGTTTGTGAGCTGCATTGACTGCTTCAGTTTTTCTATGTCACCCCTCGTTTCAGTGCTTATAATCACCCCTCCGTTCCTTGTTTTGCGTAGGCCTCTAACTTGCAGCTTCATTTCTTCAGGGCAGATGATTTTTTGGACAAGGGTTTTGGTCTCTTCGCTCGACCTAAGCTTATCATATGGGAAAATAGCCACAGAGCTGACACTCATGGGCTTGATGTAAGTGCTGCCCTTTTTCACCATGTCGGCAAAGGAATTTCCGGAGGGAGGTTTAGCGGTCTCATTAATGCTAATTTTTAGGTCTTGGAGTCGCTGCGACAGATCTATCTTTTCCTTCAGAGCTTGAGTTTCAACGTTCAATGCGATAGCCCGTGCTTTTACCGATTGGTAATGCATTGCCATCTGCGATGTTCCATGTCCTATTTTGCGACACAAATGATTAATTTTGAGCTTTTGTTCGGAGTTCAACTTGCCATTTTCTGCGATTGAGCAAACTTCAGAAAGGAACTGCTCGACATCTGACATCCAACTCTGCATCTCTGATGTATGGATCAGTTCTAGGACTTGGTCTGTCTGGGACGGAGGTGCTGGGCAGGACTTGGTCACCGGGGCGGCTGAGGGCGTGACGGGCGTCTGAGGGCTGCGGGCTGCATTTAAAGCGTTAATATAGGGAGTGAGTACGTCCATATTGTAAACTTTAATTACACTTTAAACTTGTAATCCCATTTTCGATTTTACACTATTATACACGCTCGTATTTATGAATGTCACTGAAGGTGCTAGTAATCGAGGTCACGAGTCAGCAAGTGATTATTGAATTTTAGTAGGTAGGTAAATTATTATTATGCGCAATTGAGCACGTCTGCTCTAACCAACGGCCAAAGGAATATCGTGAGTTGCTAGATGCGTGCGTGCTTATAACTGTGAATAATTCACCCCTAATAGAGTTACCAAAGAATTGGTATGCTTTCGCTGGACTGATAAAGGAGCGTGTACTACCAGTGTCAATCATAAATTTAGCATCAATTTCGGGTAAGTATATGTATGGAAGATTTATTTTAGTATCGCAATTTATTTTTATCACTTCACATCCTCTTTCGAGGCTGCTACTGAAAAATTTTCAGCCTTCTCCTCTGTATGGGTATCTCCCAACTGGGTAGAGTCGACCTGCTGTTCATTCCAAAAATTCATATCTATTTGCGGTTCAGAATAGTTTACGAAATCAAAGTCACTATAATACCCGTCATTGATTCCAAAATTTTCATTTTCATGTCCATACCAGTCATATCCGTAACCATAGCCTAATTCTAATTCATTTAGGCGAAACCCTTGAGGTTGTTGAGTCGTTGCCGGCATCTGTGGTTTTTGAGGAGGTGCAGTCCTCATAGAAACATCCGTATCTCCAAGTTTTGCATTGGGAGGCTTGTAACCGAACTGATTCAACTGAGGCCGATAGCCAAACTGATTTTGTTGGAATTGAGGCCGATAACCGAATTGGCCTTGATTAATTTGAGGCCGGTAGCCAAATTGTTGCGGCCTAAAATTCTGAGATTGCAACCCAAATTGTTGTGGTTGCATCAACTGCGGTCTAAAACCCATAGGAGCCTGAGGGGCAAACTGAGGGGCAGCGGGCTGCCTGTACTGCATGTTTCCTGGAATCCCAAAGTTAAAACGAGGGGGTGCCATAGGGGCGAGTGTTGGTCTAAAACCATTCGGCTGAAAGGGCATGTTCTGCGTAGGAGGATTGAACTTATTAAGTGTTGGTGTTACTGCAGGTGTTGCTGCAGGTGCAAGCTGAAGCTTGAGCATTTTACTCCTGAGCGTATACTGCTCGTAGAAGTTCACTTCCTCCAACACATATTCTAATGCTTTTTCTAGATTATGTGGGTTTTTCATTCTAACTGGTCTTAATACATTTTCAGGCAGGTTGTACAAGAAAACGTTCAGCGCCTTGTTATTATAGATTTCGGTTCTAGTTGCCATGCTAAGATTGTTTGTCTGATTCACTTTAGAGATAAGTATCGACCTAACTGTCTGAATACGATTGCAAAACTCCTGATAGCTTTCCCCTTGTTTCATCTTTAAAGTCTCTAACTCTATCGCTAAGCATTCTTCACTTCTAGGATCACCAAAATGCTGTACCAATAGTGTTTTCAGTTTTTCATAAGTATCAACATCATTTCGCTCACTTGCTAAAGCAGCGGCTTCATCAGTTAACCTACTCGTTATCGAATGCAAAACATAAATGTTTTGCTCATTTTCGCCACGATATTTATCAACAACATAATCACATTTTTTTAAAAAAAGATTTAAATGCCTTTTATTACCATTAAAAAATGGTATTATACACAATAGTTCCTTTGGAATCGGCCGTAACGTGGTCATTTTTATTTTATTATATTTTACTTTTATTTCTATTTAACGATTTCTATACTAAATTTTAAAGAACAGTTTACTTAACTCTACTTATTCTAAAATCCCTACAATAGGAACCAGAAAACGTTATAATGGAAGAAGTTCGATTCCAAGAATAACAAAATACAAAGCACTAAGGGTATGAAAGGATGGCGAAAATTCTACTCACCAGCCAGTCACCAACATGCTTGTTCGCCTCCCAGGATCTTCACAAATTTATTTGGTTCGAACAGATCCGATCCGTCGGAAAATTCACGAAAACTCGCGGAAATTCACGTGGAAAACTCGGAAAATCTGCCCCGGCTGCGCCAGTAAAGGATTCGGGAACGTTGTAGATGTTTTTAAAAACTAACTTTAAATGAAATCTATTGGAGATTGACAATAAAAATCACTTTTACAATGAGACGTCTATGAGCGTGTTTAATCTCAATACGAATGACAATTTAATTAAAACAAACTTAGGTCCTAAGTACTATCGACGCGTCGCAGACGCGCGTGGGCGAAGGCGAGGTGATAAACATTCGCAGTAGAGCCCACCCAGTTGTGCAAGCTTGCACTTTAGGCATTCAATGTTACGATGTCTCTACTGGCTGGATGTATAACTACCTATGTAAATATAGACCCTTATCTACCCTTCTGTTAGGGCAGATTTTTCCGAAGATCTCAAGAGACGCAAATATGCAGGTCTCGACAGAGCCTAAGCCTTTGCTCCCCTTGGAGTCGAGACCCTAGGTCCGTGGGGTACCGAGGCTCTCCGGGTTTGCATAAAAAATTAAGTTGAATTTTACCATAAATATTTATGTGGTAAACTTGGTTTGCAAAATTTTGGAACCAAGTATACATTTACACATACCCGATTTCGAAAAAAGAGGCGCACACATACAGCCCACCCAGCATAGCATGTTCGGCTGTTTGTATGTTTTTACGTAATTTCGTCAATTTCTCAGTCAATTATGGACCGATTTTGAATTTTTTTCACTATTGTCGACCTCAGTGGCGCTGTGGGCGAAGGTCTGCCCGCAACGCAGTAGGTTGCGGGTACCATTTCGGGACAAATATTTGTACGATATGCAAGTATTTGTTCCGGGTGTTCTAGTCGTTTTATATGTATAAAAAATCTATCTCTGTAATGTATTGTATTATGTATATCAGTTATCTAGTACCCATAACATAGGCTATAAACGTTTTTTATTATAAATTATTAACTTATAGCTTAGAAAAAATTATTAATAGTGTGGTATTTAGTTTTACAGGCCAGTGTATAGGTAGTTTCGTTAAGACTACCTATATCGACACTAGAGCCAGCCATGCCAAACGCTAATGGACCGGACACTCGATAACATTGTTGTGGAAACATTTGCCTAAGATCCCACCCTTTTAACAAAATCGATGGTGTAATGTTCTAGCTAGAACATTATCCGCTCGAATCTACCCATCTACTAATAATAGAAATAAAAAAGTAAGTCTGTATGCCTGTGACCATGTTACTCCTAAACTGCTAAACGGATCAGAATGAAATTTAGCAGAGAGGTAAATAATATCCCGGGGATGGACATAGGCTACTAAAAGAATATCCCGGGGATGGACATAGGCTACTAAAAGAATATCCCGGGGATGGACATAGGCTACTAAAAGAATATCCCGGAGATGGACATAGGCTACTAAAAGAATATCCCGGGGATGGACATAGGCTACTAAAAGAATATCCCGGGGATGGACATAGGCTACTAAAAGAATATCCCAGGGATGGACATAGGCTACTAAAAAGGCACGTGGGGAGCCGCGGGCAATAGTTAAAGTCAGTTACAATTTGATTGTTTTGATAAAACTAAAACCTTGAATTCCTTTATTTTGCACGGATTTTGATTTTAGTTTTGCGGAACAAATACTAATCCATTATTATTCTGAACATGTTTTATGGAATCACGAGATCACTATCTATACAATAAATAGAAAATGCTGGACAATTCACACAGCATTATCTAGCCCCAAGCTAAGCAGAGCTTGTGTTATGGGTACTAGATAACTGATATACACAAAACATAACATAGATAGATATTTTTACTATACATAGAAAATTAGAAAACGACCAGAACACCCTGAACAATTAATGTCTGCAGATCGTACACACATTTGTCTCGAGGCGGGAATCGAATCCGCAACCTCCTGCGTCTCAGGTAGACCTTCGCCCACCGCACCACAGAGGTCGTCCAGTTCCTTAATGAGTCCTAAGTGATGTTTGCAAAATGTCGTACACGCAAAGAAGCGCGCATCCTATCCAGTGTTACTGTCGCAAGTGCTTTCTTCCCGAATTTAAGTTGCGTAATAAACATTTCCTCGGATATTACGCTAAAAGGTTACCAACGTAATGCTTTCATGCCATCTGCAGATGTTTATGGCATGCACTCTCGCTATAATGAGCTACTAAGTAGCTCTACGTATAGCTGTAATTAGGTGAGAAGAGGAGTCTTGTTTACTTTTTAAAAACAATATTTTCTTTTCTGCATTCAGCGCGATCGAAGGTTTTACTATTATAGAGCATAGCTCTCTCCTTAGGTATGACCAGCCCCACCGTGAGTATCGTCTCAGCTCCGTAGATCACGCACTGATTGAAAACTTTCGTTTTCAATCATTGCGGTTTATGAAAATAAAGGTAATATGAAAAGTTTTCAATAAAAAAGGTACCTACATAACTCTTAGGAGTCCCCTTGGTCCGATCAGTCCAATTGAAAACCTTTTAAAAATACCTCTTCATAATAAATCATTTTCTATTTCTATTAGGGTTTCTCGTTCATTTATCAAACGTTCTGAAGATTCAAGCTGTCGGGTTCCGCAGTAATTTATGACGTCACTCAAAGAAGCATTGAAAGATTGGGACCTATTTCACAAAGGTTTTATTTTGGCTTGTCCATTGTGCTTTATTTATTTTAATGTAAGTATGAAATATGTCTGAGAGGAAACCGAGAAACACTCTTTTGAGATGTTTTGTTGGTGAAGGAGTATTTACTTCTTCACCCTTAAAATACTAAAATTATCAAGGTGAAATTTAATTGTTAGTCTAGACCAGGGGGTCTACTTGGAAAAAGTCCATGGCGAGATTAAAAAATATTTTTCTATGAATAAACTAGAAATTCACGATTAATTTTTTTTCCCTTTATTTTTGCTATAATGACATTGCTTCTTTCCAAATTTCATGATTCTAGGTCAACGTGAAGTACCTTATAGGTTTTGTATGTGTAATACCCTAGTAAATTTATAAATAAAACAAACGGCTGTAACTTCTGACAAAAACCACTCTTTTCGAAAAAAACAACTCTTACGTCGCTTGCATATGATTTACGTTTGCGCGAAAATTTATCAGAATAACCGATTTCGTTTTTACGAGTACTGGCCCAGGGTCCCGAGTCCGGTTGACGATTGTTTCGTGACGTCATCGTGACGTCTCCTTTTTCTATAGGATAAGTACAGCGCTCCTATCGTGTGAGCTGAGAACTACGCAAATCACATACAAAAGTGTGACGTCACGATCGCGTATAATATCGACAACCTGGATTTGACTCAGGGTATACAACGTTTTATGACATATAGGCAGATCAGTTCATATGGGAAGCCTTGGAATCGACTTTAACATCGATTTGCCAAACGTGCTTCAAACACATAATATAGCATTAACGCATTCACTGCCCAGCCTTGGCGGTGCGACCCGCAGGGGCGTGCCGACGCTACAACGGAGCCCAATACGGCTTTTGCGTCTTGGGCCACGAAAGTGTTAGTATATTCATTATGGATGTAAGCGGGTTAACTAAGAACCTTATTTGTGTTGGAAGATCACCAACGTTTCATCCCTTAACGAGAGACTTCTTCAGGATGAGCGCGGTTCTAGACGCGTGCGTTCTGCATCTCTTCGTCGCCTTGCTCGAGCCGCGAGCGCCGGGGGCGGGTGTGGTGGAGGTGCGCTGCTTCTTGAAGATGTCGAGGAGCATGAGATACATCTTCTTCTCGCGGAGACATATGAACTGATCTGCCTATAGGCAGATTAGTTCATATGGGAAGGAAACGTTTTCAAATAATGCGTGCGAAACCGCGGTCAGAAACTAGTTAATAATAAAACGTAATCGACTCATCAGTTCCTTAGTATTTTTTTTTGATAAAATTTGAATTTTCAGTGTTCCGTTTAATTTAATAGAATTTGTCTCGAAAGTTCCTCGAAATCTCTAGAATCATTATTGAATGTGTAGGTATGTATTGTAGTACCTATTGTGTGTGAGTATGTCTACAGATAAAGTATTACTAGGTGTACCTAACTGTAAATGTAGGAGGTATAGATTTCGGCACGAGCAAGTAATAAATTTCTAAATCTAATTAATTAACTTTTGCTGTACCTTCTTTTCTTTCACGAAAATATTCTTTTCATGTTTATTACTAACCTATTTCATTAGCTACCTATTTAAACACACGTCCAACAAACGTAGCTACTAACCTAAAAACATCAGAAAAAATATCGAGGTCATCATTCCATAGGGACGTATCGACATAATTTTGACACTTTTCAGGAGCAACAAAAGTGGCAACAAAAACTGTCTAACTTCTTTTACATTATCAGATCAAAATACCATTTACTGAATATCTAATTAAAAGGCCTACTATTACGCAATGGCATAAAATATTTCGTAAGTAATTTATTTCCAGAACTTTTATTTCATACTTACGCCTTTTTGATTCGTGATTTTCTCTCAAGTAAACGGGGCGTAGGTATAAAAAAATAAATAATTACAAAACATTAAAAAATAAACACAAAAATTTAAACTCTTATGAAAGTGTTTTAGGTTCCTGCAAACACCGCCATTCGACCATACTGTACGGTACGACGTAATTTAACAATAATTTATTTTCATTTTTTAACAAAGATCAGATGATACATACATAATATTGCATTTCTGTATTAGGTACTACTGAGAAATCTACTACTATAGATGTCATTAAAACTCATACTCCGTGTAAGTATAGATAATCCGTATACACGACAATTTTTTAATGATCGGTATATTTGATCGAACACTTCTGTTTCATTTTGTCAATAGTCTCATCAATAATTAAGTAAATTAGACATAAAAATATTTTATAGGATTATGCAGACTTACCTTTACAATAAAAAGCGACATGGCGAAATAACATTTTAATCTGATCACATAAACGGGGGCGGTGGTGGTGGGGGGTGCGCTGCTTCTTGAAGATGTCGAGGACCATTAAATACATCTTCTCCTCGCGGAGACATCGTTGCATCGGTAGTTATTATGATCTGGGTGATCATAAGGAACTAACAGTATCTACCCGGCTCTATACTGCTATTCGACTTCAAATGTAGACACGGCTTCCAGACTGATGGTAAGTTTCAACCTCTGTCTCTATTGAAGTGGGCCGCCGCCGTCCCATCTCTATCTATAGTCCCTCGTTAAGGGAAGAAAACCAACGTTTCAACACCAATAAGGTTCGTAGTTAACCCGTCTACATCCATAATGAATTCGTCAAACTGCGATAATTTTTATGGTGTTAGTATATCCTATCATTTTCCTATCGGAATGCTGGTTTTTATTTCGGTCAACGAATTAGCATTGCCATTCAACGTGGCAATGCTGCCAGCATTCTGGGCACTCTGCCTTCTGGTGACGGCTTAGATTTTTAGCAAATAGATGTAAGTGTAAATATTAGTTGTAATTATTTTTTGCTGTTAAATAAATGTCTCCTATCATTGTCTGTGACTAGATTTTATTATCAACCCACAACCTATATAATAGAATATGACAACAACCTACAAATATACGATAGTTATATACAAGCCTCAGTAACCTAAGTTGAGGCACAAAGTTAGAAGTATGACAAGACTAATGATGTGTGACGTCACAACTTGTTTCTGACGTCGAGTGTAGGTACCTATAAAGTAAGAAGTTTGTCTCAAGAAGCAAAAAGCACTCTGAGACTTTGGTAGATCATCATCATCATCATCATCATCAGCCTATATTTGTCCACTGCTGGACATAGGCCTCCCCTAATGAGCGCCATAGCGCCCTGTCTTCAGCTTGCCGCATCCAGCATCTGCCAGCAGTCTTTCGCAAATCGTCATCCCACCTGGTCGGAGGGCGTCCTACACTACGTTTGCCGAGTCGCGGTCTGGTAGATACAAGCAAAATATTACACCAACGTACAATGTTCTTGATTCTTGATGTTTGTTACCATGAACCACGAAGGTTATTTTGGTAGATAAATTAATGAAGATTAAAATACAGTTTTATTATCTACTTTTTATTTAAGTACCTACCTAACTCAAATAATTCACTACATAGCCAATTTGATTTAATTTTTATTTTTTCTAGACATACACACCTACTTACAGTGCGTAGTTTTACTTTTTTTTTTAATTTTTTACAAACATTATTAAATACTACATGTCATGTATTTATATTATTTTACAAACTATTGCTGAGTGATAATAAAAAAATAGACTTAAATATTAAACCCTAGAGCAAAGGACTGCTCGTCTTAAAACTAGAAGGAAGGATTTGGAGGTAGGTGTGTTACCTAGATTTAACATTACAAGACTCTGAAGCAAATATCAGGCTATTAGGTTATTCAAATCTTTACCTACGGAGATGAAGGCGTCTGAGAGGTTAAACCAATTTAAAATTTACTTTGTCCAACTTCTGCTGATAGGACGTTTTACTTAGTCGATGAGTTTATCAACCGGAAACTGCATTGACTGTTTAAAAGTGACTTTTACTGTCTTAGGTTATTGTGAGAGTTAAGTTACCTGATTGATTTTGTATTTTAATTAAATAAATAAATAATGCTGGACAATACACGGCATTATCTAGCCCCAAGGTAAGCAGAGCTTGTGTTATGGGTAGGAACCTACTAGATAACTGATATACATAAATAAATAAATATAAATAATGCTGGACAATTCACACAGCATTATCTAGCCCCAAGGTAAGCAGAGCTTGTGTTATGGGTACTAGATAACTGATATACGTAATATTATACATTACATAGATAGATATTTTTTATTATACATAGAAAACACCCAGACCAACGGAACAAAGTTCTGCAGATCGTACACAAATTTGTTCCGAGGCGGGGATCGAACCCGCAACCTCTTGCGTCGCAGGCAGACTCTCGCCCGCTGCGCCACTGAGGTCGTCAAACAACATAATATAACACAATATAGATAGATATTTTTTATTATACGTACATAGAAAACGACCAGAACACTCTGAACAAATGTCTGCAGATCGTACACACATTTGTTCCGAGGCGGGAATCGAGCACGCAACCTCCTGCGTCGCAGGCAGACCTTCGCCCACTGAGCCACAGAGGTCGTCAAAAAATGATTAAATAATAAATAAAATGATTATTTTTATTTCTGTTGTATGTTGTGTACCAATTTCAAAGACAATTGATTTTGGACAAAACTCCGCCTGCGATGCATGTCCCTTAGTCGCCTCTTACGACACCGGTGGGAAGAGTTGGAGTGGTGCAAATTCTAGCCACACGGCTAATATTTTCCTATACCTATTTACATAAATGTTCTTCTCGAAATATGACCAGCCCACTGCCACTTCAGCTTGCTAATCCTTTGAGCTATGTCGGTAACCTTGGTTCTCTGTCGGATGTATTCGTTGCGAATCCTATCCTTCAGAGAAACTCCGAGCATAGCTCTCTCCATAGCTCGCTGTGCGACTTTAAACTGGATATTTCGAGAAGAACCGACAACCGCTGGGGTAAACGTGTTCTTGAGTGGAGACCGCGACTCGGAAAACGTAGTGTAGGACGGCCTCCTACATGGGATGACGATTTGCGAAAGACTGCTGGCAGATGCTGGATGCGGCAAGCTGAAGACAGGGCGCTATGGCGCTCATTAGGGGAGGCCTATGTCCAGCAGTGGACTGGTATAGGCTGATGATGATGATGATTTACATAAATGTACGCTAAATTAAAGTGTACTTAATTAAATACCAAACTAGTAACAACAATACGCAACGCTCTACCAATTTTACGCAATTAATGGAAATAGATAATCGCATTATCCTTCCTGATATTATTTTGAGCTCGTTGTTGGAAATTGCTGAATTATTCAAGAGTTAATTTGTGATTTGGATTGTTTAGGCTGGTTTACTGGATATGTACATAAACCAATGATCAAAAGCTTTATGTTGATGACAGAAAATAATAATAATAAATCATTTATTTCAGACAACACAAAAAATCAATTTAGGTGGTATTTAATTTAGTGGGGTACCGAGGCTCTCCGGGTTTTCAAAAAATTATCTGAGCGTCTGGTCGAAGCGACGCGTGACCCGAGAGCTGGTGAGTATCTGGCACAGCGCATCAGCATTGCTATACAGCGGGGCAATGCAGCCAGTGTCTTAGGCACGCTTCCAACTGGTATTGATATGGATCAGTTGAGCTACCTGTAGATTGTTTGCAACAGTTTGCAGATAGCTTAATTGTTTCTATTGTAAATACAAGTTTTAATTTAAATTTGTTATTTGATTGTTATTTTCTTTCTGAATAAAGATTTAGGTCCATAATACTAAAGGTACTTCACTTTTGAAGTGTGTGAAAAGTGTGAAAACTAGCAGTTACTTCGACGACCTCTGTTTCGCGGTGGGCGACGGTCTGTTTGCGTCGCAGGAGGTTGCGGGTTCGATTCCCGCCTCGGGACAAATGTGTGTACGATCTGCAGACATTAGTTCAGGGTGTTCTGGTCGTTTTCTATGTATAATAAAAAAATATCTATCTATGTATTGTATTATATTATGGATATCAGTCATCTAGTCGCCATAACACAAGCTCTGCTTAGCTTGGGGCTAGATAATGTCGTGTGAATTGTCCAGCATTTAATTTAATATAATTTTTATGTAGGTGTTTAAAAAAAAGACTAAAGAATGCCACCGTCTATATTGTTCTTATATGTCCAGTTCATCCCAAGGTTGCCTGAAAGAGATAGCTCAAAGCGATAAGGCCGCCCTTTGTACTTCCTTTATTCTGTATTGTATTTTGTGTTAGTGTGGTACAATAAAGAGTTTTCTATTCTCTTCTATTCTATTCTAGGCTGTACACTTATTATATATATTAAAGGAATAATAATGCTCCAAGGTACAGTATCTCAGGCTGTAGATGAGTGACTCGTCCACGTAAAATAAAATACTATTTCCCTAAACCACGACAATTTCAGGAAACATTTGGCGAAACGTCGTTTATAATTAATCACCCGCTTTAGCAACCCCTTAAAGTGGCGCACAGATATCTGTAGAGGTAGGCATTATTAGGTGTGTTTTTATGATAAAATTATTTTAACATTGTTAGAGATTGTCCAGTGATTAAATTTTCGGAAAATGGGCAATTTAAGTGCAGAGTAGAATCTATTCGCCAACGGAGTTGCTGATAATATCTAATGTATAAGAAAAAAATAAGTATCTTAGTAGTATAATGTATTATGTATAACAGTTATCTAATAAAAATAACACAAGTTCTTCTTAGCTTGGGGCTAGATTATGCTGTATGAGTTGACCGGTATTATTTATTTACTTCTTCGTTGAACTCATAATTTCTAAACTGGGCAGACAAAAATTGTTATTACATGTATTAAGAAACAATATTATTCTGATTCTAAATTTTATGATAATTTCTATACACGTAAAAACACGGGATTTCAACCATGTGATTAATTATTATTGTAAATACTAGTATTAATTTAATTTTATTATTTGATTGTAATTTTCTTATTTAATAAAGATGTGATTAATGGACAACCCCATAATAATCTGTAAATTGCTCGGTGCTAGCGCCACGGCTAACTGAACAGTTAAGCTGGTCGCACTATAATTTCCCAACTTGCGCCATCCGCTAACAATGATAAACGACCGTTTAATTGTGATAACTAATTAATTACGAAATCAAGTGGGAAAAGATTGGATTCGATGAGTTCAGGTTTAATTAAAGGTAGGATTTGATTACTTTGATTAATAATTTATTACAACCACACCTATAAATAAAATACGAGATATTTACGGACTCTTAAGAAACCGGTGTCCTCAGGAGCACTAGTCATAACACACACATGCACACACTACACAACTCACACACACTCATGGTGGCTCCTGTTGCCCAGACTCTTTTGAGACTGGTGTCCTCAGGTAACCCATCACGTAAATGTATATTTTCTCACTATTGTTCGAACCGTAACATAATTTAACGTTAGCTTGTTAAGTAATATAAATAACCAAAGGAAGGAGGTCCCCAAGATACAGGTTTATCCTAGTTTGGGGATCAAAGATTGTATTAATTTTAAGTCTCAATTCTTTTCAATAAACGTTATTATTATTATTATTATTTAGGGATTCAGTAAAACTACCGTGATAAGTTTTGGTAAGTGTGAAAAGTTATCATGCCTTGAGTGAAATATAACGGTGGACTCACCGTGATGATGATGATGTATAAGTTGACTAACTTATACATCATCATCATCATCATCATCAGCCTATACCAGTCCACTGCTGGACATAGGCCTCCCCTAATGAGCGCCATAGCGCCCTGTCTTCAGCTTGCCGCATCCAGCATCTGCCAGCAGTCTTTCGCAAATCGTCATCCCACCTGGTCCGAGGCCTTTCCGACGAATTAAAATACCCCTGCTGGTCGGACGGCCCAACTTATACAAGTTGGGACAAGTTGGATGGTGTGAGTTGACGAATGACTCGACTTCAAAACAGCAGATTTTTTTAAATTAGTATTCTCTATTGAAATAGGTAATAATATGTATATCTGCATATTCAATTATTTAGTTTTTCATGGTTTTATTGTCAAATTTATCATTGAAAAGTAGATATTTAAGACTCAATCGCAAAATTTCTAAACGTGACGTCACAGTAAACCGCATTTTCTTCATGACAATGCGGTGAACGGTGACGTCACGCTTTAGCGGGAAATCTTTGTTGAAAGAAAGAAATAAATAAATAAAATTACTTATTAGACACAACATACAAACAAAAAACATGATGGTTTTTATCATTTATTTATTTTGTAATTTTATTTTGATTGAAGGAACAGAAGCAGAATTTACGAACAGAACGGTGACGTCACGGTAAAAGGGCAGCGTTTCATTACCCAAAACTGAGTAATATTCTTTTCGTTTTTCCTTATTTAAAAATTTGTAGGTGCAATATTTTTTTCAGGAAAAAAATAGCAAATGATCGGTTAAAAAAAACTTTGCATCAAAAAAATCACGACATAATATCTAACTAAACAATTAAAAATTAGAAATGAATCCTACCTCCTCTTTTTACAGTCAGTGAAAAATAGTACTCACCTATGTAGGTACCTAGCAAATTTGCATAAGTGAACCGACAACCTTCAGAAAAAGCCAAGCAAAATCCCACCAAGCCAACAGCTATTAAAAACCTTTTCAAATCACATAGCTCCGTAAATTCCGTATATTAATAATGAATTGTAATCACGTTGGGAATAGGAAAGGAAATCGTACATTTTTAATTAAATTTTAACTTTTCAATACTTGGCATATTGCCTGAACCAGTAACGTGACCTGGTTCGCGATTAAACTGAGGAATATTTTAACAATACGTTATAAATAACCTTTTCTCTTGATCATCATCATCATCATCATCATCATCAGCCTATATTTGTCCACTGCTGGACATAGGCCTCCCCTAATGAGCGCCATAGCGCCCTGTCTTCAGCTTGCCGCATCCAGCATCTGCCAGCAGTCTTTCGCAAATCGTCATCCCACCTGGTCGGAGGGCGTCCTACACTACGTTTGCCGAGTCGCGGTCTCCACTCAAGAACACGTTTACCCCAGCGGTTGTCGGTTCTTCTCGAGATATGGCCAGCCCACTGCCACTTCAGCTTGCTAATCCTTTGAGCTATGTCGATAACCTTAGTTCTCTGTCGGATGTACTCGTTACGAATCCTATCCTTCAGAGAAACTCCGAGCATAGCTCTCTCCATAGCTCGCTGAGCGACTTTAAACTGGTGGACCAGCCCTACCGTGAGTGTCCACTGTTTCTCTTGATATTGACTGGCTATTAATTCTAAATTAAAGAAATCATTTTTTATTTAATAAACATGCAGTTTTTGTTTTCTCATAAATTCAGCCATTCATTCAATTTCAAAACTTTTCGCCAAAAGACCAGTCGTCTAAAACATTCTAGATCGCCAAAAATTTCACGGTTCTGATCTTTTAAGATGTTGGATACCAATAGTGTAAAACCACTAAGCTAAACTTAACGAAAGACCCGTGCATACTTTGATATGATTGAAAACCTAGATTTTTTTCCAGTTTCTGGCTGACAATTTCAAAAAAATGCTTTTAAGGCAAAGTCATCCATGACACTAAAGACGACAAAATTAGGGACAATTAGAATGCAACTTTACCTCTGTATGTCTTTACATGAAAAACGCTTCATAGTCCAGGAAAATTAGGGGTTACGTCTAGGAATTAGAGATCGATTTTTTGACCTTTGTTGACCTTGGAATATCTGTAGCCGGACACCCTACGATAAGTAGTTTTTGAGACAAGTTTTGGGAGCCAAAATAAAGGTATAAACAACTTAATAGCTGACTATATCTAAATCCGAAATACTTGCCCGCATTTGACTATTTTTTCTGGACTATTAGGACCAATCGTTCTCATGTTAGTAGGTAAAACAAAAGAAAATCATATTTTTCAAGAAATAGAGCTTTCGTTTTAAGTTTTATTCATATAACTATAGACCTTCGTAATAAATCGTCGGTGCTTATAATGTAGTCACCATAAAAAAATATAGGTATCGGCGGAGTTTACAAAAAATTTATGTGATAAGCTTGTGAAATATTTGTGTTATATTCGAAATTGCCTTTACATTTTTAACTGCAAGTTTGTTGGCATGATGCCATTTTAGGTACCATAGATTAATATGGACTGCAGGCACGAGAATATGTTAAAGATACCTATCATTATACGTGCTCGTAGGTACCTATCGTATAAAATAGTAGCTAACGTGGTCATATCACGTTAACATGAAGGCTTTGACAACAATATTGGATTGTCACTGCGACACGCTAGGGTACACATGCGAGCAAATAAACGACTTAAAATAGACATTTAAGTACACAAGAAAATCGAGAAGCAAACGAAAAACGAAGCAGTAATAATATGGAGGAAAGTTGCTGTTCCACCGCCACGCACGCTGTGTACCAGCCACGCTACGCATTTTCGCTGTGTGGGTTCGCTGTGTGGGTTCGCTGTGTGGGTTCGCTGTGTGGGTTCGTTTGTTTGACAACGTGGGTTTACCTTTCCATTGCAGCACACATTATACACACACGCTGTGCACGACCAGGTGTGCCAGCTGGCCTAGACGGCATTTCGAAAGTCGAAATGCCGTCTGGGCCGCCGGCGCGTGTCATCATCATCATCATCAGCCTACATTAGTCCACTGCTGGACTCCCCTAATAAATAAACAAAACAAAATCATTTAATATTACAAGCAACATTAGTCTAGTACAAAAACTACGGCCCTTATAATAATAATATAATAATAATGCTGGACAATTCACACAGCATTATCTAGCCCCAAGGTAAGCAGAGCTTGTGTTATGGGTGCTAGATAACTGATATACGTAATATTATACATTACATAGATAGATATTTTTTATTATACATAGAAAACACCCAGACCAACGGAAAAATATTCTGCAGATCGTACACAAATTTGTTCCGAGGCGGGAATCGAACCCGCAACCTCTTGCGTCGCAGGCAGACTCTCGCCCGCTGCGCCACTGAGGTCGTCATATAAATATATTAGGTCCTTACATAATATGAAATTGGCGTTTTGTATGGGAGGAACAAAAAGTCGAATATTTTTTAATATAATATATTTAATTAATCAAAGTATGAACCATTATTTTCTATGCACTTTTGCCATCTTATAGGTAGTTCATTGATCCCTTTACTAAAAAAACCAGTCGGACGGGAATCAATAAAATCTTTGAAGGCGATTTGGACTGCCCCATCGGAGTTGAATTTTTTCCCTTGCAAGAAGTTATCCAAATTTCGAAAAAAATGGTAATCTTTATCGTAAAGAACCCATTTTTCATCACAGGTAATGATTCGGTTTAAAATACCTTCATTATTGTGCCGGTTTAGTAATGTAACGCAGCAGTCGACGCGCGTTTGCCGGTTTGCTTCAGTCAATTCGTGAGGTACCTACCCACCTTTCAAGCTTTTTAATCTTCCCAATTTGCTTCAAGTGAATTAAAACAGTTTTATCACTAACACCGCAGCCTGCAGCTAACTCGGACGTGGTTTGCGATGGATCCGCTTCCACAATAGCCTTCAACTCTTCATTATCAACTTGAGTCTCAGGCCGTCCACGGGGCTTGTTCTGCAAGTCGAAATTTCCAGAACGAAAACGTTGGAACCAAAAACGAACTGTGTTTTCTTTTGCAACACGACCGCCATACACATCATTCACCCTTCGAGTTGTTTCCGCAGCACTAGTGCCACGGCGGAACTCGTACTCGTAAATAATGCGATATTTTAAGTTTTCCATTTTGTAAAATGAGTGACGCAAACAGAAAAAAACAGAAGAAAAAAAACAAATGAATGACGATCATCGAAGCACAAATACATGAGTCTATAGCTGTACAAATTTGAATTTGGAATTTTCCTTACCAAAGAGGAGAAATTTGTGATTAAAGTGGCCAGTACGAAAAACGCCAATTTCATATGTAAGGACCTAATATAACTTAATCTAACATACATAAAATAAACCTATTTACTAATGAGCGCCATAGCACCCTGTCTTCAGCTAGCTGCATCCAGCATCTGCCAGCAGTCTTTCGCAAATCATCACCCACCTGGTCGGAGGGCGTCCTACACTCCGTTTGCCGAGTCGCGGTCTCCACTCAAGAACTCCAGCGCGTGTAGCCCACACAACAACAGGTCGTCGAACAGTTCATATTAGGAAGGAAGAAAATAGCCAGGAAAGGTTTTTGTTAAAATTAAAGGTCAATATTATTATTCCTAAAGCAAGCTCATAATAAGGGTTATAAAAGCCTTTGTTGACTGTTCGTGTACTTCTTTTAAAGTTATTAGCAAAGATTTTGAATGATGGTTATTAGGGACAAGGATAAAAATTAAATGAAAATTGGGCTGGCAGCTGGCGTAATCTTCTTTTGTTTTTCTATACTGGAAGCCTAGATTTATGACGTCAGTGTGAATAATTGATGAAAAACAATCAAATTTTCCTTATTGAACTCCGAGATGAATTTCGAGCACGGCGCACAACACAGATACACTCCCTTTTTCACTCACTTTTGTATGGGATTTACGTAGTTCCCGGAACAACGGCCTCCATCGTGTGGACCAGATTTGATACATATAATAAAAAAAAAAGAAAATGTCACGATCACGTCTCAATTTTATCGCCAACTGAACTCACAGGTCTGGTTTTTAGTAATTTATTTAGTTCAAGCTATCGTCAAATAATAATATAATAATTTTTTCTTCGAGACTGTTTTAAACAATATTTTATTCTTTCAATGTCTATACATGTAGTTAGTGTACAGCGAAATGGATACACATTCATGTCGTCACGGGATGTCCACGGTTTCTGTAGCATGACAGAAAGGGTCTACGAGAGCTACGGTGCTACGAACGTGTAGCACTGTTACGAGGGTGTAGCACTGCTACGACATGCTACAATTTAGGTAATGTATGTGCTACGAGATAAAATCTAGGAAATTAGTAAATTATACTAGGGCAACGTTAATTTGTTACTTTTTTTTACGTTTGTAGCGTTAGATTGGAGCTGCAACGTATGTAGCGCTAGATTGGAGCTAGAAAAGTTACGTACACAAGGTTTTCCCAACTTGATTTAAATCTATTTTATAGATTTAAAAGCTCTTTTTAAAGCACATTCAAAGACGTAAAAGTCGTAATACTTAACTCTTCAAACCAATATTATTTTCTTCCAATTACCATGCACGCTAGTGTACAGTAAAATGAATACACTGTTTCCGTAGAAGGTCAGAATGGGTCTACGAGTGATACGGACGTGTAGCACTGCTACGATATGCTACGAGTTACGAACTGTATGCGCTACGAGCCAAAATCTACAATATAAATTACACCGTTAAAATAATGTTATCTTCTTCCAATTACCATGCACGCTAGTGTACAGTAAAATGAATACACGTTCATGACGTCACGGGTTGTCTACTGTTTCCGTAGCAGGACAGAATGGGTCTACGAGTGCTACGGACGAGTGGCACTGCTACGACATGCTATGAGTTACAAACTGTATGCGCTACAAGCCAAAATCTAGTAAATAAATTACACTGTCATACTTGCCTAAAGCCCACAACAGTCGGAGCTATTAATTTATTTATTTTACTAGTACATAATAATAAAAATCAGAAATAAACATAACGCTCGAATTGGAATAGCTAATATTGAACGAAAAATGGGCAAGTTTGAGTAAACTAACTACAGACTAGTGAATAATCTAGAGGTAGGTCAACTGATCCATATCAAATACCAATCGGATGCCCAAAACGCTGGCTGCAGAGATATTCTTCAAAGATAGTTCGTTCCACGCCTTCTAATTCTTTGTTTTCAATAGCTAAAGTAGATGGGTACGGCTAGATTCTTCGAGTGTGCGTGTTTTCACATTTTACCTTAAAATATTCCTCTATTTTACCAGCAAAATTAAACCAAGGAGCAGGTACCTTACTAAAGTTTCTTTTTACATGAAACACATTGCGTATTTCCCTTCCGGCTACTCGTCGAGGTAATTAGGCTCGAATTAAGGCTTTTCAGGAAAGGGCCCTTTCGTACTTTTACTTCAAAGAAAACTTTTGAATTTTGCGTGTAAAATTTAAGGGATATATAATACTTGGTATGCTCGCATCCCCAGTCAAGAGGTTGGAACCTAAAACTATTGTATTTCATTTAACTTTTTTTAGTGTAATGGAAAACAAACAGCTTATTTGACAGAAAATGGTTGGTACATTATGAGTAACTTAAGCCTTGCAGATTCCGCTAGTGGTTAAACAATATTGTGATGTGTCCTTAAAAACTTAAAAGCTAATTTGAAATTAGCTTCTAAATATGTCATCATCATCATCATCATCAGCCTATACCAGTCCACTGCTGGACATAGGCCTCCCCTAATGAGCGCCATAGCGCCCTGTCTTCAGCTTGCCGCATCCAGCATCTGCCAGCAGTCTTTCGCAAATCGTCGTCCCACCTGGTAGGAGGGCGTCCTACACTACGTTTTCCGAGTCGCGGTCTCCACTCAAGAACACGTTTACCCCAGCGGTTGTCGGTTCTTCTTGAAATATGGCCAGCCCACTGCCATTTCAGCTTGCTAATCCTTTGAGCTATGTCGATAACCTTGGTTCTCTGTCGGATGTATTCGTTGCGAATCCTATCCTTCAGAGAAACTCCGAGCATAGCTCTCTCCATAGCTCGCTGAGCGACTTTAAACTGGTGGACCAGCCCTACCGTGAGTGTCCACGTCTCAGCTCCGTAGGTCATGACGGGTAGGACGCACTGATTGAAAACTTTCGTTTCTAAATATGTATTATAAATGTAATAAAATCTATTGGTACTGGAATAACATTTTAGAATAAGTCTATGGTACTTCCTGTAATTACCTACAATTTCGCAATGAAGTTTTCATCCGGAAACAAGCTCACCAAGCAAACCGCGAACCAACCTAGCTTGGGGCTAGATATTGTGTGCATTTTCCAGCATTTTTTATTTATTTTTAATAAGGTAGGTACCGGTGGAAAGTCTGGTTTAAGATTATTTATTTCTCTTAAGAGTTAGGTAAATTCACTTACAGAGAAACTTATAGTACTGCGAATTAACATTTGTTGGGCTAATCGTACAAAAAGTAAATTGACCGTGTGTATCGTTGGAAATGGAAGTGCAGTTATCAGTCATCATCATCATCATCAGCCTATACCAGTCTATACTGCTGGGCATAGGCCTCCCCTAATGAGCGCCAAAGCGCCCTGTCTTCAGCTTGCCGCATCCAGCATCTGCCAGCAGTCTATCGCAAATCGTCATCCCACCTGGTCGTAGGGCGTCCTACACTACGTTTTCCGAGTCGCGGTCTCCACTCAAGATCCACACAGTTATCAGTATCACACTAATATTATAAATGGTACAGTTTGGATGGATGGATGTTTGTTACTTCTTCACGCCAAAACTACTGAACGGATTGGGCTAAAAATTTCGCATAGATACAGTTAATTCTAGGCCTGGAATAAAACATATGTTACTTTTTATCACTTATACATTTCCCATAGAATCAACGCGTGCGAAGCCGCGGACAGAGACTAGTTTTAAGCTGTTTATTTACCTGCAATTTCCTTAATTTGCCTGTGTGTTACCTGGCAAATTAATACAAGAAGTTGTGGCCGAATGTCTAGCATTTTTACCACCTCAACTCTTTCCGCGGGTGTCGTGAGAGGTTTTAAAATAATTAACACGTTTCAATGAATTAGTTACTTAGATTTTTATTATCGACCGTCTTTTAGTAGAAATAATCTAAAAAGTCTCGTCGGTAGGTTCGTAACGGAGGCCCGGTGTTTTTATCTTTAGCTGTAAATAAAAATAATTTGGTCAATAGTTAATTATAATTAATAAATAAATGGTGCTGGAAATTGTCAGGTCGCATTCACAAACCAATCCGTTTTAACAGGACCGCTTTTAATGGATCTTTCACTACTGGAAACAATCGCGTAATGGATCCGAAAAGTATTCTACTAGTATATGACGACTTCTGTGGCGCGGTGGGCGAAGGTCTGCCTGCGACGTAGGAGGTTGCAAGTTCGATTAACACCTCGGGACAAATGTGTGTATGATCTGCAGACATTTTGTTCAGGGTGTTCTGGTCGTTTTCTATGTATAATAAAAAATATCTACCTATGTATTGTATTACATTATGTATATCAGTTATCTAGTACCCATAACACAAGCTCTGCTTAGCTTGGGGCTAGATAATGCTGTGTGAATTGTCCAGCGTTATTTATTTATTATTTAGGATTCATTCCGGACCGTAGACCGGTGTGTAAATTCATTCCTACAGTTACATATGCCTTAAAAAAAATGGATCCTGTAAAACGGATGCTGTGTGAATGCGCTCTCACAGCCACAGCACCATAAGCGAAAGACGCCTACTGCTGAACAGAAGGCTCCCTAAAAGATCGCCACAACGACTGGTTCTACTCTGACCAAGTGCGGTTTTCACGTAGAAGAACCAAGGTTACCGACATAGCTCTTAGAGCAAAAATGTGAAACTGAGGTGGCAGTGAGCTTGGTACATAGGGAAGCTCATTTCACTCTTTGGCGGTGTTTATTATAAAGGAAGGGCACATTTTTTTGGTTTGGCACTGTATATCGACCGATATAAATACCGGGTGATATTTTTCTTCTGCTGATCCTATGGTGGAAGGGAGATGATGGGATACGGTCGTACAATGCTAAACCGAAATCCCAAAAGTTGTAGGTACTTGTAAAACACTGTCAGTCTGACAACGCGCCATCTGTGTTCGAGGCTTTGTAAGTTAGCCTCTGTGAAAGAGTCAGCGCCGTCTACCGGTGAGTCTCGATTCGAGGGCTTCAAGCAAGATCGTGAATTTGTATTTTATAATTTATTTAGATGTCCATTTTAATTTATACGAATTGCTTCCAGTGGCAAGATCGGATTTGTACTTTCTGTATATTGTAATTTATTTAGATGTCAATTTAATTTTTTATGAATTTGACTTCTTCTTATAAGTGTACACCATCTTTAGTACTCCGACTATAAATATTTTTGGTTTTGACAATTCTCTACTCACTTGAGTCAGATTTTTTAGGTTTTTGTACGTATTCGTAATTGACGAAAATTTCACCTGAAAAATAAAAAAAAATCATTAACATTAGGTAATAGGGTAATTCCGGGGTAGATGACTCTACTAACTTGGAGGACCTAAATTTGGTATAAATAAAATTATTTAAACCACCATTTTGATTGAAAACAAAACTATAATTATCTATCTTACTATATTATTAAAATAATCAGTCTTAAAATCAACAGAAATGGCATTATGACACTTTAAAAAAGAAAACGATTGGCCATCTCTCATCTAGGTATAGATATCTAAACCTGAAATAACATAAGGGCTACTACAAATCCCGTAAATCAGTTTACTTATGATAGAAAATAACCTTTTACCTCTTGCATAGAAACAATGCGTACGAAGCCATTGAAGGAAACTAGTTTTTTTATAAAACATACTTACAAAATGAACCTCTATACAAGTAGAGTTGAATCGCCCGCGCTACAATTTTCTTGAGTAATCTATGCTATAGAAAGTCCTAATAAAGTGGCAATACAGGTCGTTCACCTTCTCTTCCACGATATCGCCAAATGCAATGAAATTTATAGCAATTCTGTCGCTTTCCATACAAACCTAAAGCGATTCCAGTGTCGCTAGAGTTTCGTGATACTAGGAAGTAAAAGACAAAAAAAAAAACAACCTACAAATTTTCGAAATGGAGAATAATTACTGAATTTTTACGTTTTCAATGAATTCACATATTTAATGTTCTAAAGAACCAGAAAAAAATATGGTAAAATTTTACATATTATTGAATAAATGGTTACGAGTATCAAATTCAATAAAAATACTGAAATTATATTTAGAATTCTAAAAAGTTGTGTGTGACATAAGAATGTGATAATCGAAATACTCCAACAAGATATAGCGTGTTTTGTTTTAATCAATTGATGTAGGTACTTTAATACACCGAATCAAAGTATCAATTTACACAAAAAATCATACATAGCGAAATTTTAATTCTCCAAAATATGTAGAACTAAAATAGCCACAAAATAAACCTATTTTGTTTTATTCAGTTACAACTTCACGTTCGTTACGGGCAGAAGCCAGTGTTCAGTAAGGGTCGACTCAGTTAATTCAGTAAGGTCACTTTGGGCTATTAAAGAAGGTACTCGACTCACCGTACGGGTTAACTGCAAAAATATTCATGAATTTATACAAAATGTAAATTATTACGGCTATTACATAGGTACCAGAGAGAATGAGTACTGTCTAAAAGCCTAGGTTAAAGTTAAAAATACCTAGAAAACTTAAGGTAAGTTTTTGTACGGATGTAAGCGGGTTAACTACGAACCTTTTTGGTGATAGAAGAACACCAACGTTTCATGTTTTTACGTTCTCGTGGTACGATCTCGAGATACCTACTCGTAAAGCGATGAATTGTTTCAAATCAAATCACATTTATTTCAGACGCGCAGTAAGTACATATACAATAATATACATAGTCAATATAGCCATAATAAATATTAAACAAACACAGAAAAAAGTGTCATCGTTTATCAAAACAATGAGATATAAATAAATAAAAATAAAATTAAAATTTTATTTTTTTCTCAAGACTAGCTACGAAAAATTACTTTTAAAATGCCTTATACAGGGTTACTTGTCAACACGCGATCCTTTCAGGACGTGATAGCAGGGTTCAGTATAAACCAATTTGACTATGAGATACCCTGGTCTAAAGTTAAGCCCCTTCGAGATATTTGAATTTTTAAGATTTTTAGTGAAAGTGTCACCTTGAAGTCGAAAATTCATGACATTTTTTAAAAAACGTCTCTTTTTGCAGATTTTTCAGTGTTTTTTTGTAAAAAATAACTCACTAAATCAGAATAGCCTTTGAAAGTAATAAATATGTACCGATTTTGTAAACGGACCTAATTATATAATTAGGCCCGTTTACAAAATTGGTTCTGACTCAGCATGAGCTGAATGACTAGCAAAATAGCATCCAACGCTGGTCTTCCGCCAGAGCCACTACAATAATAAAATAAAATTAAACAAATAAAAAACAACATATAACAATTAAATAGGTCAACACGACGCATTCAAACAAAAAACACAAATTAAGAAATAAAACACTATCAAATAGTCTAACCCTTTTTTGAAAAAGTAAAAATTTGATCTCGATATACTCGTAAACGGGATGAAACGTTGGTGTTCTTCAAACATAAATAAGATTCGTAGTCCACCCGCTTAAACCCCTTATAAATATTGCCGCTTTTTTAAGATTGATGAAACATAAAGAGCAGCTGGCAGAACAATTCTCAGTAGATAGATGTAGCATCCCAGGAATGAGAATCGAACCCGCAGCCTACCTTTGTCATAGAGATACATACCATCAATGTCCTTGATTTTAACATGATTGTTTTTTTCAACAGCTGAAAAAATTTATTAAAATAAGTTTAAAATTCAAATTTCTTACTAGGTAGATAG
This sequence comes from Eupithecia vulgata, assembly GCA_946478455.1. Lineage (NCBI taxonomy): Eukaryota > Metazoa > Arthropoda > Insecta > Lepidoptera > Geometridae > Eupithecia > Eupithecia vulgata. The sequence continues at coordinate 4,409,490 of OX297881.1, forward strand.
ATAGAAAATGCTTTATTGTACACATAATATACATAAAAAAGAAAAAAAAGAAGTAAAAAAAAAAAAAATGTAACAATTGGTGGTCTTATCGCTCAAGAGCAATCTCTACTAGACAGGTACCTATTTACAAACAACTCACAGTCAATAACAGGCCTGACGAAACTTTCCAGATCGTTTTTTCCTTTTGTTGAGACCAGGTCCTTTACGTATGACTTTAGGTCTATCATCCAAATGGGATCACCCGCTATCTCTGGCTTATGTGGATCTACCAAAAAATAATAAAAAAAAATATTATCCTGGTCTTTCCAGCAACATTTAGCCCGAAAGTATTCGAAGACTGTGTTTTGGATAGGTACTTACTAGACAACTTATTACTTAGGTATTAAATATGTTTTTAAAATATTTTATAATACAAATAAATAATACAATTAAAAATATAATACAATTAAATAATAGAATTAAAATATTTTTTTTTTATTATCTTTATTCAGAAAGAAAATAACAATCAAATAACAAATTTAAATTAAAACTAGTATTTACAATAGAAACAATTAAGCTATCTGCAAACTGTTGCAAACAATCTACAGGTAGCTCAACTGATCCATATCAATACCAGTTGGAAGCGTGCCTAAGACACTGGAAATAATAATTAAAATAATTAATTATTGTGTGGGACGCTACATGCGTCGACACACGCGCGCCTTCCCATCTTCTTAAGACATCCGTGAAGGCTCCTGCGGCGCCAGATTTTGCCGAAGATCTCAAAAGGTACAAATATGAAGGTCTCGATAGAACCTACGCATTTGCTCTCCTTGGAGTCAAGACCCGTGGAGTACCGAGGCTCTCCGGGTTTAAAAAAAAATCTGAGCGTCTGGTCGAAGCGACGATGCGTGACCCGAGAGCTGGTGAGTATAGCGCAGCGCATCAGCATTGCCATACAGCGGGGCAATGCAGCGTCTTGGGCACGCTTCCGAATGGTATTGATAAGGATCAGTTGAGCTACCTGTAGATTGTTTGGAACAGGCTGCAGTTGCAATTGTTTCAATCATAAATACTAGTTTTAATTTAATTCTATTATTTGATTGTAATTTTCTATAATTTAAATGTCTTGAAAACTAAAAACCAACTTCTAATTCCTTAGAATTTTCAAATTTTTTGGGTTTTTCAAGTCAAATACTTACCCTCGGGAATAAAACTTTTGTCGGACCGCTTCGGGGTTATTCTACATACAATTACGAAAGAAATTCAAATTCTAAATTGGTTTTTAATAATTGACGGAGAAATTCACGAACCTACTTAAACATACATAGAGCCGAATATAAAACCTCCTTATTTATTTTTAGTATTACAAATACATTATATTTTTCATTTAACATAGAATTTATTTCAAAACCTTTTGTTTTGCAATATCTTTAGGTATACATTTATTACTGAAATTGCATTATTTTCTAGTCATTTTTACACATTTCTATCTATCTATTAATTGTTATAATATAAATTCTAGAAATTGTCGGTGTAATAATGAAATTTTCTCCATTTCTCTCTTTACAATGCAGTGTCCTTTATTTCTTTAAACGACATGACAGCGACTTTCATCTTTCTCTGGTGTAATAATTATAACTTTAGTTAATTTAAAGATAAATAAATAAATAATAAATAATGTTGGGCAATTCACACAGCATTATCGATTAGTATTAAAGATACTCTCAGGCAGTTAAAAAACTTAAATAAAGTAATGATAACCGATCTTTCATCGCCTTCACAGAGTATTTGATTAGAGATTTTTTTTTTCAAATATCAATATCTCAGAAGTCTGACTTTATGTTACAGAATTTTTTTTATTTGTTTAAGTTACCTCTATGCATATGTAACACATATTATGTAACTTATGCATAGTAAACCGTGGTGTACTAATTGAACATATTTGAATGTGAATTGTCTTTTGGTAATGTTCTTTTCTGGTGTAGATACAATAAAGTGTTTTTGAATTGTATTGTATGACGTGTAGGTAACATTTGGAAAAAAAAATAGTGAGGAGCCGATGTTATGGCCATAATTTTCAAACCACCTTTTTAACAATAAGGTACGTTACTTACTTCTATGTTCATCTGCTTCGGCTAAAGTTCTTAAACCTTTTTTTCCAGCTGTTACGAAATACCAAAAAATTAGGTTAATTTCATTATTCTACATACATGCCGTTTGGGGTGGAAACCCTAGGTCATTGAAGAAAAAGATCTTACTAAACTACTAATAGAGTCCACGGGTGATCGGAATGCTGATTTTTCGGTCAACGAATTAGCATTGCCAATCAACGTGGCAATGCTGCCAGCATTCTAGGCACTCTGCCTTCTGGTGACGGCTTAGACTTAAGAAAATAGATGTAAGTGTATATATTATTTTTAATTATTTTTTGCTGTTAAATAAACCAATTTATGTTTAGATTTTTAGTCTACATTGCAAATGAGATGCTTTATTCATCCATTGATTGGTTTCCACTTTAAAAATAAATTAAGAAATGTTATCGCTGATCTGGACCGCCGCACAAACAAAATGTGCATTCAATATATTCTGTCGATTTTAAATAAGATCTATTCCTTTCTAATACCAAAAATCTAATACCAAATGGTATTTGTTTATTGTCCTCATTAAATCTATTCCTAACTGATACCACTCATAAACGAATCCCAAAACAAGATAAATGGTATGAGTCAGTAATAAAAATGCTCAAGTGATGTAAAGTTGTGTTTATTTAAATAAAATCAGTCTTATCAAAACAAATTTAAGTAATTTTATTCTATTGGAATTATTATAATAAAACGGACAATCAGAAATACCTATGTACCTAATAAATTAGTTAAAAATAATGGGCACAAGTTAGGTGTCGTAAATAAATGTTAGCGCGCGTTTTGCGCTAAGACGACTCGCTGGCATGGTTGCCTTCGGCTGACTGAAGATATTCGAAGGCGCAGGCGACGGCTTAAAGCTCGTACAGACGTTCCGATTCGGTTGGTGCCAACCATCCGACCACGACCAAATCGGAAAGTGAAGAGAGCGGTCGTTCCGACATAATTATTATTAATATTGGTTGGACGTGGTCGGATGCGCCGGCGATCCGACCAAACCAAATTCCTATCCGGTCCAACCAAATTGGAACGTTTGGAAGCTTTGTTCCGACCAAATCGGCTCAGTCGCATTCGCAACGCCGCCGTTGTAGGACGTCAACATGAACGCCGAGGGAGTTACGGTCACCGAACGTGACATAATAATAAAGTTACTTGAACTTTATAAAGACTTTCCCTGTTTGTGGGACTTAAGTCACAAAGATTACGCCAATAGAGATGCCAGAAATCAAGCGTATTTGACAAGACATATTTGGCAAGACGTGCGTTCACTACTTCATAGCAAAGTGAACTAACGGCTGGAAGGCCAACCGTCGGACAATCTGTAGCAATGTTGGAATGGTTGCTATGTCGGTTCTAATATGGCTGGCACCAACCGAATCGGAGCGTCTGTACGAGCTTATAGGTTCAACAACAAATTTTGTTGTAATTATCTTGTAAGTCATATTTTGTGATTAGTTTCATTACTTAAATAGATTAGTATTAGAGATATGTTTAAAACGGTGAGGGCAGAATTATACAATTTTTCGCGGATAATAACGTGGGCGCAAAATTCTAAGCCCCAAACAAACATACTTTCCGATTAATGTGGAAACTACGTCCCGGATTTTATTGCATACATAATCTGATAAAAAATAGCTATTTTTGTATCGTTTTAGTTTTTCAAAATACGTTATCAATAAAATATGAGAGCAAAGTAATAAAATAAAATTTATTAAAATGAATTTTCGCTTGATGATTATGTATTTTAAAACTCAAACGATACATAACAATACAAAACATAGCTATTCTTATCCGATTATGAGTGCATATAACTTCATAAACGGTATGATTTACAAATGATTTGGAATGTACCTTTTTAAAATTTAAGGTGAGGGCGAACCACGGGGCGAACCTCTAAGCTCCCATAAAGCTCTATCTAGGTATTAATTCTCACACTCCTCCAAGACACTAAACAATTAAACTTTGTTGAACTTGCGACATAATCCGATTACATGAAACTAAATAATGCCGGTATATCATAATGGTTTCGTAAGAATATCAGCGCCTATCTATTATATTATAATTTATTATATAATTTATAATATAATTATTTAAATAATCACTGAAGTTTGTGCACAAGGTAGATCTTGTCTGGCCACATCTGGAATTAGTTGTGTTGTTTGATTCTATCACCAGTGTCTCTCTTTTTATTATATAGATAATTTAATTTCTCTTTTTCATTAGTCCGTTTAGTACGATATTAAATATTTCGCTGTACACACATATTTTTACGGTACAATGTAGATTATAAGTACTTTTTGTATAATTATTTTAGATGGCATTGTAATGTGTTTTGTGTGTTTAATAAATAAAATAAAATAAATACTTCAGAGTAGTAAGGCAATTATGCTGAGTCGAGACCTTTTTGCTGCTGTAACACAGCAGACAGTCTTCTTTATCACTTTTTTGGTATTGGGTACTTACTAGGATACTGATACATAATACAATAAATAACATACCTTATATAATTATATATTTTATTTTATTATACATAGAAAACGATCACAACACCCGGCACAAAATATCTGCAGATCGTACAAACATTAGCCCCGAGGCGGCAATCGAACCCGTTGAGGACCTTCGCCCGCCGAGCGACTGAGGTCGTCATAAGTGTGACTTACCATATTCAAGTGCGTCCGGCTCGTCGTTACCCTGAAGACCAATATCATCCACATCGTCAGCTACGTCTGAAAATACCGTCACCATTAACAGGATTAAAAAAGAAAGCGGTCAAGTGCGAGTCGGACTCGCGCACGAATGGTTTCTTAGCATTATCTTTAAAAACGGCAAAAAAAATCACACCCACGGGAAGAGTTGGGGTAGTGCGAATTGTAAGGTGAAATCACACAGCTACCCCTCCTTGCTAGGCATTTTCAGCTGGGGACATAATGAGTATTAGATTTTTGTACCTAACTTATACCCTCTTACCAGCACCCATGCTGAGGCAGACGCCATTTTGTTGCTTTTGGTCATACAGAATTTTTTTTTAATGTTTGTTGGGGTGATGCAAATTTTAAGGTAGAACCACACGACTAGCCCTCCTTGCTAGGCATTTTCAGCTGGGGCCATAATGAATATTAGATTTTTGTACCTAACTTATACCCTCTTACCAGCGTTAGTTGCTAATAGCTTGCTAGCAACCAACGCAACCCATGCCGAGGCAGACGCCATTTTGTAACTTTTGGGCATACAGTTTTTTTTAATGTTTTTTAATTTTAAGAAATATGTATGTCTAATTGAACAAATAAAGTTATTTTATTCTAAAAAAGTAAGTATTCGAAGTTGCCCTTGGTGGCCACCAAAATCTATTTTCGTATCTCTGCCTAAACTAGTTAAATAGAATGAAACTATTACAGAGGCATTAAAAAAAGCTTATGATAGGTATCACAAACTGGAAGATGGATTTTTGAAAATTCCTTTGTTAAACGAAATAATAACATAAAGTACCTAGGTGGCGGCGCCACTTTTAATAAGATAAATTAGGTGGCGCAATTATGACTTGAGCTTCGTATGAAAATGTCATTTAGGTGCGTGAATTTAATCACAGACACATCAATTAAGAAAGGCAATAAAAAATAAATTGGTCAACCATAAATAACGTAGGTAGATTTCTTGGTTCAGCGAGTTTCAATAACCCTTAACCTATAAATATTTTACCTAATTTTATATGACCGCGCTATTAATCCTAGATTTATTAGGTATCAATCGACATGGTAATAAAGTTTATAGTTATTCACTCTTTTATTGACGGTAAAATCTTGATAACTAGTTTTAGCGCGCAGCTTCGAACGCGTTGTTTTTTAATAATGTTCAAAGGTCAGTTCTATTCAATGGGAAGATGTAAGATTGGGGATAAAAAGTAGCATATACTCATTAATAATTATACACACGAATTCACACGATTCATATCTATTTATTCAAGGCACCCTATATCCTCGCAAAGTTTGAGCCCGATCCGTTCAGTAGTTTTGACATAAAGAAGTAACAAACGTCCATCTATGCATCTATCTATATGCATCCAAGTTCTCGTTGAGTTGTGAATTGAGTTGTGGGATTTGAACCCGGGACCTCAATCAATATCAGCGGTTAAATAAGCAACCGCTAGACCAACGAGTAAGTCCTGATAGTATTGAAATTTTACATAATACATCATCATCAGCCTATACCAGTCCACTGGACATAGGCCTCCCCTAATGAGCGCCATAGCGCTTTGTCTTCAGCTTGCCGCATCCAGCATATGCCAGCAGTATTTCGCAAATCGTCATCTCACCTAATTGGATGGCATCCTACACTACGTTTGTCAAGTCGCGGTCTCCACTCAAGAACACGTTTACCCCAGTGGTTGTCGGTTCTTCTTGAAATATGGCCAGCCCACTGCCACTTGAGCTTGCTAATCCTTTGAGCTATTTCGATAACCTGTCGGATGTATTCGTTGCGAATACTATCCTTCAGAGAAACTCCGAGCATAGCTCTCTCCATAGCTCGCTCGGCGACTTTAAACTGGTGAACCAGCCCTCTCGTGAGTGTCCACGTCTCAGCTCCGTAGGTCTTGACGGGTAGGACGCACTGGATTGAAAACTTTTGTTTTCAAGCTTTGCGGTATGGATGACGAGAAGACTCAACGTAGTTTCCCAAACGCTGCCCAACCTAGCTGGATCCTCCTCTTGGCCTCCTTCTCAAAATTGTTTTTACCCAACTGCATAATCTGGCCAAAAGTGTATTCGGAAACAATTTTGAGAAGATGGTCATGTACGACGACCGGTCCCAGATCAATATGGCCATTGATCATGACCTTGGTTTTATCCAAGTTCATGCCAAGACCGATTCGTCGTGAGGCTGAAGCTAGGCCGTCCAGCATCCGGTTAAGCTCCACCAGCGACTCCGCCATCAAGACTATGTCATCAGCGAATCGCAGGTGTGAGATGTACCTAATCGCCGTTTATGTTGATGCCCTTACCTTTCTTTAAATAATTACCGTTAATAATTTGCTTGATTTTAGCTCGTGCGTTCCTTAGGCCCAACTTGTTGACTTGTTCATCAATTGCGTATCGCAGATTCGATACCCAGTTCGGTACTTTTAGGACTGTGAAAGGAGTAATTTTTTTAATTAATTTAAAAAATGCCACGCCAAAGTGCTCAATTTATTTAAACTCTTAAAATAACATTCGTCTAAGTAGGTAGTTTTCATCATCAGCCCTAGCATAGATACTTTGGACACCCTATAGGTATAGGGTGGATAGCCTATACCTACCTACCACGAATTTATTTTATATTTGGCATAATAATGCATTAATACCTATGTAAGAAATAAAAATGTTCCTAAAATTTTTCGTCACAGAAAAAGTGTTCCTACTGGTTTTGGAAAGCGATAGGGTATTTTAGGTTATTTTACTATGTAAGAGAAAAAATCTAAAAATATGTTATAGAGATAGCTTAGGCAAAATGCAGTTGGAAAATGTTAGTTTTATAACATAAAATAAAAAAAATAAAAAATTATATTCAAAGTTTTCAAAAGTTGCTGAATATGTCATACGACTATGTACGTAAAAGTATCAACTGTCATCTTCGGCATCAGCGCATTTGATCAGATGCCACATAGCTATCTGACGTCATGACCACAGAGCAATATGGCGTCCACTGCGTACCTACAGCGTTTTCGTCAAGTATCCCGCGCAACTTGAAAATGTAAATTCTAAATGCATTTTCAGGGCACCTTACGAATAAAATTTTTGTATATTTTTAGTGGTTCTTAGCACCAAAGAATCTAATTGAGACACATTTCAAAAATGGGTGTAGATACCTAATTGCTAAATTGGTTTAATTGCCCTATTGCGATTTTACGTAGGTACTACATCGAAATATAATTATCTTGATATATTTCTGTGGTTTTACGATTTCGTGGAGGTCGTGCACAACCTGTGTTGCCACCTAGTTTATATTAATTTCCTTACATTGCTGATGTTCCGGGTCATCGTCTTCATCTAGTCCCATCCGAAGTATCGGTTTTGGTTCATGCATTAAGCCTGTTGAAAAAATATCAACCTTGTCAGAAATTGAATAAAATATTTTAAAGCATGATACCAAAAATGTTTCAACCAGCAGCAGTAAGTATATAGGTAATTATGTTTCGCAGGATAGCCCCCCATAGAAATACCTGCAGCAATCCCCAATAGATAAAGCTAGATATAAATTTAATACAAAAATTGACATATGCAAACTAAATAATAACCCAAAAAACGATTTCACTTGAACCCAACCTTTTTGCTCTAACCAACTGTGCTACGAAATCAAGTAGATAGGTACAACCTAGTCCAAAATCTTTGATAATTCCTACCTTCCTACAAACTCATGTCGGAACACGAAGTCCCGCCGAAATTCTAACTTTATGGGATATTAGGTAAGTATTAGGATATTCTCGATTCACACATGGCGCCGCTACCTATAAAATATTATTTTAACGTTAGACAAAGGAATTTTTCAAAAGAGCAACTTCGCATCTCTGTCTATACTATACCTACGACCTCTGCGACGAAGGAGGTTGCGGGTTCGATTCCCGCCTCGGGACAAATGTGTGTACGATCTGCAGACATTTGTTCAGGGTGTTCTGGTCGTTTTCTATATATAATAAAAAAATATTATCTATCTGTGTATTGTATTATGTACATCAGTTATCTAGTGCCCATAACACAAGCTCTGCTTAACTTGGGGCTAGGTAATGCTGTGAATTGTCCAGCGTTATTAATTATTTATTTTATTACACACATTATATACAGGTACACATTATATATAGGTAAATGCGAAAGTTATAAGATGGTATGAAAAAAACACAACTTACTACTTGGGGGGTGGCTGGCATCCACGGACCCTGAACTTATGAACTGAAATATTTACAAAATATAAGCCAAATATATAACTACAAACTTCATTTGTGTTGGAGAACACCAACTTTTCATTCCTTAACGAGGGATCTTCTATGTAGAAGATCCCTCGTTAAGGAATGAAAAGTTAAGGAATGAAAAGTTGTTATAGAATGGATAAACATGTGTTTATCCATTCTATAAGTGTCTTTATTATAACTGCAGTTAAATATAAGGGAGGAATTTATATTTAAAAAAATCAAGCGACCAGGATCTCATTATGGTCTCATACTTGGTACCCTAGAGACATTTATCGTATGCCACACCAAAAAAAGGTTTCCCATCTTGCGTCGCGTTCTTGGAGCGACGTGGACTCTAGACTGTTCCAACCATAATTCTGTGCTTTTACTGAAGTATAAAATTATATACTTACCGCCGATATAACAAAAATAAAGATCCATAGCATTGTTGATATGTAAAACAACACTACACGAGCCAATCAGAATCCTATCAAAATTGATACACCATTTCCGAATTACCACGGTGTAATCGATTCTAAGAAACCATTAAATGTAAGTAGATATCTTGAATTCGTAATGGATAACATAAGATAAGGTGTAATAATAGATTTCACTTCGACTCTATGTACCCGAAAACTACCTACGGGGCAGGAGACATAGACTCTTTGCTCCACCTCCGTGCCGCACGGTTGCGCGCGCCCGCTCCCCCATACCTCGGACTCTTGAAGCCCTAAACAGACTCCTGGTGGCCTTCCCGGATACCGATATATTCGCGGACGAATAGAGAACTCTGATGAGTATATGTCTGAGTTTTTGTGAATGTGATTTTAATTATAATTTTATTCTTAATTTGATATTGTATAAATTTTTAATAACCTCAATCTTGTATAATTCTTAGGATAATATAATTTAAGCTTAATAAGTATTTAATTTCTGTTTAATTTTTATTTTTTAATGTCAATTTATTTAATCTAACTATATTTTCTATTGAATCCTACTGTAATTAGTAGGTATAATTGGCTTAGGGTCGTTCTAATTACACAAATAAATAAATTTCAAGCGTCTTAAGTCTAGTCTTGTCTTGAAAAAAAATATTGTAGACTGTTTGGTTACCGGATTTTAGAATTACGCTCCCAATGGGTGCCAATGGGACCCTATTAGGTATGTAGGAGACAAGAAACACTTTGGGAGACACAAAGGACCAGCAGTCGCGCAGAAAAATACCACCCTTATCTGGTCGATATACCTACCACTGTGTCGAACCAACAAATTCTTATCTACCTTCGTAAACTAATAATACCTATATCTATATATACCTATATACAGTCGTGGTCAACTAATTAGGGACTTTCAAAATAGTGAAGAGCAATAACCGGTTATGTACATATAAATATAAAACCATACCTATTGATTTCTCAGCACCTATTATTTGCATAATTTGGTCCGATTATTATGCTATAAATGGCTGTAAATAAAAGAATAAATAAATAGAAAAAAGTATTTAATATCAAAGGTTGAACATGTATTCAATTTTAAGGTATAATTCTGTAGCTGGACATTTAATTAAGGACAGTAAACTATAATGAAAAATAGAGTTAAACAAAACTAATAATCTGCAGTATTATAATATCTTTAACAGCTCCATTTTATTGCGTGTAAAATCAGTACCCAGTAGCAAAACCTTTGTTAGTAATTACCGCTTGACACCGATGTGGCATAGACATTATCAGTTTCTGGCATGTTTCGACAGGAATGTTTGCCCATGCCTCACAAAAAGCTTCATTAAGTTCATCTAAAGTTGTGGTACGATAAGTGGCAACTTTTTTCTTGATTTCGTGCCAAAGGTGCTCGATTGGGTTAAGGTCCGGGCTATTTGCTGGCCAATCTAGCACCGATACTGACTGACTGGTAAGAAACGACTTGACTGAACGGGCGGTATGTTTCGGGTCGTTATCATGCTGAAACGTCCATATAATAGGGAGATGCTCCTCAGCATAGGGAAGCATCGTTTCCTCCAATATTGCCTTGTATTGATGTTGGTCTAAGTTACCCTGAACTTTCCTCACAGGTCCCACTCCACGTCCAGAAAATGAACCCCACATTTTAATGTTTCCACCGCCATGTTTCACCTGCTTTTTTGTGAATCTTGGATTCATTTCCGCTTTTACTGGACGCCGTACGTATTGCCTTCCATCTGAAGAAATCAAATTAACCTTGGTCTCGTCAGAGAATATACATGTTGCCATTGGGCGTAGGTCCAATGTCCATATTTACGTGCAAACGCCAAACGAGCATTTCTATGTTCTTTCTTCAACAACGGTACTTTGCGAGCCACTCTTACGAACAACCCTGCTTCTACAAGACGTCGTCGAACGGTCCTCGCTGAGACACCAGCTCTTTCGTCTGTCCCAAATACTTCGTGTTTAATTACAATAGAGCCTAGAAACGGATCTTTCTTAGCTAACCTGGTTATCATTATATCTTCTTGCGGAGTTGTTTTTCTCGATCTTTTTGTTTTGGGCACATTTAAAGTTGTGTTATTGCGTCTGACATGTTGCACTGCATTGTATACCATAGTTTTTGAACAATTTAAATGTTCTGCTATCCTTCGGTATGGCCAACCATGCTCGACAACAAACTTCATGATAATTTTTCGTAGTGTTGGATCGCAACTTTTATTTTTGCCCATTTTTCTTCAAAATATTTTTCAAAACTTAAAATAAAAATCGGGATTGCCGCCAAAACTACCACGAAACAATAAGAGAAGAAGTAAAAAAGTATTGAGATTCAAACTTTGAAAATAGAACGCAATATCTCAGTGTCCCTAATTAAATGGCCAGCCAGCAATATTTGAACAAATAGCACTATGATAATCTATCAGCTATACTGTAAAGAGGTTTAATGTTTAAGAAGTTGTTATTGTTTGTATAATCGGGCACATCAATGACTAATTATACTTACATGTAAAAGATATGGAATATTTTTAAGACTCGTTGAAAAAAATAAAAAAATTTGGCCTAACTAGAGATTGTCCCTAATTAGTTGACCACGACTGTATACCTACCTATAAATGCTGCACAATTCACACAGCATTATCTAACCCCAAGGTAAGCAGAGCTTGTGTTATGGGTACTAGATAACTGATATACGTAATATTATACATTACATAGATAGATATTTTTATTATACATAGAAAACACCCAGACCAACGGAACAAATTTCTGCAGATCGTACACAAATTTGTTCCGAGGCGGGGATCGAACCCGCAACCTCTTGCGTCGCAGGCAGACTCTCGCCCGCTGCGCCACTGAGGTCGTCGACCTTTGTGTTTGATCTGTCTTTATAATACCTACAGATCGTTTACCATAAATTCGTTATAACTAATGAACGATATGCCTAAAAGACAATTCACCTACGGTTGTTTCACCTACAGTTTGAACAACTACAATTAGATTAAACCTATGGTTGATTGAATATCGTACAAACATTTGTCTCGGGGCGGGAATCGAGACCGCAACCTGCATTGCACCTGAACCATCACTCATTAGTAATAGTACTTAGCTCGTAAACTTTCAAATCAAACAACGTTTAGACCATGTCTTATAATAAAATCAAAAACGTACACAATGTACAAAAATCCTTAAAAAATATAAATTATAACAAAACCTAATACATACAGGGTGTTACAAAAATGAAGGATCTAACTTTCAGGAAGGGTTCAGTTTCGATCCCAGAAACACGGGAACATGTATAAAAAATACAGACTATTAAATAAGAAAATATTATATGCAAACAAAATGATCAATAGTCTAGGCTTGAATTGAACTGATGTATGTGCTTTATTGTTATAGTATCGAGCAAAATGCAATTGTAGTGGTACCACCGTCGTACATATCGTCGGCGAAGGTATTTGTGTTTTAACGGGGATGTAAACCGTTATTACTGTTATAATTATATGCACATTTTATTATGTTGTATTTTATTATTTAAAAAGAAAATAAATAATACTTAAAATTTATAATCGGGTTTGAACCGAATGTTACATTACTTGGGTTTCTATTTTAAAAAGAAGTGTAGGTACACATCTTTGTACGTAGGTACAAGTAATTAAAACTCTCTATAAAGCTTATTATCTTAAGGCAACAATCCAGTGATAATCTTATTTGAAAGAAGGTTTATTTTATTTTTTCCGTGTTCGATGATCGCAGCTGAACCCCTCTTCAAAGTTTGGTCCTTAATTTTTGTTACACCCAGTATAAATACGTTTTAAATAACAAAAATCACGCTTCACACTGTCACATCACACTAATAGCGAAAGTTTGGATGGATGTATGTATGTATGTATGTATGTATGTATGTATGTATGTATGTTTGTTATCGTTCATGCCAAAAATACTGATCGGATCGGGCTGAAATTTTGCATAATTTTAGGTTTAGAACCGGATTAACACATAGGCTATTTTTAAACCATGAATCTGTTCCCGTGTAAAAGAAATAACCTTTAAACGTTTCCATACAAACAACGCGTTGAAAGCCGAAATACTAATAAATAATACCAAATAACATTGTTTTAAAATATCTTAATTAACAGAGTATTTAAAAAAAAATTAATATCAACTATTCTTGGAATATTTTGTTAATTCATTCAACGAAAATTAACATACTTCTATTAGGTACGTAGTAATTTAAAACAATATGTGGTTTACAACATTGTTACAGATGAATGCAAAAATAAAATAACCAAGGCAACTGCATTAAATCAGAAACAATTGTAAATGTAAGCACATTTACACATATTCTAAGGTTTTTGTATTGTGTAAGCCCTCTCACTTAATCTCTAAGAAATAAAATAAGTCCCAAAAATTTTCTACGGGTGAGCTCTAACCAACTAATCTACGAAATCTTAGTCGGTTTCGAAATCGAATTTTTTTGGGACTTATTTAATTTTAAGTTAATCCTGTAAAATGTAAATCCCTTTTTGGCTGTAGGTAAGTATCATAATTAAGTTTTGTATTATATAGATTTAAGAGCTGTGGATTTTGTATCATAAATAAAAAAAAATCTACACATAAATATTGTTTTACACAACACAAACAAATAATCAACTTTTACACTTCGAAGATTGCTTCGATATGTTTGTATATTATTATTAAAGATGCCACAAGAATAAAATCAAAAACCACCACAATTCTAAAACTCTGATGCTTCGATTAGCATAAGTTAAAGTATCCTATTTTATTTATTTCATGAAATTCATAATTTGATGCTTTTTACAAAAAGTAAAACGCTACTTCGAATTCCTTTTTATATAAACAAATAGAAAACCTCACGGGTATAAAATGTACATGGTAACCACACTGGATCATTCTCTATACAAAACCAAAACAGTTATTGAAATCTGTACATAATCTATTATTAGCGTCCATCAGCATAAACACAAAATACAGTTTGCGTTTCCCGAAATATTTTCAATAAGAGTGTCATCAACAATGTTTCCTAAAATACTCCAATACAAAGAATGTGTCGTTTGTATAAAGAAGTGACTAAATCCAAAAATATTGTTAATAATAACCATTGTAAATTTAAGCAGTGCATAAAAAAATATTATTTCTGGAATAAAGTTTGTTAAATTTCTTTCTTTTTTACGTCATAAGGTATTTTAAATTATAATGCGTGCGAAATTATTTTTCACATAATTGATTTCACTATTTGCGAAAGACTCCTGGCAGATGTTGGATGCGGCAAGCTGGAGACAGGGCGCTATGGCGCTCATTAGGGGAGGCCTATGTCCAGCAGTGGACTACTATAGGCTGATGATGAATTGGTTTCAATCAAGATTGCAATAGTACTTTAAGTCTCATAATTACCACATATTGTTATCAGATTTCTGAATAAATAAATCGCCCCACAATTTTAACTGACGGAGAAATCAGTAAATATACATTTTAAAAACATACATAAGACTACTAAGTTATAGTACCTTTTTTATAGTTATTTTCAAAATTGTGACTAGTCAATTATGGCAATGTTTAACGCGTTCACTGCTTCAGTATGTCATACGGAGCGCGGGTGCATTACACTATTAGTGTAACAGTGTTAAAGCTATTCTAAATTCTGATGTTCTTCCCGACCGATGTAGTGTTTAAGGCCGTGGCCTTTATGAACCTAGCTACCGTTTTTCAAATGTTAAAAGATGTTAGTCTTAAATTCTCTGTAAATAACCCTTATCGTACTGAATCCTATTGCATTCTATTCGTGTATTTCGGGTGTCACAGTGAGTTTTACTTGCGTACGCCCTCTGAACGCGGTCTTTAGACTTCTGCTGGATTTTTCTAGAAAGGCAGAAGCCGATTGTTCCATCATTAAAGCATGACATTTAAAGAAGCAACAGCAGTACTTTCTTATCAACATACTTTTTTAAAGTACTTTTTAAGATTGTGGCAAGTAATTAGTTACAATTTTAAAGCAATTCTAAATTCTCTGTAAATTTCCTTATCGTACTGAATTCCAACGTCTCCTATTGGTGTATTTCGGGTGTCACAGTGAGTTTTATTTGCGTGCGCCCTCTAAACGCGTCTATCTTAAGACTTCCACTGGAGTTTTCTAGAAGGGCGTAAACGTCGCTGGCTGCGTGTGTTGGCTTGCCGTTTATATGGGTCACTATGTCGCCTGGCTGGAGGCCGCCGCTGGAAAAATGGGACAGATGGTCAATGAAACAAATTAGGACCTAGACTTCGCAGATCTGGACCACATTTTTATCAATGTACTAGCGGTCCGCCCCGGCTTCGCACGGGTAGTTATTTTAGCAATAAAGCTCAAATTGACTACGTTTTAGTTACAAATCATTTGTATGGGAAAAAGAAGGGCTATTTTTAGGGTTTTTCCAGCAATAATTCTAATTTTTCTCGCCGTAAAAACCATCCTTGAACTTCAACGAACATTTTAAAAAAAGATTTGGCCAAATTGGTCCAGGCGTTGTTGAGTTATGCGCTTACCAACACATTTTGCGATTCATTTTTATATTATAGATTAGTAACTGTAGTTAGTTTTTTAGAGTTACGTACCTCAAAAGGAAAAAAGGATCCCTTGGATCATTTTGTTGTCCGTATGTCCGTCTGTCAACCCTCTTTTCTCAGAAACGCGATAGTTATCGAGTTAATAATTACATCATATACGTAAGCTCGTTACCTCTTCGAGCCGCGATATAAATCAAACTCCTAAGTCAACGCAATCAAAAGTTACAGCTGTTTATGTCTATTTTATATCTATTTCTAAAACCATGTAATTTGGCAAGAAGCAATGTCTTATAGCACAAGTAAAGGGGAAAATCAGAAAACCGTATATTTGTAGTTAATTCACAGAAAAAATATTTTCGAATCTCGCCATGGACCAAAAACCTGTAGGGTACTTTCCGTTGACCTAGCTAGAACCATGAAATTTGGCAAGAAGCAATGCGTGAAGCAAAGCGTGCACTCCCCATTAATATTTATTTTTTCATTGATTAGACATTTATGGCCCGACGATTCAGTTGATATCGCGGGCACTAAAGGTCAAATATTTTACTTGTCAAAACAGTGACATAGCGAAACTCCAAGCATTGCTCTCTCCATAGCTGAATAGGAATGGCATACGCCATATAATGGCCAGTAAGTGGTTATTCTTTTACTTGTCAAAACGGTGTTGCGATACTCCAAGCATAGCTCTCTCCATAGCTCTGATGCACAAAGCCTTTAGTCAGCGACCACGTTTCGTAGTCATCATCTTACAAATATTATAAAGTCGAAAGTTTGTGGAACTACTTAACAGATCAAGATGAAACTTGGCATACATTCAGAACATAGCCTAACTTAGATAATAGGCTACTATTAACAAAAGCCGCGGACGGACGCTAGTTGTTTTAAGTAGACTAGTGAAACTTACTTATGAGCCGGTGATCCAATGATGACTTTCCACACGAGTATACCATGCTCTATGTCAGTTGGCATCTAAAACAAATATGATATATTTAAAGTGCGCAAATCTCCCATTTTTTTACATAAAAGTTGACTACTTATACAAATTTCAATAAATTAAATCAATTCAATGAAATAGAAGCCTTGACTTGACTTCTTTTTTACAAATATATTCTGGATAATGTGATTTCATAATCCATCATCAAAGAGGTACATACTTTAAATCATTTACAAATTAAAATTTAATCATTTGACGACCTCAGTGACGACCTCAGTGGCGCAGCGGGCGAGAGTCTGCCTGCGACGCAAGAGGTTGCGGGTTCGATCCCCGCCTCGGAACAAATTTGTGTACGATCTGCAGAAATTTGTTCCGTTGGTCTGGGTGTTTTCTATGTATAATAAAAAATATCTATCTAAGTAATGTATAATATTACGTATATCAGTTATCTAGTACCCATAACACAAGCTCTGCTTACCTTGGGGCTAGATAATGCTGTGTGAATTGTCCAGCATTATTTATTTATTTATTTACCCAGTTTAGAATTATCAATAAGGAGTATCGATTGTCATGATATTTAAATATTCAGTTGTACTACCAATGCCGCATAAATTATATAGAGATAAAAAGGTGTGTCATTTGTACTACCAGTTGTACTTCATAGCAGTAATACTGACACGGAGGCTCACTAGTACTACTGGTAGTACTAGAGACACAAAGGTGTGTCACTTGTACTATCAGTTGTACTTCTTAGTAGTACTACTGGCACGGAGGCCATACATTTGCATCCAAATGGTATCAACTGTGTGGGTCAGCATAATGCACGACAATTTATTGTACGGCTGAATAATGTACACCTTGATAATCCGTGTCAAAATCTATTCAAATTGGAATCAGAATCAATCGTTTATTTGCAGAATACAATAATTAGGTACATGCATCTTAAAGCTATGTGATGACATTGTATTCGAGTGAGCGAGATAGCATGAGCCTCTGTTTTTCCTCACTTAAAAGCTTAATGCAACGCAATAAAGTCTATTATTTCGACGGAGTTGGCATTGGTATTCAATCGGGTTGAAATGTTCTTTTCTGTGCAGACGAATTTAACCGATGCGACTTATTAAAATGGTTAGCATGTACTACATACCTCTGGATTCCTCATCCGCAGTTCCATCAGGATGGTGGGTGTGAGAGAGAGCATCGTGATCCCAAGATAGCGTCTTGACACTGCCGGCGATTTGGTTTTACCTGTCAATGTAAATGATATTGTATTCTCAAACGATATTATTTCGACGACCTCTGTGGCGCGGTGGGCGAAGGTCTGCCTGCGACGCAGGAGGTTGTGGGTTCAATCCCCGCCTCGTGACAAATGTGTGTACGATCTGCAGACATTTGTTCAGGGTGTTCTGGTCGTTTTCTATGTATAGTAAAAAATATGTATCTAAGTATAGTTTTATGTATATCAGTTATCTAGTATCAATAACACAAGCTCTGGTTAGCTTGGGGCTAGATAATGCTGTGTGAATTGTCCAGCGATATTTATTTATTTATTTATTAACATATATAAATTAAAAAGTTGAGAGGTGTCAAGGGACACCCGGATGGAACGAAGTTCCTATCTATAAGAGAGAGAGAGACAGACAGGGAACCATGCGCACGACGCACGGCTTACAATAGCAAAAGGTGTCGTTACAACTTTTCGTGAGAATTAATATTAAAAATATTTTATAAATATAAAAATAAATAAAAATATTTTATTTACAAATGTAAAAAAAGTTTTTTAAATAAAATATTTTCTAATCGAGGTAAAAAATTGTATGTTTAACTTGAGAGCAAAGGTTTTTTGTTTCGTGCCTGCTTACATCCGTAATGAAGAGTAATTACAGAATAGGGATGTTAACAATTTTTCGGAATTGCTTTTATTTTGAAGATGGACTCTTGTTTAGCATAAAAAAAAATATTTTCTTTAAAAATATTACTATTTTCGATAAGAAAATGTACAAAAATAGAGTAATTTTAAACTTTTCCGCTAAAACACTAACAACTGTCACGTAACAGAAATGACGTCACGAACCGCAAAACGATGGTCGCGATTCATGACATGACTGTATGTTGTATGTCCATTGTTCGATTAGGACATGTGTTTTCTTAATTTTACTTGAATACAAACAATCAAAATGAACACAAAGTTTTACAAAACCTGTGCAGTGCCCCCTGTGTAAAAGTACAACAATTACTATACCGGAAAAACTGTTTATTCATGTGCCAAAAGATAAGCAAATGTTACGAATTTATTGTTTTAGCACATAACCTAACTTTGTAAACAGTGATTTAAACGATGTTCTAAACACGATAAATTATATATAAAAAGCAGAAAATCATCTATTACACATGTACTTGACTGTTATTTATGTATTCGTAGATAGATAAATGGTATTAAACGTAAAAGAGTACCTACAAAGATGTTTTCACGTTCCTGAATTCTGAACCACAAAAGTCTTCGTTTCTTGCAAAAAAGTTTGCCACCATCAACAAATCTACTTTTGGTAAGTTGGAACTATTCCCTTTAGTGAATCCGGATTCCATCATGTATTAATATTATGTAATTTACAGACTAATTCGTCGTTATGAGAAAATGCAGAAAGGTAAACAAACAGTGCGACAGCTAGTTTTGCAGCTAGTGACGTCATAAGCTTATAATGGCGTTTGCAGTCACTTGACAACAGATTATAAATATAGCATTTAAAATCATTTTTAATAA
Source organism: Eupithecia vulgata (assembly GCA_946478455.1). Classification (NCBI taxonomy): domain Eukaryota; kingdom Metazoa; phylum Arthropoda; class Insecta; order Lepidoptera; family Geometridae; genus Eupithecia; species Eupithecia vulgata. The sequence goes on from OX297881.1 coordinate 4,429,240, forward strand.
ATTCAATAAGTTATATTATATTATAAAAATGTGATTTTCGATATTCTAATAATACAAATGATTATAAAATTAACACTAAACTTTAATTTGTGATTATGGTTAACATCCCTATTACTCTTCATTACGGATGTAAGCGGGTTAACTACGAACCTTATTTGTGTTGGAAGAACAAAAACTTTTCACACATTAACAAGGGACTTCTTCAGGGTGAGTGCGGTTCTAGACGCGCGTTCCGCATCCCTCCACCAAGTGTTCTTCCGACAGAAATAAGGTTCGTAGTTAACCCGCTTACATCCGTAATGAATTCGTCAAACAACGATAGTTTTTATAGTACTTACTCTTCGCAAGAAACTCCTTTACATAATCAATGGGTATTGCGAAGGAGATCCCCGAAGTGACCTTCATACTATTTATGCCAATCGCTTCTCCATCCAGATTGACTAGAGGACCACCGCTGTTCCCGAAGGTTATAGGTGCATCTGTCTGAATGTAGACCATGTCTTTACCTGGAATAATTTATTTTCTGTTTAATCAGCTGGCTTATATAGAAATTTGTGATTATTTTATTTGATTATATATTCATTTTTAATTTCTACATTATGCTTTTTTTTACATAATATTTTTTTTTTTTAAATCAAATATTTAGAAATAATTTAAAATAATTAATTAAATTAAATTTATTAATAAAAAAATTATCCCTAGGAGGATTACCCGCTTTTTAGGATTTTTCCCATAGCTACGCTCAGTTTTCTCAACGTGCAATTTATGAAACATTACTTGTAAACGAAATAAAACCGGAGAAGTGAGAGTCAATTCGCACACGGAGGGTTCCGTACCACAGTTCAAAACTATTTCGAAAAACCTAATAAACTGATTTCTTGAATAGAAACAAGTCAACAATCTCATTCAATGCTGTGCGTTCTCGTCAGCGTGGTCTGGAGTTCGTTACTAGCGACATCTAGTTATAAAGTCAAGCAACAATTTATAAATACATTTTTTTCAAGTATTCGAGGACCCCCTTCATTTTTATTTTTTTATGATTTGTTGTTATTTATAACAGTAAGTATGTGTTTATGTTTACGTACCTTTGGAAAATTACATGTGTTACTTATTACGGTTTTAAGAGATGCATACAGTCTTGACAAAAATACAGCAAAATTAGCGATCAAAATCACGATTTTTTTGTATTATATTTTTTTACCTTTGTTATAGCGGTAACAGAAATACACTTCTGTGAAAATTTTAACTTTATGCTTTTTATGGTTCATTAGATACAGTCTGCTGACGGACTGATGGACAGACAGCGGAGTAGGAGGGTCCCGTTTTCACTTTTTGGGTACGGAACCCTATAAAAATTTCGTTGTTTTCTTAAATTCTTAAACAAGTATTTGCAGCGTGGAGATAATGATTTACTGTTTATTTTCTGAACGACGAAACGAAAAACCAAAGAGGAGGTTCTATGTTCACCTGTATGTATGTATTTTTTATGTATGTTCGTCCATTTTTTCTAGTGTAAAATTTAAAAAAAAAATAGTTAAGTTGCTGCCGTACCTCTTAACCCAAGTTCCTCGCTGCCCCGCTGTGTAGAACTGACCACTCCAGCTGTCACCGTGTTGCTGAGAGCCAGCGGACTGCCCATGGCTACCACCTGTAATATATTGTTTATGACTTTAAGGTAAATTGTATTTAAATAATGGTTTAAGACGAAGTAGGCTCGCTTCTCTTAACAAAAGTCATCTAGGGCCGCCCTTGGTGGCCACCAATATCTATTTTCGATTTACTGGCTAAACTAAATAGAATAAAACTATGAGAGGCCTTAAAAAATGCTTATAATAGGTATCACAAACTGTACATTGGTTGGATTTTTGAAATTTCCTTTGTTTAACGTACTAATAAAATAAAATAGGTGGCGGCACTAGTTTCACGCATACTACAGCCTTAAGGGTCAGGTCACACCGAGACGCGACGCGCGAGACTGATTATTATGTCAATAAAATTTCAAATTTGTATCTCCTTGCGTGGTAAAGTAGCATTTTAGTATGTATTATATTATCTGTGGTATGGATATAATTTTTCTACAAAAACAATGTCCCGCAACGTAACTCCCGCAAAAATTGTGCGATCTCTATATCTATGTTCAGGATTTATAGATATCCTATTATCACTTCAGCTTGCAAGTTCTGTGATCCATCTAACCAATCTAAACTTTTTTTAACGTATTTTATGGAGTAACTAGCTTAAGCCCGCGCTTTCGTTTGCGTTGTTCGGTACAAAAAGTAGCTTATATGTTATTCCAGGCACAAAGTTTCGAGAGTCCATCTCCGGTACTTCAAGGAGCTGGGCTGGTTAGGGCCTGGTTAGGCAGGGGACAATGCACAATACACTCCCAAGCAAGATAAATAAATAAATAAATAATGCTGGACAATTCACACAGCATTATCTAGCCCCAAGGTAAGCAGAGCTTGTGTTATGGGTACTAGATAACTGATATACGTAATATTATACATTACATTAGATAGATATTTTTATTATACATAGAAAACACCCAGACCAACGGAACAAATTTCTGCAGAACGTACACAATTTTGTTCTGAGGCGGGGATCGAACCCGCAACCTCTTGCGTCGCAGGCAGACTCTCGCCCGCTGCGCCACTGAGGTCGTCTGATGTCAGATGTCAGTGCAGATCCCAGTTACACTTAGAATTAGAATTAGGCACAAACTTAATGTGTGCGTTTGGCGTTGTCTTCGCACAAACTTCTTTACACCGGCACTTTCGCCTTAATAATATTTAATACTAGCAGCTGCCCGCAGATCCACACGTGGTTTTCAAGTAGCCTAATGACCGTATCTCAGATATCAATTGCCTGCCAAATTTCATTGAGATCCGTTCAGCCGTTTAGGTGTAACAGACAGACAGAGCTACTTTCGAATTTATGATATTAGTAAGGAAGTAAGGACTATAAAGGTGAAAATAATTAGATAGTAGTTATCCTATTTAACATGATAGTAGAAGCTATTTTTTCTCGTTGTACAAACCCACTCGCCAGGCTGGAGGTCGGATGAGGTCCCCAGCTTCATGATCGGCAATCCCTTCACGGGTATTCTTAGGGTAGCCAGGTCCGACTTCAAGTCTACATCTTCCACAAAGCCAGTGTGGATGGATCCATCCTGGAACAGATTTTAATGAGTCATAGACATAGGTTACGACGCTGCCGATGAATTGGCACGGAAATGCTCGGAGACGTAGGCCCATCTCCGTTCCTTCCCATACCATTCTCCCAACTCCGATCATGGATAAGGCTCAAAACCAGAGAAATGCATACCGAACGATGGACACACCTACAAGAGTGCCACCAGGCAAGAGCGGCACTTCCCACTGCATCACTAAGGCTAACCAAACGCCTACTGAACCTGACCAGAATGGATATACGCATCCTAGTGGGGACCCTAACAGGACACTGCCCTCCTCCCACCCTCCTGATGTCTCAGCAACGAAGAATTAGCTGCCCACGTAGTCTTGGAATGCGAGGGAGTAACGGCGCAAAGACACGAAATCCTTGACCACCCAAAGACTGCGAAGATCCCAGGAAGATTCTGCGCTTTTGGACGGAGTTGGGCTGGCTACACTAGCAGAACAAATCCAAGCACAATGGACTAATTCGAGTCTGAGTGTGGAAAGATGAGTAAACATAACATGAGTCATAGAACTTTCCTATAATATATATCTATGACTTCTGGATTTATAGATCCGGTTTAATGTGTCATAGGATCATCAGATAAAAGGTTGCTGAGTATGCAATCTATGCTTGAGTAACAATTTTCTCTAGCAAATGTTACTCATAGATCCATAACTGAGCATGGTTTCATAATGCAAGCCTTAGTGCCATTTATGGTCTTAAAAAAAGCCCTTTGACTGTAAAATAATTCAGACAGTATCTGTTTCGACGAATGAGATCTATGTTCCCTCATCCTCAAACAGTTAATTGTGGGCAAACTTATTTTCGTGCAATGCCAACAGAAGTACCTACCTGTTCTTAAAGTAGGTACCTAGAAATTTTAAGTTGGCAAAGCTGTAGGCTGTCTGCCTGCCAATGTCTACATATAGCACTTAGTATAAAATCTATGCTAGTCTAGGTAAACCCTATACAGTTTCAGCATTTAAGCTGTATTTCACAACTATTACTAACTCCGGCCAAAACTTCCAGCAAATTGCATAATAATTATTTTTTTTCACTCACCATAAGCCGTACGTTAACAATAGCATTAGGCTTGTTCACCACAACGTGAGCGTTTGTCAGAATCAAGCCATCGTCCTTCACGATAAACCCTGATCCGTTGGACAGAGTGATGGGCTGCCCAGTAAACAGGTCTAGCCTTCTTCCATCTTTTATCTCGATGTATACCACAGAAGGTGCAGAAACTTTGACCACATCAGCTATAAAATTGAACTTCTCCCGTCTTCCTGTCAATTCAAAAGTAGCAGCAAATATTCTTTCCCTAAAATTATAATAACCTACAAGCCCTACGGCCACCGCCAAAACACTACTGATATAATGTCTTGTTTCCCGCGAATCCTCACTATATTTGTTTTTATGTGATGGGGCTATTCGTACGACACATCTATAGTTCACATTTTGCACAGGTTTTAGTTTTAAAAGGCGAGAAAATCTAGAAATAATCATTGTTGATGTTGTTGCAAAATTGAATCATGAATTAATTGATTGACTGAATGACTGAACGAAACGAACGAATGGTGAATGTTTGTCAGCTGTCGACTTTGCGAGATACGAGACGACACGCGTCGTGTCAATTTGACTGATTTAATGAGATGGGGATGGGACAAAAAAAGCAGCTTTCAGTTAGAAGATAACAGTTATCAATAACGTTATTTTATGATTACTAAACATTTAGAGTCAAACGTCTACGAGATCCGCGATCGTGCGTGTTTGATAGCGACAAGATGTCTAGCTAGTGTGGCCGCGACGGACAACAGTAACTCATGTCGCACGCAATATGCCGCGATAAAGGGATACTTATGGCCACAGTATACATTTTATTGTATCCTGTGATATGACATGAGCTCTTCAATGGATATGGCACCTATCTGACAGTGTAGGTACAATTAAAGAAAAAAATTAAAATATGGTTTAAAATTTAATAAGGTAGGTAGGTATGTACGTATTGTGCTTTATCTGGCTATATAATATTTAAACATTTTTACTAATAGGTACTTAACTAAGGTAGGTAAGGTAGTTAGGTAGATATATAAAACAAGTACCTACCTATGTAGTCATAAAGTAAGAACTCGCATGGTTAGGAAATATTTTTATTCTTACTAAGTACCTACATACTACTATACTAGGTACTTGAAGAGACCTACCTACATACAATTAGGTAGGTATCTAAAATTATTTATTTTTATTCATTTAATTAAAGGAACTCGTTATTCTAAAAGTTCATAATTCGATAACTAAATAAACTGCTAAAACGTCCTACAAAAATCCTATAAATATACACCTGTAAATTCTCTATCAAACAGCCAAGCTCAGATCAATATGTATTTTTTTTTGTTTATCATTATTCATTGTATCATTATTATTATTCAATTACATATTCATTAGATATGCAAAAAACATTAGAATTAGTAGGTAAATCAGCACGATGATAACTGATCAATCATCTTGCTCATATACAATTTTATGTAGTACTTATTAAAATATACTTTCTTAGTTATAAATTATTGTCATGCTACAACGCGACGTCTGAAATTGTTTAACTGGTTTACAATAAACTCCATTCTTTCCACTTCTCGCATCCACAGTCATTGTTCGTGTGACCACCGTTTATTTTCTCAGCTTTACTATTTGTTTTGCTATTAATCCCATTGCTGCTGCCATTAATTAAATTTGTGTGACTTGTTCCATTTGTGTTACAATCAGACCCATTTGCTTTACCAATTCCGTTTGTGCTTTGAGATCCATTTGTGTGGTTATCGATTCCGTTAACATCCAATTCAGGGGTGTACGTGTAGAAAACTAGGCATAACGCTGTGTCATCTCGTGGTAGAGTGTATTTGACGTGTCTAGCTGCAAGCCATGCGGCTCCCACTGCGCTGGTTACTCGGAGCTTGACCAGCTCCAGTTCAGTTGTGACCTGAAAATAAAATAAAATGTTGGTAACGGAAACTTTCAATAGGTCCTTGAAATAGAAAAAAAATCATTGACGAAATTAAATAATATCCCAAAAAATTTTTATTTCGGCAGGATTCGAACCCGCGCGCCCCACCTTAATGTAAATTTGCTCAGTGCGAGTAACGCACTAAGCAAAAAGCTAAATTATTTGACGTTAGGAGGACACTATTACTTCTGGCGGAGGAACCTACCTTCTATGAGATTAATGGATTGCGTATACCTACTTGAGAATCTAGGCTTACACTTCTGAGTCTACGATAGATTGGTTAGGTACCTACCTAGATCCTCCTAGACCTTGATAAAACTTACACTAATGTACCCACCTAGGTACTTATATTATTCATCATCATCATACAAAGTATTCAAACTGGTGACGCCCACGACTGTTTAGTGTATTCCTCATAACTTCGCATTTACAACTCTTACAACGAAGGATATTTGCACAAGAGCTTAACACGCACGGTGCAGATGGCAAGATTAAGAAGAGGGATTCTAACTATAGGTTGAGAGGTAAAGTACCTTTCTTTTTACAAGTTCGTGCAAAAACCCCTGCTTCAGTAAATCCCAGCTGTTCCACACCGACCCAACACACACAACTCGCAGCCGCGGCGCCTTCGCTTTGTTCGCTAGCGCCGCCACGTGGGCGCCGAGGGAACCACCCGCGCAGGAAAACATGTGGAGGGCTAGCTCGTCACCGGTGTACGCTAGCTCGGAAAGCTTTAGAGTTAACGCTGAAAAAATAAACAAACTCGGTATGTTGCCAACAAATGAAATAAGAAATCATTTATTATCGGTTTACTTAGGAGTATCCAAGCATACCTGTGTGGTTTTTTAAAGTGTTTAAGTACCTACTCACTCGCTCTAAGTCAATATCTAACAATACCTACATAATATCTAATATCGTCTAAGATTTAGCTTAATTTCAAAAGTAAAAAAAAAATTGCCTAGGTCTAGTGGGGAAATGACGCTCAAAAAATCTCGTCACAATCTGCATAAAGTCAAAGGATAAATCGATACCTACCTACAAATGAAAACATGCACAATATTAATATATTTTTATGTAAGCATGGGTTAATGAACAGCAGCGTTCAATTTATCAGACGTGACGTGATGTATTATTATTTCCAGTGCCTAAAGGATGTGTCATGCATGATAAAAGTGTGTTGGTGGATGAAACAATTATGTGGAGAATGTTTTGTTAAAGTCATACCTAACAAAACATTGCTCACATAGGTATCGTTTCAATCAATAATAGGCGTTTCAATGCACAAGATATATTTGAAATCTATTCATTCTATGAAGGTTGAGTAATAAAATCTTATTTTTTATAAACAATTATAATATTTATGATTATATAGTGAGAAATCAATAATTTATTATTGATTTCTCACTATATAACCACAATATTCATTCTATGAAGGTTCAGAAATAAAATCTTTTTTTTTTAGAAACAATTATAATATAATGTAAGTTATTGATTTCTCACTATATAACCATAATAGAAAAGAGCAAGCAAACTTCTAATCAGTAACTTATGTAGATACTGATTGGAAGTGTGAGTTTTATTAACCCGTACCTATATCATTCTAGGTATACAGAGGAAGTACAATCCCTCAGTCAGGGATGTAGGTAATAAATAATCCAATAACCCTGTCTTATTCAGTAGTATCATTAGATAAATAGTCATCAAATTGATAAATACGGTTGATAAGAGCACCTTACCAGCAAATTTGGATTTGTCGAAGCACTTGTACGCATGCGGCAGCAGGTCATCACGGTTATCCACACCGAAATGTTTTTTTATGAGGTCCCAGGCCGCGTGGATGGGGTGCGGGCTGGTCCGTAAGTCGTCCACTTCATCGAATACTGCCTTAACTGTGCGATGGGCGATCCAATAAGCTGAAATAATGTATACCTTCTTTGTTTGGTACCGTAGTCATGTTGATACCTTACATTAATAATGTTTTATATTAGCATTTTAAAGTATTTACTCACACTTTAGAAAAAACCCAAAGTTCTCCTAATTGAAATCCGTAGCATGAGAATTTTTAATTCCTCAGATGATGGATAAATGCACAAGTAAATTAAGGCATAAATGTTTTAAGATCAAAAAAATCAACTTAAAAACTTAAAAGTTCTAACAAATTTAAGTGTATGAAGTTGTCATAGGACTTTATTATCTTTGGAAACTTACCTCCGCCCTCATCTCCCAGTAAGTGGCCCCAACCCCCGCAACCACGCTTTTCACCTTCTGCGGTCAGCAACAGAGCGTTAGATCCAGTTCCTGAAATTTAAATAAATTCTTTATGAAAACTTATTCTATTCCATATTTACAAATACAAAATGAAACTATTTTTCCGCTCCCGATTTTTTTTACCAATATCCTACCAATATCCGTCTACTTATCTAAAAAAAAAGTATGTTGTTCCCTTTATTGCCTTGCCACAGCTGCGATAATGTTAGCCTACATGATGACATGACCACAAATTAAGTTTCCAATAATTCGTGAAAATAATTTAGGCACTGAATTAAGTTGGATCTGTACCTATGTAATTCCGAATTTCCAACATTCTATTACCTAGCTAAAGTAGGTAAAGTACATTCTATTCATCGTAGCTGTCGGCGCGTATAAAGAGGAAGTAGGCAATAACTAGCAGATAAGCACATAAACATACCTACCTATTTGACTAGGTCGGTACATCTAACCGGCACCTATAGAATGGCACTAATCGTACAACGCCTTCGCTTGAAATTTTGCGCAGTTTACAACGATTTCGAATAGGTTCACCGATTTGACGTCAAATTGTCTGTATTTACTTGCAGCGAGTACAACGTTCAATTAAACCATTCTATCTTGGTCTTGAGCTTTGAACTACGTGTTATCGTACGATAGGGAGTGGTACGATAACAGATGGAGAAGAAAATTATGATGCTAGGTATCGATAATGATATCTACCTATATATAGCGGAAGACAAAAAATTATCTTGGTACCGATTATGAGTTGGCCAAAAGTAAACATTGAATTTACAAGTAAACATACCAACACAATGCAAATAAAAGTCACTCATGCTACAAAAATATTAATCACAAACTATTTACATCCAGCATCCAGGGTGAGAGGTTATCTAAAGACCTTATTAAACGGCCCTGTTTCCTGACCTACTTTCAGATTGTTTTCAATCGTGATTACGATTTACAGCATTGAAACAAATGGCTTCAATGTCTATGTTAAACGTTCTTTTTGTCATTTTTAATTGTTTAGATGAATCGATAATATTTATTAAATTTTGGATCCCTCCTTGCAGGCTCTTTACTATTTTTTTGTTTTACTTACAAAGGTTTTTATATATCAAACAATTAACTTTTAGTTTCATTCTAACTCTGGTAACAAAAACCAAATTTCTGAAATTCTGACATTAGTTACTCGTAAAACGTCTTCTTACCACCAAACCAAGTAAAGAGCTGATATTGATTTCTCTCCGTGTTATTCCGTATCAACTTTATAAATACATGATCAATCTAGGAATTAATCAATAGGTATGTTAGAGGAGTGACAAGAGTCAATGGACTGCTTAGTTAAATGATGTTAAGGTCACTTCAAATCAACTTCCGATATTTGGAAACGTTTTTGTACGTACCGTAATGGTATGGAATATTTTGTCCTCCAACTGTTAGAAAACATTGTCACATGATAATTACACAACATTTATACCTAGTTGATTTATCATTCAGACTTGAAGAAATTCCCCTTTTCATACAAAATCAGTACGATTGTTATCTTATACGTACCTAACTTCTACGTTTTGAAAATGCCATTGGAATGATGCCCACCATTTACATTGACACTTTTATTAGTGTGTTGGGTTAGGAGCAATAAATTTTTCCACAATGAGGAAAATGTCTGTGGTTGGGAGACATAAATAAAAATTTGAGCTTAAATGTATAGCCTCTGAAGGAGGATTTTCTTTAGGTTACACAAGATGTCCTATTCTCAGAGGATGATTTGATTGCGTTGATTCTTCTACGATCTTCAACAACTCACCAGCTATTATAACCATGCCACCGTTAGGTGCTGCAGTGAACAAGGATCCCGCAGTATCAGTAGCCACGTAGATAGCTTTGGCGGAGTTCGGATCTTTATCTGTGACTCGAGCTGCCAGTTCTGCATTGCTGCTGTCTTGTGCGCAACCTGATAGTGTTAGACCCTGTAAATAGGTAATAATGTTGACCACTAAATTAAATTATTTGAAACAGTCTCATAGAGAGCTACTAGCGGCTTCTCCATTATATTATTTATTTCATTTCATGGATTTTACTTATTATTGTCCGCATAAAACTATGAGAGATGTTATACATTATTAATAGATAAAATCACTAACTGTAGGAGATTGACTGTTTTTATCAGCCAAGGCTACACTATATTATTTATAAAGTGACTGTCTTAATAGACTCTGACTAGATTGAGGTTAAATATTTTGCCTTGCTCAATTTGATTCATTAGATGAAACATAGGATTGAATTTTTCATGATAGAATCTTTTCACAACATAGAAAGCTTCAGACTCATTCATCTATAATTTTAGAGGATCTTATTTCAAAAGTTGCTCTTGATGTAGCCTCAAATAACGTATAAGATTTTACCAACGAATCCAAAGGCCGATCCTTCGGTAATCCAGCATCTTCCTTAGCAGCATTGACCATAGCTAGCACTCTGTTCGCACACTCATCGATGCCGATGCTCCAGTGGTTCGTACCGGGTCCCTTTGCTTTGCCGACCACCATTCCATCCTCATTGCAAATAACGAGGTTGGAGTGGGTTGCTCCTCTGTAAATTCGACTTATATTTAATTTATGTAATAAAGCAATGTGAGACTATCATGAAGTTGATTAATTTAAAAATATAAATAATTTTGAACAGAAATCATAGCAAACTTGGTCGTTTTTATCTTTCAGTGAAAGTGTTTGTTTTGTTGGACAAAAATAGGATATGGTCGTTTTGAGGAAAGCAAAATCTTAAAAAATTACCACAATAATATCAGCTTAAATCACTTCTAGTTATAGTATCTACTCCGATTTCAAAACCAAGATATTTTATGTCAAGAAAGACATTTGTGAATGAAAACTTAACATAAATTTATAACAATATAACAGAAAACAACAAGGTTATCACTAAAAACCTAAAAGACAAAATTGAACATTTTTAAAATATGAATTCGAAAACGAATGAGACAAATTTAAAAGATGAAAGGAAGTTTTCAAATCCATAATATTGAATATTATCATTAAATATATCCCATCAATATTCCTTGGGTTTTGTAACTCCAACTATCAAATACCAAAGTTCTACTTTTACCTATAGGAATGATTTCAATCATCGATCGAAGATTGTTCAGCTTTGTAATTTTTTGTGGACGTTGTAGATTACGGATCTAGTACTAATTCCTAGCGAGTTTCTTGTTTTTTTTTTTGGTGTATAAAAAAAAGTATTGCATTGTATTATAATTCCGTAAATTGCAAAGGTAGTATACAAAGCATTGTAATCAATATTTATTATTAATTAAAGCTAGCAGTTTTCCTGTTTCAATCATAGATCTAAGTAAAATTCTAGTTTAAATATCTAGATCTATTTATTTTATGCTAAATCGTAAACATGGCATTCAGAAGAAGAGACGAGACTATCAAAAGTACCTAAACCTACCTACTTTACTTATAGCAGCAGTACTACCATCCATAATATCTTTTGATTAGAAAATTTATCTCCTCTCTATCAGGAATCAATAACGACAGATAAAGGATTGTTTGGGCTTGTAATAACGATTTGGCTGTATAAAGATAAGATAATTACTAGCTATTGGGATCATAAACCTGAATATTAATAAAAGAGATTATGATTGATTAGTTTAGTAGGAAAGGATCAATGAGAATAGACGAATGAGAATGTATTTTTTTTTAAAGAGTAAAAACTTGCTGCGGTGTTAGCAGAGGGATAGCGTTATTCAACGTTTTGATAATTTGTGTAATAAAACCCGATCTTTGTGTGTTGACAGCACTAAGACTTGCTTTCTTTCACTCACACATTCTTATGATCGAGTGTCACAAGTAAATGGCATTTTCCCTAAAAAATTTGGTACCTAACTGAAGCAGTTTCAATTAAGCAAATATAATGATGAATTTAACACATTCGTACCATTTAATTTTTTTGAATTTAACTTTTTCCTGTTTGTTGTATATAGATGTCAATTATCAAAACAATTCACAGCCAAAATTATCAATAATAAAGCTTAGTATTTCAACACAGCTAACTCACAGTAAGAGTAAGGTAAAAAAATAACGCCCAATTTTTATGTATAGTTAGGTATACTAAAAAAGACAATTCGTACCTTCTTCAAGTACTTTTTAGTAAATTTGAGAATTATTAATATCAATTCACAGATAATAAGAAGCAAATTATAGGGAAAATGTCATTGAAAACATTGTATTTACGTGTTGTGAAAACAAACAGATCGGATTTTTGTTGAATGACACTATCCCTTTGCTGAGACAGCAGCGCATTTTTAGTCTAATTAGTACAGGCATAGTTTATATTTATTCTTATGGTACAGGGCGCAGCTAGTATTATGTCTGAGGGTTAGGGTACCTATCTCTAGTTTACTTGATGAATATCATCGATATCTGTTCTTAAATTTATCGATAGTTCTGTCTGGTACGTATATCAAAGCATAGGGGGCAGCAACTACATAGTATTCATAGTATTACAATATCAAAAGGTGCAGGCCAAGTTCATGACTTATTGACGCATTATTATCATAATAATCAGATAAAAGTATCGTTATCATGATTGTTTTGAACGCATCATTATTTTATTCTATCAAAGAGGGAAGTGAGAAAATGTATATTTAGTAACCCATACTATTTATTTCCTACACAATTTAATTATGTTTTTCATTTAAATAACCTTGATGATGATTGATTTTATTTCATAAAGAAAATTATTTTTTTGACATCAATTTATAATAAGGTGATACTTTATAGTACCGAAACTCAACGTCATGCCGAAAACGGAAATCATTTAGGTTCATGTTAACCCAGAAAAATCACAAAATCATGGTTCTATCTCCAATGGTTTTTGAGATACTATGAGGGCTAAAAAAATTCTCTAAATAATTGGCAGTTACGTTATCAATGAAGTAATCTAAGTAGGTAGGTAATCGATTATGTGGGTTGATAGCCGAATAGGGAAATAACCTTATGGGCGTTCGATTTACATTGCATTCAAAATAAACTCAAAGGAAAGTAATTTGCCTCAAGTTGTAAACCTTATTCTAAGAAACCATGTTAGTACAAACTTTCCTTAAATATATTTAAGGTAGGTACTAATGTTAGTAATTTTATCAAGCCGTGTACCTTGTAAAACAATCTAACATTAAAATTACCAAATGATCCAAAAGTATCACCGGAAATAATTATTAATTACATTATCATGGTCATAAATCTATATCAAATCTAAAGCCAATTACTATTCTGCTTGTATTTTTTTCTAAGTGAAACTTCTGTACCATATCTGTGCGTGCTACGTAATCAGACCACCTTAATAATGATGAAAGATACCTTTGTATCAGTATTAATAAAATAACAATAATAACTAACGTAACGAAAACAAACGGCTTATTGGGTGCAACAAAACAGGTTGTCACTGATCTGACATTTACATAAATTTAATATGAGAGTAAACTTATAAAAATTCAAGGGCGACTACCTACAAAATTGTTTGGATTGTTTAAATTCTTGTATACTTCGAGTTCATGATTCTAAACCTTGAGTGTAGAGAGCTAAGGCTTTGTATTAAATGATGTTATTTTGTTGGTGTGGTTGACAAGCCGATTGGATAATGCAGCCTGATTGGCCAGACTGCAACCATGCGCCTTTTTATGCAATGTATGTACCGGACAAGTAAGGAGGTACTTACCGTCCACAATTACAAACGTAGCTAACACCTATCTACAATAATATTATTGACCCCTTATCTTGTAATTTGTAGGAACTCTATTGTTAAGTTGGTATGGTAATATTATACTGGTAAGTATTTATGTAAGCACTTACCTACCTATCTAACTACGTAAATTGATTCGTTGATTTCAAGAATAGATAAATATTTTTTTTGAAATGGTAATATAGTTTGATTACTTGTTTTTCTTAAAAAATTTATTGGTTAGGCAGAGCTTTTTCATAAAGAGAAATATTAACTTTCCTGTCATTGTGTGTACAACATTTTTGTAAAATTATACCTACAAAAATTATTAAATAACATCAAAAAAGGGTGTGAGTAGGTACCAATACCTATACAGATATTGAAATTCAGGGGTAGGTACAACAAGTTTGAAATATGTTTTAATATTATGAGAGGTCCCCAAACTAGGTTCAGATTTTCGGAACCAAAACGCGGAAGGCCGGTTTACAATAGATCATATTTATTAACATTAGGACTAAACTAAATCTCGGTCTAGTTCACTCAGCCAGTCCACTTAAGACAAAAACAAATAAGTAGGTTAATTTTTAACTAATAAAAGGGACGTTAAATAATATATATTATATATTTTAATAATGCTACTTAATTCACACTTCTTCATTTTGTAGCCCTAAATTAAGCAGAGCTTGTGTTATGGGTACTAGATAACCGATATTCATAATTAAGATGTTAAATAGATAGATATTTTTTAGAATACATAAAAAACGACCTGAACACCCCTAACCTGCAGATCGTACAAATATTTGTCCCAAGACGGGAATCGAACCCGCAACCTCCTGCGTCGCAGAAGAACCTGCGCCCACCGTGCCACAGAGGTCGTAAAAAAAACTACCTGTGTATTATTAATTTAACAATATCAATGTCAATTTAGTTTACCAAGAACCCAATTGCAATTATTAAATTTTGCTACAGCATTGTTCTACTAATTGTAATTACAAATTTGTGAAACTTGTAGAATGCGCCAAGGCGAGCCTTTCTACTCTTACGACTAGTATTAAATAATATCACTCACCCTTCTACGCCTCCAAAATACATAGCAACTTGTTATAAAATATTCAAATAATACAATTTATTTTAGTTAACTTTCATTTGATTGGTACTTCTCCGTAAACAAAATAATAATTGTTATTAGAAATTAAACACGTATTTCTCGCCAACACGTCCACAACAACACTAAAATGAGTGAACGAACAGCTGAGTGGAGCGGAAAGAAGTGACATCAATGACATTCTATGACATATTTGGCATTGACAGATAACAGACGGTGAAACCGTTCATTCAGTAACATGTTTCGTAACGGTTTTGCCGATTTTATAAGCTGTTCTATAACAGTTGAAACTAAACTGATAACGCTACCTACTCATGCCACGCATAATATCTTAGAGTAAGAAGCCAATAGAGCTTGTGCATATACCACTCTCATTCACACAAGAATTATAGAATTAATGACCCGCTGTCTCATTTAACCAGTTTTTTCATTGTTTAGCTCATTTATGTGTTAGGCTAAACCGATGGGCTAAACCAAGGCCCGCCCGAGGGGTTCCCGCCTTGCCGGGGCGGGGGGGCTTAGTAATCGCGGCCTGGTCACCCGCGGTGAAGCTAAGAAGAACCCATGGGGCCGTGCCGTATAATAATACAACCACACAATGTAAATAAGTAGTTAAGTAACTAGGTACAGTCAGGTAATAGTGTAGGTAAAATTTTATTAATTAAGTGCATGGTATTTTCATAGAATTGTTTTTAGTACTAATATTATAATAAAATATGAGTAAGTATATAATATTTATAAAATTGGTACTTAAATAAATGTAATATTTATATTTATAAGTATATTGATTGAGGCTCTTTGATAGAACTAAAGACTGATTGATTAGTGGTCCTTTGATGTGTGGTGAATAAATATTGGTACTTATACCTAATCGTCTTAAAGACTGGCCGTTATTATGTAATAATTAGGTACCAGATTATAAAATATTTGTATAAATAGGCAAGGACGTAGGTAAATTATGTGTTTAATTTAAGGCATAAAAACTGTCTTTAAGTTTGGTTTTCTCTGCACTTCTTAGGGGAAGATGGGTAGAACGGTAGGTACACCGGGAGGCTTCGTACAGAGGTCATATCTCGACTATCCAACATGCTGAAGCGTTCAAAGTTGTATACGGGACTGCCGCTCATAATGTATAGGCAACCCTCCAAAAATGGTGGTAGTACGCTGGCAGAATTTGACAGAAAGAGTTATAATGTGTTTTGGCTACTCAAAAGTAATTTTTGGTTTTCCTTGGAAGCATCGGTCTTCAATAAGTTTTTATTTAATGAGAAAAAATACTTAAGTCTGGTTTGTAAATTCATGCTTAAGATTGTTATATTTAACAATAGTTTAATGATTACCATAATGGTTATTTTTTTATTATGATTTTTTGTGACAGGTTTGATTGGGGTACCTTCGTACACTTAAATTGTATGTAATTTTATACTGTAAGAATGCACCCCATGGAACTAACAAAATTCAAAACAAGAATATAATTATTATAAAACTAACTAGGTCAGTACCTAAGATATGCCTAAAAGGTGACTTAAACAGGTGAAATAGCTGAGAAAATAATAAATTCCTAGAAGATACAAATGGTGTTCGAATGCATGTGGGGTGCGTTCGTACAATTTCCCCTTTTTGGGAAAATCGTTATAATTTCGCCAAGTTTCTTTGCATCAAATCAGAAATACCTACGCTTTTATTATAGTCTGATAAGTGGACGATGCAGTAGCATTAGATGTATATTAAATTAGCTGTTAGTTTTTATTTTAGAAGGCTCAGAACAAAAAGCGTACGAAGCCTTCCCACCTTCCCCTATCTGAAGTATAATTTAATAGTACCTACTATTGAATTTCGTATTGGATACGACGAGCCTTCATAGTGTTAGGATAGGTTGAAGAAACTCCTTCTTGAAATAGTTTGTGTTTGAAATTTCCAAGGTGGTTGATGTACCTCACCATAGATGCTGGCGCAAGCACCTTCAAATACCCAAATCACTACAAACGAACGAACCGTTCATCGTCTATTGTTTTCTCTTTTTTGAGTTTTGGAAATATATAAGAGATATTGGTATAAATAGGCAAGTTTGCTAGAGTAAAATCAGCTTTATCCTCGGACGCGATCAAGAAAACATGAAGAAGTAACAGTGGTTCTAAAAAACAGTAAATAAGCTGAAAATAAGAAAAAACTGTCTTGATGGAAAAATCAAGAAGTTTCTTACAGTCGAAACGTGTTATCATTTTATGGTCTTTTCTTAGCAATACCTAAAGTGTAAGATTTTATTAACTTGCAGAAATGTGATTTCCAAAGTACCATTTATATTGTGCCTGGTTAACGTGTTTAAATTGAAACCCTAGAAAAAATGTTCTTTTCTAAATGACATTATTTTTGTATAGTTTAAAGTGTTTGAAATTATTTCTACACGTAGCACGTGTTAAGTGGCGGTGGTTATAAATTTAAACGATTAACATTGATACCTAAAAGTTGTTTTATTTCTATACTCAGTAAAATTAAAAGTTTACCTATTTTCGCATACGTAAATACACAATTAAATAATTTATGATAAGTAGATATTAAAACCAGACATGAATTAATTACGAACCTAAAGTCAGGGTAAAAAATTTGCATGGCAACACCACTTCGTAGGTATACTCTGTCTCTTCACGGCCATACATGCTAACCATTAGGAAATAATTAATCTACGCATAATATTAATCGTTCATACATCATGTTCATGAACTATGGAATGAAAGATTGATGCGGCAAGCGATGTCACCCTGATATCGCTTATGTATTTTGTTAAAATATTATATTAATCGTTCTGCCGAGAACGCTACGAATGAATATATATATAATACCAATGGATTACTAAATCACACACAACGAACAACTAGTTGTACTGCCCGGCCTCACAATCATCCACCACTTAGGTACCTACTCCAACTATCATAAATTATGTGGGAACCATGTTTTTTACAATAATTTTTTTTTTTTATTACAGTAAAGCACGTAGGTAGTTATCGACATCAAAAGACAAGAAAGAGGGCTTAAATAGACTAGATATAGGTAGGTCGGTACGTAGGTACCTGTCCCTGGAGGTAACTAAATAAAACTCAAAAATACGTAACATTTCGTATAATATTTCATACAATTTTATCATTCACACTTAAGTAATTTACATTCCACTATCGAATCTTAATCAATGGAAAAATCAAATAGGTATTTATAATAGTAGGGAGGAAAAATAGTATTTTCACGTTTTAGGAGCGATTATGGTATTTATCTAAAACTACTTACATTATTTGTAATGTAAACTTTATATAATTTAATTTTGCCCTTATCTAGGCTATTACTTTTTTATGTCAATGCTTATTGAATGTGATTTGAGTTGGAAATGCAATGCAAAACCTCTTCGAATGCCTCGCGGAATGCGCAACAGTGGAGTGTGGACGAGCTGAATAACGGGCTGCTGGAAACTGTCCATGCGGTCGGGTTGGATTTCTTAAGGACCCGCCGCAGAAATTAAATAGGTACAGAGACTTTCGGGTCAGACTCTGTAATAAATTGCAGACAGAAGCTAAATGAGGCTGCAGTCTTCGGTAGATAATGTCGAGATAAGGCGTGCTCAATAGACGGATCTCGAAGTCCATGCGACATGATTTGCGCCTCTACAATACTAACAGCATTGTGAGTGCAGTAGATTGGAACAAGGGCTCCAAGGTGCAAGAGATTTGTCTGTTAGACAAAGCCAGTTAATGAAGCTGAAGACCGATAGCGGCAGGCAGCACCATTTCCTCAAGGCCTGACATCTTGAGAGCTTGAAAAGCTCTAAGGACAACTGTACACCTCATCGCAATGCCTTGCAAACATCACAGAACAGCTTAAAAACAACAAGGCCGCGGACTAACGACAAAACTTCTGTCTGAAAGCGTGGATTTACCAGTACTTAATCCTTCACAGGCTATTCATCTCCGTTATTTTCGAGGGACAAACGCCAGAGGCGTGAACAAGAGGATTTAGACTGGGACTAATATGGCGATTACATCACTCACCTTCATCAGAGACGTGGTCACTAACTATAGGCCTCGTTCATAAACTTAGAGCAGCTCAGCGGGCTATGGAGAGAACTGATAGCCACTGGGGAGAAAAGGTTCTTGAGTGGCGGCCACTATGCAACGCATAACAAAAAGTAGAGAAAATCAATTCGATGGACCGACGACATCGTAGCGTTCGCAGAGAAGCGGTGGATGGAGGCGGCTCAGAACCGCTCTTTGTGACGTCGTCTTATGGGGAGGTCTATATCCAGCAATGGACGTGTATGGGCTGATAATGATGATAAGATAATATTGAATGCATTAAATTACTAAGTACCTATGTTGAAAATAAGAGGTAGGCAGGTAGCTCAAGCTGCAGGCGAGGTTATAATGATAATCCATATAACACTTTTAAGGCCCACGACGCTCATGTCCGTGTAGCGCCGGCGAGGCTGGGCAGCTGTGCTGGGCAGTGAGATCTTTACCTTTTTTCAGTAGGTATATTTTCCTTTATAAAATGAGTTTGACATTACATATAATATTAGTAGTAAATACTGATGCCAAATAATAACATTTACCTTAATAAAATATTGAGAACCCTCAAAAGTTAGACTTATTTGGAGATCTTAATTTAACTAATATCACACAATTTTTGTGTTGAATATAATATTTTTTATCCTTATTGCATACAAAATAGTTACTATTTTTGGAAGAAAAGGCGATTATTGTATTTTATGAAGAGGAACTTACTACTGGATAATCTAGCTTATCTACTTAGAATTATTACTGGGACATAGGACATTTATTTTATAAAGAAGCTGTTAAGCTTTCACGGGCTAATTAATTATTATAACATTCTACATAAATAATTATTGCATTTAATTAATATAAGGGTAATAAATCTACGAAGTAGGTACTAAACATTTGTAGGATACATTTTTTAACTAATCGATTACCATACCCACGAATAGTACTTATAAACATTTAATATAAATAACTTAGTAGATTAAAATATTATTCAGACAGTCTTTTCAATAATAATCTTTCATAAATAATTCTAATAGCTCCAATTTAATATAGCTCAGATTTCATAAACAAATGAATTTTAGTAAAGCTACGATTAATATTAACGTTACCAACAGTTTAGACACGCATTACGTTATTTTTGTTAATACCCGTTATTTGGTTAACATCCACGACTAGATCTTTACACATCACTAATTTATTTTGCTTCTTGTGTCTAATGTTTTATTTTTCTATACACATGCGACGACGGTTGACTGGAACTGTGGTGTCTGCCGTCGCATCGCATGACGTCACCTGAAAATGATTAAAAACATTTTGAGTGGCTGCGCCATCTATGAACATCGTGTATACTAAGACAGCCTGCCGACATTGAAATAGTTCAAGTTTTACAAGGCAGATGGCTGTGTCAGAGAACCGAACAAGGAGATTTCTAAACGAAGAAGTAGTTAGGTAAGGTAAAACAATTCGTGTGGTTTTCACTAAAAAGGCCAGCCATGGGTAAGTCTTTGAGACAGCTGTAAGAGTTACACGATAGCCATAAGGGCTACCCACTTAACAAGTAACAACAGTCAGTTCTGCGAGCTTTGATTGCCTTGCCCACTGGCATTTGAGTCTTGTAAATTATAAGCGCGATGATCCATAGGTGCCTAATACCTGTTTTTTCGTAACAAGGATGGTCATCAACTTCATAGTTACCTCTCAGCAGCTGTAGGCACCTGAAGGTTGGATGCATCAGCCTCCTCCAGTGAGTGTGAGTGCTGTGGTTTGTGATTGGCTCGCCGCGAACCCCCTCCCTCTTCAGACTCGCGTCTCCCCCCTCCGCCGGCGCAGAAGCACTTGCAGATAATGCGCTTGAAAGCGAACCTGTGGGAGAAGAGAATCTTTTGGTTTACATTCATAGGAAAACCACCATTATTGTAATTTTACTATAAAAACTATCGTAGTTTGACGAATTCATTACGGATGTAAGCGGGTTAACTACGAACCTTATCTGTGTTGGAAGAACACCAACGTTTTATCCCTTAACGAGGAAATTCTTCAGGGTGAGTGCGGTTCCAGACGCGCGCGTTCCGCGTCCCTCCGAGCACCACAAAACATAAAAAAGGTTCGTAGTTAACCCGCTTACATCCGTAATGAATTATTGTAATTTTATTTTAAATTGTAGCGCACATTAGTAAGGTCAGAAGCTCAATAATAGCGAGATTATAGATTTAATTTTTCTATGGGATTTGGTTCTGCATATCTATTTTGCAGACATGGAACCACGTCAAGCTTATCCCATACAAAATGAGTGTGAATGCATCCGACTATGATGCCGAGGGTTTGTACATCCTGCTTTCTGAACGCATTTAACATAACCACCTCAATCATACTCTCACTTACCTAAAGTCTTTTGAGAACAGCGCATAAATGAGCGGGTTAATCGCAGAGTTGCAGTAACCCAGCCAGAACAACACGGAGAACAGTAGATCTGGGACACACTCCTCGCAGAAGGCCCGCACCACGTATACACTGAAGAATGGAAGCCAGCAGAAGACGAAGCCTCCGACTATGATGCCGAGGGTCTTAGCTGCTTTGGTTTCCATGCGGAAGCGCTTCACCTGAAAGGGGAAGATTAAATATTGTTAAGGTTTATAGTTTTGTGCTGGCGCGATAATTCTGTTTTTTTTAGGTTTTTAATTTCTGCGTTCTACAAAAAATAAAACCAAATGCTCCCAAAATACAAATCGGGGTATCACGGGTTCATTGAAAATGGTCCACTTTGCGGCAAATTATTTTTCGCTTAGCTTTATTTCTTCTAGAACGTAGTAAATTAAAAATTCCATAAAAAATATCGCCCCAACACGAAACAATCAACATTTAGTTCATTATCATCATCAGAATATCTTAGTCCTGTGTTGGATCTAGATATTGAATTAAATAATGGTTTAAGTCTGTTCTGTGTCATTTTTCTATTGCGTTTTACCTAGCAGTTTTGAACCTGCCACATTGTGTCTTCTGGTAGAAGACACAATGTGGCAAGCTCAGATCTGCTTTTTTGGGTGACTATGGTGTGACTGAACTAAAAGCCCCCACAATGCAAACAAAAGTCTTGTTCCTTATTCTTCGCCTTTCTTCACCAGAGTCTAGTGAGATGAATCAAAAAACTGACGTACCTGTGCCTTGATATTCCTCTTCCCCATCCTTCTCGTCCTGGGTTTGTCATCGTACTCGTCATACATAGGCCCTGGAGCCAGATGGTGGCTGCGGACCCTGAGTTTGCTCTCCGTCAACTCTCTGCCGTCTCTCTCGTAGTGGACGGCGTATAAACTGGAAAAAGACAATCATCGTTTAGAAAGAATAAGGTTGTGGAAGCTTCTACCCAGACCGTCATGGACATAATAAATAGATAGGGAGAGACCTAAATATAATCTACTCAGTCCGTTTGCTCTAAACAGCAGGGTTACGACAAGAAAATATATTAAGTTAGATAACCGGGCCGGAAGACTAGATGAAGCTTGCGCTGGACGATAGAACTGGCTTGTTAGCCAGCTGCTTGTCGACTGTTTAAATAACTAAGATGATGATGACGATGACGAAGAATAAGTATTTTACGATTCTAAACGTGAACTTTTCTAACAAAAAGGATGATATTAAAACTTGAAGATTTATAAAATCAGTCTGTATTTTGGCAGATTTTGTTACAGAATACTATTTCTTGAAACACACTATTATGGACGGTTAAGTCCATAGATAATTTAAAACAAGAGGATCGCACCTTGGACTTGGTGATCTGCTCGGAGATCGCGAGTTCTCATGGTTGGTGCAGATCTGCTCTGAAGATGGATACGATACGGAGATCTTCACCTTTTCATGAGCTCGTCTTGCGCTGGAGTGCCTGGAAATCAGAAGACTGAATATCAATTCAGATGTCTTCTTACAAGTTGACGATAATCGGTTTACCTACTGTGAATGGCATGCTGGCATGGATCAAATGGCATGGATGTTTTTAAAAGTATCATCTCACAAGTAAAAACACAATGTTTTGTGTGAATAGTTCAAAAATGTTAAAATTCGTGTGCGACGAAAGATTACTGCAAGGATTGTTCTGTTTTTTTTAAGTGTTTTAATCTGGTTGGACACTCTTTATAAGCTTCAAGCAGAAAAACATAAAATGACGTAGGTACTATTAAAATATTCAACTTATGTAAGTATTATTAGTTATATTATTTTCTATGTATAGTTAAAACTATCTATCTGTGTATTGTATTGTATTATGTATATCAGTTATCTTTATCTAGTAGTAGTACCCATAACACAAGCTCTGCTTAGCTTGGGGCTAGATAATGCTGTGTGAATAGTCCAGTATTATTTTATTATTATTATTCAAAAGGGCACTTCAATTTTATTGTTTTCATGAATCACTGTTTGCTATCAGATCTCATCAACGGCCCGTAGGTTAGGTATAGGTCCACGGCTGAACATAGGCTTCACCTAAACGGCTTTCAATGAATCTGAAAGCCCATTTAATGGCCTTCAGCATACAATTGCAAATTATCCATTCAAAGGACTTTCAAATGTTAAACAGGATGGTTCGTTTTAGCGTAATACCACAGATGAACAGCCTCCATCCATCGGCTGTCTGCGATAAGCTATGGGATACAATGTCTTCGATCCATGGAGTAGAAGGTCTTTCCACACCCCATTTCACATTGCATCGTGGTCACCACTGGAGAATCTTTACACTTAACATTAGATCTACAGCCCATAAGACCTTCTCACCTTCGTAACCTCTCCGGCGAGGCGCTAAGCGAAGTGCTGGTGGAGTGGTTGGAAGCAGTGGATAGTGGAGATCCGTGGGGCCGGTTTGACCCTCGACCTCGATGTATCCTTAGGGTCAGTCGGTTGTCGTCAAAGCGATTGCCGAGGCCTTTACCTGAAAGTAGGGAATAGGGATTTTAGGGCTTCTTTTTATTGCTTTTTGAAATTAAATATTGAATTCATGATACTTGCGCAGGATCAACTAGAGTCGCAAAAATCACGTTTTAGAGGGTTATTTCGACCCAGCAGTGGCTAATTCACGTTGAAATTAATGAAAACAGTAGTATTAATAACAAAGAAGTTAGGTAAGTATTTAAAATCTCATAAGCTCAGAAGCATATCCAACGAAGAACAATTAAAATAGGATGAAATTCACTTCTGGTGGTAAATAAGTGCCTATCCTTCTATTTCTTGTATTTTTAAATGAAAGAAGAAGCATGGGTTTTATTGGAAAATTACGAAGCAGATAATCATTTTACTGTTCACTTACCTTTAGTAGTCCTAAAACCCTGGTTAATAGCCTTGGTAGTCCTAACCGCTGCCTTATAAATCCTCCAATAGAAGAACAGCATCACAAACATGGGAATATAGAAGGACCCTAGTGCTGAGTAGACGACGTAACCGGCGTCGTTCGTGAGCTCGCAGGTCCATTGGCAAGGGGGGTGTGGGTCTTGACCTTCTACCTGGGGAAAAAGAAGAGAAGAAGAGTCAGAAAAGTCAAAGACACAGTTAACATCCAAAGAAATAGGGTGTCTTGTGCAAGTGGAAAGAAATCAACTAATCCGAACCAAAGTGACTTTGATTTTGAATCAAAGTGACGTCCACGAAATTTAAAAGATCCTCAACAGCCTTTAAAGGTCCACTGCTGATCGCAGGCCTCCCCATGATCATCGCCTTATGGCTTTTATCTCATGGGGTAATGCCCATACTCCCCACGCTGGGCATGCGAGTTGGGGATCGCAGTTCGGTAGTAGATCCATTTTACAAGAGGCGCTGCTGCCCGCCCCCCGGTGTATGTCCCTTAGTCGCCTCTTACACCAGAAGAAGAGTTGGGGTGGTGCAAATTCTATGCCACCACCACACGGCTTAAAAGACTTAATTATCCTTTGGGACTTCTTGCTTTTGCACTGAAGACTTTGAGATTTTACTTACCTGCTTGGCTCTTTTGTTACTCTGCTTGATGCTGCTGACAAGGAGAGTAGGTCACTGGTTCTCCCCATTCAGCCATATCCCAAATGGGAAGTAAGGGCACCTGATAATTAAAACGATTATCAGTTGTTTGCTTACCTGTTTGTCTTTCCACCCTACTAATGGAGGGAAGCAGATCACGAACGACAGCACCCACAGTCCTCCAATCAGAGCCTTCGCTCGCTTCCGACTCATAATGCTGGGATAGCTGACTGGACGTGTCACAGCCACATAGCGGTCTAGTGAGATCGCACACAGGTTCAGGATGGATGCTGTGCACATCCACACGTCGACAGCTAGCCACACTGAGCACCAGACGTCGCCGAAGATCCATATCTGGAATAAAGAAGGGCGGTTTGAATTATGGTCATTGAGATGGTGCGTAGTGTCTTGAAGGTTAAACTCTCTCTCCCAATATGGTTTGAAGCAGGGACCGATTTGGTTACCCGTTGAAGGGGTTTTCGATAGGGTTTTTTGAAGAAGTTGTTTTAAAACCCTTTCCGTATGGGTAACACTTTCAACGAATAACAGACTCTTGGGGGTAACCCTTTCAAAACCCTTTCGAATGGGTTATCTTTTAAAAGGGTTTTGGGTTTTAGATAGATTTGATAACCCTTCGTATGGGGGTTACCCTTTCCATCATTGTAACACGGTTACCCTTTGTATCTTATAGTATAGTGTAAACTAATCTCTATTAGAATAGCGTAGGGTTGAAAATAATAAACGTTTTTGTGCAAAGACCACGCACACCTCAAGGCGGGTGTCGGTATCTTTGACCTTATAGCGGCTTATTGTTTGATGTCCCGAAAAGGTGGCATTTATTTTTTTTAGATTTTGGTTATGCGATAGACAAGGTACATTGGTCCTGCGCCTGACCTCTTCCCGGTCGAGTCGGTCTGCCATCCTTTAATAAAGTGAGGGAATAGGCTCCACGGCGGCCAGGCTAAACGGAGACTAGCCAGGTGCGCAGGACATATAATAGTGCACAAGTGTGCGCGTGAGCACAGGAGCACTCTGCATCTGTGTCAATTTCGACAACAGCGGCCAGCCTAACGGAGACTAGCCAGGTGCATAGACAGGACACATGATAGTGCACAAGTGTGTGCGTGAACACTGGTGCACTCTGCACCTGTGTCAATTTCGACCACAGTGGCCAGTCTCTACGGAGACTAGCCAGGAGCGCAGGGCATATAATAGTGCACAAGTGTATGCACGAACTCAGGACAGGTGCACTGTGATCCTATGTTAATTTCGACCACGGCAGCCAGGCTTAACGGAGACTAGCCAGGTGCGCAGGACATATAATAGTGCACAAGTGTGTGCACGAACACTGGTGCACTTTGCACCTATGTTAATTTCGACCACGGCTGCCAGGCTCAACGGAGACTAACCAGGTGCGCAGGACATATAATAGTGCACAAGTGTGTGCACGAACACTGGTGCACCTGCACCTATGTTAATTTCGACCACGGCAGCCAGGCTCAACGGAGGGAGACTAACCCGGTGCGCAGGACATACATATAATAGTGCACACTGCACAAGTGTGTGCACGAACACTGATGCACTCTGCATCTATGTTAATTTCTACCACGGCAGCCAGGCTCAACGGAGACTAACCAGGTGCGCAGGATATATAATAGTGCACAAGTGTGCGCGCGAACACTGGTGCACTCTGCATCTATGTTAATTTCGACCACGGCAGCCAGGCTCAACGGAGACTAACCAGGTGCGCAGGACATATAATAGTGCACAAGTGTGTGCACGAACACTGGTGCACTTTGCACCTATGTTAATTTCGACCACGGCCGCCAGGCTCAACGGAGACTAACCAGGTGCGCAGGACATATAATAGTGCACAAGTGTGTGCACGAACACTGGTGCACCTGCACCTATGTTAATTTCGACCACGGCAGCCAGGCTCAACGGAGGGAGACTAACCCGGTGCGCAGGACATATAATAGTGCACACTGCACAAGTGTGTGCACGAACACTGGTGCACTCTGCATCTATGTTAATTTCTACCACGGCAGCCAGGCTCAACGGAGACTAACCAGGTGCGCAGGATATATAATAGTGCACAAGTGTGCGCGCGAACACTGGTGCACTCTGCATCTATGTTAATTTCGACCACGGCAGCCAGGCTCAACGGAGACTAACCAGGTGCGCAGGACATATAATAGTGCACAAGTGTGTGCACGAACACTGGTGCACTTTGCACCTATGTTAATTTCGACCACGGCCGCCAGGCTCAACGGAGACTAACCAGGTGCACAGGACATATAATAGTGCACAAGTGTGTGCACGAACACTGGTGCACCTGCACCTATGTTAATTTCGACCACGGCAGCCAGGCTCAACGGAGGGAGACTAACCCGGTGCGCAGGACATATAATAGTGCACACTGCACAAGTGTGTGCACGAACACTGGTGCACTCTGCATCTATGTTAATTTCTACCACGGCAGCCAGGCTCAACGGAGACTAACCAGGTGCGCAGGATATATGTATAATAGTGCACAAGTGTGCGCGCGAACACTGGTGCACTCTGCATCTATGTTAATTTCGACCACGGCAGCCAGGCTCAACGGAGACTAACCAGGTGCGCAGGACATATAATAGTGCACAAGTGTGTGCACGAACACTGGTGCACTTTGCACCTATGTTAATTTCGACCACGGCAGCCAGGCTCAACGGAGACTAACCAGGTGCGCAGAACATATAATAGTGCACAAGTGTGTGCACGAACACTGGTGCACTCTGCACTGCACCTATATTAATTTCAACCACGGCGGCCAGGTTCAACGGAGGGAGACTAACCAGGTGCGCAGGATATATAATAGTGCACAAGTGTGCGCGCGAACACTGGTGCACTCTGCATCTGGGTCAATTTCGACCACAGCGGCCAGTCTCTACGGTAGTAGAGACGTTCGTAATATAATAACCCGTAAGTACCTACCTACCTACCTACCTACCTACCTACCTACCTACAAATCACACTCTCATAAGAATCTAGTCTACAAAATACGATTTACCTACCTACTTCGTTTGGCAGGTATTTATTTTACTTACCTACAGATTAGGTAATGAGCTAGTAGCTAAACAAGATAATTATTAATGAATCAAAATGTACTTTTAACATTTGATCATCTTCAAATTCACTTGTAGTTTTTGTAGGTAGGTAGGTACATACTACATAATGTATGTATGTATGCCTATCCAAAAACGCACAGACGTTAGTCAGTGTTCAGATAATTCAATAAGTACCTAGTAAATTCCTATGCAAAAAGGTGCGCCACTAACAGTTTCAACCAGATTGAGTGATCGCGCAATCAAACGAATTATTCATTATTAAACATTTATTTATTTTAATCGTATTTTAAAAATGCCGAGTTCCGGTCCCTATCAACTGCAGTAGAAATTATTACCATGTCGTAACACTACAAACCCATACAATGAGGTAACCTCAAAACCCAATAAAAGGGTTACCCTTTCACATGTGTTTTATACGGTTTACTACGAACTAAGGGTAACCCAATCGAATGCGCAGACGAATGTAAGTGTTACCCATTGGAAGGGGTTAACCCAAACTCGGGGTTGTACGGTCCCTGGTTTGAAGAGAACGGTGTTTAGTCTATCTGTCTGTCCGTCTGTTACCAGGCCGTCTCATGTACCGTGAAATGTGAAAAGTTCATCAGTGAAACACAGATGACACATTTTTTACAGGTAGATAATGGTAGGAACCCTTCTTGCGCGAGTACGACTTGGCCGGCTTTAATATAATACCTATTAGACTACTTTTTAGTTAAAAGCAATACGGATGCTAGAAAGATTTTGGACAGTTTTCATAGCATCTCGCGCGTGGCAAGGAAACTTTCTATTGAAACTGAAAAAGCTCCACCCTGTGTGTTTTCAGATTCAATTTTTTCACTGTGTGTTTTCAGATTAAATTTTTTCAACTGAATGCTTAAGGCGCATACCCCAAAGTAGCGCCGCCACTTTGGGTGGGAAAATATATTTTGGTGGCCACCAAGGGCAACTTCGTATCTCTGCCTAAACTAAATAGAATAAAACTATTACAGAGGCAATAAAAAAAGCTTATGATAGGTATCACAAACTGCAAGATGGATTTTTGAAAATTCCTTTGTTAAACAAAATAATAACATAAAGTAGGTGGCGGCGCTAGTTTATTAGGGGTATGCCCCTCAAATTGCATTAAAAAAATTATTTCTATCATTTCTAAAGGTTTAATTTACCTACTACTTTATTTAAAAATACTGAACAATTTATCACGTGAACCTTTTTTGCCCATGGTAGTGATCCTTTTACTCACCTACATTTTACGACCGTTACTTTGAACATCCCTACACGCCCTGACAACTTGCGTAATAAATTAGGTACACGTTACCACTGGAATTTGCCAGTAGAATTACAGGCTATAAGTACTTACGTAAGTATACTTAGACTAACATGTAACACCCCTTATATCTACACGGTGATATTTTCAGCACAACTATTTAGAAACTACTACTTAAAGAGTTCTACATAAAGATGACTGCAAATGATCTGACAAGTCGAATGATCTACAACTACTAATTTACTTATTCGACTTGAATATTAATAATATTATACTAATCTTCAAAGTCGAATGACAACTACTAATTAGTAATATATTTTATTAGTATCAGTCAGGGTTACCAACCAGGGTTAAAAGTGTTATTAGTCAAACTCAAACTCAATAACTTTACTTTTTTAGGCTTACAAAATAAGCACTTAGACAAGTCAAATGTAATACTATAAACAGGTTTATAAATAGTCATTATTATCAAATAAGAAATATGATGTTATTGATTTTATTCGCTTAAATTTTTTGTCAGTGTTAGTAATTACTAATAATGCCCTTTTTTGTGATTGAATTATTCGATCCTACGGGGATTGAATGGAACGGATTAGTAACTACTTTTATCATACTTAAGCGGTTGATAAGTTTATGGTTTTTGTAATTTTATGTTAATTTTGTTCAATTTATGATATTTTTATTCGACTCTGGGTACTCGACTCGACTATCCACATCGAATAACAAATTGAGACTGACTCGGACAGTTGAGTCAATTCTTACCCATAGCATGACTTACGTATGTATTGGAACAATCAACTCAACTTATTTTTACCGACTTCAAGAAGGTTATATGTACTGATGATACCATAAGGACCGCAATAACCTGAGACCATAAGGATTTCAAAACTGATCTCGAAAGTCTAAAAATTGAGTCGCCCCGTGACCACGATCGCTGAAACGCGGTTGAAACGTTGGGGAAAAGAAAGCAAAAGGTACGCGATAAATACCCGTTCTTAAATCCCGAATATTCTTAAACCCGATCTTAAATATGTCTAAAAATGACTTATAATTTTTCAAACATGTTACTTTTTTGTTTAATTTTACTTACTTCTATTTTGCTTGTCCATCTTGCCTGTGTACTCAATGTAACTATGGAAATCCACCTGTACACTCGATCTCCCGCGAAACAGGCCTAGCCTAGTGCGGGGACCACGGGTAACAATGTTCTCACTTAATTAACTGCAATCTTTATTAAATAAGTATCTCATAATGTAACATTAGGTATTTGTTATCGTTTTGGTAAATACATTATTTTGTATTTTGACTTGTTCTTGAATTTTAATACGGCGCTATGTCTTCTATCTAACCATTTCGAAAAGTGACTCGAACGTGGTCTCTATTTTGGGCGTGCAAGACGTCCTCTACCCCGGTAAAAACTAAGAAAGTGTATATGTATAATTGTGTTCATTGCAAATTTTTCACTATGAGTATTTTGGCATTATCTTATTAATAAATATATAACTTATGTTGTAAGTTTTGTTTATTTCTGGATCTGAACTTTCCAACCGTGTACAAACCCCTCATACATAAACAGGCCTACATTGTGCAGTGGAAGATTTATCGCTGAAAGTGATGGACTGCTTCAGATATGTTAATAGCGGTATTCTAGGTACCTATGTCAGTCAGCGCGCTAGCTTTGCATAATATTATATCTTTAGACGATTTATACAGAAGGAACGAACCTATTTTAAGCTATCATTAGCATATATCGTCGGTGTGGTGCGAGAAGTCACTAAGTGCAAAAAGCTAGTTGCGAGATAATCACGATCAAAGTTTTTTTGATCTTGAAATCGGTGTAACTCATTAAGGCTTATAGTTACAAAAAATATTTCTATAAACACAATATAGATAATTTTACCATACACCCTATCGTCCAATAAATTATGTAAATATTTTTATGGTAACTGAGATACTTAGTAAAATGTAAGTTAGTTAATTCTAGCAAACTCTAAAAAGATGTGATTATGTTAGTTAATTAACTTTCCATGTTACTTAAGTAATTATTCTTGGTATAGCTTTGTTTCAGATAGCAATTAGTGACTAATGTAAAGGTGAGTTCAAAAGATAAAATACAATTTCAATGTGAAAGGGAAAAAATATATTTATTTAAAAACAGCATGCACATAATACAAAATCAAAATAATTAAAAAAATCACTAGAAACAGCATAATACATAAACTAATGTTAAAGATGAGTTGAAAAGATAACATAGGTACAATTTAAATGTAAAAAAGAGTTAGGTAGGTAATTATTAAAGAATACGAGGTCCACGCTCCAACCTAACCCAATCCAAATCATGGCGGGCACTGAAAAGTTTCAGCAGCTTCTCAGGAATAGATTTGTTGCCTTGGAACCCACTGATGACGCTGACAAGACCCTACACAATCTGGTCGAAACGTTGAGTGATGAGGGCATCAAGTTCTGCAAAATGCAGCGCACTGGCAGGAAGTCTAAAGTCTCAGATGAGACTCTAGGGCTGATGACAAAAAGACGGTAAACCACCCAGGCGACTCGTCAGAGAGGTCAGACCTGAACAAGCAAATTGCGAAGATGGTGCGGCGTGACCTTCGGAGCTCCAACACAAGTCTCTTTGAAGAGGCGATAGAGCGAAACCGAGGGTCCAAAGTATTCACTCAGCAGCTTGGCAGGAGCCACCTGACGAAGCACGCTGAGTGAACGCACGATGGGAGGACCGTTTTGTCGAAGCCGGAGATCTTAGCCGAAATCGAGGATTTCTATGGCCTTCTACGCTGCACATGCTCCTCATGCCCAACGAAATGACCACGATTCTAGAGCCACCCTGACACGCCACTACACCGACGAACTGACAGACATCAGTCAAGACGAAATCATGTTGACTCTGGGGCAGCTTAAAAATGGAAAAGCCCCAGGGAAGACAGAGTATCATCAGAGCTTTTGAAAGCCAGAGGAACCCCTGTTTTACAAGAATTACAGAACCTCTTTAATGCCGTCCTTCACAGTGGGAGAACTCCAAAGGCTAGGAGAGGGAGTTTGGTGGTGCTTTTTTTTAAGAAGGGCGACAAAACCATCCTCAAAAATGACCCATATTGCTCCTGATCCATGTCTATAAGTTGTTCTCACGAGTAACACGAATCCAGTTACCGGAACAGGCCGGGTGTCGCGGAGGATATGGCACCATAGACCACATACACACAGTGAGGCAGATTATACAGAAGTCCGAAGAGTATAATGAGCCCCTGTGTCTGGCCTTTGTAGACTATGAAAAGGACTCTGTGAAAACCTGGGCTGTTCTGGAATCCTTACAGCGATGCCAAGTAGACTATTGTTATATCGAGGTGCTGAAATGTCTTTATGATGCAGTCACCATGAGTGTCTAAGTACAGGGCCAGCAGTCTAAACCTATCCAACTGCACAGAGGAGTGAGACAGGGGGATGTTATATCCTGAAACTGTTCACAAGCGCGTTGGAAGACGTGTTTAAGACGCTGGACTGGGTAGGAAAGGGCATCAACATAAACAGCGATTACATCACATACCTGCGATTCGCTGATGACATAGGCTTGGCTGAGTCGCTTGAGGAGTTGAACCGGATACTGGCCGGCCTAGCTTTTGCCTCGCTACGCATCGGTTTGGCATTAACTTGGATAAACCCAAGGTCATGATCAATGGCCACATTGATCCGGGACCGGTCGTCGTACATGGTCACCTTCTCAAAATTGTTTCCGTGTATTTACCTTGGGCAGACTCTGCAATTGGGAAAAACAATTTCGAGAAGGATGTCAAGAGGTAGATCCAGCTAAGTTGGCCGCGTTTGGCAAACTACGTCAGGTCTTCTCGTCATCCATACCGCAATGCTTGAAAACGAAAGTTTTCAATCAGTGCGTCCTACCCTTCATGACCTACGGAACTGAGACGTGGACACTCACGGTAGGGTCAACCAGTTTAAGGTTGCCCTGCGAGCTATTGGAGAGATGCTCGGAGTTTCTCTCGGTTTCGCAACGAATACAACCGCAACGGATTAGCAAGCTGAAGTGGCAGTGTGCTGTCCATATTTTGAGAAGAATCGACAACCGCTGTGGTAAACGTGTTCTTGAGTGGAGACCGCGACTCGGCAAACGTAGTGTAGGACGCCCTCCGATCGATTTACGAAAGGCTGCTGGCAGATGCTGGATGCGGCAAGCTGTAGACAGGGCGCTATGGAGCTCATTAGGGGAGGCCATTGTCCAGCAGTGGACTAATTATAGGCTGATGATGATGATGATGACGTGATTAAATCCAAATACGGACGCGGGTGAGAGGGGGTAGCGTGAATGTAGCCACAAAACAATATCAAATACTAACTAAATAGCAATACCTACGGGTTTAATTAGATTTCGCAGAATGTAAAGACCAAAAGATGCGCGAACACCTTCATTAAATATTACTTAATATCTGTTAATGAATCTTACCGGACAACAGAATTTCATTTCCTTTCTAGTTTTTTCTGCAAAAAATAACTAAGAGCCATTAGGGTAGATCGTGTCAAATAAAATTGTACGCGAAATGTCACTAAGTGACTTTAATGAGCAGTGCAGCCCCAGTAATTGCAAAAAATGGTAGTAAACGATTTAAATAAATTACTTAAGTACCCTTAGTTCTTTTTTGTAGACAGATTTTTGACTCAACAAGCAGTTGAGTAGTTCTGACATTCTTGTATTTCCCGAAATTAAAATAAAAACAGCTCTTTTACCTTCTCATAAGGTACATAAAGGGTGTAAAAATAGTTTGGCATCATTAAGTCATTTTGGCCAAAATTGTTAGTTAATGACTTCTCGCACCACACCGACGATATTATTTGAGCCTTAAATATCATTTGTGCTACTTCCTTCTGCCAGCGGTTTCATACGCGATATTCTCCTAGAAATTTACGCCTTTGAGGCTGTCAAATAAATTCGGCTGCGTAACATGTCGTTATGAGATGAGGACCATTCTCAAATTTCACGTCCAGGTAATTTTTAACAATGTTTTCTTCGACCATTCAAAAGGCTTTCCGCAAGATAGTTGTGAAAATGTATGAAGAAAATATTAAAAACCGCTAAGATATTTGAACTTCGCGGAATCTGTGTAGATTCACCCCGAAAATCCTTATGACGGGACTTTCCCTGTCATACGGATTTTCGCTCGCAAGGGCTCTCAGACTGACGTGGCCTGCGGTGGCTTTCAGTACAATTTGACGACATAATATATGTTTTCAAATTGTATACTGACCGCCACCGCAGGCCGCGTCAGTCTGTGAGACCCTTTAGTCCTTAGACTATGCCCGCATTGTCAAATCTAGCCTCGCGATATTTTTTTACGCGGATTATATAGATTCCTTAGAGGTCCCTGATATTTTTGACGAAGCAAATGTTCGATCTCGTTGCTCACCCGTACTGACGGTTGAGGCGCGGGTTAGAATCCTGCCGAAACTTTTTTTGGGACATTATATACCTAATTTTAGTAGAGAAAACTCCATTTCTTACAGAATCCTGCGGATGAAACCGCGCTCTGAGTTTCCGTAGTGGATTAGTAAGCTTGGCAGTGGGCTGACCATATTTCAAGAAGAACCGACAACCGCTGGGGTAAACGTGTTCTTGAGTGGAGACCGCGACTCGGCAAACGTAGTGTAGGACGCCCTCCGACCAGGTGGGATGACGATTTGGGAAAGACAGCTGGATGCGGCAAGCTGAAGACAGGGCGCTATGGCGCTTATTAGCGGAGGCCTATGTCCAGCTGTGGACTAATATACCTACCTAGGCTGATGATGATTTGAGTGTACCTGCTGCTTTTGCTAAGTTTGAGAGCTCAAGTTGTTTTGTAGCAAAGCTACCTATTTAATGACCGTCTAGTAGGTAGACCTATTTCTCATGAGACCCTGCGGAGTACTTAATCAAGTGGTGTTAAGTAACAGTATCAAAGGACGTTAACTGAAACACAAGTCTTAAGTGATTGTGGTACGGTACGGGATGAGGGCACCGTTTAGGGTTTTAAAAATCAAAGTCCATAACTTTATTTCTTAAGGCTTACAAAATATGCACTTGGACAAGTCAATTTTTTTTAACATAGTAGGTAATTATTATCAAATAAGATTTTATTGATTTTATTCACTTAATTACTAAGACTCCGCTGTCCGTCTGTCTGTCCGTCAGTCACCAGGCTGTATCTCATGAAACGTGATTTTTCTAAGATGATGTGTTTCTGTTACAGCTATAACAACAATTACTAAAAATAGAATAAAACAAATATTTGAGAGGACTCCTACTTATACAACAAACGTGCGGTAACAGGCGGTAACAGGTAGATGCTTTAAAAATTATTAATATTCACAAAATATTTAGTTTTATATTCTCCTTATAAATAAATTATTAAACTTAAATTGCATGGGAGCTTGCCTCTGAATGGGACCACATAACAGGGAAATCAGTACATAAAATATCTGCTAATGCTAATGCTTAACAGTGTAATTTCATGATTTTTTCTATCATATTTTTTTAAATCATATTTTCATTTTCAAGGAACCAATGAAAAAGTATTGAATTTTATGTAATAAACGTTTTTTACACGGGCATCCTGTGAATACTGAAATCTAGGCCTAGTTTGACAACCAAACCGTGCGTTATATTTGCCTCATATGTTATTGTGTGCAACTTTACCCACAGAAAGGTCTCCTCCACCCCGTACCACATCACATTAATTGAAGCGCGCCACTATCCACGTAACATAAAGTGTTCGTAAACTGGTCTCACAGACCCCTCGGAAATAAGGTGTCGCCTTGAGAAGGGTTAAATAGGTCCACTGGACCTATTTGGATTTCCCGGTATTGACCCGGGTATAATATAACCTGTCAAGGATACCTGCTCCATGTCCCGGGTCAAAAGTTTTCAGGAAATTCAGCGGAAAATACATTTTTTATTATTTACTAGTCTCTTCCCGTGGCTTCGGTCGCTTCTTTTCTATGGACACGTTCAAAAGGTTTTCTATACCATGGGAAATGATTTATGGGACTAAAAGTAACCTTTGATTATAGTATAATTTAAGATTATTTATCGGGTATTTATCGCGTAACTTTTGCTTTCTTTTCCCCAACGTTTCAACCGCGTTACAGCGATCGTGGTCACGGGGCGACTGGATGTACTCGGAGTTACAACCGAGAATTGATGGCAGTTTCCACGACTACCCTCAATTCGTCGTCAGAATCAGGAAAGTCCACGTTCACATTGCTTTTATTTGTTTTTGGAACTAAGTTCCTTATCGTGCGTTGTGCAAGTGGGCTGGACGGAAAAAATTCGCACGAAAAGTTGTAACGACACTTTTTTGCTATAGTAAGCTATTGTGCGGCGTGCGCATGTTTCTCTGTCTATCTGTCTCTCTCTCTTATAGAAAGGAACTTCGTTCCATCCGGGTGTCCCTTGACACCTCTCAACTTTTATATTTTTACTTCTGTTATTTAATAATAATCTATGGCTGAAATATGTACCTATGTGTATCTAAGCTGAAATAAATGTATTAAATTGAAAAAAAATACGACACACTACACTGACCGTGTCCGATTGCTGTACAGACGGGACACGACGCACACACTTATTTATCACAGGATTCCACGAGGAAGAGAGACGAAAACCATCTTCACGATTAAAAATCGGGTGTTTTTTGATCTCAATCGCCTCTCAAACCATCCTTTTGTACGATTTTTAATATAGGTTTTATTAGAGTCAAGTTGGGTTAGTTGTGTTTTGAATCCTATATCTTACTAAAAAAAATCCTAAGCTTTTGATGCTCATCAAATATTTAAAAAAATGTGTTTATTTGATTTATAATTGATTTTCCGTATAGTCGAAACGTGGGTTTTGGCACTCATTTCACCTTAATTATGTGGTACTAATTTTCGTAAACGGCCCTCGTCTATTTTCGCCCTGTAGGTATAAGTTAATTATTATTTTAAGTAGGTATCTACTATTTGTATACCTAATGTGTAAAGAGGGTAGCTAACAATTAAGTAACCACAACCTGACTGAATTGTTTTACCAACTTCCCAGAACGCTTTTCTTATAGGTACAGGGTTATTTGTAAAATGCGCAATAAGAGTTTTCATTTTTGTTGTGTTCTTAATTTTTAAACTTAAATGAGCATTTACCTGGTTACTTGTTACTTGCTTGAGTCCACGATACACTTTAAAACTATGTAAATAAATTAATGATTAATATCCCAAACAAGTAAACAATAACTTAAAAAAATAGACTTGTGCGGTGATAACAAGTAACATGCTCTCACATGAAAATCATGTATAAATGTAACAATAATTATAACATTAAGCGTGCATCATGCGTTTTGGGAATTTAAGTGTTTTTTTTAGTTTGTACAAAAATTTGAACATACTCCTATGTTGAAAATATGGTACAAAAACATTTAAAGATAAAGTAAAAGATTAGAGATCAAAATTGTAGTTACTGAGAGCTTTTTAAAAATGTGTACAATATTACTTACCCCAGTATATCTTAGAACCTTTTTCAAATAGCCCCGTAAATATATTAACCATAATTTTCCCTCCAAAATTCCAGGACTCATTATCATAATTTAATTTGGCGCGTTTAGAGTGAGCTTATGTTTAATTTATTTTCAAACGAATACTAAAAGGTTCTCGATTCAGGGGCTAAGTGGGAACCTATGTAGAAAAAGACTAGTGTTTGCGTGGGACTCCACTCGTACCCTCTTCCATACGGTTTTAAAAACCTGATTTAAATGCTTTTGTGAGAATATTAAGGGACGACTTATGACACTATTTTGTGAAAAGGATAGGCATAGGATTTCGCGTTCATAGGAGCGGGACAGAGTAGAACGGTGTAAGCCCAAAAATCAAGATTTTTCTTATTATCTTTTAATTAGAAAATTTATTTTTCCAAAATTTGCCAGAAGTTCCCTTGGTTCCCGTGGTTCCTTTATTTGATGACAACAAAAAAAATCTTGCGATAGGTAGGTACTATCTATCACAAGTTTTTTTTAGGAGAAAAACTGTAGTAACTAAGAAAACAGGGTTATTTTTAATTTTGATAATAAGAGGAAATTCCTTGTAGGTCATACACTTATGTAATTTTTCGAAGCGTTTTCAATGAAGATAACGGAGATAAAAAGGTTTTAACATCTGAATTCGGCCAATTTACATAATTGCCGCCTTAAGACAACCAGAGAGCCTGCAGTGTAGCAACTGTGTTTTCTGTCTTCACGAAATTGGTTCAAATTCGCTTTCACAACACACTAGATACGGCGGCCACACTCAACAGAGACTAGCCATGTGTATGTGTAAAGAATATTCGTGCCCAAATGTGTTAGCAAACACTGGAGCACTCTTCCTGATATTACAATAACCCAAACATATTCATCATCAATCATCATCAGCCTATACTAGTCCACAGCTGGACATAGGCCTCCCCTAATGAGCGCCATAGTGCCCTGTCTTCAGCTTGCCGCATCCAGCATCTGCCAGCAGTCTTTCCCAAATCGTCATCTTACCTGGTCGGAGGGCGTCCTACACTACGTTTGCCGAGTCGCGGTCTCCACTCAAGAACACGTTACCCCAGCGGTTGTCGGTTCTTTTCGAAATATGGCCATCCCACTGCCACTTCAGCTTGCTAATCCTTTGAGCTGTGTCAATAACCTTGGTTCTCTGTCGGATGTATTCGTTGCGAACTTAGACAATTTAACCCGCTGTCAAATTTTGTCAAAGGTTGCGAATCATATCCTTCATAGCTCGACGGATTTAAGGTGAAGTACGTTCGTATTCGTAATTTCTAGACAAGGACGAGCGAACACCGCGCAGTGAAAGCGAGAAAGGGACGCAAGAGCCGGCCCGCGCGCAATTTTACTGCTTTTTATTTATAAATTTTATATTGCTCTAAAATAATACTCTTTCGCAAAAAACTAAAACCATAATCCTCTAAAGTGTTTAGTTAAGTATTTTTAGACGATATTTCATGCAAATATGTTAAGTAACTAGCAAATGAAACTGGTTTTCCGTAGTAAAAATGCAAAATTTAGAGGAAACTTTGCGATTTTTTTCTATCGAGTCAAGTTGAGTCAATCGTGTATCGGCTCCCATAACTTACTAACAAAAATCCTAAGCTTTCGATGCTCATCAAAAAAGATTTTAAAAAATTGTGTTTTCTCGCCTTAAAATTGATTTTCCGTCTAGGCAAAACCTGAGTTTTGGGACCTACTTCACCTTAAACTGGTGGACCAGCCCTACCCTACCGTGAGTGTCCACGTCTCAGCTCCGTAGGTCATGAGTCATGACATGACAGTTAGGGCGCACTGATTGAAACTTTCTTTTCTTTTCTTTCTTTTTAAAATATTGAAGTGGACAAAAAATCTACTTATTATACTTTATTTCCTAGTTTTACTTATGTAATCTCGTTTTTGTGACGTGTCCAAGAGTCCTGTAAGGTGTAGGTAAAGGAAATAAAGCACTTTGAATTTTGAATTGAATTTCGACTTTAAAGTAAAATTATCCATCATTGCAATGCATTGTATAATAGGTGAATATACCTATGAATCATTTATTACCTAACACAAGTTCTGCTTAGCTTGGTTCTCGAGCTAAACAGAGCCTAATTTGGGTAGGTAATAGATAACTGATAAATAATCGGCAATTAGAATGGCTAATTCTATAATCGGGCTGGTTATACGATCCGGCGGCAACATTGCTAATATTGGTATGGACCATTTGAACGTGGTTTTTCTTTTATTAGAAAAAGGAAACATTTGTTTGTTTGAATTGAATAGGCTCTAAAACTTATTAACGATTAGAATCCTACATTATCTTTGATGAACAAAGGCTATAAAATATACCCGTGTAAAGCCGGGGCGGACCGCTAGTCTGGAATAAAATACAAGACCGGTTTGAAAAAATCTTTCACCATTAGAATCCTACATTATCCTTGATGAACACAGCTATAGAATATACGGTGGATCGCTAGTCTGGAATAAAGTAGCCTTATGCCATTCCAGATCAATTCTCAACGTTTTTTAGTTTTGTTCGACTTCGGATTTGGACATGGGGAAGACGGTCTACCTTTTATTAATAAATACCCTACCCTACACATATCATTATGTTTGTAGTGTTATACCATTTAAATGGTTTTGTCTATGGTATAACACAAGGCTATGGCCTTGTCACATCTTCTAGGTTATTATTAGGTATCGTCAATATCGATAAATGTCACAAGTATCGAATGTCATTATTCAATGACCCTGTATATCGACACTTCGATATTTAATATTACCTTCGCACAGAAATGATAAAATATCTAAAATCCTCGCTAAGTGCTGGAATTAATTAAAGATATTATAATTAAATTGGTTCTGAGCATCTGACGGTTCCGGTGCTCTAACTCTTGGTTCTCGATCTCAACTCGATAGCGCTGTTTTGGGCTTAAGGGAATTAAACAGATCGCTCTTGAGCGATAAGACCGCCAATTGTCACATATTGTTTATGTGTTTCATTTGTAAATTGTTTTTAGCCTAAGTGAGCAATAAAAGCATTTTCCATCTATCTATTTTTTTCGTCGTTTGAAATTGGACACGTGATGGGAGTATCCTAGGTCGTTTACTCCAAACTCTTTAGACACGAGATAAGACTGTATAGAATAGAATACTTTTTATTGGCTCACACACATACACAGTACACAGAAAGAAAGAAAAAAAACATAAAAATAATTAATTAAGTAAATAATATATCATAATAATAGGATTTAAAAACCGTAAAACTTATGGCTTATGGTAGGGATATTTTCATAAAGCGCAAATATATCAAAATGGCGCCAAATGTACGTTTGCAGGTGTCACCGGAAATTATCACGCGCGTTTAATCCTTATTTACATCATGTGAATTGTTTAAAAGAATTATCAAGCTGATATGACAGTTATGTTTTTTTTCTGTTTTATAAAGTGACAAAGCCGGCGAAATTTAAGGAAAAAAAATGCGAAAAACCGACAACGTGTAAACCGGGTAAACGTGTTCTTGAGTCAATACTGCGACTCGGCAAAAGCAGTGCAGGACGTCCTCCGGCCAGGTGGGATGACAATCTGCGAAAGACTGCAGGCAGATGCTGGATGCGGCAAGCTGAAGACAGACAGGGCGCTATGGCGCTCATTAGGAGATGTCCAGCAGTGGACTAATATATATATAGGGTTATGATGATAAATTTGTTTAAAACTGTTCATAATCTTCTAGCTGCTGCCCACGGCTTCACTCTTGTTGTTTAAGGTTTTTATATCCCATGAGAACTGATTTATGGTATAAAAAGTAGCCTATGTTACTCTCCACCCTTTCAACTAACTCTATGACAAAATTCAAGTCAATTGGTTGCTTAGTTAGGACGGGAAGGAAGGACAATCAAACCAACAAACAAACACACTTTTGCATTAGCCCCTCGTAACCCCACCTACCATTCGCAGCGAGCATACCCAATTCACACACAAATACTTTTACGCTTTGTTTTGAAATCCGTCTCGTTGTGATCGTCTTCTTTTTCAAGTACCTACTGAGTGCACGAACGTTCGCTGTGTTACGTTACATGTTACGTTGCGCCCCGTAATGTCGTTCAGTACCTGGCTTTACATTCTACAAAGATGGATAAGGGTTTGAAGCTTATCCCTATGTTTTTGCTAAGGGTTAGTAAAGATTATTATTTTTACAAGCCGTGGCACAGTCGCGACGTAAGAATCGACCTCCGAATTCACCCTGTCCTCGCCGTCCCTACGTAATTGCGAACTAAGGGACCCTATTCTAGGGCAAAAGCGTTTTTCTTTGTGTTTTTAACACCACCACTGCGATCACTGATCCGCCTGCCAAGCATGGTGATTATGGCATAGCGTTACCAACTTCTGCTCTCTTGGTATTTTGGGACGATATGAGATATAAAACTTCCCAGATCGTCTCAAAGATTGTCCCAAAGTACCAAGAGCGCAGAAGTAACATATAGTTATATATGTGGGTGTTCTGGTCGTTTTCTATGTATACTAAAAAAATATCTATCTATGTAATGTATTGTATTATGTATCAGTTATCTAGTACCCATAACACAAGCTCTGCTTAGCTTGGGGCTAGATAATGCTGTGTGAATTGTCCAGCATTATTTATTATTTATTTTATTATTTATTATTATATACGGATACATATTACTAACGATTCAAGCAAATAAGCTTTTGTGTAAGCATGAATATGTACGGTTTTATTTTTGCCTGCCTTTTAAAAATGGGACGAATCAGGAACGTTTTCAGCATAAAAATTTAGTTTCTTGACGCATCCCACCTTGGGCCGAATCCAATTGGACGAATCAGGAATAACTCTACCTTTTTATGGGAGAGACATGTTTCGCAGTGAACTCTTCAAAGTATGAAGAACACGAGTTGTTGATTCAACAGTTCACTGCTAAGTGGCTAGTAAAGGCACTCTGTCCTATAAAGGTATCTGTGTTATTACAGTGTCATTTATTTTGTAAATGATCATCAGTTATAAGTGTTCGGTTTAGAATTCAAGATATTTTGTGTCAACAAAGACATTTTATAAATGGAAACCTAACAAAAACACCACCTGCCTTTCTTATATTCATATTATTCTTTCCATCCAAAGGTTGCCTGGAAGAGATCGCTTCTAAGCGATAAAGCCGCCCATTGTACTTGTCTCATGTAATATGTCTTTTTGTAATGTTCTTTTTCTGGTGTACAATAAAGTGTTTTGTATTGTATTGTAAAAACAGAAAACAACAAGGACATCAATAAAAACAAATAAAACGTCAATTGCTAGTCGAATTGGCGCACCTAGGCAAGTTATAAGACTTGCCATAATATCATGACGACATGATGACGACCTCAGTGGCGCAGCGGGTGAGAGTCTGCTTGCGACGCAAGAGGTTGCGGGTTCGATCCCCTCGGAACCAATTTGTGTACGATCTGCAGAAATTTGTTCCGTTGGTCTGAGTGTTTTCTATGTATAATAAAAAATATCTATCTATGTAATGTATAATATTACGTATATCAGTTATCTAGTACCCATAACACAAGCTCTGCTTACCTTGGGGCTAGATAATGCTGTGTGAATTGTCCAGCATTATTTATTTATTTATTATTTATCAATCACATA
Organism: Eupithecia vulgata; assembly: GCA_946478455.1. Lineage (NCBI taxonomy): Eukaryota > Metazoa > Arthropoda > Insecta > Lepidoptera > Geometridae > Eupithecia > Eupithecia vulgata. The sequence continues at coordinate 4,473,068 of OX297881.1, forward strand.
TCATTATACGTCAACGGGAAGTCGGGAAGTCTTGTTGCCCGAACTCTTAAGAAACCGGGTCCCTCAGCAGCACCAAGCGCACAAACACATACATACATAAATACACACACACTTACACGCGTCATGGTAGCTCCTGTTGCCCTAACTGTTAAGAAACCCGTGGCCCAAGAAGCACCAAATACACAACAGACACCACACATGCAAACATTGAACCGTCTTAGTTAGGTTTATCCATTTATTTCTTAATTTATTCCGTAATTTCTTTTATGTTTTAATTTAAGTACTCAAATTTATTATTAAGAAAACCCTTTTTTTAATATATAATATAAATTAAATACCTACCTCGAAACTTTTATTTCGTTTATTACGTTTATTAATTTGTAGACATACTGACGTACATCAGTATGTATACAAATTAATAAAACACTGTTGGAACTTGGAACTCATCTTATTTTATTCCCAGAGGTGGGCGCACGTCGCACGGCGCACGTCGCATCATTTCTTATTTTCCTAATAAAGTAAAAAAATGTATCGACCTTCATCGATATTTATTTGGTATAACACTTTTGTTTACAAAAAATATATTGTATCCTTGAACCGAATATAACTAACGGTATGTTTTCACATTGTCTTTTATTTTTGGGTTTCCATATTGATTACCCTAAAATAATGTTAAGGACACGGTAGTCAAATCACAGATGAAATAATGTTACTTCGTAAGTCAAATTAAGGCGTGGCACGTCGTCACACGCGTGTAATAACATAGTATTGTAAATAACTGTTAGAAAATAACATTAAGGGGCTACGTCGTCTCAAACTAGCGCCTGCACCTATTTTATTTGATTATTCCGTTGTACAAAGGAAATTTTAAAATCCATCGCACACTTTTTGATACGTATTCTAAGCTTTTTTAATGCCTTTATAATAGATTTCATTCTACTTAGCTTAGGCAGAAAATCGGAAAAAGATTTTTGTGACCACCAAGGGCAACTTCGATTCTCCGCCTAAACTAAATAGAATAATCAATTAGGCATTAAAAAAAGCTTATAAGACGTATATCACAAACTTTATGGATTATTGAAATTTCCTTTGTTAAACGGAAAAACAAAATAAAATAGGTGGCGGCGCTAGTTTGAGACGATACAGCCCCTTAAGGCGCATATTCGTTTAGGCATTGAATCGAAGTTGCCCTTGGTGGCCACCAAAATCTATTTTCAAATCACTGCCTAAAGTAAATAGAATAATCACAGAGGCATTAAAAAAGCTTATAAGAGGTATATCACAAACTACGATGGATTTTTGAAATTTCCTTTGTTAACGGAACAAGAAATAAAATAAGTGGCGGCGCTAGTTTAAGACGATGTAGCCCCTTAATAAATACGTTTCTACAGTCTTCAGTGGAGTTGGTGCTGTTCTAATTTGATTTTGATTGCGTGGTCGTGTTATGTAGGGTAGCTATCGCATGCGACTTTGTACGCGCATTTCCTGGATTAGACAGGGTGCAATGCAACGTTTGCCATTAAGCCAAATGGAGCTAATTTGAATCCCTGATGTCCCATTTTTGTTCAAAGATATTTTATCTAGTACCCATAACACAAGCTCTGCTTACCTTGGGGCTAGATAATGCTGTGTGAATTGTCCAGCATTATTTAGTTATTAATTTAAAAAAAAATTGATTGCCAAAAAAAAAATAAAAAAAAAATGCAACTTCTTTTTCTCACTCTAGTGTTATTTTACATAACTATTATTTTTAAAAAACTTCAAAGCATCTTTATCAGTTTTTTGCAATAATTTCATGACTGGATACACACTGGATTTTTTTTTAAATAAATAAAAAATCAGTTGTGATTGTATTTCATAATGTTAGATAATACAATGTCTTCGATAACGAATATTAAGACAGTTGAACATTTTTTTCAATAAAAATAAAATTTCTCGGGGTCTAGAATCACTCCTTTTTTGGCTTAGTACCTTACACATGTTACGTGGCTTATAGATTTTTTATTCTTTTCCTTTTTACATTTACTTATTTTACTATACCTCTACTTACGAACTAAAAAGGCCAGTATGAATTTGCTTTTCAGATTTTAATATCTTTGTGTCTTAAGCTAACAAAATGAGCACTTACAAGTCAAATTTTATACAAAATAACTTATTATTAAATAGAAATAAGGTGTTGACGACCGATGTGGCGCGGTAGGCGAAGGTCTGCCTGCGACGCAGAAGGTTGAGGGTTCGATTCCCGCCTCTCGGGACAAAATGTGTGTACGATCTGCAGACATTTGTTCAGGGTGTTCTGGTCATTAAAAAAAGCTTATTTATGATAGGTAATACACTGGAAGATGGATTTTTGAAAATTCTTTGTTAAACGGAATAATAACATAAAGTAGGTTGCGGCGCTAGTTGGGTGGGGTATGCGCCTTAACTCTGATACAGGTTTTTATTGTCAGTATTTTCGAGTTCATCATGAAACTGAATAAAATATATCGCAACAAGTTAAAACCTTACACGTGGCCATTTTGTTTGTTTGTTCACTGAAACAAAACAGGTAAAATATTTGTATTTTCTGTAAGAAAAGCTGACATCGCAAGTACAGAGATCCATTAAAATAATCCCTTTGGGTGTTATTTGAGTCGGCCATTTTCTTTTTGCCTGACTGCAGGCTTATGTTTTCAGTTAGGTACCTACATTACAAAGTGAAATGTTTAGAAGGAGACTACATAAAATACTTGATGCTGAAAAAAAAACAGATTTGAACATTGTGCCCATAAACCAGATTTAACTTTAACTCCAGAACAATGTTGGGTTAAGGTCAGGATAACGAACAGAATAGTTTTCTGTGTATGAAAAAAAATCTTACTATTTATTGTATTTTATTATATGTATACAGGGTGTCCGGTAATTAATGGATAACCCCGCAGGCACTTGTGGGGGAGCAGAAGGGCAACTCAGAAAAAAATATAAAAAAAATCTATCTGCAACGGTCTAGATTTTTTTTTAATTTTTTTTAATTGCTAAATTTGATACCTTTGTTCAAATTTTTGGGCACTACGGCTACAAATTGAATAATAACGAATTCAAACGAAATCAATTCGTTATTATTCAATTTGTAGCCGTAGTGTCCAAAAATTTGAACAAAGCTATAAAATTTAGCACTTAAAAAAAATAAAAAAATGCAGATAGATTTTTTTTATATTTTTTTCTGAGTTGCACTTCTGCCCCCCCACAAGTGCCTGCGGGGTTATCCATTAATTACCGGACATCCTGTATATCATTTATCTAGTACCCATAACACAAGCTCTGCTTAGCTTGGGGCTAAATAATGCTGTGAGAATTGTCCAGCAATATTTATTTATTTAAATACCTGCAGATCCGCAATATTCTGCGCTTGACGGACTTAACCCACTACGCCACTAAGGTCGTCAAATACAACCCTTATCATTAAACCTATCGGATATTTCCAAAAAGGACAAAACTACGATACCCATACAAAACTTATTTCCCTACTTCAAAAGAAACGTACCAATAAATATCGTCCCGTAATATATTCCATATACAAAAAGAGTATGTTTGTCCGTAATCTTGAATCAAAGGCTTCGAATAGAGACTGTAATTGTGCAGATTTACATTCTACAGGCGCGCGCAATCGGCTGAATCGGGCGTTAGGGCACAAGTCGGAAACTTAAAGCTTTTCGCGAGAGCATAATCGAAATACGTCGAAATGACGTCACCTCTCTCTCTCCATAATATATTGTGTGCCCAGCAGGGTCTATAGTGAAACTAAATACCTACGTAGATTTTAAGCAACTCTGTACACCTATAGAATGCAATAAATGATTGAGTATTGAGTAATACAAATTATTATTTAATATGAAAAAACTGAAAACCGTCTTTATAACCCTTAGCCCTAACCTTTTATAGTTTTTTTTTGTTTTACTGAATAAATGCTGAATCCTTTTTTTTAATGATAATACTTTTTTTTGGGACCACCTCAGAATCATCTATACTAATATTATAACGAGAAAAGATTTGCTTCTTTGTTTGTTTGAATTGAATAGGCTTCGAAACTACTGGACCGATTTGAAAAGTTCTTTCACTATTAAATTGAATCCTACATACTATTCCTAGAATATACCCGTGCAAAGCCAGGGGGGACCCTAGTCTTCTATCCAAATCGGTTCATAAATGACGGAGAAATCAATGGACATACATAAAAATATACACACAGCTGAACATAGAACCTCCTTTTTTAAATAAAAAAAAACTCTTTACAAGTGCACAGTATTTGGTATTAGTTATTGTTCAACAAGAGAAAAAATAATCCCGAGTTAGCGAAGCAGTCTAGAATAGAGTAACGAGCGTAGCGTGTCTCTAAAATTTCACACACGTTTCAATCACATTTTCATAGGCATTGTATGGAATACTTTATTAAGATGCATAGTCTACGTTACTTTGACAAAGGCGTTTCTTATGGAAAACAGAGTCGATTGATACGAACTTGTTAACAATGACAAAATGTCATTTTATAGACAGTAAATGTTTTTTAATCTGAATCTTCGTAGTTATCTTCAATAGTATTCTATATTTTCTGTCTTGGTCTCAATAACGTCAAATTTTGCCCCACCCTGCATAAAATCCTCAGCTTAGCCATCTGGATGTAGAAACCGCAAAGCGAGTTCCGCTGAGCAACATTACTACATTTGTCGCCATTCGAGTAGCGGAAATGCGGAATATAGATGGTCGACTACCACAAAATACACGCAAAACAAACGCGGTATTGCAGTCAAATGGTGGACGGACGGTGTACTATATCAGTTAAGGGCCGAACCCTTACCAGCATCATTCGATTCGTTTCCGCAGCGGAAACGTCCGATTCAAATTCGATTCCGCGAACGCTATTTTGATTTCGTTGCGGATTGATGATCGAAAGTATGAAACTCTCGTAACAAGGATCCGAATTCGAATGTCAAAAGTTTTCGAATCCGCTGGTTTAAAATAGCGTTCTTCGACAAAGTTTTCGATATCGAATCCGAAGGCCTTTCCGACGAATTAAAATACCCCTGCTGATATAGTACACCGTCCGTCCACCATTTGACTGTAAGAGGCCAATAAAACACAGATTTGTTCAGTGACATACTTACGTCCACTCGATAAGCCGCACCTTGTGCGAATGCATACCCCGCGCGCCCCGCGCTTGTTATGCACCCTTGTGTAGATGAGCGCATCTTATGGCCGTGCTCATATAATATAAGTCAGAATGCTACAGACCGCAGACATTTAGCTGGCGCGAAAAGAGATAGAATCATAGTCAAATCTATGCGTAAGAGCTGGCATGAATAAAAATCACTACAAGCTTGTAACTTGAACCTCAAACGACCGTGATCTATTTTCTAAGAAAAAAAGTTTCACTGAAATGGAGGGTAGTCGATAAATGCGATACAGGGAGACTTTTATACGTTTTGGATTCCGCGCAGCTTTATCAAAGGGCGTTTTGTGGTCACTTTACGGTACTCTGGTTTTGCTCAAACCTTCAGATTAAGTTAAGTGACTTTGTGGGTGAAGTTAATCAGGTTTTTGGTTTTGTGAAGTTACGATTGATTTGTATAGATCTAATTTGCATGAATATCCAAGATTTCAAATAAATAAATAAATAAATAATGCTGGACAATTCACACAGCATTATCTAGCCCCAAGCTAAGCAGAGCTTGTATTATGGTTACTAGATAACTGATATACATAATATAATACAATACATAGATAGATATTTTTTATTACGACGAGAAAACGACCAGAACACCCTGAACAAATGTTTGCAGATCGTACACACATTTGTCCCGAGGCGGGAATCGAACCCGCAACCTCCTGCGTCGCAGGCAGACCTTCGCCCACCGCGCCACATCGGTCGCGATTTTAATAAATTACCAGACTGTAACTTACAAGCGTAAGTCTAGTAATTAATTATTCATGGTCCATATGTTGGTACTTTGTAGGTATTTATGACATCTAAGAAATATTAGTTTTTCGCCTTCAACATCATTCAAAAAAGAAGATTCTGGTATGACCGGAATAAAAAAATCAATTAGGAAATAAAAAACATTGTTTAATCTAATTTTTAATTATTTATGGTCCATATCTTAGTACTAAGGTAGGTATTTACGACATCACATAAAATACCTAGGTAAGAATAACTTCGATCCTAATAAAATATTTTATTAAATATTAGACGTTTTTGGCCTTCACCATCTTTGACAAAGTTGACAGCGGGTTAAATTGTCTAAGTTCACCATCATTCAAAAAAGAAGATTCTAATAGTGACCGCAATCAAAAATTCATTTATTTTGTAAAAAGCATTATTTCTATTAAGGATTTTTTTATAAGTTTTTAAAATTCGTGGTTAACCAGGCAGTCAGTGAAAAATCAACATCAAACCTGATGGTTCTGTCGACAGCGTTGGCGACTTTGGTGTGTAGACTCCTATAGGTGTTCACGCCCGTAGCACAACTCCGCCGCAAAGTCGTTGTGCCATGACTTGTTCGTTGTACCACAAGCAGTAGTGCCTCTTTTGAGGCAAAACTGCCTGTTCTAATGCATAGATTTGACTATGATTCTATCTCTTTTCGCAAAGTACCTACTTCACTCTACACGGAAAGATTAAAATAAATTATTTTTCAACAACATCATCATCATCAGCCTATATTAGTCAATTGCTGGACATAGGCCCTTAATGAGCGCCATAGCGCCCTGTCTTCAGCTTGCCGCATCCAGCATCTGTCTGCCTGCAATCTTTCGCAAGTCGTCATCCCACCTAGCCGGAGGGCGTCCTACACTACGTTTACGGAGTTGTGGTGTCCACTCAATAACACGTTTACCTATGGTGTTTTTTTGCTGGTAAGGCTCGGTAAGGTACTACCTTGTCTTCTGTTAACCAAATTATACTGTGCCTAAAGTCTTTCATTCCACTAATTAGACTTATGGAACACCGCAGATGTGACTGTTAAAGGGGTTAAACCTAACAAAACGAATCAAAGCCTTAAATTCAAGAAGCTAAAGTTTACTTTACACCATCATGACCCAGAAAATAACTCATAGTTATTTTGAATTTCGCTAGATAGGGGTCATTTCGGTGTGATTTCCACAAGTTGTAACAGAAGATTGTGAACTCTAACAGGTGGGGTTTAGGTCCGTTTTAAGATGGATACTTACTTTTCTATAGCAATATCAAAACGTGAAAAGTCTATGAATTGCGGTTTGTAGAAGAGAGTAAATATTATGGCGTTCTAAAAGCGCTTATGGAGGCAGGCTTATGAACGAAAGTAAAAAATAATGATAGAGCTTATAGGATAAGGGGTGTTTTAAGATAGAGGCTGTTTTTGCGTGAAATATTGGGCTTGTGGTTGGTTACTTAGGCGTAAAACTTGGGCGTGCTCCCTCGCCCATTTTTCACTTTTTTTACTTTTTTTAAGGACAAAAAGTTGACACATTCATATTTTTACCCCTCAGAGGCGAATAAGGTTAAAGTATTTTAAGAATTATTTCACCAATTTCCTTTCTTAATTTCTCTTTTCTCTTTTTTTTTCCCATTTTTAATTTTGTTCACGTCAGTAGGGATTATTATTTCATGAATATTATTTAAGTGTCTTGAAGAAATACTTTCAAGAAATAATCTCTATTTATAAAGGAAAAAAATGGGTGACTTATCAAGAGATCTTTGAAACTACAAGAGCTACGAAGTTGAAATTTTGAATGGAGTTTCTTTTTAGGATGCACTCGCTATGAACGGGTTTTTGAAAATTCGTATTCTAAGTTAAATGTGGTTAACGGTCATTTTCTCAGAAGACGTGTTTCAGGATGTGGACATAAAGTTAGACGAATAGGCTAACGATGATTTATGGTATGATAGACTCACCTGAAAAACTTCTCTGGTAGCGGAAAAGGGCAGAACTGCAACTCCTACCAGCAGATCAGCTACTGCCAGCGATACGATGAAGAGATTGGTGACGCTGCGGAGCTTGGAGGAGCAGAGGACTGCTGCTATCACCAGGCAGTTTCCTGGAAGAAGATTAATTTTAGATTACTAGCTCCGCGCTTATAAGAGGCATATATCCGACCCAGGATCAAAGCTATTTACCTCCCTGCCAAATGTGGTTGATATCCGTTCAGCTGTTTATGCGTGAAAACGTAACAGACAGACAGATAGACAGACTGACAGAGTTACTTTCGAATTATTGTTATCATAACTGAATTGTTAAATTATTAATTAGTATTGCCATACAGCAGGACAATGCAGCCAGTGTCTTGGGCACGCTTCCGACTGGTATTGATATGGATCAGTTGAGCTACCTGTAGATTGTTTGCAACAGTCTGCAGTTAGCTTTATTGTTTCAATTGTAAATCCTAGTTTTAATTAATTTATATTATTTGATTGTATTTAATTAGTATTATTATTAATATTATTAAGAACCACATATTATGTATAAGTATGCATATTCGTAACGAATACATACATCCGACAGAGAAATATAGTTAGTAGTAAAATACAATACAAAATACTTTATTGTACACCAGAAAAATAACATTACAAAAAGACATTACATGAGACAAGTACAATGGACGGCCTTATCGTTTAGAAGCGATCTATTCTAGGCAACTTTTGGATAGAAAGATCGACATAGCTCTAAAAAATAGCAAGCTGAAGTGGCAGTGGTCCGGCCATATCTCGCGCAAAGAACCGACCACCGCTGGGGTAAACGTGTTCTTGAGTGGAGACCACGATCGGTAAATGTGGTGTATTACAATCTCCGGCCAGGTGAGAGGACGACTTGGAAAGACTGCAGGCAGATGCTGGCTGCAAGGTGCGAGCTGGAGACTTAGGCTAGTATTTATTCCATTAAAATTTTCCGACTTAAGTTTCAATACATTCACAAAACTCTTCCACCGCCAGCCGGTATATTCATTCAATTCTCGATATTTCATGAATCGAATCAAAATCATTCGACTCCGATGACCGAGGTAATCGAATTGATGTTTCGATTTCATCGCTCGCTGACAATGGCGTCGCAGTGAATGATTCCAAACAAAATATTCAATAAGAAGTCACTTAAATAATATCACAATTTATTTGCTGGATGCTATAACAAATAGCTTAATTATTCCATTTTCGTAGTAGTTTAAAAAAGTGTTTAACCGTTAGGTATAACGATTTCTACCTTATATTAGCGGCGGGTATTAACTCCAGTGTTACAAGGCTTGATGTACCGCAACAAATATGCGCTATAACCCGTATCGTTGCTAGTTGCGAACGCCTCCTTACTCCATACTGATTGCACGAACGCTCGCTGAGTAAGTACGTACACGTAACATTAAAGGGCTACTAACGACGCCATTTTGTGATAAGGATAGATAGACATAGGATTACGCGGTCATTGGAGTGGGACAGAGCAGACCGCGAGTGCAAAAATGAAGATTTTAACTATTCAACTAATCAAATATTTATTTGGCGAATCTGTTTCCCCGCCTTTGCTTTGCTTTTCAATGTTTTAATCAAGTCAGTAAGCCATATTGGTTTGCAGAAGAAGGCAAAAAAACTATCTCAATTTTGATACATACTATTTAATAGTATGTACTTATCAAAATTGAGATAGTTTTTTTTTTTCATCAAGCATATTAACTTATCATAAAACTATCTTGGCGCTTCTATACAGAATAAAACGGAACACAAGAGTCCTAGATTTCATTTAAACAGCAGTAGTATTTCAAAGATCATGGAAATGTGGTTTTAGTCAAAATACCAGCCTTAAGCCCCGTAACCTTTAAGTTACCAACTTTCGCTAGGGGAGTGTACTTTCTTTTATCGCGGTTTTAAGAGGTGAACCTAACTGGTTTGGTTGTCAAACTGCCTAGATCTCAGTGCTCACGGGCTCCCCGTTGTTAAAAACTCAAATTATATAAAATTCCACATTTGTTCTTTGGTTCCATGAACGTGAAAACACATTAAAGAAATTAAAAAAAAAAATCTTTCTTTTGCATATCATTTGGTCGAGATCCCAGAAGTCATGCGGTCTATTGAAATGACTTATCTTTGATTCGTAGGTTACTATTTATTTGGTTCATTGAACCATTTCCTTCGTAAGTTGTGTAGTTTTCTTGTAAATAAGCAAAAAACATGATTTTTGCGTTATCGCTGTAAACGTATGCTCTCTCCCGCTCCTATGGACGCGAAATCCTATGTCTATTTTTTGCACAAAATGGGAAGGGATAGGAATATAGGCTATATTCCTAGCGTAAGTCATCATCATCGTGTATGTTATCATCATCATCATCAGCCTATTATGATGCCTATATAATGGTCGTACTCAAAAAACGTACAATTTTGTTTACGCAGGTTGTTGTGGCCATTTAGTACGCAATGCGTGCTTCTAAACGAGATTACTTCTGATTTAAAAGTAGGCAAATCTAGAACTGGTCACATCTAGAAGACGGTAGCTCATCCTTTGTGGGTAGAGCATTCCAGCAGCAGTGGAATGCTCTACCTCCTTCTATTCGACAAGCTAAGTCTCACCCTATTTTCAAAGATATGGCCTAAGAAAACTTTTTTACATCAACATTTAACTGTTAATTAACAATATTTATAAACACTTATTCTTACACATAATCTATATTAAATATATTTTTATTTCTATTAATATTAGCGGTCCGCCCCGATTTCGCACGGGTAGTTATTTTTTCGTCAACTTTCCAATGTTTTTAATACTTCATATCCTATTCCGGACTAAGATAAATCAAACAAATCAAAAACCAAGAAAATCGGTCCCGTCGTTCTTGAGTTATAAATGGTGTAGGTAACTAACACGACTTTGCTTTATATATATTATAGATATAATTATGTATATATGTATATTGATGTATGTATTTATACAAAGCTAGCAATAGGTATTTGTTCATATTATGTCTTAAACTAAATATTTTTTCACCGTCTACACTTGTTCTATCACTCCCAATCCATCCAAAGATTGCCTGGCAAAGATCGCTTAAAGCGATTAGGCCGCCCGATTACTACGTAATCTGGTTCCTGTCCTGTGTATCTGTCTTATTATTGTGCAATAAAGAGTAATTGTGTGAGTATTTTATAATAGTAAGCGCAGAGTTTTGGCCGATGGGTGTCCAGTTCCGACGGTTCACTGGCCGCCTGCAAGGAGACACCGCCGTGCACCGTAGCGTCGCCAGCTGACACTGATTGCGTCATTTACACGTCGTCGCCGTTATCACAGAAAAACGTGTCATTAGTTAAGTTTTTAATGTTTTATGTATGTTAGTTTTAAGGTAAATATTACTATGGACTGTAGAATAAGTTAAATAAGATCTGTAACTTTTCTATGGTCTGAAATAAATGATTATTATTATTATTTATTGTATATTATGAAGTGGTATTATGGTCACAGCACACCTAAACGGCTTATTTCAAGCACATGCCTATTTAACAATTTGAAAATAACCCGCATGCCAACCAAGCGATGAATTAAAAGTTTCCTAGTTTGTAGCGGTTTTGTTCTGACCCAAATAACATCATTAATTTGAAAATTCTTCTCATATTTTGTTATAGTTTGGTACGTTGGTACTATAAAGTTATTCTGTGAGTTTCGTATAGTATAAACTTGAACTGCAACACAGTCTATTGCAAGGAATTTGGCTTGGAAAATAACTAGAGAGCGTTTTGAGAGCAAGATCAGATTTTAGAAAAATTTGATGCATAGTTCTTCAGCAGTATTACGAAAAATCCAGAACATTGTTGAAAACTTATAAAATGAAATGTCGAAAATTCGATAGCTCTAGGTACTGCTATGGGTTTTCTTTCCACTAATATTCCCACTGTATTCTTGTCTTAGCTTTTAGTGGTAGTTATTGGTACCTACTATTTTTTTCAGCTGCTAACATTGTTATGTACCAACTTAGATATAGTTTGTTCATGTTAATAGTTATATTTATAGAAAACTTCATGTCAAATGTATGGCAACACGCTGTAACTGGAGACACTAGACAAACCTATGGTTTATAGTGTCTTTTAAATAAGAAAAGTATAAGTTTTTGATTTTTAAAGAAATACAAATACAATAAATACACTGCTTACTTGACACCAAAAACGTTACTGGTTGTAGTTGTACGTAACATAACTAACGTAAAGGCCTGATTGGACCAAATACATACAGGCTATGCTCGGAATTTCTCTGAATGATAGGATAAAAAATGGAAATTAGAAATGGTATCATCCCATTTTCAACACCCTGTAGATTACCTACCCTTTCTTACAAAAGGTTTTTTTCTGGAAAACTTCCATTAAGTTTACGAACTTGGTGCAATCAATTATTTTCATAAAGCGCTCAACAGATGGCGTTGACGGCCACATTAAACTTAGTAAAGAAGCCCGTCGACACTAAACTGGCAAAAGCATAAAAGGAAAAACATGAAGAAACTAGTTTCTGTAAAACATTCTTATAAAAATTACTTTATTTACAGAACTTTAAAATTTAGTTGTTCAGATGATTGCGTTACTGTCGCACTAGGTAGGTATTATATAGGTTGTAGGCATATTAGATTAGTGAAAAATAAAAAAAGCTATGCGACATGAATAACGCCTACATTATGACTTTTTACTATATTTCAAAAGTCCTTAATAATCTTCTTATATCGGATTCATGTATTCAGAAACCTACTACTAAAAACGCTTGTACTCTTAAATAAAATAAATTTCAATATTTCGAAAATCCCAAAACCTTGCAAATAGACGTCTACAAATGGCTACGATTCCCATAATCCAATGTAAGGAAATAGTCATTCACCAAACTCAATCTTGGGAGCCATGCAAACTACAAACCCTTAAAAGGGTTTCCACAAACGACCTCCCTAACACCTAATTTTCGCAAAAACCTATTTTGACAAAATTGCAGATATAGGTTTTTACGTAGCGACGGCCGAATCCCTTGTTAAGTATTTACACAGTCTAAAAATAACGGCTTGGTCACTTTTACAATAACTGGAAACTAACAAAAAACTGTGTCCTATACGACTATTAATACCTACCTACATACGTCAACTTAAATCATCATTAGCAACCGCCGCTGAACCAAGGTTATCGACGATAGCTCAAAGGATTAGCAAGCTGAAGTGGCAGTGGGCTGGCCATATCTCGAGAAGAACCGACAACCGCTGGGGTAAACGTGTTCTTGAGTGGAGACCGCGACTCGGCAAACGTAGTGTAGGACGCCCTCCGACCAGGTGGGATGACGATTTGCGAAAGACTGCTGGATGCGGCAAGCTAAAGTCATGGCGCTATGGCGCTTATTAGGGGAGACCTATGTCCAGCAGTGAACTGGTATAGTCTGATGATTATGATGATGAACTGCCGCTGGCTAAATGACGTGTAAGTATTGTACTTTAATCGATGTAAATTTTTTCTAGTTGCATTAAAATTTTATTGTAATTCTAGAGAAGCTCATTACGAATAATATATAAGCACTTCTATAAATCTTAATTTTTTTTTAAAACCACACAAATAACGATAGAATAATAATAATAATAATAATGCTGGACAATTCACACAGCATTATCTAGCCCCAAGGTAAGCAGAGCTTGTATTATGGGTACTAGATAACTGATATACGTAATATTATACATTACATAGATAGATATTTTTTATTATACATAGAAAACACCCAGACCGAACGGAACAAATTTCTGCAGATCGTACACAAATTTGTTCCGAGGCGGGGATCGATTCCGCAACCTCTTGCGTCGCAGGCAGACTGTCGCCCGCTGGCAGTGGCGCCACTGAGGTCGTCAACATATAGAAAAAAAAGGAAATTATTAAATAAATTATTGAATCATTTGTAGTGAGTTTTAGGATTCATTTATGAGTTTTTTTTCTGGACCACGGCAGTGTGTAAACCTGTCGAAACGTCGGGAAAAATAGGTAAATAAACGCGATAAATACCCGTTAAATAGTATTTATAATTATGTGTTCAGATCGCGTAAGTTTAAAAACAACAATTTCTAATTCAAAAGGTTCTAACAATGTGATCTAGCCATTTCCTCTCACTGTGGCCGCGCCAGAATTCTTATTGGCCAAGAACATTGTTATTTCGTCCATTATTCGGGCACGAGCGGCGCATTTTTACAGAACTTTCGTGAATAAAGTACGATGATTCTTCTGAGCAGATTAATTTTGCGTTTCCGACTTTTATGGGAGTCCTTGAGCAAGGATTTTGTTTACTTACACTTTTTTGGCTTTCTGTAAGAGCTATTAGATTTTAAGGATTTTTGCTATAGTGCTAACCCGCATTCTGGAAATGAAATAAGTTCCCAAAAAATTTCGACTTCGGCGGGACTCGAACCCGCGCCCCACCCTTAGTACGCGAGCGTAGGTATTACTTGTTTCATTTCTTAGCTATTAGACTTTGTTTCGTTGTCTTAATCGGGATTAATCTAGTATAAAACATGATCATTGATAATCTTGCTGCATAATAAAAATTTATTTTACCAGTACCAGATGACCTCGTGAACTTTGTATCACCTAAAATTTTTACCCCATTATTTAAAACCATTTACGTAAAAAAAACATCGTTTAAGCCATTTTTAAGTTTAAGCGAAAGGACAGCACATGATTTTTTTTAGATAGAAGAAGATAGAAAAAAAAGCGAGACGAACATACAAAAACATGACTAAACCGACTAAGATTTCGTGGCTTAGTTGGTTAGAGTACACCTGAACCCGGTGGGGCGTAGGTTTGAACCCTGCCGAAATCGAATTTTTTTGCGACTTATTTATTTTCTTATGTAAAATCTCTGCCAATACAATACCTACAATAATAACTATAAAAACTATCGTAGTTTGACGAATTTATTACAGATGTAAGCGGGTCAACTACGAACATTGTTTGTGTTGGAAGAACACCAACGTTTCATCCCTTAACGAGGAAATTCTTCAGGGTGAGTGCGATTCTAGACGCGCGCGTTCCGCATCCCTCTGAGCACTCGTTAAGGGATGAAACGTTGGTGTTCTTCCAACATAAATAAGGTTCGTAGTTAACCCGCTTACATCCGTAATGTAATACATAACTCTTTAATGTACACCATAAAACTAAAGGAAAAACATTGACATTAACATGAAACACAAAAACACAATATCAAGTAGGCCATTTATTATTGTCAGCTCCATTGGAAGTTGGTATGTACCTCTATAATGCTTAGTACAAGTAGGTACCAGTACAGGTAGGTAAAATTTGTACATGTATTTTTTTTGTATTGTAATAATCACCATAAAAAATAAAGACACAATTCATTATTTGTTTAAAACATACTTTTAAATTTAATTTCGTTTTGCTTTGGATTCGTTCGTTCCAAAGCAAAAGCTATGGCTCTCATTAGGCCTATATCCAGCTGTGAACAAATATAGGCTGATGATGATGAGCTTTTGTGAGCTTTTGGATATTATTAACACGCGTAGGCCATTGCAATTAGATTTTATGTGATGATGAAAAAGCAAAGGGAGCCAACAACGAGACTAAGCCTACGTCTGTCTGTCTGTCCATCACATGCTTATACGCAAATGATCTAAATAAATTGCGATTTGTGTTTAAATAGCCACAACCGAGAAAATAAACTCAAACAAAATTTATATCAACCAGAATCCCCGTGTTAGGAAGGCTGTTATGTTAAAAGGCCTAAGAAGAACACATAGATCGTCCCCTATCATAATAATAGTGTATCAAAGTATCAAAACTTTCATACATACGAAGCACTCGAAAGTTCGCTCAGTGAAACTTTCAATAAATTATCAGCGTTGCTTCCCCGGGGACACAATAGGCCCTACGTTATTCCTTATCCCCGCGTTGAATCGAGAATAGTGTGTGTAGGTAACTTTCACTCGAAAACATGGAGCAATTCACGGAGCCTTTGGAATTCGTTGTATGAAATCAATATGTCATACAACGAAGTGAAATGAATTGTATCGCCCCAGTGTGGGGTGGGGTTCATGTCATGATCTCACTATATCATAAGATTTATTTATTTATGATTTATTTTTTTGAAATGTACACATGAAACAACTGAATAAATAAATAAAATATGATCAACAAGACAGAACAGTTGAAAATAATGTGATTAAGAATGTATGAGGTAGAAAATCATAATGTAGATTCCTTATGAGACTTCGAAGTTTATCTCACTTAAATAATAAAACATCAAGTGCGAGTTGTACCTACTCGCGCATCAGGGATTCCGTACAAATTAGTACTTAGCAAAGAAATCGACCCAGATGCACAGTTCACAAAAATTATCTGATTTGGTCATAATTACATAAAGGATATAAACATACTGTTTTTAGATTTTTTCTTTTACTTGTACTATAAGACCTTGCTACTTGCCAAACTTCATGATTCTAAATCAACGGGAAGTACCCTTTAGGTTTTGTGTGCATGTGATTGCCTTGGAAAGTTCAAGGCTGTAACTTTTGATTGCGTTGACTTAGAAATTTGGTTTTTAACACGGCTCCAAGAAGTTACAAACTTGAGTGAATTCAATTTGATACCTCCACGCTTTTCTATAAGCGTTCCTTTTTCTCTTTTGAGGTACGGAACCCTAAAAAGGACATTTTCGCGGTCTGCAGCATGCGTGTTACTTAATGTAGCGTATATTTAACAGGCTTTACAGGCCACCACAGGCGTAGTATAGGGAAGGACCCGGAATTGGTACCATAAAAAATGAATTAGGGATTAGAATTTAACCCATCTAGCATAAAGAGCATGACAATTAATTTGAAAAATCACGACTAGATGATACAATAAATTTTAAGAAATTTTAGCCAATTCTTATTAGATTTAGATGATATTCGTTGATATATAAAATTTGAATTTGAGGTGGTCCCATAAATAAATTACCCTCAAATAATTTATATGAGCTGTAAAGCGTACAAAAATCTCATCATCACATGATAACTTTAACGATCGGTAACAAATGGTTTCCATGGTAATGGGCATATTTTGTCGTTAGACTAAGAAACATAAATCTGGGGGCAGCAAATCAGCGCCTCTCGCAGAATAGATCTACCACCGAACTGCGATAACCAACCTGCATGCCCAGCGTGGTGATTATAGGCATGCCGATAAGGCGATTATCAGGGGAGGCGTGTCCAGCAGTGGACCATTATAGGCTGTTGAGAGTAACCTCTTGAAAAATTAGATCGCGCTATGGAAGTGTTTCTTTCAAACCCATATTCACTAAATAGTTTTTTTATACAATCTAATTTATTTATACAAGACTGTTGAGTGTCGCTGAACTAGTGACCGAGTCCAACATCATAGGTGAAATAAAATCACACAGGCTGCGCCGGTTTGGTCACGTGCTACGGATGGAGGAAGATCAGGCTGTAACACGGGCTTTCCTTGGAGCGCCGATTGGCCGACGACCAGTCGGTCGGCCCAGATACAGGTGGAAGGACGAAGTGGAGAAGGACCTTCGCTCACTTCAAGTCTTCGCACCGGACTGGATGGAGGCGGCGCTGGACAGAAGCCGGTGGCGATATTGTGTCGGAGGCCAAGACCCACTTCGGGGTTAGCCAGGATAGTAAGTAAGTAAGCTGAGTGAAACAGCCGATCCACCGCTAAAGCGACAGAAGAGATAAAGAATCACTTTTGTACCGCAGATAAAACGCGAGGTGATATATAATACGAACAATGTAACTACTGGAGGGCTGGATATTGTGAGGGGGTAGAAGAATTATAGCATGGAGTAATAGGTTATTATAAACCAAGGTTATCGACATAGCTCAAAGGATTAGCAAGCTGAAATGGCAGTGGGCTGGCCATATTTCAAGAAGAACCGACAACCGCTGGGGTAAACGTGTTCTTGAGTGGAGACCGCGACTCGGAAAACGTAGTGTAGGACGCCCTCCTACCAGGTGGGACGACGATTTGCGAAAGACTGCTGGCAGATGCTGGATGCGGCAAGCTGAAGACAGGGCGCTATGGCGCTCATTAGGGGAGGCCTATGTCCAGCAGTAGACTGATATAGGCTGATGATGATGATGATGATGATGATAGAACATGGGAAGAATAGGTAGCTTGTGAGTTTTACTGCTATAGCAAATTGCTGTTTTGTTTTTAAATCGAATTTTTCAGGGCCATGAAAATATTTAAAAGATGACCTTTTTAGAAATTAAATAATTTCTTAGAGATTACCCAGAGTGTGAGGGCTTGCGCACTAGAATACAAAAATACTTTTTCTTTATACATTTCAAAAATAAAACGTAGGAAATTGTTTCAAATTATTATTATTATATTAATATTATTATAATGCTGGACAATTCACACAGCATTATCTAGCCCCAAGGTAAGCAGAGCTTGTGTATGGGTACTAGATAACTGATATACGTAATATTATACATTACATAGATAGATATTTTTTATTATACATAGAAAAACACCCAGAAATTTCTGCAGATCGTACACAAATTTGTTCCGAGGCGGGGATCGAACCCGCAACCTCTTGCGTCGCAGGTAGACTCTCGCCTACTGCGCCACTGAGGTCGTCGTTGTGGGCATCATGATCAAAAATGTGAACAATAATACGCATTTTCCCAAGTTAAAAATAAATTTGTAAGTACCAAACACTTCCACTTTTTAGATTTTTGTCTCGGATTGGCTTTGACCCCCCCCCTGCACAAGCACTTCAAGGTTATCCACTCATTATGGAACACCCTGTAAACATCACGTTTACTTTGTTAAAGGCCTAAAGCTGGGTACTAACCGTTCGTGCAGTCATGTCAGTAGATACGGGAAAAGATTGTGCTCGCAACGAGAAGAATTTTTAACGTTTCATTCTCGCTGAGAATGTTACCCGTAACACCGTGCAGTACCCGGCTAAAGCTACCTAAGCGACAAGATAAATAACAAATAATGCTGCATGATTGACGTAGCATTATCTAGCCCCAAGCTAAGCATAGCTTGTGTTATGTGTACTAGAAAACTGATATACATAATAAAATACAATACATAACAAACATAGATATTTTTTTTTATCGATACTCGATAGTTATCGATGAGTGCGATGAAAGTTATAGCGTTTTAATTTTTAGTTGGGGTAAACGTTTTCATAAGAGACCGCGCCTCGGCAAACGTTCTCCGATTTGAGAAAGTCTACACGCAGACGCTGGATGCGGCAAGCTGAAGACAGGGCGCTATGGTGCTCATTAGGGGAGGCCTATGTCCAGCAGTAGACTAATATACCTGATGATGATGATGATGTTAAGTTTGAAGTAAATTTTTATTTTAACAAAAGTATTTACAAACTTTAACATATAGCAAGATAGAAAGATAGCAAGCTGTTATCCTAAATAAGTAAAATTAAAAAAAAAAAAAAACCAAAGGTTATATTACTTTTGGTTCTATATTTTGTAACTTTTAATTTTTTTAGGTTTTCAAAAAATTATCTGAGCGTCTGGTCGAAGCGACGCGTGACCCGAGAGCTGGTGAGTATCTGGCACAGCGCATCAGCATTGCTATACAGCGGGGCAATGCAGCCAGTGTCTTAGGCACGCTTCCAACTGGTATTGATATGGATCAGTTGAGCTACCTGTAGATTGTTTGCAACAGTTTGCAGATAGCTTAATTGTTTCTATTGTAATTACTAGTTTTAATTTAAATTTGATTGTTATTTTCTTTCTGAATAAAAACTTTTAATTACGATTCTTGGAGGTATGAACCTATCAAAGGGCTACGCTGGGTATGGAAGTAACAGCGGTTCATCACTTACGCGTTAAACGAAGTTACTCACAGTATAAAACTATTTGATGGAAATGAAATAGCCCGTAACAAACAAATTACCATAAAATCAGGGTTGGTTACATAACACAGCTACATTTACATACGAGGTAGGTTTAACCAAAGCTGGGCCAACACGCTGGTATTTTTAAACACGAGCCATTCAGGTACGATGTAATCGGCAAATGGACTTCCCACGGCTTTGTATAAATGAATACAGGGCAGTGGAGTTATGAACAGCTAGGTAACTATTAATCCATTCCAAATTCATAGCGAAAATGTGGTTCAGTTACAATTTTTTGAGTTTGACTGACATCCGATTATGGCTATAGCTCACCATGATTCAGATTTTTCTTTGCATCGACTGACAACTAAAATAAGCTTTATGCTTAGGTATAATATTTATATTCTTATATATTTAAAGATAATAAAAAAAACAGAGAAAACTGGGTGACATATCAAGAGATCTCTGAAACTACAAGAGCTATGAAGCTGAAATTTTGCATGGAGTTTCCTTTTAAGACGTAGGCAGCTAAGCAAGGATTTTTGGAAATCCGTTTTCTAAGGTAGATACAATGGAGTCAAAGGTTATTATGATAACTTCAGAACCGTAACTGTAGGCCCGTCAAAGTTTGTAGCGATGTCGTTTGTAACAATGTCGTTTGTAACGATGTCTTTCAATAAAGTGTTTCGAGGTTTTTTAAAATTCACACTCTAAAGGTTCTTGTCCAAAACGTGCCGCATTATGAAATGTTTCCATTACCCCTTGGGTTTAAAAGTAACCGAGCTATTTCCCTCTAAGCTAGGCCACTGTTTATATGAATACGCGCCAGGGACAGCAGCAGAGGCTCGGCTAGCTCTGAAAGGAACCCTTTTCAGCTGTAATTGGCGATGGAAAATATTTCAAAATGTTTCTATCAGTCCCTTTGAGGTCGCTGGAATATAGTAAAATAAGGCTTCGTAGGTTTACGGTCCGAGCGGATGGATTGCTTTACCTATTTTACAATTTATATATAACTAGTTCTTGTCTGTGGCTTCACCCGCACTGTTCAGGTAGCCTATGGCGGTCCCCGGGGTACCATTTACCTCCCTGCCAAATCTGTCACTAAGATCCGTTCAGCCGTATAGGCGTAAAAAGCTAACAGACAGAGATTTGAATTTATCATATGGATATGGATGATTGTTTTGTGATAGAAGCTACAAAGATAAAAAATAATGTGAAGGGTTTATTTCTTGCGCGGCTGGGTAAATAAGTGCCGATAAAAAATATGATTTTTACGCATCGGATTTAGATTGGTCGGTTTATATGATTTAGACGAATTCAGAGGTGACTATGGGACATAAACCGGGGGCGGGCAGCAGCGCCTCCTGAAGAAAAATAAATAAAAACGAACTGTGACCCCCAACCCGTATGCCCAACGTGGGGATTATGGGCATTTACCTCCAGGATATAACAGCTAATGAGGCGTTTTTCGCTTTTCAGGGGGTGGCCTGCGTTATGCAGTGGATCAATACAAGCTGTTGAGAACGGGAGGTTAATGGCAGATTTAGGAGATCTAATGACTAAATGGGCAGAAAAATAAAAATATGGGCCTAAAATCCGTGCAAATTAAATAAAGCCTTAAGAAATAATTATAATTAGGTCCGAATTTGAAGCCCACATAAACATAAGTTGGTCTTTAAAAAGTCATCGAAAGTGTTACAAACAGACAACAGTTACAACCAATCAACTTCTATAATAAATATTCTTCTCAGATATCCTCTAATTTCACGAATAGCCAAAAGACCTCGGGAAATTCCAAACATCTGATAGAAATCAGGCAATCATAGCCTTCTCTAATATCGAAGGAGATTCCAATCTGGCCGGAATTCGGTGGTGGCTCGTTTAGCGAGGGAGCTTTAATTTGCTGAGGGCTACTGGTATTAATGCTATATACAGGGTTATTGGTAAATTAGTAACACTACGTGAACTGCAGGTTCTGACTATCATCACAAACACGTTTGTGAAGACGGTAGTTCTTTATTCTGAAACTTGATATTGGGAATAATAGTACCCCCTATTCAATAATCGTTCGTTAGATCGGTTTTATTTGAAATTCAACTTAAGAACGGCTCTGCCCTTACTTAACAGTGGGTATGGAAGTGGAAGATCGGTCTTAAGTAATTCGATGGGCTCTAGACAAAGGTGTTTTTTCATTTTGTATCAGAAGTAGTTAATTTTTTTTTAAGAATTAAGACCTGCCGTCTTCACAAATTTGTTAATGATGATGGGCAGAACCTGCAGTTCACGTAGTGTTACTAATTTACCAATAACCCTGTATATACCTACTGCTATAAGACAAAGCTTTAACATTATGTATGTGTAACCTGCCTAGTAAATAATTGATCTGACATTTAATTTTCGATTCGTTGTTATAGTAATCTTATTAAATTCAATTATTATTTTACGAATACTTTACTACAATTACTTTTATAATAAACATGACATTGCTAAAATTAATTATAACTATAAATTTAAGTACCATAGTAAAATTACCTACTTATTATAAGCTAACAAAATCGAACTCAGACTACCTATGTAATTGTTGCGCCCTGACAGGGTTTTTATGCATTGTGTACCCATTAACACTACCTACACCTAAGAAAACTAAATGTATGCATAAAATCACAATAAATTATATGAATTATGAATTATACTAGAATTCATAATAAATAGGCTTTTGACAGAAGATTTCATACATTTATAGCTGGTCTTTGTTAGTATTCATATATTTTATTTATATGTCTATTTACAACAAAGTTTTACAAGTTTTTTACAAAGTCTTAAACCAAAATAATTTACTTTATCTATTTTTATTAGATAGAAAAAGTAATTTATCTATAGGTACTAATATTATATAGAGGTAAAGTTTTTGAAATTGTTTGTGACGTTGTGCGGGTAATCACTGGACCTACTGAATCGATTTAAAAAATTCTTTCACTATTAGAAACTTATGACGTGTGTTATGGTGCTTCATAGTTTTAAATAATTATATATGTGATGTTTTCATAGTACACATAATCGTGTTTTTATTATCTTGTCAGCCATTTTCTTTTTCCTGCTGCGCCCTTACTTTAAGTTCGTAGAACTTCTACGGCGTAGCACTATGCTACGCCGTAGCAATATGCTACGCCGTAGCAATATGCTACGGCTACGAATAGAAAACTATTTGAATTTCTATTCCTAACCCGTCCGATATTGCTTTTCAAATCACAACGGTGTTATGAATTTTTAGAAATGAAATTCATATTTTTCCGGATTCTTGTAGGTCCATGTGTGGCTTTTTTTCTTACTACAAACTAGAAAGAATTGTGGTGGTATATTAATTTCGTATGAGTCAATTCTATGTTTTGAGTAAAAAATCTCAAGCCACATTTCCCTCATGCAATGGACTGTATGTCCATTCAGAAGTTTTAAAATTCTTGACAGACAAACAAAACAAATGAAAAATTAAACCTAGACCAGCTTTAATTTTTCACGTGCAATACCTAAGCAACCTATTTTTTTGGATATAACTTACACGGGTAACTCTTTTCATTATAGGGAAAAGAGAAACATCTGAGGTTGGCAAGAAAAAGAAATGTCACAACGGTCAGTAATAATTAAGGGTCAGTGCACACAGAGACGTGACGATGCACGCACTGCGCAAAAAGATACAAAAAAAAATATATTGATTGACATTGTCCAGCATTATTTATTTATTTATTGTATGCAAACTCCCCGCGCGGTTCCGAGCTGCACTGCGCTTTGTCTAGAGATGTCTTGCTTGAGTTGATCCTAACAAAACAAAGCCCAGTTATAATCTAACACAGCGATTGCAAATAATATATGCCGTGCAATAACGTAAACCTAAATGACGTACACTTAGATATTGGAAATTGCACGTATCGTTCAAAGGCTACCGTTCTAGCCTTTTACGAATAAGAATGTTTATCCACAGGAATCCGCTTTTAATAGCTACTGGTAAAAAGAAGATTGGTCTTGAACCACCTTAATTACTTAACTAGTCCGCCACAGAGTTTTTTTTTGTGCATGAGGAATAATATTTATCTCCATTTATGAAGTTAGTCTCCCTTAGTCGCCTCTTACAACACCCACGGGAAGAGTTGAGTGGTGCTAACTCTAAGCTGGCACCATACGGCAAACATAACCTAGGAATAATCATCTTTCGGAGGTTCGGAGGTCTTAGGTGTACTATAAAAAACTTTCGAGAATAATTTCAAGAAATCCTATTATCCAAAACGATTTTTAAAAATATTGATAAAAAATATGTATCTTATTCCGGGCACTGACTAGTGTTACGGGGTGTAATATATCATTTTCAGCGACCATAGTACATTTGTTTGTTGTAGTTAAAAAAAAAAAAAAAATCTTCTTTTTCTTCTGCTTTCCCCGTACTGACTGCACGAACGCTCGTTGTGTAACACGTGAAATTACTAGCCTACGTTGATAATTCGATATTTTTCAAAGGTAGGTCAGAACAGAAGAAGGTTCCTTACCTGCTATGACAAGTACGTCAATAAGGGCTAGGATGGCTAAGCTGACAAGACTCGAGACTTCATCCCAGCGAACCTGAAATAGATAATATTCATGTTAAACGAAGAACCTCATTCACCTTATTCTGGTTCATGCATGCAATATGGTCACACTCAATGCACGAGAGCTCAGGGCATATTATGTGTCGAACCTTAAGGGGAGGCTAATGTCCAATTGTGGACTTTTAAGGGCTGATGTACAAACCTGGTCGTGTAGAGCCGCGCAGGCGGTCGCGTTCAGTGGCATATTCCGCCCCCCGCGCCCTCGCCCGCGCCGCGCATCCCCCCGCCTACCGCCGCACTCGCATCCTTACAGCAACCTCTGCAACAAAACGAATAATAGGTATCAATACAGGTCGTTGACCTATCTCTCTCACGAAATCACAATAAGGCACAACTGAAACTTTTTAATATTTTAGGGTTATGCGATTCTTTGGACACTTACTCATAAAATTGAAAACCTTTTATATTTTGAATTTTAAAGGTTTTCGAAACTCAAATTTTTATATTTTCTTTTTATTTCTGCCATGGTAATATAATTTGGTACTTCTAACTATGTATAATATTAACATATAAGTACTTAATTGAAATATCACCGATTTAACATTATTCTGGTATCTTAGAAAATTAAAATACGTGAATTCATAGAAAACGTAAAAAGTCAGTAATTTTACCCGAATTGTTTTTTTTGGGTTATTATTAAAGAAAGAACGTTCCAGTGAGTTCGTTAGTAATGGATTCCGATGGAGTTACAGACAAATTAAGGGAATCCTCTTTTTATCTAAATAAAGAACTTTAAAATGTTTTCTTAAATAAACTAACAAATTCTGATTCAAAGTTTTAAAAAAACACAAAAGAATGGGAAAACAAAGTTTTTGAAAGAATGAAAACCTTTATAAGGTAATTCCATATGGTTTTTCCAAGGCCCATTACGAATTTCGTCGGTAAAACTTGTTTACGTCATAAAATATTGACTGTTTTTTCCTTATACAGGGTGGAAAGAGACGAGGGCCGTTTATGAAAATATACTACTTAAGTACTAATATACTACATAAGTGATAGACATTCGATGTGTAATGGTTAGAAACGATTATTATAAAGAAAACATAAAAGTTAAAATACGCCATGTTTAATACTGGTGACCTTCAGTACCTAACTTCATCTCTAACACATGTAAGGAGAAAAGGATACCTTAGTGATCTCAAGTTCTTATATTCCACCACGTCGAATAATGCAGGCAAAAGTTTGTGCCCGAATGTGGCTATGCACCTTCGATAGTGTATTTTCTTTACAATTTTTTCTACGCAATTGTTCGAAGTCAGCAATTAATAAATAAATGAATAATGCTGAGCAATTCACAAAGCATTATCTAGCCCCAAGCTAAGCAGAGCGTAAGAAAAGTTACTATTATTATTTTAAAATTTCTTAACATGCCCCTATACAGCAAAATTGTATTTAATTTTATTGTGTTTGGACGAGTCATAGCCTCAGCATAATTAAGGTACCTTTACATTGTACACTTTTTGTTTGTTTTATGGCAATAAAGAAATCTGTATCTGAGCTTGTGTTATGGGTACTAGATAATAATAATAATAATAGATAACTGATATACACAATACAATACATGACATAGATATATATTTTTATTATACATAGAGGTCGTCATATTGACGGGAAATAAAGCAGCAGATAGCATGTTCTGAACCTGAGCGGTTTGGAACACGCTGCAGTTTTTTGGAGAAAAATATAGTACCAAAGATAATTTCGAAATTACGGAAAGAGCCCGTCGTCCCGTTCCACCCTGTATACCTGAGTAATAAATAATGCCCCGATCTTTGAACCTGATAAATTCTCGACATCTTTACTCCATCATACACAAACAATGTTGGAACATCACATCAATAATTAAAAGCGAAAGTTTGTGTCAATCAACACACAATACACACCACAAAATTGAATCGTTATCAGAACTTTACGCGTAGTACCACTGAACACAATAAGATTACGATAAAAGTTTTCGGGAACTATTGACGTCTTAAATAATAGTACATACAAACGAAAAAATTATGCGTAAAATAATGCCTTAAGGTTACAAGAGTCGCTCATCTTTCCATACTAAGTGAAAGTAGTCCCTTCTACTTAGTATGGAAAGATGAGCGATCATACACTGTTTGATGTTAACCATCCAAAACTAAGGATAGTATATTAATTTATCTTGTCTTATATAAGTTTTATACATCCAAATCTGTATAAAAGTAAACATTTGAAAATTACAAGCTGCCAAACTTTAAAACTCTAAAATAAAGCCTGTGCCGACACAGTTTAAGGGGAGCCAATGCGTAAGTTTGGTTAAGACCAGCATATTTGCGCCTCTTGAGATTTTCATCCGAATCTATTTATTTTGTTTGATGAGTGACTCATAAAAACAAGGTGGAAGAGTATGCTTATCGTGAAAACAGGTGCTATCTTAATTTTGATACCAAACGCGATTCTGTAGACATTGCACTCTTAAATGCTATTCTAAAGCAGTATTTTGAGCCAATCTGAGTCCTTAACTCAATGTTGTTCAAGTGTTATGATGCTTCAAATTAAAATAGTCGATCAAAAAATTTTAGGTACCTAGTCAGAATCGAAAGGACTAACTTTTTAGTACCAACGCAAATAACCCTCAATCCTCTACATCCGAACGTGTATAAGGAACTGCCCTAACCTTCCCCTATGCCCAAATATTCACACCATTTCTTCCCTTAATTAGCAGTTCTCCACCAGTGTTGAACAAAAGGTCTGAAGGGGCTGCATTAGATGGCTAGACAAAGGCCGGGCCACACTGGGGCACCAATTAGTGGCCACTCATACCGCTGCCAGATGTAGATAAGATAAGGCGACGTGGAACTACTTTTATGGAAAGGTTAAAGTAGGGGTCCTCGCCTTAATGTTGATACAATATATACAAAACAGGTTGTAAAAAACAGTAAGGACCAAACTTTCAGCAAGGGTTCAGCTACAATTACAGAAAACGTGAAAAATAAAAATAAATGTAATGAACAATAGACTGATCAATGTGCTTATTGTAACTGTTACAACCTCAACAGTCTTTAATGGTCCACAGCTGGACACAGGCATCCCCCTGATTTTTTTTATCTCATGGCGGATTAAGGGCAGTTCGTTGGTAGCATAGAGTTAGATTTTTTTTACTACGTTGGTGGTAGATAATATTCTGCAAGAGGAGCTGCTGCCCGCCCCCCGGTGTATATCCCTTAGTCGCCTCTTACGACACCCACGGGAAGAGTTGAGGTCGTGCAAATTCTAAGCCGGCGCCTCAAAAAAACACCTTAGTTGCGGGTCGTTGGCCACGGCGGTCAACAAAACAAGACATCATCGAAGGTCTAGAAGATACCTATTCACTCTTGTCTTTAAGAGACCCAGGTTTTTCTTGACCGGAAAAACAGCAGCAGGGAGCGCTTTATTTATTTAAAGAGATATAATGTATATCTGGAAAAAATTCTGTCGATATATTCAGGTATGTTTCTTTTCCTTATCCACTCTCTTCTCTCGAAGTCGGTTCTAAAAAACTTAAACCGGTCAGTCCAGTTGCGCTTCCAGTGTTATTTTCTATCAATTTATTTTCACATGGCGGAGCCTTTAGTCCGATTGTCCTATCCAATTTCATTTATTCCCCATTTGAATACACAAAACAAGCTTGACCCGAATCCTTCTTTATTTTATTTCCCTAATAGTTTCGTGTTGCTGAACAAGTATGAAAACTAGTCACGTCTCAGCGACGACAAATCAGCTGCTCACATAGTCCTGATATGCGAGAAAGTAACGGTGGAATGACATGAAATCTTCAACCACCCGAGGTCACTCCGCAAAGCCTGTGATGCCAAGAAGATTCTGCGTTTCTGGACTAGCCTGCGCACACAGAGAGCGGTCAGAGTTCTGCGTTCTAGTGACCGTTGACCGCCCAAGAGTTTCAACGCACACAAGCGGCGTGCAAATTCTCGCGTTCTAGTTTCGTTTGGGTCTTTGCACATGCAACATGTCACTAGAAAGTTCGTCATCCGATGAAGAATTATTGCTCTTGTGGAGCTCAGCAGCTTCTAAGAAGAAAAGGAGGAAGTATTGGGTGCACTCAATTAACACAACGCGAGAAGAACAAGGCGAATTCAGTAATATTTTTCAGGATTTACTTAAAGATGAACAACGATTCTATATTTATTTTCGAATGTCGATTAATAGTTTTAATGAATTGTATAACATCATAAAACCTGATTTCGAAAAACGAAATGCTAACTGGAGGAAATGTATTTCAATTTTCATAAAAAGAAAAAACTGGTTATATTTTTAAGGTATGTATTTATTTATTAAGGATAAGAAAATACATAGTAAGAGTCAATTAACTTTTCCGTTTTTCCAAACTCATCAGACATCGCGGCGTTCCGGCGTTCTCTGTCTTGGCGGGAAAAGAACTCTTGGAACGCGACGTTCCGCTTTGACCGCCGCGGTCAGACTACCCGCTATGTGCGTTGTTGTTATAGACTCAGTATATTCTAATGAACGCCGAACGCGGAACTCGGAACTCGGAACTCCTGACCGCTGCCTGTGGGCGCGGGCGCGTGTGGCTAAACTAGCAGAATAAAACCACACACAATGGACTAACAAGTGTCGCAGTGCGGATAAACGAGTAAACACAGAACAACAATGCCGAAGTTTTCCCTAGGATACGTATAATATTCATCATCATCATCATCAGCCTATACCAGTCCACAGGTGGACATAGGCCTCCCCTAATGAGCGCCATAGCGCCCTGTCTTCAGCTTGCCGCATCCAGCATCTGCCAGCAGTCTTTCGCAAATCGTCATCCCACCTGGTCGGAGGGCGTCCTACACTACGTTTTCCGAGTCGCGGTCTCCGCTCAAGAACACGTTTACCCCAGCGGTTGTCGGTTCTTCTTGAAATATGGCCAGCCCACTGCCACTTCAGCTTGCTAATCCTATGAGCTATGTCGATAACCTTGGTTCTCTGTCGGATGTATTCGTTGCGAATCCTATCCTTCAGAGAAAGTCCGAGCATAGCTCTCTCCATAGCTCGCTGGGCGACTTTAAACTGGTGGACCAGCCCTACCGTGAGTGACCACGTCTCAGCTCCGTAGGTCATGACGGGTAGGACGCACTGATTGAAGACTTTCGTTTTCAAGCATTGCGGTATAGATGACGAGAAGACTTGACGTAGTTTGCCAAACGCGGCCCAACCTAGCTGG
The DNA here is from genome assembly GCA_946478455.1 of Eupithecia vulgata. Classification (NCBI taxonomy): domain Eukaryota; kingdom Metazoa; phylum Arthropoda; class Insecta; order Lepidoptera; family Geometridae; genus Eupithecia; species Eupithecia vulgata. The sequence goes on from OX297881.1 coordinate 4,502,710, forward strand.
ATCCTCCTCTTGGCCTCCTTCTCGAAATTGTTTTTACCTAACTGCAGAATCTACCCAAGGTAAGTGTATTCGGAAACAATTTCGAGAAGATGGCCATGTACGACGACCGGTCCCGGATCAATGTGGCCATTGATCATGACCTTGGTTTTATCCAAGTTCATGCCAATACCGATGCGTCGTGAGGCTGAAGCTAGGCCGTCCAGCATCCGGTTAAGCTCCTCCAGCGACTCCGCCATCAAGACTATGTCATCAGCGAATCGCAGGTGTGAGATGTAATCGCCGTTTATGTTGATGCCCTTACCTTTCCAGTCCAGCGTCTTAAACACATCTTCCAACGCGCTTGTGAACAGTTTCGGGGATATAACATCCCCCTGTCTCACTCCACGTATAATATTAATAATAGTCATTTATTTCAGACCATAGAAAAGTAACAGATCTAATTTAACTTATGCTACAGTACATAGTAATATATACCTTAAAACTAACATAGGTACATAAAATATTATTAACTTAATATGGATCTGTCTGAAATAAAAACATTTTATTTTTATTATTTATGACACGTTTTTCTATGCGGCGACGACGTGTAGATGACGCATTCAGGGTGTCAGCTGGCGACGGTGCACAGCGGTATCTCCTTGCAGGCGGCCAGTGAACCGTCGGAACTTGACACCCTTCAGCCAAAACTCTTCGCTTAAGTAGGTCGAGAGATGGGCCAATGTTGAGGGGGCCATCCCCTGACATGGGGATTTGCCCATAATCACCACGCTTAGCAATTGGATTGCTACAGGTGTTAAAACACATAGAAAGAAGCTACTGCCCTTTCTCTGGTAGGTTCGAGTTACAACTATTCACTTTTGAATCCAAGAGACCCATCATTATCTTACACGATCGTCGAAGTCTATGCTCATACAGAAAACGCTAAAAAAACTGAGATTGCATTGCAAAAAAGCTAGAGTCTGAGACTACTGAAGACCCTTGGAGGAGGCTAGACTGCCGAAGGCGGTCCATTTTAAGAACAAACTTAATTGGAATTTCAACATTGAAAAATTTAACTGCAATTGAAATGTATTTATTAATCTTACTACACATTAAATATATCCTTGTCTGTGATATTTCTTAGCAATTTTTATAATTTGAGAGTATTTTTTTAGTTACATTTTACATACATACATTTTTTTTAATATGAACACATATTTTGTTGTAATAAGTATAGGAAATTAAGGTCTAAATTATTTTTTGTTGAATAGACCCAGTTTTAACAAAGGCACAGTTGATAAACAATGCAGTGGGTATAGATTTCTACAGATTTCAACTTGGACTGTAACATTAAAGGGATATTAGAACAGAGCCTTTTGTGGTTCACAAACAATGTAAGCTGATCCCAATAATAATATTAATTGTAGCATTATGTTTAATTTATTACACTAATTGGAGTCTCGGTAGAGATGGCTATCGAATTTAATTTATTTTGGATACGAAATGAGAAATTGCTTACGGAATCTAGAGCAAGGCCAGTCAGTGGGTGAAGGTTGATTTGTTATTTGCTGCTTTCAGCGATAAGGCCGCCTTTTGTGATAGATCTTAATAGTGAGCTAGCAGTTGTCCGAAGCTATCTTTACATACCTTATTATGTCTAGTAAAAGGTTTAATTTAAACTAGCTAACAAGAACTAATAAGAAGGAACGTAATGTAGATATAACTTATTGCGTGAACTGAACTTTCCAGCTTATTTTATTTTATTTCTGTATTGGTTACCTACTACTATTTTTTTTTATACCTATGCTTTTTGTTCTTTCTTTCCTTGTTACTACATTTTAAAAACAACTACATTTTAGTTACCTTCTCGCTGATAGGTACATCTGTCATCTATCTACCTAAGTAACATCTTCTTACTTTTGTATTTTACCTACTTTGTGTGTGTAAGCGTGTCTGTGGTGTTCTTGTTGATTTTATTTAATTTAGTAATTTGAACTTAACAAGCTCATTACACAAATTATAAATATAGTCAGGTAGGTACATTATATTCTATTTATAATCCCGAAACATTAAACACAATCACAGCTCATAAACTAAGTCAAAATCAGCAAATTATATAGAAATGATAATAAAAATCAATTTATAAATCATAGTCAATCAGCAAATCCAAAATTGTATGTCGATTCGTCATCCATTCTCCTGCGAGCGTCAAATAAATGCATTTTTATATTGAGTCAAATAAATGTATCTTTATCTTTGGCTTGTTAACACTTTCATAATATGTTACCTTAAGAATATTATCTCCGTTCAATATCAGAACACTTAAATGGCTAACGGTACTAAAGGACATCTTCCATCAGCTGCAGCTGTGATGTCCCCATGCCAGTCACACTACAGAGGCTTGGTCAGTTATAAGCTGTACGGTACTTACATAATCGGTGTGCTAAACCATTGAGTTCCCTTGTAAGGACCCTGTCCATCCGCAGCTAGTTTTATTGACTATACTACGTAAACAAACCACGACAAAAAAACTATAATTTTCGTGCTTGGCGAAGTATTGAAATTGTTAACAATATTTATTGAAGTAAATATCTCAAATCGAGAAGCAGTACAAATGACAGGCAAATTGTGCTGAAAATAGAGTTCTTAAATTAAACAAAATAATGCTGGACAATTCATAATATATATTCAGAATATTCACTTCTTAATTTTCACTGTTAAGAAAGCGAAAATGAAGAAGTGATTGGTACATTTCACTGTGATTTTATTTGGAGTATACCAAGGTTTACCAAACAGTCTTATCAAGTTCATCATGGTCAATATACGCCAATCTTACTTAAAGTCTACAAACGAAAAACCTATAACCTTTCACTGCATTCGAGCTAGTGTTGTTCCCACGTCGATAAGGGGTGACCGGCCAAGCGTCTCTGCTATATTACTGCAGGTTAATTGGAAGCCAGTGTTGTTTAAATACGGTAGAGTGTGCCCTTTATGGGTCAGATTGAATGGGGTTTTGGTTAACGTGGATGTAGGCCTTTACAAGGTCTTGCGTTCATGTGATTTTTTAATTAATAACTTACTTAGGAGTTTAATGGGTTAGATTGAATGAGGTTTTGGTTAACGTGGACGTAGGCCTTTAAAAGGTCTTGCGTAGGTACAGGTGGTTTTTTAATGAATAATTTACTCAGGAGTTTAACCTGAAATAGCTAAGGATCTACCAACTGAAAAATCCAAAAAATTGTACATGGTTCATATTTCATATTCGAAATTTAATTTAACTACTAACCCAGTAATAATAACGCTTCAAAAAATTCTTTATATAATTTTGTATTAAAAAAACAAAACGACGAATAAATAATACAAGTAATTAATTACACTTACAAACTGAAAAAAAAAACAAAACTGTAGAGCAATAAATACCACCGAACTGCGATCCCCAACCCACATGCCCGGCGTGGGGATTATGTGCATTTCCCCCCAGGAGATAAAAGCCAATGAGGTGCTTTTGAAGGGGAAGCCTGCGTCCAGCTGTGGACAAATATAGGCTGTTGAGGAGTTACACTTACATCAATTTCCTAAAAATCTAAGCTATCACCAGAAGGCTATTTAGTTCCCAGAATGCTGACAGCATTGCAACTTTGAATGGAAATACTAATTCGGTGACTAAAATAAAAGCCATATACTGATCACCTGAAAACTATGTGAGAAGTTTACTAAGTTATACAAAAAATAAAGAAAAAAAAATAATCAAATCAAATCACATTTCCAGACACAGTAAGTAGTTACACATACATAGTCCATAAAACAATAATAAAAAATCAGACATACACAGAAAATATTATACTAACAATTACACTAATAATTAAAAAAAAAAATTAATTAAAATAATAAATCTTAACTAAATTCTCAAATAGGTAACCTCGGTCAAGATTATCGTAATTTCACCATCTGAGTATTACTAGTCGTTTATTTACTTGCGTTGACATTATAAGGACAAATCACTGCGTAAAAATCAAATTTGTGAGCGAATAAAAAATAATTCAAAACTAACCTACCTGTTAACATTCTCGAGACACGGTTCCAAGAACTTATAACAAAAGACCTTGAACCTATCTACCAGAATTTAGGGCACTCTGGCCGTACACTTACAGTACTAATAAACCAGTCAATAAGTTTCATGACTTCGTAAACAGACAGATATTAGAGCCAACATTAGCTAGCACCCACAACTTGCCTTATCAAAGTTGGAAGTTATCTAATTTAACTTTAACTATATCGGTTTCAACATTTCAATCAATGGGTATGTCACATATTAGTGTAGAAGTCAAAAGTAATAAGTTTTCTCCGGAATTATAGATAATTATAATTTTCGAGTTTTTCTGTGCATCAAAACAGCTGAAGAAATTTCATAATCCTTGAAGTGTCAAAATACTAGTCTAATCTCCTTCTCCTCCCGGTTTTTAGGTTCATTTTGAGGATTTTAGGTCTTATCTCCTATATGGTTTTTAGGTACATTTTTAGCCCTTTCACTTTGAGAAAAAAGTGAAAAAACCTGGACTAAGTCAGATTTTTTATAGTTTTGATAATTCAAAACTATAAAAGAACCTAACGTGATCACTTCTTAAAATTTGATTTTATTTAACTCGTTTGAATTCAAATCAGGTTTAAATGATAAATTCAGGCGTAACTTTGCGGAAATCTATAAGAAAAGAAATCGAGCAAAGCAAGACGCCAAGCTTTAATAGATTTCTTTTTCTGCGCGGAATTGTTACAAAATATTTTCATCTTTATATTTTTCAAATTAGGTGTCAGTTTGGTGACAATGTAGACACTAATCAGGGTTTATGCAAGTCTACCAAACTAAAAAAAACCAAGCCCTGATCAGGCTCCAAAGAGATGTTGGAGTCCATTGGGTATATCCTAAATAATAACATCCAAATTCACGCACGGTAGCTAGTCAGTTATTAATTCAACAAACCATCTGGCAACGAAAGTTCGAAGACAAATGATCAAAGAGTGGAAGAGGCGCCCGGTTTATTTTATTGATACTTACCGCAGCAGCGCAGGTGTTACTTACAACTTGTTCTGTTCTGTTTCTACAGGGTTTGGAGGCAGTGATGGCGTTAACGACAGACAACTAAGGTTATTGACATAGCTCAAAGGATTAGCAAGCTGAAGTGACAGCTGGCCATATCTCGAGAAGAACCGACAACAGCTGGGGTTTCAAGATTCATTTACCTACATTATTCTTTTGGAGAATAGACACACAGATAAAAACAAAGTGAACTCTTAGGATTTTTGTTATTATAGCGCGTAAGATGTAGCACTCTGGGTAATGTCTAGGATATTTAATAAGTTCCTAAAAAACGATTTCGGTTGGACTCTAACCCGCACACCAGTACGGGTGTGCCCTTGCCAACTAAACCACAAAATCGAGAAATTGCCTAGTCAAAAATCTCTAATACATCTGACGGACACTAGCGCCGTTAGTTAAAACTACAGTAGAAACATAAAAAAATTTGGAATTAGATTTTATTTTATTTAGTTTTGATTTATTTTTTTAAAATTCTATTGTTGATTGTATTTTCTTTGTTACTACAGATATATTTTTAAATTTACCTAAGTTAACTCTTCTGCAACTGGAAAAGACGCAGGTCATTCTTTAGTAAAACAAACCACATAGGTACGGCTAAAATGCCAACAGTAACCTAATTTAAAACTGGCAGACCTCCAGCACGCTATCACTACAACCAACCGCACCAAGCGTTAAATTGCCCATAAATAAGCAAGTTTTCAACAACTCGAGCGATGATATTTATTATTCGTGATATACCTACTCCCCTAATTAAACTTAGAAACGTTGGCTTCATAAATTATCAGTAGGAACTTGGACATTTATTTATTTGGTGAAATTTAAACGTAATTTAGAGAGTTGGAATTTGTTTTGTGTTTGTGTATGATTTGTTGTAGAGTTTGAAAAAGTCTTAGATGAGAAGAAAAAAGTCTCACATTGTCAACTTAATATTTTATGTATGGTTATGGTTGACTGCTGATTATGAAAAACTACTCCAAGGTTTTAGAGAAAATATATCAAATTTTGAAAAAAAAGTTATATTTATGGAAAAGTTTAGGTTCTATAGATGAAATTTAAATTTTGCGCGAAAACGCTTGAATTCTAGTGGCGTCTATCTAAGACTTCACCGATGCACGAACATCCTGATGATACAGAATATTCATAATATTGTCAAGAAAAAAATATGTCTTTTCATACTTTACATATTATCTTTTATTTTTAATAACTAAAACTACAATTATCAATAGCATTTAAATGTAGATTAGGTAAATTCTTGAAAATAAATACTAAAGATGATTCAATAATTAATTATGGGGTGGTATGTAGATGGTTTGTAGCTGACTCCAAGCTCGCATTAAAACTCACCTGGTATCGATTCCAGTGACCTTGCCATATGGTCTGTCTTCTATCTATGAAGCATAACCAGTGGTTTGGTTTTTTTGGTTTGTTTTTTTTTTTTTTTCTAAGAAGCGAATTAACTTATAAAATAAAAATAAAAAAGCCTTTACTTAGCAGATAACTTACAAATGATAAAATAATAGGTATATAAATTTTAGTTTTTGCTACGGACCCCTCTGCGGTTATAGGCCTCCTCCAACTTTAACCATCCTTGTCTATCTTCCGCTTTCTTTGTCAATGCTTTTCCCGCTATTTCTATAATCTCATCTTGCCACCTTTCTTGTGGTCTGCCTTTTCTTCTCATTCCATCGGGATCTTTTAGCGAATTAACTTACGGCGATTCAATTTTGTTCATTAACGCTAAACTATGAACGTGAATGGGTGTAATACGCGCGCGTTGAGATAGCGATAGAACCCCAAAAATAGCGATATACATAATTTAAATACTAGAAATAAGAATAAACTCGCTGTGCCCACAACTAGGCTACACAAGATTAATGTATCTTTTAAAGGACAATGTATACGCTTCTACAACAAAACTCCAAGTGAGTTGCAAAAATTATCAATAAATAAATTCAAACAAATTGTCAAACATATCCTTTGTAAAAAGGCTTACTATAAAATATCAGATTATCTAGACGATAAAAAAGCTTGGGACGAGTTTTGCTCCAACTCAAAAACTAACATTCTAACAAGGTAAAGGTTTCTTGTTCGCTTCTTTACTTTACCTTAAAAAGATTGAAGTGGACAAAAAATCAAAGTGATCACTTTATTTCCTAGTTTTACTTATGTAATCTGAGTTTTTGTGACGTGTCCAAGAGTCCTGTAAGGTCTAAAGGAAATAAAGCACTTTGAATTTTGAATTTTGAACCATTTCGAACTGACAGAAACGCGGACGGAATTTTACAAAGTTCTATCCCATTTTGACAACGCGCCGATTGTACCAAACAAGACCATAACGTTTTGATTATTGTTATCTTTTTGTTTACAAATAAAATATAGGGTTATTTATAGAAACGCGTATTTTTGAAGATGTCGTTTTTTTTATTGTTTTTACTGTTCAATAAAATGTGCGTTTACGGTGGGTTTTAAATTGTATAGAATGAGATTTATCAGGAGCGAGCTTGGCTTTTAGCAGATTTCAATGATTTTTTATAAGCTATTTCAATCTTGATTAATCTACAATCGATTATAAATTTAATAATCTTAAATCTTACGTAAAGACGGCATTATCCTGATCACCGTCACACCTAATTGTAATTCCGGAATCTTGCGCTTCCTACTTAGCTTAATTACACAGGGAGGGATTATCCCGGATTACAGGGGTGGAATAAGGCCGGATTACAGGTGTGTAAGGCTGGGTGTAGACGAGGAAACTGGCAGGGTGATTTGACAGCTACTGGTGAAATCAGAGTAAATTTATTTAGATCTCAAGCCATACATACTTTGATAGATCATTCCGGTCCGACGAGCCGCATAAAAGATCATGGTAGAAACTTCGGTCTTAAACTTTTAGGGACACCGTTATCAAAACCGATGAGGATGTATGTATAGGGTTAAGTGGTAATATAATAGGCCCAACGATGAGATTCTCCAAGCTGAATATCGGCTTCGGCAGTCAATCCGATGGCATGGCATATACCAATAAGAAAGTATGTTTTATAAAATGCCAGTTTGAAAACTATGTTCAACGAAATTACTCTCATATACCACGTATTGTATTATAATAGCGGTCCGCCCCGGCTTCGCACGGGTACTTATTTTTTAGTCAATTTTCTAATGTTTTTAATACTTCTTATCCTATTCCGGACTAAGGTAAATCTAACAAATCAAAAATTATGAAAATCGGTCCCATCGTTCTTGAGTTGTAAATGGTGTTACTAACAGGCTTTCTTACATATATAGATTTTTAAAACAAGAACCTTACAATCAAAGACTAAAAACATATTAGAACTAGTATTTGCAATTGAATTAACAGCGGGTTAAATTGTCTATTCCGCAATAAAATATCTTAACTCTTGAATCTTAAGCAATTGAACAATTGAGCTACTGCAGCCTTTTGCAAGTCGTGTGGCTTAGAATTTGCACCACCCCAACTCCTCCCGTGGGTGTCGTAGGAGGCGACTCAGGGACATACACTGGGAGGCGGGCAGCAGCGCTTTTTGCAGAATAGATCTATCACCGAACTGCGGTCCCCAACCCGCATGCTCAGCGTGGGGATTATGGACATTACCCCCTATGAGATAAAAATCAGGAGGAGGCCTGCGTCCAGCAATGGACCATTATAGGCTGTTGAAGTGAGGTTGAGGAGACTTTTGCTAACAATTTCAGGTAGCTCAACTAATCCATATTAATGCCAGTCGGAAGCTTCGTCCACAAGACGTCGGCCACATTGTCATTCAATATTATTAACGAATCAAAAAACTAAATGAGAGGATATTCTTTGCTCAGTTTTTTTTTTTGTTTTTGTTGTTCGTTGATTTCTCCGTCAATAATGGACCATTTAGGAAAATTCTTTCGCTATTGTAAGAATAGAATGATAGAATAATACCGAGGTTGTTCTATTTTATTACCGGGGAAAGTACTTGTCCCAAAAAACTTAAAAAAACTGTGTAGGAAACTAAGGATTCTCAAAGCGGTATTTTTTTTCAAATGAAATCAATTAATGACTTACATTAAAACTAATATGTATGTATATTAATGTTATGGTTGAACTATCATTTAAATTTAGAGATGAAAAACCATTTTTAAATGTTTTTGTGGCATAGTGCATCAATAATAATAATAATAATGCTGGACAAATCAGACAGCATTATCTAGCCCCAAACTAAGCAGAGCTTGTGTTATGGGTATTAGATAACTGATACACATAATACAATACACTACAGAGATCGATATTATGCTGTTAGTATACTGTTTACTTATTAAGATGGATTTTTCACTCCAAAAATGTAAAAAAATAACCATTATAACCATAAAAATAAAAAAGAAACCTGTTTTTATACGTGTACAGTATAAAGAGTAAAACTAGGCTAGATACGAACACAATGGCAGCGACTCGTTCAAAGCACAAAGCACTCTACGAACTACTGCATAGTTGTTGGCAAAGTTTTTACTTAGTTTTGGTCATCGTAGCCAAAGCTACATGACATTTAGTTTATCTACACAACTAACAGGCTAAAGGTTTCACCGTCGTTTCTTTACTTTTAGTCTACATACCTCAACAGTCTTTAACGATCCACTGCTGGACGCAGGCCTCCCCCTGATAATCGCTATATTCGCTTTCATCTCATGAGGGAGTGCCCATAATCCCCAAGCTGGGCAGGCGGGTTGGGGATCGCAGTTCGGTGGTAGATCTATTCTGCAAGAGGCGCAAACTTCCTACATACCTACGCTTTCTACCATGGAGGAAGAATCACCATACAACATTCAACAATGACCAAAAGGGCGTTTTCAGTTCCATTTTCAAAAATATATTCATAGAAATGTATGTTCTGTGTATAGTAATACCAAAAAGTCGAGTCTACCAAAGGACGGATATCTTGTAATGGCTGATGATTTTAAATAAAAATAAAAAATCAAAATATTTTCTTTACCCTATACCATAAAAACTAATTTTGACGCATAATAAGCTACACTATATTGACACACTTTTTGAGCAAGAGAAGTGAAAATTATTTTTGATTTGATTTATCCATAAAATCCAGACTAGGGTTGAATCCCGGGTAAATTAAGTACTCAAAAGTCAAAACTCAAAAGTTTGCATTGTGTGTAAGTAGCATCATGCAACAGAAACTTGGCCGGAAGACGATGCAGCGGATACTAACAAATCGAATAAACTTTGTGTTTTTCTTTTGTAAAAAATGCTTGCAATGAAGCTGAACTACAGTAAAAGTATACATTCTGATATTATATCATATATTGTTTATTCAATAAGCAACTAATACGATTAAACTAACCAAAAACATTAGTTACTTAAATTAACATAAGAGAATAAATACAATCAAAATTATTGTTAGGCTATAAATTTACATTATTAAAATTAGTCACATGAATTATTTAATTATTAAGTTATACTAAAATTCACAAATCGAATTAATAAAAATAGTATAGATAGTATTAGTAGTACCTAATCTATAATTTTTTTATAAAGATGCATGATTATTGTCAAAAAGATTAACATGTATTCGATAAAGATAATTTTCAAATACACTTGGGAAAATGGTTAGCTCACCCATCTGTTTATGTTCGTTACCGTGTTGTATTCGTGTTTGTAAACTGTTTGGCCATACACGTCCATTTGGCTTATACCAGTGAGTGACGGCGCTTAAATTTAGCTGGCTTATCTCAAGCGCAGTAATTTGTGTAGCTTAAGTAAGCCATACACGCACTTCGCACGTGAGAGTCGGTAGAATGAATAGGAACGTTCCGGTGTACCGAAGCGGTCTTCCATTGTTTTTGACCGTACGGTGTCACTCGAAAGAATTAATTTTCGATCTCATGCCGCCCGATCGCTTGCGAGTATCAAAAACCTGCACAGGTCTATTCCCATACACGCTCCGAACATACCTCCACGGATAGACTTTTCCGGTGGACTGGCAGCGTGTGTGGCTAGCATTAGCCACAGGATCTTCTTAATTAAGACACAATAAAACATAAAATGCCGTGTGGTGCCGGCTTAGAATTTGCATCACCCAACTCTTCCCGTAAGTGTCGTAAGAGGCGACTAAGGGACATACACCGGGGGGCAGGCAGCGCCTTTTGCATAATAGATCTACCAACGAAATGCGATCCCAAACCCGCATTCCCAGCGTTCGGATTATTGGCATTACCGCCCATGAGATAAAAAGTCTGGGGGAGGCCTGCGTCCCGCAGTGGACCATTATAGGCTGTTGAGGTTGAAAAGGTTGAGGAAAACAATAAATGAAATTCATTTTAGGAAAATTAGTAATGAGTGAATCAGTAAAATGCCGCTCAGCCAAAAGAGAGAGAGAGAGAGAGAGAAATATTTATTTTTTTCCCAAAGATACATAAGACTTACATACTAGGTACTAATAACTACAGTTAAAACTAGGTATACAAAGAAAAAATAAATACAACATAACAAAAAAAAAAACATGTAAATGGGGAAAAAAAAAAGAGTTCTTTCAAAGAAACAGTCTTACATCTAGAACGATGCGACTGCGAGATAATAAAGGAAATTAATAGCACTTTATATTCACAATAACGGGCACGATATCAAGATAAGGATAAACTAATTTGAATGGCAATCAATTTCTGTCAACTTTGAGAAGCGATTTCAGGAAAACGCAGACCAAGACCGGGTGGCAAAAGATTTTGCCGTCAGTCAGAGCACACTAGCCGCTTAGATACCGATAAAAAATCAGAGGGAAGCCTGCGTCCAGCAGTGGACCATTATAGGCTGTTGAGATAAGACGAATATGACTGTACAGCAGCACGCGTATTGCTATATTTTTATACATGCATGCATATAATTTTCCATTTTTTTGATACTTCGATTTTTCCAAAAGTAATTGTATGTTCTGTACACATTTTTATAAGAAGTGATTTTGTTTCATTTTCATTTGGTAACCTTATCTAAAAATCGAAGAGTTCTGTAAGTAACACCTTGGCCCTGCGGCAATTTATTATATTCAATTCAATTTAATTTAATTTATTTCGGTTTTACACCATAATTGTTAGTAAACTACTTAGATACTATGTTAGTAACCATAAAAACATATATTAACTAGCATAGATTTAATTATTTTATATTGCTCTGTCTGCTACCAAATAGATATTCTGTTATGCAAACATTATTTTTGATACTCCAAAATTTAATCAAAACAAAAACTAAACAATAATACGGAACTGAATGTAAAAGATTCGTTCAATTTCACAATTACAAAGACAAAGATTTAATTTCGTAGCCTCAAAGAAATTGCTCAGCAAAATGCATCGCTCCGACTCTCTGATCCCCCAGTGGAACACTGCCCTAGCTACCTGTAGCGGTAAGAGTTCTAACGCTCAAGTGGCTTTAAGAATATTTTCATTGAAATTTAATTACTTGTGCTCGAGAGCCGATGAAAAAACGAATTGCGTCCAACCCCTCGAGCTCAAAATTAAGTTATATTCCAATTGGAAAAGGTTTACTTTTGCACGGGTCGTTTTTATTACTGCCTAGTTAGAGTGATTGTGTTTTTGAGTTCGGTTTTAACGTTCTAAGGAAAATTCTGTTCTCTGTTCAGTTATTTTTGCGTAAAAGATAATAGTCTATTTACCTAGAGAATAGACTGACACCTAAATGATTAATTTACCAATTTTCAGAGATTAGAATTAAAGTGGTTTCTTGTTCTAGTTGTATTGTTTTACTTTTTAGTAGTAAGAAAATTTATTTATCAACGTTACGGTAACGAAATAAATCCATTAAAATAAATTTATACACGAATCTAGCAATGCTGTTAGCATTTTAGGCACTCTGCCTTCTGTGACGGCTTAGATTTTTAGGCAATAGATAAACGTATAAATATATTTGGCCACGTTGAATGGCAATGCATTTTTTTTTAAATAATGCTCGACATAATTACACATCTTTATCTAGCCCCCCTAAGCAGAGCTTGTATACTGGGTAATAGATAACTGAACATAATATAATACAAAAAATAGATAGATATTTTTTATTATACATAGAAAACGACCAGAACACCCTGAACAAATTTCTGCAGATCGTACAGATATTTGTCGTGAGGCGGGAATGGAACCCTCAAACTCCTGCGTCGTAAGCAGACGATCGCCCAACGCACCACAGAGGTCGTCTTCTTTCGTTGATCGAAATAGAAACCTGCACTCATCAACTGTGGATTCTATGAGGAAGTTTTCTAAGGCGTTTCCTTTTAGAAAACTATTCCCCCCTTTTTGACCATTATCTCGTATTTATAACATCTCACCCTGGTTTTTTGGCAAAGCCTGTAAAGCCTATTACTCTGTCTTACATACCTGCTGTCAGCAGAGCTGTTACTATCACAGACCGATTACCAACGAGTTTCTTGTGTTTGTGTGTTTCTATAACAACAAATACTAAAAAACAGATTATAATAAATTCTGCTCTCATAAAACAAACGTGATTTTTTTGCTGTTATAATAGATGATGATACGGAACCCTTCGTGCGCGAGTCCGACTCGCACTTGGCTGGTTTTATTTTATTTCTCTGTGCCTTCTCATGCATTATAAAATCGAGAACCGTTCAAAAACAATATACAATGAAGAGTTTTTATTAGTTAAATGCCGACGCGTTAGAAGACTGGTGTTGATAGATAAAATTGTGAATATGATATTATATTTATACTCAGAGTTTTGGTAATGTTATTATAGAAAATTCACTATGGCGTACCTTTGTTAACCCGGTTTCACTATAAAGGAGCCAAACTAAAAGCTTTTTAAGGGCGTACGCATTCGATTTAAATATCCGAATGCGAAAAAATCCTTAAAGGTTTCTTGGAATGGAGCGGTGTTGAGCAAGCTTTATAAAAATACTTTCGTATTGCTTCTCTGTTGACAAGGAGGTGTGAACAAAAATTGAGCAAAAAGAATAAAATAAAAACAATAGGGTCTTTGTACCTTGATAGCGGGTTAAATTGTCTAAGTTTGTACCCAATTTTTTTTTATTTAAGTTGAAAACTGAACAAAGTAGGTAGGTATTACGTGAAACAATATTAAATCGTTTCGATATACTGTAACGAAAAAATCTTCAAACTGGCTAATCTTTACTAATATTATAAAGAGGAAAGATTTGTTTGTTTGAGTTGTATAGGCTCCGAAACTACTAGACGAATTGTAAAATTCTTCGCCATTAGAATCCTACATTATCCCTGATGAACATAGGATATAGAATATACCCGTACAAGGCGGATCGCTAGTAAATAACTCAGATTATCTCTAGTAGTAAATAGCGTACCTATATAATATATTATAATATTATATAATAAATAAATATTTTTATTCACTGCTATAGCTGTTAACTATCTCAGCCAGAGTTTCTATTACTCTTAGATTGTACATCTATATTTTAAGATTTCATTCCAAACTATTTTGCACTTGAATTAAATGAGACAAGTTAACCCTATCAGCTTTAGAGGTCGCAACCTAGCCGCGGTCAAATGTAAAAGATTCAGTGAAAAAAATGGTGCCATATAAACGAAGATCTGATGAACGAAATAGCTTCTCTTAATACAATTTGACGACCTCAGTGGCGCAGCGGGCGAGAGTCTGCCTGCGACGCAAGCAGACTCTCGCGTTGCAAGAGGTTGCGGGTTCGATCCCCGCCTCGGAACAAATTTGTGTACGATCTGCAGAAATTTGTTCCGTTGGTCTGGGTGTTTTCTATGTATAATAAAAAATATCTATCTATGAAATGTATAATATTACGTATATCAGTTATCTAGTACCCATAACACAAGCTCTGCTTACTTTGGGGCTAGATAATGCTGTGTGAATTGTCCAGCATTATTTATTTATTTATTTATTTAATTTAGGTAGGTGGTGACATTAAGTGGTCTACTAACAAAGCCTAGTATCAGTACTATTATTGTATAGATATATAATAATATCGGAGTTAAATTGAAGGTTAAGCTCTATCATTGACAAAACAGTGATTTTGTTAAGCAGACCTGTACGTAAATCCTCATAATTGATCATGCAATGCGCCGATAGTCTAAAAGAGTTGCGGAATACCAGCGTCTGCTGTTTGAGGTTAGGGCAATTCTATGAGATAACAGAGAAGTAAATGAAATCTGCTAAGTGGAACTCTAACTTCAGTCACGTAATAGAAAGTATTAGAAAGTCATAAAAACCATGATAACGGTCTCGCGATTCGTGTAGTCGTTTAGGTCTGTGTTTCAGAGGTTTCTGACTCGTGGTCCCACCAATTTTGACCTACCGGCCTCATGGTCCCACGAGCTTAGGGCTAGTGGTCCCACTACTAAGTCGCACTGATATCAATAATCAGACTACACGAGTCAGTAGTCTGATTATTGATATCAGTGCGACTCAGACTATAAGATTTGTCTGCTGTTATCGGTCAGTCACCTTTAATAACTTTTTCAAATATAAACTTTTTAATGAAGAATCCCGAGAAGATTCAAAGTATTTTAAATTAAATTTGATTCTCAGGCCTAGATCAAACTTAAAATTAGGTTTGATGAAAACTTAGAGATTTAGACGTATAAAATGACAATAAGTTTAGCTTTTGAAATAAACAAATCAAAAGTTATTAGATTTATCTCGTTAAACTAGGTTCTTCAAACTAGTTAATTAAGTATATCAACATAATAAATTGCTAGACACAGTTAGCAAGACCAGATTGTAATTCCATTCCATTCTGTTATTCTTAACTGTACACAAAAAATACATAAAAAGAACTTAAGGCGCATACACCACCTAAACTAGCGCCGCCACCTACTTTATGTTGCACTTGGTGGCCACCAAAATCTATTTTCGTATCTCTTCCTAAACTAAATAGAATAAAACTATTACAGAGGCATTAAAAAAAAGCTTATGATAGGTATCACAAACTGGAAGAAGGATTTTTGAAAATTCCTTTATTAAACAGAATTATAAGACAAATAAGGTGGTGGCGCCACTTTCGGTGGGGTATGGGCCTTAACTAATAGGCTATGTACAAAGACGAGTTCAACCCTTATTAAGATATTGTAAGCAACTATTAGCAAATTAAACTGATACCAAGATATCCCAATTCTTAAGGCGGTAGTATGCGTCAAAATAGCGCCGCCACCTATTTTATTTTATTACTACGTTGAACAAAAGAAGTTTCAAAAATCTATCGTTCAGTAAATCGAAAATAGACATTGGTGGCCACCAAGGGCTACTTCGATATTCTCAATAAACCTAATAGAATAAAATTATCACAGAGGCGTTAAAAAAAGCTTATAATAGCTATCACAAACTGTAGTTCTGTTCTGTGAACTGTTAGTTCAACGTAGTAATAATATAAAATAGGTGGCGGCGCTAGTTTGACGCATACTACCGCCTGAATATAATGTACAATGGCCAACACCAGTTAAACAACTTACGAAATATATGCAAATACTTTAGGACCTTATAATCCTTAATGTATACCTAAACATCTATAGTTTATCCCTAACTGAAATATAATTTACTGTTATTTATAATTAAAACTTCTCGTAGAGGCTCTACGCACCGTATCCCGTAGAGAGTCTACGCACCGTAGCCCGTAGAGGGTCTACGCACTAATAGCCCGTTGAGGGTCTACGCACCGTATCCCGTAGAGAGTCTACGCACCGTAGCCCGTAGAGGGTCTACGCACTGGTAACCCGTAGAGGGTCTACGCACCGTATCCCGTAGAGAGTCTACGCACCGTAGCCCGTAGAGGGTCTACGATATCTTCATGATACATCTAGTTCGTAGGAGTCTTACAAACCGCGCACTATCAGAATAATATGGAACCATTTCATACTTTAAAAAAAACGTTAGGTCATTTACTTTGAGAAGGTTCCATCCTTCTTGTATGTGATGTTAAATATTCAATTTTATAAGGTTCCGTCCTTCTCCAAACGCGTATAGATTGAACGAGACGTGATTGATTCACAAGACGAAGCAACAATGAATAGGTCCGTATTTCTTTGCTATGCCAATGGCTTTTCTATGAATGGGACTCCCAAGAGAAAACTTATGGTCGGACGGAACTCTTCACAAACTTCACTACCCATCCCTTTGTCGTCAGTCATCACGGAGGGCCCAGGTGGCAAATTTATCTCGCCTATCTATAAAATATTGATATCCATATAACCCTCCATCAGTCGAGAAAGGGTACACCATAGGATATCACATAGGTACGAGGAAAAGACCGCTACCGCACGGCATAAAAATGAGCAGTGAAATATGGGCTTTAGAACGTGACTTTTAGATATAATTTACAGTGACGGCAAGTAATAGTAGAAGGCATTCGGTAAACACGATTTGAGCCGGAGACGGATGCTGTGCGGGACTGTGCTGCCTATTTGTGCGATGACTTAAGAGGTAGGTATATGACACCATTTTGTGAATAGGATAGGCATAGGATTTCGCGTTTAAAGGAGCGGGATAGAATAGAGCGATGTAAGCTCAAAAATCAAGATATTAATTCAAAAAAATAAGCCGAAGGTGCCCTTGGTATTCTTTTGTTTAATATGGTGATGAAAGTAAAAAGTTTTAATTAATTCTAATTAAAGAATGTTTATTTATTATATTTTATCCCCTAAAGTTAATTTTATTTATAAAATTTTGACCACTTTTCTGACTTAAAATCTCTTTGCTAAGATTTAAAAAAGTACCGTTCGTTTTAGATGGAGCATCTTGATAAACCATAGACATAGAATTTTTTCACTGTGATAAAACGTGTGTTTTACATTACTTTTACATCAAAAATTGGTGGAATAAGTAATACCCTTTACGAGCAAATGTGTTATAAAATTCTAATACGCTTCACTAGATACTCACTTGTAGAGCAATAACAGGGATTCTTGTCGAGGAAATAATAGCAAAAAATTATGTCACTTTGCCAACAAATGCGTAACTAATTTGAAATGAATTCCTTCAAAATCAATAATGTACGCAATCTTAGTACGCAATGTACGACGATGCGATGTCATTATTATCTATTCTACCTAAGAGACTATCTATATTCTATCCCCATGCTAGGCCCACAGCTCACTAACATAAATTACTAAGCTAAATTATATAACTATTTTTTATAAAATTTATAACTGAATCATTAGTGTGGTCCAGATGTACGACAAATTTTGTGCGACGGCATAAAAGCACTTACCATACATAACAACAAGACATGACTCTCCGTCCAACCATTATCGTGCCATTAAGTTTTATAATTCAACGGGCTCATTTGGACTTGACCCAAACTAATTTAGAATCAGGCCTCCTAACTTGGCACACGCTATAAGGTTTTATATAAGGTTTATAACGGGGAAATTTTAGCAAAATATTTAAAAGTTACTTGGTGGTCGGAGAGTTTTTTTTTTGCAAAGAAAAAGTTTATAATAAGTTGCGAAACACATCAAGGTTGAGGAAAGTACCGTAACTTTTTTCAACCGACTGCCGAGAAAAGGAAAATAAACTACCTTTTCAAGTCAAACGGATAACATTGAAGTGAAGTGGGCTGATTATATTGAATTTTAGAATATTGCATCTCCTCATAGTTGCCACAGCAGCGTCGATACGCGCCCAACCTACCTAACCACCAAAAATTTCAATAATTTGAAAAATTACTTTCAAATATTCATCATCATCACCCTATGTTAGCCCATTGCTAAACATAGGCCTCTTCTAATGAGTGCCATAGCGCCCTCTCTTCAGCTTGACTAATCCAGCATCTGCCTGCAGTCTTTCGTAGGTCGCCTAACTGGCCGGAGGGCGTCCTACACTACGAGTCGTGGTGTCGTGAGTCGTGGGTTGCTTATTCTTGATTCATTTAAATCAAATCAGCATTATTTATTTATTATTTATAAAAAAACCTTATTTTTTAATTTGTATGAAGTATAAAATCCCTGGTACTGATAATATTCATGTATTACTGAGGCACTTAAATATATTGAAGTTTTATTCATAGCCAACTAACGTCTTTGGGTAGCTTGAAATTGTTATTGATTTGATTCAGTTGAGCTGCCTCTAGCTTGTTTACATCCTGCACACTCAAATATTTCAGTAACGCTCAACTATTTCAGTAGTAAATAACAAGATGTACTTTGTTTCCGTTACTAGCTACTTCATATCTTGTTAAAGATTCACTGCTTTTGTTATATTGATTGTAAATACCTGTGATAAGTATAAAAGCTTGGAAAACGATAAAGATACAATAGAAATAAGAAACGAAAGTTATTATCCAAAGTGTCCAAGTTAGCAACAGTTGCTAAACACATTTTTGCCGTTCCGAGTGTTTTTATCAGGGATCCTTAATAAAAGTAGCTCAGGAATCAATTTTCTAGTACAAATAAAAATTTGAATTCACACAATATTTTTTTACTAACCAGTTTCAGGAGGATTATTCCAGCTTCCCCCCTAAGAGGAAAACTGTTGTGAATTCCAGTTTCCCCCTTGAAAATCCCCCTTAAGGTTGAACTAGTTGCGAAGGCAAAATCGTCAGTAGGCGCGGCCTAAATGAATGCTATCTCACCTGACACAGGGTGCGAAAGGGATAGCCTCAGAGAAGAGCAGTGAGGAAATATCGCGTGCGTTTACTACATACACATACACATGTGACAAACTAGCAAACGCACACATACACGATCTCATTGAACGCGCCGATTACAATAAAATTGAGTGAAAGAAAACACTTGCTTGTGGCATAACTGTAGGTTGGTTTGGTACCTACCTAGTTATAGGTATAAAGCGCTTGTCGTCGTCGGCGGCGGCGGCGGCCGCGGCGCATTCTAGTTACCTACCTATTTGCCTATTTTTTTTCAAGAGACTTGAGATATTAGCCAAAATGTAGAAATAGTACTTACCTACATAAAGGTACCTTTTTATGTTTTTCGAAGGTTTTTTTGTGGGTGATATAGCAAATGATAGTGGAGGTTGATTTGATAGGATTTGGGGAGTAGGAAAAACAAAAAAACTTTTAGGTACAACATAACCTGTATTAGTTATTTTACAGGTAGGTACTAGAGATGTAACGAATATTCGCATCCGCATTCGCATTCGCGAATATTCGCAGGATTTTCAATATTCGCATTCGCATTCGCCAAAATCTATGCGAATATTTGGCGAATGTTGATGGGGCAAAAACTTACCTAATATATTTAAAAAACTGTTCTCTTTTACATGCGGAATTATAAAAAAAACTCTGCACATCTCGTAAATAGGAATGATGACAGTAACAAAAAGCATCATTATTATGTATTTACTAAATTATATCAGAGCCATACACGACAAAACGCGTATTATAATTTTTATTTTGATCAAGATCAATTATTATTTTGATAAATAATATCTACAAAATACAATAATCCGCCATGACACGTTGAACAACAATTAGAGAACACAGACCCATGACGTCATGTCGTCACAAAGTAAAATGGAAGACACAGAATAACCACAGAAATAAGTAATAGTAAACGTATGACTTTCTTCAATCAATAGCTAGCTTCTTTGTTTCTTGACAATATTGTTAATCCTTGTTTTATTATTTGATTGTATTTCTTATTTGTAAAGACATACTAATGAATATAAATATTATGGTAATTCTGTATCATAAAATATTGTGCATCGGTGACGTCATAGACAGTCGCCACGAGTATTGTAGCGTTTTAGAGCGAAATTTAAATTACATTTTTAAAAACTCAATTTTACCTTCAAAATCCATGTCTTTTGTAGAAATATGTTTTATTTTCTATTCAGTAGATGTTTAAAAATATCAAGGAGTAGTCTCAAAATCAATCATCATGCCTATTACTATATTTTATTATGGCACTCTTATTGCTAATTCTTTAATAAGAACTTTGACAAAACTTAACTGAAAAAAAAAATGTTGAACTGACTTTGATTGGGTGACTAGTTTTTGTCCGTGGCTTTGCACGCGTTTCTACGAAATTAAAGAAACTAAACGTTTAATGTTTATTTTTTCCCCATGGGAACTAATTTGTGAGATCGAAAAATAGCCTAGCCTTTGCTTTGAATGACATTGTATAGATTATTCTAACCCAGGGGTTAAGGTAACCTTTTAATGGCGGGAACCACTTGACAAATTTATGGTTTGTTTTTGGGGTGCACAGACCTTGATTGGAGGACCTAGGACAAGGCCGTCTTTTATTTTTATTATTATATTATACTGGTTAATAAATAAATTAACATTTCAAATATAAAAAAAAAACAAGTTAATTTCTAGTTACACCCAACCCAAACCTCATAAGCTAGAAATCTTAAATTTTAAGCATAGGAGTTTTGGAAATTACACCCCCAAAAGAAAAGAGGATTGAAGTTTTTTACGTGTTTCTTTTAACTCTACGAAGTGGCCAAATTTGCTTGAAATTTACGAAAAATACAAAGCCGTTGAACACGTATTTCAGGATTTTTCAAAATATTAATGAAATGGTTAGGTATATGAAAGTTTGAGATTTATAGTTGGGCTCCGACTTAAAAGGGCTGTAACTTTCTAACGCATAACGCTATCGTACTGAAATTTTCTGAGTATATAAAAAATAATTGATTGAAAAACGACTATCAGAAATTTTCAAGAAAACTCTTAATATGATATGCGTTTTTCAATCCATTCTTTTATACATACTCAGACATTTTCAATACAATAGCGTATTGTATTATATCGATAGCGTTATGCTTATGTAACTTTTAAACCAGTACCCCTATTTATAATTTTACATTTTGCATGTTCCGCATCCACTAAGTAAAATAAGTCTAAACGTGGTCTAAATTTTACTCATTGTTTTCATGGAGGCACTAATTTTTCCCAAAATAACATATAAAAGACAAACAAATCCAACTCCAATCGACAAATGTGTGGATAAAAATATTATCAAACAAACAACGCGATTGCAATCGCGTTATTATTACATACAATTATCAAGCGATTCATCTTCTTAAATTTTTGCTTTGCATCTGTTTTGATACAATTATGCCAATATCAGTTTCAAATTCTGTGGTTATCAAGGTTGTGAATTGTCGATGTCATGAATGAATTAAAAAACATTATTACTCGTACGTAATTGGTAGTTGAAGATAGCTAATAGCAAACGTTGGTAATTGGACAACGCGCGCGCCAATAAACAGTACATGAAGTTGGCGGCAATTTCAAAATACCAACATTCGCATTCGCATTCGCGAATGTGAGCATCGAATACTCGCATTCGCATTCGCATTCGCGAATGTCGAAAATTTGACATTCGTTACATCCCTAGTAGGTACTTACCTAGGTAAAATAAGTACATACAGACAGACCTAGTACCTATACATGCTAGGTACCTGTGTTTTTACATAAGTACCTATAATAAATTAAAAAATAACTACTAAAATTAAAACTAAAACACTATTATTATGGAATTGCTTTTATCACTAACCCACATTCTGATATTTTTATAAAATATCTCAATCTTAGGAAATACCTACGGAGCTAATAATCACAGAAAAAGACAACATTGATGGACTAAGTATTGCTATAAATAAATAGTAACTCACGCTCCAGGTAAGTACATAGATAGGTATTAGGGATGTAACGAATGTCAAATTTTCGACATTCGCGAATGCGAATGCGAGTATTCGATGCTCACATTCGCGAATGCGAATGCGAATGTTGGTATTTTGAACTTGCCGCCAACTTCACGTACTGTTTATTGGCGCGCACGTTGTCCAATTACCAACGTTTGCTATAAGCTATCTTCAACTACCAATTACGTACGAGTAATAATGTTTATTTCATTCATTCATGACATCGACAATTCACAACCTTGATAACCACAGAATTTAAAACTGATATTGGCAAAATTGTATCAAAACAGATGCAGAGCAAAAATTTAAGAAGATGAATTGTTTGATAATTGCTATCTTCGTCTACCAATCGCGTTGTTTGTTTGATAATATTTTTATCCACACATTTGTCGGTTGGAGTTGGATTTGTTTGTCTTTTATATGTTATTTTGGGAAAAATGAGTGCCTCCATGAAAACAATGAGTAAAATTTAGACCACGTTTAGACTTATTTCACTTAGTAGATGCGGAACATGCAAAATGTAAAATTATAAATAGGGGTACTGGTTTAAAAGTTACATAAGCATAACGCTATCGATATAATACAATACGCTATTGTACTGAAAATTTCTGAGTATATAAAAAAGAATGGATTGAAAAACGCATACTATCATATTAAGAGTTTTCTTGAAAATTTCTGATAGTCGTTTTTCAATCTATTGTTTTTTATATACTCAGAAAATTTCAGTACAATAGCGTTATGCGTTAGAAAGTTACAGCCCTTTTAAGTCGGAGCCCAACTATAAATCTTAAACTTTCATATACCTAACCATTTCATTAATATTTTAGAAAATTCTGAAATACGTGTTCAACGCCTTTGTATTTTTGGTAAATTTCAAGCAAATTTGGCCACTTCTTAGAGTTAAAAGAAACACGTAAAAAACTTCAATCCTCTTTTCTTTTGGGGGTGTAATTTCCAAAACTCCTATGCTTAAAATTTAGGATTTCTAGCTTATGAGGTTTGGGTTGGGTGTAACTAGAAATTAACTTGTTTTTTTAATATTTAAAATATTCATATTTAATTATTAACCAGTATAACATAATAATAAAAAATAAAAGACGGCCTTGTCCTAGGTCCTCCGATCAAGGTCTGTGCACGCCAAAAATAAACCATAAATTTGTCAAGTGGTTCCCGCCATTAAAAGGTTACCTTAACCTAACCCAGGGGGGGTTAGAATAATCAATACATTGTCATTCAAAGCAAAGGCTAGGCTATTTTTCGATCTCACAAATTAGTTCCCATAGGGAAAAAATAAACATTAAACGTTTAGTTTCTTTAATTTCGTAGAAACGCGTGCAAAGCCACGGACAAAAACTAGTCACCCAATCAAAGTCAGTTCAACATTTTTTTTTCAGTTAAGTTTTGTCTAAGTTTCTTACAAAGTTCTTATTAAAGAATTAGCAATAAGAGTGCCATAATAAAATATAGTAATAGGCATGATGATTGATTTTGAGACTACTCCTTGATATTTTTAAACATCTACTGAATAGAAAATAAAACATATTTCTACAAAAAACATGGATTTTGAAGGTAAAATTGAGTTTTTAAAAATGCAATTTAAATTTCGCTCTAAAACGCTACAATACTCGTGGCGACTGTCTATGACGTCGATGCACAAATTTTTATGATACAGAATTACCTTATTATATTCATTAGTATGTCTTTACAAATAAGAAATACAATCAAATAATAAAACAAGTATTAACAATATTGTCAAGAAACAAAGAAGCTAGCTATTGATTGAAGAAAGTCATACGTTTACTATTACTTATTTCTGTGGTTATTTTGTGTCTTCCATTTTACTTTGTGACCACATGACGTCATGGGTCTGTGTTCTCTAATTGTTGTTCAACGTGTCATGGCGGATTATTGTATTTTGTAGATATTATTTATCAAAATAATAATTGATCTTGATCAAAATAAAAATTATAATACGCGTTTTGTCATGTATGGCTCTGATTTAATTTAGTAAATACATAATAATGATGCTTTTTGTTACTGTCATCATCCGTATTTACGAGATGTGCAGAGTTTTTTTTATAATTCCGCATGTAAAAGAGAACAGTTTTTTAAATATATTAGGTAAGTTTTTGCCCCATCAACATTCGCCAAATATTCGCATAGATTTTGGCGAATGCGGATGCGAATGCGAATATTGAAAATCCTGCGAATATTCGCGAATGCGAATGCGGATGCGAATATTCGTTACATCTCTAATAGGTATACATTAGGGCACGCAGTAGGTACCTTTCCAGTCCCGGGAATTTTAAAACGGTTATTTATGATCATAGTGGATTAGTTATTTATTAAACAAAGTGCCAATAGGTATATTGCATGTTGGTAGAGTACGTAACGTACATACCTAGGTAGGTAGGTACTGGTACCATAAAATATATTATGAAGATATTGCTATGCTTCATACAGCCTCAAAGAGTTTCGAAAGTATCGAAAGTAAAAAAACCACCGGTCCTCTAAAGTCCCGGGAATTCCCGGGACAAGTAAAATAATAAAACATCAAGTGCGAGTCGGACTCAAGCACAGAGGGTTCTGTAAAATTAAGAGTTTGTTGTGTATGTTCTTATTTCTTGCCAAATAGCATAACTCTAGTTCAAAGGAAAATAAAATAGTGCCTTATAGATTTTGTTCCCTAAGAAGATAAAAAAAAATCTTTAATTCTATCTACAAATTTACGGTTTACATTTTTTTCTTTACTTGTGTAATTTTATGATTCTAGGTCAACGGGAGGTACCCTACAGGTTTCCGGTCCAAAGCAAGAGTAAAAAAATATTTTTTTTGTTAGGTAATTAAAAACAAATTTCCGGATTTAGGATTATTCCTAGGTAGGTAAATAAAATAATTTTCTTTTTGTGTTCTTTGTTCGATAGGTAATTAAATATAAATGTATTACAACTTTGTGCCCAAAAGTTGTTGGAACACCTTCAAAATTGAAGTTGAATTAGTTTTTTAAAACATATTTTTTATGAATTTCCATTTATTCAGAATTATCTCCAGCGATACTGCGCACTAATTTGACTTACACCCTGTATAAAAATTATTAACAGTATATTGAAATAGAGTAAGTACCTGCTTCAAAATCTATCTCTAAACGATAATTTACCGCCGTGCAATGAGACTATGGATGAGGACGGATAGCGGGGCGGGGCGGGGAAGTGTGGCCGGCGCACGTCTTCTCCGCCCCAGCGCTCGCCTCCCCTCCCGCTACCCGCGCGCTGGATGAAATGCACAATGATTCATTCCCAAAACGACCGCGCAAAATTATGTGAATAGACTTTTAGCACAAGGGTTATTAGAGAAAAACTATTGAGTGTATATTTTCAAAATAAATTTATTTCGACTTATGAATAACTAAACTATGTCGGAACGGGCTTTATTTTCGAGTTTTCTTTGTCCGTATATTATTTAGTTCCGCCCAAAGTTTAGCTAAAATCAGTGTTGAAATACGAAAGTTTAGAAGGTTGTATTTTTTAAATGAATACTTTTTTTACGGTTTGGGGTGTTTACAGACATAGATTATGACAAGATAAATTGATATAATTCTTAGTTTTGGATGTTCAACATCAAACAGTGTAGTAGTTACCCTTCCACGTTTGTATGGAAAGATGACCGACTTGTTGAGCCTTAAGGGGGAAAACTGTAATCAAAAAATATGAATACCCGTTTTCCTCTTGGAGATATCCTTAACCCTTAATCAAATAAGGGGATATTATGCTATGTGATACGACCATTCATATCACACAGTGATCCTATTGTGATGTGAATTACTAAGAGTAAGCAATGTGACCCAAAGCGTTCTATCTAAATTAAAGAAATAAAAAAAGTGTAGAAAGGACAATTTATCTCTCAGCATTATTTAGCCCAAAACTAAGCAGAAAAAAAAATAAGATAATTTCTTTGCAACTTTTTTTTTCTCATTGTCGTTTCAAATTTCGTAGTCATGAGTTCGTTGTCCTCAAGAATACCTAACTTCTCACTTTCTCTCTCTCTCCCTCTCTCTCACACACACAAATATATAATAAAATTAGTTTTTGTATGTATCGAACTTAATGATAAGGAAGAGCGGGGTTCTCTAACACAAGCATAATTATGCTTAAAGAGAACACCAACCCATTTTATTGTAAAATGCTTTATTCTGTACGTAGGTAACGTACAGAATAAAGCATTTTTCATTTTCAAATTAAGATATTATTCAACATTTGAGATGGGTAGATTCAACTACAGCAAAGTCAGCAAACCCTCGCGGAACCCTTAGCTATGCAAGGCTTGTCACGGTCTTGGGCCGCTTTATTATTTTATGTCCCAAAAGCGATTATCCGAGTCTCATTACAAATATAACAGGGCACGTAACGAGGGACTCTTTAGAGGTACTATCGGGGAAAACATTCATTAAATATCGAATTGTACAATCGCAATCTATTAAATACAGTAAATTGTGCTTATTCTATTGGACAGTTTGTGATACCTATCTTAAGGTTTTTTTTAATGCCTCTGTTATAGTTTTATTTTTTCGGATGTTTATTTTGTATTTGAAATACGATATTTTATATATTATCTTTTTCGGCTTCACAATCGTTTTACTTGGATAGAAAGTAGACCTTCTTTCCTTTTTTTACTACATATTTTAACGCTAAATTTAATTTTTATTTGTTCAGCCGTTTCGCGTAAAAGCAACATTGATAGAGATTGACATTATTACTTCGCATTGACGACCTCTGTGGCGCGGTAGGCAAAGGTCCGCCTGCGACGCAGGATTCCCGCCTTGGAACAAGTATTTGTACGATCTGCAGATATTTGTTCCGGGTGTTCAATGTGTTCATATCTATCTATGTAATGTATTGTATTATATATATCAGTTATCTAGTACCCATAACACAAGCTCTACTTAGATTGGGGCTATAAAATGCTGTGTGAATGGTCCAGCATTATTTATTATATTTATATATTCATGAAATTAATATGATATTCGTTTTATTACAAAAAATAAATGTACAACTGAATCTTTACTCTTTTAATGGATTTACACTAAGTATCTTCAAATAATAAATATGTTTTCTATTAGTCAAAGATTTTAATATATATCTGTGTAAGTCTTAGTATACAAATAAAATATATTCTCAGTTCAAGTTCCAAGATAACAAAAAAAAAGATAGCGTTCCAACCTGTTAAATAGGTTCTGACAGTGAATAGTTTGAAGGTGAATAAATATTTCAATAGTCTTCATTAGTATCGATTTGTACGAGAATCTTCGATTTGAGAGATATCCGTAGTTGAGCCGAATAGTTTTGAAATATGACGGTCTAATACGGTCAGATAGCAGGATATTGAATGACGATTTGATTTTGCAACTTCTTTGTGGTTTGACGCCTAACTTAAAAAAACATTGATCAAAATCGCATTTGAGTCATAAGTTTAACAATTACACCTATGTATTTATATTAAAATTGCTATCCTTTACATTTCGACAGCATATGACTGCAATTTATAATGACCACTACCAAAAAACCTCCACTTTTGGAAATGTTTACAACTTACAATAACAACAACCAACTTCCACGTCTAACGACTATTTCCCCCAACAGTCCAAGAAAAAAGAAACGCGAAACAAGAAAAGCTAAGCTCAGTTCAGTTCTTAAACTTTACAGTAGTTGTTACGTAACTTTCCCGATAAATTAGCCGGTCTATTACAACGGAATAGAGTTCAGAATCGCGCTCAAGTTCCAAGAAAAGTAGTTCCTAATAATGAACGGCTAAGCCCACGCTAATGAGATTTCTTTAAGTGGATTATGTTCAATGGCTTTATTATGGACAGATAATGAATGAACGGGATTTTATCCGCTTATATTTTGTTTGAATACTATACATAGTTATAGCGATTAATATATTGGTAGTATTTTAAATAAATTGGCAGTTTTCCTAGAGGTTGTCTTGTGCACGAGCTGCAAGCTGTTTGGGGCGGTTGTGTTTGTATGTTGTTTTTTTAATTATATTCCTATATCCACGATTTCCACGAATAATTAATAATGTCCCGATATTTTTCGATTTCGGCAAGATTCGAACCCGCACCCCACCCTCAGTACGGGTGTGCTCTAACCAACTAAGACATGAAACCCTCCACCATTTCTCAGAAACCGGTATCTAAAAGATAATTTTTACGATTAAAAAATGTTAGCCATCTTGGATTTCGAAATGGGTATCTTTATCGTAATCTACGTATCCGATTGTTTCGAAAACGATACCCATAATAGAGTGGGTGTGCAGTCACTCAGCAAGGCGAGCAGTACGACTGGTCGTACTGTGATTTGCTTTGCTCACCGCAATCTGACTTTGAAAATATCAACCTTAGCCTTACTCATCACAATATATTCATCATCACAACGCTTGACTGGTGATGATTAGTAAAACCCACCGTTGTTTGAGAGAATTCCAATTTTGTTTCACTTCCTTTCATCACGTAGGGTACCTATATTGCAAGCATAGCACTCGTGTGAAAACTAAACGCTTGAGCATATACTTCCAACTCCGCTACCGCACAACACGAAATTCATCGTTACCTACATCCTGGACTTAAGCTCGTAAAGATACATTTTACGGTGTAAAAATGACTCCCACCATCTTCAAACTTGTGGCGATGACCTTAAAGGAACAGCACCGCTACCGCCCGACACAATATAATAAGTATTAAAAATAGCCCATATTTTGAACTTAAATATTTAGAAATATTTTTAGTAAGAAAATGGTTTACAGCAAACTTCAAGCGAAATATTATGAGTTTAAGTCCATATTATAATGCTCATTTCTGTGTTGCGCGGTACCTTCCTATGGCTTCCTATAACTTTGAAATTACCAATCGATGGTGTATTCCATAAAATATACATTTAGCTGCATCTCGGAAAATCAACGTCCACCCCTTACAACGTTAAAATCATCGACTTCGTATCTTGAAATTGAAATTTTTACGCCTCTAGGCGGTTATCGGATAAAACACTTCGATATAATGTCGAATGGGGGATTCCATGCGACAATATATCGAAAAGGTCATATCACTTCAGGACTATGTTATGATTTTATATAATGTTTCTCAAATAATTTACAATTTGATGTTTCAATGATGAAGTTTAAATCATTTATAAAAATAGATAGTAACACTGCAAATTAATGATGAACCAAAAATAGCGTGGAAAAACGCTATGTACCATTGTGTCACTAACAAAATATCAATAAATGAACCAGTTTTGCTTGGTCACTTCCATGTTTAAATTAACTTGTATAATATACGTAATTTCAGTAAAAGAACGTGGTGAATGCTGGCTTTTATTACGGTCAACGAATTGCCATTTAACATGGCAATGCTGCATTCTGGGTAGTACTCTGCCTTCTGTAGACGGTTTAGATTTATAGAAAGATGTAAGTGTAAATGTGAGTTGTAATTATTTCATTCTGTTTTTCCTTAATAATAAAGTATTACAAAAAAAGAACGTCGTTTTGTAATTTATGAAGTTTTTTAAATATCTATCTATGTAATGTATAATATTACGTATATCAGTTATCTAGTACCCATAACACAAGCTCTGCTTACCTTGGGGCTAAATAATGCTGTGTGAATTGTCCAGCATTATTTATTTATTTTATTTATTTATTTATTTAAATGTATCGTGACAGTGGGGACTAATAGGATCTACGGAACAGATCAAAATAAAATAAAATAAATAAATAATGTTGGACAATTCACACAGCATTATCTAGCCCCAAGCTAAGCAGAGCTTGTGTTATGGGTACTAGATAACTGATATACATAATATAATACAATACGTAGATAGATATTTTTTATTAAATATAGAAAACGACCAGAACACCCTGAACAAATTTCTGCAGATCGTACACACATTTGTCCCGAGGCGGGAATCGAACCCGCAACCTTCTGCGTCGCAGGCAGACCTTCGCCCACCGCGCCACATCGGTCGTCAAATGCATGTCCCTTAGTAAATAGAATTAATTTGTTGTATGTTTTATTTAAAGATTATTAGGTATAGTGTGTATTAGTATTTATAGTTTATATTTATGTTTGTTGTAAAGCACCGCCATCCTTTATTTTTTCCCAATTGTTCTGGTTGCCTGGAAGAAATCGTTTTAAGTGATAAGGCCGCAAAATCCATTGCTATTCTATTTTATATGTTAAATTTAAAATAATCTCTTTTTATTTCTTAATTGGTGATGAATAAATATTCTCTATCTATCTCTATTATCGAAAAAAAAAATTATGCGACTTCTCAATATCATCCCAAGACTTTTGGAATCAGCTCCGATTTACATTTTCCGATAAGGTTCGCGAGATTGGAAAACGTATAGGCTGTAAAGTTCGTCTTAGACGATTTTATCTTTAAGGACCTTCTGGAAACACCTTCCATGGACGAACGGCTCCGGCCCTGATCAAGTGATAAGGTAAGTACTTCGACTAATTTTGGAGATAATAACTTCATAAAACTTCTGGGTTGAGGCCGTGAAAATTCAAAAATGACAAAAAGTATTTTATGTGATTATGACGGATGATCACGAATAGGATAAGTGCGCGATGCACGATGGATAGAACTCAGAATGTTGCACCCATATTATGTTATGTTATATAATGTTGTTGTGTTTGCTTGTAGTAGATAGATAATCGTATTTTGACGAGTCATAGCCTCATCATTTAATCTAAAGTTACATTATTTTGTAAATACACTCGAGAGCAATGAATCCGGGTCACTCAAAGAATCCAAAAAATCTCGGAAAGTAAGAATGCTAGGTTAAGAAAGTTATGTTCTCCGACGAATCAAAATTTATGCTCTACAAGCACGATGGAAGACACAGAGTGTATAGAAGACCAGGGGAAAGATTCAAGCAAGCATGCATCGAAGAAAAAGTAGCCTACGGTGGTGGGTCTGTACTTGTGTGGGCCGGAATTTCCTCTGAAAGTCGCACAGAGCTGGTGATCATAGAAAACGGCTCTTTAACTAGCGTAAGATTGAGTGACCCGGATTCATTGCTCTCGAGTGTAGTTTATGATGTATGACAATAAATGATCTGAACCTGAATCTGATATAGGTACGATTCAATGTTATGTACCTATTTTGTAAACTGTATTTTGAACAAAGTTAGAGTTGATTATCTTCTAGTTTATGAAATCATCATCATCATCATCAGCCTATACCAGTCCACTGCTGGACATAAGGCCTCCCCTAATGAGCGCCATAGCGCCCTGTCTTCAGCTTGCCGCATCCAGCATCTGCCAGCAGTCTTTCGCAAATCGTCATCCCACCTGGCCGGAGGGCGTCCTACACTGCGTTTTCCGAGTCGCGGTCTCCACACGTTTACCCCAGCGGTTGTCGGTTCTTCTCGAAATATCGCCAGCCCACTGCCACTTCAGCTTGCTAATCCTGTGAGCTATGTCGTTTATGAAATACTTTTACCAAATGTATAAAATCTAGATAGGTAGCATAATTATTATTAGTAAAATAAAATCATGTATCTACAAAGTAAGTATGAAAAATATCCTCAATTTTGTATTCTACCTTGTGTGTTTGTCTGCATGTGCTGTTCTTGTTGTGTCAAATAAATGTATTACTTATAATAACTTACTATTTAACTTTGATCTTTATTAAATCGGTATTAGACCCTACTGTTAATGAATATCAACTTCATCTTGAAGTTGATATTCATTAACAGTAGGGTACATACATGCACGTGACTTCAAAAATGTTGGCTATTTTTATAGATACATAGATAATGCTTTATCTCATAGCCCATAAACAAAAAAACATTAAGTTCATAAAACAAATCCTAAACAAAGGCATGGAATCGGTGGCCTCATCGCTTAAAGCGATTTCTTCTAGACTACCAATGTGCACGGAGATTACCATAGGATGGAGGAGCTTATGCTAAGCTAAAATTTATACAAACCAATTATACTAATACACAAATACCAAATAAAATAATATACATAGCTCGGGGCTAGATAATGCTGTGTTAATTTTCCAGCATTATTTATATTTATTTATTTATATTTATGCATAACAACATATTTATTTGTATTCTTTTCTAATCTAGAAACATATCTGCATATTTATTTTTGTAAAATTCGATGTTTTTATTGTGACTTTTAATAATTGAAAAGTAGATATTTAAAGAGTCACAAAAATGAATCTATCGATAATATAATCGGCAAACGTAGTGTAGGATGCCCAGGTGGGATGACGATTTGCGAAAGACTGCTGGCAGATGCTGGTGACGTCACAGAAAAACGGTAATGTTGTAAGTACCCCAAATTGAGTGCAGATCGTTTTTTAAATTTATAATTAAAAAACTTTTTTATTTTTTGGGCTGATTCTATGATCACATTCATTGTGACAGACATTCAGACTTTCAGAGTATTGGTATTTACAACTAGACAGCAATCCATAGTGACTGAGACCAAATTATGTACGGTTACGTTATATTAAGTTCTTTTTTAATTTAAAATACGAGCTACCAAAAAGATACCTATTTAAACAGGCAGGTACCTAAATAAAACACCTCAATAAATCTTCTTAATTAGCTACCTCATTTAAGTTGGTTTTTCCTTATTTTCTTTTTTACCAAAGAAAAGGAAACATTGAAATACGATTTTCTTTTAGAAGATATTTAGATAAACCCAAATTCAACTTTTCATCCCCAATCAAAATATTAAACAGAACCTTTCGATAAAAGCTTTAGAATTAAAAATCAATTTTGCAGAAAAAAACATAGCCATCATTAAGCTCTGCGTCCACTGCATCGGAATTGGGGCGTATGCAGCGTAGGTACGCGGCGTTGGTATTTCCAATATGCTGATAGGGTTCGACCACTGCTTTCGGATTTTGCATCGACAATGGTAGTGATTCTGTTGGCACAAAACCTAAACTAAAATAGCGTAAAAATGTTGCTGTCCCCTTTTGTTCGATCGAAAAAAAAGAGACGTCAACAATTTTAGGCTAGTTTAGTTTAGGTTTTATGTAAACAGAATCGCTACCAATATTGGTATTTTCAAATCACTTAAGTTTGCCGATGACGTCATCCGCAACAACGTCCTCTCGTCACTAGTCTTCATTGGCTGGTCTCTGACATTGGTGTCGGCTGATATGCCGATTAAGTTGACTATTTTGATGGCCTTTTAATATTGTGTTTTAACTGTTGAATAAATAAATAAAATAATAATAATAAATAATGCTGGACAATTTACTCAGCATTATCTAGCCTCAAACTAAACAGAGCATGTGTTATGGGAACTAGATAAATAAATGATATACATAATACATTACATAGATAGACATTTTTTTATTATACATAGAAAACGACCAGAACACCCGGAAGAAATACCTGCAGGACGTACAAATATTAATAACACAATATTAAATTAATAACCCGCAACCAAATAAAACCAAAATAAAAGTATCATCAATCGGAAACTCAATCGTACGCAGTAAAGGACGTGGCACGTACGTACGTAGTACGTAGTGGTAGAGTACAGTCATTTCCTGTTCTTAATTTCCCGGGAATACCCTGTATTGATTTTCCCGGAAAAAAAAAACAGGAATTTTTGACGATTCCAGCTCTCTTTTGGATAATCCCGACAACCGGAAATTCCCGGAACTGACACCTATTACAATTCCGATGCGGCGGAGCTTTGAACCTTATCTACGACCTAGCTTCAATTCAATACTTAACCAATCTAAAACGTTAAATGCATTATAAACAAATGAAATCCAACCTCTCATTCGTAATTCGAAATGAAAAACATACCCTCCAATGTATTACAAGGGATTTTTCATCCCAATTTTAACCCGTGACTTGCAACAAGCAAATCTTACGAAGGGTTGTGCGGAGTGATGGCGCATCGCGCAAGCGGAATCTAGGGCGGACGAAACAGATCACTACACTTTTAGCAATACTATTGAAAAATGTTTGACACACAGACTGGTCTGTGTGGAAATACAGCATTATCTAACCCCCAAACTTAGCAGAGCTTGTGTTAGTAAATCTATATTTCTAAATACTAATAATGTAAATACGAAAGTGTGTTTTTTTGTCCTTCTTTCACGCCCTAAGTGAGTAACCAATCGACTTGATTTTTGACATAGAGTTAGTTGAAAAGATGTAGAGTAATATAGACTATTTTGACGACCTATGTGGCGTAGTGGGCGAAGGTCCGCCTGCGACGCATTAGGTTGCGAGTTCGATTCTATCTAGAATGTCCAGTATTTTTAGACGGTCGGAGTGCTGAGTGCGCGCGGTTTCTAAGCCTTCCGCATATTAATACGCTCCGCTATCCGCTTACACAATGCGCCATCACTCAGGTCATAAGCTAAGGGATGGTGTAAGATGAGCATTATGTAATATTTTTTAGACGGTCGGCGGATTATGAGCATGATGAGCTATTTTTATTTTTTTCTTCCGCAAAAGGATGCGTTGGCCATGATAGAGCAATATTGTAACTAGAAAATCTACTATCGATGAGCATGGATATTATAGCCTTTGAACCTTCTTTGAAGGGTTTAAAAATTAATTGTAATTTTTTCCTTTGTTATTCTGTTTTTAATACAAATCAAAATCAAAATCAAAAAGTCTTTATTTCCATAAATACAAAAATGTACACTTAGAAAAGGTCAAATTCTTAAAATAAAACATTGACACGGAAATAAAGTGATATTTTTGATTTCGGTCACTTCGGTATGTAGACTAAAGTAAAGAAGCGATGAAGAAACCTTTAGCCTGTTAGTTGTTATTTTTCGAGTTGGAGCAAAACCCGTCCCAAGCTTTTTTATCTTCTAGATAATCTGATATTTTGTAGTAAGCCCTTTTGCACAGAAAGGTTTTTACAATTTGTTTGAATTTATTTATTGATAGATTTTGCAACTCACCAGGAATGCAAAGACTGCTTACTAAATAAAACATCGGTTTCTACTACGTATTAATTAATACTATTATATATTGCTGTACAGCGGGGCAATGCAGCCAGTGTCTTGGGCACGCTTCCGACTGGTATTGATATGGATCAGTTGAGCTACCTGTAGATTGTTAGCAACAGTTTGCAGATAGCTCGTTTCTGTTGTAAATACTAGTTTTAATTTAATTATATTATTTGATTGTATGTTTCTTTCTTAATAAAGGTTACATAATTAGATAAAAGATACTATTACTATTTTAAGATTGTTTGCAACAGTCTGCAGTTAGCTCAATTGTTTCTATCTTAAATACTAGTTTTAATTTAATTCTATTATTTGATTGTAACTTTCTTTCTTAATAAAGACCATCATTATTATATTATTGCTTTCACAATAATAAAAACACAATAATAAAAATATTAAAAGGTTCGTATTGTGAAAGCTTGCTCATTCAAAGATTTATATTTATATATTCAAAGATCTATACTTGAGTGACGTTCATGTTACAGAAAACCTTTACTCAAACATACATCGTTTTAATGCCTCGGTAATAGTTTTATTCTATTTAGTTTAGGCAGAAATACGAAGTTGCCCTTGGTGGCCACCAAAATCTATTTTCGTATCGCTTCCTAAACTAAATAGAATAAAACTATTACAGAGGCATTAAAAAAAAGCTTATGATAGGTATCACAAGCTGGAAGATGAATTTTTGAAAATTCCTTTGTTAAACGGAATAATAACATAAATTAGGTGGCGGCGCAACTTTGGTTGGGGTATGGGCCTTAAGTGACTGAAGACTTTTTCTCTATTTTTATTTGGAGGACTCAAGACTTGCAGAGGAATGATACTCGTATAACTTTGCAAGTTACTCATATAGTGAGTGCATTGCTTTATTTGACCCCTTGAGCTTAAATAAGTTCGAACCACGCTTCAGTCAATACTTAGGGCCAAACCACACCAGCCCTGGATATAAAGCCATATCTTAGGTACGTCCGGACACTCGACCCGTGTGTGAGCCCTTTTATATCATAGGTGAAGTCACGGCTTTGCATTCATTACGATTTCCTTTCCATACATAACCGTTTTACAGTTTTAATGTTGGTTAATACCTACGAAAAATTTTTATTTGGATTTACTCAGCTTAGAAACTCGAATTAATACACTTGAAACATGAAACTTAATTAGTTTTTTTTATTATACTACAAACTTACTTTAAATTCCTCAGTATTTACACGGTTTTTTAAAGTTTTGCGTAGGGCAAGTACACATTTTTGAGGCAACCACCTCGGAATTGTTCTTGATACAATAGCGAAAGAATTTTCAAATTTCAATACTTTATTGACGGTTTATATAAGTAGGTATAGGTATATGCATAAAAAAGGAAAAAAACATGTATAGGTACCATCCAACTACACATAGAAATTCCTCTTTTTTGACGTCTATTACAAGTATTGTAATATAGCTTGTGCTAAAGTGCAAGATGAAATACTCGGTTCCGAAATCTTCGTTTCGCAGGAGGTTTTGGTTTTGACAAATTTTGGGGTAGACAGCTTTCAGTATTTATTTCATTCGTCTTCGTTTCTGAACATAAATTTGCACATTTTTTGTGTGGACGTTATTGAAGTTTGTGTTTTTTTATTAAGTAGCTAAATGTTGTTTTCTGTTATTTTTATCAACTTGAGTAAAGCTATCACACAAATGTTTTTGTAACCAATAATATCTTCAATTCTGGATTCGAGTAAAGTGACGAATCGCGTATTCCACTCCAAGTTCTCATAAATTATGACAATAAATAGAAACACTCCTAAATAGTTATTAAAAAACAAAAGGGAAAACTTGTCTTACGAAAAGCGATAATAGGAAGTTTGTGTTCTAACAAGCGTAAAGAGGAAAACAAAACGAGGTAAACAGAATCTAAACTACCGAGTATAGGAAATTATACAGGATTTGTCAAGACCGTGGCCAAGACTACTACCGAAAATTTGGGCGATGCAATAAGACCATGAATTTGAAAAAATTTACCAACAAAATGTTGACAATTCATAAACGTTCTATAATTTTTTTTAGGGATGTAATTATTTAATTGTGGAAACTTTGCTGGTTTAAGTGTTATTTGAGTAGTTTTAGTTTAGTTGATAAGAACTGTTTGTTTCCCAAATATAATAAAATAAAATGATAATAGATACTAACGCGAGCGATTTACTTTAGTTTTTGTTATATACTTAATGCTAATCTCTTCTTTTTGGTAGCTGACCAAAATATGCAATTTAGCTATGTATTTCATTGTATTATGTATATCAGTTATCTAGTAACCAATAACACAAGCTTTTCTTAACTTGGGGCTATTTAATGCTGTGCGAATTGTCCAGCATTATTTATTTCTAATAGCAGCACTGATTACCTAGCAGCTCGAAAGTATGACGTCAGAGCAACGTCATCGAATCGTCGCCGCGTTTAATTAGCTATAGTAGTAAGTGGAAGCGGGTAAAGATTTAAATCGTTAGATAGGCCATCGACGACCTGCGTCGTGTTGTTGCCACGCGAAATAAGATAGCTCGCTCACTTAGAATTTTTCACAGATTTCACAATTTTTAGACACATTTTCGATTTCAGGACATAATAGAACCTTTATTTTATATACAATAATATTAATAAATAATGCTGGACAATTCACACAGCATTACCTAGCCCCAAGCTAAGAAAAGCTTGTGTTATGGGTATAGATAACTGATATACTACATAATGTAACACAATACATAGATAGATATTTTTTATTATACATAGAAAACGACCCTAAACAAAATGTCTACAGATCATACACACATTTGTTCCGAGGCGGGAATCAAACCCACAAACTCCTGCGTCGCAGCCAGACCTTCATACAAAATGTATGCAATATGATTGCATATTAGATAATAATTAGGTTTATGGTCAACAACACTAGTTTTAACTATTCGATTATTTTTATCCCATGGGAACTGATTTATGGGATAAAAAAACCTATGTCACTCTTCATCCTTTCAACTAACTCTATGCCAAAACTAAAGTCGATAGGTTGCTTGGGCGTGAAAGAAGGACAATCAAACAAACAAACACACGTTCGCAATTATAATATTAGTATGAATAATTGGTCCAACTGTATTTCGATGGATTAGTATCAACATCATGTTTCTTACTGATCCACAGATTAATCCAAAAAAGACACAATTATATATAATTTAATTCAATTATCAATATTTAGGGAGGCGTCTTTCCCAACATCCAGGCGGTGCTCCTGCCAAAGAAGACCGAGAAGAAGACATAATACAATCTTCATCTCAATCTACGCCAGCGCCTGCGGCAGACAACGCAAACTCAAACACAGCGTTTAGTGTTCGCCCGCAGTGCACAACAAAACGACCCTTTTCATAGTCACAAAATTATTCAAAATATTTTATGAAATAGATAGATAGATAGAAAACTCTTTATTTGTACCACACAAACACAAAATACAATACAAAAGAAAAAAAACATGAAATAAAAGAAGTACAAAGGGCGGCCTTATCGCTTTGAGCGATCTCTTCCAGGCAACCTTGGGATGGACTGGACATAAAAGAACAATAATAGACGGTGGCATTGAAAATAAAATAATTACATTTTACATACACTAACTACCATAAGAACTAATATGCATTATACTATACTAATGATAAAAATAAAATAAAATTTATATACATATACATTGATATTTTTTATTTATTTTATTTATAAACTTACATACACATAAAAAACTAGTATTATCTTGTTATGCGGATAAATAATACTGGTGAAGCCGTTTTTTAAATATAGGAAGTGATTTTGCACGTCTGATGTCCACATGTTTCTTTTAGACTGATTATTCGGCCTGATTTGGGGTGTAGTCATTTTATTTTATAAAAATAACCTTATCTTATAAAACCTGTCATGAAAAGATACTTTCTAAGCAAACAGAAAGAAAATCCATTTGTTGATGTTGATTGAAACTAAACCTTCAAATACACTGGGTCCAATATAAACAACCCCTGGTCCAAGACTTGTCCCGCCCATTGGCCATCGCCGAATAACACCCGCTGATTGGCTGAAACTGTCAACTTTGGAACAAAAAAAAAATTGCTTTATCCTCATATCTTAAGCTTGTTAAGGAGATTTTACATTAGTAAAAATTTATTGATATCCATTTCGATTCTTCTGTTTAATGAAGTTGATTATTTATTAGCTCAAATGACGACCACTGTGGTGCGGTTGGCGAAGGTCCGCCTGCGACGCAGGAGGTTGTGGATTCGATTCACGTCTAGGCACAAATATTTATACGATCTGCGGGTATTTGTTCCGGGTGTTCTGGTCGTTTTATATGTATAATAAAAAATATCTATCTATGTAATGTATTGTATTATGTATATCAGTTATCTAATAACCATAACACAAGCTCTGCTTAGCTTGGGGCTAGATAATGCTGTGTGAATTGTCCAGCATTATTTATTTATTTTCGTATTAATTTATTTTTTATTTATTTACCTATTTCAAGTACAAAACGCTCCATAAATAATAAATACGCCATCATCTTTTTCCACTCTTAAATTCAATCATAACTTTGTAAGAGTTCAATCAACTCAATACCTACTTCGGAATCGAATTCCATCAACTTATAAAGGAATATAAACTTTATAATGTAAATATTAATGTCCAAGTTGGAGTAGTTTACTCATATCGTTGAAACTCGATATAACTTCAAAGCATTTTCAACTAAACGGATCTTGTTATTCAATAACTTGGTTAAGTAAATAGTTTGCGTACTTTAAGTTATCGTATAAAAATATATAACCTTTTGAAAATAAATATCAGAATCCTTTTGAAAATACCTCTGTCTACAATGTCTATTTATTTCACTTCAAAACCCATCAAATTATTTATTTCGCGAAATTAAAAAATATGTTTTTTTTAAATTTTATAATAGGTATTTATTTATTTAACAGAAAAAAATAATTACAACTAATATTTACACTTACATCTATTTACAAAAAATCTAAGCCGTCACCAGAAGGCAGAGTGCCCAGAAAAAAAAAAAAAAAAAAAAAAATTAATAATAAAAGACCAAATTTCAATTTAATGCACTAAATCCATACATACCTACCGATCGTAGTGTAGGCAAAGTATAGAATATCAGCTGTCATCAGCAACATCACCGCATTTGTTCAGGTCTCACATCCAACTCATGTCATGACCACAGAGCAATATGGCGACCACTGCGTCCACCTTTACGCCAAGTTACGTGCGCAACTTGAAAATGTAACATATTAATGTATTTATAGGGCAATTCAATCTATATGATTGAATAAAAATGTTGTATATTTTTAGTGGCTCATTAGCACTACAAAACCTAATTGAGTCACTTATGAAATTAGGGTGTAATACTTTATGAAAAGTAACCCAGTAGACCATGCTTATTTTGATTTGCAATCCCATTCACATTCTTTCCTCTCCGCAAAAGAACGACACCATCCATAGAAATCTGAGGTAAACGCAGTTTTTTTCTTTTTATGAAAAAGCCTTAGTTCAACCGTATTCTCGAGTCCTTAAGCATTCATATATAAATATTATAACATATCTAGGTTATCTATACAAATATTATTATAAATGCAAAAGTGTGTCTGTTTGTTTATTTGTCCTTCCTTTACGCCCTAATTAAGAAACCGACTTGATTTTTGGCATAGAGTTAGTTGAAATAATGGAGAGTAACATAGCCTAACTTTTATTAGCAGCTTAACTTATAGTTTACGGCCGATAGAATATTACACGTAAACGCGAAATAAATTATCAAAATAATGTTTCACTAGCCCTCACGTGACACCGTGCCATCAGCTATATTATTTACGGGACTTAACCTCCATAAGCTCGGGTTTTAATCTTATCAGCGTATTACAGATAGCTAAAATATAACCACAATTTTAACCCTTTTAACCCCTCGGTGAGCACGTCGGGAAATAGTAAAGGTAGGGTACAGAACGCCAGCGTTACGAGGCGAAGGAGTTACGAGGGAGAAGAATTTTAGCAAATACAAATATACTTTTTTGCACACCAAATAATTACAAGTTTGCCTGCGACGCAGAAGGTTGCGGGCTCAATTCCCGCCTCCTGGACAAATGTGTACTATCTGCAGACATTTGTTCAGGGCGTTCTGGTCGTTTTTTATATGTAATAAAAAATATCAATCTATGTATTGTATTTATATTATGTATATTAGTTATCTAGTACCCATAACACAAGCTCTGCTTAGCTTAGGGCTAGATAATGCTGTGTGAATTGTCCAGCATTATTTATTTATTTATAAATTAATAATAAAAGTTTTAATTATTAAACATTAGAACAATAGAATTAAAAAATATTATTTTATTCAACATTACTCACATATATCAACTGAGTTGTAATTTGATTAATAAGTTTCCTATTTGTTGCTTCATAATTATTTTGATTTTTTTTTATTTTCTTAGGTATCAACTTACACAACTATGATCGAATGTGTAGTCTACTTTATTTTTTCCTTTTATCTGTCATACACATTTTTGTTGACTATTTGCTTTATTTACTTAGGGTTCCACTTTGAGCGGGTAAAACTTTTGTTCCTCAAATGACTTCGTTTACCTACTAAGCAGAATCCAGTAACTTATGTCACTTGAATAAACTTGGCTAGCGGATAAAACATAATACTGATGATGATGAGTGTATAAAACAAAAAAAAACCTAGGTAAGTCCGGAAAAAAATATTTTAATAAAACAATAAAATAAAATTGAGCATATCTTTAGATAGCCTGGTAAAGATCACTCTTAGCGATAAGGCCGCCCACTGTACTTAATAACTGCATCATAATTTGTCTTTTCAGGCTATATTTCGCGAAGAACCGATAACCGTTGGCGTAAACGTGTTAAAACTAGGCGACGCGTTTT
This sequence comes from Eupithecia vulgata, assembly GCA_946478455.1. Lineage (NCBI taxonomy): Eukaryota > Metazoa > Arthropoda > Insecta > Lepidoptera > Geometridae > Eupithecia > Eupithecia vulgata. The sequence goes on from OX297881.1 coordinate 4,545,362, forward strand.
TAACGAGTTTAAAAAAAACTGTAAACGAGTAGACTTAATTCTAATTCCTGAATAATGAAAATGAGATTGGAAGTTGTTTTAAACCACTTTTTAAATAATAAAAAAATAAATAATGCTGGACAATTCACACAGCATTATCTAGCCCCAAGGTAAGCAGAGCTTGTGTTATGGGTACTAGATAACTGATATACGTAATATTATACATTACATAGATAGATATTTTTTATTATACATAGAAAACACCCAGACCAACGGAACGAATTGCTGCAGATCGTACACAAATTTGTTCCGAGGCGGGGATCGAACCCGCAACCTCTTGCGTCGCAGGCAGACTCTCGCTCGCTGCGCCACTGAGGTCACTAATTCAAGGGGCAACATCTTGTTATAATTCGAGTTCAATTTAGTTTTATGTGATGATGATGACACATTTACGCTCGTTGCCATGGAAACCATTTGTGTAAGTAATTTTCTTAATTTTTTTTATGTGATGATGTTTTATGCTGCGTAATAGACCTGCGAACTGAACATAAAATATATTGCGAATGCAGCATTTTACCAGCGTGGACGTCCCGAGATATATTTTACGGTGCTAATGTAAGAAAAAAAATGTTTCCTAAGTTAATCGTTGAGGATTATTTATTTATGTATTATATTTATTCTAAAGAATCATCAAAATTAATGATCAATTGGCGGAGATATAACCAAAATTTGTTGTCGTGATCACATACTATGTTTTTTAAAAATAAATATCCCTCATGAATATCACCACATCGGAATTAATCTCTATACATGAAAGAATATCAGCAAAATCGATTAATCATTGAAGGATATCAAGTACTAGTTTGACGACCTCTGTGGCGCGGTGGGCGAAGGTCTGCCAGCGACGCAGGAGGTTGCTGGTTCGATGCCTCGGGACAAATGTGTGTACGATCTGCAGACATTTGTTCAGGGTGTTCTGGTCGTTTTCTATGTATAATAAAACATTATTTATCGGTGTATTGTATTATATTATATCAGTTATCTAGTACCCAAAATACAAGCTCTGCTTAGCTTGGGGCTAGATAATGCTGTGTTGATTGTCCAGCTATATTAATTTATTAATATACATACATAAAAAAAATTGCAGCCGAATTGAAAACTTCCTTATTTTCTAGAGTCGGTTTTATAAGAACAATTCTCAGATTTACGATTATTACGTAGGTACATCTGGTTTCAAATAAAATTTCATCGCTTTTGTAGGCTCTCCCCTTTTGTTAAGACTTGCTTCATTACGACCTAGGTAGACAAACCTTTATATATTTTTTGTGCCTTTTTTACGTAATTTACGTGAAAAGTGAGAGATGAAAAGATTTCATCCCCCGGATTATCTCAAATCGGATTATATAATTTTCCTTGTTACATTGTTACAAAGATTTTTTTTCTTTTATAACAGGTCATTAGGTATTTGGAGTTCTGTGGGCATAGTTGAAAACGTTTCAAGGATCAGTCGCAGGACACTTAGAAATTCATTCAATTTAAATAAAAAGAATTACAGTCAAATAATAGAAACAATTTGGAACTGGTATTTAAAACGATTGAGATAATTCCAGACTGTTGCAAACAATCTACAGGTATTGTCCGATCGGAATCGGATTGACCGAGTTTAGGTTATATTATAATAGAGTCGCTTTCCAAACCGAAACTAAGTAAAATCACTGTTGGAGCCTAGTAAAACCAACCCTATCTTAACCCGACGATTAAAAGCTAACGGGCAATTAAACCCAAACCTTGAACTTGATTAAAAAGCGTTATGAAGAGTGTGGAACCCTTTGTACGGAACCCGAGTTAGTAGAACACGGGCAGGTTTGTTAGGGTTTCTATCATCACGGATTTGTTAAAAAGCGATACGCTAAGAACTAAGGTGTGTGTGTATTGTCACTATGGCACAGATAAAAAAGATTTCAGGGCTTAATTCGTCCTTTATTTTATATAGAAAGTAAAGTAAAAAGGTTTTATTTTTGTCACAATAACACAAATTAAAAAGAAAAGATATGATGACAAAAAAGGGGGCATCGCTCAGCATATGCCCAGAAGCGATACATATCGCTAATGAGCGCTGGAAAGTGTGTGCAATATGATTGCATATTATTGATAAAGTAATAATAATAATTAGGTTTATGGTCGATAACACTAGTTTTAAATACTCGATTATTTCTATCCCATGGGAACTGATTTGTGAGATAACAAGAAAAAAAACCTGTGTTTTATTCCAGTTCCGCCTGTAGTCCAGGTCTGCCTGTGACGCAGGAAGTTACGGGTTCGATTCCCGCCTCGGAACAAACGTGTGTACGATCTGCAGACATTGTTCAGGGTGTTCTGGTTATTTTCTATGTAAAATAAAAAATATCTATCTATGTATTGTATTTTATAGATGCAGGTCTAGAACAAAATAAATAGTGCTGGACAATTCACACAGCATTACCTAGCCCCAAGCTAAGCAGAGCTTGTGTTATGGTTACTAGGTTACTGATATACGTAATATTATACATTACATAGATAGATATTTTTTATTATACATAGAAAACACCCAGACCAACGGAAAAAAATTCTGCAGATCGTACACAAATTTGTTCCGAGGCGGGGATCGAACCCGCAACCTCTTGCGTCGCAGGCAGACTCTCGCCCGCTGCGCCACTGAGGTCGTCAATATAGCCTATGCGCTATTCCAGACTATAATCTATCTCTGTGCCAAATTTCATCTAGATCCGTTCAACCGTTCTGGCCTGATTGAGCAACAAACTTCCATTTATCCATCCATCTAAACTTTCGCATTTATAATATATTATAATTAGTGTGATAATGTCCATCACCTTCGTATCTTTAACTCCATTGCTAACTTTTCTCTCACGCCACGTTTCAATATTCCTACTCTCTCAGACACTATATTTGTAGCATCCTACAGAAACGATAAATAAGTAACAGCCAGTATCTCTAACTTAATTTACAACAATTATTTTTATTATTATCTTTGTACTTTAGTTTTCATTTTTATTGTGTTGTGTTGTGTTAGTGCACTACCTTTTTCTGTTTTATAATGGCAAACTAACTATGCACTCAATACCCCGCGAAACAGGCCTAGCCTAGTGCGGGGGTCATTGTTAATCTTTAATTTTCAAGTACCTACCTAAGTTATAAGCACTGAAGTATATTAAATTAAATTATGTAACTATTTGTTCTTAAAGGTGTATTTATAAGCTTTTTGGAAATAAACTTATTGTATTGTATTGTATAATATTAGGTCCTTACATATGAAATTGGCGTTTTGTATGGGAGGAACAAAAAGTCGAATATTTTTTAATATAATATATTTAATTAATCAAAGTATGAACCATTATTTTCTATGCACTTTTGCCATCTTATAGGTAGTTCATTGATCCCTTTACTAAAAAAACCAGTCGGACGAGAATCAATAAAATCTTTGAAGGCGATTTGGACTGCCCCATCGGAGTTGAATTTTTTCCCTTGCAAGAAGTTATCCAAATTTCGAAAAAAATGGTAATCTGTTGGAGCAAGGTCCGGGGAGTACGGAGGATGTCTTAGACTTTCCAATTGAAGCTCTTCTAATTTAGTAGCCGTCTGTTGCGCAGTGTGTGGTCTAGCGTTGTCGTGAAGCAGCAGTGGCGTGGAGCGATTGACCAGCCTAGGTTGTTTAGCCGCTAGCTTTTCCATCATGGTTTGCAATTGCTGACAATAGACATCAGCCGTAATAGTCTGGCCAGATTTGAGAAAACTGTAATGAACAATACCGGCACTAGTCCACCAAACGCTTACAAGTAACTTTTTTGGGGTTAATTTTCGCTTGGGGCAGGATTTGGCTGGCTGGCCAGGATCCAACCATTGCGCTGAGCGCTTCCGATTATCGTAAAGAACCCATTTTTCATCACAGGTAATGATTCGGTTTAAAATACCTTCATTATTGTGCCGGTTTAGTAATGTAACGCAGCAGTCGACGCGCGTTTGCCGGTTTGCTTCAGTCAATTCGTTTTCCATTTTGTAAAATGAGTGACGCAAACAGAAAAAAACAGAAGAAAAAAAACAAATGAATGACGATCATCGAAGCACAAATACATGAGTCTATAGCTGTACAAATTTGAATTTGGAATTCCTTACCAAAGAGGAGAAATTTGTGATTAAAGTGGCCAGTACGAAAAACGCCAATTTCATATGTAAGGACCTAATATTATAAAGGAAAAATTTGTTTGAATAATGTTTATTTGTTTTTTGTTTGAATTGAATATGCTCCGTAACTACTGGACCGATTTGTTTTTTATAAAATAATATGTGACAGATTTTATGTACAATTAATGACACAAATATCTGTAGATATTAGAAACATTTGTTCCGAGTTGGGAATCAAACCAGAAACCTCCGGTGTCGCTATGCCACTGAGGTCGTCAATATTTTGCAGTATATTGACTCCACCAATCTCTTGGGGGTATTCGAGGGTTAAGGCGATACAATACCTGTGCACAATGCAGCTACACTGTAAACTTAGGGTTGAATGACCTGATAGAGGAATGACAAGTTGGTCATGGACGTTAAGAATCGTAGACTAGATAATGACAAAGTAGGCTTGCGAGTTTTGCGGTTTTCCGAGACAAGGACGAGCGAACGCTGCGCGGGGAAGGCGAGAAAGAAATGCAAAAGCCGCGGAATGGCCGGCCCGTGCAATTGGGTTTTTGCTCCAAAATAAAACACGTCACACTCTTTTGAGGTAAAATAAACCAGATTCGTATAAAGTGTTTATTAGGGGAAATGTAAAAGAAATTTAATTTAGGTAATTATGTTGATTAACTAGGAAATAAAACTGCTTTTTCCGTAGAAGTACATCTGTAAATGAAGATTTTGAGGAAACTTTGCGATTTTTTTGTATCTAGTCTTGTTTAGTAAGTCGTGTTTAGACTCTTTCTATTTATAATCGTCAACTATAGATGCTCAAAAAATATCAATGTTTTTTTGCTTTAAAATCCCGTGCATTCAAAACGTGAGTTTTGGGGACTCAGTTCATCCTTAACCGGTTCATAGTCCACAGACCTTATTATTTTGTCCACAGACCGTATTATATTGTGTTCTGTAGTAGATATTATTTTCTTTCTTTCTTTATGATCAGTGGAAGGAAACCGCAAGCATTCAATAGATCATACGCGTTTTCTTACTCGAAACATCTCCATTTTTGAATCATCATCAGCCTATACCAGTTCACTGCTGGACATAGGCCTCCCCTAATGAGCATCCAGCATCTGCCAGCAGTCTTTCGCAAATCGTCAACCTGGTCGGAGGGCGTCCTACACGTTTGCCGAGTCGCGGTCTCCACTCAAGAACACCTCTTTTTTTTTGTCGGTTCTTCTCGAAATATGGCCAGCCCACTGCCACTTCAGCTTGCTAATCCATTGAGCTATGTCGATAACCTTGCTTTTTTGTCGGATGTATTCGTTGCGAATCCTATCCTTCAAATATATCCATCCATAGCTCGCTGGGTGACTTTAAACTGGTGGACAAGCCCTACCGTGAGTGTCCAAGTCTCAGCTCTGTAGGTCATGACGGGTTGGACGCACTGATTTCGACCTGATGGATGATCATTTTTGAATGGGATTTGCGTACTTCCGACTGCGCTTGTTTTAATTTCATAGGGATTTTTGAATAAATATTAAATCGCGTACGGATTCGAGTTTATACATTAGCAGCCCACCTGACACGCAAAAAGGGCCCGCCTGTGGCCTAGATGTCCAGGAACAAGTATGTCGCGTACAGATTTCTTAGACCTTCTCGTAGCTATGAACAGGAGCGTTCTTAGATACGTTTAGGTTCGTTTCTTAGGTACATTATTTCTACTCTTAGATCGTCTAGTCTAGAGCCTACTATCTAATATTGGCAGAACGCCCGCATTTCTTGTACCTGTAGCTACAAGGTAAGTATTATACACATTCGATAGACCTAGTATTAAATCAGATAGAGTGGATCTAATGCGATCTTATTTGAAACTGTATACGGTAAGAGCCTATAAAACCATTTTTTTGTGAAAAGTACAGACGGGATTTAGACAGGGAATAGCAACTCAAGCCCAAAAATCAATTTATCTCACTGTAGTTAAGTTAGCTCATTATCAAATAGGACTTTATTATCAAAATCCGAAACATATACAATCTTCATTATATCTTAGTCGTATAACCATGTTTATTCCCAAGATCTTAACTTCTGTATTTATTGAGAAATTAAGGTATATTCGTAAAAATTTAGAGGTAACTTTTCGATTTTTTTTCGAAATTTTATGGAATCGTGTTTATGAAACAATGATGCTGGACAATTCACACAGCATCATCTATATATAGGACTTTATTATCAAAATTCGAAACATATAAAATCTTCTATATACTTAGTCGTATAACCATGTTTATTGATAACTGATATACATAATACAACACAATGCATAGTTAGATATTTTTTATTATACATAGAAAACGACCAGAACACCCTGAACAAATGTCTGCAGATCGTACACACATTTGTTCCAGACCTTCGCCCACCGCGCCAAGTTGAACGGTAACAGAATTACCCGCACCTTTCTGTTCGCCATTTCCGGTGGCCGGAACATACTTGTTACTGACGTAATTTTATCACCGTCAAAGAAATTCTAGAGTTACAGGTAATTTTGGAATATGCTTGTTTTTTACAGGATTTTTTGAAAGTCCCGTGGCCTATGTGGCCTGCCGCGAAGTGCAATAAATATTTACCGATCTACTCAGATCTGACCACTCTAGATAAGTCTTCCTAATTTTTTTTATACCTATTTAACTTTTTTCCTTTCTGCTATTTTGTGAATTATAAATAAATAATAAAATAAAATCATTTATTTCAGGCAACATTAGTCTAGTACAGGATGTAAAATACTTAAAAACTACGGCCCATATAAATATATACCTTAATCTAACATACATAAAATAAACCTATTTATAAAAAAATAATTAAAAAAAAATTGAATTGTCGCTGGTTTTGTGTTTGTAGCTATCTTTTTATTTTTTATAATACTTTATATGGTAAAATATAAGTTATTTTTAATATTGCCTTCAAATCCATTACGCCACCGTCAGCTTTAATGCGTACCGATCTTGTCCATCCAAAGGTTGCCTGGAAGAAATCGCTATTAGCGATAAGGCCGCCGATTGTGCCACTTTTATGTACTTAGTATTAAGTTTATGTTAATTTATATCTTTGTAAATTGACTGTTGGTGCAATAAAGTTATAATCTATCTATCTATCTATTTTTATTTCTTTCAGGGTTCCGTACCTCAATAGGAAAAAGAAACCTTTAAGGATCACACTGACACACACACTTCGTTGTCTGTCTGTCCGTGCATCAACCCTCATTTCTCAGGAACGCGTGGAGATATGAGTTGAAATTAACACTAAATAATCAAGTTCGTAACCTCTTAAAGCCGTGAAATAAATCAATCTTCTAAAGTCAGCGCAATCAAAAGTTACAGCCGTTTATGCCTATTTTTTTTTCTAGGAAATCACGTGCACACGGAATCTAAAGGGTACTTCCCGTTGGCCGTTGGTCCGTTTTCCGTTGGTAGAATCATGAAATTTGATAAGGCAAGGAAAATATCTAAAAACAGTTTTTTATACCCTTTACGTAAATTTTGATAAAACAGATTTTTTGCCTGGGTCGATTTCTTTGCTTACGAGTACAAGTTTATACGGAACCCTTGATGCCCAAGTCGAACTCGCACTTGACGTTTTATTTCGTTTCACATCTCGACGATGGCCTAGATGGCGCGGTGGGTTAAAGTCTGCCTGCGACGCAGGAGGTTGCGGGTTCGATTCCCGCCTCAGGATAAAGGTGTGTACGGATCTGCAGATATTTGTTCAGGGTGTTCTGGTCGTTTTCTATGTATAATATGAATATCTATCTATGTAATGTATTGTATTATGTATATCAATTATCTAGTACCCATAACACAAGCTCTGCTTAGCTTGGGGCTAGATAATGCTGTGTGAATTTTCCTGCATATTATTATTTATTAAATATTGGACTTTTTAACGGTATATACCAGTATTAGATATTTAGAGACAAACCTGACCGGAGTATCAGGCGTAATGTACCATTGGCAGCGAGCATGATACATTACGCTGTGTACTAAAACCCGTCTCGTTGCTCGTTGCAAGCACCTTCTTTCTTTACCTGTACTGACTGCACGAACGCTCGCTGTGTAACACGGTACATTACACCTCGAAACACTGAGTTTCACCTTGAATGTATGATATGCAGTTTTGTGTTTCAAAATCGTTATTTATCTCAGAATCTGTGAAAGCTACCACCTTCATATTTAGGGAAATGTTACTTCGAACTTTTATATTGGAGTACGTATTTTTAAAAACACGATTGGTGAAAGTTTTCTCGATAGTTTATTTTTTTGAAAAACAGATGTTTTACACACGTTTTGCTATTTATCTCAGGAACAGCACACTTTTCTTGTTGGGTTTTTGTTTTGTAGAAAAAAGGTAGAAGTTCTTCTTTAGTTACGCTTTTTTATTTTTCGATTGGTTGTCTAATAATCTTGTAATAAGGTAAAAACACATATTTACTTCGTGCGAACGCAAATTAAAAACATGTGTGTATTTTGCTAAAACCATTTTGAACCTTATAGATCGAATATTACTTTGACAAATACCCAAAATCGTTTTCACCAACGTCATTCGGAGGCTGGACGCCTCCTCGGATGGACGTGAGGTCACGTTACTTTTTTCACGATGACAGCTGACAAAATCATACGAATTACGATATTCGACAAATTTAGTTTTGCAGGTTCAATGGTTCGTTTATCATTGAAATAGAGTCCATATTGAGTTGCAGTTTTCGTTTATGGAATTTGCATAGATTTTATTTATTGGCAGACCTATCAATTGAGTAGAATGGGTTTTTTTTTTTTTTTTTGTTTCCTTGTGATTTAACTGCTTGTCAATAAATAATTAATCTACTCATCTAATAACCAGTCTTTTTACAAAAAAATCTTTGAAATAACCTGAAACAAACAATTACACTCTTAGCCTAATTATAAAGATACTTATTTAAAGTGTTATTCTATAAGTGCAATCAACACCGTTACCCTCTTATAGATATAAGAAAAATAAATAGGGCAAAATTTATTAACGTAAGAACTAGGTAGGTTAGTTACCTACCTTCACAGAGTATGTAGGTGCATTGCTTACATTATCGGAACAGAGAGATCAGACATGATAGCCTGATTGATTGTTTTCGTAAAGGAGAAAGGCGAGGATGCGAAAATTTCAATGTCTGAGAAATTGTCATTAAATGATTTAGCTAATCTACGTAGTGGTGCGCGTTCATCAGCATTTGTTTTACAATTAGTGAGTGCAAATACATATTGTTTGAGAGTCTCTCGTGCAGCATATGAACGGTAAGGAATACGAATGCTTATCTGATTAAGGAGGTCGTTACAATCAAATTTATTATGACAGATATTGTATAGAAGAAGTTGGTCGAGAAACAGTCTTCTCACTTTAAGACGATGCCTTGGAAATATTCCGATCAGGGATTTCAACTTTCTTCAGCAATGACAAAACATTCTTAATAGATGTTTGATGTTTTGAATTTTTCATGTTTTTTACTTCAATTTGGTAAATGGTTTTCACGATTGGTTAACTATTACAACAGAAAAAAAAATCCCAAAAACAGCTCTATAAAAACATAGATTTTCACTTTTCTGGTGAACGGAACCGATTTATGCCCTTAAATTTTCTGTACATATAGGTGCGGTTCATTTGTCAACGTAATAGAGTCTATATTGGATTGCAACTACGTCAAAAGGAATTTGCAGTATTTTTATTCATAAATAGAGTTATCAATTTAGTAGATTATATTAATTGTAGTAGGTGACTATGACTACAAATAAATATAATTTAACAGGATCCAGATGTGGACTTATTATGATTAGTACCCACCTGAGTGATTACGGCAAAATATCACATTCTTATTGAATGGGCCATCCGGGGAGAATCGTCATAAACAATTTCGGTTGCCAATACGGTACTAAAAATACGTACCTACATCTTTCTGGCTTGATGGAGTCGATCGACGGCGAAATTGTTAACGTCAACGTCAAGACACAACCTCAGAAAAATTAATTTGTTAGATTACTCACACCTCCCCTTTTTTGCTCCATTTTAGCAATTCTGATTCGAATTAACAAACAGATAATAAGTGGATAATTATATTATGCCACTAGGAAATGGTTTTCGCTGCATTCTAGGATATTGATTTCATTTTATATTTTTTCCTTTATAAAATCCAATAGATTTGTACTCCTCACTGTGAAAAATATTATAAGTATTTCAATTTGTAAGGGCTGCTACCTCGTTCATCCGCCGCTCATCTCGACCAGCCATTATATTACCTACTTACTCATGGTTAATTTTTGCGTAGCTTGTGCTGCAAAGGCATGTCTTTGTAAGAGAAGAAATCTGCTATTACCATTATAATTTTTTTCCTTCTGTTGCTTTTCTAGACCGAGTTCACAATAATAAATAAAATAAATAAACTTTTCCTTTTCTCCACGAAATAGTCCAACTTGGTGATGGAAACTATCTGCTGACATAAACTGTTCGATCTAAGAGTTTTAGCGTTAAACTCTCAGCAGCAATATCTGCACTGTTAATAATATCGACCAGAAAGCATAACAGTGTCCAGTTCAAGTAAAGCAGTCGAACCAAAGCACAAGGTTTCACTTCTCTTTTGAGTTCAAGAAACATTTTACAGGCAGAAATCTTTCTAGGGTCAGATATAGCTTCATTCTATAAAACAGCATTTGGCAAATTTACTGGTGCTGCTAGACCAAGAGGAACGAAGCTTTCTTTAAAAGCTCTGATGAAAATGGCAGTTTTAAATTGGTCCATCCTAGGCAACAAGATAACCTTTTGAAGATGAAACAGATGAAAATTTACTATTCCGCTAGAATAGTAAATTTTCATCTGTTTCATCTGCCACCTTTAACCTGTTTTATTCTAACTCTTTGCGTCAGTCTGTATTTTTAGATTTATGGTGCAGATGGAAATTATGGCAATTTTTTTAATGATCTGTAAGTTGTTTTTGTTTTCGTCAACAGCCTTCTTCATCGCCGTAACAATTCTTCTGTTATTACTAGTACTACTTATAACAGCCGCAATCGTCAATTACAACGCTGTATTATAAGCTAGGAGTTGTCGAAAAAAATACGTAACTATGCTTAATAATATGTCATTTTAAAGTCGTTACTGCGTTTATGGTAAGCACTCTTAGGACTATATTTTAGGAAGTTTAGAGCATAACAGTGGCATGAAATAAATATAAAGTACTTACTGCGCTTATAAAAATTGAAAATAGCATTTAGAGCTTTTTTAAAAAAACCTGTCAAAGAAAAACATAAAGATCTCGATACGATATTCCGAATATGATAGTAACTCAATATTGAAAAGACTGTTGCTTACGGCTGTTATCTTTAGCACGGCAGCGCCTTAGGACAAGTATTTAGTAATTATAGTTCCGGGTGTTCTGGTAGTGGTCTGGTGGTGGTTCTATGTATAATAAAAAATATTTATCGATGTAATGTATTGTATTATGCATGTCAGCTATCTAGTACACATAACATAAGCTCTGCTTAGCTTGGGACTAGATAATGCTGTGTGAATTGTCCAGTAATATTTATTTATTTTAATTGGTCACTTAAAACGGAAGTTTGACATCTCCTCAAAGCCTTTGGCTGCGACTGCGCCTGCCAGGCCCCCAAGTAATATTAAAACAGGGACCCACAAACTTACGATGCACCCCTGCAAGTTTTGTTTAAATTCACTCAGTATGTAGTTTCGACGTGATGCGTGGCCAAGATACAGACATATTTAGGTACCTACAACGATAGGAAAGCCGTGGGCAAAAGTAGTTAGTATTTATTAGTACCTTGTGATTGTGCCATAAAACAAATGAACAGAAGTTTATCTCTTCTACAAAAGTGAAATTTTGTACAAGTCTACGTAAAAAAAAGTGCCCTCTGTCGACTACATTTGATAAAATTTACGTGCAATTTGATAGTTTTAGGTCCCCAATGCGTCGCCTTAAGGCTTCGGTGACAGCTGCTCGAAAATTCAATTGGTAAATTTATTGTGTTCCGTAGTACCAAAAATGATGACTGAAAACTTATTGTATTTTCAACATGGTGTTGTTATTCTGTAACGAGTATAAGCTATGTTCCTTATCAAACAAAACATAACGTTTTGTTGTTTTTCATACAAAACAAATAGGACGAAAACATGTCGATTTCGACGTAAAGTTATGCAAAATTGCATTTTGCATATTTTTGCTTACATTTCATTATAGGTGAGTAATATTAAGAAAAACAACAACCGGGACCTAGATAAATACTGTTCGAATACGAAAAACAACATGATATGGTGGAAATATGCTCGAATTACAAATCATTTTGGTAGTAGGTACGTTTGTATGGGCAAATCATTATCCGCAGGCCTCTTAAGTGGAGATAGGTTTTTAACTATTAATTTATTTATTGTCATACAATATTCTTGAAAACTTATCAATGTCCTTACCTTAATTGCTTTGAGACTTGCGTTTTACTTTTTCTTCAAATAAATAGTTTCACGCCTTTTTAAAATCTGAAACAAAATAACAATTAATTGTGAATAATACTAAAAAAATACGATTCTGATAAGATTCAAACGCACCGCCTAACTTCGATGTTTTCAAAACTATTTCAGGTAAAATAACCAACCTTGCTCTCGTTATAATTAGACTATATCAGAGTTTTTTTTTAAATCATAACAAATGCCTAGAACATCCCAAAAAAATATCTGCATAAATAGCTGCATCGTACAAATTAGTGTCTAAAGGCAGGAATCGACCCCGAAACCTCCTGGTTCGCAGGCGGACCTTCACCCGCTACTCCACAGAAGTCGTCAAAAACACAACCAGTTTAGTAAGAACATCAGTATCACATAATCAATTAGGCTTAACCCTGCATTCACGCTCCTCAAAGGCACTCTCGACTCATTGAATTATGACGTCATTGACTACGTCACCAATTAATTGATTACGTGTTAGGAAGCCAAAGCTTCCCAACTGCTTATTGATAATGATGGTTTTAATGATTTGTTTGATTTAAGGTTTCTTGCATTTTTATACAAACTGTTGTTTAGTCATAATATTATTACATGGCAATTTAACGAGATTTTTTTGAGCACCAACCTAACTGCGTTAATTAGATGGAATGCAATATATACTATGCCAATCCTAACTAAACGAATGTTGCTTAGAACATCACCCTCACATAATCACTTGGGCTGATCCCTGCATTCACGCTTGTCGAAGGCACTCTCTTCTCATTGAATTATAACATCATCGACTACGTCACTAAATAAGTTTTTAATTTATTTATTTATTTAGTAAAGGCAACCAACTAGACTTAACACAAGAGATCACAAAATTATACAGTAAAACTTAAAAACTAGTGCACTCTAAATTACAGGTAGCCACGGCATGTTCAAAAATACAAGAATTGATTATATAGGAAGTCAAAGCTTTCCAATTGCATAGGTCAAGGATTTTTTGGTGATTTGAATCTAAACTCACAAATAAAATCATAAAAAACTATTTACGATTTGTTTTGTGATTTTAGGTTTTCTGACGTTTTATACACACTGACTTTTAGTCATAATATTGACATGGCTATAAATTGTTACAAGTTTTTTTGGTTATCAACCTAACTGCGTTAAATAGATGGGGTGCAATTTACGCCATGCCATCGCTAACTAATGTTGTTAGGAACATCACCCTCACATCCCTCACATAATCAACGAGGTTTAACCCTGCATTCACGTTCGTCAAAGGCGTTCTCGACTCATTGAATTACAACGTCATCGACTTCGTCACTAATTAATTTATTACCTACATGTTAGAAAGCCTCGACCAGTGCAACTGGGGTCCAATTCTGCTAACCGATCCGTTTTACTGTGACAATGAATCTTAAGATCAATAAAGCTCCAGATAGTGCATGCGAATTATATTAGTAGGAAATATTGTTGAACCTGATCCTGAAGACAGGGCGCTATGGCGCTCATTAGGGGAGGCATATGTCCAACAGTGGACTCTTTTGAGTGAATCCCTCTACTCTTTGCTTTCTTTCTTTCATTTATAGTAGAATACAGAAACGAGTCTACGTGGTGTCTTCATGAGATGAGAGTGGACAAAAATACTGTGTAATAGGTACTTTGTTAGAAAATCAATCGGTTCGATTTACTGCGAATATTAAAAAGCAATTGTTTCAAATAAATCTTTTACTTTTGCAGTAGGAGGGCGGGCCCCTGGCTGGGCAGTGAATGCATTAAATAAATGGACACCAACCTGTCATTGGTACTCCATTATTTATGTACCTACATAGGGTATTTTACATAGGGTATTTTACATATAAGGTATTATACAAGGTATTTTAATGAATTTTAAATTACTAACGTTGAAGCCTTGGCACTTTTAAAAATTCCTTGCTGAAATACCACCAAATACACGGTATGTATGGAACGTATGTATACCTAAATGTATATGTATGTATGTAAACCCTTTCTGAGTGCGAGCTTGTTTTTCTTTCAAAAATAATTTTAGCTTATTATGTTTCTGTTCTAGTTCTGTTTGTTTTGATCATTCGTAGTAATCGAGTTTTAGCAAGAAGCAAGAATTGAAATGAATAGAAACGTTGGGAATATTTCTTAGAATGTTAGAATAATTTTGATCTAGTTTATCTAGATAAATGTAGCTTTTTTACAGTTTAAATCAACTATGGCTTTAATGTTTTCCAAAACGAATAAAAATATGGTTTCATAATTTTCTTTCTAAGATCGCATTGAGACTAAATGTACCGTTCGCAAATCAAGTTTATTACCAAAGCAACACGGGTACGGGCTGTAAACACGATGGCTTTTTCGTTAGGACAACCGTTAATACTACTAAAATTATCAAGGGTAATGTTAGAAAAATGTGTGCTTCTCCCTAAAAAATGCCAATAATTGGACAAATGTAAGGAATAATTATATTTATTCTTTTAAGATATGGTACTAATATAGGTTGTTTGCATTTTTTAGGAACAAGAAAGGCTTTTTAGTGAAAAACTTATTTTTAATAAGTTTTGAAAACAATATTTGATCAATTATAATTATAATATAGCTTAAATGTCACTCGGAATGATGTAAAGATTCTAACGATATCTCAGACATCCTAATTTGTTAGGCATTAAAATATACAGTGGAATAAAAAACTTACCAACTTTCATGGACCCTGAAAACATTTAACTTTTTGAGTATTCGTGCGAAAAGGCATGCGAAACCGCGGCTGGAAGCTAGTGTAGCATGAAAGAATATAATTTTTTATCAAGGAAAGGCAAGAAAAGTGTAAAATGTATGCGTCATCGTGAGTCTTTGGAATGATCATCATTATCATCAATCACGAAATTAAGACATGATAACCATGACGCAGATAAAACGAGTGTATTTTATTTAATCCGTCGTTTTTCTTCGAACTGTCGAGAAGGCTGATTAGGGAAAACCAACGGGGCGTAGACCGATCGGTTACCCTGAATAACTTCTGTTTGATTAAAAGAGGCAGGTGGCGCCATTTTATGAATAGTATAAGCATAGGGTTTCCCGATTAAAGGAGCGGGATAGAGCAGAGCGGCATTAGCTCAAAAATCAAATCAATTTTTGTAAAAATAAGGTAAAGGTGCCCTGGGTATTCTTTTATTTAATATAGTGATGAAAATAAAAATCTTGTGAGTGATAGTTTAGGAGAAAAATTGTATAAACTAAGAAAATAGATGGTAACTACTTTGCACAATTATTTCTGATACTTAATATTTTTTTTTATTTTCGAGCCGAAGAGGATCTGCCTTGTATCTCATAGATAATTGTGTATTTTTTAAAAAGTTTTTCGATAAAGATGACGGAGAAAAATTGTTTAAATGTAACCCAAATTAGCTCAATTCACATCTATACTGGGCCTTAAATGGAAGCCGATCCTCGATGAATTCTTTCTGGACGCTGATAGCTAGAACTCCGAAGTTAGAGAATTTTGGGTCGCTGAATTAGAGCAAGAAAGAAAATGTGTTTTATTTTAAAATAGCGACCCGCCCCAGCTTCGCACGGTTACTGTCTTATGCATGTATTATACATGTAAACAACTTCCACTTCATGCACTCTATTAAAAAAAGCTCATTAAAAACCGTTGCGTAGTTTTAAAGATCTAAGCTAACATAGGGACAGACAAACAGCTGGAAGCGACTTTGTTTAATAATGTGTAGTGATGTTCAACGTTTTCTAAACTCAACATAATTTTACGTTTTTATTTCTGGTTGAATTAGGTATGTAGGTGCGTTATTGAAATTACAAAGAGTTTTGTAAAACTACCCTAATGTTCGACCGCTTAAGTGAGTTTGAAATGGTTCCATCAAATTCAGATCTTGAGGATTCTCACCTCAACAGCCTATAACGGTCCACAGCTCAACGCAGGCCTCCCACTAATCTTTTTATCTCATGAGGGGTACTGCCCATTCTCCCTACGCTGAACATGCGGGTTGGGGATCGCAGATCGGTGGTAGATCTATTCTGCAAAAGGCGCTACAGCCTTAGTCTCTTAGTCGTCTCGTACGCTCGTACAGCCGGCATCACACAGCTCGGTGGATAAACCTCAGCTGGAAAACGGGTCTTCTCGTCTCCACTTCGGACATATCCGTACATCTCCGCCTTGGAGTCCGTGCCTGCAAGGTTCACTCTACCCTTAAAGGAACGGTGAGAATTATACAAGTTATGAATACCACAATTGCTGTAACCGCCCTTCGGTGTATCTCCCTTAATCGCCTCTTACGACACCCACGGGAAGAGTTGGGGTGGTGCAAATTCTAAACCGACACCACACAGCTTACTTCATCTTACTTCTTGTTCTACCAAAAATTACTCTCCGCACAAGTTTATTTCGTAAGACAAAATGCGTGATTTATAACTAAACAGTTTTCTCTGCCTCCTAGCGGTCTCCTAAACATACTAACTAAATCATTCTGATGGGATTATCCCAAGCGATGCTTTTTGCCGCTGCCACGCCATCTGAATATTGATTCACGAAATATCTCTCTCTAGCATTTCTTTTGATTTTGGGAATTCGAAATACATTTACTTTTTTATTTACGTTAAAAGACACGCCTTCACCAAGTGAATAATTCCTTTAAACAAAAGGTTTTTTTATAGTTAGATTGCTAGCAATAAAATATGATTTCACTAAATATTGCTAGTACAGCAAAATCTGACTTTATCATCATCATCAGCCTACAGGGAGGCATCGCGCATGTCTTCCGCATCCATCATCTGCCAGCAGTCTTTCGCAAATCATCATCCTACCTGGTCGGAGGTACACTACGTTTGCCGAGTTGCGGTCTCTACTCAAGAAAACGCTTACTGCCACTTTTGCTTGCTAATCCTTTGAGCTATGTCGATAACCTTGGTTCTCTGTAGGATGTATTCGTTATGAATTCTATCCTTCAGGGAAACTCCGAGCATAGCCCTCTCCATAGTTCGCTAAGCGATTTCAAACTGGTGGACCAGCCCTAGCATGAGTGTCCACATCTCCTGACTTCATGCAAAAAGGGTATAAGAGCCACGAGAAAGAAAAGCAAAAAACAAAAGAGTTTCCGAGGGTTAACCAAATCACTTCCTGGCACGCCGCCACCGCAGCTCCACCAGGAACAAAATTCAAAATTAAATGTGCATCATTCACTATACATAAGCTTCTAGTAAACTATATTCTAAAAGTAACTAGCCGTCGTCGCTGCTATGCTACAGTGATATCACTGTAGCATAGCAGCGACGACGGCGTCACATAAGTATCAAAATCAAAAATAAACCCAAAAGAGGTCTTTAACTTTTACAATTTGTAAGCAAAAACAACAGTTATTATTATCACCGATAACAATGACGCAATCAAAAATTTAAAATGCCTTTGTATAAATACCACAACAAAGCACAAGCAAGGTTTGTAAAAGGGGTAATTACGCCCACCCTACGCCACCCTCCGCCTACGCGCGACCGATCAAAGATGCGCCTTGGGCTGCGACTGACACGGCAAAAACGCGGGTAGATAAAACGTGAGTTGATGAACTGACTGGTTGGTGGATTCATTTATCAATTACTAGCTGTTCCTCACGGTTTCACCAGTGTTATGACGATTTGCGAAAGACTGCTGGCAGATGGATGCGGCAAGCTGAAGACAGGGCTCTATGGCGCTCATTAGTGGAGGCCTATGTCCAGCAGTGGACTAATATAGGCTGATGATGATGGATTTGTGAGAAACTGTGCGAAACTGACCCCAGCCCAACGACAAGCCCATCTTTAGTTCGCTCGAGAGCATTTGGAATGGACTAAAAAGCAGTGGAGGCCAGTCAAATTCTCTGACGAGTGACGAATGTGCCTAAATGGCAACTACTGAAGAGAAAAAGTCTTCAGAAAGCCAGGCGAGCGATTTCAACAATACTGAATCGATTGACGAGTATCCTACGACGGTGGATCTTGCATGTTCTGGGGAGGCATATCACTAGTGGCAAAGACTGATCTTGTCTTCATTTCGAATCCTGGCCGCCGAGAAAGGTTGCGGGTTCGATTTCCGCCTCGGGCACAAATGTTTGTACGATCTGCAGACATTTGTTCACGGTGTTCTGGTCGTTTTCTATGTATAATTAAAAATATCTATCTAATGTATAAAATATCTTTATTCAGAAAGAAAATAACAATCAAATAACAAATTTAAATTAAAACTAATATTTACAATAGTAAAAAATAATATATATATATATATGTGAATATCTAATGTATTGTATTATGTATATATAAGTTATCTAGTACCCATAACATAAGCTCTGCTTGGCTTGGGCTAGATAATGCTGTGTGAATTTTCCAGCATTATTTATTTATTTCATACATAAAAAACAGTTACTTTAGACGATCACACCAAAACTGACTGAGTACACACGATAGATGTACAAAACGTATACCCCTGGATAGACTTTGAATTAAACTTTAATTCGGCACGCCAAAAATTTGTAAATAAAAGTATTTTTTACTGTTTCATAAGTATTTTACAAAAAATAGGGTAATTACGCCCGCCCTACACCGCCCACGTGCGACCGATCACAGATGCGCCTAGGGCGGTCTGCGAATGACGGCAAAAAGGCTGGCACGGGAACTACGAGATTCATTTATCAATTGGAAGCTTTGTGGTTGTTAAAGCGATTCTTCTAGCCACACTAGCGCCGCCACCTATGTTATCTTATTATTTAGTTGAACAAAAACAATTATAGTTAGTAAAAAATTATATTGTAAGTAATTGTATTTAGAATTTTGTAATTAGCTTCTTAATTATACACACAGATTGCCGTTCAATCAAACGATCCTATCCATCCACAGTTGTCTGGTAGAGATCGCTTTTGAGCGATAAGACCGGCAATTGTTACATATTTGTTTTTTACTCCTTATATGTTTGTTTGTTTTGTAAATATTTATGTGTCCAATAAAGCATTTTCTATCTATCTATATCTATCTATTTCTACATTTTTAATGGGTAGCTTGTGATACCTATTGTAAGCGATTTTTAATGCCTTTTTAATATTTTATTTTGTAGAGATACGAAGTTTTACTTTCGGCCACCAAACTCTATTTTCGCGTCTCTGCCTAAACCATAATCTATATATATAAAAATCAATTGCTGTTCGTTAGTCTCGCTAAAACTCGACAACGGCTGAACGGATTTATCTTATCTTGGTCTTGAATTATTCGTGGAGGTCTAGGGAAGGTTTAAAAGGTGAGAAAAATTCGAATAGGTACCCGTGCGAAGCCGGGGCGGACCGCTAGTAGTAAATAAAATTATAGCAGCGAAAGTAACTCTGAATATCTATTACCTTTTCTCATTTTCACGGCTGAATGGATATTTACGAAAGTTATTAGAGAGGTAAACAATATCACTGGGACGGGCATCATCATCATCATCATCAGAATGAGTGCCTTAGCGACACAGGACAGGCACAGGCTACTTGAAAAGAGCGCGTGACGCCGCGTTCAGAAGCTAGTAATAACATGTTCCAAAAGTATTATTAAATCAGAATTATTCCTTCCTACGTTCACGTAACGTTTCGGTTTGATGTTCCCGGGATTTATCATGTTCCTTTTGTGAGCCGATGGCAAAATGTTCGAGATAAGCCGATTCCACGAAACCTGAACCCTGTGGGCTGATTTAGGACCGAATGCTGTCATAATTACAGTATTCAACCTTTTAGAATAAGGTTGCTTCTTAAGACAACCCAAGGTAAGAGACAAAGAAAGTAAGAAACTACAGTAGTTATGGGCGCAATAAATATGAAATAGAGCAATGAATCCGGGTCACTCAAAGAATCCAAAAAATCTCGGAAAGTAAGAATGCTAGGTTAATGCAATAAATTGTATTTAATAGACAATTTAATACTCCTTAAATGAAAGTTAAAAAAATATGAGTCACCATACATTTTATTTACACAAAATTACATAAAGAAAAAAAACTGCTGATCTCTCCTTAAAACAAAAATAGGAAACATGAAATTTTTGAACTTTATGACGATTTTCTTGAATTTCAATACTTCGTATTACCTCCTCGTGCTTCCATTACTGCGTTTACGCGGTTTGGCATGCTGTACACCAAGTTCCTTATACGATTTTGGGGAATATTCTCCCATTCCTCTGTGAGAGCAATTTTGAGCTCAGGAAGCGTGATTGGGGGAGGGTTTCGTTGTTTTACGCATCTCCCTAGCTCGTCCCAAGCATGCTCGATCGGGTTGATATCCGGGCTGCGCGCTGGCCACTCCATACAAGTAATGTTCATCTCTTGAAGGTAGTCATTCACAATCCTACCTGTATGAGGTCGGGCATTGTCATGCATAAATATAGCATCCTCACCCAAATTGACCATAAATGGACCAACGTGTTCGTTGAGGATTTCTTCCACATATCTTACGCTAGTTAAAGAGCCGTTTTCTATGATCACCAGCTCTGTGCGACTTTCAGAGGAAATTCCGGCCCACACAAGTACAGACCCACCACCGTAGGCTACTTTTTCTTCGATGCATGCTTGCTTGAATCTTTCCCCTGGTCTTCTATACACTCTGTGTCTTCCATCGTGCTTGTAGAGCATAAATTTTGATTCGTCGGAGAACATAACTTTCTTAACCTAGCATTCTTACTTTACGAGATTTTTTGGATTCTTTGAGTGACCCGGATTCATTGCTCTCGAGTGTATAACAATCGAAAGTTTTCAATCAGTGCATCCTACCCGTCATGAAGTACGTAGCTGAGACATGGACAGTCACGGTAGGGCTTTTTTTTCTTTCTTTTTATGCGGCGAGGAGATTCGTTTACGAATAGACTGGTCTGGGGGGACCAGAATTATGTGGGACTCGACGCCCTGAGAAGGACGTAATACCCACCAAAACCTCTCCGGTGACCCTCTCTCGCCATTTTTTCGCCAAACCGCGGGAATATAGTCCACCAGTTTAAAGTCGCCCAGCGAGCTATGGAGAGAGCTATGCTCGGAGTTTTTCTGAAGGATAGGATTCGCAACGAATACATCCGACAGAGAACCAAGGTTATCGACATAGCTCAAAGGATTAGCAAACTGAAGTGGCAGTGGGCTGGCTATATCTCGCGAAGAACCGATAACCATTGGGGTAAACGTGTTTTTGAGACCGCAACTCGGCAAACGTAGTGTAGGACCCCCTTCGACCAGGTGGGATGAGGATTTGCGAATGCGAAGGTAGATGCTGGATGCGGATAGACAAGGCGCTAGGTGCTCATTTGGGGAGGCCTATGTCCTGCAGCTAGGCACAGATTTTTGTTGGTAAAAAAGATATATAATCCGTAATTTTTATCGTAATTACAATGGGATGGACCTATTTAAAAACTAGCGTGGTTGTACTTAACAAGGTTCTTTCTTAATGCACAGATTGGAACGAAAATGTGAATTAAAAAAATTACTTTGTACGGTTTCGTTCCAATCTGCAACTTAGATCTAAAATGCAGGATATTTTTTGTAAATAAAAGGATTAAATGATCAAAGAAATATATTGGTGGAAGATATATTATTATGACGCTGATACCATCGGTGTAAATCGCAGAAGATCAAATGAATTTTTGATTTCGAAAGCTTTCATTGATCATATCATTCGTTCGTCGTCCGTTTTCATACTCGTATTTGAACCTTTTACGCCACGCAAAAATGTAAAATTTGTGTAATCATGCGTTATTGCAGTTTGTGTTTTTTGAACCTTGTTGTTTTCTTACTGTTATAGTTATCGCTGTAATGATTTCACAAATGCCTTTGTTGACAAAAAAAATCCTAGTTTGTACACCCGAGTATCTTTCCTACGAGTTGTATCTTTTTGTAGATGGCTAAGTACAAGTATAACAAATTTCTGCTGCGTCACTCATCGCATAAGTTAACGTAAAGTGCACGTAACGACATTAAACAGAGAAGACTCTTCGGAAATGCTAATGTATGCAGTGCAAGTTTTGTACACTCAGCGGCATAAATTAGATATAGCAGGGAGAGGTCGGGTATTCCGGCTAGTTACAGACTGGGTCTCTTCAAAACATGAGTGACTAGGCGTCTTCTCGAACGCGATACACTGTTGGCCACGTCGTCACTTTTCAACAGGTAAGATTTTGGTCTAACGAAAATCTTTTAATTGTAAAATTAAGTGCGAGTCGGACTTGCACATCAAGGGTTTCGTACTAACTTCTACTCATAAGCAAAATAATCAACCCAGACGCACATTTCTCAAAAAAAATCTGATTTCGTCACAAGTACTTAGAGGGTAAAAAAATACATAACTAGGTACTTTTGTTATAATACCTTGCTTCTAGCCAAATTTCATGTTTAGGTCAATGGGAAGTACCCCATTTTGTTCATGTGATTACCCTGGAAAACTCAAAAAAGTTGGGCATTAACGACTATAAGTTTTGATTGCGTTTATTTAGAAGTTTGATTTATATTGCGGCTCCAAGAAGTTACGAACCCGAGTATATGATGTGAATTTCAACTCGATACCTTAAAGCATTTCTGAGAAAAGAGGGCTGACAGACGGACAACAAAGGGTTTCTTTTTTTCCTTTTCCCCTCCGGAACCCTAAAAAAATCTGGGTGGGCACACTATTATTTTATATTATAAAAGATGAACAGAACATTCTTTACACATTACCTACACTAAAATCGCTACCAACTTAGTTTTAATATGCTTCTAGTTTTATTTAGTGGCTGGTTAGGTTATTAGGTTAGTTAGGCTGATCTTGAACATTATTGTCATCAACCCAGCAGAATGACGTCATTATATACATCTAGCTATACAAATATTACGCTGACTGTTCACCAACATGTAAAGTGATAGACTGCTTTTAGCGCAGCTTTCGGCGCTAAATGTCGTGAGGTCATGTTTTCGCACACGCCTTTTAGGGCCAGCCTCCACCAAAGCTAAGCTATGAAAAGAGATGTATTTTTAACAACCAATAGCACGTCGTTGTTCACACATCTCGTCTCTACTCAGTTACAGTGGAGACCACAGAGCGTAGATGTACCACATTCGTGTACAAAGAAACAAAGAATGATCGAAGCTTAGATTGTCATCTGTATCTCGCAAGCTGGCGACGTCACGCAGCTGAGACAAAAAGAAAAGAGAAAAATAAGAAAAATACAAACTACTAATATAACTAACTTAGTAACAATGACGTCCTTCTCTCTCTCCGTAATATATTGTGTGCCCAGCAGGGTCTATATAGTGAAACTAAATACCTACGTAGATTTTAAGCACCATTGTACACCTATAGAATGCAATAAATGGTTGAGTATTGAGACGAGAAGACATGAGCGGAGATGTGAGCTGTGCCTCGCAGGCAGGCGATGTCACGTAGCGGAGACGAGAAAGGATGAGCGGAGATGTGAGCTGTGACTCGCAAGCTGGCGATGTCACGCAGTGGAGAGGAGAAGAGATGAGCGGAGATGTGAGCTGTGACTCGCAAGCTGGCGATGTCACGCAGCGGAGAGGAGAAGAGATAAGCGGAGATATGAGCAGTGCCTCGCTAGTGCATTCATTTCAACTAACATCTGCTCGCCGCATGCATCTACGCAACTAACACATTCTCCCCATTAGCCCGCACAAATCTCTCCAGTCTCTCCTTCTGAGCTCCAGTCTAGCCACTACCCATCTCCCACAGCTTAGGTGGTATAGCTGAAATATGTCTCTTATCGTGTCTGGTGACATCTTCGCAGATCTCCGCTTTGGTGAAGTCTGGGCCTTAGTGTAGCTCAACATGACAGGCAAAGGCTCTTTGTTTATTATGTAGATGGAAGGCGCAAGTGCTAGGCTGACTCACTAAAGGCCTTTTTTGATTTGAAAAACTGTCGTAGTTTGACGAATTTATTAAGAAGACCGTTATATTCTATAGCCTATGTTCATCATGCCAATCGGTACAGTAGTTTCGGAACATATTCAAACAAACAAATCTTTCTTCTTTATAAAATTAGTATAGATAAGCAAACTGAAGTGGCAGTGAGCCGATCATATCTCGCGAAGAACCGACAACCGGCTGAAGTAAACATGTTCTTGAGTGGAGACCACGACTCGACAAAATTAGTGAAAGACGCCCTCCGGCCAGTGGGATGATGACCTGCAAAAGACTGAAGGCAGATACCGGATGCGTCAAGCTGAAGGCAGGGTTCTATTAGCTTATTAGGGGAGTCCTATGTCCAGCTGTGGACTAACATAGACTGATGATAATGATTATGAATGTAAGCGAGTCAATCACAATGGTATTCGCTACCCAGTGTATTTTTGTATGCCAACACAAACAAGGAAAACATAAAAAATCAAAAAGGCTTATCAAGAGTGGACAGATAAATTGATAAACCATTCTATGTTAGATAATAAGGTTTTAGCATGTCGCCACTCATGTCATCACTATTGACAGAGTACCTACATACTTGATCTCCGATTTAGAATCCAATATATTTAATGTCAACAAAGAGTAAACAACAAAACAACAGCAAGGTTATCACTAAAAAGTAAAACACAAACTTCAACAACGCATAATCTCTCGTGCGCGGCGAAAAATTTAAATTTGAACTCGACAACGAAAATATAGAGGTCAATTGAATGATGAATGAAGGCTCCGAGTTAAGGAAGAAATACCTGCAGATCGTAAAAAAAAATCTCCCAAGGCGGGAATCGAACCCGCAACCTCCTGCGTCGCAGACGGACCTTCGACCACAGCGTCACAGAGGTCGTCAAATGTAAAATAAAGAACTATTTACAATGATATCGAGTTTAATTAACTTATAGGTATACAAAAACAAACAATTAGGGGTAATTAGGGACAAAAAATAAGACCATTTGGGAATAAGGGCGCATTCACACAGCATCTGTTTTACAGGATTTTTATTGCATGATGGCGTATGTAGTTTTAGGAACGAGTTCACACACCTACAGTATTCAAGATGCAGTAAACGAAAGTTCCCAGTAGTAAAGGATTCGTAAAAAACGCTCCTTTAAAAATGGATCCACTATGTGAACTCTTAGAGAGATGCCACACGGGCGCTGCCGCTGCGGTGCGACGTTGCAACGCAGTGACTTCAACGCAATGAGTGCCACACGAGCGCTGCGACAACGCAGTGCACTAGCTTCGATATTCTAAACAATATTGCGTTGTCCTGCGTCGTCACAGCATCGTCGCAGCACCCCTTTCCGCCTCGTCTCCCTCAATCCTTGTGCGCTGCGTGTACGTCGTTTCGATGTACGTTACTTCAGCGCAACGTGTAGCATGCCGGGCAGATTTGTATGTAGAACTACGGAGCGACAACGCAGCGCAGCGGCAGCGCCCGTGTGGCATCTCTCTAAAGGCACATCATAACTTGAACATATAACTAATCATCCTGAAAGAAAATCAAATAACAAATTTCAATTAAAACTAGTAATTACAATAGAAACAATTAAGCTATCTGCAAACTGTTGCAAACAATCTACAGGTAGCTCAACTGATCCATATCAATACCAGTTGGAAGCGTGCCTAAGACACTGGCTGCAATGCCCCGCTGTATAGCAATGCTGATGCGCTGTGCCATCATCCTTGTTCTTGAGAAAGTGAACCCAAGAGACTTTGGTAGTAAAGTTGTACTCGTAAATTATGAAGCGTCATCGTTATTTATGTTACCTTTGTTACCGTAAATACTGATATTATGTTACCTAAATACCCCATTTAACAACACAAGCAACAAATCCTAAAGGTACTTGGAAGTTGCTAACACAATTTGTAACTCGCAACTTCGACCAGCAACTTTAGACTTTAAGTTCGCGGGAGAAAGTTGAAAACAAAACCACAGTAAGTAAAACTAAGATATAAATTGAACGCGGTTCGCCGAGATTTTGCAACACAACGGCTTTGCTCAATGTATTATCTACTAGTGGTCCGCCCCGGCTTCGCACAGGTCCTATTTTCATGACGGATACTGTACGATACTAATGATGAAAGAATTTTTCAAATCGGTGCAGTAGTTTTGGAGCCTAAACAAACAATCAAATCTTTCCTTTCCCAAAAAAACCTACCATAATATTAGTATAAATCTAACTATTTTACACCCATGGCATTTGGAAATGAAGAATTAACTGGGTAGGAACATCTGGTAGGAACATTTGGCTCTCATAATTAATTTCTCTTGAGCGATCAACGATTCTACTAATTCGATGGATCCAAAGGTACGAGTTTATTTCTTTTAGGATTGTATTAGTGCCTAGTTCTCAGGTGTCAAATGAAAGAGGTTTGGTACCAGATAGCCTGGCAATTACAGGTCATAGATCTCACTTTCACAAAATCGAAGAAACGCACAACCTAATATTTTATTTTTTATATTATTACTGATTTTGATTATTTTTCTAAGGTTTGTTGAGTTGAATGCATGCGAGGTACTAGCTCACATTTCCGCTCATCGCTTCTGGTCTCCGCTGTGTGACGTCGCCAACTTCTCACAGCCCACATCTCCATTCATCTCTTCCCGTCTTCGATGCGTGACGTCGCCAGCTTGCGAGGGACAGCTCACACCGTTTGTCTTTCTTTGTTTCTTCAGATACAAATATGATACACCTCCGCTCGGTGGTCTGCACTGAGTGGAGACGAGATGTGTGGATAACGACGTTCTAATTGGTTGTATAAAATACATCTCAGCTTTGGTGGAGTCTGGCCTTAAAACTCTCTCTATTCATCCCTTCTTGTATCCGCTGCGTGACGTCGCCAGCTTGTGAGGGACAGCTCTCACTATTCATCTCTTCTCGTATCCGCTGCGTGACGTCGCCAGCTTGCGAGGGACAGCTCTCACTGTTTCCATCTTTCTTTGTTTCTTCACATACAAATAATGATACACCTCTGCTCGGTGGTCTGCACTGAGTGGAGACAAGATGTGTGGATAACGACTTTCTAATTGGTTGTATAAAATACATCTCAGCTTTGGTGGAGTCTGGCCCTAAACCTCCTACAGAAACATAGAAGCCTGTAGTTCCCAGCTAGTCGAGTGCCTTTGCTCTTAACTTTTAAGTACCGAGTATCTGCTTACTGCGAAAACCAAAGTCTTTTAAGCTGAAACCACTTACTTTGAAACTACGTGAAAGAAGATATTTTGACCAACCTTTAAACTGAAAAGGTTTGCAATATTTTAAGCATAGAAAGTAATACACAATATGAAAGCTTAGTCAAGCTGACATTGTAATAAATTGACTAAGGGTGAGTTTAGACGTCGTATTTGACTTTGGGTTATTTTGGGTGATATTTTATTGGAGAATCGTTTTGAAAACCATCAAAAATCGCAACTCGGTGCTCGATTTTTCACTTTTTTTGATGAGTGAGAGAGAATGAGAGGACGAAAGCCTACAAAAATTGGGTAAGAACATTCTAAGAACCGTTAAGAAGACTAGACGAGTATAATAATGCTGGACAATCCACACATCATTATAATAGCCCCAAGCTAAGCAGAGCTTGTGTTATGTGTAGTATTGATAACTGACATAAGCAATATAATATAGGTACAATATAATAGATAAATATTTTTGTTATACATAGAAAACGACCAGAATACCCTGAATTGAATACTCATTTATATCAAAATTGATTTATCGTTTGCCCGTTTTGATAATAATAATAATAATAGTTTTGGTAATATAGTGTCCCCTAACCACAAACTAACATTTAAAAAACATAAACCACACTGAAATTAATATATTTTCTGGAAATCCACCCAGGAGCAGGTGGAATCGGGTCTACTAGGCCACTAGGTGGGAAATAGACGTAGCTAGTGAATAAATCATGCTAAAATTTTGCATAATAAAGATTTGGACCTTGCATTAGGTTCATGTGTAATACTAAAAATTACTTTTTGTGAAAATAATTTTAAAAGCACTTTAGGTTTCAAAAAATCAATACTGACTTAAACTTCGAAAGAATACACTGCTCGTGATTGAAAAGAAAATGATAGACCACGATCAATCTCATCATCCCACGTTCTAAAGATATAGAAACACGTCCTAATACGAACCTAATACTGTGTTACCAGATCCACTGTTGGTTGAGAAGCTGACGTTGCTCCAGTAAATTGATACAAAATGTCTTTTATGGTTCTGGTACAATTTAGGAGCTTAAGAGATGAAAAGCAGTCTCAAGATTTTTTGCTTATTTAGAAATCAGTTGTAATTTTTTTTTAAAGAACATAAAAATATATTTAATTGCATTAAAAACACATTGCCTTAGGTAGGTAGACTTACATTAATTTGTGACACAATGGCCTGTTAAACTGATAGAAAAAAGTTACTGCTGAGGTTTTGGAGACAATGTTTTTTACATAATAGATCTCACACTAGGCGGAGCCTGTATCGTGAGATCCGAACTAGTGATTCTTATAGGCACAAGTAGGTCGTTTATCTCGGTGTGAAAAGTACAATACCTTATCTAGTGCTTATGTACACAAGTGAGTTATGTAGTCTAATAATTTTATCAGTACATACAAAATAAATAAATAATCTGTTGTTTTATTTGGTGGTGAAAGGTCCCCCAACCTGAAAATCTAAAAGACAACGACTTTGGCCTGAAACCCTGAACTCTACCAAAGCGGAGGCGAGAAGAGAAAATAAGTGTTCTATACAACCTACAGATCGTCGCTTTTCACTATCTGGTCTTCGCTCATCTTCAGTGGGTATACTGCTCCAGTCTAATCAGTACGCACATCGGTAGATACCTCAACCTCAACAGCCTATAATGGACCGCTGGAACCAGGAATCCCCCTGAATATTTTATCTCATGCGGGGTAATGCGCATAATCTCATGCGGGTTGAGGATCGCAGTTCGGTGTTACATAGGTATATTCTGCAAAAGGCGCTGTTGCACGCCCTCCGTTGTATGTCCCTTAGTCGCCTCTTACGACACCCACGGGAAGAGTTGCGGTGGTGCAAGTTCTAAGCCGGCATCACACAGCTCGGTGGATACACCTCAGCTGAAAAGCGGGTCTTCTCGTCTCCACTTCGGTCATATCCGTACATCTCCGCCTTGGAGTCCGTGCCTGCAAGGTTCACTCTTCCCTTAAAGGAACAGTGGGAATTATACAAGTTATCAATACGACAAATTCTTGTTGCTTTGCCCACACGACCACCCCATGCGTGCAAATTTATCATTATCTCAGAAGAAGACAAGGCCGTATAAAAACCAGTGAAGTGCGAAATAAGAGCTGGGTCAGGGTATAAGCTGAGGTCACCTAGTCTGCCTGCTTTGATGAATGGTGATGGAGATTGCGGGTTCTATACCAATTGGTATCATCATCATCATCATCCTATATTGGTCCACAGCTGGACATAATCGCTATGGCGCTCATGCCTCCGCTAATGAGCGCTATAGCGCCCTATCTTCAGCTTGCCACATCCAGCATCTGACAGCAGTCTTTCGCAAATTGTCATCCCACCTGGTCGGAGGGCATCTTACACTACGTTTGCCGAGTCGCGGTCTCCACTCAAGAACACGTTTACCCCAACGGTTGTCGGTTCTTCTCGAGATATGGCCAGCCCACCACTGCCTCTTCAGCTTGCTAATCCTTTGAGCTATGTCGAAAACCTTAGTTCTCTGTATGATGTAGTCAAATAATGTAATTAAATTAAAACAATGAGCTAATTGCAGACTATTCTAAGCAATCTACAGGTTGCTCACTGATCTATATCTATACCAGTTGGAAGACTGCCTAAGACGCTGGCTGAATTCTCCGCTTTATGGCAATGCTGATGCCCTGTGCCAGATACTCACCAGCTCTTATTCGTTTCTCTTTCTCTAAGATCACGATCTGCGAAATACGTTAATTCACAATATTTATATAGGGTTATTCCTGTACGATATTTGGATAGGGGAGCTCAGGACAGGAGTAATACGACCGCTGCAGCGCTGGTTGGTTACACATTGGTTTATTGTAGTTAGGTGGCGCGGCTGGTGCAGGCACGCACACATACGTAGACACATACGTAACAATTAAATAAATAAAATAAAATAAATAATAAATAATGCTGGACAATTCACACAGCATTATCTAGCCCCAAGGTAAGCAGAGCTTGTGTTATGGGTACTAGATAACTAATATACGTAATATTATACATTACATAGATAGATATTTTTTATTATACATAGAAAACACCCAGACCAACGGAACAAATTTCTGCAGATCGTACACAAATTTGTTCCGAGGCGGGGATCGAACCCGCAACCTCTTGCATCGCAGGCAGACTCTCGCCCGCTGCGCCACTCAGGTCGTCATTTCCAATGTACTCCATTCTTTTGTTCTAAAAAAATAATCAGCAAGAACTTAATTTTTGAGCTTACACCGCTCAAGCTCTGCTCTATCCCGCTCCTTTAAACGCGAAATCCTAAGCCTATTCTATTCACAAAATGGCGTCTTATACCTGCCTCTTAAACTACTCCAGAGAATTAAATAAACCTTCGACTAAAGAGTAATGTTATAAGTTCAACGCGTGTTTCTGTATTATCCGGATTATCCGGATATGTGAATGATGAAAACTTCATTATCCGGATAAGATAATACTCCGGATTTTGCGCTACCTGTAAGCTATTTGCCGAGAGGTAGCGATCCCTTGCGGGTACGTCCCAAGTTTACTAAACTAAGTTAGAGCGAGGAGTTAAACCAAATAGAGAAATAGGTCTAAATATCAATTACCAATATGTAGGTAATACTAGTTTCCTAGTAGTTTACTAGTGACTCGTAGTTTTACATGCGTTATTTAAGGTGTTTATATCCTATAAGTACTATGATTCATGGGATAAAAGTAGGTAGTCTTTGTTCTAATCCTGGCCTAGAACTACCTGTGTGCAAAGTTTCAGCCCAATCTGTACAATAGTTTTTTCGACGCATGTAGCGTCCCACACAATAGGGTCTCGTCAGGGTTTTATTAATATGTAGGTACTTAAAAAGATTGAAATGGACAAAAAATCAAAGTGATCACTTTATTTCCTAGTTTAACTTATGTAATCTGAGTTTTTGTGACGTGTCCAAGAGTCCTTGTGAGGTCTAAAGGAAATAAAGCAGTTTGAATTTTGAATTTATAAAACCCTGACGTACCCTTATAATTAAACAATCGGCCACATCTTCACTTTCCATCACGCTGCCGTTAGTGCTTGAATGGCCAACCGACCAATTTTACCTAAAACGATTTTTTTATTTTAAAATTTAGATATTATAATAACGCGCATTACCACAAATTTTTATTAATATACTTTTGTTACAACCTACACTAATTGCAAAAATTAAATATCCTATCTCCAAAATTAAAATCGTCTTGAGTGCTTGTTTAGCCAAACTCCATAATTTGAAAAATGAACGCATCCGAATATCAAGCCGAGTGCTTGTTTGTCCAACCTCCATAGGCCAGCCAATCACAGCTCAGCATTCACGCAGTGACAGGTTCGCCATCTTGTTTGTTTTGTTTACGAGTTGCGGTGTTATTGTGATTGTGTCAAGTAATTAAAGAGTTTTAATAGCTTTTTAAGCAAATTAGTGCTTTAAAATGTCTTTAACCAATAAAAAAAACGACTATAGACGAATGGAAATGGATTTAGAAAGGTACGTTGGCTATAAGTTTTGTTTTACAGTATTAGTCTTGCCGGTACATAAATTTTGCCGCCGCCGGTATGATATGTACATGCTGATTCGAAATCGCTTGTTTGGTAAGTATAGGTAGGTTTTTAGGGTTTCAAAGATCGGTTTTGAAACCCTTATGGTCTCGCTCTGTCCGTCCCCGCTCTTTCTTGAATATCTCAGTAACTACTGCAGCTATTAACTTGAAATTTGAAATAATGATACATTTCGTGCACCATTACTGATTTCAAGAAAAAATATATAAATAAATGAAAAATGAAAATGAATATTTTCAGTACAAATTTTGATGTTAAAATTTCAAAAGAGACCTAAGAAGGCAAATGGGGTATCAAAACCTAGAAAGGTATCGTTTTGTGCATTTCAAAACACTTTTTGAAATTTCTGTAAGTTTCATACTTTTTGAAATATTTAAAAAAAAAGTCGAAAAATTGACCATTCCCCCCCCCCCCCCCCGTATCTAGATCGATCGAAGATTGCACACCGATCCATGTACAATGTATTAGGCGTTTGTAGATATTGATCTATATTTTACAGAAAAAATATAGAGAAGTCTGTAATAATAATAGTTTTTGAAAAATGGTCAAAAAGGGGTATTACATAATTTTTTTTTATTATACATAGAGAATACCCAGAACACCGGGAACAAATATCTCAAGGCGGGAGCCGAACCCGCAACCTCCTGCGTCGCAGGCGGACTTAGCCCGCCGCGCCATATCGGTCGTTCTGTAAATCTAATCTTAATCAATTAAATAAATAAATAATGCTGGATAATTTACACAGCGTTATCCAGCCCCAAGCTAAGCAGAGCTTGAGTTATGGGTTCTAGATAACTGATATACATAATAAAATACAGTACCTAGATATTTTTTTTATTATACAAGGAAAACGACCAGAACACTCGGAACAAATACTTACAGATCGTACAAATATTTGTCGCAAGGCGGGAATCGAACCCGCAACCTCCTGCATCGCTGGCGGACTTTCGCCCACCGCGCCACAGAGGTCGTCAATTAAAAAATATAATAAAACTCGTAGTATGGTTTTATAAATAGGTAATTTAAATTTGTAAAACAATGAACATCCTGTACCTATAGATTTATCATGATGGTATTTAGGACAAACTAGCACTGAACTACCTTTAACTTTTCATGGTCTATCTCCATGGCATTGTGCTCAATCTCCACTTCCGTAATTTCGTCGGAGGCATTTTGTCCAACCTCCACAAACAAATTTAAAAAAAACTGGTTTATCTGTATCATATTAACATAAGGTATAGATAATTATATGAATTTGAAATACATTGTTCCTACATCATCAAATATTTTAATAAATTTCTATTAATGTCAATAACAAACAAAAAAAACCTTTCCTGTAAAATTTACTCAAAGGTCGGTTGGCCATTCAAGCACTGAGGCGGCGATCAGGTGAGATTGTGGTCAAACAAAGGTATATCGATAAAAAATAAGTATTTATGAGTAAGTGGTCAACTCATCCAAAACTTTTACCCTTAATTTGGATTTGTGAAGTATACCGTACCTACATCAACTGTCAAAAAATATTTAACAAAAAGTAACAGTTTTTTACCAGCATTTTCATCAACTTATTCATAAAAATAAAGTGTTTTTTAATTGGGAGTCGCATAAAAGCAGCGATCATTAGCGATATGTATCGCTTCTGGGCACATGATTTGTTTGTCATTTCTTTTTAATTTGTGTTATTGTGACAAAAATAAAACCTTTTTACTTTACTTTACCGTACTATTTACCTATTGGTAAGGTGGCTTTTTAAAGTCACCTAGCATATACATTTTCCTGCCCTCGCAGGGTACATAGACTAAGACTTATTGTAAAAAAACGTAGTCCCATATGAGTAGAATTTTTCTAAAAATATCTTATCTGACGACCTCTGTGGTGATGTTGCGGGTTCGAATCCCGCCTCTCACAAATGTGTGAACGATCTGCAGACTTGTTCAGGGTATTCTAGTTGTTTGCTATGTATAATAAAAAAATATCCATCTATATTTTGTATTATATTATGTATTATCAGTAATCTAGTAGCCATAATACAAGCTCTGCTTAGTTTGGGGCTACATGATGCTGTGTGAATTGTCTAGCATTTTTATTATTATTTAATTTACCGTGATTTAGTTGTGCTAATGACATAGAACGAATAATAATTAATACGGTAGTGGCTATAGTAAAACGTAGCTGTATTCAGTTGACTTAATAAATACTACAGTAGCAGCGTTAAATGCCTGTGACAGATAGACTGACAAGCCGACTGTGCAGGCTTACTGTGGAACCCAAATAACTATCAGCGAAACCAACAGACGTTTGTTTTATTGCTAAACTCTCTCCAATAATAGTAACGTACTTACACAGTTTTATAGGCCACATACAGGGTGTTTCATGCATATTATATTATGTTTTATTTTTTAATTAATATAGAAAACGAACCACGGGGGTAAACGTGTTATTGAGTGGAGACCGTGACTTGACAAAGGCAGTGTAGGACGCCCTCCGACCAGGTTCGATGACGATTTGCGAAAGACTGCTGGCAGATGCTGGATATAAGACAGTGCGCTATGGCGCTCATTAGGGGAGGCCTATGTCCAGCAGTGGACAAATACAGGCTGATTATAATGATAGAAAACGACCAGAACACCCGGAAAAAATACTTACAAATACTTGTCCCAAGGTGGGAATCGAACCCGTAACCTCCTGCGTCGCAGGCGGACCTTCGCCCACCGCGCCATAGAGGTCGTATTCGAATTTGTTATTGTTGCTCTTTGTATTTAACAGAAATTATATATAAAAATCAGTTAAGTATAACTACCTAACTAAAATAACTCTTTATCAAATGAACTCCCATTTTTCACATAAAGGGTCATTCGATACCGGGAACTCTAAAACACCCCATTTCGTCTAATCCTCCATCCAGAGAACACCCTGTATAGTTATAGTTATACAGGTGCACGTTCACTAACACCTGTCGTTGGATACACCTGTCGTCCAAATTACCTAGTTCCGTGTTACTGCGGTGAGCTCTTACTATAGTGGTGTTATTGTCGAGGGCTTCGAATTTATGTTGACACCATGTCAAAAGAGAAAATGTGAGATAAAACTTATAATAAACTCGAAATAGTACTTTGTTATTCAGTTATACGAAATAAGTCGTTTTACGAGATAAGTCGTCTCCATTGGGATTTTTTATGCAATACTGAAATAATCAGCAAAATTGACTGACATTTGGCGAAGATATTAAAAAGTAGTATTTATGGGTAGGTAAATAATCCTATTAATATTATAAACGCGAAAGTTTGTAAGTATGGATGGATGGATGGATGTTTGTTACTCTTTCACGAAAAAACTACTGAACGGATCTGGATGTAATTTGCTGAAATATTTTATCCCAGTATTCCCACGGAAACGGGAACTACGCGGATGAAAACGCTACTAGCATGTACATAAAAAAGGTACAGCCAAATTGAGAACACCTCTATTTTTGAAGTCTGTTAAAACAAGATAAAGTCAACCTGTGTGTGACCCAGTATAGACCCCTGTGTGTGACCCAGTAACAGTATAGACCCCTGTGTGTGACCCAGTATAGACCCCTGTGTGTGACCCAGTATAGACCCCTGTGTGTGACCATGCGAGTGTGACTTTTTTTTTTGAGTTTCGAACAAAGTCAATTGTATTAAATTTGCTTCTCTAATACTGAAAAATAGTAGGTACCTTTCACATGGATCGCTCTGCAAACTGGGGGAAGGGGGGGGGGGTCAAATTTTCGTTCAAAATATTTCAAAAAGTAACCTAGAGAAAGTTGGGGGTGGGGTTTCGAAACTGATCTCGAAACCCTAAAAACAACGACTAATGGTCGTCGTCCATTTACTACCTCAGCACCCCGGGGTTGTAGACGAAGACCATAAACCAAATACCTAAGAAGCAACTCTACCGAAAAGTAGGTAGGTATAGATGACATAAAGTAATTGGATAGGTATTCAAATAACCCTCTCTTAAGGGCCTTTACTACCTCAAATCAACTCCGTCAGACCTAAATATCTCCCAAACGACTAAACATTTAAGTTTTAAATTTATACTTGGCACAGTTCAGGACTTATTCTATCCATCATATGTTTCGAAAACACGATTCCATAAAATTTTCACGATAGAACAAAATATACCTCTAAATTTTTACTAAAACCTCAAAAAATACAGAAGTACAGTGTTGAAAATAAGCATAGTAATAGAACTAAGTTTAAAGAACATTTTATATGATTCGGATTTTTTGAATAAAGTCCTAATTAAGCTAAAACTTGATATTTGAGCCTGCTATGCTCTATCTCGCTCCGATGAGCGTGAAATCCTGTGTCTGTCGTTTTCACAAAAAAATTAGGTTGTAAAGGCTCTTAAAACCTACTTATCGTTTTCCATGCCAGTGGTAGGGGTGGAGATTACATATGTAGTTGTTACTGCCTATTCTGTGTACGGGGAAATTATGGGGGCTTAGCAACAATCGGGTAATACAGTCGACTGCACTAAAACGTACCTATTATGAAACCGCGACTAAGCAAACATAGTATAGGATGCCGGTCAATTCAGAGTAGGTATATTTTTGTTCAGTGTATCATCATCAACTTATATTAGTCCACAGCTGGACATATGCCTCCCCTATATACTGCTGGCCGATGCTGTATGCGGCAAGCTGAAGACAGGGCGCTATGGCGCTCATTAGGGGTGAATGTATGACTCTCTCTATTTCCGCTGGTAATTGGCTTTTTTTGTGTACCTATTATTTTTAGGGTTCCGAACCCAAAAAGTCAATATAGGATCTTATTTACTAAAGAAGCATTCTCATTATTTTTTTTCTTTTACTTATTATTTATATGTTATAAGTAAGTGCACTTATGCCGCGGAGTGAGAGCCTGGTGACCTGTAACACAGGTTTTTTTTGACCTAACACAGGCATCAGTCTCGCGCAATTTTGCTCTAATGTTATAATACTTGCTAATTTAGTTTTAAATGTAAGTTCATTGTGTGAGAAGAACAATAAATGATTTATTATTATTATTAAGTATATTATTAAGTATATTATTAAGTATATTATTAAGTATATTATTAAGTATATTATTAAGTATATTATTAAGTATATTATTAAGTATATTATTAAGTATATTATTAAGTATATTATTAAGTATATTATTAAGTTTCATCAGATAGATAAGCCGCTCTGACCGTTTGTCCGCCATTCAGCTGACTGTATTTCAAAAACCGCAAAAGGTAGTTATGCTGGAAGTTATGGAGCATTTGGAAAAAAAGAGATTTTTTTATAACCAACTTTTTGCAAATGCTTCAAAAATATTAGTGAATCGAGCTTGGTTCTATAGTATATCCTGGTGACCTGTAAAACAGGTTCTTCGAGCCTACTTCAGGCACCAGTCTTCACAAGACAGGTTTGACAATGGTAGCGATTCTGTTCGCATAAAACCTAAACTAAACTGGCCTAAAATTGTTGACGTCTCTTTTTTTTCGATCGAACAAAAGGGGACAACAACATTTTTACGCTAGTTTAGTTTAGGTTTTGTGCCAACAGAATCACTACCAGTATCTCTATTGATGCACTTATTATAGTCAAGTAATCATTTTTAATTTGGCGACCTCTGTGGCGTGGTGGGCGAATGTCTGCCTGCGACGCTGGAGGTTGCAGGTTCGATTCCCGCCTCGGGACAAATGTGTGTACGATCTGCAGACATTTGTTCAGGGTGTTCTGGTCGCTTTCTATGTATAATAAAAAATATCCATCTATGTATTGTATTAGTATTATGTATATCAGTTATCTTGTACCCATAACACAAGCTCTGCTTACTTTGGGGCTAGATAATGCTGTGTGAATTGTCCAGCATTATTTATTTATTTAATTATTGTCGGATACCTATTGTGAAGAGAAATAAATAAACATTATTATTATAGTGAATTCATAAAAAATGGTGTCCAGCCCACGTCGAAGTTGAATCTCCAATTAAAGTAACATGGTCGGAATTGAACGATCCCAGTAATGATGGTAATAAAATAAAGGAAGTCCACATTTGGGTGCAAGCCAAGGTGGGTAAACAACAAATAATTTGTAAGGACCATGATGTAACCAATCCCACAAAAACCCTTGCGTTTTCCCATGGACCAATTAGCAACACTGTAACCAATCACACAATGCCTCTTTGTTCGTTTACGATCCATAAATCAGCGGGAATCGAACCCGCTATTTTATTGGCGCTCTTTCATTTGCTGTGTGATTAAGCAACGCTGAAAAGCAGCTAGGTCACTGTACTACAATATAGAAATAGAGATAGAAATAGGTAAAATAGGTGAAAAGGTAGTTTACCGACCAAACTTTTTATTTTGACATTCTTAACACAACAGACACGTCTTGTATTTTAGACACATTTATCGCCCCGTAAAAATAATACCGGTACCGTAACGGTAATTGGCATAGCTCATCAGCATTGCTATACAGTGGGGCAATGCAGCCAGTGTCTTAGGCACGCTTCCGACTGGTATTGATATGGATCAGTTGAGCTACTCTATTGTTTCAATTGTAAACTAAGTACTAGTTTCAATTTAATTCTATTATTTGATTGTAATTATCTTTGTTACTAAAGATTCTATTTATTTTATTATAATTATTTATATAATTCGGATTGCCATCAGCTTAACTAATAACAATATAACTTAAAATAGATACAGAAATGTAATAATAGGCATTCGCTAACATAAATAAATAAATAATGCTGGACAATTCACACTGCATTATCTAGCCCCAAGCTAAGCAGAGTTTGATGTGTTATGATTACTAGATAACTGATATACATAATGCAATACATTACATAGATAGATTTTTTTTTCGGAACAAATACTGCAGATCGTACAAATATTTGTCCCAAGGCGGGAATCGAACCCACAACCTTATGCTTTGCAGGCGGACATCGCCCACCGCGCCACAGAGGTCGTCGATAATAGAATAAACTATGAAAAGCCTAGGAGTGAACTAGCTGATCACCGATGACAATAGCAAAGGTATAAAAGATTCGAATGTATGAGAAGCCAATAAGATTTTTATTCAAGACTCCTCAATTTTATTAAGAAAGGATATACGGCCTATTATTTTACTGCAGGCAATTCGTTTACACGTGTTACTGTGTTTATTGTAAAATAAAATGATAAAGTCGAGATTTTTATTTGTTTATAGTATTCATGTTATTATTATTTTGTTTTGTATCAAATTGTTAATATTATTTTGTTTAGATAAATGAAATAAGTTTGTTTTAAGAAAATTATAATTAACATATTGAAACAAGCTAGAACTCATTTATTAACAAAGATCATTTTATATAAAATAAAAGAAACAAATTAGAAGTAGCACTAACAATGAAAACTGTTTTCGTATGTAGGTACCTTTTATTATAATATATTGATACGCAAGTAGCTTAAACTAAATAGAATAAAACTATAATAGAGCTTATAATAAGTATCACAAACTGAACGATGGATTTTTGTAATATCCTTTGGTAGGTGGCGGTGCTAGTTTGGGTGGGGTATGCGCCTTAAAAGATTAAGTCAATAATTAATATTAGACTTATAAATATATAACAAATAAGCGCATTATTTTTTACTGGAGAGTATTAACTCAAC
Source organism: Eupithecia vulgata (assembly GCA_946478455.1). Lineage (NCBI taxonomy): Eukaryota > Metazoa > Arthropoda > Insecta > Lepidoptera > Geometridae > Eupithecia > Eupithecia vulgata. Next base: position 4,585,369 of record OX297881.1, read on the forward strand.
AATTAGGTACCCTTAATAATATACAGGGTTATTGGTAAATAAGTAACACTACGTGATCTGCAGGTTCTGCCCATCATCAGGAACACGTTCGTGAAGACGCCAGGTCTTCATTCTTAAAAAGGATTAGAAATCACATCTGATATTATATGAAAAAACACCTTTCTCTGGACCCCACGAGTTACTAAAGACCGATCTTCCGATCCCACACCCACTGTTGATTCATGGCAGAACCGATTTTCAAATAAAACCTCTTTAACAAACGGTTATTGAATCGAGAGGAGTACCTATTACCAATAATTAAATTGAGAATTAATACCTGGCGTCTTTACAAACGTGTTTGTGATGATGGGCAGAAACTGCAGTTCACGTAGTGTTACTAATTTACCAATAACCCTGTGTAGGTACTTCATCATCAACCTATACCAGTCCACTGCTGGACATAGGCCTCCCCTAATGAGCGCCACAGCGCCCTGTCTTCATATAGGTACATATCATCTACCTAATCAGGTAAATAAACTCTGTAGTGTAATACATAAATTCTGAGTTAGCAATACATGTACGAACAGATACAATTCGAATTTAAAAAAGAAAATAAAGCAAAAGCATTTGAATTGAAGGCTGTGGCTAGAAGTTAGGGTTCGGACACGAAGTATGAATTATGCATGAGGCTGGGGTTGGTACCTGAGGCCTGGTTGTGCTTCTTCGGGTTGGGGAATAGGGTTACGAAATAATCACGAATTGTTTAGTAATAAAGCTAAAGAATTCTTGGAAAATAGAGATATATAAATAATGCTGGATTGTTCACACAGCATCATGTAGCCCCAAGCTAAGCTGAGCTTGTGTTACGGGTACTAGATCATCATCATCATCCGCAGCATATAGATGTCCAAGATGTCTATCTTGGCATTGATCGACTCTCTCCAGCACCTTATTTCCCACCGTGGTAATGGAATTTGAGGGACTGGAGAGGTTCGTTATAATCTTCGTCTTGGACATATTCATCCTTAAGCCAACTTTTAAAGAAATAAAACTTTCGGGTACTAGATAATAATAATTATTATTGTGTAAACCTGTAATTAGGGGGTCACAACTGATGATGCATTTTGTGATTTTTTCAAATATTTTGAACAAAAAAGCTGTGTTCACACAACATCATATTACAACTTACACAATAATTATTATTATTTATTTTTATTTATTTATTTTACTTATTTATTTTAGGGAAACCATCAGCACAATATAATTAACTAGTAATACATTATAGTAGTTGAAGGGCTATTGACAGGAATCCACTAATAGTTACACAATAATGTTACTTAAAGGTACCTGTATTGTACCTACTTAAACTTAATGCAACTAGTCATCACCTCTTACACTCAATGTTTTAAATACTTAAAGTCTTTACATCACATGAAGTACAACACCATATAAAAAAACAAAGAACACATATAGTTTAAATAATACAAATATAGAAGGTATCACTTACATTCACATTACACATGTTATCAAGAAATGTAAAACAAAAATAAACAAAATCATCATTCACCTCTATAAATTATGGAAACCTTTATAAACAAACAGGTTCCGAGCAGAGAAAACAAAATTCTACATCAAAATAATGAAAAAATAATAATAAAAAGCTTTTTTTTGTTTTTTTGCAGCTACCAGCTTACGTGGTTACTTTTAAAGTGTATAGTAGCAGAACGTAGTTTGAAGTGATCCAAAGATACTACTAACAGTAAAACTAGTACTGTAATAGTTCACGTGAACCCAAAGTTGTTAAACATAGGCTGGCGGACACATGACCAACTTATTTATCTAGTACCCGTAACACAAACTCAGCTTAGCTTGGAGCTACATGATGTTGTGTGAACACAGCTTTTTTGTTCGAAATTTTTGTAAAAATCACAAAATGCATCATCAGTTGTGCCCTCCTAATTACAGGTAGATACAGCTTACACGATAATTATTATTTTCTAGTACCCATAACACAAGCTCTGCTTAGCTTGGGGCTAGATAATGCTGTGTGAATTGTCCAGCAGTATTTATTTATTTAATGTTCCACCTGGCAGATGTCATAAATAAAATAATACTGGACAATCTAGACAGCATTAACTAGCCCTAAGCTAAGCAGAGCTTGTCTTATGGGTAGGACTAGGTGACTGATATACTATACCTACTCAATACCATACACTATATTAATAAATATTTTTACTAAACATAGAAAAATAATCAGAGCACCCGAAACAAATATTTGCAGAACGTACAAACATTATTCTCAAGGCAGAAATCGAACCTGCAACCTCCTGCGCTGCAGGCGGACTTTTGCCCGTGGTGCTACATTAGTGGTTAATGTAATTTAATGGGATCGCCACGCGCCACAGTCATCCCATTTTCTAAATCTTAAAAATCCAACAGCGTAGATGACGTCGTCCGCGCCTATGAAACTATCGTTTTAAAATTACACTATTTCCATAAAAAGTATCGCCATAAAAATACGGAGAAATTTAGCTACCGTTCAGAATAAAATCGTTCAGCTTCAGTGTCGTCTAAAGTTATAAACTTTCTATAAAAGTATCGCCATAAAGAAATGGAGAGTTTTAGCTACCGTTCAGAATGAAAGCGTTCCAAAGCCTTAGGAAAATCAAAAACATAGACATTCAATTGAAGAGTTGCTAGCTCGGACGCGAACCATGCATAATTCATGGCAGCTGGAGAGTACAGTCGGCGTCATAGTCTAGGTGATCAAATCACATTAATGACATTATAAATGCAAAATATCAGCCATCTAAATTGTATTTTTAGGAACAAATACAACTATAATCAAATAACACAATTAGATTAATACTAGTATTTACAATTGAAACTATTGAGCTAAATGTAGACTGTTGCAAACAATGTGCAGGTAGCTCAACTGATTCATATCAATACCAGTTGGAAGCGTGCCCTTGACGCTAGATGACATAACCCCGTTGTATGGCAATGTTGACGCAAAAAATATTTGTTGTAAAAGAAATTTTGAAGATAGGTAATTGTAGGTCTAAAATCAAACACACACCGGCTACTTTTTATCACATAAATCAGTTCCCATTGTAATATTATATTAATTGTCAACAACGGTATAACTGTAGTATATACCTGTACTACAGTTAAACCGTTGTTGACAAATATATTAACTATCATTATATTAACATAAATATATTAACAATCAATTCAGCAGGGTAATCTATATATTACCCTGCTAAACATGCCTCCCGAAAATTAGGGATATTTTACCACAATCACTACATAGAAGAAAGCTGCCTATGCCCAGACTAGAGCAGGACCGAGGCGAATGGCATAAATATAGAGAGGCCTTAGCCCAAGGGTGGATTACCAGCAGGTGAAGATAAATTAGAAGGAAATTATAAATCTGTTGATTCTTAAGTTGACTGTACTAGGTATACCAGCAGGCGCTTACGTACAATTTTAGCATCTTGTAGCGGGTGTTCAAGGAATATTGCAGTTTTCAATTACTTCAAGCTATCTTGTAGGCGTGCTGGTACATAGTAGTTAAGTAAGCTACGTCTTAGAAAAATAGTATCATCATAAACCGTTTAAAACTATCATGGTATTTTGTTCCGCGTGTTCTGGTCGTTTTATATGTGTAATAAAAATATCTATCTATGTAATGTATTGTATTATGTTTATCAGTTATCTAGTACCCATAACACAAGCTCTGCTTAGCTTGGGGCTAGATAATGCTGTGTGAATTGTCCAGCATTATTTATTTATGGCAATGGACCAAAAAAAATATATAAACGAGCCTTTTTTGACCATTCAATAACTATGATGGAATTTCTAGTGTTCGACGAGTGATAAAGATACATTTATTTTACACAACAAGAACAGCACAGACATAACTACATACACACACAAGGTAGAATACAAAATTAAGGATATTTTACGTACTTTGTAGATAAATGATTTTACTAACAGGTAATACCTTACAAATATTATGCTACCTGCATAGAGTGAGAAAACACATAGTGTTTTTATTGGCAGGTTGTTATCTGCCAATAAAAGCCCACTCGTCGAACAATGCACCTTAATCATGGAATAGCTAAATTATCTTTTAAGTTTTGCAGGACACATACACAAACACAACAAATTACAGGCCGTTCACCGTAAGATGTCCCATGCCGTGATGTACCCACTCGACTTTTGCTACTGCTCAGGGTAGCAAATTCCCCGTAGGTCTAAATAAATTATTAATGCTGGACAATCCACACAGGCCCAAGCTAAGCAGTGCTTGTGTTATGGACACCTTGGGAATCGACAACATTAGAGCAGGGGACTTCTTACGGTAAACGGTCTGTAATTTAACCATCGATTTAATAGGACCATGGACAAGTAAACCAGTTGATACTCGTAGTTTTCTTCGTAAAAGATATTGATATTCCATTAAGAAATCAATATTAAAATTTAATCAACATTGCCATACAGCGGGGCAATGCAAACCCGATGCCGACTGGTATTGATGTGGATCTACTTGTAGATTGTTTGCACCAGTCTGCAATTAGCTATAAAGTTTCAAATTATAAATACTTGTTCCAATTTATTTCTGTTATTTGATTGTAATTTATTTATTTATTCATTTGTTACATATTTATACAGAGGATCTTAAGTAGGTAGTTGTAAAACGTATCAACCAGTACCCCGTTGGGTCGCTACAAGATAACTTTAAACTAAAATCTAATTCAAAGAATTACCAAGTTTAATATAGCAATTATATACTTATAACTATCTATAATGTATTCTCTGTTAATAACATCCTAATGCCATCATCGAGATTACTTTTCTCTGTCGACGTATCTCACAGGCCATGATACCTCATTATAACGATAAACCCATAGTCCTCGATATACCCCAGCAATATAATCCGAGTGTACGGTTATTTGCTCAGATTGTTTGGTAGTCTGGTACAAACCGACACAATCTGTGTTGTTAACAATACAACAATAGCTTTGCACAAGCCTCTGTCTGCAATCTATGCAACGAGACGGATTTAGATGGTAGGGTTGTCCTGGTACGATTCAATTATTTTGTTTTTGGTTACTATTTGTAAGTAATTGGTTTCTATTATTTGATTATTACTGACTTTGACGAGTAATATTTTGTAGCAGTAATATTTCGCTCATTTGTAGCAATAAGTTTTCTAATTTTATAACTTACCTAGTTGTTTTTATTATGTAATTTATGTAACTTACATTCCTTATGTTTATGCCAAGAATAAAGATTTCTTTTATTCTTTCTTACTAATAAAAAAGTAAAGTATATGATTTTTGCTAAAGAGAGTAAGTGTGTATGTAAACTGTGCTATCTTTGGATAATAATTACAAAAATTAGATTATAATTACTATTTATAAAGCAGATAAAAGTATTAAATTTGACTTGTCTAAGTGATTATTTTGTAAGTCTTATGATATAAAGTTATTGAGTTTGAGTTCCAAAATGCACTAAAAAACAGCCTCGAATTTACTCCTCTAACGAACATGGCATATACTTTGAGTAAAGGCCAAAATAAGGGCAGTTATTATGTGTATTTTTAACATCTCACTGCAATCACTTGTCCACCTGGCAACCCCAAATACCCCTAGGGGGAAAAAAATTCAAAATTCAAAGTGCTTTATTTCCTTTAGGTATACCTTACAGGACTCTTGGACACGTCACAAAAACTCAGATTACATAAATGAAACTAGGAAATAAAGTGATCACTTTGATTTTTTGTCCACTTCAATCTTTTTAAGGTAAAGTAAAGAAGCGAACAAGAAACCTTTACCTTGTTAGAATGTTAGTTTTCGAGTTGGAGCAAAACTCGTCCCAAGCTTTTTTATCGTCTAGATAATCTGATATTTTATAGTAAGCCTTTTTACAAAGGATATGTTTGACAATTTGTTTGAATTTATTGACTGCAGTGGACATTCAGCGTGCCGACGTAAAAAGCGGGTGTTAAAAAAGTTAAAAGTCCTTCAATTTAGCTTTAGTTTATAATCATTACTATAAAAAAACTCATGCGTTTTCCAATAAGAAAAAAATACTCAATTTTTTTGTTGTCTTTGTGGATAGTGGAATCTTTTGTTGAGAATGTCATGTCATGTCAAAATTGAGCACGGTCTATGCAGGGCTTTGTGTTCTGATGCAGGGTCTATGCCACCTTCATTTGACAGCCAAACATAATAAGCACTTTTAGGCGTAGCTAGTGTTGTCTGTGATAAGAACCCTCTTTTCAATCTGGCCTAACATTTTAAAGATAACTACGCATTCATATCCCTGCCATTCAAACTCTTCATATCCCCTCTGGCAAACACACAGACAGTTGTATTAATGTCAATCTCACGTCTCATAGCTATCTCACGTCTCATAACTGCATCGCATTCATTTTGGATCAGCTACCAGCTGACTTACGTACTGTACAGTTTGAGACTGCTTTGTGGTTTTGATTTGTATCACTATCTGTCTATCAATTGGTAATGTGGTTGAACTTTTTAGACGTGTTCATATCAGCTGTCATAAAATTGATAAGCAGTCATAATTGGACAAATAAAAAATCGGAAGAACGGAAAAACGCAAGTTCTTCCGTGATTATGGCGCATGAAACTGTGCCGAAATATTGGAAAACTCAAAAATCGAATCATGGTAAATATCCCGTTATAAATGACTTTAATTAACCATGATAGTTTTAAAAGTACTTCACATAGTAAAATTAAAGAAAGTATTTGTAAAATCGTTCACATGTATGATTTTATCTTAATAAATATAATAATATAATAAATAAATTTCTTTATTCTTTTGTTATATCCCTAAATAACTATAAAACCGGTTTTTTGCACCAAGCTAAGCAGAGCTGGTGTTATGGGTACTAGATGACTGATATAATGTACATAATATTATTTAAATAACATACTCGTAAATAGATATTTTGTTACCCCGAACAAATATGTCCAGATCGTACAAACATTTATTCCAAGGCGGGAATCGAACCCGCAAAATCCTGCATCGCAGGCGGACCTTAGCGCCCGCCGCGCCACATCAGTCGCCAGATAGGTAGAGTTTTTAACTAGGTCATTTCCAAGAACCTACCTAACGACTGAGTTGGATGTTGATTTAGGATGTTACTTGTAATTTGATCCGAGCTTATTCATCGACGCAAAACAACAAAAACATCATAAAAACCTAAAATATCGGATATCCGACAAAACCAATCTGGTGCCAAAAAATATGATACTTATCTGAGAATCACAAAAAGTAACTTAATATCTAAGTAGCAGTTTCTTGCAGCAAATGCTTTTATGGTTCATAAATTTCATGTTTTTTGTAATGTAATAAAAAAACGTTAGTTCCAATAACACCAATGAGGGTAGTCAGATATTTCTTATCATTTCTTTAGTTTTTGTCAATCGTTTGCTCAGACGCGTATTAGTATTTTTGCGATTTTTCTCTTTTCTTTTGTCAGGTAATGGTTTCAATATTCTGTTAGATTCATGTTTTTTATCTTTTGTACACCCCCTGCCTTTCTTATACTCATATAATTCTTTTCATCCAAAGGTCGCCTGGAAGAGATCGATTCAAAGCGATAAGACCACCCATTGTACTTGTACATACGACCTCTGTGGTGCGGTGTTCGAAGGTCTGCCTGCGACGCAGGAGGTTGTGGGTTCGATTCCCACTTTGGGACAAATGTTTGTACGATCTGCAAGCATTTCAGGTTCAGTTCCGGGAGTTCTGGTCGTTTTCTAGGTATAATTAAAAATATCTATCTATATGTTTTGTATTGTAGTATGTATAGGTATCAGTTATCTAGTAAACAAAACACAAGCTCTGCTTTCGGGTTTTCAAAAAATTATCTGAGCGTCTGGTCGAAGCGACGCGTGACCCGAGAGCTGATGAGTATCTGGCACAGCGCATCAGCATTGCTATACAGCGGGGCAATGCAGCCAGTGTCTTAGGCACGCTTCCAACTGGTATTGATATGGATCAGTTGAGCTACCTGTAGATTGTTTGCAACAGTTTGCAGGTAGCTTAATTGTTTCTATTGTAAATACTAGTTTTAATTTAAATTTGTTATTTGATTGTTATTTTCTTTCTGAATAAAGTTGTAGCATAAATTGAAATTAGCTCTGCTTAGCTTGGGGCTAGATAATGTTGTGTGAATTGTCCAGCATTATTTATATTTATTAATTTATTTATCTAAATAATGAAATAATAGGTACGACACCCGAGAAAGACAAGACCTACAGAGAAAACCTTGAAGTTATCCAAACCTGCTCAAAGACTAAAGTTACGTTTAGTACGAATGACGAAAGGTGCCGCATTACTTTAATCTTTGGTTTTTGATTTATTATGCGTCACTCGAACTGGGCCAATTTTGTTACTTATGTAAAATTTGCATGCGTTAATTTCGGTTCAATCAGCAGTAGGTATAACATTTGAAAAAAAAAAACAAGATTTTTTTAATCTTAGTATGTAAACACAAGATTTAAAACTAAATAAAGTGAATCAGCCTGGCACCGATACCCGTGCCGTCGTCAGTCCAGTTAGAGTTAACTAGTTCAGCGCGAGTTTAATCGGAACTCCATTAGTACCACTTCAGACCAATTTCCGTGCCAACATCGTATGTACCAACAAACAAGCACGTTTGGGTCTAAATAACTAACAATAAACTAGGTTCCATTTATATTGTTTGATTATCGCGAATATAATAACATGCTAAATAGAGAGTTACAAAGATGTGACCAACGTTTTCACTAACGTCAACGTTAACGCGGGAGGTACTACAGTAGCATACAAGTTATCTACTTTCGAATAGGTACATGTACGTCGACCAGTGTATTGCGCTCGTATTTCTCCTAGGGGTCGTTTGAATGGCAGTATCGTCCAAAGGAGAGGTTTAATTATATTATATTATTTATTATGGAGTCGAGACCCTAGGTTCGTGGGGTACCGAGGCTCTCCGGGTTTTCCAAAAATTATCTGAGCGTCTGGTCGAAGCGACGCGTGACCCGAGAGCTGGTGAGTATCTGGCACAGCGCATCAGCATTGCTATACAGCGGGGCAATGCAGCCAGTGTCTTAGGCACGCTTCCAACTGGTATTGATATGGATCAGTTGAGCTACCTGTAGATTTGCAACAGTTTGCAGATAGCTTAATTGTTTCTATTGTAAATACTAGTTTTAATTTAAATTTGTTATGTATTTGATTGTTATTTTCTTTCTGAATAAAGATGTTCATTAATTATCTTAATTAAGACGAAGTTTATTATAGGTTTTATTCACTTGGTTACGTCTATTTACATTTAAGTATTTATAATAAGGATATATTATGACTAACAAGAATATTTAAAATTTACTAACATAAACATCAAGTTAAAATTATACCTATGTCTGCTGTAAGGGCATAATTATTTGAGACTAGTGGTCCGCCCCGACTTCGCACGGGTATACTCGTATTCTATAGCCTATGTTCATCGTGGATAATGTAGGATGCGAATGGTGAAAGAATTTTTCAAATCTGACCATTACTTTCGGAGCTTATTCTAACAAACTAAATTTTACTCTTTATAATATTAGTATAGACTAGCTTTTTATCGCGGATTTACACGCGCTTTGCGGTAAAAAAAAAGATACGTATATTTCATATTTCATTTATTGCAATCATAATTATACATAAGTAGAGAGGTACATTAATATTTACTATTCTAACCATACACATAGAATTTTTTTCACTACGATTCTAACACAATTAGTTGGTGGTCCGGTTGTCGCAAAGGCAAAAGATGGGTAGATCACATTATTTTACAGCAATTATAGTCTACCTACCCACCAATTATTAATTATAAAATTATTATTACATAAAATATAATATAATTGTACCAACCTATAACCAGTCTCTCAATCTTTATTCAAAGCAATTTTTAAAAGATTTGTTTAAGGCCCATACAGCACCCAAACTAGCGCCGCCACCTACTTTATGTTATTATTCCGTTTGTTAAGGAATTTTCAAAAATCCATCTTCCAGTTTGTGATCCTTATCATAAGCTTTTTTTAATGCCTCTGTAATAGTTTTATTCTAATTAGTTTAGGCAGAGATACGAAGTTGCCCTTGGTGGCCACCAAAATCTATTTTCGTATCTGTGCTTAAACTAAAGAGAATAAAACTATTACAGAGGCATTAAAAAAGAGCGTATGATAGCTTATGATCACAAACTGGACGATGGATTTTTGAAAATTCCTTTGTTTAACAGAATAATACCTAACATAAAAAAGGTGGCGGCGCTAGTTTGGATGGATTATGCGCCTGTTGATTGATGAATGATGACAGATGAAGAGACAGACATATCTACTTTCTTGCTATAATATTAGTAGGTAAGGACGTAAACCACTTGAAATTCTTTCACTTAAACGTGTTATCTATTAAAAAGTCGTAAAAACCTGCGGTTTTCTAAATTCAACTGAAAATAAAATTCAATTTTATGGCGTCTATTTTTGGAGCAGTCTGATCTACCTTTCGGCACGTTCCGTTGATATTTTATGAGTTTTATTTAACAAATGCGCTAAATGTGGTTACGCTAGTGTTAGGTTTATTTTGTCGCATTTCGCAAGTGTTGTGTTTGAATGTTTAATGTGAATGAAGTTTTGGCGCCTTCATTAATCACATATGCCTATAGGTTGACAACAATATTTAGAAAAAGAAACCCTATCTTTTTACAAGGATTAATAATAAAAAATATAGTGTAAATATCATGGAACTTGTTGCCTGGATGGAAGAGATCGCTCTTAGCGATAAGTCACTTTTGTACTTCGTCTACTCGTAGCATTTTTATCTGTATTATTTTCTGTGTTTATTAAGTAAAAGTATTATCTATCTATAATTTTTTTGTATCAATACAAATTTTTAGGGTTCCATACCCAAAGGGTAAAACGGGACCCTATTACTTAGACTCACCTGTCCGTCTGTCACCAGGTTGTATCTCATGAATAGTGATAATTATACAGTTAAAATTTTCACAGATGATGTATTTCAATTGCCGCTATAACAACAAATACTGAAATATAAAATAAAATAAATATTTAAATGAAATGAAATGAAATTATATTTATTCTGATATATACAGGTAAATATATAAAAAGAAGAAACTTACACGACAGATAAAAATAACAAACATGACACATTACGTAAACAATATATACCTATTACCTATATGATGTTGATGACAGTACCCTATTTATAAACTACTTAAAAAAACTAACATGCAATTTAAAATTAAGAGGAAGCCGTGTGTGATGATCAGTGCCATGTTCCTACTACTATTATTATTATTACTATTTTTTTACTATTATTACTATTACTATTATTACTATTTACTGGGGCTCCCATATAACAAACGTGATTTTTTTTACCGTTTTTATTGATAATGGCACGGAACCCTTCGTGCGCGAGTCAAACTCGCACTTGGTTGGTTTTATTATATCTAATTATACCCATTTGTATCTACGTTTATACGGCATCGTTAATTTTTCATTCTATCAGCAATTACCTACCAACATGTACGTACCTACAACATAAAAGAAATCGGTACAATACCTATACAAATTTTCAACAAAAGTCCCACTAAAATCGATACAGCCATGTACAGCTTACAGAAATCGATAAGACCGAAAAGTTTGAAGTTAGGAAAGAAACGTGACTAGAAAAAATTGAGACGGGTTAACTTATAAAAGGTACCGTATAAGACGACGTCTGTGGCGCGTTGTTTGAAGTTTTGCCTGCGACGAAGGATGCAGGTTCTATTCCTGCCGCAGGACAAATGTTTGTTTGATCTGCATGAACATATTAAAATTTGTTGTCTGTCTGTTTGATTAATATCACGGCTCCAAGAGAATCCAGACAGTATTTGATATTAATTTCAACTCGATACCTATATCATCATCATCATCATCAGCCTATATTAGTCCACTGCTGGACATAGGCCTCCCTAATGAGCGCCATAGCGCATATATACCTTCATGCGTTCCTCAAAAAAGAGGTTTGACGGACAGACAGACGGACAACAAAGGTTTCATATTTTCCTTCTAAGGTACGGAACCCTAAATAAAGTGTAAATATCATAGAATTTGATGTCCGTTTTATTTTCTATACTAATATCAGCTCAACAGCTTTGGTCCACTGCTGGACGCAGGCCTCCCCCTAATTTTTATTTCATGTGGGGGTAATTCCTGTAATCCCCACGCTGGGCATGCGGATTGGGGATCGCAGTTTGGTAGTAGATCTATTCTCCAAGAGGCACTGAGTCCCGCCCCCCCGGTGTATGTCCATTAGTAGCCTCTTACGACACCCACGGGAAGAGTTGGGGTGGTGCATATTCTAAGGCGGCACCACACGTCTATACTTATTTAATATACATACTACATATACTTATATAATAAACTTAATATACTAAATGACATTTTGATTTGTGTAGGTAAGCACCTACTTTAGTAATTATATTTTGCTTTTGTATTTCACAGTAGAAATTTAAATTGATTGAATAATATTAGTTTATTAAAACAATGTAAGTTTCACACTGTGTTATGTGTGATAATAAATAGTAAGACCTATTTTTTTTTATTGTTATGTTTAAAGCACGCCTTTATTTTTATGTTGACCCTGTGTGTTTGGCAGGCAGAAAATGCCATCGGCATTATGTTATGACCACCAGTTGTGTACTTTTTATAATTGTGTGCAATAAAGTGTTAAATAAATAATAAAGAAGAAAGATTTTTTTGACCACTTATATACAATAAAATTATATTGTAATCAGATCAGTGCGAAACTAAACTAGAACACGAAAAAGCCCAGTTCACAGCCTGCGGGGGCGTACCACCATTCAGCGCATTGCAATCGATTACCTTACCACCGATTTGATTGCGTGCTTAAATCTACCGTATTGTGACACAGATCAACTAAGTACAGATAAGGCTAACAATAAGTTGATTTATGTAATTAGGTACAATGTGACTAATATAATTTCGTCGCTAGATTTTTTTAATGTACCTTTTACCTGATGAAAGAGCGAGGTATATAGTAATGATTATTTATTTTGTATTTATCGGGTACCTTTTGCTTTCTTTTCCCCAACGTTTCAACCGCGTTACAGCGATCGTGGTCACGGGGCGACTGACTGAAACGTTGTGGAAAAGAAAGCAATAGGCACGCGATAAATACCCGATAAATAATCTTTAAAATAGTAACAAATCGCGAAAGTTTAAAGCGAGGTATGGTTAATAATGGTTATGTTAAGTCACAAGACTTAACATAACCACGTGTTACATATCAGTTTTGGAAAAGTATCCCATATAAATTCGATTTCGGTAGAACTAGAAACCGCGGTCTGCCGAAAAATTCTTAAATGTTTTCTAAGAGTTTTTGTTTTAAAGTGCGTAACTTGCACTGGGGCAATTTTCTACGAATATTTAATAATGTTCCTAAAATTTTAGATTTATCAGGATTCGAACCCGCGCTTCACCCTAAAACATATTCAAATGTTTCCCCTGTAGCTAGAGCTACGGCACTAAAGTCCGTAGGAAGTCCTAAAGATTTTTGACTCGGTGGTTACTTGATCTCGTACCGCAGATGGTTAGCGCATACCGTACTGAGGGTCGCTTGTTCAAGTTCCGCCGAAATAATTTTTTTATACTTTATAATTTCATAGAGAAAACCACGAGTGTGAAGTCTTACGGATTATATCAACAAAAACCTTTTGGTGTTTAACAAATTGATAGTTTTCAATCAGCTGAATGTGTCTTTGTATTGTCCGCGTTGAGAAATGCCACCATTTTGAGCGTGATCGAATTTCGCCGGCAATATTTCATAGTTTCATCCCATTTTGACGAGACATGGATTGTGATAACAAAAATATATTTTATAAAACAGTGCTAGGTTTTGTAAAATATTTTTGTTTTTGTCTATAGACCTTGTTTGACCAAAACCTCACCTGACGGAAAGTGAAAATGTGGCCAACGATGTATCACGAAGGTCTAGTCTAGAAGATACCTATTCACTCTTGTCTTCCTACTTTGACAGGATCCGTCCGTGCTATTATTACCATACGCGGATTTTTCCTAGGCAATAACCTATTGCATAAATCCTAGTACATAATCATTTATTTGCCAGAATGTATGTACAAAAGGTCTTAATATTAAATATGTCCATTTACAATCTACCTATTAGGGTGTGCAAAATTTGATAACGCGATTTTAACAATTAATAATTCAACTGTCTATAAAAGTCATATATAATACAATAAAATCTAATTAATAAAACATGTAGTACAATAAAAGCAAAATGAGTTAGCTGGAAGAGCCATCCGTCCTTAAAATTCAAAAAATCTTTTACACTATAAAAACAATTTTCTACCTACTAGCCAGTGTTTTAATTTACATTTAAACAGGTTAAAAGGCAAGTCTTTCAAACTATTGGGCAACTTATTGTAGATAGTAATAAGTCAATACCTAATGCCCTATCTACAGTTACCTGATCTTTGCCCTCACAGTAGCTAAGTTAGGGCGCGCCACACGCGATTGGAGGTGCTATGAAGATTGGTCCTCCATCAGACCTGTCTAACTAATGCATAATTTTACAAGTTGCTAAGTATTAAACAATCTGAAACCTATTTAAACTTGCAGCCATTTTATCTAGCTTCTTACCGCGGTTTTTTAAACGACTTGCAGTACGCCCCATCTTCGCACGGGTATATTCTATAGCCTATGTTACTCAGTGATTGAAATCGGGTCACTATAATGCACGACAATTTATTGCACGGCCCAATAATGTACACCTTGATAATCCGTGTCAAAACCTGTCATAACCTATTAAAATTGGAAGGCATGACACGGATTATGTAGTGTATTATAGTGACCCATTCAAATCAGTCCGGCAGTTTTTAAGTTTATTCCTTACATACAAAAATACAAATATATCCTCTTTATAATATTAATATAGAAGTATAAAAGGTAGCATACGTGATCTGTATTTGTAAATGAGAAATTCAATTTAATGACGTTTATTTCTAAGCTTACAAAATAAGCATGAAGTCAAATTTAATACTTTACACAGGTTTATAAATAGTAGTAATTGGGTAACATATCAAGAGGTCTTTGAAACTACAAAAGCTACAAGGCTAAATTTGTGCATGGAGTGTTCTTTTAAGACGTACCTAAACACCCGCTAAGAACGGATATTTAGGTCTGTGTTCACCAAAAGATAATCGGACAATTAGGGAGCTTTATCGGTTAACTTTGACGTTTAATGTATGAAAATGTGTGTCAAAAACCATGTGTTGGCGAACTCGGTTCTTAGAAAATTGTTTTCTAAATTAGCTAAGATGGTGTCCGTGATGGTAGCGTACACATAACCGAATTCACGTTTGTTGTTACGCCTAATAAATAGCGTATAAATAGAGTATAATCAGTGCAAAAGTAAAAAAATAAATAGTGCGTATATAGTTTAAGATATAATGACCATTGTTTGTGCTTACGAAGGTCAAGAAGATACCTATACATTCTTGTCTTTTTCGAAAGAGACCCAGGTCGTGATTGATGGGAAAAACAGCATGTAGTATTTACAAATGATTATTGATTTTTAAAATTAATAGTATGGATTAACTTAAACTAGACTAGAGGCTATTTTTAACTTGAAAAAAGGCGTGCGCAGCCGCCGGGCAGGCTAGTGATAATATTATTCATCATCAAACGTCGTATACCATGGTTGCCTCATGGAAAATGCTACGCACATAAATAAATTCACTGACAGCCCGTCATTTACATTTTTCGAAATATTTCATTTCGAATTCCCAAACCACTATCTGAAGTCATAAATATCTCTTCAATTTACATTTTTCCACCCTTAAAATAACGTTAAAATCCGCGCTCTTGAATAACCTACCCTCATTTGTGGTCGAACGATTTACAGAATCCATCGCGATGAAAGATGGACTTTATTACGGGGGTGAAAAGCTGGAATTAAAAATTGAAGTTTTTAGGTCTGAAGTCTAAAATTCTGTTAATGGCAAAGTGATGCCACTGACGCAACGCAACGGTTAGAGACTTTCCTGGTTATAAAACTAAAAATTAACTTTTTCACTAAAGAGCCTCGTGATGCTAGAAAGCGCACCGCAGGAATAGCCCCGAGAATAGTAAATTCAGACCGCCCCTGTATGAGCTACACCAAAAAGGAGGCATGCAGTTTATGACGTGATTTCATTTTCATTATGACATGCTGGTCTATAAAAGGTATTATGTATATTACCTGCCGCATATCTCAAAACAGAAGCAAGCACATGCGTTTTAAAACCATGATTTTTATTAGAAAGTAAAAGTGTTAAGGCACTTTTTTGATAGTTTACGTTGACGGTTATAAAATATCTTCTCTCGGTATCTTTAAGTATGTAAATATTATCTAAACTCTACTTTTATCGCGAAGAAGATTGGAAAACAAAACTCAATGTCAAACGAATGTAAATCGCTCTGATTTTGTTTATTCTTATCTTATGGACTCGTTAGGTAGTGCGTGCCAGCCAATATATTAAATTAGATGTTCCGCGTTCAACCCACTCGCTTCGGCGCCCAATGTGATCCGACCACGGAAAATTAAAAATGGTGTACGTTTGGGCAGTCATCGTGAGCCTTTAAAAACCCATTGCTGGACATATGTATGTTACCGCTACAGGCTCTTCTAATTAGGTAAAAATGCCACAATCCCTAAATAATGAAATAATCCACGCAATTTGTAATTCCATAATTAAAATTATGGCATTTTTATAGTGTGGTCGCTGAGCGCGCGGCCTAGAGATCGGAGATTCAGACAGTGGCAGTACGTTACCGCGAGCATGGCCCAATGTGACCGCAAATGGACGGCGGTTGAGGCGACTGTAAATTGAGTCCCGAGGGTTCATTATTTAGGGTTCCGTGTTAAAAAGCCGCGCGCGCTGAATCAACCAGTAGGTAGTCAAGAGACTTCGAATGAAATCTGTAAGAGCTTTATATTGTTGCTATATACATATAAATAACGGTAGAAATCAACTTTTCATGGTTGTTTTCTAAAATAAATCGCTATAAAAACTATTGTAGAATCATACTACGATCATCATACCACTCATCATAATCAGCCTATGTTTGTCCACTGTTGGATCTAATAAGGGCACATCTAGCATCTCCCTGCAGTATTTCGCAGGTCCTCTTCCCACCTGGCAGGAAGGCATCCTACACTACGTTTACCGAGTCGTGGTATCCACTCAAGAACACGTTTACCCCAGCGGTTGTCAATAAGTTTTGTAAATTGTGTGTAAATTTTGTAAATAAATGATTCAGCCCTCTGAAGTCTGTTAATAACTGGAATATTTTAGAGCTGAGCTAACGTCATCAACTTGCCTAGCCTTAATGCTCCTCAACTTTAACAGCCTATAATGGTCCACTGCTGGACGCAGGCCTCCCCCTTGTTTTTTTCAGCTCATGGGGGTAATACGCATGATTTCCACGCTGGGCATGTAGGTTGGGGATCGCAGTTCGGTTGTAGATATATTCTGCAAGAGGCGCTGCTGCCCGCTCCCCGGTGTATGTCCCTTAGTCGCCTCTTACGACACCCACGGGAAGAGTTGGAGTGGTGCAAATTCTAAGCCGGCACACGGCTTAATGTTCGGCTGTATGTATATGTATTTGTCGATCTTTCAATTTAAGAGCTCATTTCAGGCTCAGTTGCGGGTTCGATTCCCGCCTGGGATAAATGTGTGTACGATGTGCAGATATTTTTTCAGGGTGTTCTGTCGTTTTCTATGTATAACAAAATATATATATCTATATATTGCAATATAATACGTCTATTAAGTTATATCAGTTATTTACCATCCATAACACAAGCTCTGCTTAGTTTGGGACTAGATAATGCTGTGTGAATTGTCCAGCATTATTTATTTATTTATAATTTTATACCTATTTTACTAAAAAAACTGTCGTAGTTTGACGAATAAATTACGGATGTAAGCGGGTTAACTATGAACCTTATTTGTGTTGGAAAAACACCAACGTTTCATCCCTTAACGAGGGACTTCTTCAGGGTTAGTGCGGTTTGTTCTGCATAACATAAGGTTCCGAGCACATAAGGTTTTAGTTAACCCGCTTACATCCGTAATGAATATTATACTTTTAGGAATCATAAGCGAATTTATTTAAAAAAAAAGAAATTACATAACAGCCTAAAACAATTTATTAACAATTTTACAATTAGGTGGGTAGAGCATTAAATAACGTCCGCACAGGGCAAAATACGCGAGCAAAGTGAGGGCGCGCTGTTGCCGGCGCGCTTTATATAGGAGCGTTGTCACTCGTGTTGTTTTGCAGGGTCTTTCTCAGCTTATAATACCTATAGTATGTGGTCAATGGTAGGTCACGTTCCTTACAATGCGTGACTTGTGAAGAGATGGTTCATAAGTTATGGTTACCATACATTAGTGAAGCATTAGCTTGATTTGTTTACAATGGTCAGTTATTACTTTATATATTGACAAGTCAAACAATGCCAATAATTATGTACTTATCTATGAATGATAGCAATATAGGTGACTGGTCAACATGAGTTGCACCAATCACCGCTACTTTTCATTGATGAAGTGGGAAAGGGGAGAAGGAAGGGAAGGGAAGGAGGGGAAGTTAAGAGAAAAAAAATCAGCCTATACCAGTCCACTGCTGGACATAGGCCTCCCCTAATGAGCGCCATAGCGCCCTGTCTTCAGCTTGCCGCATCCAGCATCAGCCAGCAGTCTTTCGCAAATCGTCATCCCACCTGGTCGGAGGGCGTCCTACACTACGTTTTAGACAAACATTGGTGAATTAAAACGCTGAGGACAGAACTAGGCATTTTATCCCTTGGTCTCTAAGAAATCAATCAATCAAATAATTTATTTACCGAATGCATTATTACAGGTACATGTCAGATCGTATAACTAGAGTGATGTCGATGTATTCAACACGCAAGCATGTACGGAAATATTAAAGGCATCATCATAATAAGAAGTTAAAATAATCAATAATAAAATAATCAAGATTAGTACAGTCATAAAAAAAATCACGATCACATACTTAATTAAAGTGAATAAATTATACTCCACTTAATTTTTTTTTTCACAATATATAATTAAATATTATTTATCGTGAAAAAAAAATCACGATCAGATACTTAATTAAAGTGAATAAATTTTACACCACTTAAAATAATATTTTTTTTTACAATATATAAGAAAATATTATTTATCGTGTACCTTTTGTTTTCTTTTCCCAACGTTTCGACCGCGGTACAGCGATCGTGGTCATGGGGCGACGAATAAACAAATCACGAACAATGATTTCTTCGATACAGGCTTAGCCTAGTGTAGAAATCAACAGACAACTTCAATACTAGGTTTATTAGCTGTCTGCAAATGACATAAATATTGTTACTCTTCTTCTTTTGTACGTTAAATGTTTATCTTCCTAAAAACGATACCTTTCTTGTTTTATCATAAATAAATAGTTAATAAGGATGTGCACTTGATGTAATGAGGGGTTTTCGATTTGCATTTTTGAAAATAAAAAAATAGTTCCAAACATCTCGATAGGTGGCAGGGGGCGACAACTGGAAATTAGGGTATGTCAATGTCAAATGAAAGGAAAACAACCTTACGTCAAAATGGACCGATTTGAAAAATTCAAAGTTTTCCTTTCATTTTACATTGACATACCGTATTCCCAATTGACGCCCTGCCATCTATTGAGATGTTCGGAACAATTTTTTTCTTTTTAATGCAAATCGAAAACATCTCATTGTCTATGTATGTCTTTTGCTGTAATAAATACTTTTTACTTTACTTTACTTTTTAATACATTTTGACGTTTTCCTCAAAATGTATTTCTGTTGTACCTACCTATTGTATATAGCTATTTGTAGTTAAGGTCTAGGCTAGTTTTTGGTATTTTTTTAAATAGTGATGTAGTATGTTAATTTTTATTTTTTATGTTGTTTATTCAATTTTTCAACTGTTTGTGCACTATCAACTGTAATAACAATATCCTTTCTCCATCCCTGAACTGCCTGGAAGAAATCGCTCTCAGCGATAAGGCCGCCTATTGTACTGTTAGTTTTTTAAATTTAGATATAAGGTTTATTTTTGTTATTTAGATATGTGCAATAAAGTGTTATTATTATTATTTACTTTACGAAAGTTTAATCAGTTTTAATTTATAATGAATATATTCATTTTAAGCTTAGATAATCTCCGGTTGCAGCACATGACGACGGACAGCTTCCGAATCTCATTACATGTAAATTCGTGTTTGTTGACGCTATTCCACGAGAGATTGATGACTCGTTGTAACACGTAGAACGCGACAAATTGATGTGATTGATGATTGCGGAAATTGCAAAAAAATAGGTCGATGCAAACGGGTTACGTTTGGTGGGTGAAAGAAAGAGAAAACAATAGTAAATAAAAATAATAACAAAGGCATTAAAAAAAAGTTTATTAGGTATCACAAACTACCCATTGAAAACTTTGAAATTACTTTTGTTTAACGAAATAATAAGATAAAATATAGTTCAAATAAAGTTTGGCTCGGAGAACTGCTTTAAGAATCTGTTCCAGTTCCAATGAATTATATTTTTTGTATTGTTATGGTTTTTATTTTAGAGTCTAAATTACAAATTAATGAATCCCTTCATTAAAAAAACACACAGCCGTACGATCTCCTCCTTTTTTGATGTCGATGATATCTAAAGAAATCTTTTTAAAATTCAAAAGTAACTCTGTCTGTCTGTCTATCTATCAGATAGACATATAGATAGACAGACAACCGGATCTTAAAGAAATATAACAGGTAATCTATTATTTTTTCTTAATTGGTGATGAATAAAGTATTCTCTATCTATCTATCTAATAGGAAGGCAAATGGTCCCATGGACTACCCTGGAAAACCCGAAAGATTGTCTATGTCCGTACATAGGCTAAGTGCTTGAAAAACATGTGCGAAGGAGCTTGAAACAGCTAGTAGTTCAAAGTTAATTATTTGTTTTAATAAATTATTTCATAGGATTTTATAAATACGAGTATGTACCTACAAGCAATCTGTACCTACTATGTTTTTGCCATGGCAGTTCACGTGTTTGCTCTAATAATTTTGGCAATTCGTTTTCATTTACTAATCAAGATGGCGAGATAAGCCGACGCTACTTCAATAAAACAATTTAATCTAAAGTGCTGCTGTGTGTTATGAAACTGTTTTGTACTATTGTACTTACAATTAATTCTTGTAAGGTCTTGTCTACATATGTTTTACAGAACTGCGCCTACGGCGTGTAGACGCGCTGAAACGTCGGAACGAACTGCGCGACAAATCTCATGAAACGTTCGAAAAAAAAATTTTGTTTGTTCGTTTGATGCGTTTTTTCTTAAATCTTACGAAAAGTTATGCTTCGATTGATGCGTTTTTTAAACAATTTTGAAAAAAAGAGAAATGGAGAATTTTTATGAAAAACGTAGTTTTTGATAAAAAAAATCTACTCTCATAAAAAAATAAATCGGGTAAATTAGAATGTTCGGATGTTTGTATGTCCTGCAATGTCTCCGTCATTTATGGACAGATTATGATAATTTTTTTGCAGTTTTATGGAGGATGATTTCGAAGTGGTTTCATAAAAAAATATTATTATTTATTAATATTTATCCTGCAAAACATAAAAAAGTTTAAAACTGAGGGATTCGTAGGCGTTTTTTTTTTCTTTATCAAAACAATCATATATAAAATTATTGTTTAAAAATAGTTAGACGAAACAAAATAGAGGCCGATTTTTAATTGAGGCTGCCAAATTAAATAGACATAGACCGTGCTTATTTGAACATAATAAGCACGGTCTATGTCAGTCAATTCAAACCAAAATAATTTTTTACTCTTCATGAGTTAAAAAAAACAAAATTGACTAAACTTATGCCAAAAACAGTAGAAAATGTTATATTTAGTTCATAAAATCTATATCTACCTTTAATCTTCACTAATATTATGAATGCGAAAGTATGTTTGTTTGTTTGTCCTTCCTTTACGCCCAAGTACCGGTCGACTTGATTTTTGGCATGATAAATAGTAAAAAAGACTACTTTTTATCCTACGGGATAGAAATAACCTTTAACAGCAGCGGCTAGTAGGTACTTACATAATTTAAAACGTGAAAGAGAAAAGTCACCAAACACAGGTAAGTATTTCCATAATACTTAAAAGTTGTCTACTACTTAAATTAAGACTGTGTATCGTTTAACAATTAATAAAACATTTTGTTTTATTTTCGTATTTGTAATTTTTGTGGCATTTCCAGCTTACAATGTCAGTGAATTTTATCAAAAAAACTCAGCTGGCTGAGCAGTGAATGCGTTAAATTAACTCTGAAAACACTAATTATATAGATGTAAAAAGTATAATGAAATTAGACTGCATATTAACAGCAAAAATAGGGGCAACTACAAAAAGCTGAAAAGGATAAATCAAGGGTTAAATACTTTTAGATACTCTAGATAAAAACACTAGGTTTATTAGATTAACGGTGTAAATGCCCCCTAACGGTTTGTCTCGCAATGACACCACTTACCGCCTTAATGTTCTAATGTTCGTTTAATCTCGCCGAAAATGTTCCAAATATGGGATAATTTCCGTTGAAAGTGTACCGAATATGGGACAATTTCCGTAGAACGAGGCTCAAAATATAGCGCATAATAATAATTCTAATGGTGCTTTTACTAAATGGTTATGGTTGAACTAAAATTAAGTTCAGATTTGATTAGGATAAGAGTTGTAAATATGTCTCGTTTCAATATTGTTTATAATAAGCTATTTTGTAGCGCGGTGGTCATAATAATAACCATTAAGAAGTGAAATCAATTTGTAGGTTCCTGAAAAAATTAAGAAATGCTCAAATTTTATAAAAAAAGTTTAATCCACCTACCATCCATTATAACCTTTAACAATGCGAAAATAATTATGTCTGTCTCTAACCTTCTCACATTTAAATGGCTGAACAGATGTTAGTGAAATTTGGTATGGAGGTAAACAATATCCCAGTGACGCAATGTCCGTTGCCTGCTTGAAAAGCACCTGCGAAGCCGGGGGAAGAAGATAGTACTTAATATACTTTTCATAGAAGCCACAATGCGATGTTTCTATTTCAGTCAATATTATCATAAATACGAATAGAACTCACCTTGAAAAAATCCTTGTGTTATTTAAAAAGAAAAAAAAATGTTTTGCTCTGTCACCCACTCACTTAACTTCTTTTTTCACCAACACTCCTAAAAATTATAATTTTTAAGTTATTCACTGTTTGATAGTCGATTAAATAATTTACAAAATAAAATTTAAAGCTGTTGTAACTACATAAAAACTTCCAAATCAACACTTTTATTTCAAAAAAACTCCTTTTTCAAATCCATACATTCAAATTTCGAACAGATTTTAAATATCGAGCATACGAAAGTTTTCGCGGGCCGTTCCGAGCGCGCGTTCGGTTCGGAATCTTTGCCGCCACTGGCCTTTGGACTAATCTGGCCTGAACGCATGCGCTATGTATTTTTAGTGACGAGTGTACCTGGGTACTTTGATGCAAGTGTCAAGGGTTAAGGTGGGTGGAAAACCTAAGCCCCCTACAAACGTTTATTTTCTTTCCAATTAACTTGAAAACTACACCCTTTATTGCAATGAAATTATGAATACATACATAACCTGATAAAAACGTCACCTCCTAGGACCCTCAGTGTACAATAGTTTACCAGAGCACATAGTCACCTCATAAAGTCTATCCAATTTCAAGGTTAGGCTGAAATCTTGGCTTGTTCAGAAGGCGTTTTAAAAGAATAAGTAAATCTTTATTTATAGCATTTTCATTGATATCAATTAAATATTAAATATTATTGAGTTAGGTAATTAGTAATATTTATTTATTTATTTAATATTATTTTGTTTTTTAGTAGGTATTCTGTAATATTCATGTTTATTTTATCTTTTGTACACCCCCTGCCTTTCTTAAATTCATATAGTTCTTTCCATCCAAAGGTTGCCTGGAAGAGATCGCTTCTAAGCGATAAGGCCGCCCATTGTACTTGTCTCATGTTATATGTCTTTTTGTAATGTTTTTTTCTGGTGTACAATAAAGTGTTTTGTATTGTAAATAAATAAAAATTCTATCATTGATAAGTATTCTAGTATTTTTAGTTTCTTAAATTACCTAACACTAATATGAGCCAGACATACATTGAATATAAGGTCGGTGAATATTTTATTAATCTTAAAGATAAATAATAATGTAATAATTTATTAGGTACTTGATTATCTAAATGTTTTGAATGTGGGTTACTTATAATAATAATAATAAATAATGCTGGACATTCACACAGTTTTTTTTTATTTATTTTGTATTTTATGTCACCTGCTAAATGTAGCTAAGACCTAGACTTGTAAACAAAGCATTTACCAATAAAATTGTTTATTCTGTTTAAAGTTAGTAATGTTAAAATTCACTAGAATTTGAACTGTAAGTTTTGCGGTAGCGGTAAAAAATCATATGGATTAAAACTTTTTGCACGTTTGGGTTCATATTTCAACATAATGTACCTATTCGTACATCATTTTTGAGAAAAATTTAACTTTACTACCTAAACCTACCTACTTAGGTACGCACAAACGTCGACCACTGACGGCAACGATACTCTTAAATTTTTTGACTTCATACAAAATTTTAAAAACTACTTTGACATTTTAATTTCTCTCTTAACCCAATTTAGAAACCAAATTGGAACTGACCATATTTTCACTATCATTTTTCTTTATTTTCATCAGTAACGGCGCACGAAATGTTTTATAATTTGAAATTTCAAGTTATTAGTTGACATAATTTAGGACAAAGTGAGACTTTGTAGTCTTTCAAAGCGATCTCGAAACCCTAAAAATTCTCTACTAATAAGTTCATTAATAACTACCAACATAATTATACCTACCTAATCTTCAGCTAGGAATTAAAAAAAACATACAGATTTCTTGAAATGACAGAAAATACTAATAATTATTTGGAACGTTTTATTGCTGTTAGTATAAATAAATTATAAAATTCCCAAAGCCAAATACTAAGAAGTAATTATTTATTCGCCGCTAAACAAACAAGGATGAAATTCAAGGAAGGACAATGATGATTTCTTGGAAATTTAACTCACCTGAAGGAATTCTTGAAGATAATAAAAATCTTATTGTTTATGAAAACAAATTGGTCTTTGAAATATATGATTCATTTTGAGGCAAAGGTAAAATGTTAGTAAATTAGCTGAAATAAGACGATGATTTTTTATAAAAATAATTCTGGACAATTCACAAAGCATCATCTAGCCCCAAGCTAACCAGAGCTTGTGTTATAGGGTACTAGATAACTGATTATTAATAAATAGATATTTTTAATGTTCTACATAGAACACAACCCGCGTAGCCAGCGTGGATTTATGGGCACCCCTTATGACATAAAAAAATCAGGGTCAGGTCCAGCAGTAGACCATTATAGGCTGTTGAGGATAGAACACATCCAGAACACCAGGAACAAATATCTGGAGATCGTACAAACATTAAAATTTGTCTCAAGACGGGAACCAAACCCGCAACCTCCTGCGACGCGGGCAGAACTTATGCAGTTTACTGCTTGAAGATCAAGAGACCAAAGCTTTACCTGATATTTATGTTTTACTAGTTTCTTGCCTCGGCTTCGCGTGCTTTGTTAAAGGTTATTTCTATTCCATGGGAACTGATTTCTGGGATAAAAAGCGTGTTTAATTCTTAGAATTACTTGTATACAAAATTTCAGTCCGATCCGACCAGTATTTTTGGCGTAAAGAGGTAACAAACATCCATACAAACATCCAAACTTTCGCATTTACAATATTAGCCAGTGAAAGTTTTATGCCTTAAAACTATCTTCTGTCCGAGCATGCCAGGGCAGGTTGCCAGTGTTTTTATAAAACCGTCTGCTTTCGGTAAGAAATATTTGATAACTGAAATAACTGACGACCTCTGTGGCGCGGTGGGCGAAAGTCCGCCTGCGACGCAAGAGGTAGCGGGTTCGATTCCCGCCTTGGAACAAATATTTGTACGATCTGCAGGTATTTGTTCCGGGTGTTCTGGTCGTTTTCTATGTATAATAAAAAATATATATCTATGTATTGCATTGTATTATGTATATCAGTTATCTAGTACCCATAACACAAGCTCTGCTTAGCTTGGGGCAAGATAATGCTGTGTGAATTGTCCAGCAGTTTTTTTTTCTTTTATAACTTGGGGCTAGATTATGGTGTGTGCATTGGCCAGCATTAATTAAATAATTTATTTATTTCTTAAAAAAAAATTTTAGACAATTCACACAGCATTATCTAGCCCCAAGCTAAGAAGCGAGCAGAACTTGACTTGTGTTATGTGTACTAGACAAGTGATATACATAATAAAATACATACCTATCTAGATAGACTTTTTTATTTTACATAGAAAACGACCAGAACACCATAAACAAATGTCTGAAGATCGTACAAACATTTGTCCCGAGGCGGGAATCGAACCAACAACTTCCGTCGCAGGCAGTCCCACGCCCACCACGCCACACAGGTCGTCAATTATTTGATATTATTTATTGTTATTATTATGGATGATTCTGCTGCAAATCGAAACATTGGCAGCAATGCCAATAGATAAGATCAGCAATTATCATAAAAGATTTATGGTAATAAAAAACAATAATCTATTCGTAAAAATAAGTTATCTGGTATCCATAAATTTTGTAAGTCTATTAATTATAGGTAAGTCTCTGGTTTTCAAATAATTTTTAACTTTTAATTTTCAGAAGTAATTAATTTATATGTAGGTAGGTATAAAATCAGTGCGTCCTACCCTACATGACCTACGGAGCTGAGACGTGGACACTCACGGTAGGGCTGGTCCACCAGTTTAAAGTCGCCCAGCGAGCTATGGAGAGAGCTATGCTCGCAGTTTCTCTGAAGGATAGGATTCGCAACAAAAACATCCGACAGAGAACCAAGGTTATCGACATAGCTCATAGGAATTAGCAAACTGAAGTGGCAGTGGGCTGGCCATATCTCGAGAAGAACCGACAACCACTGGGGTAAACGTGTTCTTGGGTGGAGACCGCGACTCGGCAAACGTAGTGTAGGATGCCCTCCAACTAGGTGGGATGACGATTTGCGAAAGACTGCTGGCAAATGCTGGATGCGGCAAGCTGAAGGCAGGGCGCTATGGCGCTCATTAGAGGAGGACTATGTCCAGCAGTGGACTGATACAGGCAATTGTCGTCTTAATCGCTTTGAATACCGGTATTTTAGAGCAGTACCGATATTTCAAAAGTATTGATACTCGAATTTATCGAAGGTATTACCGCTATTGTACCGGTGTTATTGGTATCGCTTTCAAATCCTGGTCACAATTGGACCTCAATGGTGCAGTTGGTGAACCACTGTACCATTGAGGTCGAAAAGTGAAACTATCACCACGCTTATCCGAAACTACTTTCGTTATAACAAATTAATACCAAACATTTTTTTATCCTATTTCCTACTAATATTATAAACGCGAAAGTTTGTAAGTATGGATGGATGGATGTTTGTTACTCTTTCACGTAAAAGCTACACAACGGATCTGGATGAAATTTGGCACAGTGATAGATTATAGTCTGGAATAACACATAGGCTTTATTTCATCCCAGAATTCCCACGGGAAAGGGAATTATGAGGGTGACACCGCGAGGTCTATAAAACTATCGTTTGTCCACAATCTCACCTGATGGAAAGTGAAGATGTGGCCGACGATGTATCACGAAGGTTTAGAAGATACCTTTTCACTCTTATCTTGAAGAGACCCAGTTTGTTATTGATAGGAAAAACAGCAACAGGGAGCGTGTTCCAAACCCCAGCGGTACGAATTATGAAGGTGGAGGAAAACCGCGTAGTGCGAGTGAAAGTATTTCCACCAAGTAATGGTGGTAATGTGCGTCTGCTTGTAATGAAGTGGAAGGGAGATGGTGGAATCAGGTCATGTAGATCCTGTGAGCATTCTCCTAAATATATCCTATAAAATATCGAGAGAAAAGCGACCTTGCGGCGGTTTTAGACTTTGGACCTTAGACTTTTTCATTAAACTTTAATAAAATCTCACAAAATTATTTTGTGAAGAGTGATGACGCATATTTCGGGTTTTTATTGACAAATAGTTGACACTCAAACGTTTATGTTTTTTTCTATCATCAAATAATATCGAAATAGGTAAGTACCCACCGACTTCAAAGAGATACGAATCCAACGGATGTGGCCAACGAGGCGGAAGAGACTAAAACTATTTTTAACACAGTTTTTTACGGATTCCATTTTTCTGGCCTTTTTTTGTAATTTGGTCGATGGTTAATTTGGCACCAGCTTGTCAATGAGACAATTTCTTATTGTTGAAAATTATTGGTATTTCGAACAAACTGGTAAAAGAGCGCTTATTACGGGACCACCAAATAAAAGCGGTGCAAACCAAGCTTATGAGGAGGATCCAGCTAAGTTGGGCAGCGTTTGGGAAACTACGCCAAGTCTTCTCGTCTTCCATACC
Source organism: Eupithecia vulgata (assembly GCA_946478455.1). Classification (NCBI taxonomy): domain Eukaryota; kingdom Metazoa; phylum Arthropoda; class Insecta; order Lepidoptera; family Geometridae; genus Eupithecia; species Eupithecia vulgata. The sequence goes on from OX297881.1 coordinate 4,614,078, forward strand.
GCAATGCTTGACAACGAAAGTTTTCAATCAAATATCAATAACGTTTATTTCTTTTAGCTTACAAAATAAGCACTTAGACAAGTCAAATTTTATACTATAAACACGTTTATAAATAGTAATTATTAGGTATCAAATCAGTGCGTTCTACCAGTCATGACCTATGGAGCTGAGACGTAAACACTCACGGTAGGGCTGGTCCACCAGTTCAAAATGCTATGCTAGAGCTATGCTCGCAGTTTGTCTGAAGGATAGGATTAGCAACGAATGCATCCTGACAGACGCTCATTAGGGGAGGCCTATGTCCAGCAGTGGACTTATTTAGGCTGATGATGATAATGAAACCAAGCATATTTTAAAATGCATCGCATTGACAACCTATATTTCCCCTCCGCTAAAATTCCACGCTACAATTAAAACAATTGAGTAAACTGCAGCAAACTGATGCAAACATTCTACAGGTAGCTTACTGGGTTGCTTCCGACAGGTATTGATATGGATCAGTCCATATCAATACCTGTCGGAAGCGACCCAGTAAGTAGGTATAGGTACTTGGTTCTAGAAACTAAAAAAAAGGTTTACAAAGGAATTTTTATAATTTACACCAACATCATCAGCCTATGCTAGTCCACCGCTGGACAAAGGCCTCCCCTAATGAGCGCCATAGCAAGAAATTATAATACCAATTTAATATTTACCAATATTGGTTGGATATACGTATTTACGTTATGTATACCTTGCCGTGTGGTGCCGGCCTATAGAATAGTATATACCCCAACTCTTCCCGTGGGTGTCGTAGGAGGCGACTAAGGGACACAAACCGGGGGGTGGGCAGCAGCGCCCCCTGAAGAACAATTCGCATGCCCATAGCACAAATCTGGAATTTTTTATGTCAAAGATGCAGGTCGCTCTGGTCGCCAATTACGGATAAAATTTATGCCATTTTTGAAAAAGTATGTATCGATCTTTATTCACATTAAATATTTTTGATTTTAGAACAAAGTAATAATACCTACTGTACTTTTTCACACATTATTATCACTACATACTACTATCTGCTTATCTATTGTTTTATTTTCGTAAAACTGCCGAGCGAAGTTGTGAGAACCAGATAATATAAGCCAATAATAGCTATTCGCCCACTTTATTAGATAAACATTTTCGCACACTCTACCAAGGATATTCAATATACTTATTTATCTACCGGATAAGTATACAGGGTGTGGCAAGACCACTACCGAAAACAAAGGAGGGTGGTGCAGCAAAACCGTTAATAATCAAACAGAAATTATAATAGATTTTTAAAAAAAAAAAATTGTTTTGCTAGTATACGCTTCTACAACAAAACAGTGAGTTGCAAAATCTATCAATTAATAAATTCAAACAAATTGTCAAAACTTTTCTGTGCAAAAAGGCTTACTACAAAATATCAGATTATTTAGAAGATAAAAAAGCTTGGGACGGGTTTTGCTCCAACTCGAAAAATAACAACTAACAGGCTAAAGGTTTCTTCGTCGCTTCTTTATAAAGTAAAGGATATCCGTCTACATACCGAAGCGACAGAAATCAAAAATATCACTTTATTTCCGTGTCAGTGTTTTATTTTATGAATTTGACTTTTTCTAAGTGTACATTTTTGTATTTATGGAAATAAAGAATTTTTGACTTTGACTTTGACTAGCCAGCAATGTACACGTTAAAATGCGGCCGGGGTGGTCGCGCGTATATCAGATGTGCGGTTGGTTTTTTGTAATACAATGCGTTTTTTTTATTGAATTTTCGCTTATTTAAATTACACAATTAGGTGGATATGTTCATAAAGTGTTGTGCTATGGGTATGTACTAAGAAAAAAATTTAAAAGAACGTTGCGCGTTGATGGGTCAACATATTTTTCGCTAAATATTTTCAAAATCATGGTTTCATTTCACCAGTTTTCGGTACTAGTCTTGACACACCCTTTATAAATTTAAACTTAACATTGTTTGTCACCTATTTACTTATTTTGCGAGGAAAACCGCGGGTATAACCAACACCAAAAATAGATCTTAGAACAAAATTTCCAGCCGGCTCTGCCTACCATTATCACAATTTGATTTAAACACCTTGGGAAACAAGGGTGTAGGCAGGGTTGTATCAAGGGGTTTAACGGGGGCGAGAGGTATTACTAAATCGATAAACTCAAACTCAATAACTTTATTTCTTTAGGCTTACAAAATAACGACCGATGTGGCGCGGTGGGCGAAGGTCTGCCTGCGACGCAGAAGGTTGCGGGTTCGATTCCCGCCTCGGGACAAATGTGTGTACGATCTGCATACATTTGTTCAGGGTGTTCTGGTCGTTTTCTATTTATAATAAAACATATCTATCTATGTATTGTATAGTATTATGTATATCAGTTATCTAGTACCCATAAAACAAGCTCTGCTTAGCTTGGGGCTAGATAATGCTGTGTGAATTGTCCAGCATTATATATTTATATTTATATATATATAAGCACGTAGACAAGTCAAATTTAATACTATAAACAGGTTTATAAATAGTCATTATTATCAAATAAGAAATATGATGTTATTGATTTTATTCGCTTCAATTTTTTGTCCACTAGTGGAAGAAGTGATAGGAAAGCCCACTGAAACAATGACGTGACCACTGACCGAACAAATTATTGTCAAAGTTGTTGTTTTTCGTTGAGAAAGAACTTTATACAGGCGTACATACAGGCGACATATTGGTCTCTGGTTTTTTTTTTCGTAATACCTTCGCGTTTTAATTTAAATGAGTAACACATTCAAGTCAATTACTTTATTTTTTAGGCTTACAAAGTTAGCACTGACAGCTTTATAAATAGTAATGGGGTATTATGCATGTGGCTTTAAATAAGCTGATAATTATTATTTGTATTTTCTATTGATATGGAATCATATCTGCATATTTAATTTTTGATGTTTTTTTGTGAAAAATAATATTTAAAAGTGGATATTTGAGGACTCAGTCGCCAAATTTCTCACACGTCATCGTTTCGCATGTAATCATGAAACTTTAAGCATGATATTTAAAAAAAAAAGAAAATTGTTCTCTTAAATTATTTGCACACAAACAATAAACATGATGTTTTATTTATTATTTATTTGTTTCTAATTTTATTTTTACTGAAAAAATCACGAAATTACCGAAGCATTTTGAGTTGACAAATTGAACAGCGACGTCACAGAAAAAGGGCAGCATTTTCATCAACTGAGTTTACCACTGCAGTTTTATTTTTGTTCAAATTAAAAAAACTGTTTGTGATATCTTTTTTCGGTAATCTAATAATATTAATAATCGACTTACAAAATGAAAATAAAAACTATGCAGAAACTTATGCTCCAAGTTGTTGATTCTATTCTCTTCAAATTTGAACGTGTTACGAATTGCGGCTGCTTAGTATAGCTGGTGACTTTACAAATCTATCATCTAGCCCCTGCCCCCAAGCCTGAGTACGTCCACAGCTGAAACAAGGCACTCCCGTGATTAAACCTAGAATTAATCCACTCCTGTTTTGCGATCAAAAACAAACTGTTTACTTATGTAAATTGGAAGCTTTGTGTACCTGTAAGTACTTGTTCTTGAATTTACACTGTGCGATGCGTTGCGACGTTTCAAATTCAAATTTTGATAAAATAGATAATATAATTTTTTTACAGGAAAATTACAGAACAAATTTAGAACGAGATGAAACCATTTTTTGCTTTTATAAGGTTCCATCTCATATCGAGGTGTCCCGGGTTCGTCCACTTCACTTCGGCCTAAATTGGTCCGAATACGGAAAATCAAATTCTATTCTGAACGTTTCACTTTTTAAAGGCAAGTTTTACTAGGTACTGTTGACCACGCACTTTTCATGTAATGTAAGAAGCTTATTTGTTTGAATCGTTAGTTCGATTTTTTTTATACAACGCGCGGTTTGTTTAAAAAAATGTGACATTTAATTTACAGGGATTTAATTTTGTTTATTCTATCATTGATTCATTATCATCATCATCAGACTATTCCACTGTTTCAAAATTAGTGTGGTGCTGTTATATTGGTTAGCTTACAAATTCTCAGAGGATTGGTCGAATCCAAACATTGTTTTACTTGCAGAGTTTAAGTGTAATGCCAAACAAGCGTAAATTTTTGAGTTGTCAATCGCTTAATTTTAGGCGCGTAATTTCTTCTGCATTTGGTTTCATAGAAAAGTGCGTTTAATTCACACCGCGACGCAAAATGAGTTATCGGCTCACTCACGCGTATAGTTCCAACCGAATTCTGTTCGCGGGGGTGAGGGGAGCCAGGAATGTTTTTTTTATAATAGTGTTTATTTTATTTCTCTTCACAAAAGAAATCCGGCAATTATTAAAAATTATAGGTAGGTATTGTCAAACCTGTCTTGTGAAGACTGGTGCCTGGAGTAGGTTCGAAGAACCTGTATCACATGGTATGGTCCTGGTCACTAGGTATTCACTCGACGAAATAGGCAACGGTACTACGATGTATGTTAGTCTAAAACTATAAAGGTACAAAGTTATATAAGTTATTTAAGTTATATTTAATAGTAAACAGGTGAGGATAGCAAGTCACTGATCTATTATCTAATATAAATATTTTTTTTATAACAATAAATAATAATAGTTTCACAAAAGGCGTCAGTCAGGTACAGATTGGGTGTGGAAAGCAACTGAATAAATTGCGCACGTCTGGATTTTCTGCTGGACCGCATTTATTCGACCGAAAATACGCGACTCACTACTCAAAAATTGATACGGGTTAAATGATAGAATTGTAGCTTACCAATATTAATTTACCGACGAATAAATAGTACTTATACAAAAATAGACACATTAGTGTCTATTTTTAGGGTTCCGTAAGGCACACTTATTCACTGTGTTAGCATGACTGACGATGGAATTGTAGCTTACCAATATTAACTGACGAAAAAAAATAGAATAGAAAAAAATAGACACAAGTGTCTATTTTTTGGGTTCCGTAGTCACTAAAACACACTTAAAAACACTTAAAAATTCACCGTGTCCATGGCATGTGATGTGTATATCTGTCCGCCAATTAGCTCACTATGGGATAACGTTGAAAACATCAAAAAACGTATCTGATGCAGATATTCCTTTTTTGTTTGCGAAATAAGTCATCGATTTTATAATGCTTAATTATAATGCAAATTTTTTGTATGAGTCAAGTCCTCCGTGTGTAAAATCGTAAAAATAAAGAATCTAAGGGAACTAGTGAATACTAATAAAAAACATGGAACAATTGGTATTGTTTTTGATCGAGCGAGCGAATCGAGGAAAGATCTCAATTGGCCGATACAGCTCTGTTAATTAATAAAACATAGGTAATCTCTGTAGTTTTGTATGTATTTAAGAATTTGCCTCTCCAACTCACTCAACCCTTGGATCAAATATCAAATATCAATAACGTTTATTTCTAGCTTACAAAATAAGCACTTAGACAAGTCAAATTTTATACTATAAACAGGTTTATAAATAGTCATTATTATCAAATAAGAAATATGATGTTATTGATTTTATTCGCTTCAATTTCTTGTCCACTAGTGGAAGAAGCGAAAAAGAAACCACTAGTAAGTTTTATAAAACTTAAAATTATCTAATTTGTATATAACTCAATATTTATATAAAACTAACTAAGCTTAACATTATATCCCTTATATACCATTGTCGGTGTGGAACTGAGCGACATCGTGATGTCGTAAGAGCCGACTTAAGGGTACCAGAGGGTAGCATTTTTCTTTACTTATATTGTTAAGAGGAAAGATTTATTCATTACGGTTGTAAGCGGGTTAACTACGAACCTTATTTATGTAGGAAGCACAGCAACGTTGGAACGCGCGCGTGTAGAGCCGCACTTACCATGAAGAAGTCTCTCGTTGATCAGGGATGAAATGTTGGGTACTTCCAACACAAATAAGGTTCGTAGCTAACCCGCTTACATCCGTAATGAATTCTTCAAACTACGAAAATTTTAATAGTAAAATAGGAAAAATTTATTTGTATGTTTGTTTGTTTGAATTGAAAAGGCTCTGAAACAACTGGAAGAATTTGCAAAATTCTTTCACCACTAGAATCCTACACTATCCCTGATGAATAGGATAGGCTCCAGAATATACTCGTGCGAAGCCGGGACGGACCGCTAGTCTTTTATGTATTTATTAACGCATTGTCTGCCCAGCCACGGCGGTGCGACCGGTGCGCCACCCCGCCCCACGCTGGACAAACTTTTGCGTCGTAGGATATCGAAAAAAATTACCGAATAATCGCAGCGTTGACTGTCAAGTTTTGGGTAGACAACGCGAACTGGTATTTAACAGCTTTAATGAGATTAAACAAAACTGTCAAAAACCTGTGAGAACGCACTTTATAGATCCTCAAAACTGAGTTGTTCCGTGCCGTGTCTCATCAGTGAGATTAAAAGGAACGAGCCGGTTAACAGGGATACAACTATAAATGGGCAGCGAGAACAGGCTTCACCTCTGCTGTCCGTCATGGGCAATGAAAGTATTAATCTATCTCTGATAGGTTGCGCGATCCACATGTAGATCAAACAAGCAGGTTCACAGAGATCACCTTCCTTATTATATGAGCACTGTTTACAATCAAATGAAATAACATCGAAGATCTAATATCAGTTCGCACATCTGAATCAGTGAGCAGACACTCCGCTCAGTTGTCACTCGACATACCCATACATTAAACTTAAGTAAAAGGTTAGCTATTAAAAGTTTAGGTAACTTTTGTTGAAAAATAAAACAAAAAATCTGAATGATTCGTATATACTCGTACATAGATTGAATTACGGTTGTCTTTTTACAGTTTTACAAATGTTCAAAAAACATACGCTTAGCAAAGCTTCAGTGATTGTAATTTGGTTAACACATTTACCCATGTTTCGGATAGGAACTCAATTCCAATGTGCAGTTTTTTTATGTCTCCTGACATTGTCATCATTTAACTGTATAGAGGAAAGTGAATTTGAAAATTTATCCGATGGCCTTGATACATCCGATTTTATTGATCCTGAGCTACTTTTGGAAATGAAACCGGTGCCACAACAAATAAAAACAATTTTACAAAAAAAAACAGTGAGAAACGAACAACAAAAGAAAAAGTTAATGCCAGCTTATTCAACGCCAGCTTGCTTAGAGCCAAAACGCTCATGGCAAACGTTCTCAAAAACCACGTATTCAAGACGAAATTACTCAAAACCAACGTACACAGAATCCACAACATTAGAGCCGACGTACTTACGACCAATGAAAACAAAATCAACGAAAGTAAAACCAAAGTATCCATATCTATTCGCACTTTTGAAAAAACACCTACTACGAACGCAAAATGCGTTATCCACAAAGGCTTCTAATTTAAAAGAACTGGTTGTTGAACTCGAGGAAAGGTTGAGCAATACTTCACCACACCTCAGTATGCAAAGCAATGTTGAAAATAAACAGACATCTTCATTGTATCTCAATCAAAATGATAAGAAAGAAATACTTAGCAAGAAAGATATAATGACAAAGATTTTGCACAAATTTATAAAAGCAATAATGGAAAAAGTAAATCGTTCATCTACTGAAAAGTATTTCGAGATGAAAGAACCCTCAGATTATGTTACACCAGATCTAATAGCAACTGCAAAGAGAGATCTAATATTGTCATCAGAACAATTAAAGGATAACCTTGAACCACAAAAAAATATTAAGAATGAACAGTTATCATCAATGTATTATAATCAAAGGTATTGGGAAGGTGAACGCAATGTTGATAAAGAAATGAAAAATAAAGTTGAAGTTTCGACAGATAAGATAGATGATTTGTCTACAGATAAGTATTTTAATACGGCAGAGTCTTTAAAATTTGTCAAACAGGAACTTATAAATGCAGCAAATATGGCTCAACCGTCGTCAACAGAAGTAGATTATCTCGTGACATTCGAACAAAATATGGGAAAAAAAGAAATAAATGAAAATAGATCATCAACACATCCCAAAAATAGTTCTTGGGAAGATGAACGTGCGAAGGAAAAAGAAAGTAAACCAGAAAAATCTATAAAATCACCAAATAACATGCTTTTGCAAGAAAACATGGTAATTGGTTCAGCCACGCCAAAATTTATAACAGAACCTTGGGAATTTATCACACAAGATGTAATACCAACAGCTAATAATGATCTACCGTGGTGGTCAGAAGAAGTAGACGACCTCGAAGTGGGAAAAACTTTAAAAATACTTTCAGCGGAAGCCAACAATTCACAAGTAAAAAATGAGCAGAAATTGAATTCAAAGAACGCAAAAAAACAGTCTGAGATCCATTTTAAAGAACGGTCGTTGAAATCTCCAAATAACAAAATTTCAAAAGAAAACATTGACTATGTGATATTGAAGGATCCGTCTACAACAAATTTTCCCAAGACAACAAAATCTTTAAAATATGTTACAGAGAAACTAGTTACTACAACAGAAAAAATTAATCAACTCGGAACAAAAAACAGTTCTAAATATTATACAACGGTAGTCAGTACGAAAAAAGATGATAAAATTGAAAATACACCATCAATAGAACTTATTAAAATATATTGGGAAAATGTTAACAAAAATGAAAAAAAATTGAACAAGGAACATTCATTAAAATCTCTTAGCTATAACATTTCACATGGAAACTTAGCAAAGAATTCATCAATGGTAAAACCTACTCGTAAGACAGATTCAATGGAAAGTAGTACACAAGAAATAACACCAGTAAAGCGTGGTGTAAAACTGATGTTGAATTCGAAGAATCTGGAAGAATCCGGTGCGGCGGACAATATGGTGGTTGAACGTCCAAAAACCTCAATAATGATAAATCGTTCCTCGTGGAAAGAGTTTTTGAAAGACATAGAAAATGAGCAACAGTAAGTACCTACCGCAAAACTAAATTTATATCTAAGTATTTTTTTTTTCACAATTCACGTTGCTCTTTTTTGCAGATTTTTTTTCGAAGAACCTTTAGAATTAAATGATCACTCAAGCACTGATGCAAATCGAAAAAAAAAAGATGTGAAAGTAAATACACAAGACAATAACAAAGGAAAATATAAAATTTTTCCTCGGAAAGCTCCTACGGGTATTTTGGGGCAAATAATGAAAGCGTCGAGAAGCCTCCTTGTACCCGACTACATCTTTAGCTTGCTAAACTTTGATGTATCAGAAGATCGATAAAATATATAAAAATCATGAGTGACATTTTCACAAAAGAACATTATTTATACTCAAGGCTTGTGTTAAGGTTGTGTTAAAATTATGCAAACAATAAAATAAATGGATTTGATATTCAAGTGATTTCGAAAAAAGTAATAACTAAAATGTTATTTAACTTTTTTATATCTAAGACATCGTTTAATCATTATTTAATGAACAACAGAATAAAAAATATCAAAGATGATTAATATAATAAAATCTCATATTTTTTCGAAAACGAAACGATGAACGTACGTGTTTTCCATGGACTCGTTACATATAAAATTAGTTTTAGAGAATACTATTGTTTTTATTAATTATCCCAAAGAAATAACTTCACACAAGCGGTGTAGTGCGTGAAGCGAGCATGGTGTGGATCATTTTATAGAATTTACGTCGAGTCGTTATTTTTTTAACGGTATTGTAGAAAATAAAACATACATAATTGACGTAAATTCTATGAAAATGGTGTCAAATCATTCAAAGTACTTTGCTAGAGTTTATAACAAAAGTGGATTAGGTTTTTGATATAAATTCTTTCAATCTAGTGTCTATCGAAATTCGACTACCCGGAAGATCATTTCATAACTATGCCTTTATTACCCTACACGAGATGTTGGAACTTACTACATTATTCTTGGAAACAGTTTCTACAAGAATTGGAGAACAAACACCAGTAAGTATGCTAATAGGTCATAATATTACAACTATAAATGCAAGAGTTTGGATGTACTTATTCACGCATATACTACTGAAAAGATCCGCCTGAAATTTTGCGTATTTAAAGGAGTTACATGCGACTTATACCCATAAATCAGTTCCTAAGCGGTAGGTCAAAAACGTGCTTGCAGTTAATGCTATTATTATTGAAACGAATTCCTATTCGATTTATCTCTACATGACATGAGCTTTAAATCAATGACCTAGATACCTTTCCAAGCCATTGTGATTCTGTTTACCCGAGACGCTAAAAGTACATAAAGGGGGATTTTGTGAAAAGGATAGGCATATAGGATTTCGCGTTTAAAGGAGCGGGATAGAGTAGAGCGGCGTAAACTCAATAATCAAGTTTTTGATGATTATCTATTAATTAAGACATTTGTTTGGATGGAAAAGTAAGCTTAACGTGCCCTGGGTATTTTTCTATTTAATAATGGTGATGAAAATAAAAAGACAATCTGATGATTGATAGTATAAGAGAAAAAATGAAAAAACTAAGAAAACAGATGGTACTTTGCACAATTATTTCTGGTACTTGAAATGTTTTTTTTTTCATTTTCGAAAAAAAGGAAATCTGCCTTGTTTCTCATAGATTATTAGGTATTTTTTTAAAGCTTTTATCAATAAAGATGACGGAGAAAAATTGTTTTAATGTAACCCAAATGTGCCCATTTCACATAAAAGATGTGAAATGCGAAATACTGCGATAGCGCAGTCTTATTTAAATCTTCGATTTTGACATTCAGTTCTAAAAAAGAAAATAATAATACAAAATATAAATTGACATGCATGATTTACCTGACCTTGAAATAACAATTTAATAACTATCTATTTGATTTATCTCCATTTTTGCCTTTTTTAACATTAATTATTTTACAGTGCCCTACAAATTGTATATACTATGGATGGCCTTAGCTTAACATTAAGATTGAAATTGTATAAATGCCCATGTCAGAAACTAAAAAAATCCAAATCTAGATGTAATCTAATAACGTGCCATAAACCAGTTAATAAATTCTATAAGCCTACATCTTTGTTGATTTCACTTAGCGTCGCTATTTACTATACTATGTGTGCGAAGTCGTGAACAGAAGCTAGTCTTAAATACAGCTCTAAGTTAAATTGAATTAATCCTTTAATAACGTAATTAAAGTTGTCAATTAAATTGTTACAGATTTTTTTACGAAGAACCATTTGAAATTTGAAGGCGACATGTAGAAACAAATTTGTAACTTACCGGAAAAGCCTAGAAGATTGTGCATCTTATTTTCTTTAAAACAATTTACTAAGGTGACGAAACTTTGGGGTTTATAATAAAAACTTCGAACTTCCTAATTTGTTTATATTCGTCTGACACCCTCTGTAGATGAAACATTTTTCATATTTTCTAGCCTCTTGCTGTGCATTGAGCAAGAAAAGAATAAAATAATATAGAAAATAAGAAGAAACCTAGGTAGGTTTTAAGAAAACTTGTACTCACAGTAAGTTTGCGTAAAGTATTTATTTACTTTCTCAAACTGTTTTAACAATTTAATTAGAGATCTAAGTAAAAAAACATATAACAAAATTTACTTTATGCTTGAAGATATTCGACAATTTACTGGATGTTGTACATTTTCAGCTAGGAATAAAATAGTATAGAAAATAATAACCTAAACCTATTATAGGTATTAAAAAACTTGTACGCATAGTAAGTTTGCATAAAAAAAATATTCTCTATACTCAAACGGTTTTATCATTTTACCCATAGATCCAAGTGTAAAAAATACCCAGTAAAAGTTTACTCAAACGGTTTTATTATTTTATCCATAGATCTAAGTGTGAAAACCACCCATTCAAAGTTTACTTCATACTTGAAGATATTCTAATATTTACTAGATAAATTTTCATTTTAATTATCTCAATTATGGTCAGCTTACACTGAGACGCGAACACTACGTTCAAGATACAAATTGGCCCAAGTGCGCCGCCCCGTGGGTAGTTCTCATATTCTGTCAATGAACTTTGCACCTTTTCACGTAGTACATAAAGTTATTTGAATTTTGAAATTTGTTAAAAATGAAATAGAGGTGGACTGGACATACAGCAAGGGGAAAAGATAAATGGAGCTAAACGCTGATGGACTGGTTTCCAATATAATAAAAGAAATAGAGGGAGACAGTTGAGACGGTGGAAGGACGAATAAAAGAGATAGCAGGAAGTACATGGATAAGGTTGGCGAGAGATACAGCAAAGTGGAAAGGGCTAGAGGAGGCCCTTGCCGAAAGAAGGCAAACAGAAGAAATTTATCGGTGTCATAACTATAGTTTATGCGACAATGTTTAAATTCAAGTTTTTTATTTGGTAACAATATTATGGTTACAAGTCAATAATTCATCAATTAATATTTTACCTCAACGTAAAATACAATTTTACATAATTTCAGTACAATATTATTACTAATATTGTACTGATATTGTAACATAAAAAATCACAAATACAAAATAAAATAATTTATCAATAATAAATGTAAAAACATTTTCTGAATAAAGGCTTGAAATAAAATGATAAAAATTTTGGTGCTGGCAGTCGTGGTTAGATTTGGTACCTCTAACTCAGCTCGTGGGTGTCGGTGACGATATCCACAGGCGAAGAGGCGACTAGGCGAACCTACCACAGGAAAGGTAGCTGATTACTTCCCAACTGCGTTTGCCAATCAGCGTGCCAAACGTTGAGATCATGATATTTGAGAAATATAAAATCATGACTGTGATAACACTATATTTATAAAAGTCTTTTAGAAATACATAGCAATAAAGAAAACTATTTACAAAAAAAACAAACTCATAATTATAATCTACGAAATAAAGAAAAACTAGTCTACAAAAGCAGTGAGAATTTATTAAAATACGATTATTATAATAAACTACCAATTAAAATCACAGACATTGACAATTTTGAACATTTTAAACTTAAAATTAAAAATTTCTTGGAAAGTCATGTATTTTATAGTATTAATGAATTCTCATGTGTAGCAATTTACTGATTTAATTTATTGAAAACCTCTTTTAACGACTTGAATTATTATGAATGGAATATAAATATTGTGTATTATATGTATGTATAATGTTAAATTTAAATTTCTTAAATATGATTTGTACAACAGGACTTGCCTTGTATAACTTCCTATGTTATAATGGTCAATAAATACAAATACATGGCAAGCCCGTGTATGATACTTACGTCATCTATACTCCGATTCAAAAACCTGGATCGTAAAATTTCAGTAATATCCTGTAGGTACCTATACGGCGCGTGCGGCTCCTCCGGCGTGGACGGACAGGTTCTAAGGATAAGAAGTTAAGACAAGAAGCTGTGAATTTTGATAGTAAATAAAACTTAAAGAATTGTGAAGATAGAAAATTACTATACCATTGTCTTGAGAAAAACGCAAGTTTATTCGTACGGAAGTTATTACGCAGATTCAACAAGCGATGCCCGCTAGATAAGAAAACAATAGATTTTTATAAAGATCGCATAATTGCTTGTTATCAATGTAATATAAATGTTAGTTAGGTTGTTCAGATACCTATTTTGTGCAAACCAGTTTCAGTTAGAAGCCTTGGTGCAGGTATTTAAACTAACTAACTATATTAAGGCTTTCGCAGACCGGTACAGGATATCAAGGGATTTAAATTGTTACCAATGGCCATACAAACGTATCGATATAGGAATACGACATAAATGACTATGCTTTAAAAGTATGCTGTAGCACCGAAAGGGATTTCATTGTACGGCATTGAAAGACGTGCCACGAGCTCCTGCGGTGGGAAGGTGAGGCGTACTGCAGTAGGCAACGGCATGCCGAGGCTGATGGCACTCGTTCTGACATACCGCGGGGTGAGGCGGGGGTAGAGAAAAAGGAGAAAGAGGTGCACACCATTTGCGCCCGCGTTAATCTTAAATATGTATAGGGTAGCAGGAGATACCGAAGCCGTGGCTTTGCCGTGCCGCGCGGACTATTCAGCGCGAATGTGACAATAGATCAGTTCGTCACCTCTGCGCGGATTCAGCCATGTCTGAATTATCTCTAAATAAATTACTTTCCGTTCCCTCCAATCAAAGAATACCTACAAAATTTAGGTCCCTTCTCGAAAATAACGAAGAAACTTTTTTGATTTTAGGGAGCCCCTCTTTATGTAAGATGCTTCATATATTTTATACCTATAAAATCTAAAAAATCATGTCGTATCTCCATTGAAAAGACGTAATAAAGCATACGGCACAAAGTTTTATTCAAATAAACCGTTATCCGCCCCCTGGCGGGCAGATTGTGAATCACACTGCCATATTTAACTTCCAAGTCACCCCAACTGAAAATATACCTTGAATCTTACATGCAAAGTTCGTTTTCACTTGGAATACTTTGCAGCAAGCCGAAGCAGGATTCACGTAAGTAAAAATAAACCGTGCAACATTATCGTAGAGTTCCTTTTTTCTTGAGGGTAGAATCGTGCCTTGATTTTGAGCTCAAGCTTAGCATTCGATGTATGTATTGGAAGGGTTCAACTGATTTTACGCTGGTTCTTAGATTCGCGGGGATTTTGTTAGTCAAATGATCGTGAAATGGTTACAGCTTTTGAATTGAGCCTCGAAATTATCGATACTGTCTTTGGAAAGCTGGTTAGGGTCTTCTGTACGTTCAGGAAATCAAGAATTCTTATTTAATCGCCTCTTCCGTCTTATCAATCACTGTCTAAGAACTAAGCAATAAAGATACCCATGCCTATTGGGAGAAATTTAGAAATTAATCATCATCATCATCAGCCCGTTGGCACCCACTGCTGGACGGCCCCACGGCCTCTTCTTTTACACGCCAGTTAACTCGATCCTGTGCTAACCTCATCCACAGTCTTCCGGCCACCTCGTCGATGTCATCTGACAGATGAAAAGAAATTAATAGGTAATGAACTTTATTTCTTTAGGCCTACAGAATAAGCACTTGGACAAGTCAAAACCAAAAATGAAGAAGAAAGCAACTCTGTCGTTGTGCCTGTCGGTATTTAACCTTTTCATGCCTAAACTGCTGAACGGATCCTTATGAAATTTGTCATTTAGGTAGAAATTTTCATCATCATTTTCATCATCAATCATAAAGTAAAATATTTGTCAACAAGGGCACGGATATAGGCTACTTCAAAAGCGCGTGCAAAGCCGCGGGCAGATGCTAGTAAGTAATAAAGCTTTATGTTCCTATCGATTTTCTCTTTACCTCAATTGAAGTTCACTTGTGGAAGACGCTTTTGCTCTGCAATGACTGTGAGGCCAAAGGTCAGACACTCCAGGCTAGTATAATATTAAAGCCCAGCAGTGGCCGAAGAAGGACTTGGACGATTTGGACGATTATAGTGCGAAGGAAACTGAGATTTTCCGAACAAATGTGGTTCAACCTGAATTCAACCATGCAAACACCTATTTCCTTCAAACATAACTCACCAAAACATCACATTTCCACTCCTTAGCGATATTTCTACCCAAAAACTTAGCGAACCGAATTCAAATCACTGCTGAAATGGGTAAGAATTTGACAGTCCATCATTTATCCTGAGGAATCGTCACGTCTGACCCCCATGGGGTGATGGTACCCCTTTTTACACCCCACGGGGTGCAATAACAACGTTTCGTTCCCTCGTGTACACGTTGGCATGATTTGTCGCCGGAACCTTTTATAACTTAAGTATCTACATACCTACCACATTACAGTGCAGACGGGCAACTGAAACTAGACGGATTATTCTTAAGAGCATATAAGTGAAGACAGGGCGCTATGGCGCTCATTAGGGGAGGTCTATGTCCAGCAGTGGACTGGTATAGGCTGGTCATGATGATGATACTAACAAATCAAATCAAAATCAAATCAAATCAACTCCGCCAGACCTCCATATCTTCCAAACTAAATATTTAACTTTGAAATTTGTTTATGGTAAAGTTCAGGACTTACTCCATCGATCATATGTTTCAAAAACACGATTCCTTAAAATTAAGTCGATAAATATAAATCGCTAAGTTACCTCTAAACTTTACTAAGACCTTTATGTCTTTATTTATAATAGTGGTTAAAATCTTGAGAATAAGTATGGTAATATAAGCTAAGAATAAAGAACATTTTAAACTCAAAAATCGAATCATGGTAAATATCCCGTTTTAAATGACTTTAATGTTAATAACCATGATAGTTTTAAAAGTTTTAACATTTTAAATGTTTCTATTTTTTCAAAATAATGTCGTAATTAATAGATTTTAAACTAAAACTTGATTTTTGGCCTTGCGTTGCTATGCCATGTCTTTTCATAAAAAATAGGTTGGATTTCAAGGATGCACCCCGACTCGTTCTAGCACCGCCACCTAATTCTATAATCTATTTTTTTATTTTCATCGATTTGAAATGAAATGAAAGTACTTTTATTTATCCTCAATCTACTACACAAAAACATAATATCTTAGGATGCGACATTATACCTAGGTTTTGCTGCTTATTTTGTGCGCAGCAGGGTTTAGGACAAATATGGCCTACACTCAGCATTGTGCTGGATATGCACTGATGTGTCTACTCAGCGCTGGTTTTCAGTGTATGCCAGCATGCATGATTTCTCCGTCAACTATAGATCGATTGTGATAACTCTTTCATTATTATATTAAGAATGATCCTGAATTGGTCCCATAATTTTTTTTTCCCGAGCGGTCAGTATTTATCCCGCGAAGCTTAAACAATATTGTATTACTTTTAAAAAATCACGACTAGCTACAACAATTTTTGTGATAATTCTCCCCTAAAAGTTAGATTATCCAGGAATATATAGGTACGCCGAAAATTTTACCGATTTCTTTGAGGAGGAGGTCAACGACCTGTATTACTTACCACCTTATTAGGCACTTAGTTATAACTATAACAATAAACGACTTCAATAAACGTTCTTTCTTCTAGATCTGACAGACTGTGACGCTGTGGTTCCACTAAAATCGCTTCCAAATCGCCCGTCCATAAATTCCGTTATCGGCCCACTGACAGCGAGTCCAATTCTTCCGCAAGATTTAACCTGCCCTCGGATTTACTGCGGAGCTCCAAGAGTGCTTCGTAATGGACGAGTGGATCTTAGGCCTTTTTACTTTACACGAATTTCAAACGTGGTTTTGGCCTCAGAGGTTAAAATCTTTTATTCCCGGTTGTCCTACGTTGTTATTTAGTGCACAGAACAAAGGGACAAAGGTAAAGAAATAGGTTCCCAAAAAATTTCGACTGTTAGACTCTTATTTAATTTCTTAGAAATACCCAGATTGCGGGTAAGCACTATAACAAAAAAAACTCAGGACAAAAGTAGTCCCAGTTTTTCAGTGCGCCAAAAATATACGTATTACTGAAGACTCACAGGGTTTTTAAAAAGTAATCTAAGCGTCTGGTCGCAGCGATGCGTGACCCGAGAGCTGGTGAGTATCGGGCGATATGAAGCAGTTGATCTACTTTGAGATTATTTGCAAGAGTCTGCAGTGTGCTCAATTTTTTCAATTGTAAATTCTAGTTCTAATTTGTTTCTATAATTTGATTGCAGTTTTATTTGTTGATACTGATATATTATCTTATGTAATTAAAAATATCAGTGAATGTCAAAATGAATGCATATGACAGTAATGTCAGAAAATTAAAAATATTTAGAAAGGCTCTTGTTGCAGTGACCTTGTCTCTACCAAGGGTCAAGGTGCAAAGTCTAACGTAGGTTTTACAAATTATTGAATAAATTAAGTTATTTCTGACTCTTCCCACTTCGGTCCAAATCCAGTGGGACGAACCAAGAAACTAAATTGAACCTAGGCTTATCCTTCAGTTTATACCTTTATTTAAAGGAGAACATAACAAATGGTTAAACAATAAAACAGAATACAAACAAATTACAGACAAATTATTTGATGACGATTTATTCTCTTGGAAGCCTTAGGCATTAAAGTTAGCTCTAGATGTCTCTTAGGACATATATATAGCTCTGAGAATCTACTCCGTAATTCATGAGAAAATGCTATCTAAGCCATTTGTACTTCTAAAAATTTAACAAGAAGTAGGTGGTAACTACGAACTTCTTTCCTTTTTGAAGTTTTAATATTTTGATTGTTTTAAAAACTATAACTGACTTCAAAGGTTAGAAATAGAAAGTTATTCCGAACTTCAAACTCCTTAGTACCATAATTTCGTTCGAAGGATTTTTGTTATAGTGCTTACCCGCACTCTAGGCATCTCTAAGAAATGAAAATAAATTCCCAAAAATTTTCGACTTCGGCGGGACTCGAACCGGCGCTACAGTCCGTAAGAGGTCCCAAAGATTTTCGACGAGAACCGACAGAGACTTCGTGGCTTAGTTGGTTAGAGCACACCCGTACTAAGGGTGGGGCGTGGGTTCGAGTTCCGCCGAAGTCGAAAATTTTTGGGAACCTATTTTCATTTCAAGTTTCGTTCAGTTTTTTAAGATAAATAATATTCCCTTAAGAACAAAAAAATTATTGGACCATCCTGGAATCATTATCCTTACAACTAGCAGTGCCTCGCGGTTTCACCCGCGTTGTTCCCGTTGGAATTCTATGTGGAGCTACATCTATGCACATTTTTAGCCAGATCTGTTGAGAAGTTTTGGCGTAAAGAAGTAACAATCATCCATCCAAACTTTCTTATTAATAATATTAGTGTGACGTGATGTCATTTTATTTGAAATCAACTACGCAAATTACTTAGGAATCTTGGACAAAGGTATTGGATGAGTGGAATGACCCTTTATCCAAGAACTTTGATCAAATATTGGACAAAGAACTTGGACTAAAGATATTGGATGAGTGGAATGGGCACCTCAGCCACTTCATTAGTGGTAGTATGTCATATACACATTCTACCATGGAGGAAGAATCGCCATACAAAACAATAACCAAAAAGGCGCTTACAGTTCCATTTTCAAAAATAAAATAAAATCAAAATGAAGTGTATGTTCTGTAAATGGAACACCAAAAAGTCCAGTCTTTATGCAATAGGACGAATGTTTTGTACAGGCTGATGATTTCAAATAAAATTAAAAAGAAAATTTACTTATAATCTACGAACTTAAAAATAAGTTTTACGCACGCTAAGCTACCTTATATTGACACACTTTTCGAGCAAGAGAATAGAAAACTTATTTGAAAGTAGGTAATGGGTACACCTACACTTAAGGCGCATACCCCACCCCCAAAGTGGCGCCGCCGCCTAATTTATCTTATTCCGTTAAACAAAGGAATTTTCAAAAATCCATCGTCCAGCTTGTGATACCTATCATAATCTTTTTTTAATGCCTCTGTAATAGTTTTATTCTATTTAGTTTAGGCAGAGACACGAAAATAGATTTTGGTGGCCACCAAGGGCAACTTCGTATCTCTGCCTAAACTAAATAGAATAAAACTATTACAGAGGCACTAGAACGAATAATATATAAAAATATAGAAAGAATAACAACATAAAGTAGGTGGCGGCGGTAGTTCGGGTTGGGTATGCGCCTTAAAGTAAATTAAATAGGTTGTGTAATTTCAGAGCAATAACCTCAATTATTGCACCCACGCTATACTACCAAATTAAAGTGTTATTGTCCTTTCTCTTTGAATTAACCGAACCGCTTTAAAGACAACAGTCTTTAAAGCGGTTCGGTTAATTCAAAAAGGAATACAATACGCACACTTAAATCAAGGTAGGTACTTTAGTTCTACAAATATGGCTGAATAAATGTTTGTTTGTTTATTTAGTTTCTATATTCAAAGTATATATGTATATATAATGACTATTATTATGACTATTATAGAAAGAAACAAATTAAAGTTCAGTACCTACTCTTAGTTCGAGTCAACAATAATAATAATGCTGGACAATAATAATTCACATAGCATTATCTAGCCCCAAGGTAAGCAGAGCTTGTGTTATGGGTACCTACTAGATAACTGATATACATAATACAATACATTACATAGATAGATATTTTTTTATTATATAGAAAACGACCAGAACACCCAGAACCTGCAGATCGTACAAATATTTGTCCCAAGGCGGGAATTGAACCCGCAACCTCTTGCGTCGCAGGCGGACCTTCGCCCACCGCGCCACAGAGGTCGTCAATACGAAAACATTTGATAAAAGTAATCGAGAACCATTTAAATTATAGAATGGTATTAACACCAGAGCGTTCTCGAGCTGAAAAGTTGACATGGAACCCAGTGTTGATGTGGTTCGATACGCAGTCAGCGTATCGACGACTGCGTTTCGACGATATATAAACCAGCATTGATACTAAAATGTGTAGTAGTGTAGAACCTATAGAAAATTGCACGGAAATAAAACTAGACTCGAAAAAGGAAACCTATCCAGAATAATTTTAATCTCGCGGATTGGCAAAAGATTCAATTATAATTTATTTTTCCACAAGCAATAAAACGAAGCGAACAAGTAATTTTCCGCAAATCGTAAACCATTTTCTATGAATTTATGATACCTAAAATCAATGTTGATTAATTTGTTTTTTTTTGTGCTAAAAATTGCATTTAGGAAAATGTAGCTACATTTTTAGCACAAAATTTCGTATTTTCCCAATTTTTTTTTATATTATTTAGTAAATCGAAGTTGATTTTAACATGAACTCATGAAATCCGGCTTAAAATTTGCGGCAAATTACTGTTTCGTTAGTTTTTTTGCTTGTGGAACGCAGAAAAAATTATAAACCACAAAAATGTTTGAAATTCGCACCAACCCGTGACGATCAACCTTATTAAAACGACTCCATTGGTATTCACGTACGTTACGAAACAGGAAATTACGTATTACTTTCATGGTAGTGCTTCGTAATTAGTTACTCGCTAGTCAACCCACTACGTGAGACTTGTTAAGTTTCCTTTTGGAGGTATTCATCTAAAGTTTGATTGAGAACGTGTCTCATTATGATACCATGACATTAACTGTAAATTGGATCATAAAATAAATACTTATACTACTTCCCTGCCAAATTTCACTAAGATCCATTCAGCCGTTTTGGCGTGAAAATCTAACAGGCAGACAGACAAATAGACAGACAGAGTTACTTTCGAATCAAAAGAAAACATCATTAGATTTCTTATGAGTCTATTTAGACAGAGGTAATCTGGATCTTCTAAAAACAATTTCGAGAAGGAGGCCAAGAGGAGGATCCAGCTAGGTTGGGCCATCGATACCCCACTGCAAATAAAAAGTAAGTTCACGAATCCTCGCTCTTACTAAGATAATCATGCAAGGGCGTAGGAAGAATTCTGAGGGATAAGGCGAAAAAAAACAAGAATTTACCTAAAGTGCAGTTGTCAACACTGCACCCTCAGGGCCATCTTAACGCATTCACTGCCCAGCCGCACTGCTCGGGACGGGGAGCTGGAGATTGAATTCTGCGTCTTGTGACGTAAAAGTGGCCAGGGTGCGAAAATCGGGCTGCGCTACCTTGCCAACAAAATGCCAATAAAAATTAAGATCTTAATTTTTAGTAGGTAACATTTTTACTAAGGGTGCCATATATATGGTGCCATTCTTTGAAAAGGATAGGTATAAGATTTAGCGTTTATATGAGCGCGATAGAGCAGAGCGACGTGAGCGCAAAAATCATGTAGTCATTTATTTGCAAAAAAAAAAATTACCTTGCAAAAAAAGGTTCCCTTAGTATTCTATTATTTAATACTGTGAAGATAAAAAAAATCTTGTGGTTGATAGTTTAGCTAAGATAATTACTTCTTTGCACAATTATTTCTGATACTTAAAATAGTTCTCTAGTAGTAATCTTTCATTTTTGAAACGAAGCGGATCTGCCTTGTATCCCATTGATTATTGTGTACCTATTTTTTTTTTCAATACTTTTTCGATAAAGACAGAGAAAAAAGGTTTAACATAACCCAATTCACATGCATCCTAAAAAGGCCTAAAATCTAATTCAGCGCTTAACCGTTAAAAAAATAATAATAATAATAATTAGCATTATTTATTTGTTTATTAGTTAATTATAAAACATTACAATTGAGTATGATATTTTGACGTTGACAGCTTCGTCGTAACATGTAATAGAAATCGAAATCGTTTACCTATACCAAGTGTCCTAGGATGGCGATCCAGTTGAATAAGAGATTTTGTGTAATCGCGCAGCAGCTGCTGGTGGAAGTACTATGGGACAGGTTCTCACTTTTACTTGAGAAAATCCAAGTAATAAAAACCAAGTAGGACATTAGACACATGCGGTGCAAATGATCGTTTCGGATATAAGGCGATAAGATTAGATGAGCTACTTTAGATCTTATGGTAAGGAGAACAGGGTGTATAATGTGTTTTGTGTGTAGCGTCTTTGCATATTATGTTGTTGAATGGGGAATTTGCATTGATGACATTAGGTTTAGGTACTAAAGTATTTTCAGAATTATAGGAAAATTAAAGATAAGGTTATTTAAGGAAATTCGAAGAAATCTTGGAAAGTATAGACTAGAGATTATATTCGTTCAGCCATATTCGTAAAAAAACATAATTTTTCACTTATGATCACATTGATCACGTTATGGAATTTCCATATCGCTTTGTTATACCAATTATTTCGAACCCCCAGACACGAGTCAGTGCTAAAAATTGCTTGATATTCCCAATAATATAAAACTTTTTGAAGACTCGTGAACACTCAAAGAACTTAATATTTAATAATATTTATAACATGTCTCTGTAAACGTGTACTTAGTACAAAAAAAACCCAGTCCCCGCAAATATTACTCCTCGATTATGTAGGTATTACTTGATGAACCAAGCCAATGAGGCGCTTTTAAGGTGGTGGGCTTCGTCCAGCTGTGGACCAATATAGGCTGTTGAGGACTTGATGGACCGAAACATTGTAGCGGTTGCAGGGAGTCGATGGATGGATGCGGCTCAGGACCGCTACTTATGGCATTGTATGTGGGACTTCTATGTCCAGGCCTGAGACGTGGATGGGCTGATGCGATTATGTTGTAAGATTTACTACTCAGTTCTGAGTTTGACCCTACTCGTTTTTGTCGTATAACCTTTATGAAACCACCTGCAAGATTCAGATCGGGTTAAACGCATTGTCATCAACGTAAATACCTCAACGTAATGTAAGTAGCTGCCTACGCGGTCTGAATACATCGTCTTAAGACGTAGCTTTGAGCTCTAATGTGAGACTTGCTGTAAAATGTACCAAGCTGGCACTAGGTTAGAGATAATGCGTGGTTAGACCCAGTTACGTTCTCGTTTTGGACCTAAGTAGGTACTGCCTTTTTAAGCACGATGACTTTGATCCGCTTTATTCTTAGCTAAAAGGTGGTTTACGGTACATAGGTATTACTTGTAAAATAACAACAACATGGTATCACTGTGACACCATTACACTCCACTCTTATTTCCGGAAAATAAGATATTAGGCCCAACAATGATCCATTCACTAACACAAAATGAACTGACACTGGAAGTAACAAAACTTAACCAAAATACCTACATTTTATGATTTTATAATCATACTTATTATCGCCAGTAAAAAATGTGATTTCTAAGGTATCTGAATTCCAATAAAGATTTTTGGAAACTTTGTATGGTATTGCGTAAGAAATCTCTGAAATTCACTTGATTAAAACGTCCTTGTGAGTTGTGTTACAGAGAATAATACAAAGAAATACTTAAGCTTTCACATACTATTTCATTTTTAATTCGCTTCAAGAAGGTTAAAGAAACACTAAAACCAATTCACGCCGTCACCAAAATTCCGAGTGCCCAGAATGCTGGCAGCATTATCATTGAATGGCAATGCTACGTCATTGACCAAAATAGAGAGTGCCTACTCTACTACAACAATACAACTCTGTTTGTACCTACAATTGGAGTTGTATTTTATTCAAAACATTGGCTAAGTAGGTCTAAACAGTTGGCTCGTATTCACTTTAAAGCAGGCAATTAAAGTTATGAGCTGTTTCTAGTTTAAAAATACTTGTCCTTTTGTCGTACACCGCGCATTGTGTGGGAAGCCGCGTTGGCGCCCCGCGGCTTGGGACAGTAAGGCAGAATGGTGTTTAACATAGACTTGACCGCAAGACGTATGCAGGTTATGATAATATTTATAGTCTACAAACAAATATTGCATATTAATTGTTTATGGGTGCATGAATGAATATAGTTTGGGATCAATGGTTCTCAGAGCGCAATAATATTTTTATTATGCTTATCATCAGTCCTTGTTTTGAACCACGACGAAATAAGATCAGATTTTCCCGTAAATATTATCAGAGCGTAACACTACCATCACGTACCACGGCCGCAAAGTCGCATGTCTCACGATTTTATGTAGGATAGATTTCGGAGAAAATTCCAACATCAAACCACATGACCTGATTCCACCATCCCCCTTCCAATCCAGGGCAAGCAATTCAATGTACCTAAGTACGTTCTTTACCTACCCTTTATGATGCAGCGTAATTAATGAAGTATTCTACAGCGTGTGATAACGAAAGAAAACTTTTTTTTTTAAATAACTGCATTCCAAAATTTTCTAAAAATTTCTTGCTTTGCCTGGGAATTGAACCGATAGGATATTAGCTAAGGTATTAGCTAAGCTACGGTGTATAGAATATTAGCTAAGATAAACCTTAGCTATGCATTTCTACTTTCTTGATACTTTGCGTGAGATATACTAGGTAAAATGAATGGTTGATATATAAATCTCCTTTGTATGCATACCTATTATTGTTTATGGTCTTGATTGTCTTCCATCTGTCATAAATGTAAATCATTGGTTAACCTTATTTTCTTTATTTAAATAAATTGATAGGTACATATTAAATAACGAAATACCAGTAGAAAACTTGGCTTTATTTAACTCAAGAAATTAGGTTAATCAATGATGGATATTTGTGACAGATGGAAGACAATCAAGATCATAAACAATAATAGGTATGCATACAAAGGAGATTTATATATCAATGGTCAATCAAGATTCTTGCACGAGAAGAGGGTGGGCAATTAGTAGGTACATTGTAGTTATGAAATGGAACAAAACCGGAATGATTTCAAAGTGAAATTTTATTTTCTGTGCTGTCTATATTAGGCCGAAGCGAGTGCGCCACAAACGCGGAATACCTAAGCTTTTAATTATGTGGAAGATTGCACCAGTCGTAATCAACTGACTAAACGATCAAAATGTATGTCAAGTTTTAAAGCAGTTCCTGAAAATAGCAATGGAAATGAGAACATGAATAATCCTCAAAAGCTTGCGGGCTCCAACACTTGAGGGCGCGCCTGCCCGCAGCCACAAAGCTAAACCAACGCGCCTTGAGACTGCAATTCGCGAACAAATGGGTCTGTCCCGCCTAGGTACCTTATGTAATGCCGAGAATTCGTTCCCTATATTGAATCAATCTCTGGTTAATGAAATAAAATGCGAATGCAAATAGCTATTGTATGTCAATCTATAAATATAAAAGTTTATTAATTGAATGATTAAAATAGTTATAAAACTTTTTTGTGATAGAACTGGCCAGCAGCAAATATATATTTTTTTGCTTGAAGCCAGCGACCGCTACACTTTCGTAGTCTTATAAAAGCTGAGAGTTTGTCTGCCGCACAGGAAGGTACCTACGATTGAGGATTATGAAGTTTGGTTCATGAATTAGGCAGATATTACCTAGCAAAGGTGTCGAAAGGTGTCGTATTTGGAGCTTAAATTCCTTATAGTAATAAGCTCTTATAGTACGATCATTGCTTGTTGGGGTATTACGCGCAGACAAACTCTCAGTTTTAATAAAATAAAGAATGTCTGGTAGTCACAGGTTGTTAGTCCATAACTGTTTGTAAAGCTGTGCATCCATCCATAGTTTCGGAAACGCAGCGAACGCAGTAGGTTTGGTCCCGGGAATACTCGATTCTCGGAATATCCTGAGAATTACATAAACGTAAGCCCACTTGAGAAAAAAATTCAGTATATTTCACACATTTATGGTTTTACGAGGAAACCATTAAATTGAAAATTTAAATTGAAAATTCATTTATTCAGACATAATAATCCATTTTGTTAGTAACACGTATAAAAAAAATATATTGATAATGGTTAGTAACACGATTATAAACAAATAGATCAATCAATAGATAACAATAATAATTTCAATTATGATGTCATGAAAATTTAAAATGTAAACTGTTATTGGGTTACTAGTGGGGCGAGTGGCTGATGTTGATTTACAACCCAGCGACTTATTATGATGCCAGAATTGAAACTATAGCTATCAGTTACAATTACAAGTAAGCTGTGGGTACTGGCGCATTAAAGAATTATAAACAGTTTGTATTCAAAGTTGTAATGGATGTTGAAAATGATCTACTGGTCAAATCAGTCAATACCTATAGGGATTTCTCGAAAATTCAGAACAAATGATTCCCGGGAAATAAATAACAGGCAATTCATATGAATTAAAATAACGTATCAAACCCTACACTTCGTATGATTTCGATTCCAAAACGGTGGAGTTTATGTCGTATAATATTTCCGTTACATTTGTGACTGAAAAGGAGTAGCCCAGCGTTTCTTCCCGCTTTGAGCTACCTTACAAAGTGGATGCGTCTCGAGTGGAAACAAACATGCTTATAAACCCACAGCAAACGCCCGAGGAACTTGGATCACACTTTAGCTACGTGTAAACATGGAACTGGTACAGTTAGCGCGCAACGAAAATGGGATGGAACATTTCAATTTAAATATTTTACATCACATTTTCTGCGTTTTGTCAAAATGGTATTCAACCTGACCTTCACTTTGGAAGGTCCGAACGTTTTAGTTCAGTTTGAAATGATTCCATCCCATTTTAATCGCGCAATTATAAAATTCTTATAAATAAACTCCACAGCAATCCCCCGAAACTTGTATCAAAATGTGGCTACGTGTAAACATAAAACTGTTCGCTAGCAATAAAAATGGGATCGAACCTTGTCAAACTGAACTTCTTTTCTTTTTTTTCTTTTATGTGTTTATCTAGTTTATGTGTAAATATATTGAGTTAGGTAATTTGTAATATTTATTTATTTACTTAATATAATTATGTTTTTCAATATTCTATATTCATGTTTATTTTATCTTTTGTACACCCTCTGCCTTTCTTATATTCATATAGTTCTTTCCATCTAAAGGTTGCCTGGAAGAGATCGCTTCTAAGCGATAAGGCCGTCCATTGTACTTGTCTCATGTAATATGTCTTTTTTGTAATGTTCTTTTTCTGGTGTACAATAAAGTGTTTTGTATTGTATTGTAACTGAATGGTTTTGTTCACTTCAAATTAGTTCCATCCTATTGTGTTGAAAGGTTGCTTTGTATCCACGTCATCAATCACCAATCATTAGACCATCGCAACCCCTCAAAAATCCTGTTCGACCATACCTACCATACATATTTTGACGACCTCTTTGACGCGGTGGGCGAAGGTCCGCCTGCGACGCAGGAGGTTGCGGGTTCGATTCCCGCCTTGGGACAAATATTTGTACGATCTGCAGGTATTTGTTCCGGGTGTTCTGGTCGTTTTCTATGTATAATAAAAAAAAACTATCTATGTATTGTACTGTATTATGTATGTATATCAGTTATCTAGTAACCATAACACAAGCTCTGCTTAGCTTGGGGCTAGATAATGCTGTGTGAATTGTCCATTATTATTTATTATTATTATTTATTATTATTATACCAACAGGATTTTTGTAGTTTGTTGTTTAGTCAACCGCTACATTTTGGTGAAATCTTGTAATTTCAATGATTTTTGTGATTTACTATCCTAACAACTTAAATAATTACATAAGTACTGAAAATTAAACACAAACGTACTTAGTCATTTGCAATTACAAGTTATAGTCGCTTCTGCCGGAAGCTTTTATTTACTAAGTACGACCTTCCTACGAAGCTTATGAATGAGTGATCAGAAATCCCACACGTTCTGGGTGTATACGTGGTTGTATACGTAGTTACGTACTTACGGAACATACGAGGGTACTAATGTATTTACCTTTGGCATTCCATTCATCACGTTCACACACGGTCACGGGTCACTATAATGCACGACATTTTATTGCACGGCCGAATAATGTACACCTTGATAATCCGTGTCAAAACCTATTATAAAATTGGAAGCCATGACACGGATTATTATTCGGCCCTGCAATAAATTGTCGTGCATTATAGTGACCCGTGACGGTGCGTACAAGAGTAACTAAACTCCTTAGCCACTGCTCAGGAGTTTAGTTACTCTTTCGTGACGAAGCTAAACGAAACTTTTTGGAAAACTTAACGAAACTTTTTGTACAATTGTTCAGTTTTTCAAAAAGTTTCGTTTTTGTTTCGCTCACAAACTTATGGGGCCTTGTAGTGCCCATACCAGAAAGACAGAACTACTGTTATGTTTAACAGTGATGATTCAATAGTTTCATACAAAATCTGTTATTGTCTGTTATTAACAGTAAAATATGATACCAGGCGTAAGTGTAAACCGTTTCTATAATAAACGTCTCGTGGTATAAAATACCAACAGTTTGTTACTAACGGATGAGAGGGTTACCGTCAAAGCTCCATACCTTGGAAATGGCACTCTGTGATGTTTCTATAATCATTTTCAAACGTCAGTTTATCAGCTGTCAAACTTACCAATCGTAACTATTCGTTATTGGTTACGTGGAATCTAGTCGTAGCTTTTATACTATGACTGTCCATTGAATATAGAAACCGGGCATTAGATAATCATTTGTTTCGAGGCTTGCGGCAACTTTGACAGGTCCCTTGGTAGAAAACGAAAACATTTACACTCTGCTAGATAAGAAGAAGAAGAAGAAAATATTTTTATTTGCCTTAGAACTACACAACACAATAACTAAACGAAATTAATCCTAGACTCAGCCCCACTTGCGCAACAATATTTGAAAGTCTAATTTTAATTAACTTTGACGTATTTGTATGGTTTGACAACTCACTAATCAAAATTAAGCAAGTTAAATATCGTTGTGCAAGCGGTTCTTAGTCTAAGCCCCACTTGCACAACAATATTTGAAAGTCTAATTTTAATTAACTTTGACGTATTTGTATGGTTTGACAACTCACTAATCAAAATTAAGCAAGTTAAATATCGTTGTGCAAGCGGTTCTTAGTCTAAGCCCCACTTGCACAACAATATTTGAAAGTCTAATTTTAATTAACTTTGACGTATTTGTATGGTTTGACAACTCACTAATCAAAATTAAGCAAGTTAAATATCGTTGTGCAAGCGGTTCTTAGTCTAAGCCCCACTTGCACAACAATATTTGAAAGTCTAATTTTAATTAACTTTGACGTATTTGTATGGTTTGACAACTCACTAATCAAAATTAAGCAAGTTAAATATCGTTGTGCAAGCGGTTCTTAGTCTAAGCCCCACTTGCACAACAATATTTGAAAGTCTAATTTTAATTAACTTTGACGTATTTGTATGGTTTGACAACTCACTAATCAAAATTAAGCAAGTTAAATATCGTTGTGCAAGCGGTTCTTAGTCTAAGCCCCACTTGCACAACAATATTTGAAAGTCTAATTTTAATTAACTTTGACGTATTTGTATGGTTTGACAACTCACTAATCAAAATTAAGCAAGTTAAATATCGTTGTGCAAGCGGTTCTTAGTCTAAGCCCCACTTGCACAACAATATTTGAAAGTCTAATTTTAATTAACTTTGACGTATTTGAATGGTTTGACAACTCACTAATCAAAATTAAGCAAGTTAAATATCGTTGTGCAAGCGGTTCTTAGTCTAAGCCCCACTTGCACAACAATATTTGAAAGTCTAATTTTAATTAACTTTGACGTATTTGTATGGTTTGACAACTCACTAATCAAAATTAAGCAAGTTAAATATCGTTGTGCAAGCGGTTCTTAGTCTAAGCCCCACTTGCACAACAATATTTGAAAGTCTAATTTTAATTAATTTTGACGTATTTGTATGGTTTGACAACTCACTAATCAAAATTAAGCAAGTTAAATATCGTTGTGCAAGCGGTTCTTAGTCTAAGCCCCACTTGCACAACAATATTTGAAAGTCTAATTTTAATTAATTTTGACGTATTTGTATGGTTTGACAACTCACTAATCAAAATTAAGCAAGTTAAATATCGTTGTGCAAGCGGTTCTTAGTCTAAGCCCCACTTGCACAACAATATTTGAAAGTCTAATTTTAATTAACTTTGACGTATTTGTATGGTTTGACAACTCACTAATCAAAATTAAGCAAGTTAAATATCGTTGTGCAAGCGGTTCTTAGTCTAAGCCCCACTTGCACAACAATATTTGAAAGTCTAATTTTAATTAACTTTGACGTATTTGTATGGTTTGACAACTCACTAATCAAAATTAAGCAAGTTAAATATCGTTGTGCAAGCGGTTCTTAGTCTAAGCCCCACTTGCACAACAATATTTGAAAGTCTAATTTTAATTAACTTTGACGTATTTGTATGGTTTGACAACTCACTAATCAAAATTAAGCAAGTTAAATATCGTTGTGCAAGCGGTTCTTAGTCTAAGCCCCACTTGCACAACAATATTTGAAAGTCTAATTTTAATTAACTTTGACGTATTTGTATGGTTTGACAACTCACTAATCAAAATTAAGCAAGTTAAATATCGTTGTGCAAGCGGTTCTTAGTCTAAGCCCCACTTGCACAACAATATTTCAAAGTCTAATTTTGATTAACTTTGACGTATTTGTATGGTTTGACAACTCACTAATCAAAATTAAGCAAGTTAAATATCGTTGTGCAAGCGGTTCTTAGTCTGAGCCCCACTTGCACAACAATATTTGAAAGTCTAATTTTAATTAACTTTGACGTATTTGTATGGTTTGACAACTCACTAATCAAAATTAAGAAAGTTAATTATCGTTGTGCAAGCGGCACTAAATCTTTTTGTGCGTAGCAGTAGATAACGAACTAGACTCTGATGAAAATATCAAAATTTGATAACTCAGATATTTACAATTATTTTCCATTACAGAAAAGTGTTCACCGAGACACTAATGCCTTAACAAGACAATGAATCATCATTTGGTAGAGCACGTGTACAAACCCATACCAGCACAGCTAGGAAGTTACAGGGTAATCCGTAAGGGCAGAACTTCAAACGATCTAAATATCTGTCATAACTATACACAAAATATAATAGAAATTTGTTTTGAAATCCAAATATCGCGTTAGGTCACATCGGAGAATGCAATCGATCACCACCGTGTAGCTAGCTGTAGTACCCAGGTAGCTGTAACAACTTTATTCCGTTACTATTTGTCATCACTCGGCAACGCAAACAAACAAACAAACAAAACGAGCTGCGCCAAATTACGGCAACTAAACACCGCGCTCGTGGGTTAATTCCCACGATAGGACAGGAGCTTTTACTGACATCAGATAACACTCCGTGCACTGGTTTACTTTTTTACTTTAAAGCTCGAGTGACAGTCAATCAAAGTCCTAAGTTAGTTCTTAAAATATGGCTTAAGGTGCATAGTCCATCCAAACTAGCGCATAACCGCCATCTACTTTATCTTATTATTCCGTTTAACAATGGAATTTTCAAAAATCCATCTCTCAGTTTGTGATACCTATCATAAACTTTTTTTTAATGCCTCTGTAATAGTTTTATTCTATTTAGTTTAGGCAGAGGTACGAAAATAGATTTTGGTGGCCACCAAGGGCAACTTCGTATCTTTGCCTAAACTAAATAAAATAAAACGAAGATGAATTTTTGAAATTTCCGTTAAACAGAATAATAAGATAAATTAGGTGGTGGCGCCGCCACTTTGGCTGGGGTATGCGCTTTAAGGCTTTTGTCATACATACATCAACACTGAGGTCACGAATTCAGGCCTTTAGTATACGAGATGTAGAAAAGAGGACAGTGACAGCTTTTAAGAAAATTTATAAATTCCTTCATCACCATCAGCCCTTACATCCATCGCTAAACATAGTGCATCCCTCTTGGCACTGGTGCTCGGAGGGATGCGGATTGCGGAACGCGCGCGTTGTTATCAACACAAAAAGGTTTGTAGTTAACCCACTTACATACATACATAATGAATAGAGCAATACCCTGTGCTCCTGAACCACATTCCCCTGGCGATGTCAGAATGAGGAAAGGGCTGAATTGTCGTTCATTGAATAAGCAATGATGACGCGCTTGAGTCGCGTAATTGAGACTTGTTCTTGCTGACTTATAAATAAACTTGCTTTTGCACGCGGTTTTGTGTAAAATAATATAATATCCTTGGAAAATTTTGATAGGATTCGTTTACTGGATTGGACGAGAAAATGTAGTTTCCATGGTATGGATCTGATCTAACCATCAATGGAACTACTTTCGCTTTTATGATAATGCCTAGCTTTAGACTTTTCTGGAATAAAATAAAAGGTGCTTAGGTTCATTTGTGTTTATTTATAAGTGCATAGGTGTATGTATTTTAGAAATTGTTGTATTAGGTTCATCATCATCATCAGCCTATACCAGTCCACTGCTGGACATAGGCCTCCCCTAATGAGCGCCATAGCGCCCTGTCTTCAGCTTGCCGCATCCAGCATCTGCCAGCAGTCTTTCGCAAATCGTCGTCCAACCTGGTAGGAGGGCGTCCTACACTACGTTTTCCGTTTTCGTGTATTAGGTTAATTATGTTAAATCTATATTAGTATTATAAATGCAAAAGTGGGTTTGTTTGACCTTCCTTCACGCCCTAACTAAGCAACCAATCGACTTGATTTTTGGCGTAGAGTTAGTTGAAAGGATGGAGAGTGACATAGGCTATTTATCCCATAAATCAGTCCTCATGGGATAGAAATAACCTTAAATAACGCTTTCGAAGCCATATCGGTTTACCGTCACATTAGATTATGAGTGTGCGGGTATAGAGAGTGCATTGCTTGATTCGATTTCAAAGACGTGCTGTCAGGATTGTTGACGGTCTCTAGCTCACATACGGTATTGAGCATCTAAATCTCAGGAGAGACTCCTCTCTGTGCGTGTTCTACCACCTTTACAATGGATTGTGTTCTGACAAACTATTTGATATGGTACCAGCGGCTCCCTTCTACCATCGCACGCCTCGCCATCGGCAGGGATATCATCCCCATATACCTTAAAGACATTCAGTTCGCGGACTGCTAGGTTCATGAGGAATTTTCTCCCGCGAACAGTCAGGTTGTGGGATTATCTCCCTGCTGGGGTTTTCCCTCTGGACTACAAAATGGGGTTCTTTATAAGGGGTCTTCTAAGACATTTAAATGTGACGTTTCGGATGTTACAGGCGTCCAAAGGCTGCGGTAACCGCTTTCCACCAAGTGGGCCGCACACCTGGCTGGTATATAAAAAAACTGTGTTTGTACACACACTATGACTTATGCACTATAATTTGACCTGCATACACAGCTCGTCTCCGTTGAGACTGACCGAAATGGTCTATATTCGGCTAGAAGGACATCATTTTCATAGTCGCTATTCAACCTCGACTACAATAGTAGAAGTTCTGCAGGGTCCTTAAAACTTTTCGCATACCTGAAAACTCAAAGACCCTTTCCCTCATTAACAGGGTGCGTTTATCCTTGCCCCTCAGTTTATCAAACACCCGCTATAAGACGTGACAAACAAACAAACATGGGCTTATTAATTTGTTGTAAGCTCCCGATGAATTTATTTCTAGACATTTGTAAAACAGAGAAGAGAAATTTAGGTTTGAGTGTTATAAATGGTGTAACTAACACGACGTATTGTAAAACAAAAATGTAGATTTCCGGGTGGTCCCATATAATTTTTCATATCAACTAAGAACAGTTATAAATCTAATTTACTTCTTCCACGGTTCCATAACAATATAGGTAATGTATATAGGTAGTTACATACCTAACACACAACTAACATAGGGACATTAAATATAAAAACTTAATTATTATCACGTAAGTCACTATTGCGGCGACGTGTAAATGATACAATTGTATTTATATTGTGAACATCACAGTATTTAAAAACACTCTATTTTTATGCATATATTTCATTATTAAATATGTATTGCGATATTATTGTCTAAGTTTTTATTTCTTAATATATCGCATTCACTGCCCAGCCTCATATTTCCTCATATTCAACAAAGTGTTAAAATAATGAGTTTCTCTAATAAATGAGTCGCGTAGCTTATAAATTGCGCGTACTGGTCCTTTTTAGAGAACAAAATAATCTGGATGTCAGCTGCTGCTGCTACACCCCAAAGCAAAGTACCATAAGACATGATAATATGGAAGTAACTGAAATAAACTAACCTAGCTGTACCTTCATTGGAAATATATTTAATTGTTTGAACCGCATTGGTTGCTTAACTAAAGTCAGCCAGCGAAAACATCAATTTGCGGTCTCCTACGGACCTGCGTACTCGGTTCTAGAAGCTTAGTTTTTTTTAAATCAAGTGGTCAAAACTCCTTTGATTATACAATATCTAAGCTTAGACACTCGACCTTATAAATATTGGTGGAAAATGTTTTGCCAGACAACGCAAAGAACTCCGTTCTTTTTCTTTGGACAGTTTTAATTATCATTTTCATTTACCTCTCGTCCAATTCAGGCTCGCATATGCATATTTTTCATTAATCTTGTGGAATTAAGTTTTTGTTTTTTTCTTCAGTGGTTTACTTGTTGTTACATTGTTGTTTTCTGTTATAAATTGCTATCAGATTTATTAAAGTTTTCATACTCACTCTTTTATACAAAAATACAAGAATTTTTTTCTACAAAGAATAGCTCTCGCGTGAGCACTTTACGAGACGCTTTTCTTAGAACACGAAAAGCTTAGGTCTCCAGTCGTCTGAAATCCGCTTCCCATCAATTAATTGTTTTGTAAAAGTGTACTTTTTTATATACATTTAGCTGCTTGCGGTGCTCCAAGCGAATACTTATCGTTATACATTATGACGGCGATCCAATAGTTTCTTACAAACTAGAAATTCATTCAGATTTATAATTTATTTATTTATTTTTATTCGGATTGCCATCAGCTTAACTATTAACAATAGAAATTAAAATAGATACAGAAAGCTAATAAATAATAGGCACTCGCTAATAGAAACATCATAAAATACATAAGGGTGAACACAAAATAAAAAAAAATCGTCGACAATTTAGTACTTAATAAAGTAATAAAAGAACAAGTACAATAAGTAAAAATTAAAAATATAGCTACATCAAGTGCAAAAGAAGTTAAGAGTTATGCATTGCCTTGCCCTGTGAATGCTGGTGTTGAAAGGGTCAATGTTCAACATTCTGCTGAATTCATTGAGAGTGCCGCGTAATCTTTAACTTTCAATGTTTGCTATGAAACGCATTATTGAATATTAAAGCGAATGGCTATTTTTTTCAATTTTGTTTCATCATCATCATCAGCCTATATTAGTCCACAGCTAGACATAGGCCTCCCCTAATGAGCGCCATAGCGCCCTGTCTTCAGCTTGCCGCATCCAGCATCTGCCAGCAGTCTTTCGCAAATCGTCATCCCACCTAGTCGGAGGGCATGCTACACTACGTTTGCCGAGTCGCAATCTCCACTCAAGAACACGTTTACCCCAGCGGTTGTCGGTTCTTCTGGAAATTAATAACTTGGTTCGTGTAAATAAAATTTTTGTTTATAAGATCTTTTCATCGCTAAAGATAATAATTTAACATTTTAAAGTCTTTTCAAGTCAAAGAATATTTCATCAAGGCCTTAACAATAGCTAATAAAAGCCAGCTGCTGAGTTATTTCCCGAAATAAATGGAAATTAGCCGCGCCGCACAAAAGGGACAATTAACCACCCGTTTTGTTACGTTTTCTACGACAAAGGAGGTTTGGGAGCGTTTGCGAGATTCGACCCAATCATGAAACGTTTTTATTCTATTGATTTTTTATTTTATCGCTGCCTATCTAGCATCGGATGGAATCTTGTCAAATTAAATAAAATAAATTAAGAGTTCCATTTATCATTAAGTATAGTGCAATAACAATAATTTTCATATGATTTCTTTTAAGATACCTATGTCCAGCAGTGGACTGCTATAGGCTGATGATGAAGTTATTAAGTATATTAATGACTGGTAGTTTGTTGTATTTGATGAGTTTTCAGATGGCATCAGCAGTTGGATGGGCAGCGAATTTATCCAGTTTTGACTCATTCACTGCCCAGCCTCAGCTTTCTGGAAGTCGAAACTGCACGCTGCGTCGTGGAATTATTTTTGATATTGTCTGATACTGATACATGTCATTTTGAATTACAGAAATAAATAAATATAAATTATGTATAAGGTATCTATGATAGATAGATAGAAAATACTTTTATTGCACACTTAAGCTAAAAACAATTTACAAATTAAACACATGATATTAGGAAAGAAATGTACAATCAAATAATAAATTTAAATTAAAACTAGTATTTACAATAGAAACAATTGAGCTATTTGCAAACTGTTGCAAACAATCTACAGGTAGCTCAACTGATATTAGGATATTTCATATTGAGTTTTAGAGATTTCTTGATATGGCACCCAGTTTTCTCTTCTCTTTTAAAAATATTGATGTTCATTAAACTCAAAAATGAAACACACTTGTTTTTTTAGAAAGGGTTAACAATTATCAGTAAAAGGAAGTTGCTATTCCTTATACCTACCTAATATCTACATATTATGCAGATATGAAAAGATATCTACATATTATGTAGATATACATATTATGTAGATATCTTTTCAACTTCCTTTTACTGATTAATGTTAACCCTTTCTGAAAAAACCAGTGTGTTTCAAAAGATATCTACATATTATGCAGATATAAAAAGATATCTACATATTATGTAGATATCTTTTTATTAGGTAGGTATAAGGAATAACAACTTCCTTTTACTGATTAATGTTAAAATAATTAGTTAGTGTAAGTGGTTCAGGACCGTTCTAATTAAATAAATAAATTGAATTGAATTAAATTGAATTAACCCTTTCTAAAAAAACCAGTGTGTTTAATTTTTGAGTTTAATGAACATCAAGCAGTGAACGAGTAGGTATGAGAAGGAAAATGCAAAAAAAAAAATGCAGCTAGTGTCTTGGGCACGCTTACGACTGGTATTGATATGGATCAGTTGAGCTACCTGTAGATTGTTTGCAACAGGCTGCAGTTATCTCAATAGTTTCTATTGTAAATACTAGTTTTATTTTAATTCTATTATTTGATTGTAATTTTCTTTCTAAATAATATAGTCTATAGTTGCAAAAGACGAGTTTGAAAATCAATAAATTAATTCAATACTGCAAGTTGGACATGAAACTCTGAAAACCAATTACTCTCACCCGATTCACACTCCAGAGCTAGGCGAGTGACACACGAGCAACATCTACAAATAAAACTGTGAAATACTACATACTTAGGGATTCTACAGAACTTTTTAAAGAACTGTGTTACGAAAAGATAACTACTCATAACTCTAAAATGTCGTGAAATCTCGTATATTTCGTACACATCTAGATGCTCTTAAAACGTACATATTAGTAAGGTTTTTGACTTATTTATCTAATATTTCATCATCATCATCATCATCGGCCTATACTGGCCCACTGCTGGACATAGGCCTCCCCTAATGAGCACCATAGCGCACTGTCTTCAGCTTGCCGCATCCAGCATCTGCCAGCAGTCTTTCACAAATCGTCATCCCACCTGGTCTAAGGGCGTCCTACACTACGTTTGCCGAGTCGCGGTGGAGACCGCGACTACAACGCAACTCAAGAACACGTTTACCCCAGCGGTTGTCGGTTCTTCTCTAGATATGGCCAGCCCACTTAAATGCCTGTTTCGTCAAAATTCAATCTTGGTATTGGCTTAGAGCTGGCTAAAAAGCTATAAGCCCTGATGTATACAGGATGCGGCAAGCTGAAGACAGGGCGCTATGGCGCTAATTAGGGGAGGTATATGTCCAGCAGTGGACTGATATAGGCTGATGATGAGGCATTTAAGTAAAAATTAATTTATTGCAATATCGTAATTTAAATCAGCGGTACTTATTAAATATACGTTTCAATTATTTAGTTAGTTATAAATATAATGCAAATATTCACAGTTTTATCTTTATTTTATTTATAATATTTATTTAAATTGAATATTAATTTATTAAATACTAGGAGGTCGTATTACTTGAAACAAAAAAAGACTATACGAACGTATCATGTAGAGAAAGTCGACAATACGTTCACTATTATTTATACATTAGCCCCAAATAAAACAACGTACAAGCAATATTATATGTTATCAACCATAAAGAAAGGCCACGTGTAGCCAGACCCTAAGAAGCCATTTAATTCTATGGCGTGGGCATTGCGGCCATCAATAATTCATTAGATGCCGACCACTTCGGAAAATCTCGGGACGCCTTCAATCTCGTACGCAATATTTATTTTAACTCGAGTTGAAAACTGTGAGCAATATTAATTTAGACTTAAAGTCAATATTGTGGTACAGTTTCACAATAATATAGGTTAAAGGACGTGTTGGAACAGAAACTAGGCTTTGGTTGCAATCTGTGTTGTGTGCAACGAGTGCAGAATGCTTGTTGTCGTTTTTGCTTCAATATACCACCTCGTAGTCATATAACACCATTCTTGAACAACATGTCTATGTTAAACATGGAGTCGCGTAGGTTTTTACATTTTTTAGATTTTTTTTATCTGGGAGGGCTGGTTTTTGATGTTATAAAGTTTGGAAAGCCTGAGTATCTGCACTCAAAACTTAATTTCGTCTCTGATAAAAGGTCTCTGCGCTCAGTCAGATCTGCACTACTCTATCACAATCACAAGACCGCAGCCTTTAGAGGAAGTTTTCGATATGCGGCAACGAAGTGCTGGAACAATATTCCTCCTCCGATCAGAAATGCTAAAACCAAGTACACATTTAAAATTCATCTCAAAAAATTTTTGTTACAGAAACAAATTGAGGGAATTCCCAAGCGCTTCGTTTGCCAAAAATAATTTTTATTTTTTTTAATTAATTGATTTTTATTTTTTATTTGTTTGTATTTGTAACTAAATGAGTTCATTATTTCTACAAAAAGTGAAACATCTAGGAGTTAGATGCACATGCCGTGTGTGTTTATATAATTTGAGTTGCAACTCGTTCTGCTGGCTCTCAATAGGTCTTGGCTGAAAATCAGTGTTTTTGCTTCATTAGCAAAATATTACGCTGAGCCAAGGCCTTTTTGACATACTGCAGCACACATAGACACCTTACCTAGATTTTAATTATTTTAGTATTTGTTTTTATAAATGTATTCTATTGTTGTTTGTTTTTACTAGTGTACTGTATAATTGTTGTATTTTGTATGTGTGTGTCTGAAGTGTCAAATAAAGCTTTTATCTATCTATCTATCTATCTGTGTTGTGTAGTGAAGATTAAAGATTGATATTTATTTGCAGGAATATAAAGTACTTAACAGTGTTGGTCTTAAAATTAAAATAATGTCCATAATATATTCTACTTACCATTACACATTATATGCGAATATTTTAACTTATGAGTAATTTCCCTAACGACAATTTAAATATTATTACAGGTCGCTTGATTACAAAATAAATGAATTAATTAATGAAAAATAATAATATAACAATATCAATGATTATATTCAAAATCATCTAAGTCCCTGTAATTCAAATGTTGATGTATGAATATGAGTAATAGCATTTACTAAGAAGTCATTTCTTTGAATATTAAATAAGTTTCCTGACAGGTTTTTTAAGTCCTCTTGTGGAATATTGAATATTATAATCGTCAGTGTGATTGTAGTTTATGCAATTAGTGTAGGTATTTTCTATCTTTATATCTTTTGCACTCTTGCCCACTTCTATATACATGTTTCCCTCTCTCATTAAGGTTTGCTGGAAGAGAACTCTTTTTAGGGTTAAGCTCGCCTTTGCGATACCTCTCTTGTAACAAGGTTTAAATAAGGTTTTATTAGTGCAATAAAGAATTAAGAATTGTTTCTGTGTCATCGTTAATTTGTTTTTTGGTTGATGTAATCTGTTTCTGACAACTTCTTTTTGCATTCTAGTTCGAACATCAGATTTTTTCTTAAAAAGTTCTGGATGCTGTTTGACAAGCTCTGACGCTTGTTTAATGTAGAGGCATGGTAAAGGAAGAATACGATACTTTTTGAAGAGTGGCTTTACAAGGGTCTAAAAAAGGTGCTCCACATAAAGATCGAACGCAATTCTTCTAGGCCCGCAGTAATTTGCAAGTAGGTTGGAAATTAATCAGGGTTATATTAAACTCTATGACACGTTT
The DNA here is from genome assembly GCA_946478455.1 of Eupithecia vulgata. NCBI lineage: Eukaryota > Metazoa > Arthropoda > Insecta > Lepidoptera > Geometridae > Eupithecia > Eupithecia vulgata. The sequence continues at coordinate 4,654,446 of OX297881.1, forward strand.
TAGACACTTCGTGTAGAAGATAGTGCCTTAAGTTTTAATTTTTTTTTTAACCATTCGTTAAACCAAATACTCGAATATTCGTGTCTCTGGTGGTACACATAATAGAAATCACATTTGTTGTTGTGCATATTTAGTGCAAAAATAAAATATATAGTGCCTCTTTGGTTTAAGAAACAATGACGATTCTTTATGTGTACATCTATTTTCTAAAAATCTAAGCCGTCACCAGAAGTCAGAGTGCCCAGAATGCTGACAGCATAAAAACCAGCATTCCGATCAACTGGACTCTATTAATAATTTTGTAAGATCTTTATAGATAACGTGTGCTCCAGGACCCCAAGGACCTAAGGTTTCCACCCCAAACGGCTCAAATAGGTAACCTCTGTCAAGACTAGCGTATTTTCGCCGTTTGAGGAACTCTGCTGATGTTGCTGCGGAGCTGGCCCTTACTGATGATTTGTCTGATGTTTCCTTAGACAATTTAACCCGCTGATGTTTCTCACAATATTGATTCTGTCATTTAATTTTCAAACTAAAGCGACGATACTGCTTATGAAAGCAGATAAATTACAAATTAAAATATGGTTACAAATTCAGTACGAGCTGCAGCCCAGCAAAACGGATCTTACTTTTGCTTGTCTGAGAAAATAAATAAAAAAAACTTACCGTAAGTTTATTTATTTTCTCAGACACTGTAAACACTGTTTTGTTACCATAATATACATATTGATCTTAGGTAAAAAAACTGGCAAGAACTCTACAAGTATAAGAAGTAGCAATTCCAGTGCTTAATATAATATGCAAACGAAGTGTTTAGGAATTTATTCTTTTTCTATGTGTAACAGTAAAGATTTAAGACGTGATTTAAATGTAAATTTAAAGTTGAAATTACGTATGGGTAGAGGTATATAGTTCCAACACTTCGTTGCAGATATCAGAAACTACGTTTGAAGAAACTACACCATCACTATAAACATACATACAGGATGTTTGTTTCCAATAACTTATAGTACATAGCATCCTTTACCAAATCCCGTTGCGGTTGTTTGAGCTAAACAGTACAATCCCTTCTAATTCACTATCTATATTAGTTCGTGATCTATTTCAGTCACAATCAATGTACGTACTACTATGTCGACACTAGCAAATCACTAGTGAGTGTATAGACGCATGATTTAACTGTTTAGTAAACCTACCCAGTTTAATTTTTTCTTTACAAAAACATGTAAAGTTGAGCCAGGCTACATGTCAAGGAGGCTGGCGCGGAAGGGAGATTACTGCCACCTGAGATACAGTACCAACTAATTCGGGGGGAAGTAAGCAACCACGCTGCTGTCCGACTCACTGACGCTGGCCTGGCCCAACTACTACAAATAGTAATTATGGAAGTATAAGTCAGATGACTGGTTGTCTAGTAGAAATCCCTGCAAGGGATAGGACCGCCAATTGCAGGAGAGGGTAGGTGGTGGATAAAGTTTTACAAATAAGTTTAAAAATTAATGTTAGATTACCATCTTATGTTTTGTATGTACCATCTTTCCTGCAATAAAGCTATTATGATTATTAATTTCAATACCTAACTGTACTACTAATTTGGAAAATTAATTGTTTTATTCAAGCTACAGTATTATTTCAGTCATTGAATTAATAATTAATAACCGTGCCTAAACCTAGTGGGTTTGATTCCTCTTGCAACATAAAAATATGTGATTATTTTGTGGAAAATTTAAGTTTTGAATGTCAAAGTTATGTGCCATGTTTAAAAATGGTCATCTTTCCGTACGCTATCCATATAGGATAGACTTTGACAAAATTCCCATGCCAAGCGCAGATTGTCCCAAGAAGGTGATCGCGTAAAAAACCTAATTACTTTAAAGCGCATACTCCACCCAAACTAGCGCCGCCACCTACTTTATGTTATTATTCCGTTTAACAAAGGAATTTTCGAAAATCTATCTTCCAGTTTGTGACACCTATCATAAGCTTTTTTTAATGCCTCTGTAATAGTTTTATTCTAATAAGTTTAGGAAGAGATACGAAGTAGCCCTTGGTGGCCACCAAAATCTATTTTCGTATCTCTGATGAACGGAACAAAAACATAAAGTAGGTGGTTGCGCCACTTTGGGTGGGGTACGCGCCTTAATAAGTTCCGTCCCATTCTCAAAGTACGTGGATTACTTATAATTAAACAAGAACAATTTTTTAAAAATAAAAATAATAATCATTTATTTCAGACCATAGAGAAGTTACAGATCTTATTTAACTTATGCTACAGTCCATAGTAAATATACCTTAAAACTAACATACATAAAACATTAAAAACTTAACTAATGACACGTTTTTCTGTAATAACGGCGACGACGTGTAAATGACGCAATCAGAGTGTCAGCTGGCAAGCCTTATTAAAGTAAGCCTTATTCTCCACGCACAGAAAACCATCATGATTGCGAGCTTTTTCACAAGCTATCTGTCTGACAGTGACAGTCTTGCTTGCCGCCAATTTTCATTTGTTAATTAACTGACGCCTGATGTGTGACGTCACCGCCCGCTGTCAATGTCAGACATTATTGAGTGACGCTGAGCCTTGAAATTGGAATACAATTTAAATGAGTGCCGTGTGGACGTTTTCACAATAAATTTGATTAAATATAGTCGTCGTATGTGTCGTCGTTTAGTTTTGCTCTTTTACTAGTTTATTTCTTTTAGAATATTTGTTTGGGTTTCTTTATTTAATGTTTAATTACTTATAAGTACTATTTAATGGGTATTAATAGCGTTTATACAACGCGATACAACGCGGAACGGAGTGTTGGGAAACCATCAACTCGATGTTGATGGACCGACGACATCGTAGCGGTCGCAGGAAGTCGATGGATGGAGGCGGCTCAGGACCGCTCTTTGTGGCGTCGTATGGGGAGGCCTATATCCAGCAATGGACGTATATGGGCTGACATGATGATGGTGATGATGAATAGCGTTTATTTACCTATAAACTACTATAATGAATAGGTAAATAAACGTGATAAATACTTGTTAAACTGTACTATTTATTATGTGTTCAGATGGAGTAAATTTAAACATATTTTCAATGTGTGTTATGACCAGAACATTACACATGTCCGCATTTGGTCTAGATGATACCATGTTAAAATGTCCATTATCAAGTCAAACGTCATTCACATAATTCTATGGCACCCTGTATCCTTACTAATATTATAAATGAAAAAGATTTTTTTATTATTCTATTCATAAAATTGAATTTTAAAATGTTGATATTATTATTGTTAATTTAATTAAATTATTTATTTTTCCTTTATATTATTATAAACACAACAGTAAGCGAAATTATTGGTGCATAATGCTATTACTTCTTACATAAATTAATCACTTTACGTGAGAATGTATATACGATAACCTCTAAGTATGCTGCAAATAAATAATCTGAATATAAAAGTGTGTTTGTTTCTTTGTTTGTCCTTCCTACACGCCCTAACTAAGCAGATTTTTGGAGAGAGTTAGTTGAAAAGATGAAGATTAACATAAGCTACTTTGTCCTGCTAAAACATCAAATTCCCGTATGAGGTTATAAAATGTGAAATTCAAATTTAACGCGGAAGAAACCACGGGGTTCACCTAGTAGTATATAACATCAAAAATTCTTACGCTACAGACGATCTCCAGGCATAACTAAGAGTTGGGCGGCCTTGACCGGAAGGCAGCCCGCCCGCCCTATGACGTCAGCATTGAGTGCCTACTAACAATAGATATATGATAAAACTGCCGAGGTTTTATTCTAGCTTTTATTTAAGGCTTTATAAAATCTATGGGGCTCTTAAATAGGCTTATAGAACTGCTAGTTTCTGCCTGTGACTTCACACGCGTTGTTTTTATAGAAACGAAATAAAATTTAAAGGTTATTTATTTATATCTAATGGGAACTGATTTATGGGATTAAAAGTAGCTTAAAGATATTCCAGGTGCATACATTTAAAGATAGACATCGACATTGAAGCCCAAATCGTTCAGTAAATTTTGACTTGAAAAAGAAACAAACGTTTTCACTGTAGAACACTTTCAGTGTACCTAACAACATTCACGTATTTGATTATTAGAACTGTATGTAAACATAAATGTCCAGCAGTGGACTTATATAGATAATGATGATGATAATGATGTAAATATATGTATATGTCAATATTATGTATATTTTCATACGTGACTTTTAATCGAAAGATAGATAGATAGATAGAATTTTTTTTATTGTACCACACAAACACTAAATACAATACAAAAGGAAATATATGAAATAAAGGAAGTACAAAGGGCGGCCTTGTCGCTTTGTGCGATCTCTTCCAGGCAGTCTTGGGATGGACTGGACATAAAAGAACAATATAGACGGTGGCATTTGAGTAATATGGAAAATAAAATAATTAAATTGAAGACTGTTGTATCTAAACTCAAATCCTAGTAACTACGGATAAGGGTTTGAGTTTAGATACAACCATTCCTTCATATTTATGGTACATTGTCAAGTAAATCTTGTTGTGGAAAAATTATGCTAGGACAGCACTTTGGTGGTAGAGTTTCGACTCGGCCTAACGCCAGGGTAGGCTGGGTTGAGAGGACGCCAGCCAGGCCGCGGTAGGTTTTAATATTCCCGTGGTCGGTGCATATGGGAGAGGTTTTAGTGGGTATTACGCCCTTATCAGGGCGCCGAGTCCCAAGTCATTCTGGTCTTCGGACCAGTCTATTCGTAAAAAAATCTCGCCGCATAAAAAAAAATGAATAGATTAATCGTAAAACATATACCTATGTAACAAGCAATGCTAGGCCACCTGGGTGTAAGCAAGTGTTATTGTACTCAATAAAACATCTTCATATACACAAAAGCTCTACCTTTTGCAAACTTGAAATACTTATTGGGAAAATTCTAAACAAACGATAAAAAACACGTGTTTGAAAACATTAATATTTCAACGGACGATGTTCAAAAGTAAACGCATTAACAACAAAGATTGGGTTTCGAAAAGCGGTGACCGTAATTTAACGCACAGAGGATAGAACTCTATGGTTTTTAATGGTTACCTTGTTATTCTAATCATGGCTATCCAGAAACTAGAGTTGATAATGAAGCTTATAGAAATTTCGGATAGATGTTTTAAAACTTTTCAACGAAAATTTTGCATTAATGAAGTCGAAAGACTATCTAGACGTGGTATATTTATAGGATATTTATGACAATATTAAGTGCCCCGCAATATCTCGCGAAGAACCGATAACTATTTGAGTAAACGTGTTTTTTAGTGGAGACCACGACTCGGTAAATGTAATGTAGGACGTATTCCGGGCTGGTGGGATGACGACCTGCTAAAAAGAATGAATGCGTCTAGCTTTTCGGGTTTCGGGTGGCCTATATCCACAGAAGACTAACATAGGCTTGTAACACCCCTACCTATCTATTATAAATAAAATAAATATAACTTCAAAATTATGATTCAAGACATTTATTACAGAACTTATTAAACATAGATCATTAGATAATTTATGATTATCTTAAAATTCAGAGAGAAGCTGCAAATCTTCCTATACCTACCTACCAAAGAAACGTCCTCCAAAGAGATAGTTATTGAAGATAAACGAATATATAGAAAAGTGATTTGTAATGGCCAATGTGATCGTCTAGTGTCGTCTAGTGGTAGGACACCCGTTATGTTGTAGTAACTCAGATCCTTTTAGAAGCTAAGACAAACGAACTAGCTACAATATACCCTAATTCTGACGAATACCTACCTACTTAAACCTGATAAATCCTAATCCTCCATTTACACAAACGACTAAAATAACTTTCAATCTCACTCTCGCACACCGAACTTACGACGGCAAGGATGAGGGCACCGCCTCCGCCCAACATCTGTGATCCTCGACATCCTGACTGGACAGACCTCCACCGTCAACACAGATAAGACCGCATGCTGGGTTTCCATGCCTATTACTGTGTATATAGGTAAAGGTACTGGGACATATCACAAAAGAGTCAGTCGGGAAAGGAGGGCATTATCTTTTAGCAACCTAAGCCAGCCTCAAAGTCTTGTCATAATCTACCTATCTAAAATGAAACACTTTCAGAAGGAGTTTACTTTGTGATGTTTAATTCAAACCTTTCAGTGGGTAAGCTACGTTAAGATATTATGCAATTCAACTCTTCCTTACATCATCTCTCTAACTAAAAAGCTAGATAAGTCAAGTCATCTGGTCCCTAGCTGTACTTAACCAGAGAAGTAGTGAAGTTCCAAATTTATCTGCGGAATCAAACACTACTAAACTGGTGAAGTTTAGCACCATTCGTCTCCTATTAGGTTCTCCTCCCAGAGTAGGAGCTTTAGTAGAAGCCAGGAGACTTCCCTAGAATCTTAAGATCTGAATTTCAAGCTTCACTATAACTCTTAGGCCGAAAGAATATATATAATAACCCTGAAATATCCGACGAAATGATCATCTAGGATACTCCTTCAGCCGAGACTTTGTCTCACGGATAATGGGAGACTACCGCCCCCTACCCGCTTGCCGAATTTAAAGTCTTCAGTACGGTTGTTTTTCACATACTAAAGACCCATAAATACAATATTCAATTTAAAGATAGTTAGAGCAAACTTGGAATTCATTTCCTTTAGGCAAAATATACAAATTACAATATCGTTGAATCGAAGATGACCTAGATGATGAAATAGGAATGATATAGGTACCTACTCGTGATATACGCACTAATCCGAAATAGCCCTGTATTTAAAATAAAATAGATTTCTGACCTGATTCCGGTAAAACCTTTACCAAACGTTGGAATCCTTTCTCTTGTATTTAACGTATTATAACCGATGAGCGCTCTATCCTTTCGATTTGCATTATCCGCTTCTCTTTATCAAGAACATTATTTATATTCAAATCCCATCCGTCACGTCTGAAAGCAATTTTTCAACCCCCTCTATTTTGTTTTCCGTCTTCTCCTTATGTCCGCGCCACGAATTCAAATTATTTGTCAATATTTCTATTCAGAGTAGTTTAAAGAAGTTTTTATGTAATGCACCAAAGCAGTTTCATAATTGATTTATTTTTAGGGTTAAATATTATTTAAAAGAAACGCTTAATGTAAAATATTTGCATAAAACAGTGTAGCCACTGTCTGGACTGTTACAGGCTGATGAAGATGATAAATATTAAGCCGGAAAAAAAACACTTGAAAAGCTATAGCCAGAACGAGGTAACGTTTAAAGCATGCTGACGAACGTTTTTAACAAAACCTAACCTCTACAACTTCCTCATCCATCTATCGGTCCAAAAAGTATTGTTTTAAGCGTCAGTTTGCGACTTGGCCCAGTTACTAAACGGCAGTTACTGGCTTTACGGCAGTTTGTTATTGTAGCCATGGATAATGTCTTACAGGTGAGGAGCGTTTAGACGCGGCTTATGGATCCAGTACTTGAAGGCTTTTGTCGAAAACGGTCGACAAGTATTTTAACATTACAGAATACAGAATACAGAATTTATTTATAATACCATTATTACAAGTCACTTAAATATAAAAAATAAAATTATAAATTTATAATACGGGCAAATTAAAAAATTCATTGACATCATATAATACCAATTTAGTGAGCCACTTCTTAAGTTTATTTTTAAAAATTGGTGTGGAAGCTGCATTACGGATCCAGTCGGGCAGCCGATTGTAAACCGAAGGGCCCATTATATAAACGGACCTCTTTGACTTCTGTAGCTTGTGTTTAGGAGTGACCAGGCGGTAGTGGTGGTGGTTACTACGCAGGGCGCGAGCGGCGTTGATACCACGGCGCTGGAACAAGTCCACGTTGTTGTGGGTGAACAGAGCTACTTGGTAGATAAGTTCACCCGTCAGAGTGAGTATGTTGTATTCCCTGAACAGCTCCCTGCATGAGACGTCGCTCGGGACACCTGCCATCGCGCGTAGAGCTCGCTTTTGCATTACGAAGGCCCGCTGGACGTCGGCCGCTCGCGCCCACAGCTCTACCCCGTATGAGAGCGAACTGTGGACTGTCGCGTGGTAACAGGAGCGGACTACGTCGGGCGACGCCGTGCTCGCTAGCCTTCGCAGTGCAAAGCAAGACCCTCCTAGCTTACCGCAGAGTGTGTCTATATGCTTATCCCATACAAGAGAACTGTCCAGGTGGAAGCCCAATAATTTTACAACATTTACTTGTTCGAGCGCCGTATCACCAGCTACTACATTAAGAGAGGGCGCCCTTCCATTGAGGCTAAAATTAATGAGGCAGGTTTTGTCCCTGTTTAGCGCAAGACCGTTCGATCTGAACCATGATTCAAGTTGCCGTGTCACCATGTTCAGTCTGCGCTCCAACTCGCCTACCGTAGGTCCAGTTACTATCGCGGCTACATCGTCCGCATACATATAGATTTCAGCGTTATCAATGGCACCAGGCAGGTCATTGAGAAGCAGGCTGAACAGGGTGTTCGACAAACAGGAACCCTGGGGAACGCCCATGATGTTCTCCAGCTCGGACGAAACGACTCTACCCCCATCCCCTATCACTACTTGCGTTCTTTTGGACATAAAAGAGGTTAAGAGGGATAGGGCGGGGCCACGTATGCCATGGAACTGGAGTTTTTTAACTATAAGGCAGTGATCGGCTGTGTCAAAAGCGCGTGACAGGTCGCAGCTTAGCAGTGCCACGCGCTGGCCCGCCTCGCGCGCGCTCAGCACGCGCCAAATCACTTCCCGCACTAGGTCCGTCGTGGCGCGGCCCGCTCTGTACGCGAACTGCCGGTCTGACAGGATGTTGCTCCGGGTCATAAACTTAAGGAGCCTATTATTGAGGCCTGCCTCCAGTACTTTACTAATGGCAGGTACCAACGAGATAGGACGGTACGATTTCGGGTCGGACTTCTTGCCCTTACCCTTATACAGGGGACTTATTTTAACGCTCTTCAAGCTAGTTGGGTAAATCCCTTGCCGCGCACAGCTATTGCATAAGAAGCTTATGGGAGCCGCCATAGATTGAAAAGCTAATTTTAAAATCTTAGCCGATATGCCATACACATCACGGCTGGTTTTAGGGGCTATCTGAGTGCTGATAATTTTATTAACTTCGAAAGCTGTAAAAGGGCTGATACGCAGCGAAACATCGCTAGCGCTAGAGTCCGCAGCAAGTACGGCCACCGCGCTCAGCACGTTGGCCGCAGGGGCGCCGCACCTACTCGCTGCCGTCACGAATTCCCTATTTAGAGCGTCGACAAGTTCGATTTTTGTCGCGAACGGCTGCCCATCAGCGTTCTTAATGTGGTCCGTGAAATCGGTTCTTTCCCGCCCGTGGCGACCAAGTTCCGTGTTTATTATCTTCCACATTCTTTTAGACTTATTGGGGTCGACGCGAATCTGATCAGAAAAGAAACGGGTCCTTTTAGCCTTTAACATAGAGTGGTATTTTACAGAAAGTTCGTCAACCAACTTCCCTAGGCTTTCATTGGCAGGGAAAATGTTCTTAAGATGTAATGTGTCATAAAGCAGGTGTTTTAGGTTCAAAACATCAGAGTCTACCCAGTTCTTGGAAGTTGGACGCTCTGGCAAGCGCTTTAGGGGAAAACAGGTGTTAATGTTGGCAACTATTGCTTTTATAATGCGTTCGGATAGAACGTTACAGTTATGGGCAGAATCCGTGATTACCGCAGGCCAGTCGATCATCTCCAAGGCATTTACAAAATTGATGGAGCTCAACGTATTAAAACACCTTTTCATGACAAAGGACGGTGGGCGCGGGGTGCATCGCGTGACAGAAAGGAGCTGCGCATGGTGGTCGCTCAGGAGCGGATCTAGGCCAGCGATGCCTACTACACGCTCATGATCTATGTTCGTGTAGGCATGATCGATCAGTGTGCTACTCTCCGAAGTGATGCGGGTTGGGAAATCAATTAGTTGGACAAAGTTATGCAGACTCAAAAGATCGGTCAGCTTTTTGGTTACGGATGAACTAATAAGGGTGTTAATGTTAATGTCGCCCATCAATATTGCCTCTAGATTTTCGTCATTAATTTTGGTGAGTAATTTATCAAATAGTTTTAAATAATCCAAATGATTTGTTAAGTTCGAATGGTAAATTCCTACGACTAATAAATTTTCATCTAATAGATGCACTGCACAAACATCAAAAATCTGTTCTTGTGACAAGCTACAGAAATCTGGTCGGCTACTAACCTTAATACCAGACCGGACGTAGATGCAGCTTCCTCCATGGTCTATTATAGGTCTACAATATGATGCGATTAGGTCGTAGTTACATAATGTAACGGAATCTATTTCAAAAGCCTTCAGGTGATGCTCTGAAATCACAAGTATATCACACGCGAGTTCTTTGGTCAGCGCCACCTCAAGTCTCTTCGTCTTGTTACGCAGACTCTGAACGTTGAGATGGCAAAGAGACATGGTGTTATTATGTCCGGGTGGCGGGCGCGGTTTCCAAAGTTTACTAACTACAACCAAGTTTTACTAACTACAACTTGATAATCGGATGACAACCGGATGATAACCGGATGATAACCGGATGATAATCGGATAATCGGTTGCGTAGCTCCTGGTAGAAAACCAAAGATATTACGGTTAGTTTTTTTGCAACGATTTGCAAGGTAGGGAAAAGCGAGCGTGTGGTTTGATATAGTCCAAATTGGGATCAAAGATTTCACTTTACCTCAACAGCCTATAATAGTCCACTGCTGGGCGCAGGCCTCCTCCTGATTTTTCTATCTCATTGGGGGTAATGGATCAAAAACGATGACCTTAAACAAGTAGGGTTAAAGAAAAAAATATTATACGTTTAAAGTTTAAACCTAGGAATTAATGTCTAAATTTTTGTGGCAACATTATAACTGCCTGAGAAAAAACGGTGTGTATTTTTTATTTATGTATTTGTTTTCTTCTCTCATTTTATTTTATTTATCTCATATGGTGATATCTTAGTTTAGTATGTTCCTATTATAGTAACAGCAGTGTCTATGTAGTTTAACTATTTCAATATCATTTTTATTAGTTTCAAAACAAAAGCTGGAGGATTTAATGACACATTTGCATGTCCATTACATTTCTAAATCACCTACACAACGGATGCAATAATTTCAAATATACCAATCCTCACTACAAATCTCCTGGACACATAAACAACTCCTGACAAACAACCGAACTGACAGAATTCTGTCTGAGTAATGAGGTCGACGAACGTTTCAATTCGCAAGATAATAATAGCATCTACCTATTTTGTTTACTAATCCGGCTTATGAACGGTAATGGATGTAAACAAAATGTAAATATTGTTTTATAGACGTTTGACCGAGTCTAAATTAGAAACAAGATCAAAGATGATTGCCCTTAAGGTTATACGGTTATTCAGGTTAGCCTAGGGACGAAATAGGTGTAATCCGTAAGGAGATGCACGGCATAGTGGTGAACTGTGACCACTGGCGCTTCGGGTGAGAATTACACAAGTGGCGATCACAAGATCAGAATGGGTGCCGTTATAAATAAATATAGTCTATCGAAAAAAACAACATTTCCTTGATATTTGAGATTCCACTGCTGTTCAAATATAAAATCTAGGATTCTTTAACACTCCTACACATAATATAACATTTCATTCTGTACAAAAGCGCCAAGATAATTTTTTGATTAGTTGTATAAGTTTGATGAAAAAAAAAATTAAAACATCTCAATTTTGATACATATTTGCTTTCTTCTCCCAAACAATATGACTAACTGACTTGAAGATGTGTTACGGAAAACTAATTTAGAAAATTAAAATTAAAAAAAAATTAAAATATAATAATATAAATTAAAATTTGTGAAATGACTGAATGTCAAATGCTGTTCGACTTCGGGTTGCTTTTACAGACTGTTCACAGTAAGATGTTTCCTTGACCGATCAGTACATCCGATGTCCGTGTACATTTAATAAAAGTCATGCTACATCACGAATAAATCAAATCAAATCAAAGTCCGTAAGCCTAGTCTCTATGGTATAGGTAATATAAATTTTATTTTTAAGTACCTACCAGTCACCTCATTTGACGACCTCTGTGGCGCGGTAGCGAAGATCCGCCTGCGTCGCAAGAAGTTGCGGGTTCTATTCCCGCCTTGGGCCCACCAAATATTTGTACGACCTGCAGGTATTTGTTCCGGGTGTTCTGGCCGTTTTCTATGTATAATAAAAATATCTATCTATGTAATGTATTGTATTATGTGTATCAGTTATCTAGTACCCATATCACAAGCTCTGCTTCAATAATTCAAAATTCAAAGTGCTTTATTTCCTTTAGACCTTACAGGACTCTTGGACACGTCACAAAAACTCAGATTACATAAGTAAAACTAGGAAATAAAGTGATCACTTTGATTTTTTGTCCACTTCAATCTTTTTAAGGTAAAGTAAAGAAGCGAACAAGAAACCTTTACCTTGTTAGAATGTTAGTTTTCGAGTTGGAGCAAAACTCGTCCCAAGCTTTTTTATCGTCTAGATAATCTGATATTTTATAGTAAGCCTTTTTACAAAGGATATGTTTGACAATTTGTTTGAATTTATTTATTGATAATTTTTGCAACTCACTTGGAGTTTTTTTGTAGAAGCGTATACATACTTAGCTTAGGGCTAGATAGATCATGTGTGAATCGTCCAGCATTAAAAATAGTTATGTAGGTGATGAAGTACAGTCTACTCGTACATAATAAATGTAAGAATTAATGTGTAAAAAAAGGCTAAGTCGTATTTAATGAGGTAACTGGCAAGGCGAGTGATGTAAACGCAGCACTAACCTACAATTTTACGGCACACCTCTGGGAGCCGCTTTGCTTAATATTTTCGTTTCATTGCTTGTATTGTTTGTTTCGTTGTGTAATCATGTTTCCCTGCTCCGCCGGGAAATATTTATATGCTGGCATGAAGGGTAGTTTTGTTTTATGTGAGTCGGAGATGTGTTTGGTAAAACAAGAGGACACATTCCTAATGTGATTTATTCGTGATTATTGATGTAGCATGACTTTTATTAAATAGGTACATTTAATAAAAGTCATGCTACATCACGGCCATTGGATGCACTGATCTGTCAAGAGTGCGGCTTATCGAGTGGACGTGCATCACTGAAGAAATCTGTGTTTTATTGATATTAAATAATTACCCTTACCCAGTCTTACCTAAAACGTTACGATTGCCATTACTGTACAATTTATTGCTCTCGTGAAAATTAGACGTCATTTTGCTGTCAAAAAACGTCTCATGTAGGTTGGCTCAGAGTAGTTTCACACTGATAGCGAAGCAGAAATCTTTCTGAGCCCTGGAATAAACATAAAAAATAGTGTTAGACTTTAGCGCAACGCACTAAAGTTCTTTTCTTGCACCAGCCATCGTCTCGCTCAGACTTATCGAAATCTTGCTGATGCTCAAGATGACATTTTTTTTATTGCGCAACAGCTACAAATTTAGCTAGGAGGGCATCACCATACCTACCTGTAACGGTAGATGAAATGACAGCAACTTCAGATCGTTCACCATAAGACGTTCCCTGGCGTGATGTTGGCCATTCCCAATGTATCCATAACACAAGCAATGCTTAGCTTAGGCTTAGATGATGTTGTGTGGATTGTACAGCCTTAATTATTTATTCATATCGACGGGTTATTCGCTACCCTGAGCAGTAGCGAAAGTCTACTGGATACATCATGGCAGAGGATATCTTACTGGTGAACGGTCTGTAAAAGGAACCCGAAGTCAAACAGCATTCGACATACATAAGTACAGTCCTATCACAAATTTTAGATAATGTCACAAACAATTTAAATAATATTGGTTTTACTTAGGTTTCATTCTATGTTGATGAGCTAATGATTCCAATAGGTAATTTTCTAAATTAGTTTTCCGCAAAACATATATCTACTTACTGCATGTCCACCAAAAAAACAGTTCTGCCCAAAAGTCGGGAGTTTTCCCAAATTATCATTAAGCTCTCGCACGGCAACGTGAACCATTAAAAACAACTTACCAACCATTGCCCAGAATCAGATGGGTAAATAAATGTTGAGTGGACGGTCTATATTTGAATACTAATTTATGAATGAAAATCGTTAGTTCCGAACACGCACGCTTGAGGCACCGGTGTCAATTCAGATAGTGTTTGTGCCATCTAAATTGACACCGTCACTATGCCTTATCTCATTCCAAAAAGGTGTAACTCTTGCGCAATGGGGGTAAAATAAGTAACGAACAAAGCAACGTTCACTCGACTTTTCGGTGCTTACCATTCGTGAACCCTCGAGTTTTACCAAGGCACACTTTTAAATTATTTACCTACTATGTGTAACTACCTAACTCTAAGTTAAATTTCTCGATTTCATTTAATTTTCATCTTTGTTTGTGTTTTTAAAGAAACTACAGTAGGCATCTATTTTTTTGTATTCTATAGACCTTTGTTTGACCACAAACTCACTAAGTGAAGATATGGCACACGATGTATCACGAAGGTCTAGAAGATACCTATTCACTCTTGTCTTGAAGAGACCCAGGTTATAATTGACAGGAAAAACAGCACCAGGTAGGTGTTTCAAATCAAATGCGGACCAAGGTTCAGGCATTAATTTCAGATTAATAATAAACAACATTCCTGGACAGGAAAATCATCTCGACCATCGATCTTCATAGAACAATGAAAAAATTCAATGAAAAATGGAATAGAAAATACTTCAAAGCGATTACAACAACATAAAACTCAGTCTAAGACGATGAGAAAATTAAATATTATAATTTTTAATATCTTAATAAAGAATAATATTGATTATTTAATAGAATATGATTATTAGGTCTATGTCTGTTTGTTGTTTTTTTTTGTGGTTTACAATAAAGAGTTTTGTATTGTATTGTATTGTATTATTTTAACTTAATTACTATACCTACTTTTTCGTATCTATTATGCTTTTAAGTCACCAACGATGTGGCTTGGCGGGTGAAGGCCCATTTGCGATGCAGACTGTTGCGGGTTCTATTCCCGCCTTTTGAAAAATATTTGAACGATCTGAAAATATTTGTTCCGTGTGTTATGGATATTTACGATGTATAATAGAAATATCTTACTATGTAATCACACGAAAAAAAACGTGTAAACGTAGTGTAGGATGCCCTCCAACCAGGTGGGATGACATTTTGCGAAAAATTGCTGGCAGATGCTGGATGCGGCAAGCTGAAGACAGGGCGCTATGGCGCTAATTAGGGGAAGCCTATGTCCAGCAGTGGACTGGTATAGGCTGATGATGATGATGTTGATGTAATCACGCTAATTATTATAAATGCGAAAGTTTAGATGGATGAATGGATAGATAGAAGGATAGATATATGTCTGTTGCTCAATCACGCCAGAACGGCTGAACGGATCTGGATGAAATTTGGCACAGAGATAGATTATAGTCTAGAATCTCACCAGTAACCTCATGCATCGTATGGACCTCAGCCGGCCACCGCGCTTCAGAGATCTTTCCAACCGACCACCAGTAACAGCCATAAAAAATTCTCTTTTCTGCAGCATTTTTATGCATCTGCAGCCACTCCAGCCATTATGAGAATATACTGTTATTATTCATGGTGTTAATAATACTGACATAATTGTAAATTATGCGTGTAATTTTTCATCGACTGTGAAATTTTTATTGTGATTGTGATTAGGTACCAGTTCCTGGTTATATTAAATAATGCTGGAAAAATTACACAACATCATCTAACCCCAAGTTAAGCAGTGTTATGGGTACTAGATAACTGATATACTTACTTGGATAATACTTTATTTTGTACAATAAAGTATTATCTAAGTATTCCGTATTTGTGTTACCACACAAACAGTACAGATATAAATGCTACGAAAAGACGAAGTATAAAAGCGGTCTTATCGCTAGGAGCGATGT
The DNA here is from genome assembly GCA_946478455.1 of Eupithecia vulgata. NCBI lineage: Eukaryota > Metazoa > Arthropoda > Insecta > Lepidoptera > Geometridae > Eupithecia > Eupithecia vulgata. The sequence goes on from OX297881.1 coordinate 4,670,410, forward strand.
CCCAGACAACCTTGGGATGAACTGCATTCCATGCATTTTAGAGGAGATGCGGCTTAATGTACCCACGGACTTTGCGCGCAGACGAAGACGCCCCGCCCTTTTGGCAGTGCCAAAAGGGCGAACCAACCTTATAGACAAAGCGCCTCTGACGCGCAGCATCCGCACGCTCAATCTGATTGCCGAGAAAATCGATATTTTTTACTGTTCCCCGAGCGAATTCCAAAAGGCTTTGTATTGCATTTTATGCTATAGCAAGTAGTTTTTAAAACTATTTAATTATTTTTGTAGAAGTTATTACTATTGTGAATTTTATAATATGTTATTTTATTTCTATTTTTTTTATTTATTTGATTAATTGTGAATTATACCTATTATTATTATTTAATGTTATTATAATGTCTATAATTAAATTTGATATTAACTATATAATAAAGTAAGTTTAATTATGATAAGATTACGCTATTGCCAATAAGGTACTCTATTGTATTGGGTGTGCCCGTAATGGTAGATGTACATGTTTTTAATAATAAATAAATAAAACTGGACATGTATAATAAGATATAATAAGAATAACAAATACGGTGGCACTTGAAAAAAAAACTGTATTGCATTGCACAAACAGATATTTTTACTATACATAGAAAATACCCAGAATACAAAATATTTGTAGATCGAACAAACATTTGTCCTAAGGTGGGAATCAAACCCGCAACCTCCTGCATCGCAGGCGGACCTCTGTCTGCTTCAGCACATCGGTCGTCAAAGTCGAAAAAAAGTAATGAAAGTACCTTTTTGGAATTGTAAAAAATCACTCAAAATACTCCAAATTTTACATATTATGTAACACGTTCTAGAACCTAGGTTAAGAAATATTGAAGAAAAATATTTTATGATACGATGTTGGGAAGCATTCGGGTGCTGTGCGGGAGCAGTGCTGGAGCGGAGCGAGCTATGTATGCGACCACCTTTAAACCCATTACTCTCTATATCATTATCTTCGTCACAAACTTTTACAAAAACCGACATTCAATAAAACTTCCCAAAATTGTCCTATAAACTTTTCCAAAACCATTCAATAACTTTCCCTCCAATTTGCCTAAATCCAAGATGGCGGCTCGTATCGTGTCGTTCTATTATTGAAAACATGGAGGTTATAAATCGTGTATGTCCCTCATCCCAGTTTAGTTTTACGAGAAAACCATTTTTTCCCGTCGTAAACTATTTTCGTGTCAGATAACGGCCTACCTGCCTACTTGTGTAGGCGACCAAGTCGCTGAATAGGGTTTATTTTTCAAAAGGGTTTCTGTTGTAAACCTGTTTTAAATAATTTTTACTGCTTAGCAATTTCTCACCCGACTACCAACAGGGGAGGGTTATGAGGTTGGCACCCTACATAATTATGTTTGTATGTAGCCGAATTCTTTGTTCCCACGTAGCGCTGAAACTACTAATTAAATAAATAAATAAATAAATAATGCTGGACAATTCACACAGCATTATCTAGCCCCAAGGTAAGCAGAGCTTGTGTTATGGGTACTAGATAACTGATATACGTAATATTATACATTACATAGATAGATATTTTTTATTATACATAGAAAACACCCAGACCAACGGAACAAATTTCTGCAGATCGTACACAAATTTGTTCCGAGGCGGGGATCGAACCCGCAACCTCTTGCGTCGCAGGCAGACTCTCGCCCGCTGCGCCGCTGAGGTCGTCAGATTATTAGATTTTAACAACTAATGATGTATCGATTGATTCGTCTCAAAATCCCGATAGTTATAGACTATTAGGGATATAAGGATTTACGGCTCCGCTCTTCAAATAAGCCTACAAAACGCATAGTGAAGTTATCTTAGCCGTAGGCCAAACTACAACTCGAAAGTTATAAATAAGCGTTCAAAGCGCCGTCACCTACTTTAAAATCTTATTATTCCGTTTAACAAAGAAATTTTTAAAAGTCCATCTTCCAGTTTGTAATACCTTTTATAAGCTTTTTAGCTTTTATAGTTTTATTCTATTTAATTTAGGCAGAGATACGTAAATAGATTTTGGTGGCCACCAAGGGCAACTTCGTATCTCTGTCTAAACTAAATAGAATAAAACTATTACAGAGGCATTAGAAAAAAGCTTATGATAGGTATCACAAACGACGAGATTAATCAAATCAATGTACAAAATCTATGTCAACATCCATGTAAATTAATAATGTACAAACTTGAAATCACAACTGATTCGATCATTTGCTTTAACCGACTTCGGAATTCTAAGTTGTCTATACGTATGTTTTTTATGTTGTTCCCCAATTTTTTCGTCAGTTGTTCACCTATGTATTTGTATTTTAAGCGATAAGCGCCAAATTCATTGCTGTTCTCTTTAATATGTCGGTTAAATTAAAAATAATCTATTATTTTTTCTTAATTGGTGATGAATAAAGTATTCTCTATCTATCTATCTATTTTATGGTTTTTTGCTGTTATGCAAAGGATGATCATGTAAACATCAATATCAACCCGTATACGTCCACAGCTGAACATAGGCTTCCCTCAAACGACGACACGAATAGCGGTCCTCCGCATCCATCCATCGACTCCCTGCGACCACTACAATGTCGTCGGTCCATCGAGTCTTCCCACACTCCATATCGCATTGCTCCGCTGTCGCCACTCGAGAACCTTCACACCCCAACGGTTATTGGTTCTGTGAGTAATATGGCCTGCTCAACACAATTTGTGGTAAATTTCTGCATATAATGTAAATTTCTATTTGAAGTTAGTTTTAAGTTTATTTTAATACATCTGGCGGTTACTTAATGCTTACATATCCTGAATATATTATAGGAATATTCTATCACAATAGGTAGACAACGCTACAATAGTATTCTCGCATGATTATTGCCTTACCTTACTTTTTATGTAAGTCGTGTCTTTGACCCATGTAAAACAAGGGAGAGCTATTTGTACTGACATCTTATAAGAAAAATGTGTTTGTAGTTATAGGAAAAGGTAATACATAGAATAAGTTGATTTTTTTATGAGAAAATGTCATCCTTGTTGACACCTCAGAACAGGAAAATTTAGGTTGACACGCATTAAATTTTATTAAGGTTTACTTAGACAGAATTTAGACAGTACAGAATAACCCCTTTTTTCTGTAGAATACCTAGGTACTTTTAAGGAAAAAAGGGGTTATTCCCAAAGTCTCACGTGAGACGTTGCCCATTCTCAGCGTCTCACGAAAAGTCTGAGAGCTTCTTCATATAATCTACAACATCTTTATTGGTCATGATTTACAAGAATATACATTAACAGTTCTGCTAAATCTAGATTGTTTGCAACAGTCTGCAGATACTCAATATTTTAAATTGTAAAAATACTTAATTAGTGTCTTTTCTTTAGATTATAATTTTACAAACATTGGACCTTGAGAACAGCTCAATTAAAGCGTCTACAGGCAATTAGGACAATAGAATATTCTAATGTTAAGTGGAACTGGGATTTGCACTGACATCTCGCATGGAAGTGTATTGTGCTTTGTCCCCCTGCCTAATCAGGCCTTAACCAGCCCAGCTCCTTAAAGTTATCACAGACGAGTTATCGCCGTTATCACAGAAAAACGTGTCGTTAGTTAAGTTTTTAATGTTTTATGTATGTTAGTTTTAAAGTATAATTTACTATGGACTGTAGAATAAGGTAAATAAGATCTGTAACTTTTCTATGGTCTGAAATAAAAGATGATAATTATTATTATTAAAGTACTGGAGCAGACTCTTGGCGATTGACAGCTTCGTTTCAGCATGTGGTTGGATTTGATGGCCGTGCAGTTTGTGTGTATTCGTTTCTTTTCATTTTAGTTATAGTGTAGGATGTCCTCCGGCCAGGTAGTAAGATGACCTGCGAAAGACTGTAGGGAGAAGCTGGAGCCGTGTGGTGCCTTTGAATTTGCACCACCCCAACTCATCCCGTGGGTATAGGAAGAGGTGACAAAGGGACATACATACACCGGGGGGCAGACAGCAGCACCTTTTGCTGAATACATCTACCACCGAACTACGATCCCCAACCCGCATACCCAGCGGGGATTATGGGTATTACCCCGCGTGAGATAAAAACAAATAAGACGATTATGGGGAAACGTGCCACCAGCAGTATACTATTATAATGCTAAGGATTTTTGTTGCTGATCTTCCTGCACTCTTGGTTAACTCAAAGAAAATAAAATTAATTTCAAAAAAAATAATAAAAAATGGTCTATGAACACTTCCTAGCCTCAACATCAAATATTTAAGTAGTAACTTTATATTATTTAGTTTGTCAATATACAAATTTATTACACAATAACACCATGTCAATAAAAAATAATTACAACTAATATTTACACTTACATCTATTTACTAAAAATCTAAGCCGTCACCAGAAGGCAGAGTGCACAGAATGCTGGCAGCATTGCCACGTTGAATGGCAATGCTAATTCGTTGACCGAAATAAAAACCAGCATTCCGATCACCTGTGGACTCTATTAGTAGTTTTGTATTATTTAGTATATTTATTTTGTGATAAATAATTTTTGTTTGACATTTTTTTTTTTTTATTATTTTACTTTTTCATTCACTTCTTGTCCATCCTAAGGTTTCCTGGAAGAGATCGCTCTTAGCGATAAGGCCGCCCATTGTACATTATCTGTAATTATTTTTGTGTTCTGTATATAGTTTTTTTCGTAATTATTTGGTGTGCAATAAAGTGTATTTGTATTGTATTGTATAATCGTTTTCGGTAGGCGTACTGAGGGTGGGGCGCGGGTTCGAGTCCCGCCGAAATCGAAAGTTTTTGGGAAATTATTTCATTATAACGCTATTGAGGTGAGGGGCAAAGCTGGATGTGGCAGGATGGATATTGCACTCATTTAGGGAGGCCTATGTCCAGCAGTAATATAGGCTGATGTTGATGATGATAACGTTTCTTTTCACAAAACATCATAGAGGTATAAGTAACATTGGCTACCTTAGCATCGATTGGGCCTTATGAATAAATAGGTAGGTAACTGTACCTGCTTAATATTTCAATTACAAAGGTTCGACTCGTTTATTAAGGCTTTCGGGGTACAATTTGGATGAGACGGTAGAGAACGGCCTTGGGTATTCACGTTTGGCTGAAAAATGGTGAATATTATATCTGTTTGGTCGAAATAAGGTGTTTTGTTGGCGTTTTTGATAATGTATACTAATATTATAGAGGAAAAAAATTATTTGTTTGTTTGAATTGTTCTGAAACTTCTGGATCGTATTGAGAAATTCTTACACCATTAGAACCCTACATTATTCCTGATGAACATAGGCTATAGAATATACCCGTACGAAGCCGGCGCGGACGGCTAGTATTAGATAAGACTGAAATTAATGGTTGAGGTAAAATTATATCTTCGCTTATATTTTTAAACGAAAGTTTGGATGGATGTATACCTCTTCACGACAAAACTACTGAAGAGATTGGGCTGAAATGTTGCATACAGGTAGATCTTGGACTGGAATAAAAGACAACTTTGTATCCGAATCAGGTCCCTTATGATTAGACCTATTATTTGGACCTATTATTAACATTTGTAATAACAATAAACAAAACAACATGAAAACAATTTCAGCGTTTTTGTCACCTGAAACTAAATGTAGGCTATTTTTTTATTATTTAAATAATTTTAGGTGTTACATTTTTCAGTAAGTATCTAACATAAATAATCGATGAAAAAATTCTATTAAAAAGTATTTACACTGCTCAATATTTCCAAAAAATCTAAGACGTCACTAGAAGGCAGAGTAACCAAAATACTGGCAGCATTACCACGTTGAATGGCTTTTCTAATTCGTTGACCGAAATAAAAGTCAGCTTTCCTTTTACCTGTGGACTCTATTAGAAGTTTTATAAGATTAACGACAGGGTTTCCACCCCAAACGGCTCGTATACCTATTAGAAATCCTAGGTTACCTAACCTAGGTCATGATTTATTAGACTTAGTCTGTGTCAATTCTAACATTCGCCTTGACACGATTTGCTTTTGATAACTAATCTTAATATTCGTTCCGATAGCTAGCCACAGAACTCTGAACAACAACACGAAAATTCAATTAGAAAATGGAAAAACTCAGAAATTCGTATTCCCAGAAATGTCTCCCCTGGGATTTATAGAAAGGAAAACAATTGGATTTTTTACCAGCGCTGTAAATAAGATTTTTTTCGTTGAAAAAGTAACAACGCTCGAATAGAACATGGTACAAATGGCAAGAATTTCGAAGAAGTCATTTTTACAATATCTTAAGTTAACAATCAAAGGAATAATATCTAAACAAGGTCAATTTTACGACCGCTTGATGCTAATATTCCTGGACGGATCGGGTTAGTTTTTTTGTTCCTGACATAATTATGTACTTAATAATTTAATATAAAAAAATGTGGGTGTTATATTTTTTCGGTAAGTAACATAAATAATTAGATAAAAATCCATGCATTTACCCTATTATAACAAGTGATAACAAGTGTATACACTTACATCTAACTCCAAAAATCTACGTCACTACAAGGCAGTGTGCCCTGAATGCTGGCAGCATTGCCACGTAAAAATCACAATGCTAATTCGTTGACCGAATTAAAAGGTAGCATTCCAATCACCTCTGCACTTCAATAGAAGTCTTGTAAGATCTTTGTATATTCCGTGTGCTAAACAAATCGGGCTAGTTTTTTTGTTTCAGACATGTGATAACTTATTATTATATACCTGAAAGGATCGATATCCCCTGCATGCAAACCCGCAAGTAAAATAATAATGATAATAATAAATAATGCTGCACAATCCACACAGCATCATTTAGCCCGAAACAAAGAAGAGCTTGTGTTATGGGTACTAGATGACTGATAAACATAATACAATACATTTCATAAATAGATATTTTTATCATACATAGAATAGCCAGAACACACGGTAAAAAAATTGCAGATCGTACAAATATGTATTTATCCCAGGACAGAAATCGATCCCGCAACCTCATGTGTTGCAAGTAGAAGGCAGAAATTTATAAAGGATGTCCTTAACTCTTTCGCTTGTGTCAGGAGATGCTGTGTGCATTAGCATCACAGCCCAGTATGCATTCCATACCTTGATGGCAGTAATGGAATAGTCGCTCTAGTTCTTCAGGCGGTGACTCCATGGTCACAGTATACATATCTGTGCCATGGTGATGCCTAGATATGCCGAGGCAATTCAAATGGTTTTGAGCTTACCTTCAAGTTCAGTTTTCAGCTGCACAACGATGAGTTCATCCCTGCACAGATGTGTGACTAGTGAGGCCTTCGTGCTTATAAAAGTATTTTTAACATAACACTATATCTTTAATAATATTCATGGATTACGAACATATCCTACAAAGTACTATCGACCTTGAAACATAGTGGAAATCCTTGAAAACACTTTGAATATTAGGCCAGGCAATTAATGCTTAAAAAATGGTGTAGAGGGAAATGTTTGGAACACAGTTTTTTACTTCATTACTTTTAGCTTTTATTTTTCAGCTTTTATTTTGTTTCAGTAGTCATGTCATTAGGACGCATAGTTTTTGAGATATAAACTGAAAAATGGGACTTTCAAGACCTCCCCCCTCCCCGGTTGAAGGGCTACGGGGACTTTAAATATGATCACCTCCTAACTAGTCCAAACAAAGATACGAAGTCAAAAATTGTGATCCAAACATTTTCCTCCATAACTTTTTACATAACTTTGACTACATTGAGAATTTCAGTCACAGAAAGCCGTCAATTAGAAAAATCACAATTCTAACATTATTAGCACAATTCTGAGATTAACTTTAATATTTGAATCACCTCAATTATTCATCGTTTCCTTCCAAGAAACTCATGAGAGGTTCAATGAAATTCATTTAGTAAGTAATTAGTGAATTAAGCGTAGCCTTAATTACTTGACGTGTTTCATTTGGTAATTACTTGTAAACCTGTAAACAGAGGTGTAAACAAGGATTTAGAATTAAGAGAATTATTAAGTGCTGAAACTTTCCGTGAAAGCTGAAAGCTTCGAGCGATACGGAGTTCGCTCAGCTTGCATCTACGCTTTCAAAATGTAACTGAATTTTGTCAAAGTTATAAGTCATGTATCTTGTACAACTCGCAATTTGTCAAAATAGGTGGATCAAACCATAGCACTAAACAACATAATTAGTTAATGTATTTTTAATTGAGATTCCATCATTTGCAAATTTTTTTTTAAAAGAATATACTTATTTCTAATCGTAGGTCCCAACCTTGAACAAATCATATTATAAAAAGTAACCGTGTTTTATTCCACTTAGTGAAATTACTTTTTCTTAGTGGAATGTAATACATTTTCTTTCATTGCTTTTTCGCAGAAGGGTGGATGGCATATAAATTATTGACCTAGACTAGGGCGTAGGCGCGTAGAGGTGCTACGGCATAGGCGCGTAGAAGCACTACGGCGTAGGCGCGTAGAGGCACTACGGCGTAGGCGCGTAGAGGTGCTACGTAGCTTGTCTAGGACAAGACACGTCATAGAACATCATCATCATCAGCCTATACCAGTCCACTGCCTGGCTTATTCGTCCTGGCTTATGAAATAAATAAGACTTCAAAAATGGCTTCCGACTGGTATTGAAACTTGAGTTACCTGTAGATTATTTGCGACACGTTACTTCACAAGACGTGTAGATGACGCAATCAAACATTAAACAACTCGTACGTAGCCGCGGGCAGGCACGAGTACAGAAATAAACTGATATGAAATTACTTCTACCGGTTTCACAGCTCTGTACCTACTCGTTATCGAGCACTGGGTCGTTCCGACCGTGCTGATCGAATGATTATGCTTATTATATGACAACTATTGTTTTTGTCGACCTAAGGGACCTGGAGTCATCCGGAGGATAACTGTCAGGGTTGAAAGAGATTATCAAGAAGCGGTTTGGCATATTAGAATGTCAAGAAACACCCAACATCTAGTTGATGATGATTCTTAGTTAATGGCAATATAAGTCTGGTTGGACTCTTTTCTGCCAGTGTCAAGTAATGGAAAATAATAGTAAAATATGAGTTTGCAAGTTATGAAGAATGTTGATATTTTCACCAGAGCCTAGTTCGTTATCTAGCAGGGTACACCACGTGCAGGTTAGGTTGGCTTGGGAGACAAGATCTTGGAGTCTCCCTTGTACATCTAGTTTCTCGAACTTTGTTAAAAATCACTCAAACCACTGTCAGTCCATAGCACACATTTGAAAATTATATTTTTAAATAATGGAACTACATTTCTTTTTCACTTCTTTTTCAACTCTCTATTTTTTTTCTAAATATTTTTTAAGTTTAAGACTCCATTACCTAAGTTTAGATAACTTCTTTTTACTTTCATATTTATGTTATAATATTATAAGTAGTCTTACATTTCTGTACCAAATTTTGTTTTGTGTGTTGTGTTTAATAAATAAATAATATTTTAATTTTATCATAGCATTCCTATTTTACTATAAGTTTGTATTTTTATCTAAATATTATGTTAAGTTCAAGACTCTATTACCTAAGTTTAAGTACTAAGCTAAGACAACTTCTTTTTACTTTCATATCATATTATTATAAGTAGTCTTACATTCCTGTACCAAAATTTGTTTTGTGTGTTGTATCTAATAAATAAATAAATTTATTTTCATAATAAAAGGAATGTCAACAGCGTATACATAATTATAGAGCATTCTTAGAGATAAGTTAGAACGTCTTGGTCACAGAAAATTCAAATAATATTATAAAGGAGAAAGTTTGTGAGTTGTGCCGTTGTTAAGATGTTTGGCCAAATTAAAAACGTCCAAACTAATGAATGGATTGGGCTGAAAATTTTGCGCATATAAAGATCTTGGTCTGTAATAACAAACAGGCTTTTTATTCAAAAACGCTTGCGAAGCCGCGGGTATAAAAATATGTATAGGTATTTGTATTATTATTTTTTTTTTTTTTAAGGACTTTATTCGCTTAGCGAATATGCCAGTCCCGTTTTGCAAACACAAACTCAACCTTACTTTATCTTATAATATTAAATAACATTATGAACAAGGCCTTAGCGGCCTCGCACAGTGGGGTGGAGAGTAGACTTTGAACTAAAATTTGTATTATGTAAAATATTAAAATGTTACTCGATCTTTATATTCGCAAAAATTTCAGTCCAATCCGTAGAAATCTAAATAATAATAGATTTCTATCCGTAGGATATAATTTAAATCGATTATTATGCAAAGCTCACAGAAAGATTTTAGTTTAAACAAAATCTTTCTGTGCAAACGCACCAATCGGAACTGAACTGCAGCGGAACTGGCACGACGAGGCCAGTTATTCTTTGTGCATCGTATGGAGATATATCGCACTATGCGTCAGTGGAACTGCGCGGCTTTTTTATTTATTTATTTTTTGGTAATTTGTTCTAATTTGACGCGCAGTGCCTCGGCCGCGTGAGTTTTACAGGCGCGTAGTGCGTTTGCACTCTTAAATTAAGCCATTTAGCACTTGTCAAGATACTAGTCCCTTAAAAAATTAGTAAAGCTTTTGACCAAACCTCCATGAGGATTGTTAAACATATATAGAACGTATTTTCTGATCCCATTCTGATAGCGATCGCTACATACTAGTACTTACTCACCATTTATAAACACCATACTACAGAATAGCAAGTACCTTAATATAACAGACGTTTCCTTAATCCGCAAGATGGCAGCAGCGGCATATCTTCATTCCGTCCTATCTCCTTAGAATAACAAATGTAATGACTTGAGTGTCAAGTCGTAAAGTATGAGATGTTGTAGATGATGCCACGAAGGTTTCTGCGTGCTGGGAATCGTGCTTCGAAATTCTAATTAAGCTTCTCACAGTGAAGTTCCAACGTGCAAATTCAGCTCCCCACCTCTACTCGTGGGTGTCGTAAGAGGTGGCTACGGGACATAGTACCGGGAGACGAGCAGCAGCGCCTCTTCCAGTATAGATCTACCAGCAATCTGATCCCTGAACCGCATGCCAAGCATAGGGATAATGTGCATTAACCCCCATGAGGTAGGGTGTTCCCTAAGGCTAATAAGGCGATTGAGAGGGGAGGCTAGCAGTGGACCATTATAAGCTGTTGAATTGGGGTGAGAAATATAGTTACACTATAGAAACCTGCCACAGGAAACCCTGTTCATAGTGTTTATGTTCTATTTTGTTACATTGAAAATAAACTATTTTAGGTTACTATTTTAGATATACATATTTTACATAGGTTGATTTTCGATTAAAATTTTTCCTTTGATATCTCGGTGGCGCCAATAAGTAAGAAGTTGAAGTTGAACGGTGAAATGAAATGTCCTGTCCAATTTGTAGAATCTCATTTTGTTTGTTGTGGTTGTTTTGTTTGTGTAAATTTGATTCTTAAAATGTACCGATTATTTTTTTATATAATATCAATAAGAATAAATTTTGCATGCCTTGACGAGGCAGAATGTATAGGGTAAGCTGTACTCTTAAGACCCCATGTACCTACATTCTTGCAAAATAAACAATTATGAATTATGAAAATTAAAAGTGTTGTTTTATTGTTCGTTATTTACATGTTCAGTCTTGCTTTGTTGTGATTATAATAAAATAATTCCCTTGAGCGTAAAATAGGTATTTTACTGTTACTTTTTTGTTGGTCATTCTCACTAGGTTGACCTTTACCAATGAAAAATAGTTAAAGCTTAGACAAATAAGTTAGTATTACAACAACAACTTAAAACCATAATATAGTCAAGTCAAGTTTTCGTTTCTATGGCACATTGTTTATTTCACAGCATGTCGCAGTCGTATACAACCGCACCAAGCGCAGAGCAGTGGATGAAATGCGATATGATGAGGAAAAATGTATGAGATATGTGAAAGATGACTATGGTCCGGGGGCGGAGACAAATGGAACAGCTTCCCGGGACATGATAAGATCTTTATTTCACTTCTTTGTACAATCTTACCTGTGGTTGGTTTTGATCACGTTTGAATATGCTTTGATTTAGCTATCGTCGAAAAATGAGGTGGTGGCTATTCGGTTGTGTATTTTTAAGGTTTCGAGACAGGTTTCAAAACCCGGTCTCGTTTTATCCGTCCCCGAGCTTTCTTGAATATCTCAGTAACTACTGCAGCTATTAACTTGAAACTTGAAATATAATAGAATAATATAGTACATTTTGTGTGCCATTACTGATTTAAAGTAAAATCTATAAAATAAATAAAAAATGAAAATGAAAATTATGTAAAAATTGCGATTTGAAATTACAAAAGACATCTAGATGGCAAGTGGGATATCAAATAAAAGGTATTGGTTTGTACATTACAAACCAGTTTTTAAATTTTTTGTAGGTTTCATACTTTTTGAAATATTTTGAAAAAAGTCGAAAAAGTTACCTGTTATTTCCTTGTAAGGAAATACCTACTTTTTTCGGTATTTAATAAAATAGCAATGTCTCTATGCGGTACTAATAATAGTGTATCCTACTATTAATATAATTGGCAAATATTCGAATCTTTCGGCGTACGAGTTATACTCGCACTTGACGGATCTTGATTTAACATTGTAATTCAATTCAATTAAGGTGAAGTAGGTCCCAAAACTCAGGTTTTGCCTAGACGGAAAATCAATTTTAAGGCAAGAAAACACAATTTTTTCGTACACAATCTTTTTTGATGAGCATCGAAAGCTTAGGATTTTTGTTAGTAAGTTATGGGAGCCGAAACACGATTGACTCAACTTGACTCGATAGAAAAAAATCGCAAAGTTTCCTCTAAATTTTGCATTTTTACTACGGAAAACCAGTTTCATTTGCTAGTTACTTAACATATTTGCATGAAATATCGTCTAAAAAATACTTAACTAAACACTTTAGAGGATTATGGTTTTAGTTTTTTGCGAAAGAGTATTATTTTAGAGCAATATCAAATTTATAAATAAAAAGCAGTAAAATTGCGCGCGGGCCGGCTCTTGCGTCCCTTTCTCGCTTTCACTGCGCGGTGTTCGCTCGTCCTTGTCTAGAAATTACGAACGTACTTCACCTTAATATCACATTCTCTTGGCATATCGCAATGAATGTTTTTTACTTCTTCACGCCAAAACTACTGAACGAATCGGGATCAAATTTCGCAGAGATGTGGGTATAGATATATGATGAGATGTGAATATAATATGATACTTGGATAGATATATTTGAGGACGTCTGTGGCGCGGTGGGCGAGGAATTGAACCCATAGGTCGATTGGGTGGGTTCGAGGTGGGATCGATACCCGCCTTGGGACAAATATTTGTACGATCCGCAGGTATTTGTTCCGAGTGTTCTTGTCGTTTTTTATGTATAATAAAAATTATCTATCTATGTAATGTATTGTGTATTTTATTATGTATATGCTTAGCTTGGGCTAGATAATGATGTGTGAATTTGTCCAGCATTATTTATTTATAAGTATTATAAATATATTATTGATTCATGAACAATGTTTATTATTGTATTAGAATATTAAGAGGAGATAGGATTCTCAAAATAGATTTAATTAAACGAATAAACCATGAATATTAATATAAAGAAAATTAAATTCAATCTTGCGTAAAATTTTAAGAATACTTACAAAATGAGACGTTGCTTATATTCAAATATTAAATTAATCTAATAGTACACAGATGAGAATCTAATAGACAACAAAGAGTATTAAGAACTTTTCAAACAAAATCATTTTTAATTTAGATTTAAAAATATCAGCACTAAAAATGCTTTTTAAGGCAATGGGGCAGAAAATAAAATAATTTAACAGCTTGATAACTAGAGTTACCTTGGAAAAGCACATTGACTTCTTTTTTTCTCAAAAATTTCCATGGGTCCTAAGCCATGGGATAGAAATAAATTTTGAACTTTTACATATAAAGTTAGAAATAACACATGCGATTCGAAACTAGTTGACCATAAAAACTTTTCCCTTTGTAATATTGGGTAAGGATACCCTTTTGTTCCGACTAGCCATGGAACAAAAAACTTTGGACTTACATAGAAACAACACATTCGAATCCGTGGAAATAAACCAGTTGACCTGATAAAAGGTTTTTTCTTATGTAATATTGCGAGAGGGATATACCAAGGTTAACGACATAGCTCAAAGGATTAGAAAGCTGAAGTAGCAGTGGGCTGGCCATATATCGAGAAGAACCGACAACCGCTTGGGTAAACGTGTTCTTGAGTGGAGACCGCGACTCGGCAAACGTAGTGTAGGACGCCCTCCAACCAGGTGGGATGTCGATTTGCGAAAGACTGCTGGCAGATGCTGGATGCGGCAAGCTGAAGACACGGCGCTATGGCGATCATTAGGGGAGGTCTATGTTCAGCAGTGGACTGGTATAGGCTGATGATGATGATTGCGAGAGGATATCTTTTTTTCTGTGATATATATGATTTAAGACGACCTCTGTGGTGTGTTGCGGGTTCGATTCCCGCCTTGGGAAAAATATTTGTCGATTTGCAGGTATGTTCCCGGTGCTTTGGTCGTTTTCTATGTATAAAAAAAAATCTATCTATGTAATGTATTGTATTATGTATATCAGATATCTAGTACCCATAACACAAGCTCTGCTTAACTTGGGGCTAGATAATGCTGTGTGAATTGTCCAGCATTGTTTACTATTTATTTATTTATATATCACAGAAAAAAGGTATCGCGTTTATATTTGACAGCGTAAGCGTTTTCGAGTAGCAACAAATATCGAAACTCACCCATTTGTAAATTACTGAGATGTTTTCCTTGGCGTATAAGTTTCACCAAAATAACCTTTATTTACTCGTAGTATCTAATAAAACATGTTGATAAAATAACACATTTGTCTTGCAAATAAGAAAGAGCCCGTCAAAAGGCAGGAACATTGAAATTGATGCCCAATAAAGGAGGCTAACGCGCTAACACATATATTTGAGGCTAATGCATACAGGATGTTCAAAACTGGGACAGGAAATTGTAGACTATAAAAAAAACAATCTAATTTTAGAAAACAATCTGAAACCACACTTATATTTAGTATTGACACCATGTTGTTCAGTGTTTTTTTTTTAAGTGCCTAGGTAATACCTAGCATTAACTAGGCCTACCTATTATGGCTAGTATCGCAGATAGTAAAATAACAAAATGACTACCTCTGTGACGCGGTGGGCGAAGGTCTGCCTGCGACACAGGAGGTTGCTGGTTCGATTCCCGCCTCGAATCAAATGTGTGTACGATCTGCAGACATTTGTTCAGGGTGTTCTGATCGTTTTCTACGAATAATAAAAAAAATATGTGATGTGTTACATTATGTTATATCAGTTATCTTGTACCCATAACACAAGCTCTGCTTGGCTTGGGGCTTAGATAATGCTGTGTGAATTGTCCAGCATTATTTATTTATATTTAAAAACCTTACAATTGAGAAACGCAAGACCTCTGGTCACTAGAACTAAATGTAACTATAGTCTTTGAACAAGTTTGGATAAACTTCAATGTTTCACTTGCAGTTGGAGCTAACGGTACTACAGTCTGTAAGAAATCCCAAAGATTTTCGAGTCGGCGCGTACTTGATTTCGTGGCATAGTTGTTTAGAGCACACCCGGTACTGGTGGTGGGACGCGGGTTCATGTCCCGCCGAAAACGATCAATTTTTGGGAACTTATGTATATTTAATTTCACGGGAAGCACTATAATAACATAAAAACCTTAGTAAAGCAAAGTTCAAGAGGTTTCATTAATACCAAGTAGTGGTATTATTAGCGTGGAGATTTTAGGCATTACCTGGAGGCCCGCGCCCAGCAGTGGACCATTATAAGTTATAAGCTTTTGAGATGAGATGATGGTATTAATAGTGGCAGTTAAGTTGGCGATCAACCTGATGGTAAGCGGTTACCGCAGGTAACCTAAAGGTTTCTGTAACACCACAGACGTTACACGCGCGCTGCCAATTCCTTAAATGCTTTAGAATGCCCTGTTTTAATGAGAATGACCGCTGACCTTCTGTTTAATGCAGAGGCACTATAAGAACATGAGTAAATTGAAGTAGAAATGCTGGCTTTTATTTCGGTCAACGAATTCCCTTTGCCATTCATCGTGGTAATGCTCCCAGCATTCTGGGCATACTGCCTTCTGATGACAGCTTAGATTTTTAGAAAATAGATGTAGATAAGTGTAAATATTAGTTGTAATTATATTTTGCTTTTAAATAAGTACACCCTGTATATATAAGACTGAAACAGATATGTTAAGGCATCTGCAAACAGAGGCAGATACAAGTGAAATATTTTCTTGTTTGTCTTCAGCCCAACGGATAGGCCTAAAGTGGAACGAAAGCAGGGATCAGGAATACGTTGATGTGGTTGTTTTGTGGATATTATATTTATTCGTTTGGAAAGATAAAGTGGTATCAACATAAAAGAAAAAAAATTAATCAGTACTTTATTAACGAAGAAATTTATCATCAAATAGTAGAATTAAATTTAAACTAGTATTTACAATGGAAACAATTGAGCTAACTGCAGACTGTTGCAAACAATCTGGAGGTAGCTCAACTGATCTTTATCAATACCAATCATAGGTGTGCCCAAGACACTAGCTGCATTACCCATACACCCCTGTGTGGCAATTCTGATGAAAACAACTATTATAATAATATAAATAGGCATCTAAATATGAGAAATTATACCAAATCCAAACCGAAACATATGCCAAAACCGCATTAGATACAGGAAAAGGTAAAGTGCTTTCCGCATTCATCATTAAAGAGTGCGCCTAATGCAAAAATCAAGCAAATTGTGTATTTTTAGACCCTCACTACATCTATGGTAACGAACTTAAATATTCTAATTTAAAAAATACGATAAGTAGGGGAAAAACCCATAGAAGTCGAGTTATCGAATAGAATTTTGAAAAATAAACTGGTTTCTTTACAAAAAATTATACAAAAATCGTTTAAAAAAAACTGTTTTAATTTAAATGCTCTAAAGTATCAGCGACAACACCATATTATTTTTTACGAATTACACAGCCAGACTACAGTTTTATTTAAGTGATCGTGTAGTTTTTCTATGTAATGCTTAAATTTTGTATCATTAATAGAAAAGGAGCAAAACCTTGATTTTTGCACTGACATTGCTTTACTCTGTCCCGCTCCTATGAACGCGAAATCCTATGTCTATCCTTTTCACAATTTTTTGCATTAGGCCCGCTCTTAAAACACCGCATCCAAAAATCAATTCCCCTTTCCACCATCCATCCCATGATGTATGCCTCACGACGCCAACCAGCGGGAGACAAACACATTCGCGTACCTACCACACGTGACGTCACGAGGGGAGAGGGGGGTTATTTATAACCTTTCATAATGAGCTTGTGGTCTATGGAGGTCACATTTAATCCGAAGGTTGTTGATTCTTATCGTTATGAATGAAAACTGTAGGGTGGCAGTAAGGTGGTTGGGTGGTAAAAGTTAAGTAAACTTATTAGAAACAATAATTATTACAACTTTTTGACCGCATTTTTCTTTAGAAGAAAACGTCTCCGAGCGATTAACATCTATTGGCCCCTCTGCGTATATAATTCAGGGCTATGTTTCTGACTTAGACCAAAAATCATAGATGGCATCTGTTTTTACACCATGCAAATTTAACCCCCTAAAACCCAGTAAGCTAGCTGACGCGTTAGGGTGTTAAACCACTTTGATTTACCCGTGGCCGAGGGTTGGTTTGCAAACGGCAAACGATGCTTCTTATGAAATTCGACAGCCTTTACAAGGAAGGTCGAGTGTAAAGTCACGGTTTCCTATGACTCTGACCACAAATACTCTAACAGGAGGAATTAAATAAAATTAATTAAGCTAATAATGCTGGACAATTCGCACAGCATTACCTAACCCCAAGCTAAGCAGAGCTTGAGTTAGGGTACTAGATGACTGATATACATAATATAACACAATAGATAGATATTTTTCATTATACATAGAAAACGGCCAGAACACCCTGAACAAATGTCTGCAGAACGTCTGCATCACACATTGGTTCCGAGGCGGGAATCGAACCCGCAACCTCCTGCGTCGCTGGCATACCTTCGCCCACCGCGCCTTTGAGGTTGTCAATGAATGGAAATATATTGTAATGTAATTAATAACATTATTCAATGCCAGGCATAAGCGCAGAAAGAAGGATGACCTCTCATATTTGACAGAATTGTCAAAAGTTACTTATAGAAAAAAGGTAAGGTGCTATCAATGTCCAGTAGGATTAACTTATGGATTGTTGTCTAGGGCAGAATCTTTAGTTCAGGTCAGTTCATTTATTTTTTCCTTTTTGATACAATCACGTACACTCGGAAAAGTCATATAGATACTTACAATAGTATAAATTACATATAAAGTTTATCAGCAAAAGCTTCGTCAATATTATAGAAAGATTTACTTAATAAAAGTCTTTGATTGTTTAACTAAAATCTTTAAATTAAGTTTCCTTACATGTAAAAGTAATTTAATGTAAAATTTTATCAGAGATAAAGAAAGCTCCTATTTAATTTCGCTAGTCTACGTATCAGAATGACAACATTTTGTTTATTGCGTTTATCATAATTATGTATATTATGTATTTGATGATTGACCGTCGTTGTTTTCTATTATATCGAGGTCATGACTCCTTTCACTGCTTTTTTCTGAAGTTTGCAGAGCGATCTATGTACAATGTATGTAAGGTTTTTTAGATATAGATCTATATTTTACATGATAAATATAGAGAACTCTGTAAAAATATCCATTTTTAAAAAAGAATCATTTTGAAAATGGTATTTTAAAACAGTTTTCGAAATTTCTGTATTTCTGTACTTTTCGAAATATTTCCATTCGAAAAATGACGAAATATTGACTGTCCAAATAGTTGGCAAATGCTTGAAACCCTCGGCGCGCGAGTTACGCTCGCACTTGACGGATCTTGTTTCTAACTGCTATGGTTCCGGATTTGGCCATCTACTTCCGTCTTAAAAGCCACCCTGTATATTACAAAATATCTTATAGCAATGTACAACGTTAAATTACCCTTTATACTTGCTATTTCAAACAACTCAGAAACAGGAAAGCATTTGTAAATTAGAAGATTACACAGAAATCTGAAAGCAAAGCTACCAATTACCCCAATAACAGCGTAATGGATGCCTACACACTAAAGCCAGTAACGCTATGGTAACGCTACCGACTCAGCCCGGCGCGACGACGACGGTTTGACGTTGGCAACATTATTCTAAAGAATCATGTCGGGCAGGTAACATCTTAGAGCTAGAAAATAATAATAATAATAATGTTTGTTAATTTCTCTTCACAATAGGTATCCGACAATAATTAAAAATAATTACATGACTATAATAAGTACATCAATAGGTAGATACTGTCAAACCTGTCTTGTGAAGACTGGTGCCTGAAGTAGGTTCGAAGAACCTGTATTACAGGTCACCAGGTAGGTATTCACTCAACGAATTAGACAACGGAATTACGATATATATGTTAGTCTATCTATTATTATAAAGGTACTAAGTTATATACCTAAGTTATATTTAACAGTAAACAGGTGAGGATAGCAAGTAACTGATCTATTATCTAATATTAATACTAATTTGGTACAAACAACACACAACAACAACTCTAACACAGGAAATAAAGTTTAATTTAAGAGAATATGAATATAAATACTTATCAATAAAACATTGTTTCTTATTTGATAATAACTTCAATTTTACATAATGCTGTTTACAGTATAAATTCTGACTCGACTATGAGCTTATTTTTTAAGTTTAAAGAAGTATGGTTATTAAAATCTGAAATCTTTGTAAGAGTAGGGTGGTCCTGGGTGTCCCGAGGACACCAGTCTCACAAGAGTCTGGGCAACAGGAGACACCAGGATAGAATGCCTAGATAGGTAGATGTGAGTAGGAAACAACTGGTAGTGGAACGAGCACCTATACCGGATAAATATATAACATGATGATTTTAAAAAAAAAAAATCTTTTATTGCGTGGTACAATACCTACTCGCAGGACTCTAACAATTTAATATAATATAAAAAAATCTTGATGATGTCTCGCGGAGATATGAAATTCGATGTCTTACTTTGATAGATATCTTCTCATAGAAGGTTGTCTGAGGAATTGTAATTTTTTTGGTCCAAATATATATTTTTTGGGTGAATAAGATCCATCTGGGAAAGTGGGATTTAAGCCATTTTAGGCTACATCTTTCCTGAGTGTCATGGTGACCACCATGCGAAACTTTACCGCCACCAGTAAAAAAAGAAGTGAAACATTAAATTTTGTCGTGGACTTGTCAGCGGCATGTCTGCGACAAACCACGACTAGTCAAAAGCTTCTGATTTTGTGCCGCCGACATTGTTTACCAACCCGATGACACAACCCAAAGGTTGGTTTACTCTTATTTGTAAAGACAAAGCTGACAAAGATGCCAATATCCAACATGCCGTTAAGGTGTTGGTTTTCCCTAATCTCCCCCTTGTCGTGTCATTCTGCCGTCCCATCGAATTATGAGAATTAGGGAATTAAGAGTGCAACTGTGTTTGCACATTTAAGTACTATAATATGTCTTTCCTGACGCCGAGTTTCGGCTAGTGGTATCGTCACCATCATCCAACCTGCCAGTTTATTTCAGCAGCGTTGACGACTCTGGTGTGTAGACTCCTTAATACGTAGTTATAACGATAATACCTACGTATTTGTACATAATAGCTTAGTTCTGAATTCGATACTGTGCCTCGGGCTCTAAGTAATTACTTACATGCCAAGACCATTATTGAGGATCGAAAGGAGTTCAGGGAAATTTCAGGAATAATTTTAACTTTCGGGAACTATTTTGTTTGTATGTAAAAATGTTTGGGTCTGATTGTTATCGTAGTAAGCGATGTTTTTTTTTGTTAGCGACAACATTTGCCATCACAGCACATTATTTAGACGGTGACTAAATAATGTACTGTGACGGCAAATGCTTACGTTGCAGAATTTACTTGCTTGTAGCGGTCACAGAGAGTCGATGGATGAAGGCGGTTTAAGACCGCTATTAATGACGTCATATCTCACGTCCAGCATTTGACGTTTTGTAGGCTGATATTATCACGATAATGGTAGTGATTCTGTTGACACAAAACCTAAACGAAATTAGCGTAAAAATGTTGCTGTCACCTTTATTTCAATCGGAAAAAAAGAGACGGCAACAATTTTAGGCTAGTTTAGTTTAGGTTTTGTGCTTACAGAATCACTACCAATATCTGCCTAAAAACGTCAAAACGACCACCTCTGTGGTACGGTGGGCGAAGGTCTGCCTGCGACTTAGGAGGTTGCTGGTTCGAATAATGCCTCGGAACAAATGTTTATACGATCTGCAGACATGAGTTCAGGGTGTTCTGGTCGTTTTCTATGTATTATAAAAATATCTTACTATGTTTTGTATTCTATTATGTATATCAGTTATCTAATGTTAGTACCCATAACAACGCTCTGCTCAGCTTGAGGCTAGATGATGCTGTGTGAATTTTCCATCATTATTTATTTATTATTTATATTTGCAAGGATCCTCTGTCTCGTAAACAACAGAACTTCCATAAATGTAAGAAATCAATGTGACAAATTCTTTAATTAATTTAAAACGGTCCCAGAAAGTATTTGAAGCAAAAATCAATATTCCTATCCATAAAATAAATTCAATGGTGTTCGCCCAGTTATTTCAATAACAATATCTCTGGAAGGTCGAATGGCCCATAACAATGTTCTATGGTGCCCTTGGGCGGTGGCACTCTTCCAAAATGGGCCGCCAGATCAACTGTAACAGGGATCTTGAGACCAAGTAGACTGTGAACTTGGATAAATCACGACATCCAGCTTTAAGTAGGGTCGAATTTTTTGCCGCAACTGCCACGGTTTCTATGTTTGTCTATTTTAAGATTGTTTATGATCTGGACCGCACCGCTGGCACAAAGCACAAAAATGTGCATTCAAACATGGGCTTAAAATCACACTAATATTATAAATGGGAAAGTTTCGATGGATGGTTGATACGTCTTCACGCCAAAACTACTAAATGAATTGGGCTGCATAGAATAGAAAACTCTTTTTTGTACCACACAATCACAAAATACAATACAGAAGGAAATACATAGAATAAAGAAAGTAGGGCGGACTTATCGCTTTGAGCGATCTCTTCCAGGCAACCTTGGGATGGATTGTCAATTGATTAATATGAAAATAAAATAATTACATTACATCATACATACATACATTACCTACCATAATATTATGGTAGGTAATGTATATTATATATATATATACTTTATCATTAGTATAACATGCTATACTAATGATAAACTTACATATCGACGCTTGAAAGGCAATAATTACCAAGCGACATGTTGGCAACTTTACACTAGAGCATTTTAAAGTATATTTTTTCAGAAAAAAAATCATATTAAATCGCCTATTTGGCATAACTACTCGATTCCAACGAATTTTAAATGCAGTTTATATGCTTAGTAAACTGGCATATAAAAATTATGAATTTTCTCAATAGTTAATGAAATAGTGTCGGTTAGTAATAATTTCATCAAAATAACAAACGAGTAAAAATTACTTACCAACAACAACATTTTATAATAAAACAAGTAACATTAACTAAACCCCATTAGTTCATAATTGTGTTTGAAGAAAAATTAGGGATCTAGAAGTAACGCTTATTTGTCAAATAGATAAACTGATCTAAATAGAAACCAATAAATCTTTTCTGTCAGGCAATTTTAAACAAAGTACATATTCAATAAGGGTAGTG
This sequence comes from Eupithecia vulgata, assembly GCA_946478455.1. Lineage (NCBI taxonomy): Eukaryota > Metazoa > Arthropoda > Insecta > Lepidoptera > Geometridae > Eupithecia > Eupithecia vulgata. The sequence continues at coordinate 4,693,310 of OX297881.1, forward strand.
TAGTATTGTTTTGTACAAGTAACAATGAATTTAGGTTTACGTTCACATAATTAACGGCTTTCGCACCAAGGTTTTTGATGAATATCGTCTTACTTAAATTGCTTGACTAGATCAAGGTATTCACGGGAATCCCGTGGTTAAAAACTCGAGATTCAAGATTCAAAGATTTATTTGCATCAAACATGGTATAAAGGTGGTATAAATACATATAATTCGTTAATCGAACTACATATAATTCAAAATTTTTTCTTTGGTTTATTCAACGTAAAAAAACGATTAAAAAAAAACCATAGAAAAATTCATGAAATTGTACTGTTTTGTACACACTAATTTGCTCGAGATCTTAGAATCCCATCTCTATCTATTGAAATGATTTATGAATCCCATCTCTATCTATTGAAACGATTTATGTTTTGATTCGTAGGTTATTACTAATTACTTGGTTCCTTCTGATAGTTTTTTCATAAGTTGTATAGTTTTCTTGTTCCCCTTCTATGAACGCAAAATTCTATGCTTAACCTTTTCACAAAATAGCGCGCATTAGTAATCTCTTAGTAATTATTTTAAAGAATCGTCGAATTATTTAATTAGTTAGTTCTATTTGATTAGCTTAGATGTTGTTATCACTCTTTCTTCTTGAAAAACGGGTTATAATTAACACCTAGTTCAGGCACACATATTTTTGAATTCCATTTGTTACTCATTTATGATTATGTACTTCTTTGAACCGAGCTGAGAATACCAACAGACGACAGAAGCATAGCTAACTGTGAAATTGTGCAGAGCTACATCTACTTGGGATCTACCATCACCAACATCAGAGGTTGTGAAGATGAAATCTGAAGACGCTGCGTCATAACACGATCTGCTGCTGAAAGGCTCACCAAGATTTGGAAGGACCGCCGGATAACCAAAACCACTAAGGTTCATCTGCTGCGGAGTCTGGTCTTTCCAATTCTTCTGTATGGAGTTGAGACGTGGACGTTGAGACATAAGGAGCGAAGGAAAATTGACACAATAGAGATGAGGTGCTGGAGACGTCTCCTAAGGATTACGTGGACCGCGCATAGGACCATGACCATCGTCTCTATCCTCGAAGAACTTCGCGTGAAGGAGAGATTATCGTCAACTGTGCAAATAGAAATATTGAACTTCTTTGGGCACGTAGCAGGGAATGACGACTAGGGTGGGTCGATTTTTTCAAATGTCGAAAACTAAGTACGGGTAGGTCTCAAAAGTTGCATTGGGTGATTATAATTATAAAAAAAATATCAAAAAAAATATTGCATATAACTTTTAGCCCTCTACCGGTACCTAAACAAAACGAAAAAAGCTGATTTTCGACTCCACTTCCCATTTGATTTACTTGTACGTATTACTACTTTCACTGCCTAAATTGTACTTTTTTGTAACATGGTATCATCTTTTAAGTAATAAGCGAGATTGCCACTTCGTGGAATTATTATAAAGCAAGGTAGATACACTCGCATTTGACCAAAATTCCTTGATTTTCGCAGTACACTCGTAACCTTGACTCGGAAAAATCACTATTATTTTTGTTTAGTTTTGAAAGTGTTTACATAATAGATATTATATGCGTTATAAAACGGCTCATTCTGGCTGTGTTTCCAGTTAAATAGAAGAGAAATTGGCCTTGAGTGTGTGTCAAACTCGTACTTTCTCAGGACGAGTTCAGAAGTGTTAAAAACTCGAAGTGACGTAAACTGTCCTACCTTTGAAACACCCATTGTATGATGTGCGAATGTATTATCTATTGTAAGTGACGAAATAAAGTGTATTTCGTATTTGCGATCATGTCGCACATACAAAATACTCGATTTGCAATAAAAAATTAAAGGAAAACAGCCATCTGTTACCGACGTTCTCGCCTCTGTCTGCCGCGACACCGAAAAGATCTGAACTTTTGCTTCGATTCCGACTGTGAGCACTTAACGTATTAAGGACTTGCACTGAGGTATTATGATGAATACTTACAGTTCATTCGCTATCCTAAACAAAAAAAGAACTGATTCTTATGAGGAAAAAGTCCAAACTTTTCGACAAACTGCTTTGACAAGTCTCTATGAGGTTGCGGCTTGTAAATGTAGTTGTTTTAATTCTGCATTTGTTATAAGGATGAGATGGTTCCTGATATTGAACGGTCGTTCCTGTTAGATCAAAAAACCAACAGAAAAATTATGACAGGTACCCTTGATCATCACGCAACCCAAGAAATGCAGCAAGCATTTGAAATTCGCAAGACGGAAAATGTCCGTCATAAAGTAGAGCCAAGTGTAACGCTCAAAATTTATATTGCAAGTAGAGAGATAAGAGACTCTATTGGCATCAAAGAACCGGTCCCGTCCATATCAGCTGCAGTGCAAAAAACATTGTAAAATACAACACCGTAAGTCTGCCATAGTTCTAATCAATCAGCGGCTGCTATCGCAAGTGCAGTGCTCCAGGGTTGGTGTCTGCTGAAAATAACCGGTTAAAAGTAAGTTACGTTGAGCTCGAAATAAAGTAAGACAGAATCTTTAGGATGACCTTCATCAGATATGTTAGAGAGCCTCTACTTCGACGGACGCAAAGATAAAACCTTACTTATCTGAAAACTGCTGTTAAAATCGACGAGTGGTAGTAAAAGAGCATATTTTACTGTTATGCAAACCTAAATCCCACTATTTAGGACATACACCACCACGCTTTCTTCCTAGAAAAGGAATACGTGATTCACTCCAAGACTTTCTTAACTGTAACAATGTTAACTTAGATGATCTCAAATGCGTTGGATGGAAATATATGGAAGATTTTCCTCTGATCGACATACGTTTTTCACCACAATATGTCAGTTACAATGTTACTGTATGTTCTATAATGAATATTGTTTAACAATGTTTGATTAATAATAATCAAACGTTTTGTGTTTGGAATTAACTTATTATATTTTTATAATTTGCGAAAATTTCAAGATTTCGGAAATTTCAAAAGCAGGTAGAGGGCTATAAGTTATATTAATAAAAAAAATGATTTACTACATTTCATTGTTCTTGCCATTCTGCAACTTTCGAGACCTACCCAACAGCAAAATAACAAAAAAAAAATTTTTTCATCCAAATCGACCCACCCTAATGACGACTTGATTAAGCATCTCGTAATCCTGGAGGACCCCAAAGGATCAAAGCGAGAGCTTCGGATAATTCCACTACAATACCATAGAAAAATTCATGAAATTGCACTATTTTGTACATACTAATTTGCTAAAGATCTTAGAATCCCATGCCTTTTAGCTAAGTAATGCGGCTTAGCTGCTATGTAGCTAAGCATGATTTCAAAATTATTTGTATGTTATCAACAAAAATATTTTTCCATCACAATATTGAGAAAAGAAAATAAAAATGAATGCTTAACTAAAAGGGCGCAATGGGAGGATAACGCCAAAATAGGTAAGTATTTTTCTATAACTGCTCTTGAGTCTGTTTTATTAATGTGATGTCTAGAACCAATTCTTAACTATAAAGACGTTAAAGTTGCTTAGCGTCCATATAATCAAGCACATTTAGTTAAAGTCTTTTAGTTAAGTAGGAGACCAGAACGATATTATCGCACTGAGCAGTTAAGGTATTTTAACCCACGTATTAGTGATGTATTGTGAATTAGTTGCTTTCAAGTTAAGGATAAGCCAAAAATTCTGTCACTTAACGGCTTACGAAGTTTTTATATCTCTGGAACTATTTGAAATTATGGAATGGTTGTTAAACGAAAAGATAAAAAAATTTAAATTGTGTCTGTTTTCATTAAAAAGTCCAAAATGGCCAGTTGAGGCTTAACGGCCTTCTAGTTAACAGACAGCAGTGTTGTTAAATGTTTGTTCCTGGGCGTTGCTTGTAGTGGAATTTGCCGGTGTAAAGTCAAATCATTATCAATGCTTGTAAGTTCTTTAACTTCACTATAACTTTGATCATCAAAGTTATAGTGAAGCATCAGCTGATCATCATTTATTGGGCCAGTCATTTCAATGCAATTGGAAACACTTACCTAGTACTTATTTCAAGCGTCGCGACAAGTACTAAGTGCGATGCGCGCAAGCATGTGGATTACCTATGCGACAGTTCATTGAAGACTAATTGATATTTTGTTACCAACAGCCACTTTAAACCTGTTTTACAGTGCGTATAAGCGACAAAACAAAATGCTTTCAATAAGAATAAGCATGTTTTTGTACAAATTTCATATCGGAAATAGTTATCTTAGCAACGAAAGTAGTAAATAAAACGGCAGGTAAAATATTACCAAACGACAAACTTTATTCGTTTTCGGCAGGCCAAATACTACTATATATCATAAGTAAGTCCATTGCAATCTGTAAAAAAGTACTAAATGACAATGAGTACATAATTAAGTTGAGTTAAAAAATCTTAAGCGACACCAAAAATAAATATTTTTTCAGGTAAAATTTCTTAAGCAATACTCACACCCTAGATACCGTAAAGCAAAAAATACTTTATGGTTAAACGTATTTATTCGAGTCAAGGCAAAAATTACTAAGTATACAAAGCTAAAATCGATTACATACCAAATGAAAGTTATTTAATAACTGCAAAAATTTTGGTCGCTTGGTCGCCGAAAAATGCGTTTTTTTAAGTTACTAAGCGACATCAAAAGTCTTCCTAACGGTACGAGAGTAAAGCCAATCAACGCAGTTTTTTTTGCTGATTTCAGTGATGTATACAACTCAATATCACCCAACATGTCGCTTGGTAATTATTGCCTTTCAAGCGTCGATATTATACTTACACTTACAAAGAAAATAGTATTTGCTTGTTACATGCATAGATATAGCAATAATCCGGAATCAAACATATATTTTTTATCCCATAAAACAGTTCCCATGGGATATAAATACCTAACTTTTAAAAGTTTCCATGTGAGACTAGTAAAGCGCGGGAAAAATCTAGTGACTCCTTAAAACAGGCAGCTCATGGGCAACTCGCTTGAAACTTGCGATAAGCAATTATTTCACTGTGAAATGTATCTAAATATTTATTCATTCATTTATTTATTGCATCACATTATGGTAAATTTGTCACGACATAATTGACTATAACTAGTAGATTATACACACAATATGAACCCATTTCGGGTGTTGCAATGAGAGACGGTCAGATAATTTCAGGTATAAAAGTTAAAGGTATATATAAGTATATATTTCAATTACAAGTCACCAAAAGTATCACTTAAAAATTCATTTAGCTAAAAATCACATAAAATTCAAAAATTCATACAGCGACTCGGCAAACGTAGTGTAGGACGCCCTCCGATCAGGTGGGATGACGATTTGCGAAAGACTACTGGCAGATGCTGGATGCGGCAAGCTGAAGACAGGGCGCTATGGCGCTCATTAGGGGAGGCCTCCAGCAGTGGACTGATGTAGGCTGATGATGATGATAAAAATTCATATGATTAGTTTTAGCCCGTATTTGTATACTTATTTTTGCACTGAGCGATAGCAGGTGTCCTTGTCCTTTACAGGTCTAGGATAAGAAGACGTTTTTGTCCCAAGTCCCTACTAAGGTAAATTTTATTGGCCGCCACCTCAGACTGTTCGGCGCGCCAGACCCGGCGCCGCGTCCATCATTGACAGACGAACAGCATGACTGGATGTATTTTATTATTATGCCTCAATGCTTTAGGGGTAGAGCGAACCTTTGATAATACGGTTTTTTTGAAAGTAAGTAAGTAATTTATTTAGGGGTAAATTAGGGTGAACTCGGCCCTATATAAGCTGGCGAAGAAGCTTTGTGTCTGGAGTCAAGATTCATTATTAAATCAGTGAGCTACAGGAGTAAGTAAGATGTAATAAATAACTGTGAAAATAATTATTGTTTTTGAAAATCAACTTCAACTTCTTTTAGTTTATGGCTTGCTGTGCTTGCTAGTTAGCAACAATTCTGCCAGTGTCCATGTAACGAGTGTCATAAACTTTAGTAAAGATAATACTATGAAACTATTGGCCGGTAGAATGAGGGAGAGTCTTAACGTTATTGAATATATCATACTGTGTCAGTCGCAAAACTGACACAGTCATTATCTAGCCCCAAGCTAAGCAGAGCTTGTGTTATGGGTACCTACTAGATAACTATAATAAAATATAATAAAAAAATATAATACAATACATAGATAGATATTTTTTATTATATTTAGAAAACGACCAGAACACCCTGAACAAATGTCTGCAGATCGTACACACATATGTCCCGAGGCGGGAATCGAACCCGCAACCTTCCGCGTCGCAGGCACACCTTCGCCCACCGCGCCACATCGGTCGTCTTTTAACAAAACTAACCTTAGGGTCAAAAAAATCCCTGGTTTAAAATATCATAAAAACACTTTAATCTCAATCTTCGATATCTTTAATGCGGAGAACATCAGGTAGGAACACGAGGGCGAAGCCAAGCCGCGGAGCACAACTCGTAAAACTGTAAAACTTAATTGTTTCTAACTTGGCAGAGTAATGCAAGTAAAGCTGCGTGTATTGATAGTACTATACTAATCTGCTTCATGTGCCACCTGTTTATCTAAACGATATTGCTATCTGCATAATGTCGGTAATTTAATGCGATTTAGCTAATTTATACTTGATTTTATGTTTATAAACAATATTAACTAAGAGTAGCCAATGTGGCTATTGTTTGTAACGTCATAATCAGAGATCAAAGCGTTCGGTCCAACGTTTAAAAATATCAGTGTAAGTGCTTTTAGGGCTTCGAGATCGGTTTCCGTGTTCGTCCTCGTTTTTTCTTGAATATAATCAGTAACTACTGCAGCTATTAACTTGAAATATGAAATATAATAATAAAACATTCCTTGCGCCATTTCTGATATTAAGAAAAAAATAGTAGAAATTTCGAAGATACTAAGGGAGGCAAAAGGGTTATCAAGAATGAAACGATATCATGAAAGAAAGGCATCAGTTGTGTAGGTTTTATACTTTTTGAAATAATTTGAAAAATGTAGGTACGAAAAGGAATGAAAAATTGACTCCTCCAGTCTCACCTACCTACTACATCATCATTTTAAAAACTTACGACTTTCTACGAAATCCAATACTTACCGATCTTACCTAGATCATATTTTCCTAAAAATTGTGGAAATAAAATGAATTAGGTAAGACCGGGGTTTTGGATTTTGTAGATAGTTTTACTAATTAAATTTCCCGGAAACGCGAAAACAATAAATTTAAGAGAGATTGAGAGATCTTTTAATTTAATTTATTTTAGTCGGTCGTTACAACCTTTTTAAGGTGGGCCAAAGTCATCAACCAATTTATTTGTACTATTTCCTTAAAGAATTACCATAAAAACCATTTTCCGAAACTCCTGTTCGATAGATTTGTAGCCTTTGAGTTTTAATTGTAGGTACTGTAACCCGTAATAAAATAAAAAATAAAATAGCTTAGGCAAAAAGGGTATTCATACCTATAAAAGTAAGGAGTACAGAACCTCATTTAAATAATGTGTTATGCTTGTTTGTTGTGTTTGCTTTATTTAATACGTGCCCATTTTAGTTACGTTATAAAGGAAAGGCAAAACCCCAACTCTGTACAAAAACCGCCGCAATCCATTTGATATTTTCCCCAAAAATCTGTGCAAATATTTATTCCAGCATATCAAATTATACTCAGTTGTTGTTAAGAACAAAGAAGCCGGAAAAACTGAGGGCGAACCGACACTTGGAGTATGGAATATCAAATTATTGGCCCGTGTTTTCGTAAGATCACTAATGTTTTGCTAAAGTAGCCAGGCTAGGCTTGGCAGCTTCCCCCCCGAGGGGTTCCCACCTTGCGGGGCGGGGGGGCTTAGTAATCGCGGACTGGTCACCCGCGGTGAAGCTAAGAGGAACCCATGGGGCCGTGCCAACGCAGAGGGCGACATGGCCGGCCCCGAGACGGACCGCTCCTCTGGGTTTTGCGCTCTAAACCCAGTTGGAGTGGTAGTAGGTTGCAGTGCTGTATGGGCGGCACCGTGACTGAGGCGGGTGGCTGTGCTGAATGGGCAGCATGGCCGCAGGGAGGTGGAGGCCGCGGCGGGAGAGGAGTGCCGGTATTGCGGTGCGCCGCTCTCCCTGCCTTCCGCGGCCTTGGCGGGGTCGCCACCGTTCGATGGCGGACGCGGTGGGGTCGCAGGGGAGGAGGAGTGTCGGTATTGCGAGGGCCGCTCTCCCTATCCTCTGCGACCGTGTGGTAGGCGGCGGGGCCACTTGACTGACCCGTCGCAGGGGGACCTAGGGCGTCTGAACACGGGGTCGTTCGGCGCCCTTTTGGCGGGTAAGGTCCCCGAGGTGGTCGCGACACGTCACGTGTTTCTGGCGTGTTGCGAAGGGGGGTGCTTCACACCCCCCATGGAGGGGCCCTATATCGGGCAGCCGTGGTGGGTTCGTGGAAGAGATAATAAAACGTTCCCATGTTCCCACCACAAGCGGCAGAGACGGAAACACCCTGAGGGTTTTAGTGGGTTGGAGTCCCACATAATCGTACTGTCTCCCCGTGGCAGTGCGATATGCGTGCGCGTTTCCCTCAGGATAATAATAAAAAAAAGGCTTGGCAGCTTAAAATGTAAAAATTCATAACTTTATTTGAAAAATGTTAGGTGAGCACGTCCACTTCAAAGTAGCACGGGAGTAAAGAAACTATTAATCATCATATAGTGCAAACACGGCGATTGTTGTCTATGGTAGAATAGAGAAAAACTACGTCTCTTTGTCATCGAATACGTAAATTATTTGAAATACATTCCTTCAACTTCAATAATATACGCAATGTATGACGATGCGATGGTATTATTGTCTATTCTGCTCTAGACAACAATCGCCGTGCTTGGCCTGCAAGTTCGTCGCAGGGCGTCGTCGGTAAATCTTTACTGTAGTAATCCATACGCTATCATACACTTTAGCTTTATTATATCTAAATACTTCTACCGAAAAACGCCACAACCCACGGGGATGCGAAAGAGTGGCCATACGCACAGATTGGACTTATCAGTTTTGTGAGTTTTGATTTCACGGAGGTGGCACTCGCCGAATAAGGTGTAGCGGCTATCGGAACCACGTGTAAGAAGTGTTTCCATTAATCCTCTCAAAATCTTGACATAAAACATTGGTTTATAATGCGCAGGATCGATAGTTACTTTTCTACAGTTTGCTACACGGGGATGTGTAAAAAAATGTTCATGACAGATTATTTCAATCTTTTTAGAGCGGCTCCAAACTTGACTTTGGGTTTGTACAGGGTTTGTTAGTGCGTTAATAGCTGGCTTAGTTTCTTGTGTCTCAAATACTGGCAGTATTGTCTATAAACAATTAAATTTTTATGGAAATTTGTTTCGTCGAAAAGTGATCCGAACAAAATTGTGGCGCAGAAATTGGTGGTATTACATGATCGTAAAAACTTTATTGCATGAAAAATGGTTTTATAAAGGTCTTGGGCTTAGAATTAGTTCCATACAATTCACCAAATTATTCGGCATGCAAACTAGACACAAGAAAACTATAATTTACATTTAAATTGTGCAAAATATTTATAAAACGAATGGAAATAACTTTAAAAAAATATTATACAAAAATGAGTTAATCTTAGAATATGTGGAAATTTATACCACGTCAATTTCAATTGTTACTATTGAGGAATTCGGATACACTATAAAATGATTTATCGATAACAAACGCGTCTACTGTGGAAGCACCATACTAACTAGACCACTGCGAAGCTATGGCTGTCAAACCCGCATTCTTGCCGCATCGAATGATATCTCTTTTCTTTTCAATTTGTTAACATTTTTGGAAATTCAAATTTCAAATGTGAATTTTGCCACTGGACACCCTGTGCTATAAATTCGATAGTAACTCTATGTCTGTTACCTATTCATACCCAAACGGCTGAACGGCATTTCACATAATTTGGCAGGAATGTAAATAGTATTCCGGGGACGAACATAGAATATGTGAAAAGCGCAGGCGAAGCCATGGGCAGTAGCTAGTTTACAATATGCCGATAGGGTGCACAAGGATATTGTTACGGATAACGTCGGAAAATACCGGTCTCTGGCACAAGTTTTGAAGTTACCGTGTAGCTTTTTCACATTATGTTTTCCTTAGATATTGCGAGCACTAAGTGAAAATATCAAATCTGTTTCGCTATTCTTAGATAAAGCGCTTAGCATAAACATAATTTTATTACAAAAACAATCCATGTCATCCAACTACAGAGCAAAAGCCTAAAAAACAAAGAGAATAAAACCACTACGTTATACTAAAATGATAGCTTTTCTTTCATTTCTGAGGCCTTAGTCTGAGTAATACAAAAAACATTCGATAAACGTAATCGAGAAGCATTGATGTCTTTCACAAAAAAGGCTTAGAATAGTGGACACAAACAAAGTGTAACCAAAAAAAGCGATAAATAAGTCTCATTTTCCTATTCCTACTCGTGCTAATGAGTGAAAACACTGAAGTTGTAATTATGTTTGTCAACTCACACACACATAGATTCGTTCTAATCTTTGAAATCGGGAAAATTGTTGAGTCAGCGTGTTTTACCTATATGATCGACGTGTTTGGGTTACTAAGACTTGGTACGCTCATAGGACGCAAAGGAAATACTTAGATTCGGTGCAAGTTAATGATGAATATTTTCCCATAATGTTCTTATTTTTCTAATTAAAGGCGTTTCTGTGACCATGCTGTGTTGGAGGTGCTTTACTTACATTATAACATCAATGCCGCAAACGCGACTGCCGCGCTGTCATGTCAAAGTAAACGCACCCAAACTAGCGCCGCCACCAACTTTATGTTATTATTCCGTTTAACAAAGGCATTTTCAAAAATCCATTTTCGAGTTTGTGATACCTATCATAAGCTTTTTTTTAATGCCTCTGTAATAATTTTATTCTATGTAGTCTATGCAGAGATACGAAGTTGCCCTTGGTGGCCACCAAAATCTATTTACTGCTTAAACTAAATAGAATAAAACTATTACAGAGGCATTAAAAAAAGCTTATGATAGGTATCACAAACTGGAAGATGGATTTTTGATAATTCCTTTGTTAAACGGAATAATACGATAAATTAGGTGGCGGCGCCACTTTGGGTGGGGTATGCGCCTTAAAATCATTCGAAAACTATCATCGAGTAAGTAAGAAAATATAGGATCGTTGTCAAACGACGATAAGTAGTTCCTCTCGATCCGCTAGGGGCGCTACAAAGCGCTAAATGTATAGGAAGGACTCGAATTCGATGAAAGTAGGTATTCCAAAGATATACGTACCAGTCGTACTAAGGCCTCAGGTGTGGTTTATGTGTTCAGTAACGCTACGCTTGTTGAAAAATGCCATTAGAGTAACATTATGACGATTTGAATCATCATCATCATCATCAGCCTACATTAGTCCACTGCTGGACATAGGCCTCCCCTAATGAGCACCATAATAGCGCCCTGCTACGATGCCTACGATTTGAATGGAAAGCTTTATTTTAAAGTTTTACTTCAAATATTTTCTTTTCTTTATATACAGGGTTACTTGTCAGTAGACCCGATCCTTTCAGGACGTGATAGTAGGGTTCAGTAGAAACCAATTTGACTTTGAGGTACCCTGGTCTAAAGTTAAGCCTCTTCGAGATATTTGAATTTTTAATATTTTCAGTGAAAGTGTCACCTTGAAGTAGAAGATTCATGATATTTTTTAAAAAACGTCTCTTTTTGTAAATATTTCAGTGTTTTTTGTAAATAATAACTCGCTAAATCAGAATAGCCTTTGAATGTCTAAGAAATAATTGTTAACGCTAGAGCAGTAGGCCTTTTAAATCTGAATTTAAATGTATTCTGTATATACGTACATTTAATTTCAATCTCCGTTAATTTCAACGATTATTTAACTAAATTTTTATCAATTTCCTATCCGATGGCATAGCGTATTTATCACTCAGCCTGTCATTTAGCCGTGAAGGCCATTTATTAGCTTTTCTGTTGCTAGGTTCATGTAACTCATTTTGTATAAATATAAGATGTAGGCCTTCCATAAAATTAAATAAATAAATAGATATTATGTTTATGATGTCCTTCTAGCCTAACTTTCGGACAGGGCTACGGCCAGTTTCAACGGAGACTAGCCAATAGCCATGTGTGCGCAGGAAATAATATAGTGCATAAGTGTATGCGCAAACACAGGTGCACTCTCTGGGAGAGGTCAGGCGTAGGTCCAACCGCATAACTTGATACCAGAGACACGGAACAGTATACCTCCCCTGTATAAATAATCTACACAACTCAACTAAGCTATAATTACCATAGTAAATAATTATGTCGTCTCATAAACCGCAGCCATAAACAAGCATTACGGCGAAGATTTCAATAAATTAGGGTACCGCTGCTAATTACTGGAACACTTTGTGAAGTGCGTCGTTACAATAATGTACCGATAAGGGCGCACACGCACGGGCGGTGTAAATATAATCCAGTAGGATAGAAAATAATAACAACAGTAACGATTTGAAAGAAAGCAAATTATAAGTGCCACTCAGTAAAAGCTTCTTATACATATAGAAAAGATGAAAATATTTAGTAACAATGCCACATAAAACCTTCTTCCACGTAACCAAGATAATATCTAACAAAATGTAGTCCGCGTTGTAAATGAAAGAAATACATCAATTCATCATCAGCCCCTATCGACCCACTGCTGGGCATAGGCCTCTCTAGCTATATGTATGCCATTCGCCTCCGTCCTGCACCAGTCTGGTCAGGTGTATCCCACAGTCTTTCGAATGTCGTCGGCCCACATTGATGTGGGCCGACGACATTGATAGGTTTTTTTCATAATGTAGTTGACTACATTATGAAAACAGCCTATCAAAGCAGCCATGACGTCAACTAGTTTTGTCTCTCCACGAAACATCATCAGAACACCACAAGTCCCACCAATAGTAGATGTAGTAGTAGATGTAGCAACTTCGAGCTAGTCACGGCGCGCGGAGCTCGCCCTCGAGATCATAACGGAGAAGGTTTTCCGCAAAGTAGCGCCTGAATCTATTATTATATCCATAATAATATAAAAAAGAAGCAAGTTTGTTTGTTTGTTTGAATTGAATAAGCTCTGAAAGAACTGGACCGATTTGAAAAAAAAAACACCATTAGAATGCTTCATTATCCGTAATGGACTTATGCTATAATATACCCTATGCCAAGCGAAGGTTTGTGGACTGCTATGACGATGATATCATACGAAACAATGTACGACCATATACCTACATAAAAGGCAGTATTATGTTTTTTTTAAGCTCATAGCTAAGAGAAGATGACTTACTGTTTCCACCAATACATTGCGCCAGCAACTTACTAAAATCGTGCTAGAATCGTTGTCTTGGAGTTGATTACAGTAATTTTCATAGTCCATTACACAAAAAACGAGCGCGGCTGAAAACAATGCTATACATTATTTTTTTATATCATGTCGGTATTTATGGTACGACTTTTTGTTCGTCGAGAAATAAAAAAAATAGTAGATGTTTAGGGCACGAAGAGGACACGTATGTGTATGTAAATAAGAAATGGGCGGGCTGATCAATCCTAAATGTAACAATATTATAGAGGTGAAAGGTTGTAAAGATTTTTGGCCCTAGAAAACGCCAAAACCATTATATGAATCGAGCTGTTTTAGACGTTTGTTGTCATTTCTGTTATTATCTGAAATTTGTCAAAATTTGTCATTTTCTGTGATTTGTGACATCTTCTGTAATTTTAGACATTTCTATCAATTTCCGTCATTTGTAATGTTTCCTGTCATTCATTGCAGATGTCAGCGGGTTAATAACGAACCTTATGTTAGAAGGGACTTCTTATGGGTGAGTGCGGTTCTAGACGCGAGCGTACCTCATTCCTTTTCTTTTCTAGAACCTAGCAAACATATTTGCAGATCAAACCAGGCATTTACACAAAAGATAATTAATCACACTCATATTATCAATGCGAAAATGCAAAATGCGAATAAGACTTTTGGATGGTTATGTTTATTACTTCTTTACGATAAAACTACTGCAAGGATCGACGACCTCTGTGGCGCGGTGGGCGAAGGTCTGCCTGCGACGCAGGAGGTTATGGGTTCGATTCCCACTTCGAAACAAACGTGTGTACGATCTGCAGACATTTGTTCATGGTGTTCTGGTCGTTTTCTATTATAAAAAATATCAATCTATATGTATTGTGTTATATTATGTATATCAGTTATCTAGTACCCATAACACAAGCTCTGCTTAGCTTGGGGCTAGGTAATGCTGTGTGAATTGTCCAGCATTAATTATTTATTTATTTTATTTTATTCAGCTGAAATTGTTAAAACTTCATACAGTTAGTTCGACAAAACATAGGCTTTTTATCCTATTTAGGATAGAAAGGACTTTAAACAACTAGTGCGAGTCTCCGGGCAGAAACTAAATAAAAAGAAATAAAGAAAAGAGCGCTTATTACGAAGGGCTCCCTTATTATAAGTAGCTAGCATAGACTTTGCGTAGGCCGTGCATATTCCGAAATGACATCTAATAATAAATTTAATAAGTTCTCAAAAAATTTCGATTTCGGTGCGAATTGAACTTGCGACCCACCCTCAGTACGGTCGTGCTCTAACCAACTAAGCCACGAAATCGATACTCGCCTAGTCGAAAATCTCTGGGACCTCATACGACTTCAGCACCATTAGGTAGAGTTATGATATATATATATGTATATGATATACCTATGTATAAAAACATGTTTGTACGCCTAAGCGGCAGAATCCAGCGCTCTACCATAAGTCATATGTACTGACTGTAAAATTACCTGATTCACAAACAATAAATGAATTATGAATTATGAAAATAAATGACATCCATTCCTAAGCCTTAGGCCATCCGCACATGGAGCTACTCAAAAATGACGGAACTAATTAATAATTTGTAATTACAAACTAGTTAGAACCTGTACCTCGCACACGACGCTACTCAAGTTGCAAGGTTTCAGTCACTTCTGTTATTTCTGCTCACATTTTTCACAACAAAAAAACAGAAAAGTCTGTAACTAGTAGCGCGGCGACCGGCACGACGCGTCACGCGTGATCAGTTTCTAACGCGTTACTAACCGGTTTTTGACTAGTAGCGTCGTGTGCGAACCTGTGCGAGAATGTATGGGCGGTGACGCTAAAGTAACTCCTTAGTAATTTGAGTTTGTAACTAGTTCTTTTTGAGTAGCTCCATGTGCAGGGCCTTACTCTCTGCGAAAAATCCCCGC
Organism: Eupithecia vulgata; assembly: GCA_946478455.1. NCBI lineage: Eukaryota > Metazoa > Arthropoda > Insecta > Lepidoptera > Geometridae > Eupithecia > Eupithecia vulgata. The sequence goes on from OX297881.1 coordinate 4,708,620, forward strand.
CATCTATTGAGTTTTAAGGAAGTTAAATGTGTAAATTTTTAAAACGCCGCACAACATTAAACGTTTAGAGGTTGTAAAAGTTCGAATACATTAACATTTTGTCCTGATGCGGGCATCGAACCCCACTAATTGTCTCCGATAATTCATCCTTTATACACGTCAACAGAAAAAACTATGTGAATAGCCAGCTTTACAAACATTTGAAGTATGTTTGATCGACGATCGTCATTAAAAATACATTCAATCGCATGGATCGGTCTCACCAATCAAAATAATTACACTACACACAATACGAGTCATTTTACCACTTTTTTTGTGAAACCACCTATGGCCTTATTCTACCTTAATTATCATTGTTACGGATCCGGTGACAACTGTTCGCAACTTCGGTTCGTAAATTTTATTCCGTAATACCAAAAATAATGACTGAAAACTTTTTGTATTGTTGACATTGTGTTGTTGACATTGTGTTGTTGACATTGTGTTGTTATTTTGTGCTGTAACTAGATAAGCTATGTTCCTTATCAAACAAAACGTAAGATATTATTGTTTTTAATACAAAACAAATAGAACGAAAACTCGTCATTTCTGACGTAAACATAAGCAAAATCGCATATTTTTGCTTAAATGGAAATATGCTCCAATTAGAAATCATTTTCGTAGTACGATTTGCCCATACAAACGTACAACACGTGTGTATGGGGAAATTATCATCCGCAGAACAAGGTAGTAAAAACATGCATTTTACAACGCACTACGATTGCACAAGCGCAGGGCAAACTAGGCATATTCGATTTCGAAAACCGACGAGAGATTAAAGAATGTGAAGACAAAAAAAAGTCGTATTTAGTCAGACTCGCGCAACGAGGGTTCCATATAATTATGTATATTCAATAATTATATTACTTTTAGACCTTGTTTTATGCCAAATATGAAGCTTATGATAGGTAACACAAACAGGAAGATGGATTTTTTTAAATTCCTTTGTTAAACGGAATAATAAGATAAATTAGGTGGCGGCGCCACTTTGGGTGTGGTATGCGCCTTAAGATTATAGAGATCGATTCGTGTTTCGGGCAAATGTCAAACCAAACCTCAAACCTCAAGTGGGAGATTTAAATAAAACAAACAGCAGTGTTCAAGTCATGAATTTATAGTCGGTTTAAATTTTTGTCAACACATTACACAAATACTATTTTTTTACCCTTATATTCAAAATGTTGGTAATATACCTAGGAATATTATATAATTAATAAATAATTATAAATAAATAATGCTAGACAATTCACACATCATCTAGCCCCAAGCTAAGCAGAGCCTGTGATATAGGTACTAGATAACTGATATACATTTAGTAACACTGAGTGGACGTGGGCTGATATGATCATGATAATCTAACATGCCTACGTTTCTCCGGCTAATCAATTTGATGTTATAAATAACAAACCTGCTACCTTTCTATCTAAAAATATATTCTGTTATAAAATTAGGTATACGATTTATTGACAACACTTTGACAAGCTCCAAAAAGGAAAAATCCAAAAATAGATAAGAATATAGTAAAATACGGCAGGTAAAAATATAAATTGATTGGTTTCACGTCCACCTACGCGGTTTCTATTTTAGGGTTCCTTCTAAAATGAGAAGACGGAGCCACATGGAGCCTCAATTACATTGTTTACTACTAACTTATGTTTGCTAAACCGAGTCCGGAATCCGGAATCTTCCGTAAGTATAGTTACTTTTGTGCAAGCTCGCATTATGTGAAATAAAAATTGATAAACATATCATCATCTGCCTATATCAGTCCACTGCTGGACATAGGCCTGACCCAAAGTAAACATTCAATCTGGCCCCAATTTTTGTCCGTTACGACTGGTGGTACACAATGGCATTTCATAATACTAAATACTTTATTAATTAGTAAAATGTTCTAAATATTTGTTAGTACAGTTACAGTATCTAATTAGTAAAAGTACGTCAATAGTAACAATCAGTTAGAATAAAGAATTTTATTCATTAGATGTGGTACCTCAGCCGTGGCTTGGAGATTGTCATATCTACTACTGTGTGGAGACCAAAGCTGTGGAGGAGTACCTTAAAAGAAAAACGGGGCTCTCGATGCGCGTCGAGAAGCTGGACTCTCGCCATAATGTGAGCTTCAATTCATTTATGGTCAGAGTTCCAACTCAACATCTCTCGACCTACTTAAGCGCAGAGTTTTGGCCGATGGGTGTCAAGTTCCGACGGTTCACTGGCCGCCTGCAAGGAGACACCGCCGTGCACCGTCGCCAGCTGACACTCTGATGGCGTCATTTACACGTCGTCGCCGTAATCACAGAAAAACGTGTCATTAATTAAGTTTTTATGTTATAATGTATGTTAGTTTTAAGGTATATATTAATATGGACTGTAGAATAAGTTAAATAAGATCTGTAACTTTGCTATGGTCTGAAATAAATGATTATTATTACTTATTATATCTTAATAAATAATTAAAACTCATAGATCCCATTTTTTTTGTATTAAATTATTTACTAATAAACCTTTTTATTAAATCATTTACTAAATCAAACTCTTAGAGAATTGTAAGAACTATCAGTAAATAAATTCAAAATATTAGATTATCTAGAAGATAAAAAAGATTGGGACGGGTTTTGCTTCAACTCAAAAAATAACAACTAATAGGCTAAAGGTTTCTTCATAGCTTTTTTTTCTTTAGTCTACATACAAACCAGTCAGTTTAATCTCTTTGGTTTGTTTCTACATTAGACGTAGGTTTTTGAGCTAGGTCGAAATTTGTACTCTGGTTGCTATAAATAATTCATTTGATCTTTTTAACTAGTTTATATAATAAAAATTACAAAAAATATGTATAATATAGCGTAGTTATGTTTGATTTACGGAGAAACAGATTTCTCACGAATGCAATAACAAGTACTTTTCAACAACAAAACCTACGCAAAATGTATGAAGAATGTCTCAAATTACTTAATATTTTATTTTAGCAAAGGAAATGCTACCTGTTAGTTTTTATTTTACAAGGCTCAGAGAAAAATGCGTACGAAGCCTCCCCACCTTCCCCTACAGACTTACAAACTCAAAAAGTATAGGCAAAGGTAATCTGTTTCCATCCTCTCTAGAGACAAAAACAATGTAAGAGGAAAAAATACGGCACTCTCTATGATAAAATATGTTTTGTGTGAATAATAAACAAAGCTGGTTTTTATTCAAAAAAGATTGGCATAAATGCTGTTGGATGCTTCTGACTCAAGAGGCGTATGGACTTTGGAAGTTATGGCGCATACCCCACTATAATCTTGTAAAGTCTAGAATCTTATAAAGGAATTCGGCCATTTTTTTTTGTGCCAGGCTTCAACTAAGTAGTTCGATGACTTTCGCCTTCACGATTCGCTCTAAAATGTTAGAGCATTTCTTCTTCGATCTTACTACGATGTTACCGCTGACTGTACTTGCTTGTCGTGGCATTGGTTGGAGCTAATTTGGGTCCATCAATTTTTATTAAAATATTCCATGGCATTCTCTGGGAAGAAATTTGGCATTGAGTGGGACTAACCCCCAAAGTGGAGCCGCCACCTAATTTATCTTATTATTCCGTTTAACAATGGAATTTTCAAAAATCCATCTTCCAGTTTTTGATTTTTGGATTTTTGAAAAACCTGTATCGCGGGCGGCCAGTTTACAATTGTGATTTAATCATCATAAGAAAATACTTAACAGAGCAGTAGCCCACTCGAGACAATAATGAAATATATTTTTTACCTAGTGTAACTTTTTAATTTATCCCATCTCTATTTTAAAGTTTTGTTTCTAAAATATTGACGCAGCCCGTATGATTTTAAAGTTTACTTAACAACTTTCCTGTAGCTTTACGACTTCTCGTACAAACTTATACGACTTGAAAACATAAGTCTCGGGAAATCTTGATGCGGCTTTCATTTAAGCTTGGAAATCCATAAGTTCTAATAAAATAAAAAGTTATTTTGTCTGTCTGTCTGTCATATTTACACGCCTAAATGGCTAAACGGATCTTAATGCAATAGGCTATAATACTTACATGCAAGTGACTTCAAAAAAACCGATAAGGTACTTGTTTTCTCTATTGATATAGAAATATAACCACTTATTTTTTTTTGTATTTTTTGATGTTATTATTGTGAAGTTTAATTATTCAAACATCATAGTTTAAAGGCTCAATCGCAATTTTTTTAAACCGGACGTCACCGATCACCTTATCGTCATGACAACAGAATTTTATCTTTTTTGAAACATAGAAATTATAAGGCACAACACACAAACAACTGAAACATAATGGTTTCTATCATTTATTTGTTTCTAATTTTATTTTGACAGATGTACTTCGAGTTGACGAACTGCACGACGAATTTTTTATCACACCAAACCAAACTGATTGCAGAGCTTTGTTTTAGTTTTTTTTAATAATTAAAAAATATGTCAATGTTATGTTTTTTTGTAATAAAACCATATGATAACACGTAAAAGATTTAAAAAAAAAACTATGCATATAATACGTTACCCGGGGACGACAGACATTACTACTTTTTATCTCAACAAAAACGTGTGGGAATCCACGGGTGGTTACTATTGGGGATAAATTTCCCACTGGAATAAATACAACATACATGTTATGTTTGACAGTTTGTTTTATAAGCTCTGATTGGCTACGACCTTTCGACTTTTACGTCAGAAGTTGTGCACTTTGTGACTTCATCTGTGAAAGTAACCTAAAGAAAATGAGGAAATTTGATAAAGCATATACTCGATGCACGTCAATGTACAAGATCCAAGATACAAGATTTTATTGGTAAAAATTATACATTTACAAGTCAATAAGAATAAACATTTCCACATACTTAATCTTATGATATACATATATTACGTTTCATTCAATTAATGTATTTACTATTTTTATTCAATTTAATTATTTATTAAGATTATTCGTTTTATTAATTGATTAATTGAATTGATTTTAAATTATCATTAATCTACATATTAATTGTCCCTAATTAATATTATTAGTGACAAACATAATTCGTGATTTGTACAGGTAGCATGCTTTATTTCTTATTTGATTACAAATTACTTATCATAAGTATACAAAAAAACGCTGTTTCTAGTAGGTATACAATTTGTGTTGTCTAAGTGCTCACTTTGTAAGCCTAACGAAATAGTCCGGGGGTTGTATTCTACAGCTCAGGTAGCTAGCTCTAGGAACTCACCAAAGCTGTAGAACACCTTCTTCAGTAGCCATTTTTTAAGTCGGTGCTTGAATATGTTGGAGGAAGCAGCATCCCTTATTTTTTCGGGTAATCGGTTGTATACAGCGGGGCCCATTATGTACACTGATCTCTCCGACTTTCGTAATTTATGTGAGGGTGTGAGTAGTCTATAGTGGTGTTCATTACTACGGAGTGCGCGGTTCGGGTTCACTCCACGACGCTGGAACAGGTCCAGGTTATGATGGGTGAAAAGCGCTACCTGGTAAATGAGCTCGCTTGGCAGCGTCATTATTCTTAGTTGTGCGAAAAATTCCCGTAGTACTGTAGGTCTATTTTTATTGTTCTATGAAATTGACAATTACGTGCATCTTTACGGGAAAACGGTATTCTAACTAATTCACCAAATCTCGTAACAGCACCGGCAAGAAGATCGAAGCGATGGCTTTTGCCCATCTCCCAAGCCCTGGTTGCTAGTTAGGGTTTTTGTAAGCAATCATTTTAGTGGCAGTCATTTGCTTAGGTGATTTTCTATAGTATTTCAGCTATTACTTTTGCAGATTTTCCATAGCTACAACTTCCCCAGTTGACTGAGTCGGTCTTCTTATATTTTCTTTTTACCAAAACAGACAGCTACAATCGCTCTTTTTTAGGATTCTGTTCCTCAAAAGGAAAAAAGGAACCGTTAGAATCAGGATCACTTTGTTATCCGTCAGATGTCAAATGAAATTAAAATTAAATACTCAAATCATTACACCGTAGAGCTTTAAAGAATCATACTTCTTAGTGAACGCAATCAAACAAAAAAGGCTGTAACTATTACAGCTTTTTTTTGTTTAAATTTGACAAGCAAACGAAAGCTCACGTAAGCTACTAACAATTTGATGCTCCCAAGTGAACAAAACCGATACGTCAGCCTTTGTGGTACTAACCGTTCACCTAGAATAATAAAATTTGGCACGAAGCAAGGTCTTACAAGACAAGTAAATGTATCTATAACTTTAAATAACTAATGGAAAAACACTGGATACCGTTCATTTATGATAAAATAAAAAAAAAATATTCGTAGTATGTGTAAATTTTTCGGCTTACAAGACGCGGGATGAACATAGTTTATGTCGGCAGAACACCAAATACAAATCATTTATTGATAACACCAAGTTACAGGTTGGGAAGAGTCGGCCAACCTCAAAGTTTCTTTCGTTACTTCACCAGACTATAACAAGACCTCGACTGACTGACGATGAAGATCGCGGCTCGGTAGACGAAGTGTAGGACGCACTCCGGTCAGGTGGGATGACGACTGCACGCAGATGCTGGATGCGTCCAGCTGAAGACAGGGCGCTATGGCACTCATTGGGGGTCTATGACTAACATAGGCTAATGATAAGTTATTTCACAATTTATAGGTTCAAGTCCTGTCGAAGTCGATTTTTTTGGAATAAAATAAAATTTCCTTAGAGTGATGACAAAAGCTTCGCTCCACAGTTTTTAACTTTTGCCACCTCATCGATCATTGATGTACCCTGTTTAGACTAGTTCCTTATTCAAAATAAATGATTTTGTATTTGTAAATGATAATGACGCAATACCCAATAGACCATTGTGAAACCAACCTTGCCGAACCTTGAATAAACTTTAGAAAAGTATGTAAATCAATGTTACTATTAATAGCCGTTTCTCGAGGGAAATCACCGTAGCTTTAGTACAGCCATCAATCGCAAGCTCTCGATCACGGATTTTCGAAACTTTTAACGGTAAGTGAGTAGTAGTATAAATTTTGTTCAGTAATACAGGGTGCCCCACGAATGATGTGTACAAATCCGAAAGGTGGTGATTGTGGATTTTTCTACTACTTTTTTTATTTCTATCATTTTGTAACTTTGTGAATAAATATGTTTGTTTTCTTAAATTACATATTCGTGTTATTTCTATCTACCATTTACCTTCCTGCCCAATAAGATCCGTTCAGCCATTTAGGCGTAAAAATTAACAGACAGACAGACAAACAGACAGAGTTTAGTAGTTTAGTAGGACTAGTGAAAAATAGTATTGGATATGTAAACATTAAATTTCAAACTTTCCAAGTCAAGAAAATCCTCAAGTTATTGCATTTTCTCAAATATTTTAGGATGTAGAGAAACATTTAGGAAAACGTCCAAAATTTCTACGATACAAAACATTGTTCGGGACTCGGAAAATCTTTTCAATAGTTTGTGAGGCACGCACACGACGAGCCCAGAGTTAGGGCCCATTCACACCGGCACACGTTTGATTAGTTTTCTAAAAAATCTTACTTAACAGTTTCATGGTTAACGCGCTCATATTCTGTCCATCTCCAGGTGAATTGCCGAGGTTTGCGAGTGAATGCGATATAATTAATTAAGGGGACGATAATTATTATGACGCCATTTTATGAATGCGATAGGCATAGGATTTCGCGTTTAAAGGAGCAGGACAGAACAGAGCGGCGTAAGCTGAAAAATCAAGTTTATGCTGATTATCTACAAATAAGACAATATTTTGTAAAAATAAACCGAAGGGTTTAAACTTCTATTTAATATGGTGATGAAAATAAAAAAATCTTGTGATTGATTGTTGAGAAAAATTGAAGTTTGAAGTTGAGTAAAAACTAAGAAAACAGATGGTGCACAATTATTGCTGGTATTAATTTATTTTTTTCACTTTTGGAAAAATGGGGATCTGCCTTGTATCCCATAGAATGCATAGATTATTAGGTATTTTTTTCAAAGCTTTATCGATAAAGATGACGGAAAAAATTTGTTTTAATTTAACTCAAATTTGCCCATTTCACATCTATTACAGCCATAGTCTAAACGATTTCTATGTCAATGGTGGATTAATTTTGGTGGTTTTTTTTATTTTTCTATGACCAATTTCTGCCCGCGGCTTCGCGAGCGTTGTTCAAGATTTTTTCCATCCCATGGGAGCTGATTTATGGGATAAAAAGTAGCCTAGTTTTTATTCTAGGCCTAGAATTAACTGTATGCAAATTTCAGCCCGATCCAATCAGTAGTTTTGGCGTGAAGGGGAAACAAACATTTATGCAAACTTGCGCATTTATGATATTAGTGTGATATGATATTCCCTGCTTGGTATTCACTGGTATATTCCTTTACATACATACATATTTTGAGGGATTATTAATTAAATTTCTTATAAGAACTAAGAAGAAATCCAATAACCTATTATTTTATTTCATAGGATTTACTATAATAATAATAATGAAAATCAATAGGTAACTAATAACCCCAATACCTTGAAAATTACGTATAGTATTTAAATATAACGAAATTCAGCTTTTTGCTTTAAAGTGCGGAACTCGCAATGTCCCAAAAATCTTGCCGAAATCGAAATTTTTTGGGACATTACAAAATTTTTCGTGGATAACGAAGTTCGAAGTCAGTTTTTGTTTTTGTAAAAAAACATGAAATAATTTCATGATGCCATCATGTTTTAAAATTCGATTCTGCAACTCCAGTGTGCCAGCAGCCCCCTTCTCGGTATGCCGTTGGCGCACACGGTACGAAGTTTACCTCCAGAGAATGGTTAATTTCTTGGAACTTGCCATTCCCGCCACGGATTCACACCCAAGGAGGTTTGGATACTGGAATGCAAACTCAGCAAAGCTTGTATAGTAGTTACTACAATGAAACCAGGATTTGGTTCCAGTGTTTCTTACTCCTCAAAAAAGTTCTAAAACTTGCCACTTTGCAACCCTGAATTTGAAAATTTATTCGACTTTTCGATCCATTGTAGATATAACGCGCATTTCGACTACGGAGGTTGCAGGTTGCAGATTAAAAGTGTTTGTACGATCCGTAGATATTAGTTATAGGTGTTCTGATTCATTTTTATGTATATTGAAATAGTTTCTATGGTAACGTTAGTAAAGGTGATTTTATATCCCATGGGAACTGATATAAATGATAAAAAGTTACCATGTTTAAGTTAGATTTTATTATTAGAACTACCAGTATGCAAACTTTGAATTTTGATAGAGAAACTTTTGATTTTAGTTACTGAGTAGTTCTAGCGTGAAGATTTAAGGTGCTTTTTATCAATTTTCAAGTAATTTTATTGCTTTCGCTCTTATTTGATGATTAGCTGTTTCTCATCTGATTCTGTACGCAAAATTTAATTCAAATCAGGGACGTACTTTCAAAATTTTTTTGACGTTCTCTGTGGCGCGGTGGGCGAAGGTCTGCCTGCGATGCAGGAGGTTGCGGGTTCGATTCCCGCCTCGGGACAAATGTCTGTACGATCTGCAGACATTTGTTCAGGGTGTTCTGGTCGACTTCTATGTATAATAAAAATATCTATCTATGTATTGTACTATATTATGTATATCAGTTATCTAGTACCCATAACACAAGCTCTGCTTAGCTTGGGGCTAGATAATGCTGTGTGAATTGTTCAGCATTATTTATTATTTTATAAATGAATCAAAAAATACGTTTGGAGCTTATAGGTTCGCCCCCTCTTAACAAACATTCATCCAAACATCCGAACTGATGTGCTATATTATACTTTATAATTCAGTAATTATTATTATCAGTTAACCCATAACACAAGCTTTGTTTATCGTTAGGATAGATGATGCTGTGTAAATTGTCCAGCATTATTTTTTTATAAGTGAGTTGTCTTAAGCATCTTATAGTAAAAGTATAGATTACTATAGTTTACACCACAGGTTTCTAATATGTTAGTAAAATATAATAAAATAAAAATTTAATAATTAAAACTCCCCTCTCCCTTATCTCACTGCCTTAATTTTTTCCACATATTTTTTCTTGTTGCCCCCAAGTCGGTAACTCCACTCTACAAGAATGTAACCGTGACTAATTTTATGTTGCAGATTGCGTGTTTTGTCTATAATAATTGATTAGATTTATTGATAATAATGTTCTGTTTGTAGTTACAACTAATCATAATTGTTAAAGTTAATAAATACGGGCAGGTGGGCGGGGTAGAGTCAAGTCCAAGTATTAAGTGGGTGGATTAATAGCTTTATGTATATATTGCAGGTTTAATAAACAGGGTGTCCGGTAATTAATGGATAACCCCGCAGGCACTTGTGGGGGGGGGGCAGAAGGGCATTTCAGAAAAAAATATAAAAAAAATATAAAATTTTTGGGCACTACGGCTACAAATTGAATAATAACGAATTCAAACGAAATCAATTCCTTAATATTCAATTTGTAGCCGTAGTGTCCAAAAATTTGAACAAAGCTATAAAATTTAGCACTTAAAAAAATAAAAAAATGCAGATAGATTTTTTTTATATTTTTTTCTGAGTTGCCCTTCTGCCCCCCCACAAGTGCCTGCGAGGTTATCCATTAATTACCGGACACCCTGTATATTGCAGGTTAAATATATATAACTTTGTATATATACACATCACACATTAGTACACATTTATAATAGGCATACAATACAGTTCAATTTGTTATGATAAGCAATAGGTATAATTTTTATAAAATAAGCTTCTCACATTTACCTACCTCTAAAAAGGTACTTTTTAAGTTTATCCGTTTATATGTTTGTTATTGTATGGGTTGTATTTTTGTTTTGTTTTTAATTATTATGAGCTTTGAATTTAGTATTTTAGTTTTCAGTTTTTAATTTCTCACGTTAGTGCATATTAAATTAAATTACTTTGAAATTTGGTTTAAAGTTGTAAGTAATTTACTTAAAGTTTATACACTGTAAGTAAAGAGCATTGTATTTTAGTCTTTATTTTCTTAATTCTGTGTAAATATTTTATTCAAAATTGTTTTAGCGTTTATAGATTCATAATCTAGATTTATAGTGATAGTCAATTTGTTTTTAATTGTACAAAAAGTAAATCCTGTATTGGCCTTATGTTAAGTCAATAAGTACCTATGTTAATTTTAGATCATAAGGGCTGTGGTTTTTTTTTTGTTAAATAAATAAATAATATTGTAAACAGGCTTCCCGCGACACAGGCTTGCCTCGTGCGGGGGCCGCCAGTAATATGTATCTTGTCTATTGTAATTGTCAAATAAATAAAATTGTATTTGTAATTTGTAGTTTCAGTTGAAATCAACATAAAAACTTTTTGTCCCTTGACAATAACTCTTTGGATAGAAAATAAAATTACCGTAAGCTTTCCAAGCCATTTGAAGACAAGGCAAACGTAACTTCCACAAGAATAACAAAGCCATAAATAATTCGCACCACTATAGTTTCAGGGTTTCCGAGAATCTTTTGAGAAATAATGTATTTTCCAACACGATCGATCTGGAAAGTCTTTATCTACTTCAGAAAGCTTTTGATAGCATTCGACGATATTCAAGTCTCAAAGTTAGGAACTTCTTCTATGTTCTACAGTCCAAGGTATTTTTATGTCAACAAAGACCTCTAAATAAAATGAATGAAAACTAATTCTGATGACATTATTAGAACACAACAAGGTAACAACGAAAAAGAAAAACTCAAGCTACAACGACGTACATGTTCAGCAAAAAGATGCTTATATTCGCGTTCGAAAACGAGAGATGAATAAAATAAAGATTTTTTAATAAATTTTTAAGCTTTCAGAATCTAAAATTGTTTCAACCTTCTGCAATCGGCTCCGATGAATACCAGTAGATATCGTAAAATATATATCACCATACTTTTCATGGACTGTAGATTCTTGAATTTTCCAGTAAAACACTTTTTTCTTATTTTTCAGCTTTATTTAGGTACTTCTTCAGGTTTTCTTGATCGCGTCCGAGTGTTAACTGCACAGAAAACTATTACTCCTAGCGGAGGCCAGAATCAAGTCATCTAAGGTTCACAAAAAAAGGACAGCATTTTTATCGCCGAAAAAGCCAAAACTGAGTGCAGTTATGTTTTTAAAATACCTCTGAAATCTAGATCCTCTGCTGTTAAATGATTTAATATGTGCTCCAATTTTACTCTTGCAAGCGAGCCTATTTATATCAAAATCTTTCCTATATATTTCCAAAATAAGAAGAGAAAACAATAGACGATCAATGGTTCGTTTGTAGTCATTTGAATTTTAGGTATTTCAACCTCCTTGGATGTTTAAAACCTAAACTATTCTAAGAAGGATTTTCTTCAGTCAGATTAACCTAGCACAACGAAGGCTCGTCGTGTCCAGAACAATACTTCCATGTTTTTGTAACCCCTTTGGTTACAAAAAATATCTCAGATTTTAGAACCGAGTGTATTTTTTTGCACTAAACTAAACTTCTTCCATTTGCACTAAACTTCTAACGCTTTAAATGGCATGTGAAAGCGTTCATTGGCAATTTCTTAAAATGAGTTTTAGCTGCATGCGTTATAACTGGGAAAATGGTAACTTGAAAATACTTTAAGCTGAGTTTCACCATAGTGTTTATAATGTGTCTTTACATACCCGCGCGTTGGTCTGTCAGACCGACAATTTAATTTTTCGTCTATTCACGTAACGACAACTCTAGCGCATGGAACTTCCCAATAGTTGCATGATTCGTGGCCATTTTTAATTAAGTGCAACGCGAGCTACGTTGGGAAAAGCTTGTTGCAGGACACGGCGTCAATCGGTGCGAGCGACCGACGCGAGTGTAGGAGTTACAGTTTTTTAAAGTATTTAATAGGTTACTTACATTATTTAAATAATTATGAGCTAGTTTTAATAAATGGATTTACGTAAACTGTTTGTTATTATCACAACAGATTTTCTTTAAAATTTTACCTTGACATTGGACTGGAAAATGGGTGAATATACCAAGAATGATAAGCTTATGACTTGCTGAAATATGAAATTTAGATAGTCCAGACTCTTCAGTGACGGCTTTTAACAGCAATGACGTTGTTATTATTGTATTAAAAAAACACATAACTCGCCGAAACTCTTAGAAACTTTTTAAACTTTAGAACATTTAGTTTAGGTATGTTTTGACTGCTATGGTAAGACGTCTGCGGAAACCTATGTTTTCATAATGTTCCTCGTGCGATCTTAAGGTTTTAGAGTTATTTTTTAGTTTTTTGTGAGAAAGCGTATGTTTCGGTCCAAATATTTTTAATTGGTAAAATATATTTTTTGCAGAGGCTCTTTTAAGAGGCTGTTAGTAACTAATAAAGCAAATACTTTAGATAACATTGGTTTATTGCTAAAAAACAGATCCCTTAAATAAAACGTAATATATACATAATATAACATAATATATCACAATCATAGGAAAACAAGCACTCGAACTTTCGGTCTCAGGCACCGTGCGCGAATATGTGCGTTTTTTAATGTCTTGGGTTTAGAAAGGTTAAAACCCAATTGTTATCTCTATCTAGTTCCTTCTTGGTCTTTGCTAGAAATAACCATGAAAATGAAGGTATAAATGTTTGATCTCACTAGAAATTCAAATGCATCTATTTGTTATGTTGTTTTATTTAGAAAATCTTTTAAATGTAGTTAACATTTAAATATGTATATAAAATTCAAGACGACAATTGAGTCAGTTTTTTAGTATTGTTTCACAGCAAATGACTTAAAATTGTCGCAAAAGTACTAACTTATTTGACGACCTTTGTGGCGCGGTGGGCGAAGGTCTGCCTGCGACGCAGGAGGTTGCGGGTTGATACGCAAATATTTGTTAAGGGTGTTCTGGTCGTTTCCTATGTATAATAAAAAAATATGTATTTATGTAATGTATTTAGATAACTGATATACATAATAGAATACTTTACATAAATAGATATTTTTTACGATTCACACTGCATTATCTAGCCCCAAGCTAAGAAGAGCTTGTGTTATGGGTAGGTACTAAATAACTGATATACACAATAGGTACCCATAACACAAGCTCTGCTTAGCTTGGGGCTAGATAATGCTGTGTGAATCATCCAGAATTATTTATTTATTAGTTACATATATTACTTGTGGAACGCGGAAATAAGAAAAAAAAATATTTCCGCGCGACAGGGAACAATCCGCCTTAACTGAAAGGGTACCGCTTCGGGCAGCATGCTAATCAGATAACATAAGAGTACGTGCAAAGAACCTTAGATCCGTACCTTCTTCAGGACTTAGCTTTGGGAATAAACTAATCATGGCTACAAAGGCTCTATCTGACTTTCTGCGTAGGGTTTGTAACGCGTGGTGAGAATTTCATGATCTGCATTCGTAGTAAAAACGATACTCATAAATTTTTATTAACCAATTTTTCGTCGGTAGCTGTACCTACCTACATCAATTTCAAAATAAATTGGAAAAAGGAAAGACTGTTATTTGATATTTAAAAAACGAACTGTGTTGTTAGCATTCTGTACCCGAAGGATAAAACGGGCCTCTATCACTAAGACTCCGTCTATCTGTCTGTCTATCACCAGAGAGGGTTACCGGAGAGGTTTTAGTGGGTATTACTTCCTTTTCAGGGCGTCGAGTCCCACATAATTCTGGTCCCCCCCAGACCAGTCTATTCGTAAACGAATTTCCTCGCCGCATAAAAAAAAAAAAAAAGGCTGTATCTCATGAACCATGATAGTTAGACAGTTCAAATTTTAACAGATGACGTATTTCTGTTGCTACTATAACAGCAAATACTAAAAAACAGAATAAAACAAATGTTTAATGGGGGCTCCCATACAACGGATTTTTTTTTCCCGTTTTTATAGATATTGGTTACGGAACCCTTCATGCGCGAGTCCGACTAGCACTTGATCGTTTTTTTAATATCAAATAATAGTATATTTATTAGGTATCGGCTTTATACTACAGTAATAAAATAAAACGGTCCTTAAACATTAAATAAACTTTATTCTAATTAATAAATACAAAATACCCTATAACTAATTAGCCTTTATTGAGCACTATCTCTTTCCAATCTTACAGCTGTTTATAGAATTCTTCAAATATTTCATCCTCTTATGCTATAGACCTCTTTATACCTATCTAAGTACCTACCACTGGTTTGATCTTCTGCAAGTTATGTTATGATTTTGAGTTATCTTCGTCGCATTCGTTCGTTCACCTTTCATTCATTTTTCAATCATAAAACCATTCTAAGCTTATTTACGCGTCCACATGCTAATGAAAAGTGAAATAAAAACAATTGGCCTTTAGAATGAAAGATTTGACAGTTTTTACAAACCAAATAAGAGTTAGGGGCGATTCGCCATCGCAGTCATGGCCAGGCGTGACTAGGCCAACATGCGGACAGACTATAACAAATTTTATTCCTGTTAAGCGTTTATCACGCCTCCGACAAACTTTCCACTTCAATAACATGCCGATGCTTCTTCTTCTTATGGATTCCGTCAAACTCGTCGTGAATCTCCGCCAAAGTCCGTCCCTTAGTCTCCGGAACAAAGAAATATACAAAAATGAACCCTATGATGCAGACAACAGCAAAATGCCACAACGCCCAACCAGGTTTTACCAACACCACCAAATTTTGATATAGTTTTGTCACACCAAAGGCCAGAAGCCAGTGGAATCCAGCTGTGATGGCGGTGGCTCTTCTGGTGACGTTTCGGGGGAATATCTCCCTCAGCATCAGCCATGGGATGGGTCCAGCTCCAGCAGCGTAAAAACTGACAAAGACGCAGAGAGTAAAAAGGGGAATCCAGGCACTCTCCATCTCCATTGTCTGCATCATATGGTAGTAGATCCCCAAACCGCCTAAGCATAAAGCCATCGTCAAAAATGAAATTAACAGCAATAATCTTCTCCGTACTACTTTCAACAACATAGTCGAGAAGTAAGTAGAAGTTACGAAACAGAAACCGAGAATTATAGGTGATCCAGGGTTGAGAGTAGTGGAGAACTTCTCGAAGATAGTCTTCGCATAGAAAAGGATGGGGTATATCCCAGTTAACTGCTGAAAGATCATGAGGCCGAATGAGACCACTAGAGCTTTGATCGTTCCTCTTGTTCTGAAGAGTTCTCCGAATGTGACTTTGTTCTTGGCTGCGTTTCTCATGTGTTCTTTGAGAGATTTTATTTCTGAGTCGACGTCGTTGTCGATACCTCGAAAGTATCGAAGAGCATCCTTGGCTTCGTGGAACTTCCCCTGGGACATGAGATAGGCAGGGGATTCGGGGAGGAAGATGAACGCGATGAAGAATGCTATGGGAATGCTGGCGCAGAGCACGGAGAACCATGTCTGGTTTTCTATCATACCTGGAAAGATACAAAGCTGCTGTTACAAAGGTAGCCTTGTAGCTTCAGAATGTTTTTATCATAATTGTCAACATTTGCATTTGGATTTTGTCCACTGCTGGATAAAGTATGTTTCAAATAATTTTCCATGCAATTTTTATCGTCATTACCTAATTCATTATGTATACTCATCATTATTACATACCAGTGTAATAGGCTAGTTTCTAGTTTATGCGATATGGCTTATGGCATGGTGATAAAATCAAATCCAAAGCACCATAAAACAAAACCAACTTTCAAAACTCATGCATATCACACCATATTTACTCAACTCACCAATAATATACCCAAAGAGAACCCCACAGCTGAGATGCACATGATAGAAGTTAGCCAGCGTGGGCAGAGTTTGAGATTCTGCGATGTCTTCTACGTAGGGAGGGATGGCGACACTGAAGGCTCCTAGCGCAACGCCACCCACAAAGCGTCCGACAAAAAGACCGTATACGTTGGGGCTGAGGATTGAACAAGTATTTAGAATTAAATCTTAGATATCAAAGTCTTTTTCTCTCTGTCTTCATTTGTAACAGGTTCGGTATCGGTAACTCCACCTAGCGGCAGGAGCCGGTATTGAACAGCCAACAGACAAGCCATTGATCAGGTTCACAGTGGCTAACTCCATCTAGCGTCAGGAGTCAGTACTGGTCAAACAACGGATTAGCAATTTAGTACATATCTAACAGCCACAGACTAAGAAGAGCGTCACCTAGTGGGGAGCGGACACAAGTATTACCAAAAACACGGAAGCGAGAACGATGTCTCAGGTTCTTTATAGTAGGTAGCTTTCCCGACGGAATTGACGTTATCCCACAAAATTAGGGAAAGAGAGGCATTCTCACGAACGGGATAAAACAAAAGTTAGGTAGGGGGATCAACGCCATCTCTCGCCGAAGGGAGGAATCAACCCAGTGTCGGGCCGGGGGCGCTGATCACGCAATTGGAAACTTCGAGATCACGGTCAATACGTCAAGATTATTGAACTCAATGTCAGAGCACGAACAGTGATTTTTGGTTACAAAGATTATGACTTGAGTTGAGTTTCCGGTGAGAAAGAGCAATCGGAAGTGGTTTCGCGTTCTAGAAGGTTCGAATGTGGTGTGATAAATAGTTCTGCTCGCGGAGGCAAAGTGGCATTCTGGAAATTTTGGTCGAGAGAGTGAAACCCTTGTCCGCGGAGTTTATTGTGAAAAGTCGAGTCTGTGGTCCGCGCCATCGACGCAGCGTCGATTGTGTACGAAAGTCGTCAAGTCGCATTCACCATTTACGAGCGTACATCCAGCCGCCGGGTCGCCGAAGAGACGGCGCCGTGAGCAGCGTGGAGAGAAAAGTCGGTTTGTCGAGCGACTGTCAAGGAGGGCTTCGCGGGCGAGAGAGGTGCTTGTCAGAGCGGGAGTCACCACGAGGAAATAACCAGGTTGGAACGAGGTTGGAGCACGAGGACGGCGGCCGAGAGATCGACTCTCCAACGGGGCGAACCGCGGGAGAGGAGAAGGGCCACGTGGCACGGGTTAGCCTGCTGCAGAATCCGCTTCTCGAGGCGGCAGCGCAGGAACGGAGCAGAACGGGCGAGACCACGTGCTTCGAGTCGAGGTGTGTTCTTTCCAAGTTGTCGGGGTGATAACCCTCAATTTCCAGAATCCTAGGGTGTGTTTGTATTGGATTAATTTACCAACGTACTGAGTTCATTTCTTCGGATCAGCCAAGGGATAGGCTGAAGTTTTGTGTGTACATGTGGCACAGGTTGTGATTTTTCTGTTTTATGTCCTCGGAGAGGAACAATAATATTGTCCCATATTTATTTAACTTTCGTAGGGTTAAGGAGAAGTAGAAATTTAGTGTGTACATGTGGCATTAGTTGTGATCTTATTTTTTATGTCCTCGGAGAGGAACATTAGTTCTGTCTGATATTTAATTAACTTTCGTAGGATTGAGGAGAAGGACCCACGTAGTGTCTTTCACAATATTGCTTTATTGAGGTAGGGATCAAGCGTTACAGTGTAGGTGAAGGTTTGTGGCAGCGAGGGTAGATTTCACCCATTTTATTTGAATGAATTTACGCCTTGAGGAAAACACGGAGAGAAAGGGTGCGGGTTCGCCTTCCAGGTCCTGTCGATTAGAGCTTCATATTTCTTTCCACATAAATTCAGATTTTCTTATGAGCCGAGACCTAATCTATGGAAGCAAGGATCCCAGTATATGAATGAGATATCCTCATTGATCTTTCTGTATGGGAAATTTATAGCTTCGCCCAAACATAACCTAACGCTGGGAAATATTTCATAAACAACATTAACTTGTAATTGTAACTAGATAAATTAAATTAATTTAAAAGCCGTTTAAGATTAGACAAATTGTAAACATTATTGAGAATCTAGCATAAGCCGTTTATTTGTAATTGAAACAAAGTAAGTAAGACTGTATTATCTAAGAATAGGCATCTAGACTAAAACGTTTATAGCAAACTTAATTAATAATAAGAGAGGGTGGTACGCCCGCAGTGTCAAGTCTATATTAGCATAAATCAATGTGAAATTTGAATATAAGGTATCCTTGTTTATACGTGTTTTGATTTCATTTGGTGGTTCCCTCTTTAGGAAGGTAGGAAAAACTTATCACGGGTTTCCTCTCAAATTTCCGCTAGCCTGGCAGAGGAGGAAAACGTGACACATTATTTGCTAGGCCAGTTCACAAGTCCAGGCAATAACCCCCGATTACTCAAACACATCTCAGTTATAAGCAAGTCTAAAGTGACAATTTTTTGACACATTTTCATTAAAATATGTCAAGAAACCGTTTGAGTATTCGGGGGTTAGTGTCTCGTTTGACCTGCCATTGTTTTTTTGAGCTGTTTACGTGGTAGGTAGATTGTATAGAATACAAAATTCAGAAAACAGACAGCAATGTCATGGTAATGTATACTAATATTATTAATAGAGGATACATTTGTATGTTTGTATGTAACGAATAAACGAAAAACTACTAAGAATGTGAGTGAGTACTGAGAGGGTGAACTAAAAAACGTATTTCAATCAGTGTCTTTTCATTATAATTTTAATTAGCAGTTTTTCCACCCACTGCTTGGTCTAAGTATCCTTTCGTTTATGCTATTTTCCTCAGTCCTAAGCTTGTCTGTATCAAATCCCTACCCAGTTACCCAGGATAACAATAAACTTATGTCTAAGAAAGACATCAATCTTTTTCTAGAGGCGCCAAACCCACGTCGATAAAAATGTGATCAATTCTCACCTAGAAGCTACCAGGATCCAAGACACAAGAAGCGGTAGAGCAAGGTACAAGAGCGTCTTCTTTCGTCCAAAGTTTTCAGAGATGAGACCAGCTGGTACGGATCCGAAGAGAGCACCGAGACAGAGCAGGGACGCTACCCAGGATGCTTCAGAACCCGTCAAATGCTGGAAGAAATAGATGGTCATCAAACTCAACAGCTGTTTTGAGGTGACTTCTGTCATGTGTGGAATCCACGATGTTATAAAAAATCTGCGGTCATCGCTAGTCTTGTTCAGTTGAAACTTGCCACTGTGGCCGAATTTCAGGTTAGGGTACATCTCTTCCGCGAAAAAGTCATCCGCGGATGAGTAGTATACTTTACTTCTTGGTACGGGTACAACTATTCAACTAGGAGGACAACGTCACCACCAAGATACTTATAAATTTATCTAAATTTTTTAAATTATGTTACTAAAACACACACAGGTAGAAAAATCTGCGAATGTTTTTTTGTGTTGTTTTTGTTTGAAATTTTCTAACATGTACTGAAACCCAAGTCCATCATAAAGTCCATCATCCCCGAGCTGGGCATGCCCAGCTTGGGGATGATGGACTTTACCACTCATGAGATAAAAAATCAGGGGGAGGCATGCGTCCAGCAGTGGACCTTTATAGGCTGTTGAGGGCAAGGGAGGGGGTAGGTACTAAAACTTATACTATAGTAGTATCTAACAACAGTAAGTTACAAAGTCACTGAAAGTAAAATCGGCATAGCATAAAGCTGGAAGACTTTATTCCAGCCGCATTCGATTTACAATATTTGTGTTTACAAATATATCGAATGCGGCTTACCCATATACTTAACCTAAAAGTCACTCTGTTGCCGTATCCATTTATACCCCAATAACGTTTCTTATCGATTTGAGATCTTTCCTTAAAAATTAATTTTGCTTAGTTATACCTGGAACTCGACGCCACGCAAGAGAATTTAAGTTTTTGTTTCAGAATATGTTTGCGAACATTTTACATCGAGTTTGGCTAGTGTTTAGTAGGCACACTCACCACTTGTTTCTGGTTAGATAGGAAGGCAGCGGTCGCGTTCTTTTCTGCGATGAACCCGCTCGAAGTCTGAAAAAAAAAAAATTACCTATGTATTAATAATTATGTAATAATGTTTAAATAATTAATAGTGCAACACATCTAAAAGAAAGAAATTTACAATCAAATAATAGAATTAAATTAAAACTAGTATATACAACTGAAACTATTGAGCTAACGGCAGACTGCTCCAAACAATCTACAGGTAGCTCAACTAGTTAATTAACTAATTAGGTGGGTAATTGTTATGTGTAGTTTTTAAAATTGAAGTCATTTATAAATGGATATTTACCGTGATTTGATTTTTTAGTTTTCTTATAATTCGGCACAATTTCATGCGCCATGATCACAAAACTCAAAAATCAAATCATGGTACCTACCAGTAACTTCTGGCCACTGGTACAATTCGCAGCTCAGTACGTAAGTGCACAGATAATATAATACTATAGGTAAGTGTAAGGAAATTTGTAAATGTTGCTTTTGTCTTCAACTGACGATTGTTAGTTTCCAGTTACCGACACCGAACACTTTTTGATCGTCAATGAGTTTACGTTAAGTGGGAGCAACCGGACACACGTATGTGCGGGGTTTGAATAATTTCATACTGGTTCTATAGAAATCAAAATATTCATCGGTAGCTTGTATCTGACACAAGACACAAAAGTGTCTACGGTTGCGCAGCTCCTAAATGACTTCAATGTAATTCTAATCAATGTAAACCTAATCATGATAGTTTCAAAAGTTTATTAAGTAAGCACTTTATTTATTTATTTTTATTTATTTACTTTAATTAATACGGTAACACCAATTACATTAATTAAAGTAACACTTGAAATAGTAGTGCAAATAAATAAGGAGCTCAAGAGAACAGAATGTGGTGAATAATAGTAAAGTTTTCACCAGTACCGGAGTCTAAGTCGTGAATGTAAACAACGGATGGTTATTCTTGAACCCCGTTTTTGCTACGAATTGAGACCCACATATTATCAACTATTTTTGTAGTGGTAATACAAAATTCAGTATACAGACAGCAGTGTCATGGTAATGTACACTAATATTATTAATAGAGGATAGATTTGTATGTTTGTATGTAACGAATAAACGAAAAACTACTTGATCGATTTAAAAAATTCTTTCACGATTAGAAAGCTTACTTTTCCGGGAGTGACATAAGCAATGTTTAACCCGGAATTTCCACAGGAACGAAGGAAAACTGGAATTCATTATTTTTTTACGGATTTCCCTGTTAGGGGGTTTTGGGGGGGGGGGAGAACTGGGATAACCTGTTTAAAAATAGGTACGCTAGCCAAGCATTTTTTGTAATTTTTTTTTATATAATAATAGACAAGGCGCCCTTCGCAGAGGTTCATTCAATAGCGATTCTGTCTGCTGGTTCAAAACCACAATTTTTCGGGACTTATTACAATGCTGAAAAGATGGTACTTGACAGATCTCGTAGTTACCTGTGCAGAAGATAGTTCGCAAGCCATTTTGGCGGTATGCGAGGCAAGCGGGGAGGGACGGGACCGTTTTATATGTATAGATATAGATTAAGTGCCGCTTGCACAACGATAATTAACTTTCTTAATTTTGATTAGTGAGTTGTCAAACCATACAAATACATCAAAGTTAATCAAAATTAGACATTTAAATATTGTTGTGCAAGTGGGGCTAAGAATAAGAATAATTTATTTGCTTAAAACATGGTGTGAGCATGCAATTATGTTAAAATATAAAATTAATTATGACTTACATGTTTTGCCACTAACTTGACTCGATAGAAAAAAATCGCTAAGTTTCCTCTAAATTTTCATTTTTAAAACCAGTTTCATTTGCTAGTTATTTAACATATTTTAATGAAATGTCGTCTAAAAAATACTTAACTAAACACTTAAGACCAACATAGTTTTATTTTTTTTGCGAAAGAGTATTATTTTAGAGCATATCAAATTTATAAATAAAAAGCAGTGAAATTGCGCGCAGGTCGGTTCTTGCCTCCCTTTCTCGCCTTTACCGCGCAGTGTTTGCTCGTCCTTGTCTCGAAAAAGCGAACCTACTTCGACTTAATAAAATTTGCTAAAAACTGTCCCTCAAAGTCTAAATTAAGCTTAAAATAAGAGATCCAAAATTAACATGTGTCACATAAACCTCCGTATCGCAAAGAGCCGTAAATTTGAACTTGAGCGCCTTAAGGGAAGTTTCTGAGATTAGATGCAGCTAGTTCACTAGTCTCAACCCGCATCCTCCATAAAAGCCAATAAGGCCAACATTGGGAGTCCTACGTTCAACAGTAGTCTAAAGGTTGTTGATAAGGGGGAGAAGGAATTCAGTATGAAGTAGGCTGTTGATTGGTATTTATTGAGTTGTTTCATTTTGATAGACTACTTTAATCTAACAGCCTGTAGCCCTGCCTGTTAAAAACGACTTCCGAAATAAAAAAGGAAATGGATCATCACCATCGCCTGAAATCGAACCGTCAGGTATTACTTTTTTGTATAAAACTTTATAGTACCTACACACATCCTAAGTATACCAATGTATAAATGTTACGTACACTATTCAGCATAATTTTATTTTTTAGGTTTCCGTACATCAGAACGACAAAATGAACCCTTATGGGATCACTTATCCGTCTGTCCCTCTGTCAACTCTATTTTCTTAGGCACGCGTGGAGTATCGAGTTCAAAAGTCCGTAACCTCTTAGAATCGTGATATGAATCAAACTTCTAAGTCAATGCAATAAAAAGTTACAGCCTAAATTATTTGAAATTTCCAACATTCACACAAAACCTATAGGGTAATTCCCGTTGACCTAGAATCATGTAATGATATTTGACAAGAAACAAGGTCTTATAATTTTACGGAACCCTCGCGCGCTTTTTCGACTCGGCCTCGATGTTTTATTTCTTTAAAGCATTATTAGTTACGAAGAGTTTTTCACTGCGTCGATTGATAGCTTGCTATGCGTTGCGTTTCGGAGTGTAGTAGTTTTTGCTAAGCCGATCATGCATTGTGATATCACAGCAACATAAGAAATTCAAATAATATTAGCCTGTAGTGAGCCAGCTGACTTTAAACAGTGAAATTCAAATAAATTTGAATCCGGCACCGCTAAACCGAAGTTTGGACCGCGATAAAAACCTTTGTAAGTAATAGACGCCTGCCCTCAGTAGGTTTCGTTTGAGGTATAGTTTAAATTCTCTGCGGTCTCGGGCCACTGGCTTTAGGCCCTTTGTAATAAAGTTTTGACAGAAAGGTAGAATGTAAATGTTCAAACGATGTATTTTTGGGGAACTAATTTCAGTCTAACTATTTACCTTCTTCACACGCCTAAGCTAGTCATGTCATACACAACAGTCAAATCAAACGAAACTAACGTCTACGAAAATGTATTACTGTCGCAAAAAAAATCATCTTCGAAGGGACATGAACCCGCTATCCTCCCTTAGTACGGGATGCGCTGCCAATTGCGCCACGAGGTCGAGTGGCGTAGGAGTCGAAACTACCCAGTGCGAGTTACGCAAAAAAAAAACTGAAAGCAACGTCATTTTCTATGAATATTATTACATGGGACCGTGGGGTGCTGGCTTATAATTTGCTAACCCAACTCTTCCCGTGGGTGTCGTAATAGGCGACTAAGGGACATTCTCCGGGGGGCGGGTAGCAGCGCCTCTAGCAGAATAGATATACCACCGATCTGCGATCAACTGCGATTCCCAACCCGTATGCCCAGTTTAGGGATTATGGTCATTACCCCCATGAGATAAAACCCAAAAAGACGATTATCTGGGGGAGGCCTGCGTCCAGCAGTGGACCATTAAAGGCTGTTGAGGTACCACATGCAGATATCAGAGTGAAATAGAATTAATCTTTGTTAACGGGTATTTCAGGACTTTCAACTCTCTGAAGTCAATTACACATTCCATTAAGCCAAATGATTTTCTACTAACAAGTAGAAAATATAAATAGAGAAAGATCAAAAACCTTTCGACTCCTCTATCATTTGACTGACATTGCTCGTATAGAACAAAAACGTTCAAAGCACTTAAAATATTCAACATGTTCATAAAAGAACCTCAAAACTTCAACCGCCAAAATGCTAATAAAATGTTCCCAGAAACACTGAATCATGCAACTTTCTCCATAAACCGAGAAAATGAAAAACAGTGCATAGATTAATCTATGCTCCGTATAGCCCAAACAAAACTGCACTGCGCATAACAGCTACAATGTAAATACCACTTTATAGTTCACTTGATAACGTACATTTTGAAGAACTGCAGAATATGTGGAAAGTTCCAGTATCTACCATAAGTCAGGTTCGCATGCAACCGGCTGTCACGCGGAACTTTGGAAAACTTCGGCTTAATTTGCGACACGATAGTGGAACTAGCAGGTAGCAAGCAAGAAGCTTAGTAGCAAGCTAAGTTATTTTTGTACTTGACAAAGTTTGAATAAGCATTCATTGAATTTGCCTTTGATTTGTTTTTTCCTGATTCGGACTAGATTGAGCTTTGAAAGCTTCGAATCCTGTGGGACGAATGGAGAATAACTCGCTATCGGGGTAATGCTCTTTAAAACTATAACTAACTAACTATATGCTTAGATCCGGATACCTAAATCAATTCTAAAAGAGTCCAACTAGGTACATGTACTTTTTTAAGTGTTAAAATTTCAATTTTGTAAAGCATTTGTCCATCATTCACACACTTCAGTTAGGAAATCAAAGCTATGGTGGTGTCCAGAAAATCAAAATCTTTATTTTAAGGATACTTGCCATCCTAAACAAACTCACTTTACCTACTGTATTCAGAACCTGCCGACATTGTGACATCCACTCTATTTCTTACATCGAGCTTACATAGTTACAATTGGTTTTGTTTCTTTAAACAACATAGTTAAACTTTTAAGTTGAGTTGTTAGGCTTTCGCGGTAAACTTTTACAATATTCATAATTCAATTAAGAAGTCTACTTTTAAAATACACACTGTATTTTAAAAGTAGACTCTTGCTTTGTATAGTTAATAGCATGGGACCTAAATGTACTACCCTGATGTATTCTTTTGTGAAAGTTACTACTAGGGTAGCTTTTTGGAAAATATTGCAAAAAGTTGTTGGTTTACTGAAAATTATTTGTAACTTTTATTAAATTTTAACTAGTAAAATTAGTATTTAATTTGCTTGATACTTCAATGAAAAAATTCTTGATATACATCAAATTTTTCAATTAAAACTTATTTCAGCAAATAAAGGATTATGATTATGAAAGGCACAAAAGCAGCCAGTATTTCTAATAAAGTAAAATGCTTTTATTTAATTTTAACATCAAAAAATTATTACAATGAATATTTACACTTACATCTATTTTCTAAAAATCTAAGCCGTCACCAGAAGGCAGAGTGCCCAGAATGCTGGCAGCATTGCAACGTTGAATGGCATGCTAATTCGTGGACCGAAATAAAAACCAACATTCCAATCACCTGTGGATTCACATATTATGATTATGATAAATTTTTTCAAACAAACAAACAAAATTCTAGAACCAAAACAACCTCAGCTTTGATTATTCAAAAACACAAAATGTCATGGGATTTTAATAGATTTTTGCTAACGTAAGTTTTCATGTAAGAAATTGTTCATTCTATTTTTCAAATGTTATATTAGAAAGCATTAATCTTTGAAAGATAGATAACTCTATTTCATACCGCATAAAAACATACAATACAGGCAGAAAATTTTGTAGAAAATTTCGAGGAAAGAAAAAAAAAACATTTAAATTACGCAATGTTTTCGAGGCATGGTTGATATGATCTTAAATCCCAGTGCTTAAGTATATAATTATTTGATGAGTATTTGACGTATTTTGTTATGATGTGTTTATTTATTTTACCTTCAAAAATATTGTCTAAATAAGACCTGTCAGCCTTAGCTTGGTTCACATCAGAAATTACAGTTCATTCTAACCCTTACTTTGGGCTCCTTCCCATTTCGGAACTTTCCCATCTCGTAACCATTTTTATAATGAGTGATACAGTCAGCTCGATAAGTGATACTTCAAACATACATGTTCGGCCTATAAGGTAGTATAGGTATATAATATAGGTAGTACCGACAGATGATGCTAAAAAAGAACGACAAATTTTTAAACTATGGGTATGGTAGCCCCAAGTTAACAGATCATCTAATTTTCCAGCAAAACAACAGGTTCCTATTATATATATCTATTATATATATCCTATTATACCTCTTTGCCTTGATTGTTGATGAAAATTTTTAACGATTATTTTGTGGGTTGGAGGAAGAAGCGATGGTAGATATTTGGTGTTGCCATGGAGAGAGGCATCGTACCAACAATATACTGGAATGTTGGAACTCCAGATTCAATAGGAAGCTTGGCAGAAAACCTTCCCTATTATTGTGTTTACAAACAATAATAGAAGACATAAAGTATTTCGAAGAGAAAATAAAAAGGTACGTAGGGGTTATAAATGTTTAATAATAATTAGGTCTTTAGCTATGAAATTGCAGAGAATTTCAAGAAAACTGACTCAAAGCAAGAAATTTTGTATTTTTTTCTCGAATGTGTAATCCTAGTCCGTTAAAATGAGTTGTATAGTTGGGCAACATTGTGAAAAGTAAGCGTAGCCTCAATTTAAAAAAAAGAAACAATCAAAGTAACCAATTTTAGCATAAACAACACATGAGAGCGGTTTTCACGTTTTAATTTTGGGGTTGAAACTCCTCAAAATAGTATTTACTAAATTTTAATCTATGATTAAATATACCGTTCAGAATATAAATAAATTTTAAAATAACTGTAAAATCGGCAATTACATAATAAACAAATAAGTAACAAATATAAAATTTTATGTAGATATTGTATTGTACAATATGAGTAAATGATTTTTATCAGCCATTTGTAACAGTAACAATTTTTTTTCTAGATTTTATGAATCTGGGGAAATCATATGCAAGAGGAAAAGTAGATCCGTTCGAAATGACTTCGAAATTGCACAACTTACAGGCGCTTTTACAGACAGAACGATAGAAATCGAAGATTTTCTAAAAAAAAATATGCAGAATTACATATATATCTTGGCAGACCTAATTTATTGGTCACAAACGGAATGTAGTTTAATGTAGTGTTAAATTTAAAAAAAATTAAATTTAAATTTAAGATAATAGTTATCTACACTTATAGGGGAAAGATTTGTATTTTTGTATGTTTGCAAAGAATAAACTCAAAAAGTACGGGATCGAAAAAAAAAACTAAACTTTCGGCTTTTATTATTGTACAATGGGTATTCAATAGGTACCATGATCTGTTAAATGACTATCTTTCTCGGTGACTGTACTCAAATACACTATTTCCTGAAAAGTTTTCCAAACGCGACGAAATGTATGGAAGATTCAGTTGTTTTAAAATGGTTACGAGATGGGAAAGTTGCCAAATGGGAAGGAGCCTTACTTTGGTCCCAACAAAATCTCCTCAGACTTATTATTTCATTCAACAAATGACTGTAATCAATCACCCCCTTCTGCCATGTAGCAATAAGTTTATCTGGAGTTATTTATTTGTCTTTATCTAGGCAGACGTGTCTGCGCCCTATCTGAGAGGTCGACCCACTTAATGGGCCCATTTCATTGTAAGTAGGTTCGGAGACGGTGGCGTGTTTATTACGTCATACACTTGCTTCATACCGCGGGTTTTGCAATTGATTCATTCCATAATTTTTTTCTGGATTCCATATAACTTCATGTCAAATTTCATAATGATCCCTTCAGTTAAATAGCCGTAAGAGATATTCTTGCATTTTCATTCATTGGCCAAATCAGGTAAGGACTTGCCTCGACTTTTGCAAGATATAAAATCAATCAAAAACAAGGTATGTGATAAGCTCATGACCTCCAACAATGTCAGAACAAATTTAACGAGAAAAGTGTGCCATTTTTGTATCTACGCATGGATAAGAGAAATTGATAAGTTGTTATTTCAAGATCCGGTTTAAAGTATGAATACTAAGTGTCTAAGATTAGGCGGTAGAAATCCGGGTCGTTGTCTTGCAAGATAGGATGACAAGATTATCAAGCAAATCCGATGCTAAAAGCATAAGAAAGGCACTATGGCAAAATTAATAAATAATATAAAAATAAATAAATATCGCTGGACATTTCACACAACATTATCTAGCCCCAAGCTAAGCGGATCTTGTGTTACGGGTGATAACTGCTATGGGTGATAACTAGATAACTGATATATTTAATACAATATCCTGCAATTGATAATATATGACTAGAAATAAGAAACCAAAATGTTTCAATACTGATAAATTGTATATAGCAAAGGAACAGGTAAAACACAAAAAGCTTTCTTAGAATTTACCAATGAGATTCATTAAGTTTAGAATGACGTAAAATTACAATCTTCTTCCCTTATTCTATAAGGGTCTGACTCCATTCGGGACTATTACGTAGCATTGCCCTTATGATTAGAATAATATGATTGGGTATTAATGCGACGTTTTTACGTAATCTTATTGTATTGTGTAGGTCTGCCTGTCTGTATGAAAGAGATCGCAAGGTTTGATTGGATTTAGTTCTGCAGTATTAAGCCCTTTGTGAATCCTGTTGTAATATTTTTTTTTTTTTTAATGCTGGACAATTCACACAGCATTATCTAGCCCCAAGCTAAGCAGAGCTTGTGTTATGGGTACTAGATAACTGTTATACACACATAATACAATTATATAGATAGATATTTTTTATTATAATATATAGAAAACGACCAGAACACCCTGAACAAATGTCTGCAGATCGTACACACATTTGTCCCGAGGCGGGAATCGAACCCGCAACCTCCTGCGTCGCAGGCAGACCTTCGCCCACCGCGCCACAGAGGTCGTCAATTCTTCATCAGCGTTAGATTATAATTATGGTAACTAAGAAGCAGAATCTTTTATCAAAACTTGAGTAGGTTATTATGTACTATATCTTTCAGTCCTAAAACCAGCTGCTCGCAACTTCAATTCGTAAATTATTGTGTTCCGTAATACCAAAAATGATGACTGAAAACTTTTTGAATTTTCGATATTATGTTAACTATTCTGTAACTAGACAATGTAAGCTATGTTTCTTATCAAACAAAATGTAAGATATTGTTGTTTTTAATTTAATACAAAACAAATAGGACGAAAGCATGTAATTTTCAACGTAAACTTATGCAAGTTTTTTATATTTTTCCTTACGTTTAATTTCATAGGTGTGTGCTATTAAGAAAAAAAAATAACCAAGGACCTAGATATCCTAGGGTTATGGACCTATTCGAATACTAAAAACAACATGATATGGTGGAAATATGCTCGAATTACAAATATTTTTGGTAGTACGTTAGTATTGGCAAATCATCATCCACAGGCCCCTTTAGTTTTCACTGGGGAAATGTGCTTTACCTTAGGCTATGTCCACTTACTCAAGTGACAAGTTTAATAGATACTTAGATACCTACCTAAAACCGTTTACAAAACCACAAGAATAAAAAATAAATAAAAAGCGCGTCAATCCTCATACTCTTCAATGAAGATTGACAGAAGGAAAGCTACATAAAAATAAACTATATAAAAAGTAACTTCCGACATTCTGAAGTCGTTGACTCACGCCTATTGTTTTAAATAACTTAGAGTTAGTAATAAGTACCAACATAAGTATAAAACTGGAAAAACAAAAAGATGGAACGAACGTGATCTTGAAGTTGACGATCTGGTATGATACTCTAAATATTTTACATCTCTAAGAAATTAAATAAGTTTCCAAAAATTTTCGACTTCGGCGGGACTCGAACCCGCGTCCCACCCTTAGTACGGGTGTGCTCTAACCAACTAAGCCGTCTCTGTCGATTCTCGTCGAAAATCTTTGGGACCTCTTACGGACTGTGGCGCCGGTGACTCCACCTACAGAGAAAACAATTAAAGTTTCCAATGTTCAAAGACTAAAGTTACATTTATTCATTTCTTAGAGATGCCCAGAGTGCGGGTAAGCACTGTAACAAAAATCCTTATTTTACATGTATTTTTAAAAGTTTGAATGAGAGAGAAGCCACGATCAATGACTTGTGTTATCATAATATTCAAGCAATATTGCCCACTCATTCACAGCTTGTTTACGCATAAATTTTTAAAATTAACGATAAACAAACATTTACTACCTAGTAAAATTATATTTTATTTAATTTTTATGACGCTTTGTTCGAAGTTGATATTTTGAAGGCTATAAAATGATTGCTGGCAACAATAAAAATGTTTATAGAAAATTCTAGCGCCTGACTCAATTGCGTAGGTTTTTATTAATTTGATCATTATTATCATCATCAAAACTGTTTTTTGAGACATAAACTAAATATAAGTGACTTTTCCAAAAATAGAAAAAAAAATTGAAGTGAACAGAAAATCATTAACCTTATTTATTATTTGATAATTATTTATAGTTTATCATGATTTGTCTGTTGAATTAGGATGGCAAGAAAATAATCCTATTAATGGTGTCCTGGTGCCAACAAGATGAGACCTACTAGGTTAGTATGAACTTGAAAGAAATGAGAGCTATTTTTCAAAACACGTTTTCTTCACGGTACGGCTAGACCGCCGCCGTACCGTTTCGAAAACGTGTCTTGAACAAGAGACTCCGCGCGGCTAGCATACCGGGCAGTTAAAAAACCGTGCGAGCTTGTACATAACACGGAACAGATTTTTTTATTTGACAATGCCTCATTGCCGCCTTGGAAAACGTATTGTGACGGTACGTCGCCGTAGACGCGGTGCGCCGTGGAGCAGAGCCGGTGCATACGGCGCCGTCACCGTGACTTGAAGAAAACGTGTCGTAAACAAGCTTCCAAACAAAACTGACGACCCTGCTTCTCCACGCGATATATCACGGTGAAAAAAGCGTGTGTGAACAAAGGCCATATGGCACTCTAATATATACTTATAGTATTAAAGATTAACCGAGTATTTATCGCGTATCTTTTGCTTTCGTTTCCCCAACGTTACGTTTTACGTTAACGTTTTTTTTAGGCATAAGTAATCTTTAATAAAACGGCTTTACCATTGTCCTTGATATAACATTTGAACGATGACACCAAATTTGTATCCTTGAAATTGATAATTTACACAACACTGCTGCGTTATCACTTGCATTTCCTCTGATAACGCATCACGCCATTCAGTTTGCGCGTCAGGGTAGTGAAAGGGCTTCCAACTTCCCCATTATCAATATCCACAACTTCCATAGTAGCGTTGTCCACTTCCATATTATCAATATCATTGGGTGCTGGGTAAAAATATATTTTAAAGTTAAACGTAGCATCCAAGCTAAACCTTAGGCGGTGGTTAAATTCTTTGGTGGATAAGGCTAGCATATTGTATAGGCTTTATTACTAGTCTATTTTGCGAATTGTCTAGTAAAATTTATGTATTCTCATGCGCATAATGGGACAAAGCCTTATAATAATAATAATAAAAAAATGATTTTTGTGACTATTTTATTGCAATTAGTTACTTTATATATATTTTGTGATGATGGAAAACCATGGAGTACAAAAAAAGCACTAAACAAATTTGAGTTTCTTGACTGGATTCGGACCAAAGTGGGATGACTCAGAAATAACTCCTTATAGACATCTTTTTTCAACCCTAAACAATGGCTAACAGTCTTTTGTTTGACTCTGTTGACAAAATTCCTACTACAATGATGATGATGGTTTGCTGACGACAATAGTGTCTGATTGATTAGACACAATTTTGCTAATGTTAAGTAATTAAAAATAACTGTTTTTATCATAGACATAGAATTTTTTCACTACGTTTTTATCATAGTCTTTAGACATCCGTTTGGCCACAATCTCACCTGATGAAAAGTGAAGATGTGGCCGACGATGTATCACGAAGGTCAGAAGATACCTATTCACTCTCATCTTGAAGAGACTCAGATTGTTATTGACCGGAAAAACAGCAGCAGGGAGCGTGTTTCAAACCCCAGCGGTACGGATGATGGAGCTGGAGGAAAACCGCTTAGTGCGAGTGGACGGTATATCATAGGGGTGGTAATGCGCTGTGCGTCTGCTAGTAATGAAGTGGAAGGGGGATGGTGGAATCAGGTCATGTAGATTCTGTGAGCATTCTCCGAAATGTATCCTATAAAAGATCGATAGACAAGCGACCTTGCGGCGGTGCTCGAGACTTTGGACCTTAGTCCCAAGTGCATGTTATGTTGGCTTGGGAGATGAGATCTCGGAGTCTTCCTTACACCCCCTCCTATGAATACAAACACTGCTAAACCATAAATATTGATAGACATATGTCAGCGTAACTTTGACATATTTTTATAATACAGCGAACTTAACTTACTTTAACACATACCTTTTGCTTTCTTTTCCCCAACGTTTAAAAAAACTGATAAATAATCTTAAATTCGTTTTGCACAATGCAATCAGAAAACTAGATTCTACATACCTGGACTGCATTCCCTATCATTGGTGGTAGAGCTGATGAGGACCATGCTATGCATACTCCAGATGCAAAGGCTCCAAGATTTACTGAAATAATAAACACCACAATAAAATTAAATAATCTTATATAAAGAAAAATTGCTATATAAAGGTAGACATTTTAGATTTAAAGAGTTTTTTGGGGTTATTGTTTCTATGGGTGCATAAATTATCATGTCATTCGTGATTTTACTATGAATACTATTGTAGTTTGACGAATTCTTTACTGATGTAAGCGGGTTAACTACGAACCTTATTTGTGTTGGAAGAACACCAACGTTTCCTCCCATCCTAAACGTTAGTTTTCTTCCAACACAAATAAGGTTCGTAGCTAACCCGGTTACATCCGTAATGAATTCATTCGTGATTGAAGAGAAGGAGACTTTTTTCTGTATGGTACCTACATAAAAGAGCGCAATGGTTGTAAGAGGGGGTTAGACAAACGAAATCATAATAATCCACCAATAAAGCAGCGAGTTTGCCAATAATTGGTCAGCCATTGACAACGATGAAGGGTTTACGGGGACAAAAATATTGTATTTTTACGGAAACGTCTGAAGCTCTTACCAATCCCAGTCGCAATATACTGCGTGGTAATCCCAGACGTATCTCTCTTGATGTCTGGAACAGTGTCCAACCTGCGCAGCATCTTGTTAGGTGTATGGCCGTTGTTGAAGTTGCCTTCATAGTTGCTGTTGGTGTCTTCGGCAGCTGGGGTGCTGCCGTTGGACGCTCCGGCAGAGAGCGTGGAAGTGCTTTGTTCGTCCACTGGAAAGGGTTAATTTTGAGATAATTTAACTTATAAATTATATGGTACATTTAACAGGTCATGCGCATAAGGGAAAACCAATGGGGCGTAGACAAGTCATCCGCCACATGATAGATGTTGCTGGATTAACGAAGAAGAAGCCGATCTCCACAAATTTTAACGGTACTGCGGCGGTGCGGCATACCGGGAGCTCCGGAGGCATGTTTTGATTCTCGAAAATACGCAATCACTTGTTTTTTTTTTTTCTTTTTTGTACTCTAATTCGGTGCATTTGCGTACTAAAATTGACCAAAATATAACACGTAATTGCGTTTTGGTTAATTAATATAGACCTTTATGACCGAGATGCTCAGAGAAAAACAATAATTTGTCGGAAGCCAAGAAGGAACCTAACAGTTTGTTTTGACAAGTGAAGTTAGTACTAAAGCGCATATGATACCCCACCCAAACTAGCGCCGTCACCTACTTTTATCTTATTATTCCGTTTAAAAAGGAAATTTCAAAAATCCATCGCACAGTTTGTGTTCTTTAGTGACCTTTACAAGCTTTTTTAATGCCTCTGCAAAAGTTTTATTCTGTTTTGTTTAGGCAGTGAATCGCTAATAGATTTTGGTGGCCACCAAGGACAAATTCGATGAAGATTCGTAGAAGATAAAGTAGGTGGCGGAGCTATTTTAGGTGGCATATGCGCCTTATGTCATTCTGCTATCGATTTTTTTTTTTGGTTTAGTTGGATGTTGTGGGCGCTGAAACTAACTAAAACAATAAATAATGCTGGATAATTCACACAGCATTATCTAGCCAAGTTAAGCAGAGCTTGTGTTATGGGTTCTAGATAACTGATATACATAATATAATACAATACTTACTTATATAGATATTTTTTATTATATATAGAAAACGACCAGAACACTCTGAACATGTCTGCAGATCGTACACACATTTGTCCCGAGGCGGAAATCGAACCCACAACCTTCTGCGTCGCAGGCAGACCTTCGTCCACAAGCTCTGCTTAGCCTGGGGCTAGATAATGCTGTGTGAATTGTTCAGCATTATTTATTTATTTAATTAAACATGATCCCGCGCAGAAAGGAGACCAATTTTTTTATGATCAAGAAAAACTCGTCTTTGGACAAGCCGTGGTAAATGTAAAGAACCAATAAGTACCTACATGGAGAGGTAGAGAAACGACGAGTATTTGCTACAAAGACGCCGCAGATTGCTCGGCGTACGTGGCTTCGTTCTGCCGCTGCAGAGCTAGAAATATACTAGAAATTCTTAGAAAACGTTTGATTTATTTAACTTTATGAAGTCAACGTTTCGATTGGAGGAATATTTAGTGTATAATATTGGCAATTTACTCCTGTGGCTCAGCGACCTAAATTGTATCTTGACTTCGAAGGTGATTGTTACAGGAAATTAAATCTGAATAATTATTAACAGAGACCTAAGTTTTACATCGTATTTCATTATGAAGTCAAATATTAAACACATTTGAAAAGTACTAACCCAACTGAACCGAGTCGGAGATGCCTGGATAAATCTTCTCCAGGCATCTCGATCTAAAGCTACAAAAAATGGCACCGCGTTGGTCAGTCAAGAGATAAGTGGTATTGAACATACCAACCTGCAATGGACTTGATAAAACTCAGGTCACAAATCAGAAATTAAACATGATTCTGTAGACCAATCAACGTACATAACGTGGACAGTAACAAAACAACTAAAGAGATAATGATTCACGTAGGCATTCGTATTACACAATATAAAAGATATAGTTTATAGACAGACGAGCCCCAGAGATAAGACTTTTTACAGTTTTGTTTATATTTTTGGTATCTTAATGTATGTTAATAACAAAACATAAAACGATACGGGGTTGGCAACTGCTGCAATTGATCCCGAGCAGATAACAACTTTTAAAAATAAACTGCGAAAAAGATAATATGACGGGGTAAATTTAAATTTTTGAGATTGCTGATGACAATGAACATGAAGATTATCTTGAAAACAATAATGAATTACTTAATATTTAAACCTGTCTTGCCGAATAAGCTCTAATTAGTCCACTAAATCAAGCATAACGTTGGGTTGAATTGAAAAGTGTTTTGATAATAATTAAGAATTATTATTCGAAGATCGTTTCACTTCTTGTCATTGAAAAATAACAGTTAGAACGATATAGATAGGTAGGTAACTTCTAACACATTAGTAGTTCTATGTTGATGGTGCATGTAGCATTTTCGCCAGCTAGGCAAGTCCGGTATAAAACGATTTTGAGCTCTCGGCTTATTTCCAAAAATTGATTCTTCAGCAAAATTATATCTAATTTCAGAGCCATTTTATCAAGGTCATCAATATTATAGTTCTGGTCTTCATCATCTGTTTTAACTAAAAAACTAAACACGTATCATTTTCTAGGATATCCACATGCTGAGTAAGAACTTCCTTATTATTGGCTGACATTCTCATTTGTAAATATCTTGGGTTCAATCATGTGTGAGTAGTGTGCATTAGAAATGTAGAAGTGCAAAATACTGATAAGCCACCTCTAACCTCAAAATAATCTTTGTACTATTATAAGCTTGTAAACATAATAATTATATCAGATACTAGGTATTTAATTAAATACCTATTTATTAAAATCATAGGTTCCAGTTTTAACCTCACAGTAATCTTTGTACTATAGATATTAGATAG
Source organism: Eupithecia vulgata (assembly GCA_946478455.1). Lineage (NCBI taxonomy): Eukaryota > Metazoa > Arthropoda > Insecta > Lepidoptera > Geometridae > Eupithecia > Eupithecia vulgata. The sequence continues at coordinate 4,745,396 of OX297881.1, forward strand.
TAGTAAAATCTTGGATTTATAAACAGCGAATCTACTAGATCTACTAGTTTAAGAATAAATAAAAGCATGATAGCCGAGTCTCTTTTGGTGTGACTCGTAATATTTAGACTGTTTCTAATAAATAAATAATGCTGGACAATTCACACAGCATTATCTAGCCCCAAGGTAAGCAGAGCTTGTGTTATGGGTACTAGATAACTGATATACGTAATATTATACATTACACAGATAGATATTTTTTATTATATATAGAAAACACCCAGACCAACGGAACAAATTTCTGCAGATCGTACACAAATTTGTTCCGAGGCGGGGATCGAACCCGCAACCTCTTGCGTCGCAGGCAGACTCTCGCCCGCTGCGCCACTGAGGTCGTCATATCGTCAAATAATAAATAAATAAATAATAATAATCTCAATCAGCATCTTTATAAATAAACTTATATGATTTTAATTATCTTTTTTAAATTATTTTTAAAAGTTTTAACTGTGTCTTGATTTTAACTGCTGGTATTGTTGTTAATAAAATTAAGGTATTAATTCTTCTTCTTCATACACATAGACTTTCAATGACCTTATTTTTAGACACACCTACTGTTTATTCTACATTGTACGTCATATCACGCCACTAGATGATAAGATTCAAATTGGTAATAAGTATTTTTTTATTTTATTGCCTTTATATGTTCTTATTTATTTTATTAACAATATTTAATATCAAACAAAGAACCGACGAGCACCCGAGAGTGAAACATTGGGCGCAGCGCATCAGCATTGCTATACGGAACGGGAAATGCAGCCAGGGTCTTGAGGAAGCTTCGTACCATAAAAGCTTATAAGCCAATGATTCCTACGTGAGTAAATTATTGGCAATCAAATAACACACTAGCACTGAATTGAATTTCTATTATAGTTGTTAAAAGATTGCAGATAGCTTGTCTTTTTCTTTTTTTTTTTTGTTATCGTGTTTATTAGGTGAATAAATTGTACTTAATTATGTACTAAATAAGATAATAGACCTTAGTTATGTTTAATTTAAGGCCTGTTAAGACCCTCGCTGCATTGGCTACCCAGAGCAGCAGGGAAAGCCAAGGTTTTAACGGCAGTCCAACTGCAAATTTGTACTTCAACTGCAATAAAACTGCTAACTAACCCTACAGCACGATTGAAGTCAGTGTGCAGTTGTTGGAACTGCACGCCAACTAACTAGTTTGCAGTATTGCAGTCGTACTAATTGTATTCAAACTACAAATTTGTACAATTTTGTTTTCAGAGTGCAGTTGAAATGCAGTGCGTCTGTCTAGAGCCTTAGTGCAAAGGTTAGAGATTGGTTGAAAAAGGAATATTTTTATCAATCTTTGACGACACGAGGTTTGAACTTCCACATCAAGAGTTTTAATTGGCTCCGCTTAAATACTAACTTATAAAATTGTGTATTAATTATTGAAACGAAATTTTGTTCAACTTTCGAAGGCGACACGAGCGGAAAATGTGATAAATTATAAATTCTGAAGGTTATTAAACTTTTTCTTCATTCTAAATTTCGTTTGTCTTTTCTAATTTCCGTCCGTTTCTAAAAGTCATTAGAAGGAATAAACTACTGTTTCAGTGCCCTCGCTCGTCGCAAGATAAATAATAAATAATAATAAATATAAATAAATAAAATAAAAGATGAACTGACATTTTACAAACGAAAATGAATTGTATAAGTATTCTACAAGCAAAAGCACCAAATCGCTAAATGTCCTACCTACACGTAATATCAAATGAAAAACATCTTAGTCTAAACGCAAAATGTCTTTCATACTTAGGTATATATAAATTCACTATTTCTTAAAAGCAAGCACAGTTGCAGTTGATAAACAACTGTTCCGTTCCCAAAATGTCTTAATTCCGTAGTATTTCACGATATCCCGTATTTTAGAATTGCAACTGTTTTGGCTCGTAGACAAGACAAGTGGCGAGGTCAGCAAATTGCCGCGGGCCGCGAGTTTAACATGCCTGCTCTAGACACTGACATCGATACCCGTAGTAGGTATTGATTGTACTACCAACACTGACCCAGAGGGTCCATCGGGCGGTATAGCCCGATTAAACCACAGATTAAACCTGGTCGATGTAAATATCGAATGTAACTTGTTTCAGTTTGAAATGGTTCCATCTCATTCTGAAAGCGCACGGATTTATCTGGAGGGTTGGATGGAATCTCTGTAAGATTCGAAAATATAAGGTCAATTCGCAATGGCTACTGAGGCCTATTACACCATTCCCGCGAGATAAATTCTTGTCAAAACATTAAAAAAAACTGTATGAAACTAAGTAATTCGAAGTTTGTTTTTTTTTTATTTTTTTCTAAACAAATAAAATAATATCATAATCACTTGGTAATAATAATTTTTTTTATGCATGACCTCGGAATCATACTCTAAAAATTTGCAAAATATTTATCCAAATCGGTCCATATATGACAGATAAATCGACGAATATACGTAAAAAACATACAGCCGAGCATAGAACCTCCTCCTTTTTTCGAAGTCTGTTAAAAAGTTTAAAGCACACTTACTTGGAGTAACCACTGCCTGCTTCACTTGTAACACAACACTCCGAGCATGCGGGTCAGGCGCACTGAATCTCGACATCTCTTATCAGCTGTATTCGAAAATAAAAACAACAGGGATCCATAACATTTAATGTGGCGTTTTCTCATTGTCAACATATAGTTCAACCGGGCTGAAAAGATGGCGCTTTTTAAGGATTCTAGGCCTGTCAAATTAAAATGGTACTGACCCTGATCATAGGCCTGTCAAATTGAAATGGCATTGACCCTGATTTTTGGTCTATCAAATTTATATTCAATCAAATAAAAAACTCTGTTTCCATTATTACAATAAATGTTCACTTAGAAAAGGTAAAATTCTTAAAATAAGACAGTTACGGAAAAAAGCCGTATAATAATAAATAAATAATAATAAATAATGCTGGACAATTCACACAGCATTATCTAGCCCCAAGGTAAGCAGAGCTTGTGTTATGGGTACTAGATAACTGATATACGTAATATTATACATTACATAGATAGATATTTTTTATTATACATAGAAAACACCCAGACCAACGGAACAAATTTCTGCAGATCGTACACAAATTTATATTATATTTTATTTCTGTCGCTTCAGTATGTAGGCTTATGGTAAACGGTCTGTAGTTATCAATTTCTTGAGCCCTAAAATAACATTAGAAATTTATCGTAATTTAACGTAATCACCATCAAAGCTGTTTCTTTAGTCAATGTTAAACTATAAAGTTAAAACAATTTGGTCGCATCGTCAAAGATAATCACATTGCCTTTGTTCTTTAGTCGTAGACGTAATTATGTTTACTCGGAGCCCCTTGAATACCAATCTCTGAGATAAATTCGTTTGGAAAAGCCTACAATGTTAACAGTAGGTACTAGCATTGATACTTAATCCAAGCTAGTATCTAAACTAGTAAATTAAAGCAAGGAGTTAAAACTCAAGATTCAAAGAAAATTATTAGAAAACTGATTTCCATTGATTGAGAGAGAATATTTTCTTTGTCCAAATTCGATTCAACATTTTCATTTTTTTAATGCGTGGCGTAATTAGTAGGCACAATGTTGTTATGTTTTACGTATGTAGGCAAACCAAAAGGTATCAACTGTCATCAACAAAATCAGCGCATTTTTTGTGTAGTTTTACCCTCCAACTAACGTCATGCTCACAGAGCAATATGGCGTTTACTGCGTCCAGCATTCTAATCAAGTTGAACGCGCGCAACTTCAAAATGTTAATTTTAAATTCATATTATGGCACTTAACGATTAAATAAAAAAAATTAGTGGTCCATTAGCACTATAGTATAGTATACTAATTGACACTTTTCAAAAATGGGTGTGCCAAAAGGAGGATCCAGCTAGGTTGGGCAGCGTTCGGGAAACTACGTCGAGTCTTCTCGTCATCCATACCGCAATGCTTGAAAACGAAAGTTTTGAATCAGTTCGTCCTACGCGTCATGACCTACGGAGCTGAGACATTGTCCATGTCTCACGGTAGGGCTGGTCCACCAGTTTAAAGTCGCCCAGCGAGCTATGGAGAGAGCCATGCTCGGAGTTTCTCTGAAGGATAGGATTCGCAACGAATACATCCGAAAGAGAACCAAAATTATCGAAATGGCTCTAAGGAGTAGGCTATAGTATCATAGTCATATCTCGAGAAGGACTGACAACCGCTGGGGTAAACGTGATCTTGAGTGGAGACCGCGACTCGGAATACGTAGTGTAGGACGCCCTCCTACCAGGTGGGATGACGATTTGCGAAAGACTGCTGGCAGATGCTGGATGCGGCAAGCTGAAGACAGGGTGCTATGGCGCTCATTAGGGGAGGCCTATTTCCAGCCAGTGGACTAATATAGGCTGATGATGATGATAAAACCTAAGTGACACACTTTTCAAGAATGGGTGTAATACCCTATCGAATGTTGGGCTCATGGCTATCATAGCAACGTCTGTAGCAGGCTTTTTTTTAGCATTAGGTTGACATGTACATGAATTCGTCACACGGCTACACATAAATTTATAAGCGATCCATAGATTTAATTCAAAGCACAGGGCGCAGCTATTATAATATCTGTGGTTCAAAGTTGAATAGGTCAACTTGTTTTACTTTGGGCTACGATTAAATATTATTTATTTTTAGACTTTGAGGCATAAAGTAAACGGGTCCTTTGTATAAAGACGTTAGATATTTTTTTGTTTTCATGCTAAGAGAATAAAGCCACTCATTTTGCGTTGGGATAAAACAGACTTAGTAGATGTTTTTGTGTTTAATTAATCATAAAAATCTACTAAGTACATTATAAGAAATCTTTTCAAATTTTGTATGCTAATTGTCTAATTGTCCTGACACTAATCTGCCCAAAGTCCTCTCTTCTCAGAGACTGTGGGGATGAGCCGTTATGTGAGTTGGTACGGAAAAATCTTATTAATACATCTACCAGCTCATCAGAACGCACTCGTCTACTCGCTGTTTCCGAGTGGGAATCAGGACTTTGGTTATATGTTTTGCCTTCCAAAAATTTAGGTACCCTTTTAGACAATAACTCATTTCGGGTGGCTACCTCTTTGCGTTTAGGTTCTCCTTGCCTAGTGCCACACCGTTGCCAGTGCGGTGAAACCGTTGATAAGTTCGGTCACCATGCACTGGCATGTGTCTCTAGTGCAGGACGTGTGTCCCGCCATGGTTCAATTAATGACATCATTCGTCGGGCTTTTACCAGCGTCAGTGTGCCAACTACTCTCGAACCACGTGGCCTAATGCGAGATGATGGTAAAAGGCCTGCGGTATGACTCTGATTCCTTGGAAGATGGGTCAGCCTTTAGTTTGGGATGCTACGTGTGTAGATACCCTAGCACCTTCTCATCTTGCAGGGACATCAGTAAGGGCAGGCTCCGCAGCAACATCAGCGGAGTTCCTCAAACGGCGAAAATACGCTAGTCTTGACAGAGGTTACCTATTTGAGCCGTTTGGGGTGGAAACCCTAGGTCCTTGGGGTCCTGGGGCACACGTTATCTATAAAGATCTTACAAAACTACTAATAGAGTCTACAGGTGATCGGAATGCTGGTTTTTATTTCGGTCAACGAATTAGCATTGCCATTCAACGTGGTAATGCTGCCAGCATTCCGGGCACTCTGCCTTCTGGTGACGGCTTAGATTTTTAGTAAATAGATGTAAGTGTAAATATTAGTTGTAATTATTTTTTGCTGTTAAATAAATAAATAATGCTAGTTGTCTAAAATTATATTTTCGTGCTGTCACGTCGTCAACGTCGACTGGGGCTGAACAAAGCACAGGAGCGGTGATCTCTGGTCGGGTCGAGATCAACCTCGTACTAGCATAGACAAACAGTACCGAATAATTAAAACTTTATTGATTATCATCATCAGCATCATCATAAGCCTTTAGTAGTCCACAGCTGGACATAGGCCTCCCCTAATGTCCTCCGATCAATGGACATGGGACAATGGGATGACGAAAGACTGCTGGCAGATGCTGAATGCGGCAAGCTGCAGACAGGGCGCCATGGCGCTCATTAGAGGAGGCCATTGATTATACTGTAGGTAGCTAAAAAAAATAAGATTCCATTAATTTATACTCTAGTTATTTCTTTAATTTAAAGGAAACCATAGTAATTACGTTTCATAAATCTCATTAGCTAGGTTCTTCCACATTTAACATGTTATTTTGAAATTTTAGTTTATGCTTAGATGTCCAAGACCGTGAAAAAAGATTTTTAAATCTATTATATTATGAACTATATGATATTTGACTAGGTATTATACAACCCATATTCGAGGTATTGAATGGACATTGTAACTTCATTTTCAAATTCAGAATATCGTTGCTTTTACTGCTCTATCAAACGATCCACGTTGTGCATCCAAGTTTAGGAACTCAACTTATAAGTTACTTTTTTTTTATAATGTCATTTTTCGATTGTTTTCTGTTTTGAATGCCAATAAAATAAAATCAAAAACATGTAAACTAAATATCTGGCAATCCCAAGAGAATAAAACAAGCAGCTTCAACAGAATTTAAGCTATACTTATGTGAAAATCGCTTTGGTTCCCAATACCGACCTCCGGTATTTGCGCGCAAGTCAACCCACGGCGTGCATTCTTCGTCGGTCGTGTTTACCAGCCGCTTCATGTCAACATTGTAGCTCGAACTCTAGTCAAGAAAGTTGTATCACATAGATAAAAAAAAGTTTTTTGTGATTGGCTGGTTTTGGGTTGGGATGTCTTATTCTAATCCTATGTGGGGGGAACTGGGATCTGCACTGACATCTCGCATGGGAGTGTATTGTGCATTATCCCCCTGCCTAACCAGGCCCTACCCAGCCCAGCTCCTTGAAGTACCCAGCAGGATTCTTGGTGATTGACACCTTTGTTTCAGCTTTTCTGTGGGTGTGGTTGGATTTGATGAATCTATGAGACTCCTCAATCAATTTGGCATGTTTGAGCAATGGAAATCTTTTACAACGTAGGAACAGCGCCATCTACAATGTTACTCATGTTTCTGCAGTGTGGGGCAAAATTTGACCTTGACATGATGTTTGTTAATTGATCTTTTAATTTGTACTGTAAAAGTTTTTTTCTTTGAAATCTATACAAATATTTTGAAAAAAAAACAACCGCCTTTTCTTTTTCGTATCCTTGATAAAATGTACGTACCTACAATCCGCATAGTAAATGCATCTGATAGGAAAAAAACTTGGTTGCAATCGAGACAAGCATTAGAGCGTCAAGTTCAAGAAATGGGTCCATTCCCTATTTAGACTATTCCCAGTGCCTTACTTCCCAAATGAAATCGCAAATAAATAAAGCTAATAAGTACGTAGGGTATTTTAAAAAACAGTTTATGGTAGCGAACGTAAACATTCACTTATTAACAAAAATATGCTAGGTAGGGAAAAAATCTGTTAAAGCCGTCAAGTCAAATAGAATTTACAAAGAATAAAATGTTTTCATTAATAAAGAAATACTAAAATACGACCGATGCGGCGCGGTGGGCGAAGGTCTGCCTGCGACGCAGAAGGTTGCGGGTTCGATTCCCGCCTCAGGACAAATGTGTGTACGATCTGCAGACATTTGTTCAGGGTGTTCTGGTCGTTTTCTATATATAATAAAAAATATCTATCTACGTATTGTATTGTATTATGTATATCAGTTATCTAGTACCCATAACACAAGCTCTGCTTAGCTTGGGGCTAGATAATGCTGTGTGAATTGTCCAGCATTTTTGTTTTTAAATATGTATACATAAAAAACGTTTAAATTGAAATACCTACCTACTCTAAATTATCAGCGACAACACCACATTATTTTTACGAATTACATAGTCATAATAATGCTTTAGTAAAGTAAACGTTTAGTTTTTCTATTTCATGCTTATATTTTGAAAAATTTATAGATAATAAGGAACAACTTGTTTTTTGCACTAACATTGCTCTGCTCTATCCCGCTCCTATGAACGCGAAATCCGATGCCTATCCTTTCCCCAAAAAGGCGTCATAGATCAGACTCTTCAAAATAAATTTCGAAGAACCCGTGAAGGTAAATTTCAGCACTCGCAGCCTCTACAACCAACAGCTTATGAATATTATTACGGCTCCGCGCTCCATTTCTATTCGATGCGACGCGCGCGGATTTTTGTTATGATCTACGAGATAGAGGTTTGTTTGTATGAATGTATTCACTCATACATGTTGCATACAAATCCTGGTTTTAAAATGATTTTCCCGTCTTTTATTAAGCATCCTATTTTTACGAAACTCGATATTGAACGGAGTTTTTCTTTCTTTTATGTCAGTTTATGATACTTAAGTGGTACTTAGATTAGTTTTTTTTTTAATGGAATTTCTAGAAAACCACCTTCGTTATAAAGGGATAGTTACATTTACTTGTAAACATGACTTTGAAATTTTGATAAGTCCAGAGAATACTTTTTCTTCGATGCTAGTAATAGAAATAGTCAATAACAAACACCCAGTTAGGCTATCATCAAAAGTACAAAACAGTATACCTACCAACCGAAGGTTGTGCACCCCTGCTCGATGGCCCGCTGGTTGACCCCGACCTCTGCCCGATAGTACTGCAAGTATGTGTCGGATGGGCCGATGTCTCTATTACCCTTCTACTTGTCATTCATTAAGTCACAATTGGCTCCAGATAACAATAAAATATCCACCAGAGATCTCTTCGATCTAAATGTTGTGTACCCCTTTTCGATGGCCCACCACTCACCAGTGACTATCCGAACTTCGGCCCGATTGTTCTGCAAGTAGGAAGTGGGGCCTATGCCTTCTGCGTGTCTTTCATAGGCCAGATCAGGGTCCTTTGCACCATGAATGGACAACTGCCTGCAATACCCATTTTTTTATTTTTGTTTGTCGTGCGTCAGCAAGCGTTAGAATAAAATAAATAAAAAAAAATGCTAGCCTATAGCACACACAATTTATTTTTGATTTCGACAGGTGTCAAAAGTAAATAAAATAAAATTAAATATCATCCTTACATTTAATTTGAGCTCAAAAATGAATAAAAGTACCTAACTCTGTCTGTTTTGTACTGGTAGACCATAATTGGATTTCTTTTATTCTGTTTTATTTGTGATATTTGTGACAACTTGCACGGCACCGATAAATATGAAAGGTCTAGCCTATATCGAAACAGCAATCCTGGTTTTCATATTTTTCGCGCGCCGGACGTACATCAACGAGCTATGTGTCCAATCACAGCGTGAGACAGCTCCCTCTGTGGGCAAAAACACTTTCGTTCGCGACAGAAAAGGACCGCATCGCTGCTCGATCGAATTTTCCTAAAATTGAACATTTTGTGCTTATTTTGTGATTCCAAAACCATCAAACCCACTAGACTGACCAAAACTACCTATGTGATATTCGAAATTGCTGTGCCCGATCAGGATAGAAGCTCAACAAAATCCACCGGTGGACAATCAGCACGCCGCCGGCCGCTAGCAAACCCAGGTTAGCGAAGTAGATTTTAGGCATAGACACTGTCTATTTATCTGTCTGTTTATCTTGCTGTCTGTTACATGGCATAACCGATCATAATGAAATTTGGCAGGGAATTTAATGGTATCCTGGGAACAGACATAGTCTAAGCGAAAAGCAAAAAAAAAGTTGAAAAGCGCGTGAAAAACAATTAGCACCTACGTACGTTTCAGTTTTTGTAAAAATCAACAAAATGTTGAATATCCTTAGAAAATGTTGATGTGTGCATATACATTATATCTCAGTACGTCCAGCTGTATCTACACCTTTTAAATACAAACGCCTTTTTGCAAAACAAATAAAATAAAAGCCTTTTAAAAAATGCAAATTGAAATCTGACAGAGACGAATGGCGTAAGTCGTGCAAAAAAAAGAATCACTTAAACTTTACAAAACACAGTTAAAGTTTTAAATAGCAAAAGTCCCTAAGAATTTATCTGCCTTATCTTCGCATAATAAACCCTATTGCGTTGAGATAAGCAATGTTTTTTTCGTTGAGATAAGCGGGATGAAACAAACACAACATTTAATATTCAAACAGAAGCAAAGCTGCTAAAGTTTTTAAATTGGTAAAAAAAATATCGAACCAAAACTGATTTTACTTTGTTATTATTATTATTTAAAGTTAGCTGTGTGGTACCGGCTTAGAATTTGCACCACCCCAACTCTTCCCGTGGGTGGCGTAAGGGGTGACTAAGGGACAAACACCGAGGGGCGGACAGCAGCGCCTCTTGTAGAATAGATCTACCACTGATTAAGAATGACTGATTAAGGGCATTAAAGAGAGAAAAAAATCAGAGGTAGGCCTGCGTCCAGCAGTGGACCATTATAGTCTATTGACCATCATCGACATCTTACTTTAGACCTACCTAGGTCTAAAGTAAGATGTATTAATTATATTTATATTGGACAGTTCAACCATACATTAACGTTAGTACCTCAATAGACTATAATGGTCCACTGCTGGACGCAGGCCTACCTCTGATTTTTTTCTCTCTTTAATGCCCTTAATCAGTCATTCTTAATCAGTGGTAGATCTATTCTACAAGAGGCGCTGCTGTCCGCCCCTCGGTGTTTGTCCCTTAGTCACCCCTTACGCCACCCACGGGAAGAGTTGGGGTGGTGCAAATTCTAAGATAAAACCAGCCAAATGCGAGTCGAACTCGCGCACGCGTTTAATCACGTTTGTGGTATGGAAGCCCCCTTAATAATATTTTATTTTCTTGTTTCGTCGGTGGATGGATTTGGTGTTATAGCGGCAACAGAAATACATAATCTATGAAAATTTCAATTATCTAACTATCACGGTTCATGAGATACAGCCTGTGACAGACAGACAAACAGACAGATAGACAGACAGACGGGCAGCGGAGACCGTCGTAGTAATAGAGTCCCGTTTTACCCTTTAGGTACGGAACCCTAAAAATTACCTACTATTTCTATGTAAGATAGCACAGTGTCTTGATAATGTTACGTTCTTTCGAAAAAAACTAAGAAATAAATAAATAATACCGGACAATTCACACAGCATTATCTGGCCCCAAGCTAAGCAGAGCTTGTGTTATGAGTACTAAATAACTGATATACATAACTATAATGCAATACATACATAATTTTTTTTTTAACAACAAATATAAATAAATAATAAACGCAAATAAAGAAATCCTTTTATTTGCGTTTATTTTATTGAAACTTAAAAAATAACTATGTCTACTTCTCACAGATTTTGTAAACTTTGGTATCTTGACAGTTTTCACCGTAAAGTGGTCAATACTTCGTCTACGGACCACACTTTCTGAAGACCAAAACACTGCAGGCACCAGATAAAGTAACAATATGGCTTCAGGGAGATATTATAAAAATATCCACTAGAAAATGTTCCTGAAAACCAACGGGAACAAAATCTCGGAAGCGTTTTGTTATCTCTACTTATTGGAAAACTTGAGATCTCTAAAGACAACGTACTCGTAGGTATAGACCGTTCGCTATGAGAAATGGAAGGAACCTTGTCAAAGTAGATAAATATTTTACGACACATTTGATTACATATTATCCCACTTATAAAGTTTGGATGGATGTATGTTTGTTACTCATCCCGCCAGAACGGCTGAACGGACCTGGATGAAACCAGATCCGTTCAGCCGTTACCGTTTGGAAAATGGTCAATAAGGGGGATTATTTGGAAAGGGGGATACCTATCCTTGTGGGGTATAAGATGAAAGGTATCGGTTCGTACATCTCAAAACAGTTTTTCGAATTTCTGTTGGTTTCACACTCTTTTGGAATATTTTGAAAAAGTCGAAGAAATTACTAGTACTCCCTTATTTTTTCAGTTTGCAAAGCGATCCATCTGAAATACCTAGTTTTTTCGGTATTAATTAAATAGCAAAGTCCTATAATAGTGTATCCTAATTATTTGTATAATTGGCAAATGTTCGAAACCCTCGGCGCGCGAGTTATACTCGCACTTGACGAATCTTGTTCATTAGAAGGAAACATGCCTTGTATTGCATGGATTGTTATGTTTTTTTTTCAAAGATTTTTTTAATAAACATTACAGAGAAAAATGTTTTTTAACGTAACCCAATTGACGTCAATTTACATAAATGTCTTCTTTTTATTTCGAAATGGTTCTTCCCATTTCGATTACTCGCAAAATGTATGCTATTTTTATTGGCTTATTAAACTTATTATTTCAATAACTCATTCTTATCCATTCATAAACATTCACTCGCCTATTTAATTGTTTTTACTGCCTAGTTATCATAAACAAACATTTTTATCACAGTTAACACCTTCATTTGCCATTAAAACTGCACTTGTTTTTCAATAAGATCGAGACCTTTTATGATCTTCTACAATGTCTTGTACAATGATGTCTTTTACAATTAATTTATCACTGTTTTCTTATTCTTTTAGGTATGTAGGTTACCCGTCCCATTATTCTAATTAGATCTAAGTCAGGTTTCCGTTTGGAAGACGCAATCAGTGGCGGATTCGGAAGCGAGTACTGCAGAACAGCCTCGCTGCCGCCGCGCGCCGTGGGGTGGCTGGCTCAAACTTCAAAAAGAAATGGAAATTCTAACACTTTAGTCCCTGATATATAAATTAAGTGACACTACTCATTTGAAGTCAGACCAGGGTTGCCAAGCCATGAAAGCCCTGACCAGAGTCTACCATAGTCGTAAAACCGACCCCTGATTTGGATCCAAACAAGTGTTGGGGAACACGGTCTACTTTTCCCAGAAAACACGTTCGAATCCGTAAGCAGAGAAGGTAGTCATACATCAAAGAAGGAAACAGGCGCCGGTGGCTATAAAAGTCCTATCATAGTACCTATAAGCTATAAAATTACGTACCACTCATGATGTTTTGATATAGACGGTATCAGTTTGTTTAGTCTCATACACTGACCTTAGATAGCGGTGCAACATAACACGGCATCTATGGAATACTACCTACTATATCAACATCATACTGACGGCTAAGAGTCTTAACCAGCCACTGGTGACGTTTTCCCTGCTTTCCTGATTTTGATACCACATTGTACGTCCTCCACCGATATTACACACCACACCAGTGATGCAGGTGCACATTTCGAAGTTTTATCGCCAAACTGGTATGAATGATATCAATACCAGTCGGAAGCGTCCAAAAGACGCTGGCAGCAATGCCCCGCTACATGCATCTCCCAATGGGAATCTTTAGTCTAATGGGAGTTGGTTGTCATACCGTTGGGCGTCTTAGGTACCACCGTCACGCAATAGACCATGCAGTTATGGAATAGCTGGTGCTTAGGGGTGAGAAAGGCCCGCCGAATTATGTAGTTAAGGCTGACATGGCAAGATATCCGACCGGCAGCACCTATATGTCACCGAGACGTGCAACACCTTTTGAACCGAAGACAAGTAGCGACTCGGAAAGTTATGGGGTCCAATAAAGTGCTAGTGTTATATGAGGGAAGTGCTTGCAAACATTGTCCTGACTTCCATTTAGAAATGGCCAGGAGGCGGGCACTATCTGCCGACCTATTTGACGACCTCAGTGGAGCAGCGGGCGAGAGTCTGCCTGCGACGCAAGAGGTTGCGGGTTCGATCCCCGCCTCGGAACAAATTTGTGTACGATCTGCAGAAATTTGTTCCGTTGGTCTGGGTGTTTTCTATGTATAATAAAAAATATCTATCTATGTAATGTATAATATTACGTATATCAGTTATCTAGTACCCATAACACAAGCTCTGCTTACCTTGGGGCTAGATAATGCTGTGTGAATTGTCCAGCATTATTTATTATTATTTATTATTTATTTATCTGCAGAGCTGGAGCAAGTTTGTATCAATCATTTCCGCGTCAACTCAAACAGAGGCCTGTCCCATTGCCGTTGAGACAAAAAAGATTTCGAGCAAGATGTATTGGGGCAAGCGCTATGCAAAGCTGTTCGAGCTTTTTTTAAATAATATAACATTATTGAATGAAATTCCTGGTGGAAAAAAATCTTGATCCAAGGAGTCGATGTGAACATTTATCAACAACCGTTATGTTGGGCCAACCTGTTGAATTTAGATGCTGGGGAGACACAGCATTACTCTGGAAAGACATGACAGACGCTCTAAGCATGTCCTAGCTGGTCGTGCAAACAGCAACATAACTCTCAGGGATGTGATCTCGCTGTTAACTCGGCCTGACAACAAGGTTGATTAGTGAAAAAAGTTGAGTTACATGTAGATTGTTTGCAACATTTTGCAGTTAGCTCAATTGCTTCAATTGTAAATACTATTTCTAATTTGTGTATATTTATTTATTTAAATAAATTTGATTATAAATTTTTTGGACGAAATAAGAGAGACTGCAAGACATACTTGGTCTAGAACTGCACGCGCAAGGGAAGCAGTTAGAAGAGGCCTTTGCCAAAACCAGGCAAACAGATACGGTAAAGGTTGCTGATGACTAATTGTTAAGCTTATTGTAAACTTAGTTTAAGTGTCTGAATAAAGGCTTTTATTATTATTATTATAATTTTAGTGCGAGAAAAAAAGTTCTTAAAAACTGTCGGAGTTACAGTTTTTGTGAACTTTTTTCTCTCGCAATTATACTTTAACTTTTTTTTTTTTTTAAAAAAGCTTTAGAAAAGTCTTAGAACTATTTTGAGTTACGTTTGAGAGTGTAAATATTAAAAACTTGATGTGATTAATAATATCTCTGTTTTATTGTTAAAAAAAAACATGTTTTTTATTATTTCAAGTAGCATCGAGTAATTGCTTATTAGGAAAATTTTAAGGTAAAAAAATCCGGTACGTGGAACCCAAGTCACCAAAGATGGAACCAAGAAAATATATTCTGTTATTTAAATAATTAAATGACTTTTTTCAATAGGTATAACATACCCTGGCCAAAATAGGTCGATAGAAGTAATAGAAAAAACAAGAAACGACTATAAAGAAAATGACTTGCTTAACATCTTTGTCTACGACCCAAATCGGCCTACCACGCTATTTATAAAAGATGACTTACTAACTCTTATACAAAATGTCAGCTAAAACAAAGAAGAAAAAATCTGATGTAATAAAAATAAAAAGCTTTAATTCCATAAACCTATTTAACATTTTTAAATATAAATTACTGTGAATAATCCTAATCCTACTATAATATTATAAACGCGAAAGTTTCTAAGTATGGATGGATGGATGTTTGTTACTCTTTCACGTAAAAACTACAGAACGGATATGGATGAAATTTGCCTCAGAGATTGATTATAATATATGCATATACCAAATAATCATTATCCTATTCCGATTTCCGATAGAATAAACGAAAAACACGCCCGTATTAGTCAGAATCAGGAACAATGACTGTGCTATCCTAGGCACGCGGCTGACAGTCAAATTTCGTGACTCCATTCTGATTTTTAGTCAATATCCCCATCCTCAACAGCAAATGGTCCACTGCTGGACGCAGGCCTCTCCCTGTTTTTTTATCTCATGAGAGGTAATGGTGGTAGATATATTCTGCAAGAGGCGCTACTGCTCGCCCCCCGGTGTATGTCCCTTAGTCGCCTCTTACGAAATCGTTCACGGGAAGAGTTGAATTTTCACCAACTATTCCCGTGGGTGTAAGTGTAAATGATTGACATTTCGTTAGAACGAACGAAATGGAACCTTGTGAAGGTAGTCCGAACTTGACTTTGTCAAAAATGTTTTACGTCACATTTCTGACACAGTCTGTGTATTATTAAAATGTACTCTTTTTAACAAAATGAGGATTGTACGAAAAATCTTTAAAAAGTAAGAATGTATAGTTCAGTCCTTCCACAGTAAAATAAATAAGGTTCACGTTTACAAACAACCCGACAGAAGAGGGTCAAACAAAGTCCAACAGTAGTTTGAGCAATGGCCAACTCTTCCGAACGGGTCATTATTGCCCAATCCGATTTCTGCGCCAAATCGCAGGTTATTTCCTTACACTGTTCGATATTCTACAACCCATAAACCGACTTATACTTTATTAACAAAGAAAATTACAATCAAATAATAGAATCAAATTAAAACTAGTACTGTATTTACAATTCAAACAATTGACCTAGGTTATAGAAAACTTCATGTCAAATGTGGCAACATACGTACAATGTAACTGGAAACACTAGACAAACCTATGGTTTATAGTGTCTTATAAATAAGAATGGTATAAGATTTTGATTAATAAATAAATACAAAGAATACAAATACCTAGGTGCAGTCTGGACTGTGGCAAACAATCTACAGGTAGCTCAGCTGATACATTTCAATACCAGTCGGAAGCGTCCCCAAGACGCTGGCTGCATTGCCCCGCTATATGGCAATACTGATGCGCTGTGCCAGGTACTCACGCGTCGCTTCGACAAGACACTCAGATATTTTTTAAAACCCGGAGCTCCTCGAGAGCCAAATAACCGACTTAATTTTTTTCTATTAATGCAAATAAGTTTGAAAGCTGATTTAAACCCAGAACACTAAAAGGTACATTAAAAGGTAAACGAAACGTATCGGTCGTCTTTCGTTTTATGCGATCCGCAATCCGTGAACTTTAAATTTGATTTTCAAAGTAGACCTTGTGTTAATGCCCGTTGCTATGAAACCATTTGTTACCAGTGAATGAATAAAAATACATTATAGCCGAACATTCGAACTTCTTTTTTGTATTTTTGAAGTTGGCTTAAACAATTGTAGTTACGTAAGAGGGTTTAGTGACTCTGAAGAAGTAACTTTGGTGTTCATCCAACCTAAAACAATAATAGTCCCTCTGCGTAAAGCTCAATTTTGTATTTTTACGAACCATTGTGTTGGTTTGTAAAAAATACAAATTATTGTAATTTTTATAGATAGTACTATTAAAGGATTATATAGCACTTACATTGATTAAGTTTAGTTTATTTGTCTTACGAACAAAGTCTTCGTTTCTCCACACACAAGCAAACACACTAGACTCTAGTGTGTTTGCCAAAAGTTTAAACTTTTGTCAAATTATAACAAGCGAACGAAACACCAGCTTTTGGTCTTAAAAACTACCATCTTACTTACTATCATCTTTCTATATTGTCGTTTTTCAATGAGCTTCGTAAACTTCTCTTCAACTTGAGGATAAACTAAAAAATTTAACTAAACTCCGTCTGTCTGAATAGGTATCAATTTAACTTATCTCTTTGAACAACTTCTGCCGTAATGTGAATGTTTTTGAACCCGCCTTTAGAGTAAAGTAGTTCGTTTTAAACTTTGCTCACAGTTCTTACGGTAGGTACTTTGTTTACGGTGGATTTTGAAGCTTGAGCTTGAAGGATAATTTAGAATAGAATAGAATATTATATTTATTTCTTACAAAACTTACACAGAATACAGATGTTAACCTAAGAAATAGAACTTAAACAAATAAAATAAATTAAAATAAGTGAAACAATGGAGTCTTAAAACGAAGTCTTAACTATCTGAGCCACGGATCTGAGCCAACACTACAAGGGGCCGAGTTCTGATGGACCTATTGATTTACTAAATCAATTTTTTACTTTTATCAAAAATCAGAATCTTGTTATTGAAAAATCAAAATCTATTTTATTCTGATCAAATATCAAAATCAAAAAAAATTATGGTTCCATAAATAAAAAAAATACACTTAGAAAATGTCAAATTCTTAAAATAAAACTCTGACAAGGAAATAAAGTAATATTTTTGATTTCTGTCGGTTTATAGGTTGACTAAATGACTAAAGTAAAGAAGCGACGAAGAAACCTTTAGTCTGTTAGTTGTTATTTTTCGAGTTGGAGCAAAACCCGTCCCAAGCTTTTTTATCTTCTAGATAATCTGATATTTTGCCACGTATGTATGTAAGTTTTGCACAGAAAGGTTTTGACAGTTTGTCTGAATTTATTTACAAATAGATTTTGCAACTCACTACTACATTTTTTTTTATTCTAACAAGATTCTTTTCTAATCGTTTTCACAGCAAAAAATAATTACAATTAATATTTACACTTACATCTATTTACTAAAAATCTAAGCCATCACCAGAAGGCAGAGTGCCCAGAATGCTGGCAGCATTGCCACGTTGAATGGCAATGCTAATTCGTTGACCGAAATAAAAACCAGCATTCCGATCACCTGTGGACTCTATTAGTAGTACTACTACATTGTTATGTTCGGTATCACAATTCATAATAAAGGATTGATTGGTAGTTACTAATAAATTTGTACTGTAGTTACTACCGATATCTATTTTGTTCTTATCTAAAGACAAATTTACTTACTGGATCCTAGTATGATAATCATTATACATAATCTATTTTCTCTAAAATATTGAATATGAAAGGATCTGCTTCCGTATTAATTTGTACTGTAGTTACTACCGATATCTATTTTGTTCTTATCTAAAGACAAATTTACTTACTGGATCCTAGTATGATAATCATTATACATAATCTATTTTCTCTAAAAGATTGAATATGAAAGGATCTGCTTCCGTATTAATTTGGGGTGTCGTGGTCGGATAACCTCCTCGTGAGCCCGTACTGTTACTTGTCCCTGGGGATTCGTCCCTGGGGAACGGTAGCAGGTGGCGGGCCTGGTGCACCCTGGTTCCCATCGTTAATAATTTCTCCCTTCGGGGGGATATTGTTAGCCATGGCCAATAATCCGACAACTAACGGGGATGATAACCCTTAAATTGTCAATCAATGATGGCAAGTCTAAAAAAATGTGGTCCCCAGGAGGGTCCCGGTTCTACCGGGGAATCCCTCCCCGAGCTTAGCTCGGGCCGCCCCTCGTACTCTGGGGGGGGCAAAGAAATGCCAAAAAAATACAAACAAAAACGACCTAACCAACAAGCCCGGGCTGCATCTTCGGAGGCGCCAAGGCTCAACCTAACCATGGCTGCATCGTCGCCAAACCTTCCAACTGCGTCAAGGGCCGCATCGTTGGAAGTACCAAGACCCTCCACATCAAAGGTTGCATCCCTGGAAGCCCCTAGACCTCAACCATCGACGTCTAGGGCTGCATCCTCGGTAGCACCAAGACCTTCACACCAGACCGCCTCAACAATCGGAGCGCCCCTAGGGGCTTCTCCGCGTGAGACGGTCATAGAACTATCGGACCTCAAGGCCGCTATACCCGATCCAGGGCCAAACTGGAATCTTGTTCCTTCGAGGAAGAGCAAGAAGAAGGGCCAGAAGCCCTCCCAGGCTCCTAGCGAGACCCAGAAGGCGCGGGCGCAGACACAGCAGACGGCAACCGACGGTGGACGTAAGCAGCTCTTCGGAGCTAAGTCCACGACCCATATAGGAGGGACTTGTCCCGCCGAAGTGGTCCAAGCACCGGCGCAGCCGAACGCAGCGCCAATGCTGGTCGACGGAAGCCAGACGCCAGCTCAGCGGCCCAGACCAAGAGGGAAACGCGCAGGCAGACTGGCAGCATTGGCCCGCAAAAACAAACACCCACCGGCTCAGCCGCAGAGTGTCAAGCGTCCCCGACCCGAGGACAGCACTACGCCTTACGGGGATAGTAAGCGTCAAAAATCGGAGACGGGACACAAGAGCAACTCTGTGAGCTACGCAGCAGCTTTCAGGTCGCATGACCTCTGCGTGGCTATGATGGCTGAGCCATACCAAGACTTTACGGCGGAGCAAGCTGCGGAAGTGCGTGAGATACTGGAGGTGAAAATCGTGGAGGAACTCCTCGATTCAAATACTATGCCCCAGACTTCGAAGGTCCGCTTCCGTGGCCGTGCGCACTATAGCGAGGGCGTCCTCAAATTCTGGTGCGAGGACGACCATACGCTAGCGTGGCTCCGACATAAAACCACCGAACTAGAATCGCCGATCGCCGGGACTAAGCTTGTCATCAAAAGGCAAGCGGAGCTCGAGCGAAGAATATTGTGTGGTCTGTACGTGCCAACTCCAGCAAGAATGCCGATGGAGGCCGATCAGATCCGCAAGATTCTGGCATACCACAATCCCGACCTCAACATCAACTCATGGAACCCTATTCGAGCGGAGAAGCGGAACGACCAAGATGGTGCTGGTACATACCTGCTCCTCCTCGTTCCTGAGTCTGAAGTTGAGAAATCCCGACTAAAAGATCGGCGCCTGTACTGGCTACTGGGGAACATCTACCTCAAGATCATCCAGAAAGATGACCCCAAGAGCGAAAACAGTGACGCCAACAAGAACAATCCTGGAACCAACCCCGGTCAGGAGCCTGGTCCCTCTTCGGGATCCAAGGTTGACCCTGATCCGCAGCCTGGCCCCAGCTCAGGGCAAGCAACGGATCCTTCTCCGGCCCCAACAACACCCCAGGGGCTGGAACTGATGGATATCCAGGATCCACCTACCCCACTCTCCGAGGAGCGCTTTCTCGATATGGAGGGGAGCGATGTTAGCGACAGCGACATCGGCTCCTCTCCTATCAAGCGCTCCTAAACCAACCCAAAAACACTTCCTGATCCACCACTCCCCGCCACACCCTACATCCAAGCGAACCTCCAGCATAGCCTCACGGCTACAGCGTCTCTACGCAGAATGCTGGAGGAACACCCCAGCACTGTGGCCCTTATCCAAGAACCGTGGATCAGGAAAGGCCAAATCTGCGGCCTCAAATCACCTGGAAGCAGACTTCTCGCAAACACAACTGTAAGCAATCTTAGAACTTGCATTGTGGTTCCGAGAACTGCAAAAACACTTCTAATTACCGAACTCTGTTCCAGAGACCTAACAGCTGCTAGACTATATCTGTGTACCAACAACAACAGCTTCATACCGCAGATAGTCATAGCATCAGTCTACCAACCGAGCGATGAAGCAATACCCACACCTGAGCTGGTGTCCCTGATCCAGTACTGCGAGAGGGAGAAACTCGAGCTCATCATCGGCACCGACTCCAACGCGCATCACACGCTGTGGAGCAGCGCCAGGTGTAACGACCGAGGAGAAGAATTGGTAAATTATCTTATCTCTACTAACCTCCTACTGCTGAACACGGGCTCTGAACCTACTTTTGTAACATCCAGAGCCCAGACTATCATTGACCTAACATTATCGACAACACAGGTTTCCTACTCCATCAAGGACTGGCATGTTTCTAACGAAACCTCGTGCTCAGACCACAGATGGATAAGGTTCAACATGGAACTGTCACTACCGAACCCACAACCTAGGCGCGTCCCACGTAAGACTGATAAGACTAAATTCTTCCAATTAGTTAAATCTGAACTTACCGATAAGCCTAACCTACCAGATCACATAACAGTAGCGGAAATTGACCACTACATAAATCAACTAACACAAATTCTTACCAACAGCTATGAACAATCCTGCCCCCTAGTCGCGCCCAAGCATGGGACGAACAGACGATGGTGGGGTCCTGAACTGCAAAGACTCCGTCGCAAAGTAAGGAAACTGTTCAATAGAGCCATGAACACTAGACAAGACGAAAACTGGGCGAAATACTATAATGCGAAAAGAACCTACAAAAAGCAAATTCGCCTCAAAAAAACGGAATGTTGGGAGAGGTTCTGTACCAACATTGAAAACAACAGTCAGGCCACCCGTATAAGAAGCATACTGGCTAACGTGCCCGAAAGCACGCTCGGATGCCTTGTCAAACCTGATAACACCTACACCAAATCAGATGCAGAAACCAGCGAAGTGCTACTGAACACACACTTCCCAGGCTGTAACGTTACAGACACTTACACATGGGAGGAAATATCAGAGCGAACGCCTACTAACCTAGATTGGACAACAGCCCACAGTATGATAAACCGCGAGAAGGTACTATGGGCAATCAACAGCTTCCTTCCCTTCAAAGCACCAGGACTGGATGGGATCTTTCCAGGTATGCTTAGATGGTGCAGTGGCATACTCGCCGAATACCTGGTTAGGCTATTCAGAGCATGTATCGCCTACAAATATATACCGCACAAATGGAGGGAAGTGAAGGTAGTATTCATACCAAAACCAGGAAGAAGTGACTACACCCAACCGAAATCATTTCGGCCTATAAGCTTGACGTCATTTCTTCTGAAAACACTAGAAAGGCTTTGTGACAGGGAAATAAGAGAAAATACACTCTCTCACAACCCCCTTCACCCGCAACAACATGCCTACAGCAAAGGCAAATCGACGGAATCTGCCCTACACAGCGTGATCTCACGTATAGGAGGTGGATTATCGTCAAAGCAACCAACATTGGCGGCCTTCATAGACATTGAAGGAGCCTTTGACAAGACCAGATTCACCAGCATATACAGAGCTCTCACCAGATATGGTGTCGCGCCGACGTTGGCTGAGTGGATAAACAACATGCTTAGAATGAGGGCAATTCAAGTCACAATCAATGAAACCACAAGAGGTGTAGTTGCCAGGGGATGCCCTCAGGGTGGCGTTTTGTCGCCCCTACTATGGAACATAGTTGTTGACGAACTAATACGCAGGCTCAACGGCCGCGGGCTAGTCACGGTAGGATATGCGGATGACCTCGCAATCCTGGCGACCGGCTGTTTCGAGAACACACTATGTGACCTGATGAAACTCGCCTTTAAAACCATTGAGACATGGTGTGATGACCACGAACTCTCAGTAAATCCAACAAAGACAGAACTAATAATGTTCACCAACAAGCGACATCTGGGAAACTTACAACTCCCTAAACTGTTTAATACAGAGATAAAGCTAAAAACGGAAGTCAAGTATCTAGGGGTCATACTAGACAGCAAATTGCTGTGGAATAAACACCTTGACTACAAACTACAACGTGCCACCACCACTCTCTACCAATGCAGCAGAATGCTAGGGAAAACATGGGGACTTTCACCGAAAATAACCATGTGGCTATACACTGCTATCATTAGACCAACACTAACATACGGAGCGATAGTCTGGTGGACCAGAACGGAACTGTCCACCGTGATAACAAGACTTCAGCGCTTCCAAAGAATGGCATGTTCAGCGATTACAGGCTGCATGAGAACCACTCCCGGCGCTGCTCTAGACATAATTCTAGACTTAGCACCATTAGACCTGTACATACAACAAGAAGCTACGATGTCGGCTCTAAGACTACACAAAACGGGTCTCTGGGGAATCACAAGCAGTCCACACGCACAGATCATGGACAGGGCCGTAGTGTACGAACCCCTCATAGCCGCCCCTTGTGATAGAATCCCCAGTAAACCAATAATAGATAAACACTACCAGATACAACTATACGAGGGCCAAAGGGATGAATCCGGGACCCACGAAGTGAGAATCTATACAGATGGCTCCAAAACCGATATAGGTACGGGGGCCGGGATTCACTCATTGGACCTCAATATCAATATATCAATAACGCTAGGAAAACACAGCTCCATATTCCAGTGCGAATGTGCAGCAATAACCCAGGCAGCCATAGCTGTGCAGAAGAGAGGAATTAATGACCAAAACATACGCATTCTCTCCGACAGCGCTGCCATACTCAGGGCTCTGGAAGGAAACACCTGCAACTCTAGGCTCGTATACGAATGTCACTCAGCATTAGAAGGGATATCCACCAAGAACAGGATAACCCTTCAATGGATTAAAGGACATAGCGGATCTCTAGGTAATGATGCTGCTGATGAATTGGCACGGAGGGGATCGGAAACAATCACAGAAGGTCCATCGCCTTTCCTACCCCTGCCAGATTCTCACTACTCCAGACATGGATTAGGCTCAGAACTAGAGAATCGCAAAACGAACGATGGACGCGCCTGCTAGATTGCAAACAAGCTAGATCGGCGCTTCCATCAATATCACCGAAGCTATCAAAACGCCTACTGAACCTAAACAGATCGGACCTGCGTACCCTGGTGGGAACACTAACAGGACACTGCGCACTAAACAAACACCTATTCACCATCGGAGCGACGGACAGCCCTCTCTGTAGAGGGTGCCTCAGCGACGACGAATCAGCTGCCCACGTAATCCTGGAATGCGAGGGAATAACAGCACAACGAACCGAAATCCTCAACTTGCCGAGGTCACTCCGCGAAGCCTGCGAAGACCCCAGGAAGATTCTGCGCTTTTGGACGGAGTTAGGCTGGCTATGCTAGCACAAATAACGCATAATGGACCAACAGGAGTCCAAATGCGGACAAGGGAGTACACTTACCTTACCTTTACTACCGATATCTATTTTGTTCTTATTTAAAGACAAATTTACTTACTAGATTCTAGTATGATAATCATTATACATAATCTATTTTCTCTCAAAGATTGAATATGAAAGTATCTGCTTCCGTATTAATTTGTACTGTTGTTACTACCGATATCTAGGTATTTGTTCTTCTCTAATGTAATGACAAATTTACTTACTAGATAGATTCTAGTATAATAATCATTATACATAATCTATTTTCTCAAAAAGATTGAATATGAAAGAATATGCTTCCGTATCCCAATTCCGAATATTCCATCGACGGTCATAAAACACGAGTGCGTGCTGACTTACAATTGGATCAGTAGGGTTATGCTAAAACAAGACCGTAGATGCAAGGCTGAAATTGCAAGACCGAAGTTGTAAGATTGAGACTTCATCATGAAGTTATGGAGGTTTGGTGTTGACCATAATAACTGAAACCGGTAGGGTTTCAGTTATAATGGTCAACACCAAACCAGTACCATAGTAACTTACCAAGCTAATCAGTACCTTAAAAAACTAGGTAGAAGGGCGAATGAATATTTGGCAGACATATGTTAGCAGAATTCATGTTTTTTTCCTAACATTATCACTGAATCCTATTGTCAATCAAATCGTTTTTTTTTTTGGCTCTGATAATAATAATAAATAATGCTGGACAATTCACACAGCATTATCTAGCCCCAAGCTAAGCAGAGCTTGTGTTATGGGTAACTGATAAACATAATATAACACAATACATAGATAGATATTTTTTATTATATGTAGAAAACGACCAGAACACCCTAAACTAATATCTGCAGATCGTACACACATTTGTCCTGAAGCGGAAATCGAACCCCCAACCTTCTGCGTCGCAGGCAGACCTTCGCCCACCGCGCCACATCGGTCGTCACAACGCGATAAATGTTGATTGAGTAAAAATGAACCACAAACACAGCATTTAATTTCTGATTGGATTGAAGGATTTTTTTCAAAGACCCAATGTTATTCTTCCTTCCAGTCTTTAACTATTAGTCTCACTGTCCGAACAGTGAAACTGTCGCAGGATGTAAGTCAGCACACCCCTATTCCGTAGTATACTTAGTATTAGGCTAGTCTTTATTTTCAAAAAGCTAAAATTCTGTTGACCGCATATAGCCATGACAGCTTTACCGGGCTATGGCGGGAGCGGAGATAGCGCCTCGCCGATACAGTTACTAGCTTATGATTCGCACCACGGTCTTTATTCTCCCGCTCAGTCTCAGTCTTGAAACTGTCACCTAGCCCCGTCCCTAGCAGTAAAGCGGCAGTAAAGCAGGCGCACCCGTATCCCGTATTGTATTAGCACTTGATTCTCGCTGGCGAATGGCCTCGCTAATTCGTTTACCGTAAATTTGAACGTTGAAAACTTGTGAGTGAGGAGAGGGTGAACAATGATTATCAATTATCATCTTAGCATCGTAATTGGTAAGTATCCATCATTGGAATGACTCGAGAATGATAATACCTGCCTATATTCATTGCTATATATTGTTTAAGATTTTACTTAGGTACTTTTTATTATGTAGTTATATTTTAATAATATTTATTAAGAAAGAAAATTACAATCTCATATAGAAAGAGTATTTACAATAAAAACGATTGAGCTAACTGCAGAATGTTGCAAACAATCTAAAGGTAGCTCAACTGATCCATATCAATACCAGTCGGATGCGTGCCCATGACACTTGAAAGTGTTTTCAAGTTATTTTTGTGTAAGTACTGACTCTTTAACGTTTTGGTTTTAACTGTATGTCCAATTGTAAATTAAACTAAATAATTAATTAAAATCGAATAGGTTGCTCAATCGATCTCATCGATCATCAGGTCGATCTTATCGCCGGGTCAATTCAATTAAAAAGAATCAAAGTAGGTACTTTATTTCCTTTAAACCTTACATTTACTCCTGGACAAGTCACAAAACTCAGAATACCTACTCTTGTAAAACTAGGAAACAAAGTGATTACTTTGATTTTTGTCTACTTCAATCTTTTTAAGGTAAAGTAAAGAAGGGAACAAGAAACCTTTACCTTGTTAGAATGTGAACTGGACACATATCGTATGAAAAACATCTAGAGTGGTATTTTGTTCTGTCGAAGTCTGCATCAAGGCGTGAGGGGAAAGCGCGGTGAAGTGGGGAGTAAGTTAAGTACGGCACGGGGCGATGGCGGCATCGTCGCGTCGTCGTATCGTAGCGTTATGAACGCCACTAAAATCACGCTACGGGGTGAATATCAAATAACCACTATTTTATTATTACCCCTATGAGATGGAAGCCATATGAGGCGATTATCAGGGGAAAGCCTGCGTCCAGCAGTGGGCCATTAAAGGGTATTGAGGTTGAAGTTTGAGGAGTTACCAAGAACTATGAAGACGCCAGTTAAATTTCTGCGTAACGTCACGAGCTCCCAGTTTCGAACTTTGACGCGCTGTATCTTATAAAAGTAATAAAAAAAATACACTTGCGTCTATTTTCTAAAAAAGTAAGCCATCACCTGAAGGCTGAGTCGAGAATGCTGGCAGCATTGCCACGTTGAATGGCAAAGCTAATTCGTTGACCGAAATAAAAACCAGCATTCCGATCACTTGCTTTATCTTTGTCATTTTTGTTTGATCGACAAATTTAAAACTAGACATTTAGACAATTTCAAGTGTCCGTGATGGTAGCGTACACATAACCGAATTCACGTTTGTTGTTATGCCTCATATATAGAGTGTATATAGAGTATAACTAGTGCAAAAGTAAAATAAATAGCGCCTCCTTGGTTTAAGAAATAATGACCATTGTTTGTGGGTACGCCAGCATAACGTTATGCTAGCGTACACACGACCGTTCTCAAAAACGGCTTATACTATAGCAACAAAATTTATACACAATTTAGAGTATAAATAGCGTTTCAGCTATGCAAAATTTCATAATGATTGCTCTCATAGGAACAGAGATATGGAACAAGACTATAAAATAACACCTGAGCTGGCGTTATGCTAGCGTACCCATTAAAAACCGAAATAATTCCTATAGAAAACGAGGTTCTCTTAATGTAAATGTTATATTTATAAATAGAGTGATAAATCCTCTTTCTCCCAGTAGTCATACTTTATGCAAATTCGTAATCAAACACTATAAAAAGTTGATGTAACAGGAAGAGCGAAAACTGTAGGTAAATAACTCTAAAATGAGCGCGAGTGACGGAGCACTGCTGCCCCGACCATGACGACGCATTATCTCTATCTCTTTCACTTCCATGGATAATTCACATGCATCTTTCTCTATCTTTCATTGTGACCAATACCTACATTGCTTACTGCTCAGAGTCCAAACAAGATCTAGGAATAACGATATGCAATTCCATTCGTACAACTAATCAAAGAATCTCATCCGAAAATATAGGTATGTAGGTAAGTAGATGAAGTTAAAAATAAAAATCGAAGATTATGGGATATTGCTCTCCGTTGCAATGTAGTTCCGCCGTGATCTGCTAGATGGCGCTAAACGTGACAAGAAACGTGAAAGATAGAGAAAGATGCATGTGAATTATCCATGGAAGTGAAAGAGATAGAGATAATGCGTCGTCATGGTCGGGGCAGCAGTGCTCCGTCACTCGCGCTCATTTTAGAGTTATTTACCTACAGTTTTCGCTCTTCCTGTTACATCAACTTTTTATAGTGTTTGATTACGAATTTGCATAAAGTATGACTACTGGGAGAAAGAGGATTTATCACTCTATTTATAAATATAACATTTACATTAAGAGAACCTCGTTTTCTATAGGAATTATTTCGGTTTTTAATGGGTACGCTAGCATAACGCCAGCTCAGGTGTTATTTTATAGTCTTGTTCCATATCTCTGTTCCTATGAGAGCAATCATTATGAAATTTTGCATAGCTGAAACGCTATTTATACTCTAAATTGTGTATAAATTTTGTTGCTATAGTATAAGCCGTTTTTGAGAACGGTCGTGTGTACGCTAGCATAACGTTATGCTGGCGTACCCACAAACAATGGTCATTATTTCTTAAACCAAGGAGGCGCTATTTATTTTACTTTTGCACTAGTTATACTCTATATACACTCTATATATGAGGCATAACAACAAACGTGAATTCGGTTATGTGTACGCTACCATCACGGACACAATTTCAATGGAATACACAAACAAGCTAAGCTATTTAAATCAGCCTTCCACGAACGCAAACAACCTCAATTTCAAACGCGAGCGAACAACAATTCACTACGCACACAGAATTTGAACATTTCGAATCAAAAGCCATCACACCTCCACTAAGCCGTAACGGCCTAGTCGAGTGGGTAAGTACAAGTTACAGCGACATTAGCCACTATCGTACAACGCATGTAGCAATAAACACGTAGATTCCAATCTATGGCCACTAACGATGGCCGCCACTAAAATCTTGCTACTCGCAAGGGAATTTCGATCGTATACTCATTGTTATAGAGTTTCGTCTTTTGCCACTAGAGGACTATTAAGGTTGTAGCTCATTTATACCATATAATAATAATGTATTGTATTATGTATATCAGTTATCTAGTACCCATATAACACAAGCTCTGCTTAGCTTGGGGCTAGATAATGCTGTGTGAATTGTCCAGCATTAGGTATTTATTTATTCAATTTTGACCACACAACTCTGCCTCTTTGCGGACTCCGTGCGTTGACAGCGAGATTTCTGCTAAAAAAATTAAAGAAGTTCCCAACTATCTTCGATTTCGACGGGCCTTGAACCCGCGCTCTGCTCTCAGTTACGGGTGTGCTCTAACCAACTAAGCCACGAAATCACTTCTCACCGAACTCGAAAAACTCTGGGAATTATTGCGGACGTAACGCCGAGTCGGTAGCTTTCTGCTAGCCGTAACGCCGGATAAACTGAGAATAGCCTTCTAACTGTCCGTGCGTGGACAGCGTATAATATGTCAAATCAAATCAAAAAGTCTTTATTTCAATAATACAAAAATGTAAGTACACTTAAAATAAAACATTGACACGAAAATAAAGTTTTTTTGATTTCGGTCGCTTCGGTATGTAGACTAAAGTAAAGAAGCCACGAAGAAACCTTTAGCCTGTTAGTTGTTATTTTTCGTGTTGGAGCAAAACCCGTCCCAAGCTTTTTTATCTTCTAGATAATCTGATATTTTGTAGTAAGCCTTTATGCACAGAAAGGTTTTGACAATTTGTTTGAATTTATTTACTGATATAGATTTTGCAAATCACTAGGAGTTTTGTTGTAGAATCGTATACATTTCACACACTTTAAAAGATAGGATAGAAGGTATATAAATTTTGTAAATCCTGGTTGTGGGCACAGCAAGTTTATGTTTATTTCTAGTATTTATATTATGTATATCGCTATTTTTAGGGAAGCTTTGGATATTTTTTTGAGTGTACAACCAGTTTTCATAAATATATTGACAGGGAACTGTCATTATGTTTGGTCAGTACGGTCAGTGCGATTGTAGAGTTTACCGTGCAGTTACTGTGCGGCAGCGGTGGGGTATTTATGCACCATTTATCTGTGTGGTTTAGCTTCAGTCAGCTAGCTAGAAAATTATTAAGTTAGTGACTTTTAGTTTGATCCTAAACTTGACCGCTTTTTTAGGCGCTTTAATCACAATTGAATGTCACTAGGAACGCTGAATTTAATAAAAAATTTAGTAGGTTCGAGACGTTTTTGGCTAATCTTGAAGTATTACGTCGTTATCCGGTATAAATGCGAAGCTGTTCGGAATTTGATCCTTATTATTTGTGCACCATTTTATCAACTTTGGTGGATAATGTAAAATTGTATACTAATGTGAAATTTGTAGTTAGGAACAAAAACTGTTATATCATATAAATAATTTAACTATTTACCTACCATCTTACTTAAATTAACTGCCGTTTATTTATGAAAACCTGGAGATTCGTAAACTCCTTATCGCCCAAGTTAGATTGAGTTTTTCCCGCCAAAATTACCGAGATGTCTGATGTATTATTTTATCATATTATTTCGTTTAACTAAGGTTATTTCAAAACTTTCAATAGGCAGTTTATGATACTTTTTTTTTTATTATACGCTTTTTTTGTGGAGTAAGATAAAAAAATCTTTTTTTAATGCCTTTGTAATATTTTTATAGTAGGTATAGTTTTGTATAGTTTAGTCAGAAAAGCGAAGTTGAACTTTGTAGCCACCAAACTCTATTTTTATGCCTCTGCCATGCGTACCATGGCGCCATGTCTTCAGCTTGACGTATCCAGCATCTGCCTACGATATTCCAATATGACAAAAATAAAAATATCGTTGTGGAATCGAATCGCTCTTGGCAAGAAAATACTTCTTTTTTGAACTAATACCTTCTTTAATTGATTTCGTTGAATTTGAATACAAAGTAAAGAATACCACTGTTTGGGACGGAATGGCATAGAATACAAATTAGCTTTGTTACAAATATTCACTTTTATCGAAGACCTGAAAAACAAACTGACATTTTTTCCATACAATAAATTTTATTACACTTATTACACAGTACAATTTAACATAAAAATTATTAACACTTTCATGGTAGCAGGTTGCAACTGCAACTCATTCAGTATGAGTTAATTGAAACTCGGGCTACTTTTGTTTGACACCGGAAAAGTACCGTGTTACCGTGGGATGATGTTAATTAAAAAAAAAATTATCAACGATTTTGAACGAAGCACGGGATTGATTTAGTTGCTTAGTTGGCTAGAGCGCACCCGTACTGACGGTGAGGCACGGGTTCGAATCCTGCCAAAAACATTTTTTTTTGAGAAGAAATAAAATTTTCGTAGAAAATTGCTCCAGTGCGAATTACGCATTATAAAGCAAAAACCCTTAATATTATCAACGTGCATGAAGACCGAAAGTAAACTTTCATCCGAGCCACGGGGCACAGCTAGTCTTTTACGATCCGATCAACGCAGTTTTTGCCGCCCTAAGCTCTGCAAAATTATAAACGCTACTAAAAAATAATGTGCCTTGGTAAATTTTAGTGACTCACAGCCGGTTGTTTTATTTAACCGCTTGTTATTTTCGACAATAGTTTAAACTTTGTGTCGACCACTTGTATGTGGAGGAACCAAGATTGGGTTATTGCTTGTGTGTGAAGGAACCAAGACTTGGTTCGTAAAAAATACAAACAGAGCTTCACGCAGAGGAACCACACTCATAAAAAACACTAGTATAGCATACAAAGCACTTTTCATGACTAAGTTTTGTTTATTGTCTGCTGTCAATTGTGTACTAAGTATTAAGATACCTTAGAGCTTCAATTAGTGATTTGTGTAGGAAATGTAGAGAATTAATTTTGTCTTTTGTGTTATGTTAAAGAGTTATCAAGTTGCAAGTAGGAAGCTATGAAGTATTTATTAGGGGAAGTCTATGTCCAGCCATGGTTTTCCATGGCTGGACATAGACCTGATGATGATGGTGGAGTTATCAAAATACGTTGTCTTTTATAAAAAATCCCACGTTTCTACACATCGAGTTAAGCAGTGCCAATAACCTTTTGAACCTTAAATCAATGCACTAAGGATCAGAATACGTCGTTATTCAAACTCAGTGATCCAGGGCCGCAACCAGGGTGGATTCCAACGTCTTCAATTACTAATTAGGAATGTCTTTGTTCGCAACAGGGACGAATTGAATAATCATGTTATTTTAAACTCTTGATTGGATCCTGAAATAAGATAGAATGTAGGTGTATGTGAATGTACGAGGAAGCCAGACTGGAAACAAACTTTTGAATTAAATTAGAGTAGTTAAGCGACACGCAAGATTTTGATTATGTACGTACTTACGCTTTGTGTCATCTCACTAATATTATAAACTAGCGGTCCGCCCCGGCTTCGCACGAGTAGTTATTTTTTCGTCAATTTTCTAATGTTTTTAATACTGCTTATCCTATTCCGGACTAAGAGAAATCCAACAAATCAAAAACCATGAAAATCGGTCCAGTCGTTCTTGAGTTATAAATGGTGTAACTAACACGACTTTGTTTTATAAAATATAAGATGTAAAAGTTTGGATGGATAGATGGATGTTTGTTACTCAATCACGCCGCCAGAACGGCTGAACGGATCTAGATGAAGTTTGAGAGAGATAGATTATAGTCTGGAATAGCACTTACAAGGCATTTTATCCCGGTAAAATATATATGTTTTAATATTGGTGGGTAACAGCGCGGGGCGTAGCTAGTCGAGTGATAAAATTACCGAAAATAATAGGCTTTGGATTATCAAATATTTCTTGTTTATCTTTTGTTTGTATTTAAGTTTCTTTATTTATCAAAATCTTTTCTTAACGACACCGCGCGTGCGTCATCGTAGCGTCGATGACTCTGTTAATTTTTAATGTTTTTATCTATGTTAGTCTCTAAGGTATTTATTATATGGGCCCTAATTAAGTTACTTTTAGTACGCTTTCTTTGTTGCCTGAAATAAAGTATTATTATTATTAACTTAATTACGAATTAACTAGCAAGCATAGAAGTAGTTATTGTGAAACGTGAACCGAACCTGTGACGGACAGACAGACAAACAGAAAGCATTGGTAGGCCACAACATCATCATTATCAGCCCATACACGACATAGTTTAGGTCTCCCCCAAACGAAGACACAGTGTTTGGAGACCATCAACTCGATGGACCGTCGACATCTTAGCGGTCGCAGGGGTCGATGGATGGAGGCGGCCCAGGACCGCTCTTTGTAGCGTCATGAGGGATGTAGTCTACCTTTAATACTGGAAGGATCTTGTCCAAAAGAGATACTAAACCCTGAAATCGTTATCTTCTCTCTCTCTCTCTCCTGCCTTCTAAGAGGCAAACCTAGCGTGTTTGTTGTCAAACTAGGACAAGATCAGTACTCACGGGATTCTCGTAGTTAAAAACTCGAATTACATAAAATTTTACTGTTTTTTGTTGGTTTCTTCAATGTTTAACTAGTAGTGTAAAATTAGACTTGTTTGGTACTTATGTTGCAAGCCTTAAGTTATTAAGTTATTTTTATAAACACACACACACACTAAAACTTTTGAAACTATCATGGTTATTAACATTAAAGTCATTTAAAACGGGATATTTACCATGATTCGATTTTTGAGTTTTCACACACACAGTTTCAAATCAATCTGACATTTGAAAATGACTATAGAATTTCGTACATCTTTTCTTTTGTTTTTTGATTGTTTGCATAAAAAAATTTCGATCTTTCTATAGACGGAACCCCTTATTATTCAGATCCTGAGTCCGTCCCTCCATTACAGACCGCCAGGGGGAAATGAGGCGGAAAAGCTAATCAGAGCGGAATAGGGATCAATGCCTTCGCGTTTAATCATCGCATTATTCTGCCAAAACAAAGACATAATAAATACAATGTTTCATGACAGAGTTGACTTGGCAACCCCAAGAGAAATAAGATATTATGGCAACAAAGAAGAAAAATTATTACGTACGACATAGGCCTCCCCTCCCTCCCTGCGTCTTTCGCAAATCGTCATCCCAGATGGCCGGAGGGCGTCCTACACTACGTTTTCCGAGTCGCGGTCTCCACTCAAGAACACGTTTACTCCAGCGGTTGTCGGTTCTCCTCGAAATATGGCCAGCCCACTGCCACTCCAGCTTGCTAATCCTTTGAGCTATGTCGATAACCTTAGTTCTCTGTCAGATGTATGTCTACAATGTCGTTTAATTTTTAACCAATACCTATTCACTTAGTTCTGTAACACTTTTGTCTACAAAAAATATCCAGTAGCTAACTTTATATTGGGAAAAACACAAGCTGCCTATAAAAATGCATAGCACGATGTTTAGTGTAGGTACGTAATAGTGCTTCATGAAAGCGCATTCCGTGTTCAGCTTGTCAGAGCCCCTCACTCAGGGACGCTGTTCTGTTGCGGTAATTGTTTATGATTATGATGATTCTGAATCCTCAACGCGCCACAGAAGCGGGTCCTACTAGACGCGCAGTCTTGAAAAAGCCTCATTCTAACATATGAATAGGTCAATTTGAGCTTATAAAATTAAGCTCCTTCCTTACAAAATCAGTGCTGCAACAAGTTCTTGTTGCTAACAGTTTTGATTAGGCGTATACTTTAAGGCCTAGGCCATTATTAACAATACTTGACTTCTGAAATAGGCAGGGTCAACGACGAATAACGCTGATCAAGGACAATGATTGAGTGAAGTTATCAATTTATGATGATTTTGTGTCCTCGACGCGCTACAAAAGCGGGTCTTACCAGATGCGCAACCTTGAAAAAGCTTAATGCTCCTTCCTTACGAAACCAGTGCTGCAACTAATACTTGTTGCTATCAGTTTTGATCAGGCGTGTAATTTTAGTCTGGCCTTTATTTGCAATACTTGATGCACATAATAAGCAGGGTCAACAACGAATAGGACAATCTTCAAAAAGCCTGGGCATTTTGTTATAAGGAGGTACCACTAGGCAAATATTTAATATTTAATAATATATAAATATTTAACGATTTTGTTTTTTTAAGACAAATCAAAAGAACATTATATAATGAGAGACATACTTATTATATTTAATAATAAAAAGGCCAACGAAACACTGAAATGACAACCGTTGTAACCACAGAGCTCTATTCAAAATTGTTTAAAAATTCTCATAAAACTGAAACGAGATTGTTCCACATTTTGCAAAAGGCCAGCGTTCTAAAAACTTTAAAGTTTTAGTGCTTCAAAAGCGCTAAAATGTAATATTCCGGTAATGCTGTAATCTCCAGCTGCATGCGGTGAACAAAGGTTGCCTAAATAAATGGTAAAGTTTTTTAACGTTCAATTTTACAACCTCGTGTGTACGTACATACATTACTAGGTTGTGTACATGTACGTACAACAATTACTAGGTTGTGGAATTGAAAGTTACAAAAGTTCATTATTTGGCTCTGCTTATGTAGATCTAGACTCTGCTATTAGTTATCTTTTATTAATAGTTTCACAGTATTATGATGATGATGATGATTCTTAGTTAATGGCAATATAAGTCTGGTTGGACTCTTTTCTGCCAGTGTCAAGTAATGGAAAATAATACCTAGTAAAATATGAGTTAGCAAGTTATGAAGATTGTTTGATATTTTCACCAGAGCCTAGTTCGTTATCTAGCAGGGTACACCACGTGCAGGTTAGGTTGGCTTGGGAGACAAGATCTTGGAGTCTCCCTTGTACCCCTCACAGTATTATCTTTACTAAAGTTTATGACACTCGTTACATGGACACTGGCAGAATTGTTGCTAACTAGCAAGCACAGCAAGCCATAAAGAAAAAGAAGTTGAAGTTGCTTCAGGTATAATATTGTTTTGAGATGCAGGAATGTCCGCAGAGTCACTTTACCACATTTAATTAGCAAAAAACATTATAAAGGTCGAATAAACAAATACTATGTTGAAGTCCGTCGATGTGCCCGGCATATTTGTTTAGCACATAGATGTCTAGATTATTTGGCTCTGCTATTATTGTTTAGTTTATTTAATTAACAATTTTGCTCTGTAAATCATAAGTGGCTAGTCCTTCAAATTATAAAAAAACCTGTAAAACTTTGATATACAACTTATCCAAGCTATGATGCTTACAAGCGACTAAAATTGGAGCACTAATTAGTATTTTATATTATTCGTTACCTACATAGTTACGTATAATAACTTCGTGTACGACTAGACTGTAGCAATGCTGGTAGGTAGATTGTATACTTACATAAAAATTACCTCAACAGCCTATAATAGTCCACTGGTGGACGCAGGCCTGCCCCTGATTTTTCTATCTCATGGGAAGTAATGTCCATAATCCACACGCTGGGCATGCGGCTTGGGGATCGCAGTTCGAAGGTAGATCTATTCTGCAAGATGCGCTGCTGCCCGCCCCCCAGTGTATGTCCCTTATTCGCCTCTTATGACACCCACGGGAAGAGTTGGGGTGGTGCAAATTCTAACCCAGTAATTATTTTTTTACTTTCTTGGACAAATCACAGATAAATTACAAGTTTATACGCCTGAAACCTTTTTGCATTAGGCCCGCTCTTAAAGCTGTAACTGCACGTAAGTAACTGTCTTTAGAACCCTCAAGTGGCTGTCGGCAGGGCACATTTCTCGTAGAACTGACGGCCGTTGTGGCTGTAAGGCTTTTGAGTGGTGACCACGTACCTACTGGGAGACGCAGAAAGGGTTGATCGAAGACTTGTTGAATTTCGCAGGAAACCACTGGAGTCTGGATGAGGGCATCGTTTTCATGCAAACGTGGGCAATTTTTTTTATCACATTAAAGAATTTTATTATCATTAAATTACCTAGATATATAAGTTAAATATTGTAGTCCATATTAAGACGGTACCCCGATCCAAACTAGCGCCGCCACCTATTTTATCTTATTATTTCGTTGAACAAAGGCAATTTCTAAATTTTCAATGGGCAGTTTGTGATACCTATTAAGTATAAGCTTTTTTTAATAATATATTAATAAAGATGAACTGTTGTTCCACTTAGCTTTAGTAAATTTCATTTCATTTCATCGCTGAATCGGCTTGTGCGCATTGTTGCAATCTTTAGAGCCTATGTCCAGCTGTGGACGTCGTCCCCTGCGTGCGAGGTATCGGTGTGTTGAAGGCAATGATTTATCAGGTGGGTCATCTTCTTGTCTAGTAAATATGAAATAGGTTATGCCTTGGCAATAAAAGTAATTACATTTTATTACAAACTTATATACTTCAACTTCATCATTGGCATGCTATAGACTCATTTGATGGCAAATAACTAACTAACGATATTATTAGTAGCTTAATATACCTTACGTAAATAATATTTTTTACTAAAATAAGATTCTACAGGCTATTAAAAATAGGCCAGGATATGTCTGCAGGCTGTCCAGTGATTGATTATTAGAGAGCGCTCTTTATTAATATTAACCAAACATGGGTGCTCCGGTACCGGTAGATCAGTCCTTGTGCTGGAGCCACCGATTGTGCTGGCGCTGTAGGGAAGGCACATCTCCTTGTAGAGTTGAGAAACAACTGTTCTTTATTACATAAATGAACACTTATTGAACCTCAGCGAAGCCTTTTTTCGTAAAACTCAAATGATAACAGTTATATCATTATTTATTTATAAGAGCATAATAGAAATATACAAAAATAGATTAAGAAAGGACATGCACAATTATAATTGAAGGAACTTTGACAAACTATACGTACTACAAGTAAGGTTATAAAAAGTTAAAAAACAAGGTGACTGTCTAAAACTACAAATATATAACAAGCTTCCTACAAATATTACCAACATAGACAACTTCAACATCTTTAAACATAAAATTTTATTTTGAAAGAAATGCATTCTATAGCCTCAAAGATTTTCTAAATAGCACCATACAAGAATCCTCATTTTCGGATAAGGCTAAACGAGAAAAACTGGACTTAAACGAATTATTTATGGATATCTTTCATGGAAACATTATTATTTAGTAATTAAATATTGTATCAACCTTAGTGTAGATAAGTAATTTTTATTAAATGGATGGTTAGGGCATTAATTTAATGTATCTATTTATAATAACAATGTCATGTAAATTTATTTAGACTTACCTAATATTTTAATACTAAATAAATAAAATTTAATATTAAAATTTAATAGAAAAATATTTATTAGACACAACACAGCACAACACACAAATTAAACTTTAAAACATAAATATAAACTTAGGACTACTTATTTAGTACCTACCTACTAGATAATGAAGTACCTACATAAACTAAGAATGAATAAACTACCTAGTATAACACTCATTGTTATAAGATAAAGGGAAATATAAATAAATAATAATAAATAATGCTGGACAATTCACACAGCATTATCTAGCCCCAAGGTAAGCAGAGCTTGTGTTATGGGTACTAGATAACTGATATACGTAATATTATACATTACATAGATAGATATTTTTATTATACATAGAAAACACCCAGACCAACGGAACAAATGTCTGCAGATCGTACACAAATTTGTTCCGAGGCGGGGATCGAACCCGCAACCTCTTGCGTCGCAGGCAGACTCTCGCCCGCTGCGCCACTGAGGTCGTCAATATAATTAATATAAATAATTTTGTATTTTAAGATGGTGAATTAATAAAATCTGAAATCTGATGCTCTTTTATTTTTCGACGGTTCTTTACAAAACACTCTTCTAACCATATTCCTCTGAGGATTGTGAGGGTAATCATTCCTCAACATCAACCAACAGCCTATAATGATTTACTACTGGACACAGGCCTCCCACTGATATTCTATCTCATGAGGGGTAATGCCGTGGTAATGCCCATAACCCCCACGCTGTAATATGTATAATCCAGGGTATATGGTCAGTGCAGACTGCGTGGAGTTTGGTAGTAGTGAGCGCTCTCATTGAGCGTGGTGGCACCTAGGACGCCTGTGCGGGCCACCAGCAGGAGCCTCCGTCGTTTATGGTGGCGCAATAGGGAAGGCACGTCGGGGAAGCTTCGTTCACCTGGTGGAAGAACTGATATGAGACACGTAATTTTTATACCTGGATGAGACCCAAAAAGTATACAAAAATGCCCCTTTTTTCCATTTTTATGTTTTTGATGTTGTTTTATTTATTTTTTCTTTTTGTATATTTTAACTGTAGTACAATATAGTAGGTACCTAGTATGTAAGTCATTTTATTATCTTTGGGCAAAAATAAATATTTTATCTAGCAATTCGAGTATGCTTTTCGTTTGCTTTTGTATACGAAAGCAAATGAAATGCATACAAGAAATATTGACCTAATCCCACTACACCAAAAAGATCGTCATATACAGAAGATAATTATAATAACATATTATCTCGTCTATATAATTATCGTCATAATATATATCGACATAATATTTATGAGGATCTTTTTGGTGAGGTGGGTGTGGTCTTCGTAAGACGCTTTATTTTGTAGGTTTGTTTAACATTTGTTTCGGTTCTAGGATTATACAGATTGTAAGAGATAATATGGCGCTCATTAGGGGAGGCCTATGTCCAGCAGTGGACTGATGTAGGCTGATGATGATGATGATGATAAAGAGATAATAAAGATCAATTGATAAGATTCAGTCTGCGGCGATAGGAGCTTTAAACTTAGCTTACTAATTAAAGAATTTTCACGGAACCCTAAAAATTATACGGGAACTGTCTCAAAATCTGCTCACCGAAATGCAGCCTACGTCAAAGGATAGCTGTCGGTTACCTTTCCTCGCAAAGCCAAGCGCAAGTCGTCCGTCCGGTCGCCGACGCACGCCGACATTGTGCACGGAGCATGCGCACGAGACGCTCAGCGTGTACGCATGGTTTGACTGCAAGCGAAATTTTTCATGTTAAAAGTCAAAAAGTCTTTATTTCCTTTAACTTTATATAAATACAATAATGTACACTAAGAAGAGGTCAAATTCTTAAAATAAAACATTGACACGGAAATAAAGTGATATTTTTTATTTCGGTCGGTATGTGGACTAAAGTAAAGATGCGACGAAGAAACCTTTAGCCTGTTGGTTGTTATTTTTTAGTTGGAGCAACACCCGTCCCAGCTTTTTTATCTTCTAGATAATCTGATAATATTTTTGCACCGAAAGGTTTTGACAATTTGTTTGAATAGGTACATAATATATTTACTAATAGATTTTGCAACTCACTAGGAGTTTTGTTGTAGAAGCGAATACATTGCCCTTGGAAAGATACATTTATCTTGTGAAGCCTGGTTGTGGGCACAGCACGTTTATGTTTATTTCTAGTATTTATTTTTTGTATATCGCTATTTTTAGGGAAGCTTTTGATATTTTTGAGTGTACTACAATCTACAAGTAGCAGCGTGTCCAAGACGCTGGCTGCATTGCCCCGCTGTATGGCAATACTAATGCGCTGCGCCAGTTACTCTCCAGCTCTCGGGTCACCTTTTTCTTAGATTTCAAAAGCATTAATTAAGTATCTATTTATGTTATGACGACCTCTGTTAGCGCGGCGGGCGTAGGTTCGTCTGGGACGCAGAAGATTGCAGTTTCAATTCCCGCTTCGGGACAAATAGGACTTGTACGATCTGCATATATTTGTTCTGGGTATTATCTTTGTATTGTAAACATAATATCTAGGTACAGATAACATAGATATGTTATCTGGTACCTACCTATAACACAAGTTCTGCTTAGGTTTAGACTATAGACAAATTTTGATGCTGTAGACAAAGGCTTATAGATAATGCTGTGTTTGTGAATTATCCAGCATGTTCACTACTTATGTATAAAAATACTTGCCCTAAAAATACTCCTGAAAGGCAAGACTATCAATCAAAACACAACAAACCATTAAAGCCCGCGCCCTTATTAAGGGAATATTTTTACGAACCTGCAGCTATCAAAAAGCTACGCCCTAAAAACATTTCCGAGACTGTCATACCCTATAGTACATACCCTAAAGGCTCTATTAAAAACTAATTTACCGTAAAATTATGCGAAGCGATTAACCTTTCATAGCCCTTTATAAGGTAGCTGGGGATATAACGTTTCCCTCCCTTTATTGGAAAT
The DNA here is from genome assembly GCA_946478455.1 of Eupithecia vulgata. Taxonomy (NCBI): domain Eukaryota; kingdom Metazoa; phylum Arthropoda; class Insecta; order Lepidoptera; family Geometridae; genus Eupithecia; species Eupithecia vulgata. The sequence goes on from OX297881.1 coordinate 4,786,258, forward strand.
ATTCATTGCGCGAAAAATTTGAAGATTACAAGCGATTATCTCATGTGACGACGGAAAAATCGTGGTATGAGAGTTTTTTAGAAAATACAGAGAATGGTTGAGTTCCCGGATGCTTTTTTCTGCCCCTATTTTATTACCTATCTTCTTAACAGCCTATAATGGTCCACTGTTGGACGCAGACGTCTCTGATAATCACCTCATAGTTTGTTATCATGTACCTATGGATATCATGGGGGCAGTGCCCATAATTACCACGCTGGGAAAGCGGGTTTGGGATCGCAGTTCGGTGGTAGATCTATTCTGCAAGAGGCGCTGCTGCCCGCCCCCGGTGTTTGTCCCAGTCACCTCTTGCGACACCCCGGAAAGAGTTTAGGTGGTGCAAATTCTAAGCCGGTACCACGCCGATTACCTATCTACTTGGTAACTGGCCTCAAAGCATTGGCCTCAAAGACTTCTGAGCCCGTTTGGGAAAACGCTTTATCGAAGATAGGCGTGATTTTATAGCCAACTAACAAGAGGTTTCTTACCACTACTCTACACTAGAGAAGATTAAAGTTATTAACTTTTTAAGTGTTTTTATAATGGGTATTTAGGTACCTATATAAATAAACGTAATTGGTTCTGATTTGGAACCCAAGAATTATTCACCTTCCCACTCGAGCCTCTTAATAACAAAATCCATGTGGGCTTTCCGGTAATTTCATTCACTCATGTCGGAGTTCAAAATTCTAATATAATGTAAAAGTAGACTCGTTTCATCTTCTCTTTCGCTTATCTTGAGTTGGTTTATAAATAGGTCTTTTTTGCTTAAATAGAAATTCAATAACTTTATTTCTTTAGGCTTACATAATAAGCACAAAGTCAAAGTAAAAAGATTTATTTTCCATAAATACAAAAATGTACACTTAGAAAAGGTTAAATTCTTAAAATAAAACATTGACACGGAAATAAAGTGATATTTTGATTTCGGTCGCTTCGGTATGTAGACTAAAGTTAAAAAGCGACAAAGAAACTTTTAGCCTGTTAGTTGTTATTTTTCGAGTTGGAGCAAACCTGTCCCAAGCTTTTTTAAATCTTCTAGATAATCTAATATTTTGTAGTAAGCCTTTATGTACAGAAAGGTTTTGACAATTTGTTTGAATTTATTTACTGATAGATTTTGCAACTCACTAGAAGTTTTGTTGTAGAAGCGTATACATTGCCCTTTAAAAGATACATTAATTTTGTGAAGCCTTGTAACTAGGCTTCACAAAAGTTAAATAAAAAGTAATTTGTCTCTATTATATGATTGTAATTTTCTATGTTGATAAAGAACTACACTTTAGAGTAAAATAAAGGTAAAAATTATCATCTGCAGGTATTTTCCTCGTCTGGCTGTATAATCGTCACCTTACCCAGAACACAAGCTCTGCTTAGTTTGGAGCAAGAAGATTTTTCTTCTGTTTTTATTTTAACTCACCTGACTAGAAGGCCTGAGCACAAAGATCCCATCAGGCTGTCCCTTCAGCAAGTTCTCTGCTTCAAGCCTGTCTATGTCCATGTAGTAAGGTTCATTCTCCACCGGCACGGGCAGTGGACGGTCTGCCATGTGGTGGGGGGTTTCTACCCATTTGTGGTCTGACAGCTCCGGCTCGGAGTCCTCAGTTTGGATGTCGTTTGTTTCTGTAATTTACATATCTTATTGAATTATTGGATTGGAAATAAACATACCCAGAACAGATCGAACAACATTGCAGATCGTACAAACATTTGTTCCAAGGCGGGAGTCGATAAGGTCTAAGCTAATAAATAATAATAAATAAATAATGCTGGACAATTCACACAGCATTATCTAGCCCCAAGTTAAGCAGAGCTTGTGTTATGTGTACTAGATAACTGATATACATAATATAATACAATACATAGATAGATATTTTTTATTATACATAGAAAACGACCAGAACACCCTGAACAAATGTCTGCAGATCGTACACACATTTGTCCCGAGGCGAAGCTAGTTTTTAGTATTGTTTTGAATAGTGATGTAGGTACCTATGTAGTATGTTAATTTTTATTTTTTATGTTTTGTTTAATAATTTTCAACTGTGTACCAACTCTTATTAAGCTTATATCTTTATCTCCATCCATGAGTTGCCTGGGAGAAATTGATCTCAGCGATAAGGCCGCCTATTGTATTGATCATTTTTTTTAAATTTAGATATAAGTTTTATTTTTGTTATTTTTAAGTGCAATAAAGTATTCATTGATTCATTCGAATCCGTAACCTCCCGCGTCGCAGTCGGACCTTCGCCCGCTGTGCCGAAAAGGTCGTCAATTTCTTTTACTTCTTTGGACTTAAAATAAAACAGGTCACTCTCTACTACTCGCAATGGTGGCCAAAATAGCAACCAGCCTATAAACCAGCCAACCAATTTACTCATATCGCTCTTACCTGTGACGACGTCCGTGAGACGATGCGCCGTCCGGTAGACTACATCCGCTATATAGTCCCCGACTCGGCGTCCCAGGTTGTACATGAGTGACACAATCACTTCTACCCACAAACACATTTCCACTGTTTTTTTGTCGTCAATAGGTAGACCTTTATTTGACGATAATTTATAAAAAGTGATGGCCAACGATGTATCACAAAGGTCTACAAGATACCTATTCACGTTTACGTTTCATTTTTCGTTTAATTTGGGTGATTTCTCGATTTATATAATTCATTTGTTTATTTTTAAGGCTCCGTACTCAAAGGGTAAAACGGGACCCTATTACTACGACTTCGCTGTCCGTCTGTCAGTCAGACTGACAGACGGAGACGGATGAGATACATCTCATGAACCGTGATAGTTGAAATTAAAAACAGAATAAATAAATAAACAAACGTGATATTTTTTCTCGTTTTTGTTCGATATTGATACAGGCAACAGGTAGACGTTTGAAATATTCACAGAATATTTAGTCATAATATATATTATTCACTTTAAAAATAAATAATTAAATTAAAATTAAACTAAGATTTCAGGGTGCTCCCATACAACACGATGTTTTTTTGCCGTTTTTATAAATAATGGAAAGGAACTCTTCATGCGCGAGTCCGACTTGCACTTGGCCAGTTTTTTCATTATGATTATGGAGCATGATTTAATTAACCCTTTGAAACTAACATCGTCAAAACTAAACAAAATTATAATGATTTCAAGCTGTTCCTGCTTTGGGAGTCGTATGATGCTGTTATTAAATTTTCAGTGCCATTTATTTACTAAAAAGATTTACTTAATACAAGAAATTGACTCTTTAGAAAACCTGTTTATGGTATTAAATTTCACTTGTCTAAGTACTTATTTTGTAAGCTTAAAGAAATAAACGTTATTGATTTGAGTTCAGTAAGTACTAAGTGAAAGTTCTTTTATTAAAAATAGCAGTCTTAAATGAGAAATGAATTTACTTACTGAAGGTAAAGACCGGTCATTCATCAGATATTTATAACTACTTAATTCTATTTATATTTCCAAGGCTGTATTTTAAATTACTATAAAATTAAAAAAAAACGAACCCCATATCTCTCAATTGAAAGACTAGACCATTTGACCAGATGTGTCATCGTCTCTTAAGATCAATTGATATTAATTCCTCTTGACTCACTAGGACACTCATCCTTTTATTGTTTCAATTATAAAACAAGAGATGGGTGATTTTCTCCGTATCGAAGTTCACTTATTTTTATCAGCACTAACTTCCGATATAAAAAATAACTTTTAACCAAATCAAATCAAAAAGTCTTTAATTTCCATAAATACAAAAATGTACACTTAGAAAAGGTCAAATTCATAAAATAAAACAATAACACGGAAACAGAGTGATATTTTTTATTTCTGTCGCTTCGGTATGTAGACTAAAGCAAAGAAGCGACGAAGAAACCTTTAGCCTGTTAATTGTTATTTTTCGAGTTGGAGCAAAACCCGTCCCAAGTTTTTTTATCTTTTAGATAATCTGATATTTTTTAGTAAGCCTTTTTGCCCAGAAAGTTTTTGACAATTTTTTTGAATTTATTTACTGATAGATTTTGCAACTCACTAGGAGTTTTATTGTAGAAGCGTAGGTATTTTTTTTTCATTTTCATTTTTCATACACTAATTTTGTGAAGCTTCGTTGTGGGCACAGCAAGTTTATGTTTATTTCTAGTATTTATATTATGTATATCGCTATTTTTAGGGAAGCTTTTGATATTTTTATGTACAACAAGTTTTCATAAATATATTGACGTATAGGTAGTTAAATAATTGACAAATATTTTTTCAGTTTGCTTTGTCGTTAATACAGTACCAATTCACTATTTTAGTAGGTGAGTACTGAGTACCTCATCATCATCATCATCATCATCAGCCTATCCCAGTCCACTGCTGGACATAGGCCTCCCCTAATGAGCGCCATAGCGCCCTGTCTTCAGCTTGCCGCATCCAGCATCTGCCAGCAGTCTTTCGCAATCCAACCTGGTTGGAGGGCGTCCTACACTACGTTTTCCGAGTCGTGGTCTCCACTCAAGAACACCTACGTATTTATCTTTTTATCTTTTATCTTTAACTGTAAGGTTTGTTACGTTAACTTTATTCACACTAAAATATACTGCAGCGAAGTTACAAGGCTTTTCACGTTAAGCTTAAAAGCTCTGAATCCAGTAAAATATAACACTTTCGCACAAAATTCGCTTAAATTCTCGTAGAAAACTCTTTTCACAGGATTAAAATTGTAAACCGACGCGGGCAACACCGGCTCTATGTGACTAGTATGGAAAGTGAAGAGTCCCACACGAAACTGCTTTTTACTCCTTTTTCTGTCGTGACAATAATAAAATGCAGGGTAAATTAGAGATGGGACATAATCTATGGAGTTAAATATCGATAAACATTATACTCGTCACTAAACGGCATCTAACGCATCCCATTAAATGCCTCTTCCGACAGCCGCGGATGGAGTTAAAATGGCGAAAATTCTTTCTCAAAAGCTATATACTCACTAATTTAACTTTTAAAACTATCATGGTTATTAATAACTTAAGTCGGGATTTTAATAATGTGAATTGTCCATCTTTATCAATTTATTTATTAAAATAGGATATTTATAATGATTTGTGTTGTTTTGAGATTTCCAATATTTCGACAAAGATGCATGCTCTCTCATATTACGAGTAGAATAATGTTTAAAGGGGAGGCCTATGTCCAGCAGTGGACTGGTATAGGCCGATGATGATGATGATGAATGTTTAAAGTAGGTACCTGTATATAATATTGTAAAAACCAAAATAACGCAAATCATGCTACTCCGTCATTTATTGTGACTTTATCTAACTTTGGCTCCCTCATGTTTCTACGTAAGAAAAATAAATATAAGACATGAAACTATCATAAAGAATATAAAAATATAGAAAAAACCATCGTATGTCGCCTTCGACACCGTCACAACTCTACCGCGTACAAGCACATGTTTGAAAAATAAACCACAAACTAAAGTTTTATGAGAAAGTACAGAAATTTTACAATGTGCCACACATTATGATAACACTAGCTTGAGCCCCTGACTTATATTACAGTCAAAGCCAAAATAAAGAGTGAAAAAATAAGTTTTAGCAGTAAGAACTAGAAAGAAGAGATCTTGTAAGACTTCTTCAAAAAAAAAAAAATATTATACTACATATTTAGGACTTTTAAAAATTAACAAGCATCTTGTTTTTATTCTAATCAACAAGGTATTTTCTGGTGTGTCCGATAGTGTTTCATTTGGCACAAAACTTAAACTAAACTAGCGTAGGTACTTCCGTCGTTTTTTTATATTTTTTAATAGCGATTTTTTGCACGCAATGTGTGTCGATGACAATACTTTAGCTTTGAAAGTAAATAATCAGCATAAAATATGATTTTCCGAGTTCGGACTAATTTTGGCTGAAGCCAGTGTGACGAACTCGGATCATCTCGTTTTGACTTCTTAGTTTGTTTTTGTTGTTAAATTGCTCGTTAAAATAGAAAAGAAAAGAAAAGAAATAAAATAGTTTAGTCAATATTGCACGCTTAAACCAACCAACGTTTAGGTTAAGGTTTAAGGTTAAAATATATAAATAAATAAGTAACAACCTCTGTAGCGTGGTGGGCGAAGGTCTACCTGCGATGCTGGAGGTTACGGGTGCGATTCCCACCTCGAGAAAAATGTTTGTACGATCTGGATAAATATATCCAGATCGTACAAACCGATCGTTCAGGGTGTTCTGATCATTTTCTATGTAAAATTAAAAATATATTTTATGCAATGTATTGTATTATGTATATACAGTTATCTAGTACCCATAACACAAGCTCTGCTAACTTGGGTCTAGATAATGCTGTGTGAATTGTCCAGCATTATTTATTTAAATCAACGTTGGTTTGTGTCTGATCACACTGTGTATAAACCTCTACAAACAATACCATGTCATATGCATCAACCTGTCAAACACACGATCATTTTAATTTGTCAATCCATCGCGATCCATCCAAACTTATTGGATTTGTTAATTCCATTGCAGCCACTGAAATTGCAGCTCTCTATCACACCTAATAGAGTTTAATTTTCTTACCTGACTTCCCATTCGTATTGACTTTGATGGGTTTTGTTATGATTATAGGTACATTGAGATATTCTATGATAAGAAGACGCTGTCTTCTTATCATAGAAATTTTACTATCTTTACGTACTTACTGAAAGGAAGCGTCTTTTAAGTAGTACGTAAAGGTCGTAGTTTAAACCTAATGAAAGTAGCTACTTACCCCAGCTTTGTAGGTATAAGTAAGTCCATACGAATAAAGAGGAAAGATTTGTTTGTTTGTTTGAATTAAATAGGATCCGAAAACACTGGACCGATTTGAAAAATTCTTTCACCTTTAGAATTCTATATTATCCCTGATGAATATAGGCTAAAGGTTATACCCGTGTGAAGACGGGGCGGACCACTAGTTATTCATAAACATGTTTAGGCTTGGATTTAGCGTAGACACCTTGACATCCACGTCAAAATTGTGTATTTTGGTTTGTCTATTGTCTTGTAACAAGACCGGCGATTCTTAATCCGATTGCAATATTTTAATCCAAGATTATTTTATAAAACTCTGTGTGAATATGTTGTGAATACAAGAAATATCGTTTTTAATCTAGTCTGTTGTAAGCACTAAGTCTAATTATTTTTTTTATTTCTGTATTGTAAATTTATGTTGTGTGTAATTGTAGTGGCAAATAAATGATATGTCTATGTCCATGTGACGCGTCACTGTGTTTCTAAAATATAATATTCCAAATCGTGACGTTTTAGTCTTAATAATTGTTCTCGCTTAAATGCGGCTTAAACTCCTTTATGAATAACATCTATAATCAGATTCAGTCAACGTTCAATCCAGCATAACGACATCCGAAATTAAATCGCTGCCGGAAATGACACTCGACGAGATTCCTCGTTACTGTGCTGACTGTGACGTGTCTGGACTGACGTGACGTCATATCCGACAGGACGACGTGGATCCGGGGATGTAACATGATTGCAGAACATAAAGATATCTTGGATATGGGAATCCTTGGCAAGTTTATTAATTATGGAGACCATTTTGGATGCGAATAATTTTTTTTTTCATATCCTACTGAATAGGTTACTTTGAATTAAAGCAAATAAAATTATCAAGAGTCTGCGTGACATCATGGATGAACCAACGATAGAATTATTTCTCACTTAAGGCGCATACCCGACCCAAACTAGCGCCGCCAACTACTTTATGTTATTATTCCGTTTAACAAAGGAATTTTCAATAGTCCATTTTATGTAATAGTTTTATTCTATTTAGCTTAGGCAGAGATACGAAGTTGCCCTTGGTGGCCACCAAAATCTATTTTCGTATCTCTGCCTGAACTAAATAGAATAAAACTATTACAGAAGCATTAAAAAAAAGCTTATGATAGGTAGAACTAACTAGAGGTAGAGGTAACTGGAAGATGGATTTTTGAAAATTCCTTTGTTAAACGGAATACTTAATAAGATAAATTAGCCACTTTGGGTCGGGTATGCGCTTTAAGTGAAGTCGGGCGAAAATTTACTTTGAACTGCCTATATCTCATTCAGATAATTCGCTTATTGTATCAGAAATTCGACGAATGTAGCAAAGCATTGTTTACGTTACTAAAAAAATATTTTCTTGATGTCTTTCAAAATAGCAAGGCAATCAGTCCCATTCTTATCGCGCGCGGGAGTATTTAACAGTGATATTACTCTGGTCTTTGGATTTGGATACTTGAATGTGATCTGCCTCCAGTATTCTGCGTCTAGTCTTACATCAGTTATCTAAGTACCCATAACACAAGTTCTGCTTAACTTGGGGCTAGATGATCCTGTGTGAATTGTCCAACATTATTTTTCTTTGTCACTAAATTCATTATTTATTTATTTAGTCTGCACTCTGGACGATGGAAACTGACAAGAGCGAAAGAAGTTCTTATATAAATCTATCAAAAACCATACCTCGTCTGATGCCGAAGCGACTCTCGAAGATGCTCATGATATACCCCAGCAGAGAATCATCTTTCTGTTTATACGTGACGTCACAATAGTCCTTGGACAGCTGTACTGGTTCCAAGTAGTCTTCCACCGGAAGCTTCGCCTGTAAAAGAAAAGAGGTTATAATAGTTCTATTTGGCGAGAGCATTCACTTTCTGCGATCTTGTTACACCTCTTTCATTGTTATGCGAACTCACTTTTTTTTCTTTTTTATGTCTAACTAACTGTCATTACAAAGAAATAGTTTTACCGTCTTTTTTTATGTATTTGTGTAACCCAAATTATCCTGCGGAGTAAGGCCCTGGTGACCCGTACCACAGGTTTTCGAACCTCTCACGGGCACCAGTCTCATGCAAAACAAGATAACTAGGTAGTTTTAGATCTGTACAATTATCTTTTGCAAGAGCAAATAAATATAAAGATAATAAATATTACTCAATTCAATTCTAACCTAGGATTACCTATTGCAAGATTTTAGCCTCCTTTCTCATCTCATTTTGCTTTTCATCTTACCTTACTTTCTTCTTTAACATGTTCGTCTGGATTACGAACGTGCACAGAATCATACATATTTGCGGGCTCTACACTATCACCGTTCTCGTACATTGGCTCCTTTTCTGTTTTCTGTTCTACAACTATTCTTTGTTTCTGAATTTCCTCATTTTTCACTTCTTCTGCTACTTCTTCAGGCTTTTTGAAGAATGGTATTTTAAAAGATTGAAAAAGGTCTTGAAACTTCAATCTGTATGGTTTGGATTGTGCACTTGATACAGAACTTCTTTCATTCTCATTATTGGTATAACATAGATCTTCGTAAAAATGATCTTCAGGGTATTTCAATTCTTCAGTTGTTGATATAGAGTTGTATTTTGGTCTAGAATCATGCGTTTTAGTTTTCTGTACAAAAAATCTGCTGTTTCTTTTCATCGGATAGTAGCCCCTATCACCTTCGGGCTTAGAGTATCGTTTTAGATCGAAGATTGGATAGTCGTAGTTACTTATTCTGAAAAGTTTTCTTTTCTTCGCAGAGCCTGCGTCCATTGGCAAGTATGAAGTGACTTCGGTCTTTTTAACAGGATTTCTGTATAAAAAGCTCTTTACAGGCACTATTTTCTTTAAAAGCTCTTCTATATTACTAAAACTGTTATTTTCTTTGGCCTTATTAACTGTTTGGTACGCTTCTACTATATTTTCGTCTACTTTCAAAGCTAGATCTTTAGTTTTCTTTACAGTTTGGTACTGACTTTCAATATTGATCAATTCTTGTGTTATTATTATGGTTTCTGTTTCTCCGTCTATCATTTCGCTTACTGTTTCTTTAACAGTAAAAACTTCAGGAATGTTGCCATCGTGTTCTTTATCTTTGACAACATCTTGTTTTAATTTGAGAAGAAATGTCTGGGGATTATTTTTCAGATCTTGAATAAATAACACCAATTTATTTGCATGAATTTTTGGCTTCCACATTTTAACTATGCCCTCTGTGACATTCTGAAAGTGTGTGAACAATGCAATTTAGACTTTGTGCTAACGTTTTGAGAGTTTGGTTGGTTTTGAGCAGTCATCTTAAAAAGTTAGGTTGTTAGGTAATTTTATTGCGCTTGCAGCGTTTACACTAACGTCCAATTACGTAACGAGCATAAAAACTACGTTTTGCCATAGTTTTGGAAAAAGGGAAGGTAGTTATAAATATTTGTGTCGAAATAAGCATAAACAACAGATTATTATATAAACGGGCAAGTAAGAAGCGATCGAAGGGTACAAACTTGATGGACTTGCATACAAAAACAATATACTTAAATAAAAAATAAACATTACAAAATTGCGACCTTATCACTGAGAGCGATTTCTCCTGGGTAATTTTTTATAAGAGTGAATAGGTCACTACTAGATTTTTAATTATACAGCCTCCACCAAATTATCAGTTACTATTAGTGAGATTTTGGTCAACCTCAACAGCCTATAATGGTCCACAGCTGGACGCAGGCCTGTCCCTGATATTTTACCTCAAGAGGGGTAATGCCCATAATCCCCACGCTGTTCATGCGGCTTGGAGATTGAAGTTCGGTGGTAGAATATCTGCAAGAGGCGCTGCTGCCCGCCCCACGGTGTATGTCCCTTAGTTGCCTTTTACGACACGCACGGTAAGAGTTGGGGTGGTGCAAATACTAAGCCGGCTGTCGGCACCATACTGATTTTGATAGGGACTATTTACGTTTAGGTAAAAGCAGTCCTCCACTTTATGTTACTACGTATATTTGCTGAGACTGCAAAATTAAGACTCTAGCCCGTAGTGCTGTCACGTTGCGAACTTGGAGAAGATGTGAAGCTTAGTAATTGCTTGTTTTCTCAGAAAGCGTACACCTCGAGAAATATCCAGTTAACTTCAACAGTGAGGTCTGGTTAGTTAGTAAAGTTGGTATTGCTAAGTATAGTTAAGTTATTCCCAATGCGCAACGTCTCACGTGAGACGCGCATATTAATAACGTTTCACAAAGGCTGTTCTCAGCGTCTCAAGAAAGACTCACCCATTGCCGACGTCTCACGAAAATTAATCTTAACGTCTTACGAGAGCCAGCGTATGGTGATTTAATCATATTTTATTATTATTTTTAATGGAGACAATTCTCAAAAGTTTAATAAGTTAGGCTTTGGGTGTCTATTTGTTATGTTATGCTTAAATATGCTTCTACAACAAAATTCCTAGTGAATTGCAAAATCTATCAGTAAATAAATTCAAACAAATTGTCAAAACCTTTCTGTGCAAAAATGCTTATTACAAAATATCTGATTAGAAGATAAAAAATCTTGGGACGGGTTTTGCTTCAACTCGAAAAATAACAACTAACAGGCTAAAGGTTTCTTCGTCGCTTCTTTACTTTAGTCTACATACCGAAGCGACCGAAATCAAAAATATCACATTATTTCCGTGTCAATGTTTTATTTTAAGAATTTGACCTTTTCTAAGTGTACATTTTTGTATTTATGGAAATAAAGACTTTTTGATTTGATTTGGTTAAGAGGATGATCCATGACGCCATTTTGTGAAAAGGATAGGCATAGGATTTCTTGTTCATAGGAGCGGGACAGAGCGGAGTAAGCCCAAAAATCGTTTTTGTAGTATTTGGTTATTATTTTGGCACTGCAGCCAGCATCTTGGCGACGCTCGCTTCCGACTGGTATTGATATGGATCAGTTAAGCTACCTATAGATTGTTTGCAACAGTAGGCAGTTAGCTCAATTGTAAATACTAGTTATAGTTTGTTTCTATTATTTGATTGTTTTTTTTATCAAGATTTGTCAATAAAGATAGACATTTATTTGCAAAAATAATCCGTAGGTTCTCTTACTATTATATTATTAAATACAATGATAAAAATAACAAAATCTTGTGATTGATAGTTTAGGAGAAAAACGGTATAACTAAAACAAAAGATCGTACTAAACACAAATTATTATTTTTTTCATTTTTGTTACGAAGTGTTGCTTTCTTGTATCGCATAGATTATTAACTATTTGTTCGATAAAGATTACGGTGAATAAAATGATGTCAGTTCACATACTCCTTAATAGTACTTCTTAAAGACACAAAGATGCATTTGGGGTGGTTAGCAGAATGGAAGGATTTTTTATTTTATTTTTTATACAGACAGACACACAGACGAACGGACAGCGGAGTCTTAGTAATATAGTCCCGTTTTATCCTTTGGGTATGGAACCCAAAAAACTACAGTAAATCCGCTACTTGCATGCAATTTTTAAAATTGCATCGTAGCATTAAAGTTTCGATTGTTACTTATTCCATTACAAAATTTAAAAAAAAGTTTTGCAAAACATTCTCCGCACTACACCAGCTATTTCCCGCAAGCCATGAGAATAGTTGGCACCAACTTTTAATGATGGGTCCTCAAGGGAAGCTCCTGAAGTTGGAACTACTAATTCCACGTCACTCTGCCCTTCCGCGCTGGACAGTTGGACGTAACTTGAGCAGGGGATGGAGTGACGAAATAACTTAGGAAGTTAGAAAGTGACAATTGAACTGATGAGGGTGGACACCCTGAACAAATGTCTGCAGTTCGTACACACATTTGTCCCGAGGCGGGAATCGAACCCGCAACCTCCTGCGTCGCAGGCGGACCTTCGCCCACCGCGCCACAGAGGTCGTCTAAGAGCCGCTATGAATAGTTTCAGGTGTCTTTGGATGGAGGCGACTCAGGAACGCTGTTTATGGCGTTGTTTGGGGTAGGTCTACGTTTAGAGTGGACGTGGAATAGTTGATGCTGGTAAATAGTTTTAGGATGAAGGCTGATAGAAGAAAATGTGAGTTTTTTCACTGGATAAATATTCAAGGGCGTGGTGCCGACGCTGGCACTGATATACATGTAATAACTGTTGTTATCGCCCTCGTCAGTAAATGAGGTTATGTGAAGAATTGTCTGGTGAATGCAATTTTTGATGTTTTTTTTTTTATAGAGCAGAATAGTTTTTTTTTATTTTTGAAACAAAATTTAAAATATTACATGCTTAAACTAACTATTTATTATAAATTAAATTAAATGTAACACAAAAAAGGCCCAGCTTCATGCTGCTGTGGCACTAGTGCCATAGCAGTGCTGGTTTTCAGCGGTGTCCAGGATTTTGTTTAATATAATATATATTTTGAGAAGGTACTTTTTCTTTGTCCGGTGGGAAATTCGGAAGTGAAATTTTAATTTTTCAAATAATAGAGTCCACATATGATCGGAATGCTGGTTTTTATTTCGGTCTTACATTTTGATTTTATTTTCAAATACGATTTTTCTCAGCGGATGAACTGTAGGTACTTTCATAGAAGTATTATTCATCATCATCAGCCTACTAGTCCAATGCTGGACATTAGGCCTCCCCTAATGTAGGAAATGAAGTATTATTGTTTTTATGAAAATTAAATCATAATTGACATGGTAGTTTATATTTGGTTCATGTGGTTGTCTAAATTAATATTAATCCAAAACAATGTTCTAGTTAAATTTTGTTACACCAATTTTTTTTTTTTAATTTCTACATTTTAATAGTCCTTTTTCTTTAATAGTCCTTTTTCTAGCTTTGTATGCTCGTCCTAAATCTACACTATTATTATAAAGAGGAAAGATTCGTATGTTTGTATGTAACGAATAAATTAAAAGCTACTGCACCTATTTCAAAAATTCTTTCTTAAGGCGCATACCCCACCCAAAGTGGCGCCACCACCTACTTTATGTTATAATTCTGTTTAACAAAGGAGGTTTCAAATGGAGGAATTTAGTTTAGGCAGAGATACGAAAATAGATTTTGGTGGCCACCAAGGGCAAGTTCGTTTTTTTTTCAGGGAGTGTCATAGGCTTTGTTTTATCCAGGAATTCCAGTGAAACCGCGAGGCACTGCTAGTATTTAATCAAGCTATCAGTTTTATACAGCTCACCATCAGTTTTCGTCCATCCAGCTCCTTGTCCCTGGCAAACTCCTGGAACTCTTCCAAGCCATTCCTCTTCAGCAGGTCCTGGACGCCGTTAATGTCCAGCTCTTCTATCTTCTTCCACATTTTCCTGTCTGCGTTGCTCATTTTATTGTAATCTTTAAGTAAATTCGGCTGATTTTCATGCAAATTAAATAAATTACAACACTTTTCCCTAATAATAAAAATGCAAAAAAAGATGGATGTTTGTTAAATCTTATTGTTTAACACTTTCATGGCCCAAGACGCAGAAGCCGTGTCCGGCTCCGTTGTTACGTCGGCGTGCCCCTGCGGGTCGCACCGCCGAGGCTGGGCATTGAATGCGATATACTAAAGTAACACTTTCATGGCCCAAGACGCAGAAGCCGTGTCCGGCTCCGTTGTTACGTCGGCGTGCCCCTGCGGGTCGCACCGCCGAGGCTGGGCATTGAATGCGATATACTAAAGTAACACTTTCATGGCCCAAGACGCAGAAGCCGTGTCCGGCTCCGTTGTTACGTCGGCACGCCCCTGCGGGTCGCACCGCTGCGGGTCGCACCGCCGAGGCTGGGCAGTGAATGCGTTAAACGATTCTACTAACTGGCTCTGGATCGATATGTTTTCAGTTTGAAATTAAAATAATCTTTGTTCGTATTCTAAAAAGCGAAAGTGTGTTTGTTCGTCCTTCCTTCACGCCTTAACAAAGCAACCAATACCAATCGACTTGATTTTTGGCATAGAGTTAGTTGAAAGATGGAGAATATTAGTAAGGCTATTTTTGTCCTGGTAAAACATCTAGTATTATGATGGATGTTTGGCACAACGTAGGTCTTGAAAACTATCACTAACCCGACGGCAAAAGCTAGCACCTAAATCAATAGTTATTGGTGGATGTTAATCCGAAGTTTTAGCTTTCTATGAATATAGCTAACTATAAATAAAAAGGGTGTAAGGTAAGGCCTATATCACGCAGGTGGTATGATGATGTAGGTGATTAATAAAAATATCAGATATCCCTACCATTGCCTAGCTAGGCGCTTGGTGAAATTTTGAACGAAGGTTTTTATGAGACTCTTCTATTATGTAATATATTAATCCAAAATAAAAACTTTTGAAGACCTCTGTGGCGTGGTGGGCGAAGGTCCGCCTGCGACACAGAAGGTTGCGGGTTCGATGCCCGCCTTGGGACAAATATTTGTAGGATCTGCAGGTTTCTGTTGGGTATTCTGGCCGTTTTCTATGTTTAATAAAAAAATATATATCTATGTAAGTACCTAATGTGTACATATCAGTTATCTAGTACACATAACACAAGCTCTGCTTAGTTTCGGGCTAGATAATGCTGTGTGAATTGTCCAGCATAATTTATTATTTATTTATTATTATTTATTTAAACAGCGCTTTAGCAAAAACACAAAACGCTAAAAATACAATGACCGTGTTATATTTGTACGTCACAAAAACATGTGGAATTATACTGACCCGTCTGTTGACCCGGTCCCTAATAAGGACTTATTTACACGACTAACAAGCGACCCGAAGGACCAAAATTAATGCACGTAGTTCATTTTGACAGTTCGTTAGGTACGTTATTTCGGGCCTAATGCGAAATTTGATAGAAACATTAGGTGAATTGGTAAGTACCTACAGAGGGTTAAAAATTAATTACGATGGATGAGTTCTTTTGGATGATTTATTCGTATGATTTCACAAAAAAAAATGCAACGACTTATGTAGCTGTAAATTGCTGTAATGTTTCATCTATGATTTCTTACAATGAACTATTAGACTTTTAAAGAATGCTGTCTTATTGGCATGCTGACAATAAGACATGCCAAAATTGAGACATGCAAAAATTTGCGCGTCTTTCAAATAGCGAGAGTAGGTACTTTAAGAGGTCCCCAAATTTCAACTTTCTAGCTTCAGCGGTTTGGTTTGGGCTGGGCGTTGTCCCCAGAAAATCGCTTGTTCCTTTATATATTAAGATTTCAGAAACTCATAACCGCATCCATTTGAACTCACATTGTAAGTACCTAATCTATAATTTGTAATCAAAATGTCGCCCTTTCAAAATTTTATTTCTCGGTTCCTAAGTAAAATTAGAATAAATTGGCAACGCTTGGTGAAAATGAAGTTTTACACATCCAGATAAAATTTTACCTGTCCACGTGTCCAAATGTCCACCCACAGATTCACATATCAGCTGAATTGACTAAAAAACTGCGTAAATTACCAATTATCACGATACCGTCAGCAAAACGTGGAAAAGGCTTTATTTTTTTAAATTTTTACTTAATATTTTTTGAATTACTGTCTCGTTAAATTTGTAGCAATAAACGTTGTGATTCCCTGGAGAGCCGAGTCCATCTGATGAGTCGACAAAGCTTAATTGAGATTATTAAATGGTGGCAAATCGGACAGATGGTGCTTATTTGAAAATTGGCCCGGTCATATTCAGGGGTTTGGCGAATTTCGAAATTACGTTTCTGCCTGGACAAGCTTGAATATTGCATTGCTTAAATTCACCAGTTTTTGAATAAACACACGAGTGGTTTACGGGAATCTGAGCTCTACCTACACACAATGGTGTGTTGGTTTAGTAAATGGTGAATACTGAAATAGTCTGTTTGTCTGTCAGTTATAGCTGCTTATCATAGTCACAAGTTTGAAGATTAAAGCTAGCTTAGTTAGACCTTTAGAAACTTATTGTCTATTCTATCTGTAGCTTACCCAGACAGTTATTGGTAGTACAACCATTGAGTATAACCCTAAGTGTATAATGTACGTACTATTTTCTATTTTGTTCGAGCTAAGAACCATTCCAATGCGGCTTAAAATCAAAAGTGATGCCATAGTAAAATAAGTCCAAAGACAGTGTTTTTAAGATTCAAAGTCGACCTTCATGTGGTCATAATGGGTCTGATGTGAGGTATATGGCAAGATTTCGAGGTCACGTTGACGTCAACGTGATATTGATTTCGAAATTGCCAGATTTGCTGAAATACAGACTTCAGCAGATGATGATGATGATGATGATGATTCTTTCTAATTATTTTAAACTCTTTGGATTCTTTGTTAATGGTAAGAAAAGAGTCTCTTTTCTTGTGTGTCAATTAATGAAAAATAATTGTAAAACATGAGTTATCAAATTATGAAGATTGAGTGATATTTTCATCAGAGCCTAGTTCTTTATCTACCAGGGTGCACCACTTGCAGGTTAGGTTGGCTTGGGAGACGAGATGTTGGGGTGGGGACCCCTTACAACCCCTTCAGCAGATCGCTACAAAACAGGATTGGTACCTACGCATAAGTGGATTCCTGTCAATAGCCCTTCAACTACTATAATATATTATCTATTTAATTATAGTATGCTGATGGTTTCCCTAAAATAAATAAATAACATAAATAAAATTAGTATGGAACAAAATTTAACTTGTCGTTTCGTGATGCATTCTTACGTAAGTACCTAATAAACACCTAGCTATGTTAACTCTACCGAGCCAAAAATTTAAAAGATTTATCAGAAAAACCTGACCACGTAGACTGAAGGAATCACACTCTAAAAATTCTTGAACCTTCGATGTCCTTGTTCCTAATTAGTATAATTTGGTTAAAATGTCGATCTGACAATAATTGGTGCCAATTATAGGGCTGACAGGAATACCATTCAGATTTCCAATAACTCGACTGGAAATTGACAATCTTTTGGGTTTGGATTTTTTCGTTTAATCTTTGCTTTTTAGTGACACAGATTATTGAATAGTACTCGTGCCAAACGCGGATTGCTATTCTGCATTTTCACTAGCTAAAGCGAGACTAACCAGTCACTTCATAAAGCTCCCTCAGAACACACATAATTATCCTATTAAGTGGATTATAGACTATCGGCAAATGTAAATTAATGTACTCGTGTCCTGTGTAAAGAATATACCCAGTTAAAATACTAAACTCTTTTAATCACAACCAACCCACAAAACTTTTAAGGCTGGTTGCAAACCTACAAGTGACACAAACCTTCTTTTCGTAGCCTAATCAAATCAAATCAAATCGTTTATTTGCTGAATACATTATTACAGGTACATGTCATATTTTATAACTAGAGTGAAGTCTAAATATAAAGGTGTGTAAAAAATAGATAATGTTGTGTGAATTGCCCAGCATTAATAATTAATTTAGAACGGCTGGTGCGTTCAACTAGCGAGGTATGTATATATCCATTCTGTTTGTAAGCTTTTACATGTAAACGATTTAACGGATCCAAATCCATTCTAATTTTATAAACCTGAAAGTAGCTTTATCTGTCTGTCTGTTACCTAATTACCTTTTCATACCTAAGCGGCAGAGCGGGTCTTAATGAAATTTGGCAGGGACGTAGTCAGTATCCCAGAGACATAGGTTTTTATCTCCGTGAAATGTGTGTGAAGTCGCGTGGGTAGAAGCTAGTGAAATACATAGGTAAAGAGATACTGGTATACCTAATAACAAGAAAGGACATACCTTAGGAACTTTAAGAGAAAGCGGGCAGAACCTCGTTCTTTTGTCTCTGGTGAGAGACAGCTTAAAGAGATTTGAAGAAATTTGTTTAGACCAGCCATCTCGGCTACCACACTGGTTTTTGTTCAATATCGCGGCATTCAACGGAAGTTGTATATTTGGATAGAGGAAACTTATATAAAAAAACCGGCCAAGTGTGAGTCAGACTCGCGCACGAAGGGCTCAGTACCATTATCAATGAAAACGCCAAAAAACACACGTTTCTTGTATAGGAAGGAGCCGTTTGTTGTGTAGGAATATTTATTTTATTCTGTTTTTTAGTATTTGTTGATAGAACGGCAACACAAACCTTCATACAAAAAAAATACATCAACTGTGAAATTTTCAACTGTCGAATCTCTCTCTCTCTCTCTCTTTGGACCTAATTTGAGCCTTTCACTTTCGAGAAGCTAGTACATAATCTCTCTTTTTTACTTCCATATAAGGTGTTAGCCAATGTTAGGGTTCAAGTCTTCAGACCCCTTGAGATGCCTGAAGAATTCTTGTCCCAAAGGCCAAGACCCATTTTAGGTCGCTGAGCCACAGGAGTTCGTAAGGTCGAATCTGAATTGGGGTTTGACTCTTGCATAGTTTTGATTTCTTCGGCAATAATAATGAAATTTCGTATAAAGTGAAAGAGGGTTCGACTGAAAGCGTCGAAATTAGGTTACTGACATACACAAATAATGTCCAAAATTAAAACTTGCGATATCTGGCAACAAATCTAGTAGGTAGGTACATACCTGTTCTATTTAATCATCATCATCATCATCAGCCTAAATTAGTTTAGGTACTGCTGGCTAGGCCTCGCCGTGTCTTCTGCTTCTGAGAAATACCGAAGTAAAATCTCCTTAATTCGCATTCGGTCTACAAATTAGTTAAGTTTTCTTGTAATAAACAACTAATATTATTAAGAGATTTGTTTGTTTGTGTGTTTGTTTGAAAAGAATAGGCTCCGAAACTAGTGGACCGATTTGAAAAATTCTTTCACCATTCGAATCCTACATCTTATCCGTGATGGACATAGGCAACAGAATGTACCCAACAAGTAAACAACAATTTTATTTCTGTTTCCCAAAAGTCATCTTCGACTCTTTCACTAATCCTATTATTTCTATACTTTTCTTAAGTAGCGGTTGATACAAACCTACCTATATTATTAACTTTTGCCTAGTCTACATGAACGAGCCTTCAAAGTACACTTTGAAGAGACCTTTAATTTTAAATTTAGAGCAATAAACGCATCTTGGCAAACAATTAAACAATTACCGTAGAAAACTGCAACCAGCTGAATTGCGTCTAAGTGCAATGCAATGGGTACATGATACCCCGGTGCACACTAGCGCCGCCGCCCGCCACCTATTTTATTTTACTATTACGTTGAACAAAGGTAATTTAACAGTTTTTTGAAAATTCTCTTATTTGTGGCGGCGCTAGTGTGCGTCAGTTACCGCCTGAATGTGCAATGAAGAACTTTCGTTATATCTAATCCAAAACTCGATTCCATCGGCTCCCTCGGCGCGTTTAACTCGAAAAGTTTCATAAAACACATCCCGCTGTAACTAAGACCAAACCCAGTGCAAAGTTTCAAGCCCGATTAATGTTATGAACTATGTAAAGTTATTTAGCGTATTAGTAAGGTGATACCCTAAATAGTTGGGAGTTTGCTTAGGACGGGCTACATTGCCCTTAAGTTTGGATTAGGTGGCGTGTTACATACCTTGCATTATTAACTTTGAGTAGATTGGATACCGAAGTGGTTCGAATTATACCTCGTTCCCCACTTGTCGGGTGTTAAGGTTTGTTACTTATATTTCTAAGGTAAAGTAAAGAAGCGAACGTGAAACCTTTACCTTGTTAGGTTGTTAGTTTTTGAGTTGGTCAAAACTTTCCAGGGATCAAGTCTCCGTTATACCAAGCCCTGATGACCCGTAGAAGACTGCCGTCCCAACCTTCATGGCCACCCACGATCGCTCTGCCGGACAGTTGGAGTTTTGTTGTAAAAGGGCATATACATTGCCCTGTCGGCACAACGACTTTATTATTATTTCTAGTACCTAACCTACTAGACTTATGTATATTAAATTATGTATGTCGCTATTTTTAGAGAACATATTAATACATATATCTGTGAGTGCACTACAAGTTTTCATAAATATATTGACATGGTAGGTACCTAGTTTTTGCACGCCAGTTTATAGATTATGTGATTCTGTTTCATCTCTTTAGGTACACAGCCATTTTAGCCAAAAGACTAATACTGGACATAGGCCTCTCTCAAAGGTCACGCCTGAAAGGCAAGATGGCGCCTCCATTCCATACCCAATAGTACGTATTCGCTCCGCTTATAATAATAATAATTGTTTATTTCAGGCAACACAAGACAAGAACTTATAAAGTAACTTAACTAGGGCCCATATGATAAATACTTTAGAGACTAACATACATAATCTATAATATAAAAATGAATCGCAAAATGTGTTGGTAAGCGCATAACTCAACAACGCCTGGACCAATTTCGCTAATTCTTTCTTTGTTGTGTTTGTTATTGTCAGGAGAAGGTTCTTATGAAAGAAAAAATTAAGAAAGTTGGAAACATAAATTTCCACGGGGGCGAAGCCGCGGTTCGCAGCTAGTAAGTAATAAAATAAAGAGTACAGTCGTGTCACTGGCACTAGGTCGATGACGTGCGCGCGGTGTCGCGTATCAGCCTTCCACAGAACTTCCTGAACACGACACCCTTCGGCCAAAATCCGCTATCCATAAAAGTCGAGAGACGATCCGTCGGCACTCTCACCATAATGGCTTATGGCGGGTCCAGGCGGGCGCGGTGGGGTAAGATTGGTAGCGGGCTCCGCTACCACTCTTACCCCACCGCGCCCGCCTGGACCGCATTGACGAGGTTAAATACACGTTATTAGCAATCTTACGTTACTACCTGTTGCTACTGCGTTCTCATATTCAACCCTATGACTAAGGCTTAAGACTCAAAGTTAATTGCGTTAATTTTCTCATTGTGGTGATCTGGCTGTGTTGGATGGATTCTGTGATGTGTATTTAGATATAAGGTGGGTTCTTGTTTAGTTGATTGAGAATGTGTCTGGTTAGGTTCTTTTATTTGGTTCAGCATTAGTTAATTTGCATTGGCTAGTGAACCTATTTCTTAGGTTTATTCTCAAAAAAATGTACAGTTGCACTCACCATGGTTCATCATCATCATCAGCCTATACCAGTCTACTGCTTGACATAGGCCTCCCCTAATGAGCGCCATAGCACCCTGTCTTCAGCTTGCCGCATCCAGCATCTGCCAGCAGTCTTTCGCAAATCTACATCCCCCTGGTCGAAGGGCGTCCTACACTATGTTTGCAGAGTCGCGGTCTCCACTCAAGAACACGTTTACCCCAGCGGTTGTCGGTTCTTCTCGAGATATGGCCAGCCCACTGCCACTTAAGCTTGCTAATCCTTTGAGCTATGTCGATAACCTTGGTTCTCTGTCGGATATATTCGTTGCGAATCCTATCCTTCAGAGAAACTCCGAGCGTAGCTCGCTCCATACCTCGCTCGCTGGGCGTTTTTAAACTGGTACTGTGTTATCTAATACTTACAGAAACTCAAAGATAAGAATGTAATACCTACCAAAATACCTATCTAACCTGTAGATATGTGAATAGCACAGTTCCATTGATAGCGTATCAATCAGAGCATCTACGTCATCATAAGATAAAATAAAATTAATAATAATAAATAAATAAATAAATAATTTTCTTAATTTTTATATCTAATTTTTCATAATTATCGTTATTGATTAATTAAATTTTGACACCGGTTGGTGGTAAGTTAGGTTGTCCTTTGACATAGGCCTCCTCCATTGTATGCCACTGCGTGCAGTTAAGGCATGCCCTACGCCATCCCTTAGGCAAATCGTCCTCCCAACGTTTAATAGGTCTGCCTCTGCTACGTTTCCCATCGCGTGGGTACCAGACCATTGTCTCATAAGACCTTTTCCTTCTCGCTGATCTCATAGTATGGCCAGCCCATCTCCATTTCAGTCTGCGTATTTTGGTTCAACCAAAATATTCAGACCATCAATGATAAGTAAAACACAAAGGTGGGTTATAGTGTATAATTGAGTATGTATTTTGATAGGTTTCTTTGCCCAGACTTAGATATTATACGAGTAATGACTAATTATAAACCTGTTTATATTATTAAATTTGACTTGTCTAAGTGCTTATTTTGTAAGCCTAAAGAAATAAAGTTATTGACTTTGACTTTGAAAGTGGCATCGACTGGCTCTAATCAAACGGCGATGCCAGCGAAGACGTATTTCGCAAGCCATCACACTTTTAAGTCATTGAACTACACGAGTAAGTAAATAAAGGTACCTACCTAGCAGTCCTAGGTACTTATTCAAAATAGAAAATCTTGAAACTATACAGGCCTATTCTTTATCTACAATCACTTCTTGTTTCTTTCCACTGAACATTATTCATCCTTTCACAATCAATTCTAGAGTTTGTCATCAAATCATATTCCTAATCCACAGCCAAGTCTCTCCCTAACTGATCCTGCACAAAACATCGTACATCTTATGAGCCACCTCCTGTCCTGCAAATCCAATATAACAAGAATTGTGACTTGGATGCACCTTCCCAGGAGTAATAGACAGCTGGTATCTCGCCCTTCCGACGTACAGCGTCTCTCCCGAAGTGGTTCTTCCTCCAGGAATCGCTCCAGGTGGCACGTTGCCATTCGAAGCTGGAACCCAGCGTAGACTTTCAGGAGAAGAACAGAGAACCTCAATATTCTGTTTCGAGATCTCTTTTCCGTCGTACATGATCGATGCTGCACTGTGTCTGACAGATAGCTTCCCAGGGATCAAGTCTCCGTTATGCCAAGCCCTGATGACCCATAGAGGACTGCCGTCCCAACCTTCATGGCCACCCACGACCGCTCTGCCGGACAGAGTATGCGCTGTAGTAGCTGTTATTGGAAGCCAATCGAACTCTCCAGAAGATTCGACAACAGATACTGTATTGTTTTCAGAAACGTTTTGTCCATGATAGATGTAGTTTGTAACGTAAGTGGCGTTGGTTTCTGGTTGCACGGGTACAGATGGTGGCGGTGGCATTGGAGCCATTGGAACTGGTACCATCATAGCTGGTAGGTAGTATCCTGGGTATGGATGGGGCTGCGCGGTGACTTGTCCACCATCTAGTTGGGGGTAGGTTGTCTGGCCGCCGTCTGGTGGAGGTGGGTACATGTGAGGTGGTGGTGGGTAGTGGTGGGGTGGGTGGTGACCCCATGGCGGTGGTGGGCCGTAGGAGGGCGGACCGCCGGGATATCCTGGGTAGTGACCACTCATGTTTCACAAATTAACACTGACACTCCAACAAAGAATTGAACGAAATGGTTGAATTGTTAAGACTGATTCATAAATGATGAAAGTATTGTATAAAAGAGGGCTAGAGATACCTTATAATATAAGTGATAGGCGGTATCTAATCTGATAATACTTGAGTCATAGTTTAGTCACAAAAACAACGTATGATCGATTAAAGTTTATTGGAATTTCAAAATAAATTACGCGTTAAATCTAAGAATGGAATGTTTGTACAGACTTATGTGTAATAGAGGCTAAAATTAATTAATATGCTAATATGATTATTTAATGACGATTATTTATGTGTTATATAATTATTCACATGTAAAACGAATTAAATAATAATAATGGTTTCATTTGTTTTATAATTGCTTCAAGCGCAAACTAGGTACATAACTTTATATGTACCTATATACATATGTAATAGTACAACTGTGAAAGATGAACAAAATAAAAGAAATTTATTTGATTTTATGGTGGTTGGCGATAAATTCATTTTTTTTTGTATATCCAACTTCGATTCGCTGGTAATTTTGTGATAAAATCAACATTTTCTCAAATTCTATTTCGCTAGTTTTATTGCTTGGTGAACGCAGAAAAAATTAAAAACCCCAAAAATAATAATCTCACGCCAACCCTCGTCGAACCACCATAAGCGACATCATCCATTAAACCGGGTACTAGCCGGTGTTACGAGGCGTAACGTAGGCGGTGTAACGTGTTACACAGAGAGAGTTCGTCTACAACGCAACGTGCAACGTGATGAATTTTACCACCCGGCATAAAGGTTAATTACGCACCTTAATATCAATCAGCATCCGGCCGGTTTAGATTACCTATATATTGTTGAAATGAATTCATTATGGGATATTTTGCTTATTATCAACAAGTTGATTACAATAAACGTATATTTTTTGTGATGGAATTGGGTAAGGGTGTGAACTTTTCTTCAGAACATTGCACTGTCCGTCCAATAGACAGACATCTTCTGCTAATAACAAAATGTACTGCGCAGTGCACAGTGTCCACTACGTAAGAACGACAGCTCTGAAGACGCATCGATTGCCGTCCATAAGCGCTGGCCAAACGAAGGACTTGATGAGGTCGGAGCGGCGGTCACGGCCCGAAGATGAGAAACGGACGTGCTTGTCAGGGTTCATAAGCACTGGAAAAGAAGAAGCAGAAGTGGATTTAACATTTCATACTATAATATAACTAACTACCCGCGGCTTTGCAAGCGTTATTTAATTTTACTATAAAACCTATCGTAGTTTGACGAATTCATTACGCGGTTTATTACGAATTCAGTATTTATTACGAATTCAGTAAGCGGGTTAACTACGAACCTTATTTGTGTTGGAAGAATACCAACGTTTCATCCCTTAACGAGGGACTCCTTCAGGGTGAGTGCGGTTCTAGACGCGGGTTCTAGTGCTCAGAGGGATGCGGAGCGCGCGCGTCTTGAACCGCACTCACCCTGAAGAAGTCGCTCGTTAATGGATGAAACGTTGGTGTTCTTCCAACACAAATAAGGTTCGTAGTTAACCCGCTTATATCCGTAATGAAAGCGTTGTTTAAGGTTATTTCTGATCCATAAGAACTGATTTATGAGGTAAAAAGTGCCTAATGTTACTTTCTATCTTTTCAAGTAACTCTATGCCAAAAATCAAGTCGATTGGTTGCTTAGTTTGGGCGTGAATGAAGTTCAAACAAACAAACACACGTTCGCATTAAATGCGTGTGAACAACAAACGTGAGTTTGTTTGTTTGTCCTTCATTCACACCCTAACTTTATAATATTAGTATATATTTATTAATTTTAAGATATGCCACTTCAGCTTGCTAATCTTTTGAGCTATGTCGATTACCTTAGTTCTCTGTCGGATGACGAAAATTCTCACCTGGAGTGAAATCTGTGTCAATCCGTAGCGGCGGTGAGTGCAGACTGATGGTCCAGGCGGCGCGACACGCGGCGGCCACCAGCGAGTGCAGCGCTGCGCAGCTGCCCAGACATGGGTACTCGCGGAGTGTACTCAGCACCTGGAAAATATGATAACAATTCAATAAAACTAAATCTTATCAAGAAAGCCTTTTACTCCATAGATGATTACATCAATGATGTTAATGCTTGGCCAGATGTCGCCCAGTTCCGCACCGACAATAGTATTTAAGGAAAATAATGTTAAGCTTAGTTAGTTTTATATAAATATTGACATATCTAAATCAGATTATATTTAGACTAAGATATGTAATGTATCAAATTTAAGTTTTATAAAACTTACTAGTGGTTTATTTTTCGCTTCTTCCACTAGTGGACAAAAAACTTAAGCGAATAAAATCAATAACATCATAATTTCTTATTGATAATAATGACTTTTTGTAAACCTGTTTATAGTATTATATTTGACTTGTCTAAGTGCTTATTTTGTAAGCCTAAAGAAATAAAGTTATTGACTTTGACTTTGAATATGACCCACCAACAGAGTTTGCCATTTCCGAGGGAGTGTAAGACAAGAATTTTCTAAATGGTGGTGTTGATGGAGTCGTTTAACAAATGAATTATCGACGTGTAGATTTGTAATTCTTCTGACAGCACTAAAGAAACTTGCAAACAAATCGATGTATGTACAACCTTGGTTTTCCAACGTCCACTACGTTGGAAAACCAAGGTTGATCCAGAATCCAGAATCGCCATTAAAATAAAATTATAACATAAATAAATAAATAAATAATGCTGGACAATTCACACAGCATTATCTAGCCCCAAGGTAAGCAGAGCTTGATTGTGTTATGGGTACTAGATAACTGATATACGTAATATTATACATTACATGGATAGATATTTTTTATTATACATAGAAAACACCCAGACCAACGGAACAAATTTCTGCAAATCGTACACAAATTTGTTTCGAGGCGGGGATCGAACCCGCAACCTCTTGCGTCGCAAGCAGACTCTCGCCCGCTGCGCCACTGAGGTCGACGAACATACTATCTTATATACCGGGTATATCATACCTGGTTGACGACCGTGCGCTCAGCTTCTCCCAGCGGGAAGCTAAGCGCAGTCTCCGTTAACAGGCGCGTGGCGGCGGTCAGCAGCCTCGCGACGGCCGGCTCGTTGCTGCTCGAGTCTCCGGCGCCCAGCAAGGCCTTGGTTTCGCTAAGGCGTCGGTCACGCAGGCTGATAGCCGCACGGAATGAGAGCTGGAAAGAAGAGAAGAACACTATATAATTATAATATTATATTTTATACTTTTTTTATAAATAAATTAATAATGCTGGACAACTCACACAGCATTATCTAGCCCCAAGCTAAGCAGAGTTTGTGTTATGGTTTGTGTTAGATAACTGATATACATACCTAATATAATACAATATATAGATATTTTTTATTATATGTAGAAAACGACCAGAACACCCTGAACAAATGTCTGCAGATCGTACACACATTTGTCCCGAGGCGGGAATCGAACCCGCAACCTCCTGCGTCGCAGGCAGACCTTCGCCCACCGCGCCACATCGGTCGTCACACTTCAGGCTTTTCTTATGTGCTTCCATGACGATTTGCGTTGTCGACGTTTTTTTACTGAGAATATTTCGCTCTAAGAACGAACCGCTCCGTATTCAGAATAACAAACAGAGAAATAATAATAAGCATCACCGAAGGATCACCATGTCATGCTCAGCAAGTGAATTGTTTTACAATACCTTCAAGTCTTATACCTTGAAGCACATGGACAAAACATAAATTTTATTTGTAAATGTTGAAGTAGTTACAATCAATTTTCACTGGACACGTCCAACTTTGGCAAAAACTGTCCGTGCGAGATACTAACATAACATAGGTACAACGCGATGGTGAGTCAGTAAATGCTTGGCCAAATTTCGCCCAGTTCCGACAATAATGTTATAAGGAAAATTATGTTAACTAAGCTTAACATTATTTTCTTCGTCTAGTCTTAGATAAATATTTACGTGTATGGTATCTAAATAACATTATAACTAGACTTAGATAAGCAAATGCTGATGTATTGTTTATATGTCATATTATACACTTACTTGTGGTTTATTTTCCACTTCTTCCACTAGTGGACAAAAAATTTACCTAAGTGGATAAAATCAATAACACCTTGTTTCTTATTCGATAATAATTACTAGTTAAAAACCTGTTTACAGCATAAAATTTTACTTATCTAAGTGTTTATTTTGTAAGAGTAAAGAAATAAACGTAATTGATATTTGATAGTATTTACACTTCTTTCAGTTTGTTGAGCCATACTCATAGCGAAATACTTACACTTGACTAGAGGCATGAGCTTAATCATTTGGATTTTATGAAAACGTTTCTGCCCCTTGTTAGCTTTTTTCGGAATAAAAAGCCATATTCATCCAGGACCAACTTTACGTTTGCAAAATTTATTTTAGTCCTATACGATAATTATTTTTGGCTTTGCCTCGGATAAAACTCCTTGAGTAATATTGTAGGAATTATTTACAGTTTGGTAAGTTTGTTACGCCATAACCCCTAGTGACCTACCTACACTTGACTTATGAGGCATGACATGAGCTGAATAATTTGGATTTTCTGTAAACGTTTCTGCCCAACCCTTGTAAGCTTTTATCAGAATAAAAAGCAGTTTTTAGACACAATAGACAATTTTTTTGTCCTCAATATCACCTGACATAAAGTGAAGATGTGACCGACGGTGGGTCGCAAAGGTCTAGAAGATGCCTATTTACTCTTGACTTGAAAAGACCCAAAGTGTTATAAACCATTATTATAATAATAATACAGGACCAGAACATCACGGTAAAACGCCTTTAAAAATAATGTTAGAAGAAAGATTAGTAGCATTTCCTTCAGGGATGTCGTGGTCTTTCTAGTACTCACCACAACAACCGAGAAGACGATCTTATATTTGAGATGCGGCGTCTGCCTCAGAGGTTCCAGCGCTGCCAACGCTGGCAGAGCCTCATCAGCTGCCCGTGACCATACTGCTGCGTATTGGGACACCAGCTTACTCCTGGAAAATAATAATGTAACATTCTGGTCAAACCCCCTACGGGTTTAAAGAGTGTTATAAATTTAAGTCCTATTTATATTCTTTTTAAATAAATAAATAAAATGTATTTCAGTTATCAAGTTATTGAAAATACGGCACGTTCGATTCGAAAGATCTAGAAAATGCGATGGTGCGTTTATTCACCTGTCAGGATGCTGTGAGTCGTCACTGTCGGAGTGATACCCGTCGCTAGCGGAGTCTGTGGGGGAGCGGGGGAGGGGAGCTCCTCCCTCCTCCCCCTCCGTCATCTGAGTCAGCACGGCCGCGCAGCCGCGCGAGTAACTCATCAGCACACCTGCTACTGGCCTGGAAATACAAACAAGCTAGTGAGAAAACAGTTATATAAACCAAAAAAATAAAAAAATAAAACTAGGAGGGCCTCGTGGTTTCACACGCATAGTTCCTGTTCCCATGGAAATTCCGGGATAAAATATAGCCTTTGTGCTAATACAGACTATAATCTATCTCTGTGCGAAATTTCATCGAGATCCGTTCAGCCGAGCTGGCATGATTGAGCAAAAACCATCCATTCATTTAAATTTTCGTTTTTATAATTATTAGCACAGATATTATTGTGATAAAGTGCACAACACAAAATGATCGCTCCTGAAAACAAGATCCGTCAAGTGCGAGTGTAACTCGCGCGCCGAGGGTTTCGAACATTTGCCAATTATTTGGACAGGCAATGTTTCGACTTTTTTCGAATGCAATATTTTGAAAAGTATGAACAGAACTTTCGAAAACAGAACATACAGAAATTTCAAAAACTGTTATACAATTCAGAAAACAATGCCATTCATTTGATAACCCAATAAAGCAGCCCCTTTTTTTAAAAAAATCCCCCTTTTCGACCATTTTCAATTAGACCATTTTTTCAAAAATATTTCAAATTTCAAGTTAAAAGCTGCAGTAGTTACTGAAATATTTAAGAAAGAGCGGAGACGGACAGACCATAAAGGTTTTGAAACCGATCTCGAAACCCTAAAAATATTGAATTAACTACTGACAAAATACTTTTAATCTAGAGGTCGGACTTGTGCCTGAACTGGGCTAAATCTGTACCATCTGAATGCTAACTTTTTTTTTCATTTATTGCCCCATGTTGGAACAGTTTTGCTGAGGCATGACGACTCTTTACATGTTTAGGCTGTCATTATAATAAAAAAAAAACGTAAATTGCGACGACTCGGCTTCTAAACATTTATTTAACAGCTAAAAATAATTACAAATAATATTTACACTTACATCTATTTTTTAATAGGTAATCTAAGCCGTCACCAGAAGGCAGTGTGTCCAGAACGCTGGCAGCATTGCCACGTTGAATAGCAATGCTAATTCGTTGACTGAAATAATAACCAGCATTCCGATCACCTATGGACTCTATTATGTAAGATAGTTTATCACTCGGCTACTCTCATTCGGATATCATCTCATTTCGTGTACAATCTTTACTGGTCCACAGCTGGACACATGTCTTGATCTGATAAACGCCTAGAAAGTATCGAGTGGCAATAAACACTCATGTAATGTTAGACGCACTGCTCGGCAATTTTTTCAATAATATTGTAAGTATTCTTGAGAATTAATGAAAAACCGAGAATCTAACCCACAATCAAAGCCCCATCAATTCGACACAACTCGTTAATCAAATGAAATCGAAAGTTCAAAATCAAGTTATTCTTTCACGGCGACGTAAGGAACCATAAATTCGTCACAGTTGTAGAAACTTTTCCCACAAGCAGTTAAATTTCGATTCCAAATACAATGATGGGGTGTAATAAATTTAGATCGAACTATGAAGTCTATGCACCATCTATGTTAGGATATTTTGGTTGTCTGGCTGTCTGCACAAAGGCATCATAATCACCACGTCTGGTCAACTCTGCTCGTTAGCGACTTAGGACTTGTAGTATTTGCTTAGACCCCCTTCTTAATTAGGGATAGTAAAAAAAGGTTTGACTTAACATACTACAGGTACATAAATTAAGTTCAACACTAAAAGATAAATTTGTGGACAATTTTTTATTGAGAACTAGCTTTTTTACAAACCATAAACTACCGAAAGTGTCTCAAAAATTTTAGTTTTCGGCGGTACTTGAATCCGCGGTATTATTAAAAGTTCGTAGAAAATCGCCCCAATGCGAGTTACGCACTATAATATCAAAAACCTAACTGAAAGTGGCTTGACAAGTAGAATAACTTTGCCAAGGAGTGATAAAATTTAACTTATATTAGTCCACTGCTGGACTAAGTCCTAAAATATCTACATAATACTAAATCAAGTGTTTGTGCAATACTTTTTTTTTCCAAAAAACACAAGTAGGAAAATCAATCAATGATTCAAAATAGCTCAGGCTAGTTTAGTGTGCACCAAATATATTCGGAAAGTAACAGATTCGTCAGTTAATTTTAATGTGTATTGTATGAAAACTTTTGTGAAAAACCTTAATTGAAATGATTATCGATTATCTTTTTGGTGAACACCAGAGCAAGATGTCTGCAGCTCTTGTATTGCAGGGTTTTCCAGGCATTAACTTTACCCAGAAGTTTTATGATCCATCTATACTTCTGTTCAGTCTTTTAGTTCTGTCAAAGTAAGTAATTAAATCAGTAACAAGTGGTGCTTTCGTAACGACAGTTCCCGCTAATAATTTTTACGATTTTGAAACACAGGTAAGGTATCGTTATATTTTAAGTGTTGTTACATAACTGCTTTCGAGAAATGTGGGAACGTTACTGAGCTTTGTTCAGTAACGGTATTCTGATGTAATGGGGAAAATTTGAGGTATTTTCTATTGTTTTAGAATTTCAATGCGCAATAAAGTGACAGGTTCAGTGAGAATATTTTTAATCGGTTTACTGGTGGTAATAATTTTCATTTACGTTGTAAAATACGGAAATACATCAATCCAATAGCATCGCATCTAAGTAAGTTTATAGACGAAGACAGTAGAAAATCCTCAATGCAGGGAAGTGGATATGAACCTACCAGCTTGGATTAAAATCAGCATAATCTCCTACAAATCTTAAAAAACTACAATCAACAGTCAAACGAATCAATTATTCAGTTCACACATAAATCAAACGAATAGGGTTATTATGCAAATTGTCAAATAAAGTTACATAATTAACTTGACGAACAAAATTCTTGATTTCTCTACACCATTCATCTACTAATATCACGTAATGTTTGTCAGTCAGCTTTCACCCAAATTGCGTCACAAATACAATATATTTGTCAGTAGATGACTCTGAAGATGTCTAGGTGACAACATCGATTTATTGACTCTTAAAATCTAAAATTCGCTCGTTTCACATACAAATGGATTAATCTATACTAATGTTATAAAGAGGAAAGATTTTTTTGTTTGAATTGAATAGGCTCCGAAACTACTAGACCGATTTGAAAAATTCTTACATCATTCCAATCCTAAATTATCCCTGATATAGGTTATAAAATAGATTAAAAAAATACACCCGTGCGAGCGAAGCCGTGTCGGACCGTAATTCATAAATTCCAAAACATTTCAAGTGTTACTGGTATAAATGTTACAGACTAACATTTATATCAGTAATTATCGAGTCATTACCAGAATTTTGTTATTTTTTTAATTAATAAATAATATTTACATTAACGCGTTTTTATAAATCGTTTCACAGCTACAGGTAGGTAAAGCATTTTAGTAGGTATCTAATGTGGGTTCACAGACAACTATAATTATTTAACATGCAACTTGTTATTACAATAACGTTTAAAACAACTAGTTAATAACAATAGCCGTTATTAATAGCCGCTAATAGCAGTTGTGTTACGTTCATCTCAATTTTGAAATTACGTTCGTTTAGATTTGTAAAACTTTTACTTGTAATTGAAATAAATTGGTCTGCAAATTGTTTTAAGAGGAATATGAATGTAGATGTGTATAATTTTAGGTAGATACCAAATACATGACTTTCTTCGGAATTCCTTCAATTGCTTACAGTGGTAGCGATTCTTTTGGCATAAAACCTAAACTAAACTAGCCTAAAATTGTTGACGTCTCTTTTTTTTCCATCGAGTAAAATGGGACAGCAACATTTTTACGCTAGTTTAGTTTAGGTTTTGTGCCAACAGAATCACTACCATTGTATTGTTTTTATGCTTGAATTTAGTAAGCTTTGATGATCGCTCATCTCTATAAATAAATAAATTTATAAAGTCTAAGTACTTATTTAATAAAACTGCCAACTGCTGTGGGGCATAAATACATTGTGAAACAAATAAAATGCGAGAAATTTCCTTTTTCCTGCGCGTGCGATGCTATCAGCTGTTTCGGGAAATATTCCGCGTAATTATTAACTCATCGTCAAGGGCAAACTAGATTATGCTAATGGTAAATCATCGTGCAATCGAAAAAAACATTGGGAAATAATTCCTTGGCCGTAATAATGGAAAACTTCACTCAGCAAAGTTAATCACTGTTAGAAATTCGAAAGTTTGGATTGATGTTTAGATATTTTATGACGACACCTGTGGCGCGGTCTGCCTGTGACGCAAGAGGTTGCGGGTTCGATTCCCGCCTCGGGACAAATGTTTGTACGATCTGCAGACATTTGTTCAGGGTGTTCAGGTCTTTTTCTATGTATAATAAAAAATATCTATCTATGTATTGTATTATATTATGTATATCAGTTATCTAGTACCACTAACACAAGCTCTGCTTAGCTTGGGGCTAGATAATGCTGTGTGAATTGTCCAGCATTATTAATTTTATTTATTATTTTATTTTTATTTTAAGATATGCCCCCCCCCCACACACGCTAACATCACCTTATCACACTCATCCCTAACAGCAAGTGAAGAAACAAGTATCTAGAGCAACTGTAAACTTTACCTCGTGTCACTAAGGTCCAAAGTTGGGTCGCTCCTCTTGATTTGCCCCACACATGCTAACACCGCCTTATCACACTCATCCCTAACAGCAAGTGAAGAAACAAGTATCTACAGCAACTGTAAACTTTACCTCGTGTCACTATGGTCCAAAGTTGGGTCGCTCCTCTTCATCTGCCCCACACATGCTAACACCACCTTATCACACTCATCCCTAACAGCAAGTGAAGAAACAAGTATCTACAGCAACTGTAAACTTTACCTCGTGTCACTAAGGTCCAAAGTTGGGTCGCTCCTCTTGATTTGCCCCACACATGCTAACACCGCTTTATCACTCTCCACCCTAGCAGATAGTGATGACACCAGAGTAGGTAACTGCCGCAACGCCGGCTTGTCGACGATGGTGAGGAGGCTTTTGTTGTCGATGAGCCGTCTTTCCACGTCGGCGTGAGAGAGGGCCAAAAGCCGCTGGTGGGATGATGATGCTGGATCCTGGTTTATTGTGACTGGAGACTGGAAATTAGAAGATTTCTACTGTAGTGATGATTGTTTCAAGAAGAAGAAAGATACATAAATACGTAAGACTTATATAATTTTAATAGTTCTGGGGCTCTAGTCGTTTTCTATGTATGTTAAAAAAATATTTATAAATTTATGTATTCCATTATGTATATCAGTTATACAAGCCCCATGACATACCTACACATAACACAAGCTTTGCTTAGGTTGGGGCTAGATAATGCTGAGTGAATCGTCCAGCATTATTTATTTATATTTCTTCTCTGAAAACCTTACAACCTAACAGCATAATAAAGATCAAGCTGGAAGGAAAAAAATAATATAGACAAGCCATCGAGTAAAGCAGTCGGTTCCAGGCACTGGAACCGACTGGTTTACTGGATTGCTGAAGCTGATCTCCACGAACCCAACATTAATGGCAAGAGACCTACACAATCACTGGTGTGGAATGTAACCATTTCATCTAAGACCGTCATGTACCCACATTTGGGCATGAGGGTCTTAAAAATATCACATAGCATACATACGTATGCTCTGTGATATTTTTCGGTTAAGACCCTCATGTAAAAAATATGGGTACATGAGGTTCTTAGATGAAAGAAAACTAAGGGTTATGCTTAGGGTTACATTTCACAGCACATTTATGCTCTGTGATATTTTTCAGTTGAGAAGTACCATTTTTTTTATACATTTCGTCAATTTTCAAACCATCAATCCGTCAATGTTATTGGGAGCTATCTAGGATGCTTCTGGGCAGACGTGGGAGGATATTGTATGTGTTGTGTCTGTTTGAGAACCTCCTAGATTTAAGAATGCTGCATTAGACTTACCAGCTCCTCCAGCTTATGTAACGCCTGCTTGTAGACCTCCACATGCCTCTGCAGCTCGTTCTTCAAGGCCACATGCAGAGAGATCAGAGTCCCTGTAGAGTCTGCCGTCAGCCCGTGGGTTCCGAGACCTGGATAAAGATACACATTATAATATTTTTTTTTCTTAGGGATTACAAACAGTAACACTTAAACATTAACAGTATAAACTTAGATAAACTTATTTCTAGAAGTGAACCAGCCCCGTTATCCGCAAGTTACTGTAGAAAGGATGGTGCTAGTGACATTTGACAGAGGTTTGTTTTAGCAGATCTTGTAATTTGCACATATAATAATAATAATAAAAATCATTTATTGCCTGAATAATTTAAAAGCTTAATTTAAAATATAAAACTAAATACATTAACCTGCGTGCATAGGTATACATTAAAATAAAATAAAGAACTTAGCAATTATAGTAAGTATCTAATATATTACTAGCTATATGAAACATTGAGTTATTATAATAGTCTTATTTCATATGATATCAGATGATAAGATGTTATTGATGGTTTTATTAAACAAAGCAGGTGAAGTATCAAATGGATCAGTTTCAGAGAAGTACTTATTATATGCTTTTGTCATTCTATGCAGTGGAGAATAAATTAAGAGTGTACGTATAATAATTATTTATAACATCAAGGGTTCCCGATTACGTTTATAGAAAGTTTTTTGTATTAGCTCAGACTAAAGCCTCTGGACTGGACTCATCCCTCGCCGAACTGTGATCCCAAATGCTTAGCGGGGGATTATGGTAGATACAATCCTTTAGGCTTACGTACGTCCAACAGTGCACTGGTAAAGGCTGTTGATGTTGATGGATTTAAACTTTTCAATATTATCTATCTAATTTCTATTAGTTGAATGCTTCCAATGGTGTTGATATGGATCAGTGGAGCTACATGTCAATTGTTTGAAATATCATGTAGTTAGCTCAACTGTTTCAGAATACAGATCTAAGATCTGCTCTGATATCTCGCATATATTATTGTGTAATATTCGTCTGCTTAAACAGGCCTTATCCAGCCCGTTATCTATCTATATCATGTATAAAAGTTGCATATGGCCAATCATTATAACTTTACTATATGTACACTTTCACAACAAAGCGACGTCGCCATGAGCTTAGAACAATAGCGTTGTCGATGAAGATTAGCGCCAGTCCATCATTACCATTAGATAAGCCAGTGTTGATCCAAGCCGTTGACTTTATTCGGTCAACTCTAAGCACCTTAAATGGTCTTTATCCCGTTGTTATAAAGTCTAAAATGAATCCGTGAATTTAGATTTTCATGGCTTATTAGCGCATGAACTTTCATTGTCATTGCCAGTGAGTTTCGCGTAATCAGCGCGCTAAATACGAGCGATGTATTTTGAGCGTTATTTAACAAGTTAAGAGTAGAGGGGTTAAGTATATCTCAGAACTCGCAGACACTGCACTGGTGAAAGAATATTAATAGGCAGCCGACAGAGTTCTGTCAACTTGCTAGCGACCATTTTCGTATACAAATTTAATAGGATTTGGAAAACAATAAATTTAACTTTGAAATAGCAAATACACAAATCAATGTTCTGAACTGTTGTTCATATTATAAGCTGGTGCAAGTTTAAAATTGTACAGGTTTTAACAGGTTAATAGTAAGTAATATAAAGAAGGACAAATGACCCTATGTCCAGCAGTGGACTAACATAGGCTGATGATGATGAATAAAAAGAAAGACGTCATTAAGCTGATTAAAGCGAATAAAGTAAAACTTTTGTGGGAAATAAATAATGCTGGTTAATCTACACAGATAGCACAAAAAGATTCTAAAACTCAAAAATGAATAAAAATCGATTAATAGTGATGATGCCGCATAAATCTATACTATATATATTATTAATAATATTTTAATGAGGTAAAGTTTGTAAATTGCTTGTGACGTTGTAGGATCGACTGAACCGATTTCAAAAATTCTTTTACCACTAGAAAGCTTAGTTTTGGTGAGTGACATAATTATGTAGGTTATGTTTTATCCCGGAATTCACACGGGAACTACAAGGGCGAAGCCGCGGTCAGTAGCTAGTTTAAAATAAAAACAAAAAATAATGTTTAACATGGCTTTAAAACAATAATAACAAGCTCAACAACCATGACCGTGACAAACATAACCCATTTCCATGATCAGCACATCCTCAGATTCTGATGATATTGATAAACATAAACAAAATTATGGAACTACACATTAACAAAGTTTCCTCCGGATACGTTGATCAGATCTGAAGCCGGAAGGACACAGATGAAGCAGGAGTTCTTGTAATTGCTATAACTTCCGCTCGAGAAAGCAGATAAGTAATGTAAATAATCTAAGCTCTTGATCGGTCGAGTTATGACGTGGGCTGTCGTAGGCTTCCAATCGATAAAAATTATATGCGTAGGCGCACAACGATCTCGAATTAGACGATTTGGTGGTCGAAATGCAAGTGCGAGTTCGATTTTCCTCTGTAGGTAATAATAGTTCATTTATTCATTTCATTTATTAATTGCTTATTTTGTACTTACATAGGGTTAGTAGCTTAAGATCTAATTTTAGCCTAAGTTAGTACATTACATACACCCTGTTGGGCACTGCAATTTACATTTAAGTCACAATTTGGTCATGTTTAGGTTATTCATAACTTTCATAGGTCAAATAATCAATATTAATAAAATTATCTAAGAACAACACCAATTATTTAAATAGTAGAATCTTTATTAAGAAAGGAAATTACAATCAAATAATATAATTAAATTAAAACTAGTATTAACAATAGAAAGAATTGAGCTAACTGCAGACTGTTGCAAACAATCTACAGGTAGCTCAACTGATCCATATCAATACCAGTCGGAAGCGTGCCCAAGACACTGGCTGCATTGCCCCGCTGTATGGCAATGCTGATGCGCTGTGCCAGATACACACAAGCTTTCGGGTCACGCGTCGCTTCAAAAAAATACAGAAAAAGGTACTTAATCCTATTACATTCATTAAATTAATCATAATAGGTGGGAAGGTATCATCAATGACATTTTAAAATCATAATTTCCTTAAAATCGTAAACTGATTCGGGTTATCATCTTTTTAAACCTAATTTTAAAAGACGGTTGGTATGGACGCTGTTGGTAGATTTTGGGATTATATTAATATATCCCAAAACTTGGACGTCTTCGCCAGTCGTGGGAGAGCTCTCAGCCGGTGTGCGTGCCTCGTGTTATCTCGTATAATCTATGATCGTCCATTTTAGTCCAAGTTGTCACGCACACACAGCGTAGACTGGTAGACCCAGCTTGCAACCATTGTTGCACGCTAAAGTTTTGTGCCATACCTACCACTAAACTCAGGCCTTTAAGCTTAGGCTCGTGCCTTACTCCACTTCTAAAAGAACGACTAGCCACCACACCACACTACTGTGTCACTAGTGTCCCAGTTAACATGTAGACGGACCATAAGATTCTATCTACTTTAAGGTTTAAGAGTGGAAGAGTTAGTTCCTACCTTGAACAGCAGCATCCAGCTGCCGTCTTCTCCCATCAATAGTATCTCTGGAGTCTGGGGTATACTGCACCAGCGCGCTGGCAAGACGAGCGGTCCTGGCGCGAAGGCCCGTGCCTTGCTCCACTCCGAGAAGACCAACTAGCCTCCATGCTACTGTGTCGCAGGGGATTTCTGGACGAGGGGAGACTTCTAAGGATACCAGCCTGCGAGGAGAAAAAATTAGATTAATAGTGCTGGAATGGAAATATAGGTCTTTAAAAGTTAATTTAAATTTTGTGGTATCAGATCATGGAAATAGCTGTCGAACTTCTTATGTAATTATTGGTTTTGCTACAAACCCAACTCCTAAATCATATAAGGCAATAATGAGTGTTTTTTTTTATAAAGGCGAACGTAATCATTCCAAAGACGATTAAGAACATCTTCAGTAAATCCAGAATGCCACAAGCATTCTAATGTCGATGACCGAATAGTTACTACGAGCAGGTGACTCATCACCTTCCGCAACCTAATTACAGAGAATCATGAGCGTGACTGACGGACAGACCTTGCACAAGGACTACGAAATACTACGAATAAAGACGAATATAAATTTAAATATTTTGTAATTAACGATGCAATAGCTTGACCAAGCCTATCATTATGAGTAAAGTATGATACTTAACAAAACATTAAGGCTGCACGAAACACCTTTATGAACCGAGCGCACTGAGTTATAATTCGTTGTATGAAAATGAAATTATATTGAAACAAAACCCAAGCACGCACAGACGAACAAATCATCGTGATTAATTTGTTTCAATTAGATTTTTTCGATTCCCTTGTCATGTGTGACCCAGTGCGTATGTCTACTGGCTCGGGACGAATAAAAAAAAGACATAACGTCAAACGTAACGTCCACTGGGGTAAACGTGTTCTTGATTGAAGACCGCGACTTGGCAACGTAGGGTAGGACGTCCTCCGACTAGCTGGGATGACGATTTGCGAAAAACTGCTGGCAGATGCTGGATGCGGCAAGCTGAAGACGAAAAAGCTGTAGGTGCGTCGCTATCGCTAGCTTATAATTATCAGAAGTATCCGACTCAGGCTTATCATATTTTAGAGCCGATAGGTACCTACAACTTCCGAAAGCCACAAACCTCAAAGTGCCACCGCATATTACATAAAGCCCCCCCCCCCCACCAATCAGTTGAGTTGAGAATGTTGAGTTCAGATCAACAACCTTTCCTTACGATCATGATCTCTTGAAACGATGTTTGGGTGCTAAAAATTATTGCTACAGTTTTGGTTATGCACCTCATTACTAATTATGGCTTGCGTAGCAGTCGTATAAAAGATAAGTTTTTAAAACCTTGCGTGACCCCCTTTTTCGTCAACTGAAGGCCTGGGTTAGTGACTTCGTCAGCGTGGATAATTGTATGAGAAAATATAAAGATAATCACCCGTTTCAAAAAAAATACCTACAGGTACAGGGAGAGGTTTT
Source organism: Eupithecia vulgata (assembly GCA_946478455.1). Classification (NCBI taxonomy): domain Eukaryota; kingdom Metazoa; phylum Arthropoda; class Insecta; order Lepidoptera; family Geometridae; genus Eupithecia; species Eupithecia vulgata. The sequence goes on from OX297881.1 coordinate 4,826,493, forward strand.
CGGTTCCTCAACCTCAACAGCCTATAATGGTCCACTGCTGGACGCAGGCTTCCCCCTGGTTTTTAGGGTTTCAAACATCGGTTTTGAAACCCTTATGGTCTCGCTCTGTCCGTCCCCGCTCTTTCTTGAATATCTCAGTAACTACTGCAGCTATTAACTTGAAATTTAAAATAATGATACATTTCGTGCGCCATTACTGATTTCAAGAAAAAAATATATAAATAAATAAAAAATGAAAATGAATAATTTCAATACAAATTTTGATGTTGAAATTTCAAAAGAGACATAGGAAAGCAAATGGGGTATCAAATGAAAGGTATCGTTTTGTACATTTCAAAACACTTTTTGAAATTTCTGTAAGTTTTATACTTTTTGAAATATTTCAAAAAAAGTCGAAAAATTGACCATTCCGCCCCCCTATCTCCGAAGATTGCAGACCGATCCATGTACAATGTATTAGGCGTTTGTAGATATCAATCTATATTTTACAGGAAAAATATAGAGAAGTCTGTAATAATAATAGTTTTTGAAAAATGGTCAAAAAGGGGGGGATTTTTTTTTCAAATGGGAGGGTACCTACCCATGTGGGGTATCAAATGAAAGGTATCGTTTTGACCATTTCAAAACACTTTTTGAAATTTCTGTAAGTGTCATACTTTTTGAAATATTTCAAAAAAAGTCGATAAATTGACCATTCCCCCCCCCCCCTAGCTCCGAAGATTGCAGACCGATCCATGTACAATGTATTAGGCGTTTGTAGGCATCAATCTATATTTTACAGGAAAAATATAGAGAAGTCTGTAATAATAATAGTTTTTGAAAAATGGTCTAAAAAGGGGGGAATTTTTTTTCAAAAGGGGGGGTACCTCCCCATCTGGGGTATCAAATGAAAGGTATCGTTTTGACTATTTCAAAACACTTTTTGAAATTTCTGTAAGTTTCATACTTTTTGAAATATTTCAAAAAAAGTCGAAAAATTGCCCTTTCCCCCCCCCCCTATCTCCGAAGATTGCAGACCGATTCATGTACAATGTATTAGGCGTTTGTAGATATGGATCTATATTTTACAGGTAAAATATAGAGAAGTCTGTAATAATAATAGTTTTTGAAAAATGGTCAAAAAGGGGGGATTTTTTTTTTCAAATGGGAGGGTACCTACCCATGTGGGGTATCAAATGAAAGGTATCGTTTTGACCATTTCAAAACACTTTTTGAAATTTCTGTAAGTTTCATACTTTTTAAAATATTTCAAAAAAAGTCGAAAAATTGCCCTTTCCCCCCCCCCTATCTCCGAAGATTGCAGACCGATTCATGTACAATGTATTAGGCATTTGTAGATAAGGATCTATATTTTACAGAAAAAATATAGAGAAGTCTGTAATAATAATAGTTTTTGAAAAATTGTCAAAAAGGGGGGGATTTTTTTTTCAAAAGGGGGGGTACCTACCCATGTTGGGTATTAAATGAAAGGTATCGTTTTGACCATTTCAAAACACTTTTTGAAATTTCTGTAAGTGTCATACTTTTTGAAATATTTCAAAAAAAGTCGAAAAATTGACCATTCCCCCCCCCTAGCTCCGAAGATTGCAGACCGATACATGTACAATGTATTAGGCGTTTGTAGGCATCAATCTATAATTTACAGGAAAAATATAGAGAAGTCTGTAATAATAATAGTTTTTGAAAAATGGTCTAAAAAGGGGGGAATTTTTTTTCAAAAGGGGGGGTACCTCCCTATCTGGGGTATCAAATGAAAGGTATCGTTTTGACTATTTCAAAACACTTTTTGAAATTTCTGTAAGTTTCATACTTTTTGAAATATTTCAAAAAAAGTCGAAAAATTGCCCTTTCCCCCCCCCCTATCTCCGAAGATTGCAGACCGATTCATGTACAATGTATTAGGCATTTGTAGATAAGGATCTATATTTTACAGGAAAAATATAGAGAAGTCTGTAATAATAATAGTTTTTGAAAAATTGTCAAAAAGGGGGGGATTTTTTTTCAAAAGGGGGGGTACCTACCCATGTTGGGTATCAAATGAAAGGTATCGTTTTGACCATTTCAAAACACTTTTTGAAATTTCTGTAAGTGTCATACTTTTTGAAATATTTCAAAAAAAGTCGAAAAATTTACCATTCCCCCCCCCCCCCCTAGCTCCGAAGATTGCAGACCGATCCATGTACAATGTATTAGGCGTTTGTAGGCATCAATCTATATTTTACAGGAAAAATATAGAGAAGTCTGTAATAATAATAGTTTTTGAAAAATGGTCTAAAAAGGGGGGAATTTTTTTTCAAAAGGGGAGGTACCTCCCCATCTGGGGTATCAAATGAAAGGTATCGTTTTGACTATTTCAAAACACTTTTTGAAATTTCTGTAAGTTTCATACTTTTTGAAATATTTCAAAAAAAGTCGAAAAATTGCCCTTTCCCCCCCCCTATCTCCGAAGATTGCAGACCGATTCATGTACAATGTATTAGGCGTTTGTAGATATGGATCTATATTTTACAGGAAAAATATAGAGAAGTCTGTAATAATAATAGTTTTTGAAAAATGGTCAAAAAGGGGGGGAATTTTTTTTCAAAAGGGGGGGTACCTACCCATGTGGGGTATCAAATGAAAGGTATCGTTTTGACCATTTCAAAACACTTTTTCAAATTTTTGTAAGTTTCATACTTTTTGAAATATTTCAAAAATAGTCGAAAAATTGACCATTCCCCCCCCCCTAGCTCCGAAGATTGCAGACCGATCCATGTACAATGTATTAGGTGTTTGTAGACATCAATCTATATTTTACAGGAAAAATATAGAGAAGTCTGTAATAATAATAGTTTTTGAAAAATGGTCAAAAAGGGGGGAATTTTTTTTCAAAAGGGGGGGTACCTCCCCATGTGGGGTATCAAATGAAAGGTATTGTTTTGACCATTTCAAAACACTTTTTGAAATTTCTGTAAGTTTCATACTTTTTGAAATATTTCAAAAAAAGTCGAAAAATTGCCCTTTCCCCCCCCTATCTCCGAAGATTGCAGACCGATTCATGTACAATGTATTAGGCGTTTGTAGATATGGATCTATATTTTACAGGAAAAATATAGAGAAGTCAGTAATAATAATAGTTTTTGAAAAATGGTCAAAAAGGGGGATTTTTTTTTCAAAAGGGGGTACCTACCCATGTGGCATATCAAATGAAAGGTATCGTTTTGACCATTTCAAAACACTTTTTGAAATTTCTGTAAGTTTCATACTTTTTAAAATATTTCAGAAAATTGATTGTACAAATAATTGGCAAATGTTTGAAACCCTCGGCGCGCGAGTTACACTCGCACTTGGCGAATCTTGTCTTGTCATCTCATGGGGGGTAATGCTCCTGTTTAACACCATTAAATAAAATTGAAATAGTTGTCACAAGAAAGGCATTACTTTTTTCTTATTAATACTTAATTAAGGTTTTTAGAATCGTGTACCTAATTATGTATGTGTAATCTTATCTGACGACTCCACTGTATTGTGTCACTAGGTTTTAAGAACAATTTTGTAGTAGCTCTTTACTTTGGACAATAAATGATCTATCTATCATAATCCCCACGCTGGGTATGATGGTTGGAGATCGCAGTATCGGAGGTAGATTATATTCTGCAAGAGGCGCTGCTGCACGCCGCAGTTTTTCACGTGATTTTATTTTTTATATAGGTACCTTTGTTTATAGTTTAAAATTTTAGATCATAGATTAAAGTTTAGATGCCCTTAGTTATGATAATTATTATTATGTGTTTCTCATTTCCATGATCTCGTTCCATGATGTTTCAGGATCAAACTGAAAGAAAACCAACGTTGATACACACCAGTGCGGTTCAACAAATAGCTGAATTTGAACCTTTTTGGCCCATGCTTGGGCAGCACGGATAATCACGAATAGGATCTTGGACCTTCGCCCACCGCACCACAGAGATCGTCTACGGACTAGTTTCTCATTAGCACACAGTCGACTACAGCCCAACTCGCTTCCCTCAAACAAGGTAGTTTGCAATAAAATTCGCCCCGTTTCTTAATTTTATTGCATCGTTTTGCAAGATGACTTTATGGTGACAAATAAATAAAACTAAAGAGCGTGTACTGTCTTTTTGCGTTCGATGTCTTTATTCTTCACACGCATCTACTGGTTCTAAGAATCCGGGGTCCCGTAGTTCATTTGTTGAGATGAGAAGGCTTCTTGTAAACAAAGAATAACAGTACGGACCAAATACAGACAGTACAGTTGGATGCATGAATTAGATTACATAGAAATCAATGATCATCGTCATTATCATCTCACTAGGTTCTGCCTGCGACTTTGCTTGCTTTTATATATGTAAACAAAGGTTATTTCTATCCCATGGGAATTGTTTTAGGGGGTGAAGAAGTATCAAACATGTTTTCATCCATCCATCCAAACTATTTATAATACTAGCAACGCCTCGCGGTTTCACCCGCGTAGTTCCTTGCCTGTGGGAATTCCGGGATAAAATATATAACCTAAGTGCTATTCCAAACTATATTATATCTCTGTGGAAAATTTCATCCAGATCCGTTCAGCCATTGGGGCGTGATTGAGCAACAAACATCCATCTATCCATCCATCCATCTAAACTTTCGCATTTTTAATATAAGTGTGATAGCCATACACTGGTCCTCGCATTGGTGCCACTCATTTCGTTGGCTGATTGCATCCAGGTCATTGTCATCCCATCCTTTGTTTTCTTTCAATTTTAATACTAACGCGTTGATCTCAGCCAAAAGGCCAAGAAGCTATAATTGATCTACTTGCACCTTATTAATTTATAGTAAATAAATAAATAATGCTGGACGTCGGTGTCGGCAATTAGCTGTATTTTAATAAATACATTAACTATTTTTTTGTATTGTTTTGTATTATGTATCTAAGTTATCTAATACCCATAACACAAGCTCACACAAGCTGGGAGCTAGATATTGCTTTGTGAAATGTCCAGAAGTAACAACGTATGAATTTATTCAATAAAAAAATTAGTTCTTCTATTGAATCTGCCTTCTCCATATGCAACTCATCTTTAATTATTTATAAGTGGTCTTCATTAGAAAAAAACAAAACATTAAATATATAAACATAGCCTGCGGCGAGCAGTGGACCATAAAAGGCTGTTGAGGTGAAGTGAGTTGAAGTCTACATTAGGTACGCATTTGTTTTTAATGTTATCCATATGGAATCAAAATACTATTGTTATGTACCTTATCTCCTATGCATTTCTACTTTCCTAGTACTTTGCGTGAGATAGTTAAAAATCCTTAGGAAACAAGGGTAATCAAGATTACTTGATTATTTGTTGCACGAGAAGTGTTCGGCCGACAGTACTTTTGCTACTTTTCTGTTAGAAATGTCAAATTTACGTTTTCAGAATAAAATTTGAGTTTCTTGACTCGTCCCAATGGATTCGGAACAAGGTGGGACGAGTCAGGAATAACTCAACAATTACACAGCTGACTGTACCTGCCCATATGCCATGTTATTCGCGCCTGTTCCCACAGAAACCGTGATGTGGGAAGCTTACAGTGTTTAGTGAATTAATTAATTGTAGATACCTACACCTTCTGTTCTCTTATGGCCCCTCTTAATCTTGAAGGATTTGATATTTGTTCTGGACTTTCTTTATAAAGAATCAATCGTTTATTTTGCAGAATACAATAATTACATATTGTCAAGATCTTAAAGCTATGTTATGTCAATGTATTCAACCCGAAAACTGGAAGCTGAAAGGTGTGCAAATATTAAATACTAGGTGCTGCCCGCGGCTTTGCACTTGTTGTTTAAGGTTATTTTTGTCCCAAGGGAACTGATTTATGGGATAAAAAGTAGCTTATTTACTCTCCATCCTTTCAACTCTATTCCAAAAATCAATTCGTATTAGTTAAGATGTCATTATTAGGTATAATAGATAAATTATACGTTATTTTACTTTATATTAAGTACATAAGTTTTATTTATTTTAATTAAATTAATTTAATTATAAAATGTGTGTACGATCTGCAGACGTTTGTTCAGGGTGTTCTGGTCGTTTTCTATGTATAATAAAAAAATAACTATCTATGTATTGTGTTATATTATGTATATCAGTTATTTTGTACCTACTCATAACACAAGCTTTGCTTAGGTTGGGGCTAGATAATGCTGCGTGAATTGTGCAGCATTATTTTTTTATTTTTTTTTATTTTCGATTCTATATCGAAGGTATTAAAAAATGGCTGACTTTACTATTCTTATGATCTCAACAGTTTTTACGGTAGAAGTGCTAGATAGACTTGTATGCCGTATTTCCATGTAAACCGCTTTATAAAACTATTAACCCATCCACTTGTGATTTGCACTAAAATGCGCATAACGAGTGCAATTTCTCTATCATCAATGTTCATAAACCTTACAACAATGTCAGATGGTTTATCACCGACATAACACGCGTGTGTTAATTTGGTAAAAGTGGCCCCACCAGTCGGGACTCCGCTCTCCCTGAAAGGCCATTTAAGGTTGTGATTTTGGAACTTGATTTTTGGAAGTCTGTCTTTAGGTCGAAACTGGTTCCATTCTTTTAGTATGAATAATGATCAGGAGGAGTCCGAGCGGTGATCCTTGATTGATTCGATATTTTTGATTACTATAGCGATTGAAACTCACAGCCCACTTTCCTTAAGTTTGTTGATAAATTACCTGGGTACCCATTTTACCGAGCTCACGATATACGGTCACAACTTCGCTGATGAGAGTGATGAATGAAAAGTAGCATTTATGAAAATGATCAAGTGAGTACAGATGGTGAAATGGCACATATTTTAAGCGTGAATAATTGTGATTTATATAAATCTAAATTAAGAAGGAATATGACAATGAAATAATATGATTCAATTAAAACTAGTATTTACAATTGAAATAATAAAATTTAGCTAACTGCAGACTGCTACTTGTTCGCAACAGAACAATCTACAGGTATCTCAACTGATGGACCATTCACACAGCATTATCTAGCCCCAACCTAGGCAAAGCTTATGATAGAAAATATGCATTATTAAAAGTATGTAGGTAGCTGAGATTTATGGGAATCTAATAATATTTATATCTAATAGCATTGAACATTCATAGAATCCTATTTGAAATGCAATCTCGTGGTCATTAGACACACGAAATCGAAATCATGATACACCCACCGTCAGTTTCTCATGCACGCGACGTGAGGTCAAACAAAGTTGTAAAGACGAGTAACAACATTACAATAAACTTTATGACATAAGATAATTTCGACTCACATAACAAGTGTGAAGAACATGTTATGTCAGTCAATAAAGTTGACCGTCTTAAAACTGCTCTACTCCTGACTGACCTTACAATGACTTTTGATGATGGATTAGATACGACGTCAGCAGCTTACCAGACACCGACATTTTCCTAGAAATTACTATAAGTTATGAATAGTTATAAAGTAATCAAGCTTCTGACTTAAGTAAGTGACTAATGATTTATTTATGTGAGAAATGTTAAGACAGACCTCATTAATGATAGGCCTGGCTGACAATTTGCATAGTTTTCTATGCTCAGTAAAAGCCAGCGCATTCCACGCATCAACACTTTTTGCTGTTTACAAAGCGAATACCATAACAAAATACATACTACATACATGTTGAATTATTACCTCACACACCTCGATCGTCCTGGATTCATCTAATAACACATCAGATGCGGAAGTAGACACAACCACTCAAGCAGATATGTGCGATCAAGCTGAACTGACAAACACTTATCATATTACAGCGCATTCCAAGCAAATTCAAACTCTATTTCAATTACATAGAGTAGATTGAGTCCTTGCTGATAAAGAAATAAGTGAAATTCGACAGCTGTCAAAATTGGCGGAATGCAAGCGCACACGTCGGGGTCAATGAACGGATATTAATCAAGGCGGCGGATTTTATGATTAATCGGACATCAGCCGACCGTGGAAATGTAATTAATCTAATGATCATTAAGCTTTCTACATTGTTGCCGAGGTTTCATGACGAAGTAATCTTTCACATGGTGTTATTGTATTTATGCAATTCTTGTATAATAAAGTACGGCAGGGAATCAAACGTATTAGGTAATATATAGGTTTGAATTAGCTACACTACGAGATAACCCTTAGCTTGCAGACCTTTGTAAAATATTCAAATCTGTCAGATCTCCATGTCTTCGATACTACTAAATATTTCACTTTGAAATTTATAAAGGGTAAAGTTTAGGACATACTCTATCGATCATGACGTTTTTTTAAAATACGATTCCATAACTTTACACTATAGAAAAAAAATCGCAAGTTACCTTTAATTTTTTACCAAAACTTAAATTTCTCAATAAATACAAAAGTCTAATAAATACAAAGATCTTGTGAATAAGCACGGTAATTGAAATAAATATAAAGAACAGTTTGTAAAGTTTTTTTTTCAATAAAATCCGTATAATATATTTTTATTAATTAAAAATAATATCCTAATTAATAGATAATAAGCTAAAACCTAATTTAGGGCTTGCGTTTCTATGCCCTGGAGTTCATAGAAACGGGAGCTCCTATGAAAGCGAAATCTTATGTCTATGCTATTTAGAAAAATTCAAGGTTGTATATTGGCCCTCAAGTTTAATTTTATAAAAATTATACTTAGGTCTAATTAAAAAAATCGAATGCCTCAGGGTGACATTATCTGTCTTATATTGTTCAACATTCATATTAATAGCATTATAATAAGTAGACCAAAAGCGTTGAAAGAAAGAGGTCAAGAATCTTCCAAATATCAAACAAATTACATCCTAACAAATAGCAAAGCATTTGGATGAGTTAACAGTATTACATGAGCATGTGTTAAAAAGTCATAATGCTTGTACAATAAAGAGGCTTGACCCCCGACACCGCTCACACCAATCTGCACGTAATGTGTTACCTAACAGTACTCAATTTCTAATTTTCGCTATTGGGATAAACCTAATAAATAAGTATTTGTTTTTGAAGCATAAGTCATGTATTAAACTGATGATATTTTTTGTGTCAATGTTTTTTTTTTTATTTTACTCAAAAAATCTCTTCATGGTTTGTGTCTGCATAATTGTCAAAAATAAGATTTTTCAATAGGCACCCGATATTCATCGGATTGTTTTAGTTTTTTATCTTAGGTACCTAGATTAGTATTATAAGTTTATTATCAGTGGCTAGTTATAACTTCAAAGAATATTATTATTCCAATTAGTACTTATAAATAAATAAATAATGCTGGACAATTCACACAGCATTACCTAGCCCCAAGCTAAGCAGAGCTTGTGTTATGGGTACTAGATAACTGATATACATAATATAATACAATACATAGATAGATATTTTTTATTATATATAGAAAACGACCAGAACACCCTGAACAAATGTCTGCAGATCGTACACACATTTGTCCCGAGGCGGGAATCGAACCCGCAACCTTCTGCGTCGCAAGCAGACCTTCGCCCACCGCGCCACATCGGTCGTCAAAATACCTATTTTAATATACCTACCTGTTATGAGCTCTTATTGAACCAGCTGAGAACGTGTCTAGTTTAACCAAACATACAAGGATTTAAGACACATTTAACCAAATTGAAATGTTGTTTCTTTTTACCTGAATAAATAAATAGTGTTACAGGAAGTCTAATTTCCTATCAGAGACACAATTTGCTGGTTTATTATTAATGTCACGGGAGAAGCTAATTTGTCCGAGCCACAATTGGTGATTTACACGGGATAGATTTTTTTTCTAAGACACTTCTAGTTGTGTCAAGCAGTTGTGTCACGATATACTTTTTAGCATTATCATGATTAAACCCAACATAGAAATGTGTGTCAGCGTAACTATAAAAAATGTGATTTGGGTTGTAGTTCATTTTTTTTAAACGTCATATGTGAAGTTAGTGTTTTTTTGACAATCTCTGTGGCATTTTGAGCGAATTTTCAGTCAGAAGTGCATCAAGCAAATACTACTTTTTACGTGTAAGTATGTAAGTTTATCATTAGTATAGTTAATGCATGTTAGGTATTATGGTAGGTAATGTATGTATAATGTAGTAATTTTATTTTCATATTAATCAAATGCCACAGTCTATATTGTTCTTATAAGTCGCTCAAAGCGATAAGATAGGTAGATAGATAGAAAATACTTATATTGCACACTTAAAACTAAAAAAAAAACAATTATATATTATATTTATTTTTATTTATTATATTATATTTTTTAATTCTATTGTCAAACCTAGCTGTAAGTTTTCCTAAAATCTTGTAAATAAATAAATAAATAATAATTATAATTAATTATTAATAAGACCGCCCTTTGTACTTCCTTTATTCTATGTATTTCTTTCTGTATTGTATTTTGTGTTGGTGTGGTATAATAAAGAGTTATCTATCAAGTTGGAAGTCATTCTATATTCTATTTTTGTATTTTTGTAAAAATATTTTTGTATTTTGTATTGTATGTCTACCCCAACCTCCATACCCAGCGTGGGGATTATGGCCATTTCCCCCCACGAGATAAAAGCCAATTAGGCGCTTTTCAGGGGGAGGCCTGCATCCAGCAGTAGACCAATATAGACTGGTGAGGTGAGGTGAAATGTCTACTCATTATTTATTACTAATAAAATAATACATCTATAATCATTCTACATAGAAATTAGAATATGTTCTAGTAATTTTATAGTACCTAGTCTAATTTCTATGACCTCAAGGCAAGAAATGCCGGTCTAAAACCTAAACCATAGACCCAAGATAGTCATTAAAAGTTAGTGTAGATAGACAGGCGACGGCTATAATACTAAGCTCTCTCGACGCCCTAAACGGGTTACTTAAGGTTTTTCCGGACTGATAATATTTGCGGACGAATGGATGGACCTAATATAGTGATATTCTCCTCTCACAATAGAGCATACAAAGTGTTGTATGCTCTATTGTGAGAGGGAAGAATGACCGAGTTTGCATACCGATCTATTTTAAATTATCATAGTTTATTTATTTAACAGCAAAAAATAATTACAACTAATATTTACACTTACATCTATTTACTAAAAATCTAAGCCGTCACCAGAAGGCAGAGTGCCCAGAATGCTGGCAGCATTGCCACGTTGAATGGCAATGCTAATTCGTTGACCGAAATAATCATAATTATCATTAACAATGTATAACTTTATTTTGACATTTTTTATAGAAGATATTGATATTGTCCTTTTTTCTATGTGTTTTTTGTGAGTTTCGTTGTATGTATATAAATTATAATTAATTAATTAGTGTAATTGGCTATCGCCGCCGTTGTAATTAATAATAAATAAATGACTATGTACGCATATCGGATATCATACTATTATCTTACGATAAATTTACTTTAAAGTAGGTAAAGCTTATTAATTCTAGAAAGCCACATGTGGCAACCAGATGTAATTAAGTCCATGGTGGGATAATGTACTCGATATTGTCCTTAGCTATAAATCATGTGAAAGCTCAACCGGCTCCTGGCCACTTTCTTATTCCCTGCTACTTTTATGTGAGTTAACCTTGACATAACGAGAAAATGAATATCAAGTTGTAACCAGTTCTTTCTTAGACGACCGGTAAAGTGTCCGTGATGGTAGCGTACACATAACCGAATTCACGTTTGTTGTTATGCCTAATAAATAACGTATAAATAGAGTATAATCAGTGCAAAAGTAAAATAAATAGCGCCTCCTTGGTTTAAGAAATAATGACCATTGTTTGTGGGTACGCCAGCATATTAGAAAAACCGTTTTGATATGTACAAACCGATGCCTTTCATTTGATACATTCCATTAGGATAGGTAGATTTCAAAAATCCCCAATGGTATTTTTACAGATTTATCTTTATTTTTACTGTAAATACAAATCTATATTAAATTTGATATGAGCCGAGAAGCCTATTTTAAAACTCACCGATTCAGCAGAGTCTCGATAAGATTCGCCGAGTGCGGCAGCGCCTCAACCAGCAGATCTATGGGCAGTTCTGAGGCCACGCTCTGCAACACTCCAGGTCCTAGCCTAGCTAAGATGGCGGCGGCTTCCCTGAACTGTCGTCCCTCAGCCAATAGCAGCACGCGACGAAGAGCGAGACGAGGAGAGGTGTAGGTGTTCTTCTCTCTCTCCCGCTCCCGCCGGATGCGCTCGCGACTCTCGTTCATGGTGAGGGTTAGCCCATGCTGCGGTTCTGTGGAGGAACAGTGGAGTCAGAAGTGGAATAGGAAATTATTTGAACTCATATCACACTTTTCATATAGCATTACTACCTATTCCTCTTATCCACTGTGACTATCCTGTGATCGTGAAATCGACCATATAGGTAATGAATTTCAACATATGTTGAAGTTTATGACTCTTGACTTAACACATACTGGGCTCCTATTATCAGATAGCCAGCGTCTGCTGTTGGCGTTAGATCAACTCAACGAGATGACAAAGGAGAAGAATTTGAAGAATCAGCTAAGTGGAACTCTTGTGCAGTCATCGTAGCAGAAAGTACTAGAAGGCTATAGTAACCACCATGTAGGAACGGTCTCGCAATTCGTGTAGTCTGATTGATGTCCAAGTCATGGGTCCGTTCTTCAAAGCTCTATTTCCTACTGACTGGCATTATCTCAATACGCCGCAAGTTAACAAATAAACTTTCGAAGAAAGAAAATTACAATCAAATAATAGAATTAAATAAAACTAGTATTTACAATTAAAACAATTGAGCTAACTGCAGACTGTTGCAAACAATCTGAAAATCTATCTACAGGTAGCTCAACCGATCCATAGAATACCAGTCGGAAGCGTGCCCAAGACACTGGCTGCATTGCCCCGCTGTAGGGAAATGCTGATGCGCTGCGCCAGATACTCACCAGCTCTCGGTCACCAGCGGTCGCTTCAAACAGACGCTCAGATAATTTTTTGAAAAACAAACTACAGAACAAATAAACTACCTACCTTCTCCAATGAGTATATGTTATAAAATAGACCTACATGTAAATATGTGGTCCCTGTAAACAAGGGAAATTCTCCGAGGATTCATTTTGCAATAGAGATTAAAAAGACAATTAGAGGACAAGAAAAATAACTTCAATCTCGTCATTTTTTTCTTCGGCTTCAAAGCCAGAAGTCATTGCACTCGTTTCATAATGGATGCCCACCGTTACAGATTAGACAGATTCTGACAAAGAATGATTCCACATCGAGAGGTGACCAGACCAGACAGGTGGTCTGATTTAGATTTGATGCAAGTAACAGGAGTTAAGCGGTCTATACCAGCGACTTGCATTGACATCTTGCAGTTTCGTTGCGACGCCGCACCGTTAAGATTTCTGAACTGTAAGGATCATGGAGTAGCGTTATATAACAGCTTTTCAAAGATAAGAGGACGAAATTAAATATTAATTCAGCAAATATTTGTACGATCTGCAGTAATTTGTTCCTGGTGTTCTGGTCGTTATCTATGTTTAATAAAAAATATCTATATATAATGTATTGTATAATGTATATCAGTTATCTAGTACTTATAACACAAGCTCTGCTTAGCTTGGGGCTGGATAATGCTGTGTGAATTGCCCTTCTTTTTTTTAGCATATAAGGTAAACTAATAAAATAACGCACCACGCTTTCTCTTGCACCTTCTACCACTCCTCCAGTGATTATAACTGTTCGTATTATTACTGATGACAAAGCACACCGCGACCACCAACCGCTGCCTTAAAGTACTGTCCAAAGTTTAGCAAGTTGGTTGACTGGTTGTAGATGTACCTGGAGTTTTTAATAGAAATAGTTGAAGAATAACCGTGTGGTGCCCGCTTCGAACTTGCACTACCCCAACTCCCCAACTCTTCCCGTGGGTGTCATAAGAGGCGACTAAAGGACATACACCGGGCAGCAGCGCCTTTTGCTGAATAGATCTACCACCGAACTGCGATCCCCAACCCGCATGCCCAGCGTCGGGATTATAGCACCCAGCAGTGGACCAAACAACAACAACACACCCATAACACACCGATGTGTTATGGGTACTAGATAACTGATATACCTACATAATAAATTATACCTATTACATAGATAGATATTTTTTAATATAGAAAACGACCAGAAAACCCGTGATATGTCTTTTCTAACTCAAGTAGCGTTGAATCTCTGAAAAAAAAAAAAAAAACATTTTTTGTTCAGCACACGCTGAGCCAACCCCCCTTTTGGCGCAGGGTCATGGAGGCAGACACCTTACCACCCTTTTTTTGTATCATATATATAACAATTTAACATGGAGGCACCATTAAACTGTTATTGTTTTCTGTTTGTTTATTTTATACTTGTGTGTACCTGTGTCTAAATAAATGTATTTCTATTCTATTCTAAAGCATGTACCTAAAGATTTTATTTTTATTTATTAAACACACAAAACACATTACAATGCCATCTAAAATAATTATACAAAAAGTACTTATAATCTACATTGTACCGTAAAAATATGTGTGTACAGCGAAATATTTAATATCGTACTAAACGGACTAATGAAAAAGAGAAATTAAATTATCTACAGGGTTATTGGAAATTAGACCGGATCCTTTAAGGGGGTGATGGGGGAGGCCATTTGCAACTATTTTGACCCCATATTGTATTATCCGAAAGTTAACTATTTTTGAAATATTTCCATATTTGTGTTTTTTTGGGAAAATCCCGTTTAATGTCTTCAATAATTAATTTAAAAAAAAATGATCATACAACTCAAATTTTAGTCACAGGTTTAGATAGCCTACAGTCTAACTCTTAATATCCATTAACAAAATCGGCTGAATCAGCATCCATATGGAAGCTAAACGACATGTTTATCAAAATAAAGTATTATTTTAAAGTAAATTCTTCACAAAAAACCCATTTAAAAAAAAATACCCATGTAAATTTAGTCGGCATGCTATTTTAAAAACATCTACACATCTTTAGCTATCCAACGAGGTATAAATCAATGCACTTAGTTACACTATTGCAGAAAAAAATACGGGTAAACCATAAGTAGGTAGCAAATTTCAATAAATCAAACGAATCATTTTGAAACAAAAAAATAAGAGAAAAATGAAATTTTACTTTAACAGTTACCTTTTATTACAACCAAAACATTTAAATTTACAATTCGTTTTCAAAATGTCCTCCTCTATTCCTTACGCAAAGACGCATACGATGGCGTAAGTCAGATTTAACAACCCTTGTTGTCAAATTTATTTTCATTTTGTCGGCCGCTCTTATTATTCGGCGTCTTAATTCATCCACCGATGAAATAGGTGATGTCAAATCGTCATAAACTAGGCTCTTCATGTGACCCCAAACGTAATAATCAACAGGGGTAAGATCGGGACTCCTTGCTGGCCATGGAATGGACCCTCCTGTATCAATCCATCGGTTCGGAAAATGCTCATCAAACCATTGGCGCACATTTGTCCTGTAATGTGCGGGGCAGCCATCATGTTGGTAAATCATACCTTGGCGTGTCGCTAATGGTACCTCACTAAGAAGGCCAAAAACTTCGTTTCTTAAAAATTTCATCGGTGGATGAATTAAGGCGCCGAATAATAAAAGCGGCCGACAAAATGAAAATAAATTTGACAACAAGGGTTGTTAAATCTGACTTACGCCATCGTATGCGTCTTTGCGTAAGGAATAGAGGAGAACATTTTGAAAACGAATTGTAAATTTAAATGTTTTGGTTGTAATAAAAGGTAACTGTTAAAGTAAAATTTCATTTTTCTCTTATTTTTTTGTTTCAAAATGATTCGTTTGATTTATTGAAATTTGCTACCTACTTATGGTTTACCCGTATTTTTTTCTGCAATAGTGTAACTAAGTGCATTGATTTATACCTCGTTGGATAGCTAAAGATGTGTAGATGTTTTTAAAATAGCATGCCGACTAAATTTACATGGGTATTTTTTTTTTAAATGGGTTTTTTGTGAAGAATTTACTTTAAAATAATACTTTATTTTGATAAACATGTCGTTTAGCTTCCATATGGATGCTGATTCAGCCGATTTTGTTAATGGATATTAAGAGTTAGACTGTAGGCTATCTAAACCTGTGACTAAAATTTGAGTTGTATGATCATTTTTTTTTAAATTAATTATTGAAGACATTAAACGGGATTTTCCCAAAAAAACACAAATATGGAAATATTTCAAAAATAGTTAACTTTCGGATAATACAATATGGGGTCAAAATAGTTGCAAATGGCCTCCCCCATCACTAGGGCATGGCGGTATTGGGCTAAATGACAAAACCGGTAATTTACCGGTATCAAAATTTTTAAAACCGGGATCCCGGTTTTTCGGTATTTTTTCGGTATTTCACTATAAATACTAAAAGAGCAGAAAAAAATATTTTTCACTCCATTTAATATTGTATTACACTGAATAAATGTACCAAGAAATGTTATTTGAAATCAGCCTAACGTTTATTGATAATTTAAAATGGTCCTTTCTACATTATAGTCTTTCTTTTACTCAAACAATCAAATCGAATTTAAATATCTATTAGGATGGCAATGCCTGCTACCCATATCCATGCCTGTCAAATTTGGCTTAGATATTCGCAAAAATGTAGCCCTGACATCTGTCTAAATCACTAGTTGATTTTTTCTTAGAGCCGTCTTATTTGGATATGGAATTTCATTCAATATTAAGTTTATAGGCTAATTTGAACGGTTTGGCATAGTGCTTGCCCCAATGCTGCTCCTCCAAAATATATTTTGTCTTCATGACAATAGGACGGGCTTTTGTGTGAGTTGACAGAATTGTTTGATACAAACGTGCTCCAGCTGTGAAGATCGTGCCGTTTCTAAATGGGATTTTCCGAATATTAATTTCAAGCACTTCCTACATATAACACTGCCACTTTATTGGACCCCGTTACTTTCCATATCTTCAGTTGTGTGCAAGGTGTTGCACGTCTCATCAATGCCAGTGCAATACTGCTGTCGAATAGCTCATTACGGATTGTCGTGTGTTATAGGGTCGCCAGTCAGATATCTTGCCATGCCATGCCACATCATTGGGCCTTTGTCACCGCTAAAGTAAAATCTACTCTCGAACCGAATGGTATTTTGCCTGACGATGGTAGATAAGAGGTCCGACGACGACAGTATGGCAGCAGTCCCATGGGAGTTGAGTTGAGGAACCCATTGTGTGGGACGCTACTTCAACATACTTGCGCCTTTCCATCTTCCCGCACATCCGTGAGGGTTAGTGCGGCGGCAGATTTGGCTTGACGGTCTCAAGAGCTGCTAATATGCAGATCTCGACAGATCCTACGCTGCTTAGCCTACTTTCAATTGTAAATACGAATTCCATCTTTTTGTTTGTATTATTTGATTGTTGAAATTACAGGAACAGTACTACCCGTAATGAGCTCGCTGCAATTTCCACGCACACATTGACATTGATTAGAAGTAAAGATTTTACACAATATAAGATGAAACACGGTCTTACACTATTCTACGCGCATTTATTTGTTAATTTACTTTATTTTATAGACCTTCGTTTGACCTCAAACTCACTTGATGAAAAGTGAAGATGTGGCCGACGATGTATCGCGAAGGTTTAGAACTTTAGAAGATACCCATTTACTTTAAACTTTTTGTCTTTAAGACACCTAAGTTGTTATTGACGGGAAAAACAGCAGCAGGGAGCGTGTTCCAAATCCCAGCGGTACGAATGATGAAGGCGGTGGAAAACCGTTTAGTGCGAGTGGAAGGTATATTCATCAAGTACTAGGGGTACTTGTTGAATATACCGTGGTAATGCGATATGCGTCTGCTTGTCCTGGAGTGGAAAGAGGATGCACGTTGGTTTATCAAGTTTTGAAACCATTATAATAAAAACTTAGACTGGCTATCAATTTTACAATCATAAAATGTATATGTTTTAAATAGAAGTTGTTTCTAAATTACACAAATACCTACTATTTGTGTAATTTAGAGCCTCCATAAGGGTTTTCTTCACGCATATTTATTCATCATAACTTATTTCTTCAATTACCGAATTACCGGTATTTACAATTTCAATACCGGTATTCGGAACTGCCTTAAATCGTCCGGTATTACCGGTTTTTCGGTAATACCGAATACCGGTGTCCATGCCCTACCCATCACCCCCTTAAAGGATCCGGTCTAATTTCCAATAACCCTGTATATAATAAAAAGAGAGACACTGGTGATAGAATCAAACAACACAACCAATTCCAAATGTGGCCAGACAAGATCTACCTTGTGCACAAACTTCAGTGATTATTTAACTCCATCACCAGGTTGAGTGGTCCGGCGTGGAGGACCAGCGATATGAGGATCATTGAAATGGAGGATACGTTTCAGTTCTCTAATGAACTGGTTAATTCTAGGAATAAAAATGTCAAGTTCATTATGTTTTATGGATAGCTCATTGTACTGACGCGCCATTCTAGTGAGAGTCTAGTAGATTCGATGCCAACGCATTGAATCTAAACGAGGTAGGCCTCGATTTACTTTTCACTAGGCCAACTAACTACAAGTTCATAACTGAGGCTATTAACCCAAAAATACCGCATTATTTCTAAAACCGGTCCGAGTTCCTATCTTCTGATCCCAGTGCATAGAGTGAGTTAAATCTGGTGGAATCCAGTTGTTGTCACACTTCCGATGTGGATTTTTAAGTTGTTTTTAGTTAGATTTAGGGTTGCCACTGTTATTAACTTGATTTGCTAATTTTGCTAATATTTTATTCACTAGAGAGATTGTTTAAATGTTAATTGTTAAAATAGTAAAGAAAAATAATATTTGCAAGCAAATATTATAATCATTTTTTTCCAAGAAATGATTATTCCCTTCCGAAAAATCATTTCTTGGAAAAAATAGTATACCAGAGTAAATTTCTTTGAAAATAATATAAGTGAACCTTACGAAAATCTTATATCGCATTTGGTTAACTATCAATGTACCTACCTACCTATTTTATTTATTAACACGTCACATACATTTTACGTTTATAAGCGTCGTTAATTGTTGATATTTCATATATTTTTAATACGTTGGTGCTAAAATCCGTGCCAACCCTACAGAATTAAGCTCATTTCACACTCATTGTTCATACAAGTATGTCTCTCTGTCCGTTATAACGGCTCATCTGGATTCAACACTTCCACCGCCCAATGTGACCAATTCGCCCAGGGCAGTGGGGCAAGTGGCGAGATGGTCATACTCAATCATCAAAGATGTTAATAGTCATTGCAATGATATGATAGAATGGATATACGAACTGTAAATGGTCACAGGTGGGGGGTCACTATAATGCACGACAATTTATTGTACGGCCGAATAATGTACACCTTGATAATCCGTGTCAACCCCTTCCAATTTTATTGGTTTTGACAGGTTTCGACGCGGATTATCAGGGTGTAGGTACCTACATTATTCGGCCGTGCAATATAAATTGTCGTTCATTATAGTGACCCTTGGTGGGAATCGTTAGTAATCAGAAAATCATTTTCTACGATTTCGATGAAAGGTGAAACACACTGGTCGCGCGAGATATTAAAAAATATTCTGTTTTTTTTTTTTTTTTTTTTTCTGCGTAAAAAATCTAACAGCAAGTTAGTAGATAGTTATGCGACCATTGTTGATAAACTCACTTCGATTCAATCGTCGTTTTGCAGTGTTGATTGTACCTAATATTGATTTTACTACAT
Organism: Eupithecia vulgata; assembly: GCA_946478455.1. NCBI lineage: Eukaryota > Metazoa > Arthropoda > Insecta > Lepidoptera > Geometridae > Eupithecia > Eupithecia vulgata. Next base: position 4,846,262 of record OX297881.1, read on the forward strand.
ATTTTTATATGTAATTATATTCAAAAACATTAAAAAAAAAAACTGATTTAGGTAATCTTTTTTCCTTTGGCATTCACCTATTCCATCTACCTTGAACTGTCAACCCAGACACGGAGCAACGCAACCAGCGTCTTGAGGATTCTTCCGATTGGTATTGACCAATCGGAAGAATCCTTGATATGGATCAGTTGAGCTACCTCTAACAGTTTGCCACAGTCTGCGTTTAGCTCAACTCTTTCAATTGTAAATAATGGTCCCAATATGTTTTTATTCTTTAATTATAATGTTCTTTGTTAACTCCTACATTCATATAATTTGAAAATGGTTCTTAGTTTTTTTTTAATAATAAATTTACTTGTTTTTTTCCCTTTGGCATTCGCCTATTCTATCTACCTAATAAGAACTGCAAACCCAGACTGAAACGGGCCAATGCAACGATCGTCAGCGTTTTGAGGGTATTTCCGTAACAGTCTGCAACAGTCTGCGTTTAGCTCAACATTTTCAAAATTTTCAACTAATGGTCTCAATTTGTTTCTATTATTTAACTACAAAGACTAAAAAACTTTTTGTTAAGGTGCATACCCTACCCAAACTAGCGCCGCCACCTACTTTATGTTATTATTTTGATTAACAAAGGAATTTTCAAAAATCCATCGTCCAGTTTGTGATACCTATCATAAGCTTTTTTTTAATGCCTCTGTAATAGTTTTATTCTTTTTAGTTACGGCAGAGATACGAAGTTGCCCTTGGTGGCCACCAAAATCTATTTACATATCTACTAAAATTAAAATATATAAAATATAATTTTGATAAATTAGGAGGCATGGCGCATGGCGGCGCCACTTTGGGTGCGGTATGCGCCTTAACTCTAATATTCGTATGCTACAGATATGTCATATCTTTTATTTAAGTAGGTATTGGAACAAAACCTAAACTAAACTAGCTTAAAACTGTTGCAGTCTCTTTTTTTCTTTTGAACAAAAGGAGACAGCAGCATTATTACGATAGTTTAGTCTAAGTTTTGTGCTAACAGAATCACTACCAATGTATTATAAATAAGTTTATCAGTAATTTATTAGGTAGCCTTAAGGGATTATGATGCTGTATAGATTATCCAGCTTTACTTTTTTCCCCTTTTTTTTCCCTTTATTTCCCTTCATATGGAGGGAAACAGGAAGTGACGTGCGGTAGCAGTATGCACCGTGTTATTTATTTTTGTTACCTAATTTAATTCTATTTTGTATAATTTTGAATCTGTGTGATTTTCTGTATTTGTGAAAATATGGGTTTTTTGCCCGAAATAAACGAATTTTATTTTTATTTTTTTATTTTATTTTACTGAAATGTACCTACCTTTATTTACCTTTTTTATTGTACCTTTCTTTTCTTAACTACCTATATTTCTATGTATAACTTATCTGCTTAAAATTCATGATCGTATATCGACCTACTGCTGTTTTGTCACTGAGGTGTTTAACTCGGTGAGCTTAAGTAGGCGAGTATGTGCTTTATTTACTTGACGCCCGCTATGGACATTAACCTCAAGTACCGTGATATGCTTATAAAAGTTAAGGTTGTCGTAGATCTGGACTGCTGCACATTAAAAAGTGATATTTATTTTTCGCTGTCGCTTTTTTTTGCGTATTATCGGATAGGTCTGGAATCCTACTTTTGATAACGAAATACGAAGTTTCGGTTAACAAATCGCACGAAACGAACAACCTTACTAATGGGTTGCTTAGGAATCGTCACCAAATGAAACCTTTCGTTTCGGATGTCATAGAAACAAAATTATGCTTGATTGAATGACTGTCAGAATTATTTTCACAGTAGTGTCATTGTAGGAATGGATCAATCGTCCTTCGTTTCATGTGATCGGCTTCGCGCAAATCTTTTTGAACTCTCGGAAGTAGGTATGCGCAATTGCGCAGTGACTGCGCAGTAGCGTATTTTGAGATTCTAAAAGGGCACGGGCGGCGAGCCCTATACTTATTAGTTTCGCATTCGAGTCTATGTTCACATGAGTTCATAAAGATTTACGTAATCTCTACGTACTTACTTCGTTTATCATGTAGAAAAAGAAGAATTAGAAGTAGACCTTCTGGGTCTAACGAAACTGGCCTTAAGGATGCGCCTTATGCAAAATTGAAGCAAAATAATGTATTTTTAAACACTAACATTTATGGTTACGGACATAAATGTTCAGATTAAAAAAATACGATAAGTAGGGAAAAATCATGCAGGAGTTTTCGAGTATTCGAATATTCGGAGTATTCGAATAGAATTTTTGAAAACGAACTGGTTGCCAGAGCAACTATCGAAACCTTCATCCATCATTGAGTTTTAGGTAATCGACTCAAGATGTCGTCGCTTGAATTAAAATGCTCGAAATATTCCCACGTTGCTTTCTAGTGACGCAACATGGAGATCTGACCGATATGATTCTATGAAGTCATTTAAAACGGGATATTTACCATGATTCGATTTTTGAGTTTTCCAATATTTCGGCACAGTTTCATGCGCCATGATCACGGAAGAACTCATTTTGGAAAACTCAAAAATCGAATCATGGTAAATATCCCGTTTTAAATGACTTTAATGTTAATAACCATGATAGTTTTAAAAGTTTTATGATTCTATGAATTTAGTAAAAAGTTTAAACTTACTAACCTTTCTGACAATTATTAAGGAAAAAAACAGAATAAAATAATTATAGCTTAATAATAAGATCTATTTTCAAAAACTCTAAGCCATCACCAGAAGGCAGAGTGGCCAGAATGCTGGCAGCATTGCCACGTTGAATGGCAACGCTAACTATTTGACCGAAATAAAAGCCAGAATTCCGATCACCTGTGGACTCTATTAGGAGTTTTGTAAGATCTTTGTACATAGTATGTGCCCCAGGACCCCAATGACCTAGGGTTTCCACCATAAAGGGCTCGAATAGGTAACCTCTGTCTAGATTAACGTATTTTCGCCGTTTAAGGGACTCCGCTGATGTTGCTGCTGAGAAAAAAATAACATAAAATAAAATAAATTTTCAGCATTTTAGTATCCACTCTGCCTCCAAGCAATTTGCCTTTTTGCTTACACAAAATTAAACATAAGGTGACCAGAAAAATTATGTCAAAATTATTATTGAAAATGTTGTTGATGTCATCGTAAATTTCTAATGTACCAACCGGCCAGACGCGTTTATCGCATAAAAAGGCATAGAAAATAGGCACTTCCGTATTCTTTTGACGCACAGGTATTAGTCATTCTAGGTCAACGCACTCAAAGCTTGATAACTAAATACTGACGTTTCTAAATTAAATCTATATATATAAAAATCAATTGCTGTTCGTTAGTCTCGCTAAAACTCGACAACGGCTGAACGGATTTATCTTATCTTGGTCTTGAATTATTCGTGGAGGTCTAGGGAAGGTTTAAAAGGTGAGAAAAATTCGAATAATTGCCGGGAAAATCCTCAAAACCCGTGCGAAGCCGGGGCGGGCCGCTAGTCTGCAATAAAATTTCTCAAGCTGGACAAGTTACAAGTGGCAAGTAGGACTAGTTTGCACGCATTGATTTCACTTCAGCCGGTAGCTCTCGTAATGCAAAATTAAAGAAAAATGTATATTTTTAAATACATAGATTTATGGTAATTAACAAAAAAATTCAGATAAAAAAATGCGGTAGGTAGGGAAACCTGTTGAATTAATCAAGTAATCGAATAGAATTTAAGAAAATAAACTGGTTACTTTAGTAATAAAAAAAAACTCATAAAAAAACAGTTTTCATTGAAATGCTCTAAATTATTAGCAAAAACACCACATTATTTTTTACGAATTACATAGCCAGAGTTATGTTTTATTTAAGTTATCGTGTAGTTTTTCTATTCAATGCATATATTTTAATAGAAAACCAAAAACTTGATAAATGAACTGACGTTGCTTTACTCTGTCCTACTCCTATAAACGCGAAATTCTATGCCTATCCTTTTCACTAATTTTTGCATTAGGCCCGATCTTATATTTTGGGCCATCGATATCACTACACATAGTATAAAACAAAGTCGCTTTCGCTGTCCCTATATCACTATGTATGCTTAAATCTTTAAAACTACGCAGATGCGGTTTTTTTTATAGATAGTGTTTCAAGAGATTTATATGTATAATACATGCATAATTTAGTACCCGTGCTAAGCCGGGGCGGGTCGCAAGTAAACTTATAAATACCTAAATCATTTCATCACGAGTATGACTGTCCACGCTTGGAACCATCCTTTTCATAAGTACAAATAATAAATAATAATCTTTGCAAACGACCCGAAAGTATTTTTGAATCTTTGGTGGGCTTATCTTTTATTTTTTAGCTTCTGGTATCGAGCAACTTTGAGCAACTTAGCTGTATCTTTGGGCAAAAATCTAAATTTAACCATATTTTAATAGGTTTTAATATCAGATGCATTTTTTAATAAAATTTAGGCATAGCTGACATTTTGGTTACTGTGCCGCCGACGCTTGGTATATGTATTTTGCAGTAGGATTATTCGTAAGGTGAAGAAGATACATTATGATTCATTATTTTATAACACAATGATTAATTATGGAGAAATCAATAGAGAAAAATACGATTCTAACAGCTGGCTAAGGTGCCAGTAATTTTTGACCGTTTTCATACACATACTTCGTAATGGTTATCAAAAACACCACCAAAAAAGGCTTGACAATTTTTTTTTACTGCTAAACAGTAAATATAATAGCTTCCACCGTGGCGATCTTTTGGGAGGCCTATAACGTTGCAGTAGTCTTCTTTCAGCTAAAAAGATGATGATAATGATGAAGTGTCAGTAAGTACGTAAATAATTTTAGACAATTTGTTACTTATGTGTGATTATTATTATAGGGTTTTGGGGAAGGTGCCATCTGAAACACTCAATTTTTTACTTTGCGGAAATTTCAACAAAATGGAGAAATAGCAATAGATATATCTACAGACGTGGTCTTAAAATATTTTCTGCATGTACTCCTCGACCCTGGTACCTACTAACAAAGTTTTGATAGCACTGACCTGCACAGATTTATAAGTTTAGTACTAAAGTACTGACCTGACACTAGGATCCTAGGATCTTTGCCTGAGACGTATAGATTACGCTCTGCGACCACAATTTTACAAGAAACTTTTTTTACGTGTTTTTGCATTTGGTCTCGAGTTAAACATACAACTCAAAGAGAATAAAACCAATACGTTATTATACAACTTTTCACTTTGACTAGCGAGAAAATACTTTGTTTCATAAATAAGAAATTGAATGTCAGAAACTCATTCAGGTCGAATACTTTAGTAACTATGGTAACTATACTTTGGGGTACAAGGGAGACTCCAAGATCTTGTCTCCTAAGCCAACCTAACCTGCACGTGGTGTACCCTGCTAGATAACGAACTAGGCTCTGGTGAAAATATCAACATTCTTCATAACTTGCTAACTCATATTTTACTATTATTTTCCATTACTTGACACTGGCAGAAAAGAGTCCAACCAGACTCATATTGCCATTAACTAAGAATCATCATCACCATCACTATACTTATAAATCTGTGGATAGAATGCTACAAACCTCTTTCAAACCGCGAACAAACGAAATTATTTTTTTCTATGAAGGTTGAATGCGGTCTAACCTCCTCCTTCGATAAGCTAAAATGAGAGGTGCAACGCCCATATAAAGACCATGTACCTGTTAATTGGGAGATTATTTATAGATGGCGCTATCCGCCTAGAAGAATGGTCTTCACAAGCTAAGTTGTCAAGTTACAAAAAAATTGGCGCTGCCTTCCATGAGAACGTGGAGCTCCCCTGTAGCAGATTCCTTAATAAAATAAAATAAATATTTTTTTCTTTTTTTAGGTGCCATTCATAGAGTATAAATAACTTATTACACCATCGAAATTTAGTGCAAAATTCTGAATTCAAATTTCTTTTTTCAACAAGTTATCCTTTATTTTACATGTGACCAAAACTACCGTTCACCGTAAGATGTGCCTTCTTTGTAATTACGTAGGTACAAGGGGACTCTTACGATGAACGGTCTGTAAGCTAAATTTCCCAATTCCAAGTTACCTAAGTTGTTGATGGCACGTCTATCTAGTTGTCTTTTTTTAGTACCTTTTATAAAGTTTTATTATATTATTTACGTTGCCTTGTTAGTATGTGTGAAACAAATATTGGAATTGAATTTTAAATCAGTTAGGTATGCTGGAATTTGGCATAGCTATATAAATTCGGTGACAACGCAATTTATGGTACCATCGAGTCCGTTCTGATGAAGGACCGGTCTGATGATGGAAATAGAAGGTATAGGAACTTCTAAAAAAAATGACGTAACCCCGTCGAGTATGGATTCGTTGGACTTTTTTTACAAATAGTTTTTTAATTCTCGAAGTTGGTAGATTTTAGAAGATAATTGCCCAAAAAGAGATTGTACGGAGCGGGCTGAAATTTTGCCTACATGCCGTTGGTTCCAGATCTAAATCCACAATCTTAATACCTCGGTTGCTAATATTTTAAAAATGCGTGCAAAACCATACGCTGAACCAAGAAGATACCTATGCCATAAAATACCTACAATCGTTAAAAAACAATAAAATACCTATTTTAGAAAATAAATAGTATATAGCCAACTCATTTCCTTTCTCCTTTATTTTGTCCTCGGATAAAAATGTCGTAAAGATGAAACATCTTCCATTTTCTCTAAACAACTCGAAACATAAGCATTCGTGGCTTCCACGCGAGATGATCGTAAATTCTGCATTTCTCAGAGAGCAATGTCGTTTTCACCTCTAACTTTACAGCCACTTCAATTTACGCAAGCTGTTTTATTACAACTTATACTAGGAACGTAAACAATAAACACAATGTTTTAGGTTTAGTCTGCGCGTCATCAGAATACGACGGGACCATTTCGAACTAACAAGAGCGGTCAGACATTCATTTTACTAGTTTCCCTAAAAGTATTTTGTTAAAGCCCTTTCAGAGCTTCGCGGTATTTGGTACCCAGAGCGGCAGCGAAATTCAATTGGGTATTCAGTAATCATAATGTCAATAAAATACTTATTTTCGACGGAATATCGCTAAATTGCGATCTAGGTGGCGAATACCGCGTTATGGAGCTGGCCAGGAGAACATGCTTTTTGAAGGCCAAAAAAATTCCATCCTATTTTGACAACACGCGCGGAGTGTAGCAGAAAATGTCAGGTAAATATTTATGGTGCCTTGAGATATGACCGGAAGCTTCGTAAAAACAGTATCAAATTAATTTTAGCCAAATTAAGCTATAATTATTTTCATTGCCACCATTAGCGGAGAATAAGATCATACCCCATCTTAAACACGCGGTTTATACAAATGTCTGAAGAATGTGCAGTTTTTCTCGCATTCCTAGAAAATGCAAGAATGTTTTAATGCTCGCAAAGCATTTCTTGGTTTGCAGGGAAGTAATTATGGTTATTATTGTTATGACAACTGATTAAGCAGCAGTTTGTGCTATGAGGAAGGAAGGGATGCGTTGACATGCGAACTAACTAACATGGGAAACGAGGTTCATTAAGCATTTAAAGATTCTAATATCGAACTTCAAATAAGGAAGTTTTCAATTCGGCTATATAGGTACTATGCATTTGGTTTTTTTTTGTATTCACATAAAATAAACACTTACCTATTTATTTTGTTGTGAATACAACAAAAAAATACCTACACAGCCGTTAATCAATTTCAATGATTATTTCACGTACATATTATCGCATTCACTGCCCAGCCGGAGCACAGCTTCTGCGTTTTGGGCCATGAAAGTGTTAAATAGAGAACTATCCCGAGGTAAGTACCTAGTTCTATTTTATTCCAAAAGGAATAAAACCAACTTCGTTCTTAATTAATTTGTAGTTTGGAAAAAATATGATTTTTAGCACGAAATCTTTTATTCTTCCCAAATGGTCCAGAAATACTACGAGTGACTCGAATTTAGATTTATCGTGAGTTCATAGAAAATTGTCTACAATCAACGGCAAATTACTTTTCCGCTAGTTTTAATACTTGCTGAACGCAGAAAAATCACAATTTTTTTTATCTCGGACCACCTTATTTAGACATTTTTTATCGGTTTTTACGACCTACCTACTTATTTGTAAAAAACATACAGCATAAATACGGCAACTTGACAATTGAACAATTACCCCATCAAATATTCCACAATCTATCTATTCCAAGCAACAGAAGCCGGTAAACCAATGTTTACCACAGCATCTCCAATGGAGCATGGAGGGCATGCTTCAGAGGACATGGCGGTCAAGACTCTACCTGAGGAGGTATCCGTGTTGTGGTTACAGGAAGACATAGTTCCGATCAAACTATGCGACACTAAGGACACAAAAAAGGACAACTATGGTCTAAGAATATAATTTTTTTTATTAGGCTAAGGATAAGGAAAAATTCAAGAGGATGACCGCCGTTTTTCAGTAATGGAGAGGCACTATTAGAAGATGAAGAAGAATATAATAGCTAAAGATTCCCGTGACGATCGATGTGACGCGGTGGGCGAAGGTGTGCCTGCGACGCAGAAGGTTCGATTCCCGCCTCGGGACAAATGTGTGTACGATCAGCAGACATTTCTTCAGGGTGTTCTGGTCGTTTTCTATATATAAAAAAATATCTATCTATGTAATGTATTGTATTATGTATATCAGTTATCTAGTATCCATAACACAAGCTCTGCTTAGCTTGGGGCTAGATAATGCTGTGTGAATTTTCCAGCATTATTTATTATTACTCCCGTGGCTCTGAGGAAAATGGTTTCTATGGAAAGTAATTATGCCTACAATTCCCTATTAAGACTGTAAAAAGCCGCTCATAACAGTAAGTATCATAAAGGTTTTTCAGGATACGAAGACTCACTCTCATACATACTCACCTGGGGCCCAAAGTGAAAATATATCCAAAACTCCCGCAGGAGAGCTAATTTCCGTTCAAATCTTCAACTAGAAAAGATTTATAGGTACTTTAAAAGTATTTGTACAAGAAAAACTACTTACTACTTAAACTTACCATTTATAAAACAATCCAAACATACACAAAAATCCAAACACAACACCGAAAATCCAGAACAACTTCGCCAAAGTTAAACCGTTTTTATTCACAACAACACACAGTTCAAAATTACTTTAAACTATTTTCAGTTGTAGGTAAATTCACGGAGGTTCATATAATTATCGTCTTTATGCTGTAAAAGATAAGGTAGGTTTTGTATAACATGCGCAGACACGTGCGCCACCGGCCGAATGCGCGGGAAATGTGAAGCTTTTGGAGAATATGCGCTCTGTGAAAGCTTGGATGGTGATGTGCGAGATGGAGCTATTCTTCCAAAAAGAATCGATAATGTTGTTTTTTTTTCTACATGTAGTGAGAGCGTGAAATATAGAGAGACATAATTTACTATACCTACCCAAAACACTTAAAATGTACCTATTATATATATATTTTTTTATATGAAGTTACAATAAATCACGTAGAGCCTTAGGCTTGGTTTGATTACCAAACATAAATGGATAGGTGTGGTTTTGCTTCTTCCTGTATTTATCCCATAACATAAATTTTTACTTTGTTTTAATCAAAATGTAATAGTTTTTAACATCTTAGGTATGCCGATATAAATGGCCTACTTTTAAAATTTTAAACACACTCGTTCGTTTATTTTATTTGTCAGATGCCACGTACGTGCTATGTTTTAAAAAAAAATCTATTGGTAACATAAATTATCTACAATAATAGTTGTTATTACAACTGGATGGCCTTCATTATTGGAGGCATATGTCCAGCTGTGGACAAATATAAGATGATGATGTGATAGCTACTAATTAATCCGATTATTCGTTTTCCTACGTATCCATAACAGATAATCATGTGAATGAGAATGATTTTAATAAAAAAACCTGTTAAGTATGAAAGACGTATAGATTTGTTCTAATATTGTTACTATGTTTTAAAACAAACTAAGTTCATTAAATACAAACTTGCGTGTTAGGTAATTACAGAATGCTGCCGAAAGGATTGGAAAACACAAAAAAGAATAAAATACGAAAAATATGTAATTTTTTTCGTACATCACCAGATGGAGTGCATCTGGCATACTATCGTCCAGCGACAGGTGGCGAAGCGAGCTTCCGCACAGATTTCCCTGATCGATTCACGCTGCGTGCGCGCACAGATCGATTCACGCGGGTTCGATTCCCATCTTTGACTAGTGTTTTTGACTTCGTTTGGTTTGACACTGGCTTCTTTTGCCTTGCGTTAAAATACCAAAGTGATTTGTTAACTCAGAAGTGTCAGTAAGTATTCACTTGCCGATAAGTTCATTAAAATTACAGCCCCGCTTCGGAGGCGGTAGCTACAGTACGCCAGTCATCTCGTGACCACGGCATTGTGTAAACCTGTCGAAACGTCATGAAAAATAGGTAAATAAACGCGATAAATACCCGTTAAAAAGTATTTACAATTAAAATTATAGCTACCAACATTTTCTCTGCAGAAAAAATTTATAAACAAACAACAAAGGAACAAAAAGTTAAGTTATAGGAACCGTCAAACAAACAAAATCTAAATGATTTCAGGAAACGATCCACTTAGAAGATTAACACACATCACCTTATTAACACACTCATAATTTACCTGTAATCCTCATCCATAACCTCGTAACGAGGTTATGTATACCCAGTTATTAGACTTATCTGTTAGATACGTACCTACCTACCTACTATACCTAATGCCTTATTTACGTTATGTAATATCACGCTTCGTCGACTTAAGGATAACACACACTAGACCGTGTCGGATCCGTCCGAGTGTCGGCCTTAGCACGGTCAACTCTAATATTATAAACGTCGAAGTTTGGATGGATGGATGGATGTTTGTTGCTCAATCACGCCAGAACGGATTAACGGATCTAGATGAAAGTTGGCACAGAGATAGAATTACAGTCTGGAATAGCACATAGTCTACTTTTTTCGGTAAAATGTATGGTTCCCGTGGGATAGATTTGTTTTAATTTTTTATAGAGCAAAGGATTGACATGAATTTTTGCCGTATTGGTAGTTTAGGCGTCAGAAATTGACATTGGCTAATTTTTATCACGGAAAAATGCACGGTTTAAGGGATACTTACAGAAAAAAACAGAGAAAAAGGACATAATTATGGAAAAATAAAGGATTTATGTTATAGTGCTTTGCTTACCCGCACTCTGGGAAATGTGGATTTCTAAGAAATGAAATAAGTTTACAAAATTTTTCGATGTTTGACTCGAACCAGTTAAATTTACCGCGAAAATTTTTGGGAACTATTTTCATTTCATAAAAAGGACATACTTTTTAAACGCGGGTATAACCGCGGGCGTAGCTATGTATAACGAGTAACTGGTCTTCTCATCCACTTAAACTCATCCAACTTGGATGAGTTGGTCAATCCAAAATGTGTAGTGGTCAACTCATCCAAATCTTTTTAATATCAGTTTTTTACCAGTACTTTCAATAAGGAACATCAACCAAAAAAGTATTCCGCAATTTTTTATTATTTTGTTGTAAAATATAATTTTGTATGGACACACTCACGCGCACGCTATACCGAGCGGCAACCGAGTGACGGCCGAGCATCGGACAACGAACGAGAAGTCGGCCGACACTCGGCTCGGCCCGGCACGGTCTAGCGTGAGTCATCCTTTAAGCAGGGTTAACGCTTCCGAACGTGTTCTTGGGAAATAACTAAAATATTATACTTAGGCCCGTATTATGAAAGTAGTCGGAGTTGTCCAGTCGGAGATCTTTGCTTTGATGATTATTTTGCAAGTTATAGAAGATGATCCGGAAGTGGTCCAAAAAAAATATTTCCGAAGAATTAGTATTGATTCTTAGTTTTGAACTTAAAAAACAGTTCAAAATTCAGGGATTTGATCGAAGTTGATTTAATTTTTTAGTGTTTCGGTCAGTGACGTACCTAACCCTTATGGTCTCGATTTGCCCGTCTTTTTTACAAAAGAAGAAGTCGTAGGCAGAAAAAAGCAAAATAAATTACCTAACCCTTAAAATATTCAGACTACAAATAGATGCGATCAGCTTTGCCTGATGCAAGTTTAAACGACATAAGCATTGTGTTTTAAAATACATTTCACGCCGTGGGAAGCTGCTATGAGTTGATTGAGGCAGGCTATGTCAGTATGGGCAGGTCAATAACTTCCTATATTATGGACTTTAGTAGGCATATAGTTATTTTTTTAAGTTTTTTTTTATACCGTCCCACATATCGAGAGATTTTGGCACAATTAAAATATGCGCGTCCGACTTTTGTTTTAATTTAACCTGCCAACTCTACCTATATTTAGAGTTGGCTAGCCAAACTCCTTTTAGAATTTTTTTAACAAACCACCCATACTAAGATTGCAAACGCACTACGCGACAGTGGAACTAAACAAATCACCAAAAAGCCGCGTAGCTCCGCTGACGCGTAGTGCGGTCTGTCTCATACTAAGAGTGCAAACGCACGCAATCCTTCCAAATCGTTCCGCTGACGCGTAGAGCAATCTGTCGCATAGTATTTCATAATTATCTATAATTATTAATTACTGTCCGCGCCGTTTCGCGCAGTTCCGTTGTAGCGTAGTTTCGTTCAGTACGACCAATAACTTATTATATTTCATTAAAAATAAATAATAATAAATAATGCTGGACAATTCACACAGCATTAATAATCCCAAGCTAAGCATAGCTTGTGTTATGGGTACTAGATAACTGATATTCAATATTATAATACAATACACAGATAGATTTTTTTATTATACATAGAAAACGACCAGAACACCCTGAACTATCTGCAGATCGTACATAATTATATTTGTCCCGAGGTGGGATCGAACCCGCAACCTCCTGCGTCGCAGGCAGACCTTCACCTCTTCTCTCGACCTTCGAGGTCGTCGATATACTATAAAGAAACGCAATTTTAGTACTAGTAAGGTAAGGATTGTATAAACTACCCAGCTGTCACAAGTACATAGTTTTAGTGGACCCTGTGGATAAAATTTCTAATAGAGTCCAGAGGTGATCGGAATTAGGAAAATTATAAAATTATTGATAGATGAGATGGTAGAGTCCATGTAGAGTCAGTTTATAGGTACTCGCTCTAACGAAGCGATGCGATGGATAGACCGAGGTGCTAATTTTACTGTTAAACAACTTTCCCAATACAATACATTGTGTCAGACAGGTCTAAGTAAGAGCTGTCTGTCTGTCTGTCATAAAGTGTAAAGTGTAGTGACCTCGGAAAAGCTAGGAAAGTGCATTATGTAAGTGTTTTGTTTACCCTTGCCATTTGTCATAATATGATGTTGAAGACCATTTTATTTATCCATTCACTTACAGAGAAATCTTAAATGTTAATAATTTGTTTCATCATCAGCCTACATTAATCCACTGCTGGACATAGACCTCCCCTAATACCATTGGGGGGGGGTAGTGTAAATTAATACAATATAATAATATAACTACCACTAAAAGCTAAGACAAGAATACAATAGTTTAGAAGTCGTTTAGAATACTAGGATATTTTATCGCAAAGGTAGGTTTAAATGCCTACCCGCATACAGAGTGGTGTGCAATAAAGTGTATTGTATTGTATTGTATTGTATTGTATTGTCTGCCGTCCCGGAGTAAGACAGTGAAAGAATATAGAGTGCAGCTGTGTTTGCGCACACACTTAGTTTGTGGAGGACATCATCAATGAATAGAACACACCCCTAGAAAAAAATTGCAGATTATAGAAACATTTGTCCCGCGGTGGGAATTGAACCTGTCACTTTCTCCGAAAATTCTTAATTGCAGATTATAGAAACATTTGTCCCGCGGTGGGAATTGAACCTGTCACTTTCTCCGAAAATTCTTCGAAACGATTTGTTTCTCTGTTATTAAGTGAGTTTAATTTTGACAACATTTTCATTTTATATTTTCATTATATAATTTCAACATTATCTCACAATCATAACCGTTCTTCAGTCAACGGGTAAAGCACTCAAAGTGTTTATACAAATGATTGAAGTTCCATTACTCAATAACTTTCGTTTAAAACTTCGGGCTACTATGATTACGTAAGAGCCAAGGGAGAGTCAAAGATTTATGATTGGTTCCGTTAGCAGCGAACTGCGAAGGGCATTAATAAAATAAACAGCGCTAAAATTGTCACTGGTTTCCACGGTTTTTCGGCTTGTAATAATCCAGTTATATTTTATTTTGTCTTTTTACCTCTCCATAAGATTTTAAACACTGGTATTAAATACTTAGAATAATGACAAAATCTTTAAAGCATACTACACAGTTGACGAATATTTAAACGAAAAATAAGAAAAAATACAACCTACTAAAATATATGTATCTCACTTCAATAGGCAACAATGACGTCCATAATATATTGTGTGCCCAGCAGGGTCTATAGTGACACTAAATACCTAGATTTTAAGCACCTCTGTACACCTATAGAATGCAATAATTGATTGAGTATTGAGTATTTTTTGTCATTTACCTCTGATTATCAAGATTTTAAAAACATTTTCTACGTTGCTGTAGAAATAAGTACCTATACTCAAATATTGCTCTCACTTATTAGAATTATTCTCTTTATTATTATTTTATATTAATTAATACTCAACGCAACATGAGCACGTCTCCAGTTTCAAGTTTTGTAATAAAAGATGTATATTTACGAATTTTTGACAGTTTTTCATTGAAAACTCATAATGAATCTATGAGACGTGTTTTGAATTTTTATTTTTTTGATATCTAGAGTATATACACATACACTAAAGTATAATTACAATCTAGCCACAGAATTGGCTAATGGGTAATTTTGATTTAACTTATTTTTATAAAAACTTCATAGGTACTAAGAACGTGTCCATTGGCACTTTTCTTATTTTCTCTATTTACTTAAGACACTTGGTTCATGTGTTCTTTAAGATAGCACTTATGCACATACACTAATAGTTATCACTACACTAACTGAAAAGGTTTTGTTCTTTTGAGCCTTCTTACTATGTCCATGTTGTCGAGGAGCTGGATCGCCTCGACGTTCACATGACGATGAAGCCTATGTTCATGAGCCTCTGCGTATTTTTGAATTACTTTGTCAACAAATTCAATATTCAGGTCCCGATGAATATCGTAATTTTTTACGTAGGTACCAAGGAGTGTTTTAAAATGAGTTACGTTCTAGTATTCAGAGTTTATTCTAAAAAAGAGAAGTCTATTATTGTTTAAATCATTTCTACAGCTACGATAATAAAAATCTTTTATATCAGAAAACAAAAGAATAAAAAAACGAATGCATTTACAGAATTGCAATTACAGAATTCGGACTTAATTTCCCTTCACATGACCGTTTCCTACAACTGCCACGGAACCCTCTCGAGATCGGATGCTGCGCTCACGTCTCACGGCGACCTCCACTTTCTACCTCCGATGCACCTCCCGATGGACTCTAGCTACACGATGGAATGTTCCATGAAGGCGTTAATTAGGGCTCTAGGGAGTCTGAGTTCAGACTGAATGAATTTAGATTCAATCCGAGGGTAGGTACTGTTAGGGGGACGGTCAGGATAGTCTTTTTAAAAAAAGATATTTTAAATTGGAAATAGAATTAGTACACCCTGCTAGATAACGAACTAGGCTCTGGTGAAAATATCAAATAATATTAATAATTTGATAACTCAGTTAATTGCTTTGCGGAATATTCGACTAACAATTCGTCCAAAACAATTCGTCTAAAACAATTCGTCTAAAGCTATTCGTCTAAAATACAATTCGACTAGTAATCATCTAAAACAATTCTCTTAAAACATGCCTTAAACCTTCTAACCTATCCTATCAGAGTCGGTTCTGTATGGCTTTACGATAAGTGTTTAAAAGCTTTTGAGAAAAAAAAAGTTTTACGGCAGATTTTAGAAAAAAACACGAAGGTTTGGGACCCGTTTCGCTTCGCTTCTTGCCCTAACCTTCTAACCTAATCTATCCAGTTAACTGTTAATGTACCTACGATCTGCATATCGTTTATGACGAGTTGTTACGTCGAATTGTTTTATACGAATTTTCCGTAGACGATATTTTTACAATTATTTTCCATTACGTGACACTGGGAGAAAAGTGTTCAACCAGACATATATTGGCATTAATAAAGTATATATAAATATAAAGATTCATAATCATTAATGGCTTTTATTTTTGTTTTCTAAGTAGGCCTTTTTCAAGTTCTTTGGGCAATGGCATAAGTAGTAGGATTAATTTTTGTGTAGTACACTTATGGTTAAAAAATATTTTTCTGCATACAAATCAGACACAGATTACTCACACTTGCCTTTTTTGCACGATATCAGCAATTTTGATTAAAATTTTACAACTAGATATATAACACATTGCAGTAATGAAACGTAGTCGAACAAAACAAAGTCAAGTGTAAGTAACTTTCAGTAACTTATAAATAGGAAACTTTTTCATTGAGTTTGACGTTGACAGTTTTGTCGTCAATTCATCGAAAATTGTATGTATTTGTTACATAAGTGATAGAAACCGAAATAGCTTACACCCAGTCTCCTCGGATGGCGATCCATTGAATGCGGATGGCGATCCATTGAATGGGACATTTTACAGTGATCGCTTGGATCGCGAACGGATCACGTTCCATCTATGTTTTTTTTTTTTTTTGCTTTGGGTGGCTTGTGTGTCACTGCGGCCATGATATTGTGATCGCCACTTTATACGTTCACCCCTGAATCTGCGGCGTTCATAATTCGCCACTAACCCTTGCAGCTGCTAGGAACTGTAGAATTTTCTTCAAAGAGATGTCTCTTAGCTCATCAGGGCTGTGCAGATGCTTGCCCAGGTGGATGCTACGTTTTTGCATTAGCGCTCCGCACTCTCCTAGCAGATGGAGAGGCGTTTCTTCCGCCTTCTCACAGAATCTGCAGGATTGTGTGTCGCTCAGTCCCAGTTTGAACATGTGCTTGTTGAGGCGACAGTGTCCAGTTAGTGCTCTTGTCATAATGCGAAGGTTACTTCTGTTTAGCGCTAGGATTTGGTTGGTGTACCGTTTATCAAAGGCTTTTATCGGTGATTTTGAGTGACTCATGCCCGAGGAATGTTTCCAGAGGTTGGTTGATTCCTCGAAGCAGGAGTCCAGAAGGGTTCTGAGAGCCAGACTTCTATCTACGTTTCACGTATCGCTAGTGGTAAAAAATTATATATAACGTATAACAAATCAAGCCGGTGGAGTATGTATGTAGGCAAGCACCTACCTACATTCTCGACATGCCTTCCCAGCTGCGCGTTATCTGAAGTCAATCGACTTTCTCTGCAGATTTATTGTAATTACTAATTCCACGTACAAACCTGTCCTTGGCCGTTCCACCTAAAACCTGTCTCGGCCTGTCACTATGTAATAGGTACCAAGTTGCCATTCATCCTTTCCACTGGACACTGTTGAATGACCTCATCAACATCAACATCATCGGCCCGATGAGGGTCCAAGAAATTATACGCGGCTATAAATCATTGTGAGTAGTGTCACAGTATGTAGGTAGGTACCTATTATGTTAAGGGGATTGCGGATGATGATTTCCCCATACAAACGTACTACCAAAATGATTTGTAATTCGAGCATATTCCCACCATAATGTTGTTTTTGTATTCGAATACTATTTATCAAGGTCTTTGGTTGTTTTTTTCTGAATAAATAAATACAAATATTGCTGGACAATTCACACAGCATTATCTAGCCCTAAGCTAAGTAGAGCTTGTGTTATGGGTACTAGATATCTGATACACATAATATAATACAATACATAGATAGATATTTTTTATTATATATAGAAAACGACCAGAACACCCTGAACAAATGTCTGCAGATCGTACACACATTTGTCCCGAGGCGGGAATCGAACCCGCAACCTTCTGCGTCGCAGGAATAATACACACCTATAATGAAATGTAGTCAAAATAATGCAAACTAAGAACATTTTTGTAAAAAATTACATGTTTTCGTTATTTGTTTTGTATTATAAACAACAATTTCTTAAGTTTGTATATACTTATAGGTATATACATAATACCTATGAGCCAGAACAATGTAATCTAGTAAAGCCTGTGCTTCATTATCATTAAAGACATCTAAACAGGCTGTAGGTACGTAAGTTATCAAAGGGTTCAACAGTTCATCAACTCATTGTAGTGGTGTAAAAAACTGATGATTTCATCTCAAGAAGCTTCTGCACTACCGATGATTGTATGTATGATTGTGTGTATGATAAAATTGTACGCGTGTTCTCATTGTGCCATTGTTAGCTCCCTGATAGAGATGGTATTGATTGGGTACAGTCGAGCGGAAAATGTGCTTTCTATCTTTGAAAACAGGAGTAGGAAACAGGATATGTTTGGCTGTATTTACCTACGTTTGTTTAATGTGGACTGAGAATGTAGATAATGTTTGTCGAGTAATCCGTGTACTGTATGCCTATTTTGATTTTTATTTTGGTGTTGTATTTTTATTGATGGAATATCTCGGATACTCCATTTAAATTTCATTCCCGAGAAACAATGGGGGAGTAAATGGGGATATTAAGAGGCTATTTCAACTGCACAACTTATCAAAAAATTAAAGGGATTCGAAGCCAGTTTTTCGTTTTTGTAAAAACATGAAAATTATAACTATTATTACCGTATAATGTAATTTTATTATTCATGTTTTTACAAGGAACAAGGCAACTCTAAAGCTCGTTAAATAGGTAAACTTAATATTTAATAATAACTACAGAAATAGGTATTTAATCAGATGATCCTTTGATTGTTCCGGTAGATCAATCGTATTCATTTATTGTTAAGATTTGTGTACACGTCAGTACTAATCACAGCAATAAGCAATAACAATATCAGCTTTCTTTTCCATAGGCTATTAGATGCCGTTCGTTGCGGTGACCCGCTTTTGTACCCGACTGTCCCTATTGATATCACGTAATTACAGCTTTGCGAATTCGCTACGTTCATCTTTGTCATTTGTCTAAGAAAGTAGATAATTGTACGCCGACGTTTTATTTTGTGGTTCTCACACTGACGACCTCTGTGGCGCGGTGGGTGAAGGTACGCCTGCGACGCAAGAGGTTGCGGTTTCGATTCCCGCAACCTCTTGGGACAAATATTTGTACTATCTGCAGGTATTATGTTCCGGGTGTTCCAGCGTTTTCTATGTATAATAAAAAAAAATATATCTATGTAATGTATTGTATTATGTACGAGTAAATCAGTTCCGTACATTATCTATGAAAACGGAAAAAATCACATTATTTGTCAGACATTCATCATTTGTAAAAATTTCAACTGTCTTACTATCACGGTTCCAGAGATACAGCCTAGTAACAGACGGACAGACAGACAGACGGCCAACAGAGTCTTAGTAATAGGGTCCCGTTTTACCCTTTAGTTAGTGAACCCTAAAAAGATGTTTTAGAGCCATCCCATACAAAAATGTTCAAACCATTTTCTTTACGGTTCTTCCTACAAAGTTTCTGACCACGCACAACCACTGTTCTTAACCACCATGTCATCCAAACCACAGCAATGTTAAGTCACCTCAACCTCATACCTCTAGCTTTACGAGCAAAGCTGCTCCGCTATGCTTACGGTAATCACCTATTTTACTTACCTACACATTCCATGGCTGGTACTTACGTGGCTGTCACAAGCCAAGATACATCAGTTTTTCTGGCCTATCTTAGCATGCAAAAATTAAATTTTAAATTCTAGAAGCAAAGCAATAAAGTTAATTTCGCCTTGTACTTTTTCTTCAGAGCGCTGGCTGACAGCTTTTTTCTTTTTTCGTTGACGACCTCTGTGGCGCGGCGGGCGAAGGTCTGCCTGCGACGCAGGAGGTACGATCCCCGCCTCGGGACAAATGTTTGTGCGATCTGCAGACATTTGTTCAGTGTTCTGGTCGTTTTCTATTTATAGTAAAAATATCTATCTATGTATTTTATTATATTATGTATATCGATTATCTAGTACCCATAACAAAAGCTCTGCTTAGCTTGTAGCTAGATACTGCTGTGTTCATTGTCCAGCATTTTTGTTATTTATTAACAGATAATGTTAATTTTTTTACATTGGATTTGGTCATTAAAGTCTCATTTCAACTCAACAGCCTAAGGCATGCCGGTTGGGGATCACAGTTCGATGGTAGAACTATTCTGCAAGAGGTGCTGCTGTCCGCCCCCCGGTGTATGTCCCTTAGTCGCCTCTTACGACACCCACGGGAAAAGTTGGGGTGGTGCATCTACTACCGAACTGCGATCCCCAACAAGCATGCACAGCGTGGGGTTTATGGACATTGAGACCCGTATATGTGGTGTGAAGATGGGAAAAAATACAGACGAATTGAGAACCTCCTCCGTTTTTACTTCAAAAACAGAGGAGGTTCTTTCTGTAAAACTATTTTTTTTCAAAAAAAGTAAAGGAGTTTCACATGTAAATCCTCATCAGTAAATTAAGTTGTTAGTTGTTAGTGATAATGCAGTTGAACATTTCCCTAATGAAGTTGCGTTCACATACACGACTTGACTAGAACGTGCTGAGATGCAAGCACGATGCACGCGCGATGCACTAACATCTGGAGAGAAAGTTATATACCCTTTGTCAGTATAATCGGGTTATTATTATTATTATTTTTTATTTGCTCTTGGTGGCTTTCGTGTCACTGCGGCCATGATGGGCCTATTGTGATCGCCACTTTATGTGTTCTCCCCTAAAGCTGTGGCGTTCAGAGTTAGCCACTTACCCTTGCAGCTGCTAGGAACTGAAGGATTTCCTTCGGGGAGAGGTCTCGTAGCTCGTCTGGGCCGAGCAGGTGCTTTCCCAGATAAGTACTACGTTTTTGCATCAGTGCTCCACACTCTCCTAGCAGATGGAGAGGCGTTTCGTCCGCCTCCTCACAGAATCTACAGGATTTTGTGTCGCATAGCCCCAATTTAAACATGTGCTTGCATAATCGGGTTAGTTCTAATAATAATAATAGCCTTTATTCAACAATCTTAATAACAATATTGTTGAGACTTAACTAGGTTTAATTAGTTAATAGTATGTTACATATTTATTTTATATCTATTGATTTTATTAGACACCGGTATTAAGGTGAATTAGGTCCCAAAACTCAGGTTTTGCCTAGACGGAAAATCAATTTTAAGGCAAGAAAACACAATTTTTTTAAATCTTTTTTTTTAGCATCGAAAGCTTAGAATTTTTGTTAGTAAGTTATGGGAGCCGAAACACGATTGACTCAACTTGACTCGATAGAAAAAAATCGCAAAGTTTCCTCTAAATTTTGCATTTTTACTACGGAAAACCAGTTTCATTTGCTAGTTACTTAACATATTTGCATGAAATATCGTCTAAAAAATACTTAACTAAACACTTTAGAGGATTATGGTTTTAGTTTTTGGCGAAAGAGTATTATTTTAGAGCAATATCAAATTTATAAATAAAAAGCAGTAAAATTGCGCGCAGGCCGGCTCTTGCGTCCCTTTCTCGCTTTCACTGCGTATATGCAATCTAAAGTTATAAAAATCAAAGTTATTATTACCCTTTGTAACTATAATCGGGTTAGTTCTACTCAATACCAAATTTCTTCTTAGAGAATGCCACGGAAGGTTTTAATAAAAAATTATGTACCTTGATTGTAAAAATTGATCGAAGAAGAAATGCTGAAGCGAGACAGTAAGTCCTGATTTATTTATTTATATTATATATTCAAAACGTTACATACATATACTTAATTTAAAAGTGACATAACGTGACGACTTCTGTGGCGGAGCTGGTGAAGGTGATCGCTAGATCTACATTTCTCTATGCTCATTACTTGTGTTTCTAAATCTATTTTTTTTTTGTGGAGAACTTTGAAGTTTTTATTTTCACTTGAATAAAAATTCGTATACCTACCTGTCCTAGACACGGGTCACTAATAATGCACGACAATTTATTGTACAGCCGAATAATGTACACCTTGATAATCCGTGTCAAAACCTATTAAACTTGAAAGCGGATTCTCAAGTTGTACATTATTCGGCCTTACAATAAATTGTCGTGCATTATAGTGACCCCTAGACCTTAGAAGGATAGGTTGAAGAAAATCCTTCTTAGAAAAGGTTTGGTTTTAAACGTCCAAGGAAGTTGAAATACCCCACAAGATGCTGGCCGCAAGCACATTTTAAATTCAAATCACTACGAACAAACGAACCATTGATCGTCTTTTGTTTTCTCTCCTTCTAATTTTGGAAATATAAAGGCAGATTTTGGTATAGGCAAGCTGGCCAGAGTAAGATCAGTTTTTTACTCGGACGCAAACAAGAAAACCTGAAGAAGCTGATAAATAAGAAACAAGATTCGCCAAGTGCGAGTGTAACTCGCGCGCCCGAGGGTTTCAAACATTTGCCAATTATTTGGACAATCAATTTTCTGAAATATTTTAAAAAGTATGAATCTTACAGAAATTTCAAAAAGTGTTTTGAAATGGTCAAAACGATACCTTTCATTTGATACCCCACATGGGTAGGTACCCCTTTTTGAAAAAAAATCCCCTTTTTTGACCATTTTTCAAAAACTATTATTATTACAGACTTCTCTATATTTTTCCTGTAAAATATAGATTGATATCTACAAACACCTAATACATTGTACATGGATCGGTCATCAATCTTCGGAGCTAGGGGGGGGGGAATGGTCAATTTTCCGTCTTTTTTTGAAATATTTCAAAAAGTATGAAACTTACAGAAATTTCAAAAAGTGTTTTGAAATGGTCAAAACGATACCTTTCATTTGATACCCCACATAGGCAGGTACCCCTCCTTTTGAAAAAAAAATCCCCCCCTTTTTGACCATTTTTCAAAAATTATTATTATTACAGACTTCTCTATATTTTTCCTGTAAAATATAGATTAATATCTACAAACGCCTAATACATTGTACATGGATCGGTCTGCAATCTTCGAAGCTAGGGGGGGGGGAATGGTCAATTTTTCGTCTTTTTTTGAAATATTTCAAAAAGTATGAAACTTACAGAAATTTCAAAAAGTGTTTTGAAATGGTCAAAACGATACCTTTCATTTGATACCCCACATAGGTAGGTACCCCCCCTTTTGAAAAAAAATTCCCCCCCTTTTTGACCATTTTTCAAAAACTATTATTATTACCGACTTCTCTATATTTTACCTGTAAAATATAGATCGATATCTACAAACGCCTAGTACATTGTACGTGGTAGTCTGCAATCTTCGGAGATAGGGGGGGGGGAAAGGTAAATTTTTCGACTATTTTTGAAATATTTCAAAAAGTATGAAACTTACAGAAATTTCAAAAAGTGTTTTGAAATGGTCAAAACGATACCTTTGATTTGATACCCCACATAGGCAGGTACCCCTCCTTTTGAAAAAAAAATCCCCCCCTTTTTGACCATTTTTCAAAAACTATTATTATTACAGACTTCTCTATATTTTTCCTGTAAAATATAGATTGATATCTACAAACGCCTAATACATTGTACATGGATCGGTCTGCAATCTTCGGAGCTAGGGGGGGGGGAATGGTCAATTTTTCGTCTTTTTTTGAAATATTTCAAAAAGTATGAAACTCACAGAAATTTCAAAAAGTGTTTTGAAATGGTCAAAACGATACCTTTCATTTGATACCCCACATAGGTAGGTACCCTCGCTTTTGAAAAAAAAATCCCCCCTTTTTTGACCATTTTTCAAAAACTATTATTATTACAGACTTCTCTATATTTTTCCTGTAAAATATAAATCGATATCTACAAACGCCTAATACATTGTACGTGGATCGGTCTGCAATCTTCGGAGATAGGGGGGGGGGAAAGGTCAATTTTTCGACTATTTTTGAAATATTTCAAAAAGTATGAAACTCACAGAAATTTCAAAAAATGTTTTGAAATGGTCAAAACGATACCTTTGATTTGATACCCCACATAGGCAGGTACCCCTCCTTTTGAAAAAAAATTCCCCCCCTTTTTGACCATTTTTCAAAAACTATTATTATTACAGACTTCTCTATATTTTTCCTGTAAAATATAGATCGATGTCTACAAACGCCTAATACATTGTACATGGATCGGTCTGCAATCTTCGGAGCTAGGGGGGGGGGAATGGTCAATTTTTCGTCTTTATTTGAAATATTTCAAAAAGTATGAAACTCACAGAAATTTCAAAAAGTGTTTTGAAATGGTCAAAACGATACCTTTCATTTGATACCCCACATAGGTAGGTACCCCCCCTTTTGAAAAAAAATTCCCCCCCTTTTTGACCATTTTTCAAAAACTATTATTATTACCGACTTCTCTATATTTTTCCTGTAAAATATAGATCGATGTCTACAAACGCCTAGTACATTGTACATGGATCGGTCTGCAATCTTCGGAGCTAGGGGGGGGGGAATGGTCAATTTTTCGTCTTTTTTTGAAATATTTCAAAAAGTATGAAACTTACAGAAATTTCAAAAAGTGTTTTGAAATGGTCAAAACGATACCTTTCATTTGATACCCCACATAGGTAGGTACCCCCCCTTTTGAAAAAAAATTCCCCCCCTTTTTGACCATTTTTCAAAAACTATTATTATTACCGACTTCTCTATATTTTTCCTGTAAAATATAGATCGATGTCTACAAACGCCTAGTACATTGTACGTGGATCGGTGTGCAATCTTCGAAGATAGGGGGGGGGGGTATGGTCAATTTTTCGACTTTTTTTGAAATATTTCAAAAAGTATGAAATTTACAGAAATTTCAAAAAGTGTTTTGAAATGTACAAAACGATACCTTTCATTTGATACCCCATTTGCCTTCCTAGGTCTCTTTTGAAATTTCAACATCAAAATTTGTACTGAAAATATTCATTTTTATTTTTCATTTATTTATATATTTTTTTCTTAAAATCAGTAATGGCGCACGAAATGTATCATTATTTCAAATTTCAAGTTAATAGCTGCAGTAGTTACTGAGATATTCAAGAAAGAGCGGGGACGGACAGAGCGAGACCATAAGGGTTTCAAAACCGATCTTTGAAACCCTAAAAAGTGTTTTATTAGAAAACTGAAAAAGCTACAGTCCACAATACTACATAAAAATGCAAAGGAACTCCATACTCAAAGTTAAGGTGTTTCAACCAGGAACACTTTACCACTATCCACCATTAGAGGGTGACTGTGTGGCGCCTATCTACTTCAGAGTAGTAAGGCAATCATGCTGAGTCGAGACCTTTTTGCTGCTGTAACACAGCTGCAGTCAGTCTTTTTTATCACTTTTTTTTTTCAAAATGTATTTTTTGTACTGCAGCAGCAAATAAATAAATGTCTGTCGATGTCCATCAGTGGACTAGTATGGGCTTCAGGTTGGTAGTTGAAATATTCGTGATTAGTACAATACTCAACTAACAAACTTTCTTTATTAGTTATTAGTGGTCCGCCCCAGCTTCTTACGGGTATATTCTTTAGCCTATGTTACTCAGTGACAAAGCAGCTTTCTAACGGCAAAATAATTTTTGAAATCGGTCCAGTAGTTTTTATGTTTATTCGTTACATACAAAATACAAAGCTTTCCTCTTTATAAATTAGCGTAGATAGAAAATACCCAGAACACCCAAAACATATATTTGCAGATCATATAAACACTTGTCCCAAGGCGGGAATCAAACCTGCAACCTCCTGCGTCGCATGCGGACCTTTCGCCCGCCGCGCCATATGAGTGGTAAATTTCAAGTTTGAAACCTAATCTAAGCCCTATAGCGATTGACTTTCACTCCAGCTAGCCCACAAGTGGGCTAATGTAATAATATCAATATTATCGGAATGCCCCTCTTGGCACCGTGGCCCACTTGTGGGTGTGGGTGTGCGGTGCGTGACCAGACCACTGACGTCACCGATTACCATACACCTAAATACCGATCTTATACACATAAAAATACCAAATAGGTACTTAATTTTCACAAACATACAATACAAAAACACTTATACAATACACACACACACACACTACAACAAGAACATTACAAAAAGAAATTACATGCAACAAGCACCTAAAATGGGCGGCCTTAGAAGATCGCGATCTCTTCCAGGTAACCTTTGAATGGAAAAAATTATATGAATATAAGAAAGGCAGGGTGTGTACCAAAGATAAAAATTAACATAACAGAATACTGAAAAACATAGGTATAGCACTAATATTATAAATGCGAAAGTTTAGATGGATGGATGGATAGATGGATGTTTGTTGCTTAATCATCCTAGAAAGGCTGAAGGGATCTGGATGAAATTTGGCACAGAGATAGTTTATAGTTTAGAAGTTCGACACAGAGGTCGCCGAAGAATAAAATAAATAATAAATAATGCTGGACAATTCACACAGCATTATCTAGCAACAAGCTAAGCAGATCTTGTGTTAGGGTACTAGATAACTGATATACATAATATAATACAATACATAGATAAATATTTTTTATTATATATAGAAAACGACCAGAACACCCTGAACAAATGCCTGCAGATCGTACACACATTTGTCCCGAGGCGGGAATCGAACCCGGTACTTCCTGCATCGCAGGCAGACCTTCGCCCACCGCGCCACAGAGGTCGTCACTGAAATCTATAATCTATTAATGACTCGGTATACAATTTTATGAATATCTTTTAAACGTACAATTTTTTTTTAATTAGAGCTAATTTCTTATTTTCTGAAGTACACAAGCTTAGCTGCTCGCGAGAGAAGATTATTTTCCTATGTGTATCTATTTTCGTTTCTAGTGTGCGCTCCAGACTTCGTCGCCTCGTGTTTCAGCGCTATTTCGAACATAAGCGAAATTTGAGTCCCTGCCAATTGCCAACTGACACACTAACGTTAATTTTCCACTGTTAGATTGGTTCACTATTGAATTTCAAGAAAGCCTTTTACTCCATAGATGATTACATCAATGATGTTAATGCTTGGCCAGATGTCGTCCAGTTCCGCACCGACAATAGTATTTAAGGAAAATAATGTTAAGCTTAGTTAGTTTTATATAAATATTGACTTATATTATAAATTAGATTATATTCAGACTGAGAGACTGAGATAATGTATTAATTTTAAGTTTTATAAAACTTACTAGTGGTTTATTTTTCGCTTCTTCCACTAGTGGAATATAAATTGAAGCGAATAAAATCAATAACATCATATTTCTTATTTGATAATAATGACTATTTATAAACCTGTTTATAGTATTAAATTTGACTTGTCTAAGTGCTTATTTTGTAAGCTTAGAGATAAAGTTATTGACTTTGACTTTGATTTATAGTAACACTATCACACACTAGAATCCTACACTCTTGGGGTGTTAGGGGGGCTCCATCATCTCGTCTCCCAAACCAACCTAACCTGCACGTGGTGTACCCAGCTGGATAACGAACTAGGCTCTGATGAAAATATCAAACAATCGTCATCATTTGATAACTCACATCATCATCATCATCAGCCTATTATAAGTCCACTGCTGGATATAGGCCTCCCCTAATGAGAGTCATAGCGCTCTGTCTTCAGCTTACCGCATCCAGCTTTGCCAGCAGTCTTTCGCAAATCGTTATTCCACCTGGTCGGAGGGCGTCCTACACTACGTTTGACGAGTCGCGGTCTCCACTTAAGAACACGTTTACCCCAGCGGTTGTCGGTTCTTCTCCAGATATGGCCAGCCCACTGCAATTTCAGCTTGCTAATCCTTTGATGACTCGCAAATTAACAAATAAATTAATAAATAAATAATTGAATAATGATGAACAATTCACACAGCATTATCTAGCCCCAAGCTAAGCAGAGCTTGTGTTATGGGTAATAGATAACTGATATACATAATACAAAACATTACATACATAGATGTACATCATGTAGATATATATTTTTTATTAGACATATAAAACGACCAGAATACCCGGAACAAATACCTGCAGATCGTACAAATATTTGTCCCAAGGCGGGAATCGAACCTGCAACCTCTTGCGTTGCAGGTGGACCTTCGCCCACCGCGCCACAGAGGTCGTCACTTTGTTTGGCTCCCCATACATTGGCGATTTTGTGACAATTTTAAAACAATAGCCCGTACTCTATCGGTCGTTTCGTTTTCTAAATCCAGCAGTAGCTAGATAATTAATAAAAAAAGTAAATGGTTTTAATAGTACACATTCATAATCAATGAATGGTCTAATTATTATTTATGTAAAGCTGTTTTTGTTTGGCACCTCGATAATTTTTTTAAGCGTTTTTGTCACTGTTTAAAAATAAATGATAGCACATCTATTGGTCGTTTTGTTTTCTAAATCCATTCACTTCTGATTTCTATTATTCTAATCTAGTTTTTCATTGATACTTGATCTCAATTTATTCCACTAGCTATGTATGTGGTAACTTTTACTTTTAATATTATAGCTAGGGTATCGAAACAAGGTTTATTAGGTTCCGTACCCAAAGGGTTAAACGGGACCCTATTACTAAGACTCCGCTGTCCGTCCGTCTGTCTGTCTGTCCGTCTGTCACCAGGCTGTATCTCATGAACAGTGATAGTTGAAATTTTCGCAAATGATGTATTCTCTAAAACAACAAATTACGAGTATATACTAAAAAACTAATCATAAAATTAATATTCAGTGGGCTCCCATACAAAAAAAGTAATTTTTTGCCGTTTTTATAGAAAATGCTACGGAACCCTTCGTACTACGGCTAAGGCTACTTTTTATATCATAAACCAGTTGCCC
Organism: Eupithecia vulgata; assembly: GCA_946478455.1. NCBI lineage: Eukaryota > Metazoa > Arthropoda > Insecta > Lepidoptera > Geometridae > Eupithecia > Eupithecia vulgata. The sequence goes on from OX297881.1 coordinate 4,875,137, forward strand.
TGGGATAGAAATAACCATAAACAGCGCGCTAAGCCACGGGCAAAAACTAGTAGACCATTCACACAGCATAATAGCCCCAAGCTAAGCAGAGCTTGTGTTATGGGTACTAGATAACTGATATACCTATGTACATAATACATGCAATACATAGATAGTTTTTTTTTCTATACATAGAAAACGACCAGAACACCCGGAACAAATACCTGGAGACCGTACAAACATTTGTCCCAAGGCGGAAATCGAACCCGCAACCTCCTGCGTCGCAGTCGGACCTTCACCCACCGCGCCACAGAGATCGTCAATCCTAACTATTCACGTTCCAATACCAACCTACGTGTTACTGTCATAAATATTCGCGAAAGTAAAAGCTGATCAGACTAGTTCAAAAATCCTTAATTTAATTACAATGTTCTTTTAAGTTACTATAAAAGGAACCTGTTTTTCTATAAAAAATATTGTATAGAAAGTTCTATTGACCTCTGATGCCCACTTTGATAGGTACCTTATTTGAACATTTTACATTATGGTATAGAATGAAAAGCCGTGTGGTGCCGGCATAGAGTTTGCACCACCCCAACTCTTCCCATGGGTGTCGTAAGAAGCGACTAAGGGACATACACCGGGGAGCGGGCAGCAGCGCCTCTTGCAGAATAGATCTACCACCGAACTGCGATTCCAACCCGCATGCCCAGCGTGGGGATTATGTGCTCCCCATGAGATAAAAAAGCAGGGGGAGGCCTGCGTCCAACGGTGGACTATTATATGCTGTTGAGGTTGAGAAATGAAAAGTGGTTTTATGTACATCCGGTGGTATTAATTGTTCTACAGGAAGCACTGCCCGCCCCCGGTTTATGTCCCTTAGTCGCCTCCTACGACACCACTACGACACCCACGGGAAGAGTTCTGGTGGTGCAAACTCTAAGCCGGCACCACACGGCATGGTTTTACGTACATGAGCTAGCATAATAAAATAAGCCCAAAAAAATAAGTTTGTTGGAAATAGGTATCTTTTCGATTCAATTTGACTAAACGATATGCGATAGACAAGTCTCCGCTTCCCACATTTACCAGAAATGAAATTCAGAAAAGTTTTTTAAGATATTAATATGTTTTTATTTATTGAGAATTCGTAACATTTGTAGATATAATAAAAATAATGCTGGACATTTCACACAGCATTATCTAGCCCCAAGCTAAGCCGAGCTATATAATATAACAATGAGCATAATACACATTGTTACAACATTGATATTAAAATTGTAATCATAAAGTTTAGATATGTCATTCTTATTAATGCGTATGATATGTCGTTTGGGAATTGAACCTGCAACTAAAAACTACATGTAACACACCCCCAAAAACTACACGTAGATACCAGAAACGAAATTTAAATAAGATTTGAAAATGTCTTTATTTATTCAGTATTCAATACATTTCTAGAACAACGAGCTAAAAATACATTGATACAACATTGATATTAAAACACTGATAATTTATTTTTTAAGATAATATCATTCTTATTATTGTGGGCGATATGTTGCTCGGGAATCGAACCCGCGTATCCGAAAAACTACGTAAATACCAGAAATAAAAATTAAGAAGTTTTAGATATGTCAGTATTTATTCAGTATTCATAACATTTCTAGTTTTACTAAAAGAACGAGCTAAAAATACATTCATACAACATTGATATTAAAACACTGAAATTTTATTTGACATAATAAGATTTTGAGATATCACTCTTATTGTAGACGATATTATGTTACTACGTGATACTCCGAAAAATACGAAATACCAGAATTTAAATTTAAGAAAGTTATAGAAAAGCCTGTATTTATTCAGTATTTATAACATTTCTAGTTATAATAAAACAACGAGCTAAAAATACATTATTACAACATTGATAATTAATTTGTAATTATAAGTTTTTGAGATATCATTCTTATTATTTATTACGATCGATATGTTGTAAGAATCGAATCCGCAAATCCGAAAATCTATGAATAGGTATAGAAAGTCTACAAAAATTGTTACTAAATACATGGTACTTACAGGATAATTTATCAACACATTTAGTGATTGATTAGTGTTTTTTTCTTCTTTATCTTCATCATATTTTAATATCATCAAATTTTTTATTAACGGGTTAATTAATATCTCCGACAGTCGACCGTGAGGTTTTCTACCTCATATATTTTGCTTATCTACATAAAATGTTATATAATAAGTATATGTACCTATGTATATTTCAAATGTTGGAGAATTTCCTGCTACGTTCCTCTTGGCTTCATAACATAAATAAGGTTTTCCCAAATTACACCAAAAACGTCAAACAATGTTTTAAACTAAAGCTTGAAGTACCAGGAGCACAGAAACTGCAAGAGATTTTATTCACTAACAGTGATAGTCAGCTGTTTGCTGCGATTGGTCTCGAAGCGGTCCATGGTCCTTATATCCATGATCATAGTGATGGAAATCGCTAGGCCGATCAGCATAATAAACGATACCATAAGGCCAGACCTGTAAAAAAATTACATATATCGTAAGATTTTTGGGATAGTAAAAAAAAGTTCTATGAAAATTGTTGTAAGTAATTAAATGTTTTTGCGCCCAAGTGGCTGAATCATCCAGCGATTTAAATAACTCATATAAACTGACTGTAATATTAACCGGTGCGATGCACAAAACAAGATTCGCCAAGTGCGAGTGTAACTCGCGCGCCGAGGGTTTCAAACATTTGCCAATTATTTGGACAATCAATATTTTAAAAAGTATGAAACTTACAGAAATTTCAAAAAGTGTTTTGAAATGGTCAAAACGATACCTTTCATTTGATACCCCACATGGGTAGGTACCCCTTTTTGAAAAAAAAATCCCCTTTTTTGACCATTTTTCAAAAACTATTATTATTACAGACTTCTCTATATTTTTCCTGTAAAATATAGATTGATATCTACAAACGCCTAGTACATTGTGCATGGATCGGTCTGCAATCTTCGGAGCTAGGGGGGGGGGAATGGTCAATTTTTCGTCTTTTTTTGAAATATTTCAAAAAGTATGAAACTCACAGAAATTTCAAAAAGTGTTTTGAAATGGTCAAAACAATACCTTTCATTTGATACCCCACATAGGTAGGTACCCCCCCTTTTGAAAAAAAATTCCCCCCCTTTTTGACCATTTTTCAAAAACTATTATTATTACAGACTTCTCTATATTTTTCCTGTAAAATATAGATTGATATCTACAAACGCCTAATACATTATACATGGATCGGTCTGCAATCTTCGGAGCTAGGGGGGGGGGGAATGGTCAATTTTTCGTCTTTTTTTGAAATATTTCAAAAAGTATGAAACTCACAGAAATTTCAAAAAGTGTTTTGAAATGGTCAAAACGATACCTTTCATTTGATACCCCACATAGGTAGGTACCCCCCCTTTTGAAAAAAAATTCCCCCCCTTTTTGACCATTTTTCAAAAACTATTATTATTACAGACTTCTCTATATTTTTCCTGTAAAATATAAATCCATATCTACAAACGCCTAATACATTGTACATGAATCGGTCTGCAATCTTCGGAGATAGGGGGGGGGGAAAGGGCAATTTTTCGACTTTTTTTGAAATATTTTAAAAAGTATGAAACGTACAGAAATTTCAAAAAGTGTTTTGAAATAGTCAAAACGATACCTTTCATTTGATACCCCACATGGGGAGGTACCCCCCCTTTTGAAAAAAAAATCCCCCCTTTTTTGACCATTTTTCAAAAACTATTATTATTACCGACTTCTCTATATTTTTCCTGTAAAATATAGATCGATGTCTACAAACGCCTAGTACATTGTACATGGATCGGTCTGCAATCTTCGGAGATAGGGGGGGGGGAAAGGGCAATTTTTCGACTTTTTTTGAAATATTTCAAAAAGTATGAAATTTACAGAAATTTCAAAAAGTGTTTTGAAATGGTCAAGACGATACCTTTCATTTGATACCCCACATGGGGAGGTACCCCCCCTTTTGAAAAAAAATTCCCCCCCTTTTTGACCATTTTTCAAAAACTATTATTATTACAGACTTCTCTATATTTTTCCTGTAAAATATAAATCCATATCTACAAACGCCTAGTACATTGTACATGGATCGGTCTGCAATCTTCGGAGCTAGGGGGGGGGGAATGGTCAATTTTTCGTCTTTTTTTGAAATATTTCAAAAAGTATGAAACTTACAGAAATTTCAAAAAGTGTTTTGAAATAGTCAAAACGATACCTTTCATTTGATACCCCATTTGGGTAGGTACCCCTACTTTTGAAAAAAAAATCCCCTCCTTTTTGACCATTTTTCAAAAACTATTATTATTACCGACTTCTCTATATTTTTCCTGTAAAATATAGATTGATGTCTACAAACGCCTAGTACATTGTACATGGATCGGTCTGCAATCTTCGGAGCTAGGGGGGGGGGAATGGTCAATTTTTCGTCTTTTTTTGAAATATTTCAAAAAGTATGAAACTTACAGAAATTTCAAAAAGTGTTTTGAAATGGTCAAAACGATACCTTTCATTTGATACCCCACATAGGTAGGTACACCCCCCTTTTGAAAAAAAATTCTCCCCCTTTTTGACCATTTTTCAAAAACTATTATTATTACAGACTTCTCTATATTTTTCCTGTAAAATATAGATCGATATCTACAAACGCCTTATACATTGTACGTGGATCGGTGTGCAATCTTCGGAGATAGGGGGGGGGGGGTATGGTCAATTTTTCGACTTTTTTTGAAATATTTCAAAAAGTATGAAATTTACAGAAATTTCAAAAAGTGTTTTGAAATGTACAAAACGATACCTTTCATTTGATACCCCATTTGCCTTCCTAGGTCTCTTTTGAAATTTCAACATCAAAATTTGTACTGAAAATATTCATTTTCATTTTTCATTTATTTATATATTTTTTTCTTAAAATCAGTAATGGCGCACGAAATGTATCATTATTTCAAATTTCAAGTTAATAGCTGCAGTAGTTACCGAGATATTCAAGAAAGAGCGGGGACGGACAGAGCGAGACCATAAGGGTTTCAAAACCGATCTTTGAAACCCTAAAAAAATTAATTACTGAATTAATATTAACATAAGCAATTATTTTTGTTATTTTTTTGTCTTAAAATTTCGTTTGATCAGGTTTTGAAAAAACCAATGGAGCTCGCCAAGACCGAACTTCGTCTTGAATAACCTTACGTAGGTTATTCAAGACGAAGTTCGGTCTTGAGTAACTCGCGGAGTTAGAGGTACCCGACATTGGACCGGGCTGTTGGAAGGACTTTGCTTCCCGAAGGTCATTTAGGCGATATACCAATTACACCAGCAACAACGCATTTTACGCAGACGCAAAACAAAATGTATGAAAAGAGAGACTTAAGCCTAATACAAGACCAGCGCTGGCTAGGTCTCTTACGGGAGCTAAGCCCGCATTATGCTGAGTTAGAGAGATGCTACACGGGCGCTGCCGTTGCGCTGCGTCAACGCTGCGTCGTCGCTGCGACGTCGCAGCGTCGACGCTCCGTAGTTCTACATACAAATCTGCCCGGCATGTCACACGGTGCGCTAAAACAACGTGCATCGAAACAACGCACGCGCATCGCACAAGGAGTGAGGGAGACGAGGCGGGAAGGGGTGCTGCAGTGCGACGATGCTTTGACGACGCAGGACAGTGCAGTATTGTTTAAAATATCGAAGCTGACAGTTCGGCATTACATTTAAAATAATTAGTGTGTCGAAGTCGTTTAAAGACTACATACAATTTATTATACACCTACATCTACGTCGACGCTGCGACATTGGAGAAAGGTGCGTTGCGTTGCGTCGTCGCAGCGCTCGTGTGGCACTGCATTGCGACGTCGTCGCAGCGCAGCGGCAGCACCAGTGTGGCATCTCTTTTAGTATAAGTATGTCTTGCTTTAATTATTGTATTATTGTTATAAAGAAATGTTTTTCTTCTTCTTCTTTTTTCTTACATTACAGTAATATGTTAAAATCCCGCAAAAGTATAAAACTAAACTCACCAGATGGGCACTGAGGTGAAGGTGATGCAGTCGAAGGCATCTGAGAACTTCTCCGTGCTGCTCATGAATATTTGCATCTGGAAACGAAGGGACTTATCTCAGCCTCGAATGTTTTATTTATTTTCCCAATAATTATTACAAGTTGTTGGTTTAATAGTGCATAAGACCTAGCACTTGGGATAATCTCTAAGAAGTTAAGTTTAAATCCTAAAAAATCGAACTCAGTGGGAGTTGAACCCACGTCCTTTAGTACCTACGGAAATTTTCTAACTGAGCTACGCAATCAAGTAACCGTAGAATCAAAAATTTTTGGGACTTTCTACGGAATTTAGCGCCGTTAGCTTCATCTATAGGGAAAACATTAAAGTTTATCGAACATTTTATTTTTTGGGATATTATTTAACTGCTTGATTATTGCAATGTTTATCAGTCATCTCATCTGCCCTTGACAGACAAATCTGACAGAGCTTGTGTTAAGTAAGTATCATAAATACTATTTTTGTACCCATAACAGAAGCTCTGCTTACTACTTCGGAACCAGTACTAATCCACTTATCCACTAATATTTCGGCAAAAATTGTAATATTTTTTAAACTTCCCTCGTCAAAAATTATGACTATATCAAGATTCATGGTAATCCCGTGATATTTTTCAAATTCAAAGGCATAGGATTCCACTATTATACAAAAGAAAACAGTGGAAATCGATTGATGTAGACCATCAAAGTTTTGTTCTAATGACAATTTGCTCTGAGAACCACCTTCTCCATACTCAAGATATGAAGAGAGATATTTTGTTTACGTCCGTCAAAACTCCATGTATATTCGATAATGACGACCTCGGTGGCGCGGTGGGCGAAGGCCCACCAGCGACGCAGGAGCGGGTTCGATTCCCGCCTTGGAACAAATATTTGTACGATCTGCAGGTATTTGTTCCGGGTGTTCTGGTCGTTTTCTATGTATAATAAAAAAAACTATCTATGTAATGTATTGTATTATGTATATCAGTTACCTATCTAGTACCCATAACACAAGCTCTGCTTAGCTTGGGGATAGATAATGCTGTGTGAATTGTCCAGCATTTTTTATTTATTAAAAATATATTTAAATATACCTACCTACCTGAACATGGTCGAAATAATCAAGTAAGTACTTATGCAAGGTTCGCTTTCAACGGATATGTCGAGACCACCATCATCTCATCATTACCTGAACATCAGGCAGCGTGAGCGTAGCCTTCTCCGAGGAGTAGACGAGCCGCAGCGGACAGTGGTAGGACTTGCCCAGCACAGCAGCTGGGGCGTCCGGGGGCGCCGGGGCTTGCAGATTCAACCCTGGAAAGGCGTATACAATAGGAGAAATGGTATCTACAGAACGCGCTTTCAATTCGGAGATCGAGATCCAAAAATATCATCAAATGGTGTAAACTGAACCATTATGGCCAGCGCAGATCGGAACGGGATGGCAAAGGATTTAAATTTTTACCAATGGGCATTCAAACGTATCTATATAGAAAGACGACATAAATTGATATGCTTTAAAATGATGCCGCGGCATCGAAACGGATTTTTCGATACCAATGGCATAAACCCTTTGCCATGCTGTGGCGGTCTACGTTGGCCCTTAGTCAGTTGGTCACCAGTAGACTGACACGTCTTCGCCTGTCTGTGTGGAGAAGTGGTCATTTGATTTTCCGCCGAGTCGATCGCTTCTCCGCATAGACAGTCAAACGTGATAGTACGCTGCGTTCTGTCACGTCGCAAAAAAGCGCGGTCGCCGAGAAGGGAATTCGACTTCTTCGTTTGTATGGGCAAATCATCAGCAGGCCTCTTAACTTCAATCATGTAAGCAAGGTTGGTCCCAGAAAATCTGGGTTGGTTCTCACCAGTATTCTCGAGTCCAAACTTGACCTCCACACCGACAGCCGTCCACCAGCCCGAAGACAGCTTGAAGCTGAACTCAAGGGTTATCTGTAAGAAGATCATCAAGTCAAAGGAGCAACGTGCGTCCCACCCGGTAGCTTGGTCTACGTGTACGCCTTACAAGTCATTTGCGGAAGTCCCCAAACGAACCCGAAATAAACCATTATTCGTGGGTGTAGGGACCAATGATGGTGATGAACGTCAAAGGATTTACGTACGTATGCATGAGCGTACGTACAATAAATCTTTGAATTTAAACATTAAACTTCACATCATTCAGGAGGCCTTAGGGCCTCCTGAATGATGTCAACTGTTAGTCACCTCCTGCATTGTGCACGAGTGGCAAGAAGCGGAAGGTCCCCCTTTTACCCTACTCTTGGCTTTGCCTTGTCTCTACCGTAGTGCCCTAGGCGAACCTAACTACCGCGGGTTCGACGACAGAAGTTCTGAGGACGATGGTGGAGCCGTTATCGAAGCAGAGTTCTGGCTAGCAGGTCTGTGGGTTTAACCGGCTCCTTTCTTACCTTGTTACTAGCGTCAGGCCCTGCGAACCTAACAACCAGTATAGTGTACAAGCGAGTGGGCTTGATCGTGGGCTCGCCGACTGGAGTGCTGAGGACGACGGTGGATCCGTTCTCGAAACGGAGTTCTGGCCAGCCGGAGGAGTAAAGAAGAGCGCCTTTACCGGGGGGTCCTGGAATACAGGTAGTAAAGGCATAATGATAAATTTAAATATCTAATGAAAATCACTAACTCGCCCAATTGTGACACATGTGGCGTACTAGAAGATGTTCAGCATCTTCTAGAGGAGGCGAGTTCTTAGCTTAGTGACAGTAAACAGCTTTAATATTATGAAAGAAAATTACAATCAACGTGAAGCGTGACCAAGACGCTGGTTGCCCCGCTGCAGCTGTATGGCAATGCCTGCTACGGATCATAGTTTGTCGTAAAATCGTTAATAGATATAAGTTATTTGGAGGAATCAGAACATACCTATATTACACGCGTAAATTTATCGTGACCCAGCAACGATAGTAATCTTGCAGGATAAAAACCCTTACCCGTAGCGTTATAAAGCGCAAACTTCGGTAACTCCTTGACCGGCTTCTCGTCTTCCGGAGCGGAAGTCGTGGTGCCGTCGTCGACGTCCCGTCGCACCCGATTCCACTCGCCGTCAGTGTACTCGCTTTGGCTTTGAGAGTTACCTAGAACAATAATTTATACACATATACATATTCTATAAATGCGAAAGTTTGTATGGATGGACGGATGAATTTTTGTTACTTCGTGATAAAACTATTGAACGGATTGGGGGGCCTGCGGATGATGATTTGCCCATACAAACGTACTACTAAAATGATTTGTAATTCGAGCATATTTCCACAATATTATGTTGTTTTTAGTATTCGAATAGTATTTATATTTATATTTAAGAAAAATAAAATACCTAGGGACCTAGCCTAGGTATTTTATTTTTCTTAATAATGCACCTATAATGAAATGTAAGCAAAAATATGCAAAATGCGATTTAGCATATTTTTACGTCGAAAATGACATGTTTTCGTCCTATTTGTTTTGTATTAAAAATAACAATATTTTACGTTTTGTTTGATAAGGAACATAGCTTACTTTGTCTAGTTACAGAATAGAAACATAATGTTGAAAATAAGTAGGTACAAATAGTTTTCAGTCATAATTTTTGGTATTACGTAACGAAACATCAAAATTTACGAATTGAAGTTGCGAACATCTATCGCCGGTCTCTTAAGCATAAAAAATAAGTAAAAAATAGATCCACGAAAATCCATTCCCGACTAAATTAACTGATATATTTTTCCATACAAACAATGCTGCAAAAACTGGGACAGGAAAACTTTTGCGCACTCAAGTTTGCACAAGTTTGCTTGTACGTGTGGTCATTGTCAGTGTTCGGTCATTTTGCTACTACGACTGCACAAACGGAACTAAGCAAACAAGAGCGTGTGGCCGGGCTATTACACTTAGGCGATAAGCCCTTGCACTAGTAGGTGCCTATAACTACCTACTTTAGTTTACGTCATTTTGAAATTTAGCTGTTAGGGAAAACATGGAAAAGTACGAAATATTAGTATGCATGAGATTCCTGATACAAAACAAATAGCAAATCTGTCAGTCACATTATGAGGTGGGCAATTTGTTGCTCTGTCTTTTTTCAAGGGCTTTGACTATCCTAGCTATTTAAATAAGTCCTTTTGTATATCGTTTAAAACAATGCAGTTGTTTGACTTTCGCTGTGATTTGGACTGTTTGGTATTTCAAACAACGGTACCAAAGCAAAATAGGTGGCTAGTTCAAGTAGTTAAAGCCCATTTCTTACCCAGAATCCCCAAAACTCTTCCAGCTCCATAGATGTCCTGGAGCCGCGCAAACGTCTCTGTCATCTGTGCGTCGCGCTCCGACCACGGACCTTGGAGGGTTAACACCTGGAAAGAACAATCAGACACATAAACGTCAGCAAATAGCAGCTTTCTATTAGCGACACAATCTGACGTAGTTATTTTTTTATTTATATTTTATTCTTCTTTTTTAATGGAACTTTTAGTCATTGGTGCTATGTCAGTTCCGTATTTTAACAAATTATTAATTATCTAACATAAATCTAAAACTAGCCTAAATAATTTTACTGCCGCATCACTCAGTGGTGCGGCTAAAATAATTTGGATAACACCAGTATTCATAAGGGTAATATTATACAATCACTGAACTCAGCTCTCATGGAGACGTAGTTAATGCATTTAGATATTCTACGATGCCAGTATCTTGAGTATGCTTTGAGAAGAATGACATGTCCTTTATTGTTCTCCGTTCAATAACACAATTTCATGATCATTTGCGACTTTGAAAGAAGGAAGTTACATTTTCGGCTGTAAGTTATTTATGTACGGTCGCCGATTTTTTCCGTCAATTGTGAGACGATTTTGGTGATTCTATTGGTTTTGTATAAAAAATCATCCCGGGGTGGTCTCATATAAATTTTATTCCCTATGAGAATAAAATTAATGTATTTTTATTTTATTTTGCTGTTTATGTAAGGACATAAACAGTAAAATAATAAATAAATAATGCTGGACAATTCACACAGTATTTATTATCTAGCCCCAAGCTAAGCAAAGCTTGTGTTATGGGTACTAGATAACTGATATACATAATATAATACAATACATAGATAGATATTTTTGTTATATGTACATATATAGAAAACGACCAGAACACCCTGAACATTTGTTCAGGGTGTTATTACAAATGTGTGTACGATCTGCAGACATTTGCCTGCAGATCGTACACACATTTGTCCCGAGGCAGGAATCGAACCCGCAACCTTCTGCGTCGCAGGCAGACCTTCGCCCACCGCGCCTCATCGGTCGTCAATATAAAGGACTAGCTGTTGCTCAGGGCTTCGCACGCGCTTTTCAACTATAGCCTTGCCGTGTCCGTCCTCGGAATACCATTTACCTTCCTGCTAAATTTCATTACGATCCGTTAAGCCGTTTAAGGCGGCGATAGATGTGAAATAGGCAAATTTTCTCCGTCATCTTTATCGATAAAGCTTTGATAAAATACCTAATAATCTATGGGATACAAGGCAGATCGCCTTCTTTTCGAAAATGAAAAAAAAAAACTATTTTAAATACCAGAAATAATTGTGCAACGTACCATCTGTTTTTTTAGTTTTTAAAAAAATCTCCTAAACTATCAATCACAAGTTTTTTTTTTACTTTCATTACCATTTAAATAAAAGTATACGCAGGGCACCTTCAGCTTGCTTTTGCAAACATATATCTTAATTAGTATAGATAATCAGAAAAAACATTGATTTTTGAGCTAACGCCGCCGCTCTGATCTGTCACGCGAAATCCTATGCCTATTCTATTCACAAAATGGCGTCATATATCATTATATCCCTTAAGCGCGAAATGGTAACAGACAGACATCGAGTTAGAATACTATAGAGTCCCAATCTCTAACTGACAGCCTTTAGTTATTCTAAGCTGACAGCATTCAAAAAATGTCCGAGCGCCGTTCTACATACCTATACATTTGTTGTTATATAGCTCACAATGACATTTACGCGAATTAAGACGTTATCTTGGTTGAATAATGTTCAATGTCGCTTGTACGCAATGTCATAATAATGCACCGAAGACATACCGAAGATTTCCGAAGATGACCGACGGCCATGCGCGTACGAACAGGGAACAGGGCGAGTGGAGACGCTATTTGTACTAAATAATATTATAGGTCGTATTTGTGATATCATTATAATTATGATGTGTATGTGAGTTTGCGAGTTTATAATGTGCCTAAGAGGACTACGAAACTAAACATCTGATTAAAAAAATATGTTAACCAATATTTAGAATGAATCTAAGTTTCAGGATGGACATAGGCTATAATTATATTATTTAGCTAGGAGGAACCGGGGCGGGGCAGCTAGTCACACTTATAATATGAAGATAGCTTATACTCTGGACTAACACTTATGCTAGGTACCTACTTTTTATCCCGGAAAACACGGGGGTGCAAATAATTTTAAATAAAACAAATTAATCTGTATGCATTACGAGTTTTATTAGGTACTATTTTTAACCTACTGACAAAATATTGTAATTTACACTATAAAATTATAGAACGCTATCGACTCATCTACTTTTTGTTCGGAAAAAATAAAGCATTTATCAACATGGTAATATTATTAAGTATAATAATTAATTTAAAATTCGTAAAAATATTAAGTATCAATGAACTCCACAGTTTTGTCGTTGGAACACAGTGTGCTCGTCACAAGCTCACGCGAGACTTTGTTTCTCTTTTACTCTTACATATTTGTTTAACGTGTGAAAGAGATACGCCTACGAAGTGCCAAGGTCAAGCTGTGAGCATTTTATTTTGCAGAAAATATTTAAAATTATTGAAATTAACATGAAAATACGTACTGTGGATACATAAATTCATAAAATTGTTATGATACTTACCTAAAATACGAAACACCATCCTTTTTTTGCACGTAGTTGCTGTTATTTGGGCAGGAAATCACCGAACACTTTGGCATCGCGAACGTTGTACGAGGACTGCGGTCGCCGTACAACTAAACAAAAACTCTGCACGTAGCGTAGGTTGTGCAGAGTTTTGGCGCGGACATTTTATTTCTGTGATTGTTACTCTATAGTATTCTAACTCGATGCAGACAGACAAACTTACTTTCGTATTTAAAATATTACTAGCAGTGCATCGCGGTACCTATCACCCGCGTAGTTCCCATTCAGTGGGAATTCCGGTATAAAATACAGCCTATGTGCTATTCCAGACTATAATCTATCTCTGTGCCAAATTTCATTCAGATTCGTTCAGTCGTTTTGGCGTGATTGAGCTACAAATATCCATCTATTCATCCACCCATCTAAATTTTCGCTTTTATAATATTAGGTATTGTGATTAAAAAGAGTACCAAATTAAATAAATAAATAATGCTGGACAATTCACACAGCATTATCTAGCCCCAAGCTAAGCAGAGCTTGTGTTATGGGTACTAGATAACTGATATACATAGGTACCTAATATAATACAATGCATAGATAGATATTTTTTATTATATATAGAAAACGACCAGAACACCCTGAACAAAATGTCTGCAGATCGTACACACATTTGTCCCGCGGCGGGAATCGAACCCGCAACCTTCTGCGTCGCAGACAGACCTTCGCCCACCGCGCCACATCGGTCGTCAAAAATTGACTCCTAAGTATGATTTCAAGCGCTATTTCCAGACAAATTGACATGACCAATCAGGAGCTGTTCAGTCTAGAGTAAAATAAGTAGGAGCATAAACGAGTCCATTGAAAAAATTGAGCTTTAACGATTGAAAATGAATAAATTTATCAAAAAAAACAAACATTCCTGGGTAGACTGGTCCACTCTAGCACCTCTAGTAGTGTTCTATCTAAGTAGTTCTAAACATATTTGTAACGAAACAAATCAAATCAAAGTCTTTATTTCCAAAAATACAAAAATGTACACTTAGAAAAAGTCAAATTCTTAAAATAAAACATTGACACGGAAATAAAGTGATATTTTTGATTTCGGTCACTTCGGTATGTAGACTAAAGTAAAGAAGCGACAAAGAAACCTTTAGCCTGTTAGTTGTTATTTTTCGAGTTGAAGCAAAACCCGTCCCAAGCTTTTTTATCTTCTAGATAATCTGACATTTTGTAGTAAGCCCTTTTGCACAGAAAGGTTTTTACAATTTGTTTGAATTTATTTATTGATAGATTTTGCAACTCACTAGGAATTTTGTTACATTAATTTTGTGAAGGCTAGTTGTGGGCACAGCAAGTTTATGTTTATTTCTAGTATTGGGATAAAGGTATATAGTTTAAATACCAGCAAAAAATAATTACAACTAATATTTACACTTACATCTATTTACTAAAAATCTAAGCCGTCACCAGAAGGCAGAGTGCCCAGAATGCTGGCAGCATTGCCACGTTGAATGGCAATGCTAATTCGTTGACCGAAATAAAAACCAGCATTCCGATCACCTGTGGACTCTATTAGTAGTTTTGTAAGATCTTTATAGATAACGTGTGCCCCAGGACCCCAAGGACCTAGGGTTTCCACCCCAAACGGCTCAAATAGTAGTATTTATATTATGTATATCGCTATTTTTAGGAAAGGTTTTGATATTTTAATGAGTGTACAACAAGTTTTCATAAATATATTGACAGGGAACTGTCATTTTGTTAATTTCTTTAAATTTATCAAAATCAAAAAGTCTTTATTTCCATAAATACAAAAATGTACACTTAGAAAAGGTCAAATTCTTAAAATAAAACATTGACACGGAAATAAAGTGATATTTTTGATTTCGGTCACTTCGGTATGTAGACTAAAGTAAAGAAGCGATGAAGAAACCTTTAGCCTGTTAGTTGTTATTTTTCGAGTTGGAGCAAAACCCGTCCCAAGCTTTTTTATCTTCTAGATAATCTGATATTTTGTAGTAAGCCCTTTTGCACAGAAAGGTTCACAGAAAGGTATCACGCAGGGATTCTCTGGGACCCATAATTATAGATTGCACGAACAGCCCTCTTCTGCAGCACAAATTCGGTGTTAATATCTGCAGCGTTATCAATTAGGTATTAACAATACATCAGCAACACGTACCTGAGTTTCATTACTGACATAATCAGGATGCACGTCCAAGAAATCCTGCGGAAGAACCAGCATCGGCTGGCCCTCCACCATCTTCCTCAGCCTTGGAAAGTATCCACTCGACAGGGGCACAGAATCCTGGTTATTGAACACTACAATCGCTGCATGCTCCTCATAGATCTTCATCAAATCGTCTTGCTCCAAGTACTTCAGCGCTGGTCTTTTATATTTCTCTAGCGTTTTCGGTCCGAAGAACAGAAATGGTCCTTCTAAGTTAGCTTGGGCTAGGTAAACGGTGCAAAATAGCAGCACAATATTCGATAAGAAGCCCATTTTGATAAGTTTTTGTGATACGTGTTTGTGAATGGCGTTGAGGGTAAGTATTGATTTCGCGGACGCATGCGCGTTGTTACGTAAGTCGGGTTCGACTGACAGGGAAAATGGCGGGAATAGGTAGCTAATACAGCAGTATGGGCATAAGGATAAATAACACAAACTCTGCTTAGCTTCTCCTCTGATTAAGCCCCACTTGCACAACAATATTTAGAAATGTAATTTTGAATAACTTTGACGTATTTGTATGGTTTGACAACTCACTAATCAAAATTAAGTGAGTTAATTATCGTTTTGCAAGCGGTTCTAAATGTAGGTACCTTAATTAATACCCCACCCAAAGTGGCAGAGATACGAAGTTGCCCTTGGTGGCCACAAAAATATATTTTCGTAGGTATCTCTGCCTAAACTAAATAGAATAAAATTATTACAGAGGTATTAAAAAAAGATTATGAGCTTATCACAAACTGGAAGATGGATTTTTGAAAATTCCTTTGTTAAACGGAAACATAACATAAAGTAGGTGGCGGCGCTAGTTTGGGTGGGGTATGCGCCTTAACTACATTTGAATATGTAGTTAGGATCAACCTTTATGTAGCTACCTACAGGAAAAAAGGCTCAATAAATAAACAAGGATTCATAACAACAGTTTATTTTTGTAAAATTATAAATCTAACTAATAATAGGAATGTGAGGAGCGCGCATAGAGACGGCCGAGTTGATGCCGATGATGAAGGTGATGATGAGAAGAAACTGCTCTCTGAAACAGCAACAAGAAAATGATTAAAATATATTTTCAACTTCGAAAAAAGGAGGGTTTTCTGAGTTCGGCTGTATGTATGTTTTACATAAAAACACAGTGTTCATTGTATCATTTGAACAGCTGTACTTATTCAAACTTAAACTACGTATTTAAAGTAAATATAAAATTTAAATCTGTGATAAAAAAATAACAATAATTCAATAAAAATCAATTGATAATTATCAGAAAAAAGTCTTTATAAGGTGTTTTAAACCTTTATTTTAGAGACATTACTATTAGAGAAGGTTCTTCAACTCACACAAAGAACGGTCCCCTTATAGTTATCATCATCATCCACAGCCGGATTTTACCCACTGCTGGGTATAGGCCTCCCTCAGTTTATAGTTATCATTTATTATTATTTATTTATTTATTATCATCACAGATCTAATTTCACAACATATAGTGATATATTTGAATCGTATAACTTGAGCGTTGAGGGTAAGTAATAATCCTTATCCTAGATTACCATTCTTTCATAAGATTTTTCCGGCTGACCAAATTTTTAATAATTACCAATAAATCCGGCCAAAAATCCCGAAATTTTTCGACATATTTAAATTTCCGTGTAATTACCAATAAATTTACTTCCATTTAATAACAATCTCTATAAAATTTAGATGAAAGATAAAGAACCGCTTGCACAACGATAATTAACGAACTTAATTTTAATTAGTGAGTTGTCAAACCACACAAATACGTCAAAGTTAATCAAAATTAGACTTTTATATTATTGTTGTTCAAGTGGGGCTAAGCGTTTGAAAAATCAAAAGCAACGATCTTCAAAATAGAGTAGCTCAAGGAGCTACCATTGGCCCACTCTCACTTACTCTTTTTTTCGTTATGATCGGTGACGCCACAGGGACGGTAGGAGATGGTGGATCGACGCTTTGTGTTCAGATAGCCGGGGATGAAGATACTGGGCGAGTCTAGTCTACCAGATGCTAATAACCTGTGAAAAAGATGGTAGTAATAAAATTATACCAACAAATGTATCAATTAAAACTATTAATAATAATAATAAAATTTTATTTATTCCAATTTTACATGGGTTTTACCCATGTATACACAGAATATGTTTAAGGTAGGTACATACAACTAAATTAACTTAGAAGTAGACTTAAAAGTCCTATTTTAAAACTTTATAAATGTTTCCGGCTTGCTAGTATGTAGATGTACCTAACCAGAGCTCTGTCCCTCGCACTAGGTCTCTGTAGAGCCTGTGTGGCGAGGTTACAGTGGTTGGCTTGGACAATCTTAGCCTAAGTGGTTAACATTATAGTATTAATTAGTTTGTTCGACAAAAACAAGAATAAATGAGATTTAACAAAAGTATACTAAGATAAAAAACAAGGAACTGACCTACTTATTGTAGGTAGTTAGAACTATTTAATACTAATATAAAAATATAAGAAGCTACTTGCACTTAGTAGTGCGATTCAGTAAGAATGGGAAATGGGCGGTGGAGAGTGAACTCTATTATAATTATATAGAATGGACACTGCAGCCAGCGCCGTGGCTGCAGTGATAAATCAAATGAAAATCTTTATTTCCATACGAAAATGTACACATAGAAAAGGTCAAATCCTTAAAATAAAACATTGACACGGATATAAAGTGATGTTTTTGATTTTGGTTGCTTCGATATGTGGCTAAAGTAAAGGAGCGACGAAGAAACCTTTAGCCTGTTAATTGTTATTTTTCGAGTTGGAGCAAAACACACACACAGCATTATCTAGCCCCAAGCTAAGCAGAGCTTGTGTTATGGGTACTAGATAACTGATATACATTACATAGATAGATATTTTTTATTATACATAGAAAACGACCAGAACACCCTGAACAAATGTCTGCAGATCGTACACACATTTGTCCCGAGGCGGGAATCGAACCCGCAACCTCCCGCGTCGCTGGCAGACCTTCGCCCACCGCGCCACATCGGTCGTCAAAAGGTCAATCGGTCAAGTGCTTATTTTGTAAGCTTAAAGAAATAAACGTTATTGATATTTGATTTGATAATTGGGCCCTAAAGATTTTCGGTTAACCGACTAAGGATTTCGTGGCTTAGTTGGTTCTACATATCCGTAGGTGGGGCGCAAGTTCGAGTCCCGCCGAAATCTAAAATGTTTGGTTAGAACACACCCGTACTTAGTTTACGAGTGCTGCCAAAATCGTAAATTTTTTTGAACTCATTTAATTTATTGCTGAAAGCTCAAATATGGAAAAAATTTATGATTAGTACTTGGTAAAGTCCAGCTCAAGTCTGTTGGCATGTGGGCCCGTGAAGTGCAATAAGAGTTGCACGCAGGCGGAGTGGTGCAGCGCGCGCGTGCGTCGCGCGTCAACGGACACCATCCACTCGGGCACGCCCATAACGTGACGAATCTCTGTCAGGAACTGGCCACTGAAAATAAAATAAAACTTTTAATTAAACTTAAACTACGCGAAGTTAGATAAATTTATGGGCCAATACAATCGATGTTTTTTATGAAAAGGATAGACATAGGATTTTGTGTTCATAGGAGCGGAAAAGGGACGCAAGCACAAAAATCAAGTGTAGCTTATTTATTAGGTATTAATTATTTAGGATATGATTTGAATAAACCAGAAAATTTAAAATGTTTTTTGTACTAAGTTTTTACATTACCATGCTTATTTTCAAAATTTTAACTTCTGTATTTAAATGTTTTGAAACTTACGCGATCTGAACACATAATTATAAATACTATTTAACGGGTATTTATCGCGTTTATTTACCTATTTTTCCCGACGTTTCGAACGTTGTCAAAACGAAACGAAAGTCAATTACTTCTGTATTTATTGAGAAATTAAGTTTTTAGTAAAAAATTCAGATTTGATTGCTAGTTTTTTATGCGACATTTGTACCTATCTTTAGTCTCTGTATCATCATCATCATTACCAACCTACATTAGTCCACAAACTCAAACTCAATAACTTTATTTCTTTAGGCTTACAAAATGAGCACTTAGACAAGTCAAATTTAATACTATAAACAGGTTTATAAATAGTCATTATTATCAAATAAGAAATATGATGTGTGAGGACAACTGGACAAAGGCCTGTATAGACATTACTTAAAATTGGTTAGTGTAATTAGTTCTGTAGGACCGTTCTAATTAAATAAATAAATTAAAATTGAATGGAATTCATAAGCGCCGCTATTTCAGATTATTTTCTTTAGTGAACCGGGTTATAATCAAAAGTACTTACAGCACAAATCTCGGAGGCTTCATTATATTAACAAATTTGATGATATCCTTATCTGGCTCGATGTTCGCACAAGCGAAACGCTCTGAGCTTCTCTCTGGTCCGAAGATGACTAGCGACCGCCCCACGGCTGACACGGTGCCTTCTAACGGGAAGTTACTGTCCATGAAAACTTGGCGAGGGCCGCCTATACCTGGAGAGATTAATAAATATTATAATACTGGATTTTCACACAAAATCGCAAACACATACAATGGGTCTGACAAACCTTTATTACTTTACATGCCAAATAAATCTATATATAAAAAATACAACCTTGGGATCATCATCATCATGTCAGCCCATACACGTCCACTGCTGGACATAGGCCTCCCCCATACAACGCCACAAAAAGCGGTCCTGAGCCGCCTCCATCCATCGACTCCCTGCGACCGCTACGATGTCGTCGGTCCATCGAGTTGATGGTCTCCCAACACTCCGTTTCGCGTTGTATCGTGGCCGCCACTCGAGAACCTTTACTCCCCAGCGGTTATCAGTTCTGCGAGCTATATGACCTGCCCACTGCCACTTCAGCTTGCTAATTCTGAGAGCTATATCGGTAACTTTAGTTCTTCTACGGATTTCCATATTCCGGATTCTATCACGTAGAGAAACCCCGAGCATAGCTCTCTCCATAGCCCGCTGAGCGACTCTGAGCTTATGAACGAGGCCTATAGTTAGCGACCACGTCTCGGATCCGTAGGTCATCACTGGTAACACACACTGATTCCAGACTTTCGTCTTGAGGCTCTGCGGTATCTGTGATGAGAAGATATTGCGCAACTTCCCGAACGCTGCCCATCCGAGTTGGATTCGTCGGCTGACCTCTTTATCAAAGTTGGATTTACCTAATTGTACCATTTGGCCTAGGTAGACATAGTGATCGACAACTTCGATAACATCGTTTCCAACATGGACTGGTGTGGGTGCGACATGGGCATTTAACATGATTTTTGTCTTACCCATGTTCATTTTAAGACCTACGTGTCCGGAAACGGTGTTGAGGTCTCTGAGCATCTTGCTAAGGTCTTCCAGCGATTCTGCCATAATGACTATATCGTCGGCAAACCGAAGGTGAGTGATGTAATTGCCGTTGATATTTATGCCATATCCGTTCCAGTCCAAGAGCTTAAAAATATCCTCCAATGCAGAGGTGAACAGTTTCGGGTAGATAACATCTCCCTGTCTCACCCCTTTTTTCAAAGGGATCGGATTTGTGCTATGTTTCTGGAGCCGGATAGACATAGTGGCATTGCTGTACAAACCTTGGGATGGACTTGACATAATATCGTATCGTATATTATATAATTACTATATACCTACTAAGACAAACATACATACAAACCTAGACAAGGTACTTTATTCATTTATTCGCTACACGCTTCTAACCTATTTTTGGGATTCTACCTACTCTAGAATCCCTCACTTCGCTCTGGAATCAAAAAAGCGCCTGTAACAATATTATTTTGCTCCCATATGTTTAAATTTACTGTCGTGTAATTTTTTGGATTTTTTGTTTCTATTTAAGTAGGTAGGCATTTTTTACAAGATACCATTTTAATGTTTGATTATTTTTTCTTGTCTTCTATAAAATCTAGACATATTAGTTTCTTATCTAATAACAAAAGCCACTCACTTATAGTTCCAAGTCTCGCCGTAATGTCGCCAACGTCGCACCTGAGTGGATTGTCGGGCCCGCATTCCTGCTCGTACAAATCTCTCTGGAAATAAACACAACAATGGTATAATCCACACGCGAACAGAATGTGATGGGACCATTTCGAACTAAACCAAAATCGGTCAGTATCAAAATTTACATGACCAGCCACATCAGCAAGCGTCTAGCTTAGGTTATAGTCGCCAGTAGTATGTATTACAGGTTTTATATGATTTTGTATGTTAACGATCACACCATAAATATTTGTTTTATTCTGTTTTTAGTATTTATTGTGTGTGAAAATTTCAACTATCTGACTATCACGGTTCAGGAGATACAGCCTGGTGACAGAGGGACAGACAGACAGACAGATTGACCGATAGCGGAGTCTTAGTAATAGGGTCCCGTTACGATATAATAATATGTTAGGTACATAACTAGCAGCGCTTCGCGGTTTCACCCGCGTAGTTCCCGTTCCCGTTGGAATTCTGGGATAAAATATAGCATATGTGCTATTCCAGACTATAATCTATCTCAGTGCCAAATTTCATCCAGATCCGTTCAGCCGTTCTGGCGTGATTGAACAACAAACGTCTATCTCAAATTTCGTATTTTTAAGATTAGTGTGATATGTTACATGATTTTAGCCGACTTCAAAATAAGAAGAGGTTCTGTTACCGGTTACTTATATAAGATTTTTATGTAGTTTTGTCGATTTTTTCCGTCAATTATAGACCTTAATATACCCCTATGGCTAACCGACAACCGCTGGGGTAAACGTGTTCTTGAGTGGAGACCACGACCCGGCAAACGTAGTGTAGGACGGCCTCCGACCAGGTGGGATGACGATTTGCGAAAGACTGCTGGCAGATGCTGTGTGGTTGTGGATTGAGATGGAATGTACTCACATTGAGGGGGTCTGCAAGCTGCGTGAAGTAGGGGTTCCATCTGTACCCGCCGGCGACACAGCGAGTGCCAGTAACCTGTACTGCTGCGTCGACCCCCACGGGGTTCACGAAGATGTTCCAATTGTGGTTGTGCGTCTGAAACGAACCCTTTATTATTAATTCATTTCATTTTTGTATGTTTTTTAAACTGCGGATAATTTGTACATGTTAACAGTTTCCATCAATTCATAGAGATTTATATTAAAGGTTTCTTGTTCGCTTATTTACTTTAGGTACCTTAAAAAGATTGAAATGAACAAAAAATCAAAGTATTCAGATGACCTCTGTGGCGCGGTGGGCGAAGGTTCACCTGCGACGCAGGAGGTTGCGGGTTCGATTCCCGCCTGGGGACAAATATTTGTACGATCTGCAGGTATTTGTTCTGGGTGTTCTGGTCGTTTTCTATGTATAATAAAAAAAACTATCTACGTAATGTATTGTATTATGTATATCAGTTATCTAGTGCCCATAACACAAGCTCTGCTTAGCTTGGGGCTAGATAATGCTGTGTGAGTTTATCCAGCATTATTTATTTAAGTATTTTATTTTATCACATTATTTCCTAGTTTTACTTATGTAATTTGATTTTTTGTGACATGTCCAAGAGTATAAGGTCTAAAGGAAATAAAGCTCTTTGATTCCTTTGTATATGATTCAGATGAGCATTGATTTCTAAAGCCACATGGAAAGGGTACACGGACCTTGGGCCATGTAAGCTTTCCCAAGTTCTTTCCAAGGGAATCTAAGGCAGAAAAACGTCAACGCTCACACCATAATGATGCCGGTTGCTATTAACCCAGGCATTGTATTGTAGGAAGACGACAGTGTTCTATCAATTTCTTGGCGTAGCGGCGACTTTGCTGTGTAAACTATATAAGCTTTACGTGTCACGCAAAAGCAATTGACACGAAAAACACAAATCAGTTCTCTAATCCATTCAGATACTCTTTAACACATTCACTGCCCAGTACTCCCTTAGCCAGTGCGACCGACACGAGCTGGTGAAGAAAGACATCTGCGTCTTGGGCCATGAAAGTGTTATTTTACGTATACACTCACCAGATTTCGATCCTTAGCCCCTGGATGCCGTAGCTTCACCTCGATGACCGTATCGCTAGCGGAGCCGTCGTTGTGGATCAGCTGCGTGAGTCGCACGTACCCCCAGGCGAACCCCCCGGGGTGGTGGAAAGACGCGATTCCTCGGATCTCACGAGCTTCGGAAGGACTGTAGCCACGCTCGATGGAGGAACAGGACCAGCGGCCTTCGCGACTCTGGGGGTAAGATCAAAATCAAAATCAAAAAGTCTTTATTTCCATAAATACAAAAATGTACACTTAGAAAAGGTCAAATTCTTAAAATAAAACATTGACACGGAAATAAAGTGATATTTTTGATTTCGGTCACTTCGGTATGTAGACTAAAGTAAAGAAGCGATGAAGAAACCTTTAGCCTGTTAGTTGTTATTTTTCGAGTTGGAGCAAAACCCGTCCCAAGCTTTTTTATCTTCTAGATAATCTGATATTTTGTAGTAAGCCCTTTTGCACAGAAAGGTTTTTACAATTTGTTTGAATTTATTTATTGATAGATTTTGCAACTCACTAGGAATTTTGTTGTAGAAGCGTATACATTGCCCTTTAAAAGATACATTAATTTTGTGAAGCCTAGTTGTGGGCACAGCAAGTTTATGTTTATTTCTAGTATTTATATTATGTATATCGCTATTTTTAGGAAAGGTTTTGATATTTTTATGAGTGTACAACAAGTTTTCATAAATATATTGACAGGGAACTGTCATTATGTTAATTTCTTTAAATTTATCACGCAGGGATTCTCTGGGACCCATATTATAGATTGCACGAACAGCCCTCTTCTGCAGCACAAATACGGTGTTAATATCTGCAGCGTTCCCCCACAGCAGTATACCATAAGACATAATACTGTGGAAGTAGCTGAAATAAACAAGTCTGGATGTATCCACGTCTGTAAGATGACGGATTTTTTTGACTGCATACGCTGCAGAACTAAGTCTCTTCGATAGCTTATCTATGTGTGGGCCCCATTGAAGTTTATTATCTAAGGTGATTCCTAAAAATACGGTACTTTGTACAATTTCTAACGTTTCTTCTTTTACGTTTACCTCAGCCTTAACTTGTTTAACATTAGGTAGAATGAATCTAATACATTTTGTTTTGGTTTCGTTTAGCAAAAGATTATTGACACTAAACCAATGGACTACTTTTGAGATTGCATTATTCACATCGTCGAAGTTTGTGTTTTGTCGCTTCATTTTAAAAATTAAGGAAGTATCATCAGCAAACAGTACAATCTCGTGATTATTCTTTACAAGTTGAGGCAAGTCGTTGATATAAACTAAAAATAGGAAAGGACCGAGGATAGAACCCTGCGGTACACCCATTGTAACTACAGACCCCGAAGACCGTTTCCCATTGATGTCCACTCTTTGTATCCTATCACTCAAGTAAGATGCCAAAAGATCCAAAGAGGTGTCCACTATTCCATAGTGATGTAGTTTCCTGATTAATGTTTTATGGTGTACGCAATCAAATGCTTTTGACAAGTCGCAAAAAACGCCTAAAGCATCTTGCGACTTCTCCCAAGCATCAAATATATGCGATACTAACTCTACACCGGCATCAGTAGTTGACCTGCCGCGAGTGAACCCAAATTGTTTACAATGCAGCAGGTCATTGCTATTAAAATGCCTAAGTAATTGATTTAAAATCAGTTTTTCAAAAACTTTGCTGAAAGTTGGCAGTACTGATATCGGTCTAAAGTTAGTGGGGTCAGATCTACTACCCGATTTATACAGTGGTATAATTTTACTACATTTCATTAGATCAGGAAATACGCCACTATTAATGGATTCATTAAATATAAAAGCAAGATCTGGTGCTATGGTATCAATTAAAGGTTTAATAATTGTAACGGAAATGCCCCAGAGATCTGCAGTTTTCTTTACATTTAAAAGCTTAAACGCTTTTTTAACATCTATTTCACTGACATGGTTGAAATAAAATTTATTATCGCATTTAGGTACATTTTCTATGAGTAATGACTCGGCGACTACTAGAGAAGAGTTTAGACACTTTGTAGTAGAGATTGGAATGTCAGTGAAGAATTTTTCAAATGCTTGGGCTACATCAACATCGTTTGTGACTGAGCAGTCATTAATCTTTAAATTATAATTATTATCGTAGGTACTAACTTTTCCAGTCTCACTATTTATTATTTTCCACGTTGATTTTATAACATTTTCACTATTTCTAATTTTCGAGCTAATATAATTTGATTTTGCGATTTGACAAACTTTTCTAAACATATTAGAGTATTTTTTTACTTTTTCTTTGAATTCCTGGCTAAAATTATATTGCTTTTCACTATACAGTTCATACAACTTTTGTCTACTCTTGTGTATACCTACTGTTGCCCACTCACTAAAGTTAAGTTTTTCTGAGACCACAATTGATTTGGGTATGAATATTGAATTGAACGCATTGGTGAATTTGTTAAAAAAACTACAATACGACTCATTTGGGTTGTTGATTGAGTAATTAGGTGATGGTTTAGATTCCCAATCCAATTTCAACCGTTCAAATCGATTTGTGGTCACAGGTATGTATTTTATTTTCCTTTTACAATCAGTATTTTTTGCTAGAATTTTTAATTTAATTATTTGACCTAAGTGGTCGGATTTTAAATTGCTAATTATTTGTTTACTGACAATTTTTTCATTTTGGCAAACAAAAATATTATCTATACATTTTGCTGAGGTTTCAGTAAGATAAAATAAATAAATAATGCTGGACAATTCACACAGCATTATCTAGCCCCAAGCTAAGCAGAGCTTGTGTTATGGGTACTAGATTACTGATATAAATAATATAATACAGTAGATATTTTTGTTATTATATATAGAAAACGACCAAAACACCTTGAACAAATATCTGCAGATCGTACATACATTTGTCCCGAGGCGGGAATCGAACCCGCAACCTTCTGCGTCGCAGGCAGACCTTCGCCCACCGCGCCACATCGGTCGTCAAAAGGTAAATAAATAATGCCGGAGAATCCACCAGCATACTCTAGCTTCAAAGTGAGCAGAGCTTGTGTTATGGGTAAGTACTAAATATCTGATAAGCATGAGCTTACATCCAGTCGTGTGGCTTAGAATTTGCACCACCCCAACTCTTCCCGTGGGTGTCGTAAGACTAAGGGACATACGGGAGGCGGGCAGCAGCGCCTTTTGCAGAATAGATCTACCACCGAACTGCGATCCCCAACCCGCCTGCCCAGCGTGGGGATTATAGGCATTACCCCCCATTAGATGAAAGCCAATATAGCGATTATCAGGTGGAGGCTTGCGTCCAGCAGTGAAACGTTAAAGGCTGCTGAGGTTGAGGATGAGCTTACTAGCCACAACCTCAACCGCCTATAACGGTCCACTGCTGGACGCAGGCCCTTATAATCCCCTTCTTGACTTTAATCTCATTCGGGGTAATGCCTCATTAATATAACTCACCTTCCTGTGTAAAACAACAGACCGTCCCAGGATGCTGTAAGGTCCGAACAGAGAGACTTGTGTCTCGTTGTAGCTAGTGGTGAAGCTCCTGGATTCTACTAGACCGTACTTCTCGCCTAAGTCTCCTAACTGGTACTGGTCTGCCGTTCCTGTAAGAATAACATAATTTTTTCTATAATTGTAAAAAAATACTCAATACTTTTGTTTTGAGATATTTGAAAGTTTTCAAAACAAAACGATAAGAAATATGCATCAAATATCCCGCATTAGTAACAAGTTTATAACTACTGACATGAACACTGTGTTAAGTTGGGGAAATATAAGCTTTCAGTAAAAACTATCAGCTCCGGTTAGACAATAATAAAAGCGAACTTGCCTCTCAACTACAAGGAACGGGAACTCTTGACTTCTATACACTAGAGACACAATATTCCAAAGCTAGCTGCAAGATTCGCAGACAAAAGCTTAAAAGTGACTCACTAAAGTCAACTCTAATAACGACACAAAAAGCGGATCATATCAAAGAGCTGATTGAGTTATTGATCACAAAAGCAGATCGCCATGATAAGTCGTATAGAAAAGGAAAATAAATTTTTACAAAATATAAAGATGAAAATATTTAGTAACAATTCCGCGCAAAACCTTCTCCGATAAGCTCTAACAAAATGTAATCAGCGTTGTAGAAGAAAAAACCACACCAACTACAAAATGAAAAGAAATCTATCAAAGCAAGACGTCAACTAGTTTCGTCTCTCCACGAGACATCATCAGGACACCACAATACTCGACCTTGACATTGAGAGCACTAAGCAACACCGGCAGGGTTCCACCAGAGATGTTACCACTCCGAGCTCCGCGCGGCAAGACTTGACGTGATTGGTTATATTTTGCAATGGATTTCCGCAACGTAACGCCTGAATCTATTTTTATTATAAAACTTTACCTTTGAGAGTAGGGGGATGTTTCTTGCTGACGTTATATGGATTGTAAGTATCGTAAAGCGTCGTCGCTTCGCAAGGAAACTCTAGGTTCTTTTCCACGGGAGCCTGAAATAGAATTTAATAGTTATTGTTTCTTTTTTTACTATAAAAACTATCGTAGTTTGACGAATTCATTACGGATGTAAGCGGGTTAACTACGAACCTTATATGTGTTGGAAGATAGTAAGTTATTGTTTCTTCTTTCTTTTCAATAACTACAGAAAAATCTAGCTCAGCGGCTACCTCCCGCGCTAAAAGTTTTCCGCGTAAAAGTCGTCGCGCGTTTTTTACTTAGGCAGCTTTATCAGGAGTTATAAAACTATCCACTAATTTATCAGTATCTTATGAAGATAAAAGTACTCTCTAAGTAAAAGTTTAACTTAACAGTGAGTTAGGTCTTCAATCACTTTTACTAAGAGGGTACTTTTAACTTAACAGAGAGTGTAGACCTAGGTCTACAATCACTTTTACTTAGAGGGTACTTTTAACTTAACAGAGAATATAGATCTAGGTCTACAATCACTTTTACTTAGAGGGTACTTTTAACTTAACAGAGAATATAGACCTAGGTCTACAATCACTTTTACTTAGAGGGTACTTTTAACCTTTATAAGATTAGTGATTAGTTATTGTACTTTTATAAGTCCCACGCATGAGTACTAAATTTTCAACGCATGAGCTGCTCATGCGTTCAAAATTTAAGCCCTGTATATCCAAATCTGCTAAGTAGTTTTAATGTTGTCTTGTGATAGAAGTGCATCTTTAAACGCTTTGACGCTTTTTATAACATTAGCAGTAAGTAGAATACTCACAACATGTATCTTATAGTTTCCAACATCATCCAACCCGTCGAGCGTCACATCCACGTTGGTGATGTCATACTCAGACTGCTGCGTCATCTCGAGCCGTCCCTTCATGGTGATCGCCTGCCCGTTGCCGGACCAGTCTCGTACCACCGCCTTGCGCGGGGGGTAGCCACTCACACTACAACACAATAGCATTCATTAACACTGCTGCGTCATCTCGAGCCATCCCTTCATGGCGACCGAATGCCCGTTGCCGGAGATGTCACGTACCAATGCCTTGCGCGGTGGTTAGCCACTCACACTACGACCACCTACAACACATGTTTGTCATATCAGCCCATATTTCGTTCATTTCGATCTCTGTGGCGCGGTGGGCGAAAGTCTGCCTGCGACGCAGGAGGTTGCGGGTTCGATTGCCGCCTCGGGACAAATGTGTGTACGATTTGCAGACATTTGTTAAGGGTGTTCTGGTCGTTTTCTATGTATAGTTAAACAATATCTATCTATGTATTGTATTATATTATGTATATCAGTTATCTAGTACCCATAACACAAGCTCTGCTTAGCTTGGTGCTGTGTGAATTGTCCATCATTATTTATTTTTTCATAACAAAGACTAAAAGATGACATTAGGGTGTCTGTTAAAGTTACCAGACTTGACCGGCAGAATGGTGATTGCATTAAAGTCGTTAAATATACAGAATAAAAAGAAAATGTTGCCCTTCTTCTAATAGTTTACCTTAGCGTTTTGCGACATCCATGCTAGAACATTACACAAATACAACGCATGAATAGTGAACAGAAGGTGCGTTAGGCGGTCTAAGATAACTCACATGGAGCACGCCATTCGCTCCCCCCTAGCAACAGGTCCATGGTCATCGTAGATGAGCAGCGTCCGTCTAAGGATGGTGTGTCTCCCGCCCAGCGCCAGGGCTGAGTCGGTGAACAGACGTCGTGTGAGACGGTCGCTGTCCCGTTTCCTACCAGCTACGGAAAGCGTGCCGTGTCTGGAATTAACAAGCGTATTAAGAGGCAGGTAAGGTATATGACACCATTTTGTGAATAGGATAGGCATAGGATTTCGCGTTTAAAGGAGCGGGATAGAACAGAGCGGTGTAAGCTCAAAAATCTAGTTTTTGCTGATTATCTTTTAATTAAGACATTAATACAAAAAAATAAGGTGAAGGTGCCCTCGGTATTCTTTTGTTTATTATGGTGATGACAATACAAAAATCTTGTGATTGATAGTTTAGGAGAAAAATTGTAAAACTAAAAAAACAGATGGCACTTTGCACAATTATTTCTGATGATTAAAATAGTTTTTTTTAATTTTCGAATCGAATCGCCCTGCCTTGTCTCCCATAGATTATTATGTATTTTTTTCAAAGCTTTTACAATAAAGATGACGGAGAAAAGTTGTTTTAAAATAACCCAAATTCGCCCTATTCACATTTATTCCTATTTTCCTTGGCCTTAATATCTAGGTTTTCGGATTTAAAGGCGATTTTCGGTTTACCTCAACCTCAACAGCCTATAATGGTCCACAGCTGGACGCAGGCTAATAAACTAGGTCCCCAAATTTCTAAGAGAAATAGATACCGCGTTCAGTTTCATAAAAATTACAAGCCATTTTGAAACGTAAATACTTATTATACTGGAAGTGCCTACCTATAGGGTAGACAAACTGACTAGTGGTTTCTTTTTCGCTTCTTCCACTAGTGGACAAAAAATTGAAGCGAATAAAATCAATAACATCATATTTCTTATTTGATAATAATGACTATTTATAAACCTGTCAAATTTAATACTATATTTAAATATAGTATTAAATTTGACTTGTCTAAGTGCTTATTTTGTAAGCCTAAAGAAATAAAGTTATTGAGTTTGAGTTTGAAACATTTTTTTATTTAAGAATGTAATACGGTCATTAAGGAAAGCCCTTTGTCTGTAATGATGAAGAGGTGGCAAATAAGCTATACTTTTTTTTTTTCTTCCTTCCTATTTGACACTCCATAAATATTGCACGGCGTACCGGCAGAAATACATTTTTTCATAAATTAACATACATACAACATTTATTTGTGTACGTGACTCACATGTGTTTGATGCAATAAAATAAAATATTACTTTACTTTGCATTACTTAAAGACATATCTATCAATCTGATACCCATAACTCAATCTCTGCTTTCTTCGAGGCTGGATGGTGATGTGTGAAATATATCCAAATACATTTTATTACATGACGTCGTCACAGGTAGATGATGGAAAGAGACAGCTTAGAACGCTATTTGTGACGTCAAATGGGGGGGAGGGGGGCTTATGTCCAGATGCGGACTGCATCTGTGAGCCGATTTAGCCATCAGAGCGGACTCACCTAGTGGTAAGGTCCCCTAGCCGACACAGGCCCTCAATTCCGGGTCGGCAGTACTGCTCCGGGTGGCGCAGGTCAACATCCAGCTTATAAGGCTCCAGCACCGCGCCCGCGCTGAGGCAGCGCCCCGTCCAGTTGTAGTAGTCGGCGCCCGGAGGGTGCTCATGGAGCGCCCAGCGGTGACCATGGGTTGTGTTCACGTTGGCACCGTCCGAGTGGATCTATGGTATTTTTATTTTTTTATTTTTTTTAACCATTGATAAAAGATGATTGTTATTAGGTTATTAGTATGATGTACATGTATATGAGGACTGATTTTAACTTTTATCGTTTGAACTATAGAGTTGAGCAAAAGTAAAAGGGAACAAAATGATAAAGCACAAAAGCGAAGCCCCGTTCCGCAACTATTCGCAGTTGAGCAACTTCAGTTGAGCAAAAAGATCACTTGATCAAGAGAACTGCTATCCAGTTCTCACCATGCTGTCATTAATGATGGCGTCAGCGCAGACCAGGTCCTAGCATGTCAGTATGTCTGTGGTTGTTACTACTCGCCCCACGATTGGGCATCTGAACATGGTCTGCGCTGACGCCATCCTCATCTGATACTCTGTACCGTACTCACCATGCTCTCAATAATGATGGTAGTATCCTCCCACGGCCGGTCTTGTGGCTGACGGAATATGACACGGCCAACGATGGGGTATCTGAACACGACCTGCGTTGACGTCATGCGCACCTGGTACTCTGTACCGTACTCGTATGGTAGGATGGTGCCGCAAAGGTTGGGTTTTGGATGTCGCCTGAAAAGACGAACAGAAAAATCGTTAGGTAGAATCTAGTTGTAGGAAGTAAATGATACACAATACTCAACAAAGTCTAGGGAATAAGGGTATTTTAGTGCATATTTTTAATTCAACCTTTTTTTTGTCCTAGATGTTTTACATCAGTAGAAGCCTAATTTATTCTTGATTTCAGAAAAAAATCGTTTAATTAGAAAAACTAAATTAGTACCTTAACCGAAAAAACATTCCTATGTAAATAACAAAAACATCTAACGCATAAGTGAAAATTAAATTAAATTAAATATTTTTTTCTGTTCGTTAGACCTTCCAGTAGCTACAGCTAATGCTCTGGAAGGTCAACATTTGTCCTGAGGCGGGCATCGAACCCACCATCTCCTGCGTCGCAGGCGGATCTTAACCCACCGCGCCACAGAGGTCGTCAAAGAGAGAGAGAGAGAGAGAGTAGAGAGTAGTACATAGTACCTATGTATACTGTCTAACGTTCATCTGATAGTCATAGCACGTATTTATTGTCCAGTTGATGCTGCGTGAAAATTTCTAGGTCCAGTATTAATCATTTCTATTCACCTGTTTTTGGAGCTTGGACCCACTCAGACCGTCAATATCGTAAGAACTGATGAAGCCTACCAGAGAAAGGGCAGCAGCTTCTGCCAAGCATGCTGATTATGGTAAAACCCATCCCCTGATTTGGAGAAGGTCCATGTATACGCAGTGGATGTACCTACGTGTGCTGACGAAGAACTCACCTCTCTACAAGCAGAGTGCGGTGCAAGACGCTATGCACACCTTGCAGTGGTAAGTACACATCCCAATAGGCCCCGCTGAGCTCGTTCGCCAGCCCTGGCAGAAGGTACTTGTGGTTCAGGTACTCGGTGCGTTCCTTATATTTTCCGAATAGGTCTCCCACAGGATACTGGTCTTGGGTGCTTAGGCCTGGTAATGGAATAACACATCATGGTGAGAAATAGTCGGCTTTAGAAGGAAAATAGTACAGAGCCTTTCAAATGGAGAAACGTCGACGAACAGCACAGCATATCTGCTAAATTGCATAACCAATTGTGAACAAAGTTTTCATAGTTTGCTTAGCGACTCTATGCATTTGGAGACACAATAATTTTACCTCTAAGGTATATGATAGGTAAAAAGTAATGCGGTTGCCAAAGCTAAAACCTTTAAAATGAAGGAACAAGTAACAAAAGAGTAGAATTTGCTGGATTACTTTCCTCTATAGACGACCTTAAGTGGATTCGATCGTCGATTTCATGCTTTGCTTGTCGACTATGCATTCGGATTTCGGAGAAATTAGCTTCAACATTATTTTAAAGCTAATTTTACCTCTAAAGTATATGTAGATAAGAACAAGGCAGGTCGCTTGACTTGCCGAGAACCTTTAATTTATACCGAATGATTCGTCGATTTCGATTTTAAATCAAAAACTGTTTGACAAATTTTAATCACATTTATGCGTACCTTTAAGTCCGCATGATAGTGGCCGTGTTGAGTTTTTTTGGATATATACATATAATTTCCTACAACTGATACTTATCAAAGAAAACAGTATTAAGCTTGTTTTTTTTAAGTTTTTGAGAAAAGGATAGTTATAGGATTTTGCGTTCATAGAAGCGGGGGCAGGACATGCCAAAACAACGCAATGCAAGCCCAAAAATCAAGTTTTAGCTTATTATCTATTAATTGGGAATTATTTGAAAAAAACCGAAACATATGAAATGTTCTTTATACTTACTTAGTTCTATTACCATGCTTATTCTCAAGGTCTTAACTTCTGTATTTATTGAGAAATTAAGGTTTTAGTAAGAATTTGGAGGTAACTTTGCGCTTTCATTCTATCGAGAAAATTTTCGTGTTTTCAAAACATATTATGATCGATAGAGTAAGTCCTGAGCCCTATATGAATTTATTATTATTATTATTGGATTATAGACTAGCAGCTGAAGAGCTGATGATTGTGTCTATAGGTATCACAGTGCTTTTAGTTTTTCACTACACTTGTTTGTCTCGTATGGTGGTTAGTTTGTGCGTTCGTAACCAGTGGTCAAGTCTGTTTTTAAAGCTGTTCACAGAGGGAGCTGATATGATTTCTTCAGGAAGCCCGTTCCAATTGTGCACTACTCGGTTACTCAGGAAGTGATGAGCAATGTTGGTGTTTGATATTGTTCGAATAACTCTGAGACTATGGCCTCGAGCTTATTTGAGTGGCACCTTCGGGGTATATATT
Source organism: Eupithecia vulgata (assembly GCA_946478455.1). Classification (NCBI taxonomy): domain Eukaryota; kingdom Metazoa; phylum Arthropoda; class Insecta; order Lepidoptera; family Geometridae; genus Eupithecia; species Eupithecia vulgata. The sequence continues at coordinate 4,909,041 of OX297881.1, forward strand.
TTGTGTATGTCGGGCAGGTTGTAGGTGTGCGATAGAATTTTGAAGGTTTCTATCAGGTCGCCACGGAGGCGCCTATCCTCCAGAGTAGTGAGGCGAAGCGCAGCTAATCTCTCTGGGTAAGGCATTCGGCGAAGGCTTATGGGGATTTTTGTGGCTTTCCTTTGAACACTCTCCAGTAGGTTTATGTCCTTTTGAAAGTAAGGGCTCCATATTTGAAAACCATATTCTAACAGAGGTCTAATATATGTTTTATAGATTTTTAGGAATACCTCTACCGTGATTGTTTGGAAAGCTCTTCTTATAAGATAGATAAATGAATTAGCTTTTTTCACTATTTCAAAGTTAAATATTTAGTACTTCGGAAGATATGGAGAACTGACGGAGTTGATTAGTGATAGTAAAGGCCCTTAACATTAGTAAATAAATTTATGTCATTGATTTCGGAGACCGTGGAATGTATTCTTGTATCAACATTCGATGTTTCTTGGTAATACGCCAAGGCATGTTTACGCTACCGAACAATACCGAGCTTCTTGCAGGAATTTGCTGGTATTTGTAGCTAGGTAGACAATGGGGGGTATTAATGTAGAACTAGGGAACGAGGTTATTCTTACGAAAGCTGTTGCCATATCCGAACTGAAGGAAAAGGCGAAGAACAAAGTAGAAGAAACGATTTTGCGATGCTTTATAATTAAAGCTACCTACAAAATCTTTCATGCTCTAAAATTCGGTTCTCGGCGCGTTGGGCTAGGAAAAGTTTGAGTTAAATTGCGACTATAGATTAAAGTAATTGTTTGATTCGCAATTTTGATAATTGAAACGCATTAATGGCGACGTTGTTGGCTTGATCACAGACATAATCTGAAAACGTCTCAAACAGACGGAAATACATCCATTTTGACGACCTCTGTGACGCGGTGGGCGAAGGTCCACCTGCGACGCAGGAGGTTAAGGGTTTGATTCCCGCCTAGGGGCAAATATTTGTACGATCTGTAGGTAACTATTTGTTATGGGCGTTCTGGTCGTTTTTTTGTAGTAAAAATATCCATCTATGTAGTATTAGGTTTATCAGTTATCTAGTAGTTACCCATAACACAAACTCGGCTTATCTTGGGGCTAGATAGTGCTGTGTGAATTGTCCAGGAGTACTTATTTATTTATTAATTATTAATATATGTATTTGTGTAATTTGCAAAACGTCAAACAGTATTAAATAAATAGCAATCTGGTCCGAATAATAAAAAAAAATGTACCAGTAAGCCAAGCACCGGGGATTGTTCTTGAGGGTAGAATAGATAATAATGACATCGCATCGTCATACATTGCGCAATTATTATAATAATTGAAGAAATGGCTTTCAAATCATTTACGCATTCGACGACATCCCATAATTTTTCTCAATGACATCGCATCGTCATACATTGCGCAATTATTATAATAATTGAAGAAATGGCTTTCAAATCATTTACGCATTCGACGACATCCCATAATTTTTCTCTAATGGCGAGCAATGTCTCTAATTCTTTCATTATCATCTCTTCTAAAGCTATAACCTTTTTTCTCAAAGATAAATTGTTTCTCATTTCAAAATAAGTAATTAGTGCTGAACCAACGAATTGTGCTGTTATAAGTCCTACTAAAACTCCGTTGAATGGCTTTGTTATCTTCCTTAGGAAGTTGAACATTATTTTGACACCTTCTGGCGCTCGGTCCGCGCTCGCGGCACGAGTAACCTACTTAGGTCACACTGCTGATGATGCTGGTATTAGGGATACCAGCATCATCAGCAGTTTGATGAATTTTTCGTGATCGATGTATCGAACACTATCCTAGAAAAGCTAAAGCGATATCTACCTACCTATCTATTGGGAACATAATCTCACCTGGCGGTGGAACAGTCTTCAGATCAACCATCATAGGATTGAACAGCTCTCCCGTAGAATTGCAGTACTTCCTCAGATCCCCTACATCCGTGCTTTTTGCAGGCAGTTCCCTAATGGTATACCGAAGCACGGAGCTGACGAAGCGCAGGTTTGATTCGTAGTCTTGATCTGCAGTGCCAAGTTGGAAGTTCGTCCACGTTGGGTCGAACGGAGAGCGCTGCGAAAACTCCACTAGGCCACGAATGCCGTCCATATTTACTAGGACTCTGAAAGAGCCAGGGAGAAAGAGAGATTAAAAACAAGCATATAACTTTTCATCACACTCGCATAAAAAAGTCCCACCGCTGCTCAAAAACAGTACCTAAGCAAAGTCGGTTTTTGAAACATGCAGAATTGTGATTCTAATCTAGAATGTTAAAAAGGAATCGACTAGTTAGCTAATAGACTGGAATATAGTTACTGTATGCTTGTAGAAAAGTAAAAAAAATCTTAGATGAATAAATACTTTTTAAGAAATTTTAAGTTGTTGGAAGTGGCATAATCGTTGAACAGCTAGAGCTGAATTCCACATGAAATATTTTGACAAGCGAACATTAAGGTCATAATGAATACCGTTAAAATAATTTACACTGAAACATCCATTAAAAACGAGACTTGTAACTTACTTTGTACTTTTGGGCGGCTGCAGCCGCAGCTTGGCACACGCAAGGAAGCTATCCGAGTGCTTATTATCATAGATCACCACGTACAGACTCCTCTTGGTAACTTCCATATCAGACCGCAACATATTGATCACTTCATTCTTGTACAGAGTCTTCACTTTCCTAACGTTAGCATCTGTCGCTACTCTCACTTTACCCAATCTACTGTCCAGATCTCCAACACTCATGCCGTCTCCACTGCTCTCAGGATCGAATACTAATTGGAGAACGTTGCAGTTGTCCTCATAATTCCCTTTATCGGAGTCGAAGATGTCTGTCACGAATAGCTTCCAGTTATGCTGCGTGTATTCTGCTTTATCCGTTATTGCTTTTGCGTGGTACAAATCTGCGTGTATGTATGAATCTGTCTCATCGAACTCTCTATCAGAAAGCCATCGGAAGTGTAATGTTCCAGCAACTGGTGCTGTGAACTTTGCAACCGCGTGTTTCTCGTACATTTGTTCTGTTGATAGAATGGACGCGCATATGACTCTGTCACGCTCTGCTGTTTCGAACACTATGCTCTTTCCCCAGAATCCATTAGGTCCTGTTAAGGTGTTGCTGCTCTCAAACTCCGTGTGGTCTTTTCCTGGGATGATAAGGAAGCCTAGTTCCTCTGTCAAGTCTATGACTTCTTTGCCCAGGTTATGTTCGGAACACCGGTCGGAGGATAAATCCCGATGGTCAACCGGGAACTCGTGGATGGTCCAGCGGAACACGCCATCGGGGTATTGAAGCGTGGTCTTCAAGTTGGTTCGTATGCTGATAAGGGACTCGTTTTTGTGAGAGAACTCGATCTCTCCGTGAAGGCCATGCTGAGAGACGTATGCTCGGAGGACGAGCGGGTTTGAACTTTCTGGAAAGTACAGTCACAATAATATTTTTATAGTCTACAAAATTACGTACAAAATTTGTTACAAACACGTAAATAGATAAATAAAATAATGCTGGACGATTCACACAAGCGAGCTTGTGTTATGGGTAACTAGATAACTGATATACATAATACAATACCTACATTACATAAATATTTTTTTTTTACTATAGGTAGGTACATAGAAAACGACCAGAACTTCCTGAACAAAAATATTTGTTCCGATGCGGGAATCTAACCCGCAACCTTCTGCACCGCAGGCAGACCTTCGCCCACCGCGCCACAGAGGTCGTCATAATAACTGTTGTTCTTAACGAAATTCATAAATCATCAGTGATTTTCATATTCGAGAAACTGTTCTTGATACCCATCTATTTTTACCAAACAGATAACACAAAATTAGTTATTAATTAATTAGTCTAAAAGGTATATACGGATCAAAATAATTATTTACGATACGTTACGGTTACGGTGCACAGAGTTCAAGAACGGTGCGTTATAAAAACCGAAAGTTGACAGATTGGTTTGCAATATTGTGCCGTAGTAACTTTCTCTTCAATCACCGTTGTTAATCACTGTACCTGAGTCAGTTAATTTAACTTATTTATTAACTTCAGTGCTTAGGTATTAAATCAAGATTTTATAATGTTCAAGTTGAGTTATTCTTGTTAGCTAGCAAAGGCCGTAAATGTTTTCGGTTTCTTTGTTTAGGTCTTAGCATTTCCAGGTCCCAATTAAATAAAAATTAACTAACTAAAGCTCCATCTATTCTACTTTTTTCTTACTCTACGTAAGTTAATGAAGTTACCTAAGTCTCAAAGTTAAACAAACACAGTTTGCAAAACAAATTAATTATCTTCAACTTCTTATGAGCTTAACTTTACTCACCAATAAATACTAACAATAAGTAAACTAAGCAAAATAACTTTGGTATAATCTGACTATTCAAACACATTGTAACTTTACTTCACATTTTTTCGTACAATTGCCTCAAGCGGACACATAACGCTAGTTTCACTTCAACTTACTAAGTGAAAGGCAGTCGAGGTTCTGGCGGAGAGGGACGGAAGACTGTGACGTCATGAAGGCCGGTTCTTGATACTCGACTGGTTCCGGTATTGGAGGATGTAAACAATACAGAAAGACAAACTTGCTGTGATAATAGGAAAAGGGAAGAATGTACTGTCGTCATAGACTTGGATTTTTTGAATTCTTAGCAAATACTTAGCGTCTAACCCCCGAATACTCAAACGCAACTCGCATCTAAGCTCGTCTCAAGTCTTGGTTTTTTGTCAGTTTTAAATGAAAATGTGTCAAAAATTCGTCACTTTGATTAAATCTAAGATTCGTTTGGGTATTCGGGGGTAAGAACCTCACCGTACTTATCCTAAGAGATTGCGTGGGTAGTCTTCCAACATAAACCAGTTTCATAGTTAACCCGCTCAAGTCTAGAAAATCGAACCTACTGTGAGTAGTTAAGTACCACTGCATAGAAAAAAATTTGAACCAACTTTCCTATTAGGACTGCCACCGGTTACCTTTATGGTATAAAATTATTACCTACTAGCAGCGCCTCGCGGTTTTGCCCGCGTAGTTCCCGTTCCCATGGGAATTCCGGGATAAAATATAGCCTAAGTGCTATTCCAGACTATAATCTATCTGTGTACTTAATTGATTGTATTATGTTTGTATGTATGTTTTGGCTTAATTTTATGCATCATTGTGAAAAATTTATCCGTAACGCTAACAAGTGGCTCTGGCGGAAGATCAACTATGGATGTTAGCTTGCCAGTCATCCAACACATGCTGAGTTAGAGCCAATTTTGTAAGCGGCACTAAGTACAAAAGGCGTTTTCTTTCCTCTTAAATTAAGTTGTTATATTGTGTACCTAAAGAAACCGAAAGACTGCTGGCAGATGCTGGATGCGGCAAGCTGAAGACAGGGCGCTATGGCGCTCATTAGGGGAGGCATATGTCCAGCAGTGGACAAATATAGGCTGATGATGATGATGATTGTGTACCTAGTCCTGTTTAGAAAATAAATATATTTTATTCTTTATTCTTATTCTATCTCTGTGCCAAATTTCATCCAGATCCGTTCAGCCGTTCTGGCGTGATTGAGCAACAAACATCTATACATCTAAACTTTCGCATTTATAATATTAGTGTGACTGGCGGATTCCCGCAGCTTCTCGCGCACTTTTTCGAGATGAAAAGTAAGCTATGTCCATCCCCGAGATATAATCTACCTCCCTGCAGAATTTTATTGATATCCGTTCAGCCGTTTAGGCGGGAAAGGGTAACAGACCGACAGATAGACAGATTAAATAAATAAATAATGCTGGACAAGTCACGCAGCATTATCTAGCCCCAAGCAAGGCAGAGCTTGTGTTATGGGTACTAGATAACTCACCTACATAATACAATACAATTACACAGATAGATATTTTTTATTATATATATATATAGAAAACGACCAGAACACCCTGAACAAATGTCTGCAGATCGTACACACATTCGTCCCGAGGCGGGAATCGAACCCGAAACCTCCTGCGTCGCAGGCAGACCTTCGCCCACCGCGCCACAGAGGTCGCCATTGTAATTACTGATATGTACCTACCTCAAAACAGGCTGTGATACAGGTCAGACAATAAACCTCGTCCCGGTAATCGAACCCAGACCAGGCGGGTGTGGATTACAATGACCTTATTTCAGTCGTTATGAGTCAGTGCGCTATATTTAGCAGCGATCATGCGCAGGAGTCGAACTCACGTAGCTCTGTTTATAACGGCGGCCTTGCGATCAGGTGGGCAAAGAATGCCATAATGATCTTCCGATTTATATCTCTACAATAAATAAATAATAAAATAAATAATGCTGGACAATTCACACAGCATTATCTAGCCCCAATAGGTAAGCAGAGCTTGTGTTATGGGTACTAGATAACTGATATACGTAATATTATACATTACATAGATAGATATTTTTTATTATACATAGAAAACACCCAGACCAACGGAACAAATTTCTGCAGATTGTACACAAATTTGTTCCGAGGCGGGGATCGAACCCGCAACCTCTTGCGTCGCAGGCAGACTCTCGCCCGCTGCGCCACTGAGGTCGTCTTGGTCGTCGTCACAATGGCCGATGTACAATCCTGCAATAGCTAAGAATCATAGTTTTATTTAGGAACTACGAGTAGATAATTTTGCCAAAAAAATCTAAAAGTGAGTCGCGAGGGGCGAGCGGAGACATTGGGAATAGATAGTCAAATGTCCGCTTTGAGTGACACTCGTTTATTCTCTGCTTGTACTTAATACAATATATTGAAAATGCTTACTCGCTACTTTACGCTAACACGTTACATTTACAATGCACACCACAACAGCCTACAGGGTTCGTACGATTTTATTAGACATGGGAACACTCTCAATCAAGCCACTTTTGACACAAAACCAGCTAAATCCACTTTGAAACAAAACAAAAACCAGTTAATTCCTGTAGGATCTACGTAGGTAATGTATATCACAATCACAACCAGATCCTGGTATGAACCGTCTTTATAGGTTGGGGTTAAAAAACATACTTGTACTTACTAACACTCCTTTTAAGCCTAGGTTAAATGTGAAGCATGGCTCTAGGTACCAAGCTGTTAAATTATTTAATTCCCTACCTATTGACTTAAAAAGCATTGATTGTCCTGACATTTTAAAATCTAAATTGAAAAAGCTTTTGTTGGAAAAGTGCGTGTACCTACTCATTAGATGACTTTAAATTGTGACTATATAAGCAATATTATATAATTTTGACTAGGTACGCAAACTCTAATTTTGAAAGTAATCTTTAGATTTTATGAGTGAATGTATTTAATTTTATTTATATTCATATTTTTAGTTTTAATGGTAAGTCTACTTTAAGATTCTCATAATATTCAAATACGATTGTTTACATTGTTCCATGAATAAATCTATCTATCTATCTATCTAACCTACTAAGTAGATGGGTACTATTTCCGGACAGTCAAATGACAGTTCCTAATGGATGGATTTAAAGTTACCCAAATGACGTCAATTGGGTTACGTTAAAGCTCCGTTAATCGTTGTATTTTTTATTCGAAAAAGCTGGGAAAAAAATATTTAACAATAAATGTGATAAAAGGCAGGTACTCTACGAATAAAAAAAAATAAAAAAGCTATAATTTTGCGCAAAGTACAATTGTTTTTCTTAGTTACTACCGTTTTTCGCGTAAACTATAAATGACAAGATTTTTTATTGTCATCACTATATCAAATAATAGGATACAGAGGACTTGTTTTAGCAAATATAACTACTGTTGCTAAATAAATAAAATAAAGCTTTTTGGTTTTTATAAATTTCCTTTTGACTAAATTCCTTCATAAGTCGCCCTCTGAAGGAACAGGGATGTAGGTTGCATAGATTTGCATCATTTTTTGCTACACTAACGCTTTACTTTTAGTATCGTCGCAGAATCATCACTTTAAATACCAAAACGTGTCTTCTCTCCATAGAGACGTCCCCACGGACGATTCGAAAATCAAAGTGCTTTGTTTCTTTTAGACCTTACACCTCCAAGAGTCCTACTACAGTAAAACTAGGAAATAAAGTGATCACTTTAATTTTTTGTACACTTCAATCTTTTTAAGGTAAATTAAAGAAGATTCTGAGATCATACCTTTCCGTAGTGTAGCGACTAGTTAAGCCAGTGCTTGGCCACTCTCAGATATTTTTGCTAAGCTTGAATCTAAGAAATTGCTTCCGTAAGTAGGTAGCTACGTACCTACTATCAAATCGAAGATATTTTGTCCTGTAGTAAATGCAAAACTCGTAGGTTCCATACATGTCAAAATCAAAAAGTCAGATAGATAGATAGACACAGATGGGTACAGGAAGTTTACAATACAATACAAAAACACTTAATTGTACACCAGAAAAAGAATATTACAAAGAAGACATTAGGTATATGAAACACGCTTAGAAACGCTTAGAATCGATCTCTTCCAGGCAACCTTAGGATGGAAAGAATTATATTTATACATATAAGTTTATGTTTATTTCTAGTATTTATATTATGTATATCGCTATTTTTAGGGAAGCTTTTGATATTTTTATGAGTGTACAACAAGTTTTTATAAATATATTGGCAGGGATCTGTCATTATGTTTATTTCTTTGAATTTATCACGCATAGATTCTCTGGGACCCATTATTATAGATTGCACGAACACAGCCATCTTTTGCAGCACAAATACGGTGTTAATATCTGCAACGTTCCCGCACAGCAGACATAATACTGTGGGTGGAAGTAGCTGAAATAAACAAGTCTGTAAACAAGGATGTATCCACGTGTACATGTTTGTGTGTATAGAAACAGACGTAATAAATCATCTTGCTTACAAATTCTTACTATACTATCCCTAGAAGATACTTACATTATCTGAAATAAACAATCCACATACCCGTGCATTTTTTCAAAGATCATGTGTATTACAAGAGCATGACGATGTGCTCTAACAACATCGAAATAAGGCTAGTATTTGCGTCATATCTGAATGTATTGTTTGACTCATCTGGCTTCAGTAGCCAATTGATGTCGAAGCCAAGAATTTGATCCCAGATCGCGCATACCAATGACGAACACACGACAAACCTCGCGACTGACGAAACGTATCGACTGCATAGGTAACTACAGACTGATGGACTTGCAAGATAATTTACGAATATTAGACAAGAGAAAATAATATCTCCATTCCAAAGCTTCAACAAATGAAAACGATCAAGCCGAGGATAATTAAAGACACTTGGCCGTGGAGGCTTTTCAATGTCCCAGGTCATTACCAAATTTATTAATACACGAAGAAATATGAATCAAAATACCAGTTTTGAAAGATTAGTCAGAGCAACGATGAATCACTTAACATCAAGATTTTTTCTGTGTAGTAGCTTTGAAGCGACTAAGCATTTTCAACCTTTATTAACATAAAAATAAATAAATTTTACATCACATTTTAAACACCTGATAACGTTAGGTACATTAGAACCAATAAAAACCAATTGAAAATAAACTACAAACAATAAAACACATAGTAGAAAGCTGGAAGACTTGCGTGGAGGTAAACTAGAATCATGAAGTGGAAGTAAGAACACATCACTAACATCAAACTGTAAAACATATCTGTAAAAGCCAGTGGTATTATAGGATGACCTTGAACTAAATAGTTCTTTTGCTGTGAATTTATTGATAAAAGGTAAAAAGATGAAGAGCCTATGCAAGTGGATATGAATATAGGGCTTTGTCAGGGGACTAAAACGGAACTCGAGTCTGTGCTTGCGAGGCCAGCCCACATTATGTGACTTCAGCGAAGAGCGACGCTGCAGTAGTAAATCCAAAATACATCGACAGCATTCCGGCCGGCATGGAAACCCAGAAAACTAAAACCGGTGCAGGTGAGCCGAATACTATAAAAATAAAACAATCGGAGCGAGCAGCTCCACGGGAAGACAGAACGATTGTGAACACGTATCGGCTTCTGCCCGCATTTGTCGAACTAAATATGGAATCAGCAGTCAGCCGGGAGAGGGGAGTGGGGGGAATGTCTGGACCTGGGAGAGGGAACGAAAACTCGGAGTCAGGGTGGGACTGCCGAGCGAAACAGTCACTCCTTCGTCGATCCAACACTAGCACAAAATGGTAAGTTCGTGAAGTGACAGTGAACTGTGAAAGTGAAATAAACTTAAACGTGACGAAAAACCTAACAAAACAGACTTTATACAGGACGTTCTTACGGAGCATCGGAAGTGCATACGTTGAAGTGAAAACAAACGTGGTAGTGTTATCGTAACACGGATGCAGACGAAGAGTACCGATGAGATCAACACGGTTACTTAGTAGTAGTAGTACTATTAAAAGGAAAAGCAATTAAACAAACACGATCAACTCAAATTGAAACAAAAATATTCTATTATAATAATGCAAAATTCAGAAAAATAATTCTTAGGTCCTCCTATAGTAAAATTTGAAACTTTTCAAGTTGATACAAAATTATTTCCACATTCCTAAACACTCAATAATAAGTCAAATAAAAAAGATAATTGGAAATCAAGCAAACATGAAGAAATTGGAACGAGGTAGCAATCTATAAATAAGTTTTAGTACGCAACGAAATAGTTGGACTGTAAGCAGACGCCCCGGGACTAAATATAGAGGCGTGCGCGCCACGCCTAAATGGGTCGCAGGCGCTGAAATTTGAACGACCCGAACAAAGATATAAATAAACACATTTTACTTTTTATAATAAAGGAAAAGAGAGCTATATAGTAAATCTAAAAACCAGGAATGTGAGTGAAGAAGATACGTACTCGTAGTTTATGGAAAATCAGTCAGAGTTAGGAATTGTTCTTAACTTGGAAAAAAAGTAAAACTTTAAATAAAAATGTATTCTCAAATAATATTTAAATATTATAATAAAAATCAACCAAGAAAGATGTTGGTAAAAGGGACTAAAAAAAAATCGACGCTTTCGAAAAACTTTATAAGAAACAATGAAACAAACAAGAGCTGAATGCACGACCACCACAGAACATGAATGGTCTGTCCACCGTTTTGTTTTTAAAAAAAGTCTTTCATCTATCTATCTATACGAGAAAATATTCTGGAAATCCAGTTTATCAAAGTTTATTTAAACTTGAGAACTATAGGAAAATCTTAATTCGCAGGCGGATAAGGAAAAGAAGATCAAGAAGAAGAAGAGCACCAAGGAGGAAGGTGCCCCTGCGGCCGAAGAAGCCCCCGCCCCCGCCCCCGCAGCAGCCCCCGCTGCTGAGCGCACGTCCTCCCGTGGCAGCCGCAAGGCCGCCAAGCGCTCCGGATCCAATGTCTTCTCTATGTTCTCACAGAAGCAGGTCGCTGAGTTCAAAGAGGTAATTATCGCAAGAAAGTTATTTATAACACGGACAGAAATAAACACAACTTTCAATTACCTTGTTTTGAAATAATGGTCAAGTACTGTAAACATCAAATTTTGCTTCTCATTCAAAAATCTATGGCAAAGTAACTAGAGGTATTTGATTAATTGGAACCTATGAAGACGTTTGATAAGGTTGAAAGAAAGACTTTTTCAAAGACAAGACTAACTTTCAACTTTATTTTTCTAAAACTAGCAGAATCTACAAATAAGTAATGACTAATTATTATATTATCATTACAATCATTGATCTGATTCAGTGACTAATATTCGAAACAAACTTTCGAAGTGTGGCGCAGGGATTTTTTGACTTTTGACCTCTCGTATTTATTTACAAAGAACGTCTCAGTGATCGACTCTTCAACCATTGTTTCATCGGTTATTATGGTTCAGTTAATGGCGTCATTTCGAGCGAAATCTACACTGTGTCAAGCTTTGTTTAGCTTTAGCTCGTGTTCAATCTTATTTAGTAAACATTCATCGCAATGCTATGTTTTCATTTTCAAAATGATGCCACTATGACATCATTACTTTGAGATTAACTAAACAAGTCTGATTAGTAGATATACACATTGGTGTACCAATACCAACACACTTAACAATTACTTGATAACTTCTTTGTTAACCTTACTTTATTATCAAAATAACTATATTCGCATATTTCTTTATTTGGCTCCACAAATTAATGTGGCAAAATAATGCTTATCCTTTAATATTTTTATAATGTGTTCCCGAGGATATTTGAAAAGTCTGTTTAGGTCAACGATTAACATTAACTAAATAAACAAGGCACTGACAGATAAATTAATGCTTCATTTAACATAGCGACGCAGGATTGCCCAACGAAAACAACTTGGAGGAGGCTAAACATCAATAATGACTAGTGCGACTAATAAAGCAACTAATAAAAATGCTTTAAGACTAAGGTAAGCGTAGTAACCCCTCTTTACCCTAACCCAAAAACCCAAATGAATTATAAAAAACCCAAATTATTTAAATCGCGTAGTAGCATGATGGCATGACATAGAAAACTCCGCATTTGCCCCTTCCCCACTATCCTCTCACTGACCCTGTCTAATCATTCGTTCTCCCTCCAGGCCTTCCAGCTAATAGACAACGACAAGGATGGCATCATCGGCAAGAACGACCTTCGCGCCACCTTCGACTCCATCGGCCGCCTGACCGTCGAGAAGGAGCTCGACGAGATGATCGGAGAGGCCTCCGGTCCCATCAACTTCACCCAGCTCTTGACCCTCTTCGCCAACCGCATGTCCGGCGGATCAGACGATGACGACGTCGTCATCAACGCCTTCAAGTCGTTCGACGACGATGGCAAGATTGACTCTGAGAGGCTGAGGCACGCGCTCATGACCTGGGGCGATAAGTTCTCCGCTGATGAGGTTGATGAGGCGTACGACCAGATGGAGATCGACGACAGGGGTTTCATCGACACGCAGAAGCTCATTACCATGCTGACCGCCAGCGCTGAGGAAGAGGAGGGCGGAGAGGCTGCGTAAGCATTGCCAGCACCGTCACTCTACATCGCAAGCAGTCGCCACACCACCCGACCGGACGGTTCATTAAAACCTGCGTGAACCGAACTACTTTTTTATTTATTAAATAATTTATTTCCATTTTTTTAATTATAAATATAGTACTATTTATTAAAACATGTACTGTTGTTAGATCGAACAGCTGATCGTGAATATATTTTGTAAAGAATACTATGTATTCATATTATTTCTGTTACAAAAAATAAATGATGAAGAAGTCTGAATGAAATGACATGGGCCCAGTGGGTCTCAGTTTTATACAAACGTTGACTTTGTCATTCATTACATTACACCAACACGCACACCACCCTACAACTAGATACAAAATATTTCATCATCATCAGCCTATACCAGTCCACTGCTGGACATAGGCCTCCTCTAATGAGTGCCATAGCGCCCTGTCTAATATTTACACAATGACAAAAAGCTGGGTATAAGGAGCCGAATTAAATACTGCCCAAAATAAATAATGTACCTACCTACTTTTTATGTACATACTTACGATCACCATGAAGTTAAAAAAAAGCTGGCTTACAACTGCAAAAATCCCGAAATTCTCGGATAATTTGAGACTTTCTGCGACAATTGTCGCGACGCGACGGTCGCATGACGGACGTGAAAAGTAAGAAACATTAAGACGGTGTTTTCACACTAGTGATATACTAACCTACCTACGCAAATCACAAAAATACTGAAATATGGTCAAAATATCTACCTAAGTCAGGGTTCCTTATTTTAGATTTGACTCTAGCTACATTCCATTATACACTCATACCAAGCTCTTAAGGCGGCGGCGATAGATATGAAATGGGTAAATTTGGGTTACATTAAAACAATTTTTCTCCGTCATCTTTATCGATAAAGCTTTGAAAAGCCTAATAATCTATGGGATACAAGGAAGATGCAATTTTTTTCGAAATTATAAAGTAACTATATTAAATACCAGAAATAATTGAACAAAGTACCATCTGTTTTCTTAGTTATATTAAATAGAAGAATACACAGCGCAAATTAGGCTTATTTTTGAAAGCAAATGTCTTAATTAACAGATAATCAGCAAAAACTTGTTTTTGGCTTACGCCGCTCTGCTCTGTCCCGCTCCAGGCTCCTTTAAACGCAAAATTTTATATTGTCTCTGTATCTGCAAGTACTTACAAGTACCTATTGACAAATTTAACTCAAAATTATATGCATTATCAAAGTTCTATAATTAGGAACCGATATCTATGATGCCGTTACTGAAGGAAGAATACCGACTCATTTTTTATACATTATCATTATGATCAGCCTATATTTGTCCACTGGTGGACATTATAGGCCTCCCCTAATGAGCATACATACTTACACATAATTTAATAAGTCTGTATTGTACAATTGTTTATTGTCCTAAATAAAGAAAATAAAAAAAAAATATCAAAAGTAGTAAAGTAAACTTTTAAGTGGGTTATCTGTTTACTTGATCAAACAAATTGTAACTCCAACACGCAAGGTATCTACATCTATAGCAACCACAACGGTAGCTGTATCATGAGTGCCTGATACCCAAGAACCTCGTGAGAGAAGCTGCAGGCTGGAGCTAGTCTATGTTAAAACGTAGCTCATAATTGTATAATCTTGCCGTGTAGGCTATTTCGAGGAAAAGCTCGAAAATATGTTAAAACGTAAGTTCGCCAGCAATTTTCCAACATAACGAGTTTTTCACAAGAATGCTTTTAACAGTAGTTAACTTAAACTAGTTTATATAATACTCATTTAACCAAACACAATTAGGTTAGAAGTAATAAGCGACCTAATCTTAACCCTTTTTATCTAATCTGCTTATTTAGAACGTTTGGCGAATAATGCAAATATGCGTACATTTGTAGAAATTAAAACGTCATTACAATGTAATGATTATTTTTGCGGCAGTAAAACTAAATTTAATAATGACCCAAAAAGTCCAAGTTACAACTTGTAAGATTGGTATAGTTTTCTAACTAATCGACGATCGTTTATACAACATGAAATTTAACTTTTAAAACTATCATGGTTATTAACATTAAAGTCATTTATAACGGGATATTTACCATGATTAAATTTTTGAGTTTTCCAATATTTTGGCACATGGTATCCCGTTATAAATGCGGCGTAGGCATGCTACACCGCGTAGACATGCTACACCGCGTAGAGATGCTACACTGCGTAGATATGCTACACCGCGTAGATAATATGCTACACGGTGTAGGCATGCTACACCGCGTAGACATGCTACATCGCGTAGACATGCTACACTGCGTAGACATGCTTCACCGCGTAGACTGTTCTGTTACACTGCGAAGATTGCTACGCTACATAGACTGTTATGTCGCTCGCGTAGACATTCTACATGTCAATCAATCATTATCAAGCTATGATGACCCGCGAAATAGTAAAACCAATTTCGCTCAAAAATTAGTATCTAATTGGCGAGAATAAAATAATAGCACATTTAAATATCTGCAAATGCAAATAATGCTTACCGCTTAACTAATTGATTCGATGGTACTGATTCTGTTGACAAAAAACATAGCTAAAAACTAGCCTATTAGGCTAGTTTATTTTAGGATTTGCCTAGTTTTTTGTCACAAGAATCGATGCCAATATTTCGTGAACAATATCTAAATCTTCCTCTCCCACAGGCCTTCCAACTGATGGACCACGACAAAGACGGCATCCTGGGCAAGAACGATCTCCGAGCCACATGGGATTCCCTTGGCAGGCTGGTTCAAGAGAAGGAACTCGATGAAATGGTCAACGAGGCATCCGGACCAATCAACTTCACCCAACTCCTAACACTCTTCGCGAAACGTATGTCAGGAGAGGCTGATGAAGACGACGTCGTAATCGCCGCTTTCAGAACCTTTGATGAAGATGGAGTTATCGACTCCGAGAAGTTGAAACATGCGCTTATGACGTGGGGGGATAGGTTTACCGAGAAAGAGGTGGAAGAGATTTACGACTCCATGGAATTTATGGATGATGCTGGTATGATTGACACGGGGAAACTGATTGCTATGCTGACGGCCAGCGGTGAGGAGGAGGCCGATACTGGTGAAGCTGCGTAAGATTCTGGCGTAGTTACGTACAACAACGTCAATACTCGCAGAATTTTGCGTACGGCAGTCCATCCACGCCGCTATTCTGTAAGGATTGTTTTCGGAACGCAATTTTTAAAGATAAATTTTCTAGTATACAACAACCATTACGTTAAGCAATCCGTATAGAAAACAACTGGCGGCTGACCCGGTTTTAAACCATAGACAGAGACACTAAGATACGTACTCTTTTTATCTCTGTCTATGATTAAAATGTATAAACCAAACAACTTTTTTATTAACTGTATAATTATTATTTCCATTTTTTTATTAAAAATAATAGCAAATCTGCCCCCGTAATGTAAGGATCGAACAACTGATCGTTTCAATAAAATATATTTTGTAAGGAATACTGTGCATTCGTTTATTTTATAACCAACTGGCACGCGCCCGCGACTTCGCAAATGATGCGATGATAAGCGGAACATGGATAAAACATAGCATCATTGACAAGGAGTACCTTGCAGAGACTATAAGGTCCAAGTCTCGAACACCACCGCAAGGTCGCTTGTCTCTCGGTCTTTTTTAGGATACACTTCGAAGAATGCTCACATGAACTACAACACGACCTGATTCCACCATCCCCCTTAAGCAGACGTACAGCGCATTACCACCCCTACTTGGGGGATATACTGTCCACTCGCACTAAGCGGCTCATGTAAGAGCAAAATCCGTTTTCTGTTTTTGTATGGTACATTAAAGCAGCGCGTACTCCATGCAAAAAAGTATTATCTATCTTTATCTATAGGACCAGTTTAAAAGCAAATATGAAATAACCCCATGAAATGACCAACTTTACTATCTTGCTTGTTTGATATTTGATCATAATAAAAATTAGGTAACAATAAAAAAATTAATAAACAAACAAATCAAAGTCATTGTCGTCGCGGCAAAATCGGTATCTACGTATTTAAAAAAATATTGACCCCTCTGATTAAATACAAAAGTTCAATGATAAAATTGATAATTATTTCAAAACAACTTACACCAAATAAATGTATCTGCCGGAATGGTCAGCGATCTAAAGTCTTGTGGTTATCACCATCCTGAGATGAAATAAACCCCTTTAAAATAAATTGAAGTCTTAGATTTAAGGTTGAACAAGTTGCGCAGGCAAAGTCGTCAGTAGGCGCGGCCTAAATGAATGCTATCTCACCTGACACAGGGTGCGAAAGGGATAGCCTCAGAGAAGAGCAGTGAGGAAATATCGCGTGCGTTTACTACATACACATACACATGTGACAAACTAGCAAACGCACACATACACGATCTCATTGAACGCGCCGATTACAATAAAATTGAGTGAAAGAAAACACTTGCTTGTGGCATAACTGTAGGTTGGTTTGGTACCTACCTAGTTATAGGTATAAAGCGCTTGTCGTCGTCGGCGGCGGCGGCGGCCGCGGCGCATTCTAGTTACCTACCTAGGTATTTGCCTATTTTTTTTCAAGAGACTTGAGATATTAGCCAAAATGTAGAAATAGTACTTACCTACATAAAGGTACCTTTTTATGTTTTTCGAAGGTTTTTTTGTGGGTGATATAGCAAATGATAGTGGAGAGTGATTTGATAGGATTTGGGGAGTAGGAAAAACAAAAAAACTTTTAGGTACAACATAACCTGTATTAGTTATTTTACAGGTAGGTACTAGAGATGTAACGAATATTCGCATCCGAATTCGCATTCGCGAATATTCGCAGGATTTTCAATATTCGCATTCGCATTCGCCAAAATCTATGCGAATATTTGGCGAATGTTGATGGGGCAAAAACTTACCTAATATATTTAAAAAACTGTTCTCTTTTACATGCGGAATTATAAAAAAAACTCTGCACATCTCGTAAATAGGAATGATGACAGTAACAAAAAGCATCATTATTATGTATTTACTAAATTATATCAGAGCCATACATGACAAAACGCGTATTATAATTTTTATTTTTATTTTGATCAAGATCAATTATTATTTTGATAAATAACATCTACAAAATACAATAATCCGCCATGACACGTTGAACAACAATTAGAGAACACAGACCCATGACGTCATGTCGTCACAAAGTAAAATGGAAGACACAGAATAACCACAGAAATAAGTAATAGTAAACGTATGACTTTCTTCAATCAATTTGCTAGCTTCTTTGTTTCTTGACAATATTGTTAATCCTTGTTTTATTATTTGATTGTATTTCTTATTTGTAAAGACATACT
The DNA here is from genome assembly GCA_946478455.1 of Eupithecia vulgata. Classification (NCBI taxonomy): domain Eukaryota; kingdom Metazoa; phylum Arthropoda; class Insecta; order Lepidoptera; family Geometridae; genus Eupithecia; species Eupithecia vulgata. The sequence continues at coordinate 4,927,357 of OX297881.1, forward strand.
AATGAATATAAATATTATGGTAATTCTGTATCATAAAAAATTGTGCATCGGTGACGTCATAGACAGTCGCCACGAGTATTGTAGCGTTTTAGAGCGAAATTTAAATTACATTTTTAAAACTCAATTTTACCTTCAAAATCCATGTCTTTTGTAGAAATATGTTTTATTTTCTATTCAGTAGATGTTTAAAAATATCAAGGAGTAGTCTCAAAATCAATCATCATGCCTATTACTATATTTTATTATGGCACTCTTATTGCTAATTCTTTAATAAGAACTTTGACAAAACTTAACTGAAAAAAAAATGTTGAACTGACTTTGATTGGGTGACTAGTATCTGTCCGTGGCTTTGCACGCGTTTCTACGAAATTAAAGAAACTAAACGTTTAATGTTTATTTTTTCCCCATGGGAACTAATTTGTGAGATCGAAAAATAGCCTAGCCTTTGCTTTGAATGACATTGTATAGATTATTCTAACCCAGGGGTTAAGGTAACCTTTTAATGGCGGGAACCACTTGACAAATTTATGGTTTGTTTTTGGCGTGCACAGACCTTGATTGGAGGACCTAGGACAAGGCCGTCTTTTATTTTTATTATTATATTATACTGGTTAATAAATAAATGAACATTTCAAATATTAAAAAAAACAAGTTAATTTCTAGTTACACCCAACCCAAACCTCATAAGCTAGAAATCTTAAATTTTAAGCATAGGAGTTTTGGAAATTACACCCCCAAAAGAAAAGAGGATTGAAGTTTTTTACGTGTTTCTTTTAACTCTACGAAGTGGCCAAATTTGCTTGAAATTTACGAAAAATACAAAGCCGTTGAACACGTATTTCAGGATTTTTCAAAATATTAATGAAATGGTTAGGTATATGAAAGTTTGAGATTTATAGTTGGGCTCCGACTTAAAAGGGCTGTAACTTTCTAACGCATAACGCTATCGTACTGAAATTTTCTGAGTATATAAAAAATAATTGATTGAAAAACGACTATCAGAAATTTTCAAGAAAACTCTTAATATGATATGCGTTTTTCAATCCATTCTTTTATACATACTCAGACATTTTCAATACAATAGCGTATTGTATTATATCGATAGCGTTATGCTTATGTAACTTTTAAACCAGTACCCCTATTTATAATTTTACATTTTGCATGTTCCGCATCCACTAAGTAAAATAAGTCTAAACGTGGTCTAAATTTTACTCATTGTTTTCATGGAGGCACTAATTTTTCCCAAAATAACATATAAAAGACAATCAAATCCAACTCCAATCGACAAATGTGTGGATAAAAATATTATCAAACAAACAACGCGATTGCAATCGCGTTATTATTACATACAATTATCAAGCGATTCATCTTCTTAAATTTTTGCTTTGCATCTGTTTTGATACAATTATGCCAATATCAGTTTCAAATTCTGTGGTTATCAAGGTTGTGAATTGTCGATGTCATGAATGAATTAAAAAACATTATTACTCGTACGTAATTGGTAGTTGAAGATAGCTAATAGCAAACGTTGGTAATTGGACAACGCGCGCGCCAATAAACAGTACGTGAAGTTGGCGGCAATTTCAAAATACCAACATTCGCATTCGCATTCGCGAATGTGAGCATCGAATACTCGCATTCGCATTCGCATTCGCGAATGTCGAAAATTTGACATTCGTTACATCCCTAGTAGGTACCTACCTAGGTAAAATAAGTACATACAGACCTAGTACCTATACATGCTAGGTACCTGTGTTTTTACATAAGTACCTATAATAAATTAAAAAATAACTACTAAAATTAAAACTAAAACACTATTTTTATGGAATTGCTTTTATCACTAACCCACATTCTGATATTTTTATAAAATATCTCAATCTTAGGAAATACCTACGGAGCTAATAATCACAGAAAAAGACAACATTGATGGACTAAGTATTGCTATAAATAAATAGTAACTCACGCTCCAGGTAAGTACATAGATAGGTATTAGGGATGTAACGAATGTCAAATTTTCGACATTCGCGAATGCGAATGCGAATGCGAGTATTCGATGCTCACATTCGCGAATGCGAATGTTGGTATTTTGAACTTGCCGCCAACTTCACGTACTGTTTATTGGCGCGCACGTTGTCCAATTACCAACGTTTGCTATAAGCTATCTTCAACTACCAATTACGTACGAGTAATAATGTTTATTTCATTCATTCATGACATCGACAATTCACAACCTTGATAACCACAGAATTTAAAACTGATATTGGCAAAATTGTATCAAAACAGATGCAGAGCAAAAATTTAAGAAGATGAATTGTTTGATAATTGCTATCTTCGTCTACCAATCGCGTTGTTTGTTTGATAATATTTTTATCCACACATTTGTCGGTTGGAGTTGGATTCGTTTGTCTTTTATATGTTATTTTGGGAAAAATGAGTGCCTCCATGAAAACAATGAGTAAAATTTAGACCACGTTTAGACTTATTTCACTTAGTAGATGCGGAACATGCAAAATGTAAAATTATAAATAGGGGTACTGGTTTAAAAGTTACATAAGCATAACGCTATCGATATAATACAATACGCTATTGTACTGAAAATTTCTGAGTATATAAAAAAGAATGGATTGAAAAACGCATACTATCATATTAAGAGTTTTCTTGAAAATTTCTGATAGTCGTTTTTCAATCTATTGTTTTTTATATACTCAGAAAATTTCAGTACAATAGCGTTATGCGTTAGAAAGTTACAGCCCTTTTAAGTCGGAGCCCAACTATAAATCTTAAACTTTCATATACCTAACCATTTCATTAATATTTTAGAAAATTCTGAAATACGTGTTCAACGCCTTTGTATTTTTGGTAAATTTCAAGCAAATTTGGCCACTTCTTAGAGTTAAAAGAAACACGTAAAAAACTTCAATCCTCTTTTCTTTTGGGGGTGTAATTTCCAAAACTCCTATGCTTAAAATTTAGGATTTCTAGCTTATGAGGTTTGGGTTGGGTGTAACTAGAAATTAACTTGTTTTTTTAATATTTAAAATATTCATATTTAATTATTAACCAGTATAACATAATAATAAAAAATAAAAGACGGCCTTGTCCTAGGTCCTCCGATCAAGGTCTGTGCACGCCAAAAACAAACCATAAATTTGTCAAGTGGTTCCCGCCATTAAAAGGTTACCTTAACCTAACCCAGGGGGGGTTAGAATAATCAATACATTGTCATTCAAAGCAAAGGCTAGGCTATTTTTCGATCTCACAAATTAGTTCCCATGGGGAAAAAATAAACATTAAACGTTTAGTTTCTTTAATTTCGTAGAAACGCGTGCAAAGCCACGGACAGATACTAGTCACCCAATCAAAGTCAGTTCAACATTTTTTTTTCAGTTAAGTTTTGTCAAAGTTCTTATTAAAGAATTAGCAATAAGAGTGCCATAATAAAATATAGTAATAGGCATGATGATTGATTTTGAGACTACTCCTTGATATTTTTAAACATCTACTGAATAGAAAATAAAACATATTTCTACAAAAAACATGGATTTTGAAGGTAAAATTGAGTTTTTAAAAATGTAATTTAAATTTCGCTCTAAAACGCTACAATACTCGTGGCGACTGTCTATGACGTCGATGCACAAATTTTTATGATACAGAATTACCTTATTATATTCATTAGTATGTCTTTACAAATAAGAAATACAATCAAATAATAAAACAAGTATTAACAATATTGTCAAGAAACAAAGAAGCTAGCTATTGATTGAAGAAAGTCATACGTTTACAATTACTTATTTCTGTGGTTATTTTGTGTCTTCCATTTTACTTTGTGACCACATGACGTCATGGGTCTGTGTTCTCTAATTGTTGTTCAACGTGTCATGGCGGATTATTGTATTTTGTAGATATTATTTATCAAAATAATAATTGATCTTGATCAAAATAAAAATTATAATACGCGTTTTGTCATGTATGGCTCTGATTTAATTTAGTAAATACATAAATGAATGATGCTTTTTGTTACTGTCATCATCCCTATTTACGAGATGTGCAGAGTTTTTTTTATAATTCCGCATGTAAAAGAGAACAGTTTTTTAAATATATTAGGTAAGTTTTTGCCCCATCAACATTCGCCAAATATTCGCATAGATTTTGGCGAATGCGGATGCGAATGCGAATATTGAAAATCCTGCGAATATTCGCGAATGCGAATGCGGATGCGAATATTCGTTACATCTCTAATAGGTATACATTAGGGCACGCAGTAGGTACCTTTCCAGTCCCGGGAATTTTAAAACGGTTATTTATGATCATAGTGGATTAGTTATTTATTAAACAAAGTGCCAATAGGTATATTGCATGTTGGTAGAGTACGTAACGTACATACCTAGGTAGGTAGGTACTGGTACCATAAAATATATTATGAAGATATTGCTATGCTTCATACAGCCTCAAAGAGTTTCGAAAGTATCGAAAGTAAAAAAACCACCGGTCCTCTAAAGTCCCGGGAATTCCCGGGACAAGTAAAATAATAAAACATCAAGTGCGAGTCGGACTCAAGCACAGAGGGTTCTGTAAAATTAAGAGTTTGTTGTGTATGTTCTTATTTCTTGCCAAATAGCAAAATTCTAGTTCAAAGGAAAATAAAATAGTGCCTTATAGATTTTGTTCCCTAAGAAGATAAAAAAAAATCTTTAATTCTATCTACAAATTTACGGTTTACATTTTTTTCTTTACTTGTGTAATTTTATGATTCTAGGTCAACGGGAGGTACCCTACAGGTTTCCGGTCCAAAGCAAGAGTAAAAAATTTTTTTTTTTGTTAGGTAATTAAAAACAAATTTCCGGATTTAGGATTATTCCTAGGTACCTAGGTAAATAAAATAATTTTCTTTTTGTGTTCTTTGTTCGATAGGTAATTAAATATAAATGTATTACAACTTTGTGCCCAAAAGTTGTTGGAACACCTTCAAGTTGAATTAGTTTTTTAAAACATATTTTTTATGAATTTCCATTTATTCAGAATAATCTCCAGCGATACTGCGCACTAATTTGACTTACACCCTGTATAAAAATTATTAACAGTATATTGAAATAGAGTAAGTACCTGCTTCAAAATCTATCTCTAAACGATAATTTACCGCCGTGCAATGAGACTATGGATGAGGACGGATAGCGGGGCGGGGCGGGGAAGTGTGGCCGGCGCACGTCTTCTCCGCCCCAGCGCTCGCCTCCCCTCCCGCTACCCGCGCGCTGGATGAAATGCACAATGATTCATTCCCAAAACGACCGCGCAAAATGATGTGAATAGACTTTTAGCACAAGGGTTATTAGAGAAAAACTATTGAGTGTATATTTTCAAAATAAATTTATTTCGACTTATGAATAACTAAACTATGTCGGAACGGGCTTTATTTTCGAGTTTTCTTTGTCCGTATATTATTTAGTTCCGCCCAAAGTTTAGCTAAAATCAGTGTTGAAATACGAAAGTTTAGAAGGTTGTATTTTTTAAATGAATACTTTTTTTACGGTTTGGGGTGTTTACAGACATAGATTATGACAAGATAAATTGATATAATTCTTAGTTTTGGATGTTCAACGTCAAACAGTGTAGTAGTTACCCTTCCACGTTTGTATGGAAAGATGACCGACTTGTTGAGCCTTAAGAAGAAATACTATACTTATACCTAATGCAAGAAATATTTAAATAAAATCCACTCATATTATATTTATTTATTTATTAATAAGAATATTCAAACCATATACTAATCTCGCAGTCCTTCCCCCTAATCCTTTTGAATCACGATCAATTGTATGTCCATAACGTTTGTATTAGTATGTCCCGTTTTGATATGATACTCACCATCTTTGTATTGTTTGTAGAAACTGTAGCTATCATTGTTTTTTAAGTATTCTTTGATGTCTAGTCCTGCTTTTTCACTCTCAGAGACTAAGTTAGTGTGGGCTATCGCTCCAGCCGCGTCGGTTGGCCCATCAATGCCGTCAGTGCCAGCACTGAGCATAAAGATCAGCTGGTCATCTGATTCTGCTTTATTTTCATGTAGCAGCGCAGAAAATTCCAGAGCAAGCTGTTGATTTCTACCACCCTTACCAGAACCTTTGACTTCCACTGTGGTTTCGCCAGCTAAAATCAGGCATATAGCTCTCGGTTTTTTTGTGTCTAGTTTTTTCGGAATGTCTTCTAGATCGACTCCTTGTATGTTAAGTTTATAGATTTGTATTATTAAATCATCGTATTTCAGCGTTCCTCTCAAATAAGATCCAAATAGTTTGGATAATGCATAGTATTCCCGAGCAACGTCTTTTACATTGCCGGTTACACTACGTGAAATTATTATGGGAATGTAAAAATTATCGTTGAACGTTCCGTTTAGCACTAAGAAATGTTCTTTCGCACTATCAACGCTCATGCGGTTTGAAGCTAGTATGAAATTCAACACTTGAGCGTTTAAAATGTCTTCACGGTCCAACTTTTCAAATTCATTTTTAATATTGCTCACTTTTGAGTCAGCTACGATGTTTTGATATGTCACTGGTGAGTTGTTTCCCTTATTATTCAATTTCTTTTCCAAAACTCCTTTTATAGATTTTGGTAGAACTTCATAGAGTTTATACTTTTTCAGTATATCCAGGGCCATTTGTGGGTCATCGTTGTTCTTTACTGTTGGACCACTAGCTATTAAATCAAATGGGTCGTTAACAATATCAGAAATAATTAGAGTGATAATTTTTGCGGTAGTACATTCTGCTAATTTTCCGCCTTTTATGTCTGATAATCTTTTTCTGACGATATTAAGCTCTGTAATATCAGCACCGGCATTAGCCAACTGCTTAATCAACTTAGTTTTCTCATCAAGTGTTATGGGTTCTATCGGTAAAGGCAGTAGGGCCGAGCCACCACCACTTATCAAGACCATCAGGATATCACTCGAGGTCAGGCTTTTCGCCAGTTCCATTATTTGTTTTGCTGTTGATTGTGCTTTCTTGTCAGGCAAATTATTCTTTGCTCCCTCATAATATTCAATCTTATTTCTTCTTGTAGTTGGATCTAAACTGCCTTCTGGTATACTGACGATGCCTTTTTCGATTCTTGATCCCAACAATGACTCTATTTCTCTTGCCAGAAATTGAACTCCTTTGCCTGCACCGACCAAATATAAGTTTCGGTTACTGAGCGGTATCTTGTTCTCAGAAATTCGTAACGTATCAGTATCTTTTTCGTATTTGATATGTTGCTTTACAATATTTTGAGGCAGGACAGCTGCATAACTTGCTTTGAAGGCATGCAACAAATCCCTGTAAACAACTGGGCGATTAAGCGCCATCTCACCTCCCTCACACTTGCAGAAAGGTATCAAGCTGTCCTGCTTTTCACTAGTTTTTACACGCACCTTCTACACGAAATTATATAAACGTTATAAACAAACAGCACTTAAGCTCACTGTCTCGGCGCGGCGATAACGGTTGGCGATATTTGTTGATAGGTATGTAATAAGATAAAAATTGCGTAACCTTGGTAGTATTTTTATTTTATATATTTTCGACAAAACATGTAAGTATCGAGATAAGTACAATAACTTGTTATGTTTACGGCAAAGTGAGGTTAACTAAACGAATAATAAATAACCTACCTACTTTAGTACCATTCTACTTTATCAATTTATGACGGTCGTGACGTCATAATACGAATAATAATGTACTCTGTGGTCGTGACGCACGATGGAACATAGTCTGTGAGATAGTGTAGTAACCTACCTAATTTTGTCGCATAGGCACACCCAGTGGTGCGAAATACAAATATTTTCCAGTCAAGACTTTTCTATGTTCTACCAAAATTATTTATTTAGCGACAATGGTAGACAATTTTCAATGGTCGTTTTCTATGTAAGTACCTATAATAAAAAATGTATCTATGTATTGTATTGTATTATGTATATTATATCAGTTATCTAGTACCCATAATACAAGCTCTGCTTAGCTATTGCTTGGGGCTAGATCTTAGACAATTTAACCTTGGTTACTTTGTCAAAGGGCTAGATAATGCTGTGAGAATTGTCCAGCATTATTATTTATTTATTTATCATTTAATGATCCCACGTTTTAACAAGCTTCGATTCTGGATAATAATAAGCCATGTATTAAATATTAAAAACAAGAAAATATTTGTTTTCGCCCTATTTTACAAGAACCTTCAACTCCGTGGCTACTAAAATAATAAATTTTAGTGTGCACATACCCTGAATGTCAGTTTCTGCTACTCGCTCTCCAATGTTGCCACACCACATTGACCATCGAAATCCATTCTTTCTTCTTCACTGGCGAATAAAATTACCTTCTCGCGGAATGGTGCTCTGTTGTATATCTTCGGAAGTAGCCGTTACTGAAAGGCTGGCTTGGAAGGTATCTTCTGGACTATAAATTTAAGAGATTATGACGAATTAGATAGGTGCCTACGACGTTTACCCTTAGAGTGAAAAACAACAGTTTAGTTGGCTGCCTGTAGTGTAGAAGATGTTCTGACAATAAAGATTGAAGATATTTTATTGCGGAACGTCCTATAAAAGGTCCTAAAATTTTTTATAGATGCACCCTGCTAAAGCACTGCAATATTATACTCTTAAACCTAAGCTTACACCACGACTAAATAATGCTGGACAATTTACACAGCATTATCCAGTCTAAAACCATTATTGTATAGATATTGGTAGTGATTCTGTTGGCACAAAACCTAAACTAACCTAGCCTAAAATTGTTGCAGTCTCTTTTTTTTCGATTGAAAGAAAGGTGACGAGCAACATTTTTACGCTAATTTAGTTTAGGTTTTGTGCCAACAGAATCACTACCATTCTCTGTCCAAAGTAATCAGAGCTTTTCTGAGTTTTTTGATATTATTGTTCGTTAGCCCTCACACTGGGTAATTTCTAAGAAATTGACCAATTGAGTACCGAGAAAAACCTATATATTAGATAGAAGCATAATAATTTCATGATTATCTGGAGAAATATGGCTGTCCCTCTGGAATATTTCTTATGGGACAAGATCGTTCATCATAAAATAGCGGAATATTTTTTTGATTGAGAAATCGGACATAAATAAAAAACATACATACAGTCGAACAAAGAACCTCCTCTTTTGTTTGTCGTCGGTAAAAAATGCTGTTTGTGTTCCCTTAAATAATTCTTCCAGCTTTTCATGAGTTTAAAAAATATACCTAGAAGGGGGGTTTCACAGCTGTCTATTAAAAAAACACGAGAATAATTAAAAAGTGATTTATTGTACAAATTAATATTAAAGCTTATTTAAGTGGACGGATAAATTAGGTACTTACCTACAAGGTACACAAAGGCACAATATAAACATTGATTGTCAGAAATTAACTAACAAAAATAGATTCGGCGCAAAATAACACACAATATTCCTAGTTTTAATAATTGTCCAAAGATAATAAAAAAAATCTTTTCTGATACAAATAATAATACATTTAAGTAAATAATTTAAATAATAAATTGGCTTACAATACAAAAGATATAAAAGTCAATAAGGATAACTAAGACGATAAGGACAATCAGATAATTTGCAAAAAAATATCGGAGCGTCGTCTGGTCGAAGCGACGCGTGACCAGAGAGCTGATGAGTATCTGGCACAGCGCATCAGCATTTCCATACAGCGGGGCAATGCAGCCAGTGTCTTGGGCACGCGCGCGACTGGTATTGATATGGATCAGTTGAGCTACCTGTAGATTGTTTGCAACAGTTTGCAGTTAGCTTAATTGTTTCTATTGTAAATACTAGTTTAAATTTAATTCTATTATTTGATTGTAATTTAGTAGAAATTTTCTTCTATTTGAATAATAAATTGGCTAACAATACAAAAGATATAAAAGACAATAAGGCTATTATCAGGCGGAGGCCTGCGTCCAGCAGTGGACCATTATAGGCTATTGAGGTGAGGTAATACAAAAGATATAAAAACATAATTATATCAGGGATACATAGCTGCATTTTTTTAATCAAAATCGAGTTTAGCTTCCCATGTGGTGCCGGCTTAGAATTTGCACCACCCAACTCTTCCCGTGGGTGTCGTAAGAGGCGACTAAGGGACATACACCGGCCCCTCTTGCAGAATGCATCTACCACCGAACTGCGATCCCCAACCCGCATGCCCAGCGTGGGGATTATAGGCAAAACCCCTTATGAGATAAAAAATCAGAGTGAGGCCTGAGTCCAGCAGTGGACCATTATAGGCTGTTGAGGAGGTTGAGGATAGATTAGCTGCCTTATTTCCATAAAAAAACTAACAATTAACCTAAGATTTTGATAAATCGGTGCAAGTTTTGTCATAAACATACTCGTATATACCTAACACACAAAAATACAGTTATTTGTAATGAGAGTTTACCCAAAAAATACAAAAGTAGTGAATTGATACTTAGATACTACTTATTCATAATGGTCTGCTAAATTCAAACAGCTGCTAAGCAGTGCTCTGTCTCTCTCTGACCTAAGTTAATAGAAGAAGATGAGTGTAAAAAATAGTTAGCAGACTATTGAATCCTTATTCAGGGTAAGACTAAAACTTATAAATATGTGTAAGTTAGATTATTAAGGTTAGAACTTAGAACTGTTTAAAGATACCTAAGGGCTGTTGATTTTGTTTGAACAACAAAAATTAAATGAGTTAAATCTGTCACAATATTAGCTTACATTATTATTTTAGTGGAGATTCTGTTTTAACAAAACATTTTGACACAAACTAAGACTTATATAAGATTCCAAGAGATTCTGTGTTGTTTAAAAGCGACGACGCTGACCCCATTTGGCATGAACTTAGAAATAAAAAACCTATTTGTTTATGATTAGTGCATTTAAAGCAGCTAGGCTAGGCTAAAGACGATTTATTAGCGACCAAATGTTAAACTATAAAATTGGCTGTCTAAACAGACCATCAACTGAACGCGGTTCGAACTTGACGGCGCTTCGGCGTCTTTTAACGATCTCGTGCAATAATCTTAAAACCAAAGTAACTTTACATAATAGCTACTACAGTAGTAACACCAGTTCCAGCACTAGACAAGAATTTGGGACTGAAGCTAGGCAGAAAGCAGCTTGAGGCGCTACAATAGAGTAGTTTCCAGAGTAAAAAATAAACATTAAATTTATTCCGTCAGTTAGATTATCACGACACGTATTTTTTATTTTCTCAATCAAACAAAAATTACAAAGTCAATGCGTGTCAAAGTTTAGCAGAAGAGCCTCGTGACGTCACGCCGTGCTTAAAAGGGGTCCGTGCCCACTCGGCCCGCTTAGACTCGGCCCGAAGAATAATACCTGGTTATTTCTGTTTTGATATGCGTGAAAACGTTGGTGTATAGTCAGACAGAAAAGTGTTGATTTAACGCTCGCACCAGGGAATATAAAATATAGATAATGTTTGGATAAATAAAATAATGAGTAAATAATTAAGTACTTTTTCCTTTTTAAATTTAGTTTAATTTGTAGTAAAAATCAACATCCGAGTTAAAACAAAACAATTAAAAGATTACAGTTTTCAACAATTTCTTTCTATTAATAAATTTTGGCCACGTTGATTAGAAATCAATTTATAATTTTTACGCACTCTACCCTGAGAAGTTCCTTCACCTGACATTATGAATAACAAACTAACCATACGTACCTACCTACATATGGTTAGTTTGTCATTCATAAAGCACTTCTTTACTTTCTTATTGATGAGAACCACAGACGGAACGTCTGTCAGCCTTGAGGGACCATAGTAAATTCTTCTTACTCGTGAGTTTCTAGTAAGAAGGTGTGATCTTGCCTTGTACATTTATGGAAACTACCCCACGTACCCTACCCTACGTACTTGAAATTTTGCCTCGTTAGAAGAAGACTGAACCATTTCGAACAATAGATAGCCGCTTCGTCTATTGTTTCTAGAAAACCAGACGAAGCGCTATCTTTATATAGCTACATTTTTGAAACGAAATCATTGACTACTACGATAAATGATGTATAATCATAACAAAATATTAAATATTCTGTGTAGGTATAATAAGTTAATAAGAATTAAAATATCAATGTGCCTCACTGTACAAATTGCACTGAATACGTAGTAAAACATCTGGTATTATTCTTCGGGCCGAGTCTAAGCGGGCCGAGTGGGCACGGACCCCTTAAAAGTACCTATCGCACGGCGTGTCGTCACGCAGAATTTTAACTGGCTAAATCTTCATAATTTTTTTGTTTAATTGACAAAAGAAAAAATACGTTTCCATTATCTTCTGATTATCTAACTGACGGACTGATAAGATTTTTTTACGAAACTAGCCTATTCTGTTAAATTATGTGAAATTCACCCGCATAGAAGCAAAATTAATGTTTCCGGATTAACGTTTCAAAACTCTAAGTAATACGCGTTAAAGGACGTCTGTGGGGACGGCGTGTTTCAAAACGTTCGGTCTGAGAACCAAAGAGCAGCTACCAAAATCAAAGCTACTGCAATAAGCTACGCTACTTCCCTATTCGCACTAGGTATTAAATTAGAGTAGGACTGCCAGTTAATACCCAGCTTGCGGCGCGTCGCAGGAAGCTTTCCGCGCCGCGATGACCAAGGCGGGGCCCGCGACGATTTCCGCGGACCGCTGCTTGGGTGGAATGGCTTGCAGCCTTGTGTTCTACATTGTAGGTATTGATTTGTAGATCAGATAGTGCCCATGACGCATACGTCATGTTGAAGCAGCCGTAGTCAGACGTAAAGCAGCGCTGCTTTACGACTGAGCCTGGGCAAATACGACATCTTAACGAGCATCTTAATGTTGCCGCATGAACGAAAACTTGCTCGCTCCAAACTACTTATAATATACTTAGAAATACTGAGGTTCAAGGTCGAAGATGACGGCGACAGCGTTTCTAAAAAAAATGTTGGCTTAGAACCAAAGAGCAGCCAATAAAATCAGAGCTACACAAAAGAGCCCCGATACATGTCTATTAGCACTAGACAAGAAGTTAGGGTCAGACGCGAGGTAGGATGCAGCTTGCGGCGCGTCGCAGGACACTATCCGCGCCGCGCGGACCAAGGCGGGGCCCGCAACGATCTCCGCGGACCGCTGCTTGTGCGGAATGGCTTGCAGACGGACCGCTACGTCGCTGAAGATTAGATCCGAGTATGGAGAGGGGGAGTAGAACATGCTGAAACTGGAGAAAAATATACGTTACAATTGTTTCTATACAATTTAGTAATCACTACATACATAGTATAACCATTTAAACGTCCTGTGGCACTACAGTACCACAAACGTTTACCCCCTTAACTGTCCCTGTCACCCCAGTGCACAAACGTTTCGCTCTTTTGTTTTCCGGTTTTTCTATTGTCTATGCCTCTAAGTTGATGCCACTCGATACTAGATGGCATTAACAACATTTTTTTTTAATAATTTCAACCAAAAGTTCCCATACCTGGCAATAATTTTTGTGAAATAAAAATTATTTTGTTGATGACAGAGTGCGAAGATTTTTACGTGAAAGTGCCGTGCTGCAAATGTCGTAAATTCTTTTGATTTAATGTGTATTTTTAGGATTGTGATACATGTAATTTTTCCTTACATTCTGCGCGTGAAATATGAGTAAAAGCAATATACTCTCCTACACTCCAAAGTTGATTAATTGAGCAAAACAGATAGTCGAGTCGCTGTTCTTGTATCAAAATGGCTGTGTTTTGTTTTGGTAAGTGATATTAGAATAATATTTTGGAGAAGTTATGTCTTTAAATGGTAAAATTAACTATCTAGAATAATTATTTACAAAGAACAAACCAATCAAGATCTTATTTTTACAAGATTCAACGATTTTGGGTAAGTTGGTATTCAGCCTTTGAGCGTGTGGCTCAGCAGTGCCATGGACGTTCGTAAATGTGAGGTTCGTACAGACGAGATTGCATTGTCGGTTTTTTGGGTTGCGCTGAAGATATCAAATTTGAAATCCTCACCCCGAAGTTAGTCGAAAACGATACCCATATCAGATTTTTCGGATGGGGGAGGGGGTTCAAGGGGGCGGGGGTTCAAGGGGTTCATCGGGGGGGTCACGGCACGGCTCGCTTGCATGACTGTGAAAAAAATTTTCCTCTACGACTTTCCGTTTTGGAGATACAATCGGGGAGTCGAGAAAGGGGTTCGAGGGGGGGTTCGATTTTTTTTTCTTCCAAATCCACTTCGAACCCTCTATACGATCCCGCAATCGAAACCCCAAAAAAAGTACGACTTTAAGGAGCAACTTGAAAACGGGGGGTCTTGGGGGGTCGGGGGGTCAAGGGGTTCATCGGGGGGGTCACGGCACGGCTCGCTTGCATGACTGTGAAAAAAATTTTCCTCTACGACTTTCCGTTTTGGAGATACAATCGGGGAGTCGAGAAAGGGGTTCGAGGGGGGGTTTGATTTTTTTTTCTTCCAAATCCACTTCAAACCCTCTATACGATCCCGCAATCGAAACCCCAAAAAAGTACGACTTTAAGGAGCAACTTGAAAACGGGGGGTCTTGGGGGGTCGGGGGGTCAAGGGGTTCATCGGGGGGGTCACGGCACGGCTCGCTTGCATGACTGTGAAAAAAATTTTCCTCTACGACTTTCCGTTTTGGAGATACAATCGGGGAGTCGAGAAAGGGGTTCGAGGGGGGGTTCGATTTTTTTTTCTTCCAAATCCACTTCGAACCCTCTATACGATCCCGCAATCGAAACCCAAAAAAAAGTACGACTTTAAGGAGCAACTTGAAAACGGGGGGTCTTGGGGGGTCGGGGTGTCAAGGGGTTCATCGAGGGGGTCACGGCACGGCTCGCTTGCATGACTGTGAAAAAAATTTTCCTCTACGACTTTCCGTTTTGGAGATACAATCGGGGAGTCGAGAAAGGGGTTCGAGGGGGGGGTTCGATTTTTTTTTCTTCCAAATCCACTTCGAACCCTCTATACGATCCCGCAATCGAAACCCCAAAAAAAGTACGACTTTAAGGAGCAACTTGAAAACGGGGGGTCTTGGGGGGTCGGGGGGTCAAGGGGTTCATCGGGGGAGTAACGGCACGGCTCGTTTTCATGACTGTGAAAAAAAAATTCCTCTACGACTTTCCGTTTTGGAGATACAATCGGGGGGTCGAGAAAGGGGTTCGAGGGGGGGTTCGATTTTTTTTTTTCCAAATTCACTTCAAACCCTCTATACGATCCCGCAATCGAAACCCCAAAAAAAGTACGACTTTAAGGAGCAACTTGAAAACGGGGGGTCTTGGGGGGTCGGGGGGTCAAGGGGTTCATCGGGGGAGTAACGGCACGGCTCGTTTTCATGACTGTGAAAAAAAAATTCCTCTACGACTTTCCGTTTTGGAGATACAATCGGGGGGTCGAGAAAGGGGTTCGAGGGGGGGTTCGATTTTTTTTTTTCCAAATTCACTTCAAACCCTCTATACGATCCCGCAATCGAAACCCCAAAAAAAGTACGACTTTAAGGAGCAACTTGAAAACGGGGGGTCTTGGGGGGTCGGGGGGTCAAGGGGTTCATCGGGGGAGTAACGGCACGGCTCGTTTTCATGACTGTGAAAAAAAAATTCCTCTACGACTTTCCGTTTTGGAGATACAATCGGGGGGTCGAGAAAGGGGTTCGAGGGGGGGTTCGATTTTTTTTTTTCCAAATTCACTTCGAACCCTCTATACGATCCCGCAATCGAAACCCCAAATAAAGTACGACTTTAAGGAGCAACTTGAAAACGGGGGGTCTTGGGGGGTCGGGGGGTCAAATTTTTTTCACAAATAAAAACCATTTGCCCTCCTCTACACGGTAGTGAAAAAAAAATTACCTACATGGCTCCGCTGCGGAGCCCCCCATGAGGGGGGGAAGAAGGGGGGGAAATCTGGAAAAGTCGGAATTTTCCCGAGGTCCCCCAGACCCCCTCTACACATTTCTGCAAAAAAAAACATACCTCCCCATCCACCATCATGGAGAACAATTCTGTCAGTGAGTCAGTCAATGGTAATCCAGCTATAGTATAAAAAAACGCTCGTCTCTAAAAACGCTCGTCTGCACAGGCCCGGGCGGCGGCCATATTGCGTGTCGGAGCAACTTGCGTTGAATAAAATTTGGGGTTGAGGAGACCTATTTTGTTAAATTTATTTAAAATACTTCTCCTGAATATTTAATTATTATTTTGGTACCGTTTTAACGGGGTTAGAGTCTAGTTTGTTAAACCTTTTTTGTTATTAATACAGATATCACAAGTAAATCACAAAAAAAATAAACTTGCGGAAAATCAGTCTAAAAATGCTACTATCCTATGTTTGATAATTTTTTAGTATATGAAAATGTAGGTACGATGATTCATATTATTATTTAAGTTTATTTGCTATTTAATAACGTACATAAAGTAATTTTTTATTTTGAAATCGCTTTAGTACTTTTGATGTGATAAATCGTTTTATCGGGAAGATCGCGAGCTGGACACGCTCGCGATGCAGTGCGCCGGCGCCCGGACGTACGTCACTCGTCACGTAGAGGGCGCTGGACGTTCAAATGGATAAAAACAAAGTCGATTTCTCTGTACCTATATCCCTATGTATGCTTAAATCTTTAAAACTACGCAACGGATTTTGATGCGGTTTTTTTTTAATAGATGGAGTGATTCAAGAGGAAGGTTTATATGTATAATACATGCATAATATAGTAGAGGAACACTGACAATTTTAGAGGTTTCCGTGCGAAGCCGGGGCGGGTCGCTAGTGAAGAATAAAATAAGAGCACCTAGCTCAGCGCAGGCTGATCGTGAGAAAAATATAATAGAGTTTATCGTGACAGTATTTCCATACCGTTGCATAGGCACAGTAGCGATCGTTTCTGTCATTTAGTAACGAAACTACAGAGTAGGTACAAGGTGGCACAAAATATGTACTAAGCGTAACATTTTACTATAAAAACTATCGTAGTTTGACGAATTCATTACGGATGTAAGCGGGTTAACAACGAACTTTATTTGTGTTAGAAGAACACCAACGTTTCATCCCTTAACGAAGGACTTCTTCAGGGTGCCTCCGAGCACAACATGCAAGCCGGACCACTCCCCGGAGAACTTTTTTACATATGATGAAATAAAGTTAACCGGGGATAAAAACACCATTTTCTATTAACCCTTGCCGATTTGCTCCATTCGACGTGAATCGTCTTTTATATAGGACAGTAGGGGGTGGCTTGCAAAAACCGGAACGTGAAAGATGAAATAGCAAAAAAAGTAAGTAAAACTTACTTTTAACTTACTTTTTTGTTCCCAAGTTTTTTATCCTCTAGATTCTAGAGGACAAAAAACTTGGGACGAGTTTTGCTTCAAATCGAGAACTAGCATTCTAACAAGGTATAGGTTTATTGTTAGCTTCCTTACTTTACCTTAAGGCGAGGATTCCCGAGCGGCCGATGCTATAGGTCGGCGACTACTACTGAGCAAGACGATGCGCAGGCAGCCGAGCACGATTTTGTAGGTATTTAGGTGTTTTGAAAAATATTTGTATGGCATATTAAAATATTTTCTAGTGATGCACTGCGTAATAACGTTTGCAATGTTTTGGTATACATTTTGTGTCATTTTATTCATTTTTCTATTCACACTGATCATTCAAAGTTTGATTTAGAGGTAACTTTGTAATTTTTTTCTATCGGGTGAAATATCACCAATCGTGTTTTTGTCTAGTGATGCACTAGAAAATAAAAGCTATAAGCCTTATAGTTATTGAGGTACGGACAGTTAAAAATTCCGAAATCCGGAAATCCTCGCCTTAAAAAGATTAAAGAGAACAATAAATCAAAGTGATCACTTTTTCCTGCTTTTACTTGTGTAAATAAAATTTTTGTGGCGTGTCCAAGAGTCCTGTAAAATTTAAAGGAAATAAAGGACTTTGATGTTTGATGTTTGTATAGATCTTGCCATTTTCCAAAGTTATAATTTGGAAGTAAATATAGCACCAACAGGTATTTATTGTTCACCATTATTTAAGAGTGTAGAAGCCATTAACTAAGTGGTGCATTAATGGTGCTATAATAACTACACGACAATATTTGGAACGACATTGACCATTTCGCCCGTTGTGTTTATTTAATGATACTCAGCAGCGTGTACTTTAATCGGTTGTTCCGATACGGCTGGCCGATTTGGCCTCATTTTATACCTAACCGCATTGCGATCACTGCCGCCAAGCGGTAATAAAAAAAAGGCGGGGGTCTTATAAGGGGGAGGGGGGTGGGTACGTTCGTACGTATCAGTTAACGTGTCAACATTATTTAAGGAACATAATTTAGAGCATAAAAGCATGAATTTAGCCAAACTCTATAGATTTTTTTGTAAACCAAAGCAAGTCAAATTTAATTATTTGTGTCGTACAAGTAATTAAATTTGACTTGCTTGGCGCAGTTTCAGGAATAATTGTAAGCAAATTTATTGAAGGATGGATCTCAAATCGACAGGTAATTTAAATTGCGTAATAAAAGAAGCGGCAACAGAGTTAATGATCTCGTTATTCGTCTGGCCACCTCTGTGGCCGAGCAGTGTACAACAACGTGTTTCAGTATTTTCTTCCAGGAAATAGCTAAGACACAGGCTGCTATATTAGGCTCCAGCCGTCTTTTACAAGTCAGATCAACCAGTCCTGTCGAAAATTTGAAATATACCAGATTTAGTAAATCTACGAACCTGAAATCATCAGAAGTGACAGCTCCGTAGAACTGTTGCGCGTACAGCAGTAGATTAGCGTACGTATCGAGCTCGGTGTGGTTAGCGCGACCCATCAGTACCGAGCCGGGTACTTTGCCGAGGTTGCAGCGCTCGTATTCGTGCGGGTAGGCGCGAGTGCCTAGAAAGAATAGATGGATAGATAATGCTTTATTTCATAGCCCATAAACAAAAAAAACATAAATTACATTGAAAAACTTATCCTAAACAAAGACATGGAATTGGCGGCCTTGTCGCTTAAAGCGGTTTCTTCCAACCAATGTACATGGAGATTACTTTAGGATGGCGGATTATGCTAAGCTAAAAATAATACAAGCAAATTATACTAACACACAAATACCAAGTAAAATAATAAACAACAAAATGATCAATTAATTCAACATTGAGAGAACATGCTAATAATTTAATCTGACACGATACCTAAATAATGATGATAGACTTTTCTCTTGAAAGTTTGCTATGATTTAGCCTTTTTAGGGTTTCAAAGATCGGTTTTGAAACCCTTATGGTCTCGCTTTGTCCGTCCCCGCTCTTTCTTGAATATCTCAGTAACTACTGCAGCTATTAACTTGAAATTTGAAATAATGATACATTTCGTGCGCCATTACTGATTTTAAGAAAAAAATATATAAATAAATGAAAAATGAAAATGAATATTTTCAGTACAAATTTTGATGTTGAAATTTCAAAAGATACCTAGGAAGGCAAATGGGGTATCAAATGAAAGGTATCGTTTTGTACATTTCAAAACACTTTTTGAAATTTCTGTAAATTTCATACTTTTTGAAATATTTCAAAAATAGTCGAAAAATTGACCTTTCCCCCCCCCCCTATCTCCGAAGATTGCAGACCGATCCACGTACAATGTATTAGGCGTTTGTAGATATCGATCTATATTTTACAGGAAAAATATAGAGAAGTCTGTAATAATAATAGTATTTGAAAAATGGTCAAAAAGAGGGGGAATTTTTTTTCAAAAGGAGGGGTACCTGCCTATGTGGGGTATCAAATGAAAGGTATCGTTTTGACCATTTCAAAACACTTTTTGAAATTTCTGTAAGTTTCATACTTTTTGAAATATTTCAAAAAAAGACGAAAAATTGACCATTCCCCCCCCCCCCCCCTAGCTCCGAAGATTGCAGACCGATCCATGTACAATGTACTAGGCGTTTGTAGACATCGATCTATATTTTACAGGAAAAATATAGAGAAGTCGGTAATAATAATAGTTTTTGAAAAATGGTCAAAAAGGAGGGGATTTTTTTTTCAAAAGTAGGGGTACCTACCCAAGTGGGATATCAAATGAAAGGTATCGTTTTGACCATTTCAAAACACTTTTTGAAATTTCTGTAAGTTTCATACTTTTTGAAATATTTCAAAAATAGTCGAAAAATTGACCTTTCCCCCCCCCCCCTATCTCCGAAGATTGCAGACCGATCCACGTACAATGTATTAGGCGTTTGTAGATATCGATCTATATTTTACAGGAAAAATATAGAGAAGTCTGTAATAATAATAGTTTTTGAAAAATGGTCAAAAAGAGGGGGAATTTTTTTTCAAAAGGAGGGGTACCTGCCTATGTGGGGTATCAAATGAAAGGTATCGTTTTGACCATTTCAAAACACTTTTTGAAATTTCTATAAGTTTCATACTTTTTGAAATATTTCAAAAATAGTCGAAAAATTTACCTTTCCCCCCCCCCCCCCCCCCTATCTCCGAAGATTGCAGACCGATTCATGTACAATGTATTAGGCGTTTGTAGATATTGATCTATATTTTACAGGAAAAATATAGAGAAGTCTGTAATAATAATAGTTTTTGAAAAATGGTCAAAAAGGGGGCGAATTTTTTTTCAAAAGGAGGGGTACCTGCCTATGTGGGGTATCAAATGAAAGGTATCGTTTTGACCATTTCAAAACACTTTTTGAAATTTCTGTAAGTTTCATACTTTTTGAAATATTTCAAAAATAGTCGAAAAATTGACCTTCCCCCCCCCCTATCTCCGAAGATTGCAGACCGATCCACGTACAATGTATTAGGCGTTTGTAGATATCGATCTATATTTTACAGGAAAAATATAGAGAAGTCTGTAATAATAATAGTTTTTGAAAAATGGTCAAAAAGAGGGGGAATTTTTTTTCAAAAGGAGGGGTACCTGCCTATGTGGGGTATCAAATGAAAGGTATCGTTTTGACCATTTCAAAACACTTTTTGAAATTTCTATAAGTTTCATACTTTTTGAAATATTTCAAAAATAGTCGAAAAATTTACCTTTCCCCCCCCCTATCTCCGAAGATTGCAGACCGATTCATGTACAATGTATTAGGCGTTTGTAGATATTGATCTATATTTTACAGGAAAAATATAGAGAAGTCTGTAATAATAATAGTTTTTAAAAAATGGTCAAAAAGGGGGGGAATTTTTTTTCAAAAGGGGGGGTACCTACCTATGTGGGGTATCAAATGAAAGGTATCGTTTTGACCATTTCAAAACACTTTTTGAAATTTCTGTGAGTGTCATACTTTTTGAAATATTTCAAAAAAAGACGAAAAATTGACCATTCCCCCCCCCCTAGCTCCGAAGATTGCAGACCGATCCATGTACAATGTACTAGGCGTTTGTAGATAGTTTTTGAAAAATGGTCAAAAAGGGGGGGAATTTTTTTTCAAAAGGAGGGGTACCTGCCTATGTGGGGTATCAAATGAAAGGTATCGTTTTGACCATTTCAAAACACTTTTTGAAATTTCTATAAGTTTCATACTTTTTGAAATATTTCAAAAATAGTCGAAAAATTTACCTTTCCCCCCCCCCTATCTCCGAAGATTGCAGACCGATCCACGTACAATGTATTAGGCGTTTGTAGATATCGATCTATATTTTACAGGAAAAATATAGAGAAGTCTGTAATAATAATAGTTTTTGAAAAATGGTCAAAAAGGGGGGGAATTTTTTTTCAAAAGGGGGGGTACCTACCTATGTGGGGTATCAAATGAAAGGTATCGTTTTGATCATTTCAAAACACTTTTTGAAATTTCTGTGAGTGTCATACTTTTTGAAATATTTCAAAAAAAGACGAAAAATTGACCATTCCCCCCCCCCTAGCTCCGAAGATTGCAGACCGATCCATGTACAATGTACTAGGCGTTTGTAGATATCAATCTATATTTTACAGGAAAAATATAGAGAAGTCTGTAATAATAATAGTTTTTGAAAAATGGTCAAAAAAGGGGATTTTTTTTAAAAAAAGGGGTACCTACCCATGTGGGGTATCAAATGAAAGGTATCGTTTTGACCATTTCAAAACACTTTTTGAAATTTCTGTAAGTTTCATACTTTTTAAAATATTTCAGAAAATTGATTGACCAAATAATTGGCAAATGTTTGAAACCCTCGGCGCGCGAGTTACACTCGCACTTGGCGAATCTTGTTTAAGAAATACAATGAAATCTATTGTGAAAGGTTCAGGGTTGGTAGTCTAGCTAAAATAATGCGATGTGTTTATCTAGTGATAACTCAGCAGTGCATAGGTCGATTCAAGCGAGTGATCGCTTGAATCTCCCTCCTTACATAGCGCGGCGAGCGCAGCTGCGCTGTATATAGCCACGCCATCTCAGTGCAGCAAGAGAAGTGAGTCGCAAATTCTCTGTAGCTGCGTCCCTGATACAGCAACGTTGTTATTATTGTTTTTGACTACGTGGCTGTAGTCTTACCATCCGGACAGAGTAGCTGCAGGTCTATGCGAGCAGGTCCCTCGCCCACCATTCGTTGCGCCGGCCGGAGGAGACCTCGGACGGTGCGGTGTGACGCACGAAGGCGGTCTCTCCGCCGCCCTCCATCATTCAGCATACGGCACACATGGCTATAGTCTTACCATCCGGACAGAGTAGCTGCAGGTCTATAGCGAGCAGGTCCCTCGCCCACCATTCGCTGCGCCGGCCGGAGGAGACTTCGGACGGCGCGGTGTGACGAACGAAGGCGGTCTCTCCGCCGCCCTCCACCATGCAGCGGACGGCACACTATAGTCTTACCATCCGGACAGAGTAGCTGCAGGTCTATAGCGAGCAGGTCCCTCGCCCACCATTCGCTGCGGCGGCCGGAGGAGACCTCGGACGGCGCGGTGTGACGCACGAAGGCGGTCTCTCCGCCACCCTCCACCATGCAGCGGACGGCGCCCACATGCCCGTAGTAAGGCTCGCTAGCGTCCCGGCGGCAGCGTCTGTAATGCAATTTCGAATCATTATAGTATCACCAAAAGGCTGACATAACTCCAAGTTTTTTTTTTTTTTTTTTTTTATATTATCTAGAATATATACACACACATACACTAGAGTATAATTACAATCTAGCCACAGAATTGGCTAATGGGTAATTTTGATTTAACTTATTTTTATAAAAACTTCATACTAAGAACGTGTCCATTGGCACTTTTCTTATTGTCTCTATTTACTTAAGGGTTAAGACACTTGGTTCATGTGTTCTTTAAGATAGCACTTATGCACATACACTAATAGTTTTCACTACACTAACTCAAAAGGTTTTGTTCTTTTGAGCCTTCTCACTATGTCCGTGTTGTCGAGGAGCTGGATCGCCTCGACGTTCACATGATGATGAAGCCTATGTTCATGAGCCTCTGCGTATTTTTGGATTACTTTGTCGACAAATTCAATATTCAGGTCCCGAATACCCCGATCATAGCACTCGAATAAAGCACTCAAAGTGCTTTATTTCCTTTGTTTTGTTTGATGCTGGCTAGACTATTCAGAGACTGGACTAGAGCGATGCCCTAACTCTGGACGGCAATCTTACTTAGCGCCATAGCGCTCTGTCTGTAACTTGCCACATCCAGCACCTGACAGTAGTCTTTAGTCGCCAACTCGCAGAGTCCCATTTAAGATGACGGAGGCACAGGATTTCGTGAATTACTGTTCGTTAAGTATACCTGTAAGAGTTCCCGTGGCAGAGATGACAGAGGTTGTCGTGGGGCACAGTGCCCGCGTCCACATACTCGGAGCTGAGAGCCCCGGGGGCACAGGATTTCGTGAAGTACTCTGAAGCTGCGTGCGCTCCGTCGCAGCCGTATGATCTGTAATTATACAGGTAAATTACAATCTAATTCAAACAAGGTGACCCAACATTGTCTTGTCTACAATGTTTAAATCAAAACATTTTTGGCAAGTTTTACGCACAGTTTTTTACGTACAGCTTTAGTAGTAGTAGAAGTACAGTTTTACTGTACATCAAGCAATATAAGGATTTTTGTTATAGTGCTTACCCGCACTCTGGGCATCTCTTAAGAAATGAAATAAGTTCCCAAAAATTTTCGACTTCGGCGGGACTCGAAACCGCGCTCCACCCTTAGTACGGGTGTGCTCTAACCAACTAAGACACGAAGTCTCTGTCGGTTTTTGTCGAAAATCTTTGGGACCTCTTACGGACTGTAGCGCCGGTGGCCCACCTACAGAGAAAACATTAAAGTTTCCAATGTTCAAAGACTAAAGTTACATTTAGTTCGTTTGACGAGAGGTGTTGCCGTTGCTAAATTCTAAGGATTTTGGAATGGGATTTACTGAAGAACCCAACTAATGTATTTTTAAATGTTTTCGTCGTTTTTACTTACCTGATCCATCCGTTAGAGATGAGATAAGCGAGCGGGTAGATCCAACCGGCAGCCATGCCGATACCAGTGTGGCAAGTATTCTTCCCGCGTAGATACGTCAGATCCGTATCCGCATCCTGTTCCTTGGCTACCGCCACTGCGTAGTACCAGTTGTCGCCACTAGAGTACACCTAAGAGTAAAGAAATTAGATTTTTATGTATTTTAATACAAAAAGAACAGCTTGTGTATTACCCTCAACCTTCAGCTTGGCTCATTTAGCATCTGCCAGCCGTCTTTCGTAGATCGTCTTGTGTATACGACTTAATATTTTATTTATTATTATTAGTGCTAAATAAACAAAATACCTATACAAAAAAAAACAATTAATTGCTTCATCATCATCATCATCAGCCTATACCAGTCTACTGCTGGACATAGGCCTCCCCTAATGAGCGCCATAGCGCCCTGTCTTCAGCTTGCCGCATCCGGCATCTGCCAGCAGTCTTTCGCAAATCGTCATCCCACGGGATTAATTGCTTAGCTTAAACAAAATAGATTGTCATAAAAGCCCGAAGCAGTACGTAGCATAACGGTATAACTATTTGATTGTCAGTCGAACTACCAAACATCAAAAAATAGAGTGGAATAACTATAGGATTAACTTGTCGGCTAGATAAAAAAACAGATTCAGGTGTTACTTTGCGGAAATCCATAGCAAAATATGAAGATGAAAATATTTAGTAACAATTCCGCGCAAAACCTCCTCCGATAATCTCTAACAAAATTCCAATATAATAATAACAAGGACTTTAAGTGGCAACATCTCTGGTGGGACTCTGCCGGTGTTGCTCGGCGCTCTCAGTGTCAGGGTCGAGTATTGTGGTTTCATGATGCTGACGATGTCTCGTGGAGAGACGAAATTAGTTGACGTCTTGCTTTGATAGATTTTTTTTCATTTTGTAGTTGGTGTGGTTTTATCTTCTACAACGCTAATTACATTTTGTTAAAGCTTATCGGAGGAGGTTTTGCGCGGAATTGTTACTAAATATTTTCATCTTTATATTTTGTCGGCTAGAGCTTATCAAGCGTAACTCTTACTGTCATGCCATTACTATCTACAATAAGTTGCCCAATAGTTTTAAAGATTTGCCTTTTAACGGTTTACGGTTTTAGAAATTTATTTCTCAAAAGAATATACATTCGCTTATAGAGAAATACAGTTTTATCGTAATTAAACATGCAGAGTGGACTTATGTAACTTTTTTTTAACCTGTTTAAATATAAATTAGACTGGCATTAGAATATTGTTTTTAGTGTAAAAGATTTTTTGAATTTTAAGAATTGATTGACGTTTCCTGCTGACTTATTTTGCTTTTATTGTACTACATGTTTTTATTATTTTAATTTTATTGCTATTTTATATGAATTTTATTGACATTTAGAATCATTATGTTGGTCAAATCGCTTTATTAAATTTTGCACAAGTTAAGAGGTATGGACATTATTTCATATAAAGACCATTATTTAATAAGAAGAGTACATCATCATCATCATCAGCCTATATTAGTCCACTGCTGGACATAGGCCTTCCCTAATGAGCGCCATAGCGCCCTGTCTTCAGCTTCCGCATCCAGCATCTGCCAGCAGTCTTTCGCAAATCGTCATCCCACCTGGTCGGAGGGCGTCCTACACTACGTTTGCTGAGTCGCGGGCTCCACTCAAGAACACGTTTACCCCAGCGGTTGTCGGTTCTTCTCGAAATATGGCCAGCCCATACATTTGTTTGTACATACATTTTGGAAAATAAATGATTATGATTAGGTTACATTACCTCTTGCATGAAGGGCACAAGGCGGTGCGCCTGCGCCGCGTGCAGCATGTCCCCGGCGTCTAGAAGCAGGAAGTCTGCGCCACCAGCTGCAACAGCACGCGCGCAGTGCCGCGTGCTGTGTCCACGCCAGCAGACTAGTGGCGGTTGGAGGAATGCAGCCGCTAGCGCCACCTAGGGACAACCATTCGTTTTCTATGTATAATAAAAAATATCTATCTATGTATTGTTTTTCTCTACAGCTTAAAATGGTCCACTGCCGGACGCAGGCCTCCCCCTGATTTATTATGTGTATTATATTATGTATATCAGTTATCTAGTACCATACACAAGCTGTGCTTAGCTTGGGGCTAGATAATGCTGTGTGAATTGTCCAGCATTATTATTGTTAATATTACAGTCCCTACGGTCTACATAAAAGATAAAAATCATTTATTGGGTGCAATTAGTGTTTCAGTATAATATTGAATCCGTTGGGTTCTAAAATAGCCTGGGTTCAGGATCCAGGTTTTCTCTTTTAAAACTTTTTTCACTTGTGCCTCGTAGAAACGAATAACTACCTAACTAAAAATATAAGTGAAAATAAAGATGAAAAACCTATTACGATAGTTAACAAAAAGTACGAGACTTAATAATAATAATAATTCAGCGACCATCATCGTCCCAATAGTTGTTTCTGTTAACGGCGTGATAGCGAAGAGCCTTGATTAACATTTGAAGAGACTCTCGCTAGGAAGTTGGATCAAGGTTCAGATCCAAAAGGCGGTACTCCTGGATTCGGCGCGTATCCTCAGGAAGTTCCTTTCTTTGCAGCCCTAGTCACCGGCTGCTCAAGTCTAGCTTCGCGGCCGGTGATCTACCGTTTTGATATATTTTTTTACTGTAGTATTGTTTTATAATATCTTATTTTCGAAATACAATTTTTTTATGAATTTTTTACGAGATTTCAAATAAAAGAAGTGAATAATAATGAAAATACATGATAACGTATTTGCATTCTACCTATGAAAAACAGTTATAAAATTAGATATACAACCGATACAGACTATGCAGTGTGTTGCCTTATGTCCACATGTATGTGATTTAGACATCATCATCAGCCTTTAGTTCACTGCATCGGGCATAGGCCTTCTCTAATGTACGCTATTTACATGCACATCTAGAAATAATGTGGCAAGCGTTAAATCAGAGCTGGATAAAGAAGCGGCCGCCAGCGCCATCTGGAAATAACCATTAAAAACCAATACAACCTCAAGTTTTTATGAAAAGGATGGACATAGGATTTTGCGTTCACAGGAGCAGGACAGAGCATTCCAAAACAACGCAACGCAAGCCCATAAATAAAGTTTTAGCTTATTAATCTATTCATCTATGAAATAGGACTTTATTTAAAATAATTGAAACATATGAAATAGGACTTTATTTAAAATAATCGAAACATATGAAATGTTCTTTGTAATAATTTTCTTTAATTAGTTATAATATCATGCTTATTCTCAAGATCTTAACTTTTTTATTGAGAAATTAAGGTTTTAGTAAGAATTTAGAGGTTACTTTCAATTTTTTTTTCTGTTGAGATTTTTTTATGGAATCTTGTTTTTGAAACATATATTCGATAGAATAAGTCCTGAACTTCCCATATTATATAAATTTCAAAGTTATATTTAGTAGTTTGGAAGATATGGAAATTCGGCGGAGCTAATTTGAGGTAGGCCCTTAAATACACAGTGGGCCTGCCTCAGTCCACATACACCTTTAGAATAGGGATGATGACAGTAACTAAAATTCACCAAAATTATGTATTCACCGAATTATACCTGAGTTATGGATTATAGAGCACGTTTTAATTTATAATATTTTATTTCTATCGAGATTTTTTAATACTAAATACAGCAATCCGCCATGACACTTAGACACCAATCAGAGCATTACACAACTGTGACGTCATGCCGTCACAATATGTAATGGACAGAATAACTGCAGTAAAGGTCTGAATTTGATCTCTTGATAATAAATGCTCATTTTGTAACATCAGATGTTCGCGCATCGGTGACGTCATAGACAGACGCGACTAGTATTGTAGCGTTTTAGAGCAAAATGTTGTTTATAATGAAAGAAAATTACAATCTAATAATATAATTGAATTAAAACTAGTATTTACAATACTGACTGCAGACTATTGCAAACAATCTACAGGTAGCTCAACTAATCCATATCAATACCAGTCGGAAGCGTGCCCAAGACACTGGCTGCATTGCCCCGCTGGGGCATTATTCCCTAAGACCAATCCAAGCGTGTTACACACCTAAGACAAGACTACGGCGTGGAATCAGCTAAAACTATATTCTCTATGACATTTTGTGATTCCGTGCCGTAGCACGATACGATTTACGCACGATTTGAACTGTCAAATGAACGCGTTTGCTCCAAGCGTGTTAAGGCACAGATTAGCGTGTTCCTGCAATAGTTACTACGGCTCGTTTCTTTTGAGGTTATGTTGTTGTTTACATTGCTTGTCAATTTGAGATCTATCCTCCAATAAATTTTGGATTTTATTCTTTGTACCTTTCAGAATGGTTCATCCATCACACTTGCATATTTGTGGAGGCTAACAGCATATTACCTCTAGGCACTTTATTGAGTAATTAATAAGCTAGATTATTTATTTGCAAGTTGGTTTTTTGGGTGCGCTTCAGGATATTTATAATAAACTTTATAAATAAAATAAATATGCCAATTAATAATCTTTATTTAGGTATTTCGTTTGTTATACACAAGAGAGTTGTATGTGAGTTTTTTATGCTAGCATAGCCAGCCTAACTCCGTCCAGAAACGCAGAATCTTTTTATGGTCCTCAGGCGTTGCGGAGTTACTTCCACAAGTTGAGGATTGTTATTCCCTCGCATTCCAGGACTATGTAGACAGTTGTCGTCACTGAGGCCACCTCTTCAGAGAGGGCAGTCAGTGATGCAGGATGGTGAATAAGGGTTTGTTTAGCGGGCAGAGCCCTGTTAGTGGTCAATTCAAGATTTTTAAATTGCTGTCACATATCTGAAAAAATACAGAAAATATTTTTATGGCATCAAATAGGAATAAATAGAAGCTATCCTTCTACTTTTTACCCACTGGCTTTTGATAGCCACCGGTGGCCAGGAAATTAAGTGTTTTAAGTAATTAAAAAACATATGAATTACAACCAACATTGTAGTACTTAGTACCTTTATTTTGTTTGGCTGTTGATGTGACGTGGATGTGATTTATGGTGTGATTGATGATCCATCTCACATCAACAGCCTATAATGGTCCGCTGCTGGACGCACCCTGGTAGGCACCTTATTGGTTGTTATCTCATATACCAGTATTACTAATTATAATTGATGCACTTACTTTGATTTCTGGTGTTATGTATAAACACCTTTCAGGAGTCACTATCCTGGTTGCAGGATCCCGCGTGCAAGAATTTAATTCTTTGTTAGCCTTCACGAACAATAATTCAGGTCCATTGATAGAAGTGCCACAGAATTCCTGAGTAGGTAACCTCCTATAGGTGCTTTGTTGGCGCCAGCGTCGTCTTCGTTGGATAATATAATTTTTTGTTGCTTCACTGAATGTATATTGTACAAAGAGATGATAATTCTACGAAATAAATTGTTTGTTTACAAATGATTTATTTAGGTTATGCTGAAGAAAACTATTCGTTCCGAAACTAGTCATGCGTAACTTGGATGATAAAATTCATAAAACAGTTCATTAATATTTGGATTCTACATTTTCTAATCACACTATAATATTGTAAGTTATGATTATGCAAGGTTATAATTCCAGATATTTATTAATTAAGTTGAAAATTGGAAACAAAAAATATTTTTTAATAAAACCGATATTTTCCGAGTAAATTGGATAAAGATTTTGAACGAAACATGCGAAACACAATAAACGGGCAATAGACAACTAATCTTGTCGCATACAGAATACCATTTTTTGATTTCACACCCAAGGCACGATACGATCACGCTCGTGTTAAAAACATGTTGTGACGTAGCACGATTTGGGCAAGGAATCACTTTGGTCATAGGGAATAATGCCCGCAATGAGCAAAATTGAGTATGTTTTTTTTTAATTTGGTTATTAATGGTTCATAAAGATCATTTTAGGCTTAAGGCGCATACCCCATCCAAACTAGCGCCGCCACCTTCTTTATGTTATTATTCCGTTCAACAAAGGAATTTCGAAAAATCCGTCTTACAGTTTGTGATACCTATCATACGATCAGAGATACGAAGTTGCCCTTGGTGGCCAACAAAATCTATTTTCGTATCTCTGCCTAAATGAAATAGAATAAAACTATTACATAGGCATTAAAATAAAGCTTATGATAGGGATCACAAAGTGGAAGATGGATTTTTGAAAATTCCTTTGTTAAACGGAATAATAACATAAAGAAGGTGGCGGCGCCACTTTGGGTGAGGTATGTTGAACCAACTGTAACTTACCCTCATTTTAGTACACTTGTCCATCTCCGGGTCACTGGTAACACACAACACAGCCCGTTTCACCGGACAGTCTCGCAGTCCTAGCACTGCTTTCTCTGCCTGATCGCCCACAAACTCGTTGTTTAAGATGTGGCTGGCTAGCTGTTGCTCCTCTTTGAGCATGCGGAAGTTTATTGTGGCATCCTAGAAAAAGATTGGCGATATTAGCTGTTTGCTTGCTGCATTGACAAGATATTTGACGACCTCTGTGGCGCGGTGGGTCTGCCTGCGACGCAGGAGGTTGTGGGTTCGATTCAAATGTGTGTACGATCTGCAGACATTTGTTCAGGGTGTTCTGGTCGTTTTCTATGTATAATAAAAATATATATCTGTGTATTGTATTATATTATGTATATCAGTTATCTAGTACGCTAAAACAAGCTCTGCTTAGGTTGGGGCTAGATAATGCTTTGGGAAATGGTGATGGTGGAATCAGGTCATGTAGTTCATGTGACTACTGGCAGATGCTGGATGCGGCAAGCTGAAGACAGGGCGCTATGGCGCTCATTAGGGGAGGCCTATGTCCAGCAGTGGACCAGTATAGGCAGATGTTGATGATGATGAGTTCCTGTGTGCCTATTTTGCACTTACTTGTAGCAATAAATCAGTTGTCTCATTGGACACAAACAGCTGAAACGGCAGTTCTATCGGCCTGCCCGAGTCGTCATTTCTTGGCTGGAATGGTGAAATAGTGCTGACTCTGCGGAAAAAATACAATAATAATTAACTAGTTTCTGCCTGCGGCTTCGCACGCTTTCTTTCTATGGAAAAGTTTATCAAGTGAAGTTCATCTATGGGATCTACGAGATAAAAACCAGGCAAGTGCGAGTCGGACTCGCGCACGAAGAATTCCGTACCATTATCTATAAAAACGGCAAAAAAACATGTCTGTTGTATGGGTCTATGGGAGCACCCCTTAAATATTTGTTTTATTTTAATTTACTTAATAGTTTATTTTTAAAGTGAATATATAACTAAATATTCTGTGAATATTTCAAGCGTCTACCTGTTGCCGTTATCAATATCGAGCAAACACAATTAAAAATAATCGCGTTTGTTGTATGGGAGCCCCCTTAAATATTTATTTTATTGTTTTTTTAATTTTTGTTGTTATAGCGGAAACAGAAATACATCATCTGTGAAAACTGTCAACTGTCTAACTATCACGGTTCATGAGATACAGCCTGGTGATAGACGGACAGACAGATAGACGGACGGATAGCGGAGTCTTAGTATTTGGTCTCGTTTTACCTTTTGGTTACGGAACCCTTAAAAGTAGCGTTATTTGCGGTCTAGCTAGCCCAACATATACGCAAAATTTCATCTCCTTTCGTTCAATAGTTTTGGCGTGAAGCAATAACCAACATAATAAACTACAAGTTTTTTAATATTTGTGTTTTTTGTATAGTCTAAGAAGTCAAATAATATCCTATTTTTATCGACTTCGACGGGACTCGGTCCCGTCTTCCCTAGGAACGGATGCAGGTTCGATATAAACGTACAAAATAACTTTAATACAACACTAATAAGACACACACACCTGTTATCACCGTCAGTGCTCGGTCCATAGAACCGGTCCCGGTAAGGGAACCGCGGCTGCTCGGTCGTAGAGCTGTAGTAGTTACTTTACTTGCAGTAGTCAGCTGTGCGTTTGGACAGTGCATCTTGTACTTTAATACAACAGCAATAAGACACACATACCTGTTATCACCATCAGTGCTCTGTCTATACCACCAGTCCCTGTAAGGGAAGCACGGTTGCTCGGTTGTAGAGCTGTAGTATTTACTACTATCGCTGTAGTCAGTCGTGCGTTTAGACAATGCATCTTGTACTTTAATACAACAGCAACAAGACACACACACCTGTTATCACCGTCAGTGCTCGGTCCATAGAACCGGTCTCGGTAAGGGAACCGCGGCTGCTCGGTCGTAGAGCTGTAGTAGTTACTACTCTCGCGGTAGTCAGCTGTGCGGTTAGACAACTTGTTAAACGGATTCGGCTTGCCGTATAGTTGGACCAGTCTTCCTAGGTAGTTCTGAAACCTGTGATAAACACAGAGATTACTGTTGTTGTTCTTTTATGTTCCTTTATTGGTACTATGCGAACAGCAAATAAATTAATATCTATGTATATTTTTATGATAAAGATATAGAATTTTTTATTCAGATAAAAAACAAACAATATTACATTTTGGTTAGATGTTCCATAAAGCCTATATTAGGGTTAACCTACTAAAATTATACATAAATTTATAAAAAAATTGATTATAGAATAATTGAATTTTATTAAAATTTAATATAAATATTGATTTGTGGTATCGAAGATACGAAACTTTTTCATTTTAATTATCAATACCTAATAATAAATTATACTTATAATATAAATAATTGTCCAACAATATATAATATATTCTCATCTGATTCAGTAAGAGATGTCGGATGTTAATTATGTCAGTGGCCAAACGAGGACGGTTCGCTTGAGACACAGAAAGTTAGGGGTTCGATTCCCGAGAAATGTTTACTATGTTGTGCAGGAATTTGTTCGAGTCTGTGTGTATTTAGTAAGTCAGTCATCTAGTACTCACTCATACTCAAAAGTTATGCTTACTTTTTGGGAGCAGATGATGGGTGTGAAAAATTTATAATTAATATTATTTATTTATTTGTGTTCAGAGTTAAGTGAATTGCGACGTTGCTCTGCTGAGTAGACACGCGTTGCTAGTGACCACTGCGTCGGACGGCACGCGCCCCAATTGTACTTTACAATATTATTAGGTAGGTAGTATTAAAGATTTGTGTTCAGAGTTCAATAACCTGCGGCGCGTTGCTCGGTTGAGTACGCGCTGTTAGTGGCCACAGTGTCGGCCAGTGCGCGGCCGTAGTTGAACTTAAGACGGTACCCCGAGCCAAACTAGCGCCGCCACCTATTTAATCTTATTATTTCGTTGAACAAAGGTAATTTCATAATTTCAATGGGCTATTTGTGATAATTGTAAGCTTTTTTTAATGCCTCTACCACAGTTTTATTTTGTATATATTTAGGAGATGCCATTGAGTTTGGTGGCCACAAAGTGCAACGTCGTATCTCCTCTTAAACTTTACAAAATAAAACTATGATGCATTAAAAAAAAGCTTATTGGTATCACAAACTGCCTTAAAACTGCCCGAAAATTTTAAAATTACCTTTCTTCAACGAAATAATAAGATAAAATAGGTGGCGGCGCTAATTTGGCTCAAACTCAAAAACTTTATTTCTTTAGGCTTACAAAATAAGCACTTAGACAAGTCAAATTTATAAATAGGTTTACAAATAGTCATTATTATCAAATAAGAAATATGATGTTATTGATTTTATTCGCTTAAATTTTTAGGCTCGGAGTACTGTCTTAATAATATTATTAGTATAGATGTGGTCAGAGTTCAATAACCTGCGGCGCTGCTCGGCTGAGTACGCGCTGCTGGTGACCACCGCGTCGGCCGGCGCGCGGCCCCAATTGCAACTCTCCCACGAAGTAACGGCGGCCCGAGAACCGTCGCGGCATATCAACTCGAATTGATCTTCAGTTACACCACCTGAAATTTAGTATTTATTTTATTTCAAACTTAAGGCGCATACCCCACCCAAAGTGGCGCCGCCACCTAATTTATCTTATTATTCCGTTAAACAAAGGAATTTTCAAAAATCCATCTTCTAGTTTGTGATACCTATCATAAGCTTTTTTTTAATGCCTCTTTAATAGTTTTATTCTATTTAGTTTAGGCAGAGATACGAAAATAGTTTTTTGTGGCTACCAAGGGCATGTTCGTATCTCTGATAGAGTGCAATATTTTAAGACGAATAGTAAGGCAAATGACCTTGGACCTTTCCGCGCGCCTTTATGCAGCAAAGAGTGCTTGTTTTCGGTTCAGCATGCCATATAGTGCCATAATCAACCAAATAATAGGATCCTCTGCGGTTGGGCGACGTGTAACTGGTCAGGTTTGAATCACAGATTTTGTAGGTGCAAATACGTTTTTACGTTTGATTTCATTAATTTGACTGCTTTTCGAAGCTAATGGACCTCCAAGCGGTAGGTATGAACTATGTGAATCACTGTACTGAATTTGGTACTAATCGAATTTGAGACGCCGATAAAAAGTGGGTTCGAAGCCGCTACACATACACTATAACTAACAGTATAACAACTACACTATGATTAACAGCAAATATTTGGAACCTCCAAGGGACCATTCAGGATGTGTGTTACAGGATATATACATTTCAGAGCTCGACAATCAATATTTTCGGGTTCGAAAACACCTAATTTTCTTGTTTTTGCCTTAGTATGCGCCTTAACTGCATACAAACTTGCTATTTCGCTCGGACAATTTTTCAATGTAGGTACTTATTAGTTTATTGGTATTTTGTTACAGCAAACCAATTAAATAGAGAATTCTCAATATTAATATTTTCTCAATAATACGATAGGGCCCTTCCGTAAACCCCTTTGGTTTACGGAAGGGCCCTATCGTAGAGTACCTAAGTATAAAGACATTTTGCCGAGGACATCCTGGACATGTTTTAGATAATTCTGTATAGTTTAAACAGCACATCACTGGTATAGCCGCAATATTGTACGTAAAAAAATGTTTATTTGTATAAACGCAAATTTTTTAGTAAGTGCGTTTCCATAGACTACTAAATCTTTGCAGCAAACTCACCTAGTATCTTGTGTGACAGCAAAGTGTGCTGTATAGTGGTGTCCCTCACAAAAGCAATGTCGCCAGAGTTATTGCCGAGTAGACATCTCAGCGCGCCTTCATATCCAGCAAAAGGGTCCGCTAGAGTGCAGCGGACGCCTGCTCCTCCCGTACATAGCTTGCATAAACTAAAAAAAAAATTGTACAAATCAAACTCAATAACTTTATTTCTTTAGGTTAACAAACTAAGCACTTAGACAAATCAAATCTAATACTATAAACAGGTTTATAAATAGTCATTATTATCAAATAAGAAATAAGATGTTATTGATTTTATTCGCTTTAATTTTTTTGTCCACTAGTGGAAGAAGCGAATAATAAACCACTAGTAAGTTTTATAAAACTTAAAATTATAATATTATATTATAAATATAAAATTATAAACAATAAAAACTATCGTAGTTTGACGAATTCATTACGGATGTAAACGGGTTAACTACGCCGAAAGGGTGTGTATTATTTTTAAAGGAAAGATGTTTATTATTGCTTTTATTATGTTTTTCTGATCTGCTTTGTATATGACTTCCATTTACACACGTGTAATCTCCTAAGTATCTAATGCCGGTCCTTGGGCCAGAGACAATCCCTCTGTGCTCCAAATACCATAGACTACAGGATGAAGTCAACTAAAATAAGTGTTGTGAAACGTATATTACCGGTACAGTGCTGAATATAAAAATGTGAGTATTAATATTTTACCTTTATCACCATACAGTTAACGTTTATAGATTTCTAATAAATTGATTTGATGTAAACGGTTAGCAGATAATGATTACTAACATAACTATTATTTATTTATTGAGCTAGTTTAGTAATACATCTAAGTGCTCTGTCATGACTTTCGGTCGCATGTCGCACCCAATTGTTTATGACTACAATATCGACGGCATTTCAATTAGTAAAACAGCGATGGTCAAAGATCTGGGAGTCACATTCGACCGTAAACTCACGTTCAATGACCATATATCTATCGTAGCCAAGGAGTCCTACATGAGGCTGGGTTTCGTGCTTAGAAACGCACGTGATTTCCAGAGCGAGTTCGTGATACGGCTCCTTTTCAACGCTCTGGTCCGTAGCAAGCTGGAAGCCAGTTCTTGTGTATGGAGTCCACATGAGAAAAAATATGATCTGCTACTAGAAAAGGTTCAAAAAGCGTTCTTAAGACACCTCTACAAGCGTGTGGCAGGATATTACCCATTTATGTATCCCACAAAATTCCTGCAAGGTTACATGGGTTATAACTCGCTTAAAACTAGACGAGCGTATGACCAGCTTTCGACCGTTCTAAAAATTTTGAGGAATATTATTGACAGCCCTGATCTTCTAAACGAGTTGCTTCGCCTTTATACGTGCCAAATAATTATATTCGCGGTAGAAGTCACAGGCTCTTCGCTCTACCATCTAGCCGTACTGTAGGACACCAAAAATCACCGCTGCCTCACGCTCTCGACGCCCTCAACGGGTTACTTAAGATTTTTCCGGACTGTGATATATTTGCGGACGAATGGATGGACATAATGTCACTTTGTATGCTCTATTGTGAGAGAGAAGAATGACCGAGTTTGTATACTTACCTATTTTAAATTATCATGAACAATGTATAACTTTATTTTGTCATTTTTTATAGAAGATTAGATATTGTCCCTTTTTTATGTGTGTTTTTTGTATATTTTATTGTTTGTATATAAATTATAATTAATTAGTGTAATTGGCAATCGCCGCCGTTCTAATTAATAATAAATAAATGACTAAATACGTTTAAAAAACACTAAGTACGGGAATTACTATAAAATTGATAATATTTACAAAAGCTAAAATTTCATGTTAAAAGAATTCATAAATACCTTATATTATAGTCTACTTTTAATATTATAGTAAATTATCTAATAAAAATACTATTTAACGAAGAAAACAATTAAAAATTGCGAATAAATTTCTAAGTAACCTAATTATGTAAATAAAAAAAACGTAAAATTACCTCAGTATATTTTTTATATACCAGTAAGTATAAATTATTTTTAACATCACTCGATGTAACTAAAAACTTTATTTATTTAATGAGTTTCACTGTCCACGTTAACAGAGACGTCGTCAATGGGGACGACAGGAATAAATTTTAATAAATAAATAAATAATGCTGGACAATTCACGCAGCATTATCTAGCCCCAAGCTAAGCAGAGCTTGTGTTATGGGTACTAGATAACTGATATACATAGTATAATACAATACATACATAGATATTTTTTATTATATATAGAAAACAACCAGAACGCCCTGAACAAATGTCTGTAGATCGTATATACATTTCTCCCGAGGCGGGAATCGAACCCGCAACCTTCTGCGTCGCAGGCAGACCTTCGCCCACCGCGCCACATCGGTCGTCGTTTAATTGTTTTATCGAGTTCCACTGTCCCCATTAATAGGTAAACCGTCAATAGAGACAACGGGCATACATTTTAGTTGTACGCATTAAATGGGGACAGAGTCAATGGGGCAACGGGAATACATCTGAATAACGTAAATTCATATTAAATACCTACTCAATTGTACTTACTTATCAGAATTATCTCCGATAGGATTGTACATATCTTTGAGGGAATTAGGTGCGCAAGAGTCTCCAAAGAACTCAATAGCTGATTTCACATGGTTGTTGCAGTCTTTTATCTTGAGGCCCCCTTCTTGCATCAGCTGTGAACAAAAATGTTATATTTAATGTATTATGTTTTATCTGTGAACAAAAATGTTGTATTTAATGTGTTGTATTTAATGTATTATGTTTTATCTGTGAACAAAAATGTTGTGTTTAATGTATTATGTTTTATCTGTGAACAAAAATGTTGTATTTAATGTATTATGTTTTATCTGTGAACAAAAATGTTGTATTTAATGTATTATGTTTTATCTGTGAACAAAAATGTTGTATTTAATGTATTATGTTTTTATAGTGCTTAAGGGCCTATACTACCTCAAATCAACTCCGTCAGACCTGGAAGATACTTCTTCCAAACGACTAAATATTTAACTTTGAAATTTATACATGGTACAGTTCAGGACTTACTCTATCGATGATTTGTTTCGAAAACACGACTCAATAAAATTTTCTCTATAGAAAAAAATCGCAAAGTTACCTCTGAATTTTTACTAAAACCTTAATTTATCAATAAATACAGAAGTTAAGATCTTGAAAATAAGCATGGTAATTAGAACAAAGTATAAAAAACATTTTAAATGTTTTGGTTTTTTCAAATGAAGTCCTAATTAATAGGTAATAAGCTAATAAGCTATTAACCTTGATTGTTGGGCTTGGGTTGCCCTGTCTCGCTCCTATGAACGCGAAATTCTATGTCTATCCTTTCCACAAAAATTTGAGGTTGTATAGACTCTTAATGTGGGGAAAATTCGAAAAATATAAATTATTATCCCGCAAATTCATATTGCGATTGGCGGCCATCTTGGTGACGTAATCGACGTCGCACCGTCAGTACCGTTCGCAAGGTCAGCCCGCGCTTACGTGCTTACGCGCATCGAGTACTTGTTATAGCTTTTTGTTTTTGTTATCCTGTTTTATTGTTATTTTTGAGTTTTGTTGTTTAGTTTTGTTACCTGTTACCCGTTAAAATGAGTAAGAAATTAATTAACAGTCGTGCTCGTGAAATGATAATTAAAGTAGACAATTATTTTTTAAAAGAGAAAGAAGACTAGGTTAGTTTTCCAAAATATAAACTGTGCCTTAAAAAGTGCTTCGAACACTACTGAGGACATTTTAATGTCGAAGCAACGAGTAATAGACATTTTGAATATTTTGCATAATTCTACCAAAGATTTAAAAATTTTAAATAATCATTTTTTACATAACAACCTGGTTTAAATACAAATATCCCATAACCCTAGCTTATTTACTTTTTATTATTTTTTTTTGCTATCTGTACTTTTTTGCGACGGATGACGTCACGCAGCTGTTATTGTGACAAGGTTCCATCGCAATATCAACTTGCGGGGCTTATATATCCAACTTACCACCAAGAAAGGACTTCAATCTGCAACCTCCTACTGAGTATGGAAACGCGATTCCAATAGGGTATTACAGTACCCGGCCGTAAAAATTTCGCATATCGAGCTTCGGAAAGAGACAGAGAGAGTAGAGCGTATGCTCTATCGCACACTACCTATGTGTCGTCATGAAAGTCTACTAATAGTGCATGAGTAGCAATGAGTAAGTACATTCTATTCTTCATTCATTCTATTTGTTGACAAAAATAAACCTTAAATTCTAAATTGGTGTTAAAAAATTATGACTTACCACATGTATAGGCATGACCCAGCCGGCTAAAGCCCCGACTCCGGGGAAACAGGCCCGCGCGCCGCGCAACGCTTGCAGCCCCGAGCCTGGCAGCAATGACGGCAAACCTCCCTTGCGGACCACTGCTACAGCATACTGATATGTTTCACTTCGACCGTAGAGCTGAAAAAAAAACGATTAGAATTTGTGAAAAAAACTACTTTTTTTCCTTAATTTTAATAATTTTAGTTACTGTCATCATCTCTATTATTAGTAACCATTCCACGCAAAATCTTATCTAATTATAAGTTGGATCTTTCTGGACATTCCATTTAATCAAATTAATCAACAGCATATTTCAAATCAAATCAAAAAGTCTTTATTTCCATAAATACAAAAATATACACTTAGAAGGTCAAATTCTTAATATAAAACATTGACACGGAAATAAAGTGATATTTTTGATTTCGGTTGCTTCGGTATGTAGACTGAAGTAAAGAAGCGACGAAGAAACCTTCAGCCTGTTAGTTGTTATTTTTCGAGTCTGAGCAAAACCCGTCCCAAGCTTATAAAATGTATAGGTAGAATTACCTCTTGAGCTATAGGTACCAGGGAGTGGAATCTTCCAGCAACATACACCTCGCCAGCATCCAAGGCCAGGAGAGAGGCCTCTCCTCTGTCCACCCATGTCATACACTCTTCCACATCAAATGCCTGGAATAAAAACATACTGACTGAACGATTTTTACTTTTCAAAATATTGACATTCGAAAAAAGTCAAACAATTGACTGTCAAAATAATTAGCAAATGTTCGAAACCCTCGGCGCGCGAGTTACACTCGCACTTGACGGATCTTGTTTAAATATAATATATTATATCTATGTAATGTATTGTATTGTGTATATCAGTTATCTAGAACCCATACATAACACAAGCTCTGGTTAGCTTGGGGCTAGGTAATGCTGTGTGAATTGTCCAGCATTATTTATTTTATTTATTATCTAGCTTGTTTCTATAGATATTTTCGTCGCTCTTTGTTCTCTATTCGCCGTGACCTCATCTTGTTGTAGTTTTCTTGCCAGACAGTGTTGACGACCTCTGTGGTGCAGCGGGCGAAAGACTGCCTGCGACGCAGGATGTTGCGGGTTCGATTCCCGTTTCGGTACAAATATTTGTATGATCTGCTCCGGATTAGGTGTTCTGGGTATATTAAAAAAACATAATATCGATGTATAACCATAACACAACTGTCCAGCATTATTATTATTACATTACGTACTTACCAGTTTCTGTCCGCGGCTTCGCACGCGTTGTTTTTATGGAAATTATTTACGGTTATTTCTAATCCAAGGGAAACGATTTGTGTGATAAAAATAAAATCATATATATGAATATAAAATAAAGTAAAACTAGCAAATAAAGTGATCACTTTGATTTTTTGTTCACTTCAATCTTAAAGAAGCGAACAAGAAACTTTTACCTTGTTAGAATGTTAGTTTTAGGCAAAAGTCTTTCCACGTTTTTTATCAGATAATCTAACATTTTGTAGTAAACGTTTTTACAAAGGGCATATTTGACAATTTGTTTGAATTTATCAATGATAATTTTTGCAACTCACTTGGAGTTTTGTTGTAGAAGCGTAAACATTGCCCTCTAAAAGATACATCAATCTTGTGTGGGCTTGTGGACACAGCAAGTTTATTCTGATTTCTAATATTTAAATTATGTATGGCGCTATTTTTAGGGAACTGCTGATTGATATTTCTACGAGTGTACAAGTTTTCATAAATGTATTAAAAGGTGACTGTCATTATGTTTATTTCTTTGAATTTTTAAGTATCTCAGAAGTCAGAAGTGACAAACCAGACACATATTGCCAAAAACAAAGAAGTCAAGTCAAGTAGATAATAGTTTTTGCCTTAACACACCCATGCCAAAGGGCAGCTGCGGAGTGCTGAGCCCGGGCAGTGAATGCATCATTGGCAGGCCCAGGATTGTCTTACCCTCTTGCAATGTAGCTCAATGTAATCATTCTGAAAGAGGCCTCGATCCAGCATACTAGTATTCGCTAGCTTTTCACATTTTTCTTGCTCTAACAGTGATGTTGTACACCATATGGCAGTGTTCTGGTCATCTATCCTCTGTGTTAAGCCAGGTACGGCCGCTGAAACAAAAAATAGATAGATCGATAATACTTTATTGTACCACACAAACACAGAAAATAGCTTAAAAATAAATGCTACAAGTAGTATTAGTACAAAGGCGGCCTTATCGCTATGAGCGATCTCTTCCAGGCCACCTTGGGATGGACTGGACATGTTAGAACAAAAAAGACAGTTGCACTCTGGGCTTAGTTGGTAAGTACTTGATGAATTCTATAGAAAGGTGTGGAAACTTAACAGACAAATAACAGTTCCACATGTCCCGATCAAATCCTTCTCTGATATCACTGAATATTATAATGAGAGTGCTAATTCTAAGTGGGCGAACTGGGATTTGCACTGACATCTAGCATGGAAGTGTATTGTGCATTATCCCCCTGCCTAACCAGGCCCTAATCAGCCCAGCTCCTTGAAGTGCCAGAACAAGATTTGGGAGTTTGACAGCTTCGTTTCAGCCTTTCTATGGGTGTGGATGCCTCTATGAGACTTTTCAATCCTTTTTTCCGTATGGCCTCCACAGTGGCCGTGCAGTGTACCACAACATGTTCCACTTATATTAAACTACTAATAATATCACAGAATAATATCATAAATTCGAATTTAACTCTGTCTGTCTGTCTTTTCACACTTAAATGACTAGAAGGATCTTGATGAAATTTTGCAGGGAGGTCAATGGTAACCCAAAGATGGACTACTTTTTAATCAGGAAAGCCTCAAGCAGAAGCTAGTGTTGTCTAAAGCAGAAGTTTTAGAGAACACTCCTGTTGTATCAACTCTGTTTGAGTACATACCTACTACATAAGTATAAAGTTTTTGCAATCTAATCATATGTACATAATCATAGAAATTGATAGGTATTCAATAACTTACCATTCAATACAAATAGAAAAAAGGCCTTGAGATAAAGTCCCATCTTGGTTAGAGCTTTTTTGTATAGAGAAGCCAACAAATAGCCAGAGGCCTCAGCCTCAAAACCCTGAGCTTATCTGCTGGGATAACCAATGAAAAAAGTGATCCCCTTCAGTACAGACCTTCGCCTTGGGTATAATGTTGCTTGCTATAGATCAATGGGGATAACTAACACACCAGTTTGACTGTAGCGTAACGTAACGACTGAAAACAATATTATTGGTCTTCTGCTTTCAAAAAGACGTTGAAAGTGCTTTTCTCTACAAAAAACGAGTTGTGTTTGTTATGCTGTATGAGCAAGGATAAAACCTGATTAACGTCAAATCCTGGAACAATCTTGAATTCCGTA
The DNA here is from genome assembly GCA_946478455.1 of Eupithecia vulgata. Classification (NCBI taxonomy): domain Eukaryota; kingdom Metazoa; phylum Arthropoda; class Insecta; order Lepidoptera; family Geometridae; genus Eupithecia; species Eupithecia vulgata. The sequence goes on from OX297881.1 coordinate 4,970,516, forward strand.
CACAGATTTATAAGTATAGATTCCGTAAACAAAACAAGAGAAAAGAAAAGCGAAGCGGGCGAGTAAGAATAACAACGAGCGAGCGAAGCGAAGAGCGCCGGGGCGACGACGACGGCGCGACGGCGGCGGCGGACGGCGGCAGGTGGGCGGGGCACATCAAGTGTCAAAGAGACTGTCATGTCAGTAACGTCTTCTACTCATGGTGCCGAGCATGGTGCATTCCGAGCAAGAAGTTGATTTCGAGTTACGCGAGTAATTCAGCCAGTGTCTTGGGCACGCTTCTGACTGTATTGATATGGATCAGTTGAGCTACCTGTAGATTGTTTGCAACAGTTTGCAGACAGCTCAATTGTTTCTATTCTAATTACTAGTTAATACTAATTAATTTAAATCTATTTTTTGATTGTAATTTTCGTTCTTAATAAAGAATAGATTTTTTTAATGTAACCTAAAGTGATCCATTTAAATTTACATGAACTTGCCTAGTGCTAGTTCATTATTTATGCACCTACATTTGTACATATTTAATTAAAAACATTTACTAAAACCTTACCTTGGCAGATTCTGCAGTTGGATAAAAACCTTTTCGAGAAGGTGGCGGTCTAGGACCGAGCCCTGTGGAACTCCGCATGACATTTTTTGCCGACACAAAGCATCTTGCCCCTCATATATATTATTCTGTGCCCCTCATATGCAATATGCCTCTCCGTCAGGTAGTCACCGATAATCTGTGCCGATAATATGGTGGAGAAAATGGGGCATTCAATGGTGCCTCTTTTATGCAGCTCCAAGGTAGTGAGTTGAAGGCATTGGCGATGTCAAGTGACACTGCCAATATTACCTCTCCCCGGTTGAAAGCTTTTTCTGCAAGTCTCTTGATTCTCAAGATCGCGCCCACCGTCGGTCGAACGCCCTGCTCTAAAACCAAACTGGTTGTCATCTAGGCCAGGACCGAACAAGTTCAGAAGCCCGATCAGGTGACCGGCGGGCGGCGGTAGCCCGCTCAAAGAGCTTGCCTTTTTTGTCAAGTAGGACAATCGGACGGTAGGCAGAAGGGGAGTCCGCGGGGCGTCCGTCTTGCTGCAATAAAACCAGTCGGCCTGTTTTCCAGAGCGACAAGCAGTAAATAGGCTGCGGAGTCGGGCTCCCAAGTTTTTCAAAGTCAGAACCCATACGCGACCGACCGTGGATACCATCGGGACCCGGAGCTGTGTTGTTGGCTCGGATTTGCATGATCGCAACCCTCATCTGAATTTCCGATATGACTGGCACTTCTACGTCTTGCTCTTCAGCTTGGCTTTCAGGTGACACCATATGCGGAGGTATGTGCTCTTCTCTATAGAAAAAATGGCTTCCGAGCACATTTTGTAAGAGCCGAGGCTCGGGACTCTGGGTTAGTGGGGGGGGGGGGGGGGGGAAGGGGGGCAAGCTCGGAGTTTTCCTCTGACAATTTGTTGTTTAGATAGTTACCTAAGTTAAAAAGTGACGATTCCAGATACAACTAGTTACAGTATTTTAACGATACTTCGAACATCAGAGTACCTACCTAATAAAGCAACTTTAAACAATATCAGAAAAATCTGTACTATCTGTTCATAACCCTGTTTTTGATAATTGACAGAAGTGTAATCCTTTCTCCGGCGTCCTCGTTTATCTTCGTCTTGAATCCCTTCGAGCCATCGTGCTTGGCCTGGCCACTCGCTACATATGGTCCCAAGAGGCCTTGCATTGCAATCGTGTTCTAGCTTCTCGAGATTTGCACTGAGGTTATCGAAATCTACTTTTGACGCTCGGATCACTGGGACAACCTCAATAAACAAACCAGTTGTGTCCGGAAACTTTTCAATTATCATCATTTCTCAGATATGGTAAAGGATGCTTGTAAACCATGTCCTTCACTTTCATGACCTTCGACAGATAGTACAGCCGGAAGCCCTTGACTTTGCTTCCGTTGAGGAAGCTGCTACAGACCTCAGGATCGACAGGATCACTTTGAAGGTCTTGTTCAGTTTCAGTAGCTAGATGCCGCCGTGCTGTGGATTTATGGGTTCTGTAGCTTCTCTTTCAAGATTATCAAAATCCAGCTTGCGCATAGAAGCCACGGAACAGAAAAAACAAGTGGAAGTGCTATGCAACAAAATTACTATGGGCACCGCTGTCGCCAAACTCACACAAATAAACCCTTAATCTTATAATGCATTACAAAGACACAATTCGTTTCATTGGTAGTTATAAGTTTAGTCAAAATTAGCCAACGTCACAGATTAGAAAATAAACCTTGAATTCTACTGTATAAGATTTATTTTACTTTAGCAGCAGAACGTATTTACGAGCTACACTCACCAAACAGCAACTTGACGAGTCAATTCTGCTATTTGACCATAGATGGCGGTATTCTCAGTGCTTGCAATTATAAACTTAATTTCCTTAGTCATATGATTGACATCACGGAACAGAAAAAACAAGTGGAAGTGCTATGCAAGAAAATTACTATGGGCACCGCTGTCGCCAAACTCACACAAATAAACCCTTAATCTTATAATGCATTACAAAGACACAATTCGTTTCATTGGTAGTTATAAGTTTAGTCAAAATTAGCCAACGTCACAGATTAGAAAATAAACCTTGAATTCTACGGTATAAGATTTATTTTACTTTAGCAGCAGAACGTATTTACGAGCTACACTCACCAAACAGCAACTTGACGAGTCAATTCTGCTATTTGACCATAGATGGCGGTATTCTCAATGCTCGCAATTGTAAACTTAATTTCCTTAATCATATGATTGATATTCGCGTGATAGGTCGCGGACCTACTCACCAAACATTTGACAGTCGAGTCAATTCCGCTACTTCACCATAGATGGCGGTATTCTCAGTGCTCGCAATTATAAACTTAATTTCGTTAGACATATAATTGACATTCGCGTGATAAGTCGCGACTCGACTAAGGCTGCACCAGGTAGCACAATGAACTACTTTATCGATATCGATAGATATTTTGCCACAGATTGTAGGCGACGACGGAACCCTAGGATAAGGATATTTAGACACTCTTATTGGTTAGGTTATCTTAGTTTGTATCTATTTTATGACGACCTCAGTCGCGCAGCGGGCGAGAGTCTGCCTGCGATGCAAGAGGTTGCGGGTTCGATCCCCGCCTCGGAACAAATTTGTGTACGATCTGCAGAAATTTGTTCCGTTGGTCTGGGTGTTTTCTATGTATAATAAAAAATATCTATCTATGTAATGTATAATATTACGTATATCAGTTATCTAGTACCCATAACACAAGCTCTGCTTACCTTGGGGCTAGATAATGCTGTGTGAATTGTCCAGCATTATTATTATTATTTATTATTATTATTTAGAGCATAGAAACACTTTTTATAGGAATTTGGTAAGATCGTATTATTACGTAAGTTGAAAATGTACTTTTTTGTTTATGGTCATTTTGTAGTAAAAACAGTACAAAAAGAAATGTTTAGGCCTAAAACTAGTTTTACCGCTTGTATTAGGTAAATAGGATAATTAGTTTTAGAGTTATTTACCTTTTTGTATAAGGAAAAATGTATCTTGTTGAGTTTTGTTAGGTTTTCGTTTTAAGCACTTTTTTATTACTTATAAATGTCTAGATATTGTATTTATTTATTGATAAGGTATGCTTTAGGCAGGTACCAAGTATACATGATTTGTAGTATCGATCAAATCAACAGCCGACTTTACTACATCACTAAACGAGTAGCGAAGAACATTCGAGAATAGAAACAATCCAAAAACAACTTTATGCTAATCGCATAAGGTTGACTTTGACTAACCGTTCTAATAAATTATTTGTAAATTTTAATAAAATAAGATTTTATGACAATGTAATGAAAATGCTACCTATCGATGGTATAAAACACCCCCGTTTTCGAGATTTTTTCGAGTACTATCATTTTTACACTCAAAAATGTAAAAATACGGCATAGCTTCGGAAAAATGAATTCGCCGCGAGACTAGCAACTCGACGTGATGTAAGAACACGACTGAGATCAGTTAAGCGTAACTACGCATAATTGTGGCACGCGTGCCACGCCCACTTAACACTTCCACTTATTTTTTATGTTCCGTGATTGACATTCACGTGATAGGTCGCGGACCTACTCACCAAACATTTGACTGTCGAGTCAATTCCGCTACTTCACCATAGATGGCGGTGTTCTCAGTGCTCGCAATTATAAACTTAATTTCGTTAGACATATGATTGACATTCGCGTGATAGGTCGCGACTCGACTAAGGCGGCACCAGGTAGCACAATGAACTACTTTATCGATATCGATATATATTTTGCCACAGATTGTCGGCGACGACGGAACCCTAGTATAAGGATATTTAGATCTAATTACACTCTTATTGGTTAGGTTATCTTAGTTTGTATCTATTTAGAGCATAGAAACACTTTTTATAGGAATTTGGTAAGATCGTATTATTACGTAAATTGAAAATTTACTTTTTTGTTTAGGGTCATTTTGTAGTAAAAACAGTGCAAAAAGAAATGTTTAGGCCTAAAACTAGTTTTACCGCTTGTATTAGGTAAATAGGATAATTAGTTTTAGAGTTATTTACCTTTTTGTTTAAGGAAAAATGTCTCTTGTTGAGTTTTGTTAGGTTTTAGCTTTAGGCACTTTTTTATTACTTATAAATGTCTAAATATTGTATTTATTTATTGATAAGGTATGTTTTAGGCAGGCACCAAGTAAACATGATTTGTAGTATCGATCAAATCAATAGCCGACTTAAATACATCACTAAACGAGTAGCGAAGAACATTCGAGAATAGAAACAATCCAGAAACAACTTTATGCTAATCGCATAAGGTTGACTTTGACTAACCATTCTAATAAATTATTTGTAAATTTTAATAAAATAAGATTTTATGACAATGTAATGAAAATACTACATAACGATGGTATAAAACACCCCTGTTTTCGAGATTTTTTCGCCTACTATTATTTTTACACTCTAAAATGGAACAATACGGCATAGCTTCGGAAAAATGAATTCGCCGCGAGACTAGCAACTCGACGTGATGTAAGAACACGACTGAGATCAGTTAAGCGTAACTACGCATAACTGTGGCACGCGTGCCACGCCCACTTAACACTTCCACTTATTTTTTCTGTTCCGTGATAGAAGCGCACACATTTGCCCACTATCTATACTTACAAATCGTCAATCATCCCTATCCCTATCGATTGGCATTTTTAAAAAGATAAAAAAAATAGTTCCATACCTACTGTTTTTCCCAAAAGAATCAAAAAATCCATGCGGTAAAGGGTTAATTTAATGCATGTCTTATTGTTCAATAAAATTCAACATTTTTTTTTTATGGTTATTGAACGTGTGGAAGTTATTGGGCTATGCTGGATAACTTTGGTTCCGTCATCTGTCATTATCTGTCTAATAAAACCGTGTAATCAAAGTCATAACAAGCAACAAAATATTTTTTCGGAAGCAAAGCAAAGCAAGCGAGGCGAGCGTTTCTTTCGTTCTATTCTAGCTAGCACGTGTTTTCCATCCAATCTATTATTAGAATTATTGAAGAATATTAATAACATACTCATTAAAATTATGGTTGTATTTACTTGCGGTTACTGTGGCGAGTCTTTGCAGAAGCCTAAAGTGGAGAAGCATTATACCGCGACTAAGTGTAGGAACCGTTCCCCAAATCTATCATGCATGGACTGTTTCAAAGATTTCTTGTAAGTATATTATACCTATAACTTCTGCATTGACAATTCAATGGGTCTGCGTGTTGCATATGAAGGACTACTTATTCATTACTAGCAACTAGAACTCACTAGCCTTTTTCATAGAAAAATGGCCATCAAAGAGTATTTAAATATGACCATACATACTGCAAGAGATTTCACTTTTTGCCTCTAAAAACAGACGAGATTTATCTGATTAAGTATCTGTATTTCCAATAATGTTGACTGCCTGGACAGTCAAGTTGCTAAGGAGGTAGACAACCCTCCACTAGCTGCCCCTGGAGCCCGAACTAACTATAGACAGAATTTGTTTATGGCGCGAGCGAGCAAAATTGTCAATATTTTCAGTAAGATGTTTGACATTGACTCATTTCATACCAGCATTCCCAGGGCAAGGCGACACATTACTCTTAGGTTTGTTGGCAAATGATTTAGGCAAAGGTTAGATTTTGATACTTTTTTTTATTCTATGTTTTTTGTTATTTTTATCACTAGTATATGTGCAAGCACTTTATGATAGCTCTTAAAGTACCTATTTATGATTTCTTTTTTGTCACAATGGTGCTGGTTATATAAACAGCTTATTTATTTTCTATCAGTGAATACCTATCATAAACTGTTGTTATTTAAAGCCATATAGACATGTCATTATTCTAGCTGATTGTGTTCAGAAATAAATAAATAAAAATATATGGGCGAAGCACAGGTTTAAAGATATATATAGCAATTAACTATCACTTATCGAGGAACCAAAGGATTAAAATGGTATTCCGGGACAAACATAGACTACCTTGAACAGCGCGTGTGAAGCCGCAGGCAACAGCTAGTATTATATAACATGTTATTATTTTTTGATTACAGAGGGTCTGCATACATCGAGCACACTAAATGCATAACTGAGGCAGAACGCTACTCTGCTAAGGGCTTTGTAGCCAAGGAGAAGAAAGGTGAAATGAAACAAAACACTTGGGTCGACTTGGTACAGTCTGTACTTGATGAACAGGAAACTGCCCCCAGAAATGTACTTAGAATTATTGAAAACATCAGCAAGCATCAGAATACTCCACGTAAAAAGCCAAAGTTTGTTAACTTTGTCAAAAATGTTTGTGGTCATAAAACCAATCCTGCTGACATTGATCAGGCTTGGGATTTGATATCTGTTAAACTGTCAGCACTTTCTAATGCTAATAACAGGAACCAAAAACAAACTTCACCAAAAAATACTGATGATAATGATGGCATAGTTAACGGAAATGACAATAACAACTCACATGAAAAAGAAAATGGACTTAATGACGATGCAGCAGAAGAAAATCAAGTGCCAACTGATGATAAAAATGTAGAAGAGGAAAAGCCCCTATCTAAAAAACAGCAAAAAGAAAAGAAGAAGCGTGAAAAGTATGAAGCAGAAATACAAAAAGCTGAAGAACCTGTTCCAGAGGAAGAAGAACATATTGAAGGAAAAAAAGGAAAGAAAAAGAACAGGACAAAATCTACCAATGAGAGTGAAGATAAAGAAAGCAAAAAGAACAAGCGTAAACGACAAGACACTGTTAATAGCAACAATGGATTAGTAGAGATGTGTGAAAATGGAGTAGAAAATGTGCAAAACGGTGAAAAACCACAGAAGAAAAAAGGTAAGGTAGATGAACAAGAAATGGCAGAAGAAAGCATGTGTCTTCATGAGCAGAATGTTGCTAAAATTGGAGAACTAGCCATGTGTGACAAGTTCAACTGGCATGCTGTCATTTTATCTGTTTTGGAGAAGAAAGGTAATGAGCTGCCTTTCAAAAGACTGCAGAAAAAAGTCCTAGGAGAATACTCAGAGTCTACTGGCAGAGAAGTGGATGATAGGATTGCTGATAAGTTTATTAAAAAATTGAAAAGTCTGCCAAATGTGAGAGTTGATAAAAATAGAGTTCTTATCATTGATTAGAACTCTATTTTAGTTTAAGCCAAGGATTTAAGTCATGGTTTTAATTGTAAGTTGTAACTTTGTAAGTCTATGTTTCCTAGGTATAATATACAATTCCATGTAGAGTCCAAATATACAAGTCCATAAAGCTTTTAACTGTGTTCATGTTATTGTAAGGGATATACGAAAAAATTAAATTAGACATTGGATAAAATAATCGACACTAGCTTTTCCCTACATACAGCTTTACACATGTTTTTTTGAGAAAAAAGTAGTAATGTACCTACCTTACTTTTTCGTTAGACAACATTCAACAAATAACACAGCTTTAAAGTGACTCGCACTGGGCAAATTTTCCACGAAAATATAATAATGTCCCAAAAACTTTCTATTTCGGCAGGATCCAAAATCTTGGATCCTCATGGAACAAATAACACAACTAGAATTATAGTTTAAAAGTTCAAGTTTCATCATCATCATATCAACCCATACACGTCCACTGCTGGACATAGGCCTCCCCATACGACGCCACATAGAGCTGAGTTGAGTTAAGTTTAAGTTATATAATGAAATTAAGTTCAAGTTTACATAGCTCAAGTTATACATCATTTACGGCAAGAGGCTTTGAGCCCTCGACAAAAATAAAGTAGGTAAATTACACGTCTTTGTGGGAACTGACAATTATTTTTTGACAGTTCTTTCTTATCCGGAGACTTGGCACTGTGTAACTGTGTACTGACAGGCGAAATTCAAACTTTTATTTTTTTTTTTTTTTTTTGCTTTCCACAAGCAATAAAACTAGCGAATAGTAATCATAAAATCATGAGTTTATAGAAAACGATTTACGATTCGCGGCAAATTACTTTTTCGCTAGTTTTATTGCTTGGGGAAAGGAGAAAAAATTACAAACAACAAAAATATTTGAATTTTGCGCCAACCCGCGACGGTCAACCTTAGAACAGCCTTAGAACATTCCGACGAGCTACCGCTTCGGGAACCATAAAAAATACTAAATAATTTGAATGTTGTGTAAAACTAATAAAAACCAACTTCAAATTCTGTAGTGTTTAAGACTGTTTTTTGTGTTTTGACTAATCCGGAATATTTTTTTGGGACCACCTCGGAACCATTCTTACAAGTAGGTATGGTTTAGAATTTTCATTATTGATGGAGAAATGCTCGAACATACAAAGAGCCTACTCCTTTTTTGAGGTAGGTCCCTACCTAAGTAGGTAATAAAATATAGGTAGACATCTATTAACACTGGTTTATTTTTCATTCTTTGCAATCACGTGGCGATTGGTTTACTCTGAGCTCCACACGGTGATGTACAAGATACCTTATAATATAATAGAGTATCTGGGATACAAAATGCAAAATACTTTTAAATTAAATATTTCAGAGACTTACCAGATGCAAATAACTTTCTGGAATAGAAGGTAAGATAGGAAGGTAGCTGAAATACTAGTTACAAAATACGTTTATTTTGAATACTTTTTATACTTTAGTAGGTACCTAGATAAAATACTTTTGTAAAAAAAACATTTATTTTAAATGTAAAGCGTGTTGATCGCGCAAACGGTCACGTTTGCAACATACCTAATATTATATATTTTTAAGTCATTTAGTCATTAATTTATTATTAGTTGGAACGGCAGCGATAGCGAAATATTTATATTTTTGTTGTAGTCATCCATTAATTTCTCTATTAAATTAGATAGCCAGGTCTATGTAGGCATGTGTGCATTGATCTTAATAATATTGCCATAACACAAACTTACATAAAATCCTTATTTTAATAAATTTTCATACGTAGATGTTTGTCTTTGGGGATATAACTTACTCCACAAAGGTCAACATAACACCAGCGTTGAGTAGGTAATTTTGACCTAATCTACCCAGCAACATGTTGAGTTGATACCTTTTTGGCTCGACATGACACTCGGCTCGGTGTTTCCCAGGCAGGTTGCGGAAGTTACTAGGTAGGTAACCAACTCTTTTTAGATTTCCGACAATCAAAACAAACACACGGACAAAACCCTAACAAGATGGGGAAAATTGGAATCCATAGGTACCTACCTACATCGTTTTAATAATATACGATTTATTTTAACCATGATCTAGAACTCACCATTATACCTATTCCTGGTCCTTGTGATAAGTCGAGTAACATCATCATAATCATCAGCCTATACCAGTCCACTGCTGGACATAGGCCTCCCCTAATGAGAGCCATAGCGCCCTGTCTTCAGCTTTCCGCATCCAGCATCTGCCCTACCAGCAGTCTTTCGCAAATCGTCATCCCACCTGGTCGGAGGGCGTTCTACACTACGTTTTCCGAGTCGCGGTCTCCACTCAAGAACACGTTTACCCCAGCGGTTGTCGGTTCTTTTCGAGATATGGCACTTCAGCTTGCTAATCCTTTGAGCTATGTCGATAACCATAAAATCGAGTAACATACCTTAAGAGTATTAAAAAAATTACAAACTTTCTCTGCTGTCTGTCTGTAGGGACTTTTAAGCATTGACTTTTATTTAATAGACTTTATCGTAGGTAAGTATTATATTATAATACCTACACCGGGGGCGGGCAGCAGCGCCTCTTGCAGAATAGATTACCACCGAACTGCGATCCCCAACCCGCATGTCCAGCGTGGGGATTATGGGTATTATCCCCCATGAGATAAAAAAATCAGAGGGAGGCCTGCGTCCGGCAGTGGACCATTATAGACTGTTGAGGTTGAGGAGATTTTATCGAGGTACCTAATAAGAAATTGGGCCTCTGTGGGACGGGCCCTCAGGGAATTACTACCCTGACGCACATCAAGTGTTCTTTTTCAGCCATCGTAGGTTTTATGTCTGAAATAAGTAGGTAACTATTGTTTATGTATTTATATGTTATATATATGTTATTTATTTGTTCCGAAGAATTCAACTTCGTCCTTTATTCGCCTTTTTATTCGCACGGATTAGGGCGTGCAAAACCGGAAGGTTCTTAAAACCGGTTTTGAATTTCGGTTTTCAGGGCCCAAAACCGGAAACCGGTTTTAGCCCCGGTTTTGACAACATTTTTATATTTTTTTATATAGTAGATTTTGAAGAAGGAAACGATATTTTTGGATACCCACAAAACCTATAAATAAATATATAAATAAATAATAAATAAGTAGACCACAAATTAATTGTTTAGTTAACATGAACTTATAATAATATAAACTTTAACTAACTGAGATCAAATCAACTACAAGTACGAATCAAGAATAATATTTTTTAAACATACAAAACATAGTAATATCTTTAAATACTAAACACAACCACAAAATTTAAACACAAAATATAGTCGTCATCTTAATAAGATTTCTTGAATATTGACTTAATAATTACGAACGAACCTATTAACAACATTATTAAAGGTTTCATATTTGGTAAAAAAGGAGATCAAATCAACTTTCTACATACCGAAGCGACAAAAATAAAAAATATCACTTTATTTCTTAAGAATTTGATTTTTTCTAAGTGTACATTTTTGTATTTACGGAAATAAAGAAATTTTGATTTCCCCTATCGTGTTGGTCTACGCTCTCATCGTATTATGATCGAGGGAATAGAAAGTGCATCTGTGTTTGCGGCACATACTTGGGGCACTATATGTCCTGCGCACCTGGCTCTTCGTCGAGACTGGCCGCCGCCTTGGCCAGTCCGAACGATAGTCTACTTGGCATCGCTGTAAGGATTCCAGAACAGCTTACGTTTCGACTGAGTCAAAGGCTTTTTCATAGTCCATAAAGGCCAGACACAGGGGCTGATTATACTCTTCGGACTTCTGTATAATCTGCCTCACTGTGTGTATGTGGTCTATGGTGCCATATCCCCCGATCTGTTCCGGTGGCTAGAACTCGTCGAGTCATCTGGCGAGACAATTCGTGACCACTCATGAGAACAACTTATAGACATGGCTCAGAAGCGATATGTGCCTGTAATTTTTAAGGAGGGTTTTGTCGCCCTTTTTAAAAAATAGCACCACCAGACTCCCGCTCCATGCATTTGGAGTTCTCCCATTGTGAAGGACGGCATTGAAGAGGTTCTGTAATTCCTGTAAAACAGGGGTTCCTCCGGCTTTCAAAAGCTCTGACGATATTCTGTCTTCACCGGGGGGGGGCCTGCCTCAGAACCAGCACGATCTCGTCTTGACTGATGTGCCTGGCAGTTCGTCGGCGTAGTGGCGTATCAGGGTGGCTTTAGAATCGTGGTCGTTTCGTTGGGCACGAAGGGCATGTGCAGTGTATAAACGGCCATAGAAATCCTTGATCTCTGCTAAGATTTCCGGCTTCGACAATACGGTCCTACCATCGTGCGTTTCAAGTTCGTTTGGCAGGAACCACCTGACCAAGCTGCTGAGTGACTTTGGTCCCTCGGTTGCGCTCTATCGCCTCTTCAATAAATCGTGTGGTGGAGCTCCGAAGGTCGATCCGTACCATCTTCGCAATTTGCTTGTTCAGGTCTGACCTATTCTTACACCTATACATATTCTTAAGTTAATAATGAGTTATCATTATCTTTTATCCAATACTAATTCATAATAAAATTTCAATAAATTTAAGCTATTTTCCATATTATTAAGGGTACATTCAATCTTTGAAACTTTAAAGAACGAAAGCTAAAAGAAAAAACATTTAATTACTAATACTTACATTTAACGATAAAGATCGATAAATACTAGGTAATACGTAAATATTCTTGTTTAGTGCAGCAAATTGAACAAACAGAGCAGCAAATTAGAAACCGAAACATAAAGATATTTTCCTTAACCAAAACCGATAGTTCTCGATATTTAATCGATTTTTTTTATCGAAAAATAGAACGATAATCATCGGATTATCGAAATGTTTCGATAATTGCATGCCCTAGTTGGTATAGGTTGCGTTCGGATATATTTGATGACTCAAAATTACATATTTTGTATTTAAATCAAAATTTAATTTATTAACGGGAAAACCGGAGTTAACTCCGGTTTTGGCTCTCAACGCCGGTTTTGAAAAATGGTAAATTTGGTCCGGTTTTCGGCAGAAACCGAAAACCGGTTTTGCACGCCCTAGCACGGATATTGGGGATATAAACGCTTCTCAAAATCAGCTAAGAGTCGGAATTTCCTGAAACCCATTTTCAAATACTGAAATTAAAAATGATGAGGTAATAATAGTAGGTAGGTACAGTGCGCGTCAGAATTAAGTATCCCCCTTGTCTACAAAATATTTTCTAACTTCTATTCGCTTGTCTTATCACCAATTTTCAAATGCAAAAACTAATCAAGCCGCATAGGATCGATCCACCAACCCATTATTAACGAGACACGAATTCCCGACATTAAATCAACTTAGCTATTTAGCTGTTGAAAGAAAGCGTCCAATTTTACTATTAATAAATTATTAATATTAATAAACTATTAATAAATAAAATATTAATAATTTTTTATTTTTTTAAACAAATTATTTTGAAGAAATTATAAATATATATTAAAAAAAACATTCACTGTTTACAAATATTATTTGTTATAAAAACTATTATTTCGTTACTTTATTTATTGATTGTTTAATGTTGTAGACGATTGAAGTATAAAATAAAAATATTTAATTAATAAAATGTTTTTTTCATTAATTTGCCATAAAGGCCATAAAAATATTATTTATTAAAAATAGTGCAACGAAAATAGACAACATTTGAAAAATAAAATACGAATCATTGTTAACGAGGTTCGAACCCTGACCACTCTCATCTTGTATTAATTTGCCTGTTACTGCCACATGGCCAAGATGTTACTTACTGAACTACTCGAATTATAAGTAAGGGTTTCAAATGAAAATGAATTAAAATTACAAGTTATAAAAAAATGCGTTTTAAAGATACAAATTTTGTTGGAAACGTCAAAAAATATCAAAAGAAAAAGGAAAATTATAAATGACATGTAGTTTTGATCTCCCTATCTCCAACGATTGGCGGTAGGATTTGAACCCACATCCTACATAGATATAGGGGGATACTTAATTCTGACGCGCACTGTACATTATGATACAAGTGCGGTAAGTTGAAAATTGGCCGAGGCGATATTGCTAGACCGAGCCGTAGGCGAGGGCTACAAGAAAGCAGAGGCTGTAATTATCAAAGCGCACTTATGTCAGTCATACAACGTTTTATAACATATTTGCGAGTAAATAAATAAAACACGGACTTTCGAATAAACTTTCATACGATTAAGTATATCGCTCGATTTTTCGGGCAAGAGGCTTAAGTAGCCTTAGTAGCCTTTTTCGCTGCCTCAGAGACTTCTGGCGGTGTTGAATTAATAAATTCATCATTACTTGAAGACATTTTCAAGTAAAAACAATACAGCGAAAAGAAAAGCGCCCGGAATAATTTTTACTTCTTCACAAATTAGCGATGCGCGCGCATCAGCGCTTTTTTTAAGGCAAAGGCACAATAACAGCCAGTACCTATTACTAATAAAGTAAATTAATATTTAAGTTACACTTAACTTTGTGTTTTGTTACAGATAAATGGTTTTAATTTATGGTCAATATTAATTAAATTAAAGAATTAAATGTTTATTTATTATACTTTATCTCCTAAACCAAGTTAATTTTATTCATAAAATGTTGACCACTTTTCTGACATAAAAACTCTTTGCTTAGATTTAAAAAGTTCCGTTCGTATTAGACCATAGACATAGAATTTTTTCACTACAGACGGAGCATCTTGATAAACCGTGCGTTTTACATAACATTACCGCACTAGTGCGTAATGAGATACATAGGTAACAGTATTGAAATTGGTGCAATAAGAGACCCTTTACGAGCAAATGTGTTTAAATAATTTTTACTAAAGAGTAGTTTTATAAAATTTTATTTAAGAAGTAAAAGTATGTAGGTTCCTAGGTACTGCAAAATTGTTGTTCGAATGCAGACGAACAGTATTTTTGTTTCCTTTGTGTATTTTCTGTACTTCGGTACATTGATCAATGGCGACCATGGCAGCTTAGTTTGTGAAAACATCGGTAGGATATTTGTAAATTCTTTTTACTCCTGATGTTTGCCAGAAACAATAACCCTGCGCAATCACACGCCATACTCCTGAAACAGATATTAATAAATTCAATAGGTATCTTAACAATACCTACCTTCTACATAATATAAAATCGTTTATTCCAATGAATCTGATGAATCCATGTGGCGTGGCAGACATCATATGGCGCGTGCAATCCAATCTCAGTTCGGTTTTTTTTTTTTTTTTTTTTTTTTTATCTTTTGACACTTACATGTACTTAGACAAGTCAAATAGTTTTTATCTTAAGATATTATGTTACAACTAGCTTATACAGTGCCCGGTGTACTAGTGCCTATACCTTATTACCTACAAAATATGTTTTATCAGCATTCACGATGGCTCGGAATGAAACCGAGGCTCCTAATCCTAATCTAAAACAGATACGACCGAAATTCAAATATTTTAGCGGTTTTTAATATATCAGAAAAGAATTTTTCTATAAAAAGTTAAACGTTTTCTATAAATCTACCTACTTACGAGTATGTTTAGACGAATTTAGATTGATAGCTAGGATTTTTGGAGCAATTATTATTAAATGAGTTATTAGGTACTAAAAATCAACATTTATAACATATATTAAAGTGGAAAACTTCTTTTCTGCTAGTTTATTTCCTTGCAGAACGCATAAAATGTTTAAAACCGCTAAAATGTTTGAATTTCGCGCGTATCTGTTTTCGACTTCGAGCCTCGGTTTCATTCGAGATTTTGATCACGAAAGCCTGAAAGCTGTCCTGTAAAAACGGACCCTCTGTGTATGTACTGCCGTCACGATAAATATACTTACGGTACCCTCTTCTACAATTATCAAAGTACATGTCGCAGTGCGTCATAAAGGTAAAAGTGTGCGAAATTTCGGCCAAATCGTTTGTCGCACAGACGAAGGTTCGCGTTGTGCTAAAACAAAAACAAGATCTAAGATAAAAAAAAAATAAAATTAATAAATTGAAATTCAATTATTATAGGTATAACTAATACATAAACTTCAATTGTTTTTATATTGCTAAAATTTCTGTATGAAGTATCAACGTAAACTCCTACACCTAATAGGTATTACCTACCTACTTACCTACATTTCATTCTGTAAAAAAGCGCCAAGATAGTTTTTTGATTACTACTTGTATAGGTTTGATGAAAAAAATATATCTAAAACATCTCAATTTTGATTTATATTTGTCATCTTCCCCCAAACAATATGACTTACCTACTGACTTGATTTTTGTATTGAAAAATAAAGCAAAGAGTGTGCGTGAGTGTAACGCCAATGTCATCCAGTAGTCGTCTTTTATTAACAGGCAACACGTTTACAAGCTGCGTACTTAGGTATACCATACACGTACCTACATATTTCCTGATGTCCCTAACATGACGTTGAGGGTGGACTGCAGGCAGCTAGCTACCGCACCCCCTAGCCTATAATCGTAGGCTAAGCTAAACCTCAACGGGAGAGGACTCAAACTCAATAACTTTATTTCTTTAGGCTTACAAAATAAGCACTTAGACAAGTCAAATTTAATTATCTACCTATTGGTTTATCAAATGAAAGGCATTGTTTTGTACATTTTAAAACAGTTTTCGAAATTACAGCAATTTCGAAAACTGTTTTAAAATGGGTTTCGTACTTTTCAAAATATTGCCATTCGAAAAAAGACGGAAAATTGATTGTCAAAATAATTGGCAAATGTTTGAAACCCTCGGCGCGCGAGTTCACTCGCACTTGGCGGATCTTGTTTATCTTTACGTTTCTCCTCACATTTTTGTTATTAGGTAGCTACTAAGGTAGTTAGCCTAACCATATAGTTTAGTTTAATTTTCCTATATTGTAGTGTTTCTCTAAAGTTCAAGTGAAATAAACAATACAAACATTAACACGGTTTATTTCACTGGGGAACACACGGGAAACCAAGAAAAAACCCTCTTTAAACAAACTTTGTATTTAGAGGCTTTTTACTTGGTTTCCCGTAGGAATCCCCCTTACAATACTAATCTATCACTTGAATGTAATACAAAGAGTATTACAAATACAGTATTATCAAATAAAAGAAACAAACTAGTATTTACAAATTAGCTAACAAAATTTAAAAAAAAAGTTTTTAGGATTTATTAGGCAGGTAAGTCGCTCAGCGAGCTATGGAGAGAGCTATGCTCGGAGTTTCTCTGAAGGATAGGATTCGCAACGAATACATCCGACAGAGAACCAATGTTATCGACATAGCTCAAAGGATTAGCAAGCTGAAGTGGCAGTGGGCTGGCCATATCTCGAGAAGAACCGACAACTGCTGGGGTAAACGTGTTCTTGAGTGGAGACCGCGACTCGGCAAACGTACCTAGTGTAGGACGCCCTCCGACCAGGTGGGATGACGATTTGCGAAAGACTGCTGGCAGATGCTGGATGCGGCAAGCTGAAGACAGGGCGCTATGGCGCTCATTAGGGGAGGCCTATGTCCAGCAGTGGACTGAAAAAGGCTGATGATGATGATGATGATGATGATGAGGCAGGTAAGCACTTACCCAGTAATGAGACATGCAATGTAACTATCGATGCACGTATCATTCGTATCCTTAACATAGTTGACAGTAGCGTAGGTATTTTGTTGGTTGTGATAGTGAAAATCCATTGTAGTGTACCGACCAAAATCTACATTCAAAAAATCATCGCCGGTTGGATTTGTTTTATCTTCGGCATCATACGGGTCATCTGCAACATAATTAAGAGCCTATAATTACCTCAAATCAACTCTGTCAGACCTAAAAATCTACCAAACGACAAAAAAATTACTTTAAAATTTATACATGATGGTTCAGGACTTATTCTATCGTATTTAAGATTATTTATCGGGTATTTATCGCGTACCTTTTGCCCCGTGACCACGATCGCTGAAACGCGGTTGAAACGTTGGGGAAAAGAAAGCAAAAGGTACGCGATAAATAATCTTAAATATGTTATCAAATCGCGAAAGTTTAAAAAGTCTTATTCTATCGATCATAATATGTTTAGAAAACACGATTCCATAAAATTTTCTTTATAGAAAAAAATCGCAAAGTTACCGGGGCATGGCACCAGGCATGACAATAGCGAGTAAAGTCGCGGATACAGCTAGTAATTATATAAAATAATAATAATAATAAAACCTAATATAACTAACATAATTAAATATAATAAATGTGAATGTCTGTATGAATGATTGTGACCACATATCTCCACTTAACTTATTTAGATGAAATTTGGTACTTATTTAAAGTTCTAGAATAACACAAAATAAGTTAATCTAATTTAAAAACAAGATCCGCCAAGTGCGAGTGTAACTCGCGCGCCGAGGGTTTCAAACATTTGACAATTATTCGGACAATCAATTTTCTGAAATATTTTAAATAGTATGAAACTTACAGAAATTTCAAAGAGTGTTTTAAAAAGGCCGAAACGATACCTTTCATTTGATATGCCACATGGGTAGGTACCCCCTTTAGAAAAAAAAAAATACCCCTTTTTGACCATTTTTCAAAAACTATTATTATTACAGACTTCTATATTTTTCCTGTAAAATATAGATTGATATCTACAAACACCTAATACGTTGTACATAGATCGGTCTGCAATCTTCGGAGATAGGGGGCGGGGGAATGGTCAATTTTTCGACTTTTTTTGAAATATTTCAAAAAGTATGAAACTTACAGAAATTTCAAAAAGTGTTTTGAAATGGTCAAAACGATACCTTTCATTTGATACCCCACTGGGTAGGTTCTCCCCTTTTGAAAAAAGAATCCCCCCCTTTTTGACCATTTTTCAAAAGCTAGTAGGTACATATTATTATTTTATATTAATTATTTTTTTAATTATTAATTATTATTATAGACTTCTCTATATTTTTCCTGTAAAATATAGATCGATATCTACAAACGCCTAATACATTTGTAATGGATCGGTCTGCAATCTTCGGAGATAGGGGGGGGATGGTCAATTTTTCGACTTTTTTTGAAATATTTCAAAAAGTATGAAACTTACAGAAATTTCAAAAAGTGTTTTGAAATGTACAAAACAATACCTTTCATTTGATACCCCATTTGCCTTCCTAGGTCTCTTTTGAAATTTCAACATCAAAATTTGTACCTACTGAAATTATTCATTTTCATTTTTTATTTTTTTTATATTTTTTTCTTGAAATCAGTAACGGCGCACGAAACGTATCATTATTTTAAATTTCAAGTTAATAGCTGCAGTAGTTACTGAGATATTCAAGAAAGAGCGGGAACGGACAGAGCGAGTTCATTCATAAGGGTTTCAAAACCGATGTTTGAAACCCTAAAAAATATCTCAAACGGTAAAAAAATGTGGTAAAGTTTTTATGAGAAACTATTATTTCTTGGTTAGATTCTCTCAAAACTTGATATAAATAAACTACAAAGTAAATTATTATTTACGTATTTTTATTCTCACAAAAGTAACACACGGGGTGCGTAATAAATTTTTGAAAATTGTACTCATGAAAATAAAATATTCCCTGGCTCGCACATTCACTCAAAACATGGTAAAAATAAATCTTACTTTAAATTAATGAAACGCGTTACTATAGATATGTATTATAATAAAGCTTGATTCAAACAAACTATTAACCACACAAAGATCACAGAGCGCGCGTCCGCTCAAAAATGCAATAACCCGAATTTAATTTTCCAAACCAAAACTTGCCTTCCACAGAATCCAATTGAAGGTACCTAAGAAGTGAGCGCGGCTCAAAAATAAAATAAAAAAACGAATTTTTTTTAAATTTTCGATGGTTTAGAATTTGCACCACCACGGGTATAGTTGGCTATACCCGTGGGAGTCTTAAGGAGGCGACTAAGGGATATGTCCCTTAGTCGCCTCCTTAAGACTCCCACCGGGGACGGACACTAGCGCCTCTGGCAGAATAGACCATCGTAGAATATACCACCTAACTGCGATCCCCGACCCTCATGCCCACCGTGGGGATTATGGGCATGCAGGTCATAAACGACAGGGTAATTGTATATATCCAGACGGACAAACGACGACGACGACGGCCCCGTTGGCACCCTTCAGATACGGAACCCTAAAAACAACAAAGGGTGGGTCTAGCTTCAATTAGAACACGCAAGTTGTGCTTACCTGTCATTGCATGCCCCACACTACGGGGGTCCTTCAAGTCCGCTATTAACACCTTTTTTTGAGCATTTGTCAATTTTTGTGGTAAAGAATCATTTATCCATATTAGAAACATTAAAAGCTGGAATAAAAACTTTATGCAATACATTTTTATACAAAAAAATATTGTAAGGTCGAGTAGGAGCGGATCGAAAAGCCAACATAGGTTTGATACGTTTCGCATTAAACTTTGTTTTGTGTTGCAATTTATAAAGACTCTGAAATAAGCATTCAGTACAAACTCATTAGCACTGATAAGGCAGATATTAATTAGAAAATAGATTAGAAATTAACACGTTGCCAGTCTAGTGCATCGAAGGCCCAGATAAATGTAAATTGAGCGAATTTGGGTTAGGTATATAAAAACAAATTTTCTACGTCATATTTATCGAAATAACCTTGAAAAAAATACACGATAATCTAGGGATACAAAGCAGATCCCCTTTGGCTCGAAAATAAAAAATAATATTTTAAATATCAGAAACAATTGTGGAAAGTAGTACCATCTGTTTTCTTAGTTTTTTAAATTTTTCTCCTAAACTATCAATCACAAGATTTTTTTAAATTTTATCACCATATGAAATAGAAGAATACCCACAGAACCTTTGGCTTATTTTTGCAAAAAAAATGTCTTTATTACAAGATAATTAGAAAAAACTTACGCCGCTCTGCTCTATCCCGCTCCTATGCCTATCCTATTCACAAAATGGCGTCATATCCCTGCCTTTTAAAAAAGGTATCTGGTTTCTGGTATTAAGTAAAAAAATTGTCTAAGTTTGGTGAAGGTAAACCTACCAAACAAACCACAATATCTAGTGGCATATGTCTCCCTAAATCACATGTTCCTCAGAGATAACAGGTAGGTATTTCCTCTGCAGTATGTGTAACAGAAAAGCGTGTAAGAATAAAACAAGATCCGCCAAGTGCGAGTGTAACTCGCGCGCCGAGGGTTTCAAACATTTGCCAATTATTTGGAAAATCAATATTCTGAAATATTTTAAAAAGTATGAAACTTACAGAAATTTCAAAAAGTGTTTTAAAAAGGCCAAAACGATACCTTTCATTTGATATGCCACATGGGTAGGTACACCCTTTTGAAAAAAAAAAACCCCTTTTTGACCATTTTTCAAAAACTATTATTATTACAGACTTCTCTATATTTTTCCTGTAAAATATAGATTGATATCTACAAACACCTAATACATTGTACATGGATCGGTCTGCAATCTTCGGAGATAGGGGGGGGGGAATGGTCAATTTTTCGACTTTTTTTGAAATATTTCAAAAAGTATGAAACTCACAGAAATTTCAAAAAATGTTTTGAAATGGTCAAAACGATACCTTTCATTTGATACCCCACATAGGGAGGTACCCCCCCTTTTGAAAAAAAATTCCCCCCCTTTTTGACCATTTTTCAAAAACTATTATTATTACAGACTTCTCTATATTTTTCCTGTAAAATATAAATTGATGTCTACAAACGCCTAATACATTGTACATGGATCGGTCTGCAATCTTCGGAGCTAGGGGGGGGGGGAAAGGGTAATTTTTCGACTTTTTTTGAAATATTTCAAAAAGTATGAAACTTACAGAAATTTCAAAAAGTGTTTTGAAATGGTCAAAACGATACCTTTCATTTGATACCCCACATGGTGAGGTACCCCCCCTTTTGAAAAAAAATTCCCCCCTTTTTTGACCATTTTTCAAAAACTATTATTATTACAGACTTCTCTATATTTTTCCTGTAAAATATAAATTGATGTCTACAAACGCCTAATACATTGTACATGGATCGGTCTGCAATCTTCGGAGCTAGGGGGGGGGGAATGGTCAATTTTTCGACTATTTTTGAAATATTTCAAAAAGTATGAAACGTACAGAAATTTCAAAAAGTGTTTTGAAATGGTCAAAATGATACCTTTCATTTGATACCCCACATGGGTAGGTACCCTCCCTTTTGAAAAAAAAATCCCCCCCTTTTTGACCATTTTTCAAAAACTACTATTATTAAAGACTTCTCTATATTTTTCCTGTAAAATATAGATTGATATCCTACAAACGCCTAATACATTGTACATGAATCGGTCTGCAATCTTCGGAGATAGGGGGGGGGGAAAGGGCAATTTTTCGACTTTTTTTGAAATATTTCAAAAAGTATGAAACTTACAGAAATTTCAAAAAGTGTTTTGAAATGGTCAAAACGATACCTTTCATTTGATACCCCACATGGTGAGGTACCCCCCCTTTTGAAAAAAAATTCCCCCCTTTTTTGACCATTTTTCAAAAACTATTATTATTACAGACTTCTCTATATTTTTCCTGTAATATATAGATTGATGTCTACAAACGCCTAATACATTGTACATGGATCGGTCTGCAATCTTCGGAGCTAGGGGGGGGGGGGGAATGGTCAATTTTTCGACTATTTTTGAAATATTTCAAAAAGTATGAAACTTACAGAAATTTCAAAAAGTGTTTTGAAATGGTCAAAACGATACCTTTCATTTGATACCCCACATGGGTAGGTACCCCCCCTTTTGAAAAAAAAATCCCCCCCTTTTTGACCATTTTTCAAAAACCATTATTATTACAGACTTCTCTATATTTTTCCTGTAAAATATAGATCTATATCTACAAACGCCTAATACATTGTACATGAATCGGTCTGCAATCTTCGGAGATAGGGGGGGGGGAAAGGGCAATTTTTCGACTTTTTTTGAAATATTTCAAAAAATACGAAACTTACAGAAATTTCAAAAAGTGTTTTGAAATGTACAAAACGATACCTTTCATTTGATACCCCATTTGCCTTCCTAAGTCTCTTTTGAAATTTCAACATCAAAATTTGTATTGAAATTATTCATTTTCATTTTTCATTTATTTATATATTTTTTTCTTGAAATCAGTAATGGCGCACGAATTGTATCATTATTTTAAATTTCAAGTTAATAGCTGCAGTAGTTACTGAGATATTCAAGAAAGAGCGGGGACGGACAGAGCGAGACCATAAGGGTTTCAAAACCGATGTTTGAAACCCTAAAAAAACCGGTCACGTGCTAGTTGGACTCGCGCACGAAGGGTACCCGTTAACTTGAATGAATGAATGAATGAACACTTTATTGCACTTAAATAAAAAAAATAACAAAAATAAACTTTATATCTAAATTTAAAAACTATCAATACAATAGGCGGCCTTATCGCTGAGAGCGATTTCTCCCAGGCAACCCAGGGATGGCGAAAAGGATATAAGAATTATAAGAGACGTTCGTTAAGACGAATAGTAAGGCAAATGACCTTGGACCTTTCTGCGCGCCTTTATGCAGCAAAGAGTGCTTGTTTTCGGTTCAGCATGCCATGTAGTGCCATAATCAACCAAATAATAGGATCCTCTGCGGTTGGACGACGTATAACTGGTCAGGTTTGTATCACAAATTTTGTAGGTGCAAATACGTTTTTACGTTTGATTTCATTAATTTGACTGCTTTTCGAAGCTAATGGACCTCCAAGCGGTAGGTATGAACTATGTGAATCACTATACTGAATTTGGTACTAATCGAATTTTAGAAGCCGATAAAAAGGGGGTTCGAAGCCGCTACACATACACTAGGTATAACTAACAGTTTAACAACTACACTATGATTAACAGCAAATATTTGGAACCTCCAAGGGATCTTTCAGGATGTGTGTTACAGGATATATAAATTTCAGAGCTCCACAATCAATATTTTCGTCGGAAAACGGGTTCGAAAACACCTAATTTTCTTGTTTTTGCCTTAGTATGCGCCTTAACTTGCTCTCTAGCGAGGACTTACTCTTACCCTAACATTATCGTAATTTCCAATAACAGATTCCAATTATTACCTTGGTGGCTAGAAAGTAATTAGCCAAACATTATTTACCTACTACCTACCTACCGGTTAACATCCCGATCTTTTATCATTAAGAGGCAATCATACGAAATGCGGCAATGTGGGAAAATAACTGCTTCGTTATCGGATTACCTATCAAATATTATTACTTTCGGTATCGGACAATAGTCGGATTCGGTTTTAACCCATGTCTTGCCTATCTCCTCTTTTCTACTTCTCTGCGGCGGCGGGCGGCAGTATTTGCAATTTAGAGCAGAGAAAGAAAAAGTTAGAGTTTTACAAACGAAGATAAATAACGCTTTACAAGTTCATACAGCTAACCTTATTGCAAAAATACAACCACATGACGAGATTGAGGTTAAGTATGTTTCGAGAATGACAGATAAAGAAATGATTAGATTTTCACTTATTACTAGGGATGGGCTGAAATTCGTTTTACATTGGGCACCTTGAACCGAGCTTCGGCATTCGGCCGAAATTCGGTTTAAATGCCGAACATTCGGTGCAAGAAAAAAGTAAAATAAAAGTATGTACCTACATGCACAATTTTGACTAAAATTAATAGAAACCATGTCTATCAGTGTCCGAGTGGAGACCGCGACTCGGCAAACGTAGTGTAGGACGCCCTCCGACCAGGTGGGATGACGATTTGCGAAAGACTGCTGGCAGATGCTGGATGCGGCAAGCTGAAGACAGGGCGCTATGGCGCTCATTAGGGGAGGCCTATGTCCAGCAGTGGACTGGTATAGGCTGATGATGATGATGATGATGTCTATCCAGAACACCCGGAACAAATACCTGCAGATCGTACAAATATTTGTCCTAAGGCGCTGCCGCCGTGCTAAAGACCCGTAGGCAACATTTTTTTCAATATTGAGTTACTATCAAATTCTGAATATCGTATCGAGATCTTTATGTTTTTCTTTGACAGGTTTTTTTAATAAAGCTCTTTATGATAGATTGTCAAAAATTCAAAAAAACATTTTTAGACTTCACAATATATTTTTTTAAATTATTCTAGCAAACATTTACTTCAAATAACATTAACTTCATCTGTAACCCACGACGGAGTAGTCAAACATTTGGCTCTCTTTATTGAAAAGCAGATGTCATGCTGATTTTTAAATATTAACACCTGAACAAAATTGATAACTGAAACAATATCACGTCACAACACGTATTCGTGATAACAGTAGACAATGTTGTTACTACTAATAATAATAATCATTTATTTCAGACCATAAAAAAGTAACAGATCTTATTTAACTTATGCTACAGTCCATAGTAATATATACCTAAAAACAAACATAGGTACATATAACATTAAATACTTAATAAATGACACGTTTTTCTGTAGTTACGGCGACGATGTGTAGATTACGCAATCAGAGGAGTGTCAGCTGGCGACAGTGCATGGCGGTGTCTTCTTGCAGGCGGCCAGTGAACCGTCGGAACTGACATCCTTCGGCCAAAACTCTGCGCTTAAGTAGGTCGAGAGATGTTGAGTTGGAACTCTGACTATAAATGAATTGAAGCTCATTATGGCGAGAGTCCAGCTTCTCGACGCGCATCGAGAGTCCAGTTTTTCTTTTGAGGTACTCCTTCACAGCTTTGGCCTCCACACAGTAGTGAACGCGTGAGACGTAGAGCTGGGTTGTTGGCACTTCCGCTCGGAACCCAGATTCCAGGTCTTTCGGCCCAGTACCGCACTGATTCTTATTGGCGGGGTTACGGCTCTTGCGAACAATTACGGTAAATCCATCCGCGTCACAGGGCCCCCAGGAGCCGGCGCAGACGCAGGTGCAGCACTACCTGATGGATCACATAGCTTCTTTTGATGACCTAGTGGCCGTGGCTGCACCCAGTGAGCGAAGGTCACAGATGGTAGCCTCTGAGCGAAGGTCACAGATGGTAGCTTCTGACGCTTCCAACTTCACCCTATCTTCAACCAGCTTTAGTGACATCCTTCAGCAGTCTGGTCACATCGACGTGGTCGATCGTCACGGGGGGCAGCTTTATGCAGCTCCTTCGCGACGAAGTCCGGGTCGGTGCTCTTGAACAGGGTGATGATGTCCTGCACACTTTTTTCCCCGCCATCCCTGCGACGAGAGGGCATCAGGTCCATTTTGTCCAGCGTTTGGAAGACCAGCATCTTGCCACTGCAAATTTCCTCTTCCTTGAAATTGGATTTGCAAATCTGCATAATGCTGACCTCGTCCAGGTGTCGATGGCATTTTGAATATATGCCAAGAGCTGGTTGGCGATGAGCGGTTTCTCAGTCATTGCGTTCGCGGGCAGGCGGTGGGAACCGCGCGTATCGCAAATATACTTAATATTTGAGACGGTGCAAGAGCGAGGCGACTAAGGTTATCGACATAGCTCAAAGGATTAGCAAGCTGAAGTGGCAGTGGGCTGGCCATATCTCGAGAAGAACCGACAACCGCTGGGGTAAACGTGTTCTTGAATGGAGACCGCGACTCATCAAACGTAGTGTAGGACACCCTCCGACCAGGTGGCATGACGATTTGCGAAAGACTGCTGGCAGATGCTGGATGCGGCAAGCTGAAGACAGGGCGCTATGGCGCTCATTAGGGGAGGCCTATGTCCAGCAGTGGACAAATATAGGCTGATGATGATTAAGAGCGAGGCACGACCGTTTCCGAGCGCGCATCGCACTAAGGCTGGGTGCTGCTTGCTATCGAAACGGAGCTGAAGTGGGATGTTAAAAAGGATTTAAAACACATCACACCAAGTGCTCGAGTTTCTAAAACGATATCATTTTATCCCACACATTTTGGTTTGTTTAGTAAAGTCTTGTAACAGATTCGTCCTATAATTTTTAAAGGGCACATTTGCCAGTTCATCAAAAAATTATCCTAAAAAACACCTTAAAAAAACTCAAAAAACAAAATCACCAGATAAATTATATGGCCAAAATAATAATATTTTGGCCTTACTTGAGCAGCTCAGGCTATTCAGAATTTTAGAGCTGTCGTCGAAGTACCTATTCGATCTTTTTGCTTAGTTGGTTAGAGCGCATTCGTACTGTTCGGAATGCTGTCGAAACCCAAAGTTTTGGAACATTGTTAAATTTTCGTAGAGCAATTCAAAACAGTATTTTCCATTTTATCGTAAGTAAGTTATAATATCCTCCTACATTCAAATTTGGTCTCGCCAGCCACTATCAATGGAGACTAGCTATAAGTAAGTATGCATAGGACATCTAGGGCACAAGCAGGTGCCTAATCACATATGTGCTCTTTCTAATCCTATACCCTAAAATTCCTTAGGGACGACTACCGACACAATCGGGGTCAGGCCCACGCAGGCCAACTCGCTTTCCGCGGCACAGGGTTTTAACACCACCAACCTCCTGACCCCGGCTGCTACTGTGACACTGTACAGACAACAGACAAACAGGCCAATGCTGTTGTCTAAACACACTAAAGCCAACAGCATTTGGCCCGATCCGGGATTTGAATTCGGGACCTCATTCATCATCAGCCGTGGTTAAACCAGAGAGGCAATCTGTACAGTATCTACGAACCGATCATGTTATGAATAAATTACCAAATAAGGACAGGAGTTTCACAAAGAGCATTATCAAAATCGCCTTGGCAATTGTCACGCAGAGCTCTAATCTAATCTAAAACTATGAACAAGTTGTTTATAAACGACGAACAACCGGCTCTGTGAGAGGACCGAGTGACAGGAAGCAATCAACAAGCCAGTGCCTCTCGACACACGGACCATGGCGCACGCTGAGCAACACTTTCGCAATCTGCTCGACAAAGTGGCCGAGGAGCAAGGCTACCACAATCCACAGATACAAGTAAAGCAGCTACCAAATGTAGGTGCTAATTTTAGCTCGTTTCTATTCGTGGCGACTGTTTCCGCAAGTGGCAAGGATGACCTCGAGCTCTTCGGTAAAGTGGCAGCAGTCAGCGAAGAGATGCGTGCTATGGCTCCATTAAAAGTATTCGAAGTTGAAGGATACTTCTACGAGCATCTGCTGACCACTTTCAAGAAGCTAGAAGTTGATCACGATGTTCCCATTGAAGACAGATTGATAACACCAGCATTCTACGGCGTCCACCCGACGGTGGGCGAGGAGACTATTATCTTGGAAAACTTGAAGAGCAACGGGTTTGGGACGCTAGATAGGTTCGAAGTGTTCTCTTGGGAATATGTTACCAAAGCTGTCAAAGAGCTGGCAAAATTCCATGCCTTATCCTTCGCACTTGTTAAGGAGGACCCGGAAAAATATGCTGAGAAGATAGAGAGGTTCAAGGTCGACTGGGGAATGATGGAAGCGATGGCTCCAGTCATCAAGGGCATGATGGAGGGAGCGGTGGCCGCGGTGAGTGAAGAGTACAGATCGAAGCTCGCTCAGTTCACCTCAACGTTGTTATCCAAGGGGGAGTTATCGAAATACTTCACGGCCGACACAGTGCTCAAGCACGGTGACTTCAGAGCAAGCAATCTTATGCATAAAGTTGATGCGGTGAGTAATTTAATTGCTTCTTAATATAAAAATAGATACCTAGGTACCGTCCATGGTAAGTTACTAGACTATTTATTCATTTTATTACTCTGTTGCCTTTAATTTTATTTGTTATTTGCGTATAAATACTTAATTATTAAAAATTAATATAGTATATTTGTAAAAAGTAAAAACATGTATTTGCATGGAAAGAGCAGGACATTCTGGCAAAAGTATATATTTACATACTTAAAAGGATGTCCTAACAACTGTTTGTCATGTAAAGTACCATATTGTAAACAAATAAACAATTTTTAATCGTAGGTTTAACCACGACCTTGGCGTGGTTAGGCAACATCCTATTTTTGCTGTTACGTACTTCTAATGTTTGTTATTGTGTGTGTACGTACGGTCAGCAAAGGAAGTCGCTTATATTTATTTATTTTTGAATATAGATGTGAACAGTTAATATTTTTAGTATACACACTTAGGTAGTTTGTTATGATTTTATTAGCGAATGTCTAGCTTTCTGTGTCTTTTCGCTATTGTAGTTAGTTAAGCTATTGGCAATTCGAATTAAATAAATAAATAAAAACAAAACGGTTAGTTATGGTTAACGGTTCTAGGTTTATACATTATGTATAAAAAAATCTATAAAATTTATCAAATCGTGTATCTTGATCACGAAAAAAATATCTGAAAAATATCTGGTCGAAGCGACGCGTGACCCGAGAGGATCAGTTGAGATACCTGTAGATTGGTTGCAACAGTTTGCAGTTAGCTCAATTGTATCAATTAAAATAGGTACTAGTTTTTATTTAATTTTCATTTTCATTGTTAAAAAGACTTGTTTACAAATCATGTTAAAACTTAAATAGGTGTGTTAAAAGAGTTTCCTTTTAGGACGTAGGCTAAGAACGGATTTTTGGAAATTCATATTCTAAGGTAGTTAAAACGGGGTTAAAGGTTATTTTTATAATAACTGCAGAACCGTAATTTTTGGACCGTCAAAATTTTTAGCGTATAAAGAGGACTTAAAATAAACAGACACGTGTTTCATAGTTTTTTTAATGCACACCCCAAAGGTCAAGGGTGTGGGTGGAGTCAAATAAAGGCCAAATTACTCTACCTATTTTCAGGAAATCTCAGGAACAAAAAAAAATTATAAGTCAGTTGCATGAAAATTTAGTTTACCTGCTAAAAACAGTTTTTTAGAAACTCACATTCTTCGGTTATAATATAATAATAATATTTTTACATTTCATTAAAATTTAATTAGGTACCTACTCATTTCTATTAAGCTAGCTAACTTAAATCTTAATCTAACATATCATTTATTTCAGGTAACATTAGTCTAGTACAAGTTGTAAAATAATTAAAAACTACGGCATTACATATAAAATATATACCTTAATCTGACATACATAAAATAAACCTATTTACAAGCACGTAGTGTCGGTGACGTGTGACACTCTAATGTGCTGCGACCGGTAATCGTCCGCGAAAACGCCGGAACAGCACATTCTTCGGCCAGAATTCTTCCTTAGTGAAGTTCGAAATATTCTCAGTATAATATATAGTAATATTAATATACCTACCTTCCTTATTTTATATGGAAACCAACATTACTTACGGTATTACTAAAGTCCACACGAATTAAATCGCGAGCGGGTTAGCTAGTAGTTGTGTGCCTCCCTCAACATTAGGTAGGTCCCTAAATGTTCTAATTGATTTGTAAAATAACCTGTACCCAAATGTTTGATTATAGGACGGCAACCTGACAGTCGTGCCTGTAGATTACCAGACCATACAGGCCGGAGAGCCAGTCACCGACCTGTTGTACCTGATCTTCACGGGGACGGATGCGGCGTTCCGCAAGGACAACTGGCAGAGAATCCTGGACTTCTACTACAACCAGCTAGCTGCGGCCATGACGAGGCTGGGCGTCGACCCCGAGGAGGCCTACTCCAGGGAACGCTTTGACCAGAGTCTAAAGGATGTAAGTTATTTCCAAAATATACTCTAGGGACCTACTCTGGAGAACGCTTTGAGCAAAGTTAAAGTTATGTTATCTTATTAAGTTAAGTTAAAGTTATCTAGTACCCATAACACAAGCTCTGCTTAGCTTGGGGCTAGATAATGCTGTGTGAATTGTCCGGCACTATTATTATTATTATGTTAAGTTATTGATTGTAATTGACGACCTCTGTGGCGCGGTGGGCGAAGGTCAGCCTGCGACGCAGCAGGTTGCAGGTTCGATTCCCGCCTCGGGATAAATGTGTGTACGATCTGCAGACATTAATTGTTCAGTGTGTTCTGGTTGTTTTCTATATATAATAAAAAATATCTATCTATGTATTGTATTATATTAATGTCAGTTATCTAGTTGGTACCCATATAACATAAGCTCTGCTTAGCTTGGGGCTAGATAATGCTGTGTGAATTGTCCAGCATTATTTATTTATTTATTGTTTGCCAATTGAATACGCTGCACATTTTTTTTCTTTTTAATATTAACTTATCAGAAAATTAAAAAGATCGAATATTAGCAATTTATTAAGTAGATACTTAGTTAGTTACCTATTTTCAATTTACTACTACTTTACGCCTACCCGCTTGCTGCACTTCGGTGAGTACAGTAACCGTTTTGGAAAAAGCCGTCAATACACCGCGGCTAGTACACTCGCCGTTTTCAAATTTCGCGTCAGATTAGACTAAACTCTTTGTCTCGCTTTTTCCAATGAAAAAAGATATATACACCGAGTGCTATCTCACTCGGAATGAATTGTACTTCATTGTAAGTACCCGGAAGACCGAAAACTGTCTATGGCTAAAGAGGATTGATTAATTTAATCTGTGACTCTCGCAGTGTTTTGGTTTCTGAATGTGGTAGGTACTGATAGCTTCTTTCCCATATTTTGATGTAGTAGTTAATTCAATGCATCATAATTACAAGCTAGCCTATCAAAGTAGGCACCTTACTATACTAGGATCAACGATTCCGCAACTTCAATAGTTAGGTCAAGTTATGTCCCAAAAACTTTCGTACTAACTTCGAAAGTAAGGAATTTTTATAATGTCGAAAATAAAGTTAAATATTTCATTCACAGATGTTACCGTATGGCCTGGTAGTAGCCACTTCAGTTCTAGCACTGGTGGTGACGGAGGCGCCACCGACTGTGGGTTCTGACATCAAATTAGAAGACTTCTTCAGTGTGAAGGCAGGGGAGGTGTACAGCGAACGGCTCAACGGGATCGTCAGGGACTACGTCGAGTGGGGTGTCTTGTGACAACCTCTCTCTACGGATTTCAGAATTATTCCTAAGGACATGTGCACGCAGCGTAGAGGAAGCGAATCATGACGTATCACGTTTAACGATATAAATTGCATCAGGCGCTTCATGCGGCAACCGGGGATGTTGCAGTTATGTTATCGTAAGGCGCATACCCCAACCAAACTATAGCTAATAGCTATAGCTAATACGCTGCCACCTATTTTATGTTATTATTCTGTTTAACAAAGGAATTTACTAAAATCCATCGTCTAGTTTGTGGTACCTATCATAAACTTTTTACTTTTAACGAAAATAGATTTTGGTGGCCACCAAGGGCAACTTCGTATCTCTGCCTAAACTAAATAGAATAAAACTATTACAGAGGCATTAAAAAAAGCTTATGATAGGTATCACAAACTGGAAGATGGATTTTTGAAAATTCCTTTGTTAAACGGAATTATAAGATAAATTAGGTGGCGGTGCCACTTTGGGTTTGGTTTACTACCATTACCATACCGGCTCAGGGTATACCCACTTGGTAGCATAAGTAATTTGAGGCAGATAACACAATCGTTATATTTTGCTCTGGTTTTAATAAAAACATTGAATTGAATTCAAAAAGATAATTTGGTCGTAATTCAAACTGTAACGATTACTAATCGGTTTTATTACAAATAAGTAAATACCTATATAGATATTTTCTAACCAAACAACTAATCTTATAACCACTTTTTGTTTTTTTTTTTTAAATTTTATAGTATTTCAAAAAGTATGAAACCTACTGAAATTTCAAAAACAGTTTTAAAATGTACAAACTACATTTTCTTTGAAACCGTATTTACCCCCATTAGGTCTCTTTAAAATTTCAACATCACAGTTTGTACTGTAACTTTATATTTTTCATTTATTTATTTATTGTTTTCTTTTAATCAGGCACAATATGTATTATTTTTCAAATTACGGGGATATTCATGAAAGAAGGAAAACGGACAGAGCGAGACCATAAGAGTTTCGAAACCTATCTCGAAACCCTAAAATGGAAAACATACAGCCAAACATCAAAAAATTACCTGCCTACCTTTTTCGAAGTCGGTTCTAAAATAGATGATGGCGCTAGTTTGAGGCAGTTAGCACGGGGATACTTGTCTAAGGTGTAATCAGACTATTATTATAAATGCGAAAATTTAGATGGATGGATGGATAGATGGATGTTTGTTGCTCAATCACGTCAGAACAGCTGAACTGACCTGGATGAAATTTGGCACAGATTATAGTCTGAAATAGCACATAGGCTATATTTTATCCCGGATTTCAAACGGGAACGGGAACTACGCGGGTGAAACCGCGTGGCGCCTATATAGACAATAATGACATCGTATCGACATACATTGCGTAAATTTATTAAAGTTGAAGGAATGCATTTCAAGTAATTTAAGCATTCGATGACAAAGTGACGAAATTTTTCTCTATTCTACCATAGACAACAATCAGGCAGGAGGCTCATTTATAAAATTAATTAATATGGATTATTACTATTAAAACGTGTTTTAAAACCTTCCATCTACCAGGACTGCATAGAGCGTAGAAGGTAAATTAGCTCTCAACATGACTGCTTTGACAGAAGTGCACTTCGCGTTGTACGCAATTGTTTCCACGCTGTTCACCCCTTTGTGAATCAATGCTGAGTTTTTGGCATCAATTAGTCAGGGGTTGAAGGGACTTTTAACCACTTAAAACGTTCAAACCTTGACGACAAAGGCTGGATTTCACCACAAGCTGAACATAAAAAATAAAATAAAAAATAAATAATGCTGGACAATTCACACAGCATTATCTAGGCCCAAGCTAAGCAGAGCTTGTGTTATGTACTAGATAACTGATATACATAATATAAGAAATAGAAAACGACCAGAACACCCTGGACAAATGTCTGCAGATCGTATATACATTTGTCCCAAGGCGGGAATCGAACCCGCAACCTCCTGCTTTGCAAGCAGAACTTCGCCCAACGTGCCATATCCCGTTTTTCGGGTTAATAATGTAGCCTATGACACACGTATCTTTCTATGTAAAATAATTTCGGAAATCGGTTCATTAGATCATCATCATCATCATCAGCCTATACCAGTCCACTGCTGGACATAGGCCTCCCCTAATGAGCGCCATAGCGCCCTGTCCTCAGCTTGCCGCATCCAGCATCTGCCAGCAGTCTTTCGCAAATCGTCATCCCACCTGATCGGAGGGCGTCCTACACTACGTTTTCCGAGTCGCGGTCTCCACTCAAGAACACGTTTACCCCAGCGGTTGTCGGTTCTTCTTGAAATATGGCCAGCCCACTGCCACTTCAGCTTGCTAATCCTATGAGCTATGTCGATAACCTTGGTTCTCTGTCGGATGTATTCGTTGCGAATCCTATCCTTCAGAGAAACTCCGAGCATAGCACTCTCCATAGCTCGCTGGGCGACTTTAAACTGGTGGACCAGCCCTACCGTGAGTGACCACGTCTCAGCTCCGTAGGTCATGACGGGTAGGACGCACTGATTGAATACTTTCGTTTTCAAGCATTGCTCATTAGATCAAGAGATAGTTATGTGTAACTCACAAACTTTACCACTTTATAATTATTAGCATAGATAAGTCATCATTAAGAACTTTTAAAACTATCATGGATTATTAAAATTAAAGTCATTTATAACGGGATATTAACAATGATTCGATTTTTGAGTTCTTCAATATTTCGGCACAGTTTCATGCGCCATGATCACGGAAGAACTAAACCTGAACCTGAAACTGTGCCGAAATATTGGAAAACTCAAAAATCGAATCATGGTAAATATCCCGTTATAAATGACTTTAAAGTCATTAAGAAGTTTAGTTAGTAGCAATTTTTTTTATGAGACTGTATTAGGTTAATAAAGCTGTTATTTATTGTTATCTAGAATCTAATCTAAAACACAATTACTTTGGGTCTAGCAGTCGGTAACGCGTGACAATATTTTATACGAAGAATACGCATATGAGGAACTTCTGCTCTCTTGGTAATTTGGGACGATCTGGGAATTAAAACTTTCCAGATCGTCCCAAAGCACCAAGAGAGCAGAAGTTATGTATAGTAATCTATGTAATTTATACGGATTCATCTCATTAAAAATTCAAGCAAATGCTTCTGACATGAAAAATGTGCGGTCGACAGTACTTTTGCCAAGCTTTGAAAAGTGGGACCAATCAAGAACGCGTTCAGCATAAAATTTGAATTTCTCGACTCGTCTTAATGAATTGGGACGAGTCAGGAATAACTCGATGAAGCGATGCGAATGACGTCTGGACAAGGCGAGATTTCCAACATCGGGTATACAGTAGAGTAGGGGACTTCATTCGTGTAGTACTTTAGGTGCAAAAAGGCTTATTAGATTTTGTTATGTTAGATTATCTAGAAGATAAAAAAGCTTGGGACGGGTTTTGCTCCAACTAGAAAAAATAACAACTTACAGGCTAAAGGTTTCTTCGTCGCTTCTTTACTTTAGTCTACATACCAAAGCGACAGAAATCAAAAATATCACTTTATCTCCGTATCAGTGTTTTATTTTAAGAATTCGACGTTTTCTGAGTGTTATTTTTTAATTT
This sequence comes from Eupithecia vulgata, assembly GCA_946478455.1. Lineage (NCBI taxonomy): Eukaryota > Metazoa > Arthropoda > Insecta > Lepidoptera > Geometridae > Eupithecia > Eupithecia vulgata. The sequence continues at coordinate 5,005,691 of OX297881.1, forward strand.
ATTGAAATAAAGCATTATTGATTTGATTTGATTTAAATGATAGAATTCCCCTAGACCCAGCGCTGTATCGGCAATACGACCGAATAGTACACTACCCCATTTTCAACTGCCCCGGTTGGCCATTTATTTTTTTATTTATTATATTTATTTATTGAGCTAGTACAGAATTATGTTTCCAATAACACTAGTCACAAGTATAAAAATTACATATTAAATTAAACAAACTGATAATACTTACAATAACTAAGATTACATACATGTCAAAACAATAAAAATAAAAAAAATAAAAAATATCTTGCCATATCTTCCAAAATATTAAATATTTAACTTAGAAATTTATTTTATGGTAAAGTTCAGGATTTATGCTAACCTATCCGTCATAAGCGCTAAAAACAAGATTTCATAAAAAGTTACCTCTAAATTTTTATTATTTATTAATTTCTCTATAAACACAGGAGTTATAAGATCTTGAAAATAAGCATGGTAATTGAACTAAGTATTATAGAACATTTTATACCCCGATTTTTTTCAAATTATGCAATACAATACAAATACACTTTATTGCACACCAAATAATTACAAAAAAACATATATTATACAGAACACAAAAACAATTACAGATAATGTACAATAGGCGGCCTTATCGCTAAGAGCGATCTCTTCCAGGCAACCTTAGGATGGACAAGAAGTGATTGAAAAAGTATAGACGGTGGCATGCAAATAAAATACTGTTTATGTAGGTAGTAGAAGAAGAAATAAATACTTACAGCTATAAATACTTATATTTGTACATGTCATTAACAAAAAATATTTATCATAAAATAAATAGGTATACATAATAATATATTACACATATATATAATATCCTATATCTGACTATTCCTTTCACAAAATGGCCGCCAAAAATTTAGTATTATTTCTAGTTATTATTCCATAAATTTAGACTTCGGTTAGATGCTGGATGCGGCAAGCTGAGGACAGGGCGCTATGGCGCTCATAAGGGGAGGCCTATGTCCAGCAGTGGACTGGTATAGGCTGATGATGATGATGATGAGACTTCGGGTTAAAGATATTTATTTTCATAAAAACAGAAGTTCTTTTAAAATGAGATACAATACCAAAATAATACTTTTTATTATAATGTTATTATGCCTCCGGGGCCGGTATGTTATTTTATAGTAAGTTGTTAGGTATTATACAATTCAAAAGTGTAACTAAAACCAGATACATAAGTAGTGAGATACATGTGCAAAATTGGCCTTAATAAATAGGCACCATAACTTCCTAGATGGTAAGTAGGTAGAACCGGCAGAGACTTCGTGACTTAGTTGGTTAGAGCACACCCGTACTAAGGGTGGGACGCGGGTTCGAGTCCCGCCGAAGTTGAAATTTTTTGGGAACTTATTTAATTTCTTAGAGATGCCCAGAGTGCACCGCACTGTTACAAAAATCCTTAGTAGGTAGGTATTTAATTGTAGATTAACATTTACATACCTAGATTACCAAAGTATGTTTGGCTTGACTTGACAGCAAACAAGCGGGTAAGTCTACTTCGTAAAAAGCACTACCATAATGTCTCTGTAGTCTGGGACGGACCATCAAGTCTATCTCAACGAAGTATTTTATCGTTTTATAGTTACTCTGTTTCTATCATAAATCTAAAAGAGTCCCGAAATACCCTGTCCATCACAGTGGGATCATTTTACATGACGGCAAAAACGGGTAACTAACCACACAACGCTGAGATAAGGGTCTGCAAACACATTTACTTTGGAACCCAGAACTATTTTGCTGCTGGACTCGACGACTGCCTTGCAAACAATTCGATATAGAGTACCTAAGTGGATAGTTTTTGATATAAAGCCCCAGTAGCCAGCCCCAATAGCATCCTACAAACCGTAGCAGGTAGGATCGATTCGTCAATGTTGCAGAAATTTATAAATTTAACAATAAAATTTAATATGATTCAAATTTCCAATTTAATGTACGTATTTTCTTTATTTTAACCAGCTTCATCATTAACCAAATTTGTTATTTGATTGTTATTTTCTTTCTGAATAAAGACTGATTATATTTACCAACTTCATTGAATCTAATTTCACTTTAATATAATTTAATTGTGATTTACTTCAAAACACTAATTTAAGGTCACTTTAGTATACAAAACTACTAACAAACTATGGATCATGTAGCCCGAAATAAAAGAATTTTATTTTTATTTATTTATTATAAAGTAGGAGCGTAAATGCTTGGTCAGATGTCGCCCAGTTCCGCACCGAAAAAAGTATTTGAGGAAAATAATGTTAAGCTTAGTTAGTTTTATATAAATATTGACTTGTATATATAAATCAGATTTAGACTGAGATAATGTATTATTTTAAGTTTTATAAAACTTACGGTTATTTTAAGGCGCATACTAAGGCAAAAACAAGAAAATTAGGTGTTTTCGAACCCGTTTTCCGACGAAAATATTGATTGTGGAGCTCTGAAATTTATATATCCTGTAACACACATCCTGAAAGGTCCCTTGGATTATCTAAATATTTGCTGTTAATCATAGTGTAGTTGTTATACTGTTAGTTATAGTGTATGTGTAGCGGCTTCGAACCCACTTTGTATCGGCGTCTCATATTCGATTAGTACCAAATTCAGTATAGTGATTCACATAGTTCATACCTACCGCTTGGAGGTCCATTAGCTTCGAAAAGCAGTCAAATTAATGAAATCAAACGTAAAAACGTATTTGCACCTATAAAATCTGTGATTTGAACCTGACCAGTTACACGTCGCCCAACCGCAGAGGATCCTATTATTTGGTTGATTATGGCACTACATAGTATGCTGAACCGAAAACAAGCACTCTTTGCTGCATAAAGGCGCGCGGAAAGGTCCAAGGTCATTTGTCTTACTATTCGTCTTAAGGTTAGCTTACGGTTTATTTTTCGCTTCTTCCACTAGTGTACAAAAAATTTAAGCGAATAAAATCAATAACATTTTAATTCTTTTTTGATAATAATGACTACCTATTTATAAACCTGTTTATAGTATTAAATTTGTCGTCTCTAAGTGCTTATTTTGTAAGCCTACCGGAACAAATGCGCATATTATGATGATGATGACATTTGATACTTTTAATTTGCTTACATGCTGTATGACATAATAACATTCCAGCTATTATAAGTACTATTTCATGGTGTTTAAATACAGCTAAAAAAAACCTTTGTTATTTTATGAACTAAAACTAACATTTTCCACTGCTTTTTGCCTTAGCTATAATATAGTTTTAGATTTTTTTCTCTTACATAATATAATACCCTATTGTATGGCAAAGGCCATTAAAAAGGATTTCAAGGCCATTGAAATGGCTTTCAAATGTCAATTATAGTGTAAGGTTTAAGCGTAATTTCACAGCAGTGTCAGCCCCATTGTCAACGAGTTGAAGCAGAAAAAAAGCTAGTTAAGCAGGGACTTTGGTTATTAAGATGAAGAATATTAGTTCTTGAGTTAGCTGTTAAATGATTTTGTATTGTTTTCTTTAGTTTTATGGTTACAAAAATACTACACCAGGGCTTTGAATTGAATCCAGATACGTGCATAATGTTCCTAGGATGGCGCGTATCCACTAGGCGGCAAATGGAACGGTTTCGGATGATCTCAAGTTACTAATTCACCAATCACTAAGGTAGCTTCAAGTGATCCTGTTGTTTTTGGCGACTATTGTTTTTGGCAGGGTTCTTCTGGGTTAAATACTTTAGTCGGTACTTATAAAGTTATGAACGTAAAATATTACGAAGGTAAAGTATGGAATTATATCTGTACCACCCATCTCAAACGTCAATTAAAGGATTCTCTTCCTAGACCGTTTTGTGAAACGGATAGGATTTGGATTTCGCGTTCAAAGGAGCAGCGAGGCAGAGCAGAACGCGTGTGCAAAAATCAATAATTAAAAGAGTATATAGTTCATGTTATCAAATATTTATTTTGGCGAATCTCTTACCCTGCCTTTGCTTTATTTTTCAATATAAAAATCAAATCAGTAAGTCATATTGTTTGGAGAAGAGCATGACTCGTCAATGAGTCTGAAGGCTCTTCAGTCTATCGAGTCTAAGGCTGCAAGCTGGAACTTGGCCGAGCTGTTCCAAACATGGCAGCAATACTCCAAACCAGACCAGACAGAAGAGAATAAACAATACATAAACTTAGAAGCGTAACGTGACTACCTACTTACATCTTATTTCAGTATGCTTAGGCTAATTATTATGTGTATGTAATGTACCTACACCATAATATAAGTGTTAAAATCTTTGCCATGGCGCAGTCGGGCAAAAGTGCCGTTAAATACTTACTAGTAAATATACCTACCTTGTGACAAGTATCGATTATTGCTTTCATTGAAACTAAGTACCCCATCCCTAATTATGTATATGATTTGTCGTAACCTTGAACGGACCAATAAGCACTCACTTCCCCGCGCCCGCACACCTCAGTTGGTTAACAGACTTGTTTGCATAGCGAATAAATAGGTATTAGGAGTCTACTGGGTATAATGTCGATGGCCGAGCTGTTCCAAACATGGCAGCAATACTCCAAACCAGACCAGACCTGAGCTTGATAAAGGGATAAAAGCTGTCTCGGTGTGAAGTAACGCTTAGAATTTCAAGGCTGCTGTTTAAGCCTTTAACTCAAATAAAAGCATTTATTAAGTACTTCTCTGAAACTGATCCATTTGATACTTCACCTGCTTTGTTTAAGAAAACCAAAAACAACATCTTATTTTCGGATATCATTTGAAATAAAAATATTGTACTATTGACTATAAAAATCTCAAACTTATCTCCGATTTAAGCACGTCTCAAGTGACGATTTTTTGACACAATTTCATTAAAAATATGTCAGTGTAAGTTGCTTTTCAGTTTTCGGGGGTTAATGTTTCATAAGTGCAAATTACAAGATCTGCTAAAATAACCTTTTATCAAATGTTACTAGCACCAACCCTTTCAGTAACTTGCGGATAACGGGGCTGGTTCACTTCTAGAAATAAGTTTATCTAAGTTTATACTGTTAATGTTTAAGTGTTACTGTTTGTTATCCGAAAATAAAATAAAATAAAAATAAAACTCGATGAAGGCTCTAAAGTATAGAGTTGGTGACACCAAGGAGCTCAAGCCGGTCTGTTATACATATGTACCGGTACATTTCGGAAATTTAAACATCGTAATATTATTTATCCGCGTAACAAAAAAATACTAGTTTTTTATGTGTATGTAAGTATATCATTAGTATAGTATAATGCATGTTAGGTATTATGGTAAGTAGTGTATGTATAATGTAATTATTTTATTTTCCCAATACTCCAATGCCACCGTCTATATTGTTCTTTTATGTCCAGTCCAGTATGGCGGCCCTTTGTTCTTCCTTTATTCCATGTATTTCCTTTTGTATTGTGTTTTGTGTTTGTGTGGTACAATAAAGAGTTTTCTATCTATCTAACACGTGCAAAGTCGTGGGAAGAAACTAGTTCTATATAAATATAAAGAGACAATGCATAACAATAATATATATCCTCTAGATAGATAACTGCCAAAATGTTCCGACTGTCTAAGTCATTAGCACACAAACTAACTTGCTACTTTCCAACTTTGTTCGCTAATAGAAAACCACAGTTCCGAACTTGTTCAAAGATACGTCCAATTTTCTTAGGGTTGGCGCAAACGGTCAACTTTTTGCACAATTGAGTTGATTTTGTTCTCATGGGCTCTGTAAAAAAATAATAAAATAATATTTTGTGATTAGTTTCATAACTGATTAATTAAAATGATAAGTTTTAAAGAAATCTTTGAAACGACTGGACTAGGACAGAGTTGTGCAATTTTTTAAAGTAATACGAAATTTTGTGCTAAAAATCAATATTTTCCCAAATTCTCCCAAAATACAAATGAATCTAAGTTGATTTTATCATGAGTTCATTCGGCAAATTAGTTTTTTGCTAGTTTTATTGCATGTATGAGTCAAAAAAAATGTAAATTACAAAATAAACTCGATACCAGCGACGAACTATCCCTATCCCATGTAAGAATTGGCGTAGTATCGCAGAAACTAGTTTTCAAGAATTCTAGAACACTCACTTCGTTTTAAAGATGTATGAAACAAATATTCTCTATAAAATTACACAATTATCTACGGCGATTGTATTTCTAATTTTAGATAGTTATGCAAATAAAATTTGTAAAGTGTCATCTGAAGTAACAAGGAAAATTACAATAATAATCATCATCATCATCAGCCTACATTAGTCCACTGCTAGACATAGGCATCCCCTAATGAGCGCCATAGCGCCCTGTCTTCACCTTGCCGCATCCAGCATCTGCCAGCAGTCTTTCGCAAATCATCATCCCACCTAGTTGGAGGTCGTCCTACACTACGTTTGCCAAGTCGCAAGTAGCTCAACTTATTTGTATAAATGGCAGTTGAAAGCGTCCCCAAGCCGCTGGCTCCATTGCCCCGCTGTATGGCAATGCTCATGTTTTGCATGTACCAGATATGCTTCAACCAGACGCTCTGATATTCTTTTTAAGCAAGAGAGCCAATTAAGTGTATTTGACGACCTCAGTGGCGCGATGGGGGAAAGTCCGCCTGCGACGCAGGAAGTTGCGGGTTTGATTCCTGCCTTAGGACAAATGTTTGTATGATATGCTTATACTTGTTTCGGGTGTTCTGGGTATTTTCTATGTATAATAAAAAATGTATATATATGTAAAGTATTGTATTATGTATATCAGTCATACTCGTAACACAAGCTCTGCTTGGCATGGAGATGATGCTGTATCGATTGTCCATTATTTATTTAATTATATTTATTTATTGATACCCATTGCAATAATATGCGAGAGGAAAAAGTGGTCGAGTGGATCGTTTGAGCATAAAGGATTTTCTCCCCCGTTGGGTCTGTTCTGCTTCGTAGACTCAAACGGGAAATTAAGTTCTAGCTGAAAATGTCCTGAATAAAATAATAATTATTTCAACTAGAGTGAAAGAGGCTTTCAGGCGTGAAGGAATTTAAGTTGCTTCCGAGTTTGGCGTTGGTTATCTTGGTTTAAGTTGGTGATTGACAAGGTAAGAAATAAGTTAGAAAAATCTAAAAAATTTCTTTAGAAAACAGGATAAAGAAAAACCGACCAACTGCGTGTTGCGGAGGGTTGGGTTTCGTAGTTGAAAGGATTAATAATTTACATTTCGGGTATTTATATAACTAACTAACCACTTTATATGATATCAAAAAAATATCTGAGCGACTCGTCAAAGCGCAGCTCTACATTTTTCCCGTGGGTGTCGTAAGAGGTGACTAAGGGACATACACAGGGGGGCGGGCAGCAGCGCCTCTTGCAGAATAGATCTACCGAACTGCGATCCCCAACCCGCATGCCCAGCGTGGAGCTTATGGGCCCAATGAAATAAAAAATCTGTGGGAGGCCTGCGTCCAGCAGTAGACCATTATAGGCTGATATTTGTCATCAAGCAGTTCATGGAGAAGCGTTTCTAGACGATACGTTCCCTTTCGTACGAAATACTGTCACAAAGTTTTTATTTGAAACAAGATTCGCCGTTCTTTGAAAACAAATTAATTATATATTATCCTTAGTCCTAACTTTCCCGTAGCTTTTAATTAATTGATGACACCATTAGCAAAAAATACTTTGTCCCTTCAGTTGTTTCTGAGTTTCTTAATTACAATTTGTCTTTGATGCTAATTGTGTTAAGAGTGTATAAGGGAGCAAATACATGAGCTACGTGTAAAACTAGAAAAATGTAGCAACGTACAAAAATATGTTGAGGGGGCGATATATGACCCTATTTTGTGAATAGGATAGGCATAGGATTTCGCGTTTAAAAGAGCAGCGTAAGCTCAAAATTCAAGATTTTACTGATTATCTATTAATTAAGACATTTGTCTGCTAAAATAAGCTAATGGTGCCCTGGGTATTATTATATTTAATATGGTGATGAAAATAAAAATCTTGGTATTGATAGTTTAAGAAAAAAAATTAAAACTAAGAAAACAGATGGTAGGTACCTACTACAATTATTTATAGTATTTAATTATTTTTTTTCATTTTCGAAAAGAAGGAGCCTTATATCAGGCCCTAGAAGATTTTATTTAACAGCAAAAAATAATTACAACTAAATTTACACTTACATCTATTTACTAAAAATCTAAGCCGTCACCAGAAGGCAGAGTGCCCAGAATGCTGGCAGCATTGCCACGTTGAATGGCAATGCTAATTCGTTAAAAACCAGCATTCCGATCACCTGTGGACTCTATTAGTAGTTTTGTAAGATCTTTATAGATAACGTGTGCCCCAGGACCCCAAGGACCTAGGGTTTCCACCCCAAACGGCTCAAATAGGTAACCTCTGTCAAGACTAGCGTATTTTCGCCGTTTGAGGAACTCCGCTGATGTTGCTGCGGAGCCTGCCCTTACTGATGTCCCTGCAAGATGAGAAGGTGCTAGGGTATCTACACACGTAGCATCCCAAACTAAAGGCTGACCCATCTTCCAAGGAATCAGAGTCATACCGTCAGGCCTTTTACCATCATCTCGCATTAGGCCACGTGGTTCGAGAGTAGCTGGCACACTGACGCTGGTAAAAGCCCGACGAATGATGTCATTAATTGAACCATGGCGGGACACACGTCCTGCACTAGAGAAACATGCCAGTGCATGGTGACCGAACTTATCAACGGTTTCACCGCACTGGCAACGGTGTGGCACTAGGCAAGGAGAACCTAAACGCAAAGAGGTAGCCACCCGAAATGAGTTATTGTCTAAAAGGGTACCTAAATTTTTGGAAGGCAAAACATATAACCAAAGTCCTGATTCCCACTCGGAAACAGCGAGTAGACGAGCGCGTTCTGATGAGCTGGTAGACGTATTAATAAGATTTTTCCGTACCAACTCACATAGCGGCTCATCCCACAGTCTCTGAGAAGAGAGGACTTTGGGCAGATTAGTTTCAGGACAGGCTATTTTCCAAGACGCTAATGCTTGCTCGAAACCTGTTATTTGACAATTTTGTGAACATTTGGCCAAAATTTTATATATAAGATCCTTTGTACCGTGAATTGAAGACATAAAAGCAGGGAGTGAAACACTAGAAATTTCGCGGACACCTAGACCCCCCAATCTAATAGGAAGAGTGGCCTGGTGCCACGCTCTATCATCTAAAGGTATATTAAAAATTTTGATTAATGTGTCGCGCATAATGCTGTCCAACTGCTGTGTAAGTTGAGGATATTTCCAGAGTTGGGAGCATCGTAAATAGTAAGTGAATTTGGGAACAAAAAGACAGAAACGTAAAATAACAAAAGCCACGTGAATATTGATGTTTTGCAATTTGTCTGAAAACGAAAGAAAATTTTGAATTTTTTCATTTATGAAATTAGGCAAACACTCATCCATTATCGGAGATCCCAATAGGCAAAGTGAAGACTTATCTATCAACTTCAGGTTTGGGGCTAAACTTTCAAAGCTACTTTTTATATTTAAAAAATCAGGCCCTATATATTATAATCTGCCTTAAATCCCATAGGTTATTAGGATTTTCAAAGCTTTATAGATAAAGATGACGGAGAAAAATTGCTTCAACCCAAATTTGCCCTTTGACTGGACATACATTTTAACTCAGAGATAATGTTTATTTGGTTTTGTACCGAAATGATCTGTCAGTCATAAAACGCACAGTAAAAACTTATTGTTTATGTGTTTAATTTGTAAATTGTTTTTAGCTTAAGTGTGCAATAAAAGTATTTTCTATCTATCTATCTATCTAAAAACTATAAACAAGACATTATTGGACAACTCTCATCTAGCCCTAAACCAAGTAGCTTGTTATGAAAGCGTGTTATGGATACTAGATTGGCTGTAAGTTTAAATTTACTATTTTTGCCAATTTTATATCATTTTCGATAATTACTCGTATATTTTCCTTCATTTCATTTCATCTCAGGAGGACATCCATCATCATCACAATTCATACTATGATTACTGGTAACTCTCAATGTGTTTATTATAAGCACAGAAATAGGTTATTTTGACGATGTAATATTACCTATCATTTTAAAATTTAATTACCGATTTAATAACAGATTTACATTAAAACTAGTATACTAGTAATTTTTTGAAACTTCATTTAAGACATTTTTTTAAGCTTGCGCAATACCCTTTTGTTTTTCGTAATCTTGATGATTTGTGACGTCGTCGTCAGTTGTCATCGTGTCGTGTGAGGTATGAAAAACAAAAGACAATCGTGCCAGTTTTTATAAAATGACCTATAGCACAGATAATAGAGTTATTAGTACTTACTCCGTTAGTAACAATTCTGTCAACCCTCTTTCCCGAAAGTTATTTCAGGATGAAAAATTCATTTATTTCCATCTAAATGGAAATTAACTGGGCATGAAAACGCCGTTTATTTATTTACACGAAAATTAGACCTGAAAAAACTTTTTCAATTTAAAATTATTACACTTCGTTGAGAGATGAAAAGGACTTCACAATTAAATGATTTTTGGAAATATGCTTTTGATTTTGAAACGAGTTTTGATTTGGACAGATATCAAGAAATTTTCATATTTTTTTTCGTTTCACTTATTAATAACTAGCAGTCCGCCCTAGCTTTGCACGGGTATATTCCATAACCATAACATAACATATATTACTTGGGGATAATGTAGCTTTCTACAAAAAGTTTTCAGTCATCCTTTTTGGTATTATTTTATATTAATCATAATAATTTGCGAGTTGAAGTTACAAGCAGCTGACGCCGAATCTTTAGGCTTGAATTTTTTGTCAAGTTTACTAACTAGACCTAGATTTTACTTTATCTCTGGCTTATTAGACTCTCACTTTCGACATAGGGTAGTTCTTACTTGTCGTCGTTTTAAGTGCAAATATTTTTCAGGCTGGCAATACTGAAAACGCAAAAAAATATTGCCAAGTTTGAAAACTTGAAATTTGTCTTGAAATTACCACTTTACTACACAAAAATAACGGTGTTTAACTCATATAACTAGTTAGTTATTTAGTAGGTACCGCAGAAGGTCCGCAAAATGATGTTGTCAGTTTGTACGTCAATAAAATTTTCCGCCATCTAGCTATGTAAGGCTTAGCACTGTAGCAAGCTACGGGTTAGCACTGTAATAAGCTACGATGTAGCACTGTAGCAAGCTACGGTGTAGCAATGTGGCAGCTGAGGCGTGTTACATGCAGCACTGTTACAAGTTACCAGCATAGCAATGCATACGGCGTAGAAATATGGCAGCTGAAGCGTAGCACTGTAGACAGCTACGGCGTAGCAATATGGTAGCTGAGGCGTCGCACTGTAACAAATTACCAGCGTAGCAATGTAAGCTACGGCGAAGCACTGTAGAAAGCTACGGCGTAGCAATATGGCAGCTGAGACGTACCACTGTTACAAGTTACCAGCGTAGCAATGCAAGCTACGGCGTAGAACTGTAGCAAGCTACGGCGTAGAACTGTAGCAAGCTACGGCGTAGCAATATGACAGCTGAGGCGTAGCACTATAGTTAACTATGGCGCAATGCATGCTACGACGGGCTTGATTTATGGGATGAAAAGAAGCGTTATGTTACTCTTCATCTATTATACTAATTCTATGCCGAAAATCAATTTGATTGGTTGTTTATTTTGAGTGTGAAGGATGCACAAACAAATACAATTTCGCATTTATAAAATTAGTGATGATTTATAATCTATCCAGTATCCATATTGAATTGAGTTTATGAATGATTTAATATTTTTAGAATATTGCATAAAACATTAAAAAAATAGTACAAATACAATAGTAAAAAATAGTAAAATAGTAATCAGAAAGAAAATAACAATCAAATAACAAATTTAAATTAAAACTAGTATTTACAATAGAAACAATTAAGCTATCTGCAAACTGTTGCAAACAATCTACAGGTAGCTCAACTGATCCATATCAATACCAGTTGGAAGCGTGCCTAAGACACTGGCTGCATTGCCCCGCTGTATAGCAATGCTGATGCGCAATGTTAAAAAAAAACATATTTCCTCTTTAAATAAGTAATACGTAAGTAAAACTCTACCCACATTCAAACTTACAAAGAATTCATTATTTTTCTTGCAACAATGTAGATTCTGATTTTTCAAAGGGAGTTAAAACTTGAATTTTTGCGGGGAAACGAGGATTGCTTTTAAAAAACTTTTGCTTATTCAGCAGCTTCGGTGATTTTATGATGAATTCCAAAAAAACCAAGTATTATACAGTTTTTAAACTGTATGCAGTTTGTAGTAATAAATGAATAAAAATACCGTATCTCATCTTCCCGCTGTTCTCATGACGAGAAAACGTCCGTGGGGACAACGGGAAGAAAATTTTATGACTTCCCGTTGTCCCCATAATGGGGATAGCGTCAATGGGGACAACGGGAATACATCATTTACTATGTTAATTTGCCAGTTCCTATTTTCATTCGTTTTGGCGTAAAGAGGTTACAAACATACAAACAACCAATCAACTAAACAAACTAACATACTACATCTTAAATTTCGCATTTCCAAAAAGAACATATTTCCAGCAGTATTTTGCAGTTTTTTTTTATAATAAATTATATCGATCAAAATATAAATATAATATGGTTAAGGTATAATTCGGTAAATACATAATTTTGGTGATTTTCAGTTACTGTCATCCTCCCTATTCGGTAAAGTACTATAAAAGTATAAATCCCATCAAGCAAATACATCTCAGCTTATAAGTCATTCCGTGACGTTGAGTCAAAGCACCCGGCCGGCAATAATCTCATCATATCACTTGATAGCTCTAAGTCCTTCCATGAGAAAAAGAACCTTTTGTCTTACCACCCAGAGTTTCAATTTAATCGGGTGTTCTGATCAAATTTCGACGAAAATAACAGGAAATTATGAATTAATTCTTCGCTGCGATACCTTTGCCTTCAGTAGATAACTTTTGAAAGGAAAATGGTCTAGTGGATGAAAACAAAACACAGCATAAACAAAACACGGTTTGATCCATCCTCATGGAAAAACATTTCAGATGATTGTTTCGTTTGTTGAGATCGTTTGGTGTTCTTAGAATTTATCTGAGTAGGTTTATTAGAATTTTCGTTTTTGTTTTGTGTAAGGTTGTTTGTTTTAGAAAGCCTGTTATTATCAAAATCGTTTATCTTGACTGTGATTGTGGTCGATAATATGTCTGGATTCTGGAGTTGGATGAACTGGTTCTTAAATTGGTTCATCTTAGGCTTCCATCAATAATTACATGACTATCTATTATATTCGTATTTACCATTTGGCGGGCTTTCACAAGTTTTTTGATTGAGTTAATAAGTTACGAATTTACTAAGATTCAGATCCCAAAACTTTGGAGACTGCCAGTCTGGTAAATTAGTTTAAAAAAAGTTAATTGTCTATAAAACTGTCATGGCGGCCCCAGGTGATCGTAATGCTGAATTTTATTTTGATCAACGAATTAGCATTGCCCTTTGACAAAAGTTTAAATTGTCTAAGGCATTGCCATTCAACGTGGCAATGCTGCTAGCATTCTGGGCACACTGCTTTCTGGTGACGGCATTTTTAGACAGTATATATAACTCTATATTACTACAATAAATAATGCTTGACAATTCACACAACATTATCCAGCCCGAAGATAAGTCGAGCTTGTGTTATAGGTACTACATCTGCCAATTGATTAAGTATCTAACAGAGGAACGATTGGCTTACCTCTTTACGGTCAAACTACAGTACAGTTCAGTCCAGTTCAGTTCATCATCATCATCATCAGCCTATACCAGTCCACGGCTGGTCATAGGCCTCCCCTAATGAGCGCCATAGCGCCCTGTCTTCAGCTTGCCGCATCCAGCATCTGCCAGCAGTCATTCGCAAATCGTCATCCCACCTGGTCGGAGGGCGTCCACTACGTTTTCCGAGTCGCGGTTTCCACTCAAGAACACGTTTACCCCAGCGGTTCTTGAAATATGGCCAGCCCACTGCCACTTCAGCTTGCTAATCCTTTGAGCTATGTCGGTAACCTTGGTTCTCTGTCAGATGTATTCGTTGCGAATCCTATCCTTTAGAGAAACTCCGAGCATAGCTCTTTTCACAGCTCGCTGGGCGACTTTAAACTGGTGGACCAGCCCTACCGTGAGTCTCCACGTCTCAGCTCCGTAGGTCACGACGGATAGGACGCACTGATTGAAAACTTTCGTTTTCAAGCATTGCGGTATGGATGACGAGAAGATTTGACGTAGTTTGCCAAACGCGGCCCAACCTAGCTGGATCCTCCTCTTGGCCTCCTTCTCGAAACTGTTTTTACCCAACTGCAGAATCTGCCCAAGGTAAGTGTATATGGAAACAATTTCGAGAAGATGGCCATGTACGACGACCGGTCCCAGTTCAGTTACTTTATTCATAACGTTTGGGGTTAGGTATAATATATTAGGTCAGTTCCTGTATTCTATACTCGAAAAGCAATGCCTCGAGCAGGTTGAAATAAATCCACAAATAAAACTAACGTAAAGAAACACATTCGACAAAAGCTTACAAACATATAGACCTTGCTTTCGTTGTTTACAAAAGGGTATTCTGTTGTAATTTAATTAAGGTACCTACCCACTGGGGCCTGGCCTTTATCCAGGTTCTACATTGTAATTGGTTTGTGCCCCTGGCTTTGCCCGAATTAGTAGCCTAGCTGATATTTTACATGTAGAAAGGGAAACTGTGTTTAACATAACCCATTGTTTTTGTGAAAGTAGCTCTTAATAATATTCATTTCTGAAAACTATCTTTGAATTTACTTTTAAATCTTTGAAAAATTAAAAATGACGAGGAGGTTCTACGATCGATTGTATGTAAACTTTTTTGTTTGTCTGTAGATTTTACGTCAATTTTATTGACCTATTTAAGAAATTCTGTGACTATTACGTTAGTACGAAGAATGATCACGAGGTAGTCCCATAAAAATATTTCTGTGAAGTATTTTTCACGAAAAACTTGAAAAACTGTGTAAATACCATGGACTAAAAAAATTTTCACTACGCTCAATACTATTTTAAAGATAACTCCTTGATCACAGAGCATAGTCAGCCTGACATCTACTCTAGAAAAGCAAAAGCAAAAATAAATCTGTCACTCGGTATTACTTTGGAAAAGTATTGCAGATGTAAATTAAAGAATTTTTTGGTTAACCATCAGCAGGAACAGGAAAGACTCAGACAGGAAACAAGTGTTTTTTTGAATTATTTCATAAATTGCATCTGTTTAAACATTAATACTAGTTATATAATTTTCATCTCCTTAATTTCTTAAATTAGTTAAAATAGTCATTAAGATAGATAGATTTATTGTACCACACAAACACAAAATACAATACAAAAGGAAATACATGAAATATAGGAAGTACAAAGGGCGGCCTTATAGCTTTATGCGATGTCTTCCAGGCAACCATGGGATGGACTGGACATAAAAGAACAATATAGACGGTGGCATTTGAGTGATATGAAAATAAAATAATAACATTAAACATACACTACTTACCATAATACCTAACATGCATATACTACTTACTAATGATAAACTTACATACACATAAAAAACTAGTATTTTTTGTTAAGCGGATAAATAATACTGATGAAGCCGTTCTTTGAATATAGGAAGTGATTTTGCACGTCTGATGTCCAGGGGAAGAGCATTCCATAGACGGATAGCTTGTACAGTGAAAGATTTTTCATAAAAAGTAGTAGAGTGAGCAGGAACTTTTAAGACGAGAGTTGCTGATGAACGCAACGAGAGAGAATGAGAGTCAGACAGGAATTCAAAGCTCTCCTTGAGATAAGACGGGCTGTGAGGATAGAACAAGATACTGTACAAGAGGGATAGTATGTGAGTATTCCTGCGAAGTCGGATGGGCAACCACTTGAGTTTAACGCGATACTCGGATACGTGGTCATATTTGCGAATGCCAAATATGAACCTGATGCTGAAATTCTGGAGGCGCTCAAGCTTAGTCATTAAATTCTTACTGCACCTTATTCAAATACGAGCATGTCCCACATTTGTTTTATTTTTATATTGATAGATTTTTATATAATTTGTCTGTTTTTTTGTCTATTTGAATAGTTAGTGCGTAAAGCCAACATGTGGCTCTGACGGAAGACCAGCGTTGGTTGCTAGCTTGCCAGTCATCCAACACATGCTGAGGCAGAGCCATTTTGTTACTGGGCTTACACTTTGTATTTTAATCTAAGTTTATTATGTATTTTAGTCTAAGTTTAGTATGTGTAAGTCAAATAAATTTATATTCTATTCTATTCTATTGGACACTGTCCATAAAATTCACCTAATTTATTAATTTCTGGTGTTTCTTGATTTTACATACATAGTGGTAATAAGTTAATAGTACCTTATAAATATTCTTATTCTTTAAAAAATATCAAAAGGGAGGGAATTTAAAAAAATATCTTTACATAACATTTATTTCTAAATAATCTATAAACTGTTCTAAAGAAACAACGCGTGCAAAGCTAGGCAGACACTTGTTTACTAATAAAATATACCTAGGCATGTGCCAATATTCAGTTCGAATATTAAAGCAACATTTCGACACGCGAAATGAATACTTCTGCAGAATTACAAGCAATATTTAGACTGACACAGGTCTGACGGTTTGAATTATTACACGCGGGGAATTCATAATTATTAACGTTCATGGAGCATCAAACACTCGCATAGAGCTGCCTGTTTCATTAAAAGGCTTGCTTAAGGCGCATACCCCACCCAAACTAGCGCCGCCACCTACTTTATGTTATTATTCTGTTTAACAAAGGAATTTTCAAAAATCCATCTCCCAGTTTGTCATACCTATTGCGCTTTTAGCTAGCTTTTCTTTAATGCCTCTGTAATAGTTTTATTCTATTTAGTTTAGGCAGAGATACGAAGTTGCCCTTGGTGGCCACCAAAATCGATTTTCGTATCTCTGCCTAAATTAAATAGAATAAAACTATTACAGAGGCATTAAAAAAAACTTGTAAACACTTACTAGTGGTTTATTTTCCACTTTTTCCACAAATGTACATAAAATTTAAGTGGACAAAATCATTATCATCCTATTTCTTATTTGATAATAACTACTCTTTATAAACCTGTTTGTAGTATAAAATTTTACTTGTCTTAGTGCTTTTGTAAGCCCAAAGAAAGAACACATAAAGTGGAGATCACAATAGGCCTATCATGGCCGCAGTGACACGAAAGCCACCAAGAGCAAATTAAAAAAAAAAAGCCCAAAGAAATAAACGCCATTGAATTGAATCGAAGGTAAGTGAAGGCTACCTACTTTTTTTTTTACGAAGGATCATTTACCTACTTATCATTTTAACCAGCAATATTACATGTCTAATTATTGAGGAGCATTGGGGAACAAAATAAAGCAGCGTCAAGGAAATGCCCCATTGCTTACATAGTTGACAACCAACCAACTACCACCACCAACAAAAAAAAAAAAACTTTTGCTCTTTTTTAAACTGCAACTATTTGCAGTTCGGTAAAAGGGAACTCGTGTAAAAACCTACCCCGAATACAAGAAAACAACAATAAATTGCTCAATTGGCATTAAGTTGAGCAATGGGGAAAAAAATGAGTTGCGCAAAGAGGAAGCCGCATTGCTCAACTATTCGCAGCGGAGCAAAAGTGAAACTCGTGGTTATTTCAATTAGTCATATTTTAATGCCGCTTATTACATCCAGAATACGTTAATTAATTATTTGAAATTTGGGCATATTAATATTTTTAGTTTTGTTAAATTTCCATTGGTATTTCATATTTTAGCAGAGATCGGTTATCATTTAAATTATTTAGATACAGCGATATTTACGAATACTAAATTACAAAGGTAATTTGCAGGGAAACTTTTGGTATTTATTTCAAAAAAATTACGCATATATTATATAGAAAGGCAATGGAACTGGCGGCCTTATTGCTGTAATCGTTTTCTTCCAAACAACCAATGTGCGGAGAATATCATGTGATGGCGGTGCTTATGCTAAGCTAATACTAATACAAACAAATTATACTAATACACAAATACCAAATATATTATTTATACTAACACATAATAAATTAATACAAGACATACATACATGCTATTAATCTACCTCAACAGCCTATAATACATAGTACACTGCTGGACGCAGGCCTCCCCCTATTTTTATTAGCTCATTGGGGTAGTGATCATAATCCCCACGCTGGGCATGCGGGTTGGGGCTCGCAGTTCGGTGATGGATCTATTCTGCAAGAGGCGCTGCTGTCCACCCCCGGTGTATGTCCCTTAATCGCCTCTTACGACACCCACGGGAAGAGTTGGGGTGGTGCAAGTACTAAGCCGGTACCACACTAATAATCTTATCTGACGTGATACCTAGATAATGATTGCAGACTTTCCTTTTGAAATTTTGTTAAGATGTAGCCTTTTTTATATCAATGACAGTTCGTTCCATATAGTCTAACAGCTTGTGTCATGAAAGAGTCGTATTTATAATAAGAATTTAGTTTTATACATCTTATATATGTATTTATTTTTTTCACTTCAGTTTTTTGTCTCCTTGTAGGTGACCCTACTATTATTTATGTATTTATATTTATAATTACACTGCACACCACACCTACACAGCATATTTATTTACGTATATAACACTAAAACATTCATTACTCACGTTCATACATACAGACATTCATAACACTAGACAATTAAATATTAAACCACAAACCAAGCCGCGCGATACCAGCAGTAAGAAAAATGTGCTGACGCCGAGCTGATGGTCTTTTGTTTGCGCTCGGCAAAGCTCGACACCACTCGGCAGACCTGCCCGCGCGCGGACTACGAGGTTCGGCTCCCGTCGACTCGACCGGCCACTGCCAGTCGCTAACCCATATCCACCGCGAAGCGCACGCCGCTCACGCAAACGATTCGCGATCTGTTTTTCATGTTGTTTCCGTGTCTTTGTGTTATTAATTTCTCTTCTATCTTCTTCCACTATCCGTCCTGGAATCTATGTGTGTCTCCTACTCCTTCTGTATTGTTCAAAGCTCTTATTATACGTGTTAGTCAAGAAAAGTGTTTCACTCAAGCCACCTACCTACCTAACCGAGCTTCCAAACTGGTGACCCCGTGCAGAACATCAAGGAGGCAGATAACCAATGTCGCAGGCATCAGAAAAGGTTAAACCTAACCAGGATTCGAGCGGATCGGACACGGATAACTCGCAGGCTGGTGTGAACACGCGCCAACGCCGTGAACGACACAAAATGGCCTCTCCCGCCAACACCGACATGTCGCCGCCGCCGCAGCCCATTAATATAAGGATACCACCGTTTTGGCCCGAAAAACCGGCGATATGGTTCGCACAAGTGGAGGGCCAGTTCGCGATTATGCGAGTAACTGATGAGAGTGCCAAGTTCTACCACATTTCGGCCAACCTCGATCGCCAATACGCCGCCGAGGTCGAGGACATTCTCATCGGTCCTCCTGATTACCAACGGCTTAAGGACGAACTTATCAAACGACTGTCGGCGACTCGTGAGAACCAGGTGAAGCAGCTACTTTCACTCGAACAGCTGGGTAACCGTAAGCCGTCACAGTTCTTACGACATCTGCAGCGACTCGCCGGTCCGAACATACCTGCGGACTTTGTGAGAACCATCTGGTCCAGCCGGCTACCTACTTCGATGCAGCCGATCGTCGCGTCGCAGTGTACGCTGCCCCTGGATTCACTCGCCGAACTCGCTGACCGCGTCCACGACATCGCGGCGCCGCCGACGCACCATGTGGCGGCCACCGCCGCACCATCATCATCATCATCAGCGGAACCAACGCCAATCGATGAGTTGACGAGACAGGTAGCTGAGCTGACACGGCAGGTAAGCGCGTTAACTGCGCAGTCCCAGCATCGTTCCCGGTCGACCGAGCGACGAGGTAAAGGACAACGCAACCGTTCGTCGTCGCGCCGCTCGGAGTCCAGCTACCGGAAGTGGCCCTTGTGCTGGTTCCACTCTAAGCACGGGGCCGAGGCGCGCAGGTGCATTAAGCCCTGCGATTTCAAGGCGGGAAACGCGAAGGGCAGTCAGTGATGGCGACCAAGGATTGCCGCAGCGCCAGTACAGGTCGCCTCTTCATCACGGATCGTGGAACAACAACACAGTTTTTAATAGACACTGGAAGTGACATTTGTGTGTACCCGATTTCCGCGATTCGTGAACGCCGGTGTAAAACTTCCTATCAACTCAGTGCTGCCAATGGCTCGGCTATCGATACCTACGGCTACATTCAACTTAACTTGAATTTAGGTCTCCGCCGCAATTTTCCGTGGCGCTTTGTAGTCGCTGACGTCACAAAAGCGATCATAGGCGTAGATTTTTTGTCACACTACCGCCTCATCGTTGATGTCAGCCAACAGAAACTTATCGATAGCCTTACCAATGTTAGCACTGTAGCTTCTTTAGATTTAAGTAGTTCACTTGTATCTAGTGTAAAGGTAGCGACTGGTGGTGACGGTAAGTACCATAGAATTTTAGCCGAATACCCGGAGATAACACGCCCTGCTGGTACTCCTGGTATCGTAAAGCACAAAATCACACACCACATTCGCACTACACCTGGTCCACCTGTATCATGTTCCCCGCGCCGTCTCGCCCCCGACAAGTTGAAGATAGCGAAGCAGGAATTTGAGGCCATGCTAGCGAACGGAACCGCACGTCCGTCTGAGAGTCCGTGGGCATCACCCTTGCACCTGGTGAGTAAAAAAGATAACGGATGGCGTCCCTGTGGCGATTATAGGTTACTAAACGCGCGAACTATTCCCGACCAGTACCCAATTCGTCACATACACGATTTCTCGCATAGTCTGTCTGGTTGTAAATTTTTTTCAGTCATTGATCTCGTCAAGGCTTACAACCAGCTGCCAGTGGAGGAAGCAGACATTCCGAAGAACGCCATATCGACACCCTTCGGTTTATATGAGTTCCCTTTCATGACATTTGGGCTCAGGAATGCCGCCCAGACCTTCCAGAGGTTCGTGGACGAGCTGACCCGGGGACTCGACTTCTGTTACCCTTATCTTGACGATTTTTTAGTGTACAGCAAGTCGTCAGACGAGCACGAAGACCATTTGCGCCAGCTCTTCGAACGCATGCGTAAGTACGGCGTGCTGGTCAACTCGGCCAAATGTGTCTTCGGCGTCTCGGAGGTAACGTTCCTGGGGTACCACATCTCGGAGAAAGGCACCAAACCACTGGAAAGCAAGGTAGAAGCCATCTCGCAGTTCCCACCTCCAAAAACCGTCAGAGAGCTCCGACGATTTTTGGGGATGGTGAATTTTTACCGCAGATTTTTGCCCAACGCTGCGCAAATCCAAGCGCCGCTCAATGCCTTGCTGACCGGGTCGGTTAAAGCTTCCCATCCAGTAGCCATAGAAGGGGATTCACTGATCGCGTTCGAGGCGTGCAAGAAGAGCCTTTGCGATGCAGCTCTTTTAGCTCATCCTGACTCGCAGGCCAAGTTAGGACTTGTCACTGATGCTTCCGACACAGCTTTAGGTGGAGTCCTACAGCAGCTGAAGGATGGACACTGGCAGCCGTTAGCATTTTTCTCTCGCAAGTTGAGCCCATCGCAGACCAAGTACTCTCCTTACGACCGCGAGCTCCTTGCCATCTACGAGAGCATAAAATACTTTCGGCACATGCTTGAGGCCACTCACTTCACCGTCTATACTGATCACAGGCCTATCTGTTACGCTTTCCATCAGCGGAAAAGTAACTGTTCGCCGCGTCAGTATAGACATCTTGACTTCATCTCACAGTTCACTACCGACATCGTACACATCGCCGGCAAAGACAACCTGGTTGCCGATACTCTGTCGCGTGTCGAAGAACTGCAGATGCCAGTCGATCTTGAAGTGATGGCCGAGCTCCAAGCCACTGACCGAGATCTCGCAGAACACCTCAATGGCGACACATCACTTCGCCTAACTAGGATGTCCATTCCTGGGAGTCGTACTGTTTTGTACTGCGACGTCAGTACAGCGACTCCCAGGCCTTTCGTCCCACAGCAACTGCGTCAGAAGGTTTTCGACTGTCTTCACTCACTCAGTCACCCTGGCGCCAACGCTACAGCTAAGCTCGTTGCTCAACGCTTCGTTTGGCCACTGATACGAAAAAACTGCCGTGAATGGGCTAAGGCATGTCTGACCTGCCAGCGCTCGAAGGTAACCAGACACGTTGCCTCACCTTTAGGTAAGCACGATTTACCTTCAGCGCGTTTCAGACATGTCCATTTAGACCTGATCGGCCCTCTACCGCCTGCTGGTGATTATCGGTATTGCCTCACCGCCGTCGATCGCTTCACGCGATGGCCGGAAGTTGTGCCCATTACCGACATCACCGCCGAAACAGTGGCTAAGGCGTTCGTTTCCTGCTGGGTGGCCCGATACGGTTGTCCTACGGAGATCGTTACCGATCAAGGTAGACAATTTCAGTCGGCACTGTTTCAGCAGCTATCCAAGTCCATCGGTTTCGATCACCGTAGGACGACAGCTTACCACCCGCAGTGCAACGGCTTGGTGGAGCGATTTCACCGTCAGTTGAAGGCAGCGATAACCTGTCACGCTGACGCAAACTGGACCGAGTCTCTCCCACTCGTGCTCCTCGGCATCAGGAGTGCCTTCAAAGAAGACCTCCAGACGACTTCGGCTGAGCTGATGTACGGTGAGCCGCTCCGTCTCCCTGGCGAATTTTTCGGCCACGACGTAGCTCACTACACCACCGACATCACTGACTTTTCAGCCCGCATGAAGTCTTTTGCCGAGAAGGTACGTCCAGTTCCACCTCAGCACCATTCCAACACCCGAAGAGCCTTCGTATTTAAGGAGCTTGCCACCTGTAGTCACGTATTCCTCCGGGAAGAAGTGCTACGTGGCTCATTACAGCCCGCCTACACAGGTCCGTACGAAGTGCTCAAGAGAGGTGCTAAAACTTTCACTTTACGCCTAGCGAGCAAAGACGTGACAGTAAGCATAGACCGCCTTAAGCCAGCCTATATACTGTCCGCCGATTCAGCCGCACCGCGTCGGGATACCTTGACCTCTACTCCAGACCTTTCACAGTCATCGCCTGGGGACCCACCTGTTAGGACGACACGTTCAGGCCGACGTGTGCATTTTCCTGACTTCTATCGACCTTAGTCGGTCTCTGGGAAGGGAGTGATGTAGGTGACCCTACTATTATTTATGTATTTATATTTATAATTACACTGCACACCACACCTACACAGCATATTTATTTACGTATATAACACTAAAACATTCATTACTCACGTTCATACATACAGACATTCATAACACTAGACAATTAAATATTAAACCACAAACCAAGCCGCGCGATACCAGCAGTAAGAAAAATGTGCTGACGCCGAGCTGATGGTCTTTTGTTTGCGCTCGGCAAAGCTCGACACCACTCGGCAGACCTGCCCGCGCGCGGACTACGAGGTTCGGCTCCCGTCGACTCGACCGGCCACTGCCAGTCGCTAACCCATATCCACCGCGAAGCGCACGCCGCTCACGCAAACGATTCGCGATCTGTTTTTCATGTTGTTTCCGTGTCTTTGTGTTATTAATTTCTCTTCTATCTTCTTCCACTATCCGTCCTGGAATCTATGTGTGTCTCCTACTCCTTCTGTATTGTTCAAAGCTCTTATTATACGTGTTAGTCAAGAAAAGTGTTTCACTCAAGCCACCTACCTACCTAACCGAGCTTCCAAACTCCTTATGGAAGAAGTGAAAAAACTGTCACCGTCTGTCACACGTTAACTTTTATTTATAAGCCCGCACAAGCAGGTAGGTAGGTAAAAGCTTCTAATCCGATTACTGCGGACTAAAATCCTGACGAGGGGAGCTACCTCATGCTTACCCAGAGAGTACATAATGTTGTTATACTTAGATAGTTCTTAAAGCTTGTGTTACAGAAAAAGCTACAAGATCTTAGGTTTATAGTGCGTAACACGCACTGGGGAAATTTTCTACGATAACTTATCAATGTCTCAAAAAATTTCGATTTCGGCAGGATTCGAACCCGCGCCTCAACCTCAGTTCGGGTGCGGTCTTACCAACGAAATCGAACACGTGCTTCGTTGAAAATATCTGGGATCTCTTACAACTCTAGCGTCGTTAGCTCTACTACAAGGGAAACCTTGAAGTTATCCAAACCTGCTCAATGACTACAGTTACGTTTAGTGCGTTTGACGTGAGGTGTTGCATTGCTTTTTTTAGAGCGTAACTCGCTCTGGGACGATTTTCTACGACGCCTAGAGTCGTAAAAGGTCCTAGAGATTTTCGATCAACTTCTTTTGAATTATATTTTTTGCTTACACATCAAGGGGTTGCACTTTTTGTTCATTTAGTTCACGCCCTGTCTGTCTCATGGGTATAATAATATTCATTGGATCTAATCTAATATTAGCAGGCTCTAGTTTGTAACAACCAAAATAAGTTTCGAGGTTGTCTTACACCTATCAACGCGTAGATGGATCATCACCGACTAACTCAAGCCGTGCTGTATGGTTTATTTGAAATTTTCTATTAGCACGCATAATCAGCTTCTTTTGCACACAACGCTTTATAAGGCGATGTCGTACGGAGTTGATCACTCATCGGAGGGCGAGTCAATTTGACGATAGTATCGAATCGTGATTGTAACGTCTAATTTTTCCATAGTCCTAATTTAATAAGAAATTAAATAAAGTGACCAAAAACCAAAAAAATTCGACTTCATATTCATATTCATTTATTTCATTGTGTACATAGTCATGTCTTATTATTAGGTATTAAGGTAATGCTCACGAGACAAAATGGTACCCAAATAGGGCGTAGCAAAAGGTATCGAGAGTGGAAGTGGACCGGGTTTCTAGAAAAATCTTTAGTTAGTTTTTTTTGTAATTCAATTGATAAGGTAATATTATGGATAAGCAGGTATCATATTTTAGAATTCTAGCTCGATGGTAGGTATAAATTTTTTTAGGTATCAATGTATGAAGTTAGGTATAGTAATAGTTATTATTAAGGTGGTTTTCTTTTTTGTTAAGATTTGTCGTTAAAAAAGTCGTTTAAATTGTAATAACATTTAATTAACAGGTATTTTTTTAATTTGGTTTCAAATATTTTGTCTTTTTCTTCGTCTTTTAGTACTTCCGGTATTTTGTTATAAATCTTAAAACTTCGGTTCCGAGCCTCGGTTTAATTCCGAGCCATCGTGAATGGCCCTGCTGATCCGTTGTCATATTCATTTTCATTTATTTATTTCTCATAGGCACGTTATATTGCACTTAAGAAAGTCTTACGCGTAAATTAAAATAACCGGTCGAGTTGATATGTATGACTTAACCAAAATTAGAATAGTAAACATAATTAATCAACCGCCGGCTCGCGGATTACGTTAATAATTAAGCTGTATTGACAGTCAACTGTTTGATCAGCCTGTATAATACAATCATGGTCTTATGCAAGGGTTAACAAGGACCATTTACCAACACCACAGTTAGATTATCATCATAATATTCATACATGCAATGAAGGAATCGCAAATAAAATAGGGTCTATATTATATTATATTATTCCTTAAACATTAATTTCTCTTGTAATTTGATTGTAATTTTTTTTCTTAATAAGGGTCTATATTACCTCAAATCAACTTTGTCAGATCTCTATATCTTTCAAACTACTAAATATTTAACTTTGATATTTAGAGATTATATGTTTTGAAAAAAAAAACCCATAAAATTTTCGTTATAGAAAAAAATCGCAAAGTTACCTCTAAATTCTTAATGAGACCTTAATTTCTCAATAAATACAGAAGTTAAGATCTTGAGAATAAGCATGGTAATAGAATAGAACTAAAAATGTCATATTATGTTTCGATTTTTTCAAGTAAATTCTAATTAATAGATAATAAGCTAAAAACTTCATTTTTGGCCTTGCGTTTCGTTGTTTTGTCATGCCCGCTCTTACGAACGCAAAATCCTATGTTCTTCAAAATCCTATTTCACAAAAACATGAGTTTGTATAGGTTCTTAATTCTATGAACTAGCCAATCATTAGGCTTGACAAGTGGTGCTGAAGAAAGTTGATTAGGCTTAAAGATGAAAAATATTTGATGATTTTTTGATTTTAGGAATGATTTGAGCCAAATCACTCCCTCATCTTTAAAAAACTGCTTCATCAGCATTTTTTATCGTTATAAGATCAGATAACTTATCTTAAGTTCATGTGCCTAAGTTTATTGTAATTTTGTAGGTTATGTACACTCTCACAGACACAGGCCGAGTCGCGGCGAAAAGTAAGCGGCGCCATAAAAAAGAAGTTGAAGTCCACAAGAGAAAAAAAACCAGTTGACTTAAAAAAAAATCTTTGGTTCCGAGTTCCTCTTTCAACATTTTGCTACGGACTTGAGCCGTATATGACAAATCAAAAGTAAAATTTTTTGTAATTAGAGGAATCGATCTTATAGATTTTATAGCAGAGCTCTCTCTACGCCCCCGCCTTTTCTTTCTTCTTCCACATTACGTTACTTACAGGAACCCTTCTAAGTAGTCAACGGTCACATTAGCGTTCACCGGAAATCCGCTTAGTTTGGGGCACTGACTTAGAAGTAACCGTTTATTGGATCGAATTTCTTTAATTTTGACTTTGGGATTATTTGTAAGATTTTTCTATTACTTTGGTTGTCGAGTAGGTAGGTATATTGACGAGTTTATAATCAACATAATGTTCCTGTATAGACTCCAAAATGACACTTGATTCGAAGTTTCTTGTAGCATGGGTTTACAAAGGTCGCAAAACTACTATTATTAACGAAAAGTTTGTAAGTATGGATGGATAGATGTTTGTTACTCTTTCACGTAAAACTACTGAACGGATCTGGCTGAAATTTGGCACAGAGATAGATTATAGTCTGGAATAACTCATGGGCTATATATTTTATCCCGGAATACCCATGGAAACGGGAATTACGCAGGTGAAACCGCGAAGCGCTGCTAGCACTCATTGCTAGCATAGATAATTTCAACCCGACTGAAAAAAGACGCTATAGCGAGACGGCGATTTATCGTCCACGTAATTCAAAGCATTTCAAGCCCGCACATGGATTTAAGAGTGCCGCCACTACGCTAGCGCCCTCTATTGTGTTCTAAGGGTCACACAATGTAATTACGAAGCAAAATCATAAGAATAAAAATTTATTCTGATGGCGAAACGACGTTGCGCGTACCCTGATTCAAAGTTATGTCTTTACCTACGCAAAAAGGTACAAATTTTATTTTATTACTAAAAAAACTCCCCGATGCGCTCCCTCTATATTGCGCCATTTTTTTTTGTGTAGTAAACCTATAGGTAATAATATTATAAATGCGAAAGGTTTGCCTGCGACGCAGAAAGTTGTGGGTTCGATTCCCGCCTCGGGAAAAATATTTGTACGATCTGCAAGCATTTGTTCAGGGTGTTCTGGTCGTTTTCTATGTATAGTAAAAAAATACCTATCTATCTATGTATTGTTTTATATTATGTATATCAGTTATCTAGTACCCATAACACAAGATTTCCTTAGCTTGGGGCTAGATAATGCTGTGTGGATTTTCCAGCATTATTTGTTATTATATTTATATTTTGATCAAAGTGCGCGAGCGAGATGTCGTCGTGTCGCGTCTTGATATGAGATGGTAGTAAGGAATAAAGGAGACTTTTTTGGACAACACCATACATGCAGAATGCACCCGTGACTCGATGTCAATACCAATAAATAAACGCAAGGGTAGTCATACGGCAGGGTAGGAAGTTCGGTAGTTAGCAGTCCACAGACTGGGCACAAATATTGACTCTGCCAGTCTGTCCGGGCGATACACAGCCGGCTGGCTGTGTATCGCCCGGACACACTCGCTTTCCTTCCATTTTGTTAATCTGAAAACATACGGGTTGAATTTTTTACTTGATCCTACACCAATAGTATTGGTTGTTGATACATTTATTTGAAAATACGCTCTGTAGCTCAATAGTGTAAAGCCCTAACAAAAGAGAAGATGGCTTAAAATCAAACATATACATACACATTAGTTGTCTTTCCCCGCGTATGATCAGAATAGGCCGGAACCTTATCGATATAAATATTTACCGTCACATTTTTCATACAATCCACGCGTTGTCAAAATGGAATGCAAGACTCTCAAAGTAAATTTCCGACCGTTTTTGTAACATTTCGAAACAGTTCTAGAATAAGAAGAATAAGAATTAAATAGATGTTTATTAAGGGAAGTGATAGTTTTATTTTAAAATCTCTTTTATAATAAAATACGAGTTTTTCCGCAACGACCGTCGCGATTGCTGTCATTAACTGTCGTAAATAAAATGTTACTAGTCTAGTCATCAAAAAAGACAACAAATTATAATCACAAGAGCATTTGCGCTTATGATAGCCCGACGAAAAAAATCAAACAAATATACCTACCTACCTGCCAAGTCGAAAATCTTTAGAACTTCCTACGGACTCTAGCGCTGTTGGCTCCATCCGCAGGGGAAACATTGAAGTTTATCAAACCCTGTTTATATAGTAACATTAGGGGTTTTTATTTCGTTTGACGAAAGGTGTTACCGTAGCTCATTTCTCAGGCAGAAATTGTATAATATTCCAAAAATTTCAATGAAAAAAATTAAATTTTTGGGATACAACTTTTTAGAGATTACCCCGAGTGCGAGGGCTTTCTCACTAAAGTAAAAAAAACTTTAAATAATTTTAGTAATAAAAAGCGATCATCACGGAAGCCTGTGTGTTTACCCTTATGTTGGGCATCGAATCGACACCCTGACAGCTTGTGACAATATTCTTGTGAGACATGTCAACAATATACAATGAAAAGCAATTTCCGAAATGAAAATATACCATTTCGTTATTATATTAATTGATCCGTAAGACGCAGACTGTTTGAAAACATTATAACTAAATTACAATTAGGTCAATCAATAATTTAAAAATAAAGTTAAAGATAAAGAAACATTTATTTGACTCAACAAGAACAGCACAGACAGATACACACACAAGGTAGAATACAAAATTTGAGGATATGTTAGGTTATACATGATTTTACTAATTATTAGAATACAGCTTACACTATAGGTACCTACATAACATTAAATCGTACGTAATATCTATTATCTACTACAAGCAAACACGATAAGGGATGCATCATGCATCGTGCACTTAACCTACCTACTCCTGATCATCCGTACTGCCCAAGCATGGGTCAAAAAGGGTCCAACTCAGCTATGTGTTGAATCGCACTGGTGCGGATCAACGCTGGTTTTCAGTTTGATCCTGTTTTGGTGGCATCACGACACGCCAGAAGAGAAGAGCACATCTTTATCACAAAGATTCTAACGGAACGTAGGATCCTAGGTTCTTTGCTTTATTAAACAAATAGGCATAATACGTACATATTGAACTGTAGTTTGACAGCGGGTTAAATTGTCTAAGACTATTAGTACCTGCATGAAAAATATTCGTACATAAAATTAAATTCAAAAGGACGCGGACGAGGAAAAAGTTTTTAAAAACAAAGAAAATCAATTAATAGAAACAAATTAGAACTAGTATTTACAATTAAGTTAACTGCAGATTGTTGTAAACCATCTACATGTAGCTCAACCATATCAATACCAGTCGGGAGCGTCCCCAAGACGCTAGTTTCATTGCCCCGCTGTATGGCAATGCTGATGCGCTGCGCCAGATACTCACCAGCTCTCGGGTCACGCGTCGCTTTGATCAGACGCACAGAACATTTTTTAAAAACCCTGAGATACTCGAGATACTCGTGACCCGAGAGCTGGTGAGTATCTGGCACAGCGCATCAGCATTGCTATACAGCGGGGCAATGCAGCCAGTGTCTTAGGCACGCTTCCAACTGGTATTGATATGGATCAGTTGAGCTACCTGTAGATTGTTTGCAACAGTTTGCAGATAGCTTAATTGTTTCTATTGTAAATACTAGTTTTAATTTAAATTTGTTATTTGATTGTTATTTTCTTTCTTAATAAAGTTACGTCTACGTTACTTACTAAACTACTAGTATTTATAGTAAATAATATTACATTGAATCACTAAGTTATAATATAACTTAACCCCAAATACTCAAACGCAACTTACATTTAAGCTCGTCTGAAGTCGTGGTTTTTTGACATAATTTAATGAAAATGTGTCAAAAAATCGTCACTTGAGACGTGCTTAAACCTGAGATGCGTTTGAGTATTCGGGGGTTAGTGATTCAATGTAACATCATGAATGACAGCATCTTTTTTTAATTTTTTTGCTTAGACCCGTATTGACGTCACAATCTATGCTAGTCATGTACTATTCCTATAATATTTTCTTAAATGACAAATAACCGAAGAAAATTTTAAGAAGTTGTGATTCTCCCAATTTTTGTTAAATCAAATACGATGAATATTTTACAATCACGCAAAAATAAATAAACTCTGATCAAAGGTAGGTCCCTATGCACAGAACTTCAAAAGAAAAGAAAAGAAAAGAAACAACAAAAGGTGCTACACGCATTTTAAATTGAAACAAGATTCGCCAAGTGCGAGTGTAACTCGCGCGCCGAGGGTTTCAAAACTTTGCCAATTATTTGGACAATCAATTTTCTGAAATATTTTAAAAAGTATGAAACTTACAGAAATTTCAAAAAGTGTTTTGAAATGGTCAAAACGATACCTTTCATTTGATACCCCACATGGGTAGGTACCCCTTTTTGAAAAAAAAATCCCCTTTTTTGACCATTTTTCAAAAACTATTATTATTACAGACTTCTCTATATTTTTCCTGTAAAATATAGATTGATATCTACAAACGCCTAATACATTGTACATGGATCGGTCTGCAATCTTCGGAGCTAGGGGGGGGGGAATGGTCAATTTTTCGTCTTTTTTTGAAATATTTCAAAAAGTATGAAACTCACAGAAATTTCAAAAAGTGTTTTGAAATGGTCAAAACGATACCTTTTATTTGATACCCCACATAGGTAGGTACCCCCCCTTTTGAAAAAAAAATCCCCCCCTTTTTGACCATTTTTCAAAAACTATTATTATTACAGACTTCTCTATATTTTTCCTGTAAAATATAGATCCATATCTACAAACGCCTAATACATTGTACATGAATCGGTCTGCAATCTTCGGAGATAGGGGGGGGGGAAAGGGCAATTTTTCGACTTTTTTTGAAATATTTTAAAAAGTATGAAACTTACAGAAATTTCAAAAAGTGTTTTGAAATAGTCAAAACAATACCTTTCATTTGATACCCCACATGGGGAGGTACCCCCCCTTTTGAAAAAAAAATCCCCCCTTTTTTGACCATTTTTCAAAAACTATTATTATTACAGACTTTTCTATATTTTTCCTGTAAAATATAGATCCATATCTACAAACGCCTAATACATTGTACATGAATCGGTCTGCAATCTTCGGAGATAGGGGGGGGGAAAGGGCAATTTTTCGACTTTTTTTGAAATATTTCAAAAAGTATGAAACTTACAGAAATTTCAAAAAATGTTTTGAAATGGTCAAAACGATACCTTTCATTTGATACCCCACATGGGGAGGTACCCCCCCTTTTGAAAAAAAATTCCTTCCCTTTTTGACCATTTTTCAAAATCTATTATTATTACAGACTTCTCTATATTTTTCCTGTAAAATATAGATTGATATCTACAAACGCCTAATACATTGTACATGGATCGGTCTGCAATCTTCGGAGCTAGGGGGGGGGGAATGGTCAATTTTTCGTCTTTTTTTGAAATATTTCAAAAAGTATGAAACTCACAGAAATTTCAAAAAATGTTTTGAAATGGTCAAAACGATACCTTTCATTTGATACCCCACATAGGTAGGTACCCCCCCTTTTGAAAAAAAAATCCCCTCCTTTTTGACCATTTTTCAAAAACTATTATTATTACCGACTTCTCTATATTTTTCCTGTAAAATATAGATCGATGTCTACAAACGCCTAGTACATTGTACATGGATCGGTCTGCAATCTTCGGAGCTAGGGGGGGGGGAATGGTCAATTTTTCGTCTTTTTTTGAAATATTTCAAAAAGTATGAAACTTACAGAAATTTCAAAAAGTGTTTTGAAATGGTCAAAACGATACCTTTCATTTGATACCCAACATAGGTAGGTACCCCCCCTTTTGAAAAAAAATTCTCCCCCTTTTTGACCATTTTTCAAAAACTATTATTATTACAGACTTCTCTATATTTTTCCTGTAAAATATAGATCGATATCTACAAACGCCTAATACATTGTACGTGGATCGGTGTGCAATCTTCGGAGATAGGGGGGGGGGTATGGTCAATTTTTCGACTTTTTTTGAAATATTTCAAAAAGTATGAAATTTACAGAAATTTCAAAAAGTGTTTTGAAATGTACAAAATGATACCTTTCATTTGATACCCCATTTGCCTTCCTAGGTCTCTTTTGAAATTTCAACAACAAAATTTGTACTGAAAATATTCATTTTCATTTTTCATTTATTTATATATTTTTTTCTTAAAATCAGTAATGGCGCACGAAATGTATCATTATTTCAAATTTCAAGTTAATAGCTGCAGTAGTTACTGAGATATTCAAGAAAGAGCGGGGACGGACAGAGCGAGACCATAAGGGTTTCAAAACCGATCTTTGAAACCCTAAAAAGCCGAAAGGTCATGATTAAGTAAAGTTGTTTAAGCTCAGACAACACAATAAGGTGAGCTCCCAGTGGATTTTATATAAACATCGTTGGAAACTACGCAACCGTTCTTTTCTTATTTTAGGGTTCTTTACGAGAGTAGCTACTGTCAGTTTGCATAGTTCCAAAACGAAAATAGTTTTCGTTAACCATGACAGACTTGTAAACGTTGTCAAAGCTGTACTTCATCATGATTATCATCACATCATTCTAGGCCAGAAAGAAGGCCTATGCCTTCTTTCGATTTGGCCAGCCTCTGTTAAGAAAACGATTCACTTTTTAGGGTTCCGTACCTCAAAAGGAAAAAAGGAACCCTTATAGGATCACTTTGTTGTCCGTCTGTCCGTCTGTCCGTCTGTCCGTCTGTCCGTCTGTCAACCCACTTTTCTCAGAAACGCGTAGAGTTATCGAGTTGATATTCACATCATATACGCAGGCTCGTAACCTCTTGAAGCCTCGATATAAATCAAACTTCTAAGTCAACGCAATCAAAAGTTACAGCTGTTTATGTCTATTTTTTTTCAATTTTCCATGGAATCACATGCACACAAAACCTATAGGGTACTTCCCGTTGACCTAGAACCATGAAATTTGGTGAGAAGCAAGGTCTTATAGTACAAGTAATGGAAAAAATCCGAAAACCGTAAATTTGTAATTTATTCACAGAAAAAATATTTTTTTAATCTTGCCATGGACCAAAAACCTATAGGGTACTTCCCGTTCACCTAGAACCATGAAATTTGGTGAGAAGCAAGGTCTTATAGTACAAGTAATGGAAAAAATCCGAAAACCGTAAATTTGTAATTTATTCACAGAAAAAATATTTTTTTAATCTTGCCATGGACCAAAAACCTATAGGGTACTTCCCGTTGACCTAGAACCATGAAATTTGGTGAGAAGCAAGGTCTTATAACACAATTAAAGGGAAAAATCTGAAAACCGTAAATTTCTAGTTTATTCACAGAAAAAATAATTTTTTAATCTTGCCATGGACCAAAAACCTTTAGGGTACTTCCCGTTGACCTAGAACCATGAAAATTGGTGAGAAGCAAGGTCTTATAACACAAGTAAAGGGAAAAATTCGAAAACCGTAAATTTTTAGTATATTCACAGAAAAAATAATTTTCTAATCTCGCCATGGACCAAAAACCTGTAGGGTAGGTACTTTCCGTTGACCTAGAACCATGAAATTTGGCAAGAAGCAATGACTTATAGCACAAGTAAAGGGAAAAATCAGAAAACCGTAAATTTGTGGTTTATTCATTCAAAATAGTACATTGTTACACTAGGGTTGGACGTAACTTATTTAGTCTCGAGACGCCAATAGTTCGAGGGACTAAATAAGTTACGTCATAATCGTTATCAAATCAGAAAATTATTGTGCCTTATTCGTCTGGATTTGACTGATTTCTTTGCTAAAGAGTAGGAGTTTGTACGGAACCCTTGATGCGCGAGTCTAACTCGCACTTGACGTTTTATTATTTTTTATGTGTTGTGTGTATTCTAAGATTTTTGTATCGTGCGTAAGACCTCGCACTTTGAGTAATTTCTAAAAAATTTAAAAAAATATAAAAAAATATTTCCAATCTCCGTAATCCTGCTGAAATCGAAATGGTTGGGAATTATTTAATTTGTTGTGTTTATTTTTCACGGACTCGTGAAGTCCACCTTTTTTATTACAAATAAATGGGGTCAATTATAATTTTCTTTTTTAGTTTCGACAAATAGTTACCTACATAAAATGTTTCATTCTCATTTTCAAAAGAGATTTTTTTGTCTTGTACATAAAAATTTACATTTTACATGGCTTTTTATCGTAGGTAACTATTTAGTGAAAGAAAAAACTAAGCTACCTACCTATTTAGAGTCGTATCCGTCGAATTATAATTGGACAATTAGCAGAGCTTATATTAAAAACGTAAATTAAGGTGGTTCGACGTGCGTTGGCACGAGATTTTTTTGTGGACTTAATTTATTTCTGCGTTCCAAGCAATAAAATTAGCGGAATAGTAACTTGCTGCAAATTGTAAACCATTTTCTATGATCTCAGGATAACACGAACTTCCACTCACTGTATTTTTAGAGTGTTTGAGCTAATAATAAACATTTTTCGAAATTCTCAATCAAAGTTGGTTTTAATATGAGTTCATAGAAAATGGTTAAAGGTTTTCGTCAAATTACTTATAAGCTAGTTTTATTGCTTGTGGAACGAAGAAAAAAAAAGAAAAAAAAAGAAAAAAAAAGAAAAAAAAATAACTAAAAATAAAAAAACTAACGCGCCAACACGCGTCTAACTACAATATTATTTGATCCGTTTCGATTTCGAAAAACATGCCTTAGTTTACAATAATAGTACAATAAAAATTGATTGTTTAGCCAAAATAAATAAAACCCCAAGTCTAAGA
Source organism: Eupithecia vulgata (assembly GCA_946478455.1). Taxonomy (NCBI): domain Eukaryota; kingdom Metazoa; phylum Arthropoda; class Insecta; order Lepidoptera; family Geometridae; genus Eupithecia; species Eupithecia vulgata. The sequence goes on from OX297881.1 coordinate 5,040,966, forward strand.
CTTCAATACTCCAACTTATCTTTATTTTTTCCTTTATTTTCACCAAGTAGATTCCCTCTGCAAATATTTAAGGAGATTCGGGTAGGTAAGCCTTTAATTTCTTATCGCAGTTTACACAAAGATTTTACGGTTAAAAAGTTTACAAGCGCTCTGAATAATACATCTAACAACTTCTTTATTTTCTGGTAACGTCTTTGTATTTTAGGAGTTTATTTTTTATCGCTACCTCCGTTTGGTCGCGGCAATCAGGACCCTGCTAAGGACCATACTTCCCCTATCGATCAACACTCATACGTCCAAAGCTAAACGTCGTCATCATTGGACTATTTTAGTCCACGGCTGGAAATAGGCCTCCCCTAATGACTCGGACTAACTATGGAAAGAAAACTATACTATGTGAAGGCGCACAGCTTTACAATAATTTGCCTTCCCAAATTGAATGTGTAAGCTCATTTAATGCGTTCAAACTCAAATTAGCTCAACATATCATAAATGATGATTCGCTTCATAAAAAGTGAACACATTAAATGAGTCAGCTATTGAACGACCACAACCTATGAATCTATACGTAATTTAAGAACCCTGTTCTTATGTAAGTGACATTATAAAATTTGTCTTTTTGAGAATAAACGATTATTAAACAAACTTACTGGATAGGTGTTTCCTTTCAAACCAAAATTGTAATTTAGGTACGCTTTAAATTCGGGTTGAGAAATGTTTTAAAAACTGCCAGTGTTAATAGAATTGTGTTTTAGACTGTACTTATCTACAACCGTGTGGTGCCGGCTTAGAATTTGCACCACCCCAACTCTTCCCGTGGGTGTCGTAAGAGGCGACTAAGGGACATACACCTGGGGGCGGGCAGCACTGCAGCGCCTCTTGCAGAATAGATCTACTACCGAACTGCGATCCCAAACCCGCATGCCTAGCGTGGGGATTATGGGCTACCCCATGAGATAAAAAAAATCAGGGAGAGGCCTGCGTCCAGCAGTGGACCGTTATAGGCTGTTTAGGTTGAGGTATCTACAACTATGTAGTTGTTTTCGCTAAGTGCTAGCTTAGTGCTTGTTTAAAATGAAATGTAACGTAGTAGACGTTGTACTACTTTTTTGATAACTTGAGCTGTCTGATTGTGAACAATGAATAGTTAGGTGCTTTGTGAATAGAAATTCAATTGAGCGAGAAAAAATGGTCAATCTTCCTGCAAATGGCGATTGACCATTTTTTCTATACCATAAGGTAGGGCTGTCACCTTATAAATGCACCTTATGAAGACAAAAAAATAAATAATATGGACCTCCCTAGTTACTAAGTTATATTCGAATGAAACGTTGGAAAATGTATGCAAAAGTAATTATACCTATCTATCTGTCTGTCTGGCTAACCGGATTTCAATATAATTTGGCAGGTTGGTAAATGGTATCCCAGGGACGAACATAGCCTACCTACTTAAAATGCGCGTGCAAAGTTGCAGTCAATAGTTAGTGATTTATGCGAAGAAAAATGCAAAATCGGCATATCTGATTAATTTTTGTGCAAAATCATAATAAGGAACTACGAAAGTTTTAAGAACCTATGAAAATATTATTTATTCTTAAAGAAACTAAAATTTTACTGCCAGTCTGCAATGCATATTTCATTGGCAACCCTGTAAAAACCAGTTGAAGGGATGCTTCCTCCAATTTGCGGACTTCTAATAGAAAATGGGGGCGCTGCCAATTTTTGGTGGCGAAATTAATAACGTGAGAACTTCTTCGTGAACGAAATCCCGTTTATCCACTCATACATTTAACACTAAAGGAAATTAAATAAAATTCTTTCATAAAAATGTTTTAGATCTAGAACGCAATAAAACGCCAGCCAAGTTTGAAATGAGATTGGTTATGTCTTAGGTTAAAATATTTTTGGGTAGCTTACTGAATCGACCTGCCTTCTACAACGTGGCAGACAATAATTATGCAAAAAATAACATGTTCTTTTTTCTGAGACACCTGTCGAAATAATAACAAAATAGGCTTCTAAATGTTTATTTGAACACTAGTAGTGCCATCTATTGTGAATATGAAGTAGTTGTAGGTTAGTTGATAGTTCACTCAATAAATGTTTTTTAGTCTGTGTAAAACCATAACTGCGTTTCATTATAGGTTATGGGCCCAGCACGCTTCCACTGTGCTACTTTATAAGTAGGTACACAACACAGACATAATACTAGCTGCGTCTGTATATAAACTCCTGCACGTTGTACCAAGGTGACTACGACGAAATGTCGCCACAAATCCGTTCTCCCCCTAAGTGGTCAGTTTTCTGGCCCATTTCACGTGGCAACGTGACGTCATGTCAACGAAATTACGCTTGTGGGCTGGCTTTTCAGCCTAGATTTCTCGTGTGAACTTTGCAGACTTAAAAACCTTTAAGTAAAGTTCAATTTTGAGTGTACTCTAGAATTTGGCGCGTCAATACGTTAACACATGTGTGGTTTGCGAAGTGATTGAATAGGTTAGGTTTATGTTTGCATAAGGTTATCAAGCCTGACTGATTTTCAAAACAGTTCTTCAAATTATTGTTCCCCTATTTTTTTTAGTTTAGACCTCTTCTATTCCTAATTTTATTAGGTAACTCTGGTCTCACTTCAGACTGCAAGATGTTCGTTTGTTACTATTTTAGCAGAAATAAACGTAAAGTATCTATGTACAGTCAGCGTGGTAAGAGTTTCGGGTATTATTCGCATGTCTTCTGCTCCCTTCTACTAAAAATCTTATTTTATTTCCGTGTTATATGTACGATACAAATTCTGACTTAAAGTAGGTAGGTACCAGGAGAGCATTTAGTAGATAGGAGATTTTGGGAGACACTAATAATAAATCGATCGATCGAGCAAAGCACGCTTTATGTATTACTCGAAGTAAGGCGGTCAAACCATGAGGAAGCTCCTATGAACTTATACTAAGTTCATAGGAGATACAAAACGCGGGCACCAATCCAAAAAATTCCATTTATCTTTTTAATACTATTGTAGTACTAGCTTCATCATCATCATCAACCTATACCAGTCTACTGCTCAGCTGGACATAGGCCTAGCCTATGAGCGCCATAGTACTAGCTTAATAACGATAATAACGATTTTTTTGTTTTGTGTTCACACTTAGGTATTTTATTATGTTTCTTTTAGCGAGTGCCTATTATTAGCTTTCTGTATCTATTTTAAGTTCTATTGTTAATAATTAAGCTGATGGCAATCCGAATAAAAATAAATAAATAAATAACATTTGTTTTTATTTAAAACAAGAGACTACTTTGTCGCTCAGCGACCAAATCTCCCTAACTTACATACTTAAAGAGATTTAGCTAATCTCTGCAAAATTTTGAAAATTATAAAATGGAATAAAAATAATAGTATTTCATTTACTAGCTTGAGGTTGAGACTGAAATAGACATAGCTGTCAGTATAGTACCGGACAATACAGAAAAATAACAAATTAGTCAGTTTGTATCGAGTTTCGTGTAGATTCGCGAATAATTTAAGGTCAGCTAGGAACGGCCAACCTAAAGTATATATATATATATCTTTCTATTCAAATTGTTAGTGACCTGGCTTCTCAAAAAAAAAGCCACGTATATCATCCTCGAAGCAAACAGCAACCCATTTGATTATAATTTCCTTTGTAAAAATTCTTTGCCGGTGTTATTTTTGTCTCTAATTTCAAGGCATTTTTTTCTCATTCTCATCACGTTTTTGCCAAATTATTTGTCGAGCGTTCGACATTACTCCATTTTCGTTGAATCCATTGTCACGCGCTCACCGGATATCCCCTATTACAAATCCTCTCGTATTTTGGACTTTTTAGGGTAGGTACCTGAAAATAATAGATATGAGAACAAGGCATTCTCTCGTTGTTTTGTCATATACCGGCATGCAGAAGTATGCCATTGTATTAACAACCAGCACCGTTTGTTGGTAAAAATAAAGCAATCCTTTCGAATATTCTATTTTTATTATTTTATTCTTCACTAGCGACCCGCCTTGGCTTCGCACGGAAACCTCTAAAATGTTTAGTGTTCCTCTACTATATTATGCATGTATTATTATATTAGGATATTAAATAAATAAATAATGTTGGACAATTCACACAGCATTATCTAGCCCCAAGCTAAGCAGAGCTTGTGTTTTGGGTACTAGATAACTGATATACCTACATAATTTATCACAATACATAGATAGATATTTTTATTATACATAGAAAACGACCTGAACACCCTGAACAAATGTCTGCAGATCATACACACATTTGTTCCGAGGCGGGAATCGAACCCGCAACCTCCTGCGTCACAGTCAGACCTTCGCCCACCGCGCCACAGAGGTCGTCAAAGGGGTCAATATTGAACCCTGACCTTTACTTTTGCATTGCATTTGAATTACAACCTTATAACTAAAGCTCTAGAGCCATATAGAATGTTCACATTGACTGAAAAAAAAGTTAATGTTGTTACTGAAATTGTTTCTTAGATGGCTTACGTTACCTTTAATATGTAACGTCTTGCGTATACTGATAGTTTCCTTCGAAACTGGCTACTGTAGCTGAAATTCGGTTAGGAGAACACCATTATCATCCAACTTGTTAAATTGGTAGATTTTGGGTCACAGGGTCGTCTTCAATTTAAATAAAAAAAGTTTAAAAAAACATACCTATTCTTTAAAATTTAAAATAAAGAGGTAAAATGAAGGAAGCGGAACCCAACACGCAAGTCTGACTCGTACTTGGCTGGTTTATTCGTAACATACGTTTGCGGAAGGTTCTGTACGAGATTTCTTTCTTACAACGGAATGAAAAAATGGTGCCTTCGAATTGTTTTAGCACGAACAATCCAAGTCCAACAATACGGGCTATTTTTTTTCACAATTAGCAGAGCGGGTTAATTCACAATACAGTGGTTTTTGCGAATGGAACGGATCCAGGGATCTTGTCAAGATATTTTTTCCGAATCCCCGCTTTGTATAACTAACATAGACATAGTTTCATTTCATAGATTTTCATTTGTCAAACTTTCATAGACCCTTCGCAAAATTAATGTCCGACCGCTTTTGTTTCTGCTCGAAATGGTTTCATACAATGTTCAGCTTTTTTGTGTTTTTGCTGTTAATTTATTTCTGAGCCAACATTCTCGTAGCACCCTAATTCCGGAAATCCCCCACGTGGGGGACGGCCGTGGGGGATTTCCGGAATAATCCCTAGTAGCTTGCTACTCAAGCGCGTCCTACCCCGTAGAACTCAAAGCTTTCTTCACTAAGCAAAATTAAATGCAACCGTCCAAAGCCTGCGTCCAGCAGTGGCCAATATAGGCTGTTGAGGTGAGGTGAGGTGAGGTCCAAAGCCTGGATTATGTGCAACAGTTTGCAGATAGGTCCTACAATTTGTATCACAGCAAATATTTTCATCGGACGTTGCTTGTTTTGGCAGCGCAGCGCAAATGCGCCTTGTCCGTAGTCCAAATGCACTTTCCCCGTAGCAAGCTACTCTATATATGCTAATCAATATAATGTATAGCTTAATATATCAATATATAGTTAATAGCTCCGTTTGTTTTGGGTTTACTTCACAAATTTCAATAACGCATTATCTAACATGTGCTGCGAAAAAATTTAAAATTTGAATTCGAAAACGAACGGGGTGGATCAAAAATGATGCATGAAATCTTTCACCTTCAAAACTTGTTTCTAGCTTCTGTGCTTTGTTTCGATAATACCGGTAAAGAATTTCCAACAATATAAATTAAGTTTTGTAAGAATTTTAAATACAAAAAATATCCTGATTTTAATTCGGAGCATCTTTATCTAGATTGTTCACAACAGTCTGTAGATAGCTTTTCTGTTTAATTTGATAACACTTATTGCTATCTATTACTTATTCGGTGTTATTTTCTTGGAAACAAATAATGAATTAAATTAAAAGTAGTATTTACAATTCACACAATTGAGCTAACTGCAGACTGTTGCACATAATCTATTGGTAGCTCAACTGATCCATATCAATACCAGTCGGAAGCGTGCCTATAAGAAACTGGCTGCATTGTCCCGCAGTATGGCAATGCTGATGCACTGTGCCAGATACTCACCAGCTCTCGGGCCTTGCGTCGCTTCGACCAGACGCACGGATAGTTTTTTGAAAACACGGAGAACCTCTGTACCCCACAGACCTAGAGTGTATACTCCAAGGGGAGCAAATTCGTGGGCTCGGTCTCGACAGAGACTATTTAGAAAGAGCATATTTTATTTGCGTCTGAGTTTTGCTTGCATAATAACAATTATGTATTTTAAATTTAATAAATAAAATAAAATAGTCTTTTGTTTCATTGCCAATCCTGATTACATTCAATTTAAGTTTAGTATATGATTAGTATTGTCATAACATTTAAATTATTAATTAAATGGACTTCATATTTTTAAAATTTATTAGAATAATAACCTATGTACATAATATCATAAGCAAGAACCCCTCATGTGAGGGTGAAGACCTCCTCCAGACTTCTCCATTTGTCTCTGTCGATGGCTTCTGCCATCCAGTCTTTGCTAGTCAGTTTAGTGATTTCTTCATCCCATCTTGTAGTTGCTCTAGTGCCTCTTGGACCAGACCAAGATGTTAATCGCTTAGTCCATCTATCTTCTTTTACTCTGGCAACGTATTCCGCCCACCGCCACTTAAGCTTCATTGAGTATGTTACAGCATCAGTTACTTTAGTAGTCTTTCTTCATCCCATCTTGTAGTTGTTGTTTATTATTTTAATATGCGACAATTTAAATAACTTAACCTAGCTAATTAGTTAAAGGAAAAACATCGCATCCCTACCTACTGTGGTCATGTCAAAAAGTTAGCCAAAACACTGGTTTTGTACGATATAAGCACGATCCCCACAAACGTACCAAAGTAAAAGTGGCGATGTTTTTCTCGCACTAACTTTGGTAGACTAAGTATAATGTACTAACCTTGGTACCTATATTTTAGGGTTCCTTTCTGTAACGGTTTCAGTACGGTTCGGATACTGTCGTAAAACTATATTATTAGTTTTCATGGTTCCAAAGGTTATTGTGGGTTCTTGCTTAACTTTAGCCATAAAATATAAAACTGCACTTGCGTTATGAAAAGCATTTCAGAAACACGCTAAGCAGGTCTTCTTGTAGAGCACAGAGGACATGGTTTTCACGGCTAAACGGATCTGGATGAAATTTGCCACAAAGTTAGATTTTAGTCTGGAATATCTCATAGGTTATGTTTTATCCCGGAATTCCAATAAAAACGGGAACTACGCGGGTGAAACCGCGAGGCGCTGCTAATATATAAACATACAGTGTTCATTACGGATGTAAGCGGGTAAACTACGAAACTTATTTGTGTTGGAAGAACACCAAAGTTTCATCCCTTAAGAGGCAGGTGTATATGACACCATTTCGTGAATAGGATAGGCATAGGATTTCGCGTTTAAAGGAGCGGGATAGAACAGAGCGGTGTAAGCTCAAAAATCAATTTTTTCATTATTTATTCATTATTATTCTTATTTCAAGATTTTCTTTTAATTAATACATTAATTCAAAAAAATGCCGAAGGTGCCCTCGGTATTCTTTTGTTTAATATGGTGATGACAATAAAAAAATCTTGTGATTGATAGTTTAAGTGAAAATTTTTAAAAACTTAAAAAACAGATGGTACTTTGCACAATTATTTCTGATATTATCGTCGGTTCGGAATCGAATCCGCAACCTCTTGCGTCACAGGCGGACCTTCACCCAGCGCGCCATAGATGTCGTCAAAAAATAAAGTGTAAAAAAGTATTAAGCGTTATTTTATGCCTTTGTGAGTGGGCGCCGAAAAAGCTACGGAACTCATGTTATTTTATCAAGACTCTTTCTTAACCACTTTATTGTATTTACGAGTATTTCATACGGCCGCAGTAGAGACATTATGGTAATATACGCAGCGTAATTTTTCCAATGCCGACCTTAGAACGTCAGAGACATTTCTTACCATTTTTTACGGAGACTTAGTCAATATTATTTTTCCATATTCCGGTTTGTTGAAGCTAACTTTGGTAGCCCGCTGTCTAATGGAGTTTTGCTTGTTATTTTTAGGGTTCAGTAGTCAAACGAAAGTCAATACAAGGTTTATTTAGATATTTGGATGGGTAGGTGTCTCCCAAGCCAACCTAACCGAACTAAGCTCTGGTGAAAATATCATACAATCTTCATAATTTGTTTACTTATAAAGCTTATAATTATTTTCCATTACTTGACACTGGCAGAATTGTCTAATATCTAGTTTTTGTTAGGTTTTTATCGCCCAAAGAAATAATATAAATTATTTGCAGCGCTGAATTGTTTTAACTTTACTTATTAAATTACATTTTGTCGGATAATTTTTAGCCCCCAAGAAAACTGAGAGGTGATATGAAAAAAAAAAAAACCTATAACCTACATCATAAGCAGCTGTTTTTTATATAACCTCATTAACAAACTTCTTAAACTAATTTAAGTATGCCTAAGTATATATTTTAGAAATTATTTTGAGTTTCTAATTAACCTTAATAACTAAGTTCTCATAATATTGTAAGTATACCTAAGTAATTGTGAGTCGGCGCTTATTTTTAGCTTTCAAGTTTTTTCGGCGCTTTAATTTTTTTGTTTTTTAGTCGTCAGTTAGCTCAATTGTTTCAATTGTAAATACTAATTATTCTTATTTGTTTCACTTCTTCCACTAGTGGACAAAAAATTGAAGTAGACAAAATCAATAGCACCTTGTTTCTTATTTGATAAAAATTAATATTTATAAACGCGTTTATAGTATAAAATTTGACTTGTCTAAGTGCTTATTTTGTAAGCTTAAAGAAATAAACGTTATTGATATTTGATATATTATTTGTTTGTATAATTCTTTGACAATAAATATACTATCATCATCGGCATCATCACCATCATCCACTGTTGTACATAGGCCTCCCCTAATGAGCGACATAGCGCCCTGTCTTCAGCTTGCCGCATCCAGCAGTCAGCAATATTTCGCATACCGTCATCCCACCTGGTCGGAGAGCGTCCTACACTGTGTTTACTGAGACGCAGTCTCCAGTCAAGAACACGTTTACCCCAGCGGTTGGCTGTTCTTCTAGAGATATGGCCAGCCCACTGCCACTTCAGCTCGCTAATCCTTTGAGATATGTCGATAACTTTGGTTCTCTGTCGGATGTATTCGTTGCGTATCCTCATTCAGAGAAACTCCGAGCATAACTCTATCCATAGTTGTTTCTATCCATAGACTTTGAACTGGGCTATATAAATAATTGACCTAATATGGTCAATTATTTACCGAGCTGCGCCGTATGTCTCGAGATAAATCGAGTCGCGTCTCGGTATGAACCGACTCTAACGGTTTATCGAGTGAACCAGTGTGTATTAGTCTCATCATACGATTTTTGAAGGCTTCTTTGTGTATTATTCTTTTCACAAGGTTTTAACGCCAGGGCAAGTCTATTAAAACCTTGTAATAGACATTTACACTGACATAGTAGGTTATGGAGATGAATACCTAAATCATTAGAACGTACTGTTTCTCCGATTTTCTTTTGTAGTGGTACGCGAGTTTAAAATCATAACAGAGTGTTTTAGAGTGTTTTTTTATTACAGTGCGTAAGCCTCTGGCTCGTACTCTGGGTAATCCCTAAGAAATTAAATAAGTTCCAAAAAAGTCCTGCCGATATCGAAAAAAATTTGGTAACTTATTTTATTTCTTAGAGATTACCCAGAATGCGGGGGCTTACGCTCTTTAATACAAAATCCTTAGAATTAAACAACGGCAACACCTCTCGTCAAACGAACTAAAAGTAACTTTAGTCTTTGAACATGTTTGGATAACCGTAATGTTACCCCTGTAGTCACTGGTCATATCCTGGCGAAATCGAAAAAAAATTGGGAACTCATTTAATTTCTTATTGTTTTTATAGGAGGATGATTATATACTAGTTTTTAATATTTTTTACCTTATTTCTTTTTTTATTATCATTCAACTCTGATATTTTGGTTAATAATCTAAAAGAAAACTGGCGCATAAAGTAACATAATTAATATACATAAGTACCTATATATAAAAAAAAATAGGAGGCATAATAATAATAACATAATAATTTTATTATAAGCATTTTTTTAGTATTGTATCTCATTTTAAAAGAACTTCGGATTTAATGAGAAATAAATATATACCTAATTAAGGATATATTTCTTCATATTATTCTGTTTAATTTAAGCTTCTGGTTTTCTAATAAATAAATAAATATATTTAAACCGAAAGAAAACAGATTACTAACCTGTATTATTACGGCAAATCATGCAACTGAAGTTTAGATAAGTTAACCTCAACCGTTTTATGTGCAATTTGGTAGACTTATGCAAATTCCGTAAAATTGCAATATTGCGGCACGACCGTGGTTGTCTAATATTCGAAAAAGAAGGTTTCCATAGAAACTCCTAAACGAAACGACGTAATTGAGTCGAGTTTGGGTTTGTTGATACAAACATTTTGGTCCTAGATGATGACCAGGATCCTGATGATGAAACCAGGAGGATGTCATTGGAACTAATAAACCAAACCACGTAACCTCATCGAGTTTGGAATGAAACTTAGAATGTGTCAAACTTAACCTCAACAGCCTATATTGATTCCCCCTCCTGAGAAGCGCGCCTCATCACAGAATAGAATATCTATACTATACTAAATTATTAATGTGAAAGTGTGTTTGTTTGTTTGTTTGTCCTTCCTTCACGTCCTAACTTAGCAACCAATCGACTTGATTTTTGGCATAGGGTTAGTTGAAAGGATGGAAAGTAACATAGGCTACTTTTATCCCTAAATCAGTTCTCATAAGATATAAATAACCTTTAACAACGCGTGCCACGGGAAGCTAGTAAGATTATAAAATAGGACAAATGTTTCTATATAGAATATTAAATAATGTTTCTACTAATATACCTATTTTTGATGAATATGATTAACAGTGCAGCCGTTATTATCTTATTAAGGATATAAGTTACATAAAGGTTTTCGAATTTCAATAAAATTAGGTTGTACAAAATGACGACACCATGTCGACAATATTGTATGATAGTAGGTAAAAAGCCTTCTATTGTTTAGCAGGATTCATTTGTCAATGACAAGGGGAACCTTCGAGCCACACAATGGTTCAAGGGCATAAAGCTAGGCACAATACAACACTGCAAATTGGCAGATGCTTTGCTACTTACTTGCGACGAAATTCACCTATGTTTGAATTAAATATTCAAGGTCACTAGGGTCAGAAGGCTTTTGCCTAGCTAGTGAGAAATATTGTTTAATTTATTTAACATTTTTTTATAAAAATATCCGCAAATTTATGATACCATTTATGTGATAAATGTCAACGAAGACGCGCCTCCGTCCCAAAACATTTTGAACGATTTATCTATCTCACTATTTATTTATTAGAATAAGTAGTACCTAGTGTAGTTGTTGTTAAAAGATTTTAAGAAGGGCCCGTAGCACGATAAAAACAATAATACTAAACACTGGGGCAAACAACAAATCTCCGTCCGACAATACAAATTGTCCCATTTTCCCCGCTCAAGTCGGATGCCGGCTGTCGTGCCCTTCAAACTCCTTTCATCTCTTCAAAGGAGGTAAGTAAATCCACCCAATTCACCTACTTGGTGATTACTACGGTAGTAAATAAGAGGTGTCGGTGTACCTTTGTCTGCACTAATACTAGTTTGTCCATTGAGGGTATTTGGTTAGTCAAGTGTACTTTACTGACTCCGCCGAGAAGCGCAGAATCTTACTCAAATCGTCTCAGGCTTCGCGGAGTGTCCTCGGAGTGACCTCGGAGGAGTTTGTTGTTATTTCCTCGCAATCGACGACGTAGGCTTGTATGAAGGGGTGGTAATAAGTGTGTATACTGTTTATCTACACACTGTGATAGATCTATTCACGTCAATGTATTGTGTATGAGACGATGAGAGCTGAACTTTCAGAATTCGCTTGGCAAAGGAATGAATAGTAAACATTCAAACCCACATTCGAGAACAATGGACTCGAATATTAATTATAGCTTCAGCGTGGAACGTAATCTCGTAATTATTATGTTAGAATTAATTTTGGTGAATGGAACAAACACAAATCTTAAACAGAACAATATATTTTCACAAATATAAAACATTTTCAAAGCCTGCAACAATTTAAGAGTCCTGTACAGGCTGTAGATATTTTAATATGCACTTATGATGTAATTTCTATGTAATGTAATTAAGAAACATTGCGATTTAACGTGGCAATATATCACTACATATAACTTTGGCGCAATAGCTTTATGTACCTGACATTGTAAAAATGTGTGTTTTCAACTCTGTAAAGTTACTTCATCATCATCATCATCATCAGCCTATATTTGTCCACTGCTGGACATAGGCTTCCCCTAATGAGCGTCCCGTCTTCAGCTTGCCGCATCCAGCATCTGCCAGCAATCTGTCATCCCACCTGATCGTACACACACACCTGATCCTACACTACGTTTGCCGAGTCGCGGTCTCCACTCATGAACACGTTTACCCCAGCAGTTGTCGGTTTTTCTCGAGATATGGCTAGCCCACTGCCACTTCAGCTAGCTAATCCTTTGAGCTAAGTTACTAACAAATACATAAATTGAATGGTGCTAGCCAACTTGGCTGGTGAGGGCTTAGATTTTTAGAAAATTGTTCTAAGTGTAAATACTAGTTGTAATTTTTTATTTACGGATTGACATTTTTTAGAGCTGATTGAGAGACTGATGAGATGGAATAGTTGCAAAAGATGAGAAGAAGCCATTATTTAAAACATCCGATGTTGACCTGTAGTATTTTTACGTGGGTATACTTACAACATTAGAACGCACGGATTCTTCGTTTATTCTTTTGTAGTAGTACGTGAGTTAAAAATGCTTACCAGTGTTTTATTATGCCTTTAAATAACTAGTCAAGAATTTTTTTTTTACATTATTTATTATTTTTATTGTCTACCTCTGAAATCTCCAAGGTAAACTAAATATGTAGGTGCTTTTCTAAAGCATCAATTCTACAAGCAGATTATTTTCACTTAAATAATTATCGTTACAATAGAAGGTACCATTACAGCTTAGTCTTAAAATTGTGGAATTTCAACACGATCATGCGTAGTGTTGTGCGCAATTAAGGTATAAATTCGGCTTCTTTTTACTTTCACAAAACACTAAATTTATAGTATTACTTTTTTTTTCTATACTTAGAATCTTTATTCAGAAAGAAAATAACAATCAAATAACAAATTTAAATTAAAACTAGTATTTACAATAGAAACAATCAAGCTATCTGCAAACTGTGGCAAACAATCTACAGGTAGCTCAACTGATCCATATCAATACCAGTTGGAAGCGTGCCTAAGACATTTTTGCCTAGTATTACTTAACTAAAACAAAACTTCAATTAATCGTGTCTTGTGCAAGACTACAGTCGTTTTCGGTGACGTTTCGGTTTGACTATGATAGAAATTAGGTTCTATATGATAGAAATGATTATCGTCGAATAATTTTTTTATGATGTGTAAGAAGTCTTATTCAAGTTGATCGTTTTGTGTTGGCGTGTAGGTAAAAACCACAAAAAACAGATCCGTCAAGAGTGAGAGTAACTCCCGCGCCGAGGTTTTCGAACATTTGCCAATTAGTTAGAGACTTAGATATGTGGCGTGGAAATAAGTCATCGTTATGTTACTTATTTCATAATATTTACAGAAGTATGAAACCTACAAACATTTCAAAAACTGCCTTGAAGTGTGCAAACTGATACCTTTCATTTAAAACCTTACTTGTCTCCATAGGTCTCTTTTGAAATTTCAACATAACAAATTGTAGAGAAAATTAAAATTAAAATTTTTAATATTATTTTCTTTAAATAAAATAAAATAATTTAATAATTAATAATAATAATTTGGTGCATAAAATGTATTATTATTTTATATTTCAAATTAATAGCTGCAGTAGTTACTGAAATATTCAAGAAAGAAGGGAGACGGACAGAGCGACCTCATAATGGTTTTCTCGAATCTCGAAACCATAATAACGCGAAATATGCAAGCTTCTGTAAGGTTATGATGATTTAAGTTACAATTTTAATTAAAAATAATCGATTGTTCGATTTTGACATTAAAGGTCATTGATTTAGACAAGTACAATGGGCGGCCTTATCGCTTAGAAGCGATCTCTTCCAGACAACCTTTGGATGATATACGTTAGATATACGTTCATTTTGTTTTATGTTTACCTCTTATTTTATTCAGGAGAATGCTTTAAATTTTTTATTACATGTGGAAGCTACTTTTCATTTATTTTATGATAATTTTATTAACTTACTGAAATTCTACAGCATAAATACGTTGAAATCGAAATAACATTTATTTGATTTTTCGAATAATCTATTGACAAAATCTTAATCAGTGAAATGAAACGCAGTACATCTACGGAACGCTTTATATATGAAAATGACTATTAGTGGTTTTTGAAAAACCTAAGTGTCAATTCGTGTCTTTCGTGTCAGAGCGACATGGCCGGGTTTCTGAGAGAGTGAGAATGGAGACTACACCGGTGTTAGCGCACACACTTGGGCATTTTGTATATCTAATGTCCTGCACACTAATAGTCTCCGTTGAGAAAAGCCGCCCGTAATATTAAGCTATGAAGACATCGTTCTACTATTTTATTGTGGCATTACCACATATTTGACGACCTCTGTGGCGCGGTGGGCGAAGTTCCGCCTGCGACGCAGGAGGTTACGGGTTCGATTCCCGCCTCGGGACAAATGTGTGTACGATCTGCAGACATTTGTTCAGGGTGTTCTGATCGTTTTCTATGTATAATAAAAAATATCTATCTATGTATTGTGTTATATTATGTATATCAGTTATCTAGTACCCATAACACAAGCTCTGCTTAACTTGGGACTTGATAATGCTGTGTTAATTGTCCAGCATTATTTATTTCTTTATTTATTATGTGAGACTAATTCCACTGTGTGCTACAAGAATAAAAAAAAATCACCTCAAGGCTTTAGGTACTCTGCAGTTTATCATCAGAATCATCATCACCAACGTTAAAGTTCCGTTTTCTCATCAGCAATAAACATCTAAATCATCTTTCTTCGTTGCAGGAAAACCGAAACTGACGCCGAATTTATCCAACACTTCGTGCCGTAGACGTGACGAGAGTGGTGACGCCATATTTGTTTCGAGCCAGTGCACCGAAGCTTGCCGAATTAGATTTTATTTTACTTAAATTACATCAACCAACCACCCAAGGGTTAGGAGGTTATTGATGGAGAAATGATGATGATTTTGTCCTTCATTCGTTCTGTTGGCCTAACATTGGTGTTTCGATTCCAGGAGTTCAGCCCAGACAGATTTGACTCCCGAAACATCTTAAGAGATTGTCCATAATCTTCGATGGACACCAGTAGCGGCAATTTTATCTCGAATCTATGAGTCCCAATATGAAACAAACGCACGACAAAACGGACGCCAAATTTTGCCGCCCGACAAAACACGATTTTTGTCGAGGACACAATTTCATTTGCTGCTAGTGCGTACAAAAGCTGATAGCTGTAGTATCTCCTAGGCCTGTAATAACATTATGCATTACAAAAGCTTTCTGCAAGGGTCTTTAAATGTAATTAATTTAGGTGGCAGATGAAGGGTAAAGGAGTAACAAAGGAAAATTAAACGAGATAAATTTCTGCTGCAACGCAGGTAATCTAGAAATATAATGGATACACTCCATTATAGTAGATGAAGCCCGCGATTTCGCTTGCCTTTTCTCTGTTTATAAAAGATCCTCTTTGTAATGTCCAGTGCACAGTGACCTGTACTAAATCACATTATAATTAGACTTAGATATGCAAATAATGTTTTAGTTTATAAGTCATATAAGAGAATCTTCGTCACTTTTCAACTCTGAGAAAATGTAAACTCAGAGACTTTGCCAGGTTGATCGGGTTGCTTAAATCTGTATGCCCAGCCATACAATATTCTTGGATGTATACAAATATACACTAACTAGTGATTTATTTTCCACTTCTTCCACTAGTGGACGAAAACTGAAGCATACAAAATAAATAAATAATTCTGGACCATTCACACAGCATTATCTATCCCCAAGCTAAGCTGAGCTTGTGTTATAGGTACTAGATAACTATGATACAATACATTGATAAATATGTTTTATTGAAACTAAGTTCTTTATCGCGCGTTGTGAAAGGCGGCTGGACGGAAAAAATTATCAAGAAAAGTTGTAACGACACTTTTTGCTATAGTAAGCTATTGTAAGCCGTGCGGCGTGCGCATGTTTCTCTGTCTGTCTCTCTCTCTCTCTTATAGAAAGGAACTTCGTTCCATCCGGGTGTCCCTTGACACCTCTCAACTTTTTATATATAGCAAACAACCAAAACACCCTGAGCAGATGTCTGCAGATCGTACACACATTTTGTCCCGAGGCAGAAATCGTACCCGCAACCTTCTGCGTCGCAAGCAGACCTTCGCCCACCGCGCCACATCGGTTGTCATAAAACCTTTATTTCTCATTTGATTATAATTACTATTTATAAACCTGTTTATAATGTTAAATTTTACTTGTCTAAGTGCTTATTTTGTAAGCTTAAAGAAATAAACGTTGTTGAATTATGAGAAATTATGAAAGATTTCGACTTCTACGTCACTTCACCTCGTGACGTTATTGGCAGCGTATCCAGTACTGGGGTGCGGGTTCAAATCCCGTAGAAGTTAAAAACTTTTCCTAATCTTTTTGACATTATACAATTTTCGTAAGAAATTGCTCAAGTTCGAGCTACGCATTATAAGCAAAAAAAACGTACATAAAGGGTATTTTGATTCTACAATAATAATCCATGCGCAGCCGTTTACAAAAGCTATTAAAATATATTTAAAGAAAGACAGGTCCATCCCTAACACGTTACTGCATCCGTTGTTTGCACTCCATTGAATGGAGTTCCTTATGAGCGTGGAATATAGAACTGTACGTTAGAGTCACGGCCACGGAAGGTATTCTTACTTCATCTTATACCAGCCAGGGATAAGATGCGATAAAACAGCGTCACACTAAATCGAATGAGAATCAGACTTAAATCACTGTTGTCATAACATTAGAACCAGACAGAAAGTCCTGTCTTCAGTGTTGTTTATTGATTTGATTAAATTTTTCGTTTTCGATAGTTTATAAAATTTGCGAAAATATAGTCTTCGTAAGGTAATTTCCATAACTTTTTTGGTTGTGGTTCGTTGCGTGAGGCTTACCACGCACTTTTTTGTATAAGCTGAGTGAAACGATGAATTTTATTGTGGATAGGCATATAACTCACATAATCATATTATCTCATAATATTCATATTATTATTCATTCATTTCGTATTCCTCGAGGTGCCCGCATCTCTGTCGCTTCCGCTCTCTCAGAGGCCATTAGGAATGCTGTATCAAAAAACACCAAGCGAGCTTGGGAGCATTTACTAGTTTTTCCTTACAAAGTACTACATGTAAAAAAAGATTTGGCAAACAATTCTTCAATAACAGTTAGGATCAAACAAAATTGTGTTAGTTATACTGCATGCGAAGGGCAGCCTATTTCTCTCGGTGGTCAGGACACACAACAAAATTTAAATTCATATAAACCATTGACTGATTCTACTGTCTACAGACTTGTAGAGAGTAAACTCAGTGATGGTGATATCAAAGGTGCCTCTCGCATACTCTTCTCTAGTGACACGATGGCGCCAAATAACGATGATACGCTCATATCTCTTGAGAGTAAGCATCCACCCGCAGGGGTCGATCTCCAACTCCCCGATCCACCGCAAGAGAGTGATGGCGCTATGGGCACGACCAGCCAGGACGTGCTTAAAGCGGTCATGTCTTTTCAGAGTGGCTCTGCCGGCGGCCTCGATGCTGTGTCTCCACAGCATCTAAAAGATCTACTTTCTGGCGGGTCTGGCCATGCAGGTGAAGTCCTTCTGGAGGCCTTGACCTCTCTAATCAACCTGATGTTGTCAGGCCGAGTCCACAGCGAGATCACAGAACTCCTGTACGGTGCAAATCTTTGTGCACTAAAAAAGAAGGATGGCGGCATAAGACCCATAGCCGTGGGCACCACTTACCGCCGCCTTGCGGCTAAAGTCTGCTGTCGAAAAGAAGCCGACTACCTAGGCGACTATTTCCGACCAATTCAGTTAGGCTTTGGTTCGCGAGGCGGATGCGAGGCCGCAGTACATTCCCTTCGTACATTTTTGAACCAAAATTATGGGGAGGTAGTTCTGAAGGTAGACGTCAAAAATGCCTTCAATTCCGTAGACAGGGGCGCCTTGCTAAAAGAAATTAAAGACAAAATTCCAGAAATTTACCCTTTTCTCTGGCAGTGTTATGGTTCACCCTCAAAATTAATTTACAGGCACAATGTCATTTCATCCGCTGTTGGCTGTCAGCAGGGCGACCCTCTTGGTCCGGCCATTTTTAGCCTTGCGATCCAACCAATTATTCAACGTCTCCAATCCAAGCTAAATGTTTGGTATTTGGATGACGGAACTCTGGGTGGAGAAGTGAACACAGTTTTTGATGATTTAAAAACCATCACTGATGAATTTCAAAAAATTGGTTTGGCACTAAATTTTTCAAAATGCGAGCTGTTTATTTCGGACTCTTGTGTAGATAAAAACAATATCATTGGTAAATTTAATAGTTTGGCCCCCAACATTTCAATTGTAGATAAATGTTCACTTCGACTCCTTGGGTCACCAATTCTTGATGAGTCTTTTCAGCCATTTGTAGATGAGAAAATTCAAAATTTTAACAGAACTTCAGACAGACTTCTCAAAATTAATAGCCATATGGCTTTTACAATTATTCGGTTTTGCCTGTTTGTACCTAAATTTACATATTCTTTGAGATGTTGTCAACTGTGGAAACACAGCGAGCTCTTGGAAGGCTTAGACAACATAATAAAGAATACTTTATCATCGGTTTTGAATATATATTTGGATGACAAGGCATGGTCGCAGGCCTCCCTGCCTGTAAAATTGGGAGGCTTAGGTATACGCAAAATTTCAAGTGTAGCCCTACCAGCGTTCTTGTCTTCTGTCTACAGCACTAGTTCCTTAGTTGAAAAAATTTTAAAGCCCTCTCATTTGGTTATACCTGGAATTTCATTCAAAATTTCATTTTTAGACGAAGCTCGATCTGCTTGGCATAGTGCTTGCCCCGATGCTGCTCCCCCAAAATCTCTTTTGTCCCAACGGCAATGGGACGGGCCTTTGTGTGAGTTGACACGGAATTGTTTGTTACAAACGTGCTCCAGCTCTGCAGATCGTGCCCGTCTTCTAGCCGTTTCTAAATGGGAGTCAGGACATTGGTTGCAAGCACTTCCTTCATATAACACTGGCACTTTATTGGATCCCGTAACTTTCCGTGTCGCAACTTGTCTTCGGTTGGGTGCAAGGTGTTGCGCGCCTCATCAATGCCAGTGCGGTACTGCTGTCGAACAGCTCGGTCATCACGGATTATCGTGTACTAGGGCTGCCGGTCGGATATCTCGTCATGCCAGCCTGAACGACATCATCCGGCGGGCCTTTACCACCGCTAACGTACCAGCTATTCTCGAACCGAATGGTCTGTTGCGTGACGATGGTAAGAGGCCTGACGGCATGACTCTAGTCCCATGGGAGTTGGGGAGGCCTATTGTGTGGGACGCTACATGTGTCGACACACTCGCGCCTTCCCATCTTCCTAGGACTTCCGTGAGGGCTGGTGCGGCGGCAGATTTAGCCGAAGATCTCAAGAGGCGCAAATATGCAGGTCTCGACAGAGCCTACACATTTGCTCCCCTTGGAGTCGAGACCCTAGGTTCGTGGGGTACCGAGGCTCTCCGGGTTTTCAAAAAATTATCTGAGCGTCTGGTCGAAGCGACGCGTGACCCGAGAGCTGGTGAGTATCTGGCACAGCGCATCAGCATTGCTATACAGCGGGGCAATGCAGCCAGTGTCTTAGGCACGCTTCCAACTGGTATTGATATGGATCAGTTGAGCTACCTGTAGATTGTTTGCCACAGTTTGCAGATAGCTTGATTGTTTCTATTGTAAATACTAGTTTTAATTTAAATTTGTTATTTGATTGTTATTTTCTTTCTGAATAAATGTAAATTCATTTCATTATTCATCTCATATTAGTCTGTCAACTAAGAACAGTTGCTAAGCAGTGTTATGACTTCTCACTCTGACTTATCAATAGAAGAAGTCATAATATAACACGACTTAGCAACCGTTAAAGTAAATAGGGAGTTAAGTAAGAATAATAAATATATGAGGTAAGGTGTAGTTTTGTATCTTGGCCTCTTGTTCTATGCCAAAGTAATTTTATTGTTGTGTTATTATAGTCTTTAACATGCGGACTTTATAGGAAATGATGCTTTGATTACACTAAGAATCAAAAAGGTATAAGATAAGGTGTAGTTTTGTACCGTGATCTCTTGCTCTATGCGTGAGTGCTTGATGTGTGTGTTCTTAATGGGAGCGCTCAGAGACGACACACATTATGTGAAACGATGCATTGTGGTTGTGTTTAAGTAAAATGAGACTGAATAAAAATGTTAATAATGGCTAGAGTTAAGTTGTGGTAGGATATTACGGTGAACTACTGATATTACTCATTGTTGGTTGCAGAATATTTTATTGGAAGAAGCAGTGTGGTGCCGGCTTAGAATTTGCATAAAGACAACAATGGAAGTATTCCCATTAGATCACCGATTTTAAGAGCACCGAATTAGGAGCACCGATTATTTACCATTTGGAGCACCTGCAAAGAAGAAGTTACTAGTGTAAGTGAAGTTTGTAGTGTCGAAGTTCCACACGTCGAAGTACACTAAGCCCCACTTGCACAACAATATTTAAATGTCTAATTTTGATTAACTTTGACGTATTTGTATGGTTTGACAACTCACTAATCAAAATTAAGCAAGTTAATTATCGTTGTGCAAGCGGCACTAAGAAGGGGAAAAATTCTTAAAATAAAACACACACGGAAATAAATTAATATTTTTGTGTGTTATTTCTATCGCTTCGGCATGTAGACTAAAGTAAAAAAGCGACGAAGAAACCTTTAGCCTGTTAGTTGTTATTTTTCAAAGGCGCTGGGCATACCTGGATTCGAAATGCACAGGACAGAAGAGGCTGGCTAAGAGTAAAGGAAGCTATACCCAGCAGTGGGTGATATAATGGACTACTATGATGATTATGATGATAAAATTAATAATTTAATACATTGATTGTTTAAAAAATTCTTAATTGATTGTTTTAGAGTTTTCCTTAGTATAGAGGAATATACAGTTTTTAAGGTATTCGGGACAGAAACTTCTCCAACGGAAAAAGTATATTTGAGGCATTATCCATGGGATTATTCTCCAATTCTGCATACAAAAAGAATTTTCCAAACTGGTCCATAATTGATGGAGAAATACACACACCAACATACATAAAAATACATACAGCGTGATACAGCCGACATACTCGGTATAAAACCTCCTTTCCTTTTGTTCTTCGTTTCGTCGGTCGATTAAAAAATAGCACTTAGGTATTTCGGATGCTTTTTTCATATAGCCTATATGCTAGCCCCACCGGTACGGAATTGGTTGCCTCAATTAGAACTTTCTGCGTCACAAACTCGATCGTACAACCTGACCTCGAGGCAAAAGCAATTTCCACGTAATAAACTAACTCTGGACAAGATGACAAGTGGTTTGTCGCCTATTTATCAGTGTCGGGGTAGCCAGAGCAGTGACGCGACAGGTCCGTGATATAGAGGCATTTTAAGCCCATTTCGAGCCCATACTGTAAGGTATATACTTTATAGGCCTGTTCTGTAATGCGATGTTCTTTCGTTGAGTTGATGGTCGATTCTTACGCCTCGATCGCCACGGTTAAGTTTTAGCAAATATTTGAATTGATGACTGATATTGAGAAAATACTCCGAGATATTTTTAAACATCTAGTGAAAATATATTTTAGAAAATATATTTTATTTATAAATAGTTTGCAAATAAAAACGGAATTTTTAAGGTGAAATTGAGCTTTTAAAAATGCAATTTCCGTTTCGCTCTAAAACGTTACAATACTCGTGGTGGCGACTGTCTATGACTTCACCGATGCACAAATTCTTATGAAAAAGAATTGTCATAATATTTATTATTCATTTGAATGTCTTTATTAATGTAAAATACAATCAAATATTAGAAATAGGTATGAAAATTGTCAAAAAACAAAGAAGTAACCTAGTGATTGAAGAAAATCATACATTTACTATACATTTACATAATTTATTCCTGTGCCTTCCATTTCATATTGTGACGACATGACGTCACGGATGTAATCTCTGATTGGTGTTTAACGTGTCATGGCGGATTGTTCTATTTTGTAGATTATTTTAACAAAATAATAATTGATCTTGATCAAAAGAAAAATTATAATACGCGTTTTGTTATCTATGGCTAGTTCTTTAAACACATAATAATGGTGATTTTTTGTTACTGTCGCCATCCATATTTAATTTTTTATTTAAAAAAGGTTTTTCTCTTTCTAGATTATCTGTGCCATAACCCCGAAGCTCACGTAGGCACAAGAATATAAATAAGGTTTTTAAGATTACCCAGAACTTTACTTTACAGCCTCGTGTGGCATCAAGAGAGACATTTTAAATATTTATAGCTTCAATAAAACGCTATCTGGCGGGGAACACGCGAATTATATGCAAACCAGCTGCAGCCCGCGGTTTAACACAGAGTTTTTGACTAATATTATTTTTATTCAGAGTTTGAATAATAATAACATCACCCTTATGAATGGAGTCTTACATTAGTAATCAGATTCTGGAGTTTAGAAGTATTTTGGGCGACAAACTTCCATCTGCAGCAACTGAGCTACCTAGTCGTAAAATTTAAACAGTACTTAAAACGAAATCTTACACACGAAAGCGTTTTACTCCATAGATGAAACGATATTAATGCTTGGTCAGATGTCGCCCACTGATGGCGACAATAGTAGGTACATAATGTAAAAAAAAAGTTGTGCTTTTTAGATTTTTTATATATTGACCTGTATCTAAATCGCGTTATTTTGTTTGGTGAGCAAAATTAACATGTCTTAGACACAATCAAACGTGATACATAGTGTAGTAGTGTTGATTCTTTTTTACTTTATCCCACTAGAGGACAAACATTTTTGTGGATAGTATCAATAACATTTTTTTTACTTGCGTTTTCACCCGCCTAAAATTCGAATTTTACATTTACGTAAATCTACCATCGGAATTAGATGTTTTATCATGACAAAAAGTAGCATATGTTACTCTTCATACAAAGTCTCTATCCTTTTAACTAACTTCATGCCAAAAATCAAGTTGATTGGCTGCTTAGTTAGTGCGTGAAGGTAGGACAAAGAAACACAGTTACGCATTTATAATATTAGTCAAGTCTCATAAAATTTATAAATTCGACAGGTCTAAGTGCTATTTTTATAAGCCAAAAGAAATAAAGGTATCGACTACGACTTTGAATCGGCTGCACGTCAGCGTAAAAGGAAGTACGTTCTTACCTATTACTAGTTACTGCCAATATTGATGTTCATGATTCTTCAAATGAAATAGTGTAATTAGCTTGATTAATTTTTTTTTAAGAATTTCTGTTCTACTTCTGTTGATAAATTAATCTCTTATACAATATGCAGATCTAATCTCGCTCTTCCTGGATCCGCCTAGGAAGTATGGAAGGATGGAGAAAGGTTTTTTTTAACAGTATTTAGGGAGCTGAAAGGGTTTACGAAAAACTACTTTGTAACGAAAGCTTTATTACTCATTTTTACTAAAATGTTGCTTACGAAGTTTTTCCTTTGCACCGTCGATATGAAAAACACGTTGAGATAAACTCTTCATAGAAATATAACGTAAGGAAAAGTACCGACCTGCTTGTAAAGTAGATCTTTGCCATATTACACCCAAACTTGAGGATTTGAAAGTAGCAATTTAACCCTTATTACGGGTAAGGTAGAGTTGAGGAGTACTCAGGTAACTTCATAATGTACTTATTTACTTCCTCTCATTTAAACGGTTTTACGTGCTCGTAAAATGTTAAGCTAGAGATTCTCGGTGAGTTTCTAACGTGTAGGTAACGTGTAAAAAAGTTTCTTGTTTATTATGAAATTAAATCGACATTTTCTGCTTTCCTCCCATACACATTATGTCTACTTAATTTATACAAAATAAACCGAGAAGAACCGACAACCGCTAGTTCTTTTTTTTTTCAAACAAGGACTTTGGCACCCCTTCGATGGGTTTATTCCCATATGTCACCCTGATCTGTCCCCCTTAGGGAGACAAATGGAATTATCAACAAAATTTCTAGTTATGGTTGTTCGTCGCTGGTTGGCGTGAAATTCAAATATTTTTGTGTTTTATAATTTTTCTTTTTTTCGCAAGCAATAAAACTAGCGAAAAAGTAATTTCCCTCAAATCGTAAAGCATTTTCTATCAGCTCATGATAAACCAACTTCGATTTACTAGTATTTTTGAAGCATTTGGGAAAATACCTACGAAACTTTGTGCTAGAAATCTACATTTTCCCAAATTTACATACACCTAAAATACAAATTAATCAAAGTTGATTTTACTATAAATTTTATAGGAAATGGTTAACGATTTGCGGAAAATTACTTATTCTCTAGTTTTATTGCTTGTGGAAAGCAAACCACCTTAAAATACGCGTCCTTCGTGACGTGTCAATCTTATCAGCTCTCCACAGTAGCGACTATCAAACATTTCCACATCATTAGAGTCTATCAATTATATTCATTAAGGGCGCAATGAACGTAAGGTTCGGCGCACACATACCAAAATGACGTATTTTCGTGACTAACGAATTCTAAGTGGGGGAACTGGGATTTGTACTTATAGATAGATACCTATATAGATAACTCTTTCTTGTACCAAACAAACATAAAACACAATAAAAAGGAAATACATAATGTAGAATAAAGGAAGTCCAAAGCCTTATCGCTTTGAGCGATCTCTTCAAAGCAACCTTGGGATTGACGGGACATAAAAGAACGATATAAACGGTGGCATTTAAGAAATATGAAAAGAAAATAATAACCTTGAACATACACTGTAATACCTAACATGCATTATACTATACTTATGATAAACTTATATAAACATAAGTAGTATTTTCTTCACTGATATCTCGCATGGGAGTGTAATTTGACGACCGATGTGGCGCGGTGGGCGAAGGTCTGCCTGCGACGCAGAAGGTTGCGGGTTCGATTCCCACCTCGGGACAAATGTGTGTAGGATCTGCAGACATTTGTTCAGGGTGTTCTGGTCGTTTTTTATATATAATAAAAAGTATCTATCTATGTATTGTATAATATTATGTATATCAGTTATCTAGTACCTACCCATAACACAAGCTCTGCTTAGCTTGGGGCTAGATAATGCTGTGTAAATTGTCCAGCATTATTTATTTATTTAATTAAATTAAATTAAACCTTTATTTCACTCATCAATGGTCCATATGAAATTAGAATTACACAGTTAAAAAACACAATAATCTAAGAAAAAAAACTTGATACAATTACGATAGCAATAATATAAACTTAAAAGAATCATGGCAATGCAGCCATTGTCTTGGGCACACTTCCGACTGGTATTGATATGGATCATATGAGCTACCTGTAGATTGTTTGCAACTGTTTGCAGATAGCTCAATTGTCTCTATTGTAAATACTAGTTTTAATTTAATTCTATAATTTGATTGTATATTTCTTTCTTAATAAAGATGTTATAATGACACCACAGAAGATGGTACTTTTGCATTAGAAGTAGTAATGAACATTGTCTCCTGCCTAATCAGGCCCTATCCAATCCACCTCCTTGAAGTACCGGAGCAGGACTTTTGGCGATTGACAGCTTTGTTTCAGCTTTTTGAGGGTGTGTGGACGGGTTTGATGTCTTTATAAATATAAATGAATAAATAAATAATACTGGACAAGCTAAGCAGAGCTTGTGTTATGGGTACTAGATAACTGATATTATTGTACATAGAAAACGACCAGAACACCCGGCACAAATACCTGCAGATCTTACAAATATTTGTGCCAAAACGAGAATCGAGCCCGCAACCTCCTGAGACGTTTAAATCACGTTTTCCGTCTGGGCTCTTCTCTGGCAGTGTACCACATGTTCCACAGTCTCTTTTTCCTGGAGACAGCCACGACACAGGCGGCTGTCTGTGTCTCCCGTCTTGAAAAGATGGTGGTTTAGTTGACAGTAGCCTGTGATGATGCCCAACATTATTCTAAGGTGCCTTAAGCATTGTGTTTGTTGTTTACCTATCTTTGAAGGGGAATATTGTTTTGGTGTGTTTGCAGTCTTTTCGTCAATTTTTAGTCTATTTTTGACTTCTGCTGTGGGCGGAGTTCGAGAGGCTTTGGTCCTGTTTTGTTATGGTCTCGCGCCTTCCTTTGCTTGTCTGCCTGCATTAATACTGCCTGGACAGGGTCGACTCACTATTGTGACTAGATACTTACTTTTTCACTGAAGCAAACGTCATCAGTATTTGCTATAACCTTGTTTGAAGGAGCTGCAAAAGTTCAAAAGCTCCGGCAAACGCTCTGGTATTCAATGGCTAGACCCATTGAATACCTAATCAAAACCTCGGCTATTCTTACTTCCCATAATAAAATCACCACAAATTTGCCACTTGCCTGCCAGATCGTAACAAGCATGTGTTCACTGATAATTAGATTTTTTGAAAATACTAAAAACCAATATAAAATTCCTCACTATTTACACAGTTTTTAAGTGTTTCTAATACTTATATGCGTCGGAAATTCCAATTTTATGAGACAGTATTATTACTATAGCGCAAAAATGTTGTAAATCGGTTCAAAATTTACGTTAATAATCGACGATAACACACAATAAAAATCGTGCAGTCGAAAATACCTCCTTTTTCGTTTTTCGGCAGAGCCTATATTAGGAAGACATTTTGTGAAGAGGAAAAAAATCGTTTTCATAGGAGTGGGACAGGGCAGAGTAACGCAAGTCCAAAAATTTTATTATCTATAAATTAAGACATTATTTGGAAAAAAAAAACACAACTTATAAAATGTTCTCTATACTTAGTTCAATTACCATCCTTATTCTCACTTCTGTATTTATTGAGAAATTAAAGTTTTAGTAAAACTATAGAGGTAACTTAGCGATGTTTTCTATAGAGAAAATTGTATGGAATCTTTTTAGAACACAATATGAACGATAGAATAAGTCCTGAACTTTTTATAAATTTCAACGTTAAATACTCCGTAGTTTAGAAGATATAGAGAAGAGATCCGGTGGAGTTGATTTCAGGTAGTATATGCCGTTAAAAACCAGTGCATCGGTGTTCAAACAATGCTGTACAGAGGCAATGTTTATCCAAAGCTCTGCTACGCACGAAAAATAAGCACCTATAGATACATAGAATTAATGAATGTCATAATGTTATTGTGTAGTAGATTTATGGTCTAAGGCAAAAAAACTTAATTGAAAAAAGTCAGGCGTTACAAAAGGCAAGCTAATAAATAATATAGCAGTAAACAGTAAAATAAACTACGGAAATTACAGTGACCATTTTGGCAAGCAAATAAAATAGCAGCCTAATGTCGCCCTATTCCAAGAACGTACCTAATCAGTTTCAGTAAATCTCGTAGCCATATATTCGACCCCCATAACATTCAAATTAGCCTGCGGACATAACTACCTGAACGAATGGTGTTTTGGTTACTGTTAAATACACATTTTAGGGGTTTATTTCGCTGAAATGGGGCCATTGTGAAAGATAAAGGTTACGAATAACTAGTGGGACTAATGAGGGCTTGGGCGTCAAGGGTTCCGATTTTTGTTGATCAATAGCAATTCTTTTATATTATAAAAATATGATAGTAAAATCACCACCACCACCACCACCATCAGCCTACATCAGTCCACTGATGGACATAGGCCTCCCTTAATGAGCGCCATAGCGCCCTGTCTTCAGCTTGCCGCATCCAGCATCTGCCAGCAGTCTTTCGCAAATCGTCATCCCATCTGGTCGAAGGGCGTCCTACACTACGTTTGCCGAGTCGCGGTCTCCACTCAAGAACACGTTTACCCCAGCGGTTGTCGGTTCTTCTCGAGATATGGCCAGCCCACTGCCACTTCAGCTTGCTAATCCTTTGAGCTATGTCAATAACCTTGGTTCTCTGTCGGATAAAAAAAAAAGATAAGATAAAATAGTAAAATCACCAAGATATTATTATGCAATTATTATTATATTATTCAATAACAAAACATCGGCCGTAGTTGAAGACACATTTTTTTATGTACCTACTAAGAAAATATTTTTCAAAGGAGTTTTCGCTCTTGTTTTTATTATTTCTAAAGAACGCTACCATTGCAAAACAAAGTACCATTGAAATAAAGTACAAATTAATAAAAGTTACACACATAATTCTGTTACACCTAGAACGTATTGTCAGAGACGAGATGTTTTTTTTTAGTTTTTTTTTAGATGTCTCGTTGTGAAAATAACTAAAAAATTACAATCAAATGATAGAAACAAATAGGAACTAGTATAAAGTAACATTATTTCAAATGTGCTATTTACATTTGATTTGATTATTATAATCATTAAAAAGAAGATATTTTAAGACTCGTCACTATTCAGCATATTGTCATGAAGCTTTTAGCGCGACATCCTTTTTGAAAGAAATATAATAGCTAAGGAAAATTATTTATAAGACACAACACACAAACAACAGACGTGTTGGATTATACCATTTATTTGTTACAAATTTTATTTTGCTTGAAGGAACAAAAACAGAAGCACTTTTAGTTGAACGGTAACGGAACGTAAACGGTAACGTCACAGAAAAAGGACTGCGTTCTTCAATCGCAACTGAGTGCAGTTAAATAACCTTTATTAACTAAATATAAGTGGGTTTATTTTTCGGTACTGACATAATTATGTCAGTACCGAAAAATAAGTAAATAAATAAATAATGCTGGACAATTCACACAGCATTATCTAGCCCCAAGGTAAGCAGAGCTTGTGTTATGGGTACTAGATAACTGATATACGTAATATTATACATTACATAGATAGATATTTTTTATTCTACATAGAAAACACCCAGACCAACGGAACAAATTTCTGCAGATCGTACACAAATTTGTTCCGAGGCGGGGATCGAACCCGCAACCTCTTGCGTCGCAGGCAGACTCTCGCCCGCTGCGCCACTGAGGTCGTCAAGTAATTACTTAATCGATAAAAAAATACAAAAATCTATGCATATACCGACCCCATTAAAATTAGTTACAATCACGACAAGCAATCTCTGATGAATCCGCCCCCGGGTTTCGTTGGTCCAATTTACCCACCGCTCGGTCAAACAACACCACATAAAATGCTAAAATATGCAAAGCAAATTGATTCTAGCTTCAAGCCTAGATTTACCTCGTGTAGGTTACCAACCTGGAATCGTATTACTACCGACTATGTTGCAACAAATCAATAGGTGGTAGGTAGTTACGTCACGTTCAAACACGGCATTGTGTTGGTTCATATAGAAACTCTTAATGATAGCTTAGTTATTGTTTATAGTATATTTATCAGGCTATACAGGGCAAGTTTTTATATCGTTTCGGCCTTTTTAAAACTCTTTTTGAAATTTCTGTAAGTTTCATACTTTTTAAAATATTTCAAAAAATTGATTGTCCAAATAATTGGCAAATGTTAAAACCACGATTGTAACCCTCGGCGCGCTAGTTACACTCGCACTTGGCGGATCTTGTTTTTTTGTGGATTTATCTGATAAATTTGGACGAGGCCTTTTCTACACAGAGGGTAGCACAGAGGTTTAAAAAGTTAATTGTTAAATTAAATATGATTGGTTTTCGAAAGTCTTAGAAAATTAATCGATAGATAAAACGGAAAAAATATATTTTATTGGGATACAAGATTTTTTTCTTTTATTTTTTTCTTGTATGTAAGAACATACAAGAAAATTTATGCCCATCGGCTTAAATGATGATAATTATTATTTTGAAAACTCCGATACGAAAAGGGTGACTTTGATGCTTAAAAACTGTGAGCAAAATTGGGTGTTGCTCACATGTGGAATAAAGGATATTATTCCACTTGTTGTAAATGGAATTTGAATTTATAATGTTCCACTTAATTTTGATAGTGTATAAAGAAGTGTATAAAGCGACAAAAAAAAAAAAAAAAAACAACTTAGCTTGTGAAGACCGTTTTTCTAGAGAAACGTGTATCTGAAACATTTATCATAAAAGAGTCATATAAATGTTTCAGCCTATATAATAATTAAATTTTCATTTAAAACCGGCTCAGACACAAAAAACAGATAGGTAATTATTGATTTTTTTTAAATATGCATTTATGGACCAATTGCCTATTTTAAATTTTACTGACCGAAAACAAAATGGAGTAATATCACAGAGGGTAATAGGGACAATTACCACATTCTCCTCTATTCATTCTACATACAATAGCTATGAAGGCTGTCATTATTTTTATTGTGTCTTGTTATTTATTGATGTAGTAATAACATATTATTAGACATTTACGTTTTTCTTGCAATTATACAGCAGATTTTCTTAGTACTTAACCATTATTTAGAATTAATTGTTCTTGTTTTTTTACACTGACGCTAAACGCACATCACTAGTTTGTGTCCGCGACTTTTCTAGGATTACAATATCTTCCAGCACTTTCTCCAGCAGGGATACAATCATCATCATGAGCCTATTATTAGTCCACTGCTGGACATATGCCTCACCTTATGACTGTCTTCAGCATGCCGCATCAAATGTCTGCCTGCATTCTTTCAAAGATCGTCATTCCATCTGCCGAGTGATTACGGTAAATTATATCCCATTCCCATTGAATGGGCCATCCGGAATGCCATAAATGATTTCGGTTGCCATTATGGTACTAAAAATGAATACAATTTTTGGGCGGGATGTGGTCGATCGATGATGTAATTTTTAACGTCAACGATTTAACCTAAATAAAAGTCACTTGTTACACTCACACTTGCCCTTTTTTCTAGATTTTAGCAATTCTAATTAAAATTTTACAAGTACTATATATACTTTTAAAGTCAAGTGTGAGTACCATTAGTATCTACGAGGAATACCAAAAGTAAAAACATTATATATTGATTTGACATAATTTATTTTGTGTTTTAACGTTGACTGACAGCGTCGTCGGCCAATTCGTTGAAAATTCTATGTATTTATTTTTGTAACTTAAATGATAGAAACCGAAATAGCTTATACCCAGTCTCCCTGGATGGCGATCAGTTGAATGGGATATTTTACCCAAATCACTCGGCTGGTCAGACTGCATGGTATCCATCGTTTACCCCAGCGGTTGTAGGTTCTTCTCAAGATACTCGTATGTCTAGCCCACTGCCACTTCAGCTGCCTAATTCTCTAAGATGCAATCTACTTCGTCAATTTGCAGGTTTCTAATATTATTGTTTCACGTCATATTCACTTAGTCAGCCCTGGAGGCTGGAACTATCCCAATATCCAGGCTCTGAAACTTCATTACTATAAAATATGATGATGATGATGTCCTCCATGCCGATTTCGGCTACGGCGACATAATTTCCGCATTATTATTATTATTTACACTGATGCGCCCTGAGATGACTGGCGTAACCAATTTTGGCTTTAAATGTACGTGAAATATAACCTAATTCGTATAATGTAAACTGTATTATTTATAACAACTGCATTGAATAAAAAAACAATAAGCTGAAATAACAATAGTTAACGCAGTAGCTACTTGTAGAGGAAGTTTTTACAGTGCATAGGCCAATGTACCCTATGCACTGTAAAAACTTCCTAAAGAGCATGTGCTCTGAGATAATATAGATAGCAAAAAAAAACTACGACAAACGTGTTAGATATTATCAAAATAAAATATTTTAGTACGGATTGGGGAAAAATACGGTTAAACTCAAACTTGTATCCAAATACATTTCTATAGAACTAAGTAATAAAACAAAGGACCTGTGTGGCGTGGTAGGTGAATGTCTGCCTGCGACGCAGAAGGTTGCGGGTTAGATTCCCGCCTCGGGACAAATGTGTGTACGATCTGCAGACATTTGTTCAGGGTGTTCTGGTCGTTTTCTATGTATAGTAAAAAATATCTATCTATGGATTGTATTATTATGTATATCAGTTATCTAGTACCCATAACACAAGCTCTGCTTAGCTTGGGGCTAGATAATGCTGTGTGAATTGTCCAGCATTATTTATTATTATTATTTACATAACAACATTTTCATTTATTTCAAACCTATTTATCGAGAAAGGCGGCAGCAACGCAACGAGTCGAACCAGCTAAGGACGCTAGTGTTGGGTGCCAGCAACGCAGTCTGAGCGTTCAATATGACAATGTTTGGGGTACCTACAGTATCTAGGTTTTCTTAGACGGTTTTTCTATTACGGAGGTTTTACTTAGACTAGGCGTGGATTACGTTTATTGCACAAGGAGCACAGTTAAGATACATTGATTTACAATAATATCGATGTGGAGCGGCGGGCAAAGGTCCACCTGCGGCGCAAGAGGTTGCGGGTTCGTTTCTCGTCCTGGGCCTGGAATAAAACATTGGTAGTGATTCTTTTGGCACAAAACTTAAACTAAACTAGCGTAAATATGTTGCTTTCCCCTATTTTTCGACCGAAAAAAAGGGACGGCAACAATTTTAAGCTAGAACAGAATCACTACCATTGGTTACTTTTCATCCCATAAACCAGTTCCCATGGTATGATAATCAAAATAAGGAGAGAAATAACCGAGAAGAAAATGGTGTAGAATTATTTATTTCGTCTGTGATTAAAGAACACTTTGACCGCATATTTATCTACGCCGATTCGAATGTAAATTATTCTTCCCTGTTCACTTGAACATTATTCTGTGTAAGTATACTTTTGATTACTAGCTTTTACACGCTACTTTGTAAGCGTGTAGATTCGACTGTACCTACACATTTATTGCCCGCATGACGCACAGGCTCTTCAAAAGTTCCATGTGCCTAGCGCCCGAGTGGGCAAGGCAGTAAATGTGTTAGATCATTGTGCATATCCATAATCTAAAATGCCTTTGTAACAGTTTTACTAAACCTCCAACTTGAAAAAAAAAACAGCTTAATTCTTTGAAATAATTAAGCTTTTTTTTAAAGATTAAAATATAGATACAAAATCATTTTTTTTTTCTTTGACTAATTCTACGACGATTCATACTACCTCTGTGGCGCGGTGGGCGAAGGTCTGCTGGCGACGCAGGAGGTTGCGGGTTCGATTTCCGCCTCGGAACAAATATTTGTACGATCTGCAGATATTTGTTCTGGGGTGTTCTGGTCGTTTTCTACGTATAATAAAAAAAATATTGCATTGAGCTTGACTATATAATGGAGTTTAAAAAACTATAGTTTTGCATTGAGTAATAAAAATTGTTTCAATTGTATATGTACCTATTTTGAATTTAATTCTATAATTTGATTGCAATGAAAATCGAATGTCAAACATATTTATTAATTTATTTATGTGATGTAAAAATATATTTTCCTATTGTTTTTTGGGTGAGCTATTACAATATTATTTCTTTAGATTTATTTCGCATAGTAAATTGGTATATCTCTGCAGCAAAAAAATGATAGTAAGACGTGTTTCGGATCAGAGTGGCCATGAATGGCAGTCCCAACAAGCCGTGACACAGACGTCACAACCAGCATTTATATGAACATAATTCAGTTATGCTAATGAGTAGGTACATCGTGTCCAGCTATTTTTGACTTGACACGAACTAAGGTCATTATCGCTTGACAGGAACCGTTGAAAGCTTGGAAATCGTTAGTAAATGTTGGCACGGATGACCGACTGAAATGTGGTAGGAAGATCAGCGAATTTTAGTTTTCATTATTCAAATAGGTTGTTGACTATACGCTACATATTTCCTTTACTTTATTTTGTATATACTCACATAAACGGCTGAAAACATTTTTATGAAATTGGACAAGGAGATAGAGTTCCTAAACTCTCCTCGGAAAACGCATACGAAGCTGCATATGATGGACATGGATACTTGTTATGTATTATTTTCGTTTCTATGTACAAATGTACATAGTGCCCAGCAGTGGAACATACCAGGCTAATATAGGCCTACAGGGTGTCAAAAAACACGTGTACTATCCAGTAGGGTTCTAGAATCACCCCATTCGGTTAAGTACACATGTTACTTACGTGGCAATTTGTATAAATAATTGTGGGTAAAGTTAAACGTCAGAAAAAAATTTAGGCGCATACAGCAGCCAAACTAGCGTCGCCACCTACTTTATGTTATTATTCCGTTTAACAAAAGAATTTTCAAAAATCCATCTTCCAGTTTGTGATACCTATCATAAGCTTTTTTTTAATGCCTCTGTAATAGTTTTATTCTAATTTGTCTAGGCAGAGATACGTACAATACAAACAAATCATAACCTATGTGTTTTTCTATACAATCTATAGACAGAACCACACCGTTCATCATTTTATTCCGTACCTGGTACCTTCCTGGTACGGTCATGGGTAATGAGCAAGCAGATACAGGATGCTCAGCTGTTACTAAACAAAACAGCACAAAAGTCAAGAAGTCTTTAATTCTATTTTACTATAAAAACTACCGTAGTTTGACGAATTCAATACGGATGTAAGTGGGTTAACTACGAAGAAGTCCCTCGTTAAGGGATGTAACGTTGGTGTTCTTCCAACACAAATAAGGTTCATAGTTAACCCACTTACATCTATAATGGAGTCTTTATTTACGTAATAACAAAAACGTACAATTAGAAAAAGTACTATATATTGTACATTCGATATTTTACTGATAGGAGACTTATTTAAAAAAAAATAAAGGATTACGGCCCGCGTTTTGAAGATGTTATTAAAATATTGCCTGTGAATATATTTTTTAATACTTTTCAACAATGAAATCTCTGATAACCGTTTTTAATAACTTCATTATCATCATCATTAATCTATAGCAGTCCGCTGCAGGACATCGGCCACTCGTAATGAGTACCATAGCGCCCTTTCTTCAGCTTTGACGTATCTCACATCTGTCTGCAGTCTATGGCAGGTCATCCCACCTGGCCAGAGGGTGTCCTACGTTTGCCGAGTCGCAGTTAAATAACTTATCCCAAAAAAATTCAAGTCTGATTTATTGTCGTTTTAAAAATCTGGATTTTACGATAGCAAAAATTATTTTAAAGTCAAAATCGCGAATAAGACTGCTCTATCTATATGCGAAAAGAGTAGCAAAACTTACTTATAAGAAATTATTCGATCCAGACTTACCTCCGAATCTACTTTGTTTGATCGTCTAAGAATGGGACATCCTGTAGGTAAAACATAATAATCAAGTAGGTTGAGTCGCGTTGGCGGTTGATGGACTGTTTTGACCTATGTCTACAAAATAGTTCGATGAACTGTGAAATTACTGAACTGAAAACTATACTTATAAAACATTAAGTCAGGAAGTTCCTCTTTGCAACCCACCAGCTGCTTGAGCTTTTTTTTTTATGCGGCGAGGAAATTCGTTTACGAATAGACTGGTCTGGGGGGACCAGAATTATGTGGGACTCGACGCCCTGAGAAGGACGTAATACCCACTAAAACCTCTCCGGTGTCCCTCTCGCGCCATTTTTTTTCGCCAAACCGCGGGAACCTTAAAACCTACCGCGGCCCGGCTGGCGTCCCCTCTTCCTCCCATACATGGCCGGCGAGCCCACCGTTCCACACACTCGCCGACCCCATTCATCCATCACCTTCCCTCCCCCCGATTGGGACACAGACAGGACAGACGCAGTTGAAACCGCGAATGTCGACCTCTGTGTCCATATGGGCATTTCCGTCGCCCCATACTATCAGGTGTGGGTCTCGCATTTACATCTGCTTGAGCCTAGCTTCCGGTGAAAATTAAATAATGTCCCAATTTCGGATTCGAACCCGCGCCCCACCCACAGTACGGGTGTGCTCTAACCAACTAAGCCACGAAACCACTAGTGGTTTCGGTTCATTATTAAAAAAATGCTGGCAGATGCTGGATGCGGCAAGCTGAAGACAGGGCCCTATGGCGCTCATTAGGGGAGGCCTATGTCCAGCACTGGAAAAATGAAGTCTTGTTTACCATATTTGTTCCAGGGTGTTTTGGTCGTTTTCTATGTATACTAAAAAATATATCTAAATGTATTGTATTATATTATGTATATCATTTATCTAGTACCCATAACACAAGCTTTGCTTAGCTTGGGGCCTAGATAATGCTGTGTGGAATGTCCAGCATTATTTATTTATTTATTTATAAAGCATGTGATTCTGTGTCATAAAGTACGTGATTCTGTGTCATAAAGCTAACGCAAATGAAATCGTGAGTAATAAACTTGCATTTTTATCTCGCTCCGCCTACCACAGTGTGCCGCTGACACTATGATGAATATTCAGGAACACGTAATGTGTCATTGAATTTCCGCTAAATTCTGAAGCTAAATATCTAGCCACATCTTCTGCGTGACCTCAGCTGTGTAAGGCCACACTATAATTAACTAGAACTCGCTACTTCCCGCGGCTTTGCACGCACAGTATCTAGGTAATCGAAGCGTAGGTGAACAGGATATCCCAAAACTAACAGAAGAGTATGAAAAAGGACACTATACAATAAATGATTCTTAAAAAAAATCTGCAAAATCGTGCTCATTACCGCTAAAAAAAAAGCTGACCACCCCACCCAAACTAGCGCCTTAATCAGAAATTGGGTCTCTCTGGGATTGGGGCCCTCAGAGACTAATCCATGATATCAACAAAAACTGACATCCGATTTCAAACTGTCATTATTTTTTTTTATTTTTTTGGACTCGCTAGTTTTAGCATTTGCCATTTTCTGTTTTTTATGTTATTTTAAAAATTGGATAAAAAAATTGGGAATCATTTACAATATTTACATGAAACCTACTATAAAAACGAGACGAAACAGGATAAGGATCAGGAGAGTTAGGATAGGAAAATGATAAGGGGAACTATTATACATACTTTATACACTTTATATTTATATTATTTGTACAAATAAAGGATGCTAAGCAATGATATATACAAGGGTCTAAGGAGAAAAAGTACACTAGACTAATTTCTCGAGAGTACTAGTTACTCGACCTCCTTGAGTTTATTTTGTACTAGATGCGTACTACGACATCGCCTGCATAGAAACTTATGTGTCAAATAGAGAACAATAAAGATATATCTCAAATTTTAAAAGTTTCGAATTGTTATCAAAATCATACGTCGCGCTCACCGCTTAGGTAACCTCGGTTGAATTCTGTTGTGGGGACGTTTTGAATCGCGAAAGTATATTGTGGTTTTTGCATTTTAGAGCCGGTGGTGGACGCGTGCTCTGTGATATATCTGTACCTGGTTATTGTATAGCATTATGAATATAAATAATTTATAATAATGGATAATTCACACAGCGTTATCTAGCCCAAATCTAAGCAGAAAGATAACTGCTATACAGAATACATAGTACAAAAGATATTATTTTATAATACATTCATAATCAAAATTAAAAATCAAAAATTCTTTATTTCCATAAATACAAAAATGTATACTTAGAAAAAGTCAAATTCTTAAAATAAAACACTGACACGGAAATAAAGTGATGTTTTTGAATTCTGTCGCTTCGGTGTGTAGTGTATTGAAATTGACCAGAGCACCCGGAACATTATACCTGCAGATCCTATATTTGTCCCAAGGCGGGAATCGAACCCGTAACCTCCTAAATCGCAGCCGGACCTTTGCCCACCGCGCCATAGTGGTATTCATATATACGAATACTGTAAATATATATGTATTGTCTTTGGAAAGTAAATGAAAGTCAAAATTATTGAAATCTAATTTAATTTCGTCTCTCTTTAGAACTTACTACTTATGAAAAATACATTAATGTCGAGATAGGAAATGATTTGGTAGTCGTACAAAGATTAAGTTATATTTATATATTTAGAAAGTACGTACCTAATCAAAATTATAATTATAAAAAGCTCCTTTGTAAAGAGGTTATTATGTTTTACAAAATACTACAAACATAAACACACCAACTACAAAATGAAAAGAAATCTATCAAAGCAAGACGTCAACTAGTTTCGTCTCTCCACGAGACATCATCAGGACACCACCAATACTCGACCTTGACATTGAGAGCACTAAGCAAACTCCGGCAGGGTTCAGGCAGGAGATTCAGGCAGGAGATGTTACCACTCCGAGCTCCGCGCGCCAAGTACTTGACTTGGCGCGCGGAGCTCGGAGTGGTAACATCTCTGGTGGAACCCTGCCGGAGTTTGCTTAGTGCTCTCAATGTCAAGGTCTAGTATTGTGGTGTCCTGATGATGTCTCGTGGAGAGACGAAGCTAGTTGACGTCTTGCTCTGATAGATTTCTTTTCATTTTGTAGTTGGTGTGTTTTTTCTTCTACGACGCTGATTACATTTTGTTAGAACTTATCGGAGAAGGTCTTGCGCGGAATTGTTACTAAATACAAACATAAATATTGATTATGCTGACATGATTATTAATACAAGCAAAAACATCACAGTCATTTAATTAAAAGCAGTTTACAAAAACTTGTGATGGTTAATATAAAGAACAATTAAATAATGTTTCATTTCAAACTAAAATTTCTTATGTTCAGTTTCATTTTATAAATAATCTTTAGAAATCGTTTCTTCTATTATCAAAAAGTTTTCTAAACTTATCTGAAAGTGAAAAGTAAATACATAGATAAAAACTTTATGGATAAATTCTAATATAATATACATTAATAATAATTCATAGACAATATGGTCGAAATGAAACCTTTTTCATTTTTTATTTTAAACTGAATTTTATCGTATAAGCAGTAGAGTACAAATATAGGCAAGAAAACTAAAATTATTTTACATAATACATACTTAAAAGTACTTACATTTGTTTCAAATACTAAAGTACTTACACACAAACAACCACGTTATACTCACAATTATGGATATAAACTACATCAAAGAAACTATTAACTTCACAATTATTATTTCAAAACATCAAATTGAAATGTCAAATTATTTTTTCCAAGCGTAGTTTCCCCACACGGTTATTTGCAATTTGTTACCATATTTTATTTACAATATTTATATATTTAATATTCTATATTTTTATATATTTAATATTCTAGCTTATTTTCCAATAATATGAACGATATTTACAACGATTTAATTTTAATTAGGTATTCAAGCTAATAACAATATTTTATAAATACGCTTCTATTTTATTAAACAACCAAACAACCGAATTTAATACATAAATATTACTTACCTACATATACTATGTCAAATAAAGTGAAAACACCACCATGAAACTATTAATTTACATCTACTTAGATTATAATTATTAAAATCATGAAACGTAGGCCATAATGAAGCATAATGTTATAATTAATTATTCAGTATAAATTTTTTATTTATATAAAAATTTGAATATAAGACAATTATTACTTTATCTGGCAGTGCCTATTTTGTTGTTCTTTAGAATATTGAAATTTGAGACGTTTGTACAACAGATACTACACAGTTTTGTTATATAAATAAGACACATGATAAAGTTTTGCACAAGAAAAATAACGACAAGATAAAAAAAAACACTTTGCAAGAGACAGTGGATGAAGTCTAAACCTACTATCACATGGATTAATACTTCTGACTACAACATTAATGTCAATTCATGATATAATATAACAATACCTAATTATTATATTAAACTTTTAAATTCACAACAGCTTACCAGTAGGTACCTAATTAACTTAAAAATTATTTTACCTCTTTGGTCATACTAAATCACCCTTAACTCACCATTTAATCCATTTTAGAACCTTACAATTGAAATACAATTAATAAATAATATTAAAATAAAAAAAAATAATTACTGGGAACCATGGTAACGCCGATAAATTAGTATTTTACACATAAACGACTAGTTAGTTTGAAACAGCCTTTTATAATACACGAGTTATTTTGTAATCTACACTGTATAGACATTTTTATTCTATTAAAAGTCTTATTTAGATCACAGAATCCAGGTCTTCGTGGACCTCGGTGATTGACGATCATAGAAAACTTTCTGAGGCACGGGTCTCCTCCCTATCGACGGCGGACACTATCTCGACACCCTCATCGTAATTGTGCAGTTTTGTCTGGTGGTTGACACAGAAGTGCTGGTCGGGGTCACCGTACTGGCTGTGGTAGAACTCCTCACGCATCATATGGTTAAGGTTCCCACACCTAAAGAACAGAATCTCTTGGAACGGTTTCCGAAAGTCCCTGTTCGTCGTCGCATATATTACAGGGTTAAGGAGACTGTTGAAGTATCCTAGCCAAAGAAAAAGGGCACTTATGGAATCTGGGATGGCGTCTTCCGCGACAAACGGCCGGAGTAAAGCTAGCACAAAGAAAGGAAGCCAGCATATAACGAATGCAGACATGATGATTCCGAGGGTTGTGGACGCTTTGCGTTCTTTCGCTAGATGAAATCTGAGCTTTTTCTGATGTGGTGAATTGCTGTGAAGTAAATCTTTGGCGATGTGGCTTTTTTGAGCAAAGTTTGAAATGGACGAGCGAATTCTACTAGTCGTTAGTTTCTGATTGCTTTCGGATGAGAGTCTCCTTCTCTCTTTGCCCTGCGGTTGGCCAGGGACTAGTTTTGTGGGTGATTTGTTGATGGTGTGGATGGGTTTAGTAGGAGTTTTGTTCTGATTGTTCTGGAGCATAGGACATTGTGACTCGTTGGATTTCCGTTGACTGGAGAAACACCGGCCAATGGTGCTTTCTGTTTTGTCGACGCTGATCTGTAACAACGAAAATGAGATTGAAACATAACTTTAATGTAAGAGTAGGGCGGAATAATTATAGTCTTACACCCGATCCAGATGTTAAAACTTTTGAAGCTCAATGAATCTGCCAACATTGTAAAAAGAAATTTGACGAATCAAAGGCAGGGCATCATATAATTTTAAAGCCTGCTAAATCTTGGCTGGATATAAAAACATCTTTTTTGTATTCCTTAACTCTTTACCATCAAATAAAATATCCTATCAAATATTTCTGAGCAATTATTAGTAGAATTAGCAAAGGTCTGTGATAACTAGTTACACCTACCGTTGTGTTGGTACTGGCAGTTGATCCCCTCGCCGGAGGTTGTGCTGGCGGCTGGTTTCCCAACAGCTTAGCCTCAGCCGCTCCTCCATTCTTTACATTGATTTCCAAGTAGCAATGCGTCTCCAAGTGCGACTGGGCTCTTCTTTCATCCTTCACAATCTTCCGAGCAGCACTGAAGATCTTATAATACACCACAATCATCACCGTCAATGGTATATAGAACGACCCGAAAGTTGCATATATCTGGTAGACCTTGTTCTGCGATACTGAGCAGAATGTCTCAGTCTTTTCATTCCCAAGTATCAAAACAGGTGGGAGCGAGATGAATGCCGCACTAATCCAGACGAGGAACACACAAAACAACATTCTTCGAGGAGTTCGCTTCACGCCGTATTCTAGAGGCTTTGTGATCGCATAGTACCGGTCTACAGAGATCATGCAGAGGTTAAGGATGCTCGCCGTGCACGATAAGACGTCACTGGACACCCAAAAGTCACAAATAACAGGTCCAAATGGCCACGTTCCCATTATATAGTTTATAGTAGCGATCGGCATCACAATAATAGCAACACAAAGATCACTCACCGCCAGAGATACTATCAAATAGTTACTAGGCCTTCTCAGTTTTCTCACTAATCTTACAGCGACACAGATCAATACGTTGCCAACTGTCGTTCCGACTATGACAATCAGAAATATCGTGACGAGAAATATCGTAACAGGCAAAGAATGTCTCAAATTTTTAAGTTGCGAAGGGTTGGTTGAATTGCTTTCAAATATCGTCCAGTTTTCTGAGGAGTTTGAATTAGTGAAGTTGAATTCGGGCGTGGATTCATTAAAGTCGACCGCTGCTAGTGTTGCCTTGGAGAACAACAGAAGGGACACCAATGTGAGAAGACACGAAGGTAAAGTAACAAAGCTAGGCGGTGAACGGTGACAGTTCTGACCCGGGGTCGCCATACGAGTCCCTGGCTTGGGCGATCAATTGTCTCGGCTTCCTAACGTAACCATACATTGATCGTGTGTATTTGAACAGGGAACAAAGGCCAGTGAATGTCAAATCAAGTTTGAAACACGGCTTCGTCGTGAAGCTTTTTGGTCTTGGAATGGCGAGCTTGATTACAATCGAGTGTGGAGTTTAATTGACATATTGCTTGGATAGACTTTCCGATTCGGAACAGAGCCATTGGATTGTGGGGTTGCTGGTGCAATATTCGTTCTTGCGTCTTGTGTTATACAGTTTGTTATCGGTTGGCGGTGTCTTTGGTATAAATCGACGGGTTGTTTTATTGCGCTCGGAAGGCGGCTCGAACGTCTACTCCAATATCCCGACTGTGGATTGCTTCATTAGTGCCGATGATTGGTGAAGAACATTTCCTGCAAAAAAAGATACAGTAATTTAGTCGAGTATCAGTAAAACGGAATCAAAGAAAGGGCTTATGGGATAATCTGAGATTTACTCTCGAAAATACTTGGTACTCAATATATTTTCCTTGAATTTGTTTTGTAAGCGAATGAATGATTACAATTAACTTTCATGAAAAGGTAAAACGTGTTTATTTATTTAATATAATATTAATTGTTATTGTTAGAAATTTATTAGATTTCATGTAGGTAGGGATATACTGTGTTTTATCTAGATAGGTACTTTGTGAACAAAGTCGCAGGCAGAAGGTAAGCTTATATTGTAACTAGATTTAGGGCTAGTGCTCTATTGACTTTATTTAAATTTGAATCATTACATGGACCTTATGAATTTTAATAACGAATAATTATGTTCAGTTCAACTTTTGGAAGTGAATTGTTCATTCTCAATAATTATTATGAATTCACAAAGTTGGATGGATACCTAGATGTTTGTTTGTTATTTCTTCACAAATGAATTACAGAAATTTTAATAAAAAGATTCACTCAGCAATTAAAGCGAAACAGCTGCATTATTTCAAACCGAATCAAATGCAAAAATTACATTTATAGTTGGCTCAAATTGTGATGAATCGCTGCACTTTAAGGCCCTATACTACCTCAAATCAACTCCGTCAGATCGAAATATCTTGGAAGCTACTAAATGTTTAACTTTGAAATTTATATATAGTAAAGTTCAGGATTTACTCCATCGATCATATGTTTCCAAAACACGATATCATAAAATTTTCTCGATAGAAAAAAATTCCAAAGTTACCTCTAAATTCTTACTAAAACCTAAATTTCTCAATAAATACAGAACTTAAGACCTTGAGAATAAGCATGGCGATAGAACTAAGTATAAAGAACAATTCATATGTTTCGGTTTTTTAAAATAAAGTCCTAAATAATAGATAATAAGCTAAAACTTGATTGTTGGGCATATGTTGCATTGTTTTGGCATGCCCTGTCCCGCTCCTATGAACGCAAAATCGTATGTCTATCCTTTTCACAAAAACTAGAGGTTGTATAGGCTCTTAAGTTAGCCTATAATTAAAAAAAAAGCCCGTAAAAGTTCCAGAGTCATTTCAGATAAGAAAATATTAAAAGCTATGTGAATTTCGTAGCTGACTGTTAGCGTAGACCTGGATTATACATACAATAAAACATACCCATAATTTCGTAGCTGACTGTTAGCGTAGACCTGGATTATACATACAATAAAACATACCCATGATTCAGTTTCCAGGGGATAGAAATAAAATAACCTATATTTTATTTCTATCCCATGAAAACTATCACTACATAGTATAAAACAAAGTCGCTTTCTCTCTCCCTATATCCCTATGTATGCTTAAATCTTTAAAACTACGCAACGGATTTTGATGCGATTTTTTTAAATAGATGGAGTGATTCAAGAGGACGATTTATATGTATAATACATGCATAATATAGTAGAGGAACACTGTCAATTTTAGAGGTTTCCGTGCGAAGCCGGGGCGGATCGCTAGAATAATATATAATATTATAGATTATAGGTATGTAGATTTGGCGAGAAATCGTTTATCCATATAAATACGTTTACATAAAACAGAAATTAGATCTTTGTTTACTTGAAACATCGTATCAATAGGCTTATTTTTTATAACGGAAACAAAACTCAAAGTATTTTATTTCCTTTGAGTTATAAAGGACACGTCAGAAAAATATACAAACAACGCATGACGAAAGTACAATATGACTAAGCCAACCATGACAACCATCTAAAAACTCATGCAAAGCAGCGTTCGGTAACTAGTCGTTAGTAAAGTAATTTTTCATGTCTATTTTAGTATCTTAGTGACGGTAGAATATTCAAAGCATCCCAGCCAAAATTAAATTGTTTGAATATGAGATGAAATATTTTGCTCTTACGCCTCTAAATATTAAACTAGGTGATGAGATATTGCCTCGAGATCGTTAGCAGTTAAACAGACATTATTTTGAACAGTTTTATAACATTACTCAATGTTTCATTTAAATATTTAGTATGCTATCAAGATTGATTACAATGATAGGTGCATATAGGAACAAAAAGCGTAAGGGCGCCCTCTCACTCCAAGCTTTTTATATAGCATTTTGTGAAAAGGATATAGGATTTCGCGTTTATAAGAGCGGGA
This sequence comes from Eupithecia vulgata, assembly GCA_946478455.1. Lineage (NCBI taxonomy): Eukaryota > Metazoa > Arthropoda > Insecta > Lepidoptera > Geometridae > Eupithecia > Eupithecia vulgata. Next base: position 5,085,953 of record OX297881.1, read on the forward strand.
CGGAGCCGAGCGACGTAAGCGCATAAATCAAGTTTCTGCTAGAACATTTATTTGCAAAAATAAACCGCAGCAACATCAGCGGAGTTCCTCAAACGGCGAAAATACGCTAGTCTTGACAGAGGTTACCTATTTGAGCCGTTTGGGGTGGAAACCCTAGGTCCTTGGGGTCCTGGGGCACACGTTATCTATAAAGATCTTACAAAACTACTAATAGAGTCCACAGGTGATCGGAATGCTGGTTTTTATTTCGGTCAACGAATTAGCATTGCCATTCAACGTGGCAATGCTGCCAGCATTCTGGGCACTCTGCCTTCTGGTGACGGCTTAGATTTTTAGTAAATAGATGTAAGTGTAAATATTAGTTGTAATTATTTTTTGCTGTTAAAAAAATAAACTGAAGTTTCTATTGGTCTTCTGTTATTTAATACGGTGATGACAACTACGAATAAATAATTATTAATTCGTAGGATCACAATAAAAAAATATTGTGATTGATAGTTTAGAAAACGGAAAACGGAAGGAAAACGTTTTTAACCAAGAAAACAGATTGACCTTAACAATTATTTGATATTTAAATTATTATTTTTAACGAAGGGGATCTGCCTTGTATCCCTTAGCTTATTATGTATTTTTTTTTTTATTTTTTAATGGTGATAGCAGAGAATAAAGATTTTCACGTAACCCAATACACGTTATGGATGAACTATTTCACGCCAAAACTACATAGGTACCTAAAACCGATTGCTGTCACTGAAGTTGCTTTAAACAGCTACCAGATAACAACGACATTAAGCGCTGGTGAAATGTCGTGCTAGAACTTAGAATAACAGAATTATTTTTGTCTAGTTTTTCAGGAAACGAACATGCCTAGCCGCTGGAAGAAACTAGCTCTAAAAAGCCACATGTTTTAAGTACCTTGCTCAGTTTATTTCACCGTCCGTCCCTGGTTTATATCCTGCTTAAGAAATATGGAATGGATAGCTTCTCGATGCTTCATAATCTTGTTTATTTTATTTTCGAAAACATTACGTATGTAAGCGGGTTAACTACGAACCTTATTTGTGTTGAAATGTTGGCGTCTAGAACCGCACTAATCCTAAAGAAGTCCCTCGTTAAGGGATATAACGTTGGTGTTCTTAAAACACAAATAAGGTTCGTAGATAACCCGCTTACATCCGCGATGAATTCGTCAAACTACGATAGTTTTTTTAGTAAAATCTTCGAAATCTGTAGGGAGAACCTTCGCAAAACCTTCTTCTTGATTAATCAAGCAGTATCAGATTTTTCTTTTCTATTTGACAATAGGGCTTACATGATCAGGCAAATGCCCTATGCCTATAGGTACCTCACCTCACCCTTCCTCAACAGCCTGTATAGTATAAAAGAGTTTTTAGAAAATGATTATTCTGACATCCTCGTGGAATCACCCCCAGATTTACATAAACCTTAGATTTAGGCATTTATTTACTTGACTAATTGCCTCTCTACAGCAAAATGGTACCTAACAATTTATCGTGTTTTGACGAGTCATAGCCTCATCATTTAATCTTAAGTTACATTATTTTGTAAATAGTTTATTTCATGATGTATGACAATAAATGATCTGAATCTGAATCTATAATGGTCCACTGCTGGACGCAGGAATTCCCTGATATTTGCCTTATTGGCTTTTATCTCATGGGGGTAATGCCTATAATCGTTCGATGATCTATGGTGCAAGAGGCGTGGTTTTGAATCAATACAATAAATTCATCATCATCATCAGCCTATATTAGTCCACACCTGGACATAGGCCCCTAATGAGCGCCATAGCGCCCTGTTACCGCTTGCCGCATCCAGCATCTGCCAGAAGTCTTTCGCAAATCTTCATCCTACTTTGTCGCAGGGCGTCCTACACTACGTTTGCCGAAGCGCGGTCTCCACTCAAGAACACGTTTACCCCAGCGTTTGTCGGTTCTTCTTGAGATATGGCCAGCCCACTGCCACTTCAGCTTGCTAATCCTTTGAGATATGTCAATAACCTTGGTTCTCTGTCGGATGTATTCGTTGCAAGTTCTATCCTTCAGAGAAACTCTGAGCATAGCTCTCTCCATAGCTCGCTGGGCGACTTTAAACTGGTGGACCAGCCCTACCGTGACTTTTCACGTCTCAACTCCGAAGATCATTACATTTAGGATCATTAATTGTTAACATTATATAACAAGCTAATATAATAACTAATTCCATTTAACCATTATGTCTGATAGTTTATTGAAAAGCTATCCAATAGCTATTCCATAATTCTCATTGGATATTCATATTGAGTTCCACAAAGGGCTAAGAGGAAATGTAACCTAGATAGAAGTGGGTTAAACGGAGCAAGGTATATACGAGTAGTAGTTATCGGCGTGGAAGTTGAACCCTGTAGGCTAAGCACGGGCAATATTGTTGAAGGATGATTATTGCTAAGGTAAATTAGGGAAAAGTGACGTCATAGTTGTCATTGAATGCGTTAAATATTTGAAATTAGTTTCTGCATGTATGCTAAAATAAGTAAGTATCGACTTATGAAGTCCTTTTTTTTATGTGCCATCTATTAGAATGAGCAAACCGTGGTTTTATTTTTTTCTTATTTTTTATATAGTCTAGTCCTTCCTCTAGTGACCACAATCTTACCTGATGGAAAGTGAATATGTGACCGACGATGTATCACAAAGGTCTAGAAGATACCTATTCACTCTTGTCTTGAAGAGATCCAGGTTGTAATTGACGGGAAAAACACAAGCAAGGAGCGTGTTCCAAACACCAGCGGTACAAATGATGAAGGTGGAGGAAAACCGCTTACTGCGAGTGGACGGTATATCCACCAAGTAGGGGTGGTAATGCCCTGTGCGTCTGAAAGTGCTGGAGTGGAAGGGGGATGGTGGTAATTTAGTCAAAACCTCCTTGTGCTGGGAGGGACGCTCGGCAGTGGATGGTATGTATGCTACGGAGGTATGTTTAGCAGCTGCCTTTCCACCAGAGAAGTGCTTCGCTGCCATGTTTCCAGCTGACCAATAGGTGTGCTCCATTATCGCGTATTTTTTGTCATCTATAAAAATAAAGCACGCGTGTACAAAGAAAAAAAACTCCCTTAGTATGGGTTGCGCATTAATTTACGATGACGAAATAAGGTTTCGTCTCTTTCGAGACGCTTGCCGCCTTGCAGCGTCTCTACCGGATAGAGAGGAACTATTTTTCGTAGTTCGACAGCTGTTAAATAGTTTTTATTGAACTCAATTTAGTTATTGAATGGTTTGTCATTTATCATTCATGTAACAGTCATTTATGGTTATGAGATATTTGTCAAAGGCTACTTTAACAGAATATTGTATTTATCTCATTCTTTTTTTTTACCTACGAAAAGCATCGGCAGTAGGTATGTATTTTAATGATGCTAGTAAATTTGTCAGTTAATTATGGACTGATTTCGAAAATTCTTTGGCTATTGTAAGAAAAATTACTGAAAATAAAAAAAATAAAAAACTCGATGGATAAGTATTTTCTCAAATCACATAAAAACAATGTATTAAGGGAATTTGAAAACGATTTTTAGTTTTTTTTACAATTTAAAGACTATCGAGCTCTCGGATTTTTTTCGTAATGCTGTTGTCAACACTCACCCATACTAAGCATACATACGATGAATGCGTAGGCAGTCGGGCACTTTGTTTTCGTAATTTTTTGTTCAGTTAAAAATGAAATATTCGCCGTGGCACGAGCCTTGGCATTGACGAATTGGCAGGGAGAGTAATTCTATTTAAAACATTTTGCTGTGATGAAATCTGTAGGTAAACACACGTCATACTTACCTATACTAAAGTCAAACTGAAGGTACAATTTTTGTACCAGCATCACTTTCTTGCTGATCTTACTGTTGGCTTTTCTACAACATTTGCACTGCTTGTTGATTTTAATAGTTTAAAATTTTTGTATAGTGAGTTTTTTACATAACTAATTTCTTGAGGCTATGGCTTGTGTATACGTGTGCTATGGCACTCATGAAGGGAGGCCTATGTCCAACTGTGGACTAACATATGATGATGATACATGTCCATGTTATGTGTTAACAATAGTATGGCTAGGGCAGATCTACCTACTCTCATAATATCCACTGCTGAATGAGTTCGTATTTTTCCATAATCATCACGCTTTCCAGGCGAATCGTTCATCGCAGAAGAGGTGTTAAAAATACACAGAGAGAAGCTGCTGGCTACTACTGGCATGGCCAGCGGAAGGGCTGCCCTTCCGCTGGCCATGCCAGTAGTAGCCAGGTCAGTTGCCAAAGTTGTCTCCATACAGGTTGGTGACGGACTTGGTTGTTGCGGAGAGAAAATCTCCATTGAAGATTCGGTTAAGTGCGAGTGCAGAATAGCGAGACAGCTTTGTGTGATTTTTCTTTTCAAAGCTGTGCTGCAAAATCTCTTACAAACAAACATACTTACCTACTTATTGATCACTTTTCGCCAAAAGATATGTCTGTCTGAAATTGAGAGACGGAATGAACCTCCAACGAATTTATCTATCTAATAACAAAAGTAAATGGATGGATGGATGGATGGCAGCTATTAGAAGTGAGTAATGGCGTGAGCCCTCCAGAGGTCGCTTTCAGGTGAAACATCGTGTTGGGGACATTAATACACGTTCAGTTTTATCTACAATCTGCTACTACTGGCATGGCCAGCGGAAGGGCTGCCCTTCCGCTGGCCATGCCAGTAGTAGCCAGGTCAGTTGCCAAAGTTGTCTCCATACAGGTTGGTGACGGACTTGGTTGTTGCGGAGAGAAAATCTCCATTGAAGATTCGGTTAAGTGCGAGTGCAGAATAGCGAGACAGCTTTGTGTGATTTTTCTTTTCAAAGCTGTGCTGCAAAATCTCTTACAAACAAACATACTTACCTACTTATTGATCACTTTTCGCCAAAAGATATGTCTGTCTGAAATTGAGAGACGGAATGAACCTCCAACGAATTTATCTATCTAATAACAAAAGTAAATGGATGGATGGATGGATGGCAGCTATTAGAAGTGAGTAATGGCGTGAGCCCTCCAGAGGTCGCTTTCAGGTGAAACATCGTGTTGGGGACATTAATACACGTTCAGTTTTATCTACAATCTGCTGGGAAATTATGTTACATCCATTTTGGAGTTCCAGTTATTTACCGGTCTGTTTTTTCAGTAGCTTGTGTACGCGGTTCAGATTTCTTTATTACAGGATGTTGAATTTTAAAAACGCAGTTCAATTCGATCAGTGATTTTGATGTTCTCTAGCAACAAACTTAGTATACCTACTTACTTTTTAGGGTTTCGCACTGTTGAGTGCGCGGGTAAGACGGTATTAAGTCATATTAATAGGGATTAATAATTCTTCGCTGTCCGTCTGTCCGTCTGTCACCAGGCTGTATCTCATGAACCGTGATAATTAGACAGTTGAAATTTTCACAGATGATGTATTTCTGTTGTCGCTATAACAGCTAATACTAAACAGAATAAAATAAATATTTAAAGGGGCTCCCATACAACAAACGTGAATTAAGGCTGATGATGACGATGAATCTTATCTCGCAATGGTCTGGATGAAATTATGACTACTATTTTTTAACCATAAAAAATCGAAACATTTAATTTTTTGTGAAAATTGACAATCAACAATTTTGGCTTTAACCGTTCGTTCATTATACTTTTTCTACATCAGTGAATTTGATAGGATAAAATTAATGCTACCTACCAATTACGAGTTGGTCATTCATTTTATTCGAGGGTATAATTTATTTGCTGTATTTATGACTGCTCGGCTGCCAATGTTTTGTATCTGTTAACTAATTGTGCTATTTGTAATGTTGAAACAAAATGGATGTGGAGCCAAAGACGTCTATATGGTGGAAAATATGGACACGAGTGTCCGAAAACGAAACTAACCGTCTTTTGCATAACTTATAGACTGTCTTATGTTAATAGACTGTATTTTTAAGTCTTTTTTGTAGGTAACATAAGTGTTTCCGAAGTTGTTTCTGATCATTTGAAATTTTTAATCACGTACCTACCTAATTCATAATATAACACTACCCTGGTCAACAAACTGGAGATTTCTTTGACGTTGTTAGAGAGAGCCTTATTGACAAGGAAATCTACGCCACCCTGGGATGTTTTATCACTCTCGTAAAAGAAGAGAAGATGGCCCGAGTCTAGGGTTTCGGTGCGGATTTCTCATAACCTCAGAACATGCCACTTGATGTTCTCTAACTCCACTTCCAACTGCGCTAGATGATAAAGTCTCAGAGTTCGTCCGTTATACGTTGCTAGGGGCAGTTGTTGGTGGCAGCCTAAGGTAGCCCGGTGATTTCTAGCACCCCCTGCCCCGCCTTTACCATGGCCGCTGCCATGGCCAGGAATAGTGTGGCGGCCTGGAACTGGGGACCATTTCCTACACTTACCTTACGACATAAACATTGTTTTTGACTTTGAATAATACAAAAGATCTATAATCACCCCGAAAAAGAGCATTGAGGAGGCAGCAAGAAGGGTCTTAAATAAAACTACAGGCAGGTTAAAAACCGCAGTTCTTTGAAGCTCGTAAAATTTCCCGACGTAGGCAATAATAACGCACTTGAAACAAGAACGCGATAAGGGTTATCCAAACCTAATTTAATAATCGTTGCGATAGCTCTTCCACTGATAAGAGATAACGCCCACGGGCTAGTTGATTAACAATTTGGGAGTTGGGGATTCACCGTAAAGTCATCATTATCAGTTGGAAGAAGTTACTAACTAAACTACTGATAGGGGATGATTTATGGACGTTCCTGATATCAAATTAATCTCGGACGTAGCTCATCTGGGCCGAACTGTTACCACTCGGAACAAAAAAGAGTATTCAAAAGGGCCTACTCACTTCTAAGATTTAAATCGTTAGATAGGCCCTACCCGCGTTGTTTTTTCCACGCGAATTGAGATAGCTCGCTCACTTGGATTTCTTTTGACATAGACACATTTATGATTTCCAGGCATAATAGAATCATTATTTTATAAAGAAAGTGTGTGCAATAAGATTGCACAATAAATGGTAATAATGATAATTAGGTTTATTGTCAAGAACACTATTTTTAACTACTCATTAGGTAGTGTGCGTGCATCGGCATTTCGACGCACACATTCAAACATTTTCGATTTCAGGGCAAATAAGTCAATTATTTTATTACAGAAGTTTGTGCAATATGATTGCAAAAACAATGGTAGTAATAACAGTTAGGTTATTAACAAAAACTTAACTAAGTACTCATTAGTAGTGTACGTGTCTCAGCATTTTGTTAACGCTCGCATTCAAGCAACAATATGAAATGAAAGTAATTTTATTTATCCTAAATCTACTACACAAAAATACATATTATCGTAGGATGCAACATTATACCTAGGTTTTGCTGCTTATTTTGTGCGCAGCAGGGTTTAGGACAAAATGGCCTACAATCAGCATTATGCTGGATAGACACTGATATGTCTACCCAGCGCTGGTTTTCAGTGCATGCCAGAGATAATAGTTCTATTTATTTCAATTGTAGGGTTGGTTTGGCGGCCTTTAAAAAAATTATAATATTTTATAGTTAGTTTACCCGATTGTGTAAATGGTTCACGTTCTGCTAGACTTAAAAAGTACTCTTTAGAATTAGAGTATTTTTGTAGTTAGTCGATTGTCTAAGCTTCTAAAAGGATCTTGAGTTACTACAGCACAACATGGGTGTCATACCACTAGACGACACTAAAAGATCATTGGCCATTATAATCACTTTTCTATATACTCGTTTTATCTACATAGTAATGCATCTCTCTAAAATAAAATATTTATTAAGAAAGAAATTTACAATCAAATAATAGAATTAAATTAAAACTAGTATTAACAATAGAAACAATTGAGTCATCTGCAAACTGTTGCAAACAATCTACAGGTAGCTCAACTGAACCATATCAATACCAGTCGGAAGCGTGTCCAAGACACTGACTGCATTGCCCCGCTGTATGGCAATGCTGATGCGCTGTGCCAGATACTCACCAGCTCTCGGGTCACGCGTCGCTTCGACCAGACACTTTGATAATTTTTTGAAAACCCGGAGAGCCTCGGTACCCCACTTACCTAGGATCTCAACTCCAAGGGGAGCATATGCGTAGGCTCTGTCGAGACCTGCATATCTTAAACTATCTCTTGAGATATTCATTTTTCATTCATCTCTCTTGATTGAAAAGTTTACATTTTGAACAACTCAGGATCACCGGTACTCCTGTATCTACTATGGAGCTATATGGGTTACCTCACTTTAAAAGTTAAAGGGAAAATTCGGTTCCCTAAAAGGGTTATACAATACACAAGAGCAGGTCAAAGTTTTCGTTGTTTACAAATTTAATGCCCTAGTGTGTAGTGACCTTAACAGAAGCTTCAATATTGAAGCGCCTGCCATCCAAACCTTCGCCATTATGACCTGCATACCCTACTCCAGCTAAACCCAACCTTATTAATATGAGATAGAGATTATAGTTGACCGGCAACATGTTGACTAACTTCTACATTATTCATGAAGGAAAGCCTAATTTTCTATTCAGGTTTCGAAGTTTTTGCCAAAGAACTTTGTTAACCAATGCTAGTGCAAAGTGGAAATATGAAAGCTAGATTGTACTGAAATACAGTTTTTTGACGGGTTTTTTCATAAAACTTAAAACAGATCTTTCGCTCCTGGAAACAATTATTTACTGGATCTGAAATACTTACTAGATAATGTAAACCATGGAAGGTTTGTCTTAGTGTTGACTAATCACAGCGCGTTAAGGATTTAGCACAGGGATTTTGTTAGAAAGCCAGAAATAAAAATATTTTATTTCTGGTCTAATCGAATTACTCATGACATCCACACACGTACCTACTGAAAAACATTAATTAGATACTAGTTTTCGCCCGCAGCATCGTTCGTGTTTTTTGGAAAAGAAAACAGCCTACATTTATGTGTTACTAGCTGCGCCCCTTGGTGTTACCCGCGATTAAAAAGTATGTGCTTTTCTTATATGTCCTTTTCTGTACCCTTGCATTTTTTTCGGGATAAAAATTAGCCTGTCATTTTCTGACCCCAAAACTACCACTATGGAAAATGATGTCGATCCTTTGCTCTATGAAAAATTAAAACAATTCTATCCCACGGAACTAACATTTTACCGGAATAAAAAGTAGGCTATGTGCTATTCCAGACTATAAACTATCTCTGTGCCGAATTTCATCCAGATCCGCCGTTCAGCCGTTCTAGCGTGATTGAGTAACAAACATCCATCCAGTGATTGAGTAACAAACATCCATCCATCCAAACTTTAACATGTATAATATTAGTGGGATTCCAGGCTAGATCTTCATATGTAAAAATTTTCAGCCCGATCCATTGAGGAGTATTCGCGTTGCGTTTTCTTCAGCCAAATATCTTCACAACGGCACAAACTTTTGCCTTAATAATGTTAGTACAATAGTAAGCACTTAAATAATGCCTGTAATGTTTACCACATTACCGTTCCTTTAGTTTTAAATAAATTCTGGAAACTAAATAAAATATTCGTAAAAATATATCTCGAACTGTTATTCAACTAAGCTCTAGCTAAGCTCTTTTGCTGCGAGAGAAAGATAAAATTTGAATAAAATTTAATTCAGAGCTTTATGTTATCTTCAAAAAGTGAGGTTTTTCTACAAAAAAATAATGTGGTTAACCTAAATTAGAGTCTACCACGTTTTTATTATTTTTATTACACATGTTAGTAAAAAGATGTTACGAAACGTTCAAAACTCTTTAAGACTCCTTGAGATAGATACTCTGACATGTTATAGTGACTGGCAGGTGTCATATTTCAGGAGAAAAACAGAGCAAACGACCTTCAGTTCAAATAAAGACTATAGTACACCGAACCACTAAAAGTATCCCTACTACTAAGAGTTGAATGATATAATACCATTTTATGGAAACTTTATAGATCTTGGACTGTAGTAGCTATTTTGACTAAAATTCTAACATTTGGGAGACATAAACATCCACTACTATTTGGGAGGTGTTCCGTTTTCGCCCCACTTGCCTCGACCCAAAGTAGTCCGAAAATGGAAAATAAAATTTAACGCTGATTATACGCCTTGTATTGAATGTAATTGCAAACCTCGAATAAAATTTAAAGTAAAACTACGTCATGTTGCAGGTATTCTCGTTTGAGGTTTGACAGACGAAGACTTATTATTTATTAGTTTTCTATGAACTGTATTCTCTATTGTTCTATAAATTCCAATATGTCCGAATTAAAACGATTTTTTGATTTCCTATTTCCAAAAAATAACGGTTTAACAGCAAAGGAAAGAAAATATATCATAGACTCAGCCCTGCAGTGGTAAAGTCTAGGCAAAAGTTGTCTTTATCCAAACAGATGTTATATTAAATTTATGATAGGTTCCCAACCTACTAAAAAAGGTGTTGGTTAAACGTCTACAAAAGACAGTGTTGTGTGTTATCTGACCAAGTTCAAAAGGCTGTAGATGAAGGGCTGTTGGTATGATTTATTGTGCCGCGCGTCAGAGTGACAGCTACCCTCGTCATTTAGAATTTTGTTTCCTTTCTTTATTGCGGACGTTTTGTGCTATGCGATAAGTGTATAATAATGCTGAGCGAACTGTTAACTCGTTGAAGGAAACTGTATTATACAGATAAAATACGTTTGAAGGGTGAATTTTTGGGAAGGAAGGAGCGGATTATTGACAGATCCAAAAAGGAATGTTCTTGAAAAACATGATCGATGGAAGTTGTAGATTGTTAATTATAAATAACAATTGGAAATTTTGAATTTAATTGTTAATTACACAAGCTCTGCTGAACTTAGGGCTTGATAATGCTGTGTGAATTGTCGAGCATTAATATTTGTTTATTTTATTTATTGTAAAACTTTAACTATGCTGACCTTTGCCAGAACCTCTTAAGTTATTATAATTTACATATCTATTTATTTTATTTCGTGCAATAAAAAACAAAACAACTAGGAATTAAAGCAATGATGAAAGGATGGGGGGATAGTCGAAAGAAATACACGTGGGGTCAACCAAACGTGGGATATGGTATATTGAACTAAAGCTGATGATAATGATAGGCAAACGCGCTATATTGAAATCTAATCTACTGCAGCTTCTTGGTACTAGCTGTTTTCTATACGTTAAGTTTCTGCTTTTAAAACTTCGCTGGCGGAGCAAGTAAGAGAAGCTATTGGTTCCCACTCGGGTGTATTTACACAGCGAATCCGTTTACAGGCAAGTTTTTAGCAGGTCTTTCGCTACTGGAAAGTGGAAACAATTGTTTACAGGATCCAGAATACTGTAGGACGGTGGAAGAAGAGGGGACGCCAGTCGGGCCGCGGTAAGTTGGCGAGGAAATTCGTTTACGAATAGACTGGTCTGGGGGGGACCAGAATTATGTGGGACTCGACGCCCTGAAAAGGACGTAATACCCACTAAAACCTCTCCGGTAACCCTCTCTCGCCATTTTTGTGCCAAACCGCGGGAACATTAAAACCTACCGCGGCCCGGCTGGCGTCCCCTCATCCTCCCATACTTGACCGGCGAGCCCACCGTTCCACACACTCGCCGACCCCATTCATCTATCACCTTCCCTCCCCCCGATTGGGACACAGACAGGACAGACGCACACTCAGTTAAAAGCGTGCGCATCACTGCCCCGCGTGTCCCACACCTGTGCACGAGTACCGCAGGTTGCGTCCCGCGTGTCTCGCGCCATCCATCACCTTTCATTAACACAAAACCTTATGGCTTCATGGCCCACACATACGTCGTCACATCTATCCTTCCTCATGGCGCCGCCGTATCGGGTTACTAGATACGGCAACAACCCCTCTCCTCTTCGAGCGGCAAAGGCCTTTCCCCAGGCCTCGCGCCCGAAGATCACTCTGAGTTCAGGTGCTACTAATTAGCACCCAAATCCTGCAGACTTCTGAGGTGTACTCGGAAGCGCAGATGCGCCGCTAAGTACGCCTCCAGCCCGCTGACAACAGACAGACAAACAAAATGGCTAACCCCTGCCAAATTAATTTCATTAAGAAACATTTAGGTGTTACCTATGTAGGTATGTATATCGCGAAGAGCTGATAACAGGCAGGCCGATGGAATTACTTTTAAATTTATAATATTAGGTGTAGTACCTACATAATAAAATTTATAAAAAAAAAAAAAAAAATTTTTAATAATATTCAGCTTAAGACGATACCCCGAGCCAAACTAGCGCCGCCTAGGTGGCGGTTTCATCTTTTTATTTCGTTGAACAAAGATAATTTCCAATTTTTCAATGAGCTGTTGGTGATACCTATTACAAGCTTTTTTAATGCCTCTATCATAGTTTTATTTTGTATAGTTTAGGAGGAGATACGAATGTGTTATAAGGGAAACGTTGGTGTTCTTCCAACACAAATAAGGTTCGTAGTTAACCCGCTCATCCGTAATGAGGAGATACGATGTTGCACTTTGTGGCCACCAAACTCAATTATTGCATCTCCTCCTAAACTATACAAAATAAAACTATGATAGAGGCATTAAAAACAGCTTTAGGTATCACAAATTGCCCATATTAAATTTTGAAATTTCCTTTAATAATATAAATAATAAGATAAATGTGTAAATGATAAAATAAAAGTTCTTTATTCTTCTTTTACTATTTTCATTCTAAGTCTCAAATAAAACAGGAAATACAAGTACAAGAACTCACTTAGTTTGAATTGAAACAGGAATTACAAAGTCAGTGTCAGAAACAAAGGAGATGGTTTCAACCGGTCGAGTTATTTCCCTGTCGCTTCGGGGTAAAGTCATCTTGAAGGTTTTATTCCTATAAAATAAAATAAATAATGGATAATTCACGCATCATCTTTAGGTAAGCCCTTAGGTAAGCAGAAATGTGAGTCTAACCGGCGGTGCCGATCTCTATCACATATCAAAACTAATCCTAATGAGGACCTCTGTGGCGCAGTAGGCGGTCGGCCTGCGAAGCATGAGGTTGCGGGTTCGATTCCCGCCTTGGTACAAATATTTGTACGATCTGCAGGTATTTGTTCGGGGTGTTGTGGTCCTTTTCTATGTATAGCAATAATATATTTGTATTAATGCATATCAGTTATCTTGTACTCATATCACAACTGTCTAGCTTGGAGTTAGATAATACTGTGTGAATTGTCCAGCATTATTTATATTTATAATCAATGGTTACCTCTTGTCAAGTACTGGGTTAGTTTTAAACGAAGAATATTTGACCTGTCTGACACTATTATTGATTATCAATTTCTGAGCAATCCAATCGAAAAACAATCATGAATTTTTACTCTTATAACAGAGGTATCTCTAAGAAATGAAATAGGTGCACAAGAAATTTCGATTTCGGGGGAATTCGAACCCGCGCCGCACCCTCCGAATCCCGCACAAATCGAAAAATTTTGGGTACTTATTTCATTTCTTAGAGATGCCTAGAGTGCGGGTAAGCACTAAAACAAAAAGCCTTATAACTGACATATGTTTATATATTAATTTAATGAGAAAATGAGAGTGGATTACTACTCCCCTGATGTTCCCTAGTTTACTGTTGCTGACTGTACAAACTTAAGGAAATAAAAGAAACTGTGCCAACTTGTACAGTGAATTTTCAGTCACTGACGGGAGAGTGGACTTTTTTAAATGAAAGAATACTTAATGCTCTAGACATGTATAAACTATTAATGGAAGAAAATCACAATTAAGGCATGAAAATTAATCATCATCATCATCGTCTTTCGCAAATCGTCGTCACAACTGGTAGGAGGGCGTCCTACACTACGTTTTCCGAGTCGCGGTCTCCACTCAAGAACACGTTTACCCCAGCGGTTGTCGGTTCTTCTTGAAATATGGCCAGCCCACTGCCACAAAATAGGAGTAGTTAGGATGAATATTTTTTTTTTTTGTTAACTCTAAATTTATTGTGCTCAACCTTTTCATCCAGATTAGCTCTGGGTTTTGAGATGAATAAAATAAATTAAACATTAAAGAGAAATAATTTCATAAGATTTGTATTCAAATGTTCTTTGAAAGCTGAAATATTTTAGATTAATTTTATCACGAGTAGGTATAATCAGATTTAATTTTAGTTAAAAGATTTTAATATCAAAAGAATTTGCGTATGCAATATACTCTGGGTTTATTAAGAACTGTTATGAATAAAGCTTTTAAAAACGAGGGTTGAAGGTGGAGTCGAAAAATAAAACGACAGAAAACAAAACCTGACCATATTTATCTCATTCCAAATCCCTCACATTTCATAAACAAACACCTATTGTTTATGTTTCATTAAATAAATACATTTAAATTCCGGCGATTAAGAAATTACCATATCCTGCCCACTTTTGATCTAAAAACTCAAAGCATTCGCGAGAATGATTTATAAAACGTTTTTGATAACAGTGAAATGTGAACACAGCGCCAATAAAGATGGTTGGTTCGGTGTCATTGGCAAATAATATAAAAACATAATTTATTGTTATCATCCGCACGCAACCTAAATGAGATGGAACCATTTCGAACTAGAACAAAAATTTGGGTGGCATTTACCATGATCTCAATCAGGGCCATAATAAGGCGGCAATAGATGTGAAATGGGCAAATTTGGGTTTCATTAAAACAATTTTTATCCATCATTTTTATAGATAAAGCTGAAAAAACACCCAATAATCTATGGGATACAGGGCATTATCTCTGGTATTTAAGTTTTTATTATTCTCTTTTCGAAATTGAAAAAAAAAATTACATACCAGAAACAATTGTACAAATTACCATCTGTTTTCTTAGTTTTCAATTTTTCTCCTAAACTATCGATCACAAGACTTTTTTATTTTCATTGCCATAGTATGTAGAAGAATACCCAGGGCACCTTTGACTTATTTTTGCAAACAAAATGTCTTAATTAATAATAGTCAATTATGAAACGACATAATTTTCTTTTCACTATTTTTGGATGATGCTGAGGTTGTCCGATAAAACTATATTACGAGGGATATATTTTTGACCAGCAAAATGTAAAAACGAACATTGAACAAATAAATGAATTCGGTTTTAATTTTTCAAAACAATCAAATAATGATGTTAATATTTCATCTTTTTAAAGGCTTGCAGGATTTTGTAGCTTAATCTGAATATTTTTTTTTTAATCTCATTTATTTTTAAGGACTTTTGTTTTATATTAACATATCAGTCCCATTGTATACACAACATACTGTTTTTGAAATAATAACAAATTGAAAATGATAATGGAACTACAAAATTATAAAATATGTACAACATTACAAACAGAACTAAAACCAAAACCAGATACAAACTTAAACCTACTTATTTATAATTCCATGAACTGATGTACGAAATATAATTTGATCTACTTGTGATGGCTCACGGCCTTAAACAGCTGTATAGCTGATTCATTTGTGGGGTGCGCTATAATATTGTGGAAAAATCCTGTATCAAGTCTGTTCAGGCCGAAAGCCACCGCAAGCGATTGCCTTTCTTGCTGGAAGCGGACACACTCCTCTAATCTAAATAATGATATGGCTCAAACACTATAAGCTGTGACAGTGATCTATTGAATAAACCAAATTCATATTGTCGTTTTATTAAATATCGAAAGCACAAAAGAATATTTAGATTACCTAAATGCTATCAGATGAGTATACAAATACAATTATTTTTTGATTGAAAAAAAACGTGGGTGGTATTTCGTTTTTGCATTTTTTTCATTCTTATTTTCATTCTGTATTCCTTTAGGTTGGGATTTTGATTTAATCTGGGAAGGTATATTTTTCCGTGCTGTGTGGTGCCGGCTTAGAATTCGCACCACCCCAACTCTTCCCGTGGGTGTCGTAGTCGGCGACTAAGGGACATACACCAGGAGGCGGGCAGCAGCGCTTCTTGAAGAATAGATCTACCACCGAACTGCGATCTCCACATGCCCAGCGTGAGGATTATAGGCACTACCCCCATGAGAAAAAAAAACAGGTTAGGCCTGCGTCCAGCATAGTGGTCCATTATATGCTGTTGAGCTGAGGTGATACTTAACGCCGCCGTTACTCGTTGCAAGCGCCTTTTCCCCCCGTACAGACTGCACGAACGCTCGCTGTGTAACACGTTACATTACACCCCGTAACACTGGGCTGTACGTTCTAAGCCGTCACCGTATCACGTTCGCTGCGAATGGTACATTACGCTCCGTAACAGCTGTGATTTCCCGGCTAAATATTCTGAATTCATAATTTTTAATCATCAAAGTAAATCGTTTATAAATATTTGATATTACATAATTTTCTATAAGGCTTAGTAGTACAGTCAATTGATAGTTTTACCTGGCGAGGTGTTTTGAAAATGGATAATTTAATAGATTTCGATTTCTAGATTCGATGTGCTTTGTTTCCTAACGAATCTCTAACAAAAACAGAAAACATAAAGAGAGTAAGAACTGCTATTAAAACATTGAGATATAAATTAGTATAGTAAATAGTACTTCAATATACTAGGCGCCATTTTTCCATTTTCAATTTTTGGCGGCGCTAACAGCAAAGATAACGAGGTGGCAATGTTGAAGTTCAGTAAAAGAGCGAAATCTATAAAATTACCCGTATAAAAACTCCCGCAAAAATTTCCATGTAACCCTATTTTTCGTACCAAATGACAGGACAATAATGAAAACAACCTGATTATTTTGAACAAAAAAACTTATAATCCCTGAAAATGACAGCCAAAATTTTAATAACAACAAAGTTGCTAGTAAAATGATAACGACGCCCGTATAAAGCTAAGCCAGTCGTACCGACGTGGATGGAATGAATGAATAATGCATGTAAGAAGCGGATAACGTAGGAACAGTCGACACAAAATTCATGTACACGTTCAAAATACTTACGTAAATTCGTTAGCAGACACGAAAATTGGTTGTTGAAAGTTAAAACTCATTAACCGACAAAACCAAAATCAAAACAAACCTCCTCGGTTAGGAGGTATGTATTTTTATGTACGATCGTCGATAGATAGATTTGGATTTTTTTTGCTATGAATAACCCCGGCCGCGTACATATGACCAATAAAAATAATAAGAAATTTAAAATAATCAGCTTATTGAAGTGATATACCCTATTTCCAACAATTTTTAAGAGATCACTTCTCTTATTAGCTTATTGAAGTGATATACCCTATTTCCAACAATTTTTAAGAGATCACTTCTCTTAAAAATTGTTGGAAATAGGGTATATCACTTCAATAAGCTGATTATTTTAAATTTCTTATTATTTTTATTGGTCATATATGTACATTCATAAAAAAACTCATAATTTTCAGCCTTTATTAGCCGTACCTATATGGACATTATGGCAACAAAAATTAACGAAGGAACAGAGGCACTAACTGAACGGTGACGTCACAGTTATAGGGCAGTGTTTTTATCACCCGAATCCGTACATTTTATCCTGGTAAAATTAGTTTGAAGCCGCGGGAAGACGCTAGTCTATACTACTTATAATAATTACTTATTATAAATAGAAAAGATTTTTGTGTTTGTTTTAATTATAAAAACTCCAAAACTACAGGACCGATTTGGAAAGTTCTTTCACCATTAGAATCCGTCATTATCTTTATATTATACAAAACAAAGTCGTGCTAGTTACATCATTTATAACTCAGGAACGACGGGACCGATTTTCGTGGTTTTTGATTTCTTTTAGTCCGGAATAGTATAAAAAGTATTAAAAACATTAGAAAATTGACGAAAAATAACTATCCGTGCGAAGCCGGGGCGGACCGCTAGTCCCTGATAAACATGGCTAAAGAATGTTATATACCACCATCTATATTGTTCTTTTATGTCCAGTCCGTTCCAAGGTTTACCTGGAAGAGATCGCTCAAAGCGATAAGGCCACCCTTTGTACTTCCATTATTCTACCATGTATTTCCTTTTGTATTGTATTTTGTGTTTGTGTGGTACAATAAAGAGGTATCTATACCCGTGCAAAACCGAAGCAGACCGCTAGTATAATACAAAATAGATATTATCTTTAGTTTTCATCTGGTATATTAACCTAAAACAACTTTAACCCCTCAAACCCATTACGATATTCTAACGACCACGCTTATAACCTCGTTTTACAAAACCCGTAGCATGTCGATTAGAAACAATGACTTGATAAAATCTGTATTAAACATGAAATATTTTACGATTATCTGGAAATTATGGTTTTTCGTTTCGTTTAACATATTCCACCACGTCAACTAAAACGTTTCTTGTTAAAGTAAGTACGATATTATATCGAAATAATTTCCTTTGACAAGAGTCATATAGAATGGAATAAGCATTTTCATGATTTCAGGTAATCCGTGAGATCAAATCAAGGCGCATGAAACTGTGCCAAAATATTGGATAGCTCAAAACTCAAATCATGGTAAATATCCCATTATAAATGAATAATAAATAAATAATAAATAATGCTGGACAATTCACACAGCATTATCTAGCCCCAAGGTAAGCGAGCTTGTGTAATGGGTACTAGATAACTGATATACGTAATATTATACATTACATAGATAGATATTTTTTATTATACATAGAAAACACCCAGACCAACGGAACAAATTTCTGCAGATCGTACACAAATTTGTTCCGAGGCGGGGATCGAACCCGCAACCTCTTGCGTCGCAGGCAGACTCTCGCCCGCTGCGCCACTGAGGTCGTCAAATAAAAAAATGACTTTTGTGTTATAAATATAAAAATAAATTATAAAATAATGCTGGACAATTCACTAGCCCCCAGATAACTGATATACTTACATAATTCAATACAATAGACAGATCATTTTTTTATTATAAATAGAAAACGACCAGAACACCCTGAACAAATGTCTGCATATTGTACAAATGTTTGTCAAGAGGCGGGAGTCGAACCCGCAACCTCCTAGTCGCAGGCGGACCTTCGCCCTCCACGCCACAGAGGTCGTCAAAGAAATAATATAACTTGTGCATTTAACTAAAAGGATTACCATAGACATAGACATAGACATTTATTTACCAGTTATTACCAGTTGCTTCCACCAACAACAAGCTGTGTGCTATGTGTTACGACAGCTCGTAGCACACAGCTCTCGTATTCGTAGCGATTTCGTAGCCGTTATTATCTCTATACAACAAACAAACGTGATTTTTTGGCGTTTTTATAGAAAATGGTACGAAACCCTTCGTGCACGAGTTCAATTCGCACTTGGCCGGTTTCTTTCTTGTTAGGAGAGAGCAGAGACCTATCTCAAGCTAAATAATGCAGCAACACAGATAATAATATTAGAGGTCCGAAAAGAGTTGATTTATTATAATGATTTTATTTCATTAACTAACGTTCCAAGGGAAGCAAGGTCTTTTAGGAAAAGTAAAGCAAAAAATCTAAAAATCTTATCGTATTTTTTTTTAAATATCCTTTATGTAATTGTGACCAAATAATTTTTTTTGTACGTCTGATTCAATTTCCTTGCTTGCATTGTTTAAGGTTATTCCTATCCCATGGGAACTGATTTATGGGATAAAAGTCTATGCGATGAAAGTCGAGTGGTTGTTTATTTAAGGCGTAAAGAAAGGACAAACAAACACAGTTTCGCATTTATAATATTACTAAAGATACGTTTAATGTTATTATATGCGAGGACACATCAATGGTTAGAAGTTATAGGTAGTGTAAGTTTATATAAATAGTGATTACAACTGTTTGTTCTCCAAATAAAATAAATAAAAATAAATAAATTAACAAATAATAATAGCTACGTGTCGCTTCTAAACTATTGCTGTAAATGTACATGTTTGTCTCCTTTATTTTATTTTGTATATTATTAGTATGTATTTCTTATGTAATTTTCTAGAGTGTACTGCTGCCCTGTTTACTACAGTCTTGAAAACTAGTAATTCTAGTTGTAATTCGGCCTCCCGCGATACTGGTTCTGAACCTAGGGACCAACAGTAAACTGTATAAGCATTTTGTAATAGTAAATAAATGGATTTTGTGTTGTTGTTTTATTTTTGTTTACCCGACCTAACCTGTAATGACGGACTAAAAGCAACAACGACATCGCCGCTTTGATAAAATGCATTCCACCCACAGCGAACCAAGTGACTTCACTTTGAGTTTAGTTCAAATTTATAAAGTTGATCATGCAGGTCAAGTTTGAAGGCACACTTAACGCCTTCACTTCCCAGCCTCAGTGGTTAGGGCTGCGTTGCCTCTACACAGGACCGGGGGTTTTTCTGAATGGCTATAAAAGTGTTAGCTTAGTTCAGGGAAAATAGAAGTCGGCTTGGTCAGGCGCAGGCCAAAAGCATGGTACACCCATATGCCACGGAAAGCTTGTAATGACGTAGACGCGTCCTGTACGTCTACCATGAGTTTTATCAATCTATACTCGCTAGCGACTGTAGTTGAAAAAATGTATGAAAACTTTTACAGCGCCTCTAGCGGATAGTTGGGTACTAAAATTCGCAGTATGAGTCACGTAGATAACTATCCTATGTCACTGTGTAGTAAACTATACCACAGTCTCTGTAGTTTGGGCTTCATTTGCTTAGAATTTGGTAGCACGAGTTACAAATTTGACAGGTGTCATAGTAACGTACTATTACTACTGTAGTTACGTTAGTAAGTTAACTATACCATCTACGTATTTACGTATCCACTGTAGAAACGTCAGGCGATCTAACTATGACAACTCATGGTAGACGTACTTTAAGTCTACCATGTCACAGTTTGATCGCCTGACGTTACTACAGTAGATACGTAAATACGTAGATGGTATAGTTAACTAACTAACGTAACTACAGTTGTAATAGCACGTTACTATGACACCTGTCAAATTTGTAACTCGTGCTACCAAATTCTAAGCAAATGAAGCCCAAACTACAGAGTTTACTTCACTGTAACGTAGCATAGCTGTTATCTACGTGACTCATACTGCGAATTTTTGTACCCAACTATCAGCTAGGGGCGCTGTAAAAGTTTTCATACATTTTTTAACTACAATCGCTAGCGAGTATAGATTGATAAAACTCATGGTAGACGTACAGAACTCTCCCGGTTGTATCGGTCCCATCGGATTATAAAAGTTAGAGAAATTATCAGAGTTCCTGTGGTTGAGCACACACTAAGGGTCAGCTAACACCTCTGCTTTGATTCAAAATATAACTCAATTTACTACGCAAAAAGATACAAATTGATTGAGACTAAGATAATTAAATGTCAAAAAAGACAAAACAACAAAGTATCAGCAAAATCACTATTTATTTATTTATTTATTTATTTATTTATAAAAACTAAAATCAACAACAACGCATTATCTAACACGTGCAGCGAAGAATGTTTAAATTTGAATTCGAAAACGAACGAGAGATAAATTAAAATATTAATAAAAGCTTTCAAACTAAAAATTATTTTCAATATTTTTGCTTTGCTTCGATGATATCAATGTCGTTCAATATTTTCTACCATTATTCCTTGGGTTTTGTTATCTCTTTGTAGGAAAAGAAATATCCCGGTTTTTGAATCGCAATATGGTACAGAATTACTAACGTTAAATTCGTCGGTTCGGCAATCACATTTATAAACCAAACCTAATTCTGTGTTAACCTAACCAGATTAATCGAATTGGTCACACATCCTCTTTACGAATAAACCGTAGGTACCTAAAGGTGAACGCACATATTTCCGAGAATAAACCACCACCGAGAGAAACGAAAGGAATCGAATTTCGTAATTCATTGTATGATGTTGTATGAAACTTTGTACCTACACGTTTCCGTGGCGATCCAGAAAATTTAATCAACTGAATAATGTATTGTCGAATTGAATGTTATTTTATTTTATTCTCAACCTGCTTGAGAAATATTTGTTTTGACAATTCAATAAACATAAATTCGATGAGTTTAATACGGTAAGGTAGACAGAAAACAATATTAAGCTTAATTATTTGTTAACATTCATTTATTTTGTCTCCCTCGACTTTATTTAGTTCGGCTATATGTGCGTTAACCTTTAAACATAGCTTACTGCTCAAGAAGTAATGAAACTGTCGCATAGAGTTATAAAAGTTGTGCGTAAATGTCTGTTTTGATAAACAAACTTTTGTTTCTCCAACTTTCTGAACTAAAAAGAGATTTAGGGACAATCTTATAGAGGTTAAGTAGCCGTGTGGTGCCAACTTAGAATTTGCATCACCCAAACTCTTCCCGTGGGTGTCGTAAGAGGCGACTAAGGGACATACACCGGGGGGCGGGCAGCAGCGCCTCTTGCAGAAAAAATCTACGACCGAACTGCGAGCTCAAACCCGCATGCCCAGCATGAGGAATATGGGCATTACCCCCCACGACATAGAAAGAATCAGTGGAAGGCCTGCGTCCAGCAGTGGACCATTATAGGCTGTTGAGGTTATAGCAGTTTACAAAGAGAGATTTGTCAAGAACTTATTTAAGTATAACAAGTAGGAATCCATACTTATTATTATTATTAAATCATTTATTTCAGATAATAAAATCACAATAAAATCAAATTACATAAAATCTTAGCCTCAATAATAATAATTAAATTAAATAAACAAAACAATAATTTATGAGAAAGTAACTCTTTTCTATCTGTTAACTATTTTAAAATAAATTAAATTAAATAATGCTGGACAATTCACACAGCATTATCTAGCCCCAAGGTAAGCAGAGCTTGTGTTATGGGTACTAGATAACTGATATACGTAATATTATATACATTACATAGATAAATATTTTTTATTATACATAGAAAACACCCAGACCAACGGAACAAATTTCTGCAGATCGTACACAAATTTGTTCCGAGGCGGGGATCGAACCCGCAACCTCTTGCGTCGCAGGCAGACTCTCGCCCGCTGCGCCACTGAGGTCGTCACTTTACACCTTAACGGCTGATTGGGGCGAATCAAAAGGATTTGGTTATAAGCTAGGTCTAGATCATTACTCACGGGACCCCCGTGTTAAAATACCGAGGGGGCGAGCAGCTAGTAAACAATATTTTAATTATTGTACACACGCCGTTCCATTTTTAATTATTATTGTACACACGCCGTTCCATTTTTAATTATTATTGTACACACGCCGTTCCATTTTTAATTATTATTGTACACACGCCGTTCCATTTTTAATTATTATTGTACACACGCCGTTCCATTTTTAATTATTATTGTACACACGCCGTTCCATCGTCCCGCTCCTATAAATGCAATAACCTATGTTTATTATTTTCACAAAATGGCAATAAAATTGCATTGTGTACTTATTTTAGAATTTCAATTTTCAGCAATCTCAAAATCAATCGGAAAAGTCTAAAATTCTGTAGCGAGAATTAACCAACACATACTAACAGTGAAAGTTAAAAAACCTTGAAAAAAGGGCACCTTTTGGAAAGTTGGCAATAAAAACTACTAGTTGTTTGTAAATCTTGGAAACGTACCGCACTCAAAGTTTATAAACCTAGCCTTCAACCAAAAGATACATCTAATTTAACGTTCTTTGTGTATCTAAACTTTCACAAACAACTTTTAACTAATAATCCAGTGCTAACGATATAACAAGTAGAAAGATAGGTACCCGGTTTTAAATGTTCAAACTTGGCCTGTGTTTTGTACAGTTATGATGAGGAATTATGTTTCAAGAACTTGTGTTGAGGCGCCACCTAGAGCGAAAGTGGTGCACCCTTAGAGCACCTTAATCACACTAGTATTATAAATGCAAAAGTTTGGATGGATGGACGAATAGATGCTTATTACTTTTTTATGTCAAAACTACTGATCGGATTACGCTGAAATTTGCAAAGATGTAGCTAAGCCTAGAATCAAATATAGGCTACTTTTTATTCCATAGATCAGTTCCATGGGATAGAAATAACCTCTAAACGTTACCATAGAAACAACGCGTGCGAAGACGAAGGCAGAGACTAGTATTATAAATGCAAAATTTGTACTACGTAGATAAGTACGACTATGTTAATAGGTAAGCACACACGAGCTAAAATATGAATAAGTAGATAGATACTTAAATATAGGTACAAAATTGGTTTTCTCTTTTAAGTGAACTGTATTTTATGGTCTTTGAGAAATAAAGAATCTTTAAACCGAAAAGTTTAGATGTTTACACGCATGGATGAATGGATGTGTTACTTCTTTACACCGAAACTACTGGGTTGAAATACTACTTGGCGCCCATCGTCTATACATCCGCTTTCCGTTTATTTTATTTTTTTAAACACGTGGTCTATGTAAAATAGAATAGAATAGAAATACATTTATTAGATTAGACACAGAAAATAAACAAACAGAAAACAATAGCAATTTAACATGGAGTTACGTGATACAAAAAAAAGGGTGGTAAGTGACTCTATGTCTTACTCGTGAAAACCTTATAGCTTTATTTTTCTATTTTCTTTACTGTTATTTTTTGCGAGTGCTGCTGTTTGTCCTTGAATAAATAAACATCATTATCAAAAACCCCTGACTTGACCAGTTTTTGAATAGCGTATGAAAATATAATAAAAGCAAGGTGCGCTACTTTTGCTCAATGTAGCTCCTAAGAGGAAACAACGTTGCTTACATTTTACTTCGCCAGAAAAGCTAAATCTTTGAGATGGAATGTACAAAGCAAGATTGTAAACCTCGCGAAACCATTATAATACCAGTATTACGTGAAATAATAACTTTTCGTACATCTGCCTATTTTGAAGATTACTCGGCTTTTTGAATGAAATGTTCGACGTGGTTCAAGCTTAATTGTCTAAGATTGTTTTTCAATAAATCATCAGCATCAGCATAGACTGATGTACAGTCTACTGCTGGACATAGGCCTTCCCTAATGAGCGCCATAGCGCCCTGTATTCAGCTTGCCGCATCCAGCATCTCATTCAATAATTAAAAACATATAAATTAGCTTATTTATTGACTTGATCTACTTTAATTTGTTTTTTGGAAAATCGTGATAAAACGCAAACTCAAGTAGAGTTTTTTTGTCATGTTCTTCTGTAAATGAATAATAAATAATGGTTGACAATTCACACAGTATTATCTAGCCCAAGTTAAGCAGAGCTTGTGATATTCATAATATATACATTTTATAGATATATCTTTTTTATTTTGTTATACATAGAAAACGACCAGAACACCCTTAACAAATATGTGCAGATCGTACATACATTTGTCCCGAGGCGGGAAACGAACCCACAACCTCCTGCGTCGCAGGCAGACCTTCGCCCACCGCGCTATAGAGGTCGTCGAAAGCGTTATTTTTATTTTATTTTTCGTGACATCAACACTTTCCCAGATAAAAGAAAATAAAAGTGGATAAACTCAATAAATAAGCTAATTTATAAATCAGTAAATAAAGAAATAACTTTCGCTTAAGTCTCGAAAGTTAAGCCGTGATAAAACTAAATCGCCTCCGAATATCTTTTATTCGCATAAATATCTGCGAAAACGGTCCGAACGTATAATGAGACGAGGGTCTACACATCCTGAATACATGGTGAATAGTCGATCCAACTAATCCGTCTTCCAATGATAGAGCAATTTTTAAACGTTACCTCAGCAAACCTCGCTTTTTCTCTAGCCATAAATTGCCATAAAGTGCATAAATTGACAGATATAGTCAATGTAAATATATAGTCGAATGTAAATTTTAGAAATCGTGTTAGCATTACACAATATTAAGTTAGCAATAGTAAGTTAATAATGATTCCTTCTAGCTCTCAGTTTCTATCTTGATAAACTGTATTTTTAAGGTTTATCGCAACATTATCAATTTTTGTTTTGGTGCCAGTATTGATGGTTTTATACATAAGTTACATAATGTACGCGCAAAAAGGATCACCATTTGCTTAGACCACAAGAACTATGCTATGAACAGTTGTTTGTGACATCGTTCTCGTGTCGCCAATAAGTATTTTACATTATAACTTCTCATGGAAAACCTAATAACAATATTGAAATTGAATATATTGTGAATAAATAAGCAGGCATCTAGTGTCAAGTAGTCAAGGCTTAATATATGTGCTGCTACGAGTACAACAACTATTTTGACCAGGCAATCAATCAGTCTTCCATTTGACGTCACCTACACGCTGCGCCGCGCATTTCTTTTCTTAGGGTTGGTCTGAATCTCCTACCGTGTATCAAAACTTTTATCGGTCTTCAACAGAAATAGCTATAATCTATGAGTAATATTTCTATTGAATGAATGCCATTCCAAGTCCCATTTATTTTGAATTAGTGTACTTATCTCGTATAGGCACAGACGATGGAACATTTTTTTGTTTGATTTAATGAATTGATTGCGTTGTATTTCGTGATCTAATGAAATTTAGGAAAGTAATCCTTCTTCATCTTCTTTCTTCACCATCTGAACTTAAGACCAATATCAGTACTGCTTACATTTAAAGGTTTTTGTATTACCTATAGTGCGTAAGCCCTCGCAAACTGGGTTCTCTAAGATTTGCTTTCATTCAGCAGTGTTTGAAAAACGAATTTTACACCAATGCTTAGGAATTTCAATGGCTATGTCGTGATACATTGTAAGAAATTCGGAGGAAAGAAAATTCGAAAGAATAAACATTTTTATATAAAGAACTCTGTTGCCGGTGTAGGGTTAGTATCTAGTCTAGGTACCGAAGCGACGGAAACCAAAATTATCACTTTATTTCCATGTAAGTATTTCATTTTCAAAATTTGAACGTTTTAAATACCTATCGATTTTTTGGATTAGTAAATTTGTGGGAGTCAGTAAACATAGCGAGTGTAAAGTTAATCCAAGAACTACAATCAGACAGACCTAGTAATAATAGAATTGAATCTAAGGTTTTTGTTATCATATAGGCACATTTCGAGAAAAACGAATCAAACGATATTAAAAAAAAACGACTTCGACGGGACTAAAACGTTTTTTATTTGTAAAAGATTTGCCATTTTACTATTAATCCAGTGTAGGTTTTATAGAAACTGTACCAGATCAATTTTATTTTAGGTTATTAATCACCTAAGCAGTGGGAATAATATGGTATTCTATTTATTAAATAATTATGTTTAAAAACGGTTAAAACGTTTCAGAATGTTTATTTCTACAGTTGAATAATATATAAAAAGTCGTGGTAAGAAAAACAGGCGCGGGCGTTAGCTCCGAAACAGAAATCCTAAAAATAAACCAAAAAATAAAAGCACCCACATTTATTTACAAAAGGTTTTAGGACGCTATCATATCGGACATTCAGACAATGTTTTTTTAGCCGAGAATATAAACCACACATTTATATTTCCTTCATTAAGTATTCTTTCCTGCATGTAGGCTTGTGATGGCTGAATATTGTATGAATGCGATGGACTCTCGCAAAATGAATAAATTTTGTATGGAATAGTATAATTATTCCAAAAGGGAAACTCATGGTAAGCAGTTATGACTAGTAAAGAGGTAAGTATAGAGAAAGTCTATGCAGGTTGTTATGCTTTTGAGTCCACTACAACTTCAACCTCAACAGCCTGCAATAGTCCATTGCTGGACGAAGGCTTCCTCCTGATTTTTTATCATGGATGGTAATGTTCCCTGTCAATATATTTATGAAAACTTGTTGTACACTCATAAAAATATCAAAAGCTTTCCTAAAATTAGTGATATACATAAGATAAATACTAGAAATAAACATAAACTTGCTGTGCCCACAACTAGGCTTTACAAAATTAATGTATCTTTTAGAGGCAATGTATACGCTTCTACAACAAAATTCCTAGTGAGTTGCAAATCTATCAGTAAATAAATTCAAACAAATTGTGAAACCTTTCTGTACAAAATGCTTATTACAAAATATCAGATTATCTAGAAGACAAAAAAGCTTGGGACGGGTTTTGCTCCAACTCGAAAAATAACAACTAACAGGCTAAAGGTTTCTTCGTCGCCTTTTTACTTTAGTCTACATACCGAAGCGACCGAAATCAAAAATATCACTTTATTTCCGTGTCAATGTTTTATTTTACGAATTTGACCTTTTCTAAGTGTACATTTTTGTATTTATGGAAATATAGACTTTTGATTTGATTTGAATGCCCAAAATCCCCACGCTGGACATGCGGGTTGGGCCTCGCAGTTCAGTGGTAGATTCTGCAAGAGGCGCTGCTGCCCGCCTCACGGTGTATGTCCTTTAGTCGCCTCTTACGACACCCTCGGGAAGAGTTGAGTTCACTATAATCGCAACAGATTTGTACTTTCAGTACCCATAATCAGAGTAAATATAAAAAAAGAACTTTCGATAAATGTAATCGATAAAAATTGATGTCTTATAGGTAAAAGGCTTAGAAAAGACACAAACAAGTTTAGTATAGCCAAAATAAGGCGACAAGTACGTCTCTTTTCCTATTCGTGTTCGTACGCTCGTACCTATGCGTGAAAGCACTGAAATTATAATTAAGCTTGTCAATTGACACATTAGATTCGTTAATGCCTTCGAAACCAAGAGAATTGTTGATTGAGCTTGTTTTACCTCTATAGTTGACATGTTTGGGTTTTACTTGGTACGTTCATATAGATCGCAAGGTAAAAACTTACATTTTTATTTTTTTAAAGCGCCATTTTAAGGCATTTCTATATCCAAGGTACCTATGTTGGTAGTGATCCTTACTTTTATAATATCAATGCCAACAAATAACTCAAAGTCATTCCAAAACTATCATCGATTTTGTAAGAAAGAGTTGAATCGTTGTCATTCTACGAAAAACAATTTCTCTAGATCCGGTAGGGGCGCTACAAGGCCATCCTAATTGTATAGGAATAGGACTCGAAAAAAGGTGGAATTCGTAAGATCTGGGCAGCCCATGCTAAACACACAATTTGTGAATCTTTGAAATATAATTCGATTTCCAAAATTATCAAGCTGCTTAAAGTTCATGGAAAATCCCGCGAGAAAAGAAAAATCGTGTTTGAAAAACGAACCTATTTTCTATCCGGCCATGGTCTGGCCTTCTGCGCTCAAGCGTGCTGTCAGCTGTTTTGCCAGAGTAGGCCAGAGTAAACATTTTTTGCAATTCTATTTTTAAAATGGACAATGGTTAGAATGGAGTTTGAATTTTTAAACGTGGTGGTTGAACCATGAAGTTCCGGTTTGAAAGTCGGATTACAAAGTTTATAATCTAATAGACTGGATTGACCAAAGTATTTTTTAAAAATCTTAAATCAATACAACAATCGGCTTAATAAAGTAGCAAATTTGAAAAAAACACTTTTATCACATTCGTTTTGTGACTTACGACCACAACAAAACCTAAGTAGCAGAGCAACTTTCTAGCCCGACAAAGCACTTACTTTTCATTGTCAACCTGCTTCAAAAATAAAATAAAACCTTTCAAAAAGTTAGTCCATCGTTACCCCATTTACCGGGAGACTCGAAAAGTCGCAATTAAAAAGTTAGCTCATGCATACTTCATTCACAGGTTTCCAACAGGTGTGCCAACCTAGCGAAAACAATTCACCCCGATAATAAACTAGACAAAGTAATCCCGAAACAAATTAATGGTCTGTCCGTCAGTTCTATCACACTGACAGTAATCAGGGCTGGGTAGGTTTTCGGGTATTTGGAGCGTAAGGCCGAATAGTTTGTTCCTGATTTCAAATATCGAATCAAGTCGAAAATGTGGTTTATCTAGACATAAAGCATCGTTCACAATTTTGCTGTGTTATAACGTCATCTTTGTATATAACCTATGAGAAAATTGTTAAAACTTTCATGGCCCATGACGCAGAAACCGCTCCGGCTCCGATGTAGCAGCGGCATGCCCCTGCGGGTCGCACCACAATGGATGTGATAGGCAGTGAATGCGTTAAGATAACTCATATTTGTAATGATTAGCATCTTTATGTAGGTACGTAATTAATAACGAACGGTTTGGAGAAGGTACGTTTATACAAATTATTAAATCATTGATTTGGTCTCCCCACAAGTCGAACTCATAGAACTTGGGTACCTACTACCTATTCAATACAAGTCATTAATTTTATGTTATACTAGTGGGTTAGGTAGATTTTACTTCACATGTACAAGTTTTGATGTAACCATATGAAAAGCTTTCCATAATTAATTCTGAATCACATTTACATGGGCACGATATGTTAGAACTTAAGATACTTTATTATGCTCCGACTAATTAATTTAGATCGGATGTGGTCTATAGTTTTATTAATAAGAAAAGAGATGGGAAGGTATATTTTATTCAATAAGGGACATTTTATTAACACATGGTTGGTAGAAATATATTTTATAAAATTATTTTCGGCTTTTTTTCGGCCAACACATGCCCAGCATAACAGCAAACAAGCTGATAAACCAATAAAGTGAACGGTTGGCGGAAAATAGGGTGAGGCTAGTAGAGTAGGTGTGTTACCAGATTAGATACCTTAGATGAAAAATACGATGGATTAGTAGAAAACAATCATATTTAGAACCGCAGTCATACATAGTTTCATCAGGCACGAGATTATGACGTTTTCCTCAAAATGTATTTCTGTTGTACCTACCTATTGTATATAGCTATTTGTTGATAAGGTCTAGGCTAGTTTTTAGTATTGTTTTAAATAGTGATGTATGTAGTATGTTAATTTTTATTTTTTATGTTTTGTTTATTCAATTTATCAACTGTTTGTGCACTATCAACTCTAATAACTATAATCCTTTTCTACATCCCTGGGTTGCCTGGAAGAATTAGCTCTCAGCGATAAGGCCGCCTATTGTACTGTTAGTTTTTAAATTTAGATATAAGGTTTATTTTTGTTATTTATTTAAGTGCAATAAAGTGTTATTATTTTATTATTATTACATCATAATATGATACATAACTGATGCGATGGTTTTGAATTTCGAATAACATCAAATCGATCGTTGTCTATAGAAACCTAAGGGTAGTTTGATTTGTTTATTTCTAGAAGCAGTTCAATCAACGCTAATAATATAAAGGTATTCAAAGTTTTCAAATTCAAAAAAATGTTTAGAAATTTTATTAAATACCTAGAATGTCCTGAATATGACAAGTCCGTGTAGTCGCCTCAGTAGTGATACGTGCCTTGCTGCAAAAAAATTGTCTGGGAGAGATCGCTCTTGAGTGATAAGACCGGCCACTGTCACTAATAATTGTTTATTTTCTAAATGTTACTTATTCATGTGCAACTAGTGGTCTGCCCAGGCTTCTCATAGTATTCTATAGACTATGTTACGGATAATGTAGGATTCTAATGGTGAAAGAATTTTTCAAATAGGTCCAGTAGTTTCGGAGCCTATTTAATTCAAACAAACAAATCTTTCCTATTTTTAAGTGCAGAAATTCCTATAAATCCTCCTCCCTTGGGCCTTAACATTGGCAATGTGGTCTAGTCTAAGTATTTTCTATAACTATAATATCTATACATGTAAATACTAGTTATAATGTCCAAAAATTATAACCTCCAAAATCACTATCACGTCCTACATCCTACAACTACCTACATCATCATCATCAGCCTATATTTGTCCACTGCTGGACATAGGCCTCCCCTAATGAGCGCCATAGCGCCCTGTCTTCACAGCTTGCCGCATCCAGCATCTGCCATCAGTCTTTCGCAAATCGTCATCCCACCTGGTCGGAGGGCGTCCTAAACTACGTTTGCCGAGTCGCTGTCTCTACTCAAGAACTCGTCGAATCTCGAGAAGACACGACAACGACCTACATACAATTCATAAATTTCTTATCTGAATCGTCCCCTCATTCCCATCACATTCCCAGAATCATCCCTTCAATTCAAACACCAAAAACGGTACCCATTGAATGTAAGACTTTTTTAAAACCATTGGAACGTGTTTCACGAGAGTTTTGTAATCAAAAAGGACTCAAGCCAAGCTGTTCTTGAAAATAAGCTTAAAAATACTCAACTGGGTATAGATGGCCAGACCTTTGTGTTAGATGTCGGAGCAAAAAATCTATAAAAGTCCTTTGGAAAGTGCTCGGTATTTTTTCAAAGCCCGCTTACTTTTCAACTTTCTTTTGTGAAAATGTGGGTCGAATGATGTTTGGGTTGGGGAAGTGTTTTCGGTTTTAGCGGAGGGGTAATAAAAGTTTGTCATAGAATGTTCTACAAATATAAAGGAATTCCAAAAAAACCTGAGCCCTGAGTCCGGTTTAACGACAGTAACGAGACGTCATCGAGGCGTTTTTTTTTTGGGACTTTTAGCGGCAAAAATATTATTTGGTGTGTGAGTACAAGCAAGCAAACCAAACTACATAGAAAAAGAATAATATTTCTACAGTATTTTTTTTTGAAATTTTAAGACTGTGTTTTACCATAATAAATATAAATAAATAAAGTAAATTCGTATATATAAAATAAGATGTCACGATGACGGCCGGAAACTGTCGTCGAACTGAACTATTGCTTTTGAAAATAATCAGATTTCGTTATTACCTACCCAAAGGTTTCCACAAATACGGAGATGAGCACCTAAATTAGTAAAAAATACTACAAAGTAAGTGTTCTTGAGTGGAGACCGCGACTCGGAAAACGTAGTGTAGGACGCCCTCCTACCAGGTGGGACGACGATTTGCGAAAGACTGCTGGCAGATGCTGGATGCGGCAAGCTGAAGACAGGGCGCTATGGCGCTCATTAGGGGAGGCCTATGTCCAGCAGTGGACTGGTATAGGCTGATGATGATGATGACTACAAAGTAACATAATAATATTATATTAAATAAGAGATTTAGAAACTAAAACATTTATTATTTATTAATTAAATACAGTAACTAACACGATTTAAAAAAAAAAACCAATTACACTAGTTACTAGGTAATATTAAAACACATTATTTATGATAACCTAATAAGTTAAAAGCAAACAATATACTATAACAAAATAAATTAAAATATAACAATAAACATTAAAAATTAAATAATAATCATAATAATTGAAATTATAAAATACGATTTTCTTAATAATATTACAATGAATTAAACTAATTCTAAAATAACGAATCAAACAAGCATCCTTTCCTTCATCACTCTCGCAAAACCTCAGGCATACCAACATTAAACTCATACACTCTAACATGCTAGCAAATATCGATTGTGTTATGCAAAATCGAAAATGTCGATTAAAACCAGTGGTTTTTGAGCAGTGACTTTAACGCTCATTAAAACGCGTCTGATGACAATGAATTAGGAAAAAAAAGATAAACTGCAAAAAATAATAATTAGAAGAAATCTTGATTTATGCACTTGATTTTCGCACACGCGTTCTGTTCTGTCCCGCTTCTATGAACGCGAAATCCTATGCCTATCCTTTTCACAAAACGGCTTTTGTTCGGTTTTAACTTTATCTTTTTCACAAAACGGCCTGGGAGGCCCCTTAATCTAACGATTCTACGTCACAAATTTGCAACGATACCATAATTAGGCCAGAATTAGGACCCAGGATGTCCTGTTATAACTAAGAAAGAAAGAAAGAGAAAATAAATTTATTACCTTAAACACTACGACCTCTGTGGCGCGGTGGGCGAAGGTCTGCCTGCGACGCAGGAGGTTGCGGGTTCGATTCCCGCCCCGGGACAAATGTGTGTACGATCTGCAGACATTTGTTCAGGGTGTTCTGGTCGTTTTCTATGTATAATAAAAAATATCTAACTATGTATTGTATTATATTATGTATATCAGTTATCTAATACCCATAACACAAGCTCTGCTTAGCTTGGGGCTAGATAATGCTGTGTGAATTGACCAGCATTATTTATTTATTTATTGTATTTACTACATATTACAATTAAACATAAGATAAACTAAAACCTAAGGCAATGGGAAATTCAGCTTTTTGCTACATACATAATAAGTAATGTAGCGCTGTTTTTCAAATTCTCTCCTCTAGGTAGGTGGTCACCCAAAGCTTTAGGTAACTAGTGTCATCAAACCAGACCTTCAGAGTACCTTCAAGTACAAACCTTCAAGTACCAACCTTCAAGTATCAACTGGCAACCATTATGATAGCGTGCCGTATTGCTACCAATTTAGCTAGCTACCTTTATTGGGAGTAATCAAGAGAACCATAATTAGTGAGGATGTCGTTAAAATAATTGTTGTTGACTGTACTTACTAGTTAAGATGGTTGTGATAAGAACAAGACGGTCAAGTGTGAGTGACGCAGACGAGATGAGGATTCCGGATAACGCAATAAGCGGTTTTCGATTGGCATTAAAAAGAAAAAAAATAGTACCTGGTATCTCAATTGGTGGCAACCTGTCAACTGGAAATAAGGTAAGTCAATTTAAAATAAATAAATAAATAATAAATAATGCTTGACAATTCACACAGCATTATCTAGCCCCAAGGTAAGCAGAGCTTGTGTTATGGGTACTAGATAACTGATATACGTAATATTATACATTACATAGATAGATATTTTTTATTATACATAGAAAACACCCAGACCAACGGAACAAATTTCTGCATATCGTACACAAATTTGTTCCGAGGCGGGGATCGAACCCGCAACCTCTTGCGTCGCAGGCAGACTCTCGCCCGCTGCGCCACTGAGGTCGTCAAATTTTAAAATCCGTTCAGCCGTTTAGGCTTGAAAAGGTAACAGACAGATAGACAGACAGACAAAGTTACTTTCGAATTAATAATGTTATTGTTTTTTTTTATATTGTTTTAAATTCAGAAAGAAAATAACAATCAAATAACAAATTTAAATTAAAACTAGTATTTACAATAGAAACAATTAAGCTATCTGCAAACTGTTGCAAATAATCTACAGGTAGCTCAACTGATCCATATCAATACCAGTTGGAAGCGTGCCTAAGACACTGGCTACATTGCCCCGCTGTATAGCAATGCTGATACGCTGTGCCAGATACTCACCAGCTCTCGGGTCACGCGTCGCTTCGACCAGACACTCAGATAATTTTTTGAAAACCCGGAGAGCCTCGGTACCCCACGAACCTAGGGTCTCGACTCCAAGGGGAGCAAATGTGTAGGCTCTGTCGAGACCTGCTGGTAGCTGGTACGTTAGCGGTGGTAAAGGCCCGCCGGATGATGTCGTTCAGGCTGGCATGACGAGATATCCGACCGGCAGCCCTAGTACACGATAATCCGTGATGACCGAGCTGTTCGACAGCAGTACCGCACTGGCATTGATGAGGCGCGCAACACCTTAATGTTATTGTTATGTTATGTAATAGTGTTATTAGCTCGAGTCAAAGATTTTTGTCTATCGAAAAAGTGAACATTGGTAGGTACTACTTTTATTTATTTTTTGTTTTTGGTATTTATTTATTCCGTATATTTATTCTATATATTATAAAAATCTACTTTCCATAAAAAAAAATGTTAATTATGATTATATCGACGCTTGAAAGGCAAAGTTTACTAACCGACATGGATTTAAATGTATAGGAGGGCTGATAAAAGTTTTTTTTTTGCAAAAAAATGCTTTTAAAATTTGAGTTTATGTCATAAAGAAATAATTGTTACAGCCTAGGCATTGTAATATTGTAGGCCTTAACCTCACAAATAAATTATTACCGTAACACTTTAAATTCATACTTTTTAGTCGGTTAGATAATAATTAACCCGACAAAAATTTCAGGTAAAACTATCTTTACGCCAGAATCTCCTCAGTTACCAGCAGGTTTATTTCTTTATATTACATAAGCGAATGTCTATGAGAATAGTTAAAAATGTATCAGTCATAAAAATATTTATTTTATAAACTGAGAAAATTGTTTTAATGATTTAACTTCAGGGAGAATCGTCAAGAAAATAAACCCAAATAATAATTACACTGAAATATTTGCAAAACTAACCGACATTTTGTATGAGCTTAAATAATGAAAACAATTTTTTGTATTCATAGTGTATTTATTGCAAGAATTTTAATTAGAAATGGCATGTATTAGAAAGTTAATAAGTTTAACAAACATAGGTTCCTTTTTTCAGGTTTTAATTTACTAGTAAAAAACAAAAAAACTTATACTTGAAAAATCCCAAATAACCTAATTAAGTAGTATCTACTCTTAAAAAAGTATTTGACACACAATGAGATCACATTTAATAATCAGTCTCAATATTAATTTAACAAGGCACAGTTCAACACACAGTTATTTATTTCTAAAATGATCACGGGACTCATCCAAGTTTTAAAAGTTTTTGGACAGTTAAGTAGATATTTGTAATTACAGTAAGTACCTATACTAATTCTTTCTTACTTTTCTGTACTAAGATACATAACTATAATTCTTTAATGTGTAATGTAATATTCTATGAACTTATCACAATTTTTTAGGAACCTGATACATTATGTATCATTATTTCGTAAAATTATAAAAGTTATAACAATCAAAAGAATCGAAGTAACTATAATAATATCACAACGTAACTTTTATCATCTTTGTTCAGATATTCTTTAAGATTGGTTACTACAGATCGATCAAATTAACTTGAAATTGAAAATAGAGACAGCGTTACACAAACATCGAGCTTATCTTTAAATTATAAATACACACAGTGTTTATTGAATTCACATGTTTGTATAATGCTATTTAAATTTTTAATTTCTAAATATTACCTTTATCTTAGTCGATCTGTATCTCTAATACTAATAAACAGGTACTAATTATAACAGCAAAGGAATCAAAACTTGAGTAAAATCAATTAAACATAATCAGGGTCTTCTATATCTGATTCAGGTAACATGTCTTTGACATTCGCATCTCGTGGAATGTTTTTATACTCATGATGGAAACAATCTGGAATTATGTGGTCAATACATAGTTTATGAAGATCGTCGTATTTCTTTTTAGAAATGGGTAGTAACGACTTATAGCATGACATCAGTGGAACCCTCGTTTTAGGCTAGACTTCAACATTAAACGACTTGGCAGCAGCATTCATAGACGTTTTTATTGACACAAATTGTTTGCCTCTTTTGAAAGTTGCGATCCGGACTTTACTAATTTTCCCTGTAAGGTTTCCTTTGAAATATTTGTCTCCAATATTATCCCATTTTTTGAACTGCTCATAACACATTCGCTCAACATTAAATGGTGATGGATTCTTTCTAGCAGTTAAAAATATGGTAAACCATTGGGAAGGTGCATAAACAGTGGTGTGTTTGAGGTGGTTTTCAATAACGGCGTGAGAACTATCTACTGGCATATAAGTATGCCCAGTCAAGAGGAAATTCAACTGAATTGTTTCAATATTGTCACATTCCTGTAAAGTTTGATGAATCATACCCATAATAGTTCCAGTAGATGTTGAGGGTTGATTGATTGGTATCAGTGTAAGGTCAGACTTTATAAAGTTGGTGTTCGAATTTCCTCTTTCGTGGTCAACGAAAGATAAATCTGTCCCTTGTTGATCTGCTTCATCAATAGTGATGACAACAGCGGCGTTTTCTTTACCAACCTTGACATTTTGTGAAGTGTTTTGAAGCAGTATGTAATCGTTGGATGGGCTAGGTATAAAACCGACTGATTGACTATCATTTTGTACAACTGATGTTAAAGTGTAGTGTGAGCGCAGTGCATCGCAAGCACATTCCAATGTAACCATAGAATACTATGTAATTAGTATCAGAATCAAGACTTCACGTAGAGACACCGTACAATAAAGACGTATCAATAACACCATGAAGCTCTATCATTCCTCCAGACCACCAGAAGAGACCAGAGAAAACAATAAATATTTAAATTCCTTTTTTAATGTATTACATGGCGACCCTGCCTTAAGAACAAAGGAATCCGGCGAAAAACATTTTTCCCCAAAAATATAGAAGGAAAAATATGAAAATTAAATAGTTGAAGATTTTATCAAGAATGAAGAGAGAATAATAATTTTAATAATGAAGAGTGAATAAAGAAGAAAAATAAATATGAAGAAGGAAGAATTCAAATAATCACGATGAGGATAAAAATTATGAAGCGCGAAGAAAGAAAATTAATGAAGAAAAATAATTGTGCAGTGAAGAAGTCATATAATATAGAAGAGTGAAAAATAAATACTTTTATAGAAGAAATAAAATGTAAGAATAAAGAAGAGTGAAGATTTAAGAAAATATTAAGAAGAAAGAAGATATAATTTGTTGGAGGAGCAAGGGTTATCCCGGCTCAGTTAGCAGTGGTGTCCAGGGTATAGCCCGGCCCAAGCAGCCTTCCAGAGCAGCACGACCAGGACGAGTTCCAGTCTTCGCCTCTGGGACCAAGGACTTTGTAAGATGACCACAGCGTTGATAGAAGAATTTGTGGAGATAAAAGAAGACCAGAGTATTAATTAAGTGATTTTAAAAAAGTAAAGAAGGTCAGTAGATTTTATAATAATTTAAAGCGTTTATTTACTGAGGTTTCGAAATAATTTTCAGATTAATTTTAAATGATAAGAAATAAAATCCTGTAGGTATTGAAAAGTTATTATAAATGAGCAGGTAATTATATTATTAGATAAAGAAAAGAATAAAAAATATTAAAATTGTCGCAAATTATAAGAAATAACATAACTTGGTTTTAGAGAAATTATTTTGAATGCTTATTTTGTTTCTTTATTTGGTAATTTGAAATTTAATAATTTTATTCACAATGGTTCAGAAAATTTTGATTTTTGTACAGCTATTGATTTTTTGCCAGTAATGAACGACAAAGAACAAGTAACTCGAGCGCTAATTGACGGAATAGATTTTTACAGTAGTTTGTTAAATGAAATAGGTAAGAAAATTCTAATTAATTTTGTGTTAAAAACTAGACTGTCTCAGTTAGGAAAATTCTATTTGCAATCAGAATATAGTAATGTAAATGAAATGATCAATGACATGAAAAGATATTTGTTGCCGAAAAAATCTCACGCATGTTTACAAGTAAAAATGTTAAATAGTAGACAAGGGTATAAAACTATTAAGGAATTTAGTCAGGAAATTGATGATCTTTTAGTAGAATTGACAATAGCACAATTAGATTTTTTAGGTAATTCACACAATGAAAGTAGGGAAATTTTATTTCGGGTTAACGAACAAACAGCCATAAAATGTTTTTGTGATGGGCTTTCCAATTATGATTTAAGATTATTCATGGCATGTAAACAGCCGAAAACACTCCTTGAAGCCATCCAAGTTGCCCTAGATGAACAAATATTTATAGATAATAGAGCCAGGAATAAATTTAGAAATTTTGAGTTTAAAAAAGAGATACTTAAGCCAAATAACTTTTGTGATGAAAAGGAAAATAAATGTAATGTTCAAAATAAAACTAATGTTCTAAAGAGTGTAAATAAAGTAAATGATAATAATAATAGGTTTGAGAAAAAATTACAAGAAATATCTTTTATACAAAATGAAAATCATAGGAATGTTATTAGTAATAAAATTCAAGAAGTTTGTCATGTGCCTCAACCTGAATCAGCGTTCTCGCTAAGCAAGCGAAATCTGATACCCAATGTACCGAGTGTCCGTCGCACCTCGATACCAAAATGCGCACCTTATAAAATCAAAGTAATGAAATATCATAAAGACATGGATTATGGAATAGTAGGAAGCGATTTCACGGACCTGTATTTACAACGTTCAAATGAACAAAAACAATGTATTTTGACAAAAAATAATGATAACAAGGAAATGGAATATTTGAGGAGAAAATCTTGCCGATTTAAGGGCTAATTACATGTATTTAAGAAAATAATTATGTAGATGTGATGTGTTAAGATAAAATTTGGAAATAAGATTTATAATGTTCTTAGATAGTAGTGACTATTTTGACTTGACTTTGACAACGATTCACCAAGAACTGATCAATCTATGGTGTTATCAATGACGTTGACTTGAAACGATGACGTAAGAAATATTAAGAATATATATGTACTTAGTTTAATAACATGTGTAAAAATAATGAGAGGTAAAAAAAAAATAGGTCTAAGTAAGTGATTTTTTTTAGAAACTGTTAATGAAAAGAAAGAACGTCAATAAAATAAATAAATGAGAATAAACTGAATAAAATCTTGGTATTGTATTCAATAGTATTTTTTTAGTGAATAGAGTAAGGAATTTTGTAAAGTTAAGCGGTTAAATGTTTTTTTATTAAGGAAAGTTTAAGAAAATTAAGATAAATAAGCAAGTAAATAATTATTAGAAATAGAATGAATAAGCTGATAGCAAAGTAATAATCATTTATGTGTGCAGATTGTTCTGAGATTTTGATTATCAAAAAGATTGGTATTTTTTTGAAGGTTTATTGTTTAAGTGTTAAAAAATTGTATCAGAATCAGCATGTACCTTAATATAGATGTAGTGTGAGCAATATTATTGAAATGTATAACTACTA
Source organism: Eupithecia vulgata (assembly GCA_946478455.1). NCBI lineage: Eukaryota > Metazoa > Arthropoda > Insecta > Lepidoptera > Geometridae > Eupithecia > Eupithecia vulgata. The sequence continues at coordinate 5,126,402 of OX297881.1, forward strand.
AATAATTTAAGTCCTGTTGAATTTAAATTATTTATCCCCAAAAATATAGATGTAGTGTGAGCGCAGTGCATCGCAAGCACATTCCAATGTAACCATAGAATACTATGTAATTAGTATCAGAATCAAGACTTCACGTAGAGACACCGTACAATAAAGACGTATCAATAACACCATGAAGCTCTATCATTCCTCCAGACCACCAGAAGAGACCAGAGAAAACAATAAATATTTAAACCCCTTTTTTAATGTATTACAAAAGGTACAATACAACCGTAATCCTGAGCAGTGTCCATACTGTAATTCTTCGGTTCTTGTTCAGAGTTGCCAGCCAGCGTATCCCTGCGATCAGAAGCCGGAGCTGGTTGCGACACCTGAAAAAAAATCTCTTATTATAAGAAATTACAGTTTTACCTACAGGCCCTCTATTCTCTCGCTGTGGAGGCTTCACACTACTTGAGAAGTATAGGTGCTGGCTCAGCCAAGTATTATACAATGAAGATTGACAAAGATAGGACGCTGAAAATAATTGCTGACCGACAGCACGTGCAGTAGACCTATACAAGTCAGTCATCAGTGTATGCATGCAATAACAACTTTGTACCGTCGTAGACAGTGTATCTAGATAGGTAGGATGTAAGTACCTAGTCTCATAATAGTTTTAAGCAAGAAATGTAAACAGAAGAAGATGGGATATTGGCGTAGGTGGGTAAGTATACAACGTGTGTGTGTGTAGTTTCGAGTGTCGACAGTACTTAGTGCATCTAGTGTCTAGAAATGAAAACAAGTACATAGGTTGTAATAAATTTGGACAAATAGGTAGATAATTTAGATTGAAGCAAGTAGGTAGTTGTGGTAGGTATACAATATGAGCGTAGTCACGAGTATCGGTAGGTACCTATACAATTTATACTTACATCGAAGTTTAATTTTTGTCGACACTTGGGCGATGCTCCTATTCCAGCAGAAGCGAGAGCTATGTCGATGATTCTAGATGAGCGGTGTCTTTTGTGCATGATGATGATGTAAAACCGTACCTAAAAAAATAAAAATAAAGTAGTTAGTTAACTACGCAATTATACCTAATTTAATTAAATACTTGGCAAGTATTTCCTTAGAGCTTGAATAGTTTTATATAAGTGAATAAGAATTTTTACTTACAGTTTTCTTATTTACTACGCGCCAAAATCGAAGGAAGAGCGGCGAGCGCACCGCGCAGCGTCCTCTCTAACCGACGCGCCGCGGTCGAATGTCGGTCGGTCAATGCCTGCGGATTCATTTGTTTCACGCAGTGCGATGTTTTTAACCGACATTTGACACAAAACTGCGCTTCCTAACCACCATCATCACTCGTTTTACAATTCACGTAAAATAATTCTTTATACAATATTCACGCCGGTAAAAATATCTAACCGACATTCAGTTTCGAACGAATTTGTCAAGTAAAATTGTCTAAGCGACACCAAGTTAATATTTCATTTTATTGTAAAATTGTCCAAGTTGATTTTTATGCCAATTTCATAACAAGCAATAGTATATAAGTACAAATAGAGCTAAACACAATAACAGTAACAAGTGCATAAGGAAACACTTGGATCTTTTTTGTATTCGTATAAAATTTGCGAAGCGACTTTGACGGAAAAGCGTAATTCAGGTAAAAATACCTTACTGCTTCGTACTCATGATTTTTACTGAAGAAAAATTATTTAAGTCAATGGATAAAATAAATTCGAATGATGAACAAATTACTATCCGCAAAAAATATTAAGTCAACTTGTTCAACCAACCGAATAAAGTAAAATGCGTATTTTTGTGTCGCTTAGTGGGCCGAATATTTTAGAATACTAAGAATTCACGTACTTCTTAAGCGACAGCAAAACTCATCGCAGCGCTATGAGACTCAGACCAATCGACGCGGATTTTTTTGGCGATTCGATTGATATATAAAACTCAATTGACCCCATACTGTCGCTTAGTAAGGTTTGCTTTTCATGCGTCGATATATTATTATGTATAAGTATGGCCTTTCTTCAATTTTTCAAATTTATCCAAAGGTTGCGTGGAAGAAATCGCTTTTAAGCGAAAGGCCGCCCAGTGTACTTTTATGTTTAAGGTCTATGTTTGTTTCTTGTTTTTTTTTGTGATGTACATTAAAGAGTTTTGTAGTATTGTTATTATTAGGTATTATTTATCGGGTACAATTATCACGTAACCTTTTGTTTATAGCTATGTAAGCCTATTGCCGCGGAACTTCTTTCGTGAATAACACTACAGACCTATCCGCTCAGTAGTAGTATTTGGCGTTATTTTTATCAAATTATTATTCTTTTATTATTTATTTATTTGTGTAATTAGAACGACCCCAAGCCAATTATACTAGTTACAGTAGGATTCAATAGAAAATACATTTAGATTTAAAAAAATTACATTAAAAAAATTAAAATTTTACAGAAATTAAGAACTTACTAAGCTGAAATTAAAATATCCTAAGAATTATATTAGGATATATATTATATACTTTGGACAAACATCTTCACAACTGCACAACTGTACGTACAACTGCACAAACTTTCGCCTTTAAATATTAGTAGAATATTTTTTTGTCTATAAATAGATCCCTCGGTGAGAGTGACGTAGAGTTAGGAATGTTTAGAATTGAGAATATAAATCTCCAGTCTATCAGGCAACTCTAATGTTTTTCAAACGACGAGAACCATTTGTTCACTACATCACTTGTCGGATAAAAATAATACTTTTTGTATAGCAGCTTGGGTAAAAACATTCAAAAAACGTGATGTGAAGTTCTGTTGTGATGTTTTTTCGTGAAATTAATTAATAACGATCTTTTGTTATGTCATTCTTTGTGTATTGGCTGATTATTATTTTTGCTCAGTGAGTTTAAGCCTGATATATGTGCCTTTAGAAGCGGTTTACCGAATACTATCCTATGAAATTGACTTCCGCGTTATTTGTTGATTTTATTTCGATGACAATCAAGATGGCTACTTCCTCCTCGCCTATCAATTCTATGCTGAGAGTAGGATCTTGTGACCTTTACTTTTCCAAAAACCAGTCTATAACCGGCCAAGTGGAAGGCGACTCAAACAAGAAGAATACTGTTCGGCTACAGCGATTTCTGAGTAAAAATATCTAAAATCATCACGTTTCTGCGTACCCTAAAAATTACCTCATCATTAAAACCTTTGAACTTTTCCTCGTCTTTGAACCTATGTAGGAAATATCTTCATGTCATGTCTACAACTTTATTAGTTTCATTGTTCGCTACCACCATTCTTTTATGAGCTCTATCCCCTGAATAATAAAGCAGAAAATTATACGAGTAGGTATTTACCGTCCGTGAACTTTTTACACTTTGTTAACTTTTCCATGAACGATGTCGAGTGACGCGCGTCGATTTATGGTGTTTGGTGTCACGAGGGGAAAATTTCAAGTTATTTTAGTCATGTTCATTATAATTCCAACAGGATTTAATAACCTTGAACCGTCGTAAACATATTAATACGCACTAAGCGGTTTTCATCCACCTTCATCATTCGTACCGCTGGGGTTTGGAACACGCTCCCTGCTGCTGTTTTTCCCGTCAATTACAACCTGGGTCTCTTCAAGATAAGAATGAATAGGTATCTTCTAGACCTTCGTGATACATCGTCGGCCACATCTTCACTTTCCATCAGGTGAGAGTGTGGTCATACAAATGTCTAGTCTATAGACTATAATTATATCTATCAATATAAATTAGCTTTTGCCTGTGTCTTCGAACGCTTTTTTCCTAAATAATAACTAACACCAGCTCAGCCGTTAAATCGTGGAATTATAATAGTAAAGGTAATTCTTACGCCCATATTATGAAAGGTTGCTCAGGTATCGATCTCTGCTTGAGTAAAGATTTTATAAGGGTTTTTAAAAGCGTTACTACTTAAGCATAGACTGAGCATAATAACATACGATCCTAAGGAACGTATTATGAAAGCTTGCTCAGTCATAGATCAGCAGCAAAATCGTTACTCAAGAATAGACTCTATGCTTGGGTGACGATAATGCTGTAGAAAAGCGTTACTCAAGCATATATTGATGACTGAGCATAGTTTCATGATACTGGGCTTTGAGTTATTATACGTATGGAAGACTAGTTTTTGACTGCAGCGTAACAAGTGCTTTCTTAAGTAATTATATGTGTCTTTATCCTTCCCGGGATAAAACCTATTTCCATGCCACATTTTATTAAGATTCGTTCAGTAACTTTGTCGTGGAAACGTACATAGACAAAGTTGTTTCTATGGCAGAATAAGATGGGTTAAATATTTAAATTTTTTAAGTAGGTACCTAGCTACAAGCTACCTTTCCTGATGTATTAGTTAGAGGCACAAAAATGTTATTAATATTATAAAAAAACTACTTCGTGGGACTTATTGGGATATATAATGAGAAAACCCAAGTACGCGGGCTTACGCACTATAATAACCAAAAGTATAAGAAATAAATTTTATAAACCGCGAATTTAAATTCGTAGTATAAAGAGCAAGCAAACGAATTGTATTATCCAAAAATAATCCTCTCCATTCAAGCCGAACTCCACAACGCGTAAAAATAACTGTTCGATTTTCAAATTTAAAATTGGAACGGTTTCCTGACGACGACAGCGACCTCCCGCGCCGACGCTTTTAAATTATCATTTGTTTCGCGGTTATGAAGACTGATGTATCATTATTGAAACAGTGTCTATGATAGTCAAGGATATTTTAAATTGGATGAGTAATAAAAAATATCTCTTGATGGGCGTGGTTAATCGACTATGACCTACTTACTTATAAAGATAGCTAAAAAGTCCTTTAAGATGATTCGAGAAAAGGGTTTCGAGTGGCAGCCATCTACGGTGGTGCTATTTTTCTTATTATTCTTTATGATAAGATAATCAAGGATATTTAATATTGGATGAGTAATAAAAATATTGACGGCCATCAACGGGCAAATCAAAAAGTCTTTTTTTCCATAAATCCAAAATGTACACTTAGAAAAAGTCCAATTCTTAAAATAAAACACTGACACGGAAATAAAGTGATAAGTATTTTTTATTTTGGTCGCTTCGGTGTGTAGTAAAGTAAAGAAGCGACGAAGAAACCTTTAGCCTGTTAGTTGTTATTTTTCGAGTTTGAGCAAAACCCGTCCCAAGCTTTTTTATCTTCTAGATAATCTGATATTTTGTAGTAAGCCTTTTTACACAGAAACGTTTTGACAATTTGTGGTGGAAGTCTGGAACCGGAATTAAAGTCAGCTTGTATATTCATTACAATATTTTGATTGAGAGAAGAGTTTAGTTTTTTTACACCTAAATTATCAGAACCATTTTATTTATTAAATTCAGAGTAAATGTAAATCGAGTCTTTGTAAATGTAAATGAGTCTTTGTAAATGAACTTGTGTAGAAATATCTACTTATAGAAATTGGCGAGTGGCTACAGACGTAGCTATAACATATATTTTTATTACGTCACCATAATATGTCGACAGATATAGCACGATATATTGTGCAACATGCAAAGATGACGAAATCTGACGACCTCTGTGGCGCAGTGGGCGAAGGTTTGCCTGCGACGCAAGAGGTTGCGGGTTCGATTCCCGCCTTGGGACAAATATTTGTACGATCTGCAGGTATTTGTTCCGGGTGTTCTGGTTGTTTTCTATCTATAATAAAAAAATATCTATCTAAGTATATAATGTATTGTATTGTGTATATCAGTTTTCCATAACACAAGCTCTGCTTAGCATGGGGCTAGATAATGCTGTGTGAATTGCCCAGCATAATTTATTTATATTGTTTAAAAAAAAAGATGGCCGCAGAGCTAATTGAGTGCAAAAATATATATATTATAGCATAGCCATCGTCTGAGGCAGCTTTCTATACCATAATATGAAGCTTACTATATATTTATCGAAGGCGGAGAAGGTCGTGGAGTATTTGAAGATGAAGACCAACACCTTGGTGAGGGTCGAGCGGTTGGAGTCGCGTCATAATGATTTTAAATCGTTCGTGGTGCGTATTCCTACTGAGAAAATATCGACCTTCACTAAGGAAGAATTCTGGCCGAAGAATGTGCTGTTTCGGCGTTTTCGCGGACGATTACCGGTTGCAGCACATAGTGAGTGTCACACGTCACCGACACTACGTGCTAGTAAATAGGTTTATTTTATGTATTTTAGATTAAGGTTCCTATATATTTATATGGGCCGTAGTTTTTAAGTATTTTACACTACTAGACTAATGTTGCCTGAAATAAATGATTTTATTTATTTACTTATTTATTAAAGCTCAGTCTCTTGTGGCCTTAATCTATTTACTTAATTTGCGAAAATCACGTCAAAAATGTTCGTAAATAAATCTTCAGAGCTTCAAACTCCAGACAGTGGATTGTTCAAACGTCATAACCAGTGATAGGAATAGGTAGTGCAATTTAACGGGACTTCATGAGGGTATCATAATGTGGATATGCCTCCCGGGAATTGAATGAAAAAACATTATTTAATACTATGTTAAATAATATTTTAAATAGATATTCTTACGATATTATTAATTCATCATAATTATGAATGAAGGTAAACTTGCCGCCATTTTGGTGTTTACTTCTAGTTAGACCAAAAATATTACGGAATGCATTGTTTCGGCATCACAAAAGCGGCGATAAGATACTCGTAAGAAGGGATCATAAATGCAGTCAGCTAAGAAAAGTTCGTTCGTTTCGTTTACTCATGCATGTCCTTGAAATTTGAGTTACCTGATTGATTTGATTATTTTAACGACGACACCTTGGCTTGTTTTTTGGACTTATTCGATCTTTGATTATTTTAACGACACCTTGGCTTGGTTTTTGGACTTATTCGATCTCTGTGTGTGACCATTTGGCTTTTGTATACCAGACCTCTGATTTGCTGCTGAATTAGATTTATTTTTTTGAAGAGCTAGAGAAGTTTTAACTTATGGTTAAAATAAGTTTATGTTATTTAGGTATATCTGTTGCAGATAAACATTTTTATTTGTTGTTCATTTTTAAGAAACTAAAAAGTATAATGCAAATTTGGTTTTTTAATCTGAAATTAGTCCGTCATATTTTTCTTTTTTTAGTATTATTAATTTAAGAGTCAAGCTTATAAAATGCATTTAACTTATTGAAAACGGATAGTTACCGCATTAAGTATAATAATTTTTAAATCCCGGAATCCCGGTGTCGATCCATACTATTATAACGTGTGAGGTCATTAACCCTAAATTGCACTACCTATTCCTATCTTTGGTCATAACCAATGTTATGCCGACGGCTAAACAATATTGATGAAGCTTCAACACATGTAGTTATTGATATAGCCGCGATTGTTCATTTACTTCAAGCAACGACTTGCGTTCATTTATAGTTTTTTTTATTTTGTTTAAAGAATTGTTACAAACTCAAAGAAATTAATATTGGTGACAGATACTTTATGACTATCATCAAAGAGTTCAAAACAATATATGGTTTGAAACTCTTTGTTAAACATTTTACTCGTACAAGCTGTTCTAATATTTAAAACGTACAAACGTTTCAAAATTTATCAAATGCACCGAAAAAAATATCTGAGTAGTCCATCTATAAACTGCCCTAGTGCCCTAATTTCAGTCGCCATGGTGCGCTTTGGTGCACGAAATTGGCTTGTGTGTTAGAAATATTCTTATTTTGAATTATAGTCTCTGTTCAAAGAATCTAACAATGAACCACAACCACAGGCATAGATCCTACATAAAATAGGCTATAACGTTATACAACCTATTTTACTCTCGAGTCTAAAAATCGAATCATTTTAAATCGAAAATCGAATCTTGACCAAGTAAACGTAATTGGTCAAGAACGATATCATTCGATTTTCAATTTAAAATGCTGGAACTGGAAAGTTTCCTATGCTATGTCATTGCCATACCCTTGAATTTCATCGATCAGGCGTCAGTCGTCTAGTTGGTTAGTCACTATCCAACTAGGACTACCAAAAGAAGGATTATTTGCGTCGATGATACGAATGTCCATAAATATTTTCCACGAATACATATTTCTTGAATTTTGTAACACCTTTGTCAACAAAAAATATCCAGGATTCTGGAATAATTTTAAGATCGTTAAAAAGGGTGCATTTATTTAACAGCAAAAAATAATTGTAAATAAGTATAAAATTGTAAATATCAGTTGTATATTTACACTAACATCTATTTTCTTAAAATCTAAGCCGTCACCAGAAGGCAGAGTGCCCAGAATGCTGGAAGCATTGCCACGTTGAATGGCAATGCTAATTCGTTGACCGAAATAAAACCAGCATTCCGATCACCTACCGGCTCTATTAATAGTATTGTAAGATATTTGTAGATAACGTGTGCCCGCAGGACCCCAAGGACCTAGGGCTTCCATCCCAAACGGCTCGAATAGGTAACCTCTGTCAAGATTAGCGTATTTTCGCCGTTTGAGGGACTCCGCTGATGTTGCTGCGGTTCTGGTGAGCTGGTAGACTTAATAAGATTTTTCCGTACCAATTCGCATAGAGGCTCATCCCACAGTCTCTGAGAAGAGAGGACTTTGGGCAGATTAGTGAATCAGATTTTCGAATTGAATATGGATCTTTGTAAGAGAAGTCATTATATGTATCTAGACATTCATTATATGTATCATTTTGTAGACATTCATTATATGTGTCATTATATGTATCATTATATCTATCTCACGACACAAAGTTGTTACATTATGAGGTAGGTACCTACGAAAGTTTACAGCAGCTGTTGTCATGAAATCTGTTAAGATATTAACATAAATATGTATATATACCGATAGACTTGGTAATGGTAACTTAGGTATTTTAGCTAATTATTTATCTTACTAAATTACCAGCCTTTGAATTTATTACGATCTGTATTTTCCATTTAAAACGGGTACTTACTTACCTAGATGAAAACGTAATAAGCGGGTTAATGTTTCATGATTTAAGACTTGACATGCATTGTTTCATAATAATAAGTCCCTCGATAATACTGTAACAAAAAGTATCATGGTCTGGGTGTTTTCTATGTATAATAAAAAATATCTATCTATGTAATGTATAATATTACGTATATCAGTTATCTAGTACCCATAACACAAGCTCTGCTTACCTTGGGGCTAGATAATGCTGTGTGAATTGTCCAGCATTATTATTATTATTATTATTATCATCATCAGCCTACATCAGTCCACTGCTGGACATAGGCCTCCCCCAATGAGCGCCATATGCAAAAAAGACCATATACATAATGAAGAAAAGTCTATAAAACAAAAAGTATGCATTTGTTTTTTTTATTGAAGAAACAAAAGGTCATTATATGCTACAGTCTCCAGTTAGCTCAATTGTTTAGAATTAAACAACAACGACTAGTATTTATACTAATTTTAATTATTTGATTTTATGTCTAGCAGTGGACTGGTATAGGCTGATAATGATGATGATTTGATTTTAGAATCTTAGTCATTTTTATCATACATACAAAACGACTAGTTCAGGGTTTACGCAGATCGTACAAACATTTGTCCCGAATCCTGCGTCGCAGGCGGACCTTAGCCCACAGCGCCATAGAGGTCCTCAGTATTTGTAGAAATAATAATTTAAAAAAAAAAAACGCTGGACAAATCACACAGCATTATCTAGCCCCAAGATAAGCAGAGCTTGTGTTATGGGTACTAGATAACAGATATACCTACATAATGTAATACAATACATAGATAAATATTTTTTATTATACATAGAAAACGACCAGATCACCCTGAACAAATGTCTGCAGATCGTACACACATTTGTCCCGAGGCGGGAATCGAACCCGCAACCTCCTGCGTCGCAGTCAGACCTTCGCCCACCGCGCCACAGAGGTCGTCCTAATTGATTATACCAACTTGTTATATTACAAACCCTATCAACAGACAAAAGACTCATAATTACCTATCAAAGCACACAGTTTCATCCCTTTAGAGAATAGAGAATTCAAAATTAAATTAAAGTTGGCCCTTAAGGGCCACTGGGGAACTAAAGGGATTCTAATTGAGTTTTCTGTTGTGTTAATGAAAGTTTTGTTTTCCATTATTTGTTGGATCCACGAACCTCGTTTAACAGCTGACCTGTCAACTCAATACTGAAGGATAGCAATTTATTTAAGGCCCATACCGGACCCAAAGTGGCGCCGCCACCTAATTTATGTTATTATTCCGTTTAACAAAGGAATTTTCAAAAATCCTTCTTCCAGTTTGTGATACCTATCATAAGCTTTTTTTTAATGCCTCTGTAATAGTTTTATTCTATTTAGTTTAGGAAGAGATACGAAGTTGCCCTTGGTGGCCACCAACATCTATTTTCGTAGGTGGTGGCGCTAGTTTAGGTGGTGTATGCGCCTTAAAAGGTTGTTTACAGCTGGCGACGTCCCGGAGGAGCTGCTGGGATTTTTGAGCCAAAGGTTGTGGGCCAGGGGATTGTAACTCGAATTCATGACAAAATTCTGAACTGAAATGATAAATTTACTATAAAAACTATCGTAGTTTGACGTATTCATTACGGATGTGAGCGGGTTAACTTCGAACCTTATTTGTGTTGGAAGAACACCAACGTTCCATCCCTTAACGAGGGTTTTCTTCAGGGTGAGTGCGTTGGTGTTCTTCCAACACAAATAAGGTTCGTAGTTAACCCGCTTACATCTGAAATGATCATACTTACCTACTTACTCACGAAAGTGGTTTAAAGAACTGTTGATCTAATGTTATGTTTTTTTTTCATTTTCGAATTTTTCATCTGACTCCTTCAAACCTGACGATCGACATTATGATATAGGACTAATTTCATTTGAATCTTCAATCCAAATATTAACTAGCATTTGAGTATAAAATTAAAAAAAAGAAATACAATGTGAAAACCGATGAACGTACCAACATTTTCCAGTCTCAGTCGTCAGTTAGATAACAGATATTATACATAATACAATTCATTACATAGATAGATATATTTTATTGTATATAGAAAACGACCAGAACACCCTGAACAAATGTCTGCAGATCGTACACACATTTGTCCCGAGGCGGGAACCTAATCCGCAACCTTCTGCGTCGCAGGCAGACCTTTGCCCACCGCGCCACATCGGTCGTCAATATTCATTTGTAAAAGGCATAAAATAGAATCATATGAAATACATTACGAAAACGCACCATAGAATACAAAACAATATAATAAACATCACATGAAAATCAAAATAACGACCACATTTTACGCAAATTTATTAATGTCCCAAAAATTTTCGATTGCAGCAGGAAATTATTGGGACATTAATAAATTTTCGTAGAAATTTTCCCCAGTGCGACTAACGCACTTTAAAGATTAGTAACCACATTGTTGGGAATATTCCTAGAAAAAAGTACCCGGATTACAACCACGCCGGCAACCTGCCAAGGAGAGGTTGCTTTTAGCGCAAATAGAATATAAATATTATATGAGAATTGTATGAGACAAGACACTTCTTGAAAGTGAAGGGTATTGGACATCTGGTTAATGCCATAAACCTAGGGGTGCGTTTATGGTGGGTAGCGGAAACGGGAGCGGACAAACCTGGGTTCAAGAGAAGATACAAAACCTGACCTCAACAGCCTATAATGGTCGTGGCTGGACGCATGGTGGGTAATGCCCATAATCCCCACGCTGGACATGCGGGTTGGAGATAACTGCTCAACTAGGTTTTTTTTTTATTACAATCAAATTATAGTTATAAATTAAAACTAGTTATTACAATTAAAACAATGGAGCTAACTGCAGACTGTTGCAAACAATCGACAGGTAACTCAACTAATCGATATCAATTCACATAATAATATATATATCATAATTGGTAATAATTTGGTTCTTTTTAAAAACTAAAAACCTATTTCAAATTCTTTAGTTTTTAGACTGTTTTTTAAGGTTTGCTTAACCCATGGAAAAAAAAATTATAGGACCATGTCGAGATCGTTCTCTATCTACAGTTATAGGTCACAATCAGTACTAGATAATGCTGTGTGAATTGTCCAGCATTATTTATTTATTTATAGTTTGATGGCAGGTTGTAAAATAATTTTAAAAACACAGGTGAAGTTTTTCAATATTACACGAGCATATTCGAAATGTTAAATTCTTCCTTTCTTTCAGTCTAACTAAAATAAAATGGTGGATTTAGATAAAAGATTGGTGAGATTAAAAATTATCGTCTGAAGTTCGAAAGTTCCCGACAACAACATTTTATAGGCCTTATCAGCTCATTTTAAGAAAACTGCATAGGTAACTTTTTCTGAAGTTCGAAAATTCTGTTCATAGCAACATTTTATAGGCCTTATCAGCTCATTTTAAGAAAACTGCAAAACTTTTTTAAATGTACATACAAAAATGTTGTTACTAAAAACCTTCACATTATCAATGACCAAAGTGCTTGGGATGACAAAAAATAACAAATAAAAAAAGAATAAATTGAAACACCACCAAGAAGCTTAAACACCATAACAATGCATTGTCACGAAACTTACACAAATTGAAGCTTAATCGGTCAAAGATATCTATTTGGAAGATTTGTCGCACACTTACATGGCAACAATGCTTGAAAACGAAAGCTTTCAATCAGTGCGTCCTTACCCTTCATGACCTACGGAGCTGAGACGTGGACACTCACGGTAGGGCTGGTCCACCAGTTTCAATTCACCCAGCGAGCAACGGAGAGAGTTATGCTCGGAGTTTCTCTGAAGAATTGAATTCGTAACGTATGTACATCCGTTAGAGAACCAAGGTTGTCGACAGCTCAAAGCATTAGCAAGCTGAAGTGGCAATGGGCTGGCCATATCTCGAGAAGAATAGACAATCGCTGGGGTAAACGTGTTCTGGAGTGGAGACCGCGACTCGGCAAACGTAGTGCAGGACACCCTCCGACCTGGTGGGATAACGAATAGCGAAAGACAGCTAGCAGATGCTGGATGCGACAAGCTGAAGACAGGCCGCTATGACGCTCATTAGGGGAGGCCTATGTCCAGCAGCGGACTACCATAGACTGATGATGATGATGATGATTTAATGACGTAAGGTTTGTCCGCTAACTGCTGTAAAATACGCTCCACCCCGCTCCCGCTTCTGATTTTAGTACTGCTATCCACCGAAAATGATCTTTAAAAGGGTTTGGACAATAAAGCTTAGTCAATTTCTGATGTTGTTGAAAAGGGTTGATAAACGTTATAGATTGACAGAACCACGTGATTTTTTTTAACGTAGGTACTTGTTCAGTTCAAAATGTTTCTTGGTAAGTTTGAAACCAATTTATTAATCTCTGTATTAATAAAATTAAATAGGTGGCGGCATTGCTATGGGGATCTGGGTAGCGCCTTAAGGTTGTTTGTTGCCAGGTGGCGCAGAATATATGTTTATTTTATCTTTTACGTACACCCCTAGCCTTTCTTATATTCATATAGTTCTTTCCATCCAAAGGTTGCCTGGAAGAGATCGCTTCTAAGCGATAAGCTTAGAAGAACATTACAAAAAGACATATTACATGAGACAAGTACAATGGGCGTGTACTTGTCTCATGTAGTATGTCTTTTTGTAATGTTCTTTTCTGGTGTACAATAAAGTGTTTTGTATTGTATTGTAATACAATATTTTTGTGATTTTAAATTTATTTTCCTTTCCTCGAGCAATAAAACCAGCGACAAAGTAATTTGCCGCAAATCGTAAACCATTTTCTATAAACTTATGATACTTTTTCTTTGATTCATTATATTTTTTTTATATATATATTTGTGGAAATACGAAATTTTGTGGTACTGATACTCTCCTACATATTCCCAAATGTTCCAAAAACATTAATGAATCAAAGTAGAAATATCATAAGTGTATATAAAAAAGTTTACGATAAAAAAGGACTTTTTCGCTAGTTTCATTGTTTGTTAAAAATTTAAAACCACAAAAAAGATATGCACCGCCAACCCGCGACAAACCACCTTAAGAAAAATATCTTATTTCTACAACACACATAATAATGATTTCTTAAATCGCCATCTATTTTTAGAAATAGCAGAGCCCTGGTAGCATAATTCCAGACCGTGGAGATCCATTGTTCGAATGATCCCTCGTGATGGATGCTGAGCTGTAGATGGATCGATCTTGGCAATAGTAGAATGTACTAGCGCCTGCCTTCTGTATTATTTGAACAATCCTGTTCTCTCCTGGCACCATAGAAAACCAAAGCTGCTGCAGCAGTATTAAGCTGAGCCGGTGACCCTTTTGTGTTACATTTAATTAAATATTGGAATAAGCAATGTATCTATGCTTGAACTGTTACACAAATAAAATGTTTTGTATTTTATTTCTTTTATTGTAAAACTTCTATTCAGGAAATTAGCAGTAAACTTACTGAGTTTAGTGACTATAAGTACGCTTTTCATATGACATAAGAAGGCTTTTCAAAATTTTCAAGAAACAAGATTCGCCAAGTGCGAGTGTAACTCGCGCGCCGAGGGTTTCAAACATTTGCCAATTATTTGGTCAATCAAATTTCTGAAATATTTTAAAAAGTATGAAACTTACAGAAAATTCAAAAAGTGTTTTGAAATGGTCAAAACGATACCTTTCATTTGATACCCCACATGGGTAGGTACCCCTTTTTGAAAAAAAAATTCCCCTTTTTTGACCATTTTTCAAAAACTATTATTATTACAGACTTCTCTATATTTTTCCTGTAAAATATAGATTGATATCTACAAACGCCTAATACATTGTACATGGATCGGTCATCAATCTTCGGAGCTAGGGGGGGGGGAATGGTCAATTTTCCGTCTTTTTTTGAAATATTTCAAAAAGTATGAAACTTACAGAAATTTCAAAAAGTGGTTTGAAATGGTCGAAACGATACCTTTCATTTGATACCCCACATAGGCAGGTACCCCTCCTTTTGAAAAAAAATTCCCCCCCTTTTTGACCATTTTTCAAAAACTATTATTATAACAGACTTCTCTATATTTTTCCTGTAAAATATAGATTGATATCTACAAACGCCTAATACATTGTACATGGATCGGTCTGCAATCTTCGGAGCTAGGGGGGGGGGGGGGGAATGGTCAATTTTTCGTCTTTTTTTGAAATATTTCAAAAAGTATGACACTCACAGAAATTTCAAAAAGTGTTTTGAAATGGTCAAAACGATACCTTTCATTTGATACCCCACATAGGTAGGTACCCTCCCTTTTGAAAAAAAATTCCCCCCCTTTTTGACCATTTTTCAAAAACTATTATTATTACAGACTTCTCTATATTTTTCCTGTAAAATATAGATCGATATCTACAAACGCCTAATATATTGTACGAGGATCGGTCTGCAATCTTCGGAGATAGGGGGGGGGGGAAAGGTAAATTTTTCGACTATTTTTGAAATATTTCAAAAAGTATGAAACTTACAGAAATTTCAAAAAGTGTTTTGAAATGGTCAAAACGATACCTTTCATTTGATACCCCACATAGGCAGGTACCCTTCCTTTTGAAAAAAAATTCCCCCCCTTTTTGACCATTTTTCAAAAACTATTATTATTACAGACTTCTCTATATTTTTCCTGTAAAATATAGATCGATATCTACAAACGCCTAATACATTGTACATGGATCGGTCTGCAATCTTCGGAGCTAGGGGGGGGGGAATGGTCAATTTTTCGTCTTTTTTTGAAATATTTCAAAAAGTATGACACTCACAGAAATTTCAAAAAGTGTTTTGAAATGGTCAAAACGATACCTTTCATTTGATACCCCACATAGGTAGGTACCCCCCCTTTTGAAAAAAAATTCCCCCCCTTTTTGACCATTTTTCAAAAACTATTATTATTACAGACTTCTCTATATTTTTCCTGTAAAATATAGATCGATGTCTACAAACGCCTAATACATTGTACATAGATCCGTCTGCAATCTTCGGAGCTAGGGGGGGGGGGAATGGTCAATTTTTCGTCTTTTTTTGAAATATTTCAAAAAGTATGAAACTTACAGAAATTTCAAAAAGTGTTTTGAAATGGTCAAAATGATACCTTTTATTTGATATCCCACTTGGGTAGGTACCCCTACTTTTGAAAAAAAAATCCCCTCCTTTTTGACCATTTTTCAAAAACTATTATTATTACCGACTTCTCTATATTTTTCCTGTAAAATATAGATTGATGTCTACAAACGCTTAGTACATTGTACATGGATCGGTCTGCAATCTTCGGAGCTAGGGGGGGGGGAATGGTCAATTTTTCGTCTTTTTTTGAAATATTTCAAAAAGTATGAAACTTACAGAAATTTCAAAAAGTGTTTTGAAATGGTCAAAACGATACCTTTCATTTGATACCCCACATAGGTAGGTACCCCCCCTTTTGAAAAAAAATTCTCCCCCTTTTTGACCATTTTTCAAAAGCTATTATTATTACAGACTTCTCTATATTTTTCCTGTAAAATATAGATTGATATCTACAAACGCCTAATACATTGTACGTGGATCGGTGTGCAATCTTCGGAGATAGGGGGGGGGGGTATGGTCAATTTTTTGACTTTTTTTGAAATATTTTAAAAAGTATGAAATTTACAGAAATTTCAAAAAGTGTTTTGAACTGTACAAAACGATACCTTTCATTTGATACCCCATTTGTCTTCCTAGGTCTCTTTTGAAATTTCAACATCAAAATTTGTACTGAAAATATTCATTTTCATTTTTCATTTATTTATATATTTTTTTCTTAAAATCAGTAATGGCGCACGAAATGTATCATTATTTCAAATTTCAAGTTAATAGCTGCAGTAGTTACTGAGATATTCAAGAAAGAGCGGGGACGGACAGAGCGAGACCATAAGGGTTTCAAAACCGATGTTTGAAACCCTAAAAAGCGGCAGGTTAATAATGCTTATAAGTTACGGGCTGAACTAATGGTTCAGTGATAATAAAAGTTTGTTCATATGGTCAGACATTTATATATGTATTTATTTCGGTTTAATATATGTCAAAGAAGAAACATATTAATGTGATTTACTAAAGAAAACTAAAACTTATATTTATGTTTAGTTTAGTGGGAGATTTAAAATAAATATCGAAATCACCAGCATGCCCCAATTAAAACGGTATTCTGCCTGTGGTTGGTTTTAACCGCTGGAAGATGAAAAGTTTTAGGGTTATTGTGAATTCGAAAGATGGTGCTAAGTCTGGGTTGGTTGTTGCGGAGCTCCGAGCAGACTACAGTGCAATTTACCATACCATATAGAAAGAAAAAAACGACATTTTTAGCATATAAAGCAAGTAACCGAGGGGCTTAAATATACAAAACCAGAGTTGGTGGCAACACAACTGTATTTTGGAAACAACCTAAGGTCGTAGAGTCTAAAACAGATGGTTACAACTTGGTATCTACTACCAATACCAAGTTTAAGAATTAACGACCCGATGTCTTCACAGACATGTTCGTAGTAATGGACACGTACCTAAAGTTCACAAAGTGTCTGTGAATTACCTAAAACCTACTTTTGTTTATTAAAGTCCAATAATGTAGCTGTCATACTTTTTTGATTGAATTAACTCTCCTTAGCAAGTTAATTATAAGGCTCATACGAAGATACAAGTATCTATGTATGCCAAATAATAGCTAGTTCCCCTCATAAATCCTTAGCTTCGACAAAACATTTAATATACGACCAAGATTCTGTTTCAGAACATCTTACATCCTTCTTCCTCGTGTATTTTATATTCCCTTATGTTTCGTGAGTTTATTTAATGTTCCATGCTTCGTTTGTTCCAATCCAAATTGAAATTTCATGTTGAGCGTTCCCCTGATGAAATATGGGGTAATTCTAATATTGATGTACGTGCCAGCTTTGACTCGTGAGTTTACACGAATTATACAAGAATAATAAGCATGAAGATTTCCTTCCTCTATTAGATATAGATACATATATATAAACTAGCTGGTAGCGTGAAGGTTTCTAAGGCAGATGATCTAAAACAAAATATTAGTTCAAACAAACTTCCTTTGAATTCTCTACTAAATAGGCCTTCTCTAAGATTATTCACGAATATAAATTTCGTAGGAAAATTACAATTGAAGAATTGAAACAAATAAGAACTTCATTTGCTATAAAACCATTCTAACTGTTGCAAATAAACAATCTACACATATCTCAACTGATCCATATATCCTACGCACCGTAAGCTGACTGCTATTATATATTTTTTTTGTTATTTTGACGACGGATGTGGCGCGGTGGGCGAAAGTCTGCCTGCGACGCAGAAGGTTGCGGATTCGATTCCCGCCTCGGGACAAATGTGCGTACGATCTGCAGACGTTAGTTCAGGGTGTTCTGGTCGTTTTCTATACATAATAAATAAAAAATCTATCTATGTATTGTATTATATTATGTGTATCAGTTATCTAGTACCCATAACACAAGCTCTACTTAGCTTGGGGCTAGATAATGCTGTGTGAATTGTCCAGCATTATTTATTTATTTCTTAATAGGTATGTTAAAGATATTTGATCAAGATAACTTTTATTTCAAAGGTTAAAACAATATTGAAACTCGAAAATAACCAACTAATAGGTTAGGTATTGTAAATGTCGGCTGAAAGACCCCGGTCATGTTTCTAAGATACCTTCTCGGTCCTGAGTACAGAAGTTCTAAGTTCGAGTTTTCCCTAATTAGAGCCACTTCTGGCCTTGCTGTTTCAACTCAAAGTTTTAAGTTATGTTCTACAGGTAAAAGGTCAGGCTGATTCTAACTAAGTTTCAGACCGTTCATTTCATAATGATTACGAAGCTAACGGGTTCTTCAACCTTTTCACCTTATCCTAAGTTGTTTGGGACTTTGTGAGGTTTGTACTGAAAGATGTCAATTTATTTAAAAGGTTTTTGAATTGTAACATGAACGCTGCTAATGTTGAGAAACCGTTTTTATGAGAAATTCTCGAAATTATCCTCTATACTACTGCAAAAGAATTATATTCAAAGATAGATGATTCACGTTGCAACTTATGCTGGTCACTGCGCACAATGATTCTACTCTGCCGTAACTCAGTTTTTATACTACTTAGTTCGGGGAGAAAAAGTCACGAGCAAGCTACGCATCACTTGATTGAAAATTGTTAAGTACTCATCATCCATCATCATCATCATCAGCCTATATTTGTCGACTGCTGGACATAGGCCTCCCCTAATGAGCGCCATAGCGCCCTGTCTTCAGCTTGCCGCATCCAGCATCTGCCAGCAGTCTTTCGCAAATCGTCATCCCACCTGGTCTGTGTTAAGTACTACTTCATACTTATTATCTAAGTATGTATGAGCAAATTTCTTGAAAACGCTAACTGGGTAGTAGGTAGGTACAAACCTGCTGAAAGGACTTGATTATGCAAGATAACCTTTTCACCATTGTCTTAAGTTTAATTTAGATCATAATTAAATAGGTTAAGTTAGCGTAAAATGAATGTTTTAGCTTTTAGCACCTGTTAATCTAAATCAATATAGATATTATTATTATATAATCAAGATCACACACCGTCATTATATAGTTTATACATCATCATACATAGATAGATATAGAAATAGTAAGTTTGTACCTAACATTACGCTAATGTGTTCTAGAATTCGTTTTATGAGAAAACCTCTATAATACCTGACAATGAATCATCATTCATAGCTAGAGCCTACATCATCATAGATAGTTAATACGTCATCATACTTAAATAGAATCAACAACAACAAATATAACAAGTATTTAACTAACATTACGATAATGTTGTTTAAAATTCGTTTTCATGAGATTGAGATTGATTCATGGTACCTCGGAATCATACGCTCTAAAATAACTGCAAAAGAATCAACAATCATAGATAGCCTACATTAGTCCACTGCTGGACACAGGGCTCCCCTAATGAGCTATTCATAATTTGTTTTAAATCAGCAATGGCGCACGAAATGTATTATTACCTACTTCAAATTTAAAGTTAATAGCTGCAGTAGTTACTGAGATATAAGATAGATCGGAGACGGATAGAGTGAGACCGTAAGGGTTTCGAAACCGATCTCGAAACCCTAATTGACAAAAAAAACTGTAGATACGTTTAGTAAAAAAACGACATTATTATAAATAAGTTATTAAATTAATTTAAACCTTTGTATAAAATCTAAGAATATGTACACCAAGACCAACCTCCTTTTCTACTTTACTGTCATTATCAGCCAATACAAGTCCACATTTGGATATAGGCTTCCCTGTTTATTCTTATTGGCTCTTATCATTAGTTTGCACTAACCTGCGCAAACGAACATCACGACCGACCTTAGTCACTCAACAATTTTCACCGTCTGCCATAATAAGTCGTTCGTTTGCACGGCCCAAGATAATCAGAGTAATGTAAACAAATGATCTACTGCTCGGTCCATTAACACCTAGCCAATACTTTTCACCCACGCTACGAAAATAGAATAATTGATTTATCACTTGCGAAGTTTTCTTTAATCTTCGAAAAACTCTAGTTAGCCAATAGATATCTCTAGGTATCGAAAGTAAATAAGTACCTACCTTTGTACCTAAATCCTCCTTAGAAACTCCTTTCCAAGCTCGAAGACTAGGCATAGCCTAGTTAATGTACTTTGTTGACTTACTCCAGTTTTCCCTCTTAAAAATTGAGTAAGAATAAGAAAACCTTTATTTATAGAATATTCATCATTGACAAGTATTATAATTATTCTAAGTTATGTAATATATATGAACGAGTACTTGGCTACTTATTAACAACTTACCTAATTACAAACTTAAATGCTATAAAATGGCGTCCGACTCAGCATTATGACTATGAGCTTTAAGGGGAAAAACTGAAATCGAGAAAAGCTCTGTCTAGAATAGTACCTTTGAATTTCCACTAGACAGGAAACTTTTCGTACTACGCTTAAAATTTAGTCAACTATCTAATCTATCAGGGTTTATGAGACAGCTTGGTAACAGACGGATAGACAGACAGATCGACAGACAGCGGAGTCTTAGTAATAAGGTCTCGTTTTACCCTTTGGGTACGGAACTCTGAAAACATACAAGAGTGAATTAGTGTCTTGTACTTTTTAGACTTTTTAAAAGACTTTCGTTATACATAATCTTCCACATCTTCACTTACCATCAGGTAAGTATGTGATCAAACGTATACTCAAAATACAAAAAATTCTACCACTGTTCAAAACCCTCCGGGAAATCACATTGTTTGGACCAATAAAACAGAGAACATCAACAGAAAATAGAAAAAGCATTTTTTTGAGCGATCACAGTTTGAAACTTGTCGAGCAGAAGTTCCACTGAGCTAATAGTTTTATTCCGTAGCGCCGCCGTGGTAAATTGCACAACGAACAGTCGTTAGTAAAAGCACTTATATCCACCCGTGTTGACAGCATGGGATGTCTGTGATTCACTCTCCGGGAGCTTGCATACCCAAACTTAATAAATAAGATTTCGTCGGCATTGCTAATGTTAGTGCTGTCCGTTTGAATGACGACCTCTGTGGCGCGGTGGGCGAAGGTCCGCCTGCAACGCAGGAAGTTGCGGGTTCGATTACCGCCTCGGGATAAACACCCCAGAACAAACATGTGCAGATCGTACACACACACATTCTTCCCGAGGCGGGAATCGAACGCGCAACCTACTGCGTCGCAGGCAGACCTTTGTCCACCGCGCCACAAATGTCGTTTTAGTATACGTTTATGCGTTATATAGCTGCCAGTATATTTTTTTGTTTGCTTCTCTGACAGCTCGTATAATTATGCAGAAAATGTCAAAGCCAGTGGCTAGTTCCACAGATGAAGCGTAAGTACTTGGTAGCAACGAAAAAAACCAGAAAGCTTCATAAAGTCGTCAAGCTTTGCAAGACAATTCCACAAACCAAGTCAGTTGTTAACTAGATTTCCGCAAAAATCTCGTTATTTCGCTTCCGATTGTACCTGAGTCTAAAGAAAATTGAAAAATGGTATGTTTACTGAATTGTTGGCAACTCACCGATCTCTTTACGGAGTCTACAAAAAGTATTGAAGTAAAATTACAATTTGAAATTGCACGAACTCAAACAAAGGTTTTGTTTGGAAACATTAAATTGCCTTGGGACCTAGTTTGAAGTTTTTTTAATATCGATGCTTACTTAAATTTTCTAACGGATTGCACTGGATTCGTATATTTTTGTATCTTTATGTTGTAGGTAGGTAGTGTAGGTACTAATATAATTCTTATAGAATTTGCAAGCATCTGACGATGAAATGAAATAAATAAGTAAATAGGACTCTAGCCCCATACTAAAGCAAAATAGGTACCTACAATAATAAGCACAGGCAAAAAAATATTTTACTCCATAAAGGTGGAGCTTGGAAAAAGTATCTTATACGTATTACGATTCATTGCCACTCAAGCATTCATAGAGATATTTTATCATAGAGAGCTCAGATCAAAGAAAATAGATACGGTAGAAATGGGGTTGCCAACGTGGGCGATAAAGTAAGGCTACGGGTTTTCAAAGGTAAGTAATAAAATAAACAACTATTGATGGCTTCGCAAATATAGATCTGAGGCCTGTCGTGTGTACTTATAATGCGTTTTAGGAAACTCCGAAGAGAGTTTTATTATTAAACACAAAAAAATCTCTTAATGTAAATATATGTCAAATAGTAAAAGAAAAAATCTGAAATTTATTAGAGATAGCTTAAATAAAAAGCGGTCGGAAAATGTTAGTTATAGTTCATAAAATACCAAAAAACTTAAAATTGTAAATTTATTTAAAGTTTTCACTTTTTTACTGTTTTGTAAAAGGAGGCGCAGTTTTATCATGTCGTACGGCTGTTTACGTAAACTAAGAAGTATCAACTGTCATCAGCAACACCAGCACATTTTTATTAGACTACATGACAACAGAGCAATATTTTAAGTTAAAGGTACTTATCCCTTGGGAGTATATTTTAAATAGGACAACCTCGGCATAGTTTTCAAAAGAATTTTCAAAATCGGTCCACAATTTGATGTGATAAAAATACGTTACACCTACAGCCGATTTCGAAATCGATTATAAAAGTCCTAAGGTTGCCAGGGAGAAATCGCTCTCAGCGATAAGGCCGCCTTTTGTACTGTAAATTTATATTTAGATATAAGATTTTATGTTATTTATGTATTTTCTCTTTTTTTTGGTACAATAAAGTGTTAATAAATAATAAATAAAAGTGAAATAAGTTAAGGAGAACTTTTAGTAAAGTGATAGAAGATCCCCTGTTGGCTATAGAATTCCTACGTACGTCACGTAGGAATTCTATATAAGTACGTAAGGAATTCCCTTGCAATGTTTTATAGCTCAATAAGTCATCGAACACTCATTGATGGTAACAATATCACGCTGGCATAAAGCCGTAAAGTTTTTACGGTCCATTACGTCACAAGTCACGTCGTCGTGTCGTATAGAAAAGGAAAACACATGCTGGCATTGTAGGGGTTAATATAAATACTGTCTTTATACACCTTTTTAATACCTAACGTGAAAGCTACAATTTGAAACGAAAATCGCTGAACATGAATTGATTTTAATATTACCTGAACGATTGTTTAAAATGTACAAACCGATACCTTTCATTTGATATTCCACTTTCCCCCTAAGTCTCTTTTGAAATTTCAACATCTCAATTTGTACTGAAAATTTTCATGTTATTTTTTCTATAATTATGTTTTCTTTAAATCAGTAATGGCCCACGAAATATACTATTATTCAAATTTGAAGATTTATCTTTAGTTACTGAGATATTCAAGAAAGAAGGGGGACGGACAGAGCAAGACCCTAAAAGGAGATAAAAGGATCCATTTCTTAATTGGTCGAATTTTGTTTAATACCTCATTTATTTTATCTTTTCGTTTGACGAGGTCAATTATCAAGAATTTGATTGAGGCTTAAATGGTTTTTAACATTTGATCTGGTCGTTTTGATTTTAATTACTGTGGTACCTACCAATGGTACCATTATATTAAATCAAACTTTATTTGCAATGAAAGTTATAGCTAAAATAATCAAACTGTATGTACTACTTAGGCATTATTTTAAGTATGTAGAGGAAGTTTTGAAAATGATATTGTTCGGTAAAATATCCCATAACTTGTTTAAAATCATGATATAAATCATAGAAGATTTATCATTCGTCAAGTTTTTTTTTTTAGTTCTTTTCAGTACTTCGATCAAAGCTGTGATCCCCTAACGTCTTCCTCAGATTTCATAAATAACCTTTGGTAAAATAAAAAAAAATAAAAAAAATCTATCAAATCTTACAAGAAAGTAAATTCCTACCTCAAGTCAACACTTTACGAGATTGTGTAAAAAGGTAGGTTCTGAATTGATCGACAGCATTGATCAAAGTCGAATAAAGATAGATGCGATTTGCAAAGCAAAAGTAATGACTCCGAAGGTGCTTTTGCATGTAGATAATATTTTAAAGAATACCTATAGAGTTTAAGCTTATTTTCCATTGATACTTACTTTAGCAGTTTAATCCCTTTGGCCGATATTAAGTTACCTGAAACAAAAAGAATACATAAAAGAACGTGGAGTTTCTACGTGGGTGGGTAAAAGAGTAGAAGTCATTTTAGTATAAAAACTAATCGAAGTTTTACACAATGGATTTACGGAAATCCCTCAAAAAGGGATGAAACGTTAGTGTTCTTCTAACACAATGAAGGTTCGTAGTTGACCCGATTACTCCTGTAATGAGTTTGAGATCATATCGCAACGAAATAACACATATTTTTCAGTAAAATATCTATTACAAATTGTCATCGCATATGGTCGTAGGGCTTCCTGTCGTTCGTTTGTCGAGTCGCGGTCTCCGCCGATGAACTCGCTTACGTCGTCACAATTTATTCGGCCCACTGCCACTTCGGCTTGTAAATAATTGCAGATGTATAAATAGTTGGAGTAAATTAAAACTTAGGAATATTATATTTGTAAAGCTTTCAAAAACCTATTTATAGGTATAGCATAAACCAATAGCGGCTTAACAGTTGAGTGCTACAGTATCATATCATCTCACTCTCTCAAATTAAATCTGGCTAAGAGCTTTTGAATAGAAGAGGCGGCGGAGACTGTTCTCAAAGCCAAAGGTAAATACACCACAATGCTAAGGAGATCTGATACTTTATCTTGAACTCCATTATCGTAAGCGTTTCTGTCACAGTGACGAAGATACAGCTGGTAAACTATTAGACCAGCGCGCCTTGATCCTGATCAGGGCTTACGCTACTCAACAGTATGCGTTATTTCTATAAGTTTTTGAGCAAGTATTAAAATTAACAAAATTAATAAAGTTTTTAAAATTGTATACATTTTCGTTGATTATTTTAAATTCCATAATATTGATATGCAGTAATATGGTTGCCAAACTAGGTTTTACTAGGGAAAGGAGAAATCGAATTGAATCAAATGAGCTTATCAAATGTTTTCAATGCTTGGATCAATCCCAAATATCCAACCAAACATGGAAATCATTTGGTTGGATACTTCACGTAGGTACACGTTATAACGTATGACAGAGTATAGATAGAATAAGGGATTGCGGAATTATAGTGTAAAATATGCAGGAATTAAAGTACCATAACGTCGTTCCCACATGGTATTAGTAATGGGTACTTACGTAAAAAGCTTTGTTAAATACGTTTGACGTCTTTCCAACTGAAATCATACTGCAATAATGGTTACTATCCAGACTAATTTAGATAGATAATGCTATTTGTTACCAAGCAGGGAATTATTGTGGTAGAAATTTTGTTTACATGTTGGCAAGTGTCGTAAAACATTTTGTGACCACATTGTTCTTTTTAAATCAGATTTTTATGAGAGCAAACCTGCGAGAGGTTAACATAGCTTTAAAATTCTACAAATTATTACCTAACTAAACTACATTATCAACTTAGTAATATAAAAGAAGACAGATAAAAAAGAAAAAAGACGGAAATAAATTAAGGCAGGGTTTGGCTAGCAGTGGGTGGAGTGGGACCGTAGGGTGGGACAGCATGGCCACATAATAATACCTAATTTACGAGTTATGATTCCTTATAAGAATGGTCCATCAAAATTGGGAGACCATCAACTCGATGGACCGACAACTTCGTATAGCGGTCGCAGGGAGTCGATGGATGGAGGCGGCTCAGGACCGCTCTTTGTGGCGTCATATGGGAGAGGCCTATATCCAGCAGTGGACGTATATGGGCTGACATGATAATGATGTTGAAGAATAGTCCATATATGAGGTGCCCTTATATTGGAGAACTACCTAGCTGTTCCCAATTAGCTGTACCTCTGTGGTGAAAGGTGAGAGCCCGCATAGGGTCAACCTTTGACAATAAAGAGGCCACCTTTTGAAGGGAACAGGTAGCCCCTGGCCGTGAAATTAAATTGCACGACTTTTTTGGAAGGGCTTTTGTTTTTGTTTGTTGTGACAGGAAGGAAGAGCTTTTAATTAGGTCGGTCCTGAAGGGTTTACGTTCCGTTTTATGTTTGAATATTGTTTCAGAGGAGTTTGTCTTCGTTTTGTGGACATAGGTACTAGTCTTTAATAAGGTCCTTGTCGAACAGAATTGTTGCAAAGGTAAAATGATTTAATACCCAAAATCGATTTATTTGAAAATGATGATGTGTATGTGTCCCAGCCGATTTCGACTACGGTGACTGCATTACTGGGCAGGCATTTTAACTCCGACTATTACAGGGCGTTGGTTGACTAGTTTGACTATCTACCCTTTGGTGCACTCTTTGATGGCTGCATATCCAAGTTTATGGCTAAATTTACGGGCGCATTTTGGAATTTTTTATTTGAAAATATTGTTGATATTAAATCGGGGCCGTTGTTATGTCAATTTCTTATAATATAGGTACATGAATAAAAGCTATTTTTACACCAGAAATGATGCTGTGAGTAATCTGTGTTAGATTGCAATTTTACCAAGGAAACTTTAGCCACAAAAATATGATTCGTAAAAGACTGAAGTATTTAAGAAATGCCTTATCCCAGTGCCAAAAGTTATTATTATAAGGTTAAGTTGAAAAATTATATAAGACGAGATTAAGGCTGGTCAAATTGGGTAAATTTACAATCAAATAATAGAATAAAATCAAACTAGTTTTTACATTTTTTTTAGTTTTGACGTTAGTGAGTTAACTGCAGACTGTTGCAAACAATATACAGGTAGTTCAACCGATCCATATCAATACTTGTCGGAAGCGTGCCCAAGACACTGGCTGCATTGCCCCGCTGTATAGCAATGCTGATGCGCTGTGCTCAATTTTGATACATATTTGCATTTTTCTCCAAACCCTGATTTTTAAATTAAAAATTTAAGCAAAGTCAGAGTAACAGATTCGCCAAAATAAATATTTGATTGTTAGACATTTACGATCTACTCTGTCCCGCTTCTATGAACGTGAAATCCTATGCCTATCTTTCACAAAATGGCGTCGTTAGTAGCCATTTAAACGTCAAAATATATTCAATAAAGAAAGCTAAACTATGCACTATAAACACTCCCTACGTAAACCAACAATCCCAACAAAAACAACGTTGCGGCATTATACGAACGTACCTACATAGGTACGAACAAGTAACAAACGTGTTTGTGGCCAATTGGGTGCAATTTCGTTAGCCGGTAACCTGGCAGACGACACGTTCTGGCCGAATGTAGGGTGCATTTGGAAAGGACTCAGGCATTGATAGGCACCTACTCGGTTCAGGTAGGATTGGCTATTGCTGTGAAAGTACATAATGTCAGGCTAAAATGTATGCCATTCGTTCAGTAAATTTTTACCCCACATAGGTTAAATCGTACCTTAATATAAAAGCAGAAAAATGCCTGTCCGTCTTTCACTATTGGGAAGGAATTTCAGCTGTATTATGTGTTTTAGAAGTAACATTATTTCATCTGTGCCCTGGTTTTAATGTATAGGACTCTTCTTTTCACACTTTCATGGACTACGACGCACATGTCTCTCGGGTCCATCGAGGCTGGGCAGTTAATGCGATAAGTGACAGTGACAACAATTGCCAAAAATTACACAAAATGTCAAAAATTACAGAAATTGACAAAAATGTGAACCTATGCATATATTTCTTATGACAAGAAAAACATCATTTTTCTCACTCAAGATAGCAACATTTAAAATTAAAGTTACTCTCAGAATGATTTTTATGTAATAAATGACAGTATTTTACCTATCTTTCTTATTGCAACAATAACTGTTTTTTCTTCATGGCACTAATGAAGTAGGAACCAAATATACTTTTCGTGTGGTTAGAATTTACTCCACCCCAACTCTTCCTGTGGGTGTCGTAATAGACGTAAGGGACAGACACCCAGGGGCGGTCAGCAGCGACTTGCAGAAAAGATCTACCACCGAACTGCAATCCCCAACCCGCATGCTCAGCGTGGGGATCATGAGCCCCCCACGAGTACCCCACGATGAGATAAAAGCCATTATGGCGATTATCAGGGGGAAGCCTGCGTCCGGCTGTGGACCGTAAAAGGGTGTTGAGGATACCGCTGGTCTTAGTTACCTCCAATGTTATTGTGTATTGCTGACGATACACAATAACATTGGAGGATATATTCAATGGCAGAGAACTCTCTCCTAAAATAGTCATAAATAAATAAATAGGAACTTTATACTGAACACGTTTTCTGTGTAAATGCGACGTATGAGTACGTTGCGTTTGACTTCAGCCGTTGGTGGCGATTGGATGTACATTGTTTATATTATTCTTATTTTTGTGACTTTTTTGTTACTATTTTTTGTTTTTTTTTAGTCAAGCTGTATCTTGACTAAGTTTAGGAACTAGATTGTTGTGACGAGATTATTGTGATCGGTAGTGACAGAATCAACGTTATGTAAAATGTACCTATACTCGAGAAAGGCTACAGCAATTAAAAAAAATCTGAGTCTAGATAATTTTTTTTAGTTTTAAAATGCTGGCGTGATAGTTTTAATATTTTTTTTCAAACCATTATCCACGTTGACGTCACTAATTTAGGCTTTCAGTATAGGAAAATTAAAAGGGGATCGCACCAGCTTTTAAAATGTATGGATGAATAGTAAAACTTGTAAACTTATCCAAAAGAACGTAATAAACACACAATCGAGGCGCAGCTAGTTCTCAATAAAACTAAGTAAGTACCTACTTCACTATACTTCATGTGTGGGCAAAAATCATTTATACGGTCTATCATCTGCGATGTGAAAATTTGGCCCGTCAGTTTTCTTTTGCAAAGCAAATTGTATAGTTAAAGCAAAATTTGTTCACTTCGGGCATGAAATTGACAGTGAATAAAGTCCACCCTGTATATCTTCTAACATAAAATCCTGTAGCAACGAGTAAGTAAATACTACGTGGAAATTCAAGCAGTGTTGCCATAATAGCAGTACAACCAGGTCAAATCCATCAACGAACGGGCTATCACAGAATACCTAATCACCAGTATTATGATTAATGGTGTGCCATGACTTGTTTTTTTGACTGCAGGTCAATGGTGTAATGGTCCTATTACAAAACGGAGCACTTAATTGTAAAATTATATGACGTGACATTTAAAATTTAAAAAATCTTCCATGAAGATAATTTTTAAAAGTTTTTCTCAATATTACTTTATTCAGATTTTCCCATTATTCTCTGAAGCTTCGAGGAAATCGAGAGCGAAGCTATTGTTCATGTTTCCGCTTAGCGGATAGCTTGAGGAAATTATGAACTGAATATAGACAGAATTAAAAAAATTCTGTTTTGTCTACCTACATAATTCATTAAGATTTTTAATTATAATGTGTGGATTTAAAGATTTTGACCTAAAAGTCGGTTTACCACACTGTTTTTTTTGACAATAGTAGGTAACATTTTTGGATAGAAATGACTGAGCAAGGACACTTTAGCAACTAAAAAAAATCCTTTGTTATAATTTCCTAAGGCGTCAGGTTTCTGAGATAATCACATATGAAGCCTGGAAGAGATCGCTTCTAAGCGATAAGGCCGTTCATTGTACTTATGTTATCATGTCATCATCAGGGCATGGCAACACAAGCCTATATCATATCAATAATCAAGTTTTATTTTATTTTTATTTATTTTAGCTCATTACCTATCTATTAATTAGGACTATAATAATAACAAATCCGAAACATATAAAATGTTCTTTATACTTAGTTCTATTACCATATTTATTCTCAAGATCTTTACTTGTGTAGTTATTGAGAAATTAAGGTTTTAGTAAAAATTTAGAGGTAACTTGGCGATTTTTTTCTATCGAGAAAATTTTATGGTATCCTGTTTTTGAAACTTAATGATCGATAGAAAAAGCCCTGATCTGTACCTACCATGTATAAATTTCAAAGTTAAATATTTAGTCGTATTGTGAGATATTTAGGTCTGACGGAGTTGATTTGATATAGGCCCTTAAACTTGACAATACAAAGATAAGATGTTAATAAATGTTTAGATTATATCTTCTTGATAAATGCATGTGTATTTATTCGGTCTAATACGAGTACAATATGTAAGTCTGTCTGTAACTAATTCACGCTAAGCCGACAAGCTGGCGTTTTGCCTAAAGTAGGTACACGCGTTTGGATTTGAACCTAATTTAGCATGCCAAAGTCTCATTAATCCTTATAATATCTGTTATTCAGCGAGTTAATGGATGGTTCATGCAATAAGCAAATGTATTTATGAAAATCACACTACTAAAATGCGAAAGTTTAGATGGATGGATAGATAGATGGATGTTGGTTGCTCAATCACGCCAGAACGGCTGAATGGATCTAGATGAAATATGGCACAGAGATAGATTATAATCTGGAATAGCACATAGGTTATATTTTATCCTGGAATTGATGAAACCGCAAGGCGCTGCTGGTTAGTAAATAAGTTATAAAGTTTTTGATTCTAAAGATAAGACTAGCCAAAAGGTTTTGCTACAAAGTTCGATAGAGTTGAAGGTAAATAATTTACCACAAACTTAATAATTCGGTAATAATTCACCAAATTATATCGGAACATCTATAATAATTATTATAAAGATGTTCCGAAATAATTTGGTGATTTAATCACATTTACTCTAAATGATGATGACGAAAAATTGTAAACATTCAGTAGTTTTGACATGAAGAGGTAACAAACACTAAATCCTTAGCTAGGTAAGTATTTCAGTAAGGTGAGTGCGATGTGATAAAGATGCAGCTTATGGGCAAGCTTAAGCTGCTTGACCACCACCACGCACGGAGAGGCTACGCACCTGTGAGAAATTAAAGAAATTTGAAATTAATTTCAAAGTGCGATACACAATTTTTTTATGATTTTTTTTAGTTTTTTATACTGAATTCCATCTTTCTACTCCTTTGACATATGACAGGTGAAGCATGTTGTTGCTGGAAAATACAAATGTTTTTGGCAAATAAATATGTATATTTATCTTTAGTGACGTCATCGTCTTTGCTACACGCGTGGATTGCAAGAATATGGCATCTACGTAGACTACGTAGCTCAACGCTGTCAACGCTATGCAAGCGGCACACGCTATAAACGTGGTGCACGTAAAACGGTAACGTAAACTCACATTGTCAAACAAACAAACGGTACGCAGCTAAAATGCCGCGTGCCCGTGCACAGTGTTTGCAGCAGTGGGACAGCTGCGTAACTCGCGTTTACGTCATTCTAAAGATGTACGTTGACTCTATTGCGTGGAAAATAACGTCGGAAACCGTTTGCACAACACTTAATGCGTCACTAAATAAATAATTTTCATCTGAAGTCTTGGATCATAATCTAAATAGATATCAACCTAGTTAATACTTATACATACATATAATACAGCGTCGCGTCTAGGCGTGACTCTAACTATAATCACCAAGTCCAATAATGACTTGAGTAGGTAGCTTCGAAAAAAAAAACGCTCAAGTGAAAAAAACGCAAAGTGTTAGACACTTTGCGTTGTTTTCAGTCAATCCAAAGACTATCCAATTTTACTACGTATAAATTTACATTAAATATTTCACTATTAATATTATTTTTATTATCAATTGATAATGAAATACCTAATAATATCGAATGATGAACGAATGATGATTTATTTGATCGTGCTATGAAAATTCGTATTCGGTCTTTTTTTTTCATACATATTAAATGATTGAAGGCTGATTATGTAAAATGATCAATAGAACAACAATGGAATGGAATGAAAAAACAAAAGTATATTAAACATGAGAGGCCTGTACAAATACACAGATCAACATTGTCTAAGGATATTCAACATTTTGTGGATTTTTACAAACACTGAAAATAATTTCTTTAGAAACCTAGGTAGGAATGGCAAGTTTTTTTTTTCCAAATTTTGAAAAGGGAACAAAGGAGGTTTAATTCCATATATAAACTTTTTTTTTAAAGCAAATAGTTTAGTAGTAGTAAGCAAATCATTTGAAAATGGAATATCCCTAGACAATGTTGATGTGTGTAGATGTACAATTTCATAAACAACTTTGAATATTCCCATTAGAGCACCGATTATAGGAGCACCGATTTTATTCCCAATTGGAGCACCTGTCAAGAAGAAGTTTCTAGGGATGTAGTTTCGATAATAACTCGAATTCGACTTCTGTAATCTCGTTGCTCGATTCAAGCGCTTTTTATTCCTTATTGACAGCACAAACGTTCGCTGTTAACCACGTAACATTACGCTTCGTAACGCTGGTCAATACCCGGTTTTATGATCTTGCTAGGCATGATTAACACGTGAACACCCTGCCTTTGACAATTGACCTATAATGAAAAAACGTCTTGAGCATTACGTAGATAAAATCGTGTGGAACCACTATGCTACACCTTTCTCAGAATCAGTACTTATGACTTTAATTCCTACAACACATTCATTCATCACCGTCATCGTATGACGACAGATGTGGCGCGGTGGGCGAAGGTCTGCCTGCGACGCAGAAGGTTGCGGGTTCGATTCCCGCCTCGGGACAAATGTTCGTACGATCTGCAGACATTTTTTCAGGGTGTTCTGCTCGTTTTCTACGTATAATAAAAAATAGCTATCTATGTATTGTATTATATTATGTATATCAGTTATCTAGTACCCATAACACAAGCTCTGCTTAGCTTGGGGCTAGATAATGCTGTGTGAATTATCCAGCATTATTTATCTATTTATATCACCTCACATGGGCTATTAGGAGGGCTATGCTTGGAGTATCTCAACATGATAGAATCCGGAATACAGAAATCCGGGAACCAAACTCACCGACATAGCTCACAGAATTAGTAAGCTGCTATGACAGGTCATATATTATGGCTCACAGAACTAATAACCATTGGGGAGTAAACATTGTTCAATGGCGGCCGCAATGCATCGCGAAATAGAGTGTTGGGAGATTTAATATGCCTATAGATATAAAGGCTATTTGTGGCGTCGTATGGGTGAAGCTTATGCCTAATAGTAACCATTTATTGAAGACAATAATTTTCAGTAAGAGTACGTCAGAATCGGACGGCTTTTTAAAAAATCAGGGGAGGCCTGCGTCCAGCAGTGGGCTATTATAGGCTATTGAGGTGAGGTGTGGGACGCTTTGTTTCATTTCTAGTGAGAATATAAAATTTTCATGCGCAACAAAAACATTGCTCTCAAAGTTAACTTAACCTTTTAATTTCCACTTTTTCATCATCAGCCTATGTTAGTCCACTGCTGGACAAAGGCCTCTCTTAGTGAGCACCATAACGACCTTCTTCAGCTTGACTTTTCAAGCTTCTTTGTTGTCATCCCACCGGCCAGGTAAAAAAAAATTAAGGTCTGTCTTTAATAACAAAGACAATTACAATCAAAGTAATAGAAACTTCAAAACAAGTATTTACAATTGACAATTGAGCTGATCCATATCAATACCAGTTGGAAGCGTTCCCAAGACACTGGCTGCATTACCCCGATGTATGACAATGCTGATTCGCTGCGTCAAATGAGTATCGGGCGCAGCGCATCAGCATTGCTAAAGCGACGCGTGACCAGAGAGCAGTACCAGCTCTCGGGTCACGCGTCGCTTTGACCATTTCCACTTTGACACTTTTTTAAAAACTCGGAGAGCCTCGGTAACCACGGACCTATGGTCTCAGCAAATGCGTATGCTCTGTCGAGACCTATATTTGCGCTTCTTGAGATCTTTGGCCAAATCTACCGCGTCGTCCCAAAATAAAAAAAAGATGCGTTATTATCGTTGGCGATACGATCGCTCACTGAGGTGGTCCCTTACCTCTAGCGCTGGTTCATTGAAATGACGTTTATCGAGTTCAATGAATAGCAAGCTCATCCGATGAACAACGAGATTTGTGCTCGTGGGGAACAATTTGTAATATTATTTGTATTACTGCATAGTAACTATTTACAGATAGCGCCATTATTTAGCTTAACATTGGCCTTAAATATCAATAAATAACTACCGTCACGTCATCCTTGACGACCTCAGTAGCGCAGCGGGCGAGAGTCTGCCTGCGACGCAAGAGGTTGCGGGTTCGATCCCCGCCTCGGAACAAATTTGTGTACGATCTGCAGAAATTTGTTCCGTTGGTCTGGGTGTTTTTCTATGTATAATAAAAAATATCTATCTATGTAATGTATAATATTACGTATATCAGTTATCTAGTACCCATAACACAAGCTCTGCTTACCTTGGGGCTAGATAATGCTGTGTGAATTGTCCAGCATTATTTATTTATTTATCATTCGAATTATTATTTTTAGCCCACAACAGACGGTGCTATAATAATATTAATATAAAACAAATCAATTAATAGAATTATATATAAAATAGTATTTACAATAGAAACAATTGAGCTAAAAGGACTTTCACTCATTGGTTTGACACTATGTTAGTCCCGTTTCTTATTATATTTTTTTCTAAGCCCTGTCAGTACCTTACTTTAACATTGTTTGTATAATTTTTTGAGACTATCACGGTTATTACTTCTTCACTTGTTGGGAGCCTGATGATGGCTTTTTTTGGTGGAAATTTCGGTTGTTGTTGTTTTTGATAGACTCGCGTAATCCCTATTCGGGGTCTAACATTTTCTTAAAACCAACCTTGATTTCGGTCTAAATTAGTTAAAATGACAGTCATTTATGGGGTGTTTAATTTACCATGATTGGTTTTTTGAGTTTTCCAATGTTTCGGCACAGTTTCAATAACAGTTACATTTGCATGATTATGGTGAACTCGTCAGGGCATAGTTTTATGCACCATGGTTATGTTGAATTGTACCAAAATATAAGAAAACCCAAAAATCTATTCATGGTAAATATCCCGTTAAAAATGACTGTTATTGTAACTCGTTTGGACCCCAGATCTGGGGTCGGTTTTATGACTTTGGTAGACCCTGATCAGGGCTTATTCGAGTCTACGTAGAGCCGAAGTAGATAACGAGTTAATCTTCTTTGAGTCGTAAGATAAATATGCACAAGAATAGCATCAGTCTCGCATCAACTCAAGCTGTGTCTGTTACCAACGGCGATAACATTATCAGAAAATTAATTAGCCTAAGTTCAAGGTCGACTACTATTAAGTTTTTATCATCACATTCCTTTTATTTATAGTATTTACCTACTAATGTGTTTGAAACGTGTCTGTGCATTTGCTTCCCTCAGCCTTATCATAATCATCAGCATCAGCCTATATTAGTCCACTGTTGGACGCAAGCCTCCCTCTGATTTTTTATCTCATGAGGGGTCATGCCCATAATCTCCACGCTGGGCATGCGGGTCGGGGATGGCAGTTAGGTTCTAGATCTTTTCTGCAAGTGGCGCCGCTGCCCGCCAACCGGTGTATGTCCCTTAGTCGCCTCTTACGACACCCACTGAAGAGTTGGGGTTGTGTAAATTCTAAGCCGGTAAGACACGGCTTATGCTCGGTAAATGTGCTTATCTAGCTTTATAAATTAGGCACTTTTGAAAATAAGAAAGTAGTGAAATCCATAGAAATAAAAGTGTTATGTATAGAGTTTCTATTGGCAGTTTTCAAAAGGACCTATACAGAGCATATTCAAACGAGGTCGGTCCAAATGAGGATAAATAACCTACATTAAAATTAGTAGCAGCAAAAAGGTAAACTCTTATTTAAATTATAAAAATATAATAGAATCAGATTCAAAACCTAGCTTTACTTCTTCAGGCTCACAAAATAATCACTTAGACAAGTCAAGTTTTCGTAGACAAGTTAAATTTTAACACTAATACCTATAGTAGATGGTACTTAGAATTAATTGGAAAAAATAATAATAAAAGGTACCAACTTATTATGTATTTTCAATTTTCCCTAATTTCCCCAAACTTTTAGCAATATTTCCAATATTACCATGTAGTCACGGCCATAGCATGACCTAAGGGAGAAATACCCGTAAAATTAAATTATAATAAAATTTATGCCGTTATACATAGGTTATCAACATATATTATACACTAGCCTGACTCGATTTAGAAAGCTTGTAAACAAATCGCCCTTATTTAACCGTTTTCACTCTGTTGTCGCTTCTTTATAACCGACTTCAAAAAGAAGGAGGTTCTCCATTCTTCTGTAATTTTTTTTTATGTATCTATGTTATACTTGATATCTCCGTCATAAGTTAATCGATTTTGCTGATTCTTTCATTATTGGATACAGATTAATCCCGAGATGGTTTTTTAATTTTTTATTACGAATGTTGACTATATTTTCCTGTAAAGCTTAAAAAATCATCAGAATGTTGTGGAATCACGACTCACTACAAAATTTTCCTTAATTTTTTTTTATCTCCATAGTTTTTAGTCCATTTTGATTATTTTATGTGCGCCATAAAAAGTATTTTTAACATCATCTACTAATATTTTTCACAATCAAACTTCACTCATCATCAAACTAAATTCAATTCGATATTTAACCAGATGGCGCCACTTGAAAAATTTAATCGCGCTGTCGAAGTGT
This sequence comes from Eupithecia vulgata, assembly GCA_946478455.1. Lineage (NCBI taxonomy): Eukaryota > Metazoa > Arthropoda > Insecta > Lepidoptera > Geometridae > Eupithecia > Eupithecia vulgata. Next base: position 5,163,473 of record OX297881.1, read on the forward strand.
TCCGGGCTTAAAACTGAAGTAGTTTTAAGCCCAGAACCCATTTTCATTATGCAGAAATTGGAAGGCGGTGTCATTGAACTATTATTACTAGCGTACCTACTCGGTGTATAATTTTTTTAATAAATAATATTATTGAAATCATATAGTTTTTTTTATTAAATAATGCTGGAAAATTCACACAGCATTATCTAGCCCCAAGCTAAGCAGAGCTTGTTTTAAGGAAACTTGTGTTTAAAATAACTGATATACATAATTATAATACAATACATAGATAGATATTTTTTATTATTCATATAAAACAACCAGAACACCCCGAACAAATGCCTGCAGATCGTACAAACATTTGTGCCAAGGCGGAAATCGAACCCGCAACCTACCGAACGTCGCAGGCAGACCTTCGCCCGCCGCGCCACAGAGTCGTCATTAAATGCAATTTTCCATATCTTATCAATTTGAGATCCTTTATTTATAATTCTTCATTATATATTGCTTACCTGAAACTCCACGCAAAGTGCGTTTTAGTTATTTGTGCCGTGGTTTGTTGTAAAACATTCTGCCTCGAGTTTGGCTAGACACACGAAAATACGAACACATACGAACATACGTATACATACGAACTTGACAGTCAAGTAGGACATCATCATATCAAGTGTCTGCCGAGTGTTGGAATGTAGCAACCACGTGCTACTGGCGTCAATGTTTGCACCGTGCAAACGCAAATAAGTAAAGAGGTACTACGTTAATAGTTTAGTCTTATGTGACGTATTGATTCTTCACTTAGGAAGCGGTTGGAGATAAACGGCTGGTACAACCTAGCGTGTTTGCTTGTCAAAATAGAACTAAATCTTAGTAAAACTTTTAAAACTGTCATGGATTAACATTAAAGTCATTTACCATGAAACTGTGCCGAAATATTGGAAAACTCAAAAATCGAATCATGGTAAGTATCCCGTTTTAAATGACTTTAAATCTTTGTACTCATGTGATGCCTGAGGCTAAAAACGGGAATTACATAACATTCTAATTTTTTTCTTTGCTTTCTTTATCGTGAAAACAAGATTTTGAAAAAAATTACGATAGAAAAACATGAAATTGCACTGTTTTGCACATCATTCTTTCAATAGACCATAGGGTTCCTAAGATCTCGCCCAAGAACTTAGGAACCCTGTGATCTATTGAAATTACTTTATGTTTTGATTCGTAGGTTATTACTAATTACCTACTTGGTTCCTTCAGATAGTATTTTTCATAAGATGTGTAGTTATCTTGTGAATAAGCAAAGCTTCCATTTTTGCACTTGCGCCGTACCGAAAACACATGCCGCTCGTAGGAAAGCGAAATCCTCTGCCTTTTTTAAAAAATGGCACGTATTGCACCCTCTTAAAAATAATGCTGGATAATTTCACACAGCTAACCCTAAACTAAGCAGAGTTTGTGTAATTTATTAGTAAAAAGTTGAATTTCTATTAACTTCGTTATAACACCTACTTACCTAAGTATTACAAGTTACATTGTAGATTGTCACAGTGTTATGGTAAAAAAAGAAGGATGTTCCAGGATTTTTTGTATTTTTCTTGTTTCGAAACGTTCACAGAATATTTACCACATTCGTTGTTTACCTACTCGTACAATAATCATGATTTATAGTGACTTTGACCTTAATGTATGTCACTGATCGTCAAGCGTAATCTAAAATGATCCTTATCACGATGTGGTTGAATCCGATTTGGCAATTGTCAAACTGTTCACATTGGTTGGGCTCAAAGTCAGGGTCATGCCCTTACGTCATGTTTACCAACTAAATACTTACAGTGAGAAGTTTCTAATGAGAATTGATTTCTGAATCGATTAATGTGTTCAGCGATTTATGGAATACCAAAGATTATTTTTGTAACGTTTGTAAATTGGTCAGAAATGGTATTTTTGCTTATTTACAAAAAAAACTGCACAACTTATCTAGGCACATGTTTATGACTGTTACAGTCACAACCAAAGTACTGTGTTTTTTAGAATTGCTATCTTAAAAACATAGTAGAAAAAATCCTAGTAAGTCACATTCACAAATTAAAAAACCTAGCGTGTACCACACTTAAATATGTTTTTTTAATCGAAAATGTTACTTGCTAGTTTTTTGAATGTGTTTTCTCAGAGTATGAAGTGCACTTGCTAGTAATTATAAATACTATTTAACGGGTATTTATCGCGTTTATTCACCTATTTTTCCCGACGTTTCGACAGGTTTACACACTGCCGTGGTCACGGGATGACCACGGGATGATGTAATAGTATTTATAATTATGTGTTCAGATCGCGCAAGTTTAAAAACATTTATTGCACTTGCTAGGTTCGTACATGCCAATAACACTAACTCTAATGTAGGTAGAAATACAGTTGTTTTTGCATTAAACGCAGATCGAAATTTGAGGAATATTGATTTCAAAAAATGATAATGATATACATAATATTACACAATACATAGATAGATATTTTTTATTATATATAGAAAACGACCAGAACACCCTGAACAAATATCTGCAGATCGTACACACATTTGTCCCGAGGCGGGAATCGTAAACAACGAATGTGGTAAATATTCTGAAACGTTTCGTATAGACAAGAAAAATACTAAAACAATCCTGGAACATACTTCTTTTCTTACCATAACACTGCCTACAATCTAACTTGTTACTAGGTAGGTAAATAAATAATGTTGGACAATTCACACAGCATTATCTAGCCCCAAGCTAAGCAGAGCTTGTGTTATGGTACTAAATAACTGATATACATAATAATAATACAATACATAGATAGATATTTTTTATTATATATAGAAAACGACCAGAACACCCTGAACAAATATCTGCAGATCGTAGACACATTTGTCCCGAGGCGGGAATCTAACCCGCAATCTTCTGCGTCGCAGGCAGACCTTCGCCCACCGCGCCACATCGGTCGTCAGTCGTCAACTCGTTGAGGAAAGCCCAAAAGTAAAGCCAGTCCCTTCGTGTCCTTGTAAGCAGTTTTGTGTACAGCTTTATTGAGTTGTGCAGGAAACCGACCCGGTCTGAATTGCCGGATGTAGAGCAGGTACTCGTATTATGAAATCACCTGACTGACATTGAATACGCTATTGACTGTGTGATTATGTTGATGACCAGCTCATCGAACCATTCACGAATACCTTGATCAATGGATGATTATTCATGTCCTACCAAAAAATTTAAGCAGAAAATGGAAATAAGTTTACAGCTTTGAATATATTATAAATAAATAATGGTTGGCCAATTCACACCGCTATTATCTAGCCCCAAGCTAAGCAGAGCTTATGTTAAGGGTACTAGATAACTGATATACATAATATAACATAGATAGATATTTTTTATTATTATATAGAATATAGTGTAGCTTTCCAACGGCAAAAGAATTTCTGAAATCGGTCCAGTGGTTTTAAGTTTATTCGTTACATACAAAAAACAAATCGGTCCTCTTTATAAAATTGGTGTACATAAACGTTATCACAGAAAAACGTGTCATTAGTTAAGTTTTTAATGTTTTATGTATGTTAGTTTTAAGGTATATAATTACTATGGACTGTAGCATAAGTTAAATAAGATCTATAACTTTGCTATGGTCTGAAATAAATGATTATTATTATTATTATAAATAAACGTACCTACAGTTTAATCAAGCTATTTATAGATCAATAACCTTCGTTCAAACGTTATGGATTGAACACTTGGAATTCGCAAAATTCAGCATAAACTCAGTTTCATTCCCACTCCACCCAACCAATAAAGAATTTCTTCAAAAGAATTGGTCTAAAAACTCAATTAATATTCTATGGATTAACCTTTGGACTACCCTAACATTTAGCCAATTAAATTCCAAGTCTATTTTTAATATGTAATACACTAACATTATATTAAATTTGAAGTTCGATCAGATCATTGAACCAGTTTTGAAACAAGAATGAAATAAAACTAGCCAAGTGCGAGTTGGACTCGCGCACGAAGGGTTCCGTATACCTACGTCAATATTATAAAAATACTCATCTATAAAAACAGCAAAAAAATCACGTTTGTTGTATGGGCTCGCCCTTAAATATTTATTTTATTCCGTTTTTTAGCTTTTGTTGTTATAGCGGGCAACAGAAATATACATCATCTGTGAAAATTTCAACTGTCTAACTATCACGGTTCATGAGATACAGCCTGGTGACAGACGGACAGACGGACAGCGGACTCTTAGTAATAGGGCCCCGCGTTAAACTTTGGGTACGGAAAACTAAAAAAAAAAAGAAAAAAAAAGTTGAGAGGTGTCAAGGGACACCCGGATGGCACGAAGTTCCTTTCTATAAGAGAGAGAGAGACAGACAGAGAAACATGCGCACGCCGCACGGCTTACAATAGCTTACTATAGCAAAAAGTGTCGTTACAACTTTTCGTGTGTTTTTTTCCGTCCAGCCCCCTTTCACAACGCGCGGTAAGGAACTTAGTTCCATTTTTTTTTGATACACTCATACCACTATAATACTTTACGGAACATTACAATAAAACTAGTAACAAGTACAATAAAACATTATATAGATAAATAACAAATGTCTCACATAAGAGGCCAAAATGGTGTCTGTCTCCTGTCAGACAGTGGCACAAAGTTGGATTACATTAAATGAAAAAAAAAAAAAAAACGACAGGAAGCTTATTTATTTTCTACTACAGGTTTTCTCTAGAACTAAGACTTTGCAAATGCTTTTACTGATTCATTCGAATCCTCTGGAGGAGTTAAAGGTAGTTGTAAAATATTCAGTCGGCATCATCCGAGTACCTATTCGTTCGCTTAATAAAATAGTCTGGCGGAAAGTGGAAACGTGGTGGAAACCCTGGGGAGAGCTGAGCTCGGTGTAGCCGTTAAAACACGCATGGCGACATTTAGTTAATGGGATCCTGAGATATAATGGCATCCTGAGTTAATTCGTAATATTATATTATACTAAGGCGTAATTTATTGATAGGTAAGTAATATGTTGTGAAAGAAAATAACAATCAAATAACAAATTTAAATTAAAACTAGTATTTACAATAGAAACAATTAAGCTATCTGCAAACTGTTGCAAACAATCTACAGGTAGCTCAACTGATCCATATCAATACCAGTTGGAAGCGTGCCTAAGACACAGGCTGCATTGCCCCGCTGTATAGCAATGCTGATGCGATATGTTGTTAATGTGGAAGAAGTTAGGGCATTTCGATGAGACATACATGATGATGACTTAGCTTACTAGGTACAGTTTTTTTAAAGCTTCTTTTGTTACAAATATAATTCTTAATTGTGGTAAAGCCTCTCCGAATCAAATTCTTTCGGGAGAAGCTTTTGGAGAGGTTTCGGAGGAGACTATTAAGGATAGTAAATAAAATCACTAAAAGTATGTATTTACCGAATTATACCTGAGCCATAATATATTAGATAAATAAAAATATCAAAATCGAGATTAATTAATATTTTCATAAAATAATACTACCTACAAAAACTAAAATCCATCATGACACGTTGAACAAAAGATTGTTTGCTTAGTTAATAGGTATTGTAAATGTAAAAGTGTGTTTGTTTGTTTGCCCTTCCTTTACACCATTTGTATAGATTTTGTATTCAGTAGATGTATTTAAAAGTCTCGGAGTAGTTTCTCAAAATCAGCTTCATAATAGGCAATCTATTGAGAATTTTGTATGTAAATGCTAAAGCATTGGGGAAAGGCCTCTATTCAGCATTGTACAAATGCAAGATGAAAATACTTTAGTGTAAGTACGTCGTAGTAAAATACGTCTAAGTTTACTGACGTAATAAAATCTACAAGAACATTTTACAAATAAAAGGACTTAAAAGAAAGAAAATTACAATCAAATAATAAATGAAAATTAAAACTAGTATTTACAATAAAAGCAATTGAGCTATCTGCAAACTGTTGCAAACAATCTACAGGTAGCTCAACTGATCCATATCAATACCAGTCGGAAGCGTGCCCAAGACAATGGCTGCATTGCCCCGCATTACCTTTTTCATATTACAAATTGAAATGAAATAACTGAATAGAACACTTTTCTCCACATTCGAAGAACATAAAAGAACAATAACTCCAACCAACACGCTCTCAATAATCTTATTAGAGGATGGTTCAGAATTGACTTCGCAACAACACAGAAGCTATCTAGAACTCTGTAATCCCAAACGGGCGTTGTTCTAAGGCCTACAAGACAATGCCATTTAATATGGACCACCTAATACGGGTGGGGATTAGCCTGACGATGACGTGTTGGACGCGACATGGAACAGATATTAATACCCACGCTGGTGATATCTACTGCGTAAAGCGTTGTGGTATTTATATTTACTTACTTTATAAATCGAAATAAATAATGGTGGACAATTCACACAGCATTCTAGCCCCAAGCTAAGCAGAGCTTGTGTTATGGGTAAATAAATAAAATAAAATTAGCCTTTATTTATCTACTAACTTAATGTGACTATCTTATAATAAATAGTTACATTAAGTTAGTAGAGAGTTTCTAGTTCTATAATGAACGAACTGTTTATAAGAAATGAAATAAGTTCGCAAAAATTTTCGACTTCAGCAGTAAACTGTTTAAGTATGCTAACTAGTGTTAATTGATATTTTTTGCTTATTTTTTAAATGAATTTCATTGTTAGTAGTCGCCATTTTTGGCATAGGCCTCCCCTAGTTCCTTCCAAGTTTCTCTGTCTCTGGCCTTTGTCATCCATCCAGAACCAGACCTCTTCATAAAGATGTCTTGCCATCTCTTCTCCGGTTGGCCTCTGGGTGTCTTCTTATTCCTTGGGACCCACTCTGTGACTTTTTTGGCCCAACGGAGAGTAGAATCCGTATGATTATTTTTCATCCTCATGAACTGCGATTCCCGCATGCCCAGCTCGGGGATTATGAGCATAACCCTCCATGAAAAAAATAGGGGGAGGCCTGAGTCAGGCGCTGGACCATTATAGGCTGCTGAGGTGAGGTGCATTTTCAAACTCAATCAAGGACAAACTAGTTTTTTTTATTCCCGCTATGTAATCCGACTAATTGTACAAATAAGTAATTTTTTCAAATTAGGTTAAAGAAAAGGGTCAATATTTTTTGTAATACCCAACGATTAAACTCAATTTTTTCTACAAAAAACGCGTCTATAAGTCGCGTCTGCTCTTTTTCCTCCTGACAAGGGCCGTTTCGAGCCCAGAATTATAAATTTAGCTGATAACTTATGTAATCTAAGGCCGTTCTAATTATAACCATCCTTTATTTATCTATGAACCATCTTCATCTAAAAGGTAGAGATAAACTGTAATTATATTCTCTACGCTACCATAGGGACTGTCTGTACGTATGGGTGGGTCGTCTATGAACTGAATATGTATTTTATAATTTGGCGTGGTAAAAACCGACTTAAAATTTCTGAATAATGATAAAAAACGGACAGACTTACAGACAGACCGACAGAGATGGTTAGTGGAAAGGTCAGATGTGTACATTAGATTACTTCCACTAGTGGACAAAAAATTGAAGTGGACAAAATCAATAACACCTTGTTTCTTATTTGATAATCATTACTATTTATAAACGTGTTTATAGTATAAAATTTGACTTGTCGAAGTGAGTATTTTGTAAGCTTAAAGAAATAAACGTTATTGGTATTTGATTTGATATATTAGATCTACCCATCCAGTACAATTAAGACTGGGTGAACTGCTCAGAATGATTAATATGGGCTGTGCGCATAATCTTACGAATACTTCCATCGTTTTCAAGTCCTTCCTTTACTTTTAACGCCTTGTAACATCCCTATCGGATCGAAAGGAACTAATTTTCGTAGTATGATAACGATCGAATCGTTTCTAACAAACTCGACGATCGTTTTTGAATGATTTTGAGTGATTAGTTGTACTTTGACATGACAGCTGCAGTCGCGTTTGCGGCATTGATGTTATAAAAGTAAGTAGATAGGGCACTACCAACAATGCTTGGTCATAGAAATGCCTTCAATTATTGCTTTATGAAGAATAAGAAGACACTAAAAAACATTTATCTCTGAACATGTACCTAATAAAAGTTACTCCCTTCTTTATTAGCCAAGCCAAGTCTTACCCAAATATATCATCAGAGAGGTAAAACAAGGTCACTCAACAATTGTCTTGATTTCGAAGGCTAAAACTAATCTATGAGTGTTGTCAGGCATAATTATAACTACATTGCTTTCACGAATACAAGCGCACGAATACGAAAAGGAAAATGAGACGTATTTGTCGCATTTTTTTGCTACGTCTTGTGTCTACTACTATTCTAAGCGTTTTTCGTGTAAGACATCAATGGTTCGATTACTTCTATCGATTTTTTTGTTGGACTCATGGTACAAGCATCTGCGAAAAGTTATTTGATTTTGCGAATCATCCACTTCTGGCAGCTTTTTGTGCTTAGCTGTAGCGACTATTTCTTTTTTTTCGTGGTACGACATGTAAGATAAAAAATGGTTTAATCAACAACAGCGTGTTAACGTTGGCGAGAAGTTGCGACCAGTTGAGCCATTAGTGATATTAGAAAACATTCGCTACTAACTGAAGGCTTTTGGAACAAAACAACCTCCTACACATTTTATATACAGGGTTATTGGTAAATTAGTAACACTACGTGAACTGCAGTTTCTGCCCATCATCACAAACACGTTTGCGAAGATGCCAGGTCTTAATTTTCAATCTAAGGATGATACTACAATTTTTGAATATATTTTGTACCTATTACCAATAGGTACTCCTCTTGATTCAATAATCGTTTGTTAAAGAGGTTTTATTTTAAACTTAACTTAAAATTGGATCTGCTCTGTTCAGTAGGTATGGGATTGGAAGATTGGTTTTTAGTAACTCGTGGGGTCCCAGATCAAGGTGTTTTTTCATTTAATATCAGAGGTTTTAAAAATGAAGACCTGGCGTCTTCACGAACGTGTTCGTGATGATGGGCACAACAAAGAAGAAAGGAAGAAGGTTCACGTTGTGTTTCTAATTTACCAATAACCCTGTAATAAACACATAAGCGCCTACGTAGGTGTCTATCGATATTTGGATCGTTCACACCCCAATACCCTCTTCATTGGATTAACCTCTTATCAGGTGCCTACTCGTTTCCGCTCTTATCTGATAAATGATAAACGACGAGCTACCTACAGTACCTACTAACACTCATTCATTAAAAAGATAGCGTTCAAGATGCTTTTTTTGTTATTTGACGGGCTTATACCAGTCGGTGGTGCTTTAGTACCTCGTAATACTGAAGAGCGTTTAAAGGCAGAATAAGCATAAGTGGGTCAAGTGCTTAATAAGCCTTATGAAGTCTACACACGAGTAGCGGAATCGCCGACACAACTTGTCGACGTAGGGCTGTCGCAAAGTTCAGACGGTTGTACCTGGATTGGTTTCCGCAACTAGGCCTAAGGTGGGCCTTTTTTCCGTGAGGCTGTCGCAAAACAGAGACGTACAGCTATCAAGCTGCATAAAATGTTCATTCAATTATTGGCTTTATCTCGTAATATTTAGATAAATAAATAAATAATGATGGACAATTCACACAGCATTATATACCTAGTCCCAAGCTAAGCTTGTGTTATGGGTATACTAGATAACTGATATACATAATATTATACAATACATAGATATTGTTTATTAAACATAGAAAACGACCAGAACACCCTGAACAAATGCCTGCAAGTCGTACAAACATTTGTTCCGAGATGGGAATCGAATTCGCAACCTCCTGCGTCGCAGGCAGACCTTCGTCCACCTTGCCACAGAGGTTGTCAAATGCTTTTCATAATGCCGGCATCAGATATGGCAGTTTGCGGGCTACTCGTTTAAAGCTGTGTGAAGCCATTTTGTCACGGTAAAATCTAAAGATAAGGAGTTTTAGCAAATATTTGATTGCTCATTTTTGTGGTACGTTTAGTGGCTTGGATTAATGTGCGCATAGCTTAAGTCGGTAACAGTCGGCGGCTTTCAAACAAGTCGCTAGGTACTAGGTATGGACGATGGACCGTTCACCAAGTTCACCAGTAAGATGTCCTCTGCCTTGAATGGAATTACATAAAAGCCAGGGGATATCTTGAATCTTTACGGTGAACGGTCTGTAGCAATGTTCGGATAGGCATATTATGTCGCCAAGATCAACCTTTTGAGTTCCATATTCTAAGCATTTAAATGTTATTTCATTTACTACTGAAAAAATTCAGTAGGTACGTAGTCTTTCTTTGAAAAGCATTTGACGACCGATGTGGCGCGGTGGGCGAAGGTCTGCCTGCGACGCAGAAGGTTGCGGGTTAGACAAATCGCAAACGCCTCAGGACAAATGTGTGTACGATCTGCAGACATTTGTTCAGGGTGATCTGGTCTTTTTCTATATATAATAAAAAATATCTATCTATGTATTGCATTATATTATGTATATCAGTTATCTAGTACCCATAACACAAGCTCTGCTTAGCTTGGGGCTAGATAATGCTGTGTGAATTGTCCAGCATTATTTATTTATTATTATTTATTATTCTTACCTCGTCGTTATCTTTTAGATTAGTTACCTAGATAATATAATCATCCTTGACTATCACGACTCTCCGGATATTAGCAAATTTTTCCATACCAAACGTCTCGACACATTGCACAATTAAACTAAATTTGAGAATTTATTTATTTAACAGCAAAAAATAATTACATCTATTTACTAAAAATCTAAGCCGTCACCAGAAGGCAGAGTGCCCAGAATGCTGGCAGCATTGCCACGTTGAATGGCAATAATACAATACATAGATAGATATTTTTTATTATATATAGAAAACGACCAGATCACCCTGAACAATTAAACTAAATAAAATATAACAATATGCACAATGTGTTGCGCTACACGTGCGATGATGATGATGATTCTTTGTTAATGGCAATATGAGTCTGGTTGGATTCTTTTCTGCCAGTGTCAAGTAATGGAAAATAATAGTAAAATATGAGTTAGCAAGTTATGAAGAATGTTGATATTTTCACCAGAGCCTAGTTCGTTATCTAGCAGGGTACACCACGTGCAGGTTAGGTTGGCTTGGGAGACAAGATCTTGGAGTCTCCCTTGTACCCCACGTGCTACTGTGTTGCGCTACTAGTGCAACTATGTGTCACACACATGTTGTATACATGACGTATACATGGAGTGACATGTGTCTAGGGTCACTTCATGTATACGTCGTACGAGTGAGACAGTTGCGAAATAACTCAGACATATTTATTTTTTTATTTTCCTTACAAGAGGTGAAATTAAACCGTATGTCCCCAAACAAAACTACGAACAACATCGGTGTCGTCTTTCAAAATCATTACACATGTCATACGCGCCACGTGCGTGCGCCGTACATCTCTTCATCATCATCATCATCAGCCTATACCAGTCCACTGCTGGACATAGGCCTCCCCTAATGAGCGCCATAGCGCCCTGTCCTCAGCTTGCCGCATCCAGCATCTGCCAGCAGTCTTTCGCAAATCGTCATCCCACCTGGTCGGAGGGCATCGGCATCAGGGCGTACATCTCTTGCAAAGATTCTAGTATAAAAGTTAGTATAAAGTTTAGATTTAACTATCTGTTGGTGAACTCGGTTCTTAGAGTGTTGTTCTATTTGTTAATATATTGTACAAGTCTCTGCTATCACTTAGGTAGATATAAATGATAACGTAGTTTTTCAATGGCATAACATCCTATCTCTATTGTTTTCGTAAAAACCCGAGATCGCAAAATCCAGATAGCCTATCTAAGTATCCACAGATAATTCTTTGAAATAATTCGGAAACTCGAATAAATTCAAAGATGAAGTTTAACAATTACGGTAGACGAAACTTTAGGAGTTGGAATAAGGCTCTATTTAGACGATTCTGTGAATCTGTTGGAAATTGTAGGTGTCTTAATGTGTGACCTTAAATAGGTAGGGTACTGTGGAATAGTTAGGACGTAGTTCAAGTCTTCCCGTGGGGTTCACACATTCTTCCAGCAAAAACGAATATATCATCATCATCGTCATCATCGGCCTATACTGGTCCACTGCTGGACATAGGCCTCCCCTAATTAGCGCCATAGCGCCCTGTCTTCAGCTTGCCGCATCCAGCATCTGTCAGCAGTCTTTCGCAAATCGTCATCTCACCTGGTCGGAGGGCGACCTACACTACGTTTGCCGAGTCGCGGTCTCCACTCAAGAACACGTTACACGAAGGAATACATGCACACGTAAAGCCAAATTGCCAAATTTGCTTTCCATGGCGCACTATTTGTTATTTTATGTGGTAAACGTGACATTTTGAGGATTTCTTAGTTTTTGTGACATCAAAAGAAAAGAGTGTCAAGGGCGTGAAATAGGGAAGGTGGACGGAAGATACGAACCTATAGCTATAGCTTAGCAGAACCTATAGCTAACTTCGTTGTCGCGGAGCGAACCTGCCGAGTGATAGCGGTAAAATATCTCATTTCCATTGAATGGGCCATCCAGGGAGAATCGTCATATACGATTTCGGTTGCCAATATGGCACTAAAAATGCAAAGAATATTGTGTCGGGGTGGGGTCGATCAAGAGACTTATATCGGGTGGATCGACAACGGAGTATAAACGTCAACGTCAAGATTTGACTTCATCATCATCATAAGCCTATATTTGTCCACTGCCACATCTAGCATCTGCCAGCAGATTTGACTTAAGTTACAGCAAATGATCAAAGAGTGTATTGAAGGGGGTGATTTCCTCCGTCCACGGTTAAAACACAGTAAAAATCCATTGTTAGATTACTCACACTTGCCCTTTTTTTGCTCGATTATAAAATGTTTACAAACAGATAATACATTGCAGTAGTGAAACGTAGTCGGGCAAAACAAAGTCCAGTGTGAGTAACATTAGTAGGTACAGTCAGCGTCAGATTGAAATAAGCGTGAAGAGTAGTCAAAATAATCTGAAAAACATAAAAGCAATTTGATATACGCAGGTTGAATGATCATATTGTTGTAAGCACCCCATGTATTCAAAACATCTTACTACTTATTGTTTCATATTTATATGAGCAGTCAGAGTGATCAAAATTATCTTAGCAAACAAAACTCTCAAAGTTATCTGTGCATATTGTTGCAATTCTGTTATTATCATTATTTTTTGATGGTACATTTTATGCACAGATAACTTTGAAAGCTTTGGTTGCAAAGATAATTTTTAATTTGTCCAGCATTATTTATTTATTTATTATATATAATATAAAATACATAATAATACATACATACCAGCCTTACAAAATAGATGCGAAAATAATAACTTAGAACACAAAATACCCTGCTATGATATATATAAATATATATTATATAGCTACGTCTGTTGTGGCCTTAAAGGGGCAAAAGTTATCAATAATAACAAGAATTCCAGATGGTTATCAATGGAGAGCTTCTTGTCTCAATGGCTCATAACCTCACGCAGTTTTATCAACACCAATTCTGTAGATTAGATTAGAAGACGCTGAATCGGTAAATGTCTTCGGAATGCTAGGTATTCACAGGAATATTCGCAGTATTCGTGTTTGGAATAGCGATATTTGCTTGGAATCGCACACAGGAATGTGTTAGATACAATATAATAATAGCATTTAAGTTTGTTATTATGTAAGTTGTTAATAAGTAGATAAGTACTCGTAGCTCATAATTGGTGTTGGGTATCTTCGAATTCAATGTTGAAAGCTATGAATAAAGATTTTCTTATTCTTATTCTAATAATGATATTTATCTAACAAATTTCTCTGGAATAAAAATAAAGGTTTGTTGTGTCGAATCGTTTAGAAAATAATTGTAACTGCTTTTAGAGACCATCCGGAAATTGTCGACCACAAATTGCATAAATAATCAACCTATCGAAGCATTAAAAATGTTAAATTCCGGTTTATTTAATAGCATAACAATGTTATTAGATTTTAATATTTGATACATTTTTTTTTATATTTCGTGCCTACTGCTACTTAGCTGCTTAAACGGAGGGTTAGGTGATATGGATTTTGTAATGCCTGAGTATCAAAGACATTTTCGACATTATGTAGTTAAATCTCGAGAACAACCTGACAACCGCTGGGGTAAACGTGTTCTTGAGTGGAGTAGTGTAGGACGCCCTCCGATCGTGGTGAGATGACGATTTGCGAAAGACTGCTGGCAGATGCTGGATGCGGCGAGGTGAAGACAGGGCGCTATGGCGCTCATTAGGGGAGGTCTATGTCCAGCTGTGGACTAATATAGGCTGATCACGATGATGATGATGTAGTTAAATCGTCCTAGCTGAGTATGGATGTGCTCACAATGTATAGCGGAAGCGTTTTCCCTCGCGGATTACTATGATATCCCTTTATGGATTGATGATGATGATTATTATTACTGATGATAGAGCACCTGATGACCAGGTTGTTAGGAAAATGTTATGTCTGGTTCAGTAGCCAGCCATCTACGTAGGTACCACTTTATCTTTTCTATGTATAATAAAAAAATATCTATCTATGTATTGTATTATATTATGTATATCAGTTATCTAGCACCCATAACACAAGCTCTGCTTAGCTTGGGGCTAGATAATGCTGTGTGAATTGTCCAGCATTATTTATATTTATTATTTTAATCTTGAAAATCCAATTGATAACTTCGATTGATAAAGAAACAGTTATTTTAATTTGATGAAAGTTTAAGTAGAAATGTAAATGTGGCTTTAATAATAGAGAGTTGAAAATAAACAAAATTTAATTCAATTTAATTATTAAACTTTATAATTCGAGGTAGAAAATAGAAAACATTACCTCGTCCTTTGTAAGTTGTAACAGGTAAAGTTGAGAATTCTTTATTAAAAGCACATTATTGAGATATTTTAAAACAGAAGTAGAACAAGATTTTTGTTCATGTGTTATTATTTATTAGTAATTAATATTTAAATATTTTTGAGAGGCGAAAAAGGGATATATCTGTTAGCCTCATGCAGACAAATTCTACCCGCACTATTAATTGTACCTAGACCTACCATAATGATAAAAGCCAATAAGGCGATTCTAGGAGAGGCCTGCGTCCAGCAGTGGATAAGTATAAAAATGCAATATTCTATCGGTAAATAAATTCAAAAGTGCGCTCCACATTCTCGCGAGATTCTCGCGAGAACGCAAGAACGACACGAGAAGCGTGAATGTGGAGCCGATACACATATTCGCCGCAGGTTCTCGCCTAGTTCTCGCGTAGTTCTCCGCTTTCTGTCGGTTTTTTGACGCGAGACAAAGGGCGCGAGAACGCAAGAACAGGCGAGAACTTGTATTGGCTCCACATTCGCGTGTTTGTCAGTAGCGAGCGACTCGCCGATCGAAGCAGTTGTGCGCAGGAGTAAAAGTTTTCTGTTTTTGTGCGTTGCGTGAGTGTTTAGGTATTTATTCAGCTTGTCCATCATGAGCCGAATCAATTGGACAAATGAACTAGAATTGAGTTTCATAGAACATTTTCAATCTGAACCATGTTTATGGAATATAAATTTAAGAGACTATAAAAACAAATTAAAAAATCACGCGAGAGCTGTAATGAAAACCTTGCGAGTGTGGATCCAATAAAGTTCTCGCCGAGGTTCTCGCGAGATTCTCGCGAGAACCTTGCGAGTGTGGATCCAATAAAGTTCTCGCCGAGGTTCTCGCGAGAATCTCGCGAGAACCTCGGCGAGAACATCGACGAGAATGTGGAGCGCTCTAAACAAATTGTTAAAACCTTTCTGTGCAAAAAGGCTTACTATAAATATCAGATTTCTAACAGGCTAAAGGTTTCTTCGTCGTTTCTTTACTTTAGTCTACATACCGAAGTGACAGAAATCAAAACTATCACTTTTTTCCGTGTCTGTTTTATTTTAAAAACGACTTTTTTTAAGTGTACTTTTTTCTATTTATGGAAATAAAGAATTGTTGATTTTGTGTATTATACAGGCTGTAAATGTAGACGATGTAAGCAAAGAATAACCCGAGTGAATTTACTGTAAAATGCATAAACCTATACTGTGGTTGCCAAACTTTTAATGGCTGCGGTTGCTATGGAGTTGTCCAATTTATTCGCCGACGTTTATCGATGAAACTCATCGAGTAGTGCTTGCAATAATCCATTCTATCGATTTTAATTACTATAATGAGATACTTTAAAGATAAGTGTTCTTTGTTTAGTTTCACTTGAAAATAATGAAGTTCATGAAAGCCATTAGTATTAACTTAATTAATTTCTTTTTGAAACTACTATTTCAATGATAGATTTACTTGAAATAAGACTTATAGTTATTGATCTGAAGAATTTCTTAGAACCGAAAAGTCAACCACCTTGTTAGTTCATAAAATATTCCAAAATAAATTAATAATGCTGGACAATTCACACAGCATTATCTAGCCCCAAGCTAAGCAGAGCTTGTGTTATGGGTACTAGATAACTGATACATAATATAATACAATACACAGATAGATATTTTTTATTATACATAGAAAACGACCAGAACACCCTGAAGCTGAACAAATCCAGCCTGCAGATCGTACACACATTTGTCCCTAGGCGGGAACCGAACCCGCACTCTCCCTACTTAGGTAGGTACATCTTTTTTAAATGAACGTAGAACAATATATAAAAAAACTCATTGAAAGATTTAATTCCTGTATTATAAAAATAATTATTTTATTTGTCATTAGGTAAAAAAAATAAAACGTCAAGTGCGAGTTAGACTCGCGCATCAAGGGTTCCGTACAAACTCCTACTCTTTAGCAAAGAAATCAGTCAAATCCAGACGAATAAGGCACAATAATTAAAGACTTGTGTCTAAACACAAGTTTAATCTAAACTTAGTTAGAGCAAGGTGTCATTATCTTTGACCCTGATAGGTTTAATACAAGTATACCGACTTTGTAACCCTATCTTTTTGTGAATAAATAAATTTTATTATTATTATTATAATAATTTTCTGATTTTTCCCTTTACTTGTGCTATAAGTCATTGCTTCTTGCCAAATTTCATGGTTCTAGGTCAACGGAAAGTACCCTACAGGTTTTTGGTCCATGGCGAGATTCGAAAATTATTTTTTCTGTGAATATACTAAAAATTTACGGTTTTCGAATTTTTCCCTTTACTTGTGTTATAAGACCTTGCTTCTCACCAATTTTCATGGTTCTAGGTCAACGGGAAGTACCCTAAAGGTTTTTGGTCCATGGCAAGATTAAAAAATTATTTTTTCTGTGAATAAACTACAAATGTACGGTTTTCAGATTTTTCCCTTTAATTGTGTTATAATACCTTGCTTCTCACCAAATTTCATGGTTCTAGGTCAACGGGAAGTACCCTATAGGTTTTTGGTCCATGGCAAGATTAAAAAAATATTTTTTCTGTGAATAAATTACAAATTTACGGTTTTCGGATTTTTTCCATTACTTGTACTATAAGACCTTGCTTCTCACCAAATTTCATGGTTCTAGGTCAACGGGAAGTACCCTATAGGTTTTGTGTGCATGTGATTCCCTAGGAAAATTGAAAAAAAATAGACATAAACAGCTGTAACTTTTGATTGCGTTAACTTAGAAGTTTGATTTATATCGAGGCTTCAAGAGGTTACGAGCCTGCGTATATGATGTGAATATCAACTCGATAACTCTACGCGTTTCTGAGAAAAGTGGGTTGACAGACGGACAGACGGACAGACGGACAGACGGACAGACGGACAGACGGACAGACGGACAACAAAGTGATCCTATAAGGGTTCCTTTTTTCCTTTTGAGGTACGGAACCCTAAAAAGTACCTAATTACTATTTAGTGAGAGCACAATACATTTGGTGTGAAAGACACAAACAGAAGATAATTGACAATGACAGATCAAAACTGTCATCTTCTATTAAAATGTTGCCAAATTAATGGCTTATTTTATGTATGAATATTTTTAACAGTTCCGATTTTGTAAATTGGAGAGCACCAATGGCTATATAACTGTGATTTGAGATCAACTCCTCTCAAAAGCGATAATATAAAATGTAGATAATGTGCTATTCCAGACTATAATCTATCTCTGTGCCAAATTTCATCCAGACCCGTTCAGCTATCTGGCGTGATTGAGCAACAAACATCCATCTATCCATAAAGCCATCCATCCATCTAATCCATAAAAACATCTAAACTTTCGCATTTACGATATATATCTTATTAAATAATATTTTATAGTACCTATAGTATTCAGTATGGATATGTCATCGTAATTGAAACCATGTTGGCCAATTCGAAAAACTTGTTTGTCCTTTTTTCCGTAATTCCAGTTATTTTACCTTTATCCAAAGATTATAGAGTTCACAAAAATGTTTTCAACAAAACTGAAAGCCGATATCGTCGAAACAACAAAAGTAAGAGGAGATTAATAGGTGGGGGTTCACTCTAAAAATAAATAACTTAACAGAATCAGTCAGGTTAAGTCGGATATTTGATACGAAATAATAGGAGTTTTTAAGAGTTAGTCCACTCACGTACCACAGTATTGAACTCCCAGGTTCCTTCCACAGTTACACTTTATCACATTAATCACATCATCATCAGCCTATACTAGTCCACTGCTGGACATAAGCCCCGGTCCTCGTACATGGCCACCTTCTCGAAATTGTTTCCGAGTACACTTACCTTGGCCAGATTTTGCAGTTGGGTAAAAACAATTTCGAAAAAGAGGCCAAGAGGAGGATCCACCTAGGCTGGGCAACGTTTGAGAAGCTACGTCGAGTTTTCTCGTCATCCATACCGCAATGCTTGAAAAAGAAAGTTTTCAATCAGTGCATCCTACCTGTCATGACGTACGGAATTGAGACGTGAACACTCAAGGTCGGGCTGGTCGTCGCCCAGTGAGGTATGGAGAGAGCTATGCTCGGAGTTTCTCTGAAGAATAGAATTCGCAACGAATTATATTAAATCATCAGACAGAGAACCAAGGTTATCGACATAGCTCAAAGGATTAACAAGCTAAAGTGGCAGTGGGCTGGCCTTATCTCGAAAAAACCGACAACTGCTGGGGTAAACGTGATCTTGAGTGGAGTGTAGGACGCCCTCTGACCAGGTGGGAAGACGTTTTGGGAAAGAGTGCTGGCAGATGCTGGATGCGTCAAGCTGAAGACAGGGTGCTATGGCGCTCATTACGTGAGACCTATATCCAGCAGTGGAATGGATATAGTCCTCCTCTAATTATATGGCTTTCATTAGAGGACTAATCCACATTAGAGGCCTGTATCCATTCCACCCTGTTTTCAGTTTGCCGCATCCAGCATTTGTCAGCAGTCTTCCATAGGCTAATGATGATGAAGACGTCACATAATCAATGCGTAAAATCAACAATAGTGCAAGGCCTACTGAACGCATCAGGCTGTAATTATGTAAAGCTTTATGTAGACTACTACAGCTTTGTTTGCATTGTTGCATTTGTCACCTTTTTACACGTGTTTTGCAAATTTTTCTAATTTATAATCATTTTGAGTACCTACTAACTCAAAATGATTATTTAATAGTTCGCACTAACACTACTTAGTAACGTAGAAGACCTTTTGGCATTAAATTGCGCACGTACTCTTGCCACTGCCGTGAAATCACGTGTGAGTTAGATATGAATATCTCGACCTCATTACCAAAAGATAGTAGGAAAGGGGATTAAAGATGGCTTAGAGCAGAGAAATGACAATGTATATGTTTTAGTGCGTAGTGAAAAGATGTTAATTCTGCCTGAACAGAGATAATTAAGAAACATATAAAAATATTAACAGAAAAACAGAAAATCGTCTAGGTCATATGAACATTAATAGTTCTAAATATTAGGTATCCTATATTTTATGTCTTAAATTCTCTTAATTTTCAACAGACAGTCGTCTTGATTTGTTAGTGGCATTTTAAATTTATTTATTTTATATTGTACAGTTTGCGAGTACACTAAAACTAAGTGGTGTTAGTTAGTTGGGATGAATATCCAACACCCTCCAGCTCACATTGTACTTACACTGTTCTACTAGCTAGGTTATTACTTAACTGTTCTTTTACGGTTAAGTAATAACCTTTTTTTTATTTTATCTTCATGTGTATTAAGCGTCCTCTTGAATTAATGTAATTATTATGTACGAATACTTTTCACTAGTTATAGTCTTAGACAATTTAACCCGCTGTCAAACTATAAACATAGTTCAATATGTACGAATTATGCCTATTTGTTTATTATTATAGCAAAGATCCTAGGATCCTACGTTCCGTTAGAATCTTTGTGATAAAGCTGTTTTCTTCTCTTCAGTCGTGTCGTGATGCCACCAAAACAGGATCAAACTGAAAACCAGCGTTGATCCGCACCAGTGCGATTCAACACATAGCTGAGTTTGACCCTTTTTGACCCATGCTTGGGCAGTACGGATGATCACGAGTAGGTAGGTTAAGTGCACGATGCATGATGCATCCCTTATCGTGTTTGCTTGTAGTAGATAATAGATTATTAGGTACGATTTAATGTTATGTAGGTACCTGAAGTGTAAGCTGTATTATTATAGTTACCTAATACTTAGTAAAATCATGTATCCACATAAGTACCTATGTACCTACCTAACAATCCTCAAATTTTGTATTCTACCTTGTGTGTGTATGTCTGTCTATGCTGTTCTTGTTAAGTCAAATAAATGTTTCTTTATCTTTAACCTAGCTGGTAACATCGGTAACCCAATCTGGGTCACTAGCCACTTTTCGGTGAGGGCCAAAGGCCGCGGTAGATCGACGTTGTAATATTAGACAAAGCTTTCCGTTATTTTTGATTTATTTGATACACTTCCTTTGAAGTCACCCTTGGCTTGTGAAGGGAAGTTTTTTTATGGATTTTTTGATTAAGGATTAGCTTTTCTTTTTGAATTTTGTTTTTTTCTAATCTGAGGAGGGGATTGAGTTGTTTTATTTAATTATAAGCTCCTACTTAGTCGATAAGATATTTTTTTTGTGTTTATTTATTTATATAATCTTTTTCAAATTTTACAAAATTGGCATGATGATTTGTAGTGCATAACGATATTGAGTTTTAACAGATTGTAAACATAACATAAAATCGTTTATTTCAGACAATATTAGTCTAGTACAGGATATAAAATACCAAAACTACGGTCTAAACCAATTTCCTAGTTTAAAATGTTGTGGTAGTAAAAGATCAGGTCTCGCTTCTGTAGGACATTCAAATGTTCATATTTGTGTGTGTATCATTAATCCAATCAAATCCTATATAGCTCGAGCTATGGAGAGAGCTATGCTCGGAGTTTTTCTGAAGGAAAGAATTCGTAACGAATACATCCGACAGAGAACCAAAATCATCGACATTGCTCTATGAATAACCAAGCTAAAGTGGCAGTAGGCCGACCACATCTCGCGAAGAACCGACAACCGCTCGGGTTAATGTGTCTTTGAAGTATAAACCACGACTCGGTAAACGTAGTCTAGAACGCCCTCCGGCCAAGTGGGATGACGACCAGCGAAAGATTGCAAGCAGGTGCTAGATGCGTCAAGCTAAAGACAGGGTGCTATGGCGCTTACTCACCTTTTGAGGAGGTCTAATGTCCAGCGGTGGACTAACATAGGCTGATAATGATCACACATAGTAGGTACTATAATAGTATCTATGTGTCATCATTATTGTCGTCGCTCATTGGCTGTACTGTAACTAAGCATTAAAACAAAAGCAAATCAAACAGTGAGCGGCAAAAATAGTACTTATGCTTAAAAGGGGGTACTGGCTGACGTTACATGGCAAAATGCAACATTCACAGTGAGCATGAAACGTCAAAATTCGTCCCGTTACTCGTTGCGAGCGCCTCCTTTCCCCGCACTGACTAAACGAACACTCGCTGTGTTACACGTTACATTACACACTGTAACAACGCGCAGTAACACTGACTCATGAATACATGGCTAATGGCTATTGACCAGCTGAAATACATAATCCTCATTTCTCAGAAAATTACAGATGAAGCCGCGGTCAGAATCCAGTTAAGAATTTAACAATAGGCGTAGATGATAATGGCTTCATAGTATTTTAGTATTTAGTTACATTCTATTGTTATAGCTTCAAGGCTAGTTTTATTCTCTCACGCTTGTTATTTACTTCCTGAAACCATATTTTCTCACGTCAAAATATAGAATTGTCACTATATGAGTCATCCTAGTGATGTCGTAATACCATCGATCGGTTCCAAACTTGGTTCCAACCAAAATTGGGCTTTGAATAGATAAATTTACAAAGTGAATAGAAATAGAAAACGTGTCTATTTCCGAATCCTAACCTTTCATTTATGGATGGTATAGGTACCAACTTAGTTTTTAATATGTTTGTAGTTTGGTTGATGTTTTGTGATAGCAAATCATTTGAATGATTATGGATAATAGAAAGGAAAAAAGCTCATACCAATTGGACTCTTATATTTTCATGATAAGAGCAAATGTTGCTTAACAGGGGAGACCTAATGTCCAGCGGTGGACTGGTAAAGGCTGTTGTTGAAGAAGAGTTTCTAAAAAAAATCTATTCAGTATTTTTCTGAGATTTTAAATGACGTGGAGTTTAAAATCTCTCAGAAAAATATTGAATTGATTTTTTTAAAACCTATGAAAAATCATTGCGGCTCTCTTCGCTCGCTGCTATCTTTTGCTCGAAAAGCTTATCATCATAGGAGGTGGCGTTAGTTTCGTCCACAAACCCCCCTCATGAAGCGAGTCTAACGGGTTTGGTTGTCAAACCTAAATTCACGGGTGGATAAATGTGTGTAATGGTGTGGTAAAAAACTCAAATTGTATAATTTTTGTTTTACTTTTGTTTCTTGAATGTGAAAACACGATTATGAAAAAAAATACGATTTTTTCACAAAATGGCGCGTATTGCGCTTTGGTTATGGTTTTCACAAATCACAAACCCTTTGAGAGTGTTTGAAAATTATGTTCCTACTAGCTGCTGATCGTGGTTTCGCACGTGTTGTTTTTATCCCATGGGAACTAATTTGTGGGATAAAAAGGACTAAGTAAACCCTATGTTACTCTCCATCCTTTCAACTAACTCAAAAATCAAGTCGATTGGTTGCTTAGATACGGCGTGAAGGAAGGACAAACAAACAAACACACTTTCGCATTTATAATATTAGTGTAGAAGTAAATGTTTTTAAACTTACGCGATCTGAAAATAGGTAAATAAACGCGATAAATACCCGTTAAATAGTATTTATAATTAGTGTAGAAGTATAGATTGGGTGTAGGAAATAACATTGAACAGCAATTAGTACGTCGTATTAATAGCGATGAGAACTGACATATGGTTCTAATTGTTAATAATTAGAACAAAACTGACCTACGTAATTTGACTTACATTACTATCAAATAATAGGAACAAACTAGAATAAATAATAAATAAATAAATAATGCTGCACAATTCACACAGCATTATCTAGCCCCAAGCTAAGCAGAGCTTGTGTTATGGGTACTAGATAACTGATATACATAATATAATACAATACATAGATAGATATTTTTTATTATATATAGAAAACGACCAGAACACCCTGAACAAATGTCTGCAGATCGTACACACATTTGTCCCGAGGCGGGAATCGAACCCGCAACCTTCTGCGTCGCAGGCAGACATTCGCCCACCGCGCCACATCGGTCGAGAATATGATAATATAATGCCCCTAGAACTGAAGACTTAGGCATTGAACATCTGTCTAACACCATGTCTAACTTGCCGAACCAGGCCCCCTACAAAAAAATATTTGGAAAAATTAAGAACATGTCAAAGGGAAATTGGAGAGAAGCTTCGTTGGGTTAAAACTAAAAGACCGTATCAAGAACAAAACCATAACCGAAGCAAGACCCAGGCTAAGGACGTGATCCAAAGGATACTTATCCTCAAGTGGAGCTGAGCTGGTCATCTCCAGCGGCTAAACGCGATCGGATGGTGTCAAATCACAACGAATTGGTATCCCTGCCACTCAAAACGGAAGAGAGGGAGACCGTTAACCTGATAAGCAGTTTTCGGGTTTTTTGTATAATTTTTCGCAACAAAATCAAGCTGCAATTTAAATGTACTACGGCTACGTAAACTCCGTCCGAACGGATTATGATAGCGCAGGAGTGCTCCTGTGTTTATGCACACATTCATAATATGTATGTGTGTATAAACACACTAGCACTTATACAGGGTTTTTGGTAAATTAGTAACTCTACCTGAACTGCTGGTTCTGCCCATCATCACGAACACGTTCGTGAAGGCGACAGGTCTTCATTCATAAAAAAGATTAGAAATCACCTCTGATATTAGGTATATGAAAAAATACCATGGTCTGGGACCCCATGACTTACTAAAGACCGATCCCATACCTACTGTTGATTCAGAGCAGAGCCAATTTTAAGTTAAGTTGAAATTAAAACCTCTTTAACAAACGATTATTGAATCGAGAGGAGTACTTATTACCAATACTTAGATTGAGAATTAAAACCTGGCGTCTACGCAAACGTGTTGATGATGGGCAGAAACTGCAGTTCACGTAGTGTTACTAATTTACCAATTACCCTGCATAAATATGTGCACTGTCCTTTGACAAAAGGTTTAATTGTCTAAGGCACTGTCCGACGACGCACAAAGCTAGTATGCGTTGACACTGGCCGCAATAGCCGAAGTTCAGCTAAGATGATATATCATCACTTACAACCCGGAAAAGTCTAAAGGAAATAAAGCACTTTTATATTTGAAAGTACTTATTTGGGTATTAAACCGGTAGATTTTGATTGGGGTTTTATTTCCGCAGTGAAGATACAGGGTGAAATCACTCTGTGAACTCGTCGTACCTACGTACACTTTGAATACTGCGTGGTACGGGCCGGGTAAACAAACAAATTACTTTATCTTACCCTAGTGCTGCGTAAATAGAGAGGACCCTATTAAAACTTACCCACTAATTATAAGGAAATAAACAACTCATAAATTCTAAGCTTAGAATTTGCACCAACCCAACTCTTCCCGTGGGTGTCGTAAGAGGCGACTAAGGGACATACACTGGCCGGGCAGCAGCGCCTCTCAGAATAGATTTACCACCTAACTGCGATCTCAACCCGCATGTCCAGCATGGGGATTATGGGCATTACCCTTCATGAGATGAAAAAATCAGGGGGAGGCTTGCGTCCAGTCGTGGAACATTAAAGTCTGTTGAGGTTGAGGGAGGTCAACAACTCATAAAAATCGCCCTATCTTACCAGAGAGCTGCGTACGCACTTTAACACAAAAACCTTAGAATTGAGCAACGGTAACACCTCTCGTCAAACGAACTAAATATAACTTTAGTGTTTGAATAGGTTTGAATAACTGTAATGTTGGAACTAAGTTCCTTATCGCGCGTTGTGAAAGGGGGCTGGACGGAAAAAAATCTCACGAAAAGTTGTAACGACACTTTTTGCTATAGTAAGTTATTGTGAACCGTGCGGCCTGCGCATGTTTCTCTGTCTGCCTCTCTCTCTCTCTCTTAAAGAAAGGAAGTTCGTTCCATCCGGGTGTCCGTTGACACCTCTCAACTTTTGGAACTAAGTTCCTTGTCGCGCGTTGTGAAAGGGGTCTGGTCGGAAAAAATTCTCACGAAAAGATGTAACGACACTTTTTGCTATAGTAAACTATTGTAAGCCGTACGGCGTGCGCATGTTTCTCTGTCTGTCTCTCTCTCTCTCTCTCTCTTATAGAAAGGAACTTCGTTCCAACCGGGTGTCCCTTGACACCTCTAAACTTTTTTTTCCTTGTAGATGTTAACGGCGCTAGAGCCGTAAAAGGTCTCAAAGATTTTCGACGAAATCGACTAAGATTTCGTGGCTTATTTGGTTAGATCACACCCGTAGGTGGGGCAGGTTCGAGTCCTCCGATAACGAAAATTTTAAGAACTTATTTAATTTCTTAGAGATTACCCAGGGCTTACTTTAATACAGAAACCTTACAAATAGTATCATATTTCACAAGGAACTAGACAAAAACAGCTATTAAATTATTTATCGTGGTAACTGGTGTAACTGTTAACCACCGCGGGATTTGCTGCTACCCATGCCGTCCCTCAGATTAAGGCCTATTGTGTTCTTTCTAAAGCGATTTCCGAGACAATTAGAATAATGGCTGCCGAGTCGGGGGAATTGAAGATTATTTATGATATAGTTGGGTTTATAAGGCCGGTATTCCACGCGTTATCAGAATGGGCCAATACCTTGTTAAAGACGATATTTTAAGTTACAAGGAAGCGTTTTATCCGTACATATTATTATCAATATTCGAAAGTGGCTACGTCTACGATTTTTTTAGTAAAGTTTAGCACTTTCGAATTTATATATTTATTTATTGAGGTTTATTGAGGAATTTCTTTTTGGAAATCGCCTCTTTTTTACAATTTACGCGTTGTCAAAATACGATGGAACTATGTACATTGTACGTCTATAAAGTGATAATGTTGACCGCACTTGTGTCAGTTTCAAATAGTTCATCCCATTCTGAGTGCGCGCGGATTAATACGTATCTATTCTTCGTTCTATTATGTTTTGTTGAAAAGGTGAATTGAAGAAAGTTGGGTCCTTTCTTTAGAAATTGCCTCAATTCGCAGCGCGATGTAGTAACAATTTGATCTTCGCTATTATTGTCAAACTACGCATCTGTTAATTTTCAAATAAAATTTGAATCATCTTTAACATTTATCTTTATCTATAAGCCCTTGTATTGGCGACTCTTGATGAAGATATTTAAATGGAAGAAAATAAGATGTAGGTACTAGATACCTGTTTATGGCCAAATAATAATTGTCTTTAATTTAAACTAACCCACCTCTACCAAAAGATTTTGAACTCGATTTGATGCGATTCTTAATGAAGTTTCCTATGGAAGAAAATAAAATGTAGGTAGGTACTAGATGTGTGTAGTTTAGTGTAGTTAACCCGTTTAATATAAATGAATAATTTTTTGGAAATAAAGTTTACACTAAATGGAGCAGATTTTATTACTAAAATCTGCTTTTTTTATAACGCGTTCGAAACCCGCAGGCTAGCTTTTTCAATAGTAAATCCTTTTTTATCACATTCACATATTATGCAGTGCCGTTTGCAATCACGCATGTCAATCGCATAAGTTGCGTGCTTGTACCAACTTAACGATAGGTTCTTTTATTACATCATCAATCCATATTTTTTTACTGAAAAATACAAGGTAGCTCACGAGCAAAGCTGCGGACGAAATCTATAGTATTTTATATCAATGATGCCTTTATAGAAAATTGGCTTCGACCACATAGTTCCATGCTGTCTACATTGTCGACACCAATTTCGTCGACTAGCACTAGACAAACTCATATAAGCCACGTTTACGATTTATTTGTGCGGCATATTGTAGCCAATAACTTTATTACTGTGAGTCACAACATGCGGTGCGGTGCGGTGCGTCGCGGTGCGGCGCCGTGCGGCGCCATGCGGTTTATTACAAAAAGATAAACAACTTACTACCTTATCTTACTACTTGTCCCTAAGTATTTAGTCCCTCAAACGCCAAAAATACGCTAATCTTGACGTAGGTTTATATTCGAGCCATTTAGGGTGAAAACCCTAGGTCCTAGGACACACGCAATAAACAACGATCTAACAAAACTCCTAATAGAGTCTACATGTGATTGGAAGGTTGGCTTCTATTTCGGTCGACGAATTGGTCATTCAACGTGGCAATGCTGCCAGCATTCTGTTCAATCTGCCTTCTGGTGACGGCTTAAATTTTTAGAAAATAGATTTAAGTCGAAATATTAATTGCAATTTTTTTACCTCATTTAAATAGGATACTGTGCTCGGTTGTAGGGTCCCTAACTAACTTTTACCGTTATTCTCACTAAAACGCATTAAACCCTTGTTTATTTCATCATCATCATCAGCCTATACCAGTCCACTGCTGGACATAGGCCTCCCCTAATGAGCGCCATAGCGCCCTGTCTTCAGCTTGCCGCATCCAGCATCTGCTAGCAGTCTTTCGTAAATCGTCATCCCACCTGGTCGGAGGGTCTTGTTTATTTATGGAAATAAATATACACGTTCATAAGTAAAATAACATAAAATATTAATTCAGTAAAAATTTAAACTAAATGTGGTATGTGCTCTCCTGTTAGTAAGTATTGCAGAAATTACGTTCAATTAAGAACTTTTACATATTTAGAAAGTCAAATATAAATATGAGTTTTTCGTCACCCGGTAGTTAGGTACAGGATAGCTCAGATATATATGTATGTAAAGAATATAAAATGATTGCTAAGAAAAAAAAACTTTGTTTGAAAAAAAAATTAAAATCAAAACTATTATATTTACAACTGAAACAATTAATCTAACTGCAGAGTGTTGCAAAAAATCTCAACTGATCCATATAGATTTTAAGCAAAACAAAATTGTATTAGAAAATTAATGGCTTTCACACAAAAAACGCACCGCACCGCACCGCGTAACCCCACAACCTCTGCTATTAACGTCACGTCCCATACATTATTGTTTACGAGGGTATTGTTAGTGCGTCAATAAATTCAACAACTAATCTTTCATTATAGTCTGTCTAGGACTTGTTATAGCTCCTTCAGATCAAAGTAACTATTATTTTTATGGTGTAGTTACTGATTCGTGTTGAGAAGAAACAAAAGTAATGGGATAGTTAAACGGTTAAATTAACACTTAGCTATATATTGCATCGTACGGTCGATATGCGATCTTGGAGTGCGAGTTTTGCATCTATGTAATTAATATTAAATAACTTTTTAAAGAAAAATATATTTCTATGTAATTTATTAAAATAATTAATCAGTCATCAGTACCCATAATACAAGCTCTAGTTAGCTTGGGGCTAGATGATGCTGTGTGAATTAATTAATTAATCATTACAATACAATACTCTTTATTGCATTCTAAGATAATACAAAAAAGAATATAGGAAAAGATAGGAAACAGAGTTGCACAATGGGCGGTCTTACCGCTAAGATCATTATTTATTTATAATTGACTAGCCCTATAATTGTCTACCCCGGCTTCGCACGGATATATTTTATCGCCTATTTTCATCACGGATAATGTAGTATTCTAATAGTGAAAGAATTGTTAAATCGGTCAAGTAGTTTCGGATCCTATTCCTTTCCAAATCTTTCCTCTTTATAATTTTAGTATGAACTTTTTCAAAAGCCAAGGTATTGTCAACCATTTGTTACAGACCGTTCACCGTAAGATGTCCACCCCCTGCCGTGATAAGAATTGTTCCTAGAAAGGAGACATCTTCCGGTGAACCGATTGCTGGCATCCTAGCGCCACCAAAGGAGAATCTTGTATCATTGGAACCAAATCCTTGATACTTCTAATCAACACAACGACATTTCACTAAGGTCACATAAATAAATTTTCACTTTAAAAATAGAAGTCGAATAGGTGGAACCTACATACCTAAACCTACATACTATAAAAATCAGTTGCTGTTCGTTATTCTCGCTAAAACTAAAACTGTACTAGACTGTCTAGCACTTTCATGGCCGAAAACACAGAGAGCAATCTGCGGATCCGTGTCGCGACAACGCGCCCCTGCGGGTCGCACCGCCGCCGACGCTAGCAGTGATCGCGTTAAGAACGGCTCGACCGACTGGAGATTTTTTTTTGTTTTGATTCCTCTAATACGAAATAAATAATCTACACTACATTCCCCATAAGATGTCCCCTGTCACATCTTACGGTGAACGGTCTATAATAATTATTTAAAAAAGAACAAAGAGGAGAAAACATTTTTAGGGGAAACGAAATTCACGAGGTGATCTAGTGTGAAATAAAAGCTGCATAAATGACTTCAAATCCAAGTCGCAAAAAGGCA
Organism: Eupithecia vulgata; assembly: GCA_946478455.1. Lineage (NCBI taxonomy): Eukaryota > Metazoa > Arthropoda > Insecta > Lepidoptera > Geometridae > Eupithecia > Eupithecia vulgata. The sequence continues at coordinate 5,193,452 of OX297881.1, forward strand.
GAACTCCAATAAGGTCACTATAACTTTTTTTTATCCTTTTCCCACATTGATTGACGGAAAAGTGACTTTTTATTACGACCCTTCGGATCCCCGAAACTTATGCAGGACTTTTGTTGGAAATAATATTCATTTTAGGTATAAAACTTTTTGCATAAAAGACTTTGGTATGGTTTGCGCATATTGATGAGTAACGAATGGAAAACAAAAAAAAAAAAAAAATAGATTCAGGCGTTACTTTGCGGAAATCCATTGCAAAATATAAAGATGAAAATATTTAGTAACAATTCCGCGCAAGACCTTCTCCGATAAGTTCTAACAAAATGTAATCAGCGTCGTAGAAGAAAAAACACACCAACTACAAAATGAAAAGAAATCTATCAAAGCAAGACGTCAACTAGTTTCGTCTCTCCACGAGACATCATCAGGACACCACAATACTCGACCTTGACATTGAGAGCACTAAGCAAACTCCGGCAGGGTTCCACCAGAGATGTTACCACTCCGAGCTCCGCGCGCCAAGTGAAGCATTGCCTGCAAAACTCCCCCTTTTATACTGTCACTGGTGACACATCGTCACCAGACATCACCATACCGAATTCTTCTTGTCATCCATTACAACATAAGTTAGCAGCTTACCGTAGTTTTGTCCACAGAATGATGTCAGTACCTTTATCACGGGAGAACTTTAATAAGGAGTTATCTATTATTTATCACATGGCAGAGAGAAATGGTTATAGTAGGAATATGGTTGATGGTCTAGTTAGGAGTAAACAACGTAGCATTATCCGTTCCTTATTGTATCCTGTTATTCCAGATAGGATAGATAAATATGTAGGAAGTTTAACTTATTTAGGTCCATTAAGTGAGGGAGTTTCAAGGGTTTTGTCCAAAAATAAAGTAAGTGTAGCGTTCAAAACCAACAATTCATTAAAAAAGATTTGTAACGGAAAAGACAGATTAGATAACAATAAAAAATCGGGGGTCTATAAGTTGGTTTGTGATGAATGTAATGGTATTTATGTAGGTCAAACGGGTCGTAGTTTTCAGGTTAGGTATAAAGAACATTTAGCTGCCCATAGAAACAACCATCCAGAAAAGTCAAATTTTGCAAAACATTTATTAGAATCTGGTCATTCATTAAATGATAATCACTCATTTTCTATTTTACATACTTGTGATAAGGGATTTAGGTTGTCGGTCTTAGAAAATTTAGAAATTACAAAATACAGTAATAATACATTGTTGAATGAATTAAGTACGGGTTTACCTAGGTCGCCGTTATTACGAATTTTTTCGAATGGTGGCGCGCGCGGTACCGGCACGAGCGCGGACAGTGGTGACAGGCACGATGTGTCACCAGTGACAGTATAAAAGGGGGAGTTTTGCAGGCAATGCTTCACTTGGCGCGCGGAGCTCGGAGTGGTAACATCTCTGGTGGAACCCTGCCGGAGTTTGCTTAGTGCTCTCAATGTCAAGGTCGAGTATTGTGGTGTCCTGATGATGTCTCGTGGAGAGACGAAACTAGTTGACGTCTTGCTTTGATAGATTTCTTTTCATTTTGTAGTTGGTGTGTTTTTTCTTCTACGACGCTGATTACATTTTGTTAGAACTTATCGGAGAAGGTCTTGCGCGGAATTGTTACTAAATATTTTCATCTTTATATTTTGGAATGGAAAACAGTTTCGTTTTCAGGACATTCATAATGTTTTTATATTTTTTATTAGGTCTGGGATTGGTTATATTTAAGTTACTAACACTGTGAAATCGAGTCCACTGTGACTGCAAATATTATTTTATTTAAATAATGCTTGACAACCCCCACTACATCATCTGGCTAGATGCTTTGAGGCTCCAAAGCAAACAGAACTTGTGTTATAGGTACTAGATAACAGATATACGTAATACAATAGATGGAACATATTAAAGGGCTATTTTTATCACTAGAAAAAACTCGGAACAAATGCGACTGGGGCGAGAATTAAAGAGAGGCTTCAAAGTAAGATGACGTTGTTCAACATTCATCATCACCATCATCATCAGCCTATATTAGTCTACTGCTGGATATAGGCCTCCCCTAATGAGCGCCATAGCGCAATGTCTTCAGCTTGCCGCATCCAGCATCTGCCAGCAGTCTTCCGCAAATCGTCATCCTACCTGGTCGGAGGGCGTCCTACACTACGTTTGTCGAGTTGCGGTGTCCACTCATGAACACGTTTACCTTAGCGGTTGTCAGTTCTTCTCGAGATATGGCCAGCCCACAGTTTAGAATTTTCGATTTCGGAAGGATTCGAACCTGCGTGCGCCCCACCCTAGGTTCGAATCCTGAAGAAATATTTTTTTTTGGGACTTATTTAATTTCTTAGAGATTACCCAGTGTGCGAGAGCTTACGCACTATCATACAAAAACATTAAGGGCCAGCTCACACCAAGACATGACGCGACACGACGATGCTTTGATTGAAAATATAACTTTATTTATTAAACAAAAAGAAAAAAAAAAATTGTTTATTTTTTTCTTTAATAATCTACACTGACATCACAAATCCAGACATCAAGGGCAAGAGTGTGAAAAACAAAAGGCTACAAACCTAGTCAGATGACAAAGTCAATAACTATTAACAGTTCAAATAAATAGCTAATGAATGAGCTAAAGCATTTTCATTGTCTGTGCCAATAAGTAATCTAGGAGTCTCACCAATCAAATAACATTTATACGCAAATAGTATCAATTCTAAAGACCTAACGATTATTTACGATCGCTAAGTCCCTAAACAAGCATTGTCGCTAGGAATGCATTTCAATGGTCATACGTGCATACACTTAGGAGAAGATCACATCAAGACGCGACGCACTTTATTTCAATTTTAACTTGTTTAAAAAAAATAAGAATCATTTATAGTAAACTGTGTAACATAGTTGATCTTATGAACAATATTATATACAATGTTATATTATATTATACATTCTTTAACAGTTTGTACTTTCAAACAAACAATAGTTATTATAAGAATGTACTTAAAATTCAAGTAATTGAATTTTTTTCTATCTATTGAATCCAATGTTGATATTTAAGTATCAAAATTTTGGCGCAAAAAGGCACAAAAAATTTCTATTAACATAATTGGTAAAGTCGAAAACTTCTTTTTACATCGCGTTCCTCAAAGAAATAGGCCCAGTATGGTGTGCTGATGGTCGTGCGTGACGGGTACGTCTTAACGCACTTTTGGCGCTTCGCCATTATTCTTTCCCATAATGAAACCACTTGTAAATTAAACTAATTAGAAATAATGATTATTTACCATAGTGTCGAGTTCCTACAAGAAATATATGATCAACGACAAAATAAGCAAGCGTTTAAAGATTTAGACACCTTGGATGCTATTATTTTCTACGTTGTAACGCCTTTGACAGTCTATCTAGATATAGGTAATAAAAACAATCAAAGATAACATAATTGTAATTCAAACACATTTTGTTCTACAGACACGCAGTGCACCTAATCTAGATTGGAAGTGTGAATTTATATGCATGTAATAAGAATCCCATGAATATTTGCATGTAATATTTGAAATATGCATGCGCTGTACATATTAACGTTGCTTAGCGAAGGCTTTTAGCTTGATTTATGCAGCTTTTTTTGTGAAAACGCTATGTTTTAACAAGTGACATGACCTTTCAGTATTTGAATTATTCATCTTGACGCTTTACTTGAGCACCGTGACATGAAATTATTAGGTGTGGGTTTTAATAAGAAAACTTTGACCTCAGGGTAATTTTTCTTACTTTATTAAAGTTAATAATGCTTACCGGCTCCATAATTTACATTTTTAAGTAGGAAGGCCGAATAAGCTCGTAAACTTACGAAAATAAATCTTGGAAAGGGTTTTTCTAATTATTTTTTATGTTTATTAGTCTATACTAATATTATAAAGAGGAAAGATTTGTTTGTTTGAATTGAATACGTTCCAAGACTACTGGATCGATTTGAAAAATTCTTTCACCGTTAGAATCCTACATTTTTCCTGATAAACATTATGTAGGCTATAGAATATACCCGTACGAAGCCGGGGCGGACCATTAGTATAAAATGTAATTAATACTTGATTACGAAACACCATTATTAACAAACCATTTCGATTCAAGTTCAAAAAACATCAAGTTTAGAATAACATTGCTATCATTCTACGTATCGGAAATTATGGGCATATCGCTTGACCTTATTTTTACGATCATAACTCGTTTATGGCCCACTAACCTTATTTTGTACCTACATGAATTGGGTTTCGCTTCGGTTTAAGTTTTTATAGTTTCGTCATTTATTTCTAGATAATTTAAATTCAATTGCAATTTAATATTTTTATTGCAAGCTTTATTTATATTTCATTTATTATTATTATATTAAATTTCTTATTATTTGTATACTGACATTGCACACCGTAAAAGTAGGAATACATTGACTCACATATTTATAACGACACCTGTACCTACATGTATTTCATGCAATAAACGGTACTTTACTTTACTTTAAGATTCAGAGTTACACAATTATTATTACTACTATAATAATACAAAATTAATTAAATTTCGCATTTAAAATATATTTAATTTAAAACTCCCTAAAAACTCACTGTTATATTGACTTAAACATAAAAAATAACTTGCGTAACTAACAACTAATAAAAAAAAGATTTTTTATTAATTTGATAGATTGGTGATATTTTGTTACATAAAAAAGATAACACCCATTTTTTTTATTACCTACTACAAAGTAAAAATGAAAAATAAAACTGCGGTCAACAGGGTATTTGAGAAAATAACGGTGCCCTTTTTCTGTGACGACAAAGTTCAACTGTTTGTCAAATGCTTTGTTCCTTCAATCGAAATTAAATTAGAAACAATTAAATGATAAAAACCTTCATGTTTAATGTTTGTGTTGTGTCTAAGAAATAATTTCCTTTCTTTCTTTCTTTAAAAAAGATATCCTGCATAAGCCTCTTCAAAAACGGTATCCCGCTAAAGTTTCATGACCATGCGGTGAACGGTGACGTCACATGTATAAATTTAGCGATTGAGTCTTAAAATATCTATGTATTTTTCAATAATAAAATTACACAATAAAATTTTAACAAAATACAAACATGTATGCAGATCAATGAAGTATTTCTAATGAGGTTAAATATCAATTGAGAATACAAATTTAAGTAATGTGCCTTTTTGAAGTCCCATGCCTATATCCTATTAGTAAGAGCTATTTTATAGGTAATTCCAGAAAGTATGGTAGTGCCTCAACTTGTCAACTCAGATATTCTAATCGTTAGTTTAAACACTGACTATTTTTCCCACTAATTTTCTGCATTTTGAGGTAAGAAAATGACCGCCTTTTGAAAACAATAAACGGAAAAAATTAGTCACTTATTATCGATTTCATCTGAAAATGCCAGTAGTTAGTACATTTAAAGAATGGTAAGAATTTGACCACCCAAGTGGGCATTCATAGATTTTCGATCCTAAATTCTTTGAGTTTGGAAAAGCTTTAGGTACCGGGTAAAGGTAAAGAAGCGCCTATATTACCAGATTGTAAATCAGTAACTAAGTGACTACATCTTTACCCACCAAACTTTAGCCAAAGATCTGCAAGCAATTTTCATTCCTAAAATAACTATTAATATACCCCATTTTAGATAAGCAATATCCAAACAAAACCTTGATGGAAAACTTTAGAATGCCAATGAAAAGTTCCGGTTTCGAACCGAAACTAAATCAACTAGGTACCTACTAGTTTTATAGTCCATAAAACACAAACAGTTCCTTCCGATTTTAAGTTCTACTCCATTGTATTACGAGCCATAGTTTCCTTAAACGCCCGTCAGCTCATGCCATCGTAAATCTAGTAGATTCTCATTACTTCGGAGTGGAGTTAGTTTATACCATTAGTGTCAGTGAAATATAAACCTTTTGGTATGATTTATAAGGTTAAATTTTTTTACGTATTAGTAAAAAATAGTACGTATAGTACACGGTACCTACCTACCCAGATAATAGTATGTGTTTGCAAAATATCAAAACCGAAAAAAATTTCGAGAATGTCACAGTTTATTCCCAAAATGCAAATAGATGACACTAAAAACGGATCGGAGTCATTCTACAAAAAGTATTTCGTCAGTATGGAAGAAAACGTTAACTTTTATACTTTTCCTTTATTATTTATCAACACGGTATTTGTATACCAACCTACAACAAAAAAATATATGAAAATGCAAAAACAAAAAAAAATGCGGTGAACATGTATTTTGTGGTATCCTCGGAGGTGACGCATTCTTTTTTTTATGACATCTCTGTTTGAGTCCCCTGTATAATAAGGAAAAAATTACGTTTACCCTAGATCACGATAATTAAATCCCATAAAATAATTTTAACCTACCGTAAAAACTTTTAATTGATAGCGGCTTTCTGATCTTCATTGTTCCACAGGTTTGCCTACTCATTAAGGCGCTATTAAAAAGGGCATAAAGCAATAATTTGTAAAACAAGTTCAAAAACCTGTGGAATGGTGAATAAAATTCATAGTACGTCGACTGTTAATAAACATGCCTTTCTCAAACAATGGGAGTTTCGCCATTGTCACCACACTTGACAGGCGGTTATGTATATAATGACAGCTATAAGAAAATTATCTTCCACTTAGTAAATCGGTATGGATAAGACAAATTTATCTAGAAGTGAATTATTTAGACTCACAAGGTGAATTTTGAGGAGCAATTTTTGGCGCATTTCTTGTATTGTCTGCGTGACAGGTTTCTAAACTGTTCAAGTGTAAACTGCCAACAATCATTACCCACGTTTTGTTTCCCAAAAACTCACCCTGTGAAAAAGTCTCTCGGAGTGCATTATCTAGTGTTACGTAGGACTGTGTAGAAGTCCTATTTTTGTTCGTGTCACAAAACAAAGCAAAAGTAGTCTTACAGACCTTTTGTTTTATAACTATTCACATTATCTTTGAGTAAGTAGTTAATAATCACCTGACATTGGCATAAGCTAATAATATAGGAAGCCATTTTAAATGCTAAACCAATCGTGATGGGGTAATAATGAGACAGGTACTGAATACTGAATAAATTGAAGGTTGTTGACATAATCTGATTGTTTAGAATCGAAACTGGTCTAGAATCTTGAGCGTGCGGATCAAAGGCGATCGTGGAGGGTATTGAATTGAAATAATAATGTTGTCTCGACAACAGCCTTCGTACTCTGGACATTATCTAAACTAATTTTGTTCTGACAATAAACAGAGATCTGAAACTTGTGGTAATTGTCGCATTATTTTGTTTATAATAATTGTTGGTATAATAATTATTCTCGGCATTGTTTTCGAGTTCACGTACCTTGGGCAGATTCTGCAGTTGGGTAAAAACAATTTCGAGAAGGAGGCCAAGAGGAGGATCCAGTAAGGTTGGGCAGCGTTTGGGAAACTGCTTCGAGTCTTTTCGTCATCCATACCGCAATGCTTGAAAACGAAAGTTATCAATCAGTGCGTCTTATCCTACCCGTCATGACCTATGAGCTGAGACGTGGACACTCACGGTAGGGCTGGTCCACCAGTTTAAAGTCGCTCAGCGAGCTATGGAGAGAGCTATGCTCGGAGTTTCTCTGAAGGATAGGATTCGCAACGAATACATCCGACAGAGAACCAAGGATATCGACCTAGCTCAAAGGATAGCATGCTGAAGTGGCAGTGGGCTGGCCAAATCTAGAGAAGTACAGACAACCGCTTTGGAAAACGTGTTCTTGAGTGGAGACTGCGATTCGGAGTAGAGCAACATTAGTAGAGAGCAGCACTTGTTATTTATCTTGTTACAGTTTTAAAGCGATCGTGGATGTCATTTTATTGAATTATATTAAGATATTTTTCTCACAAAATCCATCGTTGACTACTGTGGCATGTTTTTGTAGTAACAATAAACAACACCAACTTTGAAACTCTGGGTAACCTATCAGCACTGTCACAACAACTACTGAACGAAGATGCCTCCTCCAAACCGGGGGTGGAGGGGGAATTCTTATGCCATAATCACCACGCTTGGCAGGCGGATTGCTTGTTTTTTCTGTTCGGTGGGGGTCGCAGTATGGGTGTTAAAATACACCGCAGAAAGCTGCTTCTCGTCTTCTGTCAGGTTCTCTTAGTCACCTTTCTACATCCACGGGCAGAATTATGACGTGTCCAACAGTTCTGTAAGGTCTAAAGGAAGTAAAACACTTTGATGTTTGATGAGTCGGAAGGGTTGAATTTAATGCCATGACGGCCACAGCTACTCTGCGTCATAATAACCAATATAACTATAACTAAATGATGAAGATGATGTTGATGAACACAAGTCAGAAACGATGTTGATGATTTCAATATAAACGTTATTTATTGAAGATTCTGCCTAAAAAGGGATGATCATCAACGGCTTGCAAAAGTTGGCACTGTGCCAGAAAATGGGGATAAGGTATACGGAAAAGTAGAGCCGCTACTTTTTGTTTGACTTGTCCAATTAGCAGGGGAATTCCACAAGAGGGGCAAATAGGAAAAACGCAAAACATGTTGACCAATGTCAGACAAATGAAAAAAGTTTCAAGTCGGCTGTCTGTCATTTGTCATTTTATCAAGAGCTAACACAAGCAGAAGTTAACGAGTTGGCAAACCCTACAGAAAATTGAAGCTCAAAATTTTGAAAACTGATATAAATTAACAAACTCTATGGGAATTTCACAAAAAAACGGGAACATGCAAAAACAATCTGTATGGAACTACAGTTTTAAGTGGAATCAAAATATTAGCTTTGTTGCTCGGCTGAATTGAATTTTTTAGTTGGTTTTGCATTTTAAGCGCTGTTCTATCGTGGTGGGAATACGTTTGTAATTTGTTCATGGAATTTTTAAAAGTTTGCGTAACAATACCGTTCAATCATTTATTTTCTTTCAGAATAAACATTTTATGACTGATGCGAGGATGGATGGAAAATTTCCATATTGCTTTCTCATTTTGGTGGAGTTTGCCTACGAAAATCCATTACTAACTTTTTCACAAAACAAATTAAAAATAAGTTAACATAATACAAGATCTGAGTTTACCAAACTAAGTACATACAAGTAGCTTTTGTAAAGCTTTTCTATTTATTTTTGCGTTGATGACAATAAGACCAATGTTTACTTTTCAGAAGCTAGAAATTTGGTTAACGAAGCACTCGATTTTTCCGCACCTTATTGCAAGTCGTAAACTTTTACCTGCTACCGACCCCATATAGTTTACGTGGCCAATCAAAACCGTGGTTTGTGCCCGGGTCACGTCACATGGCCACGGCGACCGATTGAAGAAATTAGGTGGATATAACTCACCCGGGTATACCCGGCAGGTGGGTTTCACCGGGCTTAACCCAATATAACGAAATAATATAAAAATAACGCAGATATTAATCTGGGGCATGCTGATATCATAGGAGTAAAAATAAAAAATAAAAGGCAAAAGGTATCCTTTTGCTGAATATCTGTTTTCTTTATTTATAAAATATGTGAGTAGGTCTGACGTGTTATTGGATAATTGAAATCATATAAGAGTTCGTATTTACGAGATGACAAAAAAGTATTTTGGTATCAAAAGTAGGTCGTCGATAAATAATAGCATAAAGTGTTATAATAAGTTATGATCAATAAATCTAATCGTAGCATCGATTAGTCGTTGTAAATCGTTTTTTAAAATCATTTTTCCGTTTGTAGCTTCGTAGATACCAAACTTACATTGGTAATAGGTAAGTTCATCATACATTTTAGAAAGGCATGATACCTGGCCAGTCTTCCAAAGCAACAACCTAAATGGGAACTGTGAACATTTTACTAACACTCACATAATCAATAAGACGTGATGACTATATGAATGCGATAAATAAAAATACTGAAAATACTTACAATGCTGGTCATTTACCTCAATATTATGGTTTTTATTCTTCTATTTAACCAGGGTAAATTTAACTTAATTACTCGGGTTCAGTTGGTATACTTAACCCAATTTAATGGCGCGATATAATAATAACATAAAATAAAGATCGCGCCCTCGTTTTAATGAAAAATAAACCGAGATGTTTAACCAATGTTATGATTTATGGGAGTCTATTTCTGATAACTGCCGTTAAAACAATAAAGGAATACCACTTGTAGTGTATAGATAGATCCGTTTTGTTTTATTTAATTGGTAGTGAATATCTTTTACTTTTAGTAGGCAGGCAGTATGAATGTCATGATACCATTATAATTTAGGCTAGACTAATACATATAAAACTATGCTCAGTCATCGGTCTATGTTAAGTAAAGCTTCTGCCATAGGAAATCGTTACGCAAGCATAAATATATGAATGAGCAAGCTTTTAAAATAAGGGCCATATTATCTCCAAATGAGCACTCCGAATGAGGCGGGGGATGCCTAAGCGCCATTGCGTCTACAAAAATGTCACACACATTTCAATTTCGTAGTAGTACTTTAGGTCGTGTAGATTAAGTTCATTTCCAATCCCAATCTTTATCTACAACACTCATATAAATAACTCGTTTACCGTAAATATACTTTAAGTTCAAATAATATCAAAGGTTTTTAAGGTAATAGACGTAAAACTGATCAAAGTTATTCTACTGTCATTTTGACGTTGACTGACGATAGCTTTGGTATACAATAGACATCAAAAGGAGAGTCTTTTGTCCAGGTATATGTTTAATATTAATATTAATATGGCGATTATTGCAAAACACAATAATATAATTACTATTTTCTTTAAATATACACACAGGGTGAGTTTTTATTCAGGGCCACTGAGAGGAAGTCTGAAACCGTGAGAGCTATTGAAAAGCCATATTAGGAGTTACGTGCTCGATTGTTTTGTAATATTTTTCACAATTTACAATAACACAGCGATAAAATTGCAGACCTCTAACCACTCCAAAGCTAACAAAATTATTTATTTTTCTGTACAATAAAGCCTTAGTTCCTTAATCCATTTGTTTTAAGTAGGTACCTATATATTTAGATGTAACCAGCAGTGTGCTAACAAAGGCTGATGATGATGGTGATACACAGATCATAATTTTACAGGTTAAGATTAGCGGGTAGTAAATGTGCGTAATGCTTGTAAGAAATAGAAATTAATAACACTTTTGAACAAAATTTCATTTATTCTTATTATTTATTAGTAAAATTTCAATTTTATTAGGACAGATTCGCTGTTTGCCTCTTTTCATTAAGTTGGAGGACATTGTTCGGTGAAGTCAAACAATCATACCACCCGGCCCCTTTTTGGTAAAGGTAGCTACTTAATATTAAGTACCTATTATACCTGCCCAGACAAGAAGAAGTAATGAATGAATGAATGAACACTTTATTGCATTTAAATATTAAAAAAAAAACAAAAAAAAACCTTATATCTAAATTTAAAAACTATGAGTACAATAGGCGGCCTTATCGCTGAGAGCGATTTCTCCCAGGTAACCCAGTGATATAGAAACGGATATAAGAATTATTATTAGAGTTGGTAGTGCACAAACAGTTGAAAAATTAAATAAACAAAACATAAAAATTAACATTCTATGTACATACATCACTATTTAAAACAATACTAAAAACTATCCTAGACCTTATCTACGAATAGCTATATACAATAGGAAGGTACCACAGAAATACATTTTGAGGAAATCGTGAAGGAAATATTTAGATAGCTGAAGATAGAAAATGGGACTTTAATTTTGATTTGAAGGAGTTGATGGAGGGTGCAAGTCTGACATCAGCAGGCAGTTTGGTCCGGAGCCGTACAGCCTGAACACTAAAGGACTGTAGAAGGTTGAAGTGTACAATGCATACGCTACGGGCAGGAGCTAGAAAACGAAATTGGATTCTATAGAAAATTCTTAAATTGAACGTAGAAATCTCTGCTACATTTTATTCTGTTGCTGAACGCAAGGTAAGTCCACTAACAGGGCTTAGTGAGAGTCTACAAAGTTTTTATTAAATCCCGGAGGGTAGGTATGTAGGTATTGGCCAAATCTCTTCTCTGCAGCGAGTAAAATTACATGCTTAGGAGAAAAGGAATTTTCAGTATTAGAATTAAATAAATATAAATAGTGCTGGACAATTCACACAGCATTATCTAGCACCAGGCTAAGCAGAGCTACTATGGGTAGGTACTAGATAACTGATATACATAATATAAATAAATAATGCTGGACAATTCACACAGTATTATCTAGTCCCAAGCTAAGCAGAGCTTGTGTTATGGGTAGGTACTAGATAACTGATATACATAATATAATACAATACATAGATATATATTTCTTATTTTACATAGAAAACGACCAGAACACTCTGAACAAATACCTGCAGATCGTACACACATTTTTCCCGAGGCGGGAATCGAACCCGCAACCTTCTGCGTCGCAGGCAGACCTTCGCCCGCCGCGCCACATCGGTCGAAATATTGTATCTAATGAAAGGTAAAATTAAAGAAATCGCTGAACGTAAAATTTAATTTGCTAAGATTATTCTTCAGTTACGTCCCAAATGCCTTCAAATGAGACAGAATCTCATTTACTCTTATGTAGGCATCTAAAGAATCAATCGATCATTCATTATTGGGAAACCCAAGACTTTTTTTGATAAATGTCATGTCGTTTTATCAGAATACGTTTCGCGAACGTTTGTAAAAAGGCATGATAAATGATAGCTGTTCGATATCATTTTTGAGACTAAAGTTTATTCAAAGAATTCAAGACTCATTATTTTCTAAGTGAAGATAGGTATAGAAAAGCAATTCTAGATGGGAAAACGACTGACAATCTCTGTGGCGCGGTGGGCGAAGGTCTGCCTGCGACGCAGGAGATTGCGGGTTCGATTCCCGCTTCGGGACAAATGTGTGTTCGATCTACAGTTATGTGGGAAAGTACCTTAAATATTGTAGATAGAACATTTTACTGAAAGAAGACTTCATTTTGATTTTGAAAACAATTTATACTGCATTCAAAGATTTTTGAATAATCGCTTATCTGTAATAGGAATCGAACCCGCCAAATAGTAAAAAAACCACACCTAATTTAACGATACCTACCGATCAAAATGGCTCAATCGTAAGGATTTTTTTTTTCATAGAACATAGCATCTTAAATAAAAGAAATACCTACCATGAAATTTTACATTTATAATTTCATAAAAATAAACACTTACCGTTATAAGTATCAATACTTTACCGTGTTTACAACAGTTTTTTTAAATTTTAATGTATCTAAGGTACTTTCCCTCCAACAAAAATTTGAATAATTTAACAAGGGTCATTTACAATTAAAGAATCGTAACAAATTAGAACTAGTATATAAAAAAGAGCAAATTAACCCAACTGCAAACAATCTAGAGCTAGGTAACTCAACTGATCCTTATCGACGCTAGCTACGCTGCCCCTCCTTACCTCAACAGCCTCTAATGGTCCACTGCTGGACGCAGGCCTTCCCCTGATTTTTTACCTCATGGGGGGTAATGCCCATCCCCACGCCCTGTTCATGCGGGTTGGGGATCGCAGTTCGGTGTTAGATTTTCTGTTCTGTGGGTGTTAGACCTATTCTGCAAGAGGCGCTGCTGTCCGCCCCCCGGTGTATGACAGTGCAGTGTCCTTAATAATTTTGAAATGTCCGGTTCGATTATATAGAAATAATAATAAGGTAATAAAGGTTGATGTTCCAAGTCTGATTCATAGATACAAAATAATTTTTCTTGAAAAGTTATCAGGTACCTATTTCACCAGAACCAGATTAGATAGTATTGAATACCTATAGATAACTGCTTTTGTATCGTCATTGTAGGACTTGTAGGTAGTCATGTATCATAATAGTCATATAAAAATGTTTGATGTAGTTTTACGTGATTGTAATCGTTACAATAACCGATTGCAATCACTAGGATAAGACGTGACGTCATAACACATAGTAACTTGGAACATTTTGAAAATGCAGGCATTCACTGTCTAATAAATCGTTATTTTTAACCATAAAACTAAGATAAAAAATAGATTCAGGCGTTACTTTGCGGAAATCCATTGCAAAATATAAAGATGAAAATATTACTACTTGGCGCGCGGAGCTCGGAGTGGTAACATCTCTGGTGGAACCCTGCCGGAGTTTGCTTAGTGCTCTCAATGTCAAGGTCGAGTATTGTGGTGTCCTGATGATGTCTCGTGGAGAGACGAAACTAGTTGACGTCTTGCTTTGATAGATTTCTTTTCATTTTGTAGTTGGTGTGTTTTTTCTTCTACGACGCTGATTACATTTTGTTAGAACTTATCGGAGAAGGTCTTGCGCGGAATTGTTACTAAATATTTTCATCTTTATATTTTTCATAAAACTAAGTTAAAAAGTTCTTCTTTCAGTATATGTTTTTTGTATTTTCGTCGATTTCTCCGGCAATTGTGGAACGATTAGAAAAATTATTTCGCTATTTTATGGACAGATTATTCTCAAATGGCCCATTAAAACTTTATTCCCAATAGATAATTTCACGAAAAACAAAATAAAAAACAGTGGAAATAAGATATTATAATTAAATAACTTAGGAATATGAAATCATTTTTTAGCTTTTTCAAAACATCAAAATGATTTATGGGACATATTTTTCAAAAATATCCATTTCTAAAAAGGCTTACTATAAAATATCAGATTATCTAGCTAGACAATAAAAAAGCTTGGGACGAGTTTTGCTTCAACTCGAAAACTAACATTCTAACAAAGTAAAGGTTTCTTGTTCGCTTCTTTACTTTAGCTTAAAAAGATTGAAGTAGACAAAAAATCAAAGTGATCACTTTATTTCTTAGTTTTACTTATGTAATCTGAGTTTTTGTGACGTTTGTGTGACGAGTCCTGTAGTGTAAGGTCTAAAGGAAATAAAGCATTTTGAATTTTTACTATTGTCAATTATACTCAACCCCAGGAGTCTCTTTGATGATATTAAAATAACGTGATAAAGTGATAAAATGAGACGTCAAGGTCTCATTTTCCTATACATTTTGGTACAACGCCTATAATTATCTGGGAACTACGCAAACGACATACAAATAACAGGCATCACGATCACGTTACTTTTCTATCGTCAAAAAGACTCGCCCATAGGAGTCTCTTTGTCAATATTAAAAAGACGTGAGCGTGATATCTCATTTTCACAATACATTTTGATAGTTCGGAATGGAAACTATGCAAATCCCATAAAATAATAAATAAATAATGCTTACAAATCACACAGCATTATCTAGCCCCAAGCTAAACAGAAAGTCAAAGTCAATAACTTTATTTCTTTAGGCTTACAAAATAAGCACTTATACAAGTCAAATTTAGTACTATAAACAGGAAGAGACAGAACAGAGCTGTGGGAGTGTTATGGGTACTAGATAACTGATGTACATAATATGATACAAATACATAGATAGACAATTTTTATTATACAGAAGAAGAATACGACTAGAACACCCTGAACAAATGTCTGCAGATCGTACACACATTTGTCCCGAGGTGGGAATTGAACCCGCAACCTCCTGCGTCGCAGGCAGACCTTCGCCCACCGCGCCACAGAAGTCGTCGAATAAGAGACGTCTCGACTACGTCTCTATACTATCATCAACATCATTATACCGTTCCCATACTAAGGAATACAATTTTGATCATAATACTGTGTCTTTCTAATTAATAAAGCTGTGTCTTTCTAATTAATAAATTGTGTTCCGTTTTATGTGCCTAATAAATTGACTAAAAAGAGATGGCTCAGGATATTCGTCCTCAATCTTTGAATTATATTATATATGTATCATTTGATACTAAACATGCCATGTTCATGCATGGTACTTTTATTATTTATCTTAAGATACCCTAGGTGTAATTTTCTTTCTTAATAAATTACCTTAAGATAACAATTATGATCACCTTATACGTCGTGTTTGATAGACTCGTGTAATTAGTTTTCATTATCCACTGAACATTATTTTATTTTGTATGAAATGATATTCAAACATTATTTTAATTAGGCTTGTTAAGATTTTCTTACGAAACGAATATTGAGGAAGAAAATATTCATACAACAATTTTTTTCTTTTGTTAACATCAAACGTGAACATAATCTTTGCAAAAGATTTTCTTGATTTTATTATAGCTTTGAGGCCTTTGTCTGTGGCCCTAATTCTAGATTCTTGAATATTCATCACACATGTCTTTACTGGTAGAAAATATGTAAAGTTGAAAATTGTAAATATTTAAAAAAATACACCTAAAAATATTTATAGTCTAATTTAGATGTATTTGAAAATGTATTACTAAGTCATGCTATATTGATAACGAATAATGTTATTATTTTTAAAAACTAACTACCTACCTAAAAATCTTTTAATTTTTACTTTTTTTGACGTTGGTTGCGGATTCGATTCCCGCCTCGGGACAAATATTTTGAACGATCTGCAGAGATTTGTTCAAGGTGTTCTGGCCGTTCTCTCTGTATAATAAAAAAATATCTATCTATGTATTGTATTAAATTATGTATATCAATTATCTAGTACCCATAACACAAGCTTTGCTTAGCTTGGGACTAGATAATGCTGTGTGAATTGTCCAGCATTATTTTATTATTACTGGCTCGTATCAATGAAAGCTTATTCAGTCATAGATCTTGGCTTGAGTAAAGCTCAAAGCCCTAGAGTGTTACTGAAGGCAAGTTTTTATAAAACGGGCTCAAGTGTGATGTGATAAAAACCATTCCAGACACTGTCTGTTTCAACATTGTTGTAGATGCAGACACTAATTGTATCCAGTTGACAACTGAACTAGGTACCAGAGATATTTCTGGACGGTCCATGATGGATGGAAACGCGTAGTAGCAGTCCAATTGATGCTTCTTATCAGATCAATTGAGTCTTCCGCAATTTAACGTAGCAGGGACATGTGATCTGTTGAGCTATTTCTTGGAGCTTAGCTCACTGAAAAAATGTCCATACAAACAATTTTTTTTTTGTTTATATTTTCAAATAAATTCAAATTACATTACCTCAAACACAACAGCCTATAATGGTTGAGAGCTGGAGGCAGTCTTTTTTTATAAAAAATCGTAGTATCGGGTACAATTTTTTTATTAATTTATTTTGTGATTATGGCATATGTTTTTTTATGTATGTGCAGGTACGTAGTTGAAATGAAATGAATTTATTTATTTGATTTCATTAACCGGTTCCCTGTTCATTTTAGATATCATTCACCGGTATCTCGAATTCCAGTATTCCGTAATACAGTTATTATAAAGAGATCATGACAAAATCAGTAACCACTCAGCTTATGATATAACAGAGCTGATGATCATGCTGGTATTCCGTTGTCAGTGTGGTACATTACTTGGTTACGTCATACACATCAAATTAATTAAGTAATGTGTATGCCAATCGCCTGGGATTTTAAAAATATGGGCCAGGATGATTATTTTAAATAAATTTAGTTTATTAAATTTAATAATCTGATCTGATAAGCTCTTTATTAATATGCTGTGAAAGTGAATTTCGTAAATAAAACACCAAGAAAAATGCTTTAAAATATCAAAACCAAAGTAAGTGTAAACATTCACTGAGTAAATTCTTTTAAAGCATAATCCGTAACATTAGGTAGAACGTGGAATAAATTACCAACCTTAAGTAGAATTTTTTAATAAGATATGCTCCTCGGAGGTTTGCTCTTGAAAAGAGAGTTTAAGTTAAAGAAATGGCAAATTTACCTTTTTATATTTCTTCATTTCCCTGGAGATTCTAGAATCAACTTACTTTTTTCAGTATGTAGAGGAAAGTTTAAGAATGTAGATTGTTCCTTACAAATTAAGATTTCTCCCTTATATTTCTGTCCATCGCTTTGCACGCTATTTTTTTTGGAAAAAAAAGGTATCTACCATTTTCATAGGATCTAGTTAGTGAGATCATAAACTAGTATTTCTGTACATATTAGCTGTCTAATCCATTTGATAGTTATGGTACATGTAAGAAAACATTCATTCAAAGCACTTTTGACGTGATAGTGTTATTTTATTACACTAATAATACCGTACTTAAATGAAATATTTCTCAAAATTACATCAAAACTTCAAAAATATTAAAAGTTTCAAGAGTAAAAGGTTACCAAAATACAAATTAGTCGCTTACCGAGCTATTTGCTTGATGAGCAAAAAACTAAAAGGTCAAGAATGTGTCTACACGACATGGGCCTGTTTAATCAGCATGGTACGAGTTTTTTTTTTGTTTTTAGCTCATTGTATTTGAGTAATAACATCTACTTTTTCAGTTTTAGTTTTTATTTGATTTTTTATTACTTATAATTTGGCTCTATAGTTGTGTTGGTATTCTTATCATAATTTGAATACGTTGTTTCGTATTAGTTAATACGAATAGTTTTTAGATAAATTTATAAAAAAATATATATATAATTTTGTGCAAAAAAGTCAATTACAATCCAGTCAGGCTATGAAAAATACGTACCTTATTCACAATAGAAAACCTTTTGTTCATCCTAGAATTTTCGAAACTCAGCAGCATAATTTCTAAAGCAGAATAAATTTTCTTTATCTACATGGCTATATTTTTTTCGTAGTTTAATTGCCAATGCATTTTTAGATAGGAAATAGCTTTGACTTATTATTATTTACTTATGAACGTAAGTAGATTTTAATCTACTTACGTTCATAAGTAAATAATAATAAGACATTTTATTTACTTATGAACGTAAGTAGATTAAAATCTACTTACGTTCATAAGTAAATAATAATAAGACATAATAATAATATAATAAATATTTCCTATCTAAAAATGCATTGGCAATTAAACTACGAAAAAAATATAGCCATGTAGATAAAGAAAATTTATTCTGCTTTAGAAATTATGCTGCTGAGTTTCGAAAATTCTAGGATGAACAAAAGGTTTTCTATTGTGAATAAGGTACGTATTTTCGAAGGTACGTATTACGAAGTTAATAGAAACATGTAAATGTATTAGATATATACCTTTAATAATGTAAATAACCTATAGCACTAACTGGAGCGGGTAAAGGCGGATAACGATAGTAGTCATATTGCAGACAATTTCCAAAAAATCTTTAATTATGTTTGGTTGAATCCTAAATTTCTTCATGAATTATACCGATCATTGTCAAAAATCGTATTTATAATAATAATAATAATAATGCTGGACAATTCACACAGCATTATCTAGCCCCAAGGTAAGCAGAGCTTGTGTTATGGGTACTAGATAACTGATATACGTAATATTATACATTACATAGATATATATTTTTTATTATACATAGAAAACACCCAGACCAACGGAACAAATTTCTGCAGATCGTACACAAATTTGTTCCGAGGCGGGGATCGAACCCGCAACCTCTTGCGTCGCAGGCAGACTCTCGCCCGCTGCGCCACTGAGGTCGTCGGTTATATTTTTATTATTTCACAGATCTGTATCAATAGATCATTTATGATTAAATTAGAAAACGATTAGCAATAATACTAATAGTATTTATTTCACAGGGTTTACTATTTGTTATTTCATTTGGTTTTTTAGGCGCGGTGATTTTGTTATATAATATGCACCTATTGATAATTATTTTGTAGGCCAGAAGGCCCAGTCTCAGTATGACGTTGCACCACAAAACAGTCTGAGTAGGTACTGTTAGTTTACAAAAACAAGCAAACATAATCATGAAGAAATGAATCCCTTGTTAGCACAAAACTACGTCATAGCTGATTTACTTAATTTCTTAGCAAATGTATGCAAAACGAATCTTTGGGTGGTACTCATTAGTTTACTCACGAAAGTAGTTAAGTAATTCTATGGAAAACATACTAACATCACTGTTTTTGTATGAACAGTAGTTTTGTATGGAACATGGGTGTTTTTGTTTAAGGCAATTATAACTACGTACCTCTTATTGGTAAGGAGGCACTTCTAATTGCAAAAACATGGTCGTTTGATTTAACATTTTGTGATATTTAACAACGTGATGTAGGTTGAAAGTCGGTGTCATAATTTTTTTGTAGAGAATGAATAGTAGACGGCTTCTGTGGCGTGGTAGGCGAAAGTCTGCCTGCGATGTGAGTAGACAAATGTTTGTACGATCTGCATACCATGTTCAGGGTGTTCTGGTCGTTTTCTATGTACACTAAAATAAATATCTATTTATGTTATGTATTATATTATGTAGGTATTTCAGTTATCTAGTACCATAACACAAGCTCTGCTTAGATCAGGGCTAGATAAAGCTGTGTGAATCGTCAAAAAAAAAGTCGTGTATACACTACAGGTTCAAACCTATATCTGTAATTTACTTGGTGTAAAAATACTTGAACTGGAGATCATTCAAAAATAAATAAAACGTCAAGTGCGAGTTAGACTCGCGCATCAAGGGTTCCGTACAAACTCCTACTCTTTAGCAAAGAAATCAGTCAAATCCAGACGAACAAGGCACAATAATTTTCTGATTTGATAACGATTATGACGTAACTTATTTAGTCCCTTGAACTATTGGCGTCTCGAGACTAAATAAGTTACGTCCAACCCTAGTGTAACAATGTACTATTTTGTATGAATAAACCACAAATTTGCGGTTTTCTGATTTTTCCCTTTACTTGTGCTATAAGTCATTGCTTCTCACCAATTTTCATGGCTCTAGGTCAACGGGAAGTACCCTAAAGGTTTTTGGTCCATGGCAAGATTAAAAAATTATTTTTTCTGTGAATAAACTACAAATTTACGGTTTTCAGATTTTTCCCTTTATTTTTGCTATAAGACCTTGCTTCGTGTCAAATTTCATGGTTCTAGGTGAACGGGAAGTACCCTATAGGTTTTTGGTCCATGGCGAGATTCGAAAATTATTTTTTTTGCGAATAAACTACAAATTTACCGTTTTCGGATTTTTCCCTTTAATTGTGTTATAAGACCTTGCTTCTCTCCAAATTTCATGGTTCTAGGTCAACGGGAAGTACCCTATAGGTTTTTGGTCCATGGCAAGATTAAAAAAATATTTTTTTCTGTGAATAAACTACAAATTTACGGTTTTCGGATTTTTTCCTTTACTTGTACTATAAGACCTTACTTCTCACCAAATTTCATGGTTCTAGGTCAACGGGAAGTACCCTATAGGTTTTGTGTGCATGTGATTCCCTTGGAAAATTGAAAAAAAAATAGACATAAACAGCTGTAACTTTTGATTGCGTTGACTTAGAAGTTTGATTTATATCGAGGCTTCAAGAGGTTACGAGCCTGCGTATATGATGTGAATATCAACTCGATAACTCTACGCGTTTCTGAGAAAAGTGGGTTGACAGACGGACAGACGGACAGACGGACAGACGGACAGACGGACAACAAAGTGATCCTATAAGGGTTCCTTTTTTCCTTTTGAGGTACGGAACCCTAAAAATGAATTTACGCGTAAAAAAGATATAATATACCATAAGCATTAAATAGTTGATTTTCTAGTTAAACATGTGAACGTAGTAAATACTATTAAGGAATCAATATCTTCATAGTTATTAATAAAAATACTACGAAATAATAAAACACGTCAAATTTAATTAAGTATTAATAATTAAATTTAAAAATAACACTTTTTGAATGAAATGGCGATTCGATAGCATCAATGTAGAGTACCATAAATGTAGAGTTAGGTACATTATCATTATAACATGTCATTAAATGACTAGCAAAAATGTAGATACTTCGGATTAGCTATTCATTCATGTTACTTCTACTAGGTGTAGCCGACAAAAAAGATATCAATTATGTTAAACCGACTCTTTCCCATCTAGTTACCTATTTTATTTTACAGCCAGCTCTTAAGCTACCCAGATCTGAAGGAAACGTCTTTTTCGACCTAGGTAGGTCAAAATATCACATTTTTGGTAAGAACCTAGAATAA
The DNA here is from genome assembly GCA_946478455.1 of Eupithecia vulgata. NCBI lineage: Eukaryota > Metazoa > Arthropoda > Insecta > Lepidoptera > Geometridae > Eupithecia > Eupithecia vulgata. The sequence goes on from OX297881.1 coordinate 5,215,433, forward strand.
GAAAAATTAAATTACTAATTCTTTGTTATTCTGACAGTTTTTCGCATTGTATTATGTGTAAGAAAGGTTGTCTGGAAGAGATCGCTTCTAAACCATAAGACCGCCTATTGTACTTGTCTAATGAATTGTGTTTTGTATTGTATGGTATTGTTTGTATTTTAAGAAGTCCATCATTATTAATTTAATTCACGACCTCAGTGGCGCAGCGGGCGAGAGTCTGCCTGCGACGCAAGAGGTTGCGGGTTCGATCCCCGCCTCGGAACAAATTTGTGTACGATCTGCAGAAATTTGTTCCGTTGGTCTGGGTGTTTTCTATGTATAATAAAAAAAAATATCTATCTATGTAATGTATAATATTACGTATATCAGTTATCTAGTACCCATAACACAAGCTCTGCTTACCTTGGGGCTAGATAATGCTGTGTGAATTGTCCAGCATTATTTATTTTATTTATTTATTAATTTCATACATAACTTCATACCTTATTTTCCTACTAATTGAATACTATGCTTAATAATTATCAAGAGATTTTGCGTCGTTGTGAAAGCCCAGATATCCGAAGATTCAAGAATATCCTTCTTATACAGGGCTGAGAGCTCTTGATACAAGAAAAATCCTTAAAATATTTCGTTTCTCCTGAAAAGCAAATTCTTGAAAACCCTACCCTTGGCTCAAAACCACACTCAAAACAAAAAGAAAATGAAGAATGAAGCCATTGATGCTTGTAAAAAAAATCAGATACGGGAGTAAAATAATTTTCATATCCTTCAATAATGCTTTCAGATTTTTTTAATAATCATTTACTTATTTAACCTAATAAGTAACCATTTTGAAATTACAACCGTTTATTTTTCAATATTAAAACAATATCAAATTCTTCAATTTGAATTTCTTTAATTTTTAAAATATCCGCGGTAACGAATTCATTATAACTTTCCACTAACTCTGTAATTATTCTAAACATTATTATAGAATTACACTAAACTTACATTTTAAATCCATACAATCTTCCCCGAAGAAAACACAACCCTTACAACAATAGGGTAAAATCACTCACAAGCATCCAGGCCCAAGATTTCGGAACCGTTATTTCGAACAGGCACTTCACTTCACTGTGAGTTTTCACTGACTAACGCGCGATACGTCCATCCTCTACGGAGGGCGAGATTCGACTGCTGCGGCGAGTAACTGCGCACCTGTAGCTCTGTACAATGTTAATCTATGATTATTTAATAAAAAAATACTCATTTAATATCATTGTCTGATGATAAATAAATAAAGAGAATAGTGACGACGGCGCGGCGGGACTTGACAGTCGCTATGACTATACCCCGTCTAATTTTTTATTTGGTATATGCACGACTAGTTACATGAAGTTCCCTAATTGTTGAAAGAAGAGTAAAGGAAGGCCGAATGCCAGAATGAAGTATTTCATAGGCACAGTTATTTTTGATTTGACAGATAGAAATACATAATCATCAGCCTATACCAGTCCACTGCCTGGACATAGGCCTCCCTCCCCTAATGAGCGCCATAGCGCTCTTGCCGCATCCAGCATCTGCCAGCAGTCTTTCGCAAATCGTCATCCCGCCTGGTCGGAAGGCGTCCTACACTACGTTTGCCGAGCCGCGGTCTCCACTCAAGAACACGTTTACCCCAGCGGTTGTCGGTTCTTCTCGATATATAGCCAGCCCACAATATTAATATTGAAGATAGAAATACGAATCTATCGATTCAAAAATATAAAAATATATAGGAAATACGAAATTTTGGATTTTTATCGAGCTGACATAGTACGAAACGAAAATTATTCTTGAAAATTATTCCATGAATATGAATATATTAAAACTAGTATTTACAATAGAAACAATTAAGCTATCTGCAAACAGTTGCAAACAATCTACAGGTAGCTCAACTGATCCATATCAATACCAGTTGGAAGCGTGCCTAAGACACTGGCTGCATTGCCCCGCTGTATAGCAATGCTGATGCGCTGTGCCAGATACTCACCAGCTCTCGGGTCACGCGTCAGGTTTAATAATATAATTAACAACAATACCATTATCGACAACGAAAACGCGTGTAATGCTGCGGGCAAAAGCAAGAAGCAAATAAAATAACAGAAATCGTAATAATATTTTATAATGTTGAATATTCTGATTCCATAACTAAAGTTATAAAAACACCTGAGTAAAGTCTATAAAATAATAAAAAATGAGCAATAAAGCCGTGTGGTGCCGGCTCAGAACTTGCACCATCCCAACTCTTCCCGTGGGTGTCGTAAGAGGCGAATAAGGGACATACACCGGGGGACGGGCAGCAACGCCTCTTGCAGAATATATCTGCCACCGAACTGCGATCCCAACCCGCCTACCCAGCGTGGGGATTATGGGCCTATGGTATTATAATCTCAAATAGAGCAATAAAATAAATAAATAATAAATTTTGAACACATAATTATCAGTCAATTTATGCTATTTAACGGGTATTTATTGCGCGGTCATCCCGTGACCACGACGGTTAGTAAACCTATCGAAACGTCGGGAAAAATAGGTAAGTAAACTTCATTCAACTAAAACAGTACATTAAGCCTTGGCCGTGAAGAACTATGACTGTCAGATTGCACGTCAATTTTACCAAAAGTAGTCGACAGAGGGCACTTATTTTTTACGTAGACTTATGCAAAGTTTATCATTTGAAGAAGATTTAAACTTCTTTTGTTTTGGTTGCTGGCACAATCACATGGTACTAATTTTATTACTAACTAACATTTGCCTGCGGCTTTGCTATTTTGTAGGTACATAAATAAATCTGTATCTTGGCCACGCATAACGGCGAAAGTACATACTGAATGAACTCAAATAAAACTTGCAGGGGCGCACCGTGAGTTTGTGGGGCCCTGGTTTATATTACTTAAGGGCCTAGCAGGTCACAGCCAAAGGCTTTGCGGAGATCATTCTTCGGTTTTTAGTGACCAGTTGGGTTATAATTTAAGATTATTGGTGGGGTTTGAAGAAGTGGATAGTCAAGAATAAGACAACTAGCCAGGAGTGTTAACGGCGGAGCGAACGGCGATTTTTTTTTGGTTTAAATACGCACCGACAAATATGGAAGAACGGTGTCTAGGGACTTATAAAGGGTGTCCCGAAACTCAAAGGCAAGCCGAAAACGGAAGACAGTTGTATTAATTACGACTCAGAAGAAATAAAAATTTAAGGTCCATCTCGTCCAATAGTTAAAGCTTTTTACTGAAAATCAGAAAATCGCTCCCCGGCGGCGCCAAACTTTTCAAACTGAAAAAAAAGTCCAACGCGATAGGCTGACATATCGCAGTTATCCTTGATTTCAAAAAAGTATATTTAGTAGGTAATACGTTTTACCTTCACAAATTATCATCATCATCATCAGCCTATACCAGTCCACTGTTGCATAGATCTCCCCTAATGAGCGCCATAGCTCCCTGTCTTCAGTTTGCCGCATCCAGCATCTGCTAGCAGTCTTTCGTAAATCGTCATCCCACCTGGTAGGAGAGCGTCCTTTACTACGTTTTCCGAGTCGCGGTCTCCACTCAAGAACACGTTTACCCCAGCAGTTGTCGGTTCTTCTTGAAATATGGCCAGCCCACTGCCACTTCAGCTTAAATTAAATAGCTTTAGCTTAAATTATCATAATTTTTAAAACGTGATAATATATTTTATTTTGAGTTTCGAGAGTCAAAATAATGCCATATTCTAGAAAAAGGTGTATTTTTAAACACTTAGTTTAACTGTAACGAACGTAAATGATCAGAATAAAAAAATACGATAAGTAAGGAAAAAGCCAGTAGGAGCCGAGTAATGGAATAGAATTTATCTATATATTATATAATATAATCTATATAAATATTTATTCAGAAAGAAAATAACAATCAAATAACAAATTTAAATTAAAACTAGTATTTACAATAGAAACAATTAAGCTATCTGCAAATTGTTGCAAACAATCTACAGGTAGCTCAACTGATCCATATCAATACCAGTTGGAAGCGTGCCTAAGCCACTGGCTGCATTGCCCCACTGTATAGCAATGCTGATCTATATAAATAAAATAGAACAGAAAACTGGGTGAAATATCAAGAGATCTCTGAAACTGCAAGAGATATGAAGCTGAATTTTACACGGAGTTTCCTTTTAGTACGTAGGCAAAGAACGGATTTTTGGAAATTTACTTGAAGGAATGTTTTCTAAAAAAGTTTTAAAATCGTAAAGGATTGGTTGTAAAACTTTGGCGTTGATAGTTTACATGGAAACCAACACATAAGGTTAAAGTCCACGCGAACGAAATTGCTGGCTGGTCAGTGGTCAGCTAGTAATATATAAAGCGGAAAAATTTGTTTGTTTGTTTGTTTGAACAGGATAGGCTCCAAAATTACTGGGCCGATTTAAAAAATCTTTCACTATTAAAATGCTACATTATCCCTGACGAACATAGGCAAAAGAATATACCCGTGCGAAACCGGGGCGGACGCCTAGTATGAAAATTAACTGATTTGTATAAATAAAAAACCCACATAAGTTCTTTACGAATTACAGAGCCAGACTAATATGTTATTTGAGTAATCGTTTAGATTTTCTATTTCTTGCTTAAATTTTGAACAATTTAATAACTCCCGCCGAAAATTATAGACCAGCGCTCAAAGATCTACTTATGAGCTTCTACCTATTTTATTACTACGGCAATTTACAAAAAAATCATTGGCTAGTTTGTGGTACCTAACGTAAGCTTCGTCTGTAATAGATTGATTTTTTATTGTTCAGGCAGAGATGCGAAGTTGTCTTGCTGGATACAAGTGCCTAAGTGCCTATTGTCTAATTGTCTATGGGTACTATACAAAATAAAAGTATTACAGATGTATTTAAAGAACCTTATGGTAGGTATCACCAACGGACCAACGGTTTGTTTTTTTTTTTTTTTAAATTCCTATATAATATAAATAAAAAAAAATTATAATAAGTGGTGGCGCTCGGGTAATGCCTTAATCAAATGATAAAAATAAAGTAGGTATTTACATTCAAGTATTATCTTATTTTGACTTGGATGGATGACCGCATACTGTATACGGCTTTTTACATACAAAATTGAATCCTTTTGCGAAATAGTTATGTAACCCTCGTATTTATAGTAAAAAAAATATGGTTTTTTATCAGCGCGTCCTACCTGTCATGACCTATACGGAGCTGATCGAGACTTAGACACTCACTACAGGGCTGGTCCACAAGCTATGAAAAGAGCTATGCTCGGAGTTCCTCTGAAGGATAGGATTTGTAACGAATACTTACATCCGACAGAGATCCAAAGTTATTGACATAGCTTTAAGAATTAGCAAGCTGAAGTGGCAGTGGGCCGGCCATATCTCGCGAAGAACTAACAACCGCTAGGATAAACGTGTTCTTGGATGGAGATCATGTCTCGGTAAACGTAGTGTAGGACGTCTTCCGATCAGGTGTTATGACGACCCATGAGACTGCAGGCGGATGCTGGATGCGTCATGCTGAAGACATAGCGCTAATGGTGCTCATTACTGGCCTATGACTAGTAGTGGTCTAACATAGGCTGATGATGATGTATTGTAATAACTTACTCAGTCACCTAGTAAGTAAGTAAGTACCCAACATCTTGAGTAATACAGATATTATAATACTAGTCTACATCTGGACCGTGTTTAATTATTCAGTAATATTTATTTATGTTCATTTAACTACTACCATTCCATTCTACCAAATTGATAACTCTGTCAATGAATAAAAATACTGCAAAATCCTTGTAACGTAGGTGCAATCCATTATATATTCTATTACAATGACAAATGAACTATTGAACCCGCAAAACAAAAGTTGTCGAAAATCGTAATTCGTAAGGCGTGTCCAGCTGTCATCGCGAAAAAAGTAACATGACCTCGCGTCCGTCCATGGAGGCGGCTAGCCCCCGACTGACGTTAGTGGAAACGATTTTCAGTTATATACAAAGGGATATTTGATCAATAGGGTTGAATTTATCGTGGCAAAATATTACCTAGGTTCCAATTACTTCGCAAAACGCCTTACAAAAATGAGTTTTTTGGGATTTATTATTATTGTATTGAATTCTACAAAAATTACGAATGTTTATTAGAAAGATATGATGTAGAAGTAGCGGTACCTGTATTTTCTTTTTCATCTGGAGTTATATATTTTATGTAAAGGCTCAAACGCCCTGCTATTTTTAAGCGTTTTTCTCCAGTGATTTATTATAAAACTACACAAAATAATGAAAAAAAGAGGTAGTAAAGATAGTTATTAGTTATTTGTTTATATAATGTGGTATTTTTCATCACTTAAATCGTATGCACTTTAGAGCAAAACAAAAAAAGGTAAAAGCTGTTCGTCCAAGTAAGGCATCACTGAGGCCCCTTAACAAAATCTATTTGTTAAAAAATTAATCGGTAAAGCATTTAGCATTAGGACATGAATAATTGATTCTCTGTCGAACTACCAATAGCAAATTAAAGATTGAAATCACTATTTCCTAGCGACGACCTCTGTGGCGGTGGGCTAAGGTCTGCCTGCGACGCAGGAGGTTGCGGGTTCGATTCCCGCCTCGGGATAGATGTGTTTTCTGTGTATAATAAAAAATATCCATCTATGTATTGTATTATCTTATGTATATCAGTTATCTAGTACCCATAACACAAGCTCTGCTTAGCTTGGGGCTAGATAATGCTGTGTGATTTGTCCAGCATTTTTTTTTTACTATTAGTGGACTACTAATGGAAGGGAAGGATAGCTTTTGAACAGTGTGATCCAAATTAGCTCTTCAGATTTAGAATATTAGTACTTAATATTCGTTATTAATAGATCAAGTAGCAGTTCGATGTTACCAAATATTTATGTATCACTTAATATCCGATGTTACTCATAATCGTTGATTCCCGTCTTGGGACAAATGTTAATTTAATATAATCTGCAAATATGTATTTGCTCCGGGCGTTCTGATTATATTCTATATAATTTTATAATCTATATTAATACTTATATACCTACTTACGTACACTAATATTATAAAGAGGAAAGATTGTTATTTTTGTGTGCAACCCATAAATTATGAAATTACTAAACCAATTTCTAGAAGTCTTAGATAGCTACATTATTATTGAGAAACATAGGCTATAATAATATAACCTACCCGTGCAAAGCTGGGGCAGACTGCTAGTAATATTCTAAAAAAGAAAGATTTGTTTGTTTGAATTGTATAGGCTCCGAAACTACTAGACCGATTTTAAAAATTATTTCACTATTATTAATCCTACATTATCCCCGATGAACAAAAGCTATAAACATAGCCTCGCGTGAAGCCGGAACGGATCGCTAGTAATAAATAAAGCTGGACAATCCACACATCATCATCTAATCCCAAGCTATGCTGATCTGGTGTTATGGGTACTAGATTACTGATATACCTAATAGAATACATTACATAAATAGATAAGCCCGGAACAAATATTTGCAGATCGTATAAACGTTATTATAATTTAGACAGAGTAACTAATGATAACACACATAGGTACTAATAATATAAATTCGAAAGTAACTTTCTGTCTGTCTGTAACATTTTCACGACTAAACGTCGGAATGAATCTCAATAAAATTTGATAGGAGGTAAATGGTATACCCTGGACGAACATGGGCTAGGTACCTGAAAAAAGGGTGATTAGCCGCGGGCATAAGATATTCAATATAAATATAATACAGACTCTCGCTAGGAAGTTGGATCAAGGGTCAGATCCAAAAGGCGGTACTCCTGGATTCGGCGCGTATCGCCAGGAAGTGCCTTTCTTTGCAGCCCTAGTTACCGGCTGCTTGAGCCTAGCTTCGCGGCCGGTGATGTTCTGATAATTTTTTTTGTAGAATTTGTTTTTTCATATTTAATTTTCTATGGTAAAAAACGTATTTTTACGAGATTTTAAATAAATAAAGTGAAAAAAATAATATAATAATAAACAGAGGCATTAATAAAAGCTTATAATAGGTATCACAAACTATACGATGGACTTTTGAAAATTCCTTTGTTAAACGGAATAATAAAATAAGATTAGTTGGTAATTAGGTAGCCACTTTGGGTGGGGTATGCGCCGACGTTTTACCGTAATCACTCGGCGGGTCGGCCGCCCAAGACGCAGAAGTGGTGGTCCGGCTTCGTGTAGCGGGGCGGCGCGCCCCAGCGGGTCTAACCGGCGATACGAACCTTATTTTTGTTGGAAGAACACCAACGTTTCATACACTAACTCATCCTGAAGATGTCCCGTCGTAGGAAGTACTTTGGTGTTTTGCGAACAAAAAAAGGCTTGTAGTTAGCCCGCTCATACTTCTAATAATTGTATCAAACTACGACAGTTTTTACAGTAAAATGATAATATTCTCTACGAATCGTATAAAACACTCAAAAGTCAAAATGCTCTAGGCCTCTTGAACACGTTACAAATATATACTAATATTATAAATTCGAAAGAAATTCTGTCTGTCTGTTACATTTTCACACCTAAACGGCTGAACTAATCTTAATTAAATTTAGCAGGGAGATAAATGATATCCGGGGGACGGACATAGGTTATTTGAAAAGCGCGTGTGAAGACGAGGGCATTCGCTAGTTTCAGATAAAATAAGTAAAACTAAAAAAAGTGATCACTTCGATTTTGATCACTTCAATCTTTTTAAGGTAAAGTAAAGAAGCGAACAAGAAATCTTTAGGCTCTTAGAATGTTAGTTTTTGAGTTGTAGCTAAACTCGTCCCAAGCTCTATTATCCTCTAGAGTCTAGATAATCTGATATTTTGTAGTAAGCCGTTTTACAAAGAATATGAATAAATTCTTTGACCATTTGTTTGAATTTATTTATTGATAAAACTAGGACTTTTCGACATTGTGGTATCAAAATATGCCTAAAAGACCATGAAAATAGGTTGGACCATTAAAAAACGCTAATATTCGACCAAAAAAGCCCATTACCTTAACCGGAAAACACTTACACACTAACAAAAGATTCAAAACATGCAACTCGTATATTAACCGTAATTTGGTCACATTATCACGTGAAATCAAACTGTACCGACAAAATGTCACATTTCTTCATGAATAATACCGTTAAAATACTCTTTGAGACACGCAATGAGGCGTTTTCCAAAATATATCGACCAGACTTGAAGAACATAAGGAGGCAATATATGCGACGCCATTTTGTGAATAGGATAGTCATAGGATTTCGCGTTTTAAGGAGCGCGACATAGCAGAGCGGCGAATGCTCATAAATCAAGTTTTTGCTGATTATCTATTAAATATGACATTTGTTTGCAAAAATAAACCAAAGGTGCCCAGGGTATTCTGCTATTTAATATGTTGATGAAAACAAAAAATCTAAAAAGTATTTTTAGCAAAGATGACGAAGAAATAAAATTGTTTTAATGTAACCCTAATTTGCCTATTTCACGTCTATCGCCGCCTTAAAGAGGGATAAAGAATCGACCTCTCGCTGAGCCTGTGAATGTCGTAGGAGCTGCCAAAGGGGTTCCCTTTGGCAGCCGAAGAAGGAAACCGATTGTATATTTTATGTATGTTCGTCAATTTTTCCGTTAATTATGGAAAATTGTTTCCCTATTGTATGAAAAATGCAGAGTGGGGATTATGGGCATTTTACCCCAGGAGGTAAAAGCCAAAGAGGCGCTTATTAGGGGGAGGCCTGCGTCCAGCAGTGGACCAATATAGGCTCTTGAGGTGAGGTGATGTATGAAAAATGATTTCCAATGGATTAGTATTTGAGATGCAAAACTTAAAATAAAACAGTGTTATGAAGTGGGTTTAGTTTGTTCAAAATAACCAAATTATGTAGTTGATTGTTTTCCTTCAACTGCTAAAAGCCATATCCTTGGAATGTCTTTATATAATGAATATTGAAAGCTAACTACGAAACTATTTCAACGTTATTAAGTATCAGTAGCCTTCAACCGTGCTCTCATAAATAATTAATCCATCAATTATTCCAAAGACTATTATTATTTTGGCTAATAGGTGTCTCTCCCTATATTAAAAAGTATGGTTTATGAATACTTCCTAGTCTCAACATCAAATGTTTAAGTAACTTTATATTATTTATTATTTTTATTTAATGATAAATAATGTATATTTATGTTAATGTACACTTGTAAGTAGGTAGTAATACATATTTATAGTTTTATTTATTTCTTCCAATACTACCTATATAAACAGTATATTATATACACGCCACCGTTTATACTTTTTCGGTCAATTCTTGTATATCCTAGGGTTGCCTTGAAGAGATCGCTCTTAGCGATAAGGCCGCCCATAGTAAATAGTAGTAAATAGTAATAGTAGTAATGCTGGACAATTCACACAGCATTATCTAGCCCCAAGGTAAGCAGAGCTTGTGTTATGGGTACTAGATAACTGATATACGTAATATTATACATTACATAGATAGATATTTTTTTATTATACATAGAAAACACCCAGACCAACGGAACAAATTTCTGCAGATCGTACACAAATTTGTTCCGAGGCGGGGATCGAACCCGCAACCTCTTGCGTCGCAGGCAGACTCTCGCCCGCTGCGCCACTGAGGTCGTAGTAAAAATGTAATTGTCCATTGTAAAAAATCTGTACTTGTTTTTGTGCTTTGTGATATAATTTTTTAAAAAGACTTGGTGTGCAATAAAGTATCTTTGCATTGTATTGTAATGTAACATGGCGGAAATGTTGTCTTAGTTTTATTACGGCTGGCGGAATAATAATCATCATCATCACCATCCGCAGCCGGATTTTCCCCACTGCTGGGTAATAGACCTCCCGAAGTTTGTGCCATCCACCACGGTCCTGAGCTAACCGCATCCATTGACGGGATAATATCTTACCTTAAAAGAAAATAAGCAACTAGGCATAAAAAAGTATGCAAAAACACCAACATGTAAACCCGATTAAGTACCCATTAAATTATTCATATATTTTTTAATATAATTTTAAAACATTACAGAAAAAAATAAAACAATTACACTTAGCATAGCTATTCCCTCAATCTAAGCCGTCACCAGAAGGCAGATGAACAGAATTCTGACAGCAATGCTAATTCGTTGACCGAAATAAAAGCCAGCATTCAGATCGTTAGATTTATAATATATTGAATTCTAAATTATTGACATAGCTCAAAAGATGCAAGCTAAGTGGCAATGGGTTGGCCATAACTTGATCTTGAGTGGACACTACGTTTGCCGAGTCGCGGTCTCCACTCAAGAACACGAATACATCCAATAGAGAACCAAGGTTATCAACATAGCTGAAAGGATTAGCATGCTGAAGTGGCAGTAGGCTAGCGCGGAAATTTTATTATTGAGTAGTTACTTAACAATAAAATTTATTTCAATCATAATTTAAATTTAAAACAGTGTAAATGCTAAGGAACTTGGTTTCAAAACAATAATTATATATAAAACCATAATAATTATAGTAAAAAAAAATACAATATTGATTGTGTTAGACCTTTCTATCAAAAGTCAGTACCCCATGGAGCCAAGAGTCAAACATCCAGTTGATATAGTGTTATATCTTACGACGTGGCCATTTTACTAGCTTACCCACGTCAGTAAAAATTTATAAAGGAACCGGACGTCACTACCATTGTGTCTTATCTTTTTATAAGTTTGCGCGCCGAACCTCAACAAAATGGATCTACGCGTCCTAGTGTAGAATCAGTCCTAAACCTACATTCTGAAGCCAGTTCTTCTGAAGTAAGTTTTCGGTGGATCAGCGGGAGCGAGACTGTTTTCAGTGGAATCTTTTCCCCCGCATGCGATATTTCTTTTCAAAAACTGTAAAGACACCGTTCAAGAAAATCTATGGTTCACGCGCTGTCTGAAAAACATTACTGATTGTTGCCAGAGAAAAAATGTTATTTAGTTTTCATGAAAACAAAATTTCATTTTTCAGATCAAATTGAATTGAACCTCACTTCAAATATTGAAAAAAAAATAATAGAGAGTATGAAATTTCTAAGTTATCATTTACTTGATTGACCAAGCACATAGAATTGTATGACAAAAGATAAATTGAAGAAACACAATGATAGCATCCAATCGAGAATGTAATGAAAAACCGTAGTAAGTCTAACGTTTTTCTTTCGCCGACTTAAACAAAATTTATCGTATTACCTTCGAGCATTTAAAAGAAAACTGGGCACTGATTCCGAAGCCAAGGCTTTGGATGTTTTTTTATCACTTTGAATGATCGAATACTAAATTCTAACGATTCTAAAGCGTTAGGTCTGTAGTAAGAGATATGATTCAACCTGTCCCTAGGTGCATTATCGTACTCATAGTGCATATCTATTTCCATTCAGTCCACGTCACTGACTCCGAAGTCAGTGCCATTGTGCAGAGCTCTAACTACTATCATTCATACTTTTTGCTCTCTTTTTTAGATTTATGCGACGAACAATTTTAATATTCCAAAGTAACCTTAGAGCCATATTTTAAGTACATTAAAGTTTCAGATGTAATGCAGTTTGTTTGGAAAAATGATATCTTGGAGCTGAGCAGTTTGTTTCTGCTATTTAACTTAGCCTTTGTAAAAACATGAGTGTATAACATATTCTTAGTTTTTGCCCTCACATTTTTTTGTGTGGATTACTTTTGACCTTATTCAAAAATAGGCTTCAAAATGAAAACTTAACCTACCCTTTTACATTAAACTTTAAAGAGGCGAAACTCGTGGTTTAAAACTCGATATACATATAAACACAATCTTTGATACCTTGAATATGCAAAAACTAAATAGAAGTAAAAGTTACAAAAAGAACATGAAAGTGCACTGTTTTGCACATAATTTGAAACCCTGCGGTGTAATATTAAAATTACGTTTGTTTTGATTTGTAGGTTATTTTATTCAAATCAGTTTATTCAATCAGTCAAAGTATTTCGTTCCTCTACCAGTTTCTTCTTATTTTGTGTAGTTTTCTTGCAAAAACTTGATTTTTTGGCTTATACCACCCACTCAAAAAACGTATTCTCTATCCTGGTCCTATGAACGCAAAATCCTATGTCTATCCTTTTATAAAATGGCGTGTATTGCTCCCTCTTAAATATTTTATGCGAAAAAATCTAGGTTTATCTACTTTTATTTCAACTATGAAAGTTGGTAATCAGTGAATAAATGATGAAGCTCTAGTTCTGATAAAGAGACTACACCTTTTTTAAAACTACATCGAATAGTGTATCTGGTAAAAGGACACATAACTTATGTATGTACCTACACTAAACATAATTATTTATGTCAGTTGTGTTTGATTATGTATCTAATGGTACATTCAGCGTCAGATCTAAGAGTTCAACCAAGACAAAAAAATAAAACTTTATCTTTACCAGAGTAACCATAGGTAATCATTCTATTATAAATGCAAAAGTTTAGATGGATAGATGGATGTTTGTTGCTCAATCACGCCAGAACCGCTGAACGAATCTTAATGAAATTTGGCACATAGATAGATTATTGTCTGGAATAGCACATAGGCTATATTTTATACCGGAATTTCCACGGGAACGGGACCAAGCGGGTGAAACCGCGAGGCGCTGCTAGTAATATATAAATACAAGTGGTCATTAGTGTTCACCGGACTTCTATCGGATATTTTGTACTTACGGTGCCCACCATGGACAATACCTGATACGTAGATGTACAATTTTAATAATGGTTACTGTGATAGCAATCAAAATCAATTTTTTATACATATAAAAGATGAATATTTTTGGCTAAATCATTCTGATGCTGAATACATAAATAAATAACGCTGGACAATTCACACAGCATTATCTAGCCCCAAGGTAAGGAGAGCTTGTGTTATGGGTACTAGATAACTGATATACATAATACAATACATAGATAGATATTTTTTATTATACATAGAAAACGACCAGAACACCCTGAACAAATGTTTGCAGATCGTACACACATTTGTCCCGAGGCGGGAATCGAACCCGCAACCTACTTCGTCGCAGGCGGACTTTCGCCCACCGCGCCAGAGAGGTCATCGTGAATGTACATTTCACAATCTGAAACTCGTACGTAAATTCGACTTTTGCCAGCAGAACGTTGAATATAATGAAGTAAGTATCTTCTCTCACAAAGATCATCAATAGCTCATCCGACCAAAAACTAACTGCAAATTAGTAATTAAGTATTCATTCTGGGTTTTGTTTTGTAAGTCGAGAACTGATTTTTTTTGTTTTATATAGTATTTGGCTTGGACGGTGCCTCTATTTGGCGTAAGATAGATAGATCACACTATTAATAATTATAGTTTAACATTTTCTGGTCGAAGCGACGCGTGACCCGAGAGCTGGTGAGTATCTGGCACAGCGCATCAGCATTGCTATACAGCGGGGCAATGCAGCCAGTGTCTTAGGCACGCTTCCAACTGGTATTGATATGGATCAGTTGAGCTACCTGTAGATTGTTTGCAACAGTTTGCAGATAGCTTAATTGTTTCTATTGTAAATACTAGTTTTAATTTAAATTTGTTATTTGTTTGTTATTTTCTTTCTGAATAAAGACTTTGTTTAACATTAGGTAGAATAAATCCAGTAACTTTGGATTTAGTTTCGATGATTGACACTAAAGCAATTGACTAAGTTTGAGATTGCATTATTCACATCGTCGCAATTTGTGTTAATTTTAAAAATAAATGAAATATCATCAGCAAATCAGACGCACGCAACGCACTACAAACCTGCAAATTTTACTTCGCTACAGAGGTATTCTTGTATCATATCGTATATTACCGAATAACAAAGCAGTTACACCAATTAAAATACCATAATATAGCAGACGGATCAAACTAGATCCACGTTTATTATCCGACTACCAACAAGGAAGGGTTAAATTAAATACAAACAGCGTAATTCGATACAAATCATTAAATCGCGTTTGCATACCGGAATAAACTTGAGGACCTGCAGTAAGAGTGGGCAGATAATGTGTTACATTGGTGTTGTTCCAACTAAAACAAGATTCGAAGTTAACCCGTTCACAAACTAGTATGTTGATGCGTTGAGTTCCTATGACGACGCTGATGTAGATATCATAGAGCAGCAGTGGTGCGAGCATTTTACCGACGAAAAACCATAAAGGAGGAATTTATATGTGATAAGTTATGTTGATGATAAATAAATAAATGAATGTACGTCAATTTTTTCGTCAATTATAGACGGATTGAGATATTTCTTTCGCTAATGCATGTAAAATGATTCCGAAATGTTCTTATACATATAAAAATATAAAATCAAATGTTATATAAAAATATTCTCGAGAAATTCATAATTTTCCCAGAAAAATAAAAGATAAATAGTGTAATACCAAGGAATTGGAAGTGGGTTGTATGCTTTTTTTAAATATTCAAATTATACTTTCAGACCTATATCCCTATTTAAGCTTCCTCCAGTAATACAAACAGTAAGTATTATTATAAACATTGTATTCTCCACTAAAACACTTTTATGATTTTTAAAACAATCTAAAAACTTTCTACCACGTCACATACAAAAAAACACTTCTTCTTTTGCGATCCACTCGGACTTATTTGGGTGATTGCTCCAAAATAACAGCGATGCCCCTAATCTACGGAGACACATACAGAAATAAAAACTTAGCAGCTTTACACTCGTATTTAATAATTTATAACCCCCATGTTCAATTACACGGCTGATAAGTACTTACAGCTGAAGATGCGTTTAATTTACTATCGTCATCCAATCATTCAATCGATCTCGCATACCTTAACAACGGATAAGCTGTGGATCAACTGCATTACAAGAGCAGAGACGATCGCTATAAGCTACGATGAATGTCAATAACCACAAATGCATCTAGAGGAATTTGTTTCTTATATTTAACTCACGAAAGTTGTTTATATGTATTTATTTTGAATAAGTATTTAAAGTTTTCGATATGTTCAAAGCAAAATGAAGACCTACGTCTCGATCCAAAATACACGTGAATAAAAACAAAAAATTTAAGTAAAAGAAAAATTTTACATGTCGAAGTCATATAATTTTTATAATCATAGTCATTTTGAATCAAAAGTATATAAATAATAATTTACTGTGAATATAATGGCAAGCTAAATTATAATGTGGCAGAATCGCCAATAATTAAAACTTAAATTCATTGAACTTGAATCTGACAATGCAATATTTTATACTACTTACATCATATTCTGTACCAGCTCTCAGGAAATGTCAACGGGCGTTGCTCCTACATTTTGATTTATATTTATTTATTCACACTTGACTTACAGTATAACATATGTACATTCCAAAACGTCAATCATTATTTTATAAATCTATATTATGATTAATTTATATTGTATTAGATATTAAGGCTATATCGTATGCACGCTATTATAACCCCAATATGTAAACGGTGCTTGTGCGCGAGAAGCTATGGTTCCACGCCTTAATCGATGTCTATCAGGAATCAATCAATGTTCACGTGTTATGGTGTTTTATTTTGTCTACGGATGTTTTGGTTCAATCTGGAAAGTTGGAAAATGTTGAGTGATTAGAAAAATGTACCAAAACTAAAAGCTGAAGTTCATAAACAAAACACACATGTATGGTAAATAATAATATATAGCACTGCTTACTTTGGTGCTAGATAAATATAAATAAATAAATAATGCTGGACAATTTACACAGCATTATCTAGCCCCAAGCTAAGCAGAGCTTGTGTTATGGGTACTAGATAACTGATATACAGAATACAATACATTATATAGATAGATATTTTTTTATTATACATAGAAAACGACCAGAACACCCTGAACAAATGTCTGCAGATCGTACACACATTTGTCCCGAGGCGGGAATCGAACCCGCAACCTCCTGCGTCGCAGGCAGGCCTTCGCCCACCGCGCCACAGAGATAGTCATGTCAGATGATGTCTAGTGTATTTTTTTACCATCATCTACGAGAAGTATGGCAAGTAAAATGCGGGACACGTCGGCGAAGCCTTACTTCATTGCGCTACTAATGAAACTGCCGTCGATAGATATTTCTAAATAGTCGTCAGGCAACACCTCAATTTATTTAGATCACGAAAAGATCAGCAGACGCGAGAGCACAACACTAGTGGTGGAGTAAACTGGCTAGCGTCGCCTCGCCAAGTCAGACAGACTTTCTCACCTCCTAGGACCCTCAGTGTACAAATTAGTTTACCAATAAAAAAAGTTCACTTTCATGATATTTCGTTTAGTAATTTTTAATCGGTTTTGTTCTAAAACATTATTATAAATATTAACAGTTATCACATTCAAGGAACTAAAGAAAAAAATTGAATTTTACACAATTCCAGTTGTTGACCACGGAGATCACGTGAGCCCGATCTGTTGAGAAGTTTTGTAAAGTTGTTCAAACAACTTTTTACAAAACTTCTCAATACTTACATCTGAAAATTTGCATAGGTGTAGCTCTTGACTTGACCTACCATTGGCTACAATTTAACCCATAAAATTTTAGTTTCCATGGGAAAGAATTAACCTGTATACGTTTTCATAGAAACAACGAGTGAGAAGCCGCGGGCCGAAACTAGTATCCAAATCTTTGATCAATTAACGGTGTTGCTGGTAAATTGGATGAAACCATCAAAGTTCGTTGATCAAAATGTATATTGGACAAAGATATTGGATGAGTGGAATAGACGCCTAACGTGTGCAGATATTTGTTCCGGGTGTTCTGGGTGTATCGCCATGCTTAATAAAAATATCTATCTATATGATGAAATGTATTTAATATCAGTTAGGTACTTGAATGGTGGCTTGCTGTTAAGTCTGTTTAGTCCAGCATTATTTAAAATAAATAAATAAATAATGCTGCAATTCACACAGCATTATCTAGCCCCAAGCTAAGCAGAGTTTGTGTTATGTGTACTAGTTAACTGAAATACATAATACAATACATTACGTAGATTGATATTTTTATTACATATAGAACACTACCAGAACACCCGGAACAAATACCTGCAGATTGTAAACATATTTGTCGCAAGGCGGGAAACGAACCCGCAACCTCCTGCGTTGCAGGCGAACCTTCGCAAACCGCACCACAGAGGTTGTCATTTATTTATTTTAACTGTTATTCTATTTGACGAAGATAAAAAGCTACGGAGATAAATTTCCATACAATAATGCGGCGGATCTACAAGCCATTACAACCACGATTGTTTTATTTAAAGTTGCTCGTAGTCTGACCTCCTGAAATATTTACTTGCTCCGATACGATCGCAATTAAAATCTATTCGAGCGACTACACTATTAATCTGTGACGATTAGTGTAGGTGTAATTGAATGCTGACGTTAAATACAAAAATTAGTATTTATTTTGTACCTATTCTTTAACTATGCTGAACAAATCACACGGCTTTATCTAGCACCAAGTTAAACATTGTGTTATGGGTACCTACTAGAGGTAACTATATTGTAATCAATTGTCATAAGTACCTTAACACCCAAGCGCATAAACTCTGCTAACTTGGGTCTAACTGAAGCTCTGTGATACTCGTTGAAAATTCACAGAGCTAGTATTTATTTAGTGTCCGTTGAGAAATTAGATGAAAAAAAAAATGGAGAGATTAGATACTAGCTTCTCGCAAGTGGAAGGCTCAAATTAGGTCCAACCAGCTCAGTCATCGTCAGTCTGGCGCCGTCGACGTTCAAGTTTTGAGTGCTTGCTTATTCCTTATTTTTCCATTTACAGACAGGGATAGAAATATACGATACATTCTTGCATAAAAAGAGATAGCAATAATCGTTTTGTTGCTCAGTCGCCGTGCGTATTGTATTGGACGCACATCTGTCTAGGTAAATCTTTATATCCTTGTTGGTAATTAATTTACTTATATCTATGGTAGAGACCATCGTCGGTCAAAATTCGGTTAGAAGGACATCATTATCATCATCACGTACACGCTCTTGTCTAGCAATGATTTGACTGCCAACAATGAAGGCTCACCATGACCCGGCGAGTTTCAGCCAACATGGAACGGGTCGTTAAGGTTTAGGTTTAGATTTAATCGTGTCGTATCATTTAAAATCATTCACTATACTTCTTCATTGTTTCCGTTTCGTAGCCCGAAGCCAGCCGGCCAGCTTTGAGCATTGCTCAGGAAAGCACAATATTTTAAAATTAGCTTTGTATAACTTCAATTTTTATATTTATCTTTTAAAACTTTTCTTTTATGCGTAGTCAATGGAATACTGGATTATAAAGGGAGTTAACGTCATTGAATTAGAGAAAAAACTGCGAGAAAAAAATAAACAAACGGGGTGTTCCGTAATGAGTGGATAACCGTGCGCGAATAGAGCCAATCAGACACAGTTTTGAATTTTTTTTATATAGAATAATATTACGTATACTTTTTGATTGGTTCAAAATTTAGTTTATTTCATAGGCAACTCATGTATAGTTTGTTATCCTATTAAAACATGACTGCAATTTTATTAAGTTGGGTTTTTTGGCATTGAAGCAAAAATCCTTTCTAGGATTTTACATTAACTTTTTATTTGTTCTATTCTAAGATTATAAAATTTTATTATTCTATGTTACTTCACCCACCACCCCTCTTAGAAAAACGTTCTAGCTCAGAATTATTTAATGAAGGAATCCGTGAAATGAATGAATTAATGAACAATTATTGATTGTACTTTGCTAATCTGTCTTTCAACTGAATCCAAAAGCTTCTAATCGGATCAAAGATGATAATAGTGACGAAGGTCAACATGCGAATCTGTTTGATGTTAATGGAAATTATGGAGAACCGCCAATCCACATTAAATCGCAATGTCATTGCTGGAAATGACTATTTTAGTCATTGCCAGGCAAAAGGCCATCTGTAGGCAAATTTTATACATAAAACATTCTAGATAGAATTCATTTTTAATACGGGTGCACTGAACTAATTATTTGTTATGGATTGAAATTAAAAATGTTACAAGCGTGTCTTACAAAATGTACACCTATCGATAAACATAAGAACATCAAACAGTGCTAAATTATACAATGGAGAATAATTTTTATCTGTAAGAAATTAAATAGGATATACGATATAAAATTAATAGGATATGTATTATCAGGGTGGGGGACAGGTCAAGCCCTGCAGAAATCGAAAAAAAAAATCTTAGAGATTACCCAGAGTGTGAGAGCTTACGCAGTATAATACAAAAAACTTAGAATTTTTATCTGACTTAAAAAAAAATTAAACACTAAATTAGCCCCACTTGCACAACAATATTTAAATGTCTAATTTTGATTAACTTTGACGTATTTGTATGGTTTGACAACTCACTAATCAAAATTAAGAAAGATAATTATCGTTGTGCAAGCGGCATAAGGATTCTATGTTTGACTGTATGCAAATTTATGTTCGTCGATTTCTCCGACAATTATGACCCTCTTTTGTATATTTCGCTTTTGTAAAGAGATAGATGGATAAATAGATAATGATTTATTTCAACAATCAAAATTTTAATTTATCTTTTCTTCTGGTGCGGTGAGATTCATGATCTTTCTTCATCGATAGATAGATAGATAATGATTTATTTCATACACCAAAAAAATCAGTACATTATTAAACTTTTAAGAAAGGCTAATAACCCCAAGTTAGTCCAATAAACATTGTGTGTGTAGTGCATATAAATCCTCCTACTTACAAGTCAGTTTTTTTTTCAAAACTATCAATTTGTTTATTTTTCTTTTCTTGCGGTGAGATTCGTGATCTTTCTTCATAGATCTTTGAGTTAAATATCATAAATCATCACCGCGATGATATCGCCAGATAATACCTACTTACGATATCGCGGTACCTAGATTATTTATTATTCATTTGTATTAATAATACTCCAGGCAATCTTTATCTAATGTGTGAAAATAATATTATCTAGCAGTCACGATTATTTCATTGTTTTTTAATTGTCTAATGTTACACTCTGAATGTTATTGTGTTTTTTTAGTAAATAAATGATGAGCCAATTTTTTTGCAGTTTCTCCAAAACGGGATTCGAGCAAATTGTTTTTTTTTCTAAAATGCGGCTGTCAAACATGGCTTTTGTAAAAAGGCTTAATATAAAACATTAGATTATTTAGGCGATAAAAATACATTGGACAAGTTTTGCTCCAACTTGAAAACTAACATTCTAATAAGGTTTCTTGTTCGCCAACTTTACCTTCAAAAGATTGAAGTGAACAAAAATCAAAGTGATAGCTTGATTTTTAGTTTTACTATGTAATTAGAATTTTTGTGACGTGTCCAAGAGTCCTGTATGGTCTAACGAAATAAAGCACATTGATGTTTGATGTTCGTCAAGAATCCAATACGCAGTTTGTCAAAATGAAAGAAGTACTTCGACAACATCATGACTTTCTGCTCTTCTGCTTCTTTACGCAGTTAGTCCAAATATTTTGATACATCTGCGCAGAGCGCACCTCCACTTTTGACGAGCACCATTAAACCGTAACGAGACTACGTCTTATTAGAAGTGTCCAGAAACCAAACTTAAATTAAATAAAAGCTAATGATGTAGATTTATAAGAAGTGATCCCAATGCAATGTAACTTTATTTAATTCAAGTAACAATGTATGTATAGACGAGTGTGAGCACCAATACAAACCTATTTTGGTTTAATGGTGCACCATTGATAAACACATGTATAACCTTTTAATAATAAAATATTCATTCATTCATTTATAATGTAGTTCGGTATGTCTGTCTGTTACCTTTTCACACCATAATGGATGATTAATTAAATTTTGTAACGATGAAAATGTTATTATGTATGATGAATCCGAGACGTGGTCGCTAACTAACATCGTTCATAAGCTTAGAGTCGCTGAGCGGGCTATGGGGAGAGCTATGTCGGTCTTTCTTACCGTGATAGAATCCGGAATTACATAAATCCGTAGAAGAACTTAAATCACCGACTTAGCTCTAAGAATTAGTTAAAGCGGCAGTGGGTAGGTCATATAGCTCGCAGAACTGTTAACCGCTGGGAAGTAAAGGTTTTCGAATGGTGGCCGCGATGCAACGCGAAACGGATTGTTGGGAGACCATTAACTCGAGGGTTCGACGACATCGTAGCGGTCACAGTGAGTCCATGGGTAGAAGCGGCTCAGGACCGCTCTTTGTGGCGTATGTCGGAGGCCTGTGTCCATAAGCCGTGGACGTGTCTGGGCTGATAAACGATGACGATAATAAAATTAATTTTATGTCGGGGACATATTATATCATCTCATAAAACGACTTCGCGTGCTAATACTTTTTCTTTTATCTTTTCATTATTCCTTAATATTATATTTTTCTATGTTGTTCTTTTACAAAAAACTCATTATTATTTTGAGGATGTGGTGTTAAGAGATGTCAGTTCTTTACTTACGGGTCACTTGCCCATTTAATGGAAACACCATGACGTTTGACCTTGGCATTGAAAAAAGTGGATGCGAGTAAAAAAAACGAAAACGATCAATAACTTGAAAACCGTAAAACTTTTAGTGAATAAGATTGTTTTCTTATAAATAAAGAGCTGAACTGAACTGAATACAAAAATCCCCCTAAATGATTGACCACTCTTTACTGCACACCCTGTTTATATTAGAAACGACTAATTTTAGAAAGATTTCTAAAAGTTCCCTATGTTTTGACATACGCCAGTCTAAAACCGGCTAGCTGTTTTGACATGTGGCGGGTAAAATCGACTGGCGAATTTCTCAGAACGAAAATACACTGAATAAAAACTCAGTTATTTGTTTTCGTAGGCAGAGTTGAAAATAACAGATTAGATAGAGGTGACTGCGATGTTTATAGCCTTGATAAGATTATATACCTACCTGCCGCATTACAAATACAAATACAATACAATACAAATATACTTTATTGCACACCAAATAATTACAAAAAAAAACGTATATACAGAAAACAAAAACAATTACAAATAATGTACAATGGGCGGCCTTATCGCTAAGAGCGATCTCTTCCAGGCAACCTTAGGATGGACAAGAAGTGATTGAAGAAGTATAGACGGTGGCATGTAAATAAAATACTGTTTATGTAGGTAGTAGAAGAAGAAATAAATACTTACAGCTATAAATATGTATATAAATACTTATATTTGTACATGTCATAAACAAAATTATTTATCATAAAAAACTGTTAATTAAGATTATAGAAGTAATTATGGAGACAATGAATATATTTACAAATTGCTTGTATTCATGATAAACTATTGAAAGTTTACTTGGGAAGGATCTTCAGGCCTCGAATAAGGGGGTTTTCTTAAAGTATAATAAATAAATAATGCTGGACAATGTACAAAGCATTATCAAGCCCCAAGCTAAGCAGAGCTTGTGTTATGGGTACTCGATAACTGATATAGGTACATAATACAATACATAACATAGATAGATATTTTTTATTATACATAGAAAATGACCAGAACACCTGGAACAAATACCTACAGATCGTACAAATATTTGTCCTAAGGCGGGAAGTGAACCCGCAACCTCCTGCGTCGCAGGCGGACCTTCGCCCACCGCGACACAGGGGTCGTCTGTGTAAACCAAACTCCTGAATATTACAAGTAAATAGGTATAATTAATATAAATAAATAAATAAATAATGCTGGACAATTCACACAGCATTATCTAGCCCCAAGGTAAGCAGAGCTTGTGTTATGGGTACTAGATAACTGATATACGTAATATGATACATTACATAGATAGATATTTTTTATTATACATAGAAAACACTCAGACCAACGAAACAAATTTCTGCAGATCGTACACAAATTTGTTCCGAGGCGGGGATCGAACCCGCAACCTCTTGCGTCGCAGGCAGACTCTCGCCCGCTGCGCCACTGAGGTCGTCTTTTGGCTAATGAATAGGCAATGAATAAATAATGTAATAGGTAAATAAATACCTAAATAACGACCCAGATATTCACACAAACGTAAATGAACTGCTGAACTGCTATCGTCTCTAAGCCAAAATGTACCCATAACACAAGCTCTGCTATTACTCTGCAATTACACCACATCATCTAGCCCCAAGCTAGATGATGTGGTGTAAATTGTCTAGCATTATTTATTTATTTACATGTGATTACCGCGTTGGAACAAGGAGCCTTGATATAAAAATCAATGCTTCTAGTTCCAACTCGATTAGTTACTAACGTAGCTTTATTTATTTTATTTTATGTATTTATTCAAAGGTTAGTTTGTAGTAACGGAATATGCAAGAATATACAAATATGCAAAAAAATATGAAAATTGATAGTGTTTATTTTGAGTTTTCTAAAATACAATTTGTAACGTAATTTAAATACAACTTCTGGACCATTTATCAAATCTGTGACTTTATTTACGCTTTCCTGAAGATTGGGGTTTTTCATGCTATAACTCCTCACCTCACTTCAACAGCCTAATAATCGTCCACTGCTGGACTCAAGCCTCCCCTAATTTTTTTTTTCTCATGGGGGGAGGGGAAATTTCCATAATCCCCACGCTGGGCATGCGGGTTGGAGATTGCAGTTCCGTGGTAGATCTTTTCTGGAAGAGGCGCTGCTGCCCGCCCCCCGGTGTATGTCCCATAAGCGCCTCTTACGACACCCACGGGAAGACTTGAAGTGGTGCAAATTCTAAGCACAAATTCCAAGATACTTGGTCTTAAACTATTTCTGACACAGGATTGTGACGTTTCTCTTATCAGACGTAGTAATAATACAATAAGCAAACCAAATAACTTATATCTTATTGACGACCTCTGCGACGCAAGAGGTTGCGGGTTCGATTCCCGTCCTGTGACAAATATTTGTACGACCTGCAGATATTTGTTCCGGGTGGTCTGGTCGTTTACTATGTATAATAAAAAAATAACTATCTATGTAATGTATTGTATTTTGTATATCAGTTATCTAGTACCCATAACACAAGCTCTGCTTAGCTTGGGGCTAGATAATGCTGTGTGATTTGTCCAGCATTATTTATTTATTAATTTATTTTATTTATCTGTCGGCAATCAGAACTCAAGTGTTATTTATTTGTAACAAAACTTTGTATGCCTCATTGATAAGATAAACATGAATTTATATGGGAAAGTTTGGTTTTCGTTTTCAATTATTGTATCTAATACTGGTATGGTAACATTTTAATTATAATAGTTAAAGTTGAGATATCTTTGATATATATTCACTCTGCAGATCGATATATTATAATAGTATGCTAGTAAAATATGTAAAATTTATATGATTGTCTAAAAACGCACTACATACCACAGATGTTCGTGACGTGACCTGCTTTGGCCTACACTGAAAAGCAGCGCTGGGTAGAATCACCTGTTCTACCCAGCATGATGCTGAGTGTGGGCCATATTTGCCCTAAAAACTACTACGCACAAAAAAATAAGACAGTCTAGGATTATTTTAGTTCAGTTAGTTATTGTGTTGTGTAGTTTTAAGGCATATAAAATATTTTCTTTCTTTCTTTCTATGTCGATTTAGAAGGATCGATTTTCAACCAAATGTTTAATAGTAGATTAAGCACGAATGGCGTAAAGTATTACATCATGGAATTGTAATTGAATCCCAAACGTGAGTTCGGATTCTAGAATAACTCAGGAGCGAAGCGAAGTTTACTAAAACCCTGAGTGCAAGAGATTTTATCACGCCCAAGACCAAGACAGTTTTTTGCACGAGGTGAATACACTTTTCATACTTTCTGCGACTAAATAGTAAAAATTTGATAACGTGGAGGTAAGCTCGAATCATTATATATCTCATCATATATCCTCTTTACTTTTTTTTTATATATTATTTGATATTCCAAATTCAATCTCATGATTCCATCAATAGAATAATGAATATTAGAATTTAGAATGTAATAATATATAACATAACCTGCCGCAGAGTTTTGAATTTGGGATCTCAAAATATGTATATAAAAATGTTAACCAAGGAGACTCACACAAGAGACTCATTCGAATTGTTTATATTTAGCATAACCTTCACCTTTTTCAAGTAACAGGGCTTTAATCACTTGTTTTCGGTTAGGGTTACATGACGTATAAATTGCGTTTTACAAGCATGGAGTGTGAAAAATAAATTAAATACCTACGCTATTGAAAAATAAATTAAATACCTACGCGTCGGTATTGAAAAATAAATTAAATATCTACACTTCGGGTTTAAGTATCCCACTCAAGCTGCAAGGTATCGTATTTTATCTATTCACTTGTCTGAATGAATGGTTCACGTCTCGTAGCGACACGTTTCAAAGCTCATTTTATTCCATACAAATTTTTATGCGAAATATTCACGTTTCGCGATTACCTGACCCTGGCATTGCCATATAGCGAGGCCATGCAGCCAGCCTCTTGAGGACGCTTCCGACTGGTATTGATATGGATCAGTTGAGCTACCTGTAGATTGTTTGCAACAGTTTAAAGATAGCTGAATTGTTTCAATTGTAAATAATATTTCTAATTTATTCCTATAAATTGATTGTTATTTGCTTTTTAATACAGTTTTTCTTACGGTTCTTAAAATTTACATAGGTATAGTTTTGTACATTACACTTCATTTTGTAAAACTTTATGAAAAGCCAATCAGTCGTCAGGTTTTTTATCATTATCATCATCAGCCCACATTCTTTCGCAGCTAAACATAGGCCTCCCCTCATGAGCGCCATAGCTGTTTTAAATTTTTGCGGTTTTTGCCCAGGTTTTTATATTGCAGTAAAAATCGGCAATAATAAGTTCCTTGAATGCAAGAGTCTTAGAAAAGCTCACAATAATGGCTATGTACGTATTCCACGACCATTATATTTATTTAGGACAATGTAAAGGCACTTTAGCCTGGAAATATGTTTGTCGATCCATCATTTTGACGAGTTGAGTGCCCAGTCGTAAAGTTACTTCACAAAGTGATGAAGCTGCGTTAGCTAACTTATGGTGACGGAAGAAAATTTCAGTGTTAAAGTTAATTAATTAGTCATTTTATATCGTGCTTTAGTCTATATTAGAAAAAAAACTATTATTATATAGGTTATAAAAAATTAAACAGCGTAGGTAAGAGGTCTCAAAGATTTTCGGTGAACCGACTAAGGATTTCGTGGCTTAGTTGGTTAGAGCACACCCGTACTGAGGGTTGGGCGCTGGTTCGAGTCCTGCCGAAATCTAAATTTTTTGGGATGTTATTTCTTATACACAAACAAAGTTGCATAAATCGCCTCAAAACATCTTCACGACACAACCCATTTGAGTTCTGATAAAATCTTGTTCATTAAAGCACCAATTGCTTCAGCAACAGCCGTAGCGAAACGTGTTAGATGACAGACTTCCTGTCAATTAGTCATAGGAATTCAGCCCTTATGTGGTACACAATAGAGCATATAAATTATCTTACATCACCACTACTTTGTAATTTATGGCAGAGATCCAAAACTGGGACGATATTGGTAGAAGGCCAAATTTAATTTTTTCTGAATTTCTGTTAATTACGCCTCAACATAAACTGGTCTTGATGTGTTAATAAACTTATTAGATGATGATGAAAAAGACTAATGATGGTAATTATTTTTATTTCATTATAAATTATAAGCAATGAATTTTACTGAGATTAAAACTTTTAAAACTATGTTGAGTTTTCAAAAAAGAAAAACTCAAAAACCGAATCATGATAAATATCCCGTTATAAATGACTTTACTGAGATTGACTAATAATGCAATAATTGTAAATAGTATATTTTCTTGAGTAGTCTGGCTTATATGCGGTTGCAGAAATAATAATGCAACTTACACTTTGTGGCCACTAAACTCAATTAACGCATCTCTGCCTAAACTATACAAAATAAAACTATAATAGAGGCATTAAAAAAAAGCTTAACATAGGTATCACAAACACCCCATTGAAAATTTAGAAATTACCTTTGTTCAACGAAATAATATAAGACACTAGTTTGGGTCGGGGTATCGTCTTAAGCAGAGCGCGTACCTATAGGCGCTGCTGGCTGGCATTGCCTTCAATCATCGCATGTCCTCAGTCAGTGTCATCATTTTACTGAAATGCCGCGGGTTCCCTGCCGATGCTTCATACTATTTCATATAAAGATTTAGAAAATTCGATGACTGCAGAGAATGACGTGTCTGCCGCACCAGGTGCGCGTTCACCTTTAGAATCATTTATTCAGTTGACACATAGATCTATGATAAGGTTTCTTATCTAAATCTCGAATATGTGATGTCAAATTGACTTGGAAATCTGTACGTCTACCATGAGTTGTCAGATCGCCTGACGTTACTACAGTAGATACGTAAATACGTAGATTATACCATCTAACGTTAACTAACTAACGTAACTACAGTAGTGATAGTAAGTTACTATGACATCTGTCAAATTTGTAACTCATGCTAACAAATTCGAAGCCTATGAAGCCCAAACTACAGAGAATGTAGTATAGTTTACTACACAGTGACGTAACATAGTTATCTACGTGACTCATACTGCGAATTTTAGTATCTACCCAACTATCCGCTAGAGGCGCTGTAAAAGTTTTCACACATTTTTTTAACTACAGTCGCTAGCGAGTATAGATTGATAAAACTTATGGTAGACGTACTGGTGCATTCCGCCCCGTACTACAATGTTAGGTACCTTAACTCCTACGCATTTCTACTTTCCTAGTACTTTGCGTGAGATAGTTAAAAACAATGGTAATCAAGTTTACTTGATTATTTATTGCACGAGAAGTGTGCAACCAACAGTACTTTTGCTTTTTTTCTGTTTGAAATTTCAAGACGGATCGAATCAGGAACGTTTTCAGCATAAAATTTGAGTTTCTTGACTCGTCCCAATGGATTCGGACCAAAACGGGATAAATAACTCACGCCGATCAGATGATATTAATTGCGACACGTCGTTCAACATTTCATAGTCGTGTGGTGCCGGCTTAGATTTTGCAACACCCCAACTCTTCCCGTAGGTGTCGTAAGAGGCGACTAAGGGACATACGGGAGGCGGGCAGCAGCGCCTATTGCAGAATAGATCTACCACCGGACTGCGATCCCCAACCCGCCTGCCCAGCGTGGGGATCATGAGCATTACCCTCCATGAGATGAAAGCCAATATAGCGATTATCAGGAGAAGGCCTGCGTCCAGCAGTAGACCGTTAAAGGCTGTTGAGGTTGAGGTTCAACATTTAGGCCAATACACAAGCTTGTAATCGTATCTTGTAATTAAACGGTAGCTACAACCGTGCTCATAAAACCCCCGAGGCACAATGGTGTACAACACAATAAAAGATTCTGTCGAGTCACAATACGGTCCATCCCAGGGTAAATAATTAACTGCGAGTTCCTGTGAATCCCGAATTAAGAATGATTAATGTAACCCTTACGCTATTCTATTAAGTATTACTACCACGATTGCTGGTTACAATAAATTGCTGTCTATAAAGCAATTTTCTATATTTCCATTCAAAAACCTCGATGATTTCTCTTCCGGTCGGTCCGGCCTCTCTCTGATCGGACCGCTTAGTAATAATTTCCTAACGTTTATTGCTAGCGGTCCGCCCCGACTTCGCACGGGAAGTAATTTTTGTTAAATTATCCAAAGTTTAAAAAAAAAATAAGTATAGGTAAATATATTTATTTGCAGCAAAAACACATTACAGTAGGTAGATATATAAGGCACTTACTGGGTAGGTAGTTTAAATACTTTTTATCCTATTCCGGACTAAGAGAAATTATGATGTATGTTTGTTGCTCAATCACGCCAGATCGGCTGAAAGGATCGGTATGAAATTTGGCAC
Source organism: Eupithecia vulgata (assembly GCA_946478455.1). Lineage (NCBI taxonomy): Eukaryota > Metazoa > Arthropoda > Insecta > Lepidoptera > Geometridae > Eupithecia > Eupithecia vulgata. The sequence goes on from OX297881.1 coordinate 5,245,348, forward strand.
AGAGATAGATTATAGTCTGGAATAGCACTTATACTATATTTTATCCCGGAATTCCCACGGGAACGGGAAATACGCGGGTGAAACCTCGAGGCGCTGCTAGTCAAAAGTAATTTTATATTGACTGTAGTTTTGAGACAAAATTGGTGCATCATGATACCGGAACCACTATCGAACTTACATCATGATTTAGCTTTATGATTTATTATCATGATTTAGCGCTTTGTCATGATCATGGTAACGGTGCAGCAGTGCTGAAATCATTAGGCCAACAAAACGGAGACTAACCATTAGAAATAACTGCTGTGATGACTAACAAATTTATATTTATGCTCTGAATAACTTCTAGGGATATTCTGGGTAAACGTTTAAATTTTCTGTTTCGATGAAAGATTTACTACTCCTTTTTGATGAACTATTGCGAGTGACGTGGGTTACCTTTTTAAAATACTTTGGTTTCTATTTTTATAAGTTATCTACTTGTTGCTGTCCGCTTCATTTATCGCGTGGCAACTGATAAATATATAAATAAAATAAATAATGCTGGAAAAAGTCTACTAATTTATTTTAATCAATTCGTTTTAATGAATAATAAATTATACTTTTACCTTTTGAAATTACCTTTGTGAAAAGAATTTGACTAAATCGGACATTTTATTCTGGAGACCAATTAAATTTACCATCTTAAATTTAAGTTATAAACAACATCGAAAGAATAATCAAAACAAAATCTATTAAAAATTGGCGAAGGTATCACTAAAGTTGTTGCAAAGGGTTGTTGTACATTTGCCACAAAGTAAATTCGTCACGAAAAAAAGTATGTGTAAGTTCGCCACACTTCTGTTTTATTATTTTTGGTTGTTGTAAGTTCGTCACATAGATTTTTCCGTAGAGACAGCAGAAAAATCAAACAATAAGTAGAATAGAACAAAACAAATGTTTTCACACTCGTGGTTTTTCAAAAGAAAAATGTTGTTTTATAAATAGTAGGATAAATTATTATTATTTATTATTATAATATACCCTAGATACGTTTAGTAGATGTAGCATAGCCTTAGGGTTAAAAAACCTGTTATGATGTTTTGTTGACGATAAATAAATAATCTTTCGGGAATACATTTTTATGGGAGCAATTCGGGATCACAACACAATTTTTTAAATAGATCAATAAGTGAGCGGGAAATTGATGATAAACATAAAAAATACATCATCATCATCAGCCTATAGTAGTCCACTGTTGGCAATTGCGCCTTATCTAAAAATACATACTTTTATACAAATAAAAAATATACGTACATAAAATACGCTTGAAATCGCTAATAATAAAAAAATATCAAATCAAAGCTCATTTCAGCTCCTAACGATATCAGATATTTCGGGTCTGTGTTTCGGTATTCAGTGGAAAGAGGTACTTACAGTTCGAATTTCGTTGTCATTATTTATTAAAGCAAACACTTGAAATTTACAAATCCCCGAAAGGTCCATTAAATAAATAAATAAAATCACATTTATTTCAGACACAGTAAGTTACACATACATAGTCCATAAAACAATAATAAAAATCAGAAATACACAGAAAAATTATACTAATAATACACTAATTTTAACATTAACCATTAATGGCTGGTTAACATTATTCCAATCCAGTGATCCAGTCCAGTGCTGAACTGGATTCGTTATCGTCTACATTATTCCAGTAATTTAGAAGCCGTTGAAACGTGAACACTACTGTGACAATGATTCACTTTGGGTTGGTAAACATTACCACCAGCACCAGATGTGGATGACTTCTTAATCTGGTCTATTTCAAGGTAGTAAGTAGAACGAATACTTTTAATTTTGTTTTTCACTCCTTCCACTGTGAAAACTTCAATTTCCATACCAATGCACAGGTTTTGAGAAGCTGTTTGGCGCATAGGTTTATTTTTATAATGCTCTGATGTTATGTCCCATAAACCCGGATTTTCCGGATTTTCTCTGTGTATAGTGACCAACTTTACAGTTTCGTCTTCAGACAACTTCTTCAGCATTGTTAAATCCTTTCTTCGCAGATAAAATCCACAAAAATAACCAAAACGTGTTCACCACGTGTTTGTTGCGTCAGCACTGGAATGGCACTGGATTGGCCATCTACATCATACCAGTTGCACTGGATTGATCGCACTGGATTCAAAAGTAGACCACGAATCCAGTTACTGGACTGGAATGCTTACTGGATTCAGTTCATTCCAGTGCCGGTTTACATTTTTTCAGTAAGCAATCCAGCACTGGACTGGATCGCTGGACTGGAATAATGTAAACCGGCCATAATATCATTACATTTCACTGGAATAACTTAGACCGAACGTTCGATTGATTTCATTGATCAGCGGTAATTCCTTTCTAATTTACATACAATAACATTTCCCTTTTAAAGTCATTTACAACCAACGGGATACCTACTTACCATGATTTGAGTTTTGAGCTTTCCAATATTTCGGCACATTTTCATGAGCCATTATCACGATATTCCGTAATGTTGGCGCATGGAACTGATAGAAAGAAAGCTGAAAGATTTGTTACTTAAGTTTGTTAAATTTGTTGTTTTGTAAAACCTTTCTGTGCAAAAATGCTTATTACAAAATATCAGATTATCTAGAAGACATACAAGCTTGGGACGGGTTTTGCTCCAACTCGAAAAATAACAACTAAAAGGCTAAAGGTTTCTTCGTCGCTTTTTTACTTTAGTCTACATACCGAAGCGACCGAAATCAAAAATATCACTTTATTTCCGTGTCAATGTTTTATTTTAAGAATTTAACCTTTTCTAAGTGTACGTTTTTGTATTTATGGAAATAAAGACTTTTTGATTTGATTTGTTAAGTCTTACATAATGTTAGCTTAAAATTTCCTTACCTAGGTACATTAGTAGGTACTTACCTCAAGGAGAGAAATTGAGAGTGAGATTTAACCGTAAAATAAAAAAAAAAACAATTTATAAGCTTGATGGTAAAATAGCGTCGCTTGATTTGGTTTTTCGAAATTTTATTCGACGGTCTCATTTCTCGTTTTATGCAAGCTGGGGAATTTTCGCCTTAAGGTGTTAAATGTTTAAATCTATTTTCTTATTAGTTGATTTCTATGCATTTAAATAAATAAAATAAATAATAAATAAATAAATAATGCTGGACAATTCACACATCATTACCTAGCCCCAAGCTAAGCAGAGCTTGTGTTATGGGTACTAGATAACTGATATACATAATTAACATAATACAATACATAGATGGATATTTTTTATTATACATAGAAAACATTTATTATACATTTTGCTGCAAGTTCCAAAGGCCTCTAAGGATAACGAATTTCTAAAAATGTCTTACCTTACATTCAGGAATTCTGTTCGAAATTAATCTGAATGAAAGGCCTATTCAGCGAGGTGGTAGGGTTGTCAGCCACTTTAGCTTGCTAAGGGTGAAGTGTTTCCCAATAATTATGTGAAAAACTAGCTGTGCCCCCGTCTTTGCACGCGTTTTTCCTTGATAAAAAGAAGAAAGAAAGATAAAAAGAATCTCCTTCCCTGTGATACTATTTATCCCGTTGTCAAATTTTATTTAGTAACGTTTAGCCGTTTTAGGTGTAAAAATTTAACAGAAAGAAAGACTTATTATCGCATTTTCAATATTTGTATGGATTATCTTGCAAGATTAATAGCGGGGCAATGCGGTAAGCGTCTTGGAGACGATTTCGTTTGGTACTCGTGTATTCATTTTGATCGGTTAAAGCTCTAGACTATTTGCAAAAGTCTGCAAGTTGCTCAACTGCTGTTTGTCTTGAAATTACTTATTTGTGTATCTATAAGTTGTAATTTTTTAAATAAAGCTATCTCTTAAAAGGTGTCCCAAATAACACCCCGAAAACGAATCCTTTTCAATAGTGCTCATTAAGTAAATGGTCTAAACAGGGTCTAATCTAAAGCTAGACTCGGAACCTTAAGTTTGCTGTTAGCAATGTTAATCAGAAAATACCACGAATAATTAGTCAAAATTTAAGTTGGACACACACTCGGTCCATATTTAAAAGGGGGTTAAGAAACTTATGCAACTTTCCAATGTAGGGTAAGCTCAGGATAGATGCCCCACTTTTATAAAGGTCCTGGCAGTTTTAAAATTATAAATTTTTCGTAAATAATTTATATGTTGCGTTTTTTGTAAAGTTCGATTTATTGAACACCTATGCCACTGTGGCATCTATCCATTAACCCTGTAGAAAAGGTCGTGAAGATCGTGTCCAAAATTCAATCGAAAGCAGATCTAACAAAATTTAATATAATGCTGAGCAAAGGTCCAATAGGTTGCGCCTTATCTATAGTAGTCGTCCTACACGATGTAGATTGGAACCTCCCAAACACCCGTAATATCTGTGCTCTTTTCGAAAATTTATGGTTGACAACAATGGTTGAGACCATTTTGAAGCTGTTGGTAATCTACCTTATATTATAATTCACGCGTGATCAAAATAAGATTGCTATATTTTCACATTACAGCACAAGATTTGACGAAGAAGCGGCCACACAGACATTCCACAAGATGGAACCTTATCACCGTGTTAGTATTAAGGCTGCACCACATCTGGCTGACCATACCAGCTGAGACCGCACTTTTGTGATTTTTAAAACTACATATTATTTACTATTATTTTATTTTATATTATAGTAGACATAGTATTTAAAAATCTGACAAAAAGATATTATTACTTAAGAATCTAGTCTAGTTAAAATCGCATTCACCTACAAGATCTAATGAACTTACTCAATAGAAAAAAATACCAAAGTTACCCCTTTTTGTTTCATGTTTTTATTCAATATTATGACGGAACTCATGATATTTTAGAGAAACAATTTGGACCCTACATATATCTAAACAAATGCGCAGAGTTTGACTTAATAATAATTGAATTCAATACAATAAATACCAAAAACACATTTTTCATTTCTTATACAATCTGTGTGTTGTCTTGTGAAACATGAAAAGTCAAATGTCCTTCTACATGTCGTCAGTTTGAAATGGTTCCATCGCATTATGATAGCGCGGTTAAAACAGATGCAGGATGTGGCAAGTTGAAGACAGGGCGCTATAGCGCTCATTAGGCGAGGCATATGCCCAATTGCCCAGCAGTGGACTAATATAGGCTGATGATCGTGATGATCGCGCCGAATTTAATTCCTAAAACCTTATAAACATTGAAAAAGACACACCAGCGGTGGTAAAGATAATTTACTTCTTCCCCAAAGAGCTTTACAAAGAGCTTAACTAATACTTGAAATGAATGAAAGCATTTCCTTGAATGATTCAAAGCGAATAAAGGTAAGCATCTGCGTTGGAAATTGCCTGTGGAGCCTATAATGTGGGTAATGGAGTTCAATTTGAATTCGCTTTCAATCTGATGGAAGCCCAAGCTAGGCTCTTATCAGAGATGCATGTGCATTGGGAAATAGGCGTACAGTTAAGGCTACGTTCTGTAGATAGCGGAAACGGATTTAAGAGCGGGCCTAATGCAAAAAATTGTGAATAGGATAGGCATAGGATTTCGCGTTTATAGGAGCGGGACAGAGTAAAGCAATGTCAGTGCAAAAATCAAGTTTTTGCTTCTTTTCTATTAATGATTCAAAATTTAAGCATTAAATAAAAAAACTACACGATTACTTAAATAAAACAGTAGTCTGGCTATGTAATTCGTAAAACATAATAATGGTGTTGTCGCTGATACTTTAAGCATTTCAATTAAAACAGTTTTTTTAAAGCGATTTTTGTATAATTTTTTTTTAAGAAACCAGTTTATTTTTCAAAATTCTATTCGATTACTCGACTTCTATGGGTTTTTCCCCTACCTATCGTATTTTTTTAATTAGAATATTTAAGTTCGTTACCATAGATGTAAGGGTTTAAAAATACACAATTTGCTTGATTTTTGCATTAGGCGCACTCTTAGAATGAATGAAACCAAATAGCAAACGGCGGTTAAACTTTTTAATGAACGGCAAAAATCAACTAGCTTTGAATTACACAATATCTATACTAACATTTATAGGTACAATAACACCTTCTTTAAGCGTCAATGAAACATTACATTACAAACTAACATTTCATTCTTTTTTTATTTTCTGACTTGTATGTACACGTTACTATTCACACGCATTGCACAAACTCTCTTAATACCCCTAGGTTTGCTGTAAGAAAACTCTGTTAGGGTTAAGCTCGCCTTTGTATATAAATTTTCGTTGTTTTATTTGTACGTTTGTATTTTTGTGTACAATAAAGAATTTAAGAATTTAAGAATTCATTATAATAATATAATAATAATAATAATGCTGGACAATTCACACAGCATTATCTAGCCCCAAGCTAAGCAGAGTTTGTGTTATGGTTATGGGTGCTAGATAACTGATATACATAATATAATACAATACATAGATAGATATTTTTTTATTATACATAGAAAAGATTACAAAAAAAGTGGTACCTACGTAGATGGCTGGCTACTGAACCAGACATAACATTTTCCTAACAACCTGGTCATCAGGTGGATGACCAGGTTGTTATGGGTACTAGATAACTGATATACATAATATAATACAATACATAGATAGATATTTTTTATTATACATATTTCATTAAGTGCTTAGTATGGACTATGCGCATAATCTCGCGAGTACTTCCATCGTTTTTGTCTTTCATATAAATTTAGCGCCTTTTAATATTATAAAAGTATGGGTCTCGTAACATTTTACCTACCTAATTTGAAATTGCATCTACTACTACCAATTGGCCGTGACGACCGAGACCATGCCGCGACGTAAGAATTCAATTCAATTCATCATCATCATCATCAGCCTATATTTGTCCACTGCTGGACATAGGCCTCCCCTAATGAGCGCCATAGCGCCCTGTCTTCAGCTTGCTGCATCCAGCATCTGCCAGCAATCTTTCGCAAATCGTCATCCCACCTGGTCGGAGGGCGTCCTACACTACGTTTGCCGAGTCGCGGTCTCCACTCAATTCAATTCAATTTCAACAACTTCAAAGAATTCAATTCCCTTCAACTCAACTCGAGGATGTAAAAGATTGAGAAATGTAAAAAGTCTTTATCTAGAAATCTGTTACTAAAAGGTTCATCTTAATAAAACTTTTAACTATTATGGTCCACCCTTACTAACTATAACCACTAAAGTCAATAACAATAGGATATTTACCATGATTTAGTTTTTGGATTTTTGAGACCAATTATTTCGGCGCAGTTTCATTGAGTCTTCATTTCTAGCCACGTGTCTAAAAAGCTTTGCACAGTCGAGTCACAAAATATCTCAATATCAACAATATCTCCTATATACAAAGTTCATCGAGAATAGAAACATTTGTCCGACTGTCCTACTTTTTGTTATCATACGCGGTGTAACTTGAGTGGTGGATCGGTGGTTGGGTAGTGGGGGGGACCTCAGTACCTATCGATTTAAACCCCATGTATGTTCTGCGATATTCAGTGCTTCAAGAGCTACTTGGAATTTTCTAAAGATTTAATTAAAATAAGATTTTAGCCTAAAATTCGCAATTGCGGCCAAAATATTAGGTCTACGATCCTGCCTTTTTATTGAAAACAAGATCAATAGTGGACCTTTCGCCAGTCAGAGTCTTAGATTTATAACAAACCAAAGTAAGAAAATTGTAGCCAATTGTCTTTTTATTATAAGTTTGCAGAAAAAAATATTATATGCGAAATATTTTTTTATTCATACAAAGCGTACCTAATTAAATAAGATTTTGAAAAGAAAATTGGCTTCAATTTTCTTATTTTATACTACAACAACCAAAATAAGAAACCATGCGACCTGCAGAAAGTAGATAAGGTTTATCGTAGATCACTATTCCGGGTGCCACGTGAGGTTATTTTGGCAAACCCCTATTGTATGTCATAACGTCCACTGCTCTGAACAGAACATGCATACCCTAAACAATGGGGTTTTGGCCCAAATCATCACGCATGGCAGCGTACAGCTAATCAGTCTCATCAGCACACAATGTGTCCTGACTACATTAAAGAATTGCAATGATGTCTCTTCACTCAGTTCTAGTACCAGAAAAACGTGTGAAAATACATAATTAACTAAAAACAATAGCTGGTAAGATCAACTCTCCCACATTGCATTGCTTCGTGCGGAGGGTGATCTAATCTTTTTAGTTTCTTGATATTGCATTTAGTGAAAATTAACTAACCCTATTGATAAGATTTTGTAAGTACTAACAAACTATGGATCAATTGTGTTGTCCGAAATCATCATTTTTGTTCTATGGAAACTGTGAATTTACCGCCCCACATTGGGTGAAAAAGCCTTGACAGGCGTTTTGAGGTTTATTATGCTTCGGCTAAGCAACAAAAAGCCCCTATGTAATGTCAATTAAATTATTTAATAAACTACCTGATGTATTAACAAATGAGAATAACGACAAAATCTTTATAAAACAATTAACACTTTTATTAATCACAAAAGCATAATACACAGTTGACGAATATTTAAACGAAAAATAAGAAAAATACAAACTACTAATATATATCTAACTTAGTAAGAAAATAACAATCAAATAACAATTTTAAATTAAAACTAGTATTTACAATTTAGTTACAATAAATAAAAATAAAATAAAAAGTATCTTTAATCAGACATAGGTAGTCCAATGACTACAGTGACTACAGAGTACAATGACGTCCTCCTCTCTCTCCATAATTATATTGTGTGCCCAGCAGGGTCTTTAGTGAATCTAAATACCTACGTAGATTTTAAGCACCTCTGTACACCTATAGAATGCAATAAATAATTGAGTATTGAAAAATGATACGATTGAATTATATTCACATGTTTTTTCTGGTACTAGAACTGAGTGAAGAGACATCTCGCACACGTACGTGTCTCACGTGTGCGTAAGCTAACTTAAGGGAAGAAGTATCAGTTTTAAAATAGTTCAGCTGGTTCTAACTTAGAATTCTAACGCTTTTCTTCTTTCGGACTATGGTGGACCAGAGGTTTATTAATTACATGTATTTTTTTTTATCAGGATTGTTAGTATAACTAAATCGTATTAAACATTATAAATAAAAAATATAAATTACATACTAAAACAAATTCAGCACGGAATCATGTTATATGCAATACCTACATAGCAAAATTATAAATAGAATTATAGTTCTAGGAATTCGTCGACAGAATAGAAATTCTGCTCGACAAGCTAACGTTTAAGCCTTAATTTAAAGCAGGGCAGACTGCCATAAGATGTGACAGAGTCTGGTACTTTGTTGTATATTAAATACTAGAAAAAAAATAATGTCATGTTTGCGGCATTAATACAATACAATACACTTTATTGCACACCAAGAAAAACATAGAAAATAATACAAAAAAAGATGCTTATAAATTAATGATTGATGATATATTATTATAAGTAATCATCATTGATGTTATAGAAGTAAGTATAGATTGATCACTTCCAACATAGCTTGGTCACAGAAATTCCTTCAATTGGTGCTTCAAGAAAAATAGGAATACACAGGAAAACATTTCACAGGTAGGTACTTGCACCGAATTTAAGTATTTCCTTTGCGAGCTCAAGTCTAACCCATACACGTTAATCATGGAGGTAAAATACGCTTACTCAACATTTATCTTGATTTTGAAGGCAAAAACAAATCTATATGTGAGTTGACAAGCATAATAATAACTTCAATGTTTTCACGCATACGAGCACAACTACAAATAGGAAAATGAGATGTATTTATCGCATTTTTTTGGCTACACCTCGTTTGTGTCTAGCTAGGTACTATCATTCCAAACCTTTTTCGTAAAAGACATCGATTACACTCAATTACTTTCATCGAATGTTTTTTTTTGTATTAACTTACACTAAAGCCTCTATAGTTTCTTTTATCATTTTTGTGATTATACCTTGACGACCTCTGTGGCGCGGTGGGCGAAGGTTTGCCTGCGACGCAAGAGATTGCGGGTTCGATTCCCGCCTTGAGACAAATATTTGTACGATCTGCAGGTATTTGTTCTGGGTATTCTGGTCGCTTTCTATGTAGTATAATAAAAAATATCTATCTATGTAATGTATTGTGTTATGTATATCAGTTATCTAGTACCCATAACACAAACACTTTGCTTAGCTTGGGGCTAGATGATGCTGTGTGAATTGTCCAGGATTATTTATTATTTATTTTGTACCATTGTAAAACTATTGATTTAGTAAAATGAAGGCCCTGCTTATTCTTAACTGTTAAGACAAGGACAGCATGAAGGTACACAGAATCCACTCCTAAATTGCAAGATACTCGGTTAACAACCGTTATGTTTCCCCAGATATTCCGAGGCTTTTCATTATGAATGGAGGGTAGCTGTACAATATTCGTGCAGAATCTAAGCGCCCCGGTCTCAATAGGCACTCATGTTACCGCATTGCTCCCCTAAAATACATTGCGACCATTGTTCGGAACGATTATTAAGTCTTTCCAGTTACCAAAAGGTAATTAACAAATTATTTAGTTGGAACCTCAATTGTAAAGTTATTGTTATGCATAGAGCGATTTTCTAGATAACTAGCTGTTCTCCACGGTTTTAAACGCGTTAAAATAGAATTTCACATTTCTAGGGGGATTATTCCCGTAAATCTCTCATGGGAATTTAATGTTTTTGGGAGTCGCATAAAACCAGCGGTCATTAGCGATATGTATCGCTTCTGGGCATATGCTGAGCGATGCCCCCTTTTTTGTCAATTATTTTTCTTTTCTTTTTAATTTGTGTTATTGTGACATAAATAAAACCTCTTACTTACTTACTTTTACTAGGACAAAAAGTAGCCTATGATACTCTTCATTCTTTTATCGAACTCTATGCCAAAAATTAAGTCAATTGGTTGCTTAGTTAGGGCGTGAAGGAAGGACAAACAAACAAACACACTTTCGCATTTATAATATTATTTAGGAATCATTGAAAGCAGAACTCCAACTCGACGCGACGACGACGTAGCGTGATCCACCTCAGAACCGAGATGCCAAGAGGACTTATATGGCAAAAGAGACCAACTCATTTTGGCTGAGTCAACGGAATACCTTGCTCTAGCCCTGTTTAGTTTTAATATTATACTTACTAGTTTCTTACCACGGCTTCGCATGCATTGTTTATGGTTACTTATATCCCAGCTAGGTTGGGCAGCGTTTGGGAAACTACGCCGAGTCTTCTCGTCATCCATACCGCAATGCTTAAAAACTAAAGTTTTCAATCAGTGCGTCCTGCCCGTCATGACTCATGACCTACGGAGCTGAGACGTGGACACACGGTAGGGCTGGTTCACCAATTTAAAATCGCACAGCAAGCTATTGAGAGAGCTATGCTCGGAGTTTCTCAATACATCCGACAGAGAACCAAGGTTATCGACATAGCTCAAAGGATTAGCATTAAGGGAGGCCTATGTCAAGCAGTGGACCAGTATAGGCCGATGATGATGAAATAACAATATATTCTATTCTATGTATTCCTATTATACCTATTTAAAGGCATTCATGATAAGGCAATGTAAAGAACGCACGCCCCATTCTAGTTGACTCCGGTGAAAATGAGGCGATTCATGCTGCTATTCAGCGCAAAGTCCTTTCAGTAATGCTATAATCTCGGAAGCTTCTTGTTATTGCTCTAGATGGCAGCACTCAACGTGAATGTCTTTAAAAATCTTTGAAAGATTGTGAAATTCGAAATAAGAAGGTTATTTTTAGAGGCTTTTGAGTCTGTTTGCTTTTGAGACCTCCAGGCTGGACCCTATTTTAGTTGTCCAAACTGAATTTTCGTGTTTCGTTTCGGTCAATTGATATTCTTTAATACATCGATCGAATTATAGAACGAATTTGGACAGAAAAAAACGAAACGAAACATGCAAAATAGGCCTCCAGAAACCTAACATCTGTGAGGTAAATATATTGACAGGTGTTTTATTTTATTGATGTTAATAAGAATTGGTGCACACGGAAAAACGTATAGCAGGAAAATTCTTCCAATTAGGAAAACCCTTCGTCGTGTAACGTCCCTGGAATCAAACTTACTCTAATTCGTGAAATGCACATGTCAAGAAGGTGCGAAGTACATAATATTATGACACTATAACAGGTCGTTTTCTATGTATAATATAATTAAAAATATCTATAAGTGTATTGTATTAAATTATGTATATCAGTTTTCCCCCCTGCCCTGCTTAGCTTGGGGCTAGTTAATGCTGTGTGAATTGTCCAGCATTATTTATTATTTAATTCCTTGGGAACAAGAACTAACCTTAGTCCACAAAAAAAGCTATAACGCTCATATCGTAAATCATAAAATCGTTTCAGCAATATAAGGTCACATTCAAATATCCATTCTTTACGATAACCGCCGTCCCATAAGGATTTTACTCGCTATAAAAATAAGGGGCGTAAAAATTTGTAGCATAAAGAGATAGGGAGTTTATTGGACATTAGGACATTTAGGTAGTTATCGCTTTAATGGAGCCAAGCTAGCTTGAGGTCTAGTTCTAGGAAAATTATGAACTCGCTTCGTCTCGCTGCTTTGTTCACGTGGGCATGTCACTCATGGAAGGTAACTTATCTAGTTTGGTTGTCTGGATGGAACAAACCGATAAATTAAATAACAATAAATAAATAATGCTACTTACTTGATATGAAGTATAATCAGTAAACATGGATGAATTATTTATATACTTACACATTATAATATATTTACAGTCGTGGTCAACTAATTAGGGACAATCTCTAGTTAGGCCAAATTGTGTTTTTTTTTTATTTTTTTCAACGAGTCTTAAAAATATTCCATATCTTTTACATGTAAGTATAATTAGTCATTGATGTGCCCGATTATACAAACAATAACAACTTCTTAAACATTAAACCTCTTTACAGTATAGCTGATAGATTATCATAGTGCTATTTGTTCAAATAATGCTGGCTGGCCATTTAATTAGGGACACTGAGATATTGCGTTCTATTTTCAAAGTTTGAATCTCAATACTTTTTTACTTCTTCTCTTATTGTTTCGTGGTAGTTTTGGCGGCAATCCCGATTTTTATTTTAAGTTTTGAAAAATATTTTGAAGAAAAATGGGCAAAAATAAAAGTTGCGATCCAACACTACGAAAAATTATCATGAAGTTTGTTGTCGAGCATGGTTGGCCATACCGAAGGATAGCAGAACATTTAAATTGTTCAAAAACTATGGTATACAATGCAGTGCAACATGTCAGACGCAATAACACAACTTTAAATGTGCCCAAAACAAAAAGATCGAGAAAAACAACTCCGCAAGAAGATAGAATGATAACCAGGTTAGCTAAGAAAGATCCGTTTCTAGGCTCTATTGTAATTAAACACGAAGTATTTAGGACAGACGAAAGAGCTGGTGTCTCAGCGAGGACCGTTCGACGACGTCTGGTAGAAGCAGGGTTGTTCGGAAGAGTGGCTCGCAAAGTACCGTTGTTGAAGAAAGAACATAGAAATGCTCGTTTGGCGTTTGCACGTAAATATGGACATTGGACCTACGCCCAATGGCAACATGTATTATTCTCTGACGAGACCAAGGTTAATTTGATTTCTTCAGATGGAAGGCAATACGTACGGCGTCCAGTAAAAGCGGAAATGAATCCAAGATTCACAAAAAAGCAGGTGAAACATGGCGGTGGAAACATTAAAATGTGGGGTTCATTTTCTGGACGTGGAGTGGGACCTGTGAGGAAAGTTCAGGGTAACTTAGACCAACATCAATACAAGGCAATATTGGAGGAAACGATGCTTCCCTATGCTGAGGAGCATCTCCCTATTATATGGACGTTTCAGCATGATAACGACCCGAAACATACCGCCCGTTCAGTCAAGTCGTTTCTTACCAGTCAGTCAGTATCGGTGCTAGATTGGCCAGCAAATAGCCCGGACCTTAACCCAATCGAGCACCTTTGGCACGAAATCAAGAAAAAAGTTGCCACTTATCGTACCACAACTTTAGATGAACTTAATGAAGCTTTTTGTGAGGCATGGGCAAACATTCCTGTCGAAACATGCCAGAAACTGATAATGTCTATGCCACATCGGTGTCAAGCGGTAATTACTAACAAAGGTTTTGATACTTTGTACTGATTTTACACGTAATAAAATGGAGCTGTTAAAGATATTATAATACTGCAGATTATTAGTTTTGTTTAACTCTATTTTTCATTATAGTTTACTGTCCTTAATTAAATGTCCAGCTACAGAATTATACCTTAAAATTGAATACATGTTCAACCTTTGATATTAAATACTTTTTTCTATTTATTTATTCTTTTATTTACAGCCATTTATAGCATAATAATCGGACCAAATTATGCAAATAATAGGTGCTGAGAAATCAATATGGTTTTATATTTATATGTACATAACGGGTTATTGCCCTTCACTATCTTGAAAGTCCCTAATTAGTTGACCACGACTGTATATAAAGTATTGATTCGACTTCTGACCTAATAAAATAGAACATAATAAAATTCGCAACCAAACCTTCATCATTAAAACCCATCTTCAAAAATGACGAGATAAAATGTGTTGATATTGAATAAGCCATAACTCGTGTAATTTTCAGGAAATGAAAGCAATTTCCGCAAGATCCAGATAAAGTCTAGGCGTTGTCACAATAAAGCAAATTTTTCAGTAGCAACAGATCTTCCGAAATAGATGCGTAATCGGCTAACAGAGGCAAATACAGGACTGTGGTTTTTATGCTTTAGTGACTCTTTGAATAAAGACTATTCATCTGCGTAAAATAATTTATTGTTTAAGTTCTTATTCACTTCTTTTGCTCAAAAAGTGTGTCATTATTGCGTAGCTAGCGGGTGTAAATCTCAAGTACATTATGCCCTTGGGACTAAAGTAATTTTTCTTTTTAATTTTTGCTTGAAGTAATCAGCCAGCATATTAATGTCACCTACGACTAATTACCACTTCTGGAAATTCCCACTGGGCTTCTCAGTTCTGGAATGTCTCTGACGTCTCGCCCAGAATACGCTTCACAGGTGGCTACGTACCTTAGCTACTGGTGTAGCGTATTGTGTTCGCTACCCGGTGTCGCCTTCACTCCCAGATGACTCATTAAAGCATTTTCAAATTTGCAATTTCGTTGCAATGGAGTTTATTGCTGTTTTAAACTGACATTTCAGCTGGGCTTGGGATTCGCTTGATGGACTATCATATTATGACCCTGTGAGATATGTACCTTCTGTTACTGTTTTGTGTAATTTTAAATATCGCACAAATCACAAGCTGTATAGGTAATTGCGCGAAATGACACTTTTAAAAAGTGTCATTTAGTCAAAAGTGTCAGTAAAAGTAGTAGTAGTTCACTTTTAATAAAATAAATGAGTAATGACGTGTTCCAAAAAGAGATCGATAAATTTTCCAAATTTCCTTGCAGCAAAATTCTATTTTCAATACCTAAGACTGCCTAAATAAGTCGATAAGTAATAAGCCAGTTCCAGTATTAACAATTATCAGTACATTTATTATACAAAATGGCGTCAAAACATGTTTGAAATAATAAAAAATGATATACATCATAATTTGCAGATTGAATCATCGGCATTTCTGCTCTGCCTCCAATTATCTTGATTGCAATATCACTCACGTTACAGTCTGTGGGCCTACTCCGAAACAATTGCGATAAAAGTGGAATCTATTCGTTTATTATTCATTCGGTTTTGATTTTAATATAAATTTAATTTACATAAATATTATATATTATTCAGAAAGAAAATAACAATCAAATAACAAATTTAAATTAAAACTAGTATTTACAATAGAAACAATTAGGCTATCTGCAAACTGTTGCAAACAATCTACAGGTAGCTCAACTGATCTATATCAATAGTTAAGGTAAAATATTACTTAATTGATGAATTATTGACATGTAACCATAATATTGTTACCAAATAAAAAACTTAAACTTGAACTTCAATACCAGTTGGAAGCGTGCCTAAGACACTGGCTGCATTGCCCTGCTGTATAGCAATGCTGATGCGCTGTGCCAGATACTCACCAGCTCTCGGGTCACGCGTCGCTTCGACCAGACGCTCAGATAATTTTTTGAAAACCCGGAGAGCCTCAAAAATAATTACAATCCAATAATAGAAACAAATTAGAACTAATACATTGTATATATATTGAATGTTGTATGTATAATATATTATATACCTACCTAGAGTTGAAACAATAGAGCTAACTGCATATTGTTGCAAACAATCTTTATTCCACAGGTAGCTAAACTGATAATTAACAATACCAGTCAGACGCGTCCTCAAAACACTGGCTGCAATAAAAAACAAAAAAAGTCTATAAAAATATCCCAAAAAATTTGGCTATCCTTAGTTTTCGATAGTGCTATGGGGCTATTATTTTAAATCAAATTTTACCGAAGGTAGACGTTGCTTTTACACAGTAGAGCATGTTAGAACTGCTTATTACTCATTCGTATGGAAATTAATATTACATATTCGCTTCAATATGAAAAGCTTTCAGCAATCACAATAAATATTATAAGTAATCGGTGTTATTTTTTGTAAAAGGAAATCGTCAAAGTAAATACAATTCATATGATGAAAATGTGATTTATTCATTACAAATATTTGTCCGCGTCTTTGTTCGCGTAGAATTCACAAGGTAGTGTAATTCCTTTTTCAAAAATAAAAGTTGCATTATATACCCGCTACTATCATTATCTGACAGTCAAAGTTTCTTGAAAATCGGTTCAGTCGTTTTGAGGATAATTCAAACAATTCAAAACTCTTTATTGCACAACACAAAGTAAAGCAAAAGAAACATAGACATAAACCTAAAAGTACAATGGGCGGTCTTATCGCTTAGAAGCGATTCCTTCCATGCAACCTTTGGGTGGATAGAATTTTGAAAATTTTGGAAAACCAGGTATTACCTATAGTATACAGTATCTATAAGTACCTAAATAATAAGAAAATAATTTTTGCAAGTTTCTACTTAAAAATAACATAAATAATTAATTTTTTAAATAAAAAATATGAACGGAACAATTAAATACGGCAATACCAAGAACAAACAAAAAAACTATATAAATAACAATATAATTTTTTTTACAAATAGAAATCTTTGACACGAGCTTTGAAAACAGGTAGAGATCCAGCTTTCCTACAAAAGGACTCAGGCAGTGCGCTCCATACAGCTTTACGTCCTGGATGGAAAAGGATTTGCCATGAAAACTGGTTCAGTGGAGAAGCATGTTCAATACCAGATTTTTTGATGACCGAAAGATGCGAGAAGGCATGGGATCAATGGAGAAAATCCAATAGAAATATTTCAAAACTAACAGCCGGATTCATATGATTTTCAGACCGACTTATATCAGGCGAAATAAAAAAATGTTTATTTTGTTTTATTTTAATTAAACATGTAAATACTCAGTTATTCAAGAACTTATATAGACATTACAAAAAATCATTTCCAAACAGCCGTGTGGTGCCGGCTTAGAATTTGCACCACCCCAACTCTTCCCGTGGGTGTCGTAAGAGTCGATTAAGGGGCATACACCGGGGCGGGCAGCAGCGTCTCTTACATAATAGATCTACCACCGAACTGCGATCCCCAACCCGCATGCCTAGCGAGGGGATTGTGGCCATTACCCCTCATGATATAAAAAATCAGGGATAGGCCTGCGTCCAGCAGTGGACCATTAAAGGCTGTTGAGGATTTACAGACAGACACTTCAATGTTATTTATTTGTATAGAATAGATCAGTATTTCTAACTCGATCGATCTACATCACATTATGTTGATATCATATAAAATGATTGATTTAGCGATTTGGTCTACAGAGGCAAAGAAATGATTAATATCAACAGAAAAAAAAAGTTTCATCAAAAACCAAAAACATGTATCCATTACTCGTACGTACAACGTACGTAAAATCTTCCGCTGCGCTTCTTTTTGGTGGAATTTAGATCAGGACTCTGTCTAATTGTTTTTGTTTCGATGTTGAACTGATAAATTATTTTGTTTTTCCAATGAGCTGTTTTCGATTTGCATTAAAAAGAAAAAAATAGTTCCAAACATCTCAATAGATGGCAGGGCGTCAACTGGAAATACGGTATGTCAATGTAAAATGGAAGGAAAACTTTGAATTTTCCAAATCGGTCCATTTTGACGTCAGGTTGTTTTCCTTTCATTTGACATTGACATACCCTAATTCCCAGTTGACGCCCCCTGCCACCTATCGAGATGTTTGGAACTATTTTTTTTCTTTTTAAAAATGCAAATCGAAAACCCCTCATTATTTTTTCACTTAGGAATGTTTTGTACTGCAGTAGCAAATAAATGAGTGTCTATATCTATACTAATATTATAAAGAGAAAAGATTTGTTTGTTTGCATTGAATAGGCTCCGAAACTACTGGACCGATTCGAAAAATTCTTTCACCTTCGCCTTGGGACAAATCGATCTGCAGGTATTTTGTTCGGGTTTTCTGGTCGTTTTCTATGTGTATTAAAAAATGTCATACATAATATTGTATTATGTATATCAGTAATTTAGTACCTACCCATAACACAAGTTCTATTACCTTGGGGCTAGATAATGCTGTGTGAATGGTCCAGCACTATTTATTTTATTATTATTTATATTTTATCCATATTTTACCGGTGCCTTCCTATAATTTTAATAAAATATTTTGCTGTTAAAAAATGCTAAAATTATACAGGCATCTTCCGCATCTTTTGCTAAATTATATACAAATTACCTTTTGAAAACAATTCGATATGAAAGTCATGAAAAGAGATCCATTCTTATACGAAACAAATACAAATAAAACCGTTATTTTTCTGTTTACCAAGTCCCTGCTCATTTCGATCCAATACTGAATTGATTCCATATTCCGATGTTAGAGCATCCGGTGGGCAAAGCAGAAGAATGCTGTATCGTTTCGGTTACCAGCCGGGGTACGATATTTACCGCGACGACTGTTTCTCGTCTGTTTTATCGTGCATTTGTTTCAAATTCGCACCAAAAAGAGCGAGTCAACTTCAACTTCTTTTTTTTTGCGCCGCTTGCTTTTCGCCGCGACTCTGCCAGTGTCTGTGTTAGTGACGTAAAGTTCAAAAACAGAATAATATATGATCAGTTTGCCGAAAAATAATAGTCTTCAAGTTTTGACGTGGCACGCAGATGAAAGGTAATTTCAATCCATAAATTCGAAACAAAGATGTTTTGATAAAATTGTAATATTAATATTATACTAACAGAAGTTGTGCATGAGCTTTGTGGTACATAAAATAATGTTACAAAATTTTAATTTAAAGGAAGGGCCTATTCAATTCAAACAAATAAACAAATCTTTCCTCTTTGCAGTATTAGTATAGACTAATCAAACAAATCTTACGTTTTTCACAGTACATAGGTACATACATAATTATATATCGATGTTTTTTCACGATTAATTCATAAAACATTTTTTTTTAATAGGCAAATGGAATCGTAACGTTCCACCAAGTTCGTGCTAGGGGCTCCAATATTGGGATTCCACCTACCGTTCAAGCGTCGAAAGAATCATTTGAATATTTGATACGAAACTCATATTCGTGCTACGCCGATATATGAATGGATAAAAAGAGAAGGCTATTTATTTTTATTTTTGTTGAAACCCAGTTGCTTTTGTTCAGCTAACGAACGGACGAAATGAATGTAATTCACCTTATATGAAGGTACCTTCAGATATTGCCGCTGTGTGGTGCCGGCTTAGAATTTGCACCACCCCAACTCTTCCCGTGGGTGTCGTAAGAGGCGACTAAGGGAGAAATGACGGGGGGCGTGCAGCAGGGCCTCTTGCAGAATAGATCTACCACCGAACTGCGATCTCCGTCCCGCATGCCCAGCATGGGGATTATGTGGATTACCCCTCATGAGATAAAAAAAATCAGGAGGCCTACGTCCAGCAGTGGACCTTTATAGGCTGTTGAGGTGAGGTGAGGCAAATAATGATGTTTGAGCACCAAGCATCAGTGTTTTAAATTTAATGCAGCATTTAAAAGTAAATAAGAAGTCCCAGACCGCGTATCGTATCTAATGGGGGCTTGCCAGCTTCAAAGGGGTGTCAAAAATCTTGTTGGAATATAAAGGTATATTGACCAAATCAAATCAAATCAAAACCAAATCAAAAATTCTTTATTTCCATAAATACAAAATTGAACACTTAGAAAAAGTCAAATTCTTAAAATAAAGCACTGACACGGAAATAAAGTGATATTTTTGATTTCTGTCGCTTCGGTATGTAGATTGAACGCTTCACGCAACGCTTCGGTATGTAGTTACTTTAGTAACGAAGCGACGAAGATACATTTAGCCTGTTAGTTGTTATTTTTCGAGTTGGATCAAAACCCGTCCCAAGCTTTTTTATCTTCTTGATAATCTGATATTTTGTAGTAAGCCTTTTTGCACAGAAAAGTTTTGACAATTTGTTTGATTTTATTAATTGACAGATTTTGCAAATTACTAGGAGTTTTGTTGTAGAAGCGAGGAGTGAAAGGCATTCATTTCCTTGCCTGTGTCTTCCCCATAGATCGCCACAATGACTGGTTATGGTTAACCAGTACCAGTATCGCCTTGTAGTAATTTTCCCCATCCAATTACCTTAAAATAACATACCTACAAATAAAAAAATACAAAATGCAGTAGAATTTTATCTAGAAACTAAAAACCTGCATTGAGAATTTAACTCTAAATCCAATAACATAAAGTGTCATGTTGATAAATGTGCGGCTTGCGGCGCGCCGCGGTGTTTCGCGCGGTAGGAATGAATGCTGCCTGCAGATGGAGCATCGGACATATTGTAGAGCGAGTGAAAGATTAGAAGTGGCAGTAAATTTCACATTTATTTTATTATAAATAAATAATAAATAAATAATGCTGGACAATTCACACAGCATTATCTAGCCCCAAGCTAAGCAGAGCTTGTGTTATGGGTACTAGATAACTGATATACATAATACAATACATTACATAGATAGATATTTTTTATTATACATAGAAAACGACCAGAACACCCGGAACAAATACCTGCAGATCGTACAAATATTTGTCCCAAGGCGGGAATCGAACCCGCAACCTCTTGCGACGCAGGCGACCTTCGCCAACCGCGCCACAGAGGTTGTCGGTCGTATTGGCGTTAGTAATTTATGTTTGTCCGACATGTGGCTTGAGTAAGAGCAGACGCGACTTTTGTTGATTTATCCTGAACGTAAGACCCAGTTCGACCCAAGCAGCTTGTCACTCTAGCAAAAACAGCCTGCTCAAGTTTTTGTCTAAACTATAAAAGAGAAAAACAATCATTCATTGCGTTACATTAATTAAGAAGACGAATTTTTTTTTTTCGCATTCTGGCCTCTGTGAGCCGGTGGGCGAATGTCCGCCTGCGACGCATGAGGTTGCGGGTTCGATTTCCGTCTAGGGTGTATCCGATGTCAGTTTTGTCTTTTCTATACTGTTCCCACGACATCGCCTGTCTTTGCCTACTTTTAGTGGATGATACATAATATTCGAAAGACTTTAGAAGGCCTTTATACAGCAGTAAACTAGCAAAAGCTGATGAACAGGTACCTAAATAACCAAACCTAAAACGGCACGTAGATTGTTCTAAACTCTTTGTAGATCTATAAAAGTTCGCATGCGATGTGTATCATCAATCTTGTCCCATGTGATTAGAGCGGGGAGATGAATTGCCGGGTAGATACACGGGTATTACGACTTACAGGACAGTGATGGAAATCAACAACTTTTTGCTGAAGATGTCAGGGGGAACTAAATAGGGCCTAATCTTATCATTGTGACATACTCGACAAAACATCACATCCTATCGTTTACAACTTTGAAGAAAGAATAGTTACGTGTTTGGTGAAACTTAGGTACCTACAGATTTACGATTTAATTTAACTTTCAAGGTCTTGATTGTTCTGAGTTCCTACGCGAAAGATTAAGCTGCTGTAGTTTTCAATTCGAGAATCTGAGGGACTATCTTCATAGACGAATGTAACGCTAGAGCTGGCTTTCCAATTATTTCTACTTACAGCAAGAGAGTGTGTCTGTACTGTACAAAGTGATATAATATAAAAGATCGACCTAAAAGACCTCAAAGCATTTATACGAGACGGTCGAGAAGTGGGATGACGATTTGCGAAAGACTGCTGGCAGATGCTGGATGCGGCAAGCTGAAGACAGGGCGCTATGACACTCATTATCGGAGGCCTATGTCCAGCAGTGGACTAGTATAGGCTGATCATAATGATGATGGTCGAGAAGTATAATTATATACTGAGCGCATAACGCACGTGCTTAACCAAATATAAAACATCGATGTAATAGCATAACCGATCCACAATCCACACAGCTGAGCACTTAGTAGACTCAGAATACAGACACTAGATTGAGTCATGATAATATACTCCGTAAGTCTTCTTTAATGAAAGGTCTACAAGAATATGGTTTGGACTGAGTTTCAGATTCTCTATCTCATGAAATCCAATGAAAGCCAAGAGCATTCGTCGTAGACCGGTTTCAGTGCGCGGCTGACACTTTTCCCCCTCGTTTTCACAAAGGTAAGGTATTTCACAAGTTTTGTGTAATGTTTTAGTTTTTTAAACGTCATCTACAAATTTTAGACATGTTATTAAGAATTGTTATAGTAAAAAGTACAAAGTTTAAAACTTTATTCAACAAGGATGGATAGGGTATAAACTTGTTTATAACTAGTATTATTAGGCATAACAACAAACGTTAAACGATTATGTGTACGCTACCACCATGGACACGCTCGTTGTGCAGAGGTGCCAGGTTTCGAAAACCAAGTTACACTTAATTCTGCCCCCGCTTCGCAGATGCGCTAGCTTTATTATCTCACAACAGTGTATAACCACAATATTGTAATGTCGGGAAAAATAGAAACATTGAGGAGTTGAATCATTTGTTGATTTGTAAGTATTTATAGAAAAGATTTCAGTCCGCAACGACTTCTAGAATTCTATTCCTTCGACCCCATCACACACGACTGCAAAAAAGTGCGTTAAAAAACACGCGCGATATAGCAAAAGAATGAGCAAAGAAGCCTTTCAATTTACCTTTGCCGCAGGCGTATGTTGAAAAACAAACAAGATTGAGCTACGTTGTATTTTATTTTCAGTGGATGAAGGCAGGCCTCGGGCTACGTGTGAGCTGTACATGACAGGTGGGTTTACTAAACTGGTTTAAGTGGTAGGAGTAAAGCGAGTTTCAGTTACGAGAGTAAAATATTTTCTTTTATTTACGGTTTAAAATGTGTTGGTTGGAGATGGGATTTATTCGCAAAGATAGTTATATATATTTGAAAGTAACTGTCTGTCTGTCTGTTACCTTTTCATGCCTAAAGGGCTCAACGGACCCTAATAAAATTTGGCAGGGAAGTAAATGGTATCCAGGAGACGGATATAGGCTACTTGAAAACAACGAGCGAAGCCGCAGGCCGTACCTAGTTATAAAATCATGACCTACTCAACAGTGAGTGTTAATGAGTAGAGATAACGCGTGTTATCTCTGCCATTGTCATTGACTATCCTGTGTAAAAAAAGTTAAATATAAAATATCAGATTAACTAGAGGATAAAAAAGCTTGAGACGAGGGATTAGTTGCTTTTCGTGCGTCGTCGTTTTGGAGTAAACAACCAAGTAAGTCGCATTTCGTGCGTTCTTCTACGCGTCGAAAAAAATACCTGAACCTTTTGTCCCATTTCGTGCGTCGAGTATGTATGAATAGCTTGAGCAAGTAATACCATAGATATACAAAGCATAACAGAAGTGGCAAGGGCTTAAACATTTCAAAATTTGAACTCACTTAAATCGTTCTGATTAGTTGCCATGGCCTTATTATGTTCATTATTTTTTGCCTAATTTATTGCTCCAACTCAAACTCAATAACTTTATTTCTTTAGGCTTACAAAATAAGCACTTAGATAAGTCAAATTTAATACTATAAACAGGTTTATAAATAGTCATTATTATCCAATGCCCCAACTCGAAAACTAACATTCTAACAAAGTAAAGGTTTCCTGTTCGCTTCTTTACCTTACCTTAAAAATATTGAAGTGGACGAAAAATCAAAATAATCATTTTGATTTCTAGTTAGTATATTTCTTTCCTATTATTTTTAGTTAGTGGTAGTCCAAGAATCCTGTAAGGTCTAATGGAATTAAAGCACTTTGAATTTTGAATAGAGTTTTGAATTTTGCTAACGCAACGTTAACAAACCGTTAACGTGCGCTAACGGTTAATACGTTACTCTCCCCCAACTCACACCACATTCCATAGCCGTCATAATTCACCTAACCCGATTACCCGGGACCAGATGCAAACTAGGGCCAATGTTTGAACTAAATTACTCAATTGCCATGTCAGTTCTTGCGTTACGCGCGATCGAGGTAGTTTTAAACAGTGTTAGATTTTCATTTTACCCTGGGGACTTAAAATGGACGTGGTAACATCAAACTGGCACAGTGGGTTGGAATTGTAGGAGTTAAATTACTACATTTCAGTAAATACGTTAATTAATATTACTCGTATATTATATTAACAACCTTGAATAAGTTTTGTAAAACGAGTAACTTTTCGTTTCCTTGCCGTGAAATACTTTGTCAACGTAATTTTGTCTTCCAAACCGAGGTTTTATATAGTACCTTCAATGTGCGCGTTAATAATCTTTTTATTTATTTATTACAGACACAACAAACAACGTAAAGTATAAGAATTACATAAGAAATTTTGTGTAAATATAGCCTACTACGTTGTACTCTGATTACATAAGACGTGATTATTTCTGCTAACATTATAACGTATTTATACAAAACAAAACTAAATTTTATAAGATACCTTCTGAAATAAATTTACATTTTTAATAGCGTTAGGGACAAAACTTTTTCTGGACTTGAGTTTTAAACTTTCCTCTTTTGTTCGCGAATAGGCATACGAAGACTAGATAGAATAGATGGCTTGAGCTTCTCGCTTATGCACGGTACAAGATGGTATCCAAGTAAGAAGTAAGTTCAATGCACGAGTTAAGTAGACGACCTCTGTGGCGCGGTGGGCGAAGATCCGCCTGCGACACAGGAGGCTGCTGGTTCGATTCCCGCCTAGGGACAAATATTTCTACGATCTGCAGGTATTTGTTCCATCCTAGACAACAATCCTCGTGCTAGGAGAGCTGATGAGCGTAGGCGATAGAATGTATAGAATATACCCTTGCAAAGCCAATATTTTTGTTAAAACCCTGGAGACACGCAAATTCTTGCATTCTTCTCTCCGCCTCTCAACAAAGATGGCGCTTGTTCGCGTAACTTGCTTTTATGAAAATTGTTTGGGTAAATTTTCAAACGTGTCGGTACGTTGCTGGTAGATTTTGAATAAAAAGACAGTTTTCCCAATAAAAACTCTGATAATACGATACCGATTGGGGTCCATAAGGAGTTTTTTTTTTTTCAAAAAAAGCCAAAGTTTATCGTGTCACGTTTTATTAAAGCTAAATAATACATACCTCCTACTAGCTGATGGATCAGATCGGATGTAATATTAAATCATTTATTTCAGATTAACAGTCCGTAAAACATGTAAAATTTAGAAACTTGAATGTCACATTAATCTCACATTAAAATTAAAACAGACTTCGAATTCCTTAACTGTACACTGTTTTTAAGTCTTACGGGACAAGCACTAATCACCCGGGAATAAGTTAAACTTCTTTGGGATTATTATATAATCAACAGATAATGGATTTTCAAAATCGGTCCACAACTTATGGAGGAATCGACGAACATAACTTTAAAAAAACTCACATACTCCCGAACATAGAAAGATGTATGAAAAAGACAAAGAATGAAGGTAGATCGATATATCTGCCAATAAAAACCAACTCGCAGTGACTTTAGTTCTTCCGTGATCATGGCGCATGAAACTGTGCCGAAATATTGGAAAACTCAAAAATCGAATCATGGTAAATATCCCGTTTTAAATGACTTTAATGTTAATAACCATGATAGTTTTAAAAGTTTTATCATAGAAAGATGGTTTTATGAAGTAGGTTAATAAAATGTAATAAATAATTAAATCAAATTAAACCATACACAAAGCCCGTCATCGAGCCACCACCGCGATACCGGCTCCAGCATCATAATCTAGTGGCCCATGATACTGCCTGGGAAGAGATCGCTTCTAAGTTCATTGTACTTGTCTCATGTAATTTGTCTTTTTTAATGTTCTCTTTCTGGTGTGCAATAAAATGTTTGTGTATTGTATTGATACTGGAGAGGCTGGGGCATGATACTGTGAAGATCCTGCATTCTAGTGCAGGATCTCCGCTCCAAGATCTTCAACATCTGAATTAGATGTTGAAAGGGAGCGTATAGGGCATTGTCGGTGAGAAATCCTCATCAATCCATGACAAATCGGCAGTGACTCAGGTATCGGATTTGCAAACCCAGTTTTTTTTTTTTTTTTTTTTTAATAATAATAACGTTTATTGAAAAGAATTAAGACTTAAAATTAATACAATCTTTGACCCCCAAACTAGGATAAACCTGTATCTTGGGGACCTCCTTCCTTTGGTTATTTATATTACTTAACAAGCTAACGTTAAATTATCTTACGGTTCGAACAATAGTGAGAAAATATACATTTACGTGATGGGTTACCTGAGGACACCAGTCTCAAAAGAGTCTGGGCAACAGGAGCCAGTGTGTGTGTGTGTGGTGTGAATGATGTGTGTGTGACGTTTGTCAGTTGTGCGTGGTTGTGCTCCTGAGAACACCGAACTCTGAAGAAGTTAAGAGTACCTTAAAGTGAAACAGGTGAAAAATAGCAGCTTTGAAACGTTTCAACTCACTCTTTTTAACATTATACCTAAGCCTGGGTCGCTGCATTATATATCTCAAATACATTCAGCACACGTCTCAAGGTACTGATTGATAGTTTAGAACCATATCATCTAAGTAGCTGTTATTAAACCCATTATCCCCAATAAGCTGAACGTGTAATATCCGATGCCCTGGACAGGCCATTTCAGAACATAAAGGGGTACCCGCAAGCTAACCAGGATCGATAGCTAATGCATTATATATGTGACAATGGCAGCTTAGCACATCCAGTAATGGACTGTTAGGATGGACAATCTGTACGTGCATTGTAGTTAATGGGGGCAAGTCATATTTGTTAGGAACTTAGGGGTGCAGCTTCATAGGTGTGGTCTTGGTATTGCCTGACATTGACGACCGATGTGGCGCGGTGGGCGAAGGTCTGCCTGCGACGCAGAAGGTTGCGGGTTCGATTCCCGCCTCGGGACAAATGTGTGTACGATCTGCAGGCATTTGTTCAGGGTGTTCTGGTCGTTTTCTATATATAATAAAAAATATCTATCTATGTATTGTATTATATTATATTATGTATATCAGTTATCTAGTACCCATAACACAAGCTCTGCTTAGCTTGGGGCTAGATAATGCTGTGTGAATTGTCCAGCATTATTTATTTATTATTTATTGCCATAGGGCAATATCAATACCACACCTATGCCAATGCCAAGAAACATGTGTTTTATGGCTAAGCTAGTTACTTTCCGCGGGTTTACACATGTTCTTTCTATGGAAACGTTCAAAGGCTATAATCTTAGTAAGTTAAATAGTTAGATAATTTACGCCCGAATTCTCAAACGCCACTCATTGCAGATTTAAGCACGTCTCAAGTTGTGATTTTTTGACAGTTTTTAATGAAAATGTGTCATAAATTCGTCACTTGAGACGCGTTTAAATCTGACATGCGTTTGAGTATTTTGGGGTTAGGGGTGCATCTTCATTATGTGTATCATATCACATCACGTCATCACATACCTCAAACTAATATTATAAATATTCATAATGACATCTCATCACATTACACTAATATTATAAATGTGAAAGTTTGTATGGTTCGATGTTCGGATGTTTGTTACGTCTTCACGCCAAAAATACTGAAAGGATCTGCTGAAATTTTTGGTACAGGTATTTCCAGGCCTGAAATAAAACATACTTTTTATCACAAAAATCTGTTCTCATGGGATAGAAATAACCTTAAACAACGCGTGTGAAGACATGTGCAGAAACTAGCCTCTATGCCAAGAAACATGACTTTTATGACTATGCTAGTTTCAACCCGGGCAGTGGCACGCATACGGTGTTTCTCTGTGGAAACGTTCAAAGGTTACATCTGTTTCACGGGAACTGTTTTATAAGCTTAATTTGTCCCAATTAAAAAGCCCCTGCGGGTCGCAAGCAGTGGTCGTTATATAAAAAGTCTTTTATACGTGCCATTCTGTAGTTTTAGAGTGAAGTACCAAACATCTACCCATACACACTTTCGCATTTGTAATAATATTAATTTAAGGTGATTAGCATAGCAAGCAATCAAATAAAAAGAAAAATCATTTTATAAATTTTGGGCCCAAAAATAGAGCTTACCTAAAGATTTGATCTAGAAAAGAAATAGGCACTACCAAGCTACAAGCTTTAAACCACAAAAATACAAACTAACTATTAATCAGTATTATTTATTTTATAAATTAAGATTGAAAGATATTATTTATTTTATCGTTCGATCGCCAACTATCACTACAATGTGTTTCTAACTAGAAAGGAAGGAAATTGGTCGAATTAATCCTTCCTTCAATTTAAATCAGAACGCTCCTTACAACTTTGATGAGCATTAATAGCAAGACACATAAATTATTCCTCCATCAACTTTGATCCCCGCTCATAATTAGGGAATTAATAAGGTTCGTGAATAGATAACTGAGCTCTGACTGTTTGAGTTACAAGTCACTGGGGCATAAAAGTTTGAAGGAATCAAATTATGATTCGGAAGAGATAAAGGCCGCAACAACGCAATCTTGATAGATAGATAGATAGAAAATTCTTTATTGCACACTTAAAGCTAAAAAAAACAATTTACACGTAAAACAATTATATCATAAGTGACAATTGGCGGTCTTATCGCTCAAGAGCGATCTCTGCCAGACAACCTGGTATGGATAGGATCATTGGATATACATGGGGTAAGATTTGTGTGCATCGGATAGTACTACTTAGACATATTATACATATATTTACTCAACATTATATACCTAATGTATATATAAATACATACATACTTATCTTATATAGATATATATAATATCTTACATAAATAAATAAATATATACCTTTTATCTACTTACAATAACAATAATCACAACACCAACTTACAATAATCTTGGTGTCGTCCAAGATAAATTTGGGACTTTGCCACACCAGCAGGTAAGTGAAATTTCTTTATTTTCGTGCTTGCTTTTCATGACTATGCTAATGTCTGTGTCAGAGAATTAGAAACTTCGAAAATAGAATATGATAGAAACCTATCATGTTCTATTTTCGAAGTTTATAATTCTACTAATAATTTTATTTTATTTTATTGGCGTTCAAAACAGAAAACAATCGAAACATGACATTATAGAAAAATGATGGATGCAAAACATGGATTTAAACATAGAGCAGTAAAAGCAACGATATTCATGAATGTACATATTTCTTTCTAATTTGCATCAAAATGATTTTGTTAAAATAAATAGACAAAACAATATAAGCAAAAGGACAACATTACACAACATTTAAAGCACAATGCTAATTTCATCTCTTTTTTTCGTCCATTTACGTTTCTTTTTTTTGCTTCAGAGGCCTTAGTCTAAGTTTATACAAAAAAAAACAATAAACGTAATCAATTACCATTCATATATTCTACAAAAAAGACTTAGAATGGTAGTAGACACAAACGAAGTGTAACCAAAAAATGCGATAAATATGTCTCATTTTCCAATTCGTATTAGTGCTATGCGTGAAAGTACAGAAGTTGTAATTATGTTTGTCAAATCACACACACATAGATTCGTTTTTGTCTTCAAAATCAAAAAAATTGTTGAGTGAGCGTGTTTTACCTCTATGATTGACGTGGTTAGGCTTAGTAAAAAAAATCTGTTCCTTTTGATTGCGTCCTGAAATAACCAAAAATATACGGCAGTCATTATGGGAAGCCTATGACCAGCAGTGGACTAATATATGATGATGCTGATCACCAAAAATCCGCTTTAAAGCCTGCTTTCTACCAAATAAACAGCCTCCGTGCTAATAAGTTCACTGACCAAACGTGATTACAACAGCTTAAAAGTTTCATCTAACAGAGCTTTGTGAACCTAAAACCATAATGTGCTGTCTAATGTAGCAGATAGCTAACATTAATAACAAAAGTGCAGTACAAACATTCTTCAACTCGTTAGCCGGGCCATAACACTCTAACAAGAGAAATGAGTCGAAATAAAACTGTTACAATGGTAAGTGCATGCATTATGCCCCATTTGTTACCGCGCAAACCCACCCAAACTAGCACCCGCCGCCACCTACTTTATCTTATTATTTCGTTTAGCAAAAGAATTTTCTAAAATCCAACACACAGTTTGTGATACCTATTTATAAGCTTTTTTTAATGCCTCTGTAATAGTTTTATTCTATATAGTTTTTTAATCGAAAATAGATTTTAGTGGCCACCAAGGGCAACTTCGATTCACTGCCTAAACTAAATCGCGATCTCTGCTGCAATACTTAGCCTTAAGATCTTTTGACCACGCTCTTGGAAAATAACAACTTAAATAACAAGAACATTTTGCACTCAGCGTTCATAATCATACCATTAACACAAATGTAGACAAAGTAAAAAGTTCACTGGACATTTAGTTCCCACAGCGTCCTCCAAAATCAAGACCTGGCGCAATTCATCAAGGATATAGGAAATATAGGAAAACGCAGTAACTGAATATAGTTAACAATTTTATTTGGGTCCTTGTTTCCTTGGTCCTTTTACATTATCATCTCCAAACCAGCAGCTCCACAGTTTTCGTCTTTTGCTGCTTCATCGTTCATTTCTAACTCACTCATTAAATAGTAAATAATGCTGGACAATTCACACAGCATTATCTAGCCCCAAGCTAAGCAGAGCTTGTGGTATGGGTACTAGACAACTGATATATACATAATACAATACATTACATTGATAGTACATTGATACACAGATAGATATATATTTATTAAACATTATAAAACGACCAGAACACCCGAAACAAATACCTGCAGATCGTACAAATATTTGTCCCAAGGCGGGAATCGAACCCGCAACCTCTTGAGTTGCAGGCGGACCTACGCCAACTGCGCCACAGAGGTCGTCATTATGTACCTTACTCGAAATAAATTATTTTGTATTTGTATTTTTGTTCGTGGAGACACTACAGGGGAAGAAGGGTGCTCGCAACGAGCAATGAGACGAATTTTAGCACACAGCGTAACATTTCATGCTCGCTGAGAATATTACTCTATGCCCCGTATCACCAGTCAGTTGGCTTAAGGATCTGCTAAAAATTTTAATGCCTTTTATGTCAGAACACTCGCAAAATTAAACAAGATAAATACCCTAGCAAATGGTATAGTAATATGTTTTTTTAGTATAAAAGTTATTGATAAGAACTTTTACTTAAAAAAAAAGAATGCAACTCCTAACATAACCTAAACTTATTAGTAATTTACAAAAAAAGAAAATAAACAGCAATATTATTTGTACTGTGTAGGGTTTTTTCCAGTTACATAGTTCCCTTTGAAAATACCCCTGAGTTTTTCATCAAAATTCAAGGGTTTTAATGCTTTATTTGTCCTCGTCAAGAAAGCAAATCTGTACCTCTATAAATTTGGCTATAGCGGCTGCCATACCATAACATAATGCCTAAATTATTTTTTATTAAAAAAAACTTACTAAAACTTTTGTTTAGTTTTTAATTAACGCAAAATTAAAGTGTGTTTCGCTGTTGAAACCTAGGTAAATGTCATTGTTTTGAGCACTTGAGCTGGGTTGTTTACTTTTTAATTAAAATTTGTGGGTAGAGGGGTAGAGCTATGTTCCATTACATTTACAATGTAAATTGTGAGGTTCCATCCAATTTCTACTAGAACAACGAATATACAACTAAATAATTCTGAAAACTACAAAGTTTTCGATACCCAGATCACGAGATAGATTTTTAGGACCAAGGTCAATGACTACAACTAAAAGTAACTACGGACTGAGTAAAAGTATGATGTGTGTGATGCGTTGCTAAGCGACCCCGTACAACAGATATACACCCTGTAGGTATATCTGTTGTACGGGGTCGCTTAGCAAAGTTTGAAACGATGCGATGTAGGGATTGCAGGAGCTGATCAAGGGTACCAATATAATAAATTTAAACCACGCTTGCCATATTGAAAAGTGTCATGGTTTTTAAGTTCTAAAGTTTATATTTAGTTTTCAGGCCAAGTTTTATTAAATCCCTTTATGTTCATAAACGCTAGCAGGGTGTAAGTGATATCTAACTAAAAGACCATAAGCTAAACCACTTTAGTTTTTAGAGCATTAGCAACGTCACTTTTTATTAATGTAATAACCATGACACTTATCACCATCGTAAGTGTGGTTTAAAATTATAACATTGGTACCTCTTGATCAGCCGAGTGATTTCGGTAAAATCTCCCATTCAATTGATCGCCATCCGGGGAGACAGGGTGTAAGCTATTTCGGTTCCTATCATTTATGTAACAAAAATAAATACATAGAATTTTCGACGAATCGTGAATGATGCTGAATGTCAAAATATCACAAATGTCAAATCAATTATAATGTTTTTATTTTTACATTACACCTCGTACTAATGTTACTCTCACTTGACTTTGTTTTGCTCGACTTCGTTGCTACTGCAAAGTATTAACTGTTTGTTAATTAGAATCAGAATTGCTGAAATCGAGCAAAAAAAAGGACAAGTGTGAGTAAGTAACAATTGACTTTTACTTAGGTTAATTCTATTTCTAAGTAATCTTGACGTTGATGTTACAAATTCCGTCGTCGAACGACGCCCCATCCCGCCATCCTGTATGCATTTTCTTAGTACCAGTACCAACCCAATGGTCATGAGGTTATTTAAATAATCCATCCTTGTTTTCTTAGTAGGTATACATAAGTAGGTACTTCATATCTAGTAGGTACTAAATAAGTACTCTTATGTTTATATCTATGTACTAAAGTTTAATTTGTGTGTTGTGTTGTCTAATAAATATTTTTCTTCTTCTTCTTATTCAGTACCATATTGGAAACCGAAATCGTTTATGACATTTCTCCCCGGATGGCCCATTCAATGGGAATGGGATATTTTACCGCAATTACTCGGCAGCTCCTGCAATCCTACATCGTTCCACCAAACACCCTGTATAAGTACAAATGTATTAAGACAATTGTAGCGCAACATTTGAAACGCGACATATCTGCGTGCAAGGATACAATTGTAGGGGGCACGGACTGTACATTAGTTAGGTCACTATTTATTTATTTATTTTTAGATTATAGTCACATGTTCGAGTATATGTGGCGAGCTACATGTAGCGTCGAGGTAAATGTGGTACCAGTGTTATGGAAGTTAGTAGAGGTTTTATCACTTTTTTTTTAATGAACGCTTTTCTGTAAGTTTATGCTTTGGCAAGTAAAACTTTACTTTAAACATGTAATATGTTATTTTCAAACAGTATTTCAAACAGTGAGTACGACGCTACATGTAGCGTCGAGGTAAATGTGGTACCAGTGTTATGGAAGTTAGTAGAGGTTTTATCACTTTTTTTTTAATGAACGCTTTTCTGTAAGTTTATGCTTTGGCAAGTAAAACTTTACTTTAAACATGTAATATGTTATTTTCAAACAGTGAGTTACTTTGATATAATTATTTTGAACCATTGAGTACTCGCCCAACGGTCCTTGTTGTTTCTCTCTCTCTGTTGATTTCATCCTCGAGGGCGCTACAGGTCTTAAGTGTTTTTTACCTTAGAGTGATAACTGAAGGTATGGACCCTTCGCTAACGTAGGATTTTGTCCCGGACTTTTATATACTAAAACCACACTGAATTTGGGTTGCCAGTTGCCACCTGAAAGTCTAAGATTTGATTATGAAAGCTTGCTCAGGCACAGGACCTATGTTTAAGTAACGATTTTCTATGGCATAAACTTTACTCAATCATAAAAACAAAAAAAACAAAAACAAACAAAAAGCATTTATTTACTAAAGCAGAAAAATAAAAACAGATTACTTGCGGTCCCCGCACTAGGTTAAAAACCTGTACCGCGGGAGGCCAGTTTACAAATGTGATTTAATCATCTTAAGAAAGTACTAAAACAGAGCAGTAGTCCACTCGAGACAATAATGAAATTAAATTTTT
The DNA here is from genome assembly GCA_946478455.1 of Eupithecia vulgata. Lineage (NCBI taxonomy): Eukaryota > Metazoa > Arthropoda > Insecta > Lepidoptera > Geometridae > Eupithecia > Eupithecia vulgata. The sequence continues at coordinate 5,279,794 of OX297881.1, forward strand.
ACCTAGCTTTTATTTAAAAATAACCGAAATTAACTTATCAACTCAAACTTAACTTTATAACAAGTTGAATAGGTACGTAAAGAAAAAGAATAATTAATTACTAATCACGTAACGCAAACACATTTCCTTATCATATTTAACTTAGTTAAACATCTATTATGGTTATCAATATCTAGATACTAAGTACAAGACGCACAACACATACGCAGGTAGGGAAGGGGAACAGGAATTGGAGAGGATGGTGTAGATGCGAAGAGTTCGGGAGGAGAAGTGTGTATGATAAAAATAGTTTTTAAGGATCAACTCTGAATCAAAAGAAGTCTTTCGGTGGCATCATAATCTAACGTCAGGAGCCACCTTCGAACCTTCTCCTTGACTCCGAACAGGGAACATGAGAGTAGCTCACAGTGCATTAAAATACGGCGATAAATGAACGGAAAAGAGAAAGACCGAAAGCGCCTCGCAAACGCAGATTTAATAGGAGGGACTTTAATTTTAGTTCGACGATGATCTGACTTTGATTTTTCGACGCGTATTGAATCAAAGTTTGCCCTGTGGAACGAAGTGGTAACTCTAAGTAGGTAGAGCTGTCTGACTGTTAGAATTTCAGACTCTGAATGAAGCAAAACGGTGGGATACCTAAAGGGTTTACGAAACATAACCTTTAGGACGGCTCTGTGGGCTCTTTCAAGAGAAATCATGAACGTTTTAGCCGCACCGCCCCATGCCGTTATGCAGTAGCCTACAATGGACTGGCAGAGGGCTGAGTAAGCAATCATGAGAGTATCACGGTCAGCACCATCTCTTAAAAGTTTGATCATAGACTGAACAAGCTTTCAAACTCAATATAATTTGGGTAATTTGCCTTTGGCTAATAAAATAGTATTGGGTTTGAAAGCTTGTTCAGTATTGAATACGAGTTGCTAACCTTCCGCGTTTTTTTTATTCAGTGACCGATTTTCTAGCGAACCTTGCGGTATTTCAGCGTGGTGATTTCGCCAACGCAGTGAGTGCACACCGTCGACGTATGAACATTTAAAAATAGGTTCCAAATATTTGTCACTTGAATATTCCTATATTGTTCCTTAAATCCACTGTTCAAAATTATTCTAGAAACAAACAAAAAAAAATGTTGCAACGTTGCCAGTGCACATAATTTTATTATTGTAATGAGCTGTTTTCGATTTGCATTAAAAGAAAACAAATAGTTCCAAGTATCTGAATAGGTGGCAAGGAGTCAACTGGGAATAAGGTAAGTCAATGTAAAATTAAAAGAAAACTTTGAATTTTCCAAATCGGTCCATTTTCACGTAAGGTTGTTTTCCTTCTATTTGACATTGACATACCCTAATTTCCAGTTGACGCCCCCTACCACCTATCGAAATATTTGGAACATTCTTTTTTCCTTTTAAAAATGCATTTCGAAAACCTCTCATTGATTCCAGTCATAACTTTAGTAGAAACTCCGTAGACGTAGTTGTTCTTGAGTGGAGACTGCGACTCGGCAAACGTAGTGTAGGACGCCCTCCGACGAGGTGGGATGACGATTTGCGAAACACTGCTGGCAGATGCTGGTAGCGGCAAGCTGAAAACAGGGCGCTATGGCGCTCATTAGGGGAGGCCTATGTCCAGCAGTGGACTGATGTAGGCTGATGATGATTGCTTTCGTAGAATCTCCGTAGACGTAGCTTGTGGCGTAGAGGGTCTACGATGTTATTGAAAGCCGAGCGTATCTCCGTTTTTCCAAGCGCATATAACGTGTTGCACTATAAAGGACAAAAATACAATAAGGCAGCCCAAAGTACCAAAGAGGACATAAAAAAACCGTCAAATCAGGTGTTTGTTTTGTATGAGTTTTTTTTTAATTTTACTACTCCTCGAATGAAGGGTACTCGGCTGGACCTACGTCACGGAACCGCTACAGTCAACAGTGTAATAATGAGGCGGTTTTAAGAACAGAATTTTATATTTATATTATACAAAAGTCTCGTTTGTTATATTTCAGAAATAAACGAAAAGTAACCACAGGAAAATCACATGTGTGCTTCTTCTTGGAGATCTTTCTTGTTTTGATACAGACATTAATTTGTGCAGTCTTGTCCACTGCATAAATCCATGTTGGTTATATGCTTCCACAATTCGTTCCATTGACGACATTGACTATTCCGTTTGACGAACTCTGTAGCGGTGGGCGAAGGTCTGCCTGCGACGCAGGAGGTTGCGGGTTCGATTCCCGCCTCGGGACAAATGTGTGTACAATCTGTAGACATTTGTTCAGGGTGTTCTGGTCGTTTTCTATGTTTAATAAATATATATCTATCTGTGTATTGTGTATTATAAAATTAAATATATCAGTATTGATATTGATATGGATCAGTTGAGCTACCTGTAGATTGTTTGCAACAGTCTGCAGTTAGCTCAATTGTATCTATTTCAAATACTAGTTTTAATTAATTCTATTATTCGATTGTAATTATAAAGATTTGTATCAGATATTAAGTAGTTTAGTACCCATAACAAGCTCTGCTAAGCTTGGGGCTAGATAATGCTGTGTGAATTGTCCAGTATTATTTATTTCATTGTTTAATTGTAATTTTTTTTGTAGTTGTTCCTAAGTAGTAATAACCCTAAAATATTTACTCGGGCGAAATAAGCAAATCTACTGTATTTTAATCTACTAAGTATTACAAGCACTACTACTAGCTAATACGAATAGGAAAATGAGACTTATTTATCGCATTTTTTTTTTGTTACACTTCATTTGTGTCTATTATCATTCTAAGCCTTTTTTGTGGAAGACATCAATGGTTCTCGATTATGTTTATCGAATTTATTTATTTTTATTCGGATTGCCATCAGCTTAACTATTAACAATAGATCTTAAAATAGATACAGAAAGCTAATAATAGGCACTCGCTAATAGAAACATCATAAAATACCTAAGTGTGAACACAAAATAAAAAAAAAATCGTCGACAATTTCGTACTAAATACAGTAATAAAAGAACAAGTACAATAAGTAAAAATTAAAAATATAGCTACATCAAGTGCAAAAGAAGTTAAGAGTTATTCATCGCCTTGCCCTGTGAATGCTAGTGTTGAAAGTACAAATAAGTTGAAAGTACGAATGTTTTATGTAAAAGCTCAGACTAAGGCCTACTTGACAGGGTTGTCAAGTAGATTTGCTAGAATTCTGCATTTCCATGATAATTCCCTTGGCACCCAGCGCACCATCTGGCCACATTTGGCAGCATATCAAAGTGTAGCATTGCAATGTATTCTCGCTTTCATACAAAACATCCGGGCTTTTAGCTTTTAAATAAATAGCTTATGCTAGTGCTTGTATGAATTTATTTGTTGATTGCGTTTAGTCGTACCGAGTTAACGAAATGATAAACGTTATCGGTTGGCGGTTTTCTTCCTCGATGACAGGTCTTGGAAGTTAATTATTTCTTGGCTAGCCTGATGCTATAAGGATGTCGCCGCCGGATCGTAGAATCTACCCGTTTGTAGAAAAAATGGCACGAGAGCCAATCAATTAACTGTCTATGCCATTTGTTGGTCTACCAATGTTTGAGAATCTGTCTAAATGTCAGTTAGCCATCTCGTCGAATTAAATTAATTCGACATTCTCAACAAGCCAGCTTTAGTTTTGCCATTCTACAAATTGGCTGATTCTACGATACAATAGCAAAATAAATTCTGACCCGTTAGCGAGATGACCTTACCTAATTTACCAGCAACTTATCGAAAGTTGCTGGTAAATTAGGTAAGGTGACATCTTTTGAACCGAAGTCATTATCATGAAATAGCAATGCTGAATGCATTGCTATTGGGTGACGATGATTCGCCGTAAGCATGAATCTCTCCATCGAAAGCCAGATTTGACGATATACTTTTGCCTGCCTTTAAATAATGGGACGAATCAGGAACGTTTTCAGCACAAAATTTGAGTTTCTTGACTCGTCCCACTGGATTCAGACCAAGGTGGGACGATTGATTTTTCATGGACGTCTGAATTATCGTGATGCTGCCTGTGATATTAAGTCACGTATACCCGTATGTAAGACCGAAAAAGGCTTTCAAAGGGGCTTTTGTTTACGGCATTTTCTGAGTGTCAGTACATACGAGCTATCAAGTGCTTCGGCGAACCGTTATAAATCATACACCACAGATAATGTTCACTTAGCTGAAGAAGAGTTTCACTAAAGAGACTCTTGATGTCTAAGCTCTAGGCAGAAAAAGTCAAAAAGGCTAAGTATTCCAGATATCTTCTTACATTGTTGTGTTTAAAAATCTGAAAAAATATATATTTTACATATGGGTATAGTCTAGATAGCGTCGCTTTCCTAACAAGATCTAATAAATTTCACTAGATATAAAGAAATCCCAAAGTTTTTGTATTTTATTTTCAATATTTTGACTGAACCACTTATTTTATTTTTTTATTTCACATATTGCTGAGCGTAGCATTCACTCCCCACTTCACCGCGCTTGCCCCTCACCGCTGACACAGACTTTGACGGAACAAAAGACTACCTTAAGGTATGATTCGGATCTGGGCAGTCGCGACCCGGCAGCCGCGGCCCTGCAGCCGCGACCGCGGTCGCGACCCACCGCTTCGTAGGGAATTGTATGCAATAGTAACCAACGCAAGCGACCGAGCAGCGCGGCCGGGGGGCGTGGCCTACGCGCGGCCTTGGCAGCGCTGCCGAGCCGCTCCGGTGGCAGTTGGGTCGCGCTGCCCGTTCGCAGAGGGTGACAAAATGGCGACGTTTACCGATGAAAATGACGAGTTTTTAGTTGGGTTAGTTGCTAAAAACCCACCGCTTTACGTTCCTCAACTCAAAAGCTTGATGATAGCAAGATCAACATTATTTCATCATCCTCTTCTTCGTCTTCTATCAGTCTCTTCACGAGTTCTCGCTTTCGTATATTTAAATAGTCAGACATAGTGAATATTTTATACACGACTGGAATGCACAAGCGTTCACACTGAGTGCTGTTTGACTACTGCACGTGGCAGTCGCTGCCCGGGTCACGGACGCTGCATTCCGTAAGCTTCTAGCAGCGCTGCACAGCAGCGACAATGGGTCGCGGCAGCTGGTCGCCACTGCCGGGTCGCGGCTGCCCAGATCCGAATGCTGCCTTTAGACTGTTTTGATACGGTCATCTGTCCGGCACCGAAAAGCGCAGCGTTTTGCGTTGTCATCAAGAGACGAGAACTTTCAAGATTTTTCTTTCAATTTGACATCGAGAATACGATGCTATGACCTCCTATCGAGCTTTAGAGAACTAATTGTTATTTTGAATGCAAATCGAAAACGAAGGTTTTTTTGACATTAATTTCTTTGTAAACCAATGTTTATGTTTTTTGGTTTGTAAAAGGACAATTTCAATGATACAAACTTAAAAACCAAACACGGTTTTAATCCGCTCTACAATAACAACTTAGAATTACAGAAGTAGCTCAATTGAGTGGATGGTGTTGGTGTTTACCACTCCCGCTCTGGGACGTAAATACCACGTTGGTCTAACGTAGCTATTAACGCATACACTGCCCAGCGCAAGCGTTGCGACCGCTACACGGCGCCTGGCAACGACATCTGGGTCTTGGAACATAAACGTGTTGGATATATCGAATTCACTGCCCAGCCGTGGCGGTGCGATCCGCTAGGGCACGCCGCGCCGCCCCAACACGGCGCCTGTGATCGACTTCTGCGTCAGCGTTCATAAAGTATAAAGACACTTCTTTGTCTACAAAAATCTTTTCATAACTTTTGCCTTACGTGAGTGTGATTTGTGACAGAGCCCTCGCAAAAAACCGTCGTGAAGAAAGCGCTGTCATAATTTACGAGGTTCTACTAATGGCGAGGGGCTTTATTGCCTAACCCATCATAAAGTTACAGGTGCCGTGTCTGTTATTCGCGAAATTGGGGCGTGATTAACATACTAATATTATAGAGGTGACAGTTAGAATATGAATGTGTGGAGTTATCAGGTACTAACTAGATTAGCGAAGGCACTTACGGATTAACCTTTATTCAAGCTGAATTTGATGTGAAATTTTTGGAAGTAAACCAATTCGAAAAAGTATGCTTCCGACTGGTGGATCAGTTGAACTACCAGTAGATTGTTTGCAACAGGCAACTGATCTGCATATAGCCCGATTGTTTCAATTGTAAATACAACTAGTATATAATTAATTTAATTCTATTACTTATTTGATTGTAATTTTCTTTGCTGTTATAGGTTTTAATCGAAAAATACTACACGTTTGGCATTTAACTTCACAACTTTCACATAATTGTTACCTGTAATTGTTACCAATGTTTACTAAAGGAAAAATTTCTTATCGACTAGCAATGTAAATTATACCTACGGTTACATAGACTTAGATTGGCCGTATAAAATCTCTATGCTCTGTCCCGCTCCTATAAACGCGATATCCTAAGCCTATCCTTTAACAAAATTACACACGTTGTATCTCTGTGTAGATAGCCATCTACAACACTGTAAATTATACCTACGGGTACATATATTAAGATTGGCCGTATAAAACCTCTATGCCCTGTCCCGCTCCTATAAACGCGATATCCTAAGCCTATCCTTTAACAAAATTACACACGTTGTACCTCTATGTAGATAGCAATTTACAACACTGTAAATTATACCTACGGGTACATAGACTTAGATTGGCCGTAGCTATAAAACCTCTCAATACCTCGGAGGCATTTCGCGCCCGTAACGACATCGTAAACTGAAGTCGATACAATGTACCAAACGGAAGGTAGTAAACTGCTATAGCAATAATATAGCTTTGCAAATTTTGTATTCATAAAATGTTTTAATAGTTTTATCTGTTAACTGTGAATGGTTGGTGTTAGTCGTAAAGGTGTGGAAGATTGTGCCAATCAGTAATTAAATCGTCATGACCTACGGAGCTGAGACGTGGACACTCACTGTAGGGCTGGTCCATCAGCTTAAAGTCGCCCAGCGAACTATGGAGAGAGCTATGCTCGGAGTTTCTCTGAAGGATAGGATTCGCAACGAATACATCCGACAGAGAACCAAGGTTATCGACATAGCTCAAAGGATTAGCAAGCTGAAGTGGCAGTGGGCTGGCCATATCTCGAGAAGAACCGACAACCGCTGGGGTAAACGTGTTCTTGAGTGGAGACCGCGACTCGGCAAACGTAGTGTAGGACGCCCTCCGACCAGGTGGGATGACGATTTGCGAAAGACTGCTGGCAGATGCTGGATGCGGCAAGCTGAAGACAGGGCGCTATGGCGCTCATTAGGGGAGGCCTATGTCCAGCAGTGGACATATATAGGCTGATGATGATGATGATGATGAGTAATTAAATGGGAAATTTAAACCTTTAGGCATATTTTGAAAAAATAACAAAAATTGATCGTTCTCCTCCCACCCCATCTCCGAAGTTTGCAGAACGATCCATGTACAATGTATGTGGCGTTTGTAGATATGAATCTATATTTAACAGGAAAAATATAGAGAAGTCTGTAAATATGACCATTTTTGAAAGAATTGTCATTTTGAAAATTCTCAAAAATGGGGGATTTTTCTTCGAAAGGGGGACTCCACCTACCTTAGTGGGGTACCAAATGATATGCATTGTTTTGTTAATTTTAAAACAGTTTTCGAAGTTTCGGTAGGTTTCATACTTTTCGGAATATTTCCATTCGAAGTCGATAAATTGACTTTCCAAATAAGAATCCCTCGAAGCGCGAGTTATACTCGCACTTGACGTATCTTGTTTTATGTATATCTGTCGATTTATCCTCTTAGTTCGTTGCTTAGATGGTTAGAGTGCACCCGCACTGAGGGTGAGTCACGGGTTCGAATCCTGCCGAAATCGTTTTTTTTTTGTAGAAAATTGCCTCAGTGCGAGTTACAAAGCAAAAACTCTTTGTATGTACCTACACATTTTGTTGGTGGCGCGACTGATGGCGCCACTATGGTGTCCTAATGATACCTACATATAACCCTAACGCACAAAACACTGTCAGCTGCCTACACTATAAGTTGTCTACGCTGAAATAAAGCACTCATCCGCTGTGTCGGCGAGTTCGGTGTGTAGAGTCCATTAAGTTGAATCTTGATTTTAGTTTTTTATATTCATACCCACTGTGAGAGCAGTGAGTAATAATCCAAAATGCAGAGTGTAACCAGCAATTTTCTTTTGTAAAACAGCATAAAAACCTTATTTTAGGTCCATTACTTACAGCACGATTTTCTATAATTAATGAATAATTCAAGCTCGGCGCTGCAAAGAGAAGCAATTTATTTGAAAAATAACCCGCGCAGGTGAACGCGATGTATCTCTGGAGGTGTGGATTGTACAGGCATGTGGAAAAGTGCTAACAAATACTTATAGCCCGCGCGCGATCAGATGTGGACGGAATCTTTCGAATCTTTAATTTTGAATGACACAAAAATGCGTTGTTTAATTTTATATTTTTTCGGCCAACTACAACGTGAGTCTCTTCAAGACAAAAGTGAATAGGTATCTTCTAGATTCTTCGTGATAAATCACTCTCAGGTCACATCGGTACTTAACCTAAGAATCAGATGAGACTATGGTCAAAGTAAGGTAAAAATGAGAAATCCTATTTATTCGTGTTTTATAAAACCTTCAAAACATCTGCGTAAATTAAAGTCGCTTTAGTTTACTCCATAATTCCCTGAGGAAGGGACAGAGACAAGAAAACCAGTAAAATATGTGTGGGAACCGACACGGAGCATCGTAAAGAAATTACGTAAATTATACATCGTGAACGTAAATAGGACCAACCCATAAATTAAATTAACCCATTGCTAAACTGGGCAAAACCACACAACCTTGCCAAAAGGTTAAAAGTACAAAAAGATTCAAATATATTTATTGCGTCAAACATGGTATAAAGGTGGTAAGTATAAATAATGCACTCATGTCTCACTATATTTTAGCATGCAATAATTATAACAATAATAATAATTAATAGGTAGGTAAAATAATTAAGTAGGTACTTATGATCTAGCATTAAAAAAGTCATCTATATCATAAAAATTCCGGTCATTCAGCCACCTACACAATTTGATTTTAAATAAATAATTATTCAATAATTTAATGTCATTTGGTATCTTAATATATATTTTTACACATTGTCAAACAACTTTAACTTTATCTGAACGCGGGGTATCTTTTAAAATAAGTCTATTTGGGTCTCTACATTTTCTAGGCTGTCTGTCACATGCTTTGTTAAATAAATTTATATGATTTCTAACAAAATTTGACACTTCATAATTAAAGAGCGACGGTAGAGGTAAAAGACCAAATACAACTGAACTAAAACCAAACAAACCACTTGAATAAACCCCTGTGAGAAGAAAAGTTACTTTATTAATCAGATTTTTAAATTACCTACTAACGATGCTAGGTTCCCTTTTGTTCGCATAAGACCTAAGTTTTCTTTCATTACAGTTTTTCTTCTGGAAAGTACGCTACCGCAAGCGGTTTTTGCTTTTACAACTTTTGTATTTTGTTTGTCATTGTACTTTTACCGCTGCTACCGAGTTGTTTTGCTGCAGAAATCGTTGGATATTTTTCAAGTCGTCGGGCTCAGAATGTAAGATGCAAGTATTGCTTGGCAAGGAATAATGACAAAGTTGTGGGTAAAACCATTAATAAAACAGTTATTATAACGGCAAAACTTTTATTTTACTCCTCGGTCATCCCACTGCAAAGCAAATGCCTTTTCGGGACAAAGAAGAAAAAACTTGATTTTTGTGCTTACGCCGTCCTTCTTTGTCCCGCTTCTTTAAACGCGAAACCCTATGCCTATCCTAATCTCCTATCCGAATAAAGAAATTGATTCATAGCCATACAATATGTTGTACAAAAAAGGGAAATACAAAAAACATAGGTACATGATAATGAACAATATAAATTTTTGGGATCAAAATTTTAAACATATAATAAAACAAAGCATATTGTAGAGTCCCAAGAGTAAGAAAATTTGATCTTTCCCTATGTGCGCGGCTAATCAGATCCTGTCTCAGTTGTCATTTCTTGTCATTATCGACCAAGGATGATAACGACACTGGTTTTCAGTCAGAACCCGTTACGAGTAACAGTCCACAGATTAAACATTACATAGAATGACTTTATCAAACCCAAAAATAACTTTATCAAACCCAAAACACCCACCGTAGGTATATAAGGTGAAAGTAACTATAAAACCAAGAGTTGGGGAAACATTAATAGTGAAAAAACAAGTTAATAATGAAAAAAAGCCTCCATAAGCAAATATAACTGCTACATTACATACTGTTGGCTGCCACAATCCTTGGATCCCTATCATTCTTATCTCGCGCGGCCTTCAAGAGTCAACATATCTATTAATTCTAATGATTCCATTTTCGGCTATTTCGCAAAATCTTGGAGAAATTTTAACTTCTCGCTATAAGGTTCCCCAAAACAAACAGATGGACTTTAATTCTCACTAAAGTTCCAAAGATCCATACAAAGCTGCAAAGTTAGCCGTTTGAACAGCCTTCTAATAATTCAGGCAGAAATTAAAACAAAGTTGGGACAGTTTAGAAGATGCTGGGAAACTCTTTAAGCTTGCTGCAACTTGAAATTTTAGGTGCTTTAAAATTTAGGTGTTGGGTATTTTATGTTTTATGAAGGATAGGTAGCAGTCAGGTAGCTGGGGTAAACGTGTTCTTGAGTGGAGACCGCGACTCGGAAAACGTAGTGTAGGACACCCTCCGACCAGGTGGGATGACGATTTGCGAAAGACTGCTGGCAGATGCTGGATGCGGCAAGCTGAAGACAGGGCGCTATGGCGCTCGGTAGGGGAGGCCTATGTCCAGCAGTGGACTGGTATAGGCTGATGATGATGATCTAATTCAAAGAGAATCTACATAAAAAAATCACACTTACAGTCGTTCCCAACGTCTCTCGTGAGACGTTGATATGCCCAACGTCTGGTTCTGGTCGTTTTCTATGTTTAGTAAAAATATCTATCTATGTTATGTATTGGATTATGTACATTATATCAGTTATTTACCCATAATACAAGCTCTGCTTAGCTTGGGGCTAGATAATGCTGTGTGAATTGTCCAACCATTATTATTATTATATTATTATAATATCAGAGTGTTTTAATAAGATATTTTTTATGAGGTCGTGAGGTATGAATATAATAGAGCACACTATACGTACCTAGTACGTTTACTACAAGCCACTACCTAGAATATACAGGGTGATTTAACAAAGGCAGGTGGCGGAAGCCGGCGGCGGCGGAAGTGACGTCACCCAGCCTAGCATAGCCGCGTTATAACGTATCTACGTTGGGATCATTACATTATTGAGGAGTAATTTTAAACGTTAATTAATTTTCACGTTAAAATTACACTCAAGCTGATATTTACGTGAATGGTGTCAACATTATTTAAAGTAGCTATAAAATTGTTTTTTACCTAACTACTCTATTCCCGTATTTTTACCCATAAAAATGCGCGCTACACAAACTGCTTATATGGTCGTAATTAGTTTATGAAAGTTCTGATGAACATTGTTTTTATATTTTGAAGTTTGAAGTTATATTTTAAGTGTTAATTATAAATAGTAGTTATTATCAAAAGTAACAAACATCCATACATCCAGTCACCCAACCTTTCGCATTTATAATGTATACAAGCGGTCGGCTAGGCTTCGCACGGGCATTATTCTATAGCCTATGTTTATTAGGGATAATTTAGAATTCTAATGGTGAAAGAATTTTTCAAATCGGCCTAGTAATTTCGAAGCCATTCAAATAAACAAACTCTTCTCTTTATGGTTTTACTAGCGGCCCCAGCTTTGAACGGGCAGATTTGCACGGGACGACTTCTGTGTCGCGCTGGGCGAAGGTCTGCCTGCGACACGGGTTCGATTCCCGTCTCAGGACAAATGTGTTTACGATCTACAGACATTTGTTCAGGGTGTTCTGGTCGTTTTCTATGTATAATAAAAAAATATCTATCCATGTATTGTATTATATTAAGAATATCAGTTATCTAGTACCCATAACACAAGCTCTGCTTAGCTTGATGCGAGATAATGCTGTGTGTAATTGTCCTGCATTTTTTTGTATATTTATTTATTTATAATGTAGGAATCTAATGGCAATTTTTTTTTTATCGGTCCATTACTTTTTTATTTAAAACATATGTAGTTTATTTATTACATATAAAAATACATTTTTTTTTCTCTTTTTAATGTTAGTGGAGATTATTATATTACTAGCTGTCCGCCCCAGCTTCACACGAGTTTAAGCCTAACTCACTGAAAATGTAATTTTTTTATAAAATCGGTCCAGTAGTTTCAAATCTTTCCTCTTTATAATATTGATGAGCTATGTAGAGAGCTATGCTCGGAGTTTCTCTGAAGGATAGTATTCGTAATGAATACATCCGACAGAGAACTAAGGTTATCGACATAGCTCAAAGGATTAGCAAGCTGAAGTGGCAGCGGGCTGGCCATATCTCGAGAAGAACTGACAACCGCTGGGGTAAACGTGTTCTTGAGTGGAGACCGCGACTCGGCAAACGTAGTGTAGGACGCCTTCCGACCAGGTGGGATGACGATTTGCGAAAGACTGCTGGCAGATGCTGGATGCGGCAAGCTGAAGACAGGGCGCTATGGCGCTTATTAGGGGAGGCCTATGTCCAGCAGTGGACAAATATATTCTGATGATGGAGATAATATTAATATAGATTTTAGTGTAGAAGTGTAGCTATAAAAATCTAAACTTCAATAAACCAAATAAAGCTTATGAATAATGCAAAACCCTGACCTACCTCTAATTTTTCTTTGAGTTAAACATAAAATACAGATATAGTTGATAAATAAGGCCAGTTATTCACTGGCCTAATAGGCACCCCATAAAGAGAATGCTTAAAGTATTCAAACTGAGGCAAGCAAAGTAATGTCTGAAACAGGCTTAACTAAACATTAGCGACATAGAGCGAGAACAGTGTTTTTGATGTTCTGAGATAGAAAAGACTCGAAGCCAAAAGATATATTATTTAGTATTGAGTATCTGGCGCAGCGCATCAGCATTGCCATACAGCAGGGCAATGCAGCCAGCGTCTTGAGCACGGAAGCGTACTGGTATTAATATGGATCAGTTGAGCTACCTGTAGATTGTTTGCAACAGTCTTCAGTTAGCTCAATTGTTTCAATTGTAAATACTAGTTTTAATTTAGTTATATTATTTGTTGTTATTTTCTTTCTTAATAAAGATTATTCGTAACACAAATAATAATATTACGACCACTATGGCGCGGTGAGCGAAGGTCTACCTGCGCTGTAGGTTGCGGGTTCGATTCCCGCCTCTGGATAAATGTGTTTACGATCAGAAGACATTTGTTCGTGGCGTTCTGCTCAGATAGTTATTTTTACTATAGGTACATAGAAAACGACCACGTTTTCTATGTACCTATAGTAAAAAAACCTATCTGTGTATTGTATTTGGTAATTATTTAAGTAATTTATTTAAAAAAAAACTAAAAATAAAACGCAAGTGGCGATAATTATGCAAAAGGAAGTAAAAAATACGGGACGACCCGTACGTCCCGTATTATTTAATTTATGAAATCCGGTCCGGATCGTGACTTCATAATTATAATTTCAGGCATTTGAGGAGATGTGGATTTTATCAGAATATTTCATTATCCCACCTTGAATTTTCGCAATAATTAAAATTGTTCTTGTATAAAGTTGAATTTTAACGTCGCTAACTAAATAAGCAAGATTTCATGTAATTTTATTGTACCCGGGTAAAATGAATAAAAAAAAGTTTATTTTTGTACATTTTTTATAAAGTAAAGATACATTTAGACTAAGAAAATTGCTATTGAATAGTTGAGCTTACTGAAGATTGTTACAAACAGTAGTTAGGTTTTTGTTTTCCGCCTCTACCCTACAGCAAGTCCATAGGTACTCTGCGAGTGGACCCGGGTGAAATTATTAATTAGCCAGCGTCTGTGTGGGGTATCTTTTGCTTTGAGCATTAGTTGTCTAGTCTTTTATTATTAAGGTTGGACAAACCAGCGCTGTGTCAACACTGTAATTTACAAATAACGCAAACAAAATAGGTTATAGGAATTAATCTATTATACATATATACAAATCAAAGTCGTGTTAGTTACACCATTTATAACTCAAGAACGACGCAACTGATTTTCATTGTTTTTGATTTGTTGGATTTCTCTTAGTCCGGAAACATTGAAATATTGTCGATAAACTAACAATCCGTGCGAAGCCGGGGCGGACCGCTAGTCAAATAAAAATGTGATTGATACTGGTTGCACTATATTATTAAATAAGAGAATATAACAAATAAAATTTTAAATTTTATATTAAAATTATGAAAAATTAATTGAGACTAGGTACATTGTATGGTATAATTAGTAAACAAATTAATTGTAGTATAAAAACGAGTGTTTTTTATAATTATGGTTTGTCTGTTCTCTTTTCACGGGAGTAACAGCAAAATTAGGAAAAATTAATTGAGTCCACATTGTGCGGTATAATTGTTTACAAATTAATTGTTGTACAAATTCTAATGTTTGTTATAATTATGTCTGTCTGTCCCCTTTTCATTGCAGCAAACAGACTACTACTCTAAGCGGCAGAACAGATATCAACAAAATTTGGCAGGGATAGACGGCATCTGTAATAGTCATAAGTACCTTTATCACGTGCGAACCCACGGGCAGAAACTTGTGTTAAATAAAGAAACCGAAAACAGACCCGATCCAGGCATCTGTCTGTACTCGTACTTATAAGAAAGCCGATGGAGATTACTTCAATCCAGCTGAAAGCATGTTTTAGCATGACTTCTTTCTAAAACCTTAGTCTCTTCATCACAACGCAGTACGCTGCGGTATGCGGTGCCGGATCCATAGTCGTATGAAAAACCTTATCATCATCATCATCATCGGCCTATATTAGTCTACTACTGGACCTATGCCCAGCAAAGGATTAATATGCTGAAGACTGGGCGCTATGGCCCTCATTAGGGAATAAATGCTTCCTTGCATGTGAAGAAATTCTGAAAAAAGTAGAGAGTGGTATTTTCAGTCAGCGGTGAGGGACAGTCCGCCGTGTGGTGCCGGCTTAGAATTTGCACCACCCCAACTCTTCCCGTGGTTGTCGCAAGAGGCGACTAAGGGACATACACCGGGGGGCTCGCAGAATAGATCTACCACAGAAACCCAACTCGCATGGCAGCGTGGGGATTATGGGCCCTCCATGAGAAAAAAACCAATAAGATAAGGCAATTATCAGGGAGGCCTGCGTCTAGCTGTGGACCATTATAAGCTGTTAAAAGTCAAAAGTCAAAAACTCTTTATTTCCATACTAAAATGTACCTACACTTAGAAAAAGTAAAATACTTAAAATAAAACACTGACACGGAAATAAAGTGATACTTTAGATTTCTGTCGCTTCGGTATGTAGACTAAAGTAAAGAAGCGACGAAGAAACCTTTAGCCTGTTAGTTGTTATTTTTCGAGTTGGAGCAAAACCCGTCCCAAACTTTTTTATCTTCTAAATAATCTGATATTTTGTAGCCTTTTTGCACAGAAAAAGTTTTGTCAATTTGTTTGAATTTATTAATTGATAGATTTTGCAACTCACTAGGAGTTTTGTTGTAGAAGCGTATAAATTGCCCTTTGAAAGATACATTTATCTTGTGAAGCCTGGTCTGTGGGCACAGCATATTATGTTTATTTCTAGTATTAATATTATGTATATCGCTATTTTTAGGGATGAGCTATGTTGAGTGTGAGGGGCAAGCGCGGTGAAGTGGGAAGTAGGTACTACAAAAAGCTTGGGCGTATCGTCTCGTTATCAAGCTGTGAATATCAAATGACCGTTATTCCGCACACAGTCGACGTTATACCGCATACCGCAGCGTACTGCGTCCCCATCAAGAGTTGGACTCTTGATCGGCTTAAAACCACTCACACCTAGCAGCTTTACCTATTTCTATCCGATCATCCTCTAAGAGCTAGCAAATGTCAATGCCTTTAGCTATTACTTACTTTGCCACGAGAATCTATGTAATACTTATGAATCTAGATAATATTAGTTCAGTCGGGAAAATTGAATTTACAGTTCTTGGTTTTCGCCCAGGGAATCAAGTCTACTTAAAGATTTTAATGCATTTTTGTTCCCAAATTCGCTTAAAATTTACGATGCTCTCAACTCTGGAAATATCCTCAACTTACAAAGCAGTTGGATAGAATCATACGAGACACTTATCAAAAATTTCAGTGTACCTTTAGATGACAGAGCGTGGCACCAGGCCACTCTTCCTATTAGATTGGGGGGTCAAGGTGTTCGTGAAATTTCTAGTGTTTTACTCCTAGTTTATTTATCTTCAGTTCATGGTACAAAGGCTTTATTCATTAAATGATGGCTAAATTCTTTGGAGTTATTAAGTAAGCTACCGTCCTCGGCTCTCTAAAGATCCTCGTCTAACGGCTCGGGTCTCAAATCGCCTCAGCGGTAATCACCAACATTACACACTAGTACCATAATGTACTATTATAATAGATAGTAATATAGTACAAGCTGCTCGCGGCTCGCGCCTTTGCTTGCTTTGTCCCATGGATCTCATGGGAACTTCGGGGACTACTTTGGAGTCGTTCTACCTAAATAGTAAAAAAACATAGTTGACGAAAAAATTTACGAACATACATAAAAATACATACAGCCAAACATATAACCAATATTTATATAAGTATTGATATAAGGTATGGAATTTTAACTCTTTAATAAAAAAGAAAATTACAATCAAACAATAAATTTAAATTAAAACTAGTATTTACAATAGAAACAATTGAGCTATCTGCAAACTGTTGCAAACAATCTACAGGTACCTCAACAAGGTAATAAAGACTACTCAACTATAAAGGTATGTGTATATATATTTAATTACGTACCTACTTTTTAATTTATAGTCGGTAGACATGTTATATCCTCTCGACGGTCAAACGTCATGATTCATGACACCAAAACTTTGTCCGTTGACGGTCGACGTAGAGATCACTATTAAGCGATAAGACCGCCAATTGTCTTATTTTTTATTTTTAAGTTTTGTTTGTCATATTTTTGTTAAGTGTGCTACAAATAATTTTCTATCCATATCTTAACGTTCTTCTCTTTTGTATTCCGTTAGTTAAAAAATGACAAAAGATGTCAAAAGTAGAGAATTTCATACTTCCATGTCGGAGCTTCCATGATTATTCCATGCAAAAAACGTTTCAAGAACCGAACAAAAAACGAATTGAGTTTTATATCTCGAAAAATAAAACGCGCGTCCTCTTTAGTTATTTATAACTTTCAGAGGAAAAGCCGTAGACAAAAGCTCGTAGAAAACATTCTCCCCAGAAAGTACTTTGAAAAGATACATTGAATCCTAATTAAATATTGAAACAAGGTTTTAAACTTCTCTGCAAAATTTTGTAGTCAAGTTAAATCAAGCTACCTAGACGATAATTTAAATTTTAAATACAAAACCAGGGATAAACGTTCTTTGAACCTTAAAATGAATATCAACTTTCATACTGAAGCGGGGTGCGTATTATGTTAATGGGGCATGTTACACGGTCAGTATGATGACCTCTGTGGCGCGGTGGACGAAGGTCCACATTTGGCGCAGGTTGCGGGCTCGATTCCCGCCTTGGGACAAATATTTGTGCGATCTGCTGGTGCATTCCGGGTGTTCTGGTCATTTTCTATGTATAATAAAAAATATCTATGACGTAATGTATTGCATTATGTATATCAGTTATCTAGTACCTATCCATAACAGAGCAATAACGCATTTTCTATCTATCTATCTATCTATGGACCGCTTGTGGTCGTGAAAGACAAGCGTTCCAAGCGTTTCCATCAGTTCTATTTCAAGCTATCGTAGACCAGACTTTCCTGCAATCTTTGAATGGTTATTGCTTTATTGGGCTTGCGGCCAAGGAAGCCGCTTGCTCGTTTTGAGTCGCAGAGGTACCGATTGGTAGTTGTTTGACATCATTTGTTCGCGTTTAGATGGTGGAGATGACCAGCTCAGCTCCACTTGAAGCTAAGAAGCAGATTAAGCGTAAGTTCTGCTTCGGATGGTTTTGTTTTTGATACGATCTTTTAGTTAAAACTATAAAACATATTAATGTTTCTCTCTAATGGTACGTATGCGCCATTAGCACGGTAAATTTAACATCTAATAATAATTAGAAAGGCAAATACTAACATCCTGTACCAAGTTGTGTGTAAACTAACAAAACTTGTTTGTTGGTTCTAATTGCTTTATTTGAATAGGTACTGCAGGCTTTTGCCCGCGGCTTGGTGTGTGTTTTCTTGGATAAATAAATATCCATTATTATTATCACAATGCTTAATCATTATGAGCTGTCGGGTGTACGCGTGAGTGGGTGCGCAGTAGCTTATTTTGAAGTGTCAAAGCCTTTCGAAAGGACAGTCAAGTCGGGTGGCATGTGTCATTTTTTTGTTTTATGCTGAACAGTAATGTAGGTACTCAACTGTACCATTCGCAGTTTCACATTCAAGGCTATGTTCACAGAGCTCATAAAGATTTGCGATCTTTATACCCAGTTGGAGTAACTGGGTACTGCAGTTGGTTACTGCTTCACGCCAAAATTACCAAAGGAGTCAACCTGGTGATTAATGTTTTTCTAGATCTTTTTTTCTGTCTGTCTGTTTCTGCGAAGTAATTGTTTTTATTTTTATTGTCAGCCATTTTTGTCCCTCTGCTGGGCAAACCCGAAAAGATATCTAGTTTCTTCTCAACTTATCAACGCTGTTACAGCCCACGATGGCTTGTAAAAGTACTAACACATTCATAGCCCGAACGTAGAAGCTGATCTCCGGTCCGTGTAGAGGCGGCGGCGGCGCGCCTCTGTGAACCCCTCGAGGCTGGGCAGTGAAAACGATATACTAAAATATACTAAACTAACACTTTCATGGCCAAGGACGCAGAACCTGATCTCCGGGCCCTTGTGCTAGGCAGTGAATGCGATATACTAAACTAAACTTATGCATAATCATCATCATCATCATCCTATACCAGTCCACTGCTGGTATAGGATGACTACAGCGCCATAGCGCCCTGTCTTCAGCTTGCATAATTTATTGTCTATTCTTCTCAATACTGGTATTGTAGTTGTTTCATTTTCCGTGACGTCACCAAACGGTTGGTAGAGCGTTGGTTGCAAACGCGACTAACATTATGCTGAGACAAGGAAATTTTTGTGACTCGAGCAAATTGTTATTTCTGTGTGTTTTTTAATAATGTTTGTTTCTACTTTTACGAGTGACAATAAAATAAATAAATAATGCTAGACAATTCTGAGCATTATGAATCATGAAATATCAGAATTATGAGCTTGTGTTATGGGTACTAGATAACTGATATACATACATAATAATAATACAATACATAGATAGACATTTTTTATTACATATAGAAAACGACCAGAACACCCTGAACAAATTTCTGCAGATCGTACACACATTTTTCCCGAGGCGGGAATCGAACCCGCAACCTCCTGCGTCGCAGGCGGACCGTCGCCCACCGCGCCACAGAGGTTTTCTATTTCCGTGGTCATGGCTTTTGCCTTGGAAAATTGTATTAACTTACTGTTTAGTACCATCTATTATGTAATGAAATGTTGAAGCCATTCCTTACCATTAGCCTAGGCCTAAAGATCCCCGAGGCAAGCCGGGGCAAGTTTATATCTCCCAGTGGATGAAGCCTAGTCTTTCCATTATTTATTTAGTTTCTGAGGACCATTTCATTTATACTTGCATAATTCTTCTTTGTCAATTTAAACGTGAAAAGTACAAATGTTATTTCTGTTTGAGGGATGAAACATTGGTGCGGTTAATTCATTAACTCCTAAAAAAAAAAAAAAATAATGCTGGACTATTCACACAGCATTATCTAGCCCCAAACTAAGCAGATGCTGATGTTGTGGGTACTAGATAACCGATATACATAATATAATACAATACATGGAAACATGTTTATAGAAAACTACTAGAACAGCCTGAACGTACACAGAACGCCAACCGCGCCACAAAAGTCGTCTTCAGGGTGACATAGTGCTTGATTTTTTGGGATTTGATGTATGAAATATGCGGGCGGCAGCGCCTCTTGCAGAATAGATCTACCACCGAACTGCGATTCCCAATCCGCATGCCCAGCCTAGGGATTATGTCCATTACCCTTTATGAGAAAAAAATCAAGGATAATCCTGCATCCAGCAGTGGACCATCATACGCTGTTGAGGTGAGGAGGTGTTTTAAGACAAGTTTCAAATTAAACCCCTTTAATGAAAAATTACTAAATGGAGGGGAAGTACCTACTACCGATACTAAATTTAAGGATTAAGACCTGATGCCTGCCGTGATGATGGGCAGAAGCTGGTAGTTAACGCAGTGTCAGAGATTTACCAATAACCCTGTTAATAAGTTAAGCTATTTATAGTGCAATGATATCAATTACTAATATTATAATGAGGAAAGATTTGTTTGTTTGAATTGAATAGGCTCCAAAACTACTGAACCGATTTGAAAAATTCTTTCACCGTTAGAATTCTACGTTATCCGATATGAACATAGGCTATAGAAAATAGCCGTGCAAAGCCGGGGCGGGCTATTAGTAATTTGTAAAATGATGAACAAAAACAGAGTAAAGAGGAAACAACATAAAATTAACCATAGGGTAGGCGCAATTTTCCGTGGAACGTTAGTGGGCGCATAGGGAGCATTTTGCTGCCCATGTTTAATTAACTATTTTGCCAACATATAATAGTTATAAATAAAGTTAAGTTTTAGTGAGCCACTGTGTGACTGTTTAGCTAAAAAATATGCTAGCAAAGATGATAACATATAATTTTTTTATGTTTAATGTTTTTTTGTAAACATACTATGTAGATTTACAAAAACTTGTGTCTAAAAAAACATGTTATTTTCGAAAGATAATCAAAATCTAAAAGGCCTCATATTTATTTTTATCTTATTATCTCACAGCTAATGTCTTATTTTAGGCTCCCTACGGCTTTAGTCATTAGCTGCTTTGAATTATGATCGAAGAAAACGAAGAAACCAGAACACCCGGAACAACCTGCAGATCGTACGTAGATATTAAGATTGATTGATACGTAAGATATTGTATTGTACAAATATTTGTCCCAAGGCGGAAAAAGAATATAATATTAAAAATACGAATCTAGAAATAAGCATAGAATTCAATTTTGTAATGAAAACATAGAGAACCGGAATGAAACTCTCGAATGTTCCAAACCTAGGTTATTGCTCCACTGGTACCAAAGTGCCTGTGCTCAAGTTATAAAATAAACTCACCAGTGGCACTCATTCTGAGTAGGTCCATGAAACCAGCGCATTACCCCCACACTAAGCCCCTGTTTTTATAAAGCGTTAGCCGTCATATTAAGGAAGTATATATGAGTGGAAGCTACCATCCGCGGATAATACCTGAACGCCTCTAAGGCCGAAGCCAGCCTAGCCGAATCCGGCAAGGATATGCTAACTGTGGAGCCCCGAGAGTCGGGAGGCTCTAAACAATGTAAACGTCCTCAACAGCTGTGGGGTGCCTTAGAATTTACACCACCCAAACTCTTCCCGTAGGTGTCGGAAGAGGCGAATAAGGGACATACCCCGGGGGGGCGTTCAGCAGCGCCTCTAGCAAAATAGATCTACCACCAAACTGCGATCTCTAACCCGCATGTAAAGCGTGGGGATTATGGACATTACCCCCATGAGATAAGAAATCAGGGAGATGCTTGCGTCCACCAGTAAACCATTATAGGCTGTTGAGGTGTTTAGGTCCTCAATATGACGGCCAGCGAACGCTAAATGAGTATGAGATCATTTATTCGCTTCGTAAGAACAGCTCGTGACACACTACCTAATTAAAAGGTGATAATTCAAAGATATTGAAATCAGGTGTGCCCTATGACCATACCAATGAAAACTGATAAAAAACAAAAAAACCAAAACAACGCAATTTGCCATCGTTAGGTTTACCTAACTGTACTAGGGAAGCATGAACGTGAAGGAAGTAGATTCACTCAGCGTCACGTTTCGTTCAATGTCCAAAAATGAACGCAAACTGTCAATTAAGTTGGCATTTCAAAAGCCGTAGCATGTAGCGTTGCTACGGAGTAGCGTCATGCTACGCCGTAGCAACCCCGTAGCAAGCTACAGTAATGATTATTATGTTTGAATAAAAAGAAGTTTAGAACTTGTCGAGTTGGATTTTGCTCACAACACCAATCTGGGTAGTAAATCAGCAAGTATATATAATAGTGTCTTCAAGACCTTATCTGTTACCATCGTTGATAACGTCTTCACGAGATATTCATAGAATGAAACTGTTGAACCCAGTTATTACGGTTGAGTATTAGGTATACTCAAAATTTATATTCATTTATTGAGAGCTTTTTAATGCAATGGTTAAGGCGCATACAGCACCTAAACTAGCGCCACCACCTACTTTATGTTATTATTCTGTTTAACAAAGGAATTTTCAAAAATCCTTCTTCCAGTTTGTGATACCTATCATAAGCTTTTTTTTAATGCCTCTGTAATAGTTTTATTCTATTTAGTTTAGGAAGAGATACGAAAATAGATTTTGGTGGCCACCAAGTGCAACTTCGTATCTCTTCCTAAACTAAATAGAATAAAACTATTACAGAGGCATTAAAAAAAAGCTTATGATAGGTATCACAAACTGGAAGAAGGATTTTTGAAAATTCTTTTGTTAAACGGAATAATAACATAAATTAGGTGGCGGCGCCACTTTGGGTCCGGTATGGGCCTTAAAACGATCACGCTTATTTTGAAACTAGATGGCGCTGCCGATAAGTCAATTTTTATGAAATAAACAACGAAATAATTTTCTGATTGTTGTTTTTTTGCCAGATTTTTGACGTTTGAGTTTCATACAGCGCCATGTACCTAAGCCTATGGCATCTACTTTTTTTAAAAAGGTCACATTTAAAAGCCTTAGTACATGGTGCCAATGGCATAATAATGCCATGTAACTACAACTAATATTTACACTTACATCTATTTAACATATCTTTATAAAAGTAACAGGACATAAATAAATATAAATAATGCTTGACAATTCACACAGCATTATCTAACCCCAAGTTAAGCAGAGCTTGTGTCATATAATACATAGATAGATATTTTTTTTATTATACATATTTATTCCAACTGGTATTGATATGGATCAGTTGAGCTACCTGTAGATTGTTTGCCACAGTTTGCAGATAGCTTGATTGTTTCTATTGTAAATACTAGTTTTAATTTAAATTTGTTATTTGATTGTTATTTTCTTTCTGAATAAATGTCTTTTAAAAAAAAAAATTATACATTAAAAACGACCAAAACACCCTGAACAAATGTCTGTAGATCGTACACACATTTGTCCTCTGTGTTGCGGTGGGCGAAGGTCTGCTTTATTTATTTACATATCCACATTAGTACACATCCACATCTTCACTTTGGTTTCGCACAAACCGCGATTTCTCTACGACCTCAAAATTTTAGGAACCTCACCCTAACCATACTGGATTCCTCGTAAACTGCTGTGACTGTGAGTGAGGAACTCCATTTTTAATGTCGACCCGAAATTGGAAAGTCAGATTTTTATGGAAATTCATCAGATTGGGAGTAGGTATACCTGTTTGTGAGCCATTTATGTTAGCCGTAAAGTTTATTTACTTCTGTTATCAAAATTTAATTGGGTTGAGCTTTTTCGAATTATTTTCCTAGGAGCGATATAATTTTAAATCATTTAGCCAAGGAAATAAAATTAGTTTCTTTTATATCACTGCAAAAAACAAAATTATATAAAAGCATAAAGTTTGTTGTCTAGTTTTTCCTCGAGGTTGATATTTTGTTCTGGTAGGGCGAACGATGCGGGTAGCGACTTTACGATCTTACGTAAAAAGTGGCAGCAAAAGTTTGGATGCCTATGTCCAAGATTAAATAAATAAATAATGCTGGACAATCCACACAACATTATCTAGCCCCAAGCTAAGCAGAGCTTGTGTTATGGGTACTAGATAATTAATACACATAATATAATACAATACATAGATAGATATTTTTTATTATATATAGAAAACGACCAGAACACCCAGAACAAATATCTGCAGATCGTACACACATTTGTCCAGAGGCGGGAATCGAAACCGCAACCTTCTGCGTCGCAGGCAGACCTTCGCCCACCGCGCCACATCGGTCGTCAAAATTGGGCGTGTTGGCTAAGATGATGAATATTATTTGATTTTTATTCGGCATAAAACCACCCTTTGTACCTTAGTGCAATAAAGATTTAAATAAATAAATAAAAGACTAAACCGCTCTAATTTCCTTACTATATTTAGTTTTTTTAAGTTTTTTGGGAAACAAAATTTAATGCCCGCGGGCATTTTTTAGGACTATACGTGATCATAGAATAGAGATATCGATAGAAAATCGATTAAAAAAATTAAATTGCACTGTTTTGCACATAATTTGGTCGAGATCTTAGGATCCCGGCGGTCTATAGAAATGACTAAAACTAAATGTTATTAAGGGTAAGAGAGATGCCACACGCTGCGACGACGCAACGCAACAGCTTCGATATTCTAAACAATACTGCGCTGTCCTGCGTCGTCGAACCGTTGTTTCAGCGCACCGTGTGGCATGCCGGGCAGATTTGTTTGTAGGTAGAGCTACGGAGCGTCGACGCTGCGACGTCACAGCGACGACGCAGCGCAGCGGCAGCGCCCGTGTAGCATCTCTCTTAGGGTGAGGTTTCTAAAATTTTGAGGTCGTAAAACAATCGCGGTTTGTGCGAAACCAAAGTGAAGGAGATTTTACATATCCACATTAAATACAGAAATACAATTTATTAATAAAATCAATTTACATTTCAAAGTTTCATTAAAAATAGTTAGGTAAAATACAAATTGTATTCTTCGATTCAAATCTTAAGTTAGCTAGCATTAGAACAACATAACGATTTTGAAAACCCTGCAAACATATCATGTGATGTGTAAGACGTAAGGCAGCTAGACAAATTAAATGCAGACATAATATTATGCCTGTCACAGCAGTTTTGTCTATCTCCTATTCAATTTTGTGCAAAACCTTTGGATGACATTTAGAAAGTTTCTGTAATATATGAGTTAACCTCGCTGAGCCAGTGAAGATGTGAACAGTTAGTTTAAATATATAAAACGCAAGATGCTGGACAGCACCAACAGTCTGTTAAGGGTTCTGGATGACTGACATTTCATTTAGTTTAATTTCATTAAAAATTTTGCAGTTAACTTTAATTCTACATAGTTTTAACAGTTAGTTTTAAAAGTCAACAAATCTTTCCACTTATTAGTTTAGACAATACACTACATAAATAGATACCATACATATTAAACATCCAGAACAAACATCTGCTGATCGTACAAACATTTCTCCGGCGGCGGGAATACAACCTGCAACGACCCTCGCCCACCGTGCCAGAGGTCGTCAATATTACCGGTAAATAATCTGTGTGTAGTTGAGTTGTTTAATTTTCGTGCGTAACTGGGCTTAAGATAAACATGACTAATCAGAGATGTTCTTCCAACACAAATAAGGTTCGTAGTTAACCCGTTTACATCCGTAATGAATTCGTCAAACTACGATAGTTTTTATAGTAAAATGACTAATCAGCATTGGGCTGGATGAACACTTATTTAAAAGCGTACATAGTTTTTTCATCGTGAAGATTCTTTCGTCTCTCTTAATAATGGAATCTTGTGCTATAAGTGTGCGCATCGTGATTTGACTGTACAGCAAT
This sequence comes from Eupithecia vulgata, assembly GCA_946478455.1. Classification (NCBI taxonomy): domain Eukaryota; kingdom Metazoa; phylum Arthropoda; class Insecta; order Lepidoptera; family Geometridae; genus Eupithecia; species Eupithecia vulgata. The sequence goes on from OX297881.1 coordinate 5,305,734, forward strand.
CGGACACGGTCAATGTAGTGTGTCGTTATGTGAACTTGGACATTACTGATTCTGAAGAAGACGAATTGAGGGTAGGTAGGCGTGGAAACTTCCGTTAATTCTCGGCTGTAACTCTCAGTACATCCAGTCGCCCCGTGACAACGATAAAACGATAGGAACGTTGGGGAAAATGAAACACAAGGTATAAAAAATACGCGATAAATACCTGATATATAAATAGTATTTCATATCAAATTATTTAGTAACCTAGCTAAGCAATTTTCAGCTGTGATGCTGTCCCATCTGTCTCCAAACAACGAGCCACGTTCGCTAAGGAACCAAACTTTACTCGCCAAATATTTTCAAGGCTTTTTCAGTAGTGGGAGAATAACACTTCGATCGATATGGATATTTGTTTTAGGAATTGTGTGTAAATTTGATTTACACACAAAAATGAATGGGTCAAACATCAGGGACTGGGTTTCTTAACTTTGACAATTAGAGTCTTGAATAGTGAAGGTTGAGACTAGAAATATTTGCAAGCTTTTACCTGGCTATATACAGGGTGGCTCGGAAAGGATGCACTTATTCAAAAATAGGTTTCTGGACCCCGAGGGGAAAACAACTGGTGAATGACGATTTTTTTGTATTTCATATTTTTTGCAAAAAATAACGTTTCATTTTCCTTTCTTCCTGTTTGTGTATATTTTCACTTGACATAATAAGTTTTTTATACTGAGTTATATGAGTGAATCAAGCCAAGGAAAAAGTTTCCATAGAAACTTTCCCACCCTGCTTAATACATGGAGGTTATTTTTAAAAATAAGATTGGCCTATGATTTCTTTTAACTATCTTTAAATAGGTTATGTAGTTACGGAGATACGTGATCACGTAACTACTTGTTTGTATGTTAACTACAGTGTGGGGTCTACATAATGTAGTTAACATATAGAATCTAGGACACAATAAAGGACTGTAACGTTCAAAAGTAACAGATAAATATCCTAGATATCTATATCCTATATAAGTACAAGAAGAAGAAAAGTCTAGTAGGTGATCCAGTCCTACAACATGGAACATGTCGATCTGTAAGTCTATTCTCACATAGCTAAACAATCTTGAACTGACAAAGTTGGAACACTAATTTCTACTATACGTCGGTTTTTCGTCGTGTTACGTTATTTTTCACAATTTTAAAGTATTTTTAAAAACTTTTACATTTCTTAGGGAACATGTTTTTTTACCCATAAAAGATCAGGTCGCAGGCGGACCACAGAGGTCGTGAAATATATTCCATTTAGTTAAGGAGTGGTTGTGGTCTCTTTTTCGAATATATTTGTCAATTATTTTTTAATTCGTTTTACCTGTTTTGGAGTCTGTAAATATTCGAGGAAAACCCTGTAGGAAAAAGTTCAGTTATTTCGTCGATAATTGAGTTCTTTGTTTGCCCTGTTCTATGTAAGTTTTCGGATAAACTTAAGTTTAGACTTTGTAGAGACACTATCTAGTTGGCTTAACTATTAAACTTTGTTTATTCAGTTCTCTCGTAAACCTGCCGATATTTTTCCGACTCCTAAAGGGGAACATCATCCTTGATCAGAATGGGATAGAACTATATCATATTCAAATCCAGAGTGAATGAATTCCTTTCAGGAATGCGTGCTTCACTTTAGGCCACATCTTCAATTAGTTATGTGAGATGGTAACCAAACGATTGACCAGTACTATCAAAATAAATAAAAAATATGGAACACGGGACATTTTTTTTTTTTAATTTTCTATTCCGTTTATTTACTACTACAACTATGGATCGGTACTAGATAACTGATATACCTATATAATATAATACAATACGACGACTATGGATTACCAAATAAGGCGCATAGTTTGAAAATTCTTATGGATTTTTTTTACGTTTTGAATAATTTTATCATTACATGCCTATCCTATTTACTCCTCAAGATTAAATATTTTCTTTGACAAGGTTCTATCCGATTTTGAGACAGCGCGGAATGATGATCGCAGTAGGTAGATGTTTTAAAATACAAAGTAAGAAGCGGCTTTCACAGTAAGCCGCTCATAGATTAACTTAAACGGTTATTTTGACTTAAATAATCCACGAACTGATTGAGAGGGGTCGATTTCCCGGCCAATGCCAATTATCCATAAGCAAAATGTCTGTACATTAAAATAAGTTGTTGGCAAGCGCTTGCAAATTTGTTTTACAGCTTCTACTCTACCTTTACGAGAGCGTCGTAACCTCGTAACTTCGCACAACATGTTTGAGTGACGTACTCAGGACAAAGGAGGGGGATATCACTTTTATGGCCTGCCTTTATAGGCAATAACTTCACTGTCTTCTGACAAATTGCGCAATTTTTAAAGTAAACTCTTTTGAACTACAAAGTTACTCGCATTAACTGTGGGGAAGTTCTTTACGTTTTATATGTCGGGAAACAAAGGTTTTATGGCAACTTCTAGGGTGTAGTGGGTGAAAGTTTGTTTACAACGCCACTGTTCCAGATTTGGTTCCTACCGTAAAACATTTTTTTTGTTGGATATTATAATTGTTTGTTACGGGTTGTGTATTTTGTTACAAAAGCAAATAACTCACTTATTTCCTTAAAAAAATCCGACTTTTATAACCAGTAAGTACATTATGCCAGTACACCTTTATGGATCTCTGTAGCCTTATCAAAGTAAAGATTGTATTGTACCGTTTTATTTATATCAGTTTTCGATATTAAAACTCCTAAATTGTTGAGAAAGGGCACCTGAGAACATCAATACAGCATTTCAGTTGTGGGCATAACCTTTTATTACATCATAAAGATTCACCAACTGTTTTTGTTATTCAGAATATACTAAGAAAAAAACATTTCGTTTTATTACTGTAGCTAGTTTATGCCCACGGCTTTTTAGTATGTGCCTTAAAATATCAAACTGGATAAAATGTAATTCTATTTGTTAATCCGGATCTAGAACTTCATCTGTGCAGTCAGCCCGCGTCGTTCAGTGTTTTTAGCTTTCGCAGTATTAAAATTGATATATTTTGTTCTAACACATCTGTTACGAAATGAATTTCAGCTTAATGTTTTCCGGACTAATGTGTAGGTTCCATTAAATTATTTTGCGTTAAAGGTTTGTTGTGTTTGTAGGAAACGGAAGTGACTAGATTAATTAGAGCTTAAACCGAAGCGAATTCTAGCAAGAAGGGGGAGATGCCAGCAACCTTAATCCATCCCTGTAAGCAAATGTTCCGCTTAGATACCAGGATTAATTGGAAGGGGTTGTGGACGCCTTAGGGTCAACGCAGACCGGGACGGCATGGCAAAGGATTAAATTTTTACAACTAACTTTGAATGTCCATTGGACATTCAAACGTATTGTTATAGAAATACGACATAAATTGCTATACTTTAATATTATGCCGTGGCAGTAAAATATCCGTTTCGATGCCACGGAATCATTTTAAAACATAGCAATTTATGTCATATTTTTATACGACGATTTTTTATATTAGGGCGACCTCTGTGGTGCGGTGGGCGAAGGTCTGCCTGCGACGCAGGAGGTTGCGGGTTCGATTCCCGCCTCGGGACAAATGTGTGTACGATCTGCAGACATTTGTTCAGGGTGTTCTGGTCGTTTTCTATATATAATAAAAAATATCTATCTATGTATTGTATTGTATTATGTATATCAGTTATCTAGTACCCATAACACAAGCTCTGCTTAGCTTGGGGCTAGATAATGCAATTTGAATTGTCCAGCATTATTTATTTATTTATTTTTAAAAGTAAAATAAAAAGTAAAGTTTATATGTATACGTTTGAATGTCTATTGGTAAAAAATTCAATCCTTTTCCATCCCATCCCGGTCTGCGTTGGGCATTAGACTACATCTTGGTTGTCTTGGTCCCTCATCTTAGCGAAATGACAACCTAAGCGAATATCCACACCCTTGAGTAACTGTAGGTAGACAGTAAGGTGTTATCGTTTGGTTGGGTTTTGTTAGGGATTAGACCAAAATTTAATTTTAACAAAATGATTATTGTTAATGCTGTACGACTATCTAGATAAGTCATTGTCGTAGTTGTGTAAGTGCTTATGTCGCATACCCCACCCAAACTAGGGGTACAAGGGAGACTCCAAGATCTTGTCTCCCAAGCCAACCTAACCTGCACGTGGTGTACCCTGCTAGATAACGAACTAGGCTCTGGTGAAAATATCAACATTCTTCATAACTTGAAAACTCATATTTTACTATTATTTTTCATTACTTGACACTGGCAGAAAAGAATCCAACCAGACTCATATTGCCATTAACAAAGAATCATCATCATCACCACTCAAACTAGCGCCGCCACCTACTTTATCTAATTAATCTAATATTTCCGTTTAACAAAGGAAATTTCAAAAATCCATAGCATAGTTTGTGTATAATAAGCTTTTTTTAATACCTCTTTTTGTAATACCATCTCGACACAATCGGTCTTTTAGTTATTGCTCTGAGCAATCGGTATAAACCATAGACATAGATTTTTTTCACTACATTCAACAGCGTTCAACGCATTCTAAGGCTATGAGTAAAACGTAGTGAAAAAATTCTATGTCTATGAGTAAAACAGAAATAATTGCAAGCTTGATGATGATAATGACGTATCTTAGTGAAGTCTAAGGTAATACAAAGAGGCGAGAGGGTTCTTGGAGAGATATCGTATTACACTACCCTACGCTGAATATCTCTGTGTACAAAGGAGTTTGCATGTTCAGGTGTTTGTTTTGTTCGGTTGGTAGGTACTCTAAAATTTAAGTTTCAGAGGAAATAGATCTTCCTATAGCAAATTCTTGTGTCACTTTTTCTTCCACGGTAGGAAAAATGGTGACCAATAGAACTATTATTTATTGTAAAAGTTTTATCTGTCCCATCATTGCAAATAGGGGGACAGATAGAACTTTTTTTAATTAAAAAAGTTCTTTCTGTCCCCTTGTGACTAACAGGGGGACAGATAAAACTATTTTTTATTTAAAAAGTTCTATCTGTCCCCTTGTGACTAACAGGGGGACAGATAGAACCTTTTTTTCCTATTTGTCCCCCTAAGGGGACAGATCAGGGTGACAAATGGGAATAAACCATTTTATTCGTAGGTAAATCAATTTTTAATAATTAGTGAGCATCTGGGGCAGCGCATCATAATTCGATTTTTGAGTTATCCAATATTTCGGCACAGTTGACGACCGATGTGGCGCGGTGGGCGAAGGTCTGCCTGCGACGCAGAAGGTTGCGGGTTCGATTCCCGCCTCGGGACAAATGTGTGTACGATCTGCAGACATTTGTTCAGGGTGTTCTGGTCGTTTTCTATTATTTATCTTTATTTTTTTAAACATAGTGTACTAATTACTCTACGTGTGTACTGAGAATTTCAACTTTTAAATATCTTTGTTTATTCGCACTGAAAAGCGATCTGCTAAAATCAGTCGGTACAATATTCCGTGCCCCCATTCAACCCCTCACTTTACTCATAACAATAGGCTTCCACGGTCGGTATTAGAAACCTGACGCTCGGTATTAGAACGAGGAACTGTCTGAAATTCATGAGAATTCATTAGGAATATTCAGGAATCCATCGAATTATTATGTTTATCATGATTCCTGTAATCTACTGGTAGGTACAAAGCGGAAACGAATGTTAATTTGTAAATACCAACAGCAGTAGGTATGGTAATATTGTAAATTATTTTTTTATTAAATGTGCTACAATTAATATAGAAACTAGTTGAGCTATCTATGGATAGTTTGCAACATTCTGCAGATAGCTCAACTATTTCCTGTTTCTGTTTCAACCGAGTACACAAGGAAAAAATATTTGCAGACAAACAATTTTCCCACGGCAGGAATCGAACGCGCAACCTCTATAGTCGCAGGCGGACCTTCGCCCGCTGCACCACATTGTTTGGCGCACTGGTTATATTTTTTAAATACAGATATAATAAAAATAAATTAAGATAATTTCGTAAATCAGCTTGGTAGAATTATACTGAACATCTCACCGCAAGCACTAAGTGCTTTTAGGAGTACTACGTAAAATCTCAAGTCGCCGTTAAAAATAAAGCTGATAATCTGGATTTACATCAGTTATCTAGCATCCATAACACAAGCTCTGCTTAGCTTTGTGCTAGATGATGCTGTGAAAATTGTCCAGAATTATTATTGTACGTTTTATAATTACACTTCATTTATTTCATTTCTCGTAAAAAATACTTACAGTTGTTACAATAAAAAATTAAATATTATAAAACCATTAACAGTCAAAAAAATCATCAACTTAAAACTATCATTACTGGAATATGCTGGTCCTACATCTTAGTTCCATTAAAATAAAGACAATATAAGCAAACATTACAATTTATCGTTAACTATAACTTACTCACACAAAGAGCATAAATTACGCAAAATAATTAATTAGGCCTTTCGAAAATTGCTCAAGAGGCCTGAAACATGTCTAATAACTGTACTGACCTCTAATACCTTGTTCAAATTACCTAGATAGTCCATAATGCTCCTCAACCCACCTCTCCTCAACATCCTATAATGGTCCACTTTTGGACGCAGGCCTCCCCTTGATTAGCTTTTATCTCATGGGAAGTAGTGCCCATAATCCTCACCCTGGGCAGGATGCCCAGGTTGGGGACCGCAGTTCGGTGGTAGATCTTATCTGCAAGAGGCGCTGCTGCCCGCCCCTCGGTGTATGTCCCTTACGACACCTTGGGGTGGGGTGGTTCTATTCTAAGCCGGCACCACACAGTCAGTCTATGCTTCAATGTTTTCCAGTATACACCTTCATAATAAAAAAAGGCCCGATAATTGTCATCAGAAAATAATTATTAAATGATATAACTCGTCAAACGAACTAAATGTAACTTTAGTCATTGAACATTGGAAACTTTAATGTTTTCTCTGTAGGTGGAGTCACCGGCGCTACAGTCCGTAAGAGGTTCCAAAGATTTTTGACGAAAACCGACAGAGACTTCGTGGCTTAGTTGGTTAGAGCACACCCGTACTAAGGGTGGGGCGCGGGTTCGAGTCCCGCCGAAGTCGAAAACTTTTGGGAACTTATTTCATTTCTTAGAGATGCCCAGAGTGCGGGGAAGCACTATTACAAAAATCCTTAGAATTTAGCAACGGCAACACCTCTCGTCAAAAAAACTAAATGTAACTTTAGTCTTTGAACACTGGAAACTTTAATTTTTTCCCTGTAGGTGGAGCCACCGGCGCTACAGTCCGTAAGAGGTTCCAAAGATTTTCGACGAAAACCGACAGAGACTTAGTGGCTTAGTTGGTTAGAGCACACCCGTACTAAGGGTGGGGCGCGGGTTCGAGTCCCGCCGAAGTCGAATTTTTTTTGGAACTGTTTTCATTAACTTCTAATTTTTCATAAGTTTTCATTAACTTCTAATTTTTCATTAATTCTTAGAGATGCCCAGAGTGCGGGTAAGCACTATAGCAAAAATCCTTTTCAAATCTTTGTTGTTTATGTTTATTGAAATAACCTCGTCCATTTTCTTTCCACCTATATTTTCTACCTATATTTTCTTTAGTTTTAGATAACAAGCTCTAGTGTTACTATAGACTTCTGATGTCACAGTTATCTTGTTCAAAATTGCTGCAATCTGACTGGGATCTATTTGATATGCACTCAAATTGGCGTTGTCTGACTGCTTGCTTGTACTGTGAAACTTAATTAAAGATGCTGGACTGAAGCTAAATTGCAAGGTCTGATTTCAGGCTTGCTTCTATGGAAGTTCAGCTGGTCCATTTGGAAAAGGAACCTAGACATCATCATCATCAGCCTACATTAGTCCACAGCTGGACATAGGCTTCCCCTAATGAGCGCCACAGCGCCCTGTCTTCAGCTTGCCGCATCCAATATCTGTCAGCAGTCTTTCGCAAATCGTCATCCCACCTGAGGGCGTTATACACTACGTTTGCCGAGTCGCGGTCTCCACTCAAGAACACGTTTACCCCAGCAGTTGTCGGTTCTTCTCGAACCTAGACATAACCTATTTTAAATGTACCGACACAAAATATTTTTTTATGTTCCGTGTCTGAGACTTACCACGTCACACCATAAAGTGGTAAAAACTACTGTACTAAAAACTTTATGGTGTGACGTGTCACAAGCTAGTGCCTATGCTTACTTAGTCTTATAACCCTGCATATACTTACCACAAAAATACTTCGCAGGGTACCGATACGAAGATATTATACCGATAGAAGCGTACACATAATTTTTTTTAGTTTTACGAATTAAATACTTGCAATAACATTTGATTTAAAATTTGATGTTGCCTAACCCAACCTGCCCTGGGCAAAACACCTGATGCCTCCATTAGACTATAAAACCTCACGTACCCACTGTAGACACCGTTTATATCCAGCTACTCTCGAAAAAAATCGGTATCAACAAATCAATATGTAAATCTACGAAAATTAAATAATGTCTCAAATAATTCGATTTTGGCAGGATTCGAACCTATACGCCCCAAACTCAGTACCTACGGGTGTTGTAACACCCCTACCCTATCTATTATAAATAAAATAAATATAACTTCAAAATTATAGATTTTAGACATTTATTACAGAACTTATTAAACATAGATCATAAAATAATTTATGATTATCTTAAAATTCAGAGAGAAGCTGCAAATCTTCCTATACCAAAGAAACGTCCTCCAAAGAGATAGTTATTGAAGATAAACGAATATATAGAAAAGTGATTTATAATGGCCAATGTGATCGTCTAGTGACGTCTAGTGGTAACCCGTTATGTTGTAGTAACTCAGATTCTTTTAGAAGCTAAGACAAACGATCTAACTACAAAATACCCTAATTCTGAAGAATACCTACCTACTTAAACCTGATAAATCCTAATCCTCCATTTACACAAACGACTAAAATAACTTTCAATCTCACTCTCGCACACCGAACTTACGACGGCAAGGATGAGGGCACCGCCTCCGCCCAACATCTGTGATCCTCGACATCCTGACTGGACAGACCTCCACCGTCAACACAGATAAGACCGCATGCTGGGTTTCCATGCCTATTACTGTGTATATAGGTAAAGTACTGGGACATATCACAAAAGAGTCAGTCGGGAAAGGAGGGCATTATCTTTTAGCAACCTAAGCCAGCCTCAAAGTCTTGTCATAATCTACCTATCTAAATTGAAACACTTTCAGAAAGGAATTTACTTTGTGATGTTTAATTCAAACCTTTCAGTGGGTAAGCTACGTTAAGATATTATGCAATTCAACTCTTCCATACATCATCTCTCTAACTAAAAAGCTAGATAAGTCAAGTCATCTGGTCCCTAGCTGTACTAAACCAGAGAAGTAATGAAGTTCCAAATTTATCGGCGGAATCAAACACTACTAAACTGGGTGAAGTTTAGCACTATTCGTCTCCTATTAGGTTCTCCTCCCAGAGTAGGAGCTTTAGTAGAAGCCTGGAGACTTCCCTAGAATCTTAAGATCTGAATTTCAAGCTTCACTATAACTGTTATACCGAAAGAATATATATAATAACCCTGAAATATCCGACGAAATGATCATCTAAGGATATTCCTTCAGCTGAGAACTTTGTCTCACGGATTATGGGAGACTACCGCTCCAAATCAGTTTGCCGAATTTAAAGTCTTCAGTAAGGTTGATTTTCACATACTAAAGACCCATAAATACAATATTCAATTTAAAGATAGTTAGAGCAAACTTGGAATTCATTTCCTTTAGGCAAAATATACAAATTACAATATCGTTGAATCGAAGATGACCTAGATGATGAAATAGGAATGATATAGGTACCTACTCGTGATATACGCACTAACCCGAAATAGCCCTGTATTGAAAATAAAATAGATTTCTGACCTGATTCCGGTAAAACCTTTACCAAACGTTGGAATCCTTTCTCTTGTATTTAATGTATTATAACCGATGAGCGTTCTGTCCTTTCGATATGCATTATCCGTTTCTCTTCTTCAAGAACATTATTTATATTAAAATCACATGCGTCACGTCTGAAAGCAATTTTCCAACCGTCTCCTATTTTGTTTTTCGTCTTCTCCTTATGTCCGCGCCACGAATTCAAATGATTTGTCTATTCTTCTATTCAGAGAAGTTTAATGAGGTTTTTATGTAGTTCACCAAAGCAGTTTTATAATTGATTTATTTTTAGGGTTAAATATTATTTAAAAGAAACGCTAAATGTAAAATATTTGCATAAAACAGTGTAGCCACTGTCTGGACTGTTACAGTGTGCTCTAACCAACTAAACCACGAAATCTTAGTGCGAGTAACGCAATAAAAAGGTCGATATATAAATATACAGTGTGGAAATTAAACTCAGGCCCTGGAGGGAAACTACTTAAAATCCTTAAGCTAGCTCATTTTACTTAAAGGAGACATTCCTTTATTTTTAAAAAGAAACAAATCTGCATTAAAATATTTTTTTAAACTCGCTTGCTTCGCCCGGGACTCGAACCAACTAAAATTTAAAAAAATAAACACTCTTTATTTTATTATACTAATCGGTAGTATTAATATTCAGGATAAAGTTTCTCTAAAAAATATTTGGTTACTGTTCACTTTTAACAAGTAAAAGACACGTAACAGTTCTGTTATCTCTCCAACACAACACGATTAGATGGCCTGCAAGAAGTCCAGACCTGACGCCCATGGACTTCTTTTTATGGGGTCATGTAAAAAATGTTGTTTATGAAACTTGCTATGAAACCGTTCAAGAGCTAAGGATTGCGGTAGAAAATGTTATCAGGGGCATACACCACAACACTTTGCTGAAGGCTACAAGAAATGAATTTCAACGGCGACTAATGTTGTGTAGCCGGAACGACGGGGCTCATTTCGAACAATTTATCAGTTAAATAATTTAAGTGTTACAAAATTGATAGTAAAATAAAGTTGATGTTAGATTTAACGATTATTTTTATTTTTAAGACCAAATGTTTGTTAGAGAAACTTTATCCTGAATATTAATACTACCGATTAGTATAATAAAATAAAGAGTGTTTATTTTTTTAAATTTTAGTTGGTTCGAGTCCCGGGCGAAGCAAGCGAGTTTAAAAAAATATTTTAATGCAGATTTGTTTCTTTTTAAAAATAAAGGAATGTCTCCTTTAAGTAAAATGAGCTAGCTTAAGGATTTTAAGTAGTTTCCCTCCAGGGCCTGAGTTTAATTTCCACACTGTATATAACCGTTAATAAGCCATATATAAACGTTAATAAATTGTGTTACGTATCAGTGGTCAGGTCAGTTTGTTAGATTAATCTGATCATAGCCTCTGTGCAGTGTCTCTGGTTAGATTGTATTAATCTAATCCTATATCTATCCTATACCTATCTATCGGATACCTTGTGACTGTGGTGACCCTGCCACAGTCACTAGGTATCTGTTGATAGATCGCTTGATTAGGGTAACCAAAACAAAAAAAAAATTAAAACCATTTTAATAAAACATTTTTTAGCAAAAACTCTAAGTTGAACTGAAGCACCTTGTGTGGCTGTTAGCTGCGATAAGTGGCTAGGTTCACGCTGTATGCACGAACTCATAGCAACATTCCGGCCGTTGAAATTGTAAACCGTTTAACCTACATAAATGTAAGAGTGAGAATATCATACTCAAAAATGTTAAGTTAGAAATTTTACGGTAATTTTATATTTATTAGAACTTTTAGAACTTTAAGGCTAGTTAGAATAACCACATGAATTTTTAGGTAAATAAGAGGAGAACTCAGTGTCTAGGCAAACCTAACCAAGCTATGCTACGATTTTTTTATGAAATGTTTTTATTAACTTGCCATGTAAATAATTCACAGCACTAATAAGTTGTGTACCTACTACAAATTGTAACGCCTACCATTTGGGGGAGAGCAAGACTTCTTGCCGTAATTAAGTACTTCACTAGTACGGAAGACAGTCACTCGACCACGAGTAATAAAACCTAGATTTACACCTAGATATACTACTAAGTAAAGTAATCATTGCTCAGCATGTTATCAGTGCCTTTTTCGAATAAACTTTACTTTACTTTAGTTTTTTGCTTGTTTTGATTCAAAGCAATTCTGGTTGTATTATTTTCCCAGCGTTCCTCCCACTCCTATGTCGTGATCTTCCAATTACCTAACTCCTCAAAGCTGCTGCAAATTGCTCAAATAAAGGCCTCCTCAACAAATTGTTTAGACTTAAATTCAGGATATTAGTCGGCGAAGCCGGGAATCGTGCCGGATTGCTGTTTGGAGGTATTAAACAAGCAGACTTTTATATTGAAAAGTTTAGCAAAGCTTGTTATTTCTGTTTGTTTTAGGAGTTTATTGGACATTCCCATTTAAAGGCCTAGCCATATCAGCGACAAAGCATTTAACTAAAATCACAAACAACACACAACTTTTGAAAAGCCACAGAAGAAGCAAGACAATAACCGAAACATTTAGAAGTTAGATGCACATATCACATTGAGTTGCTAATCGTTTTACTGGCTCTCAATAGGTCATGGCTGAAAAGCAGTGTAGATAGATAGATAGAGAGTATTCTCTATCGGCAAACGTAGTGTAGGACGCCCTCCGACCAGGTGGGATGACGATTTGCGAAAGACTGCTGGCAGATGCTGGATCCGGCAAGCTGAAGACAGGGCGCTATGGCGCTCATTAGGGGAGGCCTATGTCTAGCAGTAGACCAGTCTCATAGGCCGATGATGATGATGATGATTCTCTATCTATCTATCTATACACTCTATATTATCTCTATTTTCTCTTTATTCATCACAATTAAGAAAAAAATAATATAGATATTTGCTTCATTAGCAAAATATTACGCTGAGCCAAGGAGTTTTTGATGTACCTACTACAGCACACCAATAGACACCTTCATCATCATCATCCACAGCCGGACCCACGGCCTCCCTCAGTTTGTGCCATCATAGACGCCTTACCTAGTTTTTTTTTTTTTTTTTTTTATTCAACTGTATTTTGTTATTGTTTGTTTTTACTAGTTTACTGTATAATTGTTGTATTTTGTATGTGTGTGTCTTAAGTTGCAGTCAGTAAAGTCATTCTATGTATGTATCTATCTATGACAAGGATATCAAAAATTCAGAAGTCAATTGTAATACTTAAATTAAAGTATTATTTATGCAATTTTTGGTTATTAATTATGCACTTTACCATCTCACACCGAGATAAGACGCGACGCTGCCTGCACTTTGATTCAAGATATAACTTTATTTACGTCTCAAAAAGATATAACTGCAATGTTATTGCGTGACATAATACGAACTGTCTGACTTTTAAGGTTGACTTTAACCTGCAGACTCATTTAATTAACTCTTTTCGAACCTCACAAAGCTAAAAATCCGTAGTCAGTTTAAAGTTTTTTAATCTGTAAAACTCAATAGCGCCTCGGTGACGAGCGTGTTAATGAAATGAACTAAGTTGAGTGAGTGTTTGACATTTACTCTAAAGAATGACGTGCAATTGGTATTCTGTAAGGGAATTCACAATTCGAACTTACTTGTCAAAAATAAAAGGTTACAAAGTAGCGGTCGAATTTGGTCACTCGAGTGAATTCGAGTTCGAATTCGAACTTTTACAAAATGGAATTGTTATCTGAAATTTTAGGTCTTCTAATTTTAGGCCTTTAAATATAGGTGCAGGAGCTTTTAATAATTCGAATAGTCTGAATTAGCATTATACCATATCCGAAACATCACTGGTAGAATATGACGCAAACGGAGTAGCCTCAACGAAGGGGATTAAATTTCAAAATATGAAATACAATACACACGTCACGTCTTCAAAAGAGTATCAGCTGTTTGAAACTAAGTAATACATCACCACAAGACACGAGCTAAACTAGTGCGGACAATGGTAGCGATTGTTGATGTCTCTTTTTTTTCGATCGAGTAAAAGGGGACAGCAACATTTTTACGCTAGTTTAGTTTAGGTTTTATGCCAACAGAATCGCTACCAATGTTCATGTAGACGCTAGTAAAGGTACTTATTGCTGGGGACGTGCCAACTTTGCTTATATGTAGTGTATGTTTGGCGTAGTCTTAAACACAGACACATCTGTTCTATAAAGCCTTTTCATTACGGTTGTAACTTGTAAGCTTGGCTTTGTTTATTGTAGTTGTTGATCTCTTTATTTGTAAGTAAAGTACAGTGTTATTTTACTCAGTCGTATAGGTACAAACAGGGTTCTTAACTGAATGAAATTGAAAAAACTGTTCTAGTCGAACTCGTGCACGAAGGATTCCGCACAATCTATAAAAAAGGGGGAAAAACACGTTAAAAAACACGTATGGGATTTCCTATAAATGTTTATTTTATTCTGTTATAAATACATCATATTTATTATAGGGTTTTATAGGGTAAGCTATAATCTTAAAACCACTGTACCTACATTCCTGCAAAATAAACAATTATGAATTATCATCCGTGAAAATTTCAACGTCTAATTTCCACGGTTTATGAGATACAGCCTGACAGACGGACAGACAGACAGACGGACGGACAGCGGAGTCTTTGTAATAGCGTCCCGTTTTACCCTTTGAGTATGGAATCCTTAAAAATTATGAAATTGTCCTCAAAATTCTAATACTTTTTTCTATTTTATTTCAAGTTATGCAATTTGCATAGCGAATCAAACAAAGGTTTTTGAAAATTGTAGGGATACTGAATTTTTTTAAAGCACTGTAGGTATAGTTTTTATCGAACTCTGTCGACAGGATTTTGATTCTTGAGGACCGTCTTAGCGTAAGAGATCAAAACTTTTTACGTAAGTTTTAATTCAACCTGTTCCCTTATTTGCTCCAAATTGTTTATTTTCTCGTTAAAAAATCTTCGTTTTAGTCCCCTTACGTCTAATACAAATTATGAAATAACGCAACGACAATAACGTGCAAAGTTGTATAAGCATCTATTTTCATTTTTCTAATTTACCAACAACAGTCGTGTCTCCAGGCAGAATAATGTGCCAGGACTACCGCCATCGATCCCTTCGCTTGTGCTGGTGGAACCTTAGACAGGGGCTGAAATGCCAACCGTCGGCAAGATTTATCTGAATCTGTTTAATATTCAAGGCATCAATTTGGAGATAACAGCGGAACCACTTAATCCCATTCCACGTAAGGGTTGAGTCGTAGACATTTACTTGGAAAAGTATTCTTTGGTATGTCCAATATATTTTGGTCTAACCATAGTTTATATACATACACTAATCACACTTTTTACACAAGCCAAGAAGAAAATGTTTAAGGCCAAGGATACAATATGGGCTACTTTTTACCCCACTAATCAGTTCCCAAATTTTAATAGAATAATGGGATTCCATGCGCGTGGATGCCGCGATCAAAAACTAGTCACACTAATATTATAAATGCGAAAGATTGGCTGTTGAGTTGTTTGGATGGATGGATGTTTGTTGCTTCTTCACGTCAAAACTACTGAACGGTATCGGAAAATGGGGCTAAAATTTTAGCATCAAGCATACAGTTCTAGGCCTAGAACAAAAAATAGGTTACTTTTTTCCCTTAATACATTTCTATAGAAAATAAGCATGGGTAGAAACTAGTTTTTCATAATTTTAGACACTAATTTTACGTTTTAAGACCTCGCAGAATATTACCAAACAATAGAACCTTGAAGCTTGTGCTCTATGAATTACCCTACTAGAAGGCCTTAACAATGTAGAGTAAGGTCGGCATGTATAGGAAAATAGTTTCACTCATAATATCTGATGATTGTGATAAGATAGGCCTTCCAACACAAACTTCATCATTACTTAAAACAATAAACCAATTTGTCGCAATGATTCATACACCCAAGCCGATGAGACTAGTTCAACAAGAGATTTAACTTTGCCAAAACTTTAGTTTCCATGGATAGATCATAATCTTGCTTTAGTACAACTTAAGTTGCCATGGAATGAACATGACTAAGAGTGATTTTGCCATAACTTTGGATAAGGGTTATAATTTATCGGGTGGAGCGTAGCAATTGAAACTTGCTACAACTATGACTACTTAATTCAATTGCGTTCGATAGTCTCCTTTTCTACTGGGCTGGAACGTCTTTATGAGGCTTTTAAAATATATCTATTTTAAGGCGAAAAATGAGAAATTCGTTCCTGTAGTAGGAACTTTTTTTTTATTCTTTATTAAGTCGAAGTGGTGGCGCTTTTTCGAGACAAGGACGAAAGGGAGGCAAGAACCGACCCGCGCGCAATTTTACTGCTTTTTATTTATAAATTCGATATTGCTCTAAAATAGTACTCTTTCGCAAAAAAATAAAACTATGTTGCTCTTAAGTGTTTAGTTAAGTATTTTTTAGACGACATTTCATTAAAATATGTTAAATAACTAGCAAATGAAACGGGTTTTCCGTAGTAAAAATGAAAATTTAGAGGAAATTTTGCGATTTTTTCCTATCGAGTCAAGTTGAGTCAATCGTGTTTCGACTTATATAACGCACTAACTAAAATCCTAAACTTTCGAGAATCGTCAAAAAAGATTTAAAAAATAGTGTTTTCTTGCCTTAAAATGGATTTTTCGTACAGACAAAACCTGGGTTTTGGGTAGAATTGTCGCACACGCGATTATGACGCCCTGGTGAGTTTAACATGACTAAATAAAATCAAATCTTAAAAACTAAAAGCGTTCTAGCTGTGTCCGGAACAGGCTCAGCTAGAACGCTGTTAGGAACCTTTAATTAATATATTTGGTGTTACCATAATTATTATTTAAGTTAATAAATAAATAATGTAGCAGAAGCTGAGTGCTAATGCTTTACAGACAGCCTGACAGGATGGCACGCGAAACCAAGTGAAATCGATGCAATTATGTTTACCAAAGAATTATAAAAATGCTGGACAGTCATAAAGCACTATTCAAAGATTGTTTTAGTTAGATGTGGCCCCTTGTTATTGCGGGAACACAAAATGCTTGAAACAATTTGTATCTTTTTTACACTCTGTCTACATTGTGATTCTTTCGTTGATGGTTTTAAATAAATAAACCTAAGCAGATCTAGGGGTTACCACCTTGGTAAAGACCGCGTAGGTTTGAATAGGCCTTTAATTAGGTCAAGTCACTTATGTACATTATCATCATCTTCCGTCGACTGACCTTGAAACTTCTTCTCACATTATGTACTATATAAAATATGTGAATAATAATAGATTGTATCATGTGTGTAAGCCATCTACAAACAACCAGTATAATATTTTTAAAAGGATATGAGATCAATGTACCTACTCCAAAACAGGAAATTTTTCTAGAATAAAATAGGAACAGAAAAAACCCTCTCAGTACGCTGAGTGCATCGAGCGTAAGTAATCGTCTTTTGTAATCTCACACGTACCTATAAAACAAGCTCTGCTTAACCTGGAGCTAGATGATGTTGTGTCGATTATAAATAATTGTAAAAAATGCTTACAATTATTTATTCATTTAAATATTTATGCACATGGCGTCTGGGAGAGACTGCTCTTGATACAATGTATCAAGAGCAGTCTCTCCCTCTCATGTCATGAGTGAGACCAACAAATTTCCGCCTCATTATCATCATCAATGATCTCGAGTAGATAAAACTTATATTACTCCACTACTGGACAAAAGCCTCAAAAGAGGTGTTTTTACTCTATAGGCCTAACGAGACCTAATGAGCGCCATATATCTGTGCATAGAGTAACTTTTATATAAGTAGGTACGTTTCTATCTACAGCTTGCTGCATTTAATTGAAATTGTCGCTGAATCCATTCTAATTATTATTTTGCAAATTATTTCTAAGTTATTTGTACAATAAAGTATTATCTGCCTATTTATGTGTTACACCCATTAATACAAAGTATTAATAGCAGTTTTAGATAGAAGACAGCCATTAATTAGCCTACAGAGTTGGTTCGAAGTAAAACCATAAAAGTGCAGAAAACATAATACCTTTACCGACTCAACTGGGCTTAGTTTTAGTAGCACCGCGACTCTTGACAGGTCTGGGTAATATATTGTATAACCACTCGTGTCAGAGAGAAAGGAAAATAAACGGAAAACTTTTAGTTCTTCAAATGACAAACAAATGTGCCAAAAATACAATCTTTTAAAAACTAATTCACACGCAGAAAAATAAGTTTATTAATCTTAAAACAAAATTTTAGGCTATAACTATATACGTAGGATATCATTGCTTACAATAAATTTGGAGTTGAAAAAAGTCAATTTCATTCCGTCTTCAGTTTTTGCTCGGTATACCAAATGAGTATACAATAACTACGGGCATACCATGTTTGTGGCCAAAAAGTATACAATAACTACTTTGTGGCCTCCCAATTTTATTTGTTAAAACCCATTTCTGTTGCGAGGTGTATCGATAAGATACGCGTCACAAAGCTTCAGTGGATGTGGCTACAGCAAAGATCATGGTGAATTAGATTTAGAACCATGGATTTAGAAAGCGAAATGCTTGCGAAATTAGTAACTTCTTGATTTGAACTTAATATTATAATATTTCTTCACCAGATAATATCCAATATTAATTAGAATCCTTCTTTGTTTGAAACTGTTTGAACCATTCAAATACTCGCAAAGACGTTCAAAGAGTAGTTTTAGATCCATTGTCGATAGACTTCTCAATAGACTTATTTGATGGATATTAATGACCATAGATTATTCGTCCATTTTACTTTAGTACTGTACTTACTACTTTATTACTATACTTATAAATCTGTGGTACTTACAAATCTGTGGTTCAGGTTTTAAAATGTTTCGAAAGATTGACATGAATATTTAACAAAATATTTTGCAAAAACCGGCATGTAATATAGCCGAGTTTTACGTAGTTACTGTATACTCTTTGTCCAAGTGGATGTTCATACATCATAGTTAACATAATAACCATAAAATTTATTCTAGATGTACTGTGTTGTTCCAACAATAAGATCCATGAGGGCTAAATTCTTCTTTGGGATACTGTTACTGCTATCTGTTTACATATTTATGTTTTATCTCATGATACAAATGTGGCTAGAAAGAAAATTTATCCCGACTTCCATGTCTCCCGTAGTTTTGCCTCAAGTCGTAGTCCACATTGACCTCAAAGGGGCTCCACCGACGGTGGAGTACTTGGAGTCCTTGCTGCCGATGCTGAAAGAACATGGGGCTACTGGTCTTTTGATGGAGTATGAAGATATGTTTCCGTATGAAGGGGCGTTGAAAAATATTAGTTCGAGGAACTGCTACGGGAGCGATGAGGTACTTCTATTTTTTTAGACAGCAAGTAAATACCAAAGTGGTAGAAAAAATTATTGTTTTTTGTATTCGGTTTTATTGGACGTAACTGTAACGATAGATCAAGAAAGAACCCAAAATAATTCGCCTGTTCGTAGAATATGTAGCTTTTTTATTTCCTATACCTAGCTATCGGACAAGATCGCACGGTGTGGAAAGATTTACAGAAAGCTTTTGTCCAGCATTGGGTGGTAGG
Organism: Eupithecia vulgata; assembly: GCA_946478455.1. Taxonomy (NCBI): domain Eukaryota; kingdom Metazoa; phylum Arthropoda; class Insecta; order Lepidoptera; family Geometridae; genus Eupithecia; species Eupithecia vulgata. Next base: position 5,325,261 of record OX297881.1, read on the forward strand.
GATAAGACTAAGAGAAAATAGTAGTTTTTTGTTCTTAAAGTGCTTAAGCAGAGAGAAAATTAAATTTCTTTTGGTTTAAGGGCTTTTTTTTGTCTGGGCTTTTTTTTCTCCCGCTGCCTGGAAAAAAGAAAGGGGTAAAGTTATCGATGTTTTAAAAATAAAAATAAAATAAAAAATAAAATGTTTTTATTTCGGACACAGATCCATATCTGTTTTGTGTACATAACATCTCGTATAGAGGCTGATCCCCGAATATTCCATCACAAATAAAATTTTCATTGAAAACTGTAAAAAAATACAGTTATGATATTGTAGAAGTAATGTTCGGGCATAAAAAAACTTTAATTATTTTTCAGCTCAGAAAATTTATCCATTTAGCAACAAAAGCCGACCTACAAATAATTCCTCTGGTTCAAACCTTCGGTCACATGGAACACGTCCTAAAACTCAAAGAGTTCATGCACCTAAGAGAAAAACCAGCGTTCCCTGACTCTATATGTCCAAGCAAGAACGAGAGCCGTGAGCTGGTCAAGAATATGTTACAACAGGTTAAAAATCTATTTAATTCATTATTATCCATACGCCGAAATAACGAGGGTTCAGTATCAGGTTCATATTTAGCCTTCGCAAATATTACCATGTTTCCGAGTATCGCGCTAAACTCATGTGGTTGCCCATCCGACTTCGCAGGAATACTCACATACTATCACATTATGTTAAATTGTGGCCTTTGGAACTAATAAAAGGTTATTGCTGCGGGCATATATAGAGACTACGACTTTACCGATGAATCTCTCACTAGGCTGAGCCTCTGATCCGAATTTCCGGTCACATGGAAATGCCTTAAAACTCCAAAAATGTCCTGTGAAAATTATTTTACGACCATTATGTTAATTTGTGGCCTTTGGAACTGATAAAATGTTATTGCAGCGGGCTTAGAGACTATAACTTTATCGATGATTCTACTAGGCCGAGCCTGCGACGTGAGATCCAAGTTTCCCGAATCAAAATTTTGGTCACATGGAAATGCCATATAACTCCAAGAATGTCCTAAAACTCAAAGAGCACATGCACTCTGAGAATGCTGCGAAAACCAGCCAGCGTTCCCTGACTCTCCTAGCAAGAGCTGGTCAAGAATATATTCATTACAGTTTCTATCCTTGGTTTCAGACGCCTTATAGTTGGTTAAAAAGAGCAGATTATTTTATTGTGCTCTAATCTTGATCTGCAGTATAGATGCAAAATTTCGATCATTTGGATATGCCCTAAAACTCCAAGAATGTCCTAAAGATCGCACATGCACCTGTGAGAATGCTGCGAAAACTAGCATTCCCTTGCTCTTCTAGCAAAAACGAGAGCCTTATTCTGCTCAAGAATATATTAATTACTGGTTTCTACCCTTAGTTTCGTACTGTTATACCCCTGAAATGTACGCGGATTTGCTTAGTGTCTGCTGCGTTGCATTTTCCAGCCCTCAGTCACAGCTCTCGCAGTGACTACGAGTTAGTCCATACTTGTCTCCGGGCTCAATTCATATAAAATCTTTTTTTTAAAACCCCTTCTGAAAGGGGGCGCATAACAGTACGCTTTACAGTTGGATAAAAAGAGCAGATTATTTGATTGTGCTCTACGCTACACCTTGATCTGCAGTAGGTATAGATCTCATAGCCTTATCACGCGAGGCCACAAAGTCAGCGTGTACGACATGATAACGCAGCCATCACGCCGTGACGACGCCGTGATTAACGCCTTCGCCACCAGTGTGCGAAATGGCTACGTGTGTTTGCGGCTTGCTCGCTGCGTTGTCGCGGCAGTTACACAGATGATCATACGTTTTTTTTCTCATATTTACTTTAATGCCATCTCTATCAGTATGCCTGGTTCTCATAAGCCGGCGGTACAGACTTATCTCGATGGGCAACGATGAAACGTTAAAATATTACCTTCTTAAATTGTGCGTAAAAAACTTTTACTGAGTGCGTTAAGTTTTTTACACTAGGACTAGCGAGTCCGACTCACATTTTGTTTTTTATTATTTGTATAATGTAATTATATTGTTTTTTAAATAATAGAATTAAATTAAAACTATTATTTACAATAGAACCAATTGAGTTAGCTGCAGACTGTTGTAAACAACCTACAGGTAGTTTAACTGATCCATATCAATAAAAGTCGGAAGCGAGCATTATTTATTATTATATTGTTCTTTTAATTGTATTGTTTGTTTGTATTTCAGGTGATTAACTTCCACAACCATATGGCGCCGTTAAAATACATCCATATCGGCTGTGATGAGGTGTTTCATATAAACACATGTCTGCAATGTTCCGAGAGGCAAATGCAAGAAAAGTTAGTATTTATATAACAATTAGGCACGGTTCCACGAAAACAGTCACTTGATAGTGTCGAGACTTTGTTAACACATTTCATTTTTATATAACTAGTTGCATCCCGCGGCTTTGCACGCGTTTCTCAAGTAGTCTACTATCTGTAAACCCCCCGGACGGTCCCCGGACCGTTTACAGTTTGACCACTTTAATAAGTCACATCGGCAAAATTCGTCATCACAGAAGAATTTTGCCGATTTTTTGACATTTCAACCCGATTGAATACGAATGCATGAAATAATAGACTTTATTACGTTGCGTTAAGCTTTTAAGTCAACAAAAACAGAGGCTCGTGCTATCTCGCACATAATGATAAGTACACGGGAAGACAAAAAAGGACCAACGTATTTTCATATGTGGGATACATATGAAAATACGTTGGTCCCCCAAACTGATCAGCTAGATGTTAAAAAGTAAGCCAGAATGATGGGCATAGTTTCAGTGTTCAGAGCCATAGCAGAGAGTCCGTCCAAACTTACCGGCACAGTGCGTGTCAGACTCTAAACATTTTTTCTACTGATTACTAATTTTCTCTGACTAAATATTTTTTCTGTCAGCACTACCTGTGTCTGTCAGAGTATTTACTGTAGATGAATACGTTAATACACACTATCCCACTAATATTATAAATATAAAAAAAAATATGGGTGTTTATTACTCAATCACGTCAGAACGACTGAACGGATCCAGATGAAATTTGGCACAGAGATAGATTATAGTCTGGAATAGCACATAGGCTACTTTTTATCCCGAAATTCTCACGGAAACGGGAACTATGCAGGTGAAACCGCGAGATGCTGCTAGAATAATATAGAATAATTATTTTGTCTGCCAAGGTACGTGTCTGGTATACTCAATGTCTGTAGATATAAAAGAACTGTGCGTTCCCACTAGAAGGGCCTATCACGAATGAGCGGGTGCACACTTGCTATTGCTGGATTGGAGAACTCCTCAGTTGAAGATGAAAATGGCGTAGAATTGAAAGACTGTTCTATGAGAAGAGCTTCTATATTTCCTTGCTGCAGTACTGGATTACTATTACTATTGGTTTACTATTACACTGTTCACTTGTTCGTATCCATAAACTGAATGAATAAATCGGCCGACAAGTTCGGTATTTATACCTCAGTTGTAACCTTCAAAACTTTCTAGAAAAAACTAGAGAACTACCCATCTAGAACGTTCTCTTTCGATTCCTTCGAGACAAAAATCTGTAGGTACTTAAATAGATAGGTAGGTATATTATGCATAACAACTATAAAGTAAACTGTGGCCTATTGTTGTCGGGAAAAAGGTACTATTATCTATTCTGTTTACCTAAAGTAATGTTCGATTTTGAACTCTATTCTAAAAACTTAATTTTATGAATTATCCTAGCTATTAGCAAGAGGTTGTCCTGCACATTACTCCCGCCGTGCATCCGTGATGCATTACTCTAGGTGCTAGGACGACGATAACGTCTCAATTGGCAGAATAACCATCTTCCTTACTGGCCGTCGCAAGATTCCACCCTTTGTTGCTACGTCGACTGTCCGCACTATTCCGTCAGGGCCAGGATACGTTGCTATGACTCGTCCTCGGACCCACACGTTTCTCGGAAGGTTGTTATCGATTAGCTGTATGAGATCGCCAATCTTGACACTGGGTCCTTTCCCATGTGGCTCCCGCCGGTGTTGAAGCTCGGGTAAGTATTCGCGTAGCCATCTTGTCCAAAAAATGTCAGCCAATCTCTGTGCCGCGCGCCAGCTGGTTTTCGTGACGATGTCCTTGTCGTTGAAGGTACCTGGCGTTGAGACTTGTCCAGGCCCTCCGAGCAGGAAGTGATTAGGTGTTAATGCTTCTGGATCTTCCTCGCTGACGGAGACATGTGTCAGTGGTCTACTATTGACGGTGTACTCCACTTCAGTCAGTAGAGTAGAGAGGACCTCTTCCGTTGGGTAACGTTCGTGCAACGTGGCTCGTAGTGCTGTTTTAACCGAACGTACCATCCGCTCCCAGGCACCACCCATAAAAGGTGCTCCAGGAGGAATGTAGCGCCACGAGATGATTTTCTTGGCTGCTTCTTCCGATGTTGCCTCATCGAGTGCCTTTCTTAGTTCTCTGTCTGCTCCCTTTAGGTTCGTTCCATTATCCGACCAAATTTCCTTAGGACGGCCGCGTCGCGCTATCATTCGTCGAAGCGCCATTATTGCCGAATCGGTGCTGAGAGTCCCTGCTATTTCCAGATGGATTGCTCTCGTAGTAAGACATGTGAAGATAGCCACGTATCTCTTCTGATGGGTGCGTCCCACTGTAACGTTAAGTGGACCAAAGTAGTCCACCCCTGTATAGGTAAACGGTCGTTTATTGTGAGCTAAGCGACATAAAGGCAGGTCACCTGTCCTTGGGTGTGGTGGCGCTTGAGTCTTCATTCGGCAAAATAGGCATTGTCGAAGCAGCTGACGTGACACCGGGCGAAGACGCAGGATCCAATATTGTTGCCGGCACTCATTGACTGTAGCTTCAACTCCACTGTGATGTATCTGTCGATGTTGAGACTGGATCCAGAGTTTGACTATAGGGTGATTCCCATCTAGTATCATCAGCCTCTTCAAATTATCTGGTAAGTCTTTTGATGCTGAGATTCGACTTCTAAGTCGCAGGGCTCCTTCCGAGTACTCGATGCTTAGCTGGTGAAGACGACTATCTTTGCTGACCTGCTTCTGCTTCTGTAAATCCTCTATTTCGCATAAGAACGAATCTTCTTGTGATGATTTCATCAGAAGTTCTTCTGCCTTTCTGAGAATCTCCGCGGAGGTAGGTAGAGCTTTCCATACTTCCTTTTTCTGTTGTCTATTATGTTGCTCTGGTTGTTTCTTTTTCGGAGTTTTCTTCCAATCAGGGTCTTCTATAGAGTTCTTTGTTTGGCGCTTGTAGTTGACCTTCTGTATTGTTGTTCTACATAGTTGGATGAATTGAAGAACTCTTGCTGTTGTATAACGAAGTCTGTCCCAATTGGAGAATCGAGAGACTTCTGGCAGGCCTTCGGCGAGCTTCTGCTTTCCTTCTGCTGTCAAGTGGTAGTTTTTCTCTTCTCCCGTAGATTCTACTAAAACTGATGTCGATGTCGTTGTTTCTATGGGCCAGGAATCTTCATCTTTATACAAAAAATCCGGGCCTTTGTACCATCTATGGTTTCTATCGAAATCTATTGGGACATCTCTCGTTGCATCATCTGCCACGTTCAGTTTGGTCGGTACCCAGCGCCACTCGCCGACTGTTGAGATATCTTCTATTGCTGCCAATCGGTGAGCAACGTATGGTTTGAAGGAACGTGACCCAGTTTTGATCCAGGTCAGGACCGTTTTGCTATTTGTCCAGAAAGTTTTAGAGTCCGGTTTTCTCTCATGTTCATCTATTACGACTTCGGCTAGGCGTGTTCCCATCACGGCTGCCTGTAGTTCTAGCCTCGGGATCGATGTGAGTTTTAGTGGAGCTACTTTCGCCTTGGCTAAAATGAGGGAGACACTGATGTCACCGTTTGGTAACTTTGCTCTCCAGAAGAGGACCGCTGAGTAGGCTGATTCACTGGCATCAGTGAATATGTGGAGCTGTAGTGAAGTAGCGTCGCTATAACGAAGATACTGTCTTGGTATGGCTACTTCGGTGAGGCTTCTCAGATGATTCATCCAAGTCTTCCAGTGCTCAGCTAGATCACTGCTGATTTCTTCATCCCACAATGTTCCTCGACGCCAAACTTCTTGAAGTATTTGCTTGGCTCTGATGGTAACTGGTGCTGCGAAGCCAAGTGGATCAAAGAGCGACATCACAATTCGTAAGGCTTCTCGTTTCGTTGGGGTCTTCCCTTCGATAAGAGCTGGCTGGATTCTGGCGAGGTTTAGATTGAAGGTGAGCTCATCCGTGCTTTGTTTCCAAATGAGACCCAGAACTCGATCAGTTTTTTCCTCTGTTCTATAGATTTCTCTGTTTTGCTCAGATTCTTCTTCGCCGAGTGCTTCTAATAATTTCGGTGAGTTTGACTTCCATTGTTTCAACTCAAAGCTGGCTTCTCGGTGAATGTCTCGTACGGCAGTTGTGATGCGTACAGCATCTTCTATATTCTTAAAACTGTCCAGGTAGTCATCCACGTAGTGCTTCTCTATGATTGCTGCCGCCGCTTCTGGGTAATCTTGTTCATGTTTTTTGGCATTACAATTCTTAACATAGATTGCCGAAGACGGTGAACTTGAAGCTCCGAAGATCAGCGATGACATTCTATACTCCTTCGGTGGTTGATCATCTCGTCGGTTTTTTCGCCAGAGGTACCGAAGAGCATCTCGGTCTTGTGGCCTGAGCTTTACCTGCATAAACATCTCCTTAATAACTGCTGTCACTGCCACCTTGTGTTGGCGGAATCTCATCACGACTCCTGGAAGTGATTGAAGTAGATCTGGCCCCTTGAGCAGTAGGTCATTTAGGGCTATCCCTTTCGTTTTAGCTGCTGCGTCATGTACCACCCGTAGTTTGTCTGGCTTCATGGGGTTGACTACCGCAAAGTGAGGGAGATACCAAGTTTTGTTAGGAGTCTTCTCCTTAGGTGCAGGCTCGGCGTAACCCTTTTCTATCAGTGCTTCCATTTGTTCATTATATCTCTTTTTCAGTTTTTCGTCGCGATCTAACTTCTTTTCTATGCTGAAGAGTCGTTTCAGTGAGTCCTCATAGTTGTCTGGAAGACTGATATCCTCTTTTCGCCAAAGTAGAGCTGTTTCGTATCTTTTATTTTCTTCGTTATGGACTGTATTCTGTTCTAGGATACGAAGGGCTTGCTCTTCTGGATCTGTCTTTGGTCTCTTCGGATTAATGCAGAGCGCGTCCATGGCAAAGTATTGCTTTACCATTTCTTCTATGTTATCATCGTTTGTATCTGTGATTTGAGATACGAAATGAATGTTGCGGCCAAGTGTGCGGGTCTGTGCTCCATGTAGGACCCAACCAAGTGGCGTGAGGGATGCCACTGGTTGGTTTATGTTGCCTTTCCGGACCTTCGTAGTAAAGAGAAGGTGCCAATTATCTTGACCAATGAGTATCTGTGGCTTCGCATTGTCGTAACTCAATGTACATCCGATGTCTCGCAGATGTTTGCAGGCGTTAACTTGCTCTGTGGAAACCCTTTGAGGCGAAACTTTGAGGTTTTTCACTGTTCTAGCTTGTATGCGTTCTTCGTGGTTGTTTAATCCCTTAAGCACGAAGTTTACTCTTCTTGATTGGTTCTCTGCAGTCTTCAGGGAGTTGATCGCTTCTATTTTGAGAGGATCGACTGGTCCCTTGGCTCCTATTGCGTTGGAGACGCCTTCATCTATAAGGGTGACCGTCGATCCGTCATCCAGTAGTGCGTAAGTTTCTATGGTACCCTTTGGTCCCGACGCTCTTACTGGTATGATCTTGAGAAATGACTGCTTGCTGGTAGTCCACGCAGAGTTGATAGATTCTTTATCTTCACTGGAGTCTGCTGCGGTACCTGATCGATCACAATGTAACATCTTGTGATGTGTGTACTTACAGTTATTTATGCCACACGTTTTCGGCTGGCAGCGGTGGTTCCTTCCTCTATAGCGCAGGCACCTGAAGCATAGGCGTTTATCCTTAGCGATGTCCCACCTGGTACTGACTTCCGCTGTTTTAAACTTCTCACAGTCTTCTATCTTGTGGCCTGGATTTTGACACACGAGACATTTTGTTCTGTCTATTATTTTGCTATCTGTGACTGTGTTGACCTTTTGAGGTCGCTTTTGTGAAGTAGTGGCTTGGTTCGGTGATGTTGCTTCAGGTAGGGCGTAGGGGGCGCACAACTCGGCTTCCTTATTCATGAACTTCTCGAACTGCATGAGGTCCGGCTCTTCTTTCGGTTGCATGGCGGCGAAGTCGTAGAAACGATATCGCAGTGTCGGAGTTAGCTTATCAACGAGGGCCTTTGAGACTTCCGGATTGTAGAGGTAGAAGACGCAGTTGAGGGTTTTCAGAGTAGACACGGCGTTGGTCACTTTGCTAGCAAATATGCAAATATCTCTCGGTGACTCGTTCAAGCGCGGCAGAGCTCGAAGTGTGTCAATCTCTGACATGGCAATCGTCTCTGGTCTTCCAAATCTATTTTCGAGTGTTTTCATGATGTCCGATGGATTAGTGTTCGTGATAAGCAGGCTCTCGACGGCTTCTCTGGCTTTTCCCTTTAGATTCTTCCGTAGGCGGTTAATGTTCTCAACCTGTGAGAACATGTTTTCAGTTTCTCTATATGCTGCCTGGAAGGGTAGCCAGTCCTGGTGGCAACCGTTGAAGATTGGTAGCTCGATGAAACGCGGCCGCTGACCTGCTGCTTTGACAGCGAGTGTGATGGCTGCGGCTAGCTGACTGAAGTCCGGTTGAGCAACTCCCGCCGGTGTGTGTTGCACTCCTTCAGATGTGTGAGGTACCCGGTATTCCGGTTGCGCCACGGGTTTTTGCTGATGTTGTTCTTGCTTGAACATTAGTGCAGGCTCGTTGCTCAACCAATTGTGCACTTTGGTGTGTGTTTCCGTTGTCGAAAACTCGGAAATGCTATCGTCCTCTTCACCGTCACTATCTTCTGCTTCTAGCGCAGCTAATCGCGCTGCAGCTAGCTCCACTTGTCGACGGGCGAGTTCTTCTTTAGCCTTCGCTATCTTCTGTTCTCTTCTAGAACGAGTAGACCCAACACGTGTGTTCTTCTGTGTGTGCTGGTCCGGCAGCAAGCCTTCCTTTAGGCATGGATCCAGTAGTGTCTGCTTTGTTCCCTTATTCAATGTCTCTGTCCCGCGGCAAGGTGGGGAAGAGTGGAAAGCGGATGCAGATGGCGGGGCAGCAGGTTGTCCAATGGTTCTTCCTGAAGTCATTCCAGTGGCGGCGACAGCGGCAAAGATGGTCGCCGTCGGCTCCGTAGTAGGCGCGGTCAGAGTAGACACGGTGGTAGAGGAAGCTGTCGTAGACTCCATGGCAGACATGACGGCTGATGACCTCGTGGCGGAGGTGGTCGCCATAGAATCCGTGGCAGTGGTTCCTCCCTTAGTCCATGTAGTGGCAAGTTCCTCTGACATTCCGGCTCTGGTGGTCGGTGGCAGGCGTCCTTTTCCGGCAGAGCGTGTGACTGGCATGACGATATCTTCAATTCCAATCTTCTTTCTTCAGTGGATTCCTCAAGGATCCGTTTCGAAGGACCAAAAAATGTGCGTTCCCACTAGAAGGGCCTATCACGAATGAGCGGGTGCACACTTGCTATTGCTGGATTGGAGAACTCCTCAGTTGAAGATGAAAATGGCGTAGAATTGAAAGACTGTTCTATGAGAAGAGCTTCTATATTTCCTTGCTGCAGTACTGGATTACTATTACTATTGGTTTACTATTACACTGTTCACTTGTTCGTATCCATAAACTGAATGAATAAATCGGCCGACAAGTTCGGTATTTATACCTCAGTTGTAACCTTCAAAACTTTCTAGAAAAAACTAGAGAACTACCCATCTAGAACGTTCTCTTTCGATTCCTTCGAGACAAAAATCTGTAGGTACTTAAATAGATAGGTAGGTATATTATGCATAACAACTATAAAGTAATCTGTGGCCTATTGTTGTCGGGAAAAAGGTACTATTATCTATTCTGTTTACCTAAAGTAATGTTCGATTTTGAACTCTATTCTAAAAACTTAATTTTATGAATTATCCTAGCTATTAGCAAGAGGTTGTCCTGCACAAGAACTTTAAGAATCGGCCCCGTTAACTCCGTCTATAGGTGTCGTAAGAGCCGACGCGAATCCAGAGGCTCTTCAGCAGCATGTTCCTGTCCACTGCGATCAGCAATCTGGTGCCAAGCGAGGTGATTAACGCATTCACTGCCCAGCCTCGGCGGTGCGACCCGCAGGGACGATAAATTTGACCACTGGTTATAGAGTTACACACTAAAAAAACTTAAACCCCTTTTCACCCTTTTTAGGAAGAAATTTCCTTTAATCCCATCTTAACAGGAGGTTGTAAAGTAAAAATTACTTACCCTCCAAATTTAAGCTTTCTAGCGTCAACGGTTTCAGCTGGACGTTGTCTACAAAAATTGCTAGTTATTTACACAACTATTATATTATTATTATTATTTTTCACAACCCTATTTTCTATTCTTATTTTATATCATAAATAATATCACAATATTTTACTTTTCAGGTATTTATACGCAGAACATGTGACATTATTGGGAGAGTATATAAAGCAGATAAGTCCACAAACATCTGTCCTGATTTGGGATGATATTTTGAGGTCAATAACCCCACCAGTATGGAGCAACATCACCCTCGCAAAGAATCTGCAACCAGTTTATTGGGACTACAACAAAGAACCTAAACTTTCTCACGTTAGTCTTCTGCAATACCATAAAACTTTTGGAGGAATTTGGATTGCTTCAGCCTTCAAGGGCGCTGACGGCAGAGAAGCGACATTACCGGACCTACGCAATCGCTACCATAACCATTTCAATTTGTTGAAGATTCTTAGAGACTACAGATTTGGGGGAGAGAGAGAGACTTATAGTTTCGAAGGTATCATTCTCACCGGGTGGTCGAGGTACAGTCATTTCGCAGCGCCCTGTGAGCTCTTGCCCGCTGCTATACCAAGTTTGCTACTGAATTTGCTTTTAATTCAGAAATTCAAAACAGGAGGTGCAGTTCTCCAAATAGGCAACGAAGCGGATTCATTCAGGCAGTACCTTATTAAAGATTTATCTCTCAGTTTAAATTGCCATGACCGAAAAGGTTTTAGAATCGGACATTTCAAAAACTGTGATTTCCATAGCAGGCAGCTTTACGAGACTCTTGAACAATATGAAACTTTGAAACGATCGATTACGGACTTGTTGAGTGGCTCTATGTTTTCTGTTGATTTCTATGCCTCCAAGAGATTTTTGGACCCCAATTTGGTGAAGGAACATATAATTTTTGGTGGTTTTGCGATGACGGAGCTTCTAAATATTAGATCAAGGATGAATTTTTATATGCAGCCATTCTATGACGACAATGTCATTTGCGAATATGTGAGTTTCAAAACAATAAACTACAAAAAAAAACTTAGGTCATTGTTAAAAAAATTAAAAAGTTATACTCATATGCGTGTGTGGGATCGAAGTCCCTTTAATTCGTCACTTTATCTTCTGTAATTTTTTATTCAGACCAGAACATTTAACGATTCCTGTGTAAAGCGTGAAATTAATTAAATATTTAGACTTCCTGTTACTTATTTCGTTTCTTCTAGATGATTATTATTACACCTTTGTATTTCAAATTGAGATTTCGTTTGATTTAAGCATTATCAACAACAGATACAACGCGAAACGGAGTGTTGGGAGACTATCAACTCGATGGACCGACGACATCGTAGCGGTCGCCGGGAGTCGATGGATGGAGGCGGCTTAGGACCGCTCTTTGTGGCGTCGTATGGGGGAGGCCTATGTCTAGCAGTGGACGTATATGGGCTGACATGATGATGATGATGAAGCATTATCAGGGGCCATGGTTGTGGCATAAGCTTCTTGGTTGTGGCAAAGTCGAGTAGAGCCGCCACCGGGAACTTACCTTATTCGAACCATCTCGTAAAACGATTTAGGTATCGAATTGTTTGTCAAAAAAAACTTACCTGAATGTACTCTTGAAACTGAAAACTGCAAACCGAAAATGAAAACTGAAACTCAAAGTCAAAAGTCTTTATTTTGATACATACTAAAATGTACACTTAGAAAAGGTCAAATTCTTAAAATAAAACATTGACACGGAAATAAAGTGATATTTTTGATTTCGTTCGTTTCGGTATGTAGACTAAAGTAAATAAGCGATAAAGAACCATTTAGCCTGTTAATTGTTATTTTTCGAGTTGGAGCAAAACCCATCCCAAGCTTTATTATCTTCTAGATAATCTGATATTTTGTAGTAAGCCTTTTTGTACAGAAAGGTTTTGACAATTTGTTATTTATTTACTGATAGATTTTGCAACTCACTAGAAGTTTTGTTGTAGAAGTGTATACATACTGAAAACTAAAATTGAAAGTTCACGCTTGGTAGGCGGATTCAAAATCGTAGTAGACGTTAAAAAACACTGAAGGAATAGTATTTTTATAAGGCCCTACCTACTACAAATAAGGTAATTTTATGAGTAATAACAGTTTAAATTCAAGGTTCTGAAAGAAATTCGCAACCATAAAATATATATATTTTCGATAGGTAACTAATGTCGGCACCTGCTTGCACAATCTTCCTCCATTCTGAATGAAAGTAAATTATGAAACGTAGACTGAAAATCTAGGCTTACCTCTGCTTACCTTAATTCTTATTTATTATACTCTGTTCTCAATCTACGTTACGAAAAGGTATTATTGTCTATGGTCAAGACGTCTCAACGAGTGTGTGATTCCGCTAGGACCAAAGAGAATACAATAAGCCTCTAGTACTATTACTATGCCTCCAAATCTGTGATTAAGCCATTACAATCACATGCAAAGAGATTAAAACCCAGCATATCACATCTGACAGGTCATACTCGACAGTATGTACTCAAGCTCATTATTTTCTACACAGATCACTACTAGTCAGGGAGACACCAACATCTCGTCTCCCAAGCCAACCTAACCTGCACGAGGTGTATAACGATCCCTGCTGGATAACGAACTGACTCTGGTGAAAATATACAATCTTCATAATATTATAACTCATAAAATTTAATAATTTTCCATTACTTGACACTGGCAGAATTGTCTAACCAGACACGTTGCCATTAATAAAGAATTCATTCATTCATTCATAAACTACCAAGGAATATAATACTCTTATGGCCGATTTACATTTCAATAAGTACAGTGGCGAGTTAACTTGCCTCATTGGTAAGTTAAGCTGATAAAGTCGGTTGAACGGCAAAAGCGAGTTAAGTAGCAAGCTGTTGATTAAGTTGAATTGAATAGATAGCGATTCTTTTTTTCTGCAAGTCCAAGTGCGAAGTTACCCCCTCTCTCGCGTCTCCCGCACCCCGCCAACTAACTGGGCAGCATGCGTAGACGGGCGAGTTTAGTACAGTTCATAAGTCTGCACACAGCGGCCTCTACAAATCGAGTAAAACTTCAGTCCGTCAACGTTAGTCTTCTTCTCGGAACGGCAACATAAGACTACCGGACTAAACCCCGTTTATACGCTACTTCCTACTTAGTACTTATTACTAAACTGACTGATTTCTTAACTCGCTACTGTACTTATTGAAATGTAAATCGGCCTTTACGGTAGGTATTGTATACTCATTGCATAAAACTCTCTAGGTGAGTATAGCCAAAGAGAATAAAACCACTACCTACGTTATTAGTGTTAGCATCCCTAGTACATCTGTGTTATTAGTATAGCGTTAAATTCTCTTTGGGTGAGTACACTACTTTCCCGTGTCAAAACTTTGTATATATCTACTACTATAGTCAGATTTTATATCAGTAGGTGTGTAGTTATTGTATACTCATTGGCAGGTGTTTTACTTTGTTGTTTTCTTGACCAATCTGCAGACACGTGGATATTAGAATGAGCAAACTGTGCGTTCCACAATGCCGAACTGGAGCCAACTGACATCTTGGATAACCCCTTCTGATGTGTCATTTCTACTTCTTGTGTTCGTATTTCTACTGGCCCAACTTTGGTTAATCAGTAAGGCGCCAGAGCAAACAGTTTCTGTGGGGTGGATTACATTGACCAGAGGGGCTCCAAAGCTGACGTAATTGCTTTCGACGTTTTATCAATATGGAACCACGGGTGTTTTGACGGAGTATGGAAACATCAAAGATTCCAATTCAAAATCGAAAATCGATGCCGATATCAAAAGTTTTGGGACATAAAATTTTCGTGGAAAATTAATTTATTTCGTCAGGTATTATAATATTTATATTACTTATCAGGAAACACTGGAGATTTTTCCGGTCTTACAGGTTGGACGGTCAGCCTAACTTTGGTAAATATATGCTAGTGCAGATAAACAACGCACATTTTATTAAACTATAATGATATTTTGAAACTATCATGGTTATTAATATAAAAGTCATTTATATCGGGATATTTACCATGATCAAAAATTTGATGTTAAATTATCATGCTACTAAGAAATGTACTTACCTCAACTGTGGCAATATTTAGTATGTAACTATACTAACATGGCTGATCAATATTGAAAATGAGCTAATAGGATTTATGAAGCCATATCAATCTGATGATGTAGCCGTCAGGTGTCCTAAGGAACTCTATAGGAAAATGATGCAACCCTATTGAGTTTAGGCTGATTCGCCTTGACAAGTCTGGTCCTCGATAAAATCCGAGATCTGATGGCACAAAATAGCACCTTGTAAGGTGGCATGGACCTTAACTGTTAGAACTTAGAAGAGTCATACTAGTAAGTTTACGAAAAAAGTTATAAATCGTAGTCTTGTTTCATACATACTAGCGGTCCGCCCCAGCTTCGCTCGGGTGCATTCTATAGCCTATGTTAATCGGTGATAATGCTATCTACAGGCAAAAGAATTTTTGAAATCGGTCCAGTAGTTTTTACGTCTATTTGTTACTTATAAGAATACAAATCTAATAATATAATATCTAATATTATAAGTCGACCTCTGTGGCGCGGTGGGCGAAAGCCCGCCTGCGACGCAGGAGGTTGCGGGTTCGATTCCCGCCTCGGGACAAATGTGTGTACGATCTGCAGACATTTGTTCAGGGTGTTCTGGTCATTTTCTATGTATAATAAAAAAAATATCTATCTGTGTATTGTATTCTATTATATATATCAGTTATCTAGTACCCATAACACAAGCTCTGCTTAACTTGGGGCTAGATAATGCTGTGTGAATTATCCAGCGTTATTATAATTATTATTATAAGTGTAGAAGAAACCAGTGCAGTAGTTTCTTTGCTGTATACATTTTTATAATAAATGTTTTTTAATAAGTTTAATATAACCTTTTTTCTCCATTATGCACATTATTATCAAAATCTTTTTTAGCAGTAAATTTTTTAGGTACCTTTTGCCCGTGTGTTTTCAGAAAAATAAGTAGTCTCGTATCTAAATTACGATGTGCTCTAAATATACGCCAAATTTCATTTCGATTTGTTCAATAATTTTGTAGATTTAAGGTATCAAAATAAAATTCACTACTAAAACTTTCGACTTGCATATCAGTAGCATCGTTCGTTTCTACCCCATTTAGAAAATGTTATTTAAATAAATAATTATCTTCTCAAACGCAAGAGCCCCCTTTTTGCACTCGTTTTATAAACCAAGCGTTCGTGAATTATTGTGTTCCGTAATACCAAAAATGATGACTGAAAACTTTTTGTATTTTCGACAATGTGTTGGTTATTCTGTAACTAGACAATGTAAGCTATGTTCCTTCTCAAACAAAACGTAAGATATTTTTGTTTTTAATACAAAACAAAAATATCTTAGGAGCCTAGATAAATACTATTCTTATACGAAAAACAACATGATATGGTGGAAATATGCTTGAATTACAAATCATTTTGGTAGTACGTTTGTATGGGCAAATCATCATCCGCAGGCCTCTTAACCTAATATATTTATACCATTGAAAGAACCGAGTCTACACAAAAACGCAATTCTATCCATTTATTATTTAACGTATTCTTTCTTTCACATTAGCGGAATGAAAGGTTACGGTATAAAAAGCCCATTTCCTCAAATTGAATCAAATTTGGGTGACGACTGACTGATTCACTTTACGTAGGTACCTGGTTTTGCTTAAGATTATTGTAAAGGCATTTGCTACCTACGAAAATTCACAGTATTCACAGATTCAATTCAAATTCACAGACCCAAGGTTATCGACATAGCTCAAAGAAAGCTGAAGTGGCAGTGGGCTGGCTTTATCTCGAGAAGAACCGACAACTGCTGGGGTAAACGTGCTTCTGAGTGGAAACTGCAACTCGGCAAACTTAGTGTAGGACGCCCTCCGACTAGGTAGGATGACAATTTGCGAAAGACTGCTGGCAGATGCTGTACTCGGCAAGCTGAAGATAGGGCGCTATGTCGGTCATTAGGGGAGGCCTATGTCCAGCTGTAAACTAATATAGACTGATGATGATGATGATGAAAAATTCACAGTAGCAACCTGGAGTTAGAAAGTCAGCGGTGTTTCATTTCCGTGCCCTTTTTTATGTTTTTTTATTTACCTTTTTTTTTTGCTTTGGTAAAGTAAGCACGTTGAGCTGTTGGTCCAGGTTTGGTTCTCTCTCTGGTCGTGTTGGGCTACTGCATCTTCGGGCTATAAGAGTAGAGGAAATGAGATTACCTCTGTGTTTGTTCATATACTCACACTCGCTCACCAGCCTATAATAGTCCACTGCTGGACCCAGGCCACCCTCTGATAATCGCTTATTGGCTTTTATCTCATGAGGGGTAATGATCATAATCTCCACGCTGGAAATGGGTTGGGGATCGCAGGTAGATCTGTTCTGCTAGAGGCGCTGCCGTCGCCTCCCGTATGTCCCTTAGTCGCCTCTAACGACACCCAGGGGAAGAGTTGAGGTGGTGCGAATTCTAAGCTGGCACCACACGACCATGTTTATTCATACACATGTGCATAAACCTTATATTTTATTATGAGAATACGTTGCGTGATCGTGGACGTTATCACATACATTTTCTTGTAAAGAGAAGCTACATACACGTGCGTAGTCTCTCCGTGAGCAGCAGTGGTGTTGTGGCTCGGAGGCACTTCACCGGGAGCTTACTTCTGTATCTACTACCATGATCGAGAGGCATTGGAGTCTACCATCATCATAACATCATATTATTATGTGCTTTATACAGTCAGTCAGTACCCCCCTCCCCCCGACCAGAGGTTAAAACACTGTAGACAGCCCACAATATTTGGAGACTGAAATGTCGTACCAACCCTTGGGCTCTATTGGCGACTTTTTTAGAACAAGGCTTTTTACCTGGCTGTTTTGTGTTCCAGTGTTTCTTTGTGGTTTATTCTATATCCTCGATGTTTCAAAACGGCTGAAATGATATTGATAAAAAGGAAGGTAACGAAATACTTGTCTGGATTATACATACGTTTCTAAGCTTCCTTGTGTAATGTATTTACAGATTTTTACAGGGTGCTAATTATTTCCCGGAAACTATTCATCACATAGAGGTCTACTTAACACGCGTTGCTTATCGCTCAGTGCCTGTCCTCAGCCATGCACGAAAGAATTTAATTACGTCCGTAATGCGAAGGAAGACACAATAGATGTTTGCTGAGCGCTTTCTGAGATCGGACGACTCGTTGAGAATAGGTAGTTTTATTGTTAAATTTAAATAAATAAATAATAAATAAATAATGCTGGACAATTCACACAACATTATCTAGCCCCAAGTTAAGCAGAGCTTCTGTTATGGGTAATAGATAATTGATATACATAATACAATACATTACATAGATAGATATTTTTTATTATACATAGAAAACGACCAGAGGACCCGGAACAAATACCCGCAGATCGTACAAATATTTGTCCCAAGGCGGGAATCGAACCCGCAACCTCTTGCGTCGCAGGCAGACCTTCGCCCACCGCGCCAGAGAGGTCGTCAAGATTGTTTAGTTTTAGAAGACTTTAAATGTTTGAATAATTACCTACTAGATTATTGCAGTTTCGATCCCGTGAAGAAAATATAGGGGTGTAACAAAAGTGAAGGATCAAACTATGACGGGGGTTACTTTCGATCACAGATAAATATTATAAAGAAATACCGAGTTTTATTTTCGAAAAATAAAAACGAATTGATTACTAGACTGGGCTATAACTGATTCATGTGCTTTATTGTCATAGAACGAACCCGAACCGAACTAAACCGAGGAAATACCAATGCAATTGTGGTACTTACCGAGCCAAAGGCGAGTGAAACTCTCGGTAATGTCGTGGGTCATTGACCGCCGCGGTCAACGACCCGCAACGAAGGTGTTTTGTGTTTTAAAGGGGATGATAAGCAGTTACATAGGCCTATTTCTTTTTATGACAATTTGTACATGCATCGTTCTAGTGGCAATGTATTTTATTTCCAAAACTAAGTCGGTATTATTTAAAATAAAACGTCAAGTGCGAGTTAGACTCGTGCATTAAGGGTTCCGTACAAACTTCTACTCTTCAGCAAAGAAATCAACCTAGACGAATAGTGCACAGTGATTTTCTGATTTGATAACGATTAACAAGTTCATAATCGTTATCAAATCAGAAAATCATAGTAGGGACTAAATAAGTTGCTTCTGTAAACTAACTTATTTAATCCCTAATAAGTTACTTCATAATATGAAGTAACTTATTTAATCCCTAATAAGTTACTTCATAATATGAAGTAACTTATTTAATCCCTCGAACTGTTGGCGTCTCGGGACTAAATTAGTTATTTCCAACCCTAGGGTAACAATGTACAATTTTCTATGAATAGACCATAAATTTACGGTGTTCAGATTTTTCCCTTTACTTGTGCTATAAGACCTTGCTTCTCGCCAAATTTCATGGTTCTAGGTCAACGGGAAGTACCCTATAGGTTTTGTGTGTATGTGATTCCCTTGGAACATAAAAAAAATAGACATAAACAGCTGTAACTTTTGATTGCGTTGACTTAGAAGTATGATTTATATTGCGGCTCCAAGAAGTTACAAGCTTGCGTATATGATGTGAATATCAACTCGATCACTCCACGCGTTTCTGAGAAAAGAGGGTTGACAGACGGACAGACGGACAAGAAAGTGATACTAAAGGGTTCCTTTTTTCCTTTTGAGGTACGGAACCCTAAAAACTGTATGTTCAGTTTGGTAGTCCTGAGGAAACCGGTCTCATAACATGTTGGAAGAACTCATATTCGTTTTTCGTTAAGTTCGATGCGTTGACGAGCTTCAAAGTATAGCATCTTGAGCGGTCGTGCCCCGCGCCAGCCGGCTGTGATTGATTATACCACTATTCAATATTGAAGCTTTTCCATCGAATTATCGTCTATAACAAGGTTCGTCACTTTAAAACGTTTTAACGGGGTATTTTGATAGACGATGGCATAACGTTGTGACAGAGCGGGTTGGTAGGGGAAAGGGGATATCTACGAGCGTTATGATTTACTCAGCTTAAATAACAATACATCATCATCATATCAGCACATATACGTCCACTGCTGGACATAGGCCTCCCCCATACGACGCCACAAAGAGCTGTCCTAAGCCGCCTCTATCCTTCGACTCGCTGCGACCGCTACGATGTCGTCGGTCCATCGAGTTGATGGTCTCCCACCCAACACTCCGTTTCGCGTTGTATCGCGGCCGCCACTCGAGAAACTTTACTCCTCAGCGGTTATCAGTTCGGTGAGCTATATGACCTGACCAATAATACATAATAACAATACATGGCTATTGTTAATTATTTGTAGTTTTTGAAATGGTCTTATCTGTTTTAAACGTACTTTTTTCGAGTTTTTACTGTATGATTGTGAAAGAACTTTTCTAATCGGTCGGATCAGTTTTGGAGAATATTCAATTCAAACAAATAATCAAATCTTTCCTCTTTATAACATTAATATAGACTAGCGGTCCGCCCCGGCTTCGCACGTGTATGCTCTATCGTCTATGTTCATCGGAGATAATGTAGGATTTTAGCGGTGAAAGAGTTTCGGAGCCTATTGAATTCAAACAAACAAACAAACATTAGTAATATATGAATCACTTTTCTACACGTATCACGTATATCAGTTGCGAAGACCAAAAAGTTATGAAACCTAAATTACTGTTAAGTTTTGTAGCTTTTAAATCGATAACGTGTACAAACAAAGATATTATAGACTAATATTTTTACTAAATTAACAAATGTCATGGTAAATATCCCGTAAACAAAAAAATTAAACAAGCAAAATCCGCATCGTAAAAAAACTTTTATTTACACACATACAAGCACATCGTAAAGTAAACATAAAACTTAATAAATTAGTACCAACATCAATATCACTTTTACAGCTATGTTATAATAGCACCACATAGATAATTCTACTTATTATTAAAATCAAATAAATGTCTACTGAGTGTCGTAAAACACAAAACATTTTTTAATAGAAAAAAGTTTAAACTGCGTAGTTCATGTCATGAAAAAAGTTCGACATGAACTACGCAGCTGTTTATGTCAAACTTTTTTGACATTTGTCAAAAACGGACCAATATAGGTAATATAAAAACTATGTTACTGGCAGAATTATCTAACCAGACTGTCATTAATAAATAATTCATTCATTCACGTGGTTTCTTTGGCAAAGTCGGATATACTTTAGTACTATACTTATAAATCTGTGGTCGGATAAGTAAGAATTATTATTGGTAAAATGCGCGCAGCCAAAGATGATACCTGTCAGATGCAGTAGAGGGGATTTTGCGCAGGTATAGTCGCGCTATTATAATATAAAACGGTCCAGTCCCCGCTTGCCTCCGAAAAAAAAGGTCCCATTGTATACTACACAGGTAACTACGAGATCCGTCAAGTACCCATCTTTGGTTGCGCATTGTAAGTACCTACCTTATACTGAGTGATAATTCATCATGACTAGATTTTTAAGCATAATTTGACACGATTTGACTAGATTCTAATATATATATAACAGTATTGTAAGTTAGCTTAAATTATCAGTTTTAGTTTCACTCTCAATATCTTCTTTACTTTTGTCATTCTTTCCTTTATGTACCGGAACTATCTCTGTAGGTGTCGGTGTCATTGGAACTAAGCTTCCATCTTCCTCTGCTACCTTCAACCCTATTGTAGCACCTAATTTAGCACTTGCCTGCTTAAACGTATCAGACAACTTGACTTGGACTACATTGATGCACATAGAAGTCAGCGCTAAACCGAATACGAGATACAAAATAGATGCCATCATAAACATTGGATGATCTGGTACTAAGTCTCCAAGGCCGATGGTGGACATTGAAATGAAAACGAAGTAGAAAGATTCGAAGAAGTCCCATGACTCCCAAATGTTGTACGCGACTGCACCAACTATGATATATAACAACAGGATAATAATAGCAACAGAGATTGGTAAGTTAAACTCGTCGTCGATTTCGAAGACTGAAGGGGCTGGGGTCTCCGGTTCTGTTACGCTCTCAGGATCCTTGTTTTGATTTGGTTTTGGGGGGAGGGGTGGTGGTAGGAGACTGGGCTTTCTGTCGAGGCTCGGGGGCTGGTTTTCTTCCTCAGTGAAAACTTGTGAAGGTCGCCGAACAACTTCGTAGAAGTTGTTTAAACCTTTCATCATCTCCTGAAATTAAAAAAAAAGTTTTTAAAGTTACTTTTAAAGTTCGAAACTTAAGGGCTTATAACCTCAAATTTTGTGAAAAGGACAGATAGGATTTCGCGTTCATGGGAGCGAGACAGGGCATAGCAACGCAAGCCCAAAAAGCAGTTTTGGCTTATTTTATTATCTAATAATTAGAACTGTATTTGAAAAAACCGAAACATAAAATGTTTTTTGTACTTAAATTTACTACCACGCTTACTCTCGAGATCCTAACTTCTGCATATATGGAGAAATTAAGGATTTAGTTAAAAATTTAGAGGTAACTTTGCGATGTTTTTTTCTATCAAGAACATTTTATGGAATCGTGTTTTCGTAACATATGATCGATAGAGTAAACCTTAACTATACCATGAATAAACTTCAAAGTTAAATATTTAGTAGTTTGGAAGATATTTAGATCCGACGGAGTTAATTTAAGGTAGTATTTCTATTATAAAATAAATTATAAATAATGCTGGACAATTCACACAGCATTATCTAGCCCCAAGGTAAGCAGAGCTTGTGTTATGGGTACTAGATAACTGATATACGTAATATTATACATTACATAGATAGATATTTTTTTTTATTATAGGTACATAGAAAACACCCAGACCAACGGAACAAATTTCTGCAGATCGTACACAAATTTGTTCCGAGGCGGGGATCGAACCCGCAACCTCTTGCGTCGCAGGCAGACTCTCGCCCGCTGCGCCACTGAGGTCGTCATATATAGTCGTATATAGTCGTCAGTATATAGGCCCTTAACTTTAAAATGAGAGGTATCCCAATAAGTTGAAAACGATTGTCTCTCTCTGTATACAGCTACTCTCTAGATAACACTAGAAACACTGTTAAGTGTTTTACCTTACGCATACTAAGGCAAAAACAAGAAAATTAGTTGTTTAGTAGGTTAACCCGTTTTCCGACGAAAATATTGATTGTGGAGCTCTGAAATTTATATATCCTGTAACACACATCCTGAAAGGTCCCTTGCAGGTTCCAAATATTTGCTGTTAATCATAGTGTAGTTGTTATACTGTTAGTTATAGTGTATGTGTAGCGGCTTCGAACCCACTTTTTATCGGCGTCTCAAATTCGATTAGTACCAAATTCAGTATAGTGATTCACATAGTTCATACCTACCGCTTGGATGTCCATTAGCTTCGAAAAGCAGTCAAATTAATGAAATCAAACGTAAAAACGTATTTGCACCTACAAAATCTGTGATTCAAACCTGACCAGTTACACGTCGCCCAACCGCAGAGGATCCTATTATTTGGTTGATTATGACACTACATAGTATGCTGACCCGAAAACAAGCACTCTTTGCTGCATAAAGGCGCGCGGAAAGGTCCAAGGTCATTTGCCTTACTATTCGTCTTAAGGCGCATACACCACCTAAACTTGCGCCACCACCTACTTTATGTTATTATTCTGTTTATCAAAGGAATTTTCAAAAATCCATCTTCCAGTTTGTGATACCTATCATAAACTTTTTTTTAATGCCTCTGTAATAGTTTTATTCTATTTAGTTTAAGCAGAGATACGAAGTTGCCCTTGGTGGCCACTAAAATCTATTTTCGTATCTTTTCATAAACTAAATAGAATAAAACTATTACAGAGGCATTAAAAAAAGCTTATGATAGGTATCACAAACTGGAAGATGGATTTTTGAAAATTCCTTTGTTAAACGGAATAATAAGATAAATTAGGTGGCGGCGCCACTTTGGGTGGGGTATGGGCCTTAAGGCACATCTCAAGTGATATTAAAACAATAGTAAATTTTGGAATCTTTGATCTTAAAAATAATATCCAAAAGAGCAAGACTTCGCAAGCCTCAAAGCAATCATTTCTTGTATTCTATGATGAAAAGCCATTTCTTTGTTTGCGTAATTTTTACTCTTTGAGAGAAGCTTTGCTTTTGTAATACTTAGAAGATTATTTTCTGAATATGCTTTCTCCCTTCCTAGCTGAGATTTTTAATAGCATTGTTCCAAGGATATTTTTGGATAACTTGTGAAAAATACTGCATACTAAGATGTTCTCCCCAAGATAAATAAATAATGATGAACAATTCACACAGCATTATCTAGCCCCAAGCTAAGCAGAGCTTGTGTTATGGGTACAAGATAACTGATATACTTATTACACAAATCTACATAGATGGATTTTTTATTATACATGGAAAGGAAAACGACCAGAACACCATGAACGCATATTTGTCCCGAGGCGGGAATCGAACCCGCAAGCTCCTGCGTCGCAGGCAGACCTTCGCCCACCGCGCCACAGAGGTCGTCAAATGATGTTTTTTGTTTTAAAATAATAGACCACATTATTTGCACAACCAATCGTTTTAGTTCTTGACAGAGTTCTTAAACTCGCGTAAACATGGATAACCCTAGTTTTAAGCTTAGCTTCGTAGGAAAATAGTATCTACAAAAGTCAATTCGGCTGTCGTAAGTATTAGGTTTCCTTTTCACTCACAAATCAGGGAGCGTTAATTACTTTGATCGATGTTACAAATGCATATTATCTAAGTGTCAAAAATCAATAATTCAAGTTTATATGTCTACCAATTTACCTACCAGTTTTTAACTACAATTCTGTAGGATTTAAGTAAACCAAAAACTAGACCACCCCCAGATATATGCAATTAAACGAATTTTCAATTTACAACTGAAAACATAGAAATAATTTATGCAAATTAAACACCCGTTTTCAGGAAACAGCGAAATTCACAAATTCATACGAGAATCCATAACTAAGCCAATTTAGTATTTAATGGTTTTCAAAACCAACATCGTCTGGCAATAGGAAACCGCATTATCAAAACCGCCAACGTACTTTGAAATTATAATAATTTTATCAAATAGTGTTATGCCGAGTTAGAAATGTATAATGTAAACTGCCCAGTTTTAATGGCCACCGTACTTTAATTTTGGGTGCACTTTAAGTGATATGTTGTTATGATGAAATGGGAAAATTTGGGTTAGATTAAAACAATATTTCTCCGTCATCTACGGTAGAGTTTTGAAAAAAAAATACCTTATAATCCAAGGCAGATCGCCTTCTTTTGAAAATAAAAACATACTATTTTAAAAACCAGAAATAAAGCAAAGCACCATCTTTTTCGTAGTTTTAATATTTGCATCACTGTATTAAATAGAAGAATATCCAGGAAACCTTCGGCTTATTTATAAAAATCAAGTTTATAAAAATCAAGTTTTTGAGCTTACGCTGCTCTGCTCTGTCCCGCTCCTTTAAACTCGAAATCCTATGCCTATCCTATTAACAAAATGGCGTCATAATATATTGCCCCCTTAAAATAATGTTGGGCGAGTGTAAATAGTACACTTACAAATACATAGATTAGAATAAATTCTTAAATTTTTAATCATAAATTTTTACATTACAGCACAACGCTCGACTAAAATGCGGCCACACAGACATCGAGTCATCATGATCATGAAATTGTATCTAATCTACAACTAATCTAATCTACAAATCTACGTCAGTGTCAGTATTTTTACCTGAACAGTTTCATTCTTCGTCCGCCTGACTCTCTTGCAGCTCCTTGTATAGTAAAACCTCCTTATGAAAGCCCAGAAGAACTTGATGACCCTAGTGAAGAGTTTGCCGAAATCGGCCAGCACAATTAAGAAGAGAGGGATCCCGACAATCGCGTAGACAATCGTTGCGACTCGCCCAGAAGTGGTCTTCGGAGCTATGTGCCCGTAGCCTGAAAAAAGAACGAGCCAAAGTTAATAGACAAAAATATAATTATTAAGTTATTGGTAGTAAAGAAAACCAGGATTCGTGGTAACATTTTATTTTGAATGTTAAGAGGGGTTTGAAATAGGACAATGGCAGAAACGAACGATCAAAAGGGAGAACAAGAACAAGACAACCATTCTTAACTAACAACAGAAAAGCAACTTTTGGGGAAAACCGCATACGCCTTAAACCTTACCAATAGTAGTCACCAACGTCATGCAATAGACGAAAGAATTCATGAAATTCCAAGACCTCTGACCGCTGTATGACGTCACGCCTGCTTCGTGTGCATTATGCAGCTGATCCTCGAATTCATGTAACTTCTTCCTGGCCATAGATTTCCAGTCCTCTTCACGTAAGTAATGGCTTCCTCTCCACAAGCTTTCTATGAAATCTCGCTTCACGTTCCTAGTTCCACATTTATAAGCGTTTTCTAATGACCCTTCCAAAGTTCTGAACATCATGCCGCCCAACCCGCACATTATGACCAATAACAATAAATCACAAACGCATGTGTTCCGGAGCAGTTTAATTCGAGTGTACTCTAAATTTTGTTCTTGTTTGAATTGCTGCCAATTAGCGATGAACCTTATACGCGACCTTGTGACTTTTTTTTTGTTTTCAAATTTTGCCTCGGCTTCAATTTCCTTTGTTTCTTCTTTTGGTTTGGTTTCTTTCTTAGCTAATTTTGCAGCCAGTGACCTTTTTCGAAGTACCGACTTGTCGACTGACTCAAGTTTAACCCCATTAGATTTAGTTGGTGTAAAAACAGAGTTATATGCCTCTCGCTGATCAACTTCTTGGCTTAAAATATTGAGTTTTCGAGTCAATTCTGCAGTTCGTTCGGATAAATCAAATTCGTATTCGTTTTCACTTGGCGATGAAGAGTAGCAACTAGAGGTAATTTCTGATTGGCTAGCATCCACGTACCCTGAACTCTGTCGGCTATGTTGTTCCTTATCTTTTACCGCAATTTCTGTTGACACGCTGATCTTTTTGGTATTTAGTCCAGATAATATTTCCTTATTAGAAATAATTTGAATTGTTTTAGGGCACGATATACCTCTGCTTTGCCTCATGTTTATAGGGGTCTTGTTTGGAGTTTTTAATTCTCTGCCATGTCGTTTATATTCTACAGGAAGCCGTGGGTCATCTTTCGGTATCGACAGACTTCTGGCTCTTGCCTTTGCCATTAATTCTATAATCTCTTTACTTGTTTGGCTCATACCTGTTCCAGTTCTATCTATCACCTTGACTACCTCAGCTGGTGGTCGGTTTACTGATTGGGATCGATTAGCTCTAGGAGATCTATTCCTTTGGAATCTTCGTGGTGTAGGAGCTACTTTACGTTTTGCTGCAGCAGCGTTGGCTGCTTGTTGGTAAGCCTGGTCCTCACTCATCTCACTTTCACTAGTTTTATTCTGTAAATTTTATTATTACATATTAGTAATCTCTCTTCTACAACACAATTATCGTATGTAATAAAACTATTCTTTCATATCTATGTGAGAAGTAAAAATATTGCTATTAACAAAGCCACTACTAATAACAAAATTATTTTAATGTAGAAACTGACCCCAAGTCTTGTGGCCGATTTGCTTCTTGCCGGTTTCACTGGTGGAACTTTCTGTTGTTCCTCTTTTGGTTTTACTGGTTTAGGAATATTTGTTTGGGTGACCGACATTTTTCTACTTGGAGTCCTGACAATCCTTTCTCTAATTTCGACTATTGGTTTTTTTTCCGCGGAAAGAAGTTTTCTGCTAGGGGTTCTTTCGACTTGTATGACTCTCGTGACTATTTCACCGGGTGTTACTGGGGTGGATTCAAGTTGCTTCAGAGCTGCTTTTAAAGCTGGTTTTGTGTCCTTATCATCAAATGTAAATACTTCTTCCTCTTTTTTAGACGGAGTCTTGACTGTCCTTGACTTATCATCTTCTGATTTCTTCTCATCTGCATAAACCATAGGTTCCTGTTTTTTAGGCGTTGATGGCATTGGATATGGGAACACGTTGTCTTTTGGTGATGCAGTTCCCGATGAAGACGGTGAAAGGGTGTTCTTGTTTTCCTTAACAGGTGGCGTTTCAAGCACCAATGAGCCTCGACGATTTGTATCTACATCTTTTGGACTCAGATTATAGTTTGTACTGAGGAGTTTGTTCGTGGGATCGATGAAACTTCCTTTCCTTTCCAGTCTATTTATCTCCTCTTTATCTAGTATAGCAAAGGGGGAAATACTCCTACGTCTCCTTTCAACCGCCGCAGTTACTCTTGCTTCAAGTATCTCTTGAGTGTCTATGTCGTAGACAGGGTCTTTAGTGCCTGTTTTTTCTTGTACCAATCTTCTCATTTCTTTATACATGTCATCAGCTTCGACTTCTCTTGAATTACGTGGCGGGCTATTATCCTCTTCTTCTTCTGATGTTGGTGTATCTTCGTGTGGTATTGGAGTTCGACTTGGCTCGGGTGTCTTTTCTCTCTGCCTAGCTGCTTGTCCTCTATTCTTAGATAAATTCCTTCTCTTCCTTAAAGACATGTTTTGATCGGTTTCCATTGTATCATCAGGTGCTTTTTTAACCAACAGACCCGAAGTCTGTGTTTCAGACTCGGCTCTAATAGAAGGGATTTTGAGGGTCAAGGAGCAAGTGTTCTCCTCCTTTCCTTCTCCACTCATGCCCGATTATAAAACCCGAGCAAGCTGAAATGAAAACACGTCGTTTTAGTAAAACAACCACGCAAAAACTAAGGGAATTGAACTTTGGGATATAGTTTATTTGGCACCTGTTGATAAATCGATTGCCAATCACGACGTAAATAAATTGAGCCAGCATTGATGAGCACTGATGGAATGTAAACTTACCTTCCTATGCGCCGAAACTCCTTATGTATCGGGGTCAGAGCGAAACGTCTAATAAAAGAATCTATTTTCGCCTTGTCCGTCGCAGCGTTTTCGTAAACAAATCATCACCTCGTGATCCATATTAACGGTGTAAGCACTTTTCTGGAACTATCCGTGATTTTATTATAACAGCACTGAATTATAAGAATTTCCGAAATAAATATCTGAGTGTTTGCGACAGGAATGAGGCGATGGCCAAGCGCGCGGGGCGATGAGCCAAAATTAGACTAACAGCTAAATTCATACCGGTCCACTGTTTGCTGTGTACACCGCGTATTAGTGAACACGACCAGTTTAATTTGACATCCGCGAAATACGTACTATTTTAGCGGAAAACACACACTTTGAATGAGCTGGATATCAACAACTTGGCTGATATTATTTTGGGAATTATTTATCTGGTCTGCTACATACAAATTTACTTTTCCTGGTCAAAATTGTTAAGTACATTACTTCAAGCAGTGTTTAAGCATTACCAAAAAATATTTTTTGTAAGTACTAATACAATAGTGTGTGGTACTAGGTAAAGTGGGCACATAAGTATAACGATACCAATTAAGTACGAAATAGGAATTTCTCTTCATTAAGTACATAAGTAGGTACGTATCTAAATAATGGCAGGTTAAACGTAGCTGGATCAAACTATTACTACAGTTCGCTTTATTAAAAAAAGCGCAAGAGTAAATTTTATTCTTTGTACATACAATTTTATTACGACTTTATTTGCAGCGTTGTCGATATTTTTATTCACAAAGAAAGATGCAAACCAAATCGCTTGCTCGCTCGACAATAAAAGGCTCTGAAAAGCTGATCACAAATAAATGGTTCGCATCGAATAACAAAGTTTCTTTGCAAAATAAACAAACACAATAACTTCAAAATTACTTTCCACGTTCATTCTAACGAAGGTAAATATAAATTTTGTAAGCGTGTTAGCGCCAACTGCAGAAACAAAGCAAAAGATTTAACATGTTACTCGTAATAAAGTTAGCAAAACAGGAGCGCGACGTCAAGTTGTCAACGCCTGGTGTTCAAATTGCAGCAATGTATATTGTTGCACACGCCAGCTTGCTATTTTATATCCCACAGGCACTGGGTTTGTTTGGCTTTGAAACTGTTTTTGAGAAAAATCCCTCTGTGATTGTTTTATCCGTCAGTACCTACGTTTTATTTCGATTGGTCCGCTCGTGGCACTCAAGGGATGGATAGACAATCCGTCAGTCATTTTTATTCGATCAATGAACATGAAATTGGCTGCATTATGTAGAAAGGTAGTAATTGCAAAGAACGCAAAAAAGACCCATTAAAATGTTTCCCCCTGTGAGATAATTGTTTGATCACTGAAAACACAAAGAGCTTTCTCCTTTTAGAAAATTGTTAACCATCTTGAATATTCTGAGTCTGAGAGTCCATTAAGGCTTGCATTCCTTGTTATAGCTACCTATTAGCACATCTGCTAACAAGGTACACTCGATCAGGCGAGTGGGTGCAGGTATTGGTAAAAACTGTATTTCGATTTTTTTTACAAGGCCAAAAAAAATTAGACCTTCACTAAACACCTTTCTTCCCCTAAACAAGGGGGCATAATCGTCTCGCTTGGCAAGCGAATTCGTGATCGCAGTAGTTACAAATAAAATACATTTGACGACCTCTGTGGCGCGGTGGCCGAAGGTCTGCCTGCGACGCAGGAGGTTGTGTATTCGATTCCCACCTCGGGACAAATGTGTGTACGATCTGCAGACATTTATTCAGGGTGTTCTGGTCGTTTTATATGTATAATAAAAGATATCTATCTATGTATTGTATTTTATTATGTATATCAGTTATCTAGTATCCATAACACAAGCTCTGCTTAGCTTGGGGCTAGATAATACTGTGTGAATTGTCCAGCATTAATAATAATAATAATTTATTTCAAACAACGTTAGAACAAATAAAGATCATATTTTACTTATTCTACGGTACATACTTTAAATCTAGCATACATAAATTTAGAGACAGGTAGGGGTCTATTCTAACGACGCACCAAATGAAAAACATAAATTATCATGCTTGGAGTCGAGATTAGGTTTATTGTTACTATTTTGTTTGATTCAGGAAAGATCTCGAATTGACAAGGACTGTAGGTTTTGTATACCGGAATACCATCGAAGGTTCCAAAATCCTCAGTAGACTATAAAAATAGTGGAGGTATCACTATTATTTTTAAAGTCTACTGAGGATTTTGGAATATCTATATTTTTACGACAGGTTTTTGAAAGATCGAACATTTAACTATGTATTCACCTCAGAGAGAAGTTTCACATAAAATGCAAAAGTATCAACTGTTCACTATATTATTTTTCGAAATCTAATTATTGTTTTTTATTTTTTTCCGTGTTCTGTGATCGAAGCCCATAAACTTTGGTCCTTCATTTTTGTTACACCCTGTAGGTATAGTAATTATCTGATAATAGCAGGTATATAAATTAAATGAAGCTTCGTAAACCAATACACCTACGCGAAAATCTTATAGGGATTAGAAGTGATTAAGGTGGTTAAGACTATTTAATAATCCAAGCAAATCCATGTTCGTAGCAGACTAGGTAAGTATCTATTGGTAAATGAACCTTCTTAGGTGATATTCGATCCGAATTATATTGGCTTAGTTTAAACAGATTTACATTATAATATATATATAATAAGAAGACACCGAAGACAGAGTAGTGAGGTAGCAGTTCACCAGCGTCTCTGTGAAAGCATTCGAGGACGGGCACGACCTTCAGCAATGAAGTCTAGGACAAAGAAGAAGATGAAGTTGTTGGAAAACATTGAAATATATATTCTAAAACCTCTAACTTTAAGATTGAGTTACCATGATGTACGATTACGCAGAGAAGTTCAGGGTAGCGCAAAGGATACCCCTTTGCGCTACCCTGAACTTCTCTGCGGAGAGGGTAATGCTCGGTATCACTTTGCGTGACCAAAAACGCAACGACTGGATTCGAAGACCAAAGTGAGGGACGTGATGAAAACCATAGCAGTGAGAAAGTGGAGCTGGGCAGGACATATCGCCTGAATGGATGAGTCACGTTGGAACAGGAGAGTGGAAATGGAATTGAGGCCCAGAGCAGACACTCGAGGACGAGGGCGACCACCGTGCCGTTGGGTGGACGATATCAGACGTCACGGTGGCCAAGACTGGATGCGACGGGCCCAAGATGAATGGAAAATAAGGGAAGAGGCCTACATCCAAGAGTGGATCACGAAAAGGCCGTAATGATAATGATGATGAAGAAAGATGTTTCATTAAAAGTAAAAATCCTAGTCATAGTCAGAAAACCTAGACAGAAAATTAAAATAAATAATACCAGACACTTTCAAAGAGCATAATCTGGCCCCAAAATGATCAGTTTTGTTTTTTGAGTATAAGGTAACAGATATAATAAAACACACATAAAAAACACCCAGCCAGACCAGGAACAAATACTTAACAAAAGTGTCCCACAGCGAGAATCGGCCCAGCAACCTGCGTCGCAGGCGGGCCTCGCTACGCCACTAAGGTTCACCAAATGATTTTCTTACCTATAGTTGTGTAGATTGTGCCAGCATAAAACATAGAGTTCCAGAAAGACCACGTTTTCTTCCGCACGTCATTATTGTTGAGGTTTTTCATATATTCCGTGTAGTTGTTTTCATATTTCTCAAGGTCGTCTTCTATGTACTTTAGGAGATTGAATTCTGGATTCTGAAAGTGATAAAACAACAGGTTTATTTTGGAATTTTTAAAGTCACTGAGTAGTTCCACGAACTGGATAGTTCCATGATGGAACCTAGAACCGGGATGGAAAAACTGGGTATGCTTATGATTACTAAATGTAAACTATGGTTGATTTAAAATTATAGTGAACTAGCTGCGCCCCGCGGCTTCGCCCGCGTAGAAATTTGTGCTTTTCATACAAATTTTAGTAATTTATTGCAGGTAATAATAATAATAACGCTGGACAATTCCCACAGCATTATCTAGCCCCAAGTTAAGCAGAGCTTGTGTAATTGGTACTAGATAACTGATATACACAATATCCATACACAGATAGATATTTTTTTTATTATTTGTAGAAAATGATCAGAACACCCACAACAAATATCTGCAGATCGTACAAACACTTATCACAAGGCGGGATTCGAACCCGCAACCTGCGTCGCAGGCGGATTTTCGTCCACCGCGCCACAGGGGTCGTCAACGAGTCACAAGTTCACAACGACGCGACGTCAAGTTAATAGTTATTGGAAAAGATTTAGCGAAATTCTAAAACCTTTAATTTTGAGATTGTTTTACGGTGATGTAAGAACAGTTACAGTTTTGATAATAATAACAAAATTATGTTATTTACATAAATAATTTATTAAGCTTTGAGGGAATCGATGTGTTATTCAAGAACCTAAACTTAATCTAAATAGTATGTAAAGTAAAAAAAAGTTTCTCTCTCAAAGTACAAGGAACACAGAAGTTCATTGAAGATTCGAATACAGAAGCCTAAGCAAACACAAACTTAGTAAGTAGGTAATTAAAAGTATATAAATGGTTCACAACCATTTCGAAAATTCCTATTATTCCAACAAAGCTAATGCAAATATGCCAATCTTTAAAAACTCAGTAGAACTCAAATGTGTGGTAAGTATATTTTCTTCATCATCATCCGCAAGCCGACTACACCACTGCTGGGTTTCTAAACCCATATTTACCCTACATAATGAAAGGGGGGTGAGAGTAAGGGGGGATGCGCCGGCGCAAAGCGGAACAGCAAATCGCGCTGTACTAGTGAGGTAGACGCCATTTTGTTACTTTTGGGCATACCTACCTTTCTTTTTTTTTTTTAATTTTATGAAATATGTATGACTAATTGAACGAATAATGTTATTTTATTCTTATTCTTCCTGCCGATCGCGACCGGCCTTCAAGTTTTAAAGTATCCTACCTAGATATTCTAAAGTAACTCTAAAATTCTTCATTGTTACCTCATACCATATCTCAACAGCCAATAATGGTCCACTGCTGGACACAGGCCTCTCCCTGGTTTTATTATCTCATGAGGAGTAATGCACGTAATCCCTACGCTGGATATGCGGGTTGGGGATCGCAGTTTGGCGGTAGATCTATTCTGCAAGAGGCGCTGCTGCCCGGCCCCCGGTGTATGTCCTTAGTCGCCTCTTACGACACCCACGGGAAGAGTTGAGGTGGTGCGAATTTTAAGCCAGCACCACATGGCAAGCAACACGTTTGGAACAGTCTGTAGCTAGCTTCATTGTTTCAATTATAAAAACTAATTTTAATATAATTTTATTATTTAATTGAAATTTTCTCTGTTAATATAGATTATGTAAACGTAGTGTAGGACGCCCTCCGACCAGGTGGGATGACGATTTGTGAAAGACTGCTGGCAGATGCTGGATGCAGCGCTATGGCGCTCATTAGGGGAGGCCTATGTCCAGCAGTGGACTGATATGGGCTGATGATGATGAGAGTTACAAAAGTTATGATCCCTAAAATATTGAAAATTTGAATTTATTTACCTCAAAAGCTGTTCTGTTACTGACGATAATATCCCGTATTCTGTCAGACATTTCTTGCCTAACTTGTGTTAATTTCTTCTCGAAGCGTTCCTCATTTGGACCTGTAAGTAATAATTTTATTAAAAAAACAAATAATAATTGAACTATACAGTCTGCAAAAGTCAGAGCTACCGGATTTGACACGAGGTCTGAAGTAGGTATAAAGTTATAAAATAGTATAATGATACAAGTAAGCTAAGTTGCTCATTATACACCAGGCTGTGGGTTGCAGCCCGAGCCGCAGGCGAGGGTGTAATCAGCCGAGTGTCTAGCGAGAAAGTTGCTCACGAGTTACAAACGCACTTTTTCAACAAACTTGCGAGGAAAAAACAAACATTGTATTGCATAAACCGCAACGCAAAATTATCCACTCTATTCTACCATGGAGGAAGAATCAAAGAAAACATCCAACAATGACCAAGAAGGCGCATTCAGTTCCATTTTCAAAAATAGATTCAAATGTTGTTCTTTTTAAATGGAACACCAAAAAGTCGAGTCTTTATGCAAGAAGTCGAAAATGTCTTGTACTGGCTGATGATAATTCTATTCAAAATACACGCGTGTGTATAGTTCGGTTCCAAAAACCTTAATTCCTCAATAAATACAAAAGATATTACAAATATGCATGGTAATAGAACTAAGTATAAAAATATTTCATATGTATCGTTTTTTTTTTTTTTTTTTTTTTTCAAATAAAGTTGTAGGTACCTACTTAATAGATAATTTGATTTTTGTGCTTGAGTTGCTATGCTGTGTCTCACTCCTATGAACGCAAAATCCTATGACTATCCTTTTCACAAAAAAATGAGGTAGTATATAGGCTCTTAAGGCAAGACAATTTCAACGAACCCAAAGACGACGAGGTTATGTCGTTTCGTTTAGGAGTTCGGTTCCAAAAACCTTAATTCCTCAATAAATACAAAAGATATTACAAATATGCATGGTAATAGAACTAAGTATAAAAATATTTCATATGTATCGTTTTTTTTTTTTTTTTTTTTTTTCAAATAAAGTTGTAGGTACCTACTTAATAGATAATTTGATTTTTGTGCTTGAGTTGCTATGCTCTGTCTCACTCCTATGAACGCAAAATCCTATGACTATCCTTTTCACAAAAAAATGAGGTAGTATATAGGCTCTTAAGGCAAGACAATTTCAACGAACCCAAAGACGACGAGGTTATGTCGTTTCGTTTAGGAGTTCCTATGGCCACATTCTGTCTTTATTATCAGACCAGTTCAATGGTACCATTACATTATGAATTAACTCGCATAATATATCAAATTTCAGCTCAATCTGTTCAGGATAACTGGCCTAAAATTTAGTCCCAAAATTGCCCCACACATTAAAAAGTAACAAAATTTTTAGGATGATTTTGGGCTGCTACGTTACTGAAGTGCGTCAGGGATGTTTGCGGAGTACCAAGTAGATGGCTTAACATGCTATTCTTCGCAAGGGTTCCGTATAAACTTGTACTCGTAAGCAAAGAAATCGACCCAGACGCACAGTTCACAAAAAATCTGATTTGGTCACAATTACATAAAGCATATAAAAAATACGGGTTTTCTACATGTGCTATAAGACCTTGCTTCTTGCTAAATTTCATTTTTCTAGGGCAACGGGAAGTAAGTACCTTATAGGTTTTGTGAGCGTGTATTTCCCTTGGAAAATAAAAAAAAATTGACGTACCTAATCGGCTGCAAGTTTTGATTACATAGACTTAGAAGTTTCTTTTTGTATTTCTATCGCAGCTCCAAGAGGTTAGTACGAACTTGAGTATATGATGTAAATTTCAACTCGATACCTTCACGCGTTTCTGAGAAAAGAGGGTTGACAGACTTACAACAAGTGATCTTATAAGGGTTCCTTTTTCCTTTTGAGGTACGGAACCCTAAAAAACAGAAACATTAACATAAGTAAAGGAAAAAATATTTTGTAGGAAGAGCCTCGAAAGCAACCTTTGTGTATGAAATACTAAACCACCTCTTTCCAACAACACTCAAAAAATACACATTGAAACATGACAAAAATAAAATTGGTAAGGTGACAGTGCGTGAATACACGTAAATTGAGCCGTATTTAGTAGGTCACTAGGTCGAGCTCACACTGTCGTGTATATTACTGGGAGCTGCGCGCTTTTCATACGCTGAAAGACGTGAAAAGGTTGCAAAATAACAGCTAAAACCAGCTAGTTAGAAAGCTATGGTTATGTGCTGAAAGAATTTAGCTTAAAGGGCAATTTCAAGAGTGTAATATGAGTATGGAAGCTCGACAAGATCATTAACCTAATTTGGTTCCAGTCTTGGCATCTGGCACCTGGATTTATCTAAAGTAGTAAATAACGGCAGACGAAGTAGTTATTACCAGGGTAAAACAGAAAAACAGTTCGTTCTTAGTTCGGTTGTATATTTCTTTATGTATCGACGATTTCTCCAGCATTTATAGATTACTTTTAGCGCCTCGTGGTTACACCCGTGTAGTTGTCATTCCCGTGGGGATTCCGGGATAAATATAGCATTTATGCCATTCCAGACTATACATAATTATAATCTATCTCTGTGCCAATTTCATCCAGATCCGTTCAGCCGTTCTAGCGTGATTGAGCAACAAACATCCATCTATCCATACATCCATCTATATTTTCGTATTAATAAAATTAAATAAATAAATAGTTCTGGACTATTCACACAGCATTATCTAGCCCCAAGCCAAGCAGAGCTTGTGTTATGGGTACTAGATAACAGATATACAGAATACAATACATAGATAGATATTTTTTATTATAGGTACATAGGAAACAACCAGAACACCCGGAACAAATACCTGCAGATCGTACAAATATTGGTCCCAAGGCGGGAATCGAACCCGCAACCTCCTGCGTTGCAGGTGGACCTGAGCCGACCGCGCCACAGAGGTCGTCGAATATTAGTTTGATGGACCGAAAAATTCTTTTTTCAAAGATATAATTGTATAGAATGGGTCCCAAGGCGGTCCCAAAAAAATCCAAGCACTGGATAAAGTATTTGTCCCAAAAATACTAATAGAGTCCACAGGTGATCGGAATGCTGGTTTTTATTTCGGCAACGAATTAGCATTGCCATTCAACGTGGCAATGCTGCCAGCATTCTGGGCACTCTACCTTCTAGTGGCGGCTTAGATTTTTAGAAATTAGATGTTAGTGTAAATATTAGTTGTAATTATATATTTATCATTATTAAGAACGAAAAAGACTAGAATTACAATCAAATAATACGTCCCAAAAAAACAGAATAAAGGAATTTTAAGTCTGCTTATAGTTTTTTAAACGTTGCACTCTCGTCACTTAATTCCTTATTTTATAAATAATCTACCAATGGAAATAAAGAATAAAATCAACCAAAAAAATATTAAAAACGTACTCACAAAATACTACCTATCGTAATATCATTTATACTTTTTTTATTTATTTATTTTTTATTTATCGAGCATCACTCATTTACTTAAGAAACTTAATTAGGAAAAAGGAGCATGCTGTAGCTGAACTCAGGCGCAGTGGGATCACTGCTCGCGCGTGATTGGTGGATCGCCTGTGTGCGGCTGCCGAGCCATGACGACGGTGCGTGGTGATGTCACTGTGCTTGTGTGCGTGAATGAATGCCTACCGCACTAATTCCCGATACTAGCGTAGAAATAAGAATTATGTATTGATTAGAGAACTCTGGTGTCTACATAAACCTAAATTAGGATTTAAGACGCTATAAACATGAAAATGTAACAACTTTTTAAAATAAACAAATATATTATTATATTATTATTATTATTACAGCACAAGTCTAACTATGAACTGAAATGTTGAGAAGTAGGGCAGATTTGATTGTTAAACTCGTGGCGGCCAAGCGTTTTAATTATGTCAGTGCATGTAAATTAGTGTACTAACACGTGTTATTTTACTAATTTTCTGCACGTTTCTAGAGTTTAATGTAAATTCTTTCAGGTGTTTCTGCTTTGGTGGTTGATTCCGTAAAATTATTGTTAAGAAAAAAGATTTATGTACCTATTGAATTTTTAATAAGAAATCTAAAAATGCACCACTGAGTGATGCGGCAGTAAAATTATTTAGGCTAGTTTTAGATGTAAGTTAGTTAATAGTTAATTAAAATACGGGACTGGCATAGTCATACCAATGACTCAAAGTACCATTAAAAATAAAGAAGAAGCTGTGCGAGTTTTATTAAAAAAAAATATTTAAAAAAATGCTGGACAATTCACGCAGCCCCAAGCTAAGCAGAGCTTGTGTTATGGGTACTAGATAACTGATAAACATAATATGATACAATACATAGATAGATATTTTTTTATTATAAATAGAAAACGACCATTTGTTTGTGTCATTGACCAATAAAATCTTACGACATAATTATGTGCCTATTTCGGGTGGTAGTAGGAGTCAATAGACGAAGTGAATACAGAATATGTTTCAAAAGACGAAGTGAGAGAATTCCAAGAATTCCAATGTTTTTTGTCGTTGATAGTTTTTCACAGTTCCTGTATTTTTTTTTATTGTTTGACTTTTATTACATTTTATTATAATTGTTTTTGTTATTATGTAACTAAATATAATTACATATATTTAGATTTTTACTCTGTGAATTGTGCGCCATAAATAATGAATTTGATTATCTAATCTGTAATGAATGATTATACAATAATAATATTGTGAATAATAAATAAATAAAAAGAGTGAATGACCGTGGGGGTCATCGACAGATTACCTACCTATTACTTATAACGCAGGGGTCTTGTGAATTCCTTCACAATACTTCGATGAAAGGCTGTATCCGTCGCCTACACAATACATACTCTTAATAGCAACCGGACAAAATGAAAACTCATCTTAAAGAGAGTATCAATATTAACCATGTCCAAACAGCTTCACTAAAGATCATCATCATCATCACCAGCCTATACTTACATCATACACGGACATAGGCCTCCCCTAGTGAGCGCCATAGCGCCCTGTCTTCAGCTTGCCGTATCCAGCATCTGGACACTCACGGTAGGGCTGGTCCACCAGTTTATAGTCGCCCAGCGAGCTATGGAGAGAGCTATGCTCGGAGTTTCTCTGAAGGATAAGGATTCGCAACGAATACATCTGACAGAGAACCAAGGTTATCGACATAGCTCAAAGGATTAGCAAGCTGAAGTGGCAGTGGGCTGGCTATATATCAAGAAGAACTGACAACCGTTGGGGTAAACGTGTTATTGAGTGGAGACCGCGGCTCGGCAAACGTAGTGTAGGACGCCCTCCGACCAAGTGGGATGACGATTCACTAAAGATATCGGTGGAATACTTGACGCCGCCGAATCGTAGATTCAGTCCGTTTTTAGAATGGTTAGGTCATTCTAATTCAAGTGGGGAAACTGGTATCTGGACTGACATCTCGCATGGGTGTGTATTATGCATTATCCCTCTGCCTAACTAGGCCCTAACCAGCCCAGCACCTAGCTAGGCTTGCAAACACAACTTCAAATGCCTAGGCCGATTATAGAACGATCAACATTCAACGAGTTGGCTGACTGATAGCTGACCCGAGCATACTTAAACGGGCAGGTTGAAAATTCAACGGTGATATTACTGATGAGAAAATGCGATGACAATGCAGTCTACTGTAATTAAGTAGGTAAGTACCTGTTCCATTCCATTTTTCTGAATTCCGTAGATTTCTTTTCAATTCTTTTTTTGTCCATATCCTCCAATCACTCCTTACCCTATTTGTGGTTTTAGATATGTTCTCACGCAGCCATTTTTCTATTATTTACATAATCTATGACACACTCCAAGGTTGACTTGTATGGAATTAAGGATACTAAATTTGTTACGTTTACTTTTACATTATGTTATAATGTGGGTTCTTATATAATTCAGTTCTGTTTTTTTTATTCTAAAATACAAATTCTAACTTACTGTCATGTATTATAAAGAGTTTTACCAGCTTTTCTTATGTACAAGTACCTAAGTATCCCAAATTATCCAGCGGATTAAGGCCCTGGTGACCTATACCACAGGTTTTCGAACCTCTCACGCGCACCAGTATCTTGCAAAACAAGTTAACTAGCTTTAAATTAAACATAAGCAAAAAATTGTAAGCAATTATCTTTTGCAAGAGTAAAATAAATTGTCAATTGACGCGGTAGGTGAAGATCCGCCTGCGACGCTGGAGGTTGCGGGTTCGATTCCCGCCTCAGGACAACCGTCTGTACGATCTGCAGATATTTGTTCCGGGTGTTCTGGTTGTTTTCTACGTATAATAAAAAATATCTCTAAATGTATTGTACTGTATTATTTAATGTAGTAATGTGTAATGTAGGTATATAAGGTGAACTCCCAACGAGTCACACCAAATCCGGTCACAGTGTGACTCGTTGGGATTTTTTTTCCCATCAAGTCACACTGTTACACAGGTGTGACACGTTGGGAGTTCTTCTATAAAAAAAAGTTGCAACGAGTAACAGTGTGACTCAATGGGAGAAAAAATCCCAACAAGTCACATCAATTTATTTTCCTACAGGAAAATATAATAATATTGTAATAGTAGAAAGAAAAAGTGCTCCGCTG
This sequence comes from Eupithecia vulgata, assembly GCA_946478455.1. Classification (NCBI taxonomy): domain Eukaryota; kingdom Metazoa; phylum Arthropoda; class Insecta; order Lepidoptera; family Geometridae; genus Eupithecia; species Eupithecia vulgata. The sequence continues at coordinate 5,365,854 of OX297881.1, forward strand.
GAATCAAATGACATATGTATTACCAAAAAGTCAAAAATAGTATTTTTAATAAAATATGAAACAAAAACAACTTTTTAATTATATCTATAACAGCTAATCATCACATATTTATATAAAATTTCTAGGAAATGACCACCTGTCATTTCACCTTGAATGAGCTCTGAATGAATGAGAATGATAAGGGGTGGGCGTGTCATTTTACTGGTTTATACGTATCAAGTAGTCAAGTAGTAACTAAATTTTTTAATAAATTTTAAGGCGCTTAATTATAAGTGCGCGTCCAAATGTAATAAGTAGATAAGCTCTTTAGTTGACTCAAAATGGACGATCAACGTCGCGCGCAAGTGGTTTTTTCTATATTTCACTCGCTTTATTTCTATATTTCACGCTTTTTATGTTCCACAAACATTATCCTTTACTATTCCTCGACAAATTTCACGGTTATATCTTTATTCCACTTTGATATCTTTATCAGGATCTAGGTAGAACTTTATACTTTATAAATAACCAAGTTTTGTTGATAATGCTGATGTTATCAACATTAAAAAACAAACCGGTAAACAAAACAGACCGCACCGCCAACATTACTTGTCCATTTTACTAAATCTTAACTAAATTGTACCTGTCCAAACGCGTAAGTGACAAGCCACGCCCCCCGACTTACCCGAAAAATAGAAAGATTTCTATTCTGCTCGTCAAGTCGGTAACTAAATTTTAACTTGCAAGTCAATTTTAAAAGACGAATTAATTCAAGAAGCACAGCTAGAGTTCATTCAAGGTCAAATGACAGTAGGTCATTTTCTAGAAATTGTACGGAATTAGGTTTACTTATACCAATATAACCAATGAAGAGTTATAAAAGGCTGATTATTTTATTATCCTGTATCTCATTTTCATGATAACGGGCCATATAGTGACCCGGTCCTTTGGGAGGCATGCGTGGGGCCGAAGCCAACAGCACAGAGGCCCTTTATGAGAGTTAATATGTAATTAATGTAAATATGTGATGATTAGCTGTTATAGATATAATTAAAAAGTTGTTTTTGTTTCATATTTTATTAAAAATACTATTTTTGACTTTTTGGTAATACATATGTCATTTGATTCCAGCGGAGCACTTTTTCTTTCTACTATTACAATATTATTATATTTTCCTGTAGGAAAATAAATTGATGTGACTTGTTGGGATTTTTTCTCCCATTGAGTCACACTGTTACTCGTTGCAACTTTTTTTTATAGAAGAACTCCCAACGTGTCACACCTGTGTAACAGTGTGACTTGATGGGAAAAAAAATCCCAACGAGTCACACTGTGACCGGATTTGGTGTGACTCGTTGGGAGTTCACCGTATATAACACAAGCTCTGATTAGCATGGGTCTAGATAAGGCTGTGTGAATTGTCCAGCATTATTTATTATTTATTTATTCAATTCAGATTCCACTTCTAATAGTATTTCTGTATGTAATGAATATCTATTGAAATATTTAATGGTCTCTGTGTTCATACTTAAATAACAGACTTTTTAATATCGGCGATGGTTGATTTTCTCCCTAGCAGCGAAGTGAATCGGGACGTGCCAGTTTTATGACTCCAGCATCCAGCAGAGACCAGTGAACTTTTAACAAAGGGTACAATAGACTCAATAGTTGCAAATGCAGACTTCGATTTCATTTGTGTTATTTAAGAGTATGTTTAGATATATCCGTTGTACCTTATAAAATAATGAAGATTTTCAATTCTAGAAATCAGAAATAATAAACTTTATTTCTTTCGGTTTACAGAATAAGCACAAAGAAAAGTCAAATGTTGAACTTAAGACATTATTTTCTCTTCTAGACCGTTATTTGACGACCGATGTGGCGCGTTGGGCGAAGGTCTGCCTGCGACGCAGAAGGTTGCGGGTTCGATTCCCGCCTCGGGACAAATGTGTGTACGATCTGCAGACATTTGTTCAGGGTGTTCTGGTCGTTTTCTATGTATATTACTTATCTTTGTTTTTTGGTTATTTTTAAAATAATTATATTTAAGTAATTTAACATGTTAATATATAAGCAAATTTTGTTAATATTAACGATATCAAGTGTATCAATAGGTACCTACGGTAGATTAAAAATATACAAATATAATAAAAAATATCTATCTATGTATTGTATTATATTATGTATATCAGTTATCTAGTACCCATAACACAAGCTCTGCTTAGTTTGGGGTTAGATAATGCTGTGTGAATTGTCCAGCATTATTTATTTATAAAATAGAATTGTTTCTATGTTAAAAATCATTAACACTTAGCATATGGTCCAAAATGTCCGTGTGTACCTACCACGTTGCGGGCGGCGGCGGAGCGACCTGATGAGATATCAAAACTAACAAATATTACGTGCTCGGATAAAAATCAGGAATTCTGTTACTTTTGACCCTTTAATGTTGTTCGTCGCTGGTTGGCGCGAGATTCAAGTTTTTTTTTGAGGTTTTTATTTGTTTATCTTTTCCACGAGCAATAGGACTAGCAAAAAGTACTTTGCCGTATATCATAAACCATTTTCTATGAACTAGTCCACTATCTTTTGTTAGCATTACTACTGGTTTCAATAAAGAACGGAACTCGATCACGACCAGCTTACTACGCTGACGGGATCTGAACGGATCGTACCTAATGAATGTGGCTTTGATGTCGGCTAGATAACTTGTTGATTGTATAAATCGTTCAAGTGGTTGAAACCAGTTTCGAGAAGATGCTTTGAAATGAAAGACTTCTCAGTTACCAGATTTTCACCGCTCGTGTATGCTCAAGATAGTTTTAAAAGGAGAATTGTAGTTACTGGTTTTTCATAATACCTAGCTAAGCTCAAGCCTCTCACAATACATGTTCAATATAGTTCTACGCACTGTGCTTGTATAACTAAATTTTAAGTACCTACTTATTGTGAAGAGGAAATAAACAAATTTATTAATATTTATATGTGGACAGTTAACCGGTTAAAAATTTGTAATTACTGTGTCGACGTGACGATGAGGACGACAAAGATGGAAAATTATGAAAAGTTATTTACAAAACTTTTGCAGTGCTTTGTTATCTCCAATGAAGTTTTATACTAGCTTAAGGTTATTTACATGAAATATACCCCTGTCATATCGAGTTAGTTATATAGTTTAGACTCCGAACAAACCTGAGGTTGATGCTCCGTGGTAGCGTTTTCTTCTAGCAGAAGAGGGCAGATTCTAAAACGTGACTTTTGATTTGTTACGTTTGTTTCATTGTTGTTCTGGCTTTGTTGTAGCACGAACTAAATATTTTCAATAACCATTTTAATTTCCATTTTACTTGCGAGCGAAATAGGCTTTGTACAAAAATGTTTGATAATATTCTCGTTTCCAAATGATTTGAAATAACAATGGCTCACTTTTATCTGTGCCTTCATAAAATAATTTTAATCAGTATTCCTGAAATGTATTTAGCTGTGAAAACTGTTGAGTTTGTTTGACTGTTTTAAAGATTAAATAAATAAATAAATAATGCTGGACAATTCACACAGCATTATCTAGCCCCAAGGTAAGCAGAGCTTGTGTTATGGGTACTAGATAACTGATATACGTAATATTATACATTACATAGATAGATATTTTTATTATACATAGAAACACCCAGACCAACGGAACAAATTTCTGCAGATCGTACACAAATTTGTTCCGAAGCGGGGATCGAACCCGCAACCTCTTGCGTCGCAGGCAGACTCTCGCCCGCTGCGCCACTGAGGTCGTCATTAAAGATTATTTATTTGCCAAAAAACATGTGTATTTAAGGTAACAAATATTAAATAAGAAACAACATGCTTTGTACGGTATAAAAATAAGTTAGTAATAAGTAATATAATAAGGTTTACATCAAATAATTTGAAATCATGATCAGAATCAGGGTTGCTGACCCACTGGCTACCTAGATAATAATAATTATTCCATTGACTAAACTTTGGGGTTTCTGAAATGTCGTTTTTAGGGTTTCAAAGATCGGTTTTGAAACCCTTATGGTCTCGCTCTGTCCGTCCCCGCTCTTTCTTGAATATCTCAGTAACTACTGCAGCTATTAACTTGAAATTTGAAATAATGATACATTTCGTGCGCCATTACTGATTTTAAGAAAAAAATATATAAATAAATGAAAAATGAAAATGAATATTTTCAGTACAAATTTTGATGTTAAAATTTCAAAAGAGACCTAGGAAGGCAAATGGGGTATCAAATGAAAGGTATCGTTTTGTACATTTCAAAACACTTTTTGAAATTTCTGTAAATTTCATACTTTTTGAAATATTTCAAAAAAAGTCGAAAAATTGACCATACCCCCCCCCCTATCTCCGAAGATTGCACACCGATCCACGTACAATGTATTAGGCGTTTGTAGATATCGATCTATATTTTACAGGAAAAATATAGAGAAGTCTGTAATAATAATAGTTTTTGAAAAATGGTCAAAAAGGGGGAGATTTTTTTTTCAAAAGGGGGGGTACCTACCTATGTGGGGTATCAAATGAAAGGTATCGTTTTGACCATATCAAAACACTTTTTGAAATTTCTGTAAGTTTCATACTTTTTGAAATATTTCAAAAAAAGACGAAAAATTGACCATTCCCCCCCCCCTAGCTCCGAAGATTGCAGACCGATCCATGTACAATGTATTAGGCGTTTGTAGATATCAATCTATATTTTACAGGAAAAATATAGAGAAGTCTGTAATAATAATAGTTTTTGAAAAATGGTCAAAAAGGGGGGGAATTTTTTTTCAAAAGGGGGGGTACCTCCCCATGTGGGGTATCATATGAAAGGTATCGTTTTGACCATTTCAAAACACTTTTTAAAATTTCTGTAAATTTCATACTTTTTGAAATATTTCAAAAAAAGTCGAAAAATTGCCCTTTCCCCCCCCCTATCTCCGAAGATTGCAGACCGATTCATGTACAATGTATTAGGCGTTTGTAGATATGGATCTATATTTTACAGGAAAAATATAGAGAAGTCTGTAATAATAATAGTTTTTTAAAAATGGTCAAAAAGGGGGAGAATTTTTTTTCAAAAGGGGGGGTACCTACCTATGTGGGGTATCAAATAAAAGGTATCGTTTTGACCATTTCAAAACACTTTTTGAAATTTCTGTAAGTTTCATACTTTTTGAAATATTTCAAAAAAAGTCGAAAAATTGCCCTTTCCCCCCCCCCTATCTCCGAAGATTGCAGACCGATTCATGTACAATGTATTAGGCGTTTGTAGATATGGATCTATATTTTACAGGAAAAATATAGAGAAGTCTGTAATAATAATAGTTTTTGAAAAATGGTCAAAAAGGGGGAGAATTTTTTTTCAAAAGGGGGGGTACCTACCTATGTGGGGTATCAAATGAAAGGTATCGTTTTGACCATATCAAAACACTTTTTGAAATTTCTGTAAGTTTCATACTTTTTGAAATATTTCAAAAAAAGACGAAAAATTGACCATTCCCCCCCCCCTAGCTCCGAAGATTGCAGACCGATCCATGTACAATGTATTAGGCGTTTGTAGATATCAATCTATATTTTACAGGAAAAATATAGAGAAGTCTGTAATAATAATAGTTTTTGAAAAATGGTCAAAAAGGGGGGGAATTTTTTTTCAAAAGGAGGGGTACCTGCCTGTGTGGGGTATCAAACAAAAGGTATCGTTTTGACCATTTCAAAACACTTTTTGAAATTTTTGTAAGTTTCATACTTTTTGAAATATTTCAAAAATAGTTGAAAAATTGACCTTTCCCCCCCCCCTATCTCCGAAGATTGCAGACCGATCCACGTACAATGTATTAGGCGTTTGTAGATATCGATCTATATTTTACAGGAAAAATATAGAGAAGTCTGTAATAATAATAGTTTTTGAAAAATGGTCAAAAAAGGGGATTTAAAAAAAAAAAAGGGGTACCTACCCATGTGGGGTATCAAATGAAAGGTATCGTTTTGACCATTTCAAAACACTTTTTGAAATTTCTGTAAGTTTCATACTTTTTAAAATATTTCAGAAAATTGATTGTCCAAATAATTGGCAAATGTTTGAAACCCTCGGCGCGCGAGTTACACTCGCACTTGGCGAATCTTGTTTCTATTTATATAACCGAAAATATTTTCCCTTGGTATAACCTGGGTATCGAACAAAAACGAATGTAAATTTGCTCATTCGATATACATCGATAGACGTAAGCCCCGAAAGGCAACGCTAAAAATGTGAATTTTAGATGAAATGTAGGCCGCTTTGTTTACAATCTTTTTATCATGGAATGTGACCATTCATGAATTTTTATTAGGATAGAAATATATCAGCCCCGGAGGACAACTTATTTTTATTTTTGGAATCACGGTCTCTTACTGTGATATGAACGAACTCCATACTCTCATGCTATTTTTCCAGTTTTTTATTTGATGTTAAATTATTCCTGATAATATGCTAAATCATCATTCTGAGCTGAAAAAGAAAAGTCAAAGGCAATTCACTCACTCAAAAAATATCTTTAAAAACATGATTTGTCCATTTCGTTTTTAGAAATCTTTCACTCAAACGGAAAGCTTCGGCAAGGCTTACCTACTCACATTTTGATATACATCTGACATACCCTTTTGCGGATTTAAAAAATGCTTTTCATGCGAAGGTTCTTGGTATTTTAATTGAAACGCAAACCCTCTTTTATGATTCGAAGATGGGTCTGCCAATGCTTCATTCCTTAAAAACTGACTCATCGGGCTTTTATCTATTTAAAGACATGAGGGTTATAAATCTGGATGCTTTTATCCTATCAAAATATAAACGTAGATATCAACGAGAAAAAATCTAATTTGTTTAAGCAGATTCAAAACTGATACGAGCGGTGTGAGTATCTCAAATTCTTTAAAATCGAGCGTATTTGAAATCTGACTTTGTCAAAGTTATAAGGCCTGGAGTATTTTGTCGGAGTCTTAGGTCGAGCCAGAAGAAAGAGTAAAGATTTAGAATTAGTAAAGATAATATTTTTGAAAAAAAAACATGAGAAACATCATGCTTGACCGGTTACGGTTAGCAAAATAAGCAGAGAGATGGCATGAAACTTTAAAAACTAACTACAATCTATACGACGATCTATGACGACCTCAGTGGCGCAGCGGGCGAGAGTCTGCCTGCGACGCAAGAGGTTGCGGGTTCGATCCCCGCCTCGGAACAAATTTGTGTACGATCTGCAGAAATTTGTTCCGTTGGTCTGGGTGTTTTCTATGTATAATAAAAAATATCTATCTATGTAATGTATAATATTACGTATATCAGTTATCTAGTACCCATAACACAAGCTCTGCTTACCTTGGGGCTTGATGATGCTGTGTGAATTGTCCAGCATTATTATTATTATTATTACTAATAATTATTATAAATGCGTAAGTGTGTTTGTTTATCCCTTCCTCACGTCCTAACTAAGCAACTAATCGACTTGATATTTGGCATAGTTCTATATCTCGAGAAGAACCGACAACCGCTGGGGTAAACGTGTTCTTGAGTGGAGACCGCGACTCAGCAAACGTAGTTTAGGACGCCCTCCGACCAGGTGGGATGACGATTTGCGAAAGACTGCTGGCAGATGTTGGATGCGGCAAGCTGAAGACAGGGCGCTATGGCGCTCATTAGGGGAGGCCTATGTCCAGCAGTGGACAAATATAGGCTGATGATGATGTAGTTGAAAAGATGGAGAGTACTTTTTATCCCATAAATGAGTTCCCATGGGATATAAATAACGTTGTGCGAAGCTGAGGGCAGCAGACAATATTATCATTAAAAAATCCGCCAAGACTATAATAGCACTTTGTGATTAATAACATTTTTACTTTTTGCATAAAGTTTTGCTATAAATTTTAGGAACAACACTTGACTGCTTAGGAAAACGTAAACGTGTTTTTGTAATATAGTGGATTTTACAATTTCTGAGCTCGAGTTTGGTAGCTCAATAATATCAAAACATCATCGAGACGTTCCAGTTTTGAATGTAATTGGGGTAGTTCCATGTCCGCTCGCCAGAGGCGCTGTACCCAATACGATACATAAATGGATCGGCTCGATGTAGCCGAGAAACTAAATTCATGGCCCTAACTCCGCTGAATTAATCGAATTTCGATAATCTGGATTTTTTTCTGGATTGATACAGTGAGTATCAATAGTATATAATGACACATTTTCGCATTATATCTTTGACTAGCGGTCTGCCCTGGCTTCGCACGGACATATTCTATAGCCTAGTTTCATCCGGGATAATATAAAATTCTAAATGGTGGACAATTCACATAGCATTATCCAGCCCCAACCTAAGCAGAGCTTGTGTTATGGGTACGACATAAGTGATATGTATAATACAATACATTACATAGATAGATATTTTTTTATTATATATAGAAAACGACCAGAACACCCGTAACAAATACCTGCAGATCGTACAAATATTTGTCCCAAGGCGCGAATCGAAACCGCAAACTCTTGCGTCGCAGGCGGACCTTTGCCCACCGCGCCACAAAGGTCGTCGAATGTGGATGAAATTTGGCACAGAGATAGATTATTAAGGAGTTAAAATACACAATTTGCTTGGTTTTTGCATTAGGCGCACTCTTAATAGCAGTTTTACCAGTAGCCTTATAGTTCTTTCTCAAAGAACCGAGCATATTTAATATAATATTTTTTCCCATTTTTCAGCTAACAAAGGAAACATCTGTGTCAAGCAAAACAAAAAACATGTTATTTATAACGAAGTTCCGTTCATGAATAATTTATTTCAGTAAAATTTTGAAACGAATTGTAAAACTTTTTACAATGTTGTTGAGAAGGGATTTTGACGCATTCACTGCCATGACTCCAGCAGGTAGAACTCGATCAAGTTCGGTGGCAATAAAAGTGTTAAGCAATCACTTCTGTTTGTAAATATAAAGTCACCACACTAATCATATTAATTAAGGCGCATACCCCAACCAAACTAGCGCCGCCACCTACTTTATCTTATTGTTCCGTTTAACAATGTTACACCGAACTTGATCGAGTTCTACCTGCTGGAGTCATGGCAGTGAATGCGTCAAAATCGATCCATCGAACAGTTTGTGATTCTTATAATAAGTAAATTCATACTTTCGCAAATCGTCATCCCACCTGGTCGGAGGGTGTCCTACACTATGTTTGCCGAGTCGCGGTCTCCACTTAAGAACACGTTTACCCCATCGGTTGAAATATGGCCAGCCCACTGCCACTTCAGCTTGCTAATCCTCTGAGCTATGTCGATAACCTTGGTTCTCTGTCGGATGTATTCGTTGCGAATCCTATCCTTCAGAGAAACTCCGAGCATAGCTTTCTCCATAGTTCGCTGGGCGACTTTAAAACTGGTGGACCAGCCCTACCGTGAGTGTCCACGTCTCATTTAGGGGGATATTCTTTAGAAATCTGGCTTACTTTTGAAAATTCTTTAAGTAGGTAATATAAAATTCCATTATCGGTAAGGTTCTGTTTTATTCAGGTACCCCGTGAGTGAAGCCCCAAGCTGAAGCTTGTAAGTTACACTCCAAATCCACTACAAACATGCATTGTACACCAGAAAAAGAACATTACAAATACATATTAGTTATGACAGTGCAATGTGCGGTATCTCTTCCAGGCAACCTTTGGATGGAAAGAATTTTGTTAATTATTGATTATATGTGTATCCGTTCGGCTGTCGTAGCCGAAATACGGTTCAAAAGAAATCATTCTGATTCTTGACGAAAGTTTCGTAGCAAAGTCCGTAGCGACTTTCGTAGCATGGCGTAGCACTGCTACGCGGCTTCGTAGAGGCACTTCGTAGACCTCTACGGATATATTTAAGATTATTTATCGGGTATTTATCGCGTACCTTTTGCTTTCTTTTCCCCAACGTTTCAACCGCGTTTCAGCGATCGTGTGTATCAAATCGCGAAAGTTTAAAAAGTTTTATTCTCTACGGATATTAGTGACATGGTCTTTGTCTACACCGTGAACGTAATCTTTAGTCAAAGATGTGCGCAGGAGGGGTTATGTGAAAAGGTTCGTTCATGTACTATCCCTCCGGAAACATTACTGTTTAATTTTTTTCATACATCGTTTATCAGGTTAATTATTAAGCTTGAACAAATAAATATCTTAATATTAGCAAATCACTTTATTTTACTTTTTTGCCGCTCATTGGCACAGATTAGGTTTATGTTACTTTGTTAATTCTTTTTTTTATTCGTTATCAAATTGCAGCCTAACAACGGAAAAAATTGTAAGAGATACAATTGTTTTATTTCAACTATTTGACACACGTAATAAACCAGTCCAATAATAATTACTAGAAAGATTTAATCATCATCAAATGAAATTATCCATTCAGTGAATATATTAAGCACCTCGTATTTCAACGTCAATACGTAAAAATACACGCGTAAAAATGTACCCGTAAAAACACTTTGCGGACATCAACGTAAAAACCAGTAAGTACAGTACAGTGAGCGTCATCTAATAAATAAATAATGATGGACAATTCACACAGCATCACCTAGCCCCAAGCTAAGCAGAGCTTGTGTTTTGGATACTAGAGAACTGATATATAATATAACACAATTACATAGATAGATATTTTTTAATATACATACAAAACGACCAGAACACCCTGAACAAATGTCTGCAGATCGTACACAAATTTGTTCCGAAGCGGGAATTGAACCCGCAACCTCCTGCGTCACAGGCAGACCTTCGCCCACCGCGCCCACAGAGTTAGCGTACTTATTACGGATGTAAGCGGGTTAACTACGAACCATATTTATATTGGAAGAACACCAACGTTTCATCCCTTAAATTATTACAACAATTTGGTTAGTTAGGCACGATCTCGATTCTTCAGTTTCCTCTTTCGCAAGTTTTTCTAGGATGTCAGTTTGAAATTGCCAGTATTGTCAGTACGCAAGAATCAAATCACTAAGTTTATAGGATGTGTTGTATGTGTGTGTATGTAAGTATGTTTGTGATGTTTGGGTGTATAAACAAGTTCCTGCTCGTGGCTTCCCACGTGTTGTTTCTATGGAAAAGTTTATAAGTGATTCTAATTCCATGTCTGCCCAAATCTGCCACCGCACCAGCCCTCACCAAAGTCCTAGGAAGATAGAAAGGCGCGAGTGTGTGGACGCATAAATATAGCGTCCAACACAATAGGCCTCCCAACTCCCATGGGACTAGAGTCATGCCGTCGGGCCTCTTACCATCGTCACGCAACAGACCACTCTTTCTTCAGGCACCTTCACCCACCGCGCTACAGAGGTCGTCAATAGATAGCGCTGACTGTACGATTGGTACTACCATTACGAGTATTTTGTAATACCTCTACTTTTGTCGACGTTGACGGATCGACGTGTATAAAGGTGTATAGGTACATATATGTTACTCGTTTTAACGTGCCTGCCTGCTTTACATAACGTATAACGTGGTTATACCAACCTAAATTACGTTGAATCAATCTACGTGTGTTACGTTTATACGTTAGACGAAGGTTATGGAAAAGTCAATGTGATGGTGTTAAATGTCTCTGAAATCATTTTCTTTTTATTTGTAGAAACAAAAATGGTTTTTGTTGGAAATAAATATTATGTGATTCCATGAATAATTAATGTTTATCTATAGATTTTTTCTCTCAAATTAAGATGATTAAACAATTTATCAATAATATGTAATATATAAATAATCAATATCATAATTTGAATATTTTGAAAAACTTAAAATTGACTTAAAATTCCATGTTTTTGCAAGGGATGTAAATGCGGTTTTTCCCCATCGGGAATAATTTTTTGAGAGTAGTCCCATAAAAAAATCCTCGGTATTATGTTCAGAGTTTATCAAATCGTTCAATAATTGAAAGAGGAATCGACAAACTACAGCTGAACATAAAAGAAATGAAATACAACTATACTTTTTTGTATTTCGTCGGCTAAAAAAAAATAAAATTGTCATGGCATATTTGGTTCGTTAGAAAAAGATAGTTATTATAGAAACTACATCAATAGAAACTTCTTCTAGGCAGGTCCTCCTAAATCGGTGCTCCAGTGGGAATACTGCAATTTGCTACGGAACGTAAGATCCTGGGATCTTTGTAAATATGTTATTATTTATCTCTGTTTGGTTGTTCGTAATTAAGTAATTATTTATGATTTTTTCTATCTTGAAATACGACAAGTTGTCTCTATCCAATCCATTCCCATATCTCCCTGCTTTTTTGAAAGGTATACCGCGCTTCTAAGCTTGAGTTTCTCAGATAAATCGCTGTGGCATTACACATTTACTTATGCAGAGCGATCTTTCTCACGTGTCGAGTCACACTCGGCAAGTTACTAGCGTAAGATACTGGAGATAGTAACTGGATGAGACACGTATAAGAAAACAGTGAAAAATTCTGCTCCTCTCATGAGGCAGGGCGCGCGATGCATATCCTGTCGGCTGGCACGGCTAGCCCCGTGCCCCGCGCGTAAGTGAAATAATGATGCTTCTTTCTCAGTTTTCTAAATTATTTTTTTAGGAATACAGTTAAGTAATATAAGTTGTATAAAAGTATTTAATTGAGGTACATGTAAAGTCACACAATAGAAAAAATTGGGGGTTGGGGGAGAAATTAAGGAAGTTTACTAAGTTTACTAAGTGCCTAGTTGTTAAGTAAAAGGGCAAATTAAAGTAAAAAGCCGGGCCAGGAAAATTGAAGTAGCCTGAGTCTGTTTTCTCCAATATAAATTCCTTGGTTTTCTCAATCTTTGAGTCTTCAAATCTAGAGTGAATAAATTCTTTTGCGAAATTTTTCACATGTGTTATAAAACAAAGCTTGCTGAATAAACACTGATTTATTGTTATGTATAACAATAATTATCATTTATTTCAGACCATAGAATAGTTACAGATCTTATTTATCCTATCTTATTACCTTAAATGTAATATACATACAATATTAAAAACTAAATTAATGTCACGGGTGTCAGCTGACGACGGTGCACGGCGGTGTCTCCTTGCAGGCGGCCAGTGAACCGTCGGAACACGGCCTAAACACTGCTTAATCCTACCCTGGAGGTACATAGGTTTGTACTTTCATAGTTCGAAACACAGCTAGTTAACTTATACTACAGCTTAGCATTAGCGCCGCTCCACACCACGTCTTTAGACGTACGCGATCTGATCTATTAATAGTAGGTACATAGAAATCACCCCGCCATGGAACAATTAGTATAACATAGAAATGTTAGCGCCGTAAGGGGATAGAACCCGTGACCTTCCGCATCACAGGCAAAATTATTTTACTTACTACAAGTAACTAAGTATTTTAGTTATCTAAATGATTAAAAGTTTTTCTAAACAAATGACATAAAAAGAACAAAGAATATTATTATACAATGAAATCCTTACTTCTAATGATTACTACATACACCCCATACTCCTATATCTTATTGGTTAATTATTTTACTACTAGGTGATAACAAGGAAACTTATAAAATAATCAAGTTACCCAAAGATATATCAAGTTACCAATAGATTATATATATATATACAAATAGGTACGTATCAAATTATAAAACCAACAAAACACCTCTATATCAAGGTTACACGAGTTCTACTTAAACACTAAATACCTAACAAGGCTGTAATAAGATAAGGCTTTTAAAGCTCAACGATTCCAAGCTCCAATTGGAATATATTTCAGTACATTCCATACCAATGCTTCATTTCAAATAACCAGAGTCGGGAGCTGAACATTCCTGGGCCAATTGTAACGGGCTTCTAGCCGATCGACTTTACCCGCCCGCCACTGGAACGCCTATTTGTAACTGGCTGTTTTAAATGAATCTAAAATATTTTTTATACCTCATCACATTTCACACTAATATTAAAAATGGTAAAGTTTAGATGGATAGATAGATGTTTGTTGCCTGATCTGGATGAAATTTAGCACTGAGATAGATTATAGTCTGGAATAGCACATAGGCTTTATTTTATCCCGGAGTTCCCACGGGAACGGGAACGGGGTGCACTTCGCGATCACTCGCATTCGCTTGCAAATCGCGCTCACCACGCACTCGCTTTGAAACCGCTCGACAACGTCAGGATGATAAGGCTCGATAAGGGCGATAAATAAATAAATAAATAAATAATGCCGGACAATTCACACAGCATTATCTAGCCCCAAGCTAAGCAGAGCTTGTGTTATGGGTACTAGATAACTGATATACATAATATAATACAATACATAGATAGATAATTTTTATTATATTATATAGAAAACGACCAGAAGACCCTGAACAAATGTCTGCAGATCGTACACACATTTGTCCCGAGGCGGGACAAATGAGGGATAAGGGATTTAACTTGTCTAAGTACTTATTTTGTAAGTATAAAGAAATAAACTTTATTGATATTTGATATTTGCTCAAAAAACAAATAATATTTTAAGTTTAAACAAAACTATAAACCTGCAAACAATTTGTTTTCCTTTTTTGGGTTCGATTCCCGCCTTTGAACAAATATTTGTACGATCTGCAGGTATTTGTTCCGGGTGCTCTGGTTTTCTATGTATAATAAAAAATATCTATCTATGTAATGTATTGTATTATATATATCAGTTATCCTTATCTAGTACCCATAACACAAGCTCTGCTTAACTTGGGGCTAGATAATGCTGTGTGAATTGTCCAGTATTATTTTTTCCTTATTTGGAGAAGCAGCTAACCTGTGACTAGATCCAGTACAAGCATTGTAAACGAGGCTTTTAAAACTTGAAGAGGAATCTCCGTTCAGTTGAAATTCCGCGGTCGTTTGAATTTTAAGCAGTTTGGAATTATACTTTTCAAAAACCCCAGAGCGTTTTTACATTCTACTGATTTTCTCTTGGTACCAGCAAAAAGTTTTAAAATTAGGGTGATTGAGTAGGGGTATGTCACGAGGGTTTCCAATTTGCGAAAATATTTAATTTAATTTAAATAAAAGCCCCATCATTGGTGTAATCTGTTACGAAGTTGCAAGACAACTTTACGGTTAAGATTAAAGGTTTAAGATTAAAGTTTGTTAAAACCATATAATTTAATAATTAAACGTGTTTTGCCACTAATTCCACTGAGAATGACACATTTTTATATTTAACCTTTGATGAAAGAAACGACAGATGGAGAGACGCGCGCGTGTCAGAAGTTTCACGATTGAAACTATTCTAATGAATCTCTTCGTCTTGAGTTTATTTCATCTATGGACACCACAAAAACCTTTCTATGATGCCTTACAAAATAATAGTAGTTTGACATTGTGTAGGCGTAAACCAAATATCCTAGGATTCTACGTCACTAGAATCTTTGGCGTAAGCAATAGTTGACGTAACTTTGCTATGATGACATTTTGAAGTCACGCTTACATGTCATGGTTTCGATTAAAACAATAATCCGAATTCAATAAAATGTCAATAAAGAACACATCATATCACACTAATATTATAAATGCTAAGGTTTGGATGGACGGGTGGATTGATGGATGTTTGTTACTCAATCACACCAGAACGGCGACACAACGGATCTATCTATGTCTTAGACAATTTAACCCGTTGTCAAAGATCTATGTAGATGAAATTTGGCACAGAGATACATTATAGTCTGGAATAGCCATACACATAGAATTTTTTCACTGAGCACATTGGTTACTTTTTATCCTGGTAAGATGTATGGTTCCCGTGGAATAGATTTGTTTTAATTTTTCATATAGCAAAGGCTCGAAATGATTTTGGCATAGTTTAGGTGTCAAAAAATGACATAGGCTAGTTTTTATCCCTGATGTATGTACGGTTCAAGGTTTACAGAACATAGAGGAAAAGGACATACTTTTAAATCGTGAGTAACACCGCAGGGCGCAACTAGTATTCCATAAATCAGTTCCCATAGGATAGATCTAGGAAAAATTTCAGGCCGATCCATCAGTAGTAGTTTTAGCGTGAAGCAGTAACAAACAACCATCCAAACTTTTACGTTTATAATATTAGTGTGATTAACTTTTTTTAAATTTATTTATCAACTTAAAGATTAGGTATTAAAATAAAAGATAAAAAAACGCCTTAAAAATCACAGAGGTTTGTAACGGAGCGCTATTAGTGAGCCAATCTTGCGATAGTACAGAGTGATTTGATTACATAAAAATAAATACATTAAACGACAGGTAGGTATTGTAAATAAGTTATAAACAGCTATTATTAACATGCGTTACAAAAGAAACTTACCTACAAACTTACAAAAGAAACTTATACCTTGAATAGGCACAACATTTCAAAGCGAGCAAACTGTTTATTTTTACATTATTCAAATTTCATTAACATTTTATAGTGTTCAATTTTCTTTTCTAAACAAATATATTCAAATGACGCGATATTTTGCATCAAATGCGTATTTTCAGCGATGAGTTTTGTTGTCCCTTGACAACTTCAAACTAAAATAACAATATCAGTTATCATTATCGTTAAAGAACTGAAACTAGTAACGGATCATTTGATTTAGATCAATGGCGTAGACGTCGCAATGTAACGCTTAAAATAGTAAGTCAACTAAAGATAAGTTTTTTAAGAAAGAAAGAAAACAAGTCTATTAGCGCACAAAGGCAAAGAGGCAAGCATATGACGCCATTTTGTGAATAGGTTAGGCATAGGATTTTACGTTTTTACGTAAAGATCGGGATAGCGCAGAGCGGCGAAAGCTCAAAAATCAAGTTTTGAGCTTTTTTAGGTATAATTAAGACATTTTTTTGGGAAAAATAAGCCAAAGGTGGCATTGTTCTATTTAATATGGTAAAGAAAATTAAAAATATCTTGTGATTCATAGTTTAGGAGAACAATTGTATGAATCTACCTTGGGAATCGAACCCGCAAGCTCCTGCTATCTATTAATTACGATTTTATTTGAAAAAATCTAAACATATGAAATATTCTTTAAATTTAGTTATATTACCATGCTTATTCTCAAGATCATAACTCCTGTATTTATTGAGAAATTAAGGTTTTAGTAAAAATTTAGGGTTAGAAGCTTTAGGACTACATCAAGTCCTGAACTTTACCTTATATAAATTTTAAAGTTAATTTTTTCGTAGTTTGGAAGATATTTAGATCTAATGGAGTTGATTTGAAGTTGTAAAGGCCCATTTGACGACCTCCGTGGCGCGGTGGGCGAAGGTCTGCCTGCGACGCAGAAGGTTGCGGGTTCGATTCCCGCCTCGGGACAAATGTGTGTACGATCTGCAGACATTTGTTCAGGGTGTTCTGGTCGTTTTCTATATATAATAAAAAATATCTATCTATGTATTGTATTATATTATGTATATCAGTTATCTAGTACCCATAACACAAGCTCTGCTTAGCTTGGGGCTAGATAATGCTGTGTGAGTTGTCCAGCATTATTTATTTATTATTTATTTGCACATTTAATTTGCAGTTTGTTTTCGAATTGTTTAAGAGCGAATTTTGTTCTTGTTGACCCTCGAAGAAAGTTTGGACATGAATTAGTTAGATTGAGTTATTTACTGTTTGTTTTCCCTTTTTTGTTGTTCCTTTGTTATTGATGAGGCATTGTCAGACAATTATTGGTTGGGTACGGCACTTTAGGTTTTATTTGATTACTGATAGTGTATTTTGGGAAACCTTTGATTAAGTACTTAGTAACGTAAATTGCTTTTATAATACTTTGCAGCAAGAACTGACTAGGCCTTCTACGATTTTTTCGTAGAAAGGTACTAACTCTATGCTTTAAAACCCTAGCAGTTTTAAGAAGTTGAAGTTGTAAATTTTAAGGCTTATCAATTTTAGATTATTTTATGTCATACTAGCAGCACCTCGCGGTTTCACCCGCGTAATTCTCGTTCCCGTTAAAATCAACACACTAAACACACCCAGGAGTGACCTATGTCCAGCAGTATAGTTTTTTATTTAACAGTTTATTTTTTCAAAAAAAATGTATATCTCATTTGATTGCTTAATTAATCACTGGACTGGACATAGGTAGGCTCTATGTCTACGTAAAAGAAATAAGAAAACGTAGTTCACGTCGTGCGAGCTTTATCGTTCTACCGAAAACTCGGACTACATAGTTAGTCCGAGTTTTCGGTAGATAGAAAGAAAACTATACTATGTGAAGGCGCACAGCTTTACAATAACTTCCCTTCCCAAATTAAATGTGTAAGCTCATTTAATGCGTTCAAACTCAAATTAGCTCAACATATCATAAATGATGATTCGCTTCTTAAAAAGTGAACACATTAAATCAGTCAGCTATTGAACGACCACAACCTATCTATCGAATCTATACGTAACTTAAGAACCCTGTTCTCATATAAAGTGACATTATAAAATTTGTCTTTTTGAGAAAAAAATACTATTGAACTTAAGTCCAGAAGTGAAAAATGGAATGCTACTACGATGACAAAGATTAGGACTCTTTACCTCTGTACGATTTATGTATAAACCGCACATTTGCATTTTTTCAAGCGGTGCATTTTTACTTACCTAAGCTAAAGCAATTCAACAGCATCGTTATTATTTTTATTAGGTATTTATTCAGATTTATAGTATTTTAAATATATTTTTATATTATTTTATGTATTAGTTTATGCAATTAGTGTAGGTACTTTCTATCTTTATATCTTTTGCACTCTTGCCCACTTGTACACACATGTCTCCCTCTCTCATTAAGGTTTGCTGGAAGAGAACTCTTTTTAGGGTTAAGCTCGCCTTGCGATACCTCTCTTGTAATAAGATTTAAATAAGGTTTTTTTTTTGTGTTAATCAAGTTATCAGTTTAAAATCTCTATCAATTATCATCAGCTATCAATATCATCTAAAGATGTAGGGCCTTACAACCTCAAAAAACTATAATACCTACTTCGTTGTTTTTGTTGTAAATAAATCGGCTAGCTTTACCAACATTCTATCAATGCCCGACATTTCTCAATAATCTGATTCAACTCAATAAAAACTATACCGAAATCTCTCCTCGTAAATCTACGGAGGGGTTCTTGCGTGGCTAGCGATAAGCTCGCCTTAAACCTGTCAGGCTTAAGGCTAGACATTCATTGTTGAAGTTTTACCACGAAAGCGTGGCTATTAAACCGACCCTTTTGCATTGAGAATGTCTGCAGTCTTTTTTTATTCAAAACGTAGTACAATTTTCACAGTATAATATGAATATCATCTAAAAGGTTACTGCGTCGAGGCATTTTAACAGTACTTTTTTTTTAATTCTAAAGCCACAGCCCCACTGCTGCTGGCGGAGAGGCTACGCACGTGTGTCTAGCTTCGCTTTGCAAGTAAATGTATGCCATAAAGTTCACAGGTCCAGAACAACCCACGCTACGCACGTATACGAGATTAATGACGTCATTGCTACACACGTGGCTTGCTCGAATATAGCACCCACGCAGCTCAACGCTGTCAACGCTATACGCGCGTGCATAGGCACGCGGTACATGTGTGCTAACTTCTATCACTTTCGCTACAGTTGTACATAGATTTGTTAAACCGGTACCGATTCCTTGCGTGTTGAATTCCTGCTAAATCAACTTTAAAAAAAATTGCCTCCATTTGATTTCCCCTGTATCGACTTAAAAAAAATTACAGTTAGCAACTAAAGAATATCATAATTTTTAATTGGCGTCGATTAATTATCATATAATTGTATTTACTGCAGTGGAAACGTACACCCATCTATTAAACAAACGAACACACGTAGCTATAATACGTCATGTGGCCGTAAATAGCGCGCGCCATAGTGGGCCAGTGGCTTTAGTATACCTAACACGTCAAACGTAGTGTAGGACGCCCTCCAGCCTGGTGGGATGACAGCCTGCGAAAGTGCAGGCAGATGCTTGAGGCGCAAGTTGATCAAGGCGCGATGGCGATCCCTAAGGTAGGCCTATGTCCAACAGTGACTAGTATAGGTAGGTAGTAGGTACCTATTAATCCACTCCTGGACATATTATGATAAAAATATTGATATACACTTTTGTATTTTATTGTAAAATTTAATAATTTAAAAGTTAATTAATTACAACTAAAAATAATTACAACTAATATTTACACTTACATCTATTTTCTAAAAATCTAAGCCGTCACCAGAAGGCAGAGTGCCCAGAATGCTGGCAGCATTGCCACGTTGAATGGCAATGCTAATTCGTTGACCGAAATAAAAGCCAGCATTCCGATCACCTGTGGACTCTATTAGTAATTTTGTAAGATCTACAGATTGATATTGATTGATATCCATAATAATAAATACTAGAAATAAACATAAATTTGCTGTGCCCACAACTAGGCTTTACAAAATTAATGTATCTTTTAAAGGGCAATGTATACGCTTCTATAACAAAATTCCTAGTGAATTGCAAAATCTATCAGTAAATAAATTCAAACAAATTGTCAAAACCCTTCTGTACAAAAAGGCTTACTACAAAATATCAGATTATCTAGAAGATAAAAAAGCTTGGGATGGGTTTTGCTCCAACTCGAAAAATAACTAAGGCTAAAGGTTTCTTCGTCGCTTCTGTATTTTAGCCTACATACCGAAGCGACCGAAATCAAAAATATCACTTTATTTCCGTGTCAATGTTTTATTTTAAAAATTTGACTTTTTCTACGTGTACATTTTTGTATTTGTGGAAATAAAGACTTTCATGCTTTAACACCACACATAACGTTATAAAAATTCTAAAACCGTTAAAATGTTCGACGAAATGTTTTAGGTACCGATCAGTCCTAAGCTTACAATTGAAGATTGGTAATCATTTAGGCAGTCGGTATTTGAATTGTACCGCTCTCTCTACTAAAGCTTACGAAAATATCTTGCAACAAACACTGGAATAAATCTAAATAATTAACGAGGTACAGAAATAAAGCAACGTTTATAGAATTTGCAGCATTTAAGATACACAGGCGCATAGCGTGTAAAGGTTAAATAGAATATACGGTAGATACCAAAGTGTGATGAGAGCGTGAGGTTTCTTTACTAGATTAACCATAATTATTATTTAAGATAAAAAAAATAATGTTTTAATTTTTTTTAAACATTCTATTTGTGCTCCAGCTTTCGTCTTCACTTTGAGGCTGGGGACATCTGGCCCGTTTTTATGGTTCCGTACCTTAAAAGGAAAAAAGGAACCCTTATAGGATCACTTTGTTGTCCGTCTGTCCATCCGTCCGTCCTAACCTAACCTCTTGGAGCCGCAGTATAAATCAAAATTCTAAATCAATGCAATAGAGACTAATCTTTTTGAATTTTCTAAGGGAATCACATGCACACAAACAAAGATTTAATCTTTGCACACAAAACATAGAGGTTACTTCCCGTTGACCTGCAACCATAAAATTTGGCATGAAGCAGGGTCTTAAAGCACAAGTAAAGGAAAAAATCTGAGAACCATATTTTTTATATAAGTACCATTCAGTAATTGTAACCAAATCAGATTTTTTTGTGTCACTTTAAACGTAACTTTGCGTCTGGGTCGATTTCTTTGCTTACGAGTACAAGTTTGTACGGAACCCTTGATGCGCGAGGGCAACTCGCGCGTGATTTATTTTTTAATTTCAAATCCGGCGAATTACTTCCTAAGCTTTTTTAGAAAAGCCAGTTTGATTATATATTATTTTTATAATCAGTCGGTTCAATGTTAGGTATTAGCGCCCAACCGAATCTTCAGTTTAGTATACCTTTTCCAAAGCTTCAGTGCGGGTAAAAGCCAAGACTACTAGATCATTCAAGACCTAGGAAGTTATTAAAATTTCACGCCCGTTACAGACGAGACACGAAGCTCCGAGCTCCTCGGGTCATAACTTGTATAAAAATAAGGACAGACATTTTGCAATTTACGTCTACATGTTTGTCAGATGTGTACAAAACTGGGAAACGAAAACAATTTTAATAATTTGGCGTTGTTTTAGAAAACTATTAAGGCGACTTCCTATTCCTAAATAGTGAAAATGGGTTTGGTTGGAAGGAAAACTACGATAGCACGATCTAATTTTTCAAGTAGCGACATTTAGTTAAATTCTGGTCATATTTAGTTTGATGTGATGAATGATGGACGAAACGACAAATTAAACGATTGTTTACGTCCGTTACTATAGAAACTTTTTGTCATTGTTTGTATAAAGTAAAATTATCGTGTCATGATGTTGGTTCACTATAATGCACGACAATTTATTGTATGGCCGAATAATGTACCAACAAATTGGAGGCCATGACACGGATTAACAAGGTGCACATAATTCGGCCGTACAATAAATTGTCGTGCATTATAGTGACCCATGATGTTTATGATACTTTTACGACATAAACTTACGTAGGTACTAGTGGTTTATTTTCCACTTCTTCCACTAGTGGACAAAAAATTAATTGGTATAAGTGGTAATCAATAACACCCTATTTCTTATTTGATAATAATTACTATTAATTAGAGCTGTTTATGGTATAAAATTTGATTTTTCTGAGTGCTTATTTTGTGAGCATAAATAAATAATGTCACTGAATTCTTTTTTATATATTCATTCAATACCTCGGCAGTAAATAAATAATGCTGGACAATTCACACAGCATTATCTAGCCCCAAGCTAAGCAGAGCTTGTGTTATGGGAACTAGATAACTGATATACTTACCTACATAATATACTACAATACATAGATAGATATTTTCTATTATACATAGAAAACGACCAGAACACCCTGAACAAATGTCTGCAGATCATACACACATTTGTTCCGAAGCGGGAATCGAACCCGCAACCTCCTGCGTCACAGGCAGATCTTCGCCCACCGCGCCACAGAGGTCGTCATCATACTACTATAGATAAAATACTTCTATCTGACTATTACCAAGGTTTGTATTAATATAACCGTTTAATTTATTATAAAAATATAATATTAATAAACCGATAAACCATGAAAGATATTCTAGTAAACCCAGCACTTACTTAAGAACAGTCATAACGGATTTGATTGTAAATATCAACACACAGTCAAATATTGTTCTAAAAGACAGACAGGGTAAATCTCGGGGAAAATTAGGTAAACAGATGGGAATGAATGATTGTTTGAGTGTTTTGCATTTAGCTAAGTGAATGTGATGAAATATAGTGTTTGAAGGTGAATTTATTTGGCATGACGCATACAAGGTGGGTATGGCGTCATACAGCTTTCATTATATTTCTCTGTTATTAGCCGTGTGGTGCCGGCTTAGAATTTGCACCACCCCAACTCTTCCCGTGGGTGTCATAAGAGGCGACTAAGAGACCAACACCGAGGGGAGCAGCAGCTCTCGCAGAATAGATCTACCACCGAACTGCGATCCCCAATTCGCATATCCAGCGTGGTTTTTATAGGCATTTCCCCAGGAGATAAAAAATCAGGGGGAGGTCTGCGTCGGCTGATGAGGATGAGAATTTTATCACAATCATGAAGGCTCTATAATTTATGGAACTACACTGAGAAAACTGGCCATCATAAAAGAGGTGAATTCATCTTATAATTTGAGGAATCACTTTAATGGAGGAGCATAGTGATATCAGCAAAAAGTTCGATGATCCTACTATTTATGATGATAACGGTGTTTAAAATGACAGGTCACCATGGCTTTCGTAGAAGATATGGTTCCTTTCCTCATATATTCGGTTACGTCATATTAATGTTCCTACTATTTTTCGGTGACATCATCATAAATTCGGTTACGTCCTATTAATTTTCCTACTATTTATTGATGATATCCTCATATATTCGCTTATGTCCTATTAATATTCCTACCATTTCTCTTTGACGTCCTCCTACCTCCGGGTTATTTACTTTTACGTCCTACAATTTCGTAGTACGATCCCCTTATTTTTGAAGCTCAAGTATGATTCCCTTTGTATTTTAAACATGATTCAGTCAGGAACTGACTGACCATGTTTTAAATATACACATAGGAACCATACTTGAGCTTCAAAAATGAGAGGAACGCGTACGAAAATAATAGGTAGAAGTAAAATAACAGAATAAGGAATGCTCATAAAACAAAAAACAGCAATTTGAATCATTAAATAACATTTATTCATAATACACAATAATTACATAATTACTACACAATTATTATTGTGCAGA
This sequence comes from Eupithecia vulgata, assembly GCA_946478455.1. Classification (NCBI taxonomy): domain Eukaryota; kingdom Metazoa; phylum Arthropoda; class Insecta; order Lepidoptera; family Geometridae; genus Eupithecia; species Eupithecia vulgata. The sequence continues at coordinate 5,390,025 of OX297881.1, forward strand.
ACGCAGTCCCTACGAAGTACCAATTACTGTATTATCAAAGTACCTAATTTAACACTTTATCAAGGAGGTATGTCGAATAAACATCCGAGGAGTACGAGTATATGGCAGCGATAATTTTGTCTCTGGTTTTGCATCTGAAAAGAAAATAATAATTAATCAATTTGAAACAACACATCAACTGCCTCGCTAAAAAATAAGAGCAAGAAAACAGAAATTGCTTTTGTGTACGAAAAATACTATGAGCTACCCAAGTTAATACATTCACTGCCCAGAATCGGCGGTGCGGCGACCCCTAGGGGCTCGCCGCTGCGCTGGCGCATGGCGGCGGCGCGACGAGTGCTACTGATTGCTCTAGAAACAAAAACAGTTGGTACCCAAACTAAATTCAAATAACTTACCAAATTCGTCGGGATGTTCTGGCAGCTAGACTCAGATGGTCCACTGAATATTAAGTTTTGTTGCTCCTTACATGTCTCCAAGTTATATTCAAGATCCAATTCACCTCCTAGAACTTCTTTCAAGAGAGACGAGTTGCATGTGCTATCCTACAAATAAAAAAAAAACACAACAAATTGAATTAGGTTGTAGTTAATAAATGATTAATTGGAACTCATATTAGAAAATCTTGAAGAAAGATATTTGACGAAGAAATAAATTTTAGTTGTCGACAGGGGCTCGCCCGAACTTACCTTCAAAATGTTGAATATAATGGGCTAAATTCCATTTTTTTAGTAAATTGCTGTTAGCTTCATCCATCACACACCTGTATACACTTGTACACAATTTAATTCAACCGACAAACAGGCAGGACCCAGTTTTCAACCAATACGTACGATGCGATGTCACGAAATGAATATGAACGAACTAGCAGAGTGAACTTTTAAATGATTCATTCATTTGTCGTGCTGTCATCGTATGTTGGTATGACAATCCGATCAAATTTGTTACTTATTCTTAAATGAGGTACCGTAACGTATAAATATTAGGTAGTCACATAAAATAGCATGACTGTAAAATTATTTATGATGCCATTCTTATCATAATACGGTATGATGACTTCATCGTATTTTAAGAGGTACTTCTTCTTATTTTAATAAGAAATCATTATAAATAAGGGGATACTTTCATTGTGTTTTATCATTATCGTCTTATTTGTGGGTATCATCAAAATTTACAGGAACTCTGTAATTTTTATTTTATTTTTTAATTATGTGATGACAAGAACATTATTTTATGTGACGAAATTTTACGATTACGAGCATCATAATATTACCTTATTTACTCAAATAATTCGATTACGTTTTTACTCTTTTCAGTACATCATTATATTGACTTATTATCTGCTTATTTTAGGACAACGCACCTATTTTAGACCAACGTCATCTTATTTAAGGTTACCCAAAAATTACATTTTTCTCAGTGTAGGCTGTTGAGGTTAAGTTTATGGAGGTTCTTATTGGACAACATCCATAAATTTGCCACAAATAAAAAAAGTTACGTACAACCAAAGACAGGCTGAAGTTCTAGTTCATCATCAATACATGACGTGTTAGAGTAAATATTTATCGAGCGCAGCGCAAGGTTTGCAAGCAATCTGTGCTTTTACACAAATATACAAACAAAATGTTTTTCCATGTTTATTCAAATGTGATGGCATTGACTTGTATTTACTAGAAATTATCTGGTTCTAGGAAACAGCTGGGTTTTATGGTTCTATTCAAAAAACGAGTTTAGATCGTTTTTTGGCTAGTTTGGTTGTTTGGTTCTTTTTGGTTCTACAGATCAAAGCGTGGGAAGTTCTAGTTTTCTTGTTTTCTTAGTGTTTTCTCGTAATTGGCTGTGTGGCAAGATAAACATTTGGATAGCTCTGCCATAGGTACCTATCAGCAAGAAAGAAAATAATTCTGTTGCTATATACTTACGGCAACCACTTGAATTGATAAATAGGTACTATTAGAATCAGAACCATTTGGTAGGTATTCATTGGGCAAGAATTTGTTAGGTATCTATCATCTTATCTATAAAATGTTTTGTTCAATTCATAATAACTGAAAATGAAAATGAAAAATGGTTTATTCTGTACATAGGTGGGTTACAATAACATGGGTTGGGGTTCTCTTTTAAGCATATTTATGCTTGTGTTAGAAAACCCCGCTCTTCCTTAACATTAGGTTCAGAACAACATACTGAAATTAAAATTATAAATACAAAAGATGACTAAATAGTTCTGTGCTTGGACGTGATGTTTGTTAGATGTAGTAGTGTATTCAGTTTGGTAGTATAAAGCTGAGCGCAGACTTGAGTCACAATAGTTTTAAGACAGTCTATTGCTTTTGTTAAGTTGTAATTTTTCTAAAGCAATAGTCTGTCTTAAGACTATCTTGACTCAAGTCTGCGCTCAGCCTAACTGTACCTATATTTCCAAAACACACAGCACACAATATCACTCACATCCTCACTTTCCATTTGGTGAGATTGTGGTCAAACTTATGTTTATAGACTATAATGTATAAAAAATATTTCGCCGTACGCAATAAAACCGGGCAGGGCTTAGTCATTAATATCCATGACACCGCAATATCATCTTTCTACAAACCCATCATTCCATCCGTCTACAAAGTTCAATATAGACTGGTATATGAATTCGTGTCTGGTAGTGCCATTCACCAGTCGTTTATCGAGTCACTATAATAAAGCATTTTATTGGTGCTTTTGTGCGCTATTCCACTAATTCCAACCAAAGCTTGTGAAGAAACTTATCTATGTCTTACAAAGGTGATATTTTGTCAATGACCTTATTTTTGAATGGAGATACTTACAAAAATAGTTCTCGAGGTAATACATACCCAAAAGTAAGCTTCAAGCTTAATTTAATTGGGTATGTATTTATAGCTTATGCGAAAGCTTTTAAATCGCATTTCTGCCTTCTTAGAATGATTATTTCCAAAACTTGCCTCATGTTAGCTGCTTTTATATCATAAAACAATCAAAATTTCAGTCTCGTAACTTTTGTATTTCCAGTGGTTTCTTTAGGAGATTTCAAAGAACCCTGATTATTATATTTTTGTTATAGTAATAAGGAAAACGAAATCGCGTGGCATCATGAAAACAGATACATAAACGAAATCAGTGCGTCGCAGCTCAAACATAACAACCCCATCAACGTGCCTTTAACGAATTCCTACAAATGGTGCAAACATTAGCATTAACTTTTTGAAAACAATTTTTACTTTGTAAGAAAATTTTGACTTTTGGTTAAAACATTCTGGAAAACAAAGTAGTGTCGAGCTTTTTAAAGGAAAACTGAAACAGGTGTCTGTTTGTTTTGAATTAGGCCTCAATTTACACACGCCAACAGTTACGGTTCTGAAATTAGAATCAAAATGACCTTTGCCCTACGCAACTTAGGCTCCTAGGATCTTTGGACCTTTGACCCCAATTCTGACCTTAGAATAAGAGGTTCCAAAAATCCGCCCTTACGTACGTTTGCTTAGGTACGTCCTAGAAGAAATCTCCATTCAAAATGACGACCTGTAGCGCGGTGGGCGAAGGTCTGCCTGCAACGCAAGAGGTTGCAGTTTCGATTCCCGCCGTGGGACTAATATTTGTACGATTTGCAGGTATTTGTTCCGGGTATTCTGGTCGTTTTCTATGTATAATAAAAAATATCTATCTATGTACATTATTGTATTATGTTTATCAGTTATCTAGTATCCGTTACACAAGCTCTGCTTAGCTTGGTGCTAGATAATGCTGTGTGAATTGTCCAGCATTATTTATTTATTTTAATTTCAGCCTTGTTACTCTTATAGTTACAGAGATTCCTTAATTTAGTCAGTATACCTACATATAGATGATTGGACTGTGTTGTCTCAATGCAATTCAAAGCCTCAAAGCTATAAAAAGTCAAAAGTTTTAATATTCACAATCATGATACTGAAACTGATATCCTACTTAATTTAGGTAGAGCTGGAAACAAATAGCAATAAACATTATGACAGAACACAAAAAATCAACATAAACTTAGATACAAAGATATCATAAAATTTTCTCGATAGAAAAAATCGCAAAGTTACCTTAAATTCTTACTAAAAAACGAAAACCTGAATTTCTAAATTAATACAGAAATTAAGATCTTGAGAATAAGCATGGTAATAGAACTTAGTATAAAGAACATTTCATATGTTTTGGTTTTTTTCAAATAAAGTCTAATAATCGATAATAAGCTAAAACTTGATTTCTGGGCTTGCGTTGCGTTGTTTTGGTATGTCCCGCTCTTATGAACACAAAATCCTATGTCTATCCTTTCACAAAAACTTAAGGTTGTGTAGGCGAATAAGGCTTATTTATCTTTTCAGTATTATGTTGCGACTTTAGGAAGTTAAGTTTTTGCAAAAAGAGGCACTTTTCCCACTGCAGACTTTATCCTGGGTTTACCCTAGCTAGGTGAAAAACTTTTGAGAGTTGCTTCTAGAGGTAGAATACCAGTTCTGGAGACCTAATAAATAAATAAATAAAATAAAATTAGCCTTTATTTCTCTACTAACTGAACAAATGTTTATTGATATTTTTGAATAAATAAATTTCATTGCTAATAGTCGCCGTTTTTGGCGTAGGCCTCCCCCAGTTCCTTCCAAGTTTCCCTGTCCCTGGCCTTTGTCATCCAGTTAGGCCCAGCTCTCTTCATAAAGATATCTTGCCATCCCTTCTCCGGTCTACCTCTGGGTCTCTTCTTATTCCTTGGGATCCACTCTGTGACTTTTTTTGCCCAACGGAGAGTAGAATCCGGATAATTATTTTTCATCCTGCACATGTGCCCGGCCCAATTCCACTTTAGCAGATCCCTAAAGTTCTGGAGACATACCCAATTAAAAATAAGCTTCTGAAACTTATTTTTTTAGCGATTTATAAGTTTTCGCATAAGCTATAAAGGAATAACTTTAAAATCTTAAAGGATCGGTTGTAAACGTTTAGTCGTGATGCAAATTGAATGGAAACTAACATTAAAATTATGCCACTCTCTAACTTGCTAAGAGAACCGACTGAGACTTCGTGGCTTAGTTGGTTAGAGCACACCCGTACTGAGGGTGGGGCTCGGGTTCGAGTCCCGCCGAAGTCAAAAAAAATTGAGAACTTATTTTATTTCTTAGTGATGCCCAGAGTGCTCGTAGGCACTATAACAACAATTTCTTACTTGCTGTTTAGTAGTTAGATAATCAAACAGTCTTTTCCTAGTGTTGTGCTGATTAGATTTTTGTAAACGTAAAAAATACCCAGAACTTTCAACAAACCACTAAATAAAGTTTTTGAAGATAAACAATTTAGTAAAACTCCACAATAATAAGAAAAGTCGATTTAGACTCTACCCAGCCTATTTGTTACTAGCACGGGCTATTTGGAGGGATTTATAGCTGGTGGTTCCGCCAATTTTGACCCTTTTAGCTCGTTAAGACTTAAGAGCAGGCTATTGGATCACAACCGCAAGTAACTACGGCTGGTTAACAACTAAGGACATAGCACAAACACTTAATCCTACTAGCTCAAAGATGAGCATTAGGTAAATTATGTGCTGTAACTTGTAACTTTAAGATATATTTTACGGTGACAATAATATGACTTACTTCAAGCTTCAAGCAAGCTGTCTGTTTATGATATCTGTCTGATGCCGTCATACGTAAAACGTCATATGCAAGTCGGACTCGCGCACCGAGGGTTCCGTATTGTAAAAACTTGTTTCTTGCCAAATATCAGGATTCTAATTCAACGGGAAGTTTTCGGTCCATGGCGATTTTTTTTTTTGTGGATATAATAATATAAATGTACGGTTTTTAGATTTGTCTAAAATTTAGGCTCTTAGATTTGTCTGTACAGTGTTTGTGTGTACAGACAGACAGACAAACAACAAAGTGATCTTAAGGGTTCATTTTGCGGTACGGATCCCTAAAATCGCACCTATATTTTACGAGTCAAAAAAACTTCAGTAGGTACAAACTTTTCTCATTTCTTTACTTAATGAAATTGTCGTAAGTATTTTGATATATTTATTAAATAATGCTGGACAACCACACACACAACATTATCTAGCACCAAGCAGAGCTTGTTATGATACCTACTAGATGACTTGAAATTACGTATATGTATAGATCTTTGTATAGATATTTTTTATTTATACCTAAATATTTTGTGTACTTTCTATGTGGGTCAAAATAAACCAAACAAAAAACTACCGAAGTTCTAGCAATTCCAGAGAATGGTTCGCTTTACAGATATTCTCTTGTAGCACACTGTAGCTTTGTCTGTTCCAATCCGATAGATTTCAGTCTTTGAACTGAATTTGAAAGGGTAGAGACAGTCAATAGCAAAATTTACTTGACATTGCTTGACAAAAAGAATTTAACAATACATTAAAAAACATACATACAGACTACTGCCCAACATAAAAAGGAGTTGTTTCTAACCCCTTCATTATTTAAAATGAGAAAAAATTTGAAAATGTTTGAATATCTTCTACTCTAAAATTGCATACCTACCACATTTTGGTAAGAAGTCTTGCGATTTTACTCCGTTAATAAATAATTTAAGAGTAGAACCACTTTCACTGAAACGTTTTTAGTAAGCGGCTTTTCTGGTTGACTGTACCTTCATTATTTTTTACGGGATGGAGCAGTAGAATATTATATATCCACAGGGAGTCAGTTGGTTAGATGTAACTATGATTTAGATTATTTTATTATTGTTAACTCAAATTATAAACAATACAGACTTATAATAAATAATAAATTAAAACTTAATAATCATCTAACACTTAGATGATTAGTCATTAAATAACCCGCCCCTGATCATCCCCGGTGCAAAGGTGCCCATAATGCTTGCAGCATTACCCCGCTGAATAGCGATGGCAATCCTTTGCTCCAAGAAAGACCCGGAGCGGGAGTCTCCTGTTGCTTTGTTCAACTTCCGGCCTAATTCTCCCACTAAACACTTCGCATCCACACTCCAACAACCCAAGGTCTCCACTGCTACAGGAACAAAATGGTAAAGCTGCTCCAAGGCGGCGTACTTTAGCCTTTTTTTTGAGCAGGCAACTTCGGCAGCGGCAGATGCAGAGAGCACGGTACGACTCAGGTGACTGACGGCGACAGTGCTGACGCAAGTTGCATCCCAGATCAGGCACTTTCCATTTTTCCAAGGCACCAGAGTCAGCCCATCTGGCCTCTTCCCATCAGACCTGCTGAGACCTGAAGGCTCAAGCACGCAGGGGACATTCGCCGATATAAGGGCTCTACGAATTATGTCGTTCAGGGCATGGTGACGCGGAAACCTCCCAGTACACCGTCGACAACTCAGAGCGTGATAACCATCGGCCTCCACCATGGAACCGCAGGTGCATATATGAGGTTCACACACCTTACAGCCCAGGCGGAGAGCCACCGCCACACGCAAAGAGTCATCGTCAAGAAGAGTGCCCAGGTGAGGCGAAGGGACCGCTTGTAACCAAGCCCCGGATTCTGGTTGCGACACAGCTCGCAGTCTGGCCTTATCAGCTCCCACAGCATCCTCTAACAATTGCTCCTGAAGCCGCTCTACCCCTACGTCATCCCACGCCCGCTGAACATGCGACAATTCAGGGATTGCTGCACCCGAGTTAAGGGCCGACCAAGCTGATACAGCATCTGACACAAAGGGTATGCTTCCCCCGTCACCATCAGAAAAAAGTAAAACAGTGACTAGGTTGGCAACCCCGTGCGCCGACGACAGAAAAGCCGGCAGACCCACCTCCTGAACGCACCGTACCCCGAGACCGCCACACCGGACAGGCAGAGCCGCCTGACTCCACTGGGGCCCATCTAGGGAGACATTAAGAACCGACTCCAACACCGATTTCAAGCTTTCATCAAAAGATGAAACTTCCTCAGGACAGAGCCAAGTTGGGGTAGTCCGTAATAAATAGGTGATCTTCGGAAGAGCGAAGCACATGCGCAACAAGATAATCGCCACGTGTGCGGAAAGACCCTTTAGACGTTTGTGAGCGGAAAGGAGCAGATGCTTTCTTGCATTGATGGCCTCAGGGACTCCTGAAAGAAATATTGGGGAACCTAAAAGATTTAAGTCATGACTAGAAATTTCCTTGAGGCCAGGTAGAAGAGATTGAAAACTTGAAATGTGTGTTCGAGCCTCAGTACCACAGGCGAAGAACTCGCACTTCGAGGGGTTCACCTCTAGACCCAAGTCTCTAAGGCGGGGAACTAAGGCCGCCAGGTCCTGAAACACGTCTTCCGGTTTACCCCCGATTGTGCCATCGTCTAGGTACCAGACGTTAAGAGCAGATTTGAGATCATGGATTGCTTTGTGAATAGCCAGGCTAAACACAAGCGGACCAAGTGGATCTCCCTGCTGGGCTCCCACTTTTGAAAGAATTAGATTTTTCTCGAAGAAGAGGTTGGAAGGAAATCTATAGACTTGATGAAGGAAAGGATAGAGAGACGGGATTTTATCTCTGACCTCACTCAACAGAACGTCTCTCTCCAAAGAGTTGAACGCGTTGCGAATATCAAGTTTCAGCAAAATAGAGTCTTCGTTCACCGGATTCATGAGAAATGTTCGCGTGGCGTGTATGGCAGCCTCGCAACCCAGGCGTGTGCCAAATCCTACTTGGTGTGGCTGCAAGTAACTGGCCATTTCCTCTTTGACGGAGCGGCAAGCCAGTTTGGCAGTCAAGCGGCGAAAAACGCTGCCCACCGCTATCGGCCTTAAACCACCATCTTTTTTGTTCAAGGCAAAGAGGGAGGCCCCATACAGGTAAGGACACACAAGAGAGTTCAACTGACCACTGAGCAGAAAGTTAGCTAGCCTGGTTAAACACCCTATGAGGCGCCTGCCGTTCTCTCCCGCTGACATGGAGGTCAACTCTTTAAGATGTGCCGGCCGTATCCCATCCAGGCCCGCCGCTGAACCTGCGTTAAAAGAACCCAGCGCCAAAATTACGTCCTCTATCGTAACTGTTACCGTAGTAACCGTTGTGCCCGGATCTGGAGGAAAACTAAGAGGACGTGAAGGGCATGGATGCTTCAATTCTAACGCAGCTAGCGTGTCAGGATCCCGCTGTGCAAAGGAGTCGTCCGACATCAACAAGCGAGCGGCACCTCTCAAATCCCCCTCAAAGACCTTTGATTCAATGTTTTTCTGAATAGAGCGGGAACTGGTAGACACAGACGACGTGGCTGTGTCAATTTCATCAAAAAGATCCGACGACAGAATATTGGAATTTGAATATTGTTGGTTAGATTAGAATAGCAGTGGGTTGTGATGGTTTCTAAAAGCATACATGTCCAACATCGAAGTTACCAATATGTAGAACATAAAATGCAACAACCCTGTGTAAAAATATTCCTCCTCAGTCAGAACTTTAAACTTTATGGATAGATGGATGTTTGTTGTTCAATCACGCCAGAACGGCTGAACGAATCTGGATGAAATTTGGCACAGAGATTGATTATATAGTCTGGATTAACACATAGGCTATATTTTATCCCGGAATTCCAACGGGAACGGGAACTTAGCTTGTGAATCCGCGAGGCTTTTTTTTGACAGTTATCAATAATTTGATCGTTTTGAAAAAAAAACTTTAAATTTAAATGTTTTTGGTTTTTTTACATCGTTTTTTAAGTTTTTCGAAACAGATATTTATGCCACGTGAATATGTTTTTTATGATTCCATAAACCCATAAACCTCGGAATCATTTTCCATACAATTACAAAAGAATTCTCCAAATTTTCCCAATTTGGAGAATTTTTTTGTAATTGTGTAATCATAATCGATGGACAAACCGACGAACATACATTTTAAACAACATAGAAGCTCCTCTTCTTTTGTTTTTTGTTTCGTCGGTTAAAAATGACTGTATAAGAGCAACCATTTTTTTCCACAATTTCAAATTGGGGTACGATACCCCATGTATTCTCAACATATCAACTCCCTAAAGATGAGGAAGTTGGGCTGGTTATGGTCTGGATAGACAGGGGGAAATTTACATGTACACTCATATGCGTGAAATCAGTGCCGATCGTTCACTCTCCGTAGGGCTGCCACCTCGAAAGTCTGTCACCCAGGACAAGAAACGTGAAAACCCCGGATTTTGGATCTTACTACCCGGACGTTTCAAGAGATTTTATTTTTTCTAAGTTTCCAAGTGGAAAAAATATAGTTTTAATGTTTTTAAATATTTATTTATTATTTTTAATCAATTTAAACTAAATTACGTATAAAAAGGAAACAAAACAAAATATTCTTAAAGTTTTAAGGAACTTACATTTCTCGTTTCTTTAAATAAAAGAAAATTAGACTCTTGTAACAAAAAAAAAATATCTCTACCTACTCTTTTAACAAAACAAAATTTTCTTAAAAAGCTTTAAAAGGAACTATTATCAGTCTTACATGTTTAATGTCTGTAAACACAACAAAAAAAATACTCTTTAACTTAACGAAAAAATCTTTTTAAACTTTTCAGTACTACCACATTTTTTACTTAGTTAAATAAAACAAAGAAAATTGTACTTATAACAAAACTAAAACAGTTCTAAAAAACTATTACAAGTCCTACATTTTTAAAGTCTGTTTTATTTCTCTGGTTTTTCGTATTTATCAGCCTTGCCAATAGCTTTTAAAGTTTCTTCCTTGCTTAACAGAAATTTATAAAAATCAACACAATTATAATCTTTAAAATTATATTTTATTTTTATCACTGCTGAGACTGTTTCTGTTTTAAATGAATTTCTTTCTTTTGTCCATTGCTGTGTGTTTAGAGAGAATATTCTTTCGACATTGGCATTGTGTGCAGGAATACAAAAAAAATACTGTGCAATTTTTAATAATTCTGAATATAAATGAGCATTCAGTGTTCGAAAAAATTGTAACCAAAGCGCCACGCGCCGCGCGTTTCGAGTCGCGCGCGACCGTTGATTATTTGAAAAGTGTAAAACCCGGACTACAAATAAAACCCCGCCCGGACGCTCCCCGGAGGCCTTCTAATCTAGGACAAATCCGGGGAAACCCGGACGGATGGCAGCCCTAACTCTCCGTGATATCCAGGGGTGTCAGCGGGAATCGTTATTCTCCATGGCACTCTAGCCCTATATATTGATGTAGGTACTTCCCTATTGCTGCGGTGTATATTACAGATAAAATATTTCGGAAAACTCTAAGTTATTAAATCTCTCAAGTAAAAGTTTTCTAACAAACATATCATATAAACATCTAGTTTATCTATTTTGTGAAAACTTCATTTAAGTAACTCTCAGAAATATCTCACTACTAAATCTGGCACTAGCCCACATTTTTCAAGAGATTTAAATAAAACCACAGCATTAGTAAGGAGTTCGCTCGAACGATCACAGTCGTTCATCTGTCAGCGTCTGTGATGAGCCCTTGAATGCTGAGATAAATAAGTTCGAGCTGAGTTTTAGATAGAAAACAGGCGTAAGCCCAAAATCTGCTCATGTTTCGCTCAAGTCCGCGTCTGAGATTAGCCATTGGATGCTGGGATGTTTAGATAAATAACTTCTAGCCGGGTGTTCGGTAGAAAGCCGATTAAAAACAGTACCCTGATCATGTTTTGCTCAAACGAGAATATTTTTTCAGCCTTCAACGTCTGAGATCAGCCCTTGGATGCTGACTTGCTGAGATGTTGAAACAAGTGTCTTCTAGTAGATTTTTTGGTAGAAAGCAGGCTCAAGCCGGAAATCTGCTCGTGTTTTGCTGAGATCATTCAGCCGTCAGTATCTGAAATGAGTCCTTGGATGTTGATATAAATAACTTCGAGCTGAGTTTTATACTGTGCAAAACAAGCTTAAGCCTGAAATCTGCTTATGTTTCGCTCAACGATGGACGTCGTTCAGCTGTCGGCGTCTGAGATGAGCCCTTGGATGCTGAGAAGTTAAGACAAATAACGTCTTGCGGAGTTTTAGGTATAAAGCAGGCTTATGCCGGAAATCTACGATGTTTTGCCTCAAGTGGTTCAGCCGGCAGCGTCAGAGATGAGCTCTTGGATTATGAGATGTTAAGACAAATAACTTTTAGCTGTAAGGTAGAAAGCAGTAGGTTGAAGCCGGAACCCTAATCATGTTTCTTTAAATCAATCACAGTCGTGGTGTCGTCAGCGCCTGATATGGATCATTCTGGAAATCCCCCACGGCCGTCCCCCACGTGTGGGATTACCGGATTATTTTTCCTGAAATCCCCTTATTGGCCCTTGGATGCCGAGGTGCTAAAACAAATAGCTTCTAGCCGATGTTTAGGTACAAATCCGCTCTTGTTTTGCTGAACGATTACGGTTATTCTGCTGTCAGCGTCTGAGATGAGCTCTTGAATGGTGAGTTGGTAAGACAAATAACTTCGATCTAAAATTTTTATGTATAAAGCAGGCGCAAGCCCGAAATCTACTCGTGTTTCGCTCAAGCCGTTCAGCTGTCAGCGTCTGAGATGAGCTTTTGGATTCTGAGATGTTAAGACAAGTAACTTCTAGCTAGGTATAAGGTAGAAAGCAGCAGGTTGAAACCAGAACCCTAATCATGTTTCTTTGAATCGATCACAGTCGTGGTATCATCAGAGTCAGAGATGAGCCCTTAGATGCCGAGATGTTAACACAAATAACTTCTTTGCTGAGGTTCAAATATAAAGCAGGCTTAAGTTCGAAAACTGCTCGAAAAGATAAATATAATCGGATGTGCTACCGAGAATGGACAAATCTATAGATTCTATAGATATTCTATAGTCTATAGATATTTCTATGGTCTGAAATAAATGATTATCTATATATATAAAAATCAATTGCTGTTCGTTAGTCTCGCTAAAACTCGAGAACGGCTGAACGGATTTATCTTATCTTGGTCTTGAATTATTCGTGGAGGTCTAGGGAAGGTTTAAAAGGTGAGAAAAATTCGAATAGGTACCCGTGCGAAGCCGGGGCGGACCGCTAGTTATAAATATTATTAGACGAGTGCAATAGGGAGATCGCCTTGCTGTGTCCAGATTTCTGCTTGTACAACCCCACAAAGTGGACTAATGCAAATTCGCCGGTTGAACAAAAGACAAAAGAAGAACACGCTGTGACGTGCTACTCAAAATCAAGACTCGCGTCCACAAGACTAGATGCTACCACAATAAATCGAGGAACACCTCGATGCGTAACGTAAAAGATTAACCTAAGAGAAATATTTAACAAACTAACACATAATCTGTTTTTCAGCAAGGTCTTAGTCACTGTATAATTTTAAATATTAGTAATCGAAACTGTGACAGAAAATAACATGAGTCGGAAATGATAAAAATAAACATTTTACTAAAATGACAGAACTCTTGCGTAAGGCTGTTTTTACTAAACGGAGTTCACCGGGTTTTAAGATAACCAATATGATTTGGTTTGTTAGGTCTAATTCCTAGTATATTGTCTGAATGTCATCATCATCATCGGCCTATACTGGTCCACTGCTGGACATAGGCCTAACCTAATGAGCGCCATAGTGCCCTGTCTTCAGCTTGCTGCATCCAGCAGTCTGAATGTCCATTCCCCAAATGTGAACATCTATCCCCCGTCTACTTACCTGCATGTCTATCTCCGAACGTCTACTCACTCACCTGTAGGTCTATGCTCAGAATGTAGGTACCTCTTCTCCCAATCTTTTTCTTCGAATATATTTTAGGGTAAGGCCAACCTTATCCGATATGTATATATCGGATAAGGTTGGTCGGATAAGGTCGTATGACCTTTCAAAATGTTTTTTTTTTTTTGCTAAAGTTGTTACGTACTATTTAGTTATTCTCTGATAGTACCTACTAACGTTGGCTAAAGAAGCTTTTATTTGTTTCCAACAACTGATTTTCTGCAATATAAAAAACCGGATGGCTAACGTTTTGTTTCAATATGTTTTTGCAAAATGATGGGACAAAGGCCAATTGATGATAACGCGAACACAAAAGGAACCCATTTTCTTTAACAAATGGTACTTCATATATCGCATTTGATAATTATAGTACCATATCAGAGTTAACCGTCATCATCAGCCTATGTTAGTCCACAGCTGGACATAGGCAATGAGCGCCAAAGCACCCCGTCAAAAATAATGTAATAAGGTGTCCCAAATAACCACAACCTACTTGTTTATTTCAATTTTCAATTTTAAAATATCTTTATTTATTGACTTGTTTATTTAGTGAGCTATTAAAAAACTTATCCGCTTAAAATCTACATAGCGATTCTCAGAATATCGTCAGAAAAAGCGAAATTTTTTTCCTCCTTGCTACTAGTTTTCACCCTATCTAAGCTAAGGAAAATGTAAATAAAGAAGCCAAAACACAAAGGCGTCTGGCCCTGATTTATATTTCAATGGCAATGGCTAGGGGTGGACGTATTCAGGGTGGACCACGGAACAGAAAAAACGTTCCGTGGGATGGACCTTTATTAATGTATCAGGTAAGGATTATGTTGAGTCTTTATTAAATCAGAATTTGGATGACGCAACTCCGTGAAACAGAGGTAGAGAACTCTCGTACCAAATTTTTGCAAAAACGTTTAGCTTTTAACTATAGACAGCGAAAAGATCTTGGAACTTTTTGATTTACAACCGCAAGGAGTTATTGGCGTAGAGAAAAGTCATTGTAAGGGCTGCTGGTACTTTTGAAAACGTGCTCTAGCATGACACTCTTAGTGATCGACACAAGGTCTCGGCATATTCCAGGAAGGTAGAATCACCTACCCAAGACCGTAGGGCTCTCGACCTCTAGTACCGGAAGGCACATAAGTACTAGCAAGTGTGGGTACGTCTCCCACGAGGAGGACCAAAAACCTGTTAAAGGCAAACCACTGGATATGGGCATTGGGCAGTGCATCTAGCGCCCTGCCCAAACGATCGTGGCAATCTTTGGGGAGGTGCTTGCAGTGGACGTATTTCAGCTAAAATGATAATCAAATATCAGGAAGGAAACCGGTTATTTGTCCACCCTGGGCACCCCTACGTCCCACCCTTCCAAACCCCCTCCAAGTTCAAGGTCCGCCGGCAGATACTATCAATCATGTCTGAGCCAAGCAAACGCATTTCTACCAGTTTCCTGTTGCGTGATCGATGGAACCATTGTTGAAAACAGTTATTTATGCCAAGAAGGATAAGCTTTGGGCCCGTATTAACTATTCCTCTTTTAATCTTGCAAACTTAAATAGAAACAGAAAAACTTGAAAATAGGATTAGGGCAAGACTCCATCAAAGCTGAGCTGAATGGGTAAGAGGTTTTTTTATCAACCAATAGAACGTCGTTATTCACACATCTCGCCTCCACTCAGTGGAGACCACAAAGCGGAGATGTGTCATATTTATAATGCGAAGAAACAAAAAAAGATCGAAGCGGATAATATGACCTGTGCTTTGAAGCTGGCGACGTCACGCAGGGGATACGAGAAGATATGAACTGAGGTGGAGGCTGTGCGTCGAAGCTAGTGACGTCATGCAACGGAGACGAGACGAGAAGAGATGAGCGAAGATGTGAGCTGTGCCTCGCTAGTGCATTCATCTCAGCAAACATCTCCGCTTCATTCTAGCCAGTACGAATCTGCACATCTCCACTGAAGCTGTGCTGAAATGCCGCATAGCTTTGGTGGAGACTTCCCAGCTAGAAAACGTCTCTTCTCGTCTTCACTGACACAGACATATCCTCGCATCTCCGTCTTTCTCTCAGTGTCGCAATTACGAGTAAGTATTGTCGAAGTCACATTGAGTCACGTTTCATTTGGTTACGTTTATTTGGTGTCATCATTGAGTTTCCAACGGTTCTGTAAGGCTGAGCGCACACTTGAGTCACGAAAGTCTTAAGACAGTCTATTGCTTTTGTTAAGTTGATATTTTTGTATAGCAATAGTCTGTCTTAAAACTATTGTGACTCAGGTCTGTTGATATTTTTGTATAGCAATAGTCTGTCTCAAAACTATCATGTCTGGCTCAGCCTAAGGAATACCTTATCAATGTCAAATTCCATCCAAAAATGGAAATTCCTTTGTCCGAGACGACACCGTCTCGACGACGAGATGTTCCGTTCGAATCTTAGAACAAAGGGCACTGCAAAATGTCGGCCTTGTATGTCTTGTGAATTTCGACGCCTACATAATTATTGAAAATTAATTCCGACGGAAAATTTCCAATTTTTATTAAGACGATACCCCTACCCAAACTAGCGCCGCCACCAATTTTAACTTATTATAAAATAGGTAGGCGTTATTTGGGTCGGGGTAGCGCATTATCCAGTTCAAACTTAACGCGCCGTGTTACGCGTAGTTATGATTTCGTTTAGCAGCGAATAAGAGCCAAGGCCAGCGATCTGGCTTATGGACAAAGGGTAAGTTCTACAAAGATAGACAGTTTACTTTTATGAGCGATTGTCCAAGGCAATGTTACAGTCACGTCCAAAAAGCGTTGAACATAAATACCTACTCTAAAATCCTGTGCAATATAATAGCATCAAAAACCGTTAAAACACACCATGATGGTGCCATTCATGAAACCCCAAGAAAATAAAAGCCGCCGAGCTTTTGAATTATTTTACATTGTCTTTGGATTTTTTCCAAACAAGGTTTACAAAGTTTTTTAAAGATTTTCAAAGAAAAACGTTCACGGGTCACCAGCGTCGGTACCTATTTTAGGATTTTATTATTGCCGTAGTATTTTCTCAGCGCGTTCTGGCGTCATGCGAGTTTTGCGACTGCAGTCATTCATGAAGTCACAATTATGTCGCAGTTTTGCAACTTTAGGAATACCTAAGTTATTATACACTAGTGGTCCGCCCTGGCTTCAAACGGGTATATTTTATAGCCTATGTTCATTGGGATATGGGATTATAATGGTGAAAGAATTTTTCAAATCGGTTCAGTAGTTTCGGAAGAGGAAAGATTAAGTTCCAAAAAAAATTTCGACTTCGGCGGGACTCGAACCCGCGCCCCACCCTTAGTATGGGTGTGCTCTAACCAACTAAGCCAGGAAGTCTCTGTCGGTTTTCGTCGAAAATCTTTGGGACCTCTTACGAACTGTAGCGCCGGTGACTCCACCTACAGAGAAAACATTAAAGTTTCCAATGTTTAAAGACTAAAGTTACATTTAGTTCGTTTGACGAGAGGTGTTGCCGTTGCTAAATTCTTTTGTTATAGTGCTTACCCACTTGCTTAGCTTTATAGCTTAGCTTAAAGATGCCCCGAGTGTGGGTAAGCATTATAACAAAAATCCTTAGAGGAAAGATTTGTTTATTTAATTAATTATTAAGAATTGTATTCAATTCAAGCAAATAAACAAATCTTTCCTCTTTATAATATAAGTTTAGATTATTAGAATCTGAAAATACCCACTACTGAAAATATCTGAAAATCTGAAAATACCTACTAATCAAAGTAAAATATAATGCTTTAATAATGGTGTCTTTTATCGTTTTTCTTATGCTCTATACAGCACAGGATTTCGGAGTAGGCATTTCTGTTGAACGCTTTTAGGCGCTGTGAAATGAAAATGAAATGAATTTTTTTGACACGACACATTAATGAATACCACCTATATCACATTTTGGTACCACAGGTTTGCCCCTGAAATAGCTGGGTATTTTAATTCGTCGGAAAGCCCTTCGGATTCGATATCGAAAACTTTGTCGAAGAACGCTATTTTAAACCAGCCCGGATTCGAAAACTTTTGACATTCGAATTCGGACCCTTGTTAGGAGAGTTTCATACTTTCGATCATCAATCCGCAACGAAATCAAAATAGCGTTCGCAGAATCAAATTCGAATCGGACGTTTCCGCTCCGGAAACGAATCGAATAAATTAAAATAGCCCTGCTGGATCGAACTTCGAAGATTTATTTTCACATACCTGTAGTGTGAGTTAAGAAGGAATCAAACTAGACGGTGTGATTTAGTGATTTCTGTTTCTTTGTGAGTACACGAACTTTTGGAGTCTTCATTTGTTCAAAGCTTTTGACGTTGACTGTACCTACTATTTCAGTCTACTCATCAGTCACACAGTTATATCATCTTTTGGTCTTTTGGGAGTCTATATTATATTTCATAAAGTTTGATCTTTTATAACTACTAGCGTCTACGCATGGCTTCGCCCGAGTTTCGCTGAAAAAAATAAATCTTATTCGGATATATGCAGATTTTCTTTCGAATCCTTTCGGCTTTCGCACATATATTATATACTAGCGGCCCGCCCCGGCTTCGCACGGGTAGTTCATTTGTTGTTAATTTTCCAATGTTTTTAATACTTCTTATCCTATTCCGGACTAAGAGAAACCCAACAAATCAAAAACCATGAAAATCGGTGCAGTCTTTCTTGAGTCATAAATGGTGTAACTAACACGACTTTGTTTTATGTATACATTATAGATTATCCATATCGCAATGCTTGATAAGGAAAGTTTTCAATCAGTGCATCCTAACCATCATGATCTACGGAGCTGAGACGTGGACACTCACGGTAGGGCTGGTCCACCAGTTTAAAGTCGCCCAGCGAGCTATGGAGAGAGCTATGCTCGGAGTTTCTCTGAAGGATAGGATTCGCAACGAATCCAACCGACAAAGATCTAAGGTTATCGACATAGCTCAAAGGATTAGCAAACTTAAGTGGTAGTGGGCTGGCCATATTTCGAGAAGAGCCGACAACCGCTGGGATAAACGTGTTCTTGAGTGGAGACCGCGACTCGGCAAACGTAGTGTAGGACGCCCTTCGACCAGGTGGGATGACGATTTGCGTAAGACTGCTGGCAGATGCTGTATAGGCTGATGATAATGATGAATAAAACAATAACAAGGATATATTACAAAAGTGAAAGTTTGGATAGATGTTTGTTACCACTTAACGCCAAAACTACTGAACGGATCGGGCTGAAATTTCGCATACAGGTAGTTCAAGGCTTAGAATACATAGGCAACTTTATCCCATTAATCAGTTCCCATGTGATAGAAATAACCTTAAACAATGCGTGCAAAGTCGCGGACAGAAACTAGTATTCTAATAAGTTTAAACGCGCTCAGAACTACACGAATTTTTAAGCGCGGGTAGTCGATTTAGTACATAGGTAGGTGTAATAATAACCAATTCAGTTAAGCTACATGTAGATTCTTTGCAATAGTCTACAGTTACCTCAATTGTTAATATGTTCTAATTTGTTTCTATCATTTGATTGAATTTGCGCTAGTTCTATAGATTCCTAATTTTATAACACATACAAACCAATCCAGTCCAGACATACGCTGTTTATTTATAAATGGATGTTCATAAAACAACTCGAGACAGGAATGAGATAACACGATCACTGCTAGCGTCGGGGCGTTCTTGCAGATCGCACTCTGTGTTTTCAGCCATGAAAGTGCTAGTATAATTATAAACTCGCGAAGTGACGAAATATTTTCAGTTTTTCGCTCATTTTAGGACGTTTGTTATGTATTTGATAGAATCAGTCTATTGGAATACAAATAACACTAATATTATAATGCTAAAGTTTAGATGGATGGATGGATAAATGGATGTTTATGATAAACGGATATGGATGATATCTGGCACAGAGATAGATTATAGTCTGGAATAGCACATAAGCTCACATAGCATATATTTTTTGGAACAGGAACTACGCGAGTGAAACCGCGATGTGCTGCTAGTTTGATAAAAGAATAATAAAAAAGTAACATCTATAATAATAACACCCTGTTTTTTGATAGTCTCTTCATGATTATCACGAAACTTTTTGATCCTTAATTACTGAGTAGAAAAACCTTTTTGGTAATTAAAAAAATAATGTAGTTTATCTAGACGTCAGTGTCTATCCATGTCAAGCTAAGAAAATTCATTTCTATTCATATTGTGTTTGTAAAATGATGTCCATAAAATAAAGAAACTAAAAAAATATATGCAAAAATAAAAATAAGTGGCAAAAATCATGTAACAATTCATTCTTACAATATCCTCAGTTTCGTGCCTACCACAAACTGGCATTGAGAACTACACAAATATTTTGAATACCAGTACTGAAAAAACCGGAAGAAAAACTCTCAAATTTCACCATGGCAAAAAAATATAAAGAGAAATCATTCTTTGAGAGATTTGCTAACAAGAAGGTATCAAGTAAGTACGAATCGCCTAATAAAATAATAACTGACATGCTTATCGTCAGTAGTTTTGTTCTGTATAGAACTAGTGATAACTTTTGTCCCACTAGTTACTTATAAAATTATAGTATATTTTATAGTAGTTCTACGAACAGTAGAACTCGCGAGTGCTTAACTTTTACTATCCCACAAGTTACTTATAAAATTATAGTATATTTTATAGAGTTCTACGAACACTAGAACTCGCGAGTGCTTAACTTTTACTACTACAAAAAAAAACAACTTAGAAATACAATCTCATTCATTTATTTATTTACGTACCTTTTCTCGAAGTGTTACAAAGATGTTCTAATAGGTGGCGCTGTACGGTATATGTTCTCATGCATTATCTCTTTGCTTTTGCACAAATATCATTGCATTTTACGGAGGTAGGTACGTCATGGCGAAAATCTTCGTCAGATTTATACCATTAAAAAAACAAAATAAAATTACTGCCTTTCAATAAAAAAAAAACATTGAAATCAGCGAAGATATTCGATACTTTCGATAGCCCCTTGATTGACCTGTTTTGGAGGAACTAAGCCTGTGATAAAAAAACAGGTTTAAAAATTCTATAAAATCGTAGAATCTGAAGCGAAGACTAATATTATAAATGCGAAAGTGTGTTTATTTGAGCAGTGACGAATTTACACCAGATTTTTGCGATGACAAATTTACCCGGTGACAAATTTACCCTAACCCGTTTTTCCTTCCTTCACGCTCTAAGTTCTAACTAAGCAACCAATCGACTTGATTTTTGGCAAAAGGATGGAGAGTAACTTAAGCTACTTTTTATCCCATAAATCAGTTCCCATGGGATAGAAATAACTTTAAACAACGCGTGCGAAGCCGCGGGCAGCACCAAGTAAATAATAAATCTTACAAATAATTTTATATCCGATGGATTAATTAGTTTTTTTTGGATTAATTATTTGTAAATACTGGACTTTGTTAACCAAGTTTCATAACGAAAGAGGCCCTCAGTTGAGCTGTAGGTTTTTTTTTTTGGCTCTTATTTCACCGCAATTAGGCACATCTGTAATCAAACTGTGACTTTTTCATAACAATTATTCACAAGTGAGATAAAGGTTTTTTTTTATTTTATTGGTTGAGTTGCTTTGTTCTTTAAAAAGTTTCGATACAAAAAAGATCGTGTTCAATAGTACAAATAAACTTTTATCTACTAAATAAAATGATTATTTTATTCACAAGTGTGTTGAAAAACGTCGTATGATACACGTGTGTATTGATGATTACCGTCCTCGGCTCTCTTAAGACCCTCGCCTAACGGCACGGGTTTCAATCAATAGCGCCTCAGCGATAATCACCGACATTACACACTAGTACCATAATGTACTATTAATATATGTATTGATCACATAAATTATTGTTCACAGAACTTGACTGCACCGGTGTGGGATATAAACCAAAGAGAATGCCCCTAGATGAACTTCTTTGCATGCCATTTCTATACTGTTTCTACTGTATCGCGAACTTTATACCTTTGTGCGTTTATCTGCTTTTCGGTATAGCTTTTATTATTTGCCATGCTTGTTTCTGCATCACCTTTTGTTGTTGTCCATAGAAACTTAGGATATAAGCTTCGTAGTAAGTTATTCTAGTAGATGTACCTATCTATTTTTTTACTTTACTGACAGACGTGTTTAGGTTGATGCCACACAACCGAGCCTCGAATTTTGTTTAGATACAAGCGACTCGCTTAGTGCCTAGTCCTAGCAACGTATTGCTAACTATAGCAGTGGCCACACTGTCAGCGACGTCCTAGCTACGTGTTTGGTTAGTCACTCAGCGAGTCGCTACGCTAAAGAAAGCGTACAGGCACCTTGTTAGTGACCACAATTAGTATCTTTTACACAGGCGTAGCTTTTAGCATAGCTTTAAGCTTGGTACGTATTATAGTGTGGCATCAGCCTTAGGCCGCATTTAAGGCACCGCGCGTCATAGTCCAGATTCTATGGACCTAGGTCCATCTGTCAGTTTTTAGTACCGTTTAACTACTTAGTTAGCTGTTCTAATTTATTAATCTATGCAAAAATTTCCAATTATTTTACGTGAACGCCTTGTTTTTTGTCGTCCAGTTCATGTGCTTAAATTTACTCTATTTCGTGTTATTTTCTCTCGCGTAAAGCTATTTCCGTAAGATTTAATTTTGACATCAGAAAACGCAATGAAAATAGATCTTTATTGCCACTTGTGAGAGTCTTTTATTTATAGCTCAGGAATTCTGTTATTCAATATTATGAAACCTTGGCGACGAATTTTAATGACTCATGGAATGACTATGAGTTTTGGTTCTTGCCACTTCTGGAATTAATAAAGAATTACTGATTAACAGAATTATCTCCATCGATTCTAACATATATTACCTGCCGAGTTTTACATACAGGAGAATCACATTATTGGCAGTTTGCAGTTTTTACTGCTAAATAGATTTTTATAAAATCAAGGAGATAGACTGAATCGTAGAAAAGGACCGTAGATGTTATTAAATTAGGTACTTTTCAGGAAAAACTTCTCGATGGTTCGATGTTCGAGGTTCGATTCCCGCCTTGGCACAAATGTTTTGCAAATAAAGACAAAAAATTTAAGGCGGTGGTATTCGCCAATTCTTCGTCAAACTACCGCCGCCGCCAATTTTATTACTACGTTGTTTCCCTCGTCCCGGCGTTGAACAAAGGAAATTTCAAAAATCCATCGTACAGTTTTTGATACCTATTATATAGATTTATTATTTTAGCTTTTTTAAGGCCTCTCTAATAGTTTTGTTAAATTTAGTTTAGCCAGTAAATAGATATTGGTGGCAACCAAGGGCAACTTCGATATTCTGCCTTAAATAATACTAATACAGAAGCATATAATAATAAAGCTTAACAATACGTTTAAAATATGTCAAAAATAATTACCTTGTTAAAAATTACGTTGTGAATTCACTGTATCTCTCATAATATTCTTTAAGGTTCTAAAGCACCCTCAACCTCAACAGTCTATGGTCCACTGCTAGACGCAGGGCTCCCCCTAATTTTTTTTATCATGGGGGGGGGGGGGTGTAATGTCCATAGTCCCCACGCTGGGCATGCAGGTTGAGGAACGCACTTCGTTAGTAGATCTATTCTGCAAGAAGCGCTGCTGCCCGCCCTCGGTGTATGTCTCTTAGTCGCCTCTTACGACACCCACGGGAAGAATTGGGTGGTGCAAATTGTAACCCGGCATCAGTATTATTTAATAAACCAGCTGATTTCTTTAACAGAAACCAGACGGGTCGTAACAGCCGAACATTTTTCACGATAATAACCAACATAACATTATGCCTACAGAGTGTAAACTGGTTTTATTTCCACAAACCGTTTCTTGCCCACAGCGGAAACAACATAAAAAAGTTTGACGACTGAAGGGCAGGGTTACACTATGCGGTGGAAATCGTTAAAATTATTTAGGGTTACGTTTACACAATGTGCAGTGAAAAATTTCAAAGCGTATCGATAATTACAATTAAAAAAGTTACTTAAGTACATTGAGGATTACGAAAATTATTTACCTATAATTATGATTTTTTTGCATAGTGTTATAGTTTTGAGATTAAGTATTAAAATGTTTAGGAGTCTTATTATTCAGTCTCTTGGTAATAATTATGGTGAAGTAAAAGTTATACGTTAAGAAACTGTAACGCTTAATTTTTATAAAGCTAAGCGTAAATTTTCTCGTTTTTTATCTTTTGTTTCCATAAAGTAAACAAACAAATGAAAAAGTTCTAGAACCGTCTATAATATCTTACACATGGTATGTCCCTAGTGCATAAAGATCGAACAAAAAAAATTAAGATGCGTAATAAAACGCATAAAATTTGTTCATCAGTTAGAATGCTTCCACGCCAAAATTAGAAATCAACGCTCATAATGTAAATGTAAATATGTATAAATAATGCTGGGCAATTCACACAGCATTATCTAGCCCCAAGCTAAGCAGAGCTTGTGTTATGGGTACTAGATAACTGATATACATAATAATTATAATACAATACATAGATTACATATTTAGTAGATTTTTTTTTTTTATCATATGAAATATAGATAGAAAACGACCAGAACACCTTGAACAAATGACTGCAGATCGTACACACATTTGTCCCGAGGCGGGAATCGAACCCACAACCTTCTGCGTCGCAGGCAGACCTTCGCCCACCATGCCACATCGGTCGTCAATGTTAGTCATTATATCAATAGATAGGTAACAATTATTTATAGAGCTTGTGCCTTATTTGATTGTCCCTTTAAGAGCGGGCCTAATGCAAAAAATTGTGAAAAGGATTATGAACGCGAAATCCTATGCCTATCATAGGATTTCGTGTTCATAGGAGCGGGACAGAGTAAAGCAATGTCAGTGTAAAAATCAAGTTTTTGCTACTTTTATTAATGATTCAAAATTTAAGCATTAAATAGAAAAACTAAACGATTACTTAAATAAAACAGTAATCTGGCTATGTAATTCGTAAAAAATAATATGGTGTTGTCGCTGATACTTTAGAGAGCATTTCAATTAAAACGGTTTTTTTAAAGCTATTTTTGTATAATTTTTTGTAAAGAAACCAGTTTATTTTTCAAAATTCTATTCGATTACTCGACTTCTATGGGTTTTTCCCCTACCTATCGTATTATTTAATTAGAATATTTAAGTTCGTTACCATAGATGTAAAGGTTTAAAAATACACAATTTGCTTGATTTTTGCATTAGGCGCACTCTTAACGGTAAAAAAATACAGCCCCTACTTGGTGGGGTTTCCCTTCATCATTCGTCCTACTCTAGGGTTTGGAACACGCTCCTTACTATTGTTTTTCTGGTCAATTACAACCTGGGTCTCTTCTAGACAAGAGTGAATAGGTATCTTCCAAATCTTCGTTACGAAGGTTTAGAAGATCATTATCATCAGTCTAAATAAGTTACTGTACATTTTGTGAGATTTTATCAAAAGAAGGTTAATTATTATATTTAATTAAAACATATTATATTGTTTATCATCTGACTGTCTGTCTTCATAAAAATATTGTATAAAAAGTAAATCCGTTTTTTGTCCGTAAGTTTTGTTATGTATCATAGTTGTATTAGGGCTGTGGATTTTTTTTAATAAATAAATAAATCAGCCTATACTAGTCCACTGCTTTACATAGGCCTCCCCTAATGAGCGCCATAGCGCCCTGTCTTCAGCTTGCCGCATCCAGCATCTGCCAGCAGTCTTTCGCATCAATCAATCCTCATCCCACCTGGTCGGAAGGCGTCCTACCCTACATTTCCCGAGCCGCGGTCTCCACTCAAGAACACGTTTACCCCAGCGGTTGTCGGTTCTTCTCGAAATATGGCCAGCCCACTGCCACTTTAGCTTGCTAAACCTCAGCTATGTCGAAAACCTTGGTTCTCTGTCGGAGAATTTAGAAGATACCACTCGTGTATTCGTGATACATCTTCACTTTCCATCAGGTGAGTTTGTGTTCAAACGAAGGTCCATAGAACTTAAAAAAGTCTTTATAACCAGAGGTACATTAAAGTCCTATTAAGCGTTTCATTATGAATCGAGCGCTGACTGTACATGAATGTACTGGCCATGAAATAGTTCAGTCACCAAAATAAAAATAACCTTATGATAATCTACGGGTAAGTATTATGTGTGATTAATTTAAACACAGGGGACATTCTACGATCATCTCACGAGTTCATAGTCATGATGTAGAAATAGAGTTACCAGAATTATAGGAAAAGATGAATGTTTCTTAGAAGAAAAGTGATGAACCAGGTTTTTTGCCTGAAGGAAAAGGAAAGGAGCGACTATGTAGCCGGTATTTTGCGCAATAACTGTATCTCAAAAAATAGGTATCATTTTGAGTTTTATTATTTTAAAAAAAGCTTAGTTTTTTGTCATGTTAGAAAGATTGTAAATTCCCTAATTGCACATTCAACTTAGAAACAAATTTAAACTTAATTTTTCGTAAAGTTTTCTTGCACTATTTGGTCCTGAAAAAGTACAAAACAAAATTCAATTCCAAATCAAGTGAATAAATTAAAACAAGTCATTAATAGAGGCAAATAGATGTAGGTAATAGGTAGGTAAGTTTTTTTCTATATATTTTTCCTACTTTACATAGATAAAATTAAAGCATGGACCCATTTTATTTAGATATCTTACTTTTTTCTCTTCGTTGTTTTTAACATTAGCTAATACAGGGTCACATCGGTCTTTATTTATAATTCATCCGAAAATAAGCACACGCACGGTAGACGTTAAAAAAATGACTTTCTGACAGCTGTCAAGAACAAGCGATTGACAGGACAAGGACGTGTTAAGTAGAGTCTGACAAAAGTTCAGAAAAGGTGTATTAAACCATCTGGGTAAGAGTAATTCTGGCAAAGAGTGAAAATTTATTCACAAAAGGGCCCATTTTAGCCCCATTAACACAAAAAATGCAATTAACAGCCCTTAGGCTGAATTTACACTGTTTAAGCACGACTTTATTTAATTAACGTTTTCACAGAGCATACAGGGTTATTTATTACACGGCGTTAGGTTAAATTTCAATAGGTAGGTAACCTATTGAAATTTCTGATAGTAAAATATTTTTTCATGCTGTTGACGTTCCTTCTTAACCGCTAATGCGTTAAATAATAAAAAATACGTGGAGTTTGGTATTGGGACCGATTTTTTACTTTGTCGTGGGCTTTGTCATGCTACTTTTCTCCAGTAGATTCAATGTCCTAACTTATTACATTGAAACTACTTGAACTGTTGCGTAAATAATGAATTGAATTTATTTTATGGATTAGGAAGAATTTAGTAGTTGTCGCGATTTATAGCTCATACACGGACTTTTGACCTTTAAGACTCAGAACTATTCACATTAATTTATTGATATCAAGCAATGATTTATTTATAGTAAATTTACATTTCAAAATATAGCACTCGTTATTTTACAACAAGAGAAAAAAAATATAACGATCAAAACCACGATTTACATGATTTTCAAAAAAACATTATTTAATCATACCACCGGGGAAAAGTAGCACATGACTCGCCTAACACCCCAAAAAATTATGTGGGTTCCAATTCCCAACACCCTGTATAATATCGATATCTATCTATTTCTACTTAAATGCTGATTATTCAATCGTCCATTGCTGGCGCCAATCTGAAGAATAATAAGAGTGGTAAAATATAAAGATGGCTATCGAATCGCAATCGAAAGAATATATCCCATAAGATTAAAGGGTTTTAGGTACTGCTGAAAAAAAAATCAGACTTTACCTTCTAATAACCTAATATGTATATGTATGTGTATTGTATATTACATTAAGGCGCATACACCACCTAAACTAGCGCCACCACCTACTTTATGTTATTATTCTGTTTAACAAAGGAATTTTCAAAAATCCTTCTTCCAGTTTGTGATGCCTATCATAAGCTTTTTTTTAATGCCTCTGTAATAGTTTTATTCTATTTAGTTTAGGAAGAGATACGAAGTTGCACTTGGTGGCCACCAAAATCTATTTTCGTATCTCTTCCTAAACTTAATAGAATAAAACTATTACAGAGGCATTAAAAAAAAGCTTATTATAGGCATCACAAACTGGAAGAAGGATTTTTGAAAATTCCATTGTTAAACAGAATTATAAGACAAATAAGGTGGTGGCGCCACTTTCGGTGGGGTATGGGCCTTAATACGCCACCGTCTATACGTGTACAACTGCTTCGTGTCCATCCCAAGGTTTTCTGGAAGAGATCGCTTTTAGCGATAAGGCCGCTTATTGTGCAACACTGTTTTTATGTTTTCTTGGTGTGCAATAAAGTGTATTGTATTGTATTGTACCTATGTAAGTAGTACACATGTAGGCACACATCCGTCCAACCCATTTCCATCTCCAAAGCGAAACATTTTTGCGCTCTGCCTATCCCAATGTAGCATCCCCGTTTATACAATTTTGATGAAACGTTCAAACTCGTAAAAGCTATTAGTGTGCGTCGTTTTACGGACGCTTAAGTTGCGAAGTGTACCAAGTTTGCAACTTTGAAACACGTTAGCAATTAAGGGTTAAAAAGTTTCTGAAGATGATGTTCAGAGAAGTTTAGTAGGAAATAATTTGCTTAAGTTTTCTTTTTATAAAAATATACTTATTGAAGTTGTAAACTTGCCCGCCACAGTTAAGTAGGCACGTTTATTTGGCAAATATATGTTTCATTATTTTGTACCTCCTTTGTACTGAGTTTTGGGGGATCAACACCAAAGTAATGTCAACTTTGGACATATTCTGTAACCCTAAGCAAAAGGGGTCAATGTACCTTATGATAAAACAATGGTGTGGGAAAAGATCACTCGAAATCTTAATAAAATAGGATAGGACACAGGAAAATTTTCATTTCCTTTTTTTGCCTTAAATTTTCTTTCGAAGTTAGTTAGGTAGATCGCTAGTCTAAGGTCAAAGACCAACCGGTACTCTGTGGCTATGGCTACCAGACTGGCCTAGGTCTGGCATACCAGATCTGGTATGCCAGATATATGTAGATATAGACGACCGATGTGGCGCGGTGGGCGAAGGTCTGCCTGCGACGCAGAAGGTTGCGGGTTCGATTCCCGCCTCGGGACAAATGTGTGTGTGTACGATCTGACATTTGTTCAGGGTGTTCTGGTCGTTTTCTATATTATAATAAAAAAATATCTATCTATGTATTGTATTATATTATGTATATCAGTTATCTAGTACTCATAACACAAGCTCTGCTTAGCTTGGGGCTAGATAATGCTGTGTGAATTGTCCAGCATTATTTATTTATTTATGTAACGAGGTGCGCGGTACTGGCAGAATTATTATAATCGGTAGATATTATAATTAGAAAAGTATATAAATAATATCTAAGTGTCTATCAGTTTCGATGAATTTACGATATCGATGTGTCCACTTGATTGTGTATTTTATCAAACATGGATTTGGTTCTTTGATATGACTGATAATTCATCTAATTACTAGGTAAATACTTGAAAAAGACCATAGTTTACCCATCATTCATCAATAGTACCCCTCAGGGTGACAACGACAACTTCCTAAAATGACAACTTCCGAAAACGACAATTTTAGAGAACGTCTATTCTAAACTCGTCAATTTCCTAAAATGACAAATTCCGAAAATGACAACTTCCTAAAATGACAACTTCCAAAAATGATACCATCCGAAAATACGGGCTGACTAATTTCGGTTGACAAAGGTTCCAGTAACTACAAAGATTTTTTAATACAGGGTTCATCATCATCTGCAAATTGCAGATGCGTATGTCAGATAATAAAATTTTGATTGGTTAACAAACAAGAAAACAATAAAAAAATTAAGAGATAAATACTAGATAGCTTGTAATATTTATTTGCAAAGAAATAATACGTAGTAAACACTTCACCTGTCTGGAAATTCTCTTGGAAATTTTAGAAGACTTTACGTCTGCAACTTTTGATTGCGTTTACTTAAAAGTTCGATTGATATCGCGTCTCCAAGAGGTTTAAAATTGATGGAAATTTCAACTCGATACCTCCCACGTGTTCCTGAGAAAAGAGGGTTAATAGACGGACAGACAGACAGACAGATAACAAAGATCCTATAATGGTTTATTTTTTCCTTTTGAGGTACGGCACCCTAAAATTTAAAACTTAAAAAACCTAAAAATTAATACTATGGTTATCGACATAGCTCAAAGGAATAGCAAGCTAAAGTGGCAGTGGGCTGGCCATATCTCGAGAAGAACTGACAACCGCTGGGGTAAACGTGTTATTGAGTAGAGACCGCGACTCGACAAACATAGTGGAGGATGCACTCCGACCAGGTGGGATGATGATTTGCGAAAGACTGCTGGCAGATGCTGGATGCGGCAAGCTGAAGACAGGGCGCTATCATTGGCGCTCATTAGGGGAAGCCTATGTCCAATAGCGGACAAATTAATATAGGCTTATGATGATGATGATGACCCTAAAAATTAAATAAAGTACCTAGGTATCGATATACCTGCATAGAGCTCAGAAACGTTAACCCAATATCACGATCCTTTAAAATATTTTCACTTAATCAGGAGCTACGTGACTCTATTGCTTATTGAATGTTTAAAAATAGTTCGTATTCTGCTCACAATCACAACTTAAGCGGTGGATGGGGAAAGTCTTCAGTTTATTGACAATGAGAGGAAAAGTTGCAGCGGATGCTTGGCTGGAGTCAATGTAAATTGATGAAACATCCGCTGCAAATTTTTCTTTCATTGTCCATAAACTCAAGACTTTGAGTTTATGGACAATGAAAGGAAAATTTGCAGCGGATGTTTGGCTGGAGTCAATGGAAATTGATGGAAATTGATGTGCTCGGAACGAAACAGAAAGATTTGTTTTTTTTTTCGTAATAATTATTTTTGATTTGTTTTATTGGTGTAGTCAACAATATTTTGACTATTCGGCTGTCAGAGGAAAACTTTAGATGTTAATATTTGTTAAATTAGAAATTAAGCGAATATACTTACTAAAAAAAAAAAAAATCGGCATGAGGCCTGCGTCCAGCAGTGGACCATTATTGGCTGTTGTGATGACTAAGTTGCCTAGGTACACATTTGGAGGTCGCATACATGTTGAATAAACCCTCAATTCAATGAAGTACAAAAAAAGATGTACAACCTCTGTGGTAGGTATTGTGTTTGATTCCTCCGCGTGACAAATTAGGTAGAAAGTTTGATGTATTTATTCCGGGTTTTGGTGTTTCATACTTCGATAATAATTAGATATCTAGATAGTTGTTTTTTGCGTCAGGATCAGCTAATACTGCGTCATTTGATTGCTGATTCATCTAATTACTTACTGCTACTTGAACAAGCAGTTTTTGGAGAAAACTACCTAACATAGAATTTTTTTCTATTTATCAACCAACTATCGACGTAGTATGCATATTTTTTGATGACTTTTGCAAAAGTTCGGGCACAGCAGCCAATCACAACGGAAACAAGCCACCTATGATAACTCATTGAAAAGAAAGCAAGTCAAGTATAATAAATAAAACCAGTCAAGTGCGAGTTGGATTCGCGCACGAAAGGTTCCGTACTATTATCTATAAAACGGACAAAATCATGTTTGTTGTATGGGAGCGTCCTTAAATATTAATTTTAATCTGTTTTTTAGTATTTGTTGTTATAGCGGCAACAGAAATACATTATCTTTAAAAATTTCTACATTTTCAGTCACTGTTTATGAGATACAGACTGGTGATAGACAAAAAAACAGACAGACGGACGGGTACAGCGGAATCTTATTAATAGGGTTACTTTTTTACCCTTTGGATACGTAAATTCAATATTCAGATTCAATAGTGTAACAGCTCTCAGCGGATTTCCGGCGTTTCATTCCACTTTCAACATCCGCTTGTTGTATGTACAAAGCTTTGAGTTATTGTACACGTGCAGGTTTAACTCAGCTGACTTTCAGCAACTGACTTTTTCTCTGAGTTTGTTAAGCTTAGAAGCCTTACAGGTGTTCAAGTAAAGCTTTATTTTATGGAGAGTAGCTTTAATTTATGAATAATTTTTCAGACAACTTAGTTCATAATAAATACCGATAACACGTTTTTCACGTTAATTCAAAAAACAAAATAAATATTCAAGCATTTTAAAATTATTTCTTATGGCCTCTCTTCATTACGAACTTCATTATTACCTACGAGTACGCTTTAAGTAGGTATAAATTTTTTAAACTGTACCAGAGTTATAAATAACTTACCAAACTTCTTACATTTTCTATACCTAATGTAACGAAAAAACCCCTAAAACTTTTATAAGTATTTATATTAATAACTAAGATTTACAGAAAATAGATATAAGTGTAAATATTAATTTTAGAAGTGTACCTATATAGGTACTATTTTATTCAATAAAATCTATGTTATGGAGAAATAAAGTTGATTTATTAACTGCAAATTCACTCTCATAAAAAGGTAAGACTTAAAAAAAAATTTGAGTAAAAAGTTGTTGGGTGAAAAATTATTTAGTATTATAAATTAATTCTGTTGTGTGTGCACGTACCTACCTATATTGTTTAATTAATTCTGTGTATATGTACTTCATTGTACTTGTTTACTCTATTCTATTGATCGTGTTAATTGAATCAAAAAATAATTTTAATTTTTTAATTTAATGGGACTCAAACTTTAGAGTTTATTAGTTTAGTTTATAGACTTATAAGTTCAAGGACTTACCTTCCAACGCCATGAATATTCCTGCACCCATAACACTGTACAAAGCCAAGCACAAAGTCAAAAAGAAATGCGTAAACCACCTCTTAGACAAAATCCGTAACTTATTGTAGAACCAGAAAGCCGATTTTTCTCCAGCACTTAATCCACTTTTTGCTGTATTCATTGTAAAGTCTTTAAAACCTTCAAACTGCTTGAACATGAACTCCGATGCTTTGTTATGATACATATGCACGAAGGGGTTGTAATACGGATGTCCATGGGGGTCTGAGATGAGCGAGCCGGGGGTCGTGGGGTGAAATCTCGGTGTGAAATGAACCCCTCTCGGCGTCATGGGTGAAGGGTTAACTTCTAGGTTGGGGATTTGAAGAGTGATTTTCGGGCGCACGAGTCGTTTCGGAGGCGGTGGTGGTGGGTGTCGGGGAGGTGCGTCTAAGGTGTCCATTTTAACTCCTTTACGATGTTTTGTCTTCTCTTTGTGTAGCTTTTTATTTTTTACGATGTTTAGTTAACTTTTTAATGCGCCGGCGCCGGCGTCAAAATTCAGAGTTGTCAATATCACGGCGAACGCGCTGAGACTGTATATAAATAAAATGTGTGCTTCTGCTTCGTATTTCCCGTTGTGTCATCGGTCCGTCTGAGGGAAAAGTTTGTAGATAACTGGTATTCATAGCCGCTGTGTTATGTAAACTAGGCAGGACGGTAATTAATTCTAAAAGGTTGGTAATTGTAAATTGTATACAGCTATTTCATATTGTACTCCAAGAGAGACGTAACTAACAAAAGATGTCCTAGTTACTGTTGAGTTTGTAGGTATTATTATGTTATCTGCTGTCGTGACTGAAATAATGACTGAGATAATGAAGAAAATCACACCCTGATATTATTCAAATATTACTCTTTATAAGCAGATGTTTCACTTTCCTTTAATTGATTTAAGTAACTGTTTGCGAAAATTTTATGTCCCAAAATTTTTCGACTTCGGCAGGAACACGCCCTTAGTACCTACGGTTGCTTCAATCATTCCAAAAAAAACAACGATTTTATATTGATAATAATATATCGTACCTACCCATATTAATGTCTTAGATTTCTTATTTTATTTTTTAAAATTACAATGAAAGCAAATTAGAACTAGTATATTTTACAATTTAAACAAAGAGACTTTTGTTGCAAGCAATCTACAGGTATAGGTAGCTCAATTGATCCATATTAATACTAGATTGTGCCCGCAGCTTTGCTTAGATATTGTTGTTTTTATGATAAAAAGTAGGTAGATATATAAAATAGATACGTAATTCCGAGTCAACGAAGAAGAGAGATAATTAATGTTTCGTGGAAACGTAACAATGTAATTTTTATTCCATGACTACCTACTAATTCATGGGATAAAAAGTCATCACAAAACTCCTCACATCCAATGTTATTCCAGGCCCAGAATAAGGTCTATAGCTACGCAAAATTTCAATCCAATCTTTTTAGTAATTTTGGCGTCAAGACGTAACAACATCATATCCTCAAATACAGATTTTCCATAACTGTTGTTGCAGGCTGCCTCAGGTTATCATAAAGGTACAAAAAGGAAGAGGAAAGAATTTTATTAAGAGTTTCCTGTGTTTGTACACACTTGTGCACTATAATGACGACCTCTCTGGCGCGTTGGGCGAAGGTCCGCCAGTGGCGCAGGAGGTTGCGGGTTCGATTCGATCGAGTTCGTACAAACATTTGTCCCGATCGTACAAGTTTGTTTGAGGCGGGACGAATGTTAGTACGATCTGCAGACATTTGTACAGGGTGTTCTGGACGTTTCTATAATAAAAATATCTATCTATGTAATATATTGTATTATGTTTAATCAGTTATCTCGTAGGTACCCATAACACAAGCTCTGCTTAGCTTGGGGCTAGTTAATGCTGTGTGAATTGTCCAGCATTATTTATTTATAATATAATGAAGTATTCCCATTGGAGCACCGCTATATAATATCCTGTGCACCTGAAATTTGGCTAAAAAGGTGTCCTTCTATTCTAGCCGAAGGATGTCTTCAGTCTTCTTCTGTATGATGATGATGTCATTATCATCAACGTAGAAATAAAAAAAAATTGTTCATCAAAGCAGACTTATATGATGTATACGAGAAGGTAGGTGCCTTAAACCAGAATTATATGTATACGAGAAGGTCCTTCATAAAATCTGTCTATCTGTCTGTCTGTCTCTTAAACGGCTGAACGGATATCAATGAATAAATTTCACTGGGTGGTATCCTACGATGGACAGAGCCTACTTGTAAAATTTTCTTGTTCTGATCTAAATTTGAACCCTATATTATGTAAACCAACAACCTGTATTATGTATAGTATTAGTAGGTATTGACAATGGACCAGGATAAAATACTAAATTAATAATTATTAGGTACTTTAAACCGGAATAAGTGTTTAGGTAAGGTACGTACAGTAGATAATAAAATAACACTAAAAATAAATCAGCTAGCTAAGTAAGTTACTCAAAGAGTTCAACCAGATAAATGTTTTTCCTGTACGAACTAAAACGGTCAATAATAGGTCAATAGGCATGTATGCTGTGTGCTACTTGAGCAGGTATTCTAGTCTAGTCTAGTATAATCTAGTCTAGTCTAGGATAAAGTATAGTTAGTTAGATTGACGACCTCTGTGGCGCGGTGGGCGAAGGTCCGCCTGCAACGCAGGAGGTTGCAAGTTCGATTCCCACCTCGGGACAAATGTGTGTGTGTACGATCTGCAGACATTTGTTCAGGGTGTTCTGGTCGTTTTCTATGTATAATAAAAAATATCTATTTATGTATTGTATTGTATTATTTATATCAGTTATCTAGTACCCATAACACAAGCTCTGCTTAGCTTGGGGCTAGATAATGCTGTGTGAATTGTCCAGTATTATTATTATTATTATAGTCTTTTAGGTTAGTATTTTAATACAATATTCTATAGTAACAGCTGCCCGTGGCTTTAAACGTTCCCGGGGTAACATTTCCTTTCCTGCAGAATTGTACTAGGATCCGTTCAGCCGCTTAGGGGTAAAAAGGTCAGACCAGAAAGGCCAGACAAACAGAGTCACTTTGAAATTCATAATATTACTATAGATCTGGTAGGTACCGTAAAAAAATCAAAAATGTGTCAACTCGGATGATTTTTTTACCCATCATCATTATCAAAATTTTGAAACTATCATGGTTATTAACATTAAAGTCATAACGGGCATGAATGTGTGCCGAAATATTGGAAAACTCAAAAATCTAATCATGGTAAATATCCCCTTATAAATGACTCTAATATCATCATTATCATCGTCAGCTTATGCTAGTCCACTGCTGGACATAGGCCTCCCCTAATGAGCGCCGTAGCGGACATAATTAACCCAGCAGAAGAATAATTTAGGATAAAAAATCGCTAAAAAGCGGCTTCGTGTGATCGCTTGTCTAAAGACTGCGACATGCGCCAGTGGGTGATGCTACAGCCAATTAACCTTTCTTCTCTGAATCCGATGCGTAAGATTTTGGATTTGATTTTTTCCGAAGAAATCATGAATTCTCCGAATTTTAAATGACATAATTTATTTTTTTTCTTTTACTGTACTTACTTCCGTACGAATGATTTTTAATAATAATAATATGGAAGATCCGGTGCTCTATGGTTTTTCCTTCATATTTGAAAATTAATCAGTCAAATGAAAACTATAAATTCTGTCTTAACCGCCTGGGATTTAGGAGTACGGGTGTGTCAATGAGGGTTAATGTCATGTCATGCTGTTACGTAATTTTGTTTACTAATCTGTAAAATTCTATGAAAACTAGTCGCTTTATTTTTCACAGGTTACCAACCAAATATCAATAACGTTTATGTCTATAAGCTTACAAAATAAGCACTTAGACAAGTCTAATTTTATACTATAATAAATATATACAGTATTACAGGTTTATAAATAGTAATTATTATTAAAATGAAACAAGGGTGTATTTGATTTTTTCCACTTAATTTTTTTTTCCACAAGTGGAAGAAGTGGAAAATAAGCTTTGAAAATAAAGCGACAAATTTTCATAGATACATAATATAATGTCAATGTTTTTGTATATAATAGTGTGTAAGCCCTCGCAATTTTCGATTTCGGCAGGATTCGAACCTGCGCCCCTGTAGATGGCGCTAACGGCGCAATAGCGGTAAGAGGGCCCAAATATTTTCGACGAAACCGACTGAGAATTCATGGCTTAGTTGGTTAGAGCACACCCGTACTTAAAGTGGGGCGCAGGGTCGAGTCCTGCCGAAATCGAAAAAAAAGATGGGAACTCTTCAACTAAATATTAATGTACATTATGTATCTACCTATAGTAATTATGTTGTTTAAAGTACAGTAAAAGTAAAATATTAGGTCCTTACATATGAAATTGGCGTTTTGTATGGGAGGAACAAAAAGTCGAATATTTTTTAATATAATATATTTAATTAATCAAAGTATGAACCATTATTTTCTATGCACTTTTGCCATCTTATAGGTAGTTCATTGATCCCTTTACTAAAAAAACCAGTCGGACGGGAATCAATAAAATCTTTGAAGGCGATTTGGACTGCCCCATCGGAGTTGAATTTTTTCCCTTGCAAGAAGTTATCCAAATTTCGAAAAAAATGGTAATCTGTTGGAGCAAGGTCCGGGGAGTACGGAGGATGTCTTAGACTTTCCAATTGAAGCTCTTCTAATTTAGTAGCCGTCTGTTGCGCAGTGTGTGGTCTAGCGTTGTCGTGAAGCAGCAGTCGCGTGGAGCGATTGACCAGCCTAGGTTGTTTAGCCGCTAGCTTTTCCATCATGGTTTGCAATTGCTGACAATAGACATCAGCCGTAATAGTCTGGCCAGATTTGAGAAAACTGTAATGAACAATACCGGCACTAGTCCACCAAACGCTTACAAGTAACTTTTTTGGGGTTAATTTTCGCTTGGGGCAGGATTTGGCTGGCTGGCCACGTTGGAACCAAAAACGAACTGTGTTTTCTTTTGCAACACGACCGCCATACACATCATTCACCCTTCGAGTTGTTTCCACAGCACTAGTGCCACGGCGGAACTCGTACTCGTAAATAATGCGATATTTTAAGTTTTCCATTTTGTAAAATGAGTGACGCAAACAGAAAAAAACAGAAGAAAAAAAACAAATGAATGACGATCATCGAAGCACAAATACATGAGTCTATAGCTGTACAAATTTGAATTTGGAATTCCTTACCAAAGAGGAGAAATTTGTGATTAAAGTGGCCAGTACGAAAAACGCCAATTTCATATGTAAGGACCTAATATTATTTGACATAAGCATAGACAAACTGTTTGTCTATGACATAAGCATAGAAAAACAAAAGACATAAGTAAACATTATCATCATCAGCCTATGTTAGTCCACTGTTGGACATCATCATCATCATCAGCCTACATCAGTCCACTGCTGGACATAAGCCTCCCCTAATGAGCGCCATAGCGCCCTGTCTTCAGCTTGCCGCATCCAGCATCTGCCAGCAGTCTTTCGCAAATCGTCATCCGACCTGGTCGGAGAGCGTCCTACACTACGTTTGCCGAGTCGCGGGCTCCACTCAAGAACACTTTTACCCCAGCGGTTGTCGGTTCTTCTCGAGATATGGCCAGCCCACTGCCACTTCATCTTGCTAATTCTTAGAGCTATGTCGATAACTTTATTCTCTGTCGGATGTAGGTATTCGTTGCGAATCCTATCCTTCAGACAAACTCCGAGCATATAGATCTTTCCATAGTTCGTTGAGCGACTTTGAACTGGTGGACCAGCCAAACCGTGAGTGACCATGTCTCAGATCCGTAGGTCATGACGGGTGGAGCTTTGTGATGTTTCGTGAAAATGTCAACTCGCGAAAATGATCAGTCGCGCGTAGGTACTTACCACGTACTTACTGATTTTTTTCTCCATCACTCGCTTGCGCAAAATAATGTTACCTACCCTCCGCGCAAATTTCGTCTGTGCATCTGGGATGCCAGCGAAGTAGGTGAAGGCGAGAAAGGGAGACAAAAGCCGGCCCGCGCGCAATTTCACTGCTTTTTATTTGAAAATTTGTTATTTCTCTAAAATAAAACTCTTTCGCAAAAAAATAAAACTATAATCGTCCAAAGTGTTTAGTTAAGTATTTTTTAGACGACATTTCATTAAAATATGTTATATAACTAGCAAATGAAACTGCAAGCAAATGAAAATTTAGAGGAAACTTTGCGATTTTTTTCTATAGAGTCAAGTTGAGTCAATTGTGTTTCGACTCCCATAACTTACTTACTAGTAACTAAAATCCTAAACTTTCGATGCTCATCAAAAGTGGTTTTAAAAATTGTGTTTTCTTGCCTTAAAATTGATTTTCTGTACAGACAAAACCTGTGTTTTGGGCCCTACTTCACCTTAAACACTCGTTGAGACGACTTATTATTTATTCGTAGGTTCAGACGACGACTCGTCAACCGAACAAGAGCCTACGCGCGCCCACGCGTGACCCCGAGTCGAGACGAGCGCAGACCATGTCATGTCACACACTCGTGCTCGGTCTGTTATGGTTGCGTGATGCTGATGGTGATGACTGATGTGATGAGTGATGAGATGAGTGTGTAATGCCAGCATTCCTCTCGAAAAGTCCCCTCGTGCAAATGTCTCCTTGCGCTAATGTTCTTCCCGCAAATGTAGCTCGGGGCAAATGTCACTCGATCCTTTATGTGCCTGTGGCCTGTTCAGACCTACATTAAGCGATATTCTCTACATAGACCAGTAGCAAGATAAATTCAATCAATCATAAAAAATTTATAGGTAGGTAAGAAGTATCTAGTAGGTGTAACAGATGGCTCTCATAAAATCAGCCCGATTGTAAATAAAGATGAATAAAGTAAGTAGGTAGGTACCTACAGAACGGTATCATGGTACCACGCTGTTGTATCGCATTGGCCTGATTTTAAGTACCTACCTA
The DNA here is from genome assembly GCA_946478455.1 of Eupithecia vulgata. Classification (NCBI taxonomy): domain Eukaryota; kingdom Metazoa; phylum Arthropoda; class Insecta; order Lepidoptera; family Geometridae; genus Eupithecia; species Eupithecia vulgata. The sequence goes on from OX297881.1 coordinate 5,429,439, forward strand.
CCTACTTTATAGGTAAGTAGGTAGGTACCTTAAAATCAGGTCAATATACCTACTACCAAGTTATATTTTACCACTACAGAGATATTAGGTACCTAGGCGTAGTTTGACAAAGAAACACGCTAGGATCGCCCCATAACATACATATTTACCTACGAAGCTTCTAAAAAGTTTATTATTCCACGAAGAACCCTTTGGAACCAGCATTATAAGACAGGATCCAATAAAAGGCGACTTGGACGAGTGGCTGCACCGCCAAGTCGCCATTATCTACGGAGCAAGAGGACAACTTGGCCAAAAGAATCATTCAACTAGCTGAAGTATCAATGCCAATGGCTCCTAAAATGCTTCGTCTGCAGGCGTATGCTTTTTGCCAGAAGTACTTACCTACAACATACTCATTAGGGGTAAAATGATTTAGATTACTGTTGTAACACTGAAACGTTCCAAATAGTAGTTAATAGTTACCTACATAGTTACATAGTCTTAATAGCTGAGTCGCTGAAGGAGCTTAACCGGATGCTGGACGGCCTAGCTTTAGGCTCACGACGCATCGGTCTTGGCATGAACTTGGATAAAACCAAGGTCTTGGCCACCTGCTCGAAATCGTTTCCGAATACCTACACTTTACCTTGGCAGATTCTGCAGTTGGGTAAAAACAATTTCGAGAAGGATTCCAAGAGGAGGATCCAGCTAGGTTGGGCAGCGTTTGGGACACTACTTCGAGTCTTCTCGTCATCCATACATACCGCAATGCTTCAAAACGAAAGTATTCAATCAGTGCGTCCTACCCGTCATGACCTACGGAGCTGACACGTGGACTCTCACGGTAGGGCCGGTCCACCAGTTTAATTAAAGTCACCCAGCGATCTATGGAGGAGAGCTGTGCTCGGAGTTTCTCTGAAGGATAGGATTCGCAACGAATACATCCGACAGAGAACCAAGGTTCTCCACTCCAACTCAAAGCCTCAAAGGATTAGCAAGCTGAAGTGGCGCGGCGGTGGGCTGGCCATATCTCGAGAAGAACCGACAATCGCAGGGGTAAACGTGTTCTTGAGTGGAGACCGCGACTCGGCAAACGTAGTTTAGGAAGCCCTCCGACCAGAGGGATGACGATTTGCGAAAGACTGCTGGCAGATGCTGGATGCGGCAAGCTGAAGACAGGGCGCTATGGCACTCATTAGGACAGGCCTATGTCCAGCTGTGGACTAGTATAATAGGCTGATGATGAATAATTACAGAAGTAGGGAAGTAGAGAATTTGAGTTTTAAATTTATAATATTTTAAATTTTATTGAGGAAACTTCGTTAGTGGGCCTTACATGGGTCAAGTACCTGATGGTGATGAGGTACCTATATCAGGAAATGGCTTCAACTCCTAATTTTAGTTTGTTTTAAGTTACCTATTTTGTGCTCCTGTTGATTTACTTCATTATTATTAACCCTTTTCCACCCTCTGCTGGGCATTGCCTTTAGTAGTACCTACCTACGTACAATCCAAGCCGGGCAAGGCGGGCGTTGGTGTTTAGAGGGTTTTAGTCTTATTTTATTAATAGCCTAGCCCACGGTCCTTCGCATGTCGCCTCATCTCATGTCGTCGGTCGACCCTTTGTGTCATTGATTTAGATAGGTAGGTATATAGCCACTTTATAACAGATAACTGAAATTACCTTAGATGAATTATACCTCTTCCTCTAAGGAAATTACTATTGTTTTTTACTTTGTTATAGTAACGAGCAGAACGCCACCTATTTTTATTCCAGAACATTACAGTGCAACATCAAATCCATTAAGGTTGTTACTGAAACAATTTATTTTTATTCGCACTCGATACATGAACTTAGTTGATTTTTGAAAATATCCGAATGAGTTTGAGGTGACGAACTGGGTTAAAATTTGACATTGACATTTCATTCTCTGTTTTGTTGTTTTTGTTTGTTTGTCGTGTTTGTTGTTTCTTTCTTCGTTCTTTCTCGCGTGTTGAAGTAATTTAATAATTTTCGATTTGTGCTGGGTTTGAGATTTCTGTCTGAATCACATTATAATATGAAGCGAGTATATGTTTACAAAAACACAGATGAAGAAGAAGGCAAAGTTTTGGTCGTGGAGGACTCGATGGATGCCTTCAAAACTGAACTCAAAAACCACTTCAAGCCCTATGAGGAAAACTCAAAGATTTATTTAGCAAATGGGTGTGAAATCACCGATTTAAGAGTGATTCGTGATGAAGAGTGTATCTACTTAAGTACGAGTAGTCAGAAAGGTAAAAAAGTCAAGGATATCGCTGAGAAAAAGAGCGTTGGTAGTCAAGATGGTCAAAAGAAATCTGTTCAAGACTGGATTACGCTGAACATAGGTGGCAGACACTTCACAACGTCACGATCCACGCTTTTAGCCAAAGAGCCTTTGTCCATGCTAGCCAGGATGTTCGCTGATGAAAACAATGTGTACTTAATGAACCCCAGTGTCACTGATGAGGATGGGGCATTTCTTATTGACAGGAGCCCTGAGTACTTTGAACCTATACTTAACTATTTAAGGCATGGAGTTGTAGTGCTAGATTCACAAATAAATCCCAGAGGCGTACTGGAGGAAGCTGTTTTTTATGGTATCTATCAAATTATATTTAATTAATCTCCCAACTTACATTATTATTACAACTTACATGGCTCTTACATTGTACCTATTTCATGACAAAATATCCTTTGTGTTTCAGGCATAGACTCAATGATACCACAGCTAAACAAAATGATAGAAGAGCCAAAACACAATTCCAGCACAAACCGTCCTCTGACCAGAATGGATGTCATACATGCAATTATTAAAACATCCATATGCTCTGAATTAAGATTTCAAGGTGTCAACTTAGCAGGAGCGGACTTGAATAGATTGGATTTACGATGTATAAATTTTAAGGTAAGAGGGAATTCCCTGTATTGTACCTATCAACATTTAGGCCCTTATTATGAAAGCATTTTTGGTCTTGGTTCTATGCTTGAATAAAGCTTTTTTTGTCACTTAAGCGTCACTCAAAAATAGCTCTATGAAGAAGAAAGAATCTCAAATAATAACAATAAGTTTATTTATTGGGAACCAAAAGTCCTATAGCAAAATATCTTATTGTATAATATATGTATATTTAATGTGCAGCATATGCGACTAATCTTTATCATCTTGTAACTTTTCAGTATGCATGCTTGTCAAAATGCAACCTCAGCGGTGCGAATCTATCTCACTGCTGCTTGGAACGTGCTGACTTGACCCATGCCAATCTAGAAGGTGCCCAGTTACTTGGGGTTAAAGCTCTATGTGCAAATTTTGAAGGTAAATTATGTAGGTCTTGTGTGTAAACTGCATGTCTTTATGTGTGTGAGTGAGATACTGCTTAATTACTTAGCTAGAGGGATCTTCTAAGAGTTCTAAGAACATTGTATGCATTAAGGGTTTTTAATTTAAATAACAATGTTTCAGGTGCAAATTTAAAAGGTTGCAACATGGAGGATCCTGCAGGAATAAGAGCCATTTTGGAGGGTGTTAACTTAAAAGGTAGAATTCTTTTAATAAGTAGCATTTAGCCTGCTATACTTAATTGAAATAAATTAGGTCAAATAATTTTAATCATTTGGTGGGGGATTAATTATTGCAGTATTTTTTTTAAAGATGAGGTATTTTCAGGATGTAACCTTGAAGGCAGTAACATGGCTGGAGTAAACCTAAGGGTGGCAACCCTTAAGAATGCCAACTTACAGAACTGTGATCTCAGAACGGCAGTATTAGCGGGCGCTGACTTAGAGGTAAAACCCCATTTGCATGAACCTATTATCCTTATAAATTAGTGCACAATACTGAAGGAGGTTATTCAGCTGCTACAACAGATTTCTAGTCAGTGAACAAATGAAGACGCAAACGATTTTTTTTATAGATCTTTTTATTTAGGTGACAAAAAAATTATTATTAAAATTTTTGTATTAAGCCATCACAAATTTTGCGACCTCTTTGATGCAATCCTTTTCTTCTCGCTCCACCTGACGGTGACACAAATGATGCTATGTCAATGTTTAGCATTATTTATCCAACCAAATATTTGCGGAATTGACTTATGCGTAACATTTTCATCAGTTTCTTTTTTCGTTTCAGAGTTGTGACCTCTCTGGTAGCGACCTACACGAAGCAAACCTACGTGGCGCGAATCTGAAAGATGCCGCATTTGAATTAATGTTAACTCCCCTGCACATGTCTCAGACTTTATGATATTATGATAGACCTATTTATTAAAAACTAATCTAACTGATATTTATTATTAGAGCTTTTATTTATTAAACGTTAATTTTTGTTGCAAGTAAAAAGTTTATTTTATTTTTTTCGCGGAGGGACGTAATTTAATGCACTTATATTAAAATTAATTTGGCTAATCGTGATGGCCAGGTAACGTGAAATTCAATGTTTGAATTTACCGCTCAAATTCGATGTTCGGATACACACAACTTATTCACCAAACTGAAATATTTTACATGTTGGTATGTCTGTTCGTGAAGGTTAATAGTGATGCATAAAGAATCGACTAATATTTCGACACTAGGATATTTTTAAAAACGCACAGCTCCAGAAGGATAATTAAATCGTATTAAATATCAAATATCAATAACGTTTATTTCTTTAAGCTTACAAAATAAGCACTCATTCACAAGTCAAATTTTATACTATAAACAGGTTTATAAATAGTCATTATTATTATCAAATAAGAAATATGATGTTATTGATATTATTCGCTTCAATTTATTCTTTTTGTGAGCATAGAAAATTTTGCATTACCAAAGATTAAAATAATTAAGAATTGGTTTTTATTCATTTCACGGAATCCTAAATCGAAGACTTCGTTTGCACATCCCTAGAAATTTGGTTTATCAAGTTGGTAGAACTTATTTCATAATTCGCGTTCTATTTTTGTGTGTGACGGTTCCGTCCGGCGAGGAAAGAAATAAATTATTTTCTTATAAGTTTGATGGTTTAGACAGCCGATAAATTCTCTCCATATTCCTCCCGATTGCAGAAAATACCAAAAATGCAGAACGGAGACGAAATCGCAGCGCCCGCGGAAAACAGTAAGTTTCCTTGTTTGTCAAAATTATTGAAAAAACTTCAGATACTTATTTTAGTTTTTCCTTGTTATTTAACATTTTATTAATCGTAAAGGGCTGATCGAAAATGCGTTGGACAAAGCTAAAGTCCAGTACCACATGTTTTTCCAGGTACCCGCAATAGACTAGTTCTAAAACTAGAAATTGGTCTTCGCTTCCAGCGACGCGAAAAATAAATTTTGATTGGCGTTACAATCATAATTCTATTACAGTTCTGCCTCGTTTGCTGCAATTTAGGTAGTTGCCTCCTTGTAATTATTGATACCAGCAGGTACCATAATAATTGGAGTGTGAAAAATGTGACTCACTATTCTGCCCACTTCTTTTGTAAAAAATGCATTTGATGTATTTGGCGCTTCACTAGAATGCGCAGAGTTCAATGTACTCAAATAAATGAAATTTGTCGATCTAATGTTAGAAACTGCATGAAATGTATTTTATTATATCTACAAATTTTTCTTCAGTCTACCTTCATTCCACAGGTGTGAGGTCACTTACATTTTCTATTTGTGTTGACTCATCATTTGAAGGTCTCTAGCTTAGTTCTTAGTGATCTATGCCAGACATCAAAGTCAAAATCAGGTTTTCTTTGAAATGGACAGTTATTTTCTGTCATTTTTGTATTTATACGATGACCCTGTTAATTTCCAAATATGTTCAAGTACCCACTTACTGCCATTTTTTTAGATTGAAGCTTGCATATTGCTAGATAGTATATAGGTACCTACCAATAATTTAATTTAAAACAATTTATAGCTAGCTGCTGACCATGGCTTCACATACACTTTTCAAGGTAGTATAAGTCCTTCCCGGGGATACCATTTGCCAAATTTAATTAAGATCCGTTCAGCCGTTTTTATTTTTTAATTTTCTTTTATACAAACATTGTCCTGACAGTAAAGAACAAAAAAAAAAGAATTATTTACTTTGGTGCAGTTGTTCGAAAGTAATGCACATACAAATATTTTTGCGATTTATTTTTATTCTATAGACGAGTCTTCATTCTTCTATCTACTCATCAGGTTGAATATGCACCCTCAGCTTGGTATAGCCATATTACTTCAAACTTAAATCCTTTATTTTATTAGAAAATGATTACTGAGATAATTAATAAAGATGGTCGTAAAATACCATATTCTGCTTTTCGATCATATTATTATGTTGCCAAACTTACTTAATATCATTAACATTCATGCCTCATTAATATTTTGCTCAGCATCCAAGCCAGTCACGACTTCATGAGGTATAGATTTCCTTACGTTATTGTACTGCAATTGACTTTATGTTCAAAAGCAATTTCGTCTAAAATATCTAACAATATACGAAATTAATAAAAAGCAACTGTATCAAGAAGATAGTCTCATTAATCACATTTAACAATATTTTACCATATACTTTCTGAGTAAACAAGAATGCATGAACAGGTGTTAAATAAACACATGCAAACCAAGAAATGATTTAATGTTCTATTCATTTGTGTTTTATGTGTGAGTACAGGCTGAAACGTAATGTGACTGGCCAAACAATTACGAGGGCTGTCTAAACTGCCAAAAAGTACCATCAAATGTTTTTATGCCGTATGTATGACTCACCGCTAAGATCCCAATTAAGTACTTATTTGGCTGACAGGTGTTAGGACAATACATAAGAATTAAACCTACAGAATTATCATTTTTTTTTCTTTTAATCGGCCATCTAGATCTTGTAAGCAAGTAAAGATATTTAAGCCCTGTGCCTATAAATAATAACAACAGAATTAAAAGTAAAAACTCCTTTTACAGCCAAGAAGCCGGAAGTGATCAACAAACAGTACTTCCGGTTGAAAGTTTGGCGGCACCTGGAATCCAATGGCCTTGCCATGTTCCCTCGCCCAGTCTACAACAGGATCCCAAACTTCAAGGGAGCTCAGGAAGCCGCAGATAAGCTGGCTGAGCTCGACCTGTTCAAGAATGCTGTCACGGTGAAGGTGAACCCGGAGAAGCCTCAGGAGCCGGTTAGGTGAGTATTAGGAACATATTTAATGTATCCCACTTTAGGTATTCTACTTTGTTTAAAGGAACTGCAGATGGAGGGCCTCACATCAAAAGTGAAGGTTGAACCATTCTAACAATCAAGCAAATAGGACTGCACTCCTAATCTAGACTTCTTTCACCATTGCTGGATTCAATGTGATGAGTCTTCAACTATTGTCATGGTAAAGCTACCGGTTAGCGGAATTGGGCCCTGGACTGGAGCTGAAGCGAACGGGCTTGAAAGCTGAAAGCTAGGCCACAATCTGCCGAAACTTTTTGTATTATATTTTTTGCCTTGACATTCGCTGTCATTATTTTAGAAGACAACATTCGGCTAAGAGGCCATTATCATCATTCGCCCGTTAAGTTGGACGAAACAGAAGTCGGTATGTATTGTATGTATCTACAATACAATGTAACTAGACATAATTATCAGAGACCAAATTATTATAGATTTTTTTTTTCTTTTCCACTCAAAATGGTAAAACATGCGTGCATGTTTTTCGTGAGTGCTTTAATGCTGTTGACTGCAGTGGCCATGAAAGCAATAAACTAGGGCGAGTGCAGAGGGCGCTTCAACGGTAAAATTAGGTTAGGCTCAAGGGCCAATACCTATATAAAACAGGGCCTGGGGCTATTGAGAAATGTTCTACCTAACTCTATTTTATTCTAACATCTAAGCAATCCTCGTAAAGAACATGTACATTTAAATCTTGATCAAATAAAAAACGATGCCTACACTACCGACTTGTTCCGTAAAACGTTAGCTATCAGATTTTATGCAATTATTATGGATTTTAATTGCATACCGCAGCGCAGGCATCCTCGTTTCAAAGAGAAGCTAATTATTATTTACAATGTAATTTATTCAACTTACTTTCATTGTGAAAGGTATACTGTTGTTAGTATTGCATTCGATTAATAGAAGAACCGTTAACTTAACCCTAACCCTAGCCCCTAAATGCTAACTTCCGAATTTATTGACGACCTCTGTGGTGCGGTGGGCAAAGGTCTGCCTGCGACGCAGGAGGCTGCGGGTTCGATTCCCGCCTCAGAACAAATGTGTGTACGATCTGCAGACATGGGTTCAGGGTTTTCTGGTCGTTTTCTATGTATAATAAAAAATATCTATCTAGGTATGTAATGTATTGTATTATGTATATCAGTTATCTAGTACCCATAACACAAGCTCTGCATAGCTTGGGGCTTGGTAATGATGTGTGAATTGTCCAGCATTATTTATTTATTGAGGTAAGGTAGGTTAAGTGCCTCCTGTCTTTATGTCGTGAGATAAAGAAATATGATTTATGTCATGTCACAATACAAATTTAATCGAAGTTTAATTATCGACCTACCTACCTAGGTATGTAGGTTCATTTATTGTTTAAATATCTGTCTAGTTATATGATAACTTTATGATTATGACTCTAAATGGCGCCGGTTTTAAACACGTTTTCTGTTACGAAAATTGCGTGCAAGGAATGCAGCATTTTCCTTTACTAGTCTATCTTAATACACAACAAATTTTCTAGGTCAGTACTCACCATCGAAGAAAATAATGTTCGTATCATACCTACTACCTATCTATAATAGTTCCTATCTTTAAATAGGTTGGCGTATTAGCGACTTTATTTTTGTCTCGCATCGCAGGTCGATGAACTGAAATTCGCACTTTTACTTTTTCACCGGGGAATGTACCAGTACAGTCTATCACTGAATGCTTTCCACCTAACTTTCTGTCTCTTTCTACCTTTGATAGATTGACTTGCAATCGGACGTTGACCTTTTATGGTGTATAAAGTTGATATTTCATTACTTTAATACAATACAATCAATAGTCATTCCATTTTATCGACTATCAACCCAATCAGTAACTTAAGTAGTATTTAAATCCAACTTGCATTTTATTCTATGAAGTTATTCTATGAAATAAGGTCAAATGCAATGCCGGCTTATCAAGACGCAAAGTCAAGACTATTAAATGACATTGCTATAGCTATATCTTTTATTTAGATAGGTAATATAAAGTTATTGAGTAAAGTACCTACACGTATCGTGCTCAACAAACTTCTCCATGACACCATAGCTTTGCTTTTATTATTGTAGTATTTTGTATTATAGTATTTTGCTGATATCTGTGGTATTTTGCCATAACCAATGCACGCAACGAGTATAAAGTTACTTGTGAAGTTATGAACGAAATTGACTAGGCGAGTACGGTTTAACAAATTGCAAACCAGGAATGTTTTATCCGCAATACGAGTATACAAGTCGGGATTACCCACAGAGCAAAGATTACCTGCCTACCTTCTTTCAATAGGAGAAAAAGTAGATAGGACTTTTTGTTGTTATACATTGCATAACGTAAGTCTCGACATACTATTCTTATACTATCTTAAATTTCATTTATTGCATCATATATACATACAAAATTAATAGATAAATAAATAGTTACATGAATATTTTACTATTCTAACACTTAGTGGCTTATAATGATTTACTTACCCATAATAATAATGTATTAACATTATCATACATAGATAGTTAATTTTTATTACACATAGCCAGAACATCCTGGAAAAATATTTGCAGATCGTTCAAAAATTGATCCACAGCGGGAATTGAACCCCGCCACGCAAATATTAGCGTGGTGAATATTGCAAACCCAAAAAATTACGCAGTCGTTTTAGGAATAAACATCGTGCATTTCATCCTAACGCGCGGGTAGCGTAACTATATCAGGCGAGATAGCATAATATTTAGGCCGCCTACCGACTACCTAGACGAATTAAAGCAGTTGACTAGTTACCCTTACATATGAGTTGCGTTTGAGTATTCCGGCGTCACTTATCATTAGTTTTGTTACTGATGATAAGTAAACAAAATACTGAAACTGATTCTTGATAAATTATCAAGCGTGTAAGCAGGTAGGTATTAATTTTTATCAATAATGTACCCGACGACAACTATTATCTGGCAAAGGTATAAAAACAATGAAAACAAACATAATTTGATTGTTTACAAAAAAAGTTAATAGCGATTTTGATTCTCTTAGTTTAAAACTGTTTTTATTTTTATTTTTGCGGGATAAATACTATATAATAAAAAATACGTAAGTATACGACTTTGTACAATTTAATTTAAACTGTTTTTTTTAATTTTGCGGGATAAACACATCCCTCTTAAAGCTTTTCTTATGAGACCAAAATATTGTCTGGCAAAGGTATAAAAAAGAAGAAAATAAACAAAATTTGGTGGTTTAAAGAAACTTAAAACATACCTACTTTGGATCTCTTAGTTTTATTTTTTGGCGGGATAAATAAAATAATCTTTCTGAAATATTTTCTTTTGAGACCATCTCGGGATCATTCTCTAAAAAGCTGCAAAAGTATCCTAATCGGTCCATAAATGACAGAGAAATAGACGAACAAAAACAGCCGAAAATAAAACCTCTTATTTTCGGAGTCTGTTAAAAAGCTACATTATAATAGATCTTGTACGTACAGAATACACACAGAAATAGCAGCGTTGATAACTCTCGTATTACGCAAGTCATGACCGATGTCTTAGGCAATGCGTCCATATTGAACGTTTTTATAACTGGCGTACATAAAATGGACTTTATTTACTATATACTAAATAGATCACTGTTTTTAGAACAAGTCTAGTCTAGACGATATAAATGCTATCTAGGGCTACCTTTAGTAAGAGTACTAAAGGTAATTTAAATAATATATAAAATATCAAAATACTAAAGCCCAGCCCAATCATAAAAGCAAAAGAGTCAAACTTATCAAGTATAGTATTTTTGGTTACTGCTCATTTAACTCTGTCCAATTGAGTAAATATTTACGTTTTTGTTCATTATTATGATTGTCTACCGGGATAAGATAACAATTATCTTCTGCTTCTACTTTCTTCCAAAATGCGTCATAAACTGTCATAAACGCTACAATTAAGAGTGCGCCTAATGCAACAATCAAGGAAAATGTGTATGTTTTAACACTTACTGTAGAAGTCGAATAACCGAATAGAATATATTAAAACTGGTTTCTTTAATAATAAAAAAATAAAAAAAGTCTCATAAAAAACTGTTTCAATTGAAATACTCTCTCTAAATTATCAGCGACAACACCACATTATTTTTTATGAATGATTACACAGTCAGACTAATGTTTTATTTGTGTAATCGTAAAATAAAATAAAAATAAATAGCATTGAGTTATATATAACTGAATGATAAATAGCAAAAACTTGATATTTGCAATGACGTTGCCCTGCTCTGTCCGCACCTATAAACGCGAAATTCTATGCATATCCTTTTCACATTTTTTTGCATTAGGCAAGCTTTAGACCTTTATCTATTGTACTCCAAAAGGAAAATGTAACCTTCCCTGTCGACCTTTCGCTCCTTTATCCGAATATAATCTACAAGTCTATAATCGCTTTTAGGTTACACCTACAGTTTTAAGTTCATGAACTGTCTAGTCTAATTTTAGATGCTATGTAAGGGGTGATAGTTCACGATAGCTGCAAAAATGCATAGTTCTTTTCGGTTATTTGCTAAACCTACTTGACCTTTTAAGGATAGGAAGGAACTTAAAACTTAATATTTCTGTGTATTTTATTCGCGCCTATTTATTTTAAAAAAATGCTGCATTTTCATCAATCACTATGAAATACGTTGGTGTTCTTCCAACACAAACAAGGTTTTTACAAGAACCCAAGGAATATTGGTGGGAAATATTTAACGACATTGGTTGGTATCATCGAAAAAAAGCACAGAAGCTCGAAACTATTTTTGGTTTCGAAAGCTTTCTTGAATTCTCGTGCGTTTCCGAATTTAATTTTGATAATTTTTCGCTACACATGTGAGATTATGCGATGTTAAATTTGTTGTTAAAATTTGTGTTCTAGTTTTTCTGATAATTTCGCTGTTACCTTTTCCACTTCTTCCACTAGTGGACAAAAAATGTAAGTGCACAAAATCCTCATGTCTTATTTGATAATAATTACTATTTATAAACCTGTTTATAGTATTAAATTTGCCTTGTCTAAGTGCTTATTTTGTAAGTCTAAAGAAATAAGCGTTATTGAATTTAATTGAATCCTGTTAATGTTATCAGTTTTTGTGAAGTTTTCATTCCATAAATGTCTTTGATGACATAAAAAAATTGGGTGTCTAAATCAAAGTATTAGTTCCCAGTTAACCCACTTACTTTCATAATGACTTCGCCAAACATTAAAGTTTTTATAGTAATTTTTTTATTTATTGTAAAGCCAGTATTATCCTATTGCAGAACAAAGGCCTCGATTTTTTCAGCTTTCCCTGTCCATAAATGACAAGGGCCAGTCAAAATGCTGCTTTAAAAATTCCCTTCCCCGATAAAGCCCTTTGGCAATACTTCAATAACGAATTTTAAAGTCAAATCTTAAAAGCAGAAAGCAAACATTCTAGAAAATAGAGTTAGGAACGTGAAAAATATTTCATTCATTTTAATGACGCGTTTCTCTCGCGATATTCCAGCAAGATTTCAATACCGTGCAAAATTATTGACGGTAAAAGCAATATTAATCAATGTTTGATTAAATTGTTGGCATATTCAACTGAGAAATATCATTTAATATACATTATACTATAATACCTAGTTTTTATTCGATTGCAAATATCAAACAACCTTAAATAACTTTTTTTAACTTTTTTATATTTTTGCTTTCACTATCATTATTTAGAACCTTCTTAACAAACCTTTCCCACATAACACAAGCCGAACACTAGGGCTAGACCTCAGTATGAGTGAACTTGAACCTCTTAAACAGACCCAGGGCCGAATTCTGCTAACCTTAACTGCTTAACTATGACAATGGTATCGTCGCAGAATTGTCCATAGATGAAAGATACGTGCGGGTGCTATTTGTACGAAGAAATAGATATAGAATGGTTTTCACACTGAACTTCACAAGAACCACTGTTATGGTGAAGCGATAAATTGAACGGAATTATGACCTTGTTGAAGCTCCTTAGATAATAACAGACAAAATAACCTTGTTGGCTTTTGCGACGATTGAGCTTTCCCCAACTCTTCCCGTGGATGTCGTAAGAGGCGACTGAGGGACATACGGGAGGCGGGCAGCAGCGCCTCTTGCAGAATAGATCTACCACCAAACTGCGATCTCCAACCTGCATGCTCAGCGTGGGGCTTATGGGCATTACCCCCCCATTAGATAAAAGCCAATATAGCGATTATCAGGGGGAGGCCTGCGTCTAGCAGTGGACCGTTAAAGGCTGTTGAGGTTGTGGGAGCTTTCCATGACAGGTTGCAAAAAAGGCAATCACACTAATATTATAAATGCGAAAGTTAAGATGGATGGATAGATGGATGCATAAATGGATGACTCAATCACGCCAGAACGGCTAACCGGATCTGGATGAAATTTGGCACATCATCATCATCATCGGCCTATACTGGTCCACTGCTGGACATAGGCCTCCCCTAATGAGCGCCATAGCGCCCTGTCTTCAGCTTGCCGCATCCAGCATCTGCCAACAGTCTTTCGCAAATCGTCATCCCACCTGGTCGGAGGGCGTCCTACACTACGTTTGTAAATAGGCTATATTTTTATCCCGGAATTCCCACGGAAACGGGAACTACGCGGGTGAAAGCGCGACGCGCTGCTAGTACCTACCTATAACTTTTAAAATGTTGGTATCTAACAATGATCGTAAGGGAAACATTATTTATCCGGTTTCAAATGGCCTATTCATAAGCATGCAATTTGAAACTAAGCTTATATTTATGAAGACCGTGATTAGAAAAACATGAGTTTTAAAGTGTAATTTGCAACGAGAATCCAGGCGTACAATAAATAAATTATGCTGGACAAATCACACAGCATTATCTAGCCCCAAGATTTGTTCAGGGTGTTCTGGTCGTTTTCTAAGTATAATAAAAAATATCTATCTATGTATTGTATTATATTATGTAAATCAGTTATCTAGTACCCATAACACAAGCTCTGCTTAGCTTGGGGCTAGATAATGCTGTGTGAATTGTCCAGCATTATTATTATTAAGCTAAGCAGAGCTTGTGTTATGGGTACTAGATAACTGATATATAATACAATACACAGACATATATTCTTTATTTTACATAGAAAACGACCAGAACACCCTGAACAAATGTCTGCAGATCGTACACACATTTTGTCCCGAGGCGGGAATCGAACCCGCAACCTCCAGCGTCGCAGGCAGACCTTCGCCAACCGCACCACAGAGGTCGTCACAATGCTAAGATATCGTATTTATTTTCATGCTCACATATTGCTCATATTCATAAAATAATTATTAAGGTATGTAAGGTAATGCAGTTTCAATTTCACGTCGTAAATCGTTCCTTGTAAACATTAACAATTTAAATACAGATAAAAGACCGTAATTTTGTTATGGTACTTATCGCGTATACGTATTTTTCCAGTATACAAGAAGCCAAGTCTAGAAATGCAATGATTCAAGTTCAGTGATATACCTAGAAGTGAACATAAATAAGAATTAGAATAATTTATTTGCTTAAAACATGTGTATTAACATGGAGTGTGCATGCAATTATGCTGCAGTTGGGTAAAAACAATTTCGAGAAGGAGGCCAAGAGGAGGATCCAGCTAGGTTGGGCAGCGTTTGGGAAACTACGTCGAGTCTTCTCGTCATCCATACCAACCGCATGCTTGAAAACGAAAGTTTTCAATCAGTGCGTCCTACCCGTCATGACCTACGCGGCGGGAATCGAACCCGCAACCTCCTGCGTCGCAGGCAGACCTTCGCCAACCGCGCCACAGAGGTCGTCATAATGCTAAGATATCGTATTTATTTTCATTCTCATATATTGCTCATATTCATAAAATAATTATTAAGGTATGTTAGGTAATGCAGTTTCAATTTCACGTCGTAAATCGTTCCTTGTAAACATTAACAATTTAAATACAGATAAAAGACTGTAATTTTGTTTATGGTACTTATCGCGTATACGTATTTTTCCAGTATACAAGAAGCCAAGTCTGGAAATGCAATGATTCAAGTTCAGTGATTTACCTAGAAGTGAACATGAATAAGAATTAGAATAATTTATTTAGAATAATCTATTTTGACGACCTCTGTGGCGCGGTGGGCGTAGGTCCGCCTGTGACGCAGGAGGTTGCGGGTTCGATTCCCGCCTCGGGACAAATGTGTGTACGATCTGCAGACATTTGTTCAGGGTGTTCTGGTCGTTTTCTATGTATAATACAAAATATCTATCTATGTATTGTATTGTATTATGTATATCAGTTATCTAGTACCCATAACACAAGCTATGCTTACCTTGGGGCTAGATGAGAGCTAATGCTAGAGCTAATGCTGTTTAAATTGTCCAGCATTATTATTATTTTATAACAAAAAAAAAATAAAAAAAATAAGAGAGGGCACACTGCAGATATGAAGAGAGATGAAGTATAGAGATTTAATGTAGTTATCCATTTGAATGAACTTAAATTATTGATGTCAGTTTAGTTTCTGATGTCTCATGAATATGATCAAGACAATTGCAATTCCCTCGACAGCTATTTTACTATAAAAACTATCGTAGTTTGACGAATTCATTACGGATGTAAGCGGGTTAACTACGAACCTTAAGCTACTGATACACATGCTTGTAAGTAGCATGCTATTTTTAAGCAAATGCTATCAAGTAGCACGTGTGTATTGGGAATTTGGGACTTGCTTGAAAATAGCATGCTAGCTCGTAGTTTGCTAGTAAATCGACCAACTGTTGATTTACTAGCAGACTACCTGAGGAGCGGGGTAGTGGGGGCTGCGTTAAGTGTGACTGGTATGTTTGCTTCGAGCATGCTAATACAACAGTATACTCAAAACTAGCATGCCAATACGTAGCATATGTAAACATTACGATAGCATACTCAATATTAGCATGCTTTCAAGCATGCTTAGTAGTGCGCTACTTTCTAGCATGTGTATCTGTACCTTTATTTGTGTTGGAAGAACACCAACGTTTCATCCCTTAACGAGGGACTTATTCAGGGTGAGTGCGGTTCTAGACGCGCGCGTTCCGAATCCCTCCGAGCACAACGTAAGGGATTAATATGGGATGAAACGATGGTGTTTTTTCAACACAAATAAGGTTCGTAGTTAACCCGCTTACAACCGTATGTCTTGAAATACAATTAGTTTAATTTATTCAGACAACATTTCATTTTAGGTCACCTGACAGCTTAGGAGGGTTATATCTTATATCGTTATCTATACTAATATTATAAATGCGAAAGTGTGTTTGTTTTTTTCCTTCACGCCCTAAGCAACCATTCGACATTGGCATTCACAGTTAGTTGAAAGGATGGAGAGCAACATAGATAATTTTTATCCCATAAATCCCATGGGATAGAATTAACTTAAAACAACGCGTGCGAAGCCGGGAGCAACAGCTATCTATTATTTAGCATACATTTGGTCCCCTAGATGCTCATACATCAGAGGACAATATAATATTTAGAAATAGCATTTGCATTGCTTGCACGTCTAATAACTTACCTATAGGTACCAAACATCATAGTTATTCCTGACTCGTCGCACTGGATTCGGCCCAAACAAAGTGGGACGAGTAAAGAAAATAAAATTTTATGAAAAAAACGTTCCTGATTCGTTCGCGAAAAAAAACCAAATCAAAAATTCTTTATTTCCAAAATACAAAACATACATATACAAACTTTTTCGTCTCAGTTTTTAAAATAAGAACCTAACTCGATCTCAAACGTTCCGTTTCATGACATCACATAATGAGTTTGATCTTGTCCAGCCCGTTTTGTATCTACTCTTATGCCCAGCCCATGCCACTATGTAACATGCATTCAGGTTCATATGTAGTATGTAATCTGACCCTATTTATAACAACGATAGCCCCGTCCAAGGCTCAAACTATGTACTTACAATATGTTTGTTTGTTAATTTATGATAATAGTAGCGTATGCCCATGGTTTAACACGTGTTATATAATTTTAAAAGTAGCCTATTAAATTATGTTATGTCAGGGTAGATCTTTACGCGTGCAAAAAATTCTTACTTATCTAAACCCTAAGGTATGATGTTCTTTATTTGTAATTGACACAACATAAATACAAGAAACAAGAACAAACCACAAATCCCATGCTATAGATTACGAAAGGTAGGACAATTATTTATGGGCAATTGCGTACGCTTCTATAACAAGCTTCCATCTGAAGCAACTGAGCTCTCTATTCGTAAATTTAAATTGTTAAGATTTTGTTTTATGTACTATAACGATATCTTATCAAGAAAGCCTTTTACTCCATAGATGATTACATTAATAATGTAAATGCTTGGCCAGATGTCGCCCAGTTCCGCATCGACAAAAGTATTAATGAAAAATAATGTTAAGCTTAGTTACTTTTTATAAATAATGACCTGTATCTTTATCACATTATTTATACTTAGATAGGCAAATAATAATTTATTAGTTTTTAAGTGATATTTAAACTTACTAGTGGTTTATTTTTCGCTTGATCCACTAGTGGACGAAAAATTGGAACGAATAAAATCAATAACATCTTGTTTCTTATTTGATAATTATTTATAAAGCTGTTTATGTATAAAATTTTACTTGTGTTTGATTATTTTTTAAACCTAAAGAAATAAAGGACTTTGACTTTAATTAAAATACAGGTGGATCTATAAAATCCACCAATATATACCCGTGTGGTTAAATTAATAACCACCTAAGTATAAAATACCTTTAAGCTACAAAATGTCATCCAAACTCAGCATTATCATAGCTAAAGGTTGGTAAATTAACTAAAGACCTGGGCTTCTGACGTTCGTCGTCATCAGCAGCAGCGTGGGTAACACCATGGTAAAAAAAAGATAATCTCGCCAAATTTTCAAAATTTGTCTAGCAACTACATAGCTGATCTTTGATCTCTATCCCCCAGGTTACTTGCCTTGGAGAAACAGAAGACTCTCTACGTGCCTGTACCCCGCCTCGCTACTGGTTACCTGAGCCGTTTGGAGCTGCCGGAGGAAGAGAATGGAGTCAATGCCATCAAAAAAGCTGTCTCTAAAAACGGCATGGAGACTTTTGGCAAACCTGTTGGTATGTGTTCATTATCTACGATTAAATATTTTATCAACTGTGAATGAAAGCCGCGCTGGTCCGGTTATTGTAGTGATCTTTGGTAATGGCCTATGGCAAAAAATATGATAAAAAAAACAGTCAACTCATCCCTGACATACTGCAGTCTTGATATTATATAGGAGTTTTTTGTCCTCTGTCTTAAGTGGTAGTTTGTAGTGTTGGAGCTATCATCATCGTCATCAACTGATGACGATCATGATAGCTCCAATAAGAGTCCTCAGATTTCTTTGTCCTCATATTTCTTATAAGCACTCTAATTTTAGAGTGTACGCTTAACCTTTCCATCCGGCTCGAAGGACCATACACACATACATAAATGATCAATTTACATTTTATCTGTGAAAGTTACTCTATCCCAGTAGCGTGTTCTACGCTACTAAGGAGTAGAGTAGAACACTCTTACAGCCTCTGACTGACATTTCGTGCGTTATTTTGCAGCCATTGAAGAGAGCGTTATGCTAGACTTGGTTGTCATGGGCTCCGTGGCCGTTTCAAAGGAGGGATATCGCATCGGCAAAGGGCGCGGTAAGTTGAATTATAATTAATCTATAGCTGCGAAAAAACTACCTAGATTGTCCCCGACCCCTGATCTGGGCTTTAATAGAAATAGAAATAGAAAAACTTTACGAGCTTAAAAGTTAATTAATATTTATCAACAAATATTAACAAATAAATCGGTGCAGTAGCTTCGGGAGCCTATTGAATTCAAACAAAAAGAATGATAGAAAGGATATTCAGAATTAGATATTCAGGAGGGGATGAAGACCGAAGAAAAGGTGGATGGATTGTGTGAAAGAGGACATGGTTATGCAATGCGTCAGTAGGAGATCACTGCTGATAGAGTAGAGTGGAAGAAGAATACATGTTGAATTCAAAAATATATTTTCTCAACATACTAATATTATAAATTCGAAAGTATCTTCTGTCGTATCCTTTTCACGGATCTCGGGTTTCCCCCTCAACAGCCTATAATGGTCCACTGCTGGACACAGGCCTTCCTGATACCGCCTTATTGGCTTTTATCTCATGGGAGGAATGTCCATATTCCCACGCTGGGCATGCGGGTTGGGGATCGCAGTTTGGTGGTACATCTATTCTGCGAGAAGCGCTGCTGCCCGCCCCCGGTGTATGTCCTTTAGTCGCCTCTTACGACACGACACCCACGGGAAGAGTTGGGATGGTGCAATTCTAAGCTGGCACCCCGGAAACGGACGTGGGTAGGCTACATGAAAAGCTCGTGCAAAGCCGCGGTTAGCAGCTAGTATGCCATAAGGTACTCGCGTTATGCTTCAACAACCGACATGGGAAGTGTTGAGCGAGCATGTTATATCATATTCTGTCCTAAAATTACCAACCCACAGCTTCCCTCAAAGTTCTGCGATGTTATTTCTTCGAAGGGAAACTTTTGATGAGCATTTTCATGTAAATAAATTTTCTCGTAAATAATAAATTAACACGAGAAAATTACGCATGTACGGTAGATAATGTAGCTTACAATAAATGTAAGCTACATTATCTACCGTACATGCGTGATTTTAATAAAACATCTAAGGCATGCCGGATGTGGCATGTTGGAAGACAGGGCTCTACGGCGCTCATAAGGGGAGGCCTATGTCCGCTCTGAATAACTGGTATAGGCTGATGATGATGATGATGAAAAGAAAATATCATTATCTTTGCTCCGTATATAATAAATTACGACAATCTAATACTACTCACGAATATGGAGTTTCAGAGAAATTTAAAAACATTTTTTTCGAGTACATGAAATCATGCTATAAATGATTTTTTAACTGACAAAGATTTATCTGCTTCATAAGGTTCAATATCTTTAAGTTGCTTTTATCAATCGTTTTCAATTTCAGCTTTATATTTCTTTATTGTAAGCTTTATTTTTGTTTCATTTCATTCTTATTATTTTTATACTGACATTGCACACCGTAGGTAAAGGTAGGAATACATCGACACACATAGATATAACAACACCTGTACCTACATGCACATATTTCATGCAATAAATGATACATTAATTCGCTTTACTTTACATAAATTTCCTTTCTTTTGTAAAACATTTGAATCTCACGAGATTTTTTTCTTATTCAGGTTACGGTGATCTCGAGTTTGGCTTGATGATGCACATGAAGACTATCAAGCCGGATACCATTGTGGTCACGACTGTCCACGATTGTCAGGTAAAAAATTCATAAATGAATTACACAACAAACTAATATTATGCGTAATGAATGGTAACCTGGGGCAACCCCGTGATTCCTAGCATCCCCACTGCTAAGCCATTGCTGCAGGTAGATGCTGGATGTGGAAAGCTTAAGATAGAGCTATGGTGCTCATTAGGGGAAGTATTGCAAAGAAATGTCGGGCGTGAAGATGTACCTAGCTGGCGTGTAGATGTAGCTGGCGTCCGAGCATATCGGCGGAATCGCGCGGGAAGGAGATAGGATCATAGTCAAATCTATGCGTTAGAAACAACAGGCAGTTTCGCCTCGGTTTTGCTTGTCGTGCAACGGACAAGTCATGGCGAAACTACTGCGGTTTTTTTGTGTTGTACTTTCGCAGCGGAGGTTTACTATGGGCCTCAACACTTTCGCAGCTTTATTAATTTTAAATTATTTTTAATTCTTAACACTTTCATGGCTGAAAACACAGAGTGCGATCTGCAACTCCGTGTAGCGACGGCGCGCCCCTGCGGGTCGCACCGCCGCCGACGCTAGCAGTGATCGTGTTAATAGTCGCTAGACGCTTGACTGAGTGGTCAAGGCCGTCATATCAGGAATACGCTACGCATCACAATCTGGCGCCATACTTCTCGCAACGCTGTTACATTCATGAAGGGGACCGTTTAGTGTAGTTCGCCTTTTAGTCACAATTAGGCTCTGGTGGAATAGTTCTCTAACCGAAACCCTTTGATCCGGGTAATAAGCGTGCCACACCGGAGAAATTCTTACGATTGTCGCAGATTAGAGGGGCACAGCTACCACACCACCCAGTAAAAAAAATGCTTTCAAATAGGGGCTTGTCGTATTGACGGCATCTGATGACAGACAGCTCGAGGGCCACTCGATTGATACTTAGGATGCTGTTGATTCACAGTAAAATGTGTCCAAAAATAACATGAAAGTCCATATTAAAATGCCGGCGTTGGATTAATGCTGCTGAAGCGGCAGTGGGCTGGCCATTTCTCGACCGCTGGGGTAAAAGTGTTCTTCAGTGGAGACCGTGACTCGGCAAACGTAGTGTAGGACGCCCGCCAACGAATTGGGATGACTATTTGCGAAATACTGCTGGCAGATACAGGATGAGCAAGAGATTCAATTTATCCATTATAATAGTCCATCCATACTTACATTTTGTTATTTTTTCAGGTGTTTGATACACTTCCGGCTGCCTTATTTGGACCACATGATGTGCCGATTGACCTTATTGTCACACCCACTCAGGTACGTAGCATTAGCTTCCAAATACAAATATTTCAGACAACATTAATTAAAAATAGGTACAAAAATTAATTAAAGTGTCCATATTCGACTTTATAGGTACGAAATTAAAATTATATGAACATCTAAATTTAATACGTTACCTACATTTGCCAGTAAACTAATATCTAAACAAAACATTAATGTAAAATTATGCAGTCTCGTTGTTATTTCTATTTCATTGTTATTATATTGACGACCTCAGTGGCGCAGCGGGCGAGAGTCTGCCTGCGACGCAAGAGGTTGCGGGTTCGATCCCCGCCTCGGAACAAATTTGTGTACGATCTGCAGAAATTTGTTCCGTTGGTCTGGGTGTTTTCTATGTATAATAAAAAAATATCTATCTATGTAATGTATAATATTACGTATATCAGTTATCTAGTACCCATAACACAAGCTCTGCTTACCTTGGGGCTAGATAATGCTGTGTGAATTGTTCAGCATTATTTATTTATTATTATTTTTTTTTTATTATTATATACGCGTTCTGCAGAATGCTGGGTTTTATCCGACAATGCAAGAACAACTGATTCTAATCCAGGCTCAAACTGGGATCTTAGATTCAATCGGATCTCAGTCGGTCAATAAGACAGTATTGTAACGTAATGCTTATTTATCTTTGATTGTTACATTACAAACAAACGCTCCGGCTGCCACCCTTACGCTGTATAGTCGCATAAAATAAGTTGCATAGAAAATCGATGGTGACGATGACAACTCATCGTGAAGCATTTCTCTTGAAAGTACGCAGTTTGCACGACTCCTAACATGCGAGCCTTACATTTAGATATGAATCTCAACGTAAAATGATCTTTATTTCCAGGTGATAGAGACTCAGCGTATGAGCCAGCGCCCTGACGGAATCCTATGGCACCTGCTATCCGCCCGTCGCATCGGAATGATGCCTATTCTGGGCCAGCTTAGGGATATTGAAATGCTGTAAGTTTTGGATTACTTTTCACTTTTAAAATGGCACTAACAGCAGTGGGCGACAGGTTTACCTGTGACACAGGAGATTGCGATGCAGATTTTCGCGAACAAATATTTGTATGGTATGATGCAGGCAGTTCAGGTCTGGGTGTATTATGTTCTATGTATATCAGTAGGTAAATCTGGTAACTGCAACATAAGCTATGTTTACTTTGGGATGCTTAGCGGATGCTGTGTGCTCTGACCGGAAGGGCGTCAGCTTCCTTCTGTCTATTTCTAACACTTTGATCGCAATCACCAATTCGTCTTCCTAGCGTGGTGATTGCGGGACACCCCGCCCCCCTTGTTTTGTGGGAGGCATGTTCAGCAGCATGCGAAATTTTGGATTTAGATGGATGGATGAGTGTTAGTCACACACATGACACGCTAAAAGTACTGTACAGATTGGACTGGAATCAAACAGGCTACTTTATATCCAATTATTATTATAGTTTCCATTGGATAGAAATAACCTTTAACGTTTTTATAGAAACAACGCGTGCGAAGTCGCGGTCAGAAACTAGTATTATAAATGCTATAGCTTATATGGATATTTGTTACCGCTTCACGCCAAAACGTTTCGGGTTGAAGTTAGGCATACAGGTAGTACCTAGATCTAGGCCTCCAATAAAACATACTTTTATCCCAGAAATCGTTTTCCATGGAATATAAATTCTTATTCTTTTAATGTTTCCATAAAAACAACGTGTGCGAAACCACGAGCTGAAACTAATATTGAAGAAACAATTTTAATTAAAAAATCTAAACATAATAGAGGGATGATAAGGACTTAGTTGTTGTACTAATATCTCGATGGACTTAGTACAGTATACCCAATTTAACTAACTTCTATTTTATCCCCAGCGCTGGTCGAGTTTGCACTCTCAAAGAAGTGGACACTGATATTGAAGAGCGCGGCGGATCGCAGCGCGCCGGCCGTCGCACGCGGCGGCGCACGCGCTCGCACAAGAGCCAGAGCGAGGGAGAAGTTAGTACTCAACATAAACCATTCCTAAAATGCACGCACCACCAGAAGACGTGATGATTTCAATGTGCGAGAGGAAATAATTATGCACACTACTTGCGCGTGGGCGATCCCTCTTCTATAAGCATTAACTCACCCGCGCACTCAAAGCTCAATAATTTGAGCGATCAGTCCAGGGTTAGGCTACGGGCAGCGCGCGCGTTCTATGGAATGACCTGTCCGTTTTGTCGCGCGTTCTTCTGATTTATGCACTAGTTGGCAAACAAAGCCGGCCACTTTTTCGTTGACATGCTAATTGTACTTGTTCCCACTTTCATGTCTAGCCAGGGTGACTGAACAACCAATCACAAAAGCCAATTTATGTGTATTGAGTCTATGCACCGTATTTGCATGCGGGTGTGACTGCGGTGGTGCGGAGTGCATTTTAAGCATGCTTTTTCTTTACCAGATAATATCTAATTAATGATACTTATGTATAATGAGGATAGACCTCGATATTGTGAAGACTTACCCTATCCAGGTATGGACATATATCGGAGAAGAAGCAAAGCGTCATTGGACTGATACCCGATATCCCTTCATCATCATCATCTGCCTATATTAGTTCACTGCTCGACATAGGCCTCCCCTAATGAGCGCCATAGCGCCCTATTCAGCTTGCCGCATCCAGCATCTGCCAGCAGTCTTTTGCAAATCGTCATCCCACCTGGTCGGTTCCATATCCTCTATCGAAAGTGATTAAGAAATTTTCATAAACAAAACTTTTAAAACTAGAACTGCCCTAGATATTAATATCTTAATGATCTTGCTAAGTCCCGTTTATCAGCAATAAGGAAAGCTCATTACATTTTATATCCACCAGGGCAACACAACAGAAGGCGAGGACGGTAAGCCCAAGCCACGCCGCCAGCAGCGTCGCCGCAACAGCCACAAGTCTGCCAGCAAAGCGGACAAGGATGGCGACGGCGAAGGCAAGGAGAAGAAAACCGAGAAGAGGAGAAACAAGCGCCCCAGGCCTGTTATCGAGTTCTCTGTCAAGGTAAGATGCACCTTATAGCCTGGGGGTCTACCCGGAAAGCAAACGAAGTTTCTGATTCGTCTTGATGCATAACTTAACTCTTATGTGACTTGCATACAGATATCGTTTGCACAAAACCTAATCAGAAACTTCCTATGTGTAATTTGGTACTCTTAACCATAATATTATTCATTCATCAATTAAAATATTACCGGTTTAAAATTATTTTTTTATTTCAGTGCAATAAAATACGCAAATTCATAAAACACCTAAAATTCAGTAATTATTCCCAATTTCGAAATTTTGTTGGTTATAAATATACTTGTTGTTCGTATTTTGCTCCCTAGTATGCTTGTACCATGATACTCGGGAGTTTCTCTGAAGGATAGGATTCGCAACGAATAGGTACATCCGACAGAGAACCAAGATTATCGTCATAGCTCAGAGGATTAGTTAGCTGAAGTGGCAGTGGGCTGGCCATATCTCGAGAAGAACCGACAACCGCTGGGGTAAACGTGTTCTTGAATGGAGATCGCGACTCGGCAAACGTAGTGTAGGACGCCCTCCGAACAGGTGGGATGACGATTTGCGAAAGACTGCTGGCAGGTACTGTATGCGGCAAGCTGAAGACAGGGTGCTATGGAGCTCATTAGGGGAGTCCTATGTCTAATATATGCTGATGATGATGATGATACTCTAGCGACACAGATATCATGGAAAGCGATAGAAAATCTAAATTTATGTTTATTTCCCTGCATTTTGTGATTAATTAGGGCAGGAGGTGCATTGTCTTGTCACCTTATTTGGCAATTAGTAAAGCTACTAAACAGCTTGGCAGTCGTTTTTCCGGAATTAAAAGTGGCCAATGTCTTACCCGTGAATCCATCTACACTACACAGACACAGATGTACTGGAATCTGTAACTTCAACAAGCGTTACAAGTTGAGGTTTAAAACTGATGCATGATACAATTTTACAGGTCTCGAACATCAGCCCCAACACCAGAGTGCGCGATTTGAAGCAGGCGTTATCGGAACGCGGCGTCAAGCCTCAGATTATGGTTTGGAAGGTATGGAATGAACATTTACTATTAAAAAAACACATCATTTTAACCCTTTCATTGCCACCGATGCAAAGGAACGATTCTTCCTCCTGCAGCTACGGCGCCTCCCTGCAGGTCGCAACGCGATGGCGAAGGCATGGCGGTGAATTTGTTAAAGATCCGCCTGTGAAGCAGAAGGTAGTGGGTTCGACAAATTCGAATCCCACCATGGGAGAAATGTTTGTTCAGTCTGTAGTAGGTATTTGTTTTAGGTCTAATTGTGTATGTATCAGTCATCTGGTACCGATAACACAAAGCCTACTTACTCTGAGGCAGACGAAGCAGTGTTTAAATATCCAGTATTATGTATTTGTTATACCTGAGTGAAATAACAAGTCCCAAGTAAAATGCCCATTATGTTTTGATTGAATCAAAATTGAGTTTTTATTTTCAGGGTTTCCGTGGATTCTGCTACCTGCACTTCTTAAAACCTAGCCCCCTGAAAGTAAGTTTTAACTTGTATGCTTACATTTATGCTTCTAAACTTTTATAAGCTTGGAGAATTTCCTGAGCGGCAGCTAGAAGAGCACAAATAATACCCCCCCAACTCAAAAGAAAGGTGTTGCAATATCTGTAATTGCCTACGCCGAAACAAACAAACCAATTTGAATGTGGTATCTCTGTCAGTACTCTGATATTTGTGGGCCTCTCACTACACAACTTTACACTGATTAGCTGTTCTGAGTGACGGCGTGGTGCCTAAGCAGATAGAAGAGCGTGTCTACGCGAATGGCTGTAAATATGGCGCGCTCGCTCTGGCTAATTAATATTTGTTGTTAGCTGCGCCGCGGATTGTTAGCTGCGCCGCTCACACACCAATAAAGGAATGGCTGTGAGGTTCCTATGGCTCTTGAGTGGAACCGCAAGGCGGAAGGCGCATCATGAGCAACCTCACCTCTCCCAAGAAGGATCGACGTGTTGTGAAAATCGCAGCAAATCTCTAGCCGAGCAGGGTTGTGGCGATCTTTGAGAGAGGCCAACAGTCTTAACTTAAATGAAGTCCCGTTACTTATAACACTATTCGTCGTTGTCTCCAGGGTGAAGGCGACAACGCATCTGCTATCAGCATCGAATCAGTACTGAAATCCCTCGCGGAGATGTCAGTGGGAGGTAGCGGCGGCGGCGCAGGCTCGGAGCCGGAGGAGAAACCGCGCCTGCTGACAGTGGAGCTCGCGCCGCCGCGCCAGCCCAAGGGAGAGGAGACGCGCGTTAACAGCGAGGTATGTATATATACTTAGTGCCAGGTGCAGCTTGGCAACACAGGTCCTTGACCTTCACGAAATTACAATAGGTCGCAAATTAAAAATTTTGAATTCTTAATTTTTAACAATTTTTCAGAAACTTATTAGTTTTGCGTATAAAATGATATGACTATATGTTACTTTGTAATATATAACTATATTGGTAGCGATTCTGTTGGCATAAAACCTAAACTAAACTAGCCTAAAATTGTTACGTCTCTTTTTTTTCGATCGAGTAAAAGGGGACAGCAAAATTTAAACGCTAGTTTAGTTTAGGTTTTGTGCCAACAGAATCGCTACCATTACTTACTTAATTTAGAATCATTTTCTACTTAAATTTTTAATTTAATTTTTTGATACTTAAATTCTTATCCTACTAATATTATAAACGCGAAAGTTTGTGAGGATGTATGTAAGTATCGTTGCTCTTTCACACAAAAACTACTGAATGGATTTTGATGAAACTTCACAATAATATAGCTTACATATCAGAGTAACACATAGGCTACAATTCATAAAGATAAATTGTATGTTATCCAAAATATAACGATAAGTGTTAAGAAAGTCCTACGCGGGCGAAGCCGCGGCAACTCAATTATATTTTCTTATGTTACACAGTTCATACATTGTTATACTCTTCGACACCGACATCGCTAGGTGTGTATGGAAAGCGATAGAATAGCCATAAATTTCAATGTATTTTGCAATATTGTGCAGGAGGCGAGCGACCTGTATTTCTTTACACCACCGTATTTGGTACTTAGTATAGCTGTGTGCCAACTGTTGTACAATGAACCAACGTTTGGTCCAGTAACGAGAGATTTCGGAGCTGCCTGTTCTGACTACAGCATAACGTTTCTTTTTCAGGCGCCTTTAGTAACAGTGGAACACTGATTCAGAACCGGCCGTTGCATCAAAACTATACTATAACAAATTATAACTACACGCATACGAAATCGCTTGGTTGCACACGGCGCCTGTCGCATTCCGACACTTATATGTATAGTTTTTAAGGTAGATTTTTGTTCGCGCCGGCCCTTGTATAAGCTATGCATATGTGTGGTATTACTACTGCGTATCATATCTTTATAAATCTAAATAACCATCTAAGAGATCTTCTAATTTCCATGTAACCTTCGATAAGCTTTTTGTTATTTATCCATTCGATTAAATTTCTGTGGATCTTTTAATTCATCAGATAATCAATCTAAATGCGATTGGTTTTTCATTGATGCATTTCACTGCTAAACGCAATCACGCTATTTTGGTAACTCTATGCTTTTTCACATCGTTCTAGTCGCTGGATCTAGTGCATAGATCTGGTTAACTGAGAACTTAACTTATAACTGAGTTATCCAAACTTAGCTTTCTACACAATTTCTGTGTGGGCAATCGCATTTGCTATCTTTTTACCTAATCTTTATTCTGTTCATGGTAGTTATATGATGGTATAGTTTGTTAATACCATTCATATGCACTTTTAACCGATATAGAAGCGTAAGTCTCGATTTTAGTTTGTTGTCGAATGAAAGTTCGCTTTATGGTTTTGTTCTTATCGTTCGGACGGGCCGGCGCTTGATGCTCCGTTTACACTGTGCGAGTAGCTTGGTAGAGTAACAATAAGCTAAGCAAGTTGTATTTTTACCCTCATTAATACCTCTCACTACTCTAAGTAAGTATTTAGCCTCTCCCCCTCTACTACCGCAGGCCGCATCTGTTTGGAAGAGTATAATGAGTCGTTTTTCTTCTGGTGACATCATTGTTATTGCTTAAAGTAGAGAGAGGTTTATAAGTAAAATAGTATCCCTGTTACATCTAAGTGGTGTAAATTATTGTTTTTAATATACTTATTAGTAATATTAAGATTGGTATGAGAGCTTCCGTAGTGTTTTGACATGTAGAAGGAAGTCACTTTCTTCTCATGTCAAAGAATATTGTCTTTCTAGTAGTTAGTCGACTTACTAAAATACTTGTCCAGTGTGAACACATCTCTAAGTGAGCCGTTTTACGAATCTTTGTGAATGTTTAGTTTTTCTCTAGTCTAAAGTTAGTTTGTAATAATTTAACCTTCTTTTATTCCGAGTAACTTCGTGTTAGCGCGAAACAATATTGCATTCTTCCATTAATTATTGTAACTAAAGAAGCTATTTGTAAGGACTTCCGAAAGACGCGGTAGAAAAATATTAGTTTGAAATTTACTTAAAATAAAACATTAAAAGGATTATCTTATCCTAAATAAGATTTTGTCACTATTTATCCTTAAAAACAGTTCTGTCCTCTTTTAAACTAAATAGGGTTTTACGAACCTGCAAATTAGAACTAATTTATTTGCTTACCTCTTTATTATTGTGATAATCGTTCAATTATTATAAAAAATAAGTTGAATTGAAACAGAGTGTAGCTCTTTGGTTATCGCCTCCAACGGAAGGACCTTTAGCATGTATTTAGAATATAAAAAACTACTAAAATATTTTGTAACTGTAATTTTAAGGTGCTTGCGAGAACGGAGTCCCAAAGTCATAAATTATTTAGATGGATTTGATTAGCAATAAGGTACTATTTAATTTATATTTAACTAAAAACGTATTTGGGTCTTCGTTTGTCTTGTGGTATGTTTGTGCCAACTTTGATTAAATAAACAGTTATTGTTTTAATAAAACAAGTTTTTTTAGATCTGTGAACGTGAGTCAATTCAGTGTATAACATATCCAGAGATAGAAACTAGACCGTCTATATTACGTCAAAGTTACTTTTTCAGTATTAAGTTATATTATAATTTAAGACTCGAAAAGTAATATATTGTTGACAGTATAAGATATATTTAATTATTTAAACGATATTTACATCGTATAACATTGGTCTCTTAGTGTGTAAAGATTTATATACTTAAAGATAATATTTTTTGAAATTTTTAGTTTTAAATGTGGCTTTACTTAGAAGTTAGCATTGGTACAGATTTAAGTTACTAATTTTGATAAACTCGCTAATAGACTTTGGCTGATTCGATCATATGATCATAAAGGCATTGCTAATGCCGTACGATACTTCACATCATCGATAGCTTGCTAAGTTACAATCTAAAATTAAAATAATTAACTAAATTAAATGTTTAAGCTACAAACTCGAAATGTGTCAGGCATTTTCGTTCGCACACTCGCACACAGATTTTATTTATGCTTGGTTTGTTACTGTTATTCTTCAGTTATTTTAAAGCACTATTATGTATAGTTTGTTAACGGATGTTCATTTGTAAGGTGGGCTGGATGAGTCTTTGTTTTGTATTTTTT
This sequence comes from Eupithecia vulgata, assembly GCA_946478455.1. Taxonomy (NCBI): domain Eukaryota; kingdom Metazoa; phylum Arthropoda; class Insecta; order Lepidoptera; family Geometridae; genus Eupithecia; species Eupithecia vulgata. The sequence goes on from OX297881.1 coordinate 5,459,873, forward strand.
TTAATAAATTTATTAAACACTTTTGTTTTTTTGTTATTCTGTTAACTTGTATGAATAAGAATACGTCACACGTAAACCTAAACGAATGTTAAGGAAACTGAATGTGATTGTAATTGTTTCATCATTGTAGGTTGAGGGTAAAATTAAATTCTATACTTTTTTAAAGTTTTGCTGTTTTATTGTAAGATCCCTCACAATTTAAAAAATAAAATTACGTAGGTATGTGGGTATTATTTATACGTTTTTGTAAGTTAAAGATTAAATTACCGCCTAGTTAGATAAATAATTGCAGTATAATTATGGCAAATATAATGCGGCAAATATACGGCTGCTGTACACGTCCGATTCTGTTATGGGTTGATGTTTTTTTACATAATATATGCAATACCTACAATTCTTACAGGGCGCAAAGCGCGCAATTTTTTTAAAAGGATAGACAGGATTTCTCGTTATTAGGAACGGGATATGTTGAAGGAACCAAAATAAAATGCATAATTTTATGTACTTAATTCGAGTTTTTTTATCAAGGTAAGTACTGAGATCCAGTTCTAGTTTGACAAACGCTAGGCTCTTAAACGACGACGACCGATGTGGCGCGGTGGGCGAAGGTCTGCCTGCGACGCAGAAGGTTGCGGGTTCGATACCCGCCTCGGGACAAATGTGTGTACGATCTGCAGACATTTGTTCAGGGTGTTCTGGTCGTTTTCTCTAAATAATAAAAAAATATCTATCTATGTATTGTATTATAGTATGTATATCAGTTATCTAGTACCCATAACACAAGCTCTGCTTAGCTTGTGGCTAGATTATTTCATTTCAAAGCTGTGTGAATTGTCCAGCATTATTGTTTTTTTTTTTTAACAGTTTTTTTCACGCAGAAAATATCAAAAACCATAAAATAAGATAATAGTTCTATCATCATCTGCTGGACATAATTATATTCTAAGTACCTACATATATAATTATTTCAGAGCCGATTTCTGTATTGACTTATGGAAAACCCATAAATCAAACAATTATATTGTATTAGATTTTATCAGAAAATGTGTAACATTTCCTTTAGCTATCAGATTCTGCACGCCTCCGTCGCTATATAATGGCGTATGAATTATAAATTTATTATTAACACCATGTTATTCTTGTTGCTGTGTGTGTTGCCTTTTTGCATCTGTCAGGTACCACCGGTAAGTTTGTTATATTATAGGGTCACTATAATGCACGACAATTTATTGTACGGCCGAATAATGGTACACCTTGATAACCCGTGTCATGGCTTCCTATTTTAAGGTGTACCTACATTATTCGGCCGTACAATCAATTGTCGTGCATTATAGTGAACCCTACTTATATCCTCTATTTTAGTAACAATCTGTATTTACCTACATATGTAGGTATACAGCTAAGTCGCTGCCAGATAGTGATTTTTCCCGTTTGTGCCGATGTTGCCGATGCCAAACGACGTGATTCAAGTAATTTCCTATGCCGATTCCAGACCGATTAACTTTTAACAACATGGCGAAACTTCAATTAACCATCTCTTCGAACCAAATTGATTTGACCTTGCAAATCAGGGTTCGTATTCCAATCGGCCTAGCCATTCCACAAACGAGCGAATTCTACGATCCGGCAGCGATTGTTACTTACCTACAAAATTTATATTATATAAATCGTAAAAAAGACATTTTACCCACTGCTGTGAAATTAGTAGTTTTTGCAACTATTCAATCGACACCATTGTATTTTTTACCGGCTTTGAAAAAGTAGGTGGCTCTATTTCTACTGTGTGTACCTATGTTTTTTTATGCCTATCTACTTCTTCGCTTTTTATGGAATGATCTCGAGGTGGTGCCATAATTGTTTTATCCCCGAAGGTTTTTAATTATCCCGCAAAACTTAGAAAAACTGTTAGAAACAAAGATCTCAAATCATATACTGAGATTTCAAAACGATCAAATTATAATAAAAGTATTCTACGTAACGATTCTGCGATAATACTTACCTACCATTGTCATAGTGAAGCGATTGGTTAGCAGAATTGGGCCCCTCTGACCATTTAAATAAATAAATAAATAATGCTGAACGATTCACACATCTAGCCCCAAGCTAAGCAGAGCTTGTGTTACGGGTACTAGATAACTGATATACATAATATAGGTAATACAATACATAGATAGAAATTTTTACTATACATTTTGACCCGAGGCGGGAATAGAACCCGCAGGCAGACCTTGCCTACCGCGCCACAGAGGTCGTTGTGTTTCGGCCGGTATTATTAATGTACATTAACGTGTATCCAGCCTGAAGAAATCGAATATGTCCTCAACTTCGAATCCCCGATCTACGCATTCGGCGAGGATAGCTTGAAGTTTGTGGATACATCTTCGATCGCCGTCGAGAGATACAATGAGAGCACAGCGTTTCTGCACGGAAATGTTGTGCTTCTGAAGGGGTTGGAAAATCAAGCTATCGTAAGTGTATTTATTTATTTACTAGTTATTCATTTAATGGACATCGGGGGGCGGGCAGCAGCGCCTCTTGCAGAATATATTTGCCACCGAACTGCGATCCCCAACCCGCCTGCCCAGTGTGGAGATTATGGGCATTACCTCCATGAGATAAAAGCCAATAAGGCGATTATCAGGGGAAGGTCTGCGTCCAGCTGTGGACCGTTAGGCTGTTGAGGTTGATTTAATGGAAACGTTATATTATATCTAAAGAGCCTTTATTTTTAGTTATTAGAACTAACGTGACCATACGTCCCGTTTTGAACGGGACCATCCCTTATTTTGGTTATCTGTCCCGTTATAAGATATCCCAATAAAAGAGCAAAAAATATGCAATTTTGCTTAGCTCAGGCGCTATTTTGTGCTCTATTTTTGTTAAAATTTTGCTATTATAGCACCTATAAGCCGTTTTTTAGTACAGTCATGTGGTAGGTAGGTACCTACGCTTAGCTCGATCGTTAAGCTCTATTTATTAGGCATAACAACAAATGCTATCATCATAGACACAAAAACCTGAACTCAAAATGGGCTCTGCCTCCTTAAATTTAGATGTTGATTTTTAATGATGGAATCAAAATTACAGACTGCTCTCGAACCAGTTGTTTGAAACTTGTGGGAAGCCATTTTGTCTCTGTAAAATGTTTCTAATGGTAACGAATTTAAGCCCATAGTTAAATGCACATTTTTTTCTGCTCGGTGGTAGCGCTATTGAATAAAATGGATGGAAAAGTACCATTAAAGTTCCTTTCACATTTACAGATGGAAATAATTCTACAAAAGGAAGCCAATGGCAGATTCGAAGTTCTGTTCTCACACGACATCTGTGACCTTTGCAAGGAGATGGGAAGCGAGGACAGCGAATATAGGAAGTATCTGAAATACTTCGGGTTTCCTACCGAGTGTCCTATTGAAGCTGTAAGTATTTGACGTCTATGGCGTAGTGGGCGAAGTCAGCCTGCGACGCAGGAGATCGCGGGATCGATTCCCGCCTCGGGATAATCGTTTGTACGATCTGCAGATGTTTGTTCTGGGTGTTTCCTATGTTTTATTCATATCTACTAGGTAGAAACCTAATTATAGCTTAGGCTCAGCTCAACCCATTTTGGCCTCTGACACAAGAATTCTCCAGGCATTTCGATTTCTGTGCTGCCCAAAGAAATGAAATAAGTTCCAAAAAATTTTCGACTTCGGCGGGGTTCGAGTCCCGCCGAAGTCGAATTTTTTTTTGGAACTTATTTCATTTCTTAGAGATGCCCAGAGTGCGGGTAAGCACTATAACAAAAATTCTGTGCTGCCCTCGCCAGCTACGCATCGAATTTGCAAAAATTATTTTTAACTTCTCCATCGATATCTAGGGCGGCTGACTGCTCTATGTCCCGTACGACGTGGTTACTGCATATTCTTTCTTGATAGGCCGATCCTCCTCCATTTATTCGACGTGTCCGAGCCAGCAGCGGTGACCAGAGGTCTTTATTTATAATACTGATGGTACAGATTTCAAAGAAAATTCTGTGTGTCATTCTGTCTGATAGGTACATTTTTACGCATTTTTACGCCTGTAGGTATGCCTGAATGAATTTTATTGAAATAGGCAAGGATAAAGATGGTATTCTGGGAAAAAAATAGGTTGCTTTTATCTCGGTAGAACGACTGCCAAACTGCGGGTAGAAATCTAGTTTAGGTACTATACAGGGCGGCTTTACGAGATATGAATGTATGATCAAATACGAATCCACTGTTGCTAGGATAAAACAAATTAAAATATAGGCTCGTATTGTGTTTTATCGAGGATAAAATAAATTAAAATACTGACTCAAAAAATCACCATGTATATGTTTTAGATAGATAGATAGAGAATACTTTATTCATCACGTAGATGAAAACAGATTGTTTTAAATTAAACATATTAAAGAAAACAGCAATGGATTTGGCGGCCTTATCGCTTATAACGATTTCTTCCAGGCAACCAGAACAATTGACAGAAAATAAAGGATGGCGGTGCATTACAACATGCATAAATTCAAATACTAATACACACCTATACCTAATAATCTATTACACTAATATATACAACAAATTAATTATACTTAGTAACTCTAAGGGACATGCTAAATAATATAGCGGAAGCGGTACCTCACCTCACCAAGACTCACCAAGCTGAAACTGCTTTTCATCTTCACCACACAAAACTTTGATGGCCATCATGCAAAACTATTCACTCAAAAGACAACTAAGCGATCAAACAGTAAAATTTCTAAGTAATGCGTAGAAATTTTACTGATTTTTTAGGTTGATGCGCAAATGTAACCGGCAAAGCAAGCAATTATGAGCTTTGTAGACGCGACTAAAAGTCCACATATTGTTGGAATTCTTTAACTGGTAATACTGAATACAGTATCCGATCAACTGCATTCTACTTACATTAGTTTTAACATCGACGTAACAAGTGGTTTCTAGCGTTACTATAATATGATACCTGCGTTTTGTCTGGGTCTTTTACACGATATTTGAATTGCATGGCTTAGTAAACCCAGACAAAAACTATCGGACCAAGAATAAGTGCTGGACACTGACATTGCCTACAATGGAACTTATATGTTAAATTAAGCAAAGGATCGGGACTGACACATTATGAAAGAAGCCATTGGACCAACAAACGTGTTTTAAGGTTGCAACGTGGATGCAAACGAATTGAAATGCAGGTTCATCAATACAGTTTTTTATTTGCTCTTGGTGGCTTTCGTGTCACTGCGGCCATGATGGACCTTTTGTGATCGCCACTTTATGTGTTCTCCCCTAAAGGTGCGGCGTTCAGAGTTCGCCACTTACCCTTGCAGCTGCTAGGAACTGAAGGATTTCCTTCGGGGAGAAGTCTCGTAGTTCATCTGGGCCGAGCAGGTGCTTGCCCAGATAAATACTACGTTTTTGCATCAGTGCTCCACACTTTCCCAGCAGATGGAGAGGCGTTTCGTCCGCCTCCTCACAGAATCTACAGGATTTTGTGTCGCATAGCCCCAATTTAAACTGTGCTTGTTAAGGCGACAGTGTCCAGTTAGGGCTCTTGTTATGATGCGAAGGTTATCTCTTTTTAGCGCTAGGATTTGGTTAGTGTACCGTTTATCTAAGGCTTAACAATGCAATGAACTTTAGTGTTTTTTAAGCAACCACTAATTAGGATCGACTACCTAACTATAAAAATCAGCAACTTAGCTCCAAAATAGTATTTTTTTGTGTAAAATAGAGAAGATTTTCATAAATAGTTCCCAAATGACCAGAAGAGCAGACGTTTATAGGAGATAGAGAGTCTTTATTAAGAAAGAAAATTACATTCAAATAATATAATTAAATTAAAACTAGTATTTATAATTGAAACGATTGAGCTAACTGCCGACTGTTGAAAACAATCTGCTGGTAACTCAACTGATCCATATCAATACCAGTCGGAAGCTTCCCCTATACGCTGGCTGCCTTGCCCCGCTGCATGGCAATGCTGATGCGCTGCGCCAGATACTCACCAGCTTTGAGGTCATGGGTCACTTCGACCATACGCTCAGATAATTTTTAAAAACCCGAAGAGCCTCTAGAGAGAGTTGATTATAGATTCGCTGGTAAAATTAAATGTTCATACCTTCTTCATGTTAGTAGTAGTAAATAAATTTTGTGCTGTTTAATGGTACATAGTAGGACAGCGCTATTTTGGTGGTAGAGTTTCGTCTCGGCCTACCACCAATTTTATTGTAAAGCTTGAACGACTCATACAATCTCCTTTCTTTCACGCAGGGAGCCTATCACATAAATGACTTCAGTCTGGATACGGATGATTTGGAAATCAGCAGCCAACATGCCGGCCGGTACGAAGCACAGCTTAACATATACGTCCGAACCGGCGAAGACTGCAAAATGGACAGAGAGCTGAAATGTATCCTCAAAATGGATTTAGTTGTAGAGCCTGAGTAATAGCAAAAGAGAGCCACCAGTTGGTAGATTTAAGGTATGTTTTTCTTTTTTCTTACTGATTTCAACATACGGTTTATTTGCTGTCTTTGTAATGTAATGACCGTGGTTTGATTAAATCATTTTAAAGATTTTAAAGATAACGGTAATTCAATGCTATCAGCTAACTATAGCTATTTCCAACGCTTTAATTGTCACTTTGACGTTTTTCGATAAAGAACTTTATCTTTATTGGGTTATTGTTATTTTTGAAATTAACTTTTTAATAATGTTGTAAGGACCTAGTGTATATAACTAGCAGTAGTAAAGTTTCGTGTGATGCAAAATGTTGTTTTTATAATTCCCTTTTACTGAATTGGTTTTATGCTCTGAGCTTCGCCGCCATATTGTTGTACCTACTGCAAACTGCAAAACAAAATGGAGGCACTTGCTTTATAGCTGTTTTATTTCCAATACGACGAAAGGACGACCTCAGTGGCGCAGCGGGCGAGAGTCTGCCTGCGACGCAAGAGGTTGCGGGTTCGAACTTCGATCCCCGCCTCGGAACAAATTTGTGTACGATCTGCAGAAATTTGTTCCGTTGGTCTGGGTGTTTTCTATGTATAATAAAAAATATCTATCTATGTAATGTATAATATTACGTATATCAGTTATCTAGTACCCATAACACAAGCTCTGCTTACCTTGGGGCTAGATAATGCTGTGTGAATTGTCCAGCATTATTTATTTATTTAATAATACACTCATTAGTACTCTGATAAATCAATTTATTTAATAGATTTTTTACAATTTAATCCCTATTCTTCTTCAGGTTCATTAACATTATCATCCCTACTAGATTCATAGAACACGTCATCTCGCTTTTTCCTCGTACCGTGTTCATCTGCCCTAACATCTTCTTTCTTAGACGACTTCTCCTTTTTTGGTTTTGTCGGCGTGCTTTCTGCATTATCTTCATCGGCTTTTACTACTGATTTTACTATGACCGTTTCTTCAGCGCTTTCGCTGCTTTCGTCTTTTTTGGTCTCAGCTGATTTTACTTTTGTTTCTTTCGCATTTTTTGACTCCTCAGGTTCAGGTTCTCTGTAAAACAAGTTGAATATTAAATCTTAAAATAATCCTTAAAGAGATTTGATTCAATCTTATTAAATGTCCCAAAGTTTAATCATATATAATCTATTTATCTATACTAACATTATAAAGAGGAAAGATTTGTTAGTTTGAATTGAATAAGCTCCGAAACTACTGGACCGATTTAAAAAATTATTTCTCCATTAGAATTCTACACTATCAGCGATGAACATAGGCTATAGAATACCCTAGCGAAGCCGGGGCTAGGCGGGGATCGCTAGGATATAATAAATGCGAAAGTGTGTTTGTTTGTTTGACGAAGCAACCAACCGACTTGATTTTTGGCTTGCAGTTAGTTGAAAGGATGGAGAGTAACATAGGTTAATTTTTATCCCATAAATCAGTTCCCATGGGAAAGAGAAAACCATAAACAACGGGTGCGGAGCCAAAATTCACAGCATTATCTAGCCCCAAGCTTGGGTACTACATAACTGAAATACTTAATAGAAGAATCGCATTACATAAGTAGATAGATATTTTTGCTATAAGTACATAGAAAATACCTAGAACACCCGGAATAAAAACATTTGCAGATGGTATAAACACTTGTCAAAAGGCGGGAATCGAACCAGAACATTGTGTCCTCCTGAGTCGCAGGCTGCAGACACCACTCTACATAGATCGTCTTTATCATCATTATCTTACTCTTTTTTCATCAGCTCTTAGTTTATAGTAGACTCTACATTTATAAAGCCTATTCTGGCCCAGTAGAGCGATTGAGTTCAAATATTCTATTCAATGCGGGGAGATAAGCGATTTTGGTTTCCATACAATTTTCTAAGATTTGACGACGAAGCTGTTAATGTAAAAATATCACAAATGTCAAAATCATCTACGAGTATATTGTTTTATTTTTAATATTATGTTACTCAACAAACCTCGTAATTATGTTACTCACACTTGACTTTGTCTTTCTCTACTATGTTTCGTTACTGCTATGTATTAAATGTTTGTAACTTTGAATCAGGATTGGTCAAGTGTGAGTTAACTGACAATTGACTTTGACTGAGGTTTTTGTTAGGACTTGAGGTATCTTAACGTTGACGTTAAAAAATCAGTCGTCGATTGGCTCCATCCCGCCAGGAAGTTCTATGTATTTTTAGCACCATATTGGCAACCGAAATCGTTTATGACCACGATTCTTCCCGGATCTCCCATTGAATAGGAATGGGATATTTTAGCGTAATCGCACAGCAAGGCTGGAGAAAGCCCGAAAGCTTTCCACTTCGTGCTATTTTATGTGATATTAGTAAAATAAAAATGTTACTTGGCTCTGAGTGCACTCTTATCAGCAGCCCTGAAAAAAATAATAGGTCAGCATCTTATACAAGGGGATTCTGTTAACCAATCGTTACACTATGATAATGGTAGCGTCGCAAAATCTTCAGTTTGAATCCTTAGATTGAAGAATCCATAGTTCGTGCGTTGCTATTTGCACGGATCGATATAATGGTTCTCTTCTATCTGCCCCCCTAGCACGAGGATTGTTGTCTAGGGTAGAATGGACAATAATGACATCGCATCGCCATACATTGCGTACATTTTTGAAGTGGAAGGAGTGCGTTTCAAATAACTTACGCATTGTATGACAAAGTTACGTAATTTTTCTCTATTTTACCCTAGACAAGAATCCCCGTGCTTGCCATACTGGAGACTTTAGGACCAACGCGGACCGGGACGGGATGGAAAAGGATTAATTTTTTTACCAATGGACATTCAAACGTATCGACATAGAAATACGACATTAAATTGGTATACTTTAAAATGGTACCGCGGCATCTAACGGATTTTTCGACATAGATTGCTGTGCTTTAAAATCAGCCGTGGCATCGAAAAATTCGCATACCAAATTTATTGTCGTATTTCTATATCGTTTGAATGTCCATTGGTAAAAAAAAAAAAACCGTTTCTAACCCGTCGCGGTCTGCGCTGGCCATAAGACGTGCGTACCTCCATCGTAGTTTTTTTTGTCTTAGGTAGAATATATCACAACTTCCAGCAATCTATGGTGGCCATTGTGCGTTTAGTACCTACTTATAGCACAATTGGGCCCTAGGTTGCTCGCAATTATGGAGGCGTTTTAAAATAAGTAACATAAAATGCAGATAAACAATGCGCGAGAAGATAAAAGAGAGTATAATATTACTTACTCGAGGCCCTCATGATCATTGTCGCTGAAAAAAATATTGTTTTTACCATTACTTAAAGGTTTATTTGTGAGATTTTATACACTAAACTATAACAGTACGTTAGTATACAGGGTTATTATATATAGGCGACCTCTGTGGCGCGGTGGGAGAAGGTCTGCCCAAGCTCTGGGTACCTTGGAGCTAGATAATGCGGTGTGAATTATCCAGCACTATTTATTTATTGGTATTTCCTGAAACTTTTTTTATATTATTGGAAATTATCAAGCGTTTGGCCAACCTGTCACTTGAATAAGTGTTGATGTGGCCTTAGATGGAGCACGATTTCCTAGAAGGAATTTATTCACCCAGTATTTCAAGACTCCAAGGTTGTTCTCTGGCGGGAAAACAGACGCTGGCATTCCAGTCTTTGAACGTGCTTATTATGAAGGTAGAGCAGAATTTTTTGGTACGACACTGGTATAGATGGTATTTTCCTGTGCGTCTGCTGGTCCTATGATGGTGAAGATGGCATAGGTTCGTTCAATGCTAGCGCACAATCCCCAAAGTGATACATAAAGAATACTGACAGTCTGTCAACGCACCGTCCTGCAGTTCACGCAGTTTCAAAAACCCTATATAATCTCTGGCCATAGTCTAAAGCTTCAGAACATGCATGCATACAATATTTAAAATAGAAAGATTTTTTTTTCGATGGAACCGACTAAGATTTTGTGGCTTAGTTAGTTAGAGCACACCCGTACTGTGAGGGTGGAGCGCGGGTTCGAGTCCCGCCGAAATCAAAAATTTTTGGGAACTTATTTAATTTTTGGAAAGTAAAAGTCCAGAACATGTCTCCAGAATCTTACCTATCCAAATCTTCTTTAACTGCTTTATCATCCTTGCCATCGTCATCTCTGAAAGTTTATTATTGTTTAGTAACTGTTATTCCTTCATCATAAACTCGCTGCTGGGTTAGGAAACGTACCCTTACTGGTCATAGAAGTCAATTGGTAACACTATTTTTTTTTACTGGCGCCCCAGCATATTTGCCTCAGTGTTGCCACCTGGATCTAAAAAGCGCTGAATGTTGCACGCTATATTTTAAGTCTAGTTCAATAAAGCGAGATATTTTCCTAGAGAATATTGACTACCTGAATGACGAAGACTTAAGACCCTCCCCGACTCTATGATCAAGCGAGGTATTTTGAAAACCCCCTCCCCTGAATGGGTCACGTAGTTTAGGTACTGTGTGACTGATATAACGTGATAAACACGTGTCACCTGGCTAGTCTCCGTTTAAGACTGGCCACAGTGGTCGAACTCAGATTCAAAAGTCTTTATTTCCATAAATTCAAACAAAACGTAGAAAAGGTCAAATTCTTGAAATAAAACATTGACACGGAAATAAAGTGATATTTTTGATTTCGGTTGCTTCGGTATGTAGAGTAAAGTAAAGAAACGACTAAGAAACCTTTAGCCTGTTAGTTGTTATTTTTCGAGTTGGAGCAAAACCCGTCCCAAGCTTTTTTATCTTCTAGATAATCTGATATTTTGTAGTAAGCCTTTTTGCACAAAAAGGTTTTGTCAATTTATTTGAATTTATTTACTGATAGATTTTGCAACTCACTAGGAGTTTTCTTGTAGACGCAAAATTCGAAAGGACATCATCGTATCATCAGTAGATAATAAGTAGGTATACTTACTAAAAATGACATTTATGTGCGTGATATTTCGGCAATGCCGATTTCTAGCCATACTGTATATCAAATTTAAGGTTCACGCAGATCGCATAATAAAATCTCTTACCGGTCGTCGTCATCCTCACTGAAAATTCAAAATTAATTATTATTGGATTTTAATATTATTTTTATGCGGTGTCACAGACCCACTGCATATCAAAGACCTTCACAAATTTCTCTTCCATATTGGACTACTGAATCTATAGTGGACCAATTCTTGTCAAACGAATCTAGCTCTTAGGTTACACTACAAAGAGCACCACACACTACAAAGAGCTTCGCTTAACAAGACGCACAAGTCCATCTTCAACTCGCCCCAGCGAGTCTCACCGCCGAGGCTAGGCAGTGAATGCGTTAATTAAAAAATATTAAAAATGCAAAAGTTTGGATGGGTAGATGGATGATTGTTACTTCTTAACGCCAAAACTTCTCAACAGATCAGGCTGAAAATTTGCATATTTATAGTTTCTGAAATAATCTAAAGGCTACAATAAAATAAAATAAATAATGCTGGACAATTCACACAGCATTATCTAGCCCCAAGCTAAGCAGAGCTTGTGTTATGGGTACTAGATAATTGATATACATAATACAATACATTACATACATACATAGATACTTTTTATTATACATAGAAAACGACCAGAACACCCGGAACAAATACCTGCAGAACGTACAAATATTTGTCCCAAGGCGTGAATCGAACCCGCAACCTCCTGCGTCGCAGGCGGACGTTCGCCCACCGCGCCACAGAGGTCGTCAATTTTACCCATAAATTTAAGTTTCCATGAGAAATAATTAACCTATATACGTTTTCATAGAAACAACGCATGCGAAGCCTCGGGCAGAAACTGATATCCAAATCTTTGAATAAATATCGGTGTTGCTAGTAAATTGTATGAAGTCATCCAAGTTCTTTGATCAAATGTACATTGGACAAAGATATTGAAAGTGTGGAATTGGCACCTTAGTACGTAAGCTAGCAATGCTCTTTTTAGTGTGAATTCGCCCTTGCGACTTTATCTTCGTCTATCTAGTTAGCTGCTACTCAGCTAGGTTGATTAAGGTTGTTTGACGCGGATTGGCTGGATTAAAATTTTTGAGTGGTTTTTTTTACTTTTCACAAGCAATAAAACTAGCAAAAAAATAATTTGCCGCAAATCGTAAACAATTTTCTATGAATTTATTATAAAATCAACTATGATTAATTTGTATTTTAGGAGCTTTTGGGAAAATGAAGATTTTTAGCACAAAATTTTCTATTTTCCCAAATGCTTTTATTAATTAATCAAAGTTAATATTATTATAAATTCATAGAAAATTGTTTACGATTTGCGGCAAATTATTTTTTCGCTAGTTTTATTGCTTGTGGAACGCAGAAAAAATTATAAAAAAATAATTTTGCGCCAATCCGCGACGTTCAACCTTATGGTGGAAATAAAAGCCTCCTCTTTATTGTGCCATTGCGTCCGCATTCATCTACGCTTGATAAAAAATCTGAAGAAAATATGAAAAACTTACGCTACGCTTCTCCAGTCTACTGAGTATTCTTCATGGGTGATACCAGTTCTGAATACTCTGCGACAATTGTCTCTGAAATTTAATGGTTTTATTAAAAAACGTTGAAGCCTATGGATTAGATTGTATACTACCTTAATGTTAAGAACCTGCAATAACAAATTAACAACTATTCACGGGAATTTATCGCGTTTAGATGCATCGACATTTCAACCCGACGTTTCAACAAGTTTACATTATGGTGACAGGAAGCCCTGGCAAATAAATACCCAATAAAATGATGATGTGATTTATGCACGATCCTATCCATCCACGATTGTCTGGTAGAGATCGTTCTTGCTAAGACCGCGAATTGTTACATATTTGTGTTTACTTCTTTTATTTTTGTTTGTTATGTTAAATTTATGTGGGCAATAAAGCATTTTCTATCTATCTCAATACCTATGTTTAATAATAATAATAATGTGGTATAATCTAACTTAAAAACAAAAAAGAAAAACTAGAGATATGAAATGATGTAGTTATGTAACAATAAACAATTAAAAAATAATTTTAGAATTTGACTGCCATGCCGTTCCGAGCCACTACCTACAAGCATAAATAATTTACATACTTTATGTACCAGTGCAGAAAATTTTGAAAATATTTATATCAAATATTTATATCAAATAGGGATAAAAAAGGCTAATAAAACATCAAGTGCGAGCCGGTCTTGAGCAACGAGGGTTCTGTATTAAATAATTATAAGACCTTGTTATTTGCCAAATACATGATGCCAGGTCAACGGGATATAGTAACCCTAAAGATTTATATTTCTCTTAAGAGTTATTTTTTGTGAACACACTAAAAATTTACGGTTTTCGGATTTTTCCCTTAACTTGTGCTTTATTACTTTGCTTCTTGCCAAATTTATGATTAAGTTCAACGGAAAATACCCTATAGGTTTTGCGTGCATGCGATTCCATTGGAAATAAAAAAAATAGACCTAAATGGTTGTAACTTTTGATTGCGTTGACATAGTTTGATTTATATTACTACTCCAAGAGGTTACGGACTGGAGTATTTGATGTTAATTTCAACACGCATTCCTGAGAAAATAGAGTTGACAGACGGACATACGGACGGAAATCAAAGTAATCCTATAAGAGTTCCTTTTGAAGTACGGAACCCTCAAAAATATCGGCTAGTGTCAGCAGAAAAAACGTTCATTTTTGTCATCATTGACATCGCTTGAGCAATCCTACAGTATCTTACTCCCCGTCAAAAGAAAAATATTGCTAGTGTTAATAGAAAACCCTTACTCGACGTCCTTTTGGATAGCGCAGGATATAAACTGACGGTTTCTGAAGACAGATGTGTAGAGGAACGGTCCATGGCAGCTGTGGGATTTGGGGTCGATCTTGCAAGCTGAGATCACTCCCGTTACACGCTCTTTGTTTTGGTATTTTACAATCAGCGGGCCTCCGTGGTCGTTCTGTTTATATAACATAAAAAGAATAAATTCTTTGAGTTATCTCTTAAGTGTGGGTTACCAAAATAAAACAAACCTTAAATTACACTAAGTTGGAGTTAAGGGATAAAGTTGTGAAGAAGTGAGTGTCGTAAGCGGCTAACCCTCGAATACTCAAATGCAACTCACATTTAAGCTCGTCTCAAGTAGCTGTTTTTTGACATATTTGAATGAAAATGTGTCAAAAAATAGTTACTTGAGACGTGCTTAAACCTGAGATGCGTTTGAGTATAAAGGGCATACATTGGAGGGCGGGCAGTAGCGCCTCTTGCAGAATAGATCTACCACTGAACTACGATCCCTAACCCGCATGCCCAGCGTGGGGATTATCGACGGTAACCCCAGGAGATAAAAACTAATATGGCGATTATCAGGGGGAAGTCTGAGTCCAGCAGTGGACTATTGCAGGCTGTTGAGTTGATTTGTGAAGAACGCAAACCTTAAAGGGATCACGTTGATGAGGTTTTATCATATGTTAGGTCTGTACTGTTATGTCAGTGTGTTATTAACAATAAGTAACTAGTAATAGAAAAATTTGCTTCCCACAAGCTTCAAACTAGTGGTCCGCTAGCCAACAATATAAAATAAATCTAAATGTTACGACATAAGCCCATATTTGAATTCACATTTTTGTGATGTCTTTCCAGATGTGCGACAAGCTTATTAACTAAGAATTAACTTGACGTTTGCAGGCAAATCAGCGCGAGAAAATACAAAGAAAAGCGAAATTCAACGATTTTTTTTCTATCCAAGACATAGTTCTATACCTCACAAAATCCTCCTTGGAGTGAGGACCGTCTTGCAGTGTAGTCATCAGGGTCTCTCAAATGTCTACCCAGATCAACATTAAACGTTTTTCTAGATACTTTTTCATGTGCAGCTTCGATTTGTCGACGTGATTCCACATCTGTGCAATTCGCGTACTTTTTCTGTAGTCAAAGTTCAAAGTTAGTAAAAACGTTTTAATAGTTTTTTATACAATAGTTATATTTACAAAATCTTATCGGCTTATCGTATGCGATAAGCGACATTTTTTATTTAAATTTACAATTTCGTAAAAGGTCTAATCTGTAGTACTTACATCACAAAGTTCACTCAACCGCTTCATAACATCTTTGGTGCAGATCATGTACTGCGTGATGATCGTGCGGAACCTCTGTGCCCATTTTTTCGCGCATTGCTCGTTGTCCATTACACAGACCTTCGCTTCTTGCAAGCACTTAGCGTTCTCGGGCTTGTTGCTCTCTTTTTGGCGACGGTAGACACCCTGGGAAATGTTTTTATGGTTAAAGATATTTGCGCTCAAAACTCTCAAACCAATAAACTTAATAGTTACAACGATTAAAGATATAGTTATTGTTATAATCTTCTTCGTCATCCTGGATTAAAGCTCTGTTGGAACAACAAAGCCCCCTCCTATCTGTGCATTGCTGTATCATCGACTGTCCAGAACTTCGTATAATTTTGTTACATAATAATGCTGGACAATCCACACAGCACCACTAAGCAGAGCTTGTATTATGAGAATATGAAAAACATGTAAGTGACTGATGTGCTTAATACAATACATTACATACAAATGCATTTTTTATCATACCTACATAGAAACAAAAACAACCGGAACAAAAGTTTGCAGATCGTACAAATTTTTATACTAAGGCGGGAATCACGCAAACTCACTACATCGGTTATTAAATTAAATTAATTCTAATTACCTCTCTGAAGTTACTTCCGCTTCCCCATCCGGCTATGAATCCCTTTGTCCCCGGCTTCTCCAGCTCCCGACTAACGTTATTATAGCAGACGAGATCAGCGGCGAATTCACAGCCCTTTTCAACAACCCCGAATTTGAATACCTTGTCCACTTTTACGATCGCGATATCGTTAGATGACCATTTAATGCTGTCTTGGAAGTCGAATTTGTAGTCTAGAAAGAAATTAGAATAGAAAACATGTATTCGATTTTAATATTTCTTTAAGTATCTCTATAATGGCAGTAATTCTGACACATAACTTAAACTAAATTAGTGTAAAAATTTTGCTGTCCCCTATTTTTCGATCGAAAAAATGAGACGGCAAAAATTTTAGTTTAGTTTAGGTTTTGTGCCAACAGAATCACTACTCTTTAACAAGTAAAGTTTCAGTTTTCCATTTTCTAATAAGTTTTTATAATCACTGAGCAGGCTATATGTCATGACATGACTTTAATTTATCTAAAGACTAAAAGCGATAGCCGCAAATATAAGAAACGCTTTGGTATACGTTGGGAACGAGTTGAACTTGGTATGAATAAGAGAGATTAAATAGTAAAAGTGTTTAAGAAGTGTCTAGAGTTAAAGAAGAAATTCTATTTTAGCAGGAGGTGAACTTGATGACGCTAAAAAAGTCAACTTACTCTTTGGAATACACTTCCAAACCACTTTGCGACGATGCTTGCAGACACAATCGTTGGTTTTATAGTCGAAGCTGTCGACGAATCTTGTGGTTCCGGAGACGATGTAGAAATGTTCGGCGTCCTCGACGCAAGCGGCTGACGTCAGAACGTAGGATTGATCGACGATGACTCCGCCGCAGAGCCAGCCACGGTACTTGTGCGCTTTGGCGGATTCTTTTGTTAGTTGCAGGTATACCTAAATCAATATGAGTTGACATAAAAAGTGTCCAAGTTGCTCGATGCCTATATTGTGTTACTTCGTATTTGGAAACAAGTGAAGAAACTTACACTGTAACAGTTTTTCCTTTTTCTTAATATTATGCTTACAATACTATCAATTTATCAAACGTGTAAACTTTTTAGCATATCATGTCTTAAAATTTCATTTCATTTTAGTTTGTAAACTAAGATAGATTTTATAGTAAATTTATAAAATATACACCATTTAACCTGTACCATCCTCAGGTTGGACAGTAAAAAACTTAAACTCAAATTAAGATTATTTTAAAATATATATAATGTCATAAGTTCATACCATGTAAGGTCTTGCGCCTGGTTTTACTCTCTTGCTGTATAGAATTCTTCTCGTATCTATTATAGTGGTATTTTCAAATTCCCAACTCTCATCTTCTATTTCATCTACTTCGTTCTCGGTTATGTTTAGGTCTTTACTTTTTAAAGTTGGCTCTATAACTGGTGTAGGAGCGACTTCACTATTTACAGCCTCGCTATTTACGGTTTCGCTTTTTACGGCTTCGCTTTTTACGGCTTCGCTTTTTATGGCTTCGCTTCTAACAGCTGCGCTTTCAGCGACATTGCTTTTGATGACTTCGCTGTAGACGACTTGGGAAACATTGCCAGCGTCTTGTGGTTCTGTAGGAATTGATAGTGCATATCCTACGAGCAATATGGTATGTTAAAACACGGTATGAATGTTGGATTATTAAAAGCATCTAACATAAAAAAACTTACCAAATATAATTGAAAATGTTATTAACGACAATAAGTTCGTCATTTTACCACAAACGGAGATCCCTGAAGGATCGTTTCTTATTTAATCACTATCAATATTGAGTTTTTATGACTGTATCTCAATTTCACGCTCAATTTTATTTTCTGTCATGCTTCAATGATATCAATTATGGATATCCGGTGACTGATTTAATTATAAAAACAATTATAGAAATAAATTAATATTTGAATGGCAATTTCAATCAATATTGTGCATAGCTTGCATAGCAACCATTTTATCGCTTGATGTAACTTTAAATTTAATTTAATATTATTATAAAATAGCTTTTGCAACCGGCTTTACACCCGCTTTTTCCCGATAAAAAGTAGCCTATTTCCATCTCCGGGATACGGTTTACCTCCCTGCTAAATTTCGTCCAAGATCCAGCCAGCATAACGGCTGAACGAATCCAAGCCTAAACAGCGTAGAAAAGACTAAATAAGGTCTTTATTAACAAAGAAATCAAATCATCATCCACCTATATCAGTCCACTGCTGGACATAGGCCTCCCCTAATTAGCGCCACAGCCCCTGTCTAAATGAAATAATAGAAGTAAATTAAACTAGTATTTACAACTGCATCAATTGCTAACTGCAGACTGTTGTGAACAGTTTACATGTAGCTCAACTGATCTATATAAATTTCGGAAGCGTGCCCAAGACGCTGGCTGCATAGCCCCGCTGTATGGCAATGCTGATGCTCTGAATAAATTTCGCTTTTATATTATAAGTTGCTGTGGATAACCCATCTTAGACACGTCTTTAGTTTTGGGTTAGAGAAACGTGATGCCTAGATATTCTCACTTATTCCTATTTTTATATATATTCTTGTTTAAAAATTTTCTTTCTTATTTATTTACGTCATACGTACCTAATTTAAATAGGATATTGTGATAAAATTGGAATTGTATCTAGGTAAATATTTTATTTAATGCTAATCAAATATTTGATTTTTTCAACTTAATCCTCTTTAATCCCCAGTAAAAGCCACAACTTTACTTCGAAACATTTATTCAACTTCTCATATTATTATAATTTTTACTTAATCTCTCTGAATCCTGTAGGTTTGGAAATGTTGGCAGTTTGAAGATAGGCAGATACTTTGTTAATGGTCGTATTGACAACTGCTACTTGCACTTCAGGTGTTACAATTTTAGGTGCTGGTTCTTTTGCTTTTACTTTTACTGTTTCTTTTTCTTCTTTTGCTGCTGTCACCAGTTCGTGTTTTGCTGGCCTGTGAATTAAAACAATTAGAATTTAAAATTATGAACAGAACTTTTTAGGGGAAATATCCTGTATAGGTACTTGTATATTTACTTTGCCTTATTTCTTATCTTCTTGAGTAGGTTCGAACGTCCCACTAACCCGTTGCCGTGGGTGGCAACGGGTTAGTGGTACGTTCGAATCTTTTATCGAAACAAAATGCAGTACAGGCTGCCGCTCTCGAATAGGTCTTTTCAGCCACAAAAGTGTGCGGCTGATTCTCAAACAAACTGATGCGACCTACTTCATCTTTCGTAGATGTTGGGAGGCCAATTATGATGATGAGTGGGTTAATGGCAGATATTGTTTCGGTTTACCCGCAATTTCTATCTTCTGCTACGAAAATTACCGCTACCACCTGTTTGTCAAACGCATCATATCTATCAGTTGCTCACACTATCTCGCTATTTATATTCACTTCACTGTTGACAACCACAACAGTTTCACTATATTGGCTATATAAGTTACCCATCGGGATGATTCTTCCATGACAGGACCGTTTCCACATGCGTCACTCCTGATCTGAATTGCCTTCTGCATTTAGGCCTGAAATCATTTGTTATCATTATTATTCATTTACATATTGTCATTCATCATTACTGCCACGTCTCATTAGACGTGCAATAGTGTACTTATCTATCAAGTCAAATAACGATCTATTGATATATATATCTATTATCCTCAACATCCGTCAAATTTTGAAAAGTTTTTTTTTTTTCATTACTAAGTCTGAGGTAAGTATACAAAAATATACTTTGTCATGTTGATATTGTACATATAGAGAAAACAAGCTATTTAACTCCAAAATCTAGTTATTTTATGCCCTCGAGTTTATTATGGTTGAAGTTTTATTGATGACTGCAAGCTTCTTTTCTGTAAATGTATTATTATTGATATATTAAGTTGATACGTAAACCATGTTTAATATCAGTCACATTACGGCCTGCGGAAACTCTATTTACAATCTTTTTTTATAACTTTGACTAGAAGGCTGGGTGTACATTAGCTACTGTAGAATCTGCCTTGTTCTTTGAAAATTCAAATGTGATGAGTTTTCACGCAACAAGACAAACGCTTTAGCGCCTCTTTGAGGCTTAACAACCGGCAAAACACAGCTCGACAGCTTACCTACGTGAAATAATCTTAATGGTAGTTTTTGCAACTTATATATAACTTAATTTGCTTTTCCAAATTTGGTTCACATTCGGGATCACAATAGAAAAAATAAAGGCAGATGTTTTTCAATGTCGGATACTGATTATGACGAGTGAACTAGAAGCCAAATGTACATTTATTATAAGTTATTTCTTACTCAACATCCTTGTAAATAGCGCACGATATGAACTGGCGGTTCTTGTAGACGCTGGTGTACAGGAAAGGGCCGTAGCATTTGTTTGACCTCTCCTTAACTAGGCACGCTGAGATAATGCCTATAACCATAGCGTTCACGCCAGTGCCGTAGATTAATGGACCGCCGTGATCGTTCTAGAAAATGAGACGATAAAAACGCTGGATCAAAATCATAAATAGATAAAGGCAATATTCATGCTTGGCTTGTGGTGCCGGCATAGAATTTGCACCACCCCAACTCTTCCCGTGGGTGTCGTAGGAGGCAAGGCGACAAAGCGACATAAACCAGGTGGCGAGCAGCAGCTCTTGTTGATTAACCACCGAACTGCGATCCCGCATGCCAAGCGTGGGGATTATGGGCTAATGCCCATAATCCCATAATAAGCGCCTTATTGGTTTTTATCTCATGGTCTCATAAAAACCAATAAGGCGCTTATCAGGGGAGGCCTGCGTCCAGCAGTGGACCAATATAGGCTAGTGAGAGTGAAAATGCTAGCCTAAGTGATCTAAATTCCTCTCAGGCCCCGAATCCAGCAATGCGGAAATGAAAAGAGACGTTTTTCAGCTAGGGTGTCTCAACAGCTGTGTTGAGATGCGAAGGTACTGGCTAGACTGGAGCGGAGACGTGTGCTGGACATAGCGAAGATATGTGCTGGCTAAAGCGGCTGAGCTGCATACGTCGAGCTTTTAAATAAATAAATTATGCTCTACACACAGCATTATCTAACCCCAAACTAAGCAGAGATTATATTATGGGCACTAGATAATAACTGATATACATTATACAATACATAGATATAATTTTTAATATAGAAAACGACCAGAACATCCGGAACAAATATTTACAAATAGTATAAACATTTGTCCCCGCAACCTCCTGGACACCGGTCGTTTGTTAAGGTGAATGCACTAGCAAGGTACAGCTTGCATCTTCGGTCATCTTTTCTTGTCTCCGCTGCTTGCTTGCTCTCATCATCGCCGCCGCTTCGATCTTTCTTTGTTTCTTCGCATACAAATGACATAAAAACGATTTATCGGTGGTCTTCACTGACACGAGTTATGTTAAAAACGACGTTATTTATTGGTTTTTCAAAACACATATTCCCCGCTCGTCTTAGCTCAGATATTGTAGAGTCTGGCAATCAGGCTATTTGAAATGACAAAAACTTAATTATGTTGCTAAGAAACACTTTTCAATATCCAAGCATTCTACGCGGTAAGTTTTTTATTTCTTTGAAGTTACTTATTTTACGACTAATCCAACCTAAACTAGAATAAAGAATAAAATAAATAAATAAATAAATAATGCTGGACAATTCACACAGCATTATCTAGCCCCAAGGTAAGCAGAGCTTGTGTTATGGGTACTAGATAACTGATATACGTAATATTATACATTACATAGATAGATATTTTTTATTATACATAGAAAACACCCAGACCAACGGAACAAATTTCTGCAGAACGTACACAAATTTGTTCCGAGGCGGGGATCGAACCCGCAACCTCTTGCGTCACAGGCAGACTCTCGCCCGCTGCGCCACTGAGGTCGTCAATAAGGTCAGATGTTAATGTATTTTGTAAAATGTTACACTACCTCACAAAATCCACCATCAGCTGCTCTTCTTCCACCGATTTCTACAGATTCATTGTGTAGAGCAGAGTGCAGAAATAGATTGGTTGGAATCTTCTCAGTTCTTCGCATATGAGCACCGCGACGTCCGCCGCCGCCTCCGCCGCCGCCATCCTCGTCTTCATCTGAGTAGTTTATATCTTGGCAGTCAACGTACTTTTCCTGTGAAAGTCTTGGTTATTTTAGTATTTGTTTAGATTCATCTCATCACCACCTAAGCGCAGGTTCAGATTATGTCGGACAGACAGTTTTACCGGAACGACAAAGGTGTCGGATGCATTATTGGTAAACCTTTTTCAATAACGTTGTTCTATGGTTATTGTATTTATAGTGCGTAAGCCCACTCTGGGTCATCTGGATCATTTCTAAAAAAATAATTATTTACCATCGATTTCGGCAGGGCGTTGTTCACAATAGGGCGTCTATATTTTCGTTCCGGTAAATCTGTAGGGTCGACTTAATATGA
Organism: Eupithecia vulgata; assembly: GCA_946478455.1. Classification (NCBI taxonomy): domain Eukaryota; kingdom Metazoa; phylum Arthropoda; class Insecta; order Lepidoptera; family Geometridae; genus Eupithecia; species Eupithecia vulgata. The sequence continues at coordinate 5,482,515 of OX297881.1, forward strand.
ATTGGCTCCAAGGTCAATCCACGTTAGTTAGCTGCTTATGTGTGAGATCTGGTAGTTTCGTAGTTTTAACTCGCTGACTCTTGGCACGGGCCAAAAATCGGCTAGTAGAAAAAATTAAAAAATTTAAGTTTCTGTTTCGTTCAAAACGAATCAGAAAGTTTAATTTTTCTTTTCAACTACAATAGGGATGTTAACAATTTTTCGGAATTGCTTTTATTTTGAAGATGGACTCTTGTTTAGCATAAAAAAAAATATTTTCTTTAAAAATATTACTATTTTCGATAAGAAAATGTACAAAAATAGAGTAATTTTAAACTTTTCCGCTAAAACACTAACAACTGTCACGTAACAGAAATGACGTCACGAACCGCAAAACGATGGTCGCGATTCATGACATGACTGTATGTTGTATGTCCATTGTTCGATTAGGACATGTGTTTTCTTAATTTTACTTGAATACAAACAATCAAAATGAACACAAAGTTTTACAAAACCTGTGCAGTGCCCCCTGTGTAAAAGTACAACAATTACTATACCGGAAAAACTGTTTATTCATGTGCCAAAAGATAAGCAAATGTTACGAATTTATTGTTTTAGCACATAACCTAACTTTGTAAACAGTGATTTAAACGATGTTCTAAACACGATAAATTATATATAAAAAGCAGAAAATCATCTATTACACATGTACTTGACTGTTATTTATGTATTCGTAGATAGATAAATGGTATTAAACGTAAAAGAGTACCTACAAAGATGTTTTCACGTTCCTGAATTCTGAACCACAAAAGTCTTCGTTTCTTGCAAAAAAGTTTGCCACCATCAACAAATCTACTTTTGGTAAGTTGGAACTATTCCCTTTAGTGAATCCGGATTCCATCATGTATTAATATTATGTAATTTACAGACTAATTCGTCGTTATGAGAAAATGCAGAAAGGTAAACAAACAGTGCGACAGCTAGTTTTGCAGCTAGTGACGTCATAAGCTTATAATGGCGTTTGCAGTCACTTGACAACAGATTATAAATATAGCATTTAAAATCATTTTTAATAAATTCAATAAGTTATATTATATTATAAAAATGTGATTTTCGATATTCTAATAATACAAATGATTATAAAATTAACACTAAACTTTAATTTGTGATTATGGTTAACATCCCTATTATGTTATTCCAAGTTTAAGTCTTATTGTTCTTAATAATATTTAACATCCAAAAATCTAAAACTTTTTAAACTTTCGCAATTTGTTAACATATTGTTCAAGATTATATATCGGGTATTTATCACATTTAAAAAAATTTGTCTGATAGTGTAATGCTTTCATACATTACAAATCTCCGACATGCTCTGACCAAGATCCTTGCTGCAGATCATATAGTTATCGATGATATTGTGGTATTTGGCACCCCAACGCCGTTTGCACCGCTGCTTGGCAATGATTTCAACTTGAGCTTCTAGAAGGTTCTGCTGATTGTCACTCCTCCTATTCACCCACTGTAAAAGTCATCATTTTGTTGACATGTTCGCTTTACCTCTGCATAAATTATGGAAGAACCATAATCCAAAAAGTTCCTTAAAACAGTAACCTTTCCATTTATTGGCCTTTTTGCATATGGTACGAAAGATGATCAAAGTAACCTTTAATTACGCTATACTCGTATATTGCACTTAAAACACAAACTCTGAGTCTGAGATGTAGGGGTCCATTCTTACGCTACGCCACGACCAAACCGGGGCCTTATATTTCACCAAGACCTCAACCTCAACAGCCTATAATTTATAGTCCACTGCTGGGCGCAGGCCTCCCCTTGAATTATTTCTCATGGGGGGTAATGCACATAATCCCCTCACTGGGCATGCGGGTTGGGGATCGCAATTCGGTGGTAGATCTATTCTGCAAGAGGCGCTGCTGCCCGCCCCCGGTGTATGGTCCCTTAGTCGCCTCTTACGACACCAACGAGAAGAATGGGGTGGTACAAATTCTAAGCCGGCACCACACGGCTCACCAAGACGTTCCCTACCAATAATAAATCTTTAACAAAGTAATGCTGCTTGGCGGCAGATAAGAAATTTCATTAAACTCACTTCACTGTACTTCCCAGTGGTTCCCCAGCCAGCAATAGCCGCGACTGTACCTGGATTCTCCATCGTCTGCGATTGGTTGTTGTAGCATATAGGTCTAGGAACGAAATCACAACCTCTGATCCTTCTAGAAAAGTCGAAGCCGTCTTCGATTTTCACCACTGCGATGTCGTTGTTCATCCATCTTATATTATCGTTCTGATGGCCATCAAAAACGAAATCTGCGTAAGAAAAGTTTAGAGCTCTTTTTATATAATCAAGCTCCTTTTAAAAAGGGGTTTGAAAAGAAATCCACTAACATCGGTAAACACAGTTCTTTTTTTTTCAAAATCGCATTGCACGATATTTATAGATATACTGTCCTATATTTGGATAGATAACACTTACACAAAAAAAAAACGATCTATATATTATAATATCCTAAAGTGTCAGGTTTCTGAGATATTCACCTATGAAAACAGATCATTTTAATAGCTAATATATAAAAAAATAAAGCTAGACATTTCACTCAGCATTATCTAGCCCCAAGCTAAGTAGAGCTGTGTTACGGGTACTAGATAACTTGTATAATGTACATTACACACATAGATAAAATATACAATACATAGATAAATTGTCATCAGTCATTGGCCTGACATTTGGGTGTTCTGTATCCAAATTTAATATTAGAATAAAAGAACAGCGTGGTAACCGATGTTAGGTCCGCACACTAATGCAGTACCAAATGAAGTAAAATTAGTTACGAAATACCTACATAATAATAAGGAAAGCTAAAGTAACAAAGTACCGCAAGCGACGTGAACTTTCATAATTTTTTACAGGTCTGATATTTTCTTACTTTTGGGTACACACTTCCAAATTGCTTTTCTGGCTCCATTCTTGATACAAGGATTGCTGAATCTGTCATCTTCGTCCTTATACCTGTTAAAATTAAGGACGTAATGAGAATAAATCATATTTTCAACCAATGACAGGACGAAATTAAATAAGTTCCCGATTTTGTTTGGGAATTTATTTAATTTCTTACGGCTTACACACTATAGTACAAAAACCTACAGATGACAGGACGGTTAAAAGAATAAATAAATAAAAATAAATAATTCTGGACAATTCACACAGCATTATCTAGCCCCCAAGCTAAGCAGAGCTTGTGTTATGGGTAGGTACTAGATAACTGATATACCTACATAAGACCATACTTCATAGAACACAATATCCTTACCATTCCTTCGTTGTATATTCTGGAAACTGCTATGTTGGTGAAAATTAACACTGACTTGTTTTGTAGACTGTCTGATGTCGTTGTGCGGAATAGACGAGACAATAATAAAGTATGTGTTCCTAAATGTCAAACCACGTTCATGCACAAAAGCGTCTTTTATATGGCTCCTTATATAATATATATAATAAACTCCCTGAGTCGCTACGTAAACTCCCTTCATTATTTTATAGGAAGTTCAGAATATTCCTTACAAAAACCGCCTATTACACCGTAAACGAATTTATGAATGATAAAAATATTAATACAAATATTACTTGATCCAGCTTATTATTTATTTAGTTTAACTGATATTATTTTAATTATTTAATTCATTGATGTATAAAATTTTATTTTTATTTTTTTGTTATAATTAAAAAAAAAAAAAATAATAATACAAAAATATTTATTACTTTAACTTAATGTACAATAATATAACAGTGTTTGAGATTCCCTTTTAAGTAAAATAAATACTTGTGTTAGGAAATCTCGCTCTTCTAAAACAAACAATAGGTATATGAAATGTAGTAATTATGTTTTATTAGACGATAAGTAATTGAATTGTATTAAAAGATTGCATGCTTAAAGGCAGAAAACAATGATCGAAATGAATACTATAAGATCTTTATAACATTGTATTTTCAAGCAATAAACGAACTTTTACTTTTACTTTTATAAGATAACACAATACATAAATAGATATTTTTTATTATACATAGGAAACGACCAGAACACCCTGAACAAATGTCTGGAGATCGTACGGATCTTGGAACACATTTGTTCCGAGGCGGGAATCGAACCTATCGAACCCGCAACCTCCTACGTCGCAGGCAGACCTTTGCCCACCGTGCCACAGAGGTCGTCGTAGATTTGCCGAAGCTCCGATCTCTACGTTGCTCTACTTACTTGTATGTGCCAGAAACGATATAAAAATGTTCTGCGTCCTCGATACAAGCTGCTGATGTCAGCACGTATTCTTCATGTATGATGACTCCTCCGCATAACCACGACTTGTAATTTGGTGCTTTTTGATTGGTTTGAGGCATTTTCAGGTAAACCTTTCGAAAAAGTTATGAAGGATTCAATTCAAAACTAAAATTTAACAATGGAAATTTTTAGAATTATACATTATTAATAGTATACAACTGAGTCATAAGCGAATGCTGACGAACTTGCCAGTGAGCGGCATATTTTAACATGTGGTAACAAAATTGCCTCTTTGATTTGATTGGCAGCTACCATTATTCGATGCTATTTATTTCTGCCTTTTTTGTTGAAGTGAGAAGCGTTTGCTCATGCCACTTTAACGAATTTAAAAATCTTCGTTCAGCCAGTTTTTTTGTTAATTGTAGCTACCAGATCAGTCTGGTTTCTGTTTTCGGGTTTCGGTAGTTCAAATTACCAGAAAAACACAAATCATTATAGGTAAACCTCCAGTTAATCTTACCATGTAAGGCATTGATTCGGTGACCTCGTGGCCGTTTATGATTCTTCTAGTCTCATTTTGTTTAAGTGCCCACTCAACGGCATCCATAGGAACTGAAGTCGCCATCCCACTGACTCGCACATCTGAAAAATGTATCCTAATTACGTTACGTAAATTATCTAATACTGCTTGTCCATAATCAGATTTTACCTCTCATTCAGCAATTATAGTAATTATAGTAAGTATACCTGTTTCAATATAGTAAGTATTTCTAGCTTACCCATTAAAAATATTATTCCTGCAAAAACATTTAAAATTGTCTTCATAATGCAGCTTCGTAAGTTTCAAGATCGCTTGCATAAATTTTTGATTACATTTAATTAAATTACAAGTCACAATTTAATTTCACGCCACGTTAGTATCTTGGCATTTTGATGGAAGTTTTATTGGTTAATTTCGATTATACCGCTTGATCGAAACCCGGAAGTTCTTGAGGTAGGTACCTATATAGAGTAATTAAATATTGAATATCAGAGAATGCATTTTCAGAAACCGCAAATTGATGCTCTCTCAGGAAGACTTGTTCAGCCGCATATACAGTTCGAAACATTATATATTTACCGATGAAGGTTCCTAAATCCTAAACTTTGATCTACACAAAAGGTACACAATCACATCTATCTAACTGGTTTATTTACATGCATGTTATATTTAAACTAACGAGCAAAAATGGCGAGATAAAGTTCGGTGTTAACGAATTCAAGGCTTTATATATGGATTAGCGTCTTTAGGATTTACTGAGTTATATTATGCTAGACCAACCCTCCAACAGGTTTAAAATAGGCTCATAAGCTGTTGGCATTGTCACGCGTACCTACGCCAACAATGCGTAGAGGAGAGATGTCTAAAAACAATGTTCGGTACAAACAAACATTTTGTAGTTTGACGACTTCATTATGAATGTAAGCCACTGGAGCTTCCTTTTTATTCGCAATGATCTATCATACATGTTGTGATGGTCACATGGCGCTTCTTCGACAACGGCTGGTTGTTGTTTTACAGACATTTTCTTTCTGGTTGCTAGTAACCGACAGCTTTGGTCATATTACTGGAGATCACCACCTAGTACTAGCAGTTTCTGGAGAGATCTCGACCTTCGTTTCTAGACCTTATTATGTTATTTTTAAGTAAGAATATAACCCAGCATTAAATTCTACTATATAAAATCATTTAGGTAGGTACTGCTTTTTCTCTGATTCTTATCAATAAAGGTTTAAGTCTTTTCAAATACTCCTTTACTAAAGTAAAACACATTAAAACATGCCGTATATTTATTTCTCCTGATCTTCGATTGTAGCAACTATAGTGGCCTTAAGTTCAGGCGATGTAGAATTAAATATACTATCTCCATGTTTATTTGCTTGATCGATAAGCGACGCTGATTTTTCCATTGGAGGTTTAGTATCAGGTAATTTTGCGATTTTTTCAATATGTGGAACTGAAGTTGTTCCGCCATTTTCGGCATTCTTTGGTGTTGTAGTTTCTCTTGGTTCATACCTTTCGTCATCGTCCTCTTTATTTCTTCTACCAGGCAACTCATTTTTAGCAGGTCTGTAATAAGGAACACATATTTACTTTTGACTAGATAAGCATGTTTAACTCAGAGCTTTAAAGTTTACATACGGTAGGTACTTTTTTAGATACCTATCACGCTTTGTTGATTTATAGCGCTTACCCGTCTGGATGGTTGACCCAACTCATTACTTCTTCTGTATGCGTTACACTGGATCTAAACAGCTTCTCGCAATTTTGTCTGTAAAATGAAATAATTTGAACAACATGTCTCAGCTACAACAATTTTAAGTAAGCTTCATGATTAGTGTATTTTATAAATTTAATATCAAGGATATTTAAGTCAAATATCTTTCCAAATTCTATCGTGCTTAAATTTTCTTATATATTTGAGAAAAACTTACGACACTCGTTTATAAATGGCGCAGCTGATTAAATTCTTGTTTCTGAAGACACTCGTGTATAAAAACGGTCCATGGCATTGGTTTGTTCGCTCCCTGACCAAGCACGCTGAGATGATTCCTATCACGACTGAATCGGAGCCGGATCCCGAAATCAGGGGTCCTCCGTGATCATTCTGTAATTATTTCACTAATTTTATATTGAATTTTTATACGATTTGTGAAAGTCTGACAGTGATTAAATGTGGCATGAAAATTCCCTATGATTGTGACATGTTTTGGGAACAATATTATTGATAACTTGCTGATAAAACTAAATAGAATCTTTATTTCAGACGGCATTTATGGTATTTTAAAGGTTCTAATTATTGTATCATTATAGGAAGAGCGTCTAACGATTCCCTTGACTTGAAATTAATGAACGTGGGTTGAGGAAATAAATGGTTTGTGTTAAGAGGCCTGCGGATGATGATTTCCCCATACAAACTTACTACCAAAATGATTTGTAATTCGAGCATATTTCCACCATATCATGAAGTTTTGCGTATTCGAATAGTATTTATCTAGGTCCCTAGTTATTTTTTTCTTAATAATACACACCTATAATAAAATGTAAGCAAAAATATGCAAAATGCAATTTTGCATAACTTTACGTCGAAAATGACTTGTTTTCGTCCTATCTGGTTTGTATTAAAAATAACAATACCTTACGTTTGTTTGATAAGGCACAAAGCTTATACTGTCTAGTTACAAAATAACAACACCATGTCGAAAATACAAAAAGTTTTCAGTCATAATTTTTGGTATTACTACGGAACACAATAATTTACGAATTGAAGTTGCAAGCAGGTGGCGCCGAAGCCTTAATGTCTCTTACATACCTCACAAAATCCACCACTCCCTGGCGTCTGCCTTCTTCCAGATTCACTATGGTTACTAGATTCATTATGATAAGCAGAATGTAGCATTAAAGACTCAGGATTGATAATTTTTCTTCGTGTCGACACTTTCTTTTTCGTTCCCGTTCTTCTCCCCTCATCTGAGCCAGAATCATTGATGTCCGTACAGTCCACATATTTCTCATTGCAAACCTCACTCATGTCTGGCTGCAGATCTTTTGAACAGATCATGTAGTTTTCGATGATATTGTGGTATCGCTTGCCCCATCTCTTTTTGCAGCGATTCTTCGTTATAATTCTTACTTGAGCATCCAGTAGATTTTGTTGGCCGGAGTTTTCCTGTAGAGAAAAAACAATTTTTTTAATAAAATTCAACAAATGTTTTTGTGTAAAATGCGAAACCACGGCCTCCGAGGTCATTGGGGTCTAACTAAAATTATTGAATTTTTTCTAATGAGCTTATTAGAAAAAAATTAATAACTTTAGTTAGACCCCAATGACCTCGGAGGCCCATGTCCTGCAGGACATGGGCCTCCGAGGTCATGCATTCTTCAGAGTTAATATCTCCATCACCGTTAAGCTAAAGTCTGATTGACGAACACAATACAAGGCATAAATATAGGAACTCGGGTAGATCCTTCTACTTTTCCCTTGGCAAACCTAATACCTCAGTCACCTCTTACAATAAACACGGGAGTACAGGGTGGTACATTTAGTGTTGGACGTTGGTGTAACTTACCTGACCATAACTATCCGTGGTCCCCCAACCAGCGATTGATCCGAAATTGCCTGGCTCCTCTAGGCGTTGACTTTGATTGTTGAAACAGATTGGTTTAGGGATAAAGTCGCAGCCCCTGACTCGCCGAGTGAAGTCAAACTCATCCTCGACTTTCACCACAGCGATGTCGTTATTCATCCATCGAATGTTGTCGTTCTCGTGGCCGTCAAAGACGTAATCTTAAACAATCACTGATATTATAAATGCGAAAGTTTGTATGTATGTTTGTTACCTTTTTATACTTAAAATACTAAATAGATTGGGCTGAAATTTTGCATAGGTCTAACGTGGGTCTAACTTTAAACCTTCAATTAAACATATGTTAATTTAATCTCATAAAATAGTTTACTATAATAATAATAAGCTTGGCTTGCGCTTATTTTATATAAAGTATTACGTAAATAGCTGCAATTTTCATGCGTCTTGCTAACTTGATCTTGAACTAGAATTGCGATTTAAATCTTACCTAAAATGATTGTTTTAGATATTATAAGGATATTGGGGATGACAGTAAAGGTGCATTATTTTTAAATTTACTTATGTTTTGAACTGTCATGTTACATAAACTTACTTCTCGGTATACATTTCCATACAGCTTTCTTGGCACCATTCTTGATACACAGGTTATTGTAGCGGTCATGTTTTTCGTCATGCCTGAAAAATTGACGCTTATCATATCAATCAACGTATGCGAAACCGAAGGCAGAAACTAGTTTGACATATTTTAGTGTACCTATCTAATAGTTGACGCCCTCTTCTTATCATATTGACAATGAGATTGATTGTATTTAGGTACCTGTCACGGCGTAGTAGCGCGTAGGCCAATTTTTATCCAGGGAACACGAATGCGAAACCACGTAAGCTATTTCTGATGTATTCTTCTATATTATATATATTGGTTTTTATTTCGGTCAACGAATTAGCATTGCCATTCAACATGGCAATGCTGCCAGCATTCTGGGCACTCTGCCTTCTGGTGATGGCTTAGATTTTTAGAAAATAGATGTAAGTGTAAATATTAGTTGTAATTATTTTTTGCTGTTAAAGAAATAAAAGTCTTCTTCTATATAGTTTTTGTTTCTTACCACCTATCTCCTTCCCAAAATAATACTGATCGTTAATGAGGCCGAACACCAGACTCACAATCGTATTACGAAAATTGTTGCACAAAATTTACTTATCAGCTGCGCGCAAGCAGAACAAAATGGACGCATTTAGGTAAGTACACACTATTGAAAATGTGCTAGTACTTGGTGTGCGTGCTTGAGTGCGTTAGACGGAGGAGATTAATGTGTCGCGTTTCAAATAAGGCGCTTCAATTGTGGTAATAAAAGTGTATGTCTGGTGGGCGGCCTGAAAAGGTTTTGTCGTGACAATAACTTAGCTTTGTAGCACATCTCGGGTGTAGTAGTGATTGAACTTAGCAAACTCACTTATATGTGCCAGAGACGATATAAAAATTCTTGGCATCCTCGATGCAAGCAGCGGAGGTAAGGATATAATCTTCATGGATGATGACTCCCCCACATAACCATCGACGATAATCTTTATACTTTGGATTGTTTACTGGCAGCTTGAGGAAAACCTGTAGAGTGTTATCGCAAAATATACTACCCTACGCTATAGTTAATTAATCAGAATCGAAGTCGTACGACACACACAGTCGATGCATTGTGGACCATTAATAAATGCTCTAGCATGATACTACTGCATGTAAAGAAAAAATTGGCCCACAATGCACCTGTGGTGTTTGCAGAAACTAAATGCCATGCAAACATACACTATCTCGTGGTCCATGTATTGCCAAAGCAAGCGGTCACTGTCATACGTCATTGACGGGTGACAGACAGTCAGTTGACGTGGTCAACTGACCATATAATATGTAAGTAGATATTTAGTACCTATATATTTATAAGTTAGGTATTTATGTATTTTTTAAATTTAAGTATGTATATTATAATGTATTTATGTGTTTATATTATATATTTTTAAGTAGTACCATTAGATGCACACAGGTCTTACCCCATGTATATCCGATAATCCTATCCATATCGCTCTTGAGCGATAAGACTGCCAATTGTCATTTATTGTTTATGTGTTTCATTTGTAAATTGTTTTTAGCTTAAGTGTGCAATAAGAGTATTTTCTATCTATCTATCTTTCTAATTTAAAGCAAAAATTAATACCATGTAGGGTCTCGAATTTTCCGCTTCGGATCCAACAAGAATTCTTCTTGTTCTATTCAAAAATTGTTTTACTTCACTCCCATTTGTATTTTTTAGTATGTTTTCCAAGTTAGGAGGTAATGTGGCTGTTATATTTATACCATTGATTTCTGAAATTATTTTTTTTTATTATTTATATAAATGGACAACAGAATAGAAATAAAGCCGGCTAATTGCAAGTCGAACTCTTACACTAATGGTTCCGTATCAATTAATAAAACGGCAAAAAATCACGTTTGTTGCCTCCTTAAATATTTATTTTAAACTGTTTTTTAGTATATGTTGTTATTGCGGTAAAGAACTTCAACTTGGACAGACAGATAGACAGATGGACGGACAGCGGAGTCTTAGTAATAGGGTCCCGTTTTACCCTTTGTATACGGAACCCTAAAAACATTTGTTTGGAAACAGGTACAACAAACAAGTATAAAATAAACAAACAGAAAACAAAACGGTGGTAATAAAAAAAGATGATGAGTGATAAGTTGATAACCCTGCGCCGGAATAGGGATAGGCTCAGCGTGTGCTGAACAAATTATGATCAGGGCTGAGCAAAAACAACAGCTTTAAAACAAAAATTAAGTTGACATAGATCTACGTCGTACATAATAACCATAAATATATCTTATAAATACATATTCCGTGAGATGGAATGAATGGAAGAATATCCGACAAAGACATCATGTTCTACTGTCTTTCTTAATCCTTTTTATATTGATATAACTTATGTGGTATAAAAACATTATATTACTTACTTGATACAAAACATAGAAATATAATAAATGACCAGCATATTATACATTTCATATTGGCTGTCATATCAAACGATTGGTTGAGCATTTTCTAGGATTAATTGACTTTTTGATTTGATTTTGTGGTTGGTTGATTTTAGTCATTATATTTCCTGTTCAATTTCTCATTTTCTGTCTTTCCAATGATTTACATTATGAGTATCAAAGTAGCTCAAGTAGGTAAAACAATTTAAATTAAGATATGGTAAGATATTTCTTTTTTAATTGTAGTTCAGAACTTTATCATATACAACAACTATGCATTTTAATTAAATTATACTAACAGCATAATTATGCTTTATAAATTTTGTTGTTTTATTGATTTTTTGGGTGCTTTTATTCCACGATTAAAACTTTACCTAGGTAGAATTCAAAAACAAAAATATCATCGATTGAAAACTTCTACGCAACAGCGTGTTTTTGTAACAGACTTCAAAAAGGAGGTGGTTTTCGATCCGGCTGTATATTTTTAGATGAATGTTTGTACGCGTTATCCTCGCCAATAGTTAAGTATCGTGTTTTGATTTTTCTTTTGCTTTTGTATTGAGAAAGATCACGAGGCTGTGAGGTGGCGAGCATGGACTCCTTATTCTTTTTTACCTACCGTTGTAATCGAATCATTTTCCATGTGGAAATTACCAATGGTTTTTTTTTGCCACACCTGGGAGCAATTTTTTTCTTGATTGTTCTATAGCAGGATAATCTTCAGAGTGGTGAAAAAGCATGACTATAAACACGATTCCTTATGATATGAAGTATGGTTAAGTTGTAATGAAGTTAACAAATGTATAATAATTATTAATCTTAGCTTGTATAATAATACTTACTAAAAAAATGTTAGTATGCAGCTAGGCAACTTTATTAAATCCCTGTTGTGCGAGTATGACAACCTCCTCGCAGGCTAAGCTAAGCAAAGCTTAGTATTTTGCCACGAGGTAGCTGTTGTTGCCATAAATCATTAACGTATGTCAAAAACAGAGACGGTCCAAGATACCCCCTTGCGGTACACCATGATTCACAGATAGTATGTCGCTTAACCTCCAGTCTATTTTAACTTGTTGCTTCCGACCTTCTAGGTAGTTTCGAAACAGGTCTAGCGAAGACCTCTGATACCAAATTTTTTTTGTACGTAGATTATTTGTTCTGCAAATTGCCCTATGTCTGTGAAGAAGCGGTTTACTTCATTGGTGCTATTAGGATTATACACCAATAAGTTATTGTTAGTGGTATTTTACATTGTTTGAGCCACTAACTCTTTTAGTGACGTCCCAGAGCTGTTTCATCATATCCATTGCATTAATTAGTTTCTGCCTCTCATAATTTCGATTAGCCTTCCTGATTATAGTATTGCAATAATTTCTGTATCGTTTATAGGTTAGCTTATTAATTTAATTATCATGATAATTTTTACATTTTACGTACAGTTTATCGCGTTATATCTCGTGCATTTTAATATTATAGTCCTTTGGTGATCCAGGGCCTATAAGTTCTATTCCTATTAGGAATTTTGCGTAGCTGGGAGTTATCTACTATGACCGAATTTAATTGCATTATGATAAGATCAGCTGCTGCATTACCATCCCTACTCTTCTATGATCAACCAATCATTGATGTATCGGGATTTAAAAAAAATATATACATATCACGGTGCAATATATAATACATTTGGATGAGACATATTTTTTTTTTTGGATTGTAGGTTTAAAAACTTTACATAAATAATTAAACAATATGTCCTAAACCGTTAGGTTTCTCAGATATTTACAGATGAAAATAACTATAGTTCTTATGATTTTTTGTCACTGGTATGTGTCGTAATATAATGTGAACATTTTAGAAAAATGATGCATTAGGAAATTACTATCTAGGACATTTTTAACCGTACTTTCAGTATTTCAACACGTGCAGCCTATGGATCAAGCATACGCAGAAGACCTGTAACGCGCATCGCGACCAATTTAACAATGCCTTCAGGTGGTTGATGCGACTGCCGCAATTCTGTAGCGTATCAGGCATGTTGGCGGAGGTGCGGGTCAACTTGTCGGGTTCGCTGCAATCCTGCGCAAAAGAACGGCGTCGCTGATGCGCAAGGTGCGCGGCAGCGCCAACAGCTACCTGCAGGTCATTGCAGGAAGGCTGGACACAGTCCGATGAAAGGGGTTTCATGCAGCACTGGACGAAAGTTCATAGTGGTTGTTAGTGTTTTGTGTCTTTTAATGTTTTCTGTTTTTTTATATGTGTTTTGTGACTCGCTTAAGAATTGTGTATGTTATCTTGGTCCATGTCTGAAATAAATTTGATTTTATTTATTTATCATTTTATTTTATCGATTTCAATGTCAAAATCTTCAAACACCGTTTTTCATATTTAAAGATTAAATACACAGGTGCACTATCAAACGGTTCACCTTTTTTTGTTTTTATGTCTGATCGGCCTTGCTCCCTGGGACACCCTGTAGTTCTCCTTGCATGGTCATTTACTCTAAAATTATGAATAGAAATAAAACTATATACCTATTTTCATTATTTTTATTATGCAAACGTTTATTTCTATTATTAAGGTATTACTAAGATTCCCTTTGGTTTCCCATAACGAAGTTCTAGCGCTTTGGTTTTACTGATTTTGTGGTTTTTGATTCCTGTTTGGCCTTTAAGGCCAAATTATCTAGCTTTGCTGGTCTGTAAGAAAAATATTAATCTTAGGAAATCAATTGATTAATCTTACTATCTTAGAATAGGTATCTATAATTGTTTAATTCAGTGCATAATTATCTAAGACTAGTGGTACGCCCCGGCTTTAAACGGATATATTCTATTGCCTACGTTCATCAGGAATAATGTTCCAATGATGAAAGAATTATTCAAATCGATCCAGTAGTTTCGGAGGCTATACAATTCAAACAAGACAAATCTTTCCTCTGTATAAAAGGAAAGATTTGTTAATTGTTTAGTGTTGTTGGTTTTTGTTTGCTTGTTATACATTTATGTAGAATCTTATATTATTTCTGATGTACATAGACGATAGAATCTACCCGTACGAAGCCGCCAGTCTGAATATAAACTTGTCAATAGAATAGCCAGATAAGGGCAATAGTAAAATAATAGGTCCACTTTTATATCCAGATAACCTGACAAAGGTGATGTAGAAGCCGTCGCCAGATCGGAGAATCAATCCGTTTGTTGAACGGCCGATTGCAAAACGAACGAATAACTAATTCGTTTCATTCGATGAGATGGCCAAGAGCAATGGTGTTGACGTTTAGCCAATCAACGGCACAATCGGGAATTGTGCCGTTTTGCAATCGGCCAAGCCAAGCGGCGATATAAATATGTCAACGATTCGGTTTACGGAGGAAAGAATTTTTATATCCTAGAGTCATTTAGGTGCTAGAGATTTTTCGGCTTAGGTTGTTGCAGATCAGAGGTACTGCTTCCAAGCATCACAAAAATGTGCATTAAAAATATGTACCTATAGACGAATTTTACATTGACGGCATTAGATGACAGACAGCTCGCGGACTACTCGATTGAACATTAAAGTCATTTATAACGGGATATTTACCATGATTTGGTTGTTGAGATTTCCAATATTTCGGCAGTTTCATGCCCTGATCACTGTGATCATGGGGCATGAATGAAACTGCGAGTTGGTTTTTATTCTCTAGGGTTAGAGAAGGAAAAAGAGCAAGGGGAAGACCATTTTTACGATGGAAGGATGACCTCAAATCTACAGCGGGCATACATTAGAGGAGGAAAACTCATGACCGACTGCTATGGAAGAATCTGGGGGAGGCCTATGCCGAAAGGCACAACAATCTAGATACTGACACCGAATAATAAAATTTTCAACACCGATGTCTTGAACGTAATAAATTATATTATACTGTACAAAATTTAGTAGGTATGTAATTATTTTTAAGGTTGTTAATAAAGGCTTTTTGAATTTGAATTGAAGGTATTTCAATGACTATGGCTGAGCGCAAACTTGAGTCACGATATTTTTAAGATAGACTATGGCTTTACATAAATTACAACTTAACAAAAGCATTAGTATGCCTTTAAACTGTCGTGACTTAAGTCTCAGGTGAGACTTAACAATGATAGTTATAAAAAAAATATCACTCGTTTAGATCTTGTGCGAAGCCATTTTGGCAGACTGTAAAATATATCTGAAGCTAGTAAGCCTCTAATAGCATGCACGTTTTTGTGCTGGACGGTAGCACCATTGGAATAATGAGCACAGAGCTCTGGAAAGACCACTATAGGATCTCTACGTACCCGTCAGGGTGGGCGCTCCAATCGAAATTAGTCTCGGTGATTTGGGTCCTCAAGGTCTTCAGCAGTCTTCTGCAGGTCTCACTGAAAGCAAAATAGAATTGGCAAATTATATTGACATCTATTGCACAATGTTTAATTGGGCAGCGTAGGCTTGGTTGTGATTCTTGGGGGAGGCCAGCCGTGGACACAGAAGGACATAATAAATGACCGCTTTTACGCACAGACGTCGACGTGACAGTATGCAGCGTTAAAACTTTTAAAACTATCATGGTTATTAACATTAAAGTCATTTATAACGGGATATTTACCATGATTCGATTTTTGAACGAATCATGGTAAATATCCCGTTATAAATGACTTTAATGTTAGTATGCAGCGTACCTACTACGTAAGACTACAAGAGACCAAAGCCTTAGATTTTTCTGTATTCATCATCGATTTTTTATAATAATAAAAAAACAGTAAATTTTCAGTTAATACAGACCCATTATGGGTTAATCTATATCAAGCCTATGTAAGTTGAATATTTATGTATGTCTGTCGATTTCTCCGTCTGTTATGGGCCGATGTGAATTATTCTTTTGCAGTTTTATACATAGAAAATAATCCCGAAGTGGTACTAAAGTGTTAGTTTCGAGGGATTATTATTCATACCGCAAAATTTAAAAAACAGTTTGAAACTAAGGGATTCGAAGTCGATTTTAGTTACGTTTGTTCGAAACAATCAAATCCAATTATTCATGTTTTACTTTAGAATCAGAACACTGGTCTATAGGATCGTCTTTGCAGGTGGGGCTCTTTAAAATAATAAGTCAAGTGCAAGTTGGACTCGCGCGTCAAGGATTCCGTACAAACTTGTACTCGTAAGCAAAGAAATCGATCCAGACGCTCAGTTCCCAAAAAAAATCTGATTTAAAGGATATCAAAAACAAATATGTACAGTTTTTAGATTTTCGCATTTACTTGTGCTATAAAACCTTGCTTCTTGCCAAATTTCATGATTCTAGGTCAACTGGAAGTACCGTAGAGGCTTTATGTGCATGTGATTCCCTAGGAAAATTCAAAAAAATTGCGCATTAACAGCTGTAACTTTTGATTGCATTGACTTAGAAGTTTGAATTATATTGCGGCTCCAAGAAGTTACGAACCTGAATATTATATGATGTGAATTTTAACTCGATACTTTCACGCATTTCTGAGAAAAAGCGGTTGACAGACGGACAGACGGACAACAAAGTGATCTTATAAGGGTTCCTTATTTTCCTTTAGAGGTACGGAACCCTAAGAAAAACAACTCTACAGGGTGCCACGTAACATATGTACTAAGCCAAAAGGGGGCGATTGTGAACCCCGAGGGGATCAAGTTGTGAATAACAATTTTTAAAAAACAAAGAAAATGACATTTTGTTGACATTTCATTATAAAAACAAATTTGAACTAATATTTACAATTGTAACAATTGAGCTAGCTGCAGGCTGAAGCAAAAAAAAATTTATAGGCGGACATTTTTAGGTTTTTTTTAATGGTTTTTCTTTTCCTTTAATCGTATGTATTTTTACAAGAACTCATGCATTATAATTTAACATTATAAAATATTCACAAATGTCATTTGCTCGCTTTTCCCGCAAAACCAGTGTTTTGTTATAAATAAATAAATAATGCTGGACAATTCACACAGCATTATCTAGCCCCAAGGTAAGCAGAGCTTGTGTTATGGGTACTAGATAACTGATATACGTAATATTATACATTAAATAGATAGATATTTTTTATTATACATAGAAAACACCCAGACCAACGGAACAAATTTCTGCAGATCGTACACAAATTTGTTCCGAGGCGGGGATCGAACCCGCAACCTCTTGCGTCGCAGGCAGACTCTCGCCCGCTGCGCCACTGAGGTCGTCAAGTGTTTTGTTATGAAATTATTACACAAATATGAATCCTGTGAATCCTTTGAAATTTTAGAACAATAATTACTATGTAAGAATACAGGTAAAAATTATAAATTGAGAAGAAAAAGTCTACTTTCCAAAAAAAAAATTTTGTACGAAATTAATGAAAATAAAACAAAATTTGATTCAATCGTGCCCTTTCGTCTTAGTAGACATGTTTCATGCAACCTGTAGGTATAGGTTGTCATAGAAGCCATGACTAACTGATAATAAGTCTGTCATTTATTACACTAATGGTCGTTTTGACAGTAAATATCATAGGTGATCTACAATTATTTTGACATTTGTCATTGGAAATACACAAGTTTTGCGTGTATTGGCATTTCCTGTCAGTTTCACATTTCCTGTCTTTTTAACATTTTCTGTATTTTTTGTAATTTTCGATATATCCTGTCATTTTTGACATCTACTGTCACTTTGACGTAAGCACCTAATGGCACCAAAGTGCCTAAACGTTATGGCGGAACGAACCTATCATCATCATCATCATTTGCCGGATTTTTTCACTGCTGGATATAGGCCTCCCGAAGGTTAAAAAAAATAAATAGAATCCAAATAAAGAACTCAGTAAAATAGCTCGTTACCCCCATTTCTCCTTATCGATAGCGCAGGACAGCAGATGCCGGTTCTTCCATACACTAGAGAAGAGGTATGGTCCAAAGCACTTGTTCGATATTTCATGAGTCTGGCTGGCTGAGATCACGCCAATAACCATAGCAGTCGCACCTTGACCTACCACCAGAGGGCCTCCATGGTCATTCTAGAATTCAAAACTTAAATCTCAGAAAAGGGAACCGATAATAAGTGCAAGAAAGTAAATGTTTATGTATTAAAACGCAAAAAGAACAAGCTTCATCATCATATCAGTCGATACAAATCCACACTGCTGGACGTAGGCCTTCCCCATACGACGCCACAAAGAGCGGTTCTAAACCGCCTCCATGCATCGACTCTCTGCGACCGACGCAAAAAGAACATGCTTCATCATCTTATCAGTCCATACAGGCCTATTTCCAGCAGTGAACCTTCACTGCTGGAAATAGGCCTCCTCATACGACGCCACAAAGAGCGGCTCTAAACCGCCTCCATCCATCGACTCCCTGCGACCGCTACGATGTTGTCGGTCCATCGACTGGATGGTCGCCCATCACTCCGTTTCACGTTGCATCGCCGCCGTGCCGATACTTAAAATTCATTTCGCCAGCACGGCCAGACTAATATATAAAATTAATAATTTGTCTGCCACGGCACGTGTCTGGCAGTGTCTGTAGATATAAACAAGTTTGTTTTTTCTGTTCCGAAAAAACAAGATTGTTTTTTCTGTTCTGTGATATAAACTAACCTTATGGCGGCCATAGATGTGAATTGAGCAAATTTGGATTCCATTTAAACAATTTTTCTCCGTCATCTTTAGGTATCGATAAAGCTTTGAAAAAAGTACCTACCTAATAACTTATGAGATATACTAAGGCGTATCCCCTTTTTTTTAAAAGTATCGATAAAGCTTTGAAAAAAGTACCTACCTAATAACTTTTGAGATATAAGGCAGATCCCCTTTTTTTTGAAAAGGAAAGAAAACTTATTTTATACACCAGAAATAATTTTACAAAGTAGTTACCATCTGTTTTCTTAGTTTTTACAATTTTTCTCCCATACAAAGCTAAATACAAGTTTTTTTTTATTTTCATTACTATATTGAATCGCAGAATATCCTGGGCACCTTTGGCTTATTTTTGCAAACAAATGTCTTAATTAATAGATAATCAGCAAAAACTAGATATTTGAGCTTACGCCGCTCAGCTCTATCCTATTCACAAAATGGCAGCATATATCGCCCCATTAACACTTTACAGCTTCGCAACACGGAGTCAGTACCCGATTTATCACAATATGACAATATTGAGCATCATTGAGGATGGGCAGTAAATTCGTTAAGGTAAAAACTCTCGGCCAACCCGAGCTATGCCAAGAGTTTTTTAACCGTAAAGATATTTACTGACCAACTTCATGGTTTATTTCTGAATCAAGTAGATTTATGATATTCTGCAAGTAGGAACAAATGGCCATGGTTACCATTAAGGCTGGTCTTTCGAAAAAATCAACATTTTCATGATCTTTACTGCTGATACTGCTGTTCAAAAATGAGATCTAGGATTCTTAGACTCCTACACCTAATATTCCATTTCATTTTGTACAAAAGCGCCTAGATATTTTTTTTGATTGGTTATATAAGTTTGATGAAAAAAAATATCTAAAATATCTCAATTTTGATGCATATTTGCCTTCTTCTCCCAAACAATATGACATACTGACATGATTTTTTAAATGAAAAATAAAGTAAAGACAGGGTAACAGATTCGCCAAAGTAAATATTTGATTGTCCCGCTCCTATGAACGCGAAATCCAATGCCTGCCTATCCTTTTCACAAAACGGCCTGAAAAGAGGCCCGAAGATGAAGTAAACATTGAACTCGCTCGCCCGGTCGCCGCCGCCGTCGCCGCTACGCACCTACCACCACGGCGTGCGCGTACAAAGCGCGGGGCGGAAGATGGTTGCCCCGCGCATGCTCCCGCCCCGCTTCATACCTCACCCCCTCAGAAACGCGATGCGCAGCCTACCACTTCTTCTTAACTTTGAAACAAACCTCACAAAATCCTCCTATAGCTGCTGCCTTCGCTCGTCTGGAATCATTCTCCGAAGCGCGAGGGGCTGGGGTGTTCTGCTTTAAGAAGCGCCTGGTCTCTTCATCTTCGATAACTTCGTCAGAGTACATCAAGGCTTTGCAGTTCACTTCTCCCTGTAATATTAAGGTGCTAACATTGATTTTGTTGACTGTTTTTTGTTTCTGTTGTAGATGTGCAGTGCAACTTTTTGGTGAAAGCCGTTGGCCACATCTTCAATTTCCATCAGGTGAGATTGTGGTCAAACGAAGGTCACAAGGTTATTCACACGGCTCTACCTTACCTTACCTCAACAGCCTATAATGTTCCACTGCTGGACGCACGCCTCCCCCTATTTTTTTTCTCTCTCTATGAGTGGCTCTCCGTAGCTAGGTAATGGATATGTGTAGGTATGTGACTTAAAAAAAGCTAATTAGTTCTGCACCTACAATACAACAGTGTATAAAGAAAATAATGTTAAGCTTATATAAATATTGACCTGTATCTAAACCACATTATAATTAGACTTAGATATGCAAATAAGTACCTACCTGTAGATTGTTTGCAACAGTTTGCAGATAGCTTAATTGTTTCTATTGTAAATACTAGTTTTAATTTAAATTTGTTATTTGATTGTTATTTTCTTTCTGAATAAACATTTACTTAATAAGTAATAATGTATTAGTTTGGAAGTCATATAGTACACATACTATTGGTTTATTTTCCATTTCTTCCACTCGTGGATAAAAAAATGAAGTGGACAAAATCAATAACACCTTATTTCTTATTTAATAATAATTACTATTTATAAACCTGTTTATATTATTAAATTTGACTTGTATCTCTTAGTGCTTATTTTGTAAGCATAAAGAAATAAACTTTATTGAATTGAAATGAATTGAATCGACATGTTACGGCTTGTATTTTTCTGTGACCCTGTTGGTCTTCATAACGGCACAAATTTTCATCTTTATAATACTAGTAGGTAGAATATGGTTTAAGATATTTATTTACTTCTCAAAAAAAGATTAATAATCACTGGTGAGAAACAAAATAAGCTTATTATCTATTATTAGTAGTTCGGTACGAGCAAATATTCAAAACAATGTGGGTAGTTAGCAAAAATACTATACAGAGCAAAATTAATGCGCAAGCACACTTATACTAATTTTCAAATGTAAAACATTGTTATAAGGTTGACTTTTTAGGAACTGCTTTATAAAATGTGGCATTTAAGGTGAGTTTTAAATAGAGCTAGTATTTTTAGGTCTTTAATATTTTTAGATAGTCTATTATACGAGTATAAACACGCTCCTTCAAACATTATATTTTTCTTGCCATAATTGGTCCTAGCTTTCTGCAGACGTACCTATATCATGTGCATTTCTTAAGTTCCGTTTGTGAATGTGTATATTTTTTGTAAATACTACTTCTGAATGAATGTCTTTGTTTAATGTTTTTCTTATAAGTATGCATGTATTGTAGTGATATAGATTCGAGATAATTTCATAAGTTTCGTTTCGTTGTAAAAAAAAATAGCTGAGGAATATCGGGTATAAACATAAAGGGTAGTATTTTATCAAAATACGTACAGCACAAGGAGCCGGCATAATCTCAGAGTCCATCCCATCTTTCGCACAGACCATACAGTCGTCAATGATCCCGTGGTAGCGCTCTGGCCATCGTTTCTTGCAGTTCTTCTTTGATATAAGCTTCACGTCGGTCTCAAACAGTTCCTTGTTATTCTCAGTTGCTCTCAGCATTCCCTTAAAGTAACAATACATACTCATTTTGAATACTACACATAAAATACAGGTTAGGCATTCGTACGATAAATGTATATTTCAAAGGGCAATGTATACGCTTCTACAACAAAACTATTAGTGAGTTGGAAAATCTATCAATTAATGAATTCAAACAAATTGTCAAAACTTTTCTGTGTAAAAAGGCTTACTACAAAATATCAGATTATGTAGAACATAAAAAAGCTTGGGACGGATTTTGCTCCAACTCGAAAAATAACAAATAACAGGCTAAAGGTTTCTTCGTCTCATTACTTTAGTCTACATACCGAAGCGTCAGAAATAAAAAATATCACTTTATTTATATCCGTGTCAGTGTTTTATTTTAAGAATTTGACTTTTTCTATGTGTACATTTGTGTATAATTAGGGAAAAAAAAAATTTGATTTGATTTGATTTGATTTTTAGATACAAAACAAATAATAGGTTCAGGTTTGCGGAAATCTGTTCCAAGGTAATTTTTTGTTATTATAGTGCTTAGATTTATCGACGACCTCTGTGGCGTGGTGGGTGATGGTCTGCCTGCGACGCAGGAGGTTGCGGGTTCGATTCCCGCCTCGGGACAACGTGTTTTGGTCGTTCTCTATATAATGTATAATAAAAAATATCTATCTATGTATTGCAATATATTATGTATATCAGTTATCTAGTACCCATAACACAAGCTCCGCTTAGCTTGGGGCTAGATAATGATGTGTAAATTGTCCAGCATTATTTATTTATTAATCCTGGTAAATGATATAAGTTCTCAAAAAAAAAATATTTAGAATCACTATCACTTAGTAATTTCGTGGCTTAGTACACCCCCGTACCATACTGAGTTGGCGCGGATTTAAGTCCCGCCCAAATTAAAAAAAAATCTGAACCTATGTCAATCTGTTCGAAAATGGATGAAAATAATCAATAACAATTCCGATAAGATCTAACAAAATAAAGTCTGCGTTGTAGAAGAAAAAACAAACCAACAACAAAAAAAAAAAAACGTCAACTAGTAGAGAGACGAACTCTCTACGACCACTGCCGCCGCGGCCCACCCGCGGCGAGGCCCTTAAGAGCGGACCTAATGCAAAAAATTGTGAAAAGGATAGGCATAGGATTTCGCGTTCATACGAGCGGGACAGAGTATAGCAATGTCAGTGCAAAAATCAAGTTTTTGTTTCTTTTCTATTAATGATTCAAAATTTAAGCATTAAATAGAAAAACTACACGGTTACTTAAATAAAACAGTAGTCTGGCTATGTAATTCGTAAAAAATAATATGGTGTTGTCGCTGATACCTTAGACAATTTCAATTAAAACAGTTTTTTTAAAGCGATTTTTGTATAATTTTTTGTAAAGAAACCAGTTTATTTTTCAAAATTCTATTCGATTACTCGACTTCTATGGGTTTTTCCCCTACCTATCGTATTTTTTTAATTCGAATATTTAAGTTCGTTACCATAGATGTAAGGGTTTAAAAATACACAATTTGCTTGATTTTTGCATTAGGCGCACTCTTCAATCTGTTAAATTTCTCCATTCGGTTCTATTCCTTTGGATGTATAAAATATTTTTTATTATAAATAAGGTAACTAAGTTATAGGAAACAGGCGATTTTTGAGCCTGCAAAATACGATAACGAAGCGCGTGGAGAAGCTACTTACTATCATAATCAAATAAAATTGAAGAGTGTAATGTTGAAATACAAATCCCCAGATCACTTCTTATAGGTAACAGCGTAGGTACTTTCTACGACATTGCGCTGTTTCCATAAATAAATGTAAAGAGGTTGGAATTACCTGCATGTGTGAACTTTTCGTGGTTTATGGTAAATTGACGAGGTTTATAGTTAGGGTTTATAGCGCAGTGGCCGACACGAGATGTGAATGACTTTGGGCTGTACAACACAAACAAACCAGCAACGCTGATAAAACATTTGTTACAAAGAAGCCCGTAGGATCCTAGGATCTTTGCATGCAGGGGTCAAGCGACCACCTTATCTATATAGTTTTCAAAACTCCAAAATTTTAGGTTTATCTATCTGGGCCATCCAAAAAATTACAGCTTTGGTCCGAAGTCCAAACGCTGCCTGTGATTTTTTTTAGGTGTCCCAGACAGAAAAACCAAATAAAGTTTTGGTGTTTTGTTATACCTAATAGTGAAGGTGGTAATTACACCCCAGGCAGCTAGTAATTTAAAACAATGCCTTACAATCGTATCTCCAAATCTCTCAGTGGACCCCCACCCTGCAATCGACGCAATGGTTCCCGATTTCTCCTTCTCGACAGTAATATTATTGAAGGCTATCTTCTTAGGCGAGTAGTCACATCCCTTCACCTTCCGCGCAAAGTTAAAGTCATCTTCTGTTTTGACGACAGCGATGTCGTTAGACATCCAGCGTATGTTGTCGAAATCTTCGCCGTCATAGAAATAGTCTGTAAGGTGGTGGAAATAAGATACAATTCCCAACGAATATATCTTTGTTAGCAGTGTGGGATAAAGAAATGTTAAAGTTACTATCATGGACAGCTAGACAAGGCTGTGTAAAATACATTAAACAATAGGTGACATAAAAGGCGTAAAATATACATAATTCATTTATTCTTCTCAATAATTTACGCAATATATATATATATAGAAATTTACGCGATACGATTTCATTTTTAGGGTTCGTACCCAAAGGGTTTAACGGAACCCTGTTACTAAGACTCCGTTGTCCGTTCGTCTGACTGTCTGTCTATTTGTCAGCTGTATCTCATGCACCGTGATAGTTACACAGCCAATTTCGCTCAAAAACGCTACCATACTCGTACCGACTGTCTATGACGTCACCGATGCACAAATTCTTACAGAATTACCAGAATATTTATTATTCTTAGGAGTCTTTATTAATAAAAAATACAATCGAATACCTAGGTAATAGAAACAAGTACCTATTAACAATATTGTCAAGAAACAAAGAAGCAAGCTATTGATTTAAGAAAGTTAGACGTTTACCAAAATTTATTGCTGTGGTTATTCTGTGCCTTTCAATTCATATTGTGACGTCATGACGTCACAGGTCTACATTCCCTGATTGGTGGTTAACGTGTCATGTACCACCACTAACAAATGGGTAATGAATGTGGTAACATTCGTAGCAAAAGACAAAGAATGAAGGTAGATCGATATATCTGCCAATAAAAACCAACTCGCAGTGACTTTAGTTCTTCCGTGATCATGGCGCATGAAACTGTGCCGAAATATTGGAAAACTCAAAAATCGATTCATGGTAAATATCCCGTTTTAAATGACTTTAATGTTAATCATGCCATGATAGTTTTAAAAATAATAATAAAAATTATAGTACGCGTTTTGTCATGTATATGGCTCAGTTAAAATTCGGTAAATTCATAATAATGGTGTTTTTTTTTGTTACTGTCATCATTCCTATTGCGATCTCCAACCCACATGACGAGCGTGTGGATTATAGGCATCATCCCCCATATCTTATAAGCCAATAAAGCGATTATGGCGAAAACTTGCGTACAGCCATGGACTGGATAAATTGCTTGATAGATTAGTTTCCTAAAGCTTAAACGCTTGTTAAGTTGTCTGTTGAATGTACATAATATATATAGAACTAACTTGATGGTTCGCATTTCCATATAGCTTTCTTCTTTCCGTGTTTGATGCAGTCATTCTCTTCGTTAGGTGGTAACCATCTGCAAATATAGTAAATGATAATTAACAAAAATAATAACAATTTCTATTACATAATAATATAATTATGTTTGTATTATAATAGAAATTTAGAAAATTTTAATTTAAAAAGTTACACCTTATTTTTTACTAGTTTATAATTACTAATTATAAAGCCGTTTAAAGTATAAAATTTGACTTGTCTAAATGCTTATTTTGTATTGACTTTGAAATGGAGTTTATCGAAAACGATAACCACGTTAGTGAATGTGCCGTCACACGTTCAAGACTTACTGGAACTCAGAATAAATAAAATAAATAATGCTGGACAATTCACACAGCATTATCTAGCCCCAAACTAAGCAGACCTTGTGTTCTGATATACATAATACAATACAATACATGGATAGATATTTTTTATTATATACAGAAAACGACCAGAACACCCTGAACAAATCTCTGCAGATCGTACACACATTTGTACAGAGGCGGAAATCGAACCCGCAACCTCCTGCGTCACGGGCAGACCTTCGCCACTGCGCCACAAAGGCCGTCAATTACACACAGAACGAAATACAGAACAGCGAAATGTTCTATGGAGTACTCGTTTGTCTCGTTAGTTTCATCTCTTCTCTTTATTTCTTTTTGGCAATGTATTTTCTTGTGTCTTGCGAACCAATAAAAAAATCCTATCTAATTATAAAAAAATAGTTGTTACCTTCGACTTCGCACGCGATTAAAAATCATATCTATTTCATGTGAACTGATTTATGAAATAAGCCTATGTTTTATTCCATGCCTAGAACAATATATTATGCAAAATTTCAGCCCGATCCATTCAGTAGTTTTAGCGTGAAAGTAACAAAATACATTCATCGAAACAAAATATATGTAAGTGTGATTGTTAATTACTTGTTGGTCCCAGATATAACATAAAAATGTTTGACATCTTCAATGCAAGCTGCTGACGTGAGCACATATCGTTCGTGGATGATGACGCCTCCACAGAGCCAGTTGGGGTCGTGGTCAGCTAACTCCGCCGCTGCTGGCCGAAGGTACACCATGTATGGTCTGGTTTCTCCAACAGTTGTTCCTTGGAGGATCCGACGGGTTGAGTTCATGTCTAAAAGTCCTGAAAGGTGATTGAATAATACTTGAAATACTTTAAGATGAAGTGGGTGGGACCCAAAACCCAAGTTTTGTCTGTACAAAAAATCCATTTTAAGTCAAGAAAACACTATTTTTTTAAATCTTTTTTGATGATTCTCGAAAGTTTAGGATTTTAGTTAGTGCATTATATAAGTCGAAACACGATTGACTCAACTTGACTCGATAGAAAAAAATCGCAGTTTCCTCTAAATTTTCATTTTTACTACGGAAAACCAGTTTCATTTGCTAGTTATTTAACATATTTTAATTTTTTTTGCGAAAGAGTATTATTTTAGAGCAATATCAAATTTATAAATAAAAAGCAGTGAAATTGCGCGCGGGTCGGTTCTTGCATCCCTTTCTCGCCTTCACCGCGC
Source organism: Eupithecia vulgata (assembly GCA_946478455.1). NCBI lineage: Eukaryota > Metazoa > Arthropoda > Insecta > Lepidoptera > Geometridae > Eupithecia > Eupithecia vulgata. The sequence continues at coordinate 5,509,832 of OX297881.1, forward strand.
GGTGTTCGCTCGTCCTAGTCTCGAAAAAGCGCCACCACTTCGACTTAAATGGTTCCCATCACAAAGCGATTCCTAAAGTAGTCAATTTTATTCTAGGAACGCGTCTGTGTATTTAAATTATTTTGAATAGACGTGAATTGGGATACGTTAAAACCATTTTCCCGTTATCTTTTAAAAAAACTTCAAATACATAATAATCTACGGGATACAAGGCAGATTCGTGTTTCAAAATCGAAAAAAAAATACATTATAAATATCAGAAATAATTGTGCAAAGTACCATCTGTTTTCTCAGTTACTACCGTTTTTCTCCTAAACTATCAATCACTAGATTTTTTTTATGTCATCACCTTATAAATTAAATCAAGACCAAGGGAAACTTCGTCTTATTTTGGTAAATGTCCTAGTGAATAGATAATCAGCAAAAACTTGTTTTTTGCGCTTACGCCGTTCTGCTCTGTCACGCTATAAACGCGAAATCCTTTGCCTATCTCGTCACAGATCGTCCCCTTAGTCCCGTTTTGTAGCGATCTGCTAAAGTAAAGTCGATGTAAAGTCGATGTGAAATCGAAATCTTGCTATAAAGCGCGTATCTGACCAAGCAAGGCTATATGAAAATCGACTTTGAATCTTAAAAACACTGACACAGCAATTAAATTACGATCCCTCGGAAAAATATATTATACACTAGCACCGCCTTGCGGTTTCCCCTGCGTAGTTGGAATTCTGGGATAGAATATGCCTATGTGCTATTCCAGACTATAATCTATCTCTGTGCCAAATTTCATTGAGATCCGTTCAGCCGTTCTAGCGTGATTGAGTAACAAACATCCATCTATCCATCTAAACTATCCATTTATAATATTACTTATGCTGAGTCAGAACCAAATTTGTTACTTAGCTTACACTGCGTTTTAAGACTCCATTGTTTCACTTATTTTAATTTATTTTATTTGTTTAAGTACCTATTTCTTAGGTTAACATCTGTATTCTGTGTAAGTTTTGTAAGAAATAAATATATATTCTATTCTATTCTAAACAAGCTCAAGTCGATGTAGAATATTTTTAAACAAACCACAACACGAATAACGAAAACTCGATTGCTTGGCGTCGAGTTACAAATATAATTGTGCAAATATAGACCGTGTTTGTAGGTACATACTAAAAGTAATCTTTCTTCGGTGAAAGCTGTATAATCAAGATCGAGCTTCGCTTCAGGAAAGCTAGCTTGATCATTCAATAGTAAGTAATATTTATTGAAGTAAGGATCTCAAATTGTGTAGGTAAAAAGACGCTGCAAAAGAGTGAATTTTAGGTTAAGTTGTTTACAAACATTCGGCATCGAGTTTGGCTAGTGTATAGTTTAGCTATTGTCTTATGGTGTGTGTGTGTAGGTACGTGTACCTACCCGAAGAAGCGATACGACGAAGGAGCGATCGCTTCTTCGGGTACGTACACGTACCTAAGTACTCGAAGAAGCGATTACTGAAGAAAATGTTCACCGAAAATACTTATTTCTCACATACCAGCTTTTGATCCGTAGAAAAGTGAAAACAACAAAATTATTTTTAGGTCCATCATTTCTAAAATTAATTAAAACATCTTCCACAATTATGATTTTCAACGAAGCTTTATCAATTTGATTTCATACATAATACTGTGCTAGCAAAATTCAATTTCATGCATCAAGAAGTTCTACTTAACCTTGCAACTTGCTCACCAATTCATCTCGGCCCGATTTAAATCTATGTCTCGGCCAATGAAATGTTACATTGTACACACCAAGTTAGAATAAAAAGTTATTTGATTGAGTCCTGAGGCTAATTAATTTGTAGGTAGGTAATGACATCATTCGTCGGGCTTTTACCAGCGTCAGTGTGGCAGCTACCTCGAACCACGTGGCCTAATGCGAGATGATGGTAAAAGGCGTAACGGTATGACTCTGATTCCCTGGAAGATGGGTCAGCCTTTAATTTGGGATGCCACGTGTGTAGATACCCTAGCACCTTCTCATCTTGCAGGGACATCAGTAAGGACCGGCTCTGCAGCAACATCAGCGGAGTCCCTAAAACGGCGAAAATACGCTAATCTTGACAGAGGTTACTTATTCGAGCTGTTTGGGAAACCCTAGGAGCTAGGGCCTAGGTCATTGGGGTCCTGGGGCACATGTTATCTACAAAGATCTTACAAAATTATTAACAGAGTTCACAGGTGATCGGAATACTAGTTTTTATTTCGTTAAACGAATTACCATTGCCATTCAACGTGGCAATGCTGCCAACATTCTGGGCACTCCTGCCTTCTGGTGACGGCTTTGATTTTTAGAAAATAGATGTGTAAATATTAGTTGTAATTATTTTTTTCTGTTAAATAAAAGTACCTATGCACTTCTGTTTAACATTATAATATATTCTGCGATCGGCATTTGTATAGGTAGGTGGAAGTGAATAGTTGGATACCCACATACGTAATATTTGCCTTAATAAGAAAAAAAAATTCACTTTTAGCTCTTCTTATTAAGTCGTGTTATATTAAGGCTTTATTATTTACTAGTTTCTACCCACGTTTTTTCACGCGTTAGTAAGGGCTTTTTTATCCCATGGGAATAAAAAATAGCCTATATTTTTTTCCAGGCCTTGTAGCTACCCGTATGCAAAATTTCAGCCTCAACCGTTCAGTAGTTTTGTAATATTAGTGTGATAAGGATGTACTTAGATTTTTTAGTAAATATTTCGAGACAGTTGCATGCACCATTAACACGGAATAACTGACGTCACTCGAGTGAGTTTTTATTGGCAGATTCTCTGAGGGCTGATTATATAATTCTACTCTTGTATTTTATCTTTCGCTTACAAATTACTATTAGGTACCTACTATATACCACCGGTGTCAATGGAGAACGCAACTCGATTACGCACGACATGATGTACCTACAAACCTGTTATGTCTAGACTACTGAACGAGACCAAATTGGTGCAACATTTCTTCGTATTTTACTTGACAGCGGGTTAAATTGTCTAAGTATTTTACACATCTTCGCAACATAGTTCCAAAATTATTCCGTCCGTGATCATGGCGCACGCAAATGTGCCAAAATTAACTTAAAACATAACTAATCATGGTTGGTAAACATCCCGTTATTAATGAATTTAGTTTAAGCAATCTAAAACAAATAGGTTTAAACAAAGAAAACCAACGTTCGGTAGGAAACAAAGATTACTTTACACGGCCCTAAGCCGAAACCGCACCAACAACTGTAGCTCCTCGTAGCGTTTTGTAGTACTGCGTAGCACTGTAGCAGAGTGAGTAGTTCTGCTACTCACCGCTAGATGTCTTTAATGTAGTTCATTTAGAAAATTATTTAACTTGCTACGTGAACGCTATTCGCCGTTAGACGGCGCTTTAGGTAAAGTTCCGTTCATAAAAATGAAATCTGCATGGTTGAGTTTTCGAAATCATTGAAACATTGTTGAAAATACTCTTATGGTGATGTTTGTCGAAAACATAGTAAGACCATGATGGACGTTTTCAAAAGTTTCCATACGTTAACCAACGGTAAAGTGTCTCATCATCTTTTGAAGGACACCGCCTAATTAAATTACTTATAAGTATTAAATTAGAGTAGGTAGACATCCTTTTTAACCATATTTTTTTTATTACTTAATAGTCGCGCACGGTCACAAAATTTCAAGTTACGTTTAATTACGTACCTACCTATTTATTTTTCTCCTCTCTTGCTCAAAAAGTGTGTTACTATAGTCACAGATAATATAATACTATACTAGTACTATAGTGTAGCTCATCGGGACTAAAGTGAAAGTTTAGGTAATCCATTGACCTGAAAAGTACTTTTTAATTTTTTGTCTGAAACCATCAGCCAGTAGGTTCAAGCCATTGTTTTCTTAGGTAGGAGTCTTATATTTACTAAAAACAGCCTTAAATTTCTTTAAATTTATTTATGAAAATGGATTTTAAGCGCTTTCTTGGTGATTGTTGTATGTTTATAAGAAAGGATTTTTTTCCTCCATGGGAGAATGCGTAGTAAAGTAGTAGTTTGCGTTGCGCGTATCGAAGACACTAAAACAACTTGGTATTGGCGCAAAATCTCTGGAATTTTATCACTAACACAAAAAACAAATTAGTAGTTTGCGTTGCGCGTATCGAAGACACTAAAATAACTTGGTATTTGCGCAAAATCTCTGGAATTTTATCACTAATACAAAAAACAAATTAAGCTTTTTCAATTTATAATAGGCCTATGCCTTATGCGCATCGCAAAATAAAATTGCTAACAAAATCGAACTCAAACTACCTACCTGTGTAATTGTTGCACCCTGACAGGGTTTTTATGCATTGTGTATCCACTAACACTACCTAAGAAAAATAAATGGATGCATAAAATAACAATAAATGATATTTATGAATATGAAAAAGGTACCTATCTAAGATTAAAACCAGATCTAAGACGAATTAAATCATGGTGTGAAAATCAAAAATTGTTTCAAACTTCTGCTTGATTTGCTCCGATAGATAGATAGACAGAATGTACTTTATTGCAGAAAAGTTGTACTTACATAGGTGAGTGTAAGTATAATGCTAGGTAGCAATATAACTGGCTATCCTTTGGGTAGTATGGACTATTGAGAATAATACTCCATTATCAAGTTAGATACGTGTAATTAGGAAGAAAGTTAGGGTTTACATTTTAACTAAAAACAATATTCAGAACCTTGCTTCAAACCGAGAGACACCATTACTGCAAACTTATACTGAAAGATTGAGTGAGTCCACTCTATGAAACAGATCACTCTTTATCGTTCACACAGATAATAAACCTTTATTCCAATACCCCGGCTCAAGTTCAAGTTACCTACATTTAAAAAAGCTTTACAAAATAAACTTGGACTTGTACCTTACAATAAAACTTTAGTAACGTACATTGACAAAATAATGGCTACACACGATGTTCCATTCTATTCGACTTTAGACAGTTTACATTTGACATCAATCAAATAAGTCAACATATCCACGAAATATTATGAATAACAAAATCATACATTTTCTTTTGCCTGAGAGCTACAACATAAATGATTACATTTTAATAACTAATCTAATAAACACTAGGAGATAAATCAACCGCATATTATCTCAAATCTATTTAAAATAACATTAATAACATAGGTTTTCTAACATTGAACAACATTGTTGTTACCTAAGAACTTTGATTCAATACAAACCTAATAGTTCACATAAATAGTTGTGCCTGACCTTTGGCAATGACTTCGTAAGTATATCAGCTCTATTTTCATTTGAAGTTACATATTTTACTGTTATCAAACCTTTGTTTACAATATCTTTGATAAAATGTACTTTTATATCTATGTGTTTAGTTCTCTTACTATTTTCATAACTTTCGATCATCTTAATAGTACTTTGATTATCTATTAGCATAACACAATATAAATCATTATCAAATTGTAAGTCTTTTAACACTCCTCTAATAAACACTGTTTCGCTTACAGTTTGTGATGCCGCCACATATTCCGATTCAGCCGTTGAGAGGGCAACAGTTGACTGCTTCTTTGAACTCCAGCTTACCAGATTGCCACAGTGGAATATGGCTACTCCGCTGATACTTTTGCGATCGTCTCTAGTTCCTCCCCAATCAGCATCTGAAAAACTGAGTAAGTGTTTATTTTCTTGTTGCTTGTATACTAATCCCTTTTCTTTTGTTTGTTTCAGGTATCTTAGAATTCTTTTCGCAGCTTTCCATAGAGTTGATGTTGGACATTGCATGTATCTGCTGAGGAATCCAGTTGCAAATGCAATATCTGGCCTACTTATTGTGGCCACATACATGAGCGATCCAACAAGTTCTCTGTATGGAATATTGGTCAATATTTCTTCCTTTTTGTCTATGTTCATTCCAACTTCCATCGGTGTACATATGCCACTACAATCTTGCATATTAAATTTTAATAAAATTTTCTCTATTATTTGTGTTTGTTTTATTTCTAATCCTTGATCAGATCTTGTTATTTCTAACCCTAGGAACTTCGCAATATTTCCAAGATCTTTAGCTAGAAATTCTTCTTGTAGTTTCTTTATGATAGTTTCTCCATTTCCAATTATTAAAATATCATCTACATATATTAATATGTATACATTACTTGCTATGTATAAGCAAAAATCACTATGTGATTGTAAAAATCCATTTTTGGTAAGAAAATCATTCAGTCTCTCGTTCCAACAACGTGGAGATTCTTTCAATCCATATAATGCTTTTCTCAACTTTAATACCTTTCCTTCTTTCTTATCTAGTCCTTCTGGATATTTGATGTATATATCTGTCTTTAACTCTCCATTTAAAAATGCAGTTGGTATGTCCATTTGTTTGATAGGTAAATTTTCTTGCACTGCTTTATTTATAAATAATCTTACAGTAGTCATTCTGGCTACAGGTGCATATACATTTTGGACTGTTTCTTCTTGAAACCCTTTAGCAACTAGTCTAGCTTTCTTTGTGTCATCGGGTTTTGTTCTAAATACCCATTTAGTGTCAATAGCCTTATGACCTTTCGGTAGTACGCATTCTTCCCATGTTTTTAATTTTCTGTGTGCTTTTAGCTCCTTCTCTATAGCCTCTGACCATACTTCTTGCTCTATTGCTTGTTTATAGCTAGTAGGATCTTCTGCATGTAAAGCATAAGCAATATTATTTGTCATATCATAATCATTAAACCTTTTAGGTAAATTTATTTGCCTCTTTTTTAGTTTAATTTCTTCTTCTCTCTCTTCTGGGCTTTCATATTCATCACTTGAGAATTCTTGTTCTTTCTTTTGCTCAGAGCTTTCAATTTCTGCTTTGTCTTTTTGTACCAAGCTTTCTTCTCCATCTAATTGTATAAAAACATTTCTCTCTTCTTCATATTTATAGTTTGTCTCATCAAAACGCACATCCCTTGACTCAATTATCTCATTTGTCTTTGAATCCCATAATCTGTATCCTGATCCACAATAACCAATCATTATCATAGGTTTTGCTCTTGGTTCTAATTTGTTTTGCTTCGGAAAGATCATACACCATGCTTTTGAACCGAAAACTCTCAATTTTTCTAGTTCATTCTTTCCATACCATATATTAGCTGGTGTGTCTCCTTGAAGTGCTCTTGTAGGGGATCTATTTATGGTATAGGCTGCAACTCTTATTGCCTCTCCCCATAAATATTTGGGTAAATTAGTTTCTAATAACATAGCTCTTACTTTATCAGCTAGTGTGCGATTCATTCTTTCACATACTGAGTTTTGTTGTGGTGTGTATCCACAAGTAATTTCTTGTTTTATTCCATTCTCTTCATAGAACGCTTTTAATTCTTTATTTACAAATTCTCCACCCCTATCTGTTCTTATTCTTTTCACATTTATACTGTTATTGTACATTCTATTTATATATCTCATAATATAAATCTTTGCTTCACTTTTTGTTTTAAGTAAGTGAACTTCTGTGAAATGTGAATAATCATCTATTATTGTTAGATAGTATCTTTCATCGTCTTTGGTTATTGGTGAAACGGGTCCACCAATATCGCAGTATATCAATTCTCCAATTTTCCTTGTTCTTGGCTTTGGTGTAGGTGTAAATGGACAGCGAGTTCCTTTAGCTTCCATACATATTGAACAACGCTCATTAGATAATGGTAAACCAAGTATCCTCATACCTCCATAATTTAAATGACACATTCTTCTATGCCATAAGTTTGCATCATTTTTGCTTGTTATTAAAGCATCTTCTTTATTTAAATTTAGTTTTAATGTGAACAGTTTTCCATTGTTTTCTCCTTTAATTTGCAACTTTTGGTTTCCTATTTTTGGCACTTTACTTTTAAATTCAACTGATAGGCCTTTTTCGTTTAGCTTCATTACTGATATTAGGTTATATGACAACTTCTCTAATATAAGACATTCATTAATCTCAATCTTTATACCTTCTTTTGTTCTTCCGCTTATATTGCCTTTCTTGTAGGCTGGGATAAGATTACCACTTGCTATCTGGATTTTCATTTCAGGTATTTCACATACGTTTGTCATGAACTTTTCATATTTATTGCATACCATGTGGTGTGATGCGCCAGAGTCAATTATAAATTCAATATCATTTTCATTATGTGTTCTTGTTGCAGACTGAGCTTGTGCTGCATAAAATGATAATGTGTCTTTCATTACAACATTAGCACTTGGTCTTGATCCTCTGTTATTACCTCTGTAATTACTTCTGTAACTACTCCTTCCTCTCTGATTTACTCTATAACTTCCTCTACCTCTTTGGTTTCCTGTTTGCAAGTTACGAGGACAATTTCGTGCAAAGTGATTGGACTCACCACAGGTGTAGCATTTTAGAGAGCTACTTTGAAATATGAACTCATTATTATTACATGTGGGCCTTTGTTTGTCACTCTTCTCTTTTAGTTCTGCATCCAGTAACTTACATTTCACAAATTCTACTGTGAGCTCTGCGTTTGTAACTTCCAGTGCTGTTACCGTTGTTTTATAAGCCTCTTCTACGCTAATTAGCAGTTGACACACTTTATCTTTTTCTTCCATTTTAGGACCGTTACAATCTATGTCTCTAATTATTTTATCAAAATTATTGAAGTGTGTCTCCAAGCTATCAGACCTTTTGCATTTTAGGTTAATAAGCTGCCTTCGTAAATACAAATTAGATAGTGTACTTTTTCTCTCAAAAATTCTTCTCAAATTTTCTACCATCTCAAATGCCGAGTTTGCTGTTCTGACATATTCTAAATGTTTATCAGGTAACGCTTGGATGATGAGGTTACGCGCCTTCGCGTCTTTTAATTTTATATTACCTTCTTTTAGATCCATTTTTGTTTGAATTACTTCTCTACATCCTTTCTCATCCAAAGCCATCTCAATGCGGAACAACCAATTAGTAAAATTTCCGGTCTCCAATTGTGGAACTTTCAGTATATTTTCTGCCATCGCTTATATTTTTTGTGATTTTGTTGATAATCTATTAAATTTTCCTTGGCGAAAAATCTCTGCCTTGCTAATGGCGGCTCCCCACAACTTCTTACCCGATCTAACCGACAATGGTCTCTGGGCCCATAACCTATTGAGAATAATACTCCATTATCAAGTTAGATACGTGTAATTAGGAAGAAAGTTAGGGTTTACATTTTAACTAAAAACAATATTCAGAACCTTGCTTCAAACCGAGAGACACCATTACTGCAAACTTATACTGAAAGATTGAGTGAGTCCACTCTATGAAACAGATCACTCTTTATCGTTCACACAGATAATAAACCTTTATTCCAATATGGACAACAATTTAGTAGGTCCGATGATACCAATATCGTAATATATTGTATACTACACCACTCAGAAAGTTGTTTATTCCTGTACCAAACATAACCTAAAAAGTTCGTCATTGCAAACCATAGACATAGAATTTTTTCACATGTTGCAAACGTATTAGAAAACAGGACGGAAAACTCTATGGAATTTCATTTCTCACGCGTTTAGCAGAAGAAAAGTGTATGGAAATCCATTTCTAACGTGTTATTTTGTTTTTAATTTCTGAAAAAGCAGCCGGTAGCTGTGGTTATTTTCAAAAAAGGTCAAAAGACAAAAAGTTTTTACTCCGAATACGCCGTATAATTTGGCCTCTTCCGTACTATTCAGAACAATAATAATTATTGTTTTGCATATGGTTCTTTTTTCAATTATTAAATAAAACGTCAAGTGCGAGTTAGACTCGCGCATCAAGGGTTCCGTACAAACTCTTTAGCAAAGAAATCAGTCAAATCCAGACGAATAAGGCACAATAATTTTCTGATTTGATAACGATTATGACGTAACTTATTTAGTCCCTCTAACTATTGGCGTCTCGAGACTAAATAACAATGTAACAATGTACTATTTTGTATGAATAAACCACAAATTTACGGTTTTCTGATTTTTCCCTTTACTTGTGCTATAAGTCATTGCTTCTTGCCAAATTTCATGATTCTAGGTCAACGGAAAGTACCCTACAGGTTTTTGGTCCATGGCGAGATTCGAAAATTATTTTTTCTGTAATATACTAAAAATTTACGGTTTTCGGATTTTTTCCTTTACTTGTGTTATAAGACCTAGCTTCTCACCAATTTTCATGGTTCTAGGTCAACAGGAAGTACCCTAAAGGTTTTTGGTCCATGGTAAGATTAAAAAAATATTTTTTCTGTGAATAAACTACAAATTTACGGTTTTCAGATTTTTCCCTTTATTTTTGCTATATGACCTTGCTTCTCACCAAATTTCATGGTTCTAGGTCAACGGGAAGTACCCTATAGGTTTTGTGTGCATGTGATTCCCTTGGAAAATTGAAAAAAAATAGACATAAACAGCTGTAACTTTTGATTGCGTTGACTTAGAAGTTTGATTTATGTCGAGGCTTCAAGAGGTTACGAGCCTGCGTATATGATGTGAATATCAACTCGATAACCCTACGCGTTTCTGAGAAAAGTGGGTTGACAGACGGACAGACGGACAGACGGACAGACGGACAGACGGACAGACGGACAGACGGACAGACGGACAGACGGACAGACGGACAGACGGACAGACGGACAGACGGACAGACGGACAGACGGACAGACGGACAGACGGACAGACGGACAGACGGACAGACGGACAGACGGACAGACGGACAGACGGACAGACGGACAGACGGACAGACGGACAGACGGACAGACGGACAGACGGACAGACGGACAGACGGACAGACGGACAGACGGACAGACGGACAGACGGACAGACGGACAGACGGACAGACGGACAGACGGACAGACGGACAGACGGACAGACGGACAGACGGACAGACGGACAACAAAGTGATCCTATAAGGGTTCCTTTTTTCCTTTTGAGGTACGGAACCCTAAAAAAGAACCATATGCAAATCGTACGCGCGTATTTAATGCGTACGTTTTTCACACAATTCGTGCTTACATTTTCAATTTACACGAGTGATTTTGTTTTTTTTCCTCGTAGGTGGTGTTTAAAGCGCCATGTATCACTCAGAAAAAAGTACGGTTCCTACCTCGTGTGTATTAAGGCCAAATGATCCACTCTATAGTAGGTACCTAATCAGGCACGTCTTTGCCTAGGTGTACCTTTCACACTCTTTGCTCAAAAAGCCTCCTTTAATCGGAACCGAAAGCAAGTGATAACAGTCCTGTTGGCTGAAAAAGGTGAAGGTTTTACAAAGTTTAGACAAATTGAATGAGATCTCTTAGTGTGGCTCTACTTGGTCAACATTACCTTCTTGGGATTTTGAAACGACAAAATAACAAGTTTAGAGGTAGGTACTTAAAGATCCATAAAATGAGATTGAAAATAAAGATAAAGAGAGAAATTAACCTCTGTTCAGAAGGCGGAATAAACAACTAATATCCACGAAACACATTGCCAAACTCTTATTATCTTCTCGCATAAAGTGTAAAAGGTACTGGAGTACTATCCTCGTGCGTTAATCTGTCTTTATCTCGGGCATGCTTATATCCCTATCGTACTCAGGACTCCAGTAACTTTCTTGCTTTGCTTATGAGTCTACTTTACTAAACTCAGGACTTTTATCCTGAGATGCGCTCGGTATTCAATGACACCCGTGACCTAACACACTGCTTTAAACACTCAATTCAATTCAATAACTTTTATTTCTTTAGGCTTACAAAATAAGCACTTAGACAAGTCAAATCTCTCATCACTCTATGCATGATAGATACTATTCTACCAATATTTCTTTGCCTTTGATTTTTATAACCTCTTTAAAGTGGCGGTCAAGGTCTTTAAAATTACGTTAATTTGAATGCATTCTACAATGCAAGAGGTATTCGAACAAAGGTAAGGGTTTTCTTCATCCTGAATTTAATAGATAAATTTATCGAAGAACTTATTCCAGTTTTAGAATCATCATTGGTTTTCTTGCGATCTTCGATTTTATGAAAATTCATTACATCCGCCATTTTCTTTTTAATACGTTGAGTCTAAATTAAAAACGCATTAGCACTTTTCATTTGTTTTCTAGCGCAGAAAGAAAAAAATAATCTCTAACTTTACAAGAGTTTTTTTTTATAACTGACTCTACCTCACTAATAATGCTGCAAATGCAAATCCTTTCAAACCTATCGGCCACCTAAATGCACAGTCACCCAAGTCAAATAATTCATAATTCATAACCTAATACATTCCAATAAGACCCGACCATTATTGTAAATGCTATCCCCGCTTATCGCACAAAACCATAATCTAACACCCTTTACTACTCGAAACTTCAGAAACAATACAATAAACCAGCTATCTTCAACAATACATTATCCCTACTTATCTATGACCATAACACGAAACTTGGGATCTATTTTATTATAAAGTGCATTGTCTATGGAGAAGCCTGGCCGACCGCCGAACGTAAATAATTTAACTGTCTTAAAAGATTCAAAAATAGTTTCCTAACATTGCCCCCCTTAATATGTACACCATTTGTCAGACCATAACTGGATTTAAACGACGCGTTACAACACTATAGGCCACGCCCTCTCACACAACTATAGCCATCCCACTCTAACGTCGCAATAACCCCCTCAAAATCGCGCGACTGTCTTCTTCTAACAAAATGTTCTTGAATCCGTTTACCTCGTTACAGCTCCAGTAAAAATGTGCCAACTGCCCACACGTTATAAGCTAGTGTAGACTTTGTTGCGTACCGGTAGAGTCGAAATCGGGGTGTGAAAATTAATGAGGGGGGTCTCAATTGAAGCGAGAAGCACCTCGAGAGGGACGGAACGAATCGTTCTCTTTAAGTTAGTGAGTCCAAACGAGTTTTTATGTTTGGAAATCGTATTAAGCTTTTGTTGGAAACTGTTCCACTCAACGGGCTTAGTAAAGGCGTTTGTGCGGTCAAACTATCGCGTTTGAGAGGTGCAGCGGTGGGGGTACGCTGATTGGCTCGTTTTGTCAGATATTTTGTGTAACGATTTGGTCGCGCGCGGTCGACCGTGGAGCGCCAACCCGAACAATTCTCAAAATAAGAACGCGTTCCAATTGTTTTTGTTTTGAACTTGGAATTTAAATCAGTGAACAAAAATGAATGGACTCGTTCGGTGAATTAAAAAGTGGTGTGAAAAAAATCTTTTATAATGTCGTCTCTACATTCCGATGATGATCAAGAAGAGATCAATGTTGATTCTGATAGTAGACTGTCAGGTCACTGTGACAGAAGTGTAAACTCAGAAGATAGAGATTCCGATAGTTACCATGACAGATATCACGATTCCCCCAACGAACACATGACAGACCCTCAACCGAGGGTTAACTTACCTTTCAGCATATCCCGTCTCTTAGGGAAACAGTTCGAAGACATTGACAAGCGTAGAAATTCCAGGGAAAGTGACGACAGAAGTGATCAAGATCAAGACACGGAATCAGAGAGTGCTAAGGATGAGGGCAAAGACTCTAGCTTACCGTTAAACTTTTCTCATAACCCTGGACTTTATTCAAATGGTGGACTTTTATTGAGGCCGGGGCTGGGTTTGGGAGCTGGGTATGGTTTTGGGGGTAACCCTGGAGTGGTGAGGGTGCCAGCACATAGAGCCTTGGGTGCGTTGGGAGCTTGGGGAGTCGCGTTGGACCCCATGAGGCAGGCAGCGGCTGCAGCCTTCGCGCATCAAGTTGTCAAGGACAGATTAAATGGTAAGTTTTTATTGTAGCTGTTACGTTTATTGCCTTCACAGATCATAGAGTCCATTGATGAATTGGTTTAATGTTTGTGATAATGACTTGAATGAGGACCTACTTGGTTTCTAGGATATTTTATGAATTTATGGTTCAAGTTTTTTATGAGAATAGATAGATGTCTGCTTTCTGTCTTTCTTTCCTAATAGAATTATTATACAGAACCCCAAATTTTTTTTTTGTGTTTATCGCAATATAGATGTTTATCGCAATATAGATGTTTATCACAACATAATGCATTTATGAATACATAAAGCATTGGTCCATACTAAGTATTCAGTTAATCTACAATAGGTACTACTTAACGAGAGTCAAATCACCAAAAACCTTCTTACTATTTTGTTTTTAATATTATTTGGCCGTCGATTTGCATACTATTAGATTTTTTGTTCCAAATTGCTTGGCAAAGCCAATGCCCTTTGCGTGTGACTTGATGACACATCGACGAAACTATTTCTTTTTTTTTCGGTCGTCGTTCGGCGCCTTGGCCAGTAATCTGTCGCCGACAAGAAGGGTGACTTTTTTACAAAATTTGACAGCAAATTGGTTCGGTGGACGGAATTTCCTCTTTCGAGACAAATTACCGGACAGACACGTAAGGTTCTGGGTTCGGGGATAATAGTTTTGAGATTGGGTAGGACATGGTGCATCAAAAGCGGCTCTTCATAGATATAATGTAGGTTTATTTTTGTCATGATTTTGATGCCGTGCCGCTTTTTTTTATTGTTTATAAATTTTATTTGTAATTACGCAGTTTTATTGGCCAGTAGGTACCATCTAACTTCAATAAAAACATTACACCTATGTAAAAGTATGGCAATACTGATAATTACCTAAGTACAAAAAAAATTTAGTTAAAATATTTTATTCAGCACTAAATATTAATTCAAAACATATGCTAAAGGTATATAAGTCATTTCAAACAATATATAAAAACCACAAGTCAGAACAAAAAGCTTTCACTGTAACAAATCATGACCCAACTAATAAGGGTCAGTTTTTACACTAAATAAATTAACAGATGAACAGACAAACATCCTAATTGGTACGCGTGCTGGACCCCCGCTGGTGGCCACCGAGGTGATGGTTGGGACAAAAAGATCCCACTGTGTAAAAAAATGAGAAATTAGGAATTTGGAAAGTCTCTCTAGGTATTCTTTACTGACTAACTGACTATAATTTCTGTTAAGTGGCACTTTAATTTGCGTAGACTAGCATAATATTTGCATAAACACAAGATTTTTTATACATTGCAAAGATTATGGATAAATTTCTGAAAATAATTAATTAAATTTCTCCAAGAGGATTGAAATGTAGATGGAAGATTTTTTTAAAGTATTTACAGTTTTCGCTGCAAAAAAAACTGTTTTATGCATGCAATGTGAGATGGAGACATTTAGAAAAAAATATTGCATTCGTTTTTATAAAAAAAAACAGCAGAAGACAAAAAAATGGTTCCGCAGTGTCGGAAATGGTTAAATGTTGACGAAAAAACTTCTCAAATTGGCGTCAATGATATGTTTTTTTTTGCTACTGCGGAAGCTAGTAATGGTTCGGATTTTGAGAAATGGATCTTTTTTTGTTTTTGTTTATGTTGCCCTATAATCATAATCTGCCGATAGTGATATTTTGTGCCTTTGACAAACTAATAAAATTTGTTTCAGTATTGTCTACTAGTTGCAATATTTATTTTAATTCTTTTATAAGAACAATTTAAAATTTAGTACTTAGTTTTTTAAAATGAATTTATTTTAATTGTTTTTCTATGCTAATGCCTTTTTATATCCGAATAAAATAATCATTTTTCTTGTCATAAGATGCAATATTTTTACATAATATTGTAAGTAGTAAATAATAAAGTAACAAGACGAGTTAATAAAAACTAATGATTAGGAGCGTGACACTTGCCCAAGTCTATTTATGTACTGTTCTATGGTGGTAACGTTTTGCCAATCTGCGATCGACATCAACTTTTATAGAGAACTTTCACATACACATTTGACATACAGAAATTGTACGTAAGCTTACATTTTGGTGATATTTATTCTACCTTTCAACCGGAAAATATCAAGACTTTCTAAACATTATTAGATATTACAAAAACCCTTTTACAAATAGCTCAACCTTAGCTATTAATGTTGACAAAAACAGTAAAATGGTTTACGAAATCAATAGACAGTATAATATCGAAGCCTTTCCGGTAATGGCCGAACTTCCGGTCATTATAGTGACCGCAAAAGCCTATTTTATTACTAGTTGAGTTGGAACTCTATACCTTGTAGAGATTATTGACTTTGTTGAGAAACTTATGCCTTAGGGCACGGATTGATGCCCCAGATGGATTTGAGCCCTACTGCCGAAAATCTCAAATTACAAAAAAGCTATCAAGTTTTTATAACCATGGCTAACTAAGTAGCCTAGAAAATAAACTAAATTTATAACCAATCAATAATTGAAACTGACTCTGCAGTTCGGTAAGAAAATAATTTCGAGAAGGAGGCCAAGAGGAGGAACCAGCTAGGTTGGGCCGCGTTTGGAAAACTACGTCTAGTCTTCTCGTCATCCATACCCCAATGTTTGAAAACGAAAGGTTTCAATCGGTGCGTCCTTCCCGTCATGATCTACGGAGCTGAGACGTGGACACTCACGGTAGGGCTGGTCTACCAGTTTTAAGTCGCCCAGCGTGCTATGGAGAGAGATATGCTCGGAGTTTTTCTGAAGGATAGGATTCGTAACGAATACATCCGACAGAGAACTAAAGTTATCGACATTGCTCAAAGGATTAGCAAGCTGAAGTGGCAGTGGGCTGGCCATATATCGAGAAGAACCGACAACCGCTATGGTAAACGTGTTCTTGAGTGTAGACCGCGACTCGGCAAACGTAGTGTAGGACGCCCTCCGACCAGGTGGGATGACGATTTGCGAAATACTGCTGGCAGATGCTGGATGCGGCAAGCTGAAGACAGGGCACTAAGACGTTTATAATTAGGGGCCTATTTTTAGTGTCCAGCAGTGGACAAAGATAGGCTGATGATGATGAGTAATTGAATGTAATTATTTATTTATTTATTAAAATTAAAACCACCAACGAAAGAATCACAATTGCTTCATGCATTTTGTGTTCCCGCAACTAGTAGCAATAGCTTCAACTGGTTTCGTAAAATTGCTACGATTTCAAAGTCTGTTCAAAAGCGTTTAAAATCCCGTAATTCATTATTTTACTGTCTCAAATGATTCGTAATAAAACAAATAAACTGACAATTAACAGATACTATTAATTATATCATTAACTGAACGGTACATTGGCCGTCGGCGTTATCAAAGGAGAATGAAGAGATCCGGATAATTAAGGTCATAAACGACTGCTGCGTTTACGTTTTTTTAAACGTGTTAAAATTAATCAATTACCGGTATTACAAGTTATGAACAATTTTATTTACTTTGTCAAATATAAATAATATTCAAAATCTATCCAACCTCATCACCATCATCAGCCTATATTAGTCCACTGCTGGACATAGGCCTCCCCTAATGAGCGCCATAGCGCCGTGTCTTCAGCTTGCCGCATCCGGCATCTGCCAGCAGTCTTTCGCAAATCGTCATCCCACCTTGTCCGAGGGCATTCTACGCTACGTTTGCCGAGTCGCGGTCTCCACTTAAGAACACGTTTACCCCAGTCAATCTATCCAACCTAATTCATGCATATTTAAGTAAAGGAACCTACTGATTTTTTATTCATGTGAAATTAAATCTGCCTGGATGTCTGTTTTTTCGCACTTAAACGGTCAAACCGATTTTAGTGAAACTTTGCATAGAGAAGATGGTGTCCTAGGAAAAGAACATTAAAGCTACTTTTTACTACCAGCGATGCGTAGATAATGTTTTTCGAGTGTTCTATTTGGTTTGAGGATACCTCTAAATATCAAAATTGCTGTAGTAATTTCGATAAGTGAGGTATCGAAATAGTCTTCTGGTCACCTGAATGGTTTTTATCTATACTTATATTATAAATGCGAAAGTGTGTTTGTTGTCCTTCCTTCATACCCTAACAAAGCGACCAATTCGACTTTATTTATCGTATAGAGTTAGTTGAAAGGATGGAAAGTAACATAAACTCCGCACCGACAATAGTATTTAAGGAAAATAATGTTAAGCTTAGTTAGTTTTATATAAATATTGACTTGTTTAAAAATCAGATTATATTTAGACTGAGATAATGTATTAAGTTTAAGTTTTATAAAACTTACTAGTGGTTTATTTTTCGCTTCTTCCACTAGTGGACAAAAAATTGAAACGAATAAAATCAAAAAATAGATTCAGGCGTTACTTTGCGGAAATCCATTGCAATTGCAAAATATAAAGATGAAAATATTTAAAAAATGAAAATATAAATATTTTCATCTTTATATTTTACGAATAAAATCAATAACATATTATTTCTAATTTGAAAATAATACCTGTTTATAGTATTAAATTTGACTTGTCTAAGTGCTTATTTTGTAAGCCTAAAAAAATAAAGTTATTGACTTTGAGTACTTTTTTATCTCATATTATATCACTTCCCATTGGATAAAAATAATATACTTAAACAATGCGTGCGAATTAATTAAGTTCCCAAAATATGTCAATTTAGGCAGGATTCGAACCCAGTACGGGTGTGCTCTAACCAACTAAGCCACGAAATCTTAGTCGGTTTCGTCGTAAATCTTTGGGACCTCTTACGGCTTTGAACCGACTCACTAAGATTTCGTGGCTTATTTGGTTAGAGCACACCTGTACTGAAGGTGGGGCGCAGGTTCGAGTCCTGCCGAAATGGAAAAAAAATTGGGAACTTATTTAATTTCTTAGAGATTACCCAGAGTGAGGTCTTACAAACTTTAATACAAAAATGTTAGAACGCGGGTGAAGCCACGGGCCGCAGCAAGTCTTCTATAATTATAAAACCACAAAGGGCGGGTTTTTGTCAAAAAAAAAGAGAGGACCGTCGATTTTTTTTTCAATGTGTCACTTTTTTCCAGAATTTTCATACAAAGTAGAAGACGTTACATTTTTCAACGACTGTAGTTACGTTGAATATCCTAAAACTGTTGTTTACGTTTCGAATATAATAGAATAATTATCCGAACCACTTAGTCCAAATCCAAATAAATTAATAATCATGTAGAAAATAAATAACAGAGTGCATTAACATGAAAACATAAATACATAAATAACCAAGTATCGTCTCTGCTATAATGCTACTGTTCAGATAACAGAATTGCATCTTTTATAAATCAGCCATTGCGGAACCAGATAATGTGGTAATAAATTAGAACTTTCGCGATTTAACATAATTAAAGAGTTTTTTGTTTTGTATCTTTAAACTTTTATATCCTAAAATTTCGATCAAGATGAAGATGAAAAATAAGACCGCGCTTTCGGTGTTCTAGATTTAAAACTACTTTCAAACCCATTTGTAATAATAATAATAAATATTGTCGGAAAATTCACATAGCATTGTCTATTATAGCTTTTTAAACACGGCAAATTATCTAGTAGAAACGGTTAAGTCAATACATAACCAATTGGGTTTACGTAGAAAGTAAGTCAAGCCACGTGCAGAAGCTAGTAATTTCATATTTTAGAATAAAACTAATTATAATTTTCACTAAATGAAAAGCTTAATGCAAATAATTGTCTACTAAAATTATGGTTTCACCACTCATCTCAAAGTTACATACAAAAGATCTCAACGCGCTTCTGTGCCAATGTAAATTGGACTATTATCACGCTATAATAAGAACTAAACTGATTGAACCTGAAGCTGACACATATAAAGTGCGTTGGTGTGTTTGTCTGTTTATAGCAAAAGTACCTACACTGATACTTTTATAATCAACTCACTGCGCAAAAAAGAGAGTTTCACTTAATATTTATCATTCTTAGCACGACAAAGAAATTCCATTAGTTTCTTTTTCAGTAAGTTTTAGTAAAAAAAAAATATAAAATTTCACTTTTATGGATAGGATTTAGAAACGGTCTCGACTCCCACAGTACATTCAGCATCTTAAGTGAATCAAAATTAGTGTCAAAAGATCTACTTTTGACACATTCAAAAGATCTCCTTTTGACACATTGATCAGAATCGTTGTCATCAGTAGGCTTAGAGACAATTTACCCGCTGTAAGTAGGTGATCGAAATTGGTGTTAACACAGTACTTCTATTACTAGAAAAAATATTTAAATCTTTTTTTAACTGCCCTACTCCATTTAAAGATTATCAAGTGATATGTTCAAGAGAAGTATCAAAACGTGATCGTGACGTTTTCCATTCATCTTGGTACAGCGCCTCTATCGTGCGAATAGGGAACTACGCAAATCAAATACAAAAGACGTTACGATCACGTCTCTATACTATCATTAAATAGACTCGGGACTCTGAACGCATCATTATCATCATCATCAGCCTATACCAGTCCACTGCTGGACATAGGCCTCCCCTAATGAGCGCCATAGCGCCCTGTCTTCAGCTTGCCGCATCCAGCATCTGCCAGCAGTCTTTCGCAAATCGTCATCCCACCTGGTAGGAGGGCGTCCGTTTTCCGAGTCGCGGTCTCCACTCAAGAACACGTTTACCCCAGCGGTTGTCGGTTCTTCTCGAAATATGGCCAGCCCACTGCCATTTCAGCTTGCTAATCCTTTGAGCTATGTCGATAACCTTGGTTCTCTGTCGGATGTATTCGTTGCGAATCCTATCCTTCAGAGAAACTCCGAGCATAGCTCTCTCCATAGCTCGCTGATCAACTTTAAACTGGTGGACCAGCCCTACCGTGAGTGTCCACGTCTCAGCTCCGTAGGTCATGACGGGTAGGACGCACTGATTGAAAACTTTCGTTTTCAAGCATTGCGGTATGGATGACGAGAAGACTCGACGTAGTTTCCCAAACGCTGCCCAACCTAGCTGAATCCTCCTCTTGGCCTCCTTCTCGAAATTGTTTTTACCCAACTGCAGAATCTGCCCAAGCTAAGTGTATTCGGAAACAATTTCGAGAAGGTGGCCATGTACGACGATCGGTCCCGGATCAATGTGGCCATTGATCATGACCTTGGTTTTATCCAAGTACATGCCAAGACCGATGCGTCGTGAGGCTGAAGCTAGGCCGTCCAGCATCAGGTTCAGCTCCTCCAACGATGATGGACATACCTAGTTTGAAATATCAAGTGAGGGTAGTTACAAATAATGCTGTGTCCGCTTCCTAGAGGCGG
This sequence comes from Eupithecia vulgata, assembly GCA_946478455.1. Classification (NCBI taxonomy): domain Eukaryota; kingdom Metazoa; phylum Arthropoda; class Insecta; order Lepidoptera; family Geometridae; genus Eupithecia; species Eupithecia vulgata. The sequence continues at coordinate 5,530,867 of OX297881.1, forward strand.
TATCCCGTTACCACGACAGTGTCTAGACCTGTTAAAACTTCGGGTAAAATAAACACTATAAATGCCCGTTAAATATTACCAGACAGAGCGCTAAGGCGCTCATTAGAGGAGGCCTATGTCCACACTTCAACACAACTTATAAAGGCTGATTGTTAACTATTGGGACAAGATCTGCAGGAAGGACCATGGGAAAGTTTGTGAATCATACCTTGGAGATCGTAGCATCTATGTGTGGTTTGGAATTAAACATGCGTTGGCGGTATTTTTCTATTGTACAATGAGATTCTTTCTTCTTCTTGGTTTTTCGCTGGGCCCAGCACGGTGTGGTTTGTAGTTTGCACTCGCGGTATGTATTATTTATAATCACTGTCTGTCTAAATCATTTAATTTGAATTCACAAAAAATAATGTCGCGTTTCGCTCGACCTGTCTCTTCAATCCAAAAAACCACAGTCCCAAAAAACGCCATCTTATATTTTTTTCTTTTTTTACGTTCCGTGCTTCCGCTTTTAATTTCTTCTTGTCAATTTGGCCGACAACTCTCCGGTAAGGATGTAAAGAAAGGAACGGTTGGACGCACAAATATCAATTGGCGTAAACACTGATGATGATGATGAAATAATACTAATAATTATTTTAAAATGAACCCACTTCGTTACTTACTTACATAATAACATTTTGGTAAATCAAATTGCATTTAAAAAATAACTCATGAAAGCCGCGTAATCTTTTAAATTTTTAACCCTTTGCTAACAACTCTAGATTATAGAGGTAATTTCGTGACTCATTGCGGCTTAAATCAAGTAAAACCACGTTTAAGCACTAGTCTTTTAGAGCCATATTTTGATCGTCCATGGCCGCATAATCGCTGTAAGCCTCTGTAATTCACTCCAGCACGATTTCCACTCATTACATTATTATTATATTATTTTAGTTAATGAATGCCGTGGAACTGGGTCAAAGTCTGTCGGTTTGACTGACTCATTTGATAGGTCATTGTTTAAATGAAACTGGATTTTGGCAGTTATGTAAGTAATAGTACGTAAAGTATGCAAAAAGAAACTTAACCTATTCGTTACTGATGTTAGCGGGTTAACTACGAACCCTTATTGTGTTAGAAGAACACCAACGTTTCATCCATTAACGGTGACTTCTTCAGGGTGTGTGCAGTTCTTTAAATGCGCGCGTTTAAAGGACATCCGTAATGAATTCGTTAAAATACGATTGTTTTAAATTGTAAAACTTAACCTACATAAAAAACTGTGTGTTCTGTGAGACAAACAACTTAGCTTTAAATTGTGAAGTATTTTAAGTTTGTAAGTACTTTATGATAATAGACTCATAAAGTTTAAACCAAAGAAGTTTAAATAAAACTACCAATTCACTTATTGCATGCATGAATGTATCACTCATACAACAAAACTTTCTCTACTCATAGATTCATTTTTTTTTGTGTTTTGCTGCTAGAAATAAATTTCAGTATGCAAGCCACCAATCAACACCCTGTGTTACACTCTGAGTTAAAATGCTTGCCCAGTAACTTAGTCATCATCATCAACATATCATCAGCCTTTTATAGTCCACTGCTGGACAAAGGCCTTGCCTAATGAGCACAAACGTTAACGCAGTCACCGGGCTCGAAATCAGCTGGGAGACATCTTCCTCATTATCTAAGTTTGGTTTTGTTCTAAATGTACGAAAAATGTTATCTTCATCTGTTCAGTAGTTTTTGGGATTCTAAGTAACAAAATAAATTTCACAATTAACAAGTTTTCAACTTTATAATATTAGTAGGGAGTATCATCTTATAATATAAAAATGAATCGCAAAATGTGTTGGTAAGCGCATAACTCAACAACGCCTGGACCAATTTGGCCAAATCTTTTTTTAAAATGTTCGTTGAAGTTCAAGGATGGTTTTTACGGCGAGAAAAATTAGAATTATTGCTGGAAAAACCCTAAAAATAGCCCTTCTTTTTCCCATACAAATGATTTGTAACTAAAACGTAGTCAATTTGAGCTTTATTGCTAAAATAACTACCCGTGCGAAGCCGGGGCGGACCGCTAGTAATAAGATAAAAATACAGCCAATGAGAGTTATTAAATCCGGCGGGCCTTTACCACCGCTAACGTACCAGCTATTCTCGAACCGAATGGTCTGTTGCGTGACGATGGTAAGAGGCCTGGCGGCATGACTCTAGTCCCATGGGAGTTGGGGAGGCCTATTGTGTGGGACGCTACATGTGTCGACACACTCGCGCCTTCCCATCTTCCTAGGACTTCCGTGAGGGCTGGTGCGGCGGCAGATTTAGCCGAAGATCTCAAGAGGCGCAAATATGCATGTCTCGACAGAGCCTGCACATTTGCTCCCCTTAGAGTCGAGACCCTAGGTTCGTGGGGTACCGAGGCTCTCCGGGTTTTCAAAAAATTATCTGACCGTCTGGTCGAAGCGACGCGTGACCCGAGAGCTGGTGAGTATCTGGCACAGCGCATCAGCATTGCTATACAGCGGGGCAATGCAGCCAGTGTCTTAGGCACGCTTCCAACTGGTATTGATATGGATCAGTTGAGCTACCTGTACATTGTTTGCAACAGTTTGCAGATAGCTTAATTGTTTCTATTGTAAATACTAGTTTTAATTTAAATTTGTTATTTGATTGATATTTTCTTTCTGAATAAAGATGTTTAAAAACTACCAATTCACTTATTGCATGCATGAATGTATCACTCATACAACAAAACTTTCTCTACTCATAGATTCATTTTCTTTTGTGTTTTGCTGCTAGAAATAAATTTCAGTACGCAAGTCACCAATCAACACCCTGTTAATAGTCTGAGTTAAAATGCTTGCCCAGTAACTTAATCATCATCATCAACATATCATCAGCCTTTTATAGTCCACTGCTGGACAAAGGCCTTGCCTAATGAGCACAAACGTTAACGCAGTCACTGGGCTCGAAATCAGCTGGGAGACATCTTCCTCATTATCTAAGTTTGGTTTTGTTCTAAATTTAAATGTACGAAAAATGTTATCTTCATCTGTTCAGTAGTTTTTGGGATTCTAAGTAACAAAATAAATTTCTCAATTAACAAGTTTTCAACTTTATAATATTAGTAGGGACTAGGGAGTAGGATAATAAGATAAAAAAACAGCCAATGAGAGGTTAAAATTGTGATAAATCATCATCTCATGAATCACATCTAAATTTAGCAGCTGATTGGATGGATATGCAGTTATTATTAATTAAGACCTACCTACTGCCTTTTGCTCGTGAGTTCATCACCTGCTTCTACAGCCTATACTGGTCCACTGCTGGACGCAGGCCCACTGTTATGCACTTTATTGGCTGGTACCATTATGGTCATAATCCCCGCGCGAGGTCTTAAATGAAAACAAAATTCTTCCCGTACAAAAATTGACCTGAAATTCCCTAAAAAGATCAACACCCATAACCATACGCTTTAACCCCCTATCTACTTAGTAAAACGGGTAACCAATTAAGGCCGGGCCATAAACAAGGGTAAGTTTCACACACGTAACCCGAGTGCCGAGGTATCATCGCGAATTGCCGCCGTCAAAATTCATAACCTATAGTGATGGGACAGTTGAGGAATTTGCGGGATACGGAAGATACATAGATAGATAACTCTTTACTGTACCATACAAACACAAAATACAATACAAAAGGAAATACATGGAATAAAGGAAGTACAAAGGGCGGCCTTATCGCTTTGAGCGATCTCTTCAAGGCAACCATGGGATGGACTGGACATAAAAGAACAATATCAACTTTGGCATTTGAGTAATATGAAAATAAAATAATTACATTATACATACACTACCTAATGATAAACTTACATACACATAAAAAGTAGTATTGTCTTGTTACACGGATAGGTAATACTGATGAAGCAGTTTTTGAATATAGAAAGTGATTTTGCACGTCTGATGTCCAGGGGAAGAGCATTCCATAGACGGATAGCTTGTACAGTGAAGGATTTTTCATAAAAAGTAGCTTATAATAATAATAATAATAATAATAATAATGCTGGACAATTCACACAGCATTTTCTAGCCCCAAGGTAAGCAGAGCTTGTGTTATGGGTACTAGATAACTGATATACGTAATATTATACATTACATAGATAGATATTTTTTATTATACATAGAAAACACCCAGACCAACGGAACAAATTTCTGCAGATCGTACACAAATTTGTTCCGAGGCGGGGATCGAACCCGCAACCTCTTGCGTCGCAGGCAGACTCTCGCCCGCTGCGCCACTGAGGTCGTCAAGATTGATTGATTGTCGCTTAGATTGAAAGTTCCATTTAATTTCAGATAATTTGTTGATTTAATTTAAGTCTTTACCAGCATAGGTCTACTCTACAATAAACGGCTAAAATAAATGGTTTTCATTTCTACCTCTACTAATACTAATTAATTAAAAACGTTGGGCTTGTGTAGATTTGTCATTTTCAATTTCCATAACTGTATCCGCAGTCATGCTATTATTATTCCGATAAAAAAAACCTACTTTACCCCATCCCTATTCATATCGTAAGCCTGCCCCCCGGGAAATGCCGGTAAAGCTAGGGGAGGGATCTGTATTTTAGTATATCGATGATTTTGTGGCACGTTCCCGGCGATATAAAAATGGAGGAATATGTTGCCATAAGTGAAAATGAAGGTTGAAGTTTTGATGGGTTAGTATCGAGCGAAGCGTGCATGTTGAAATGGAAATGAGGTCAAATTGTGCCTATCTGGTCTCTTCTGAAAATCAGCTCTGGACAAATCTATGTCTTTGTAGGTTTTACTGCACAATGCTGATTGGAAGCCATCATCATCATAAGTTTTTATTAGTCCACGGCTGGACATAATCCTCGTCTTATGAGCGCCATAGCGCTCTGTGTTCTGCTTGCCGCATCCAGCATCTGCCAGCAATCTTTCACAAATTGTCATCGTACCAGACCTAGACTAGACCCACATCAGAGGGCGTCCTATACTACGTTTGCCAAAGATCGGTCTCCACTCTGGAACACATTTACCCCAGCGGCAGGCTGTCGGTGAGATATGGCCGGCCCACTGCCACTTCAGCTTGCTAATTCTTTGAGCCAATATTACTTTGATTCGGTTTGAAACCCATAAATGCAATAAAACCACGTTTCTTAATTGCCCTAGATTCACATTGCTTGCTGGGCTTAAATAAAAAAACTTTAAACAGTAACATGTCGTTGTAAATATATTTAAACACTTGCAATGCCCATAACGTTAACTAAGCAATTAATGTGTGAAATACGTAGCAACGTTTAAAAAGTGGTTATTTATTTGTACAGTTAGCAAAGAAAGTGCGCAGCATAAAATCACGGAAACAAGCAATTCTTATTTATAACTTTTATAGTTATATATAACTGTTTATAGATCTTAATTAGAGTTATTATGAACATGGCTGGGCGGTAGGTTTGTACAGAGGTAAATTAATGATTATTTTGTTATTGACGATTGATTAAAATATTTAACTTGTGATGTGGGAATCACAAGTTAAATATTTTAATCAATCGTCAATTTTGGCTTTGCTCGTGTTGAGTTCCGGGACGATTTTTGTTTGGTTTAAAAAGTTATTGATTTTATTAAAGTGTACCCAAACTTTTATTAAATTATTTAAATATGTAGTAAATACAGTGTCTCATTTGCTTTGTTCTACCTATTACGTCTAGAATTATTAATCTGACATCACAGTGCCAAAAACTGGTGCCTAGGATAGAATACTTATTGGTACTTCGAAAGGTCGAGAATCTCGACCTTTCGAAGTACCAATAAGTATTCTTCATCAGGTTAGGTTTCATCTCGACTCGAGATGAAACCTGTAGGGCAAACACCGGGTATGTTGTCTATGGTAGAATAGAGAAAAAATATGTCACTTTGTCTTCGAATGCGTAAATTATTAGAAATATATTTATTTTGAAAGAAAATAACAATCAAATATTACACTAAACAATTGAGCTAACTGCAGACTTTTGCAAACAATCTACAGGTAGCTCAACTGATCCATATCAATACTAGTTGGAAACGTGCCCAAGACACTGGCTGCATTGTCCCGCTGTACGGCAATGCTGATGCGCTGTGCCAGATACTCACCAGCTCTCAGGTCACGCGTCGCTTCGAATTTAATGCTTTCATCTTTAATAATGTACGCAATGTATGACGATGCGATGTCATTATTGTCTATTCTACCCAAGAGAACAATTCATAATATAAATTTATACCTTTTTATGTTTGTTTACACCACAACCACTGAACGGAACCGCCTGAAATTTTGAATACAAGTATTTCTAGGTCCGGAATAAAATTTCCCATGAGACATAAAATAACCTTGAACGTTTCCATTGAGACAACGCTTGCGAAGCCGCGAGCAAAAACTAGTCAATACTAGTCGGTTTGTTTGTTTGAATGGAATAGGTTCCGAAACTACTGAACCGATTTGAAAAATTCTTTCACCGTGAACCGATGAACATAGGCTATAGAATATACCCGTGCAAAGCCGGGGCGAACCGCTAGTACTTAATAATACTTTTTACTTGTGACGTAGGCGCCAAATTTACATTTGCTCAATGAAAGATATTTTCGTATTTTTATCGGCAATCCATAACGTGAGAGGTTGTAAAAGAGGTAATATCTCAAAAGTGTAAATATACAGCCGCTATTCCCCTCGGGGCAGGGCGTAAAGTATATTGATATTTATTTATGTTTCATAATATAAATAGCAATGTATTACGGAAAATAAGAAGGCGTAAAAGTATAAGCAATATTCAACGATTGTAAACGTCGCAAAATTCTATAAATCGATTGTTTTATAATTAACTAATAAATGGTAATGCACCTTTCTAAAGAAATCCAATACAATGTAAATTGTTTGGTAGATAATGCTGTGTGAATTGTCCAACAATATTTATTATTATAATTGAATTAATTTATTTTAAATCTCGTAAAAAAAATATTACCATGGAATGTAAAATATTATAAAACAATTCTACAGTAAAAAATATATCAAGACGGTAGATCACCGGCCGCGAAGTTAAGCTCAAGCAGCCGGTGACTAGGGCTGCAAAGAAAAGAACTTCCTGACGATACGCGCCTAATTCAGGAGTACCGCCTTTTGGATCAGACCCTTGATCCAACTTCCTAGCGAGAGTCTCTTAAGATTTTGTTCAAGGCTCTTCGCTATCACGCCGTTAACTGAAACAACTATTATAACGAAAATTTACGTAACTGTTTATTACGGAAGAGCGGAACCCTCTAATACAGGTATCTCTTTACTTATAAGAGGGTCCCAAACCCACGAAATGTTTATAAATTTAAGTTTACTGAATAAAATATTTGTATTGTATTTGTATAACGATGGTCGCTGAATCTACATCCCAAATGCTGACAACCTCGTTAGCCAAGTCAAGATTTTTCCTAAGTTTATCTCTCTCTAACGAGGTTAACATTATGTGGTATGGTGATACATTACATATTATTATTATTAATACATCGGTTTTTGTTCCTGACTGTACAACCCACGACGAAAATCGCTGAACAAAATTGTGTACCTTGGTAGCTTCACATCAACAATTAAGCGAGAACAGACAGCCGACAGCATCGACATAATTTTAATGAGACAAATGACCGTGCCCGTAATATTCTGTCATGTGATGAGAACACAATTAGCGGCCTGTGTTTAAATGTAGCCATTGAAGATACATGTTTTATTATGAAAACACTGGTTTCATGTTTACGTAATGAGCTTTTTTACTAGTATAGAATATTTGTATTTATTCTAAGGATTTTTGTTACAGTGCTTACCCGCACTCTGGGCATCTGTAAGAAATGAAATAAGTTCCCAAAATTTTTCTTTTGTATTTATTCGCCATTATAACAAGGAAGTTATTCAAGGCATGTTGTACATTTTGAGCAAGATTTTTAATTTTTAATTTTATAATGTCCCAAAAATTTTCATTTGCGTAAGGATTTAAACCTACCCACCCGTACGGGCATAGATAAATTCTCTAATCAACTAAGCCACGAAATTTAGTCGGTATTGTCGAAAATCTTTGAGACCTCTTATGGCTCCTAGCCACGTTAGCGCGTAAAAATTTTCGGACATTATTAAATCTACTCCAGATCGAGTAACGCACTATAAAGAGAAAAAAAAACTTAATCATATTCAAGAAAGTTATTTCAACAATTTTATCAACAATATACAATTACCTCCTTCAGTAGTATGCACTAACTTGGAAACATCAATTATAGGTAAAAGATGAAGAATAGAATAGAATATATCGTGGCCGTAGAGCGAAAAGTCATCAACTCGCTATTTGGCCAAAATTGAGTTAAACATGTCATGAAAATCACCGATTTTTTCTGCATTTTTCAGTCTTACAACTATGTCCATATCTATTATAGTTTTCATTTCAGAATATGCGAAAAAACACTAATTCTACATCTGGACTTTAATATTGAAGTCGAAAATTAATTAATATACTTAGTTATTTTATCTCTACTTGGAAAAATCAAAATCCGAAACCTAAGTCGAGTTGGTTACTTTTCCTTATTAAAGTTAGGTCCTAACAAGAACACAAAACTAACTTACTCCACTTGATTACTTATAGTATGACTGGTTCGGTACCAAACGTGAAAGCGAAAACTAACCAAGTCTAGTTAGGGACTTCTAGATCGATATTTATGAAAAATACGCTATCTGTGTAGGAGAAAGAAATCACTAAACCGGTTTAAAGAGTTCTATCCTAATAATAATGATCACAAAGTTTTGTTTTGAATAGTCGTTATAGTGTTTTGATAATTTTCATTCTCTATCTTCGTACGTTAAGTGAATTTGGCGGTGAAGAGATGCATTCCTGGTATGAGTCTCTGCCAGCAGCAATGACGTTGCAGACAGGCTGTTAGAGACCGATGCCACCGAAGAAGGTGAAGACTGATTCTATATGATTAGAAATGATCATAATCTTCAAAAGTAGTTCTGGGTTTCGACCCGCTGATTTGCAATTCGAATATTCATTTTATTCGAATATCCGCTCCAATTTCAAATACGAATAATTCATTAAAATTATCCGAATATTCGAATAGTTAATAAAGTAATAATAATAATAATCTACACATGCACTTTCATTTTTTTGAATAATTTTCTGTATCCAAACAAGAACAAATCTATCAAACATGGAGATCAATCTTCGGTGCTATCTTCAGATTTGAAATAATCCGTAGGTCGCTGATTCTAGAACACAACATGGTGGGACTCAATCCCTGCTCTGAGCTGAGTCCCACCACGTTGTGTTCTTGTTTGTACTCGTTCAGCAAAGGGAATAGGTACCGAGGACGTACAGAAGAAGAATCAGCTATTCAAATCTAATTATTCTAATTATTTCAAATCTGAAGATAGCACCGAAGATTGATCTCCATGTTGGCAGTTAGATGGTCTGTCGTTTTTCGAATCTGTACATCCAAAACGACCTTGTGGCTGTGTGGAACCGGCCTAGAATAGTACCAACCCAACTCTTCCTGTGGGTGTCGTAGGAGCCGATTAAGGGACACAAATCGGGGGTCGGGTAGCAGTGCCCTCTGCAGAACAACATCAACACTGAAGTGCGATCCCTAAACGTCATGCCCAGCGTGGGGATTATGGGCATTACCCCCAATGACGACACGAACGAGGAAATGGCCCCCAGTTCCCGGCCGCCTCGCTATTCCTGGCCATGGTAACGGCGGGGAAGGGAGTGCTAGGAATCACCGGGCTACCTCAGGCTGCCATCAACAACTGACCTTGGCAACGTACAACGGACACACTCTGAGGCTTGACTTTTTCTGCCGAGATAGAGGATTACTATGGCCGTTTATACGCTGAACGCTGCCCATCGTGCCCAACGCGACGACTACGATTCCAGAGCCCTGAGCCCCTGACACGCCACTACACCGACTAACTGCCAGACAAGACGAGACCGTGATCTCGACGTGCTCTGAGGCAGCTTAAAAATGGAAAAGCCCCCGGTGAAGACGGCATTACTTCAGAGTTTCTGAAAGCAGGAGGAGCCCCTGCTATACAGGAGCTACAGAACCTCTTCAACACCGTCCTTCACAGTGGGAGAACTCCAAAGGCATAGCCCCTGACACGCCACTACACCGACTAACTGCCAGACAAGACGAGACCGTGATCTCGACGTGCTCTGATGCAGCTTAAAAATGGAAAAGCCCCCGGTGAAGACGGCATTACTTCAGAGTTTCTGAAAGCAGGAGGAGCCCCTGCTATACAGGAGCTACAGAACCTCTTCAACACCGTCCTTCACAGTGGGAGAACTCCAAAGGCATGGAGCGGGAGTTTGGTGGTGCTCTTTTTTAAGAAGGGAGATAAAACCCTTCTTAAAAACCACTGACCCATCACACTTCTGCCTGAGCCACGCTTATAAGCTTTTCTCACGATTAGTCACAAATCGTCTTGCTGATGACATAGTCTTAATGGCGGACTTGCTGGAGGAGCTGAACCGGACACTGGATGGCCTGGCTTCTGCCTCACGACGCACGGCCTTGGTATGAACTTGGACAAAACCATGGTCATGTCAGGGCAACTATCCAAATCATTAATATTCCTAAGCGGAGACTTAGTTATCTCTGTTAAACCATAAATGCGTTTTTTTTAACTAATTAACAATAAAGCAAATCAAAATCATCATCATCATCATCAGCCTATACCATTCCACTGCTGGACATAGGCCTCCCCTAATGAGTGCCATAGCGCCCTGTCCTCAGCTTGCCGCATCCAGCATCTGCCAGCAGTCTTTCGCAAATCGTCATCCCACCTGTCAAAATAATATATGTAATCAAAATACTTGGTTTTATTTGAATAGAATTATGCTGCAATCAAATCAAACCCAAGTCTAGCTGCTCTGATCTTATCATTGTTTGAATGAATAGATTTTGTATTTTTTTTCAATCAATACTAAAAAAATATTCGAATATTCGCTCGAATTTCGCTCTTAAAGTATTCATATTATTCGAATAGCAAAATTTAACGAATAGTGCAAACCCTAGTTACTAGTGACGTTACTAGTTTTTGAAATTTTAACTGTTTTCCTTGTTAATTTTGTTTCTGCATTATTTTTTATTATATTTTCAAAAGTTGCATTTTATTACCAACCAATAGTTTTTGTGACGATTCTCTAATAAAGTTAATCAAAATCGAGAAATAGGTTAAATTAGAGAGCCTAGAACAATCACTAAAATAACTTTTGAATTTTCAAAGGTTACTCTTATTTTAACTTACTCAAGGTAATTCTCATTTAAAATAGCATAAGCACAGAGAGAAAGTCACCAACACTATTTAACAATTCAGTGACTAAAATTCTCAGTACAGGATTTGAGGGCGAAAAATAACTAAGTGAGTTTTATATAAAAATCTTTGAAAAATAAACAAATTACATAAAATTTTGTACTTTACTCCTATGCGTTTATCTATTTCCTTTGATATGAGACCATAAAATTTAAAATATCCCACACTATGCGGAAGTTATGTTTTTTTTTTCTTTTGAAAAACTTTAAACCTTCATAACTCTAAACACTAAATGACCTAGTTGATGACTTTTCGCTCTACGCCCACGATATTTTTATTTCTTACAAAGCTTTCTTACAGAATACAGTAGTTAAACTAAGAAATAGAACTAAAACAAATAGAATAAAATAGGTAGGCCTTACTGCCTCATATCAACTCCGTAAGATCTCGAAATATGTATGTATGATAAAGTTCAGAACCTACTTTATCTATCATGTTTCGAAAACACGATTCTATAAAATTTTCTCGATAGAAAAAAATCGAAAAATTACCTCTAAATTTTCACTAAGACCTAGATGTCGAGCAAAAACAAAATAGTCATGAAATGGTTGCGAGACCTTTGCTTGACCACAATCTCAGCTGATGGAAACTGAAGATGTGGCCAACGATCTATCACGAAAGCCTTGAAGATTCCTATTTACTCTTGTCTTGAAGAGACCCATTTTGTAATTGACCGGAAAACAGCAGCAAGGATCAACAGCATCGATCTGGGATCAACGTTATGTTGTGTTTTGCGTTGAAGGCCTTTTAAACTCCGTTTTAGAGTGCGTTTCAAAGTGGTTAGGTATTAAACGTAGCTGTTAGCCACCTTGGTTAGTTTTCGAGGCAGTCTTCGGCCATCTTCTTTTGCAAAGGATGATTACAAAAGCTAGATTTAGAGCCAATTACAACTTCAATGTGAATTTCAAAAGATAGGGTTGTTCGTTCAAAATCCAATTGGCACTTATTACCACTGAATCGAATCCTTACTTTACCCTTAATGTAGATTTACCCCTGAATACTAAAACGGTTTTTAAGACAGCTTTCAATGAAAATCTGTCAATAAAATCCTCCTTTGACACGTGCTTAAATCAGAGATACGTTTGAGTATTAATAAATAAATAAATAATGCTGGACAATTCACACCACATTATCTAGCCCCAAGCTAAGCAGAGCTTTTGTTATGGGTACTAGATAACTGATATACATAATATAACACAACACGAAAACGACCAGAACACCCTGAACAAATATCTGCATCGTACACACATTTGTCCCGAGGCGGGAATCGAACCCGCAACCTCCTGCGTCGCAGGCAAACCTTCGCCCATCGCGCCAAATCGATCGTCTATTATCACGTATTGGATAAATCTGTATAAACAAGGCTGATTATATCTCCAAAAACACGTTCAACGCCGCAGCAGCAAAAATACCTTATCAAAAGCGACTCAAAAGTAAGAATAAATACGTTCATCTGCGTGATGGAGCTCGCTGAAATCCCGCGGGGGGCGTATTCCCAATTAGGAGAGATACATTCGTCTTTCTTCCTCTCACTTTTTCACCTTTCAGGATTTACTGGCATGTGTGGAAGTTTGGATGAATGTTGTTGAAAGTTGGCAAGGTTGTGCGCTGTAATCGGATTTTTTAGGTGATAGAAGTGAACGAAACATCTAACCAAATGAAAAAAAAGCAAACAAACTATGCACTCGATACCCCGCGAAACAGGCCTAGCCTAGTGCGGGGGTCATTATTAAACACTAATTTTTAAGTACCTACGTACCTTAATTTATCACCATTGAAGTATATTAAGTAACTCTACGCTCATAAAGGTGTATTTCTAAGCTTTTTTGAAATAAACTTATTGTATTATTTGTATTAATGACCTATAATTCCTAGTACGTCCTGAATTGTGCACCTAATTGTACCATTTAAGTCAAGTGTGAATAAATAAATAAATAAATTACATTGCTAATTTTACTTTTTGTTATTAATATAATTTCGAAAATAATTGTCTGTCTATTCTAATACTATTGACCTTTCAAACGTAACGGGATGAACTGATCTTGATGTAATTTGGCAGGCAAGTAGACTGTATCTCAGGGACGGACCTATGCTACTTTTTATCTCGGTAAAGTGCGAGCAAAGCGCGGGCTGAATCTACTTTGAAATAAGTATGTGACATGTCAAAAAATCCTGTAAGTTCTCAAGAAAATATAGCACTTTGAAGCAAAGACATTTCAAAGCTAAATGATCTATTTTTGATTACCTCGGATCCTTCTGGAATGAATATGCGTTGAGACTTCAGAGGTTTTATGTCATATCTGAAAAAAATATCAAGAATAAAGAACAATAAGCGATGAACATCGTAATTTTTCAATAATTCGTATAAAATACTTTTTGCTTATAGATATTATAAAAATAGTAGAATACAAATATGAGCTCGAACATCACAAAATTGACTCCACCTCAGCGTGGGTTGGTTTGTAGCAAGTTTGGATGGATGGATGAATGGATGTACATAAATATTATAATATGTTACTTCTTCAAGCCAAAACTACAGAATGGATTAGGCTGAAGATAATAATGTACAAAATGTATCTCTAACCTGAAATCAAACATTATTACTTTACTAGTTTCCATACACCAACATACACTGACGTTTCCAGACACAACGCGTGCGAAGTTACGGACTACTGATACAAACTAAAAGTTTTTTTTTTCGTTAAATGTACCTACCTGCCTCTGCCTTCGTCACATATAAAGGTCCTTATGGACTGCAAAATTATCCAGCCGATAATGAACCACTGGATTGCAAACCCTTGTTTGTGAGATATGGCCAGCTTGGCAATCTAAACGATATAACATAGATAACTGGCCAGCCTTAAATTGTTAAAGATAATTCTGGTTTGTTTGTTTACCACGTGCGTTTGAGCGCAGTGTGTGTAGTGTGTAGATGTTATTTCAGGTTATGTTTGAATACAAAGTGGCTCTATGCAAAATCACATAAAGGCGCAAACCTCACCCAAACTAGCGCCGCCACCTACTTTATCTTATTATTCCGATTAACAAAGGAAATTTCAAAAATCCATCGCATAGTTTGTGATACCTATTATAAGCTTTTTTGATGTGCGGCAAAGATTGTTGGAATTTACTTTCCCAGTTCGTGTGTGATCAGAATGGGATGAAAAGGTTTAGAACTGAAATTGAAAAACTCGGACATTTACTTTGTCGAGGTCCATCCCGTTTTGTCAGATGTGATGGAGAGACGCACGAGACAAAAAGACAAGCTCTATGCCGTTCTAATTATTAATATATAAATGACAAAAAAAATCTAAATGACTATGTTCCAAAATGTACAAATGTACAACAACAGAAATTGTTAGCGAGATTGCAAATCTATTAACATTATCAGGTAATGCGCGTTGATAATAAAGTTACCGAGTGAATTGAAAACTGTGTCTTATAAATTTTATACATTAAACTGAAAATGCGGTTGACGGAAAAATATTTTCCCTATGAATTAGAACTAGTATTTACAAAATTCTAAGTCTATGGTATTTTTGGTACAGTTGAAAAATTGAGCTAACTGCAGACTGATGCAAACAGTTGCACTCATGTTTAAGTAGCTCTACTCATCTGATCCAGTTTTTTATTGATAAACAATTATTTCTTTCTTCAAATGCAGCTCAATAGTTTCCACAAAAAAGCTACAAAAGTCCACTAACAGAATTTAAAACAGAACAAGGCATATAAAACTTGTATCATTGCAGAAACAAACACACAAAAATCAATACACATTGTACGCCGGACAGGAGAACCGCGAAAAAAAATAACCGGACAATCTCATGTAACTTGCAGGCTACAAGCGTAGCAATTCCCGCTAGTTACAGAGTACTGTCGGGGGAAAACACGTCCTATTATTTGCTACAGAACAGAGGTCAACAGAGCCCTGAGTATATATTGTATAGTACCTACTAACAACCCATCGGTAAGTATACTTAGATAAAATGTTTTGTAAAGGTTTTGAAGACTATACCTATAAAGCTAATGTAAAGGCTTTTTATAGTTTTTCTGTCTATAGATCTACTGATAGTTTTTTCTGTCGATAGGTGTACTGGGCAACTGTAGGTATATAATTATAATAAAAAAAATTAAAGATGTACAATCCACACAGAATTAACTAGCCCAAAGCTAAGCAGAGCTCTGGGTTCTGGATGGCTGGATATACTCATACAATTACATACCTACCTATTGTGTTTATTTGCATGCAAGAATTAATCGTTTTATTGTATAGATTCTTTGTGCCCTGAGTTTCGTTACACGATGTTTTCGAGACGTCATTGACATGTTCCTTATTTTATGTGATTTAAGCGCTTCCAGCGTCCGTACATTGAACTCGCACAACGCAAATTCCATAACAAAAGGGAACGTATCGCTGTCATAGTGGTACTATTACTATCAAAAATCAAATTCAGATCCATATAATTTCAATATTACTATGTGACTACCTAATTGTTGCTTTAAATTTGTGACGTCATTTGGAGAGACCTATCTTCAACCATGGAAGAGCCCACATGATGGATGTTGCCTGAAAATTTTCTTGACGTAGTATAACTTGACTAATAGCATAGAACTGGTTCTGTTGGCTGTTTCACGGTCAACTCTTTATCATTATTTATGTCATGAAGTGAATAAAATATGTATTCTGCTTAAGTGTACCACAGACAGGCGAATATTTATAATACGTTTACTAAATTCGCCAAAAACTTTTTCCCCCAACAGTACGTATGGGAATAGCGGCTCATCCAAAATTTACGGGTTGAAAGCGCAATGCAATCCGGCGGGTTAGATGCATTCTCGATGCAGGACAATTTGCCCCAACTGTACTTTATGAGGAAAAACATCTAGCTTGATTGAGGATGTACCCATGTATAATAAAATATACAGGATGGCTTGAGAGGGTGGTGGACCGGCGAAATCGACTTTTTTTGTGATATTATTTAATTTCATAAGGTGCAAACATTACACATTTATTTACATATTAAACACGATTAATATATTACAGTTACAACATATTTTCATTATATATATTTACATATTTACAATATATTTACACTTAAATCTATTTTCTGCCGCTTACCAGAAGGCAGAGTGCTTAGAATGCTGGCAGCATTGCCACGATGAACGGCAATGCTAATTTGTTGACCTGTGAAATGAAAGCCAGCATTCGGATCACCTGTGGACTTTTTAAGGAGTTTTGTAAGATCTTTGTATATAGCGTGTGCCTCAGTACTTCAAAGACTTAGGGTTACTATCCCAAACGGCTGGAATAAGTAACCTCAGTCAAGACTAGCTTATTTTCGCCGTTCGAGGGACTCCGCTGATGTTGCTGCGGAGCCGGCCCTTACTGATGTCCCTGAAACATGAGAAGGTGCTAGGTATACAAACCACATACATACTTTTTCATAAGGTATTGATGACCAAATCGGAGACTCAGAGAGTTAGAGAAAAGCTGGGAAAGGAGTCATGTGCTCAATTTGAGAAACTAAAAACTACCTACTAGAAAAGGAAAGATTTGTTTGAATTGAATAGGCTCCGAAACTACTGGACCGAGTTGAAAAATTCTTTCACCATTTGGTAATATCCTACATTATCCCTGATGAACATAGGCTTTAGAAAATGGCTTACCCGTGTGAACACTTCGCACGGGTAAGCCGGGGCAGACCATTTGTTTTAAATTTAGTCGGTAACTTGGTGTGATTTCAAATCAAATAACCATTTTGAGCCCTGTGCTTGAATAGTTAAATAAACAAATCATATACCTACCTACTAACCTGCTTTATTTCAGTTAATTTAATCACGTTTTAAAAAAATGCTATTTATATTTAATTTTGTAAAGACACGTTACATATATAAAAAGCAGTATATGTAAAAGTATATGTAAAAATATCTGAACCTACATAAAAACTGGTATTGATAAGGATCAGTTGAGCTACCTGTAGATTGTTTGCAACAGTTTGCAGATAGCTTAATTGTTTCTATTGTAAATACTAGTTTTAATTTAAATTTGTTATTTGATTGTTATTTTCTTTCTGAATAAAGATGTATATTATTAAAAAAAACATAAAAATGGATCGAAAATGTATATTTAATTACATGTGTAGGTATATCCCATATATTTTGTAGGTATATACTCTTAAATGTAAAAAGTAAATACAACAAAACCTTACTTACGAGAAGATTTTTCCTCAAAACTGGGCAAGTCTCAAGAGATTCCCACTTTATCATTCAGATGGCAACATTCCTCACTTGATATCGCGTCACATTTCGCGCCTGCATGATTTATTGCTCTAAATTGCGCCGTTATAAAATTGAAAGTTAATTCAATTGTCGGGTAGTTGGGGAGATTGGCTTACTGTAGGGGGTATCCCCATACCCTATAGGCAAATAATATACTTTGTGCTGTATTAACAACGAAAATTACAATTATATCATAAAATTATATAAAAACTAGTATTTACAATGGAAACAATTGAGCTAACTGTGTAAACAATATACAGGTAGCTCAACTGATCCATGTTAATACCAGTCGAAAGCGTGCCCAAGACGCTGGCTACTTTGCCCCGCTGTATGGCAATGCTGATGCGCTGCGCCAGATACTCACCAGCTCTCGGGTTGCGTGTCGTATAATTTATTATAAACTGTTTATGTTTTAATGATAAGAAGATGCTATTTATGGAACGGAAAGGATTAATACCTAATCTTTTAGTTGATAAATAAATAATTAAAATAAAAAATTAAATTTCCATGACCAAGAGTTCTGTAAGGTCTATCCACACTACTATTATAAATGCGAAAAATCGGATGTTTAGATGTTAGAATGTTTGTTACCTCTTTCCGCCAAAACTACTGAACATATCAGGCTGAAATTTTGCACACATGTTCAGTTCTAGAACTTTTAAGGTTTATTTTTTATTAATAGTGTGTAAGCCATCGCACTCGAGGCAATAATCTCTGAAAAATATAATCTTAAAAATCATTTTTTTTGTATATTATTAGATAATTTTATTAGGTATCGTGTGTGCTAATAAGCTTATTTATTTAACAGCTAAAAATAATTACAACAAATATTATAAAATAAATTTCTTATAGAACTTTGTATTTAAAAAAATAACACTTCGTCTATAAAGGTAGGCACTACATAGCAAAATAGGCTATATTGACTTCATCATTAACCAATCTAAAACTCAATAAAACTGTAATAAACGATTATGTGAGAAAAGTTATATTAAATTATGATAAATAGTTACTAACCTATTTTAAACCGATTTGCATAAAACATCTGCTACAGATATTTAAAGGCCTCTAATATAAAAACTGTTCTTTAAAAAGACTATTCACGTAAACAAAAAGAAAATGAAAAATTGGATCATGCTTTTCATGAAGTTGACCTGTTTACACGAGATTTGAAAACTCCGAGATTATATTGAAACGGGAAAACAGAAACTGAAACGTTAACGCATTCACTGCCAGCCCTGCTGGGAACCGCGCAGCTTAACCAGGTTGTACACGACCATGTGCATCATGGACAATGAAAGTGTCAATAAATTATTAACTTTACCTATCAACCTTCATAAAAAGATTTTTAGAAAGATTTGCGATATATTTAGTATCGCAAATCTTTCTACCAGACAATAACCTTACTCAACTCCTCACCTCACCTTAACAGCCTATAATGGTCCACTGCTGGACGCAGGCCTCCCCTTTATGATATAAAAATAAACTAACTCAAATCTACTTAATTTTTCATAACCATATAATCGTGAATTGCACAAAAGCTTATTGCAAAGTCATAAAATAAAAATTATATTCACTTTTAAACCCTTCGAGGCTGTGTAGGGGTGGAAAGGGTTACCCGGAGGGCTTATCGGATAATATCCTAAAGGCCCTTTCAAAGTTAATTTGTTTGTTAATTTTTCTTCCGCCGTTTATGTAATCACTTTTTCGCTTGAATTAAGAATGATGATTAAAAATGGTCAAGCTAATTTAGTGTAACCTTTTTACGTTTTAAATTTGGCGATAAAGCTTTTGGGAAGCTTTTGATTAAACGGAGAAAGGAAAAAATAAGGAAGAGATTGCCCTCTTATTACATTTAATAATATTAAGTACTACTAATAGAGTCCACAGGTGATCGGAATGCTGGTTTTTATTTCGGTCAACGAATTAGCCATTCAACGTGGCAATGCTGCCAGCATTCTGGGCGCTCTGCCTTCTGGTGAAGGTTTGGATTTTTAGAAAATAGATGTAAGTGTTAATATTAGTTGTAATTAGGTATTTAGTGATTGTAATAAATGTATTCTATTATTATATTATAAATTTATTTACCTATATTAAGTTAAAAACATTATATTAGTAGTGTGTTTTATACAATATTCGGAAAAGATGGTAATAATAATCATAAACACAAGTTATAAACGCTATTTGCAAAACCCACAAAAAAAGAAGATAAAAAACTTGATTTTTCATCAAAAACATCCAGCCCCAAAAGTATATCAGCAGAAAATAGTGTCCTAGGTGCCCAATTCTGCTACCAAATTGCTTCACTACAACGCAGAATCGACACCTTTGACATCTTTTGGTATTTTCGTGCTTTTTCTGTAACGATAAACTTTGTCGTAGTGTAATCATAAGTTTTGTTGGTTTAGGCTAATGACACTTACATACTGACAGTAATTTAAAGCCCAGTTAGATATTGTGAATTGAGCGAATTTGAGTTACATTAAAACAATTTTTCTCCGTCTTCTTTATCGAAAAAACTTTGAAAAAAATATACAATAATCTATGGGGTACAAGGCAGACCCCTTTGACTCGAAAATTTAAAAAAAAACTATTTTAGATATCAGAAATAATTGTGCAAAGTACCATCCGTTTTCTTAGTTTTTTTAATTTTTCTCCTAAACTATCAATAACAAGAATTTTATTTTCATCACCATATTAAATAGAAGAATATCCAGGGCACCATTACTTATTTTTGCAAAAATTGTCTTAATTAAAAGATAATCAGCAAAAACTTGATTTGTGAGCTTACGCCGCTCTGCTCTATCCCTTTCCATTAAACGAGAAGTCCTATTCCTATCCTATTTACGAAATGGCGTCATACTTAATAAATTTAAGAAACTCCAAAATATTAAAACATTTGCTACAATTTGAAATAACAAAGTTTTCTTCAACTCAAGTCTCTCAGGGCTAACACAAACCATGCCTCTAGCGAGCACATGAATCATATCTTCTAACTCGATTACCGCCCACGAAATCTTGTTATACACCCTTTTCCACCCTTATGGGCTGTGACGCGGAATATGTTTGTAGGCTTTTGTTTTGTTTTAATATGCCTATTGTTTTTTTAAGGCTGTCTAAAGGCTTGTGAGTACCTACCCGTAATATTTCATGTAGGTATGGGAAGTTAGAAAATATGTGACGATAGTCTCATGCTAAAAAGTTTAAGAGGTAAACAATTGTGTAGCCTTATTAAAAAAATTATTAAGCCTACATTAATACGGAGAATCGCGAAGATGTCCAAGGACAGATTCGGGCGCCTCGTCTATACAGTTTTTTATGGTAATAGGGCATTAAATTCCAAGTTTACATAACTTTAAGTATGATCGCTACGAAAAAATCAACCAAAATACAAAAATGAGTGCCATTCAGAGGGGGTTGGGTTTAGACCCCATATGTTGAATAATTTTAGTGATAAAATAGAGCAAACTATTACCCCTAAAGTCTGTACAGAACGAATCCAGACACACTGTATACACGTCTATACAAAAAAATGCCAGTTATGCAGGTTAAGTACTTACTAAACCTTTTCAAACTATTCAATAATAAGGTTTGGTAAACTAAACTTGACGCCTGATAAAAAATGTTCTTCCCTATTTTCCTTCAAAGAAATTACATAACAACCGACAAAAGTCGCTTTCATGCAACCAATCGCTTCGTTTTAAACAAAATTATAAGGCGTAGTAACAATATTCCTAAGTTCCTACACCCCTATTGCTCAGCAATTTGCGGTCACGTGAATCAGCCATTACAACCCGTCGACCAATGGCAGAGCCCCGTTTAATACGATTCCATATTTGAAAAGGAAAAAATGAAGTATGAGAAAATAATTTAAATTTAGAATAGGTACAGGGACGGAATGATACCATTGGACTTCAAATGAAAGAGTTTGTTCAAAAAGCTTTGTATTTTTATACTAAAATCAGTTACAACGGTATATTACCTAGATTGTTTTGCAGCTATTTTTATAATCGTTTAATTTTTTTCACATAGGTAATAGAAAGAGTGAATGAATAAGGCCACTTATTACAAATACGATTTGGAATAAATACTTCATATTTTTTATTCCAGTAATTAATTCCGCGCTGAGTAATTTACCATTGTTGATTATATTTAATATGAATAGAAAATTGTCCCACATAGATGCTCATGTAAAAAATAATTGAATGACACAAAATTACCCTGAGCTCAACTATTCACATAAAAGAGATAACGAACCATTACCAAAGCAGATAATAATCATACTGTCCAAGTAAATGGCTATAATGCCGCCATTATGTTATGATATCGATACAATATCGTTAAACATGATCTCATCTCACGGGTCATTTAATGCAAATCGATCTATTACGGAAAACACCGACGATTACCGACCACTCGACCAATCAGAGCGATCCATTTAAACGAATGTAATTTATTGAGTTTCAAATTTTAAAACGTATTACGTCCGCCATATTGGATGTAATTTGAAAAAGTGTAACCGCTTCGGGGCATTTACCCCTGGCTTCCTTTTTTAAAAGCCGATTTTATATATAATCTGTGGTCTAAAGTTTATCAATCTTTAAGTCTAAGGAATGGTCATGTAATTTTACGTTATTATGATTGAAATCTTTGATTATTTTTGTAATAACCTATGATTTACAGTGAATTACATGCGTAAAATAATGAGATTTTTATTTATTCATGAGTCTGTTAAAAGTCTTTTGTGAATCGTGATTTCAATTACAAAGATAACATGTAAATGAAGATAATTATAATGCGTATTGGGATGTTATTAGTTTTCCGTGATTATATGTTTGCACAAAAGTTTCTACTCTACGTAGGTTTTTACAATGGTTTTTAAATCTGAAGCACTTAATGTTGTAAGGAGTTAGCAGCTTTTTCCTTCCATCGTACTTCTTTCCTCTAGCTAGGGATCTGGAAGGTATTTATAGCTTTTTACTTATGATGGTTCTTGGTACCACTTTAAATCAGCTGGAACATATTGTTTTCGGCCCAGAAAATACAAATAATAATATAAATAAATAATGGTGGACGATTCACACAGTAATTACGCACAAGGAGTCTAAACGACATAAATGTCACTTGGACTCATTTTGCGAAATGAAAACATCATATTTATCGAGAGTACAAATTCATTTTTAGCTGTATTTTCCAAAATATATACTTATTTTATGTTTTTTTCAGTTAAATAACAAATAAAAGCATCAATATACATAGATTTACTTTCAGACGATCCTGATACTAATCTCCAAACGTAGGATCTTTGCAAATCTCCTGCCAATAAAAACGCGTTTATTTAATTTCCCAAAAAACTGAAAATGGCGCTTGGACTAACTATGCTTAACTGCATCCCATTGGTGGACCGGGACCCGTCGTCGAACATGGCCACTTTCTCGAAATTTTTTCCGAATACATTACCTTGGGCATATTATACAGCTGTGAGACGGAGAGTAGGACGCCCTCCGACCAGGTGGGATGACGATTTGCGAAAGACTGCTGGCAGATGCTGGATGCGGCAAGCTGAAGACAGGGCGCTATGGCGCTTATTAGGGGAGGCCTATGTCTAGCAGTGGACTAATGTAGGCTGACGATGACCCTAAGAACAAGCCGCGTGCTTGCCCTACAACTTCTAAAGTCGGTTAACAAAAAAACGGTAAAACACAGCCTACCTAGAAAATGCATTTTGTTATATTTATACTGTGGAGGTATAAAAATGCCATGGCGTCCAAATTCGAAATACAAATATTTGAATCAAACTTTTCATTCCAGCCTCCTTCCCCATCACGAGGCGGATCGGCCACCCTTACCAGAACCGGACTCCGCCAAAACGCAAGAAGCCTAGAACCTCCTTCACACGCCTGCAGATCGCAGAACTAGAAAAGAGGTTTCACAAGCAGAAGTACCTGGCGTCGGCTGAGAGGGCGAGCTTAGCGAAGACCTTGAAGATGACTGACGCGCAGGTGAAGACGTGGTTCCAGAATAGACGGACTAAGTGGAGGTGAGTTCTGTAGATCATACTATAGAATAATCCTGAAGTAATAAGGCCGATAATAATATTGCGGGTTGTTGCAATATTTCAGTGTATGAGTATTGTTGGAAGCCGATAGTGTTTTGTCAATTTGCCGGCGGCCTTGCGGACTTAAGTGTGTAAACTCCAGGCAAACCTCTGTATTCCCATATATTTGAAAGAAAGAAGAAAGAAAATATATTTATTTACAACTACAATCATAAAATAATATTTCTGATTCATTTGGAAACTACGTCCCCGAAACTACAACAGAAATAGCTATGTTTGCACCGTTTTAGTTTTAAAATGGTGAAAATGAATTATCGCTCTTATTTAAAGAAGATTATAAAAGACTATAAAAACTATCGTAGTATGACGAATTTCAAACACAAATAAGGTTCGTAGTTAACCCGCTTACATCCGTAATGATGAATGATTAAGATTTTGAAAAACTTAAACGATACAAACATAGCTATTTCTTAACAAATTATGAGTGCATAATTTCATTACAATAAACAGTATAGTTTCCAAATTATAGAATTGGAAAGTACGTTTGTAAGGGAGTTTAGTGGTTCGCCCTCACCTCTAGTGTTCTACAGTTACTTTTCAACCCTAAATTATGATAGATAAAAGGTTGGACGAACGAAGTCATGAGCTTTTAACAAGTCAGGATCAGCTTGACTAGTTATGAGCTGACAATCACGTTTTTTTTATACAATTCCTCATTCATAAAAAATCTAAATGGCTACTCATGCATAACAAAATATACATTTACTATTACTGTAAAATCTACTAAATCTTACCATAAAGCACAGCCTATAAGGTGTCAAGACAGATTACTATACTTAAAGATATCAGCAAATACATACAAACCGAATCAACCAGAATTAAGAGAGCTGTTTTTCTTTCCACATACAAAATATTAAAGCAGCGGTTGTATTTAAAGTGTTAGATTTCATAAACTTAAGTAGTTGAAGTGATAAAGATAATGCAAGGCGATGGATTTGTTCTCTCTAGTAATGGTCGTAAAATTGTTTAAGTCATGTCAAAGTACCTTTTAAGTTTCCTACATAGACTTACTATTGGCTCAGTCGTAATAACTAGGTTGATTATTTATTTATTTATTAACACTTTATTGTACAAAAAAGAGAAAATACATGAATAACATAAAAATCTCATATCTAAATTTACTGCACAAAGGCTGATTAATGCTTATATTAGATAAGTATACACTAGCCAAACTCGATGTAAACTATTTGTTAACAAACCACGACATAAAAACTAAAAATCACTTGCTTGGCGTTGACTTTTTAGATAATTATTGTAAGCAATGTTTAGGTACTGAAGGAAGGATCTCAAATCGACAAGTATTGTAAGTTAAGTAGGTATAGAATGACACGGCAAAAGATTGGATTTTAGGTTAAGTATTAGGGCGGTTTGTTTACAATCATTCAACATAGAGGTTGGCTAGTGTATATATACTGGATTGAATTCAAATCGGTAGGTACTAGATGGTTAACATACTTTGATTTGCGTACTTTTAAAGAGATAAGGTTAAAATAAGAAACACCGAAAAATTTAACTTACAAAATCCTTAATACAAATTGTTGGTCGCATCCATTAGTGAAAACATTCTATGTCTATGGTCGCATCCATAGAAATCTAAATAATGTGCGGTGACAAGTTCACGCGGGCATGCGATTTCTAGTGCCTTATTATTTAGATTTCTATGGTCGCATCAGGTAGGCCAAGCGCCTTTTGTCAAGAATAGAAACATCGTTACATCGTCATCGAATGCGTAACATGTTTGAAAATAATTCCCTGACCTTCAATAATTTACGCAATATATAACGATGCGATGTCACTTTTGTCTGTACTACCTGATACAACAATCTTCTATTCTAAATTCAAAAATAACACTCATGTTTATTCTGAGTTTTTACATAGAAAAGTCAGTAGGTACAGTACCAAAGAGGTTAACTGCAAATAAGATTCTACTATGTTTTAAATTCTGAAAGAATGATGTACCTTAGATACTGTACATAAATATGATGCTTGTTCTCATTCTGTTATTTCATTCTTAAGTTTGAACTGCAGAGCCCGTGCCAAGCAGTCCAAAGATTGACTGCATAGGTTACATTGCAATCTGTTCTTAAATTAAAATTAACTTTAAATAGGAGCCAGTCAGTACCAGACGTCCAAATAGATTCACAGCAAACATTCACAAGAAAAGTAAAACACATTCCAAAAACTGCAAAGCACAAAATACAGTCTGCTGGTGGCATCACCGATTACGTTCTAATGGACAAGCGCTGTTTGTGTTCGGGACAGATAACGCGTGCTCGATACGCGCGGCGCCAAGCCACTGATTTTATTTGAAAAAAGAATGTGATCTATCGTTTGAGGTTTTAATTCGAAAGGGTTAGGGTTTTTTGTAGAGATGTTCTGGTGTTTTTGGAATAAAAAAGTTAGTGGTATACTGTAAATTTTTACAAACCAAGTGTAAACCAAATATTTAGGTAGAGTCGAATCTCAAATATCGCTCGAAAGATACTGCATGAGCGCAGGGATTCCATCTATTTTTTTTGTTTTGTAATTTTAGTAAAATAATTTTAATAGATAATTTAATTTTACATTGAGATAAAATACAATTTTAATTTTATAACAGAGAATAACTTCATAAAGTTTAGTTCCAAGCTCCTAATAAACATGGAAGTAAGCTTGTTAAAACGTCATCAACCAAAAATTTCCTACCTGGTGGTAACCTATAGAAAATTTAGCCCAAACAGATAATTTTAACCAGAACTTTTCAAAATAATATAAAAAGCATGTCTCCTTTTCGGTCAATTTATCAGGCGTCTCTTCGTATTAGCCAGCCGTGTTAATGGGGTCTTATCGGCCGCTTGCTCTTATTTTAAGTTAGTTATTAAAAGTAGGGTTATCGGTTAACGAGTTGTTTAAAGGAATAGAGTAGGGATAAAGACATAGAATGTCAAAACTGAAGAACATAGACAATACTGTTATCTGTATAATTCTTTAAAAAATTTACTTAAAATTAAGCCTGCAAAAAGTTCCATTTTGAAAATTTCCATTGCATACCAATTTTCCCTTGAAAAAAGTTCCATTTTGGAATAGAGAAGGAGATTCTCCTGGCCATTTACAATCTGAATATAAAATAAAACTGAGCGGTGATGATTTATTCCAAATTTAAAATATTCCAGCACATTTCAAGTACATTTATTTAAGTTTTCCAATTCCAACAACATAATAAAAGATAAGTCGGAATTTTGATTTCATTCGTGTAATCGCATATTTGAAAAGGTTTTAAAATAAGTCTCGTTCAAAGATTACGATAAACTCAGATTTATTTGTGGTTTTTCATCGCTGTGTTAGATTTAGGTTATGGGTTGATAAGAGTTTAGTGTCACTGAGGTTTTATTACACTAGCTCATCTTTCTTTACCTTAAAAAATATTCGTAAAAACTAAAAATCGTTTTAAAATACTTATAGGTACTTATATTCATTAGACTGCCTAGAAGCCCTTTACCTTTTTACAGCCAAGATGTTATAGGTACTTATTTTCGTAAAATTTAGCAAGATACGAGTAAAATTCAAAATTCGAAGTGCTTTATTTCCTTTAGACTTACAGGACTCTTGAACACACACACACAGATTAGGTAGGTACATAAGCAAAACTAGGGAATAAAGTGAACACTTTGATTTTTCTAGCAATCTTTTTAAGGTAAAGTAATAAGCAAACAAGAAATCACACATTGTTAGAATGTTATTTTTCGAGTTGGAGCAAAACTCATCCCAAGCTTTTTTATCCTCTAGATAATCTGATATTTTCTAATAAGCCTTTTTACAAAGGATATATTTAACAATTTGTTTGAATTTATTTATTGGTATATTTTGCAATTAATATAGATATAGATAAAGATTGTGTCTTAGTGAAGGGTTCATCCGATATTAACACTCTTTATTCCACGAACGAGAAGACAATTCCAGTTTGAATTAATATAAGTTCACAGATCAAAAAGAAAATAATAAATACATTAGAATTGTCTATCCCAACAACCAATAGAGATAAAACTCAAATTAAATGAAAGTTATCTATGACAAATGAGGTAAGATTATCTTTGTTTGGGATGAAGGAATGCAAGGCTTCTGAGGTTATTAAAGGGTTTTTTCGGGATTGATAAAGTTTTAACTATTTTATATTCCCAAAAAGGTAAAATTACGTACGCACGTGTAAAAATAACATAAAACTTTTTATTCGCTATATTTTTTCAAATTATTAAGTCTTTTTTAAAGTCTTAAGAGCTATGATTTAGGTTAGGGTCTACATTTTACATACCTACCTACCAATTTCAAACATTATTCTAAATTTAAAAATTCTATGATGGGAACATGATTGCAATAAATAACTTTTGATGTACCTACCTATGCCGTTCCGTGGCAAATACTAGTACTGTACAATACGAGAATATTTTTTAATTGATTTCGATAAAACCCGTCGATAACCACACCCAAAATACTCGTACCGAATTCATTGATCATCAATAAAAAACCATAAATTACTCACAACACATTAGGACGTACAAATGATATTTCATGACTACACTCAATCAATCCATAAGTCAAATACAAAGGCTATTTGCCCGTAAGTATTGTGGCTTACGGAAAAATTTACCCTGTTGTACCAACCTAACAACAAAAGCAGTTGCCTAATTTTAATTAAAGCATGGACCAAATAGCAAAGTTACTTTTCGGATTCAGCGCCATCTTAAATGCCATGTTCTATGACAAGGTTTGAGATCAGCACTTAACTTGGAAATAAATAAAAGAACAAGAGCGAGTCGACTCGCACACGGGGGGACATAATTATTTCGCAAAAGGAACACTAAAAACTGATTAAAAAAAACTTCTTGTTGCTGTCACCTTTCCAAGTACTGACCGCGCCAGAAGTTACTTGACTTCAGTATTTGTTTTTCAACTTGAAGTGGACATTGATTTTATTATCTGAAGTAAATGAATAAATGAAAATTGGACCCCATAATTTATGAATTGATTTTATATTTATTTTAGTCAATAAATTAAGTCTCACCTCAACAGCCTATATTGGTCCACTGCTGGACGCAGGCTGATAATGCCTGATAATCCATCCTTATGCCTTCTTGTTTTTTATATCATGTGGGGTAATGCCCATAATCCCCACGCTGCTCATGCGGGTTGGGGGTCGCAGTTTGGTGGTAGATCTATTCTGCAAGAGGCGCTGCTGCCCGCCCCCCGGCGTATGTCCCTTAGTCGCCTCTTACGACACCCACGAAGAGTTAGGGTAAAAAAAAATGATTGAAAAAAATAGTTGGGAAATTACGTCAACGTAACTAGAGTCTCTCTAAATTCTTCTTTTATAGTCACTCACTAGCTGGTTAGCTAACAAACAAACACAGTATCATTTTTATATTATATATCGTGAGCTAGATATATATATGCAGGCGGTAACATCGGGTTGCTGGAGGGTTTAAATATTGTATGAGTAACACAACTCTGCAGTTTGAGCCATTAATTATTTACCGCGGTAGAAAAGACGTACATCCGACTTTTTACATGTATTGTTCTTTCTTTATTGGCTATTTTTGTGACTTTTACGTCGACTTTAGGTTATTTTATGAGAGCCACTGCCTGAATGTATATGACCCGGATTATGTTGAAGGAAAGCTATTGTTCTTTATTGTGTGATCTTCTTGGCTAGCTTTTTTCTGTGGTTATGGTTAAAAGTAGCTTCAGTTTTTCCTCACATCCTTTCCTTACTCAATTTATTGTTTACAATCTATTAAATTAATAAGTAGTTCTTTCATTTTTTAGTTAATTAACTTCTACTTAATGCATAATAATTTTCTTGATCAATCAAACCTAGACTAGTTTTCACTACTTTATCTCAGAATTCATTTTGGTAATTTGTGGGTCATATTAAAAAAAATACTTATACAAACTTATTGGTATAAGAAAAAAAATGAATAATTGTTTCATATTTACTATAAACTTTATAAGAAAGTTGTATTCAGTTTTCTAATAGAAACATAGACAGGAAAAGTCAAAATCAAGTTTACCACCCCATAAAACCGGACTATTTTGACATGGACACTGGCAGAGTTGTGGCAGCAAAGCACAGCGAGCCATGAAATAAGAAGTTGAAGTTAAAACCCTAACTGAGAACCCTAACTAACCCTAACCTTTGATTTCCTCCATAGAGTATAACTAGGTATCATCAATTTCAAATCTATTTACACATTCTAAAGGCCAGACAATTTCCTCGAACGTGCACCATCAAACAAATCGAATTCGAATCGAAGCACGATCTAACACGTAATGTCCTAGCCAACATGGCGTCTTACGCGTTACTTATTCACCCTGCCTCATTTTCTTCCTGTAATTCTTTTCCCTCGTCTAAGTGAATATTAAAACTCACCGAATTAATCCACCCTGAATGGAACCTTATGTGTACCACAAAAAGCTTATTTTCTAGTGATTGTTTTTCTCGATTTAATTTTGTAAGATGTATTCGTGTTGCGAGGGATAATGAAGCTTATTTGTTTGCTCTCAGAGTCTTGTATCGTTTGTGTCTTGTGTCGTGACATCTCGGATGTCTTTGGATAATTGTTGCTTGTAGGCTGTCTCCTCAGGAATTAGGGAACAAATCCGCTTGCTGATTGATACGAGGGCTGGGACACGGAGTGATTCTTACTCGTTAATTTTTATTGCACATCGTTTTTCTTCCTGTCGGGAAATGGGGAAACCGAAAAGAAATAGAATAGGTAAGTAACACATAACACTTTAAGTAAACATTAAAAAAACTATCGTAGTTTGACGAATTCATTACGAATGTAAGCGGGTTAACTACGAACTTTATTTTTGTTGGAAGAACACCATCGTTTCATCCCTTCACGAGGGACTTCTTCAGGGTGAGTGCGGTTTCTAGTCGCGCAACACCAACGTTTCATTCCGCATCCTCCGTGCTCGTAGGGATGCGGAATGAAACGTTGGTGTTCTTCCAACACAAATAAGGTTCGTAGTTAACCCGCTTACATCTGTAATGTAAACAATATAATTTTATCTATACATATATTATTATTTTGTTTGTCCTTCCTTCACGCCCTAACTAAGCAATGAATCGACTTGATTTTTGGCATAGAGTTAGTTAAAAGAATAGAATGTAATTTACGCTACTTTTATCCCATAAATCAGTTCCCATGGGATAGAAATAACCTTAAGCAATGCTTGCAAAGCCGCGGGCAGTCACTAGTTTTACTGTAAAAACTTACGTAGTTTGATGAATTCATTTTGAATGTAAGCGGGTTAACTACGAACCTAGATTGTGTTGGAAGAACACCAACGATAGATAGATGTGAAATGGGCAATTTTGGGTTACAGTAAAACAATTTTTCTCCGTCATCTTTATCGATAAAGTTTTGAAAAAATCCCAATAACCTATGGGATACAAGGCAGATCCTTTTCTTTTCGACTATTAAAAATAAACTATTTTAAATACCAGAAATAATTGTGCCATCTATTTTCTTAGTTTTAACAATTTTTCTCCTTAACTATAAATCACAAGTTTTTTTTATTTTCATCACCATAATATTAAATAGAAGAATACCCAGGGCACTTTTGGCTTAGTTTTGCAAACAAATGTCCTAATTAATAGATAATCAGCAAAAACTTGATTGATTTGAGCTTACGCCGCTCTGTTCTATCCCGCTCCTTTAAACGCGAAATCCTATGCCTATCGTCCTATTCACAAAATGGCGTTACATATCGCCCCTTAACTCACTATGAAGTCCCTCGTTAAGGGGGCGATATAAGACGCCATTAAAAAAATTATTAGTGCTCCGAACAGTCCTGAACAATATGAGTCGACTACGGAAGCCTAGATTGCTCGTGACCCGACACGCACTTGGCCATTTATTTCATTCAAAAATGAAAACTTTACAAAATAAGATATTCAGAGCCCATTTATAATGTAAGAACTTTTTACGACTTTCAGCGTCTCAGAGCTTTAAAACGGTCTTAAGATTTATTTGACTGTTTTGTTAACTGCTGGGGGTCGGAAAATGGCTATTTTTATTATTTGCTGTTTACCTTTTCTTGCTTTAAACTGTATTTAGGTAATTGAAGGTACACGAAATTGCTTTAACATAAAAATAATTTTACGCAAACGATAGGTTATTTTGACAGCACGAATTATATCCATAATCGCACTAATATTATAAATGCGAAAGTTTAGATGGATGGATGGATGGATGTTTGTTGCTCAATCACGCCAGAACGGCTGAACGGATCTGGATGAAATTTCGCACAGAGATAGATTATAGTCTGGAATACTAGACTATATTTTATCCCGGAATTTCCACGGGAACGGGAACTACGCGGGTGAAACCGCGAGGCGCTGCTAGCAATATTATAAATTTTAAAGTGTTTGTTTGTCTGTCTGTCTCTTACCGTTTCACGATTAAACGGCTAAATAGATCATAATGAAAATTGGCCGAAAAGTAAATGGTATCCTGGGAACGGACATTAGCTACTTGTAAAATGCGAACGAAGCCGCGGGCAGCAGCCAGTTGGTATATAAATAACTTCATCAATTTATATATTTCTTCACCACTCTAATTAGGTACAATCCCTAGATAAGAATAACGTTGTGTGTGTATTAAGTAAATAAAATTTATTAAGGGCCTATCCTACCTCAAATCAACTCCGTCAGATCTAAATATCTTCCAAACTACTAAATATTTGACTTTGAAATTTATATATGGTAAAGTACAGGACTTACTCTATTGATCATATGTTTCGAAAACACGATTACATAAAAATTTCTCGATAGAAAAAAATCGCAAAGTTACCTCTAAATTTTTATTAAAACCTTAATTCCTCAATAAATACACAATATAGGATCTTGAGAATAAGCATGGTAATAGAACTAAGTTTAAAGAACATTTCATATGTCTCGGTTTTTTCAAATAAAGTCCTAATTAATGGATAATAAGCTAAAACTTGATTTTTGGGCTTGCATTGCGTTGTTTTAGCGTGCCTTGTCCCGCTCATATAAACGCAAAATCCTAAGTCTATCCTTTTCACAAAAAGTTGAGGTTGTATAGGCTCTTAAGACAGAAAATTACAATTAACTAAGAAATTTAAATTAAAACTAGTATTTAAAATAGAAACAATTTAGCTCAATTTAGCTATCTGCAAACTGTTGCAAACAATCTGCAGGTAGATCAATTGAACCATATCAATACCAGTCGGAAGCGTCTTCAAGACGCTGGCTAAGTAAATAAAATGGCTATTAAGTAAATTAAATTTTATATCGATAATAATCTTACTATTATTAATTTCATCGATAAAATTTTCACAACACTTAATTTTGTCACGAATATAATTTTTGTAAAATTAATCGAGGTAGGTATTTAAAGTAACCCACCTACTTGCGCAGTCGGGTAAAAAGAAGGCTAGATTCTGAACCTAAATAAACAAACCTAGGTTAGTACACACATAAAATAGATACATAGAAAATACTTTTATTGCACGATTAAACTAAAAAACTATTTACAAACATAACATAAGTGACAATGGAAGGTCGTATCGCTCAAGAGCTATCTCTGCCAGACAACCTAGAATGAAACAAATGACAACTGAAATATGAACAACAATCTAGGATTTCTTATGCCTACTTGTTTAATCACTGACGGTTTATCTTTTCACCTTGACAGAACCAATTAAGCTTAATTTTAATTTGAGTAATCTTGAAAAAGAGAAACAACAGAGAACAGAGTACCTAATTAATAAAACAGATCTTAATTAAGGAGGATAAATTTGTTCAATTTAACCGAACCGCGTTGCGGAATGAAATTGTTGGTGATTCTTACTGGATGTGCTTTTTACTATAGAAAAAAAAAGAGGAAATTTCCAAGGTTATATAAAGGGGATATAAATAGTTACGCAGACCTTTTTGAAGCTCATGTATCAGACTAGTGGTAATTTAAATTTAATTTATTTAAGCGAAAACTAAAACTAGACTTTTTTAAATATTCCTCCATTTTGTTACACCCTGTATACTTTAAATTTCTGTGTGAAACTTTTAACAAATAAAAATTTTACTTTTATATAACTGAACGTGTTAAAAAATGCAGTAAACGAGTATGTTTAAAAAAAACCTATTTCTTTTGCTCCTATCTTTGTTATCCCTTTCAATGTTTAAACATACATTTAAACTATTGAGAAAATGATATAAAAACTACATTATATATAAGAAATAAAATTACAATCAAATAATATAATTAAATCAAAACTAGTATTTAAAATTGAGTTAACTGCTTACTGTTACAAACAATCTGCAGTTAGCTCAACTGATCCATATCAAGACCAGTTGGAAGCGTGCAAAAAAATTATCAGTCTCACTTAGCGGCCGAACGGAATATAATAAAATTTGAAAAGAAGATAGTCACTCCCACGTCATTGTTCACGAAAGTCGCGAACAGAAGCTGGCAATATTATAACTTATAATACTATTCAAGCTTCTCCATAAATAGCTCATAAGCCTGAGCTTACATCAATTACGCTGTTCCCCACCACACATCCAGCCAACTTATAAAATAATCAGCTGGAAACTCCTAATTGCCTAGCTTGGCTTATTTAAGGAAAGTTTAATTGTACTCGCTTTATCTAATTATAAAGACATGGCTCAACTCACGGTAGGGATGGGCTTCAGTCGATGAAAAGTATAGATGCTGAGCCTCACAACATGCTGACAGCATGTTGTGGGGCTCACCGTCTGCTCACAAATGCAAACGTATACCGTAACTTCTGGTTCATATTGTTCACTTCTTCCGCTGGTGTGGTTGAACTGAAGAGTATCAATTGAAACTTAATTTCGAACATTAGGTATCTAATAAAAGGTCACACCAAATTTAATTTAAGGACTTTTTGTAAGCCTATTGAGTTGAATAATCTTGAATCTGTGTCTGAGAATCAGCAAGCTGTGAACACTCTGTGTGTTAAAGCGTTATCTAGACACCACAGCCTCGACATTATGCTCCAGGGCATGCTGTTTGACATGCATCATGGGCATGCTCTGTGTTAACGCATTTACGGTTCAGTTTTACTGCGATCTGAACGAGGCCTCTGCACAACTTGCTTTTAACAGCAATTAACAATTGTGCATCATAAGCTTTTAATTTGCTTAATAAAGAATAATTTAATTTAGTTTATTGTTAATATCTTAATTAATTTAATTGATAGCACCCCATTAATAAATTAATGTTAAGAATTTTTAAAGAAACTCGTTCTCGAGTACTCGAAATCACTTTCTTTAGGACTCTATGTCATATAATATGACGTTTTCTATGTCTATTATTATTTCGATGACGATATAAATAATAGCGCATAATTCATCGACATTATCATCTCATCGATATAATTTCTATCGACATCACCACATCCCTTCCCTTAAATTAACCATTCTAATAAAGTTCTTGCAGCGTTATAATAGACTTAACGCTTTGTTCAATCATTCATTATCTCCATCCAACCAACCTAGATCCCTCAAACAACCCTTTTTGGGTTTAATATCCATTAAGGTGGTTCGATTCACGTTGTCTACGAGATTAATATTTTTTGTATCGTAAATCGAATATAACTACCGAAACGGATGAACCCATGATAAACTTCAAATTAATGGGAAATTAACTTCTAGAGCATTTGGATTTAAGTAGATTTTGATTTTAAAAAAAGTTTTATAATTTCAAATCGAAATATTCTGAAAACTACTAAGAATATACTGAATCATAATTAATAATAATTAAAAAATTAATAATTATTAATTATTAGTAATTAATTGAATATACTCAATCAGTAATTTTGAAAAAAAGTTATATTTTTGAGATTTTTTATGAACCATTTTGAGATATTTTTAATATAAGAAGATGAATGAAAGTCGACAAATTACCAAATAATTTACAAAAAAACAGCTAGTTTAATTCCTCGAAAAAACCCTAGGTCCTAGGTAACAAAAATTCAAACGTCAGAAAAAAACTCAGAAAACGTGAACCGAACTACCTAAAAGTTAAGGGATGCTGGGTCTCAGTAATTTTGTCGGTTGCTCGGTGGTGGGTGGCCATATATCGTAAACTTTGAATTCGAATGAATTAGATAACTTTGAATTCATCTCACTGTCGGTTCTAATGAAATGTGAGTTACCAACTTTTTCGTTTATGTTTCAGTTTTAATTAGTGTTTGTAGATATAATTTGGTGTCATCATTAGCATGCAGACGTCCACTTCTGGACATACCTCCTCCGAGGGGGGTTTTCCATAATTCAATGTTTTGCAGGTGGATTGATGAACGCTGTGCAGGTGTAAAAAATACACTTTTTATTGGTTTTGACCACCATCACAGATATTGATGACCTTAGTGGTGCAGTGGGCGAAAGTCCGCCTGCAGGAGGTTGCGGTGTCGATTCCCGCCTAGGGACAAATGATTGTACGATCTGCAGATATTTGTTCAAGATGTTCTGTTAGTTTTCTATGTGTAATAAATATATAAATAAATAATGCTGGACAATTCACACAGCATTATCTAGCCCCAAGGTAAGCAGAGCTTGTGTTATGACTTTATGAGTACTAGATAACTGATATACATAATACAATACATAGATAGATATTTTTATTATACATAGAAAACGACCAGAACACCCTGAACAAATGTCTGCAGATCGTACACACATTTGTCCCGAGGCGGAAATCGAACCCGCAACCTCCTGCGTCGCAGGCAGACCTTCGCCCACCGCGCCATAGAGGTTGTCATAAATTATTACACTAATTATTTACATATTATTAAGCTTATGCTACGGTCCTTAGTAATACATGTATGTATATCTACCTTAAAATGAACCTCAACCTCAATAGCCTATAATGGTCCACAGCTGGACGCAGGCCTCCCTCTGACTTTTTTATCTCATAGTATTAATGCCCATAATCCCCACGCTGGGCAGACGGGTTGGGGATCACAGTTCGCTGGTAGATATATTCTGCAAACGGCGCCGCTGCCCGCCCCCCGGTGTATGTCCCTTAGTCGGGTGTGTAGTGTGCGGAAACGAATAATAGTATTAATGATAATAATAAGCATGTTCCGAGAAAAACAGAGTTGTAAAAAATACTAATAATTACGTTTATTGAAAAAGAATTAAGACTTAGAATGAATACAATGTTTTGTCTGTTTGACCTATATAAGTTGCAACTAATCTTGTAACTAATCTAAGACGTCTCTATCTAAGAATCTTGCAACTAATCTAAGACGACCTCAGTGGCGCAGCGGGCGAGAGTCTGCCTGCGACGCAAGAGGTTGCGGGTTCGATCCCCGCCTCGGAACAAATTTGTGTACGATCTGCAGAAATTTGTTCCGTTGGTCTGGGTGTTTTCTATGTATAATAAAAAATATCTATCTATGTATTGTATAATATTATGTATATCAGTTATCTAGTACCCATAACACAAGCTCTGCTTAGCTTGGGGCTAGATAATGCTGTGTGAATTGTCCAGCATTATTTATTTATTATTTTATTTAATCTTAATTATTAAAGTTAATTTATGTTGTAAACAGGCTTGCCTCGTGCGGGGGCCGCCAGTAATACTCGTATGTATGTCTTTATTAATTGACAAATAAATCATTTAGTATTGTATTTGTATTGAAATGAATACAATTTTTGATCCCAAACTAGGATAAACAAGTATCTCAGGGATATCCCAGGGTTCTTTACATAATACTTATCAAGCGAACGTTTAATTATATTACAGTTAGAACAATATGTGAAAATGTACATTACGTGGGGGGTCCCTGAGGACACTAGTCTCAAAGAGAGTCTCAAAGAGTGGGCAAAAGGAGACACCACCAGTGTGTCTGAGTTGTGTAGTGTGTGCAAGTGTTTGTGATTAATCAAATGCTTCTGCCTGAGAACACCGGTCTCTTAAGAGTCCGGACAACAGAAGCAACCATGTGTGTCGTTAAATCGGTACTTGTTGACACCAGTCTCTTTAGAGGCCTGCTGGCTGAGGATGATTTGCCCATACAAACGTCTTACCAAAATGATTTGTAATTCGAGCATATTTCCACCATATTATGTTGTTTTTCGTATTCGAACAGTATTTATCTAGGTCCCTGGTTATTTTTTTTCTTAATAATACACACCTATAATATAATTTGAGCAAAAATATGCAAAATACAATTTTGCATAAGTTTACGTCGAAAATGACATGTTTTCGTAATATTTGTTTTGTATTAAAAACAACAATACCTTACGGCTTACACTGTCTAGTTACAGAATAACAACACCCATGTCGAAAATACAAAAAGTTTTCAGTCATCATTTTTGGTATTACGGAACACAATAGGTAATTTACGAATTGAAGTTGCGAGCAGCTGTCGCCGAAGCCTTAAGAGTCCGGGCAACAGAAGCAACCACGTGTGTCGGTGAATCGGTACTTGTTGCCGTCACCTCCAGGTTAGCTTCGGTGATTGGGTCAAACGGGTCACCGTGAACTTCTCTCAGTCTATGGAGAAGATAATGACCGTTCGTGTAGTCAGTTCGGGGGAAGAAGGCGCTCGCAACGTGCAACGAGACAAATTTTAACACAAGGCGTAAGGTCATCATGCTCGCTACAAATTATATGAAATTATCTAAGAATGATATACTTAAAAACATGAACTTTAAACTTCATAATAATGATAAAGACTAAAAGGTGCTTAATTTTAATATCCGATAACTTTAAAGTACTACATCTCACTTAACTTAAAGTTAACTTAAAACTGGTGCAACTTAATGAGTGCTTAAACCCTGCCGTTATGTTATCGGGGGCTGAAATAATGTACCGGGACTTACAGTACTAGGGATGGGACACATTCTCCGTTTTAAAAACATCGATCTCGATTTCTTGCTATTTGAATACAAGTGATAAGGTTAAATTGTCTGTTATACGTAATGCTTTGTATAGAGGTAGGTAATAGATAAAACTCTTGTACAGTTTTATTACAATCTAAACATATTTTGTCGAAAAGTATTGGCTATCTACGAATAAATTAAATCAAATAATTTTTTTAAATACTTTTCGCTGATCAAAACTACATACTTATGGCTTTTAATATTTTTGAGTTTTTAATTGAGTTTTAAATATTGACTCTACTGAAAAATTATGGTAAACTCTAATGAAAAATAATTTATTTTCACTGGATATTACAGAACACTTTTAATTGAATAATTTAAACCTTTGAATTCAAGGTTTAAACAGTCGAAGAGACCTAAATATAACAAAATATTTTGTTATTCCTATTTCGATAAGTGTTTACATCGACTAGAGTTCTTACCAAGCGTTTATTTTCCCATCTCTACTTATTTAAATCTTTATCGACAACTTAGCGATATTGTCACAACGTTGTCCTTGAAAGCCTTAATCCTCTTTCGGTGAACACAAAGTAAACTGAACCTACACCGATTGAGATAACGGCTAAAATGTAAATTAAAGTATTTGCTTGCGAATTAATGTTAAATGAACCAGTCAAAGCACTTTGGATATCTTAATTAGTTGAAACAAGAAGTTGATAATGGATACAACAGCTTCATGAGTTTGTGTATCGATACTTTAATTCGCAAAACGAATAACACCACTTTTCTTCGATTAACACTTTTTGATACCGGAAAAAGTCGCTATGGATGTATTTTATTTTTGTTAATTTTATTAATTCGTTATTATCGTGTAAAAATCCGACACAATGAAAATTGTTTGAGAATAAATAAATGAAATGAAATGAAAGTAGTTTTTTTTTCTCTATTGTAAGTTTGCAATTCTAATGTCTCCTTACCCACGTATCCACATATCCGAGCAAAAAACGGAACTTCTCAATTTTAACAAATAACTCCCGCGCATCCGTCATTTTGTATGGCATCACAGAAGCAAGTGCATGCTCCCACGTTTTTTTAGTTTGAAAAAAGAGATGATGGAACTAAATGTACTGGATATTTTATGTATTTTTTTAAAGGAAGAGTTAACAGCTACAAGTTTATAGTTATATATCTTGAATTAAAAATCTTATAACCGACTTCAGACTTTCAAAAGAGGAGGAGTGTCTATGTTCGTCTATATGCATTTTTTTGTGTTCCGTACCCAAAGGAGAACACGGAAAACGGGACTCTATTACTAAGAATCCGCTGTCTGTCTGTCTGTCCGTCTGTCACCAGGCTTTTTCTCATAAACCGAGATAGTTAGATAGTTGAAATTTTCACAGATGATGTACTTCTTTTGCCGCTATAACAACAAATACTAAAAAATAGAATGAAATAAATATTTAAGGGGTCTCCCATACAACAAACGTGATTTTTTGCTCGTTTTTGCTCGATATTGATAACGGCAACAGGTAGACACTTGAAATATTCACAGAATATTTAGTTATATTATTTACTTTAAAAATAATTAGTAAAATAAAATTAAACATATATTTAGGGGTTATCTACCCCATACAACAAACGTCAATTTTTGCCGTTTTTATAGATAATGATTCGGAACCCTTCATGCGCGAGTCCAACTCCCACTGGGCCGGTTTTTCTACATAATTTGCTTAATGTAGGTTCCATTCTTAAGTTTAAATAAACACATCGCACGCTCTATATTCATAGACAATTTACTATACGCTTCCACCATAATGCAAACAACTTAACTCTTAGCCCTCACAGGCTTTTACTTAAAAGGGGTGAAAACACTTAAGGCTAAACGATACTTAGCTTTTAAAGTATTAAGTATGCTAAGCCACCTTAAAAGTTTTGGTAGACATTGTTTTAAGAGGTAGGGAACTTCAGTCAAAAAGAATAATTTAGTTTTGACGACTGATGTGGCGCGGTGGGCGAAGGTCTGCCTGCGACGCAGTGCGGGTTCGATTCGCGCCTCGGGAAAATGTGTGTACGATCTGCAGACATTTGTTCAGAGTGTTCTGGTCGTTTTCTATATATAATAAAAAATATCTATCTATGTAATGTATTATAATAATGTATATCAGTTATCTAGTACCCATAACAAGCTCTGCTTAGCTTGGGGCTAGATAATGC
The DNA here is from genome assembly GCA_946478455.1 of Eupithecia vulgata. Lineage (NCBI taxonomy): Eukaryota > Metazoa > Arthropoda > Insecta > Lepidoptera > Geometridae > Eupithecia > Eupithecia vulgata. The sequence goes on from OX297881.1 coordinate 5,571,717, forward strand.
TGAGTGAATTATCCAGCATTATTTAATATAATTTAATCTTGTTAAAACGCGTGCTTAACCTTTACAGTAATTTATTTCTGACATGTGATGATGCTTATATTTCCCATACGAAACGGTTTGCCGAAATATTTTACCTCTCTCATAATGGTTTAACAATTGACATGGCAAATGCACTTATCCAAACCCATTACCACCGCAAAACAACTGTTTAAAAACCCATTCCCATCATAGTCATTTGTCAAAATAATTGACATGCGTTATACTCCGATAATTGCCGAACTTACCCGAACTCGCTTTCGTTGTGTACTGAATAATGTAGCTTCATTCGTGTGGATTGGTTACCGTGTTTACATAGTGATTAATTATCGATTTTGTGGTAGCCAGTGGTGACTAGAATAGACTTCGTTGTCGAAGGTAATTAGGTACAGTCAACGGCGAAATTCATTTATAGACTCAGTTTCTAATTATCAGGCATAGCGAAGTTGCCGGCCTGCCGACATGTAGAAAAAACTCTGTCAGCTTTTTCAGTTGCATAGGTACACTGAAATAAGGCATAATAACTACGGATTTTTATCGACCGGTTCAGAGAGTCTATTAACTCTTAAAACTGTGAGCTTATCTAACATAATATGTGGGTAGTCGTAGAACAAAGCCTTGATCAGTGCCTGAAAGAGTCAAATGGATATGAAATAAGAATTTGCAATGGATTAATAAAAATGACATTATTATGACGAAGTTTTTGAGAGGGTGGGATTAATTGATCTCTCGTTTGTTTACAAATTGAAATTTCCTATAATTATTGTATTTGTTTTTAATTTCCACATGTGATATTATGCGTTGTTGAAGTTTGTGTTTTAGTTTATAGTGATACTTTGCTATTACCTCGTTGTTTTCGGTAATTGTTATCCATTTTGTAGTTTTAATTCATAAATGTCTTTGTTGTTATAAAAGATCTTGGAATATAAATCGGAGTAAAGTTGCCTCTACCGTGAGATAGTACAAACGCGTTCATTCCAAGACAACTCTATGCTCAAGTTATCGTGAAATACGATAATGTCCTCGCCTGAACCCCGAGTCAAGTACCTACGTACTGCTTCTATAAACACCAAACTTTACTCTCCTGTCTAGATTATATAGCGGCAGCTTTTAACCTTACGGGGCTTAACGCATTATCATTTGTACTAGATGACAAAATTATTTTATTTATTTATAACTTTAGGCGTAAAATTAGCACAAAGGCCCTCTTATGAAAACTATGCTTGAGTAACGTTTATGCCGCAGAAAAGCAAAACAATTTTTGTTTTGATAGCATTTGTTTTTTCTATTAGCCGTGTGGTGCCGGCTTAGAACTTGCACCACCGCAACTCTTTCCGTGAGTGTCGTAAGAGGCGACTAAGGGACATAAACGGGGGGCGGGCAGCAGCGCCTCTTGTAGACTATAACTACCACTGAACTGTGACCCCCAACCAGCATTCCCAGCGTGGAGATTATGGGCATTACCCCTCATGAGATAAAAAATCAGTAGGAGGGATGGAGGGTGGACCATTATAGGCTGTTGAAGTAGAGGTTGAGGTATTTTCTATGTTTCATAAAAATATCTATTTATCTTAGCTTTGGGCTAATGATGCTGTGTGAAGTCAAAGTCAATAACTTTATTTCTTTAGGCTTACAAAATAAGCACTTAGACAAGTCAAATTTAATAAGATAAACAGGTTTATAAATAGTGATTATTATCAAATAAGAAATAAGATGTTATTGATTTTATTCGCTTAAATTTTTTGTCCACTAGTGGAAGAAGCGAAAAATAAACCACTAGTAAGTTTTATAAAACTTAAAAATTAATACATTATCTCAGACTAAATATAATCTGATTTATATATAAGTCAATATTTATATAAAACTAACTTAGCTTAACATTATTTTCCCTAAATACCATTGTCGGTGCGGAACTGGGCGACATCTGGCCATCTGGCCAGATGTCGCCCAGATGTCCAGCATTGTATATTTAAATAGTAATTAGCACATTTTTAACAAAAAAATCTTGAAGTTAGCAAACCAAGTCACCGGCGGAACCTAGCAAAACATATCACATTTAAAACAATTACGTTTGTCAACCGCCCGGCCCTCGACTTTGCATAATACATAAGGCTTAGAGCGTTGAGATGGGCCAACTGACGTCAATTAGGCAACCAGCGCTGACATACAATTAGTAAGCGATAGCTCCAGACCTCAATGATCATTGCGATAGCCATTACTGGCCTGTAATTGGACTGATAAATTAATAGTTTGGTATTGGCTATTGGCTTGATGCTAAAGGATTACTTAAAGTTGCCGGTGCTTTGTTTAGAATAACAATCATTTTCAATTAAATATTCATAAACTGATCAAATTCGAAACTAAAGTAACCGATCAACAAATTTAAGGAATATTCGTTTAATCTCATAGATCACGCTAAATATTTATATGTAAAAAGCAAAATACTGATTGATAAGAAAAAAAGTCCGGTTCAGCTATGCGATTACGGCAAAATATATCATTCAATGGATCGACATAAGAGGAGACTGAGTATAAACGATTTCGGTGTCCATCAATGCTACAAAAACAACAATATACAACTTTCTGATAGGATGGAGCCAACCGACGACGAAGCTGTCAACGTCAAAATATCACAAATGCCTTATTCAATTTATTGTAATGTTTCTTTTTTATTTATATATAATGAGTTGCTTAGCGTTATACCTTTATATTTTGTTTCTTACATTTGACCTCGTTTTGCTCTACAAAGTATCATTACTGCAATGTATTTAGGTACTGTTTAATCTGACTGTTTAATGTAGTAATCTGACAATTGACTTTTACTTTGGTTATGACTATCTTGACGTTGGTGTCATAGTTCCATTGTCGAAAGGCTCATCGGAAACAAGAATCGCTTATGCCCAGTCTCCTCCGATGGCCCATTTAATGGCAATGATTGATTTAACTTTAATCCTGCAGCAGATCTACGTATTATTCGCTACCTATTGCGGTAGGGTTAAGTTTGGTTTGGATTTTTCGCGGTCCGCGGTATTACGTGAAGTACTATATTGATAGCAGGATTACCTCTTACTGACTCGGAATTCGCTACCGTTCTAGGTAGCGAATACCGCGTAGTTCTGAGCAGACATTTAACCTTATAAATAACGGCACAACTTTATTTTGTTCTAGGAGACAAACAGCCGAAGAGCGTGAGGCCGAACGCCAAGCTGCCAACCGTCTGATGCTCTCCCTCCAAGCAGAAGCTCTCAGCAAAGGCTACATGCCAGAACCCCCCACTAATCAACTACCTATGCACTACCCGCCTACCTCCACTGCTCAGCCATCGAACACTGCTCTCAGCGCGCTGCAGAATCTACAACCTTGGGCCGGGAATCAGTATATGAACCAGCAGGGTGCGCCGCCGCCGCATCCACCCCCCGTTGCGTCTCCCATCTGCTGAGGAGTGTCAAATGGCAGTGCACAAGAGTGCGCCATTTTTCCATAAAATTTGATTAACGATTTATGTATATAACTACGAATGGCTTCGGAGATTGGAGTCATTTAACACATTATTTATCACATTCCCGTATTATGAAAGTGGCGCGGTGGGCGAAGATCTGCCTGCGACGCAGGAGGCTGCGGGTTTGTTTCCCGCCTCGGGACAAATGTGTCTACGATCTGCAGAGATTTGTTCGGGGTGCTCTGGTCGTTTTCATCATATCGTGTATTGTCGTTTTTATCATAAAAATCTATCTACATTATGTATTGTATTATATTATGTATATCAGTTATCTAATACCCATACCACAAGCTCTGCTTAGCTTGGGGCTTGATAATGCTGTGTGAATTGTCCAGCATTATTTATTTTTTTATTTAGTCATAGGTAGATCTATACTTGAGTGACGTTTATGCCTTAGAAAAGCGTTACTCAAGCAGAGATTGATAACTGAGCAAACTTTCATAATAGGTACCTTAGAATCGCTCTCTTGTAAGTACTTATTTATTCTGAGCGCAATTAGATAAACTCAGCTGCGGAAATATGTTAACAAAGTTTTTACTTTTATTAGAATGTGACATTTTTTTTTCAGTGATTGATAACTCGACAATGCAATGCTTTCTTAGCTAACTGTACTACTTAGACTGCTGTATAATATAATTGCATTTAAGTCATTTATAACGGGATATTTACCATGATCTAATATAAAAACAAACAAATTAATAATAATCAACTCGCAGTGACTTTAGTTCTTCCGTGATCATGGCGCATGAAACTGTGCCGAAATATTGGAAATCTCAAAAGTCGTATCATGGTAAATATCACGTTATAAATGACTTTAATGTTAATAACCATGATAGTTTTAAAAGTTAATGTAATTGCAGTTCTAGATACTTCGTTTTAGCTGATTTAGGAGAAATACTGTAAGATCGGCTGTTAAGTGTAAAGTCAATATAGTAGAAATTTTTTGCCGGAGATCATGATAACATTATCGCATGTGTTTGCTAGAAATTGGTAATGTAATATTTTTCTATAATCTCACACAATATTGTACACACTTTTATTGAAAATATAGAAAATGCATAACAAAGAAGTTAAAACATTTTTTTATTTGTTTATTATAACAATTCATAGCATTGTCTCTTATTTTGTTAAGTTCAATTCAAATTTAAAACAACTTTTGATATACAATTAATAGGTTTTTCAAATTACTAATACTTAACCTTCCTACTTATAAACTGTAAATATTTTGTAAGTACTTAATCATCAACAGTATTATAATTAAGTTATAAAATGTTATTAATTAATAATAAATATCATCAAATAACTCAGCACACACATTGTATTAAAATGTCTTTAGAAAATAAGCTTTTGTAAATATTAGAAGAATTAAATAAATTAGATTTATCGATCGACTTAAACATTTCGTAGATCTCTTAATAAATATTTTATAAAGCTTTGAAAACAAAAACGATTATATTATAGTCGCATTTTTTACAAAATGTTGTGGTAAATTTATTCCATTGCTGGATTGTTGGCCCTAATCGTCTTATTGGTTTTTATCTTATGGAGGGTAATGCCCATAACCCCCACGCTGGGCATGCGGGTTAGGGATCGCAGTTTGGTGGCAGATCTATTTTGCAAGAGGCGGTGCTAGTCGCCTCCGTATTTCCCTTAGTCTCTCTTACAACACCCACGGGAAGAGTTGAGATGATGCAAATTCTAAGTCGGCACCACTCGGCCAAAATATTTATAATATAGATGATAGAAGACAGTCATGGTCTATCTTCCAATGAATATCTTTATTCAGAAAGAAAATAACAATCAAATAACAAATTTAAATTAAAACTAGTATTTACAATAGAAACAATTAAGCTATCTGCAAACTGTTGCAAACAATCTACAGGTAGCTCAACTGATCCATATCAATACCAGTTGGAAGCGTGCCTAAGACACTGGCTGCATTGCCCCGCTGTATAGCAATGCTGATGCGCTGTGCCAGATACTCACCAGCTCTCGGGTCACGCGACTATCTTCCTATTGTTTTATGACATTCTAAAGTTAGAAAAATAACCAAATAGGTTGTCCATCACTATTAATATTTTCAGCTCTCATTGGCTGCGTTTTGATTAGAAATAAAAAACAAACCAATAAGTGGTGAAAATAGTATGTGTATAGAATATTCATAGTTTATTTTAATTGACGTTCAGGCGTTTACGTGATTAATAATCATAGAAAGTATTATTTTTGTTGATAAGGTGGTTCGACGCCGGTCGGCGCAAGATTCAAACTTATATGTGGTACCTATTTTATTTTTTTTGCTTTCAACAAGGAAACAAAATAGAGGAAAAGTAATTTTTCGCAAATAAAAAGACTAACTTGGATTCACTGGTATTTTTTGAGCATTTGGAAAAATATTTACTTTTACCAAAAAATCTCATAAACATCAAAATTATAAACTAGAAAAAAATGGAAAGCGCCTACCCGCGTTGAACCACTTTAACTGTACTACTGCGAAGTAAGTAAATAATTTATTACAGCTGAGATTTGATAGAAAATGTAAATATTATTCTGTAGGGAGTAGTTTTATTAAATAATTAAAATTGATAGCTCAAATAGTAAGTGTGATACCATTGCAATTAAAAAAAAAATTGGCTATGGTTAATTACTTTTACGTTCTTTATAAAAAATATGTATCATTGCAGCACTTTTACAGTAAAAATAATTTGTACAAAGCTCAAATATTGTTTTTTTTATTGAAATAATTAATATTACCGTAGTTATTGTAAGGTATTACAAAGTGCTCGATAAATTGTATGAATAAAATACTGAAATTTTCAATCGCAACTTTTTTGTTTTATTTACTTTTGAATTCTACTAATTTATATATAAAAATCTGACAAGTCTAAGCATACTTTAGGCCCTTTTCACATCTATACGTCAGGCACGGTAACAATGTAGGAATGTATGAGCTATAACTATAAATAGCTTTCACAAGGCACGGACAAAGTGTTGTAATATGTACATATTACATAAAATTCTGCTTTACACGGCACGGTAACCGTATGCATGTGAAAAGGGTCTTATTCATTATTTCTATTTATACCTATGAGTATAACAAAAGCATACTCACCACACCTATACCTTAGCCAAACTCCTTGCAGAATTTTTGTTCACAAACCAGGCCATCTTTGTGGTCTATTTCGTTTGATGGACGTTGTAATTTGAAGACTTACCTTCAAGGCCTTTATCCATTGAGAATCAACCGCTCCGTATTAAACAAACCAGATATAAATGACTAAAACTCACATGCTCATGCTCGGGTTTCAGATATAACTGTCAGGAATATTTATTGAAGGATGTCAAATCGACAAGTTATGTAAATTGCGTGTAAAAAGACGTCATTTGCTCTTGACGATATGTCAAGTGGAAACGCGACGACATACCTTATATCTACATCCTATACTGTTTCACTGCTGGACGCTGACCCCCATAATATTAGATAATTATGTAGATACATAGATAATTCACAAACAATTTCAATCTAAATCAGTTTAATAAAAAGAAAAAAGAATTGGCAGCCTGAAAAAGCTTAAAAGAGGATCAAAGGATGGCAGTGCAGGTGCTAATACCAAACTAAAAGTAAAACAAACCTTAAGAAAAATAATCCTCATACATATACAGGTTGTCTTAAAACTTAAGGTCAAGCCAAATACTGAGAGTACAAGTGGGTTCATGACCACCAAGAAAAACCACCAAATCATCAGTCAAATGGTTTCTGAGTTATAGGCTTTTTCCTGAAAGTCATAATTTTTTCGTCAGTCTTTTTACAAAAAACTGTGACTACAGATTTCAACTGTATCATTACAAAACTGCATTAAAAAAAGTTTTTACGTTTTGGGCTCTTACATCCTTCCGAGGCAAAACGTAGGTTGCGGCTGATTTCAGTGTTAGCCGAAATAACTTAATTTATAATGCGACAAATAGTTTATGATTTTCAGGAAAAAGCCTATAACTCAGAAACCATTGAAGAAAGACCCATGATTTAGTAGTTTATCTGCGTCTTCATGAACCCACCTGTACCTACTCCGTTTTTGGCTTGACGTAGAATTTTAGGACACCGCGTATACCAGAAGACCAATCAGTTCAGACCAATTAGTTGAGCTAACTGCAGACTGTAGCAAGCAATCTACAGGTAGCTCAACTGATCTATATTATTACAAGTTGGAAGCGTCCGCTGGAAGTGAAGACGATGGCTGCATTGCCCCGCTGTATGAGACGCGCTGCGCCAGATACTCATCAGCTCTCGGGTCACGTTTCGCTTCGACCAGACGCTCAGAGATTATTTTTAAAATCCGGAGAGGTTTGGTAGCCCACGGACCGAAGGTCTCTACTCCAAGGGACCAAATGCGTAGGCTCTGTCCACACGTGCATATTTGCGCCTCTTGAGATCTCTCGGCCAAATCTGCCGCCGCACCAACCATAACGAAACTCCTACGAAGATGAGAAGGCGCAAGTGTGTCCCACACAATAAGCCTCTCCAACTTTCATAGGACTATTCCATAGTCATGCCGTAGGACCACCTAAATAGCGAACAAAATGTTACCTTAATTTTTTATCCAAGTGGAAAAATTACGAAAATTTGTCTAAAATCATTTAAGGACTCTGAGTGCCAAATTTCCTAACTGCAAATACTCGCAAGTAGATAGCATTGAGTAAAAACGTGCTGCCTACTATATTTACTATCCAACACATCATCATCGTCATCAGCCTATATCAGTCCACTGCTGGACATAGGCCTCCCCTAATGAGCGCCACAGCGCCCTGTCTTCAGCTTGCCGCATCCAGCATCTGCCAGCAGTCTTTCGCAAATTGTCATCCCACCTGGTCGGAGGGCGTCCTACACTACGTTTGCCGAGTCGCGGTCTTCACTCAAGAACACGTTTACCCCAGCGGTTGTCGGTTCTTCTCGAGATATGGCCAGCCCACTGCTACTTCAGCTTGCTAATCCTTTGAGCTATGTCGATAACCTTAGTTGTCTGTCTCTGTATTCGTTGCTATCCAACACATGACACTCATAATCGAAAATAAATGTCCACACAAAAACCTAAACATTAGAAATGATCTAAACTCTTCCCATTTGACCCTAATACCTCTAAATTACATAAAAAAACTGAAAACAATTACAAAACTGCTTATAAACGAAATCGATTTGAGAAAAACACGTATTTCCGTCGAGTAGAGTTTGACAATTATGTCTATAATGGGTTTAATAGTTCTTTTTTGGTTTAATAGTTCTTTAATGGAGAACCTTCGATAATGGGTGTGATACGTGACTCCCGTGCTGTCATTACCTTTTGTTTTATCAAGCGAAAAAATGAACGTTTTAAGATCCCCTAAATACAACGTGTAACAAAACATTTGTTTCCATTTGCTTTGGGTATGGTTAACCTTTTTTTAAGGTTTTGTACTATTCATGCTACTAAAGGGTTATAAGTTTTTTGAAAGTTTTTATTTAGTTTGAAATTTTATTTTCTAGTTTATTTTGCTTTTTTGCGTATGCTGCATAGGTGCGAAGAAAAACCCTAAAAATACTTCTGACTTAAAAACTTTAAATTTTGGTTAAATTTTTCTCACAAATAAAATTTAAATATCAAGAAAATTTCAATCACATAATAGAAACAAATTAGAACAAGTATTTACAATTGAAAGAGCTGAGCTAACTGTTGCAAACAATCTACAGATAGCTCAACTAATACATATCAATACAAGTTGGAAGCGTCCCCAAGACGCTAGCTACATTGCCCCTCTGTATGCCAAAAAATAAATTAAAAACCAATGATTTTTAAATAACATAACCCTCATAATAATAGCACGATTCATTTTTTTATCCGTAATGGGAATCGAGTGAATACAAAACCGTAGCTTCTGTAGAAATTTATGAATCTGTGTTTATTTAGTACCTTTACTAATTTACATTTAATATTTGTACAGGATAAGAAAGTAAGAATAGCATTTTGTTTTAAGGGCATGTCCAAAATGTGCTTACGCAACACATTTTGGGTCACCTTGTACTCCAGTTCTATTTTATCAAGCGCGGAGAACCGATCGTTTCGAACGGCCTAATTATCCTTCACCACGATAGAAAAGCGATCATGATGATAACACACTACGAAGTCTTCGATTTACATTGACTTTTATGTCTCATCGATAAATTTTAAGGTCTTAACTAAAAGAGCGTTGGTTGATAGGTGAGAAGCAGTTCTTGTATTGAACGAACATGTAATATTGTGTAGTAGAACTAAATGATAGAACATTCAGACCAAATTATAGCGATGTCCTTGTAGGTAATCATTTTTGGAGCAAAAAGTAGTTCAAAAGGATTTTAGATTTGAATTGAATTCCTTGTAATGGTTGAGGAAATCGGAAATGATGACCTAACTATCAGTTACCTCAACATCATCACCATTCCAGCCGTTAGACGTCTACAGCGGGGGGCCTAATCGTAAAAACGAAAATCGAAGATTCTGATTAGTTTTTGCTCAAACGCTATCTTATTCAGGCGACATAAAATTCGGGTTGGCTTGAAAACGAATCCGAAACTTCGATTTTGTAAAGATGTTTTCCTAGTAGGCCACCTGGACACAAGCTTCCACCAAGCACCGGGTCATGAGTAGCCAGCCATTATTTATCATTATTTTTTTGAAATAATTTGTAATTGACGACCGATGTGGCGCGGGCGATGCGCCGGCGATGCGGCCTGCGACGCAGAAGGTTGTGAGTTCGATTCCCGCCTCGGGACAAATGTGTGTACGATCTGCAGGCATTTGTCTAGGGTGTTCTGGTCGTTTTATATATTATAAATATCTATCTATGTACTGTACTATATTATGTATATCAGTTATCTAGATTTTTTCCGGTGATGAAATAACATAATAAAACTATGCATATATTGCGGACGAATTCTGCTCCCACTCCAAAATAGAAAAAAATAGTCACATCGAATAAAATAAATAAATTCAACTGGGACGGTTAAAGTTTCAACAACTTGTTTCTAAAAACAATACATGTTTAGTTGAAGAATTTAATAGATCCCATGACAATGTTCCCAAAAATTCTAAAATAACTTTTTGTGAACTTTTTGACAGATCGCGTGATAAAGTCCCAAATTAGTTTCCTAATTATCCGAAGGGTGATTCGGGAATGGAACTGTTGTATTTAAATCCTGTCATGCAATCTGGGCTTCCTGGGAACTGTAGTCGGGGTGTTGAGAATTGGTGTTGTGACTGTTGAAAGACAAATCAGTTATAATTGGCGTCCAACAGCGGTAGGACAGACAGTCGACATCGCCAAGCTAGAAAGGCGAACCTGAATTGGGTAAGAACAACTCAGGCCTAGACTGGTGTTTGAGTGAAGTCAGGATATTTTATTTTATATTTTTAGTAAAACTTACGGCTAAAAACGACAAAAAATTAAGTAAAAAAATTCATTAAAAATCAAGAAAATCGGTACTACTAACCTATCTAGTGCATTAAACAGCATAAAGACATCTTTGTTTTATATCGAGATAGAGATTTACATTGTTTTATTTTATAAACCTGTGTATTTTTTCCGCAAGAAATATACAAGTACTTACAAGATAAGCTTTCTTTCAATCGCTATGTTACCTTAGCGATCTTCACTTCTTTCAAGCGATATTGAGGTCAAATGAAGGTCTATATACCATTTTTTTATTCCACATATTTGTTTTTTATAGTTTTAGGCAAGTCGTCTTAATATAGATTTCAAGAAATCATTGTATTTTAAAAATATCATGAATCAGTATTCACGTAAATAATAAGATACTTAAAAAAACTATCGTAGCTTGACGAATTCATTACAGATGAAAGTGAGTTAACTACTAATATTGTTTGTGTTCGCAGAACATCAACGTTTCATCTCTCTTAGGGAGAGACTTCTTCAGGGTGATTGCAGTTCGGGCCACGCGCGTGCCGCCGCGCCGCCACGAATCTCAGCTGACTGCAGTAGTCAGTATGAAACTTTGGTATTCTGCCAACACAAATAAGGTTCGTAGTTATCCTACTTACATCCGAAATGAAAATATCTGCCGATTCTCACCAAACAGACTACAGTCTTATTACAATCTCAAAATTGACAAGAGCAGTTTTGTGAGCAATTTGGAGACACATCACGCCATCACGAAACATTTGATATGTTGTCGTTGTGTCGTTTAAAAAAGGTTCATTTAAAATTAACTATTTTAGTTCAAAGTTTTTTTCTAAAAAGGTCGACAATCAGAAGATAATCGAGCAAAAGCTATCCGTTTGTTATTTAATTTTGTTAACAAGTAATTGTTGCGAATACATTGAAGGATTACGTAGCAACAGAAAACAAGCTGTTGATCCAGCGCCTGACCTCTCCCTGGTCGTGTTGGCACAGAATAACTACATAGTATGTATCGATCTTCTGTCCCATCGAATTATGATAGTGAGGAAATAGAGCTATCAGCTTACATCAAAAGATTTTATTTTATTAATAAAAAAAATCTAACAAATGACGATTTAGCTTCATATGTGCAAATTTTTAACTAATAGCTTCGTTGTTTAGGTAAACCAAGCATATAAAACATAAAAAAACACACAAAAAAATACTTTGACTGTAAAACCCACCTTATACGAAATAAAAAAAACTAATGTTATTAAAAAAAGATGTAAAAAAATTCAAATGTGGTCTGTTTAGTTCTACTTTATTTATTTAGTAATGTCCCAAAAATTTTCGATTTCGGCAGGATTCGAACCCCTTTACATACGAAACATTTTTTGGGACATTATTAAATTTTCATGGAAATTTTTTCCAGTGCGAGTAACGCACTATAAAGCAAAAAGCTATACTTTATTTATTTACACAGAAACATAAATTCATTTGTATAATTTTATTACACCAGTAAGTTTTTATTGATTTCCCGAAACTTTTGCATATCGTCTGAGGCTTTACAATTATGCTTCCAGTTAGTAAGCTTGAGTATAAAGGCCTTGGAAATTGAAGTGCTATTAACGAAGTATGATTTTATATGTTTTGGTAAAAACATAAAAAAAACATAAAACGTTTATTTCAAAAAAATAATATGTGTTACAAAGCAGTTTGATCACTGTCTTCTGTGGTAGCTACACTGTAGCTGTGTTACAGAAGAAAAGCTTCTTCCTTTTGGTATTTGATTAAACACATTTATACAAACTTAACTATTAATATAATAAAATAGGTACATACAGTTCATTAATCCACTACGTACGTATATAAACTTAGTTGGTAGTCTTAATAGTACCTACTCGTCTATTATTTCTAGTCATTTATTTATTTTTACCAGGTTTTAATTGAAAATATCAAATAGATAATAAATATACATGTCTACTATAATATATACTTTAAGATATGAGAAATGGTGTACAAGATGTAAATGTAAGTATGAGAAAAGAAAAATACGGTTAAACGAGTACCTACTTTATATATTATGGGTAAGATTTATAATATTACTAATAAAGATGTTGATATAGGTTCCTACCTATTTGTTTATAGATGTACGTGTAGAATGTTATTTATTAATGCAAATATATTATAAAAAGGATAGGTATATACGATCAGATATTAAGAGATTGGTATTAACTTTAAAATTTTAATTCGATGAAATATGTTTGCGAAGTCAAGCCAGTAACATCATTTTCTTTATATTTCGAACCTTATAAAAACTGTCCATCCATATCATTTCACAAGAAGTAAGAGGAGAAATTATAGACCAACAGTTTAGGACTGTGATAAAAATAAACAAAATCAATCATACTAACGATGGAAACATCATAAGCCATTCTCACACTGGCAACACCAGCGTTGAAATGTGCGGAAAGCAATTAGCCAGTGAGCTTGATTAGGGCATCAGCATAATCCTGGCAATTTGGCTACATGCTACGGCGTAGAAGCGTAGAGCCGCTACGGTGCTACGAGATTTGCTACGAAAATAAAGAAATATAAAGAAAAGCATCGGAAATTCATTGATATGATGACGTCAGTCTAGATACCGCTGCTTTATGGGAATACGATTAAAAGATAGGGTCAGAAACGCAATTAGAATTAGAAAACCAAGGCAAAAGATGTGGTACAGAAAATACTAAGCTAAAATGGCAATGGGCAGGCCATTTACAGCGACTTCCTCTTAACAGATAGTCACAAATAGCCACAAAGTGGATCCCTCGAGATGTCAAGCGCAGACGAGGCCGACCAATAAAAAGGTGATGCGACGACATCAGGGAAGTAGGACCAAAACAGCAAAGGGCAGGAAAAAAGGACAGAATCATTTATTTCAGGCAACATTAGTCTATTACAGGATTTAAAATACTAAAAACACTACAGCCCCTATTAAAATATATACCTTAATCTAACATACATAAAATAAACCTATTTACTAGCACGTAATGTCAGTGACGTGTGACACTCTCTAATGTGCTGCAACCGGTAATCTTCCGCGAAAACGCCGAAACAGCACATTCTTCGGCCAGAATTCATTCTTATTGACGGTGGTTTAAATGCACATTTCAAAGTTTTTTTTATTGTTTATACATTACCAGCCCAACTCTGTCACCAGAAAGCGCAGGGGCTCTATTCTGCTTAACTTCGCTATGATAATGGTATAATCGCAGAATCGACACTTAAAATAACTCTAGACGTGATGAGATTAATTTATAATACAATACAAAACTGTAACAAAATTGTACACCACAAAAAAAACAATAAACAGACATAGACCGTAGAATGGACGGCCTTATCGCTTAGAAGATTTCTTCCGGACAACCTATGGATGTAGATAAATTTTAAAAATTTAAGAAATGCTGGTTTGTAGTACAAACCTGCCTGTATGGTAACTTTGTACCAAACATATACATAATTATAATTAACAATAAAATTATTCTTTAGGAAGTAAATTTTTTATAAAATACTAGTGGTCCGCCCCGGCTTCGCACGGGTACCTATTCGAATTTTTCTCACCTTTTAAACCTTCCCTAGACCTCCACGAATAATTCAAGACCAAGATAAGATAAATCCGTTCAGCCGTTCTCGAGTTTTAGCGAGACTAACGAACAGCAATTGATTTTTATATATATAGATAGATAGAATAGATATAATTACACTTCTGACGCACGTCCATCTAAAGTTTCTTTCATCTAAGATTGAATGTCAAAATGTGTCATTCTGAGATCTCATTCCCCGATACCATTGTAAAACGAAATCTGGGTTTTGAAATCGTGATTTCAACGAAAAAAATTATAGTTACCTAACGATTTTTTTTTTTTTAGAAAAACCATAAAATATAAAAATGGGAATATCACGTGAACTCCTCAACAGCCTATCCACTGCTGGACGTAGGCCTCCCTCTGATTTTTTATCTCATGGGGGATAATGCCCACAGTCCCTACGCTAGGCATGCGGGTTGGGGTTCGCAGTTCGGTGGTAAATATATTCTGCAAGAGGCGCTGCTGCCCGCCCCCCGGTGCATGTCCCTTAGTCACCTTTTACGACACCCACGGGAAGAGTTGAAGTGGTGCAAATTATTAACCGGCTCCACGCGGCTCATCAAAGGCAATGCGCATTGAGCACGTAAAATGTTCACGTGATATTCCCAATATAATTGTTTATTTATTCTGTACCGTATTTTGTCATCATCATCATCATCATCGGCCTATACTGGTCCACTGCTGGACACAGGCCTCCCCTAATGAGCGCCATAGCGCCCTGTCGAATCGTCATCCCACCTGGTCGGAGGGCGTCCTACACTACGTTTGCCGAGTCGCGGTCTCCACTCACGTTAACCCCAGCGATTGTCGGTTCTTCTCGAGATATGGCCAGCGAACTGCCACTTTAGCCGGGTCCGGTTCCTTATTTTGTGCACAGTGCAATATTAGAACTGTTGCCGACTCCACACCTTCTCTGTGTGAATCCCCACGGTCAGGCTTTATTGAACTCATTAGCCACCCACGGCCCACGGCAACGTAGATGGATACGATCAATTTTGTACACCAATTAACAGCTGTTGCGAACGTATCAACGTGCTAGTTGATGTCAATTTGATGAGTCAAATTAATCTTTAAAATTACATTAAAGGCTAATTATTAATATTTAAATAAGTAGAAATAATGTAGCTCAATGATGGTAAATGAATTTTCAGAATTGGTTCAGTAGTTCCGCAGATTTCCAGCAAAATATACAAAAATATAAACTACCTACTTTTAAACCACCACATAGCAAAACAGTTTTATTTTTAGCCACAAAGACATGCAGCCGATAGGGCTGCATGTATTTTTTTTTTCAATTTCTCCGTCTATTACTGTCCGATTTGGGAAATTATTTCGAATTATATGAAAAATGATACCGAAGTGCTTTTTGCACCGCACTTTAGGTATTTCTAAGAAATGAAACAAGTTCCCAAAAATAAATATTTTGGCGGGACTAGAACTCGCGCCCCCTACGCCACGCCACTTAGTTCGGGTGCGCTCTTACCAACTAAGCCACGAAATCACTTCACGTTGACTTGAAAATATCTTAGCATTCTTAAGGACTGTAGCGCCGGTATGTAAATCGAATTTTTTTGGAAGTTATTTCTTAGAGATACCAAAGTGGTACTATAAAATATTAGTCCCGAGGTATTTGTTGTTAATGCCAGTAGGTATGTCATATTTGTCTCGAAATACTTAAAAATATTTGTAATTATACAGGTAAAATCATTAAATAGGTAAATTCTGTACTAGGTACAGAATTTAAAGTCGGTTCTGAGTTTTTCAAAACAATCAAAAATAAAAAATATTTATTTTCGTAAAAACAATAGATGTGACGTGTCAATCCAAAATGAAAAAGAAAATTCTAAAATTTAAAAAAGAAACATGGGAATAAAGTGATATTTTTGATTAATGTCGCTTCGATATTAAAACAGAGGTCAGGATTTTTGCTCATTACTTTCAAAATTCATTTCAAACACAAAAAAACACTTAAATAAAATAAACAAACGTAACCTAGACCTTTCAGCTTCAAAATCGAAACTCCTAAATTATTAACAAACTCAATGATAAACTCAGTTCCCCTATCATTTTCAACACTCAGAGCGCTTTCAGCCCCCTAAAAAGAAAAAAAAATTACAGTTTAAAGTATAAATTGACTTTGACAGATGACAAGTAAAAACTGACCCCTGTTTCTTGTGTTTAAATATTTAGGGTTTGTTGACGTGTGATGGAGGTAGGTAGCTACTTAGGCTACGGCCGCACTGTAGGATGGAAGATGATAAAATAGACTTCATGAAAATGTACAAGCTGGCTAGTGTAGCCAGCTTGTGCAAGCGGTTATATTCCAGCCAAATTCAATGTAAAATATTTGTAAACAAACCATGGGTGGTTTGTTTACAAATATTCTGAACCTAAAATTCAATCTATTGAAGCGTCTTTTTATACTAAATTTACATAACTTCGATCGATTTCTGATCCTTCCTATAATAAATAAGATATTGCTTTGTGTGAAACTCGACGCCAAGCGAGTGAGTTTCAGATTTTTTGTGTCGTGTTTTGTTTACAAACAGTCTACATCAAGTTTGGCTAGAGTATAGTTTAGCTAGTCGCTTGATTGAAGCGAGGCAATATCTGATATTGAACTCTAAAGCTGAGTACTGACTGGTGTTACGGGGCGTAATGGTACCATTCGTTGCGAGCATAAAACGTTACAGGTTTTTGTATTAAAGTGCGTAAGCCTTCGCATTCTGGGTCTTTAATATTTCCCCTACAGTGGTCTAAAGATAATCATCATTAAATGAGAGCGAAAGTAATAAAATCGTTTGAAAATTAATTAATATTAATTTTTGTTCGATGATGATTGTTTTTTGAAAAACTAAAACAAACATATTCTTATCCGATTGTATATGCAAAATTTTATTGCATCGTAGGGGGTAGTTCCGAATTGATTCTGCAAGTATGTTTGTATGGAGCTTAGATGTTCACAACTCGCCTAAGACACGCGTGTAGCCAACCTACCGCCTACCTACTCTTGCAGTGCGGATGTGCGCTTACGTTTAGAAACCTCGAGTTCAAAGACTAAAGTGCTACTTGCCGTTTATCAGTTGGCGATTGACAGAAATATTTGATGGTTTTGAAAAAAATAGAAAAAAAACGCCTTCGAATCCCTTACTTAATTAATCCCTTTATTATTTTATATTTTTACTTTATTATTTATTTATTTATTAAATTGATCACACTAATATTATAAATGTGAAAGTTTAGATGGATGGATATTTGTTGCTCAATCACGCCAGAACGGCTGAACGGATCTGGATGAAATTTGTCACAGAGATAGATTATAGTCTGGAATAACACATAAGTTATATTTTATCCCGGAATTCCCACGGGAATTACGCGAGTGAAACCACGAGGCGCTGCTAGTTATTATTATTGTTTATGGGACCAATGCGAAGTCATTCTAATACAATATCGAAAGAATTTTAAAAGTTGGTCCTTAATTGGCAGAGAAATCAATCAACGAACATAAAAAACCAAGAATATTATCCATAATTCATACTAATATTATAAATTCGAAAGTAACTCTGTCTGTCTGTTACCGTTTCAAGCATAAACGGCTGAACATATTTTGATAAACTTTGGAAGGTAAATGATATCCCGAGAACGGACATAAGCTACTTGAAAAGCGTTATCTATATCTGCTGAAAGTAAACATCGTCAAAAACCAAGTGAAACAGAAAAGTCGAGAATTTGAAAAGCGGAAGGTCAAAAATTTGTCACTATAATCACCAATCCCCCGACATTACCAAATTGTAACATCACTTACAATCCTCTTATCATAAACATCTGATATTCGTGCGAATCCACCAACCAGTCCACTCCGATCCCCCATATCGCGACTTTGGCATCAAATGCGACTAACTTTATAGGGTAATGGGGGTCAAGTTGGGCTGGGTGTGATGATAACCTATAAAATTGGAGAGTATACTCTAGAGAGGAATTTACGCGCGAATTTTGTGCGCTCCCACGCTTTTACTGTTTCATATTAAGTTCATATCGAATGATAACGTTGGTGCTTATCTTTGCTCTATGCAGTTTAAAGTTCATCATTATCATTATCTCAGCTAAAATATGTCCACTACTGGGGAAAGTGGACATGCCTCTCTTAAAGATCGCCTTAACGCCGCGTTGCGCCCACATCCATTTTATCTTCTATTGATTGTGGTAAATATATGAATCAGTCCCTGCTGTTTGTGGAAACAATTGCATATTTTGTTCAACAACCTTTTTGTTATTAATTTTAGGTACCTACTATTAAATAGCACGATCATTACTTGTAATTTTCAATCATTACTTGGAGATTTCAAACAAAACGAGGAGGTTCTTTGGTCGGTTGCATATTTTTTAACAAATAAACATATACACATTTTTGTCGATTTCTCCCTCAACTAGGTATAGACCAATTTTAAAAATTCTAAAGCTGTTGAATTGAAAAGGTTCTCGAAATATAATAAAGTTTAAAAAATATATACACTTTCTCGCCAAACTAAAAAACCTGTTCAAAACTAAGGAATTTAAAGTCAGTTTCAGTTTTTTTATTTAACATTATTGTTCATTATCTATTTATGTAAAAAATTCAAGTGGTGAATATTTAAATAACAACAGGTTCAACAAACACCCACTTCAAACACTTGCCACCAGCCCATACAAAACACAACAATAGACGCATAAATAACATTACAATAAACCATTAGCCAATCTCGCAGACACCGCAGACAATTTTCATTCGCTTTTTATTAACTCGTAAAGTCGCCCTTTGCCATACAAAACAATAAGGGACAGGAAGATCGGTTTGTGCCATGGCTCGATACCAGTAACTGTAACGCGAATAATTCTGCAAATTGGTCTTGAAAAAGTGCGCTGATGCACAGTGAGTGTGGGTGATAAAAAATTACCGAGGATTTTGTTTGCGGTATATTAAAACACTATCATCAGCCCGTATACGTCTACTTCTGAACATAAACCATAAGACATTCTAAGGTTTTTGTTTTATAGTGCGTAAGCCCTCGACCAATTATGATTTCGTGGCTTAGTTGGTTAGAGCACACCCGTACTGTGGGTGGCGCGCAGGTTCTTATACTGCCGCAATCAATTTTTTTTTGGGATTTATTTAACTCATTAGAATTTCCATTAGATAATAACCATCATTTAGCCAGTATTTAACACTGGATGTTGTAAAATCGAGTCACAGTAAAATTAAGGTATTTCTACAAAGCAAGCTTTTTTGTTATTAAAATAAAGAAAGACCACCAATGATTTCATATCATCCAACTACTTGAGCTTCATAATGAGCCGAATACCTACAACGATCATAGCACTAATAGTCCGCAACCACGGACTCTGTCCATATGTAATCTATTAACACGGTTTTTGTAATCTCCGGGTAACAAGTGTGCCTCATAAACTTTCCATCTGTACCCTGCTGCTTTGGGGGGTTCGTACCCTAGGGACTACGTCACACCAATTTCAACCTCAACCACGCAAAAATCAATCTTACTTACATAACTTCAGAGTCTAAATTCAATATTTGTACTATTGGTGATAAAGTCGTTGTAAATTCGAATGTAAAATCGATGTAGTCGCAAAAAAAAGCTACCGAAAAATGAACTTTAATGCTATAGGTTTAAGGAATTAATTGTGTGTAGTTGATAAATGTTGCGGCGTGATTCCCATAATCTCGTAGTTTTGCACTTGACTCTCTGGACATAGAGTAGACATCTTTAGGGGGGCTATTCCCGCGCGCTATACAATATTTAGGGGCTATTCCCAAGTGGTTAGTAATATTCTCACGGTAGTTTGAACGATTAATATGTCACTAGGCATTCGAAGATCAATCTACAATGATCAAATGGATTGTTGTAGAATTGGATTGAGTTGTCAGGTTCACCATTTGTAGTTTTAATTTGACGGACCAAAACTCCAAGCGCTGTCTTTTCAATTTGGTAGGACTATTTTTTTTCTCAGGGAGCTCAATCTAGAGTGTAAGCAACGCCTATCAACGTTATGCCTCCGAAGGATTGGATCTTTGGTCACTAGCCCGCAAGTCACAACTAAGAGACAACCTCCAAAAACTCAACGTTATAGTGAAATTAATCTCAAAACCCATGTTTTGACTCGGAAAGTCAATTTATATTATTCAAAAAAAGCTTTTTTTTAATATTTGATGAGCATCAAAAGTTTAGGATTTAAAATTACAAGGATTATTTTTCCATTACTGATTAGAAATTCAAGTTAATAGCTGCAGTCGTTACTGAGATATTCAAGAAAGAGCGGGGACGGACAGAGCGAGACCATAAGGGTTTTCTCGGTTTCGAAACCGATCTCGAAACCAAGAAAAAGAATTTGAAGTCAGTATTCCAATTATAAAAGTTTAAAAAAACTACAAACCGAGATCAAACTCCTTAGTATTTACACTGTTTTGTAAGTTTTTTTCCTTGCGAATATTTTTTATTGAACCACCTCTGGGTCATTTTCCGTTCAATAGCGAAAAAAAATGCAATTCGGTTCAATAATGACGAAGAAATCGATGAACATAATATGTAGATACATAAAAGAGAAAGATTGAATAGGCATAAACGAAGAAAGAACCTTATCCTCTTTTTTTCGTCAGCTGAAACATGCTCCAATTTCAGGAAAGAAAGATCGTTGTAACAAAACATTTTTATTTCGATTAACAGAAATGAAATGAAAAAAAAATGAAATGATATTTTATTCTGATATATACAGGTAAATATATAAAAAGAAAAAACTTACACGACAGATAAAAATAACAAACACGACACATTACACAAACAAACAGCATCCTCCCAAAACCAAATCAAATAAAGTCAACTGATCAATGGCGCATAAAATAAATAAATAATAATTTAATTGTTCCACCAGAGTGTATCAGATGCGCGAGTGTATTATTCTCTTATTATATTATGATATTAATAATTCAATAACGCGCCTGCCGTTTTTATTGTGTGTAGTGGGTTTGCACACCCTGTATTTGTTAGGGTTGTCAGAAATAAATTATCTACATTGAAAAAAAAAAAATTAGTTTTGTTTAGTTTACTTAGCTACCTACCATAAACTAATAAGTATACTGCGCTACCTACTCTATATTAAAAAAGAAAATTACAATGAAATAAAAAAACAAATCAGTAGTATTTACAATTGAAACCATTGAGCTAACTGCAGACTGTAGCAAACAATCAACAGATAGCTCAACTGATCCATATCAATACCAGACGGAAGCGTGCCTAAGACGCTGTCTGCATTGCCCCGTTGTATGACAATGCTGATGCGCTGCGCCAGATACTCACCAGCTCTCGGGTCACGGGTCGCTTCGACCCAAGACCTCGCTTCAGCTCAGATAATACCTAGGTACACTTGATTTCTTAAAGCAGCGAGATGGGTGGACGATATAACTAAAGTCGCGGGGCGAACCTAAATGAGATTGGCGCAGCACCGTGTGGAGTGCCCCGAAAGTTTGGAGGCCTACCCAACTGTGGATTAAGTCGGGTTGCAGATGATGATGATGATGATATTTTATAGTACACAATTGCATCCGAGAGTCCGAATAAAATGTATGGAAATTGTATTGTAATTCTAATGTATGCGTCCACCAGTGGACTTAAAGGCTGCTGAGGCGAGGTGAGTAAAACAATGGTAAGGAGGAAAACAATGGTAGTGAAGTTAAAATAGATTTGTTTTGGGGTGACTCTAAAAAAAATCTAACGTAAGAGCAGCTTCACGAAAAGATTTTGCAATGCTTACATACCCCACAATCAGCTATTTTACTCTCGTTGTACTCTTTGTCTAGCTAGGGCTATTCGTACACACAAAAGTACTCTTTTCCTCCATTCTATAATTATTTCATACGTAAAACCATAGACAAAATTATTTTATCTATGGTAAAAGTCACAGACAGAACTGCAAAAACCACTTTACTGATAATATACCACAAACTTTCCTAACATTTTGTTTCTTTTAGACATAGCGTAAAATAAATGCAATTCTCTAATTGCCTGACAACCCTAATGTTTTTAAAAAGCTTGTCAAGGCCCTAGCAGAGCGCGTTTGTATTTCGTACAACAGATTGTTTTATTTTGCTTTCGTTGACCAATTTACGAATTTTACGGCTGGGCAATTTTATTGGTAAGTGTTCAGGGGTTAAATCTGTAACTTTACTTTAATTCTGACTTTTAGAAGTAACCTGCAAAATAATGTTCGGAATGTGGATGTTTTTGCTGTAGGTATTGCGACATTTAATATAATTTTGTGTTGATACGTTTTATTTATTTATTCATTTAAATATAGGATAATAGGTACCTTATTACTACAGTTTTCAGTTTTCTCACTTAGAGCTGAACAAGCACAAGTTTTTGTATAGGCGTCTTTATATTTTGAATTTTAACCCTGATTTACCTTCTACTCGACTAAAATGCAGCTTAAAAGCAAACGCTCTAAAAGCGCAATGTATAAAAAAAACAAGTACCGAATAATTCGCTTAATCAGAGGGGAGCAATCGAGACTTATGTTTGACGAATTAAAAAGGGGATGGATTTGAACGATGGGCGATACAGTTGTATTGTTTTTGTTTGTTTGTTTGTATGGATTAATACAGTGTTGTTGTGGGCAGTGTAGTTTCGAGAAAGAAAAATTGTATGTTTTTCATAAAACAATGATGATAGACTTAAATTTTATTAATAAATATAAAATGTGCTTTTTGTATGCTTTTCGAGAGGAAATAGTACTCATTGATTGAATTAAAATTATCAAAAAACCAATTGTACGAAATCCTCAGAATGTAATTAGCATTTTGTATGAGTTGCAGGGAAATAGTTCGTAAATTATTTTTTAAGCTACTTATGGGTTTTTATTTTAAAGCTATCATATCATATAAATAGTATAAATACCAATACGTAGGTACCTACTGACAACAATGATGTAGGTATAACCAAATATCCATTTCGCAAAATACCGGTACCATAATAGAGCAGGCATAGAACATTAAATATAATAGATGGGACAGTAAAACAAAACCGTACTTAACGATGTCCTGATAATGCGCCCTCACCCCTTAATTAACTTATTGCAACACTTGGGGCGCGTAACAAGGGCATACAGATAGGACATTTGCAAAATATGTACCTACAGCACAGAATATACGGACGATATACAAGTACCTACAGTAGAATAGCACTGCATTTTTTTAAAATAATTTTGTAGTTTGTATAGTTACTGAAACGTGAAAGTTCTGAAAGCGAGCAGCGCAGTACTGGGAATTGTCGTGATTTTTTTGGTAGAAAGCCAATGGGCGCCGTTTGACTAACCGTTCAACGTCCACGTTCACAGTTACTGACAATTATTCTTAAAAGTTTTGTTACAATTTCTTGTTTAAGTGTTCGTACTTAAGAACACAATTCCTGTAGCCCAGGTCCTTCTTTTGTTGTTGATGTTTAAAAACACAATACTAACAACTTTGCCCTGCAGTGCGACAGTACAGATCCACAACCGGGCAAAGTTTGAAGACAATCGTTTTCAAATGGTAGGTAGTTTTTTTGATACTAACTTTTACAAATACTTAACTATTTTATAATGTTGAATATTCATATCATTTTTTTCATATTTATTTAAAAATACTTAACTATTTTATAATACAGTGTGGAAATTAAACTCAGGCCCTGGAGGGAAACTACTTAAAATCCTTAAGCTAGCTCATTTTACTTAAAGGAGACATTCCTTTATTTTTAAAAAGAAACAAATCTGCATTAAAATATTTTTTTAAACTCGCTTGCTTCGCCCGGGACTCGAACCAACTAAAATTTAAAAAAATAAACACTCTTTATTTTATTATACTAATCGGTAGTATTAATATTCAGGATAAAGTTTCTGTAACAAACATTTGGTCTTAAAAATAAAAATAATCGTTAAATCTAACATCAACTTTATTTTACTATCAATTTTGTAACACTTAAATTATTTAACTGATAAATTGTTCGAAATGAGCCCCGTCGTTCCGGCTACACAACATTAGTCGCCGTTGAAATTCATTTCTTGTAGCCTTCAGCAAAGTGTTGTGGTGTATGCCCCTGATAACATTTTCTACCGCAATCCTTAGCTCTTGAACGGTTTCATAGCAAGTTTCATAAACAACATTTTTTACATGACCCCATAAAAAGAAGTCCATGGGCGTCAGGTCTGGACTTCTTGCAGGCCATCTAATCGTGTTGTGTTGGAGAGATAACAGAACTGTTACGTGTCTTTTACTTGTTAAAAGTGAACAGTAACCAAATATTTTTTAGAGAAACTTTATCCTGAATATTAATACTACCGATTAGTATAATAAAATAAAGAGTGTTTATTTTTTTAAATTTTAGTTGGTTCGAGTCCCGGGCGAAGCAAGCGAGTTTAAAAAAATATTTTAATGCAGATTTGTTTCTTTTTAAAAATAAAGGAATGTCTCCTTTAAGTAAAATGAGCTAGCTTAAGGATTTTAAGTAGTTTCCCTCCAGGGCCTGAGTTTAATTTCCACACTGTATAAATAAAATAGACTGACCCATCTATTCCATAAATTAATATCACTTCTTCATCTTTGCCATTTCTCTATTGGATCCCATTCTATTGAGTTTTAACGCGCTTTTGAGGGTTAAGTAATGCGTCCATCATACCCTGACCCTTTCATATCGGATCTTCTTGTTAGATTACAATAACAACTGGGATCTACTTACACTGGTGATGGGGATAAAATTTATTTGTTTGTGATTGAATTATAATCGATCTTGTTGCGTGATAGAAATCTTAATCAGTGGTTGAGCTAAGTGATTGCGAAGATATTTATTGGACAAATGAAATAAATTAGTAGATTGATTTATTTTATTTATCTTAGTAGTCTTGGGTCCTCTAAGTAGGTAGGTAGATACTCCTCTACTCGGAAACCACACAGACTACTCTCATCATCATCATAAGCCTATATTATATTAGTCCACTGCTGGACATAGGCCTCCCCTAATAAGCGCCATAGCGCCCTATCTTCAGCCGCATCTGCCAGCAGTCACTTATAACTACTCTACTATTAATAAAAATTTGCCAATAATTTTTTGGTATTTTATTTCGATATCTTGTAGTTTTCAAGATCTGCTCTTAAAAGTCTTTAATTTTTCATACGATGCCTGCCTTATTATTTTTATGTTCATATGTGTGTGACGAAATAAATGCTATTCTGTTCTGACTGTGTTATGTCTATTCTATCATCATCATCAAGCCTACATTAGACCACAGCTGGACATAGGCCTCCCCTAATGAGCGCCATAGCGACCTGTCTTCAGCTTGCCGCATCCAGCATCGTCTTTCGCACGTCATCCCACCTGGTCGGAGGGCGTCTTACTTACACTACGTTTGCCGAGTTGTAGTCTTTTATATAGGGTGCTAATAAAAGTGACTTCTATTTAGGTAACAATATAGTAATTTTCAGTAGTTTTTTATTATTCATATTTAACATAATTCGGTGTTCGTCTGTTCATAAAATTTATAGTACTCAAAATAGCGCCAATTTACTAATAAAAGCAAAGAACACAACATTTTTTATTCTAATGATAAACTCCTTGTCGAAAATGTCGACCAATCAAACCTCGAAGAGTTATTTGCTGTTATTTGCACAACGGGTATAAACCCGTAAAAACCAGCAAAAATGCTCGATATAAATCGAGCGTTTTTGCAGCTGATGCTGGATGCGGCAAGCTGAAGACAGGGCGATATGGCGCTCATCAGGGGAGTCCAGCAGGGGACTGATATAGGCTGCATTTACCGTGGAAACAGATGCATCTAACCATTCTATTGCAGCAGTTTTGTCTCAAGCTGCTTGTCCAGTCGCTTTCTTCTCAAGAATGTTAAACAAAAGCGAACATAACCACTCGGCCATTGAAAAAGAAAGCTTCTTTTTCAATGGCCGAGTGGTTACGCTTTAGTAGAATCGCTAAAGAAATGGCGTCATTTCCTCATTGGGAAACCATTTCGACTCATTACTGACCAAAGATCGGTATCTTTCATGTTTAATAACAAACTGACAGTAAAATAAAAAATGAAAAAATACAACGCTGGCGTTTGGAATTGGCACCATTCAAGTAGGTGATGAAGGGTGACCAAGGTAGTATTACCAAATCTGTCTGTTACCTAGGAAAGTTAGAAATAACCTAGGGACCAAGTATACCTAACCAGGCAGGACAATGTCACTCCAGCTGTCTGAACTTTCTTGATCTATTCCTATAGGGTGTAAATAGAATTAAGGAGCTAATTCCACTAAATTAATCGCTTTACCATTCTGGTGCTTTCTGTGACCAATAGGATCCCTCCATTATTGTCTGTGTGAATTTTCCAGCATTATTATTATTGCGTTCCTCAAATCAACTCCGTCAGACCTAAATATCATAAAACGACTAAATATTAAACTTTGCAATTTATACCTGGTACTACAGTTCAGGACTTAGGATTTTTGTTACAGTGCTTACCCGCACTCTGGGCATCTCTAAGAAATGAAATAATAAATAGCACTGTAACAATAAATCCTTAGAATTTAGCAACGGCAACACCTCTAGTCAAACGAACAAAATGTAACTTTAGTCTTTGAACATTGGAAACTTTAATTGTTTTCTCTGTAGGTGGAGTCACCGGCGCTACAGTCCGTAAGAGGTCCCAAAGATTTTCGACGAAAACCGACAGAGACTTCGTGGCTTAGTTGGTTAGAGCACACCCATACTAAGGGTGGGACGCGGGTTCGAGTCCCGCCGAAGTCGAAAATTTTTGGGAACTTATTTCATTTCTTAGTTCAGGACTTATTCTACCGATCATATGTTTCGAAAACACGATTCCATAAAATTTATTTTACTAAAACCTCAATTTCTCAATAAATACAGAAGCAAAGATCTTGAGAATAAACATAGTAATAGAACTAAATATAAAGAACATTTTTATATGTTTCGGTTTTTTCAAATAAAGTCCTAACTAATAGATAATAAGCTAAAACTTGATTTATGGGCTTGCGTTGCTATAGGTACCCTGTCCCGCTCCTATGAACGCGATATCCTATGTCTATCCTTTTCACAAAAATTTGAGGCCGTATCCCTTTATTCCTATGTCTGAGGAAAGAAGTATCTAAACTATTTTATCAAGTTTCGCCTTAAAGAGGTATCTAACAAGGAGTTTAAACTAAGCCCTCCTTAACCCTGTCTCCCACGTGAGATAAATCGGAGTCTGCATTCATTAATATTGTGTTGGTTATCGCGCTTTCATTTAAATGCCTTCGTCTTGTAAGAGTCGACCTCGGCACGGGCGGACGAAAGTGTTTGGCTTAAGTTTTGGAAGATAAAGACGACATTGAATAGTTTTCCACCAAAATATTTACATTACCAACAACCTTATAAAATCACATAAAAGGACTTTTAAAACTTTCCAAGGCGCCGCAAAAATTCTTCTAGGGTAACTAGTTAGGTGTAATGAGTTAAGTTTTTTTTTCAAACGACTTTATGGAAGATATTTCGTTTTCTATAATATTGGGCTATTGGTATGTTTTTAAGTAATATGTTTGTTATTATATACTATATACTAAAGTTTTTTGGTTTTGTTGAAGGCTCGTCAAGTGGTACAAGGGAGAATGGAGGGATAAAAGGTCCTCTAGATGGTAGGCAGTGGACCATTATAGGCTATTAAGGTGAGGTGAGGTGAGATGGTCGGACCTCATCACCTTCCTAACACAATCCAGCATGACTGACTGCTGCCACAACGCAACCAATTGAAAACGATGGCGGCACGAGAAGCTGTTCATCAGGACCCCCGTCATATAATAACTACAAGCATTCTGTTAAGAGTGTACGACCTGTGTACGACTCAGAAGAAGAGTTTGTTATTCGATATCTTTCCTAATTCTTATACGATTTCGCCACAGAAGTAATTCTATGTATTTTGATTATTCAACCGCTTTTTTGAAGTGAAGATACTAATTTTACCTACTTTTTGTTCCATACTTCTTAAAAACAGTGTACCTACTTACTTAATTCAACAAATTCGTTCAATAGAAGAGAGAGGAAGGCCTGCGTTCAGCAGTGGAACATTATGGGCTGTTGAGGTTGAGGTTAATTCTATTCAATAACGTTTATTTCTTTAAGCTTAAAAAATAAGCACTTTGACAAGGTTTAATAGAAAAAGGTCTTAATTTTTGTAAAAAAAAAGATAAAAGATACAACACTTTCTTCCCTCCAGTGCCGAGACACAATAATAAAGTTTGAACCGAACATAATATTAAATAGCTTTTAACATTCCTCCAGTAATCTTAATGTCCACTGCAGACATTTATATTTAGTCCAATACGTGTCCAATGTTTACCTTTCTGCCTCTTTATCTATGCTCTTTGCTGACTTTATGGCTTTTAGGGTTCCGCAAGTCAGAAAGTCATTTTATTGTCATTATAATATTTACAAGTCGATTTATCAAAATTTAGGTGCTACTAAAAAATTGCATAAGTATATTTGAATATCAACACCATAATATGGTGTTATTATGGTACAACGATACAACGCTAAACGGAGTGTTGGGAGACCATCAACTCGATGGACCGACGACATCGTTGCGGTCGCAGGGAGTCGATGGATGGAATGAGCATTTTATGCCTTCATCATTATCATGATGATGATGAAGGCATAACACCATAATACCATGCTTTAGAAAGTACTGGTTGCTTCAACAAAAGTCGAGAAAACAGAAAAAAATACCTATACCTATAAAATACTACGACTCTAGTATTGTCCAGTGTTTTTTTATGTTTTCTAACTTGTTTGATTCATTTTTGAAGGTAAAGCAAAAAACAAATATTTTCTTTGTTTATATACTCGACTCGATAACTTGTAAAGTACTACCGTTTTCTAATAACTTATTAAATATCTCTAACCATGCGTTGTCAAAAATTTATAAAATAGAACCTTGTAAAAGTAAATATCCGACGATACTTCGGTTCCAAATGGTTCTATCCCATTCCCATAGTTGAAATTTTAATTCAGCGTAGGTCATTGAAATATTATGCCTTTTTTGTATACGGAACCCCGTTCAAGTGTCAGCAAAAAGGTCCTATCTCAACAAAATACCTCACAAGTGATTTGTGAGGTTTCGCCATACATATAGAACGTTTTAAAACCTTTTAAGTTTGACTTGATGTTGATAAAATTGACATAAACATGTAATTAATTGATGTATTAAAAAGTATTGGTCGTAAAGATTGATACGTTGTGTAAACGCTGATTTAAATAAGGTGTGAATTTAATTAAAAAGAATAGAAGCAAATTCGAACTAGTAGGTACTATTGAGTTAATTGCAGAGAAAGAAGCGAATGCACTCTAGAGGTAGCAACAATCTAGAGTAGCTCAAACAAACTAGAGGTATCTCTCTAAACAATCTAGAGTTAATTCGATTGGTCCTTATCAATATCAGTCGGAGCTTCCATTACAAGGTTTTATCAGTAAATAGCTGATGCCCTTAGCTTCGCAAGTGGGATACTATTTACCTTCCTGCCAAATTTCATTACGATTCGTTCAGCCGTAAAAATGTAACACACTGACAGACAGACAGAGTTACTTTCGAATGTAAATGGGTTTCAATTCAAAATTGTCGGATGGAAAGCTACCTTTTTGAATAAAATTATTTTATTTTTGGATCATAAATAAGTCATGAATTAGTAACTATTGTAAGAATAAAATAAATGGATTTTTTTCTAAACAATTCTTTCATATCGGTGCAGAATTGACGGAGAAATCGACGATCATACATTAAACATATTCAGCCAGCATTCTGGGCACTCTGCCTTCTGGTGACGGCTTAGATTTTTAGTAAATAGATGTAAGTGTAAATATTAGTTGTAATTATTTTTTGCTGTTAAATAAAGAAAAAAACAATTTCAAGAAAGATATTATTCAGCCGAAAAAAGAACTTACTCCTTATTTTAAATCTTCATTGTTCGCGTAGACAATTCTATTTGACGTGCTCTTCAATCTAATAGAACTACATACAAATCTTTGTATGAACATTATAAAATTTTGAACATTAACTTCGTATAGTATTCATCAATGAAATAAGATTAAAAAGATTACGTGACCGTAAAATATTATAGATACATCAACGAAATACAAACAAAAATTATTTATGTAGGTGGGTACTAACAGAAAAATATAGACCAATCACACCATCACATTCGATATTGATATAAGATAATTTTATTTAAGGCTAATATTTTATAATTCACTAGCGACCCGCCCCAGCTTCGCACGGGTACTATATAATGCATGTATTGTACTTACATATAAATCTTCCTCTTGAAACCTTCCTCTATTAAAAAAACCGCATCATAATCCGTTGCGTAGTTTTAAAGATTTAAGCATACATAGGGATAGGGACAGAGAAATCGACTTTGTTTTATACTATGTAGTGATTGTCTACCTTATCTCTTTTTTGACTTGTAACTTGGCGTTATTAATAAAGAATTGTATTGTATTGTAAATCCCTAAAATTTAAGACTGTGTGTGTATATCCTCCATTATTTTGTTAAAGGTCGAATGGATAATACATATTAGGAAATATATCCCAATATTCCCCAAACGATGTATATTTCAAAGGCATGTAGTGATTGCGCTGAAACGTGCTGAAACTCTAAGTCGATACGACAATACACGGCCTACTTACCATTACCTTTCTTATTTTTATGATGTCTTCCATTTTGCTTCAGGAGTCGCAGCGTCTTGATACATTATCAGTGGGTTTAAATTTCCTCAACTTCAACTTCTTGAGAAATAACTCTGCGTCTGGTTTGACGGGTTGAGACAATTCTGCCTCGATAACCAATGGTTAACCAATGATTTAGGTGATTTTTCTGATTTTTAAATTGACATAATGATGCAATTCTGTCGTTGCATAATTAAACCAACTTTACACAGCCCTCAAAATGTCGTCAATCCTTAGCTTTGAAACTGTTACCTGAACCTTGAAACCACGTTGATCAAACCAACGTTTGATCAAACAAAGGTCAATTAAATTTTTTTTATGCTCTGAAAATAGGACTTTTGTGTTGTGTTTCGTAAAAATCCTGCAAGTATCAAAACCTTTCGTACACTCAGCTCGGCAAGCGCAGACGTGACTGAACTGCAAACCTTCTACGATGCTGTTATTGTTATATAATTTGTCAGGGACATTTACGGCACTGCGGCGACCATTCTTTACGCTGACTGTACTTGTGGTTAAGGTTAGGTTTGATGGTATTCGTTTAGTTGCGTTTTGGCGGAGTAAGTTTTATGTGGCGAGACTCTCGACACATAAAACTTACTCCGAACGAAAACGAACTCTGGTAGTCAAGACACGAGAGAGACCGAGACTCAAGAGATTACGAATAAGAATCATCATCATCATCATCAACCCACATCAGTCCACTGCTGGACATAGGCCTCCAGCTTGCCGCATCCAGCATCTGCCAGCAGTCTTTCGCAAATCACTCGTCCTACACTACGTTTGCCGAGTCGCGGTCTCCACTCAAGAACACGTTTACCCCAGCGGTTGTCGGTTCTTCTCGAGATATGGCCAGCCCACTGCCACTTCAGCTTGCTAATCCTTTGAGCTATGTCGATAACCTTGATTCTCTGTCGGATGTATTCGTTGCGAATCCTATCCTTCAGAGAAACTCCGAGCACAGCTCTCTCCAAATAAAACAAAATAAATAAATCTTCTGATAATCCAAATGACGGACTAAATATATGTATAATTATGATTTTGACCTTTTAGACCAAGGAAACTACCGTATTCGCCTCATCTCATACAAACCATAACTTTTCATAGTATCCTACCATTCGTACCAAACCCACGTTCGACTAGTCATATAAAATCAGGGTACCGATAAAATGAGAGAAAGCCCCCCTAGACCACACGTGACGGAACCCGATCGAGAAAATTCGATAGAAATCACTGCAACATGAATTTTTCATCGTGCAATGGAATAGTAAAATAGGCTCTCAGGTTTATGGTATTGATGTGGTAATATTTTGAATTTTCTATCAGAAACGTTTCGATGGAGAGCTGAATTTTTCAACTGACTTTATATGATTTGATTATACAGGGCGTCCCACGGATATGCCACATGGAGGGAAAGTTCCTTAAATATTGTAGATGGAACATTTTACTGAAAGAAGACATTATTTGAATTTAAAAAACAATTTAAACTGCATCCATAGATATTTAAATAATTACATGGTTGAACCGGGAATCGAACCGGTTACATGAGAAAAATAATCATTCTGTAGCTTTATCATACCGATCGAAAGGCATCATAAGGATTATTTTTTTCTAAATAACATAGTGTCACAAATAAAAGGAAAGTCATAATTTCGGGTTCGATTCCCGGTTCAACCATGTAACTATTTAAATATCTATGAATGCAAATGAAATTGTTTTTTAAATTCCAATAATGTCTTCTTTCAGTAAAATGTTCCATCTACAATATTCAAGGTACTTTCCCTCCATGTGGCATATCCGTGGGACGCCCTGTATATATTCAAGGTACTTTCCCTCCATGTGGCATATCCGTGGGACGCCTTATATATATAATATTATGAGGAGGTACAGGACAATGGGCAAAAATGTTTGGAACTTGGTCCAAGAGCCTCCACCAATGGGACTTGCGGGAAATGAAAGATTATGTAGTTGTAGTATGATTCTGGCAAAAGCCTATTAAATTCTGACCCGTGAGTTTTTTTTCTAATATACCTTTTCCGTTCCCGTAGGAATTCCGGTATAAAATAGTCTGGAATAGCCTATACGCTATTCCAGGCTATAATCTAGCTCTGTGCCAAGTTTCATCCAGATCTATTTATTTATTCATTCACAAATCAGGTAACAATCGAAAAAAGATAAACACAAAATATTACAATAATTTAGATCTAGATTGAAATCAATTATATGAACACAGTTAAAGTAATGTTACATGCATTAGATTTAAAATACCCTAGGACTTGAAGACACATTCTTTGTATGGGAATATTGTAGGAAACATTGTTCATTTCAGCCGTTCTGGCATAATTTAGCAATAAACATTCATCTATCCATCAATCTATATAAACTTTCGCATTTATAATATTAGTGTACTTGTGGTATTGTTGTGGCGTACCGAATTTGAATATTTTTTAGCTGTTGTGTAGACAATGATCCCGAGATGGTCTCATAATTTTTATATTCTGTCACCTACCTAGATAGCCCTAGGGGTGAGCAAAAATAAAAGAATAGGTATGAGAATAAAGAAAAGAATTTACTAGAGTTAAAAAAGTCGTAGGTCGGCCGGGTCAAACTTCACGATAGTTAGGTAGGTAGGTATCGGTAACCGCACTCTCCTGCAGGGCAATCCCGTCCGGCCGCGGCGCCAGTCCTCTTCAATCCCGGTCCGGGAATCCGCAGCGTCAGGAACGGGGCGCTTCTACGGCGACACCACGTCCAGGAACGTGTGGCGGAAAGGGCTAGCTCCGGCCACGATAAGTGTCCGCGGTGTAGAACGGAAAGGTGGTTCCGGTTACCAAGCCGTAAGGTGTTCCTGGAAATCCAGACCTAGGGTTAGGGACACGCCAGCGTAAGCGGTTTGTAGGGGAAGCCTGAGGTTTGTACAGTTAACCGAAAGACTAGAAGCTTCCCCAAGGCTAAGAGAAATAAGAGGCGGCGTTTACAAGTAAAAAGTAAGAAAAGATAGGACGCTTCAAAATAGCCGTTAAGTTTTAATAATTAAGCACAGCTTACCCAGTATTGGGAACACTTTAAACACTGAGGTTAAGGTAATCTATGTACAAGCCCGGTACTTATATGTACCGGACAGTTAAATATTTAAATAAAAGTCGTCGTTAGATTGACGAGACAAGGCAGCGTGAGGCTTTCCTGAAGCTCAGATCGTCTCTGCTTGCTTGCCGGACCGCGAGTGCGCTCGCCCCTCCAGCGGCGGAGCCGCCGGCCGTGGCGCGCGGCTCGAGGTCACGCGCAATGCAAGCGAAGGATAGATTAGTATTTATCCTGCAAAACTTCAAAATATTGTAAAATTATGGGATTCGAAATCGGATTCTATTTTTTTAATATCAGTTAGTTTACAATTTCTCATACAAGTATGATCATGTCTCAGAGTTCCGCAGGAAGCTCAAGTGGCTACCCATACGGCTACGCCGAAATTCTCACATTCTAACTCTTCTTTATAATATTTTATTTTTATCTTCTGCACCCCCTTATCTTAAAGCACGTTTCACCTTTCTTCATCTTTCACATTCTCGATCTCTTCGCTCCTCTGAAACCCTTTCGCTCCAAACACCTGTCCACTCTTCTTCCTTCTACGGCAACTCATTTACTGTGCGGGCTGTCCAGCTATGGAATGCATTGCCGGTCACTGTAAGGTGTGCAAAGTCACTACCAATTTTCAAGGAAATGGTAAAGGAACACTATTTGTCCTGTTGTCACTGAATACGTCCTTGTTTCCATATAATATGTAAGTAGATATTTAGTATATATATTTATAGGTTAGGTATGTATGTATTATTATTATATTTTTAATTGTAGTAGTTATATTATTATTATAATATAGGTATGTGTATATGTTATATATTTTTAAGTAGTACCATTTTTAAGTAGATGCACACAGGTCTTACCCCATGTATATCCGATGATAGT
This sequence comes from Eupithecia vulgata, assembly GCA_946478455.1. NCBI lineage: Eukaryota > Metazoa > Arthropoda > Insecta > Lepidoptera > Geometridae > Eupithecia > Eupithecia vulgata. The sequence continues at coordinate 5,607,030 of OX297881.1, forward strand.
ATCCATACCAGGTTGTCTGGCAGAGATCGCTCTCGAGCGATAAGACCGCCAATTGTCACTTATTGTTTATGTGTTTAATTTGTAAATTGTTTTTAGCTTAAGTGTGCAATTAAAGTATTTTCTATCTATCTATCTACAACCAGCGCGTTGTCAAATCAAAATGGAACCTTCTCAAAGTGAATGTCCGATCACGTTTGTCAATTCGGTATGGTTCCATCCCATTGTGATCGCGAGTGGATTATAGAGAATCGTCTAAATAAGTAAGCAAAGTCTATCGAAATCATTGCGAGAGTCGAACCTACGATTAGATATGTTTTATCCGAGTTTTATGAGGCGATCAGCTCGTTTCTAAGATAGCACGAGAATGTTATGGTTCAATTCTTGGCTACCTTGTTTATAGCCGGCTGTAAAGTACTTTCTTTGACCAGGGTCCCAATTCTGCTAAACTTGAATGTTATCGTCACAGAATGACACATTTTGGCATTCTACCTTAGGCGCCCATTCCACTCATCCAATATCTTTGTCCAAGATTCCTAAGTAATTGACTTCATGAAATTTCATCACATCACACTTTACAAAATGCAAAATAATTTTAAAGTGGATTGGGCCTTCTTATATACGTGTGCTAGAAGGTCTCGCTCTGCAGCACGGCTATTTTAAGGTTAATTAAGTATTATTCACTATTTTATGGTAAAAAGTTTAAATTTTAAGACGGTATCCAGAATGTAGAGTTTAATCACCGATAGAATTCCAGACTCCTGGTAGAGCAAGTCTGTGGGATATTGAAACGGCTTACAATACAGTAATATTAAAATGCGAATGTTTGGATGGATGGAAGGAAATTTGTTACTTCTTCACGTCAGCTCAAATTCGCAAAGGTGTAGATATATTCTGCAAGAAGCTCTGCTGCCCGCCCCCCGGTGTATGTCCCTTAGTCGCCTCTTACGACACCCACGAGAAGAGTTGCGTAGGCGCAGGGGTACAGTATTACAACATCTGTGGCGAACGCGTTCATCGGCTGCTATTTATTTGCGGTGATAGCGGCGACTTGAACTTGCATTCAGGTATTGTTTTAAGGGCTGTGATGTTATTGAAGATATGCTTTAAAATCATCGCCTCATCTATACAACTAGCGATCCGCCCCGGCTTCGCACGGGTACTATGTATATTATGCCAGCATTATACAATATTAACCTTCCTCTTGAATCACTCTATCTTTTAAAAAACCGCATCAAAATCTATTGCGTAGTTTTAAAGATCTAAGCACTGCTGGCAGATGCTGGATGCTGCAAGCTGAAGACAGGGCGCTATGGCGATCATTAGGGGAGGCCTATGTCCAGCAGTGGACAAATATAGGCTGATGATGATGATGAAAGATCTAAATATACATAGGGACAGAGAGACAGCGGAAAGCGACTTTGGTTAATACTATTTAGTGATAATTATTTGTTCAACAAGTGGGCAACAAAGATTTTTTATTGAACTTGCCGATAATAAATCGCGAGCTAGCTAATCAGTCTTGATTAGAGTCACGAGCGTAGCGAGTGGCTATAAAGTAGACTACTGAGCTAGCGAGGAATTTAAAATGCTCGAAACAAAAACGAGAACATAGGTTGGGAAAAAAGTTACTTCGCATTTTTAAGATAATTCAAAACATTATTTAATATACCTAGTTTATTTACATTTACCTAAAGTATGAAGGTATATACCATTTTGTTCGATAACTTTTTGCCATCTTGTAGGTACACGAGAGGACTGCCAAAAACACTTGTCGCGGTATTTTAATAAGAAGCCCCAAAATTTCTATAGCAATGGGATCATGATGGCAAAAAGTTATCGAACTAAATGGTACCTACATATTTTAGTTAAATGTAATTGAACTACGTTAAAAATATTTTGTATTTTCTTAAAAAATGCGAAGAAACTCTTTCCCCAACCTAATTATATTTTGTTATTTATAGAAGAGGTCAAAATGTCAGAAACTTATTTTGGCCAACAACCATGGCGGGTTAGAATGCTTAAAATTTTCTTTGTACCACGACTACCTAACACAAGGCATCTTCGAAATATTTTTAGAACTTATAGCGTTTATATCAAAGATCTAGGATCCTACGTTCCGTAGGGTAGATAGAGCGTAAAAAAATGAACAAATAATTAGTCATTCTTTTCGTTTTTTCTTATGACAATTGTCTATGTGAAAGAAAGAGACAACATCCCAACGTCAATTTCATCTTGAAACACAGAGTGTCACATTTTGATATTTTTCGTTGTTTGTTTGGGCCCAGCTGGGCTCAGGTGGTGAACAGAAAATATACTGTTTATTATGTAATTTTGTGTTTAAAACTTTGTTTTGTGGTGTTTATTACTAATATAAATCATGGCCTGTGCAGTTGTTGGCGGCAAAAGCCGCAGGATGATGGCTTTGTCGGAATTAAACCAAAGAATCTTTCCATCGGTAAGTCGATTGACGTGTTTTGGCTAATGTTAGTGATAAATTTCTTTGCAATAGGTTGAATTGTTTTATTAATGTAATATTGAAGCTATTTCATAAAGTTATTCAAAGCTCATTAGCCTTATAATTCTATAATTCACAAAAATTTTGGTAACAAATCATAAAATGACATCTTATGTACCATATTGATGCTACCTAGTGACGTACTGTTGTTGTCGATAGATTACTGTCGATAAGTTTAATACAAAATATACATAAGTACACCTACTTGTACTGAGACATAACATTTAAGAAATTCTTAAGTCATGGTGGCGAAACGGTTTACCGTCATCAATAAAAAAAATCCAGTGTGATTGGTACGTGTACCTATATGGACTGACTGACTTGGATTCACTAGATTAAGGTGTCCTCAGAACAATTTCGTGAGATGAAAGTCTAATCCAATGATCGTAATGTTAGTAGAAGCTCACAACTAATACCTACTTATTTTTCACTTCCAGATTTCCTAAAGATTCAATTATCTACAAAATGGAAAATTAATTTGAAAAGGCATGATGGGGAGCCCACAAAGAATTTTCGTGCATATAGTTCTTGTTATAGAACCGGATATGAAACAAGAATTTTACATAACGATGCTGATATTCTATTATTGTTTAATAAAAAAATAACGTAAAAATTTTACAATGGACCATATCACATATGTTTTTTTACTAAGTACCTAGGCACTTTCCCTGCTCCTTGTAAATGCTAACCAATTATCACCATTTAATTACTTAAATACCTGTTTAAAGTAAAAACATATATAAGGTAGAGACTACTAGTTATAGTTTAGGAGATATTTAGGTAAATTTTTCTGGTAATTATTATGAAAGCTTACTTTGTCATCGTAACGCTTATCTAAGACAAGGTGTTACTCATACTCAAGTGAGATCGATGACTAACTGACTGTAAGCTTACTTAATAAAAGTACCGACTTATATCGAATGACAGGATTTTTTGGGTATTGATTGTGGTAGGTACATTTTCGGTAGATTCTTAGTCACGGCATAATATAAACGGTTATAATTATTTTTAATTACCAAAATCTTGCCTGGATGGTGCTGCCGTTTCGTGTTGCCTGTTATTTTATTGTAGTTGATTATTATTTTTTTATCGGCCACCGCGAAACGATCAACCATAATTTGTTATAAAATCTTTTGGGTTTCGTTAGTGTATAAAAAGCTTAAGTCTTACTCTGATCGTCTTTTTTTTTTCCTTTTAAATCTCAGTAACTACCTACCGAAGCTTTTAATTTGAAACATCACGGTTATTAGAAAGATGTAGGTACCCATCTATAGCAGATAGGTAGCACCTACCTACGCTTCGTTCCATTCCGAATATTATCGATAAGTTTCCATACTTATGCACATTTCACATCCCTAGTTAAATTTCAATGACAGGAATGAAACTGACCACATTTGTGTTTTAGTATAACCTGATACAATAAAGTTATCTCTTTCTTTCATATGGCACTATCCCAAAGGAGAGAGGAGTCAAAACAGATTCAAATTGTAGCTTTTAAAACGATCCATCTAGAGGTATACTATAATCTTTGGTTTATATCAATTGGGCACAGATTGAAAAAAATGCTAGTAGCAGCTATCAGTGAGCGAAGTGAGCCACTAAATTTCTCATTCTCTAGAGAGGCAATCTGTAAAGAAAACTACTAAAACTGTCTGGCAAGAAAACTACAACAAACTGAGGTACCTAAAGGAGAGTTCAGCGAACTACGAGAATAAATAGAAACAATCTAGATATGCTGGGTAGGTACAAACCCCATAAAAAATTCCTTTAGTAAAAAATAGATCTTTTCGCTACCTTTAGACTCTATTTTCATAGCCTATCCTACCCTGGATATCCACCCTAATATCAGGCATACCTCGTATAGCAATCGCATGCGACGCGTCGTGGGCCGAGACGATACGATATCGTGACGACTTTATTCCGCACCAATCCTCCGATTTATCGTGGCGATGCTGATAGTGGAATTGATTATATCGTTATTATTTTGAAGAAACAACTTGAGTTAACTTTATCGATCTTAAGAATAAACTTCGAAGTCCTTTGGTTAGAGGTAAAAAAATAAAAAAATACGGTGTCAGACTATAAACATATATATATATATATATATATATAACCCTCTTCCATTCTTAATCGGATAATAGTGCTTTTGTTTCAGTTATTTATATGCTCTATCGGAATTATAGGACCATGGTGCCTCAATATCTTAAAAACATTGACGTGAACAAAAAGTCAAAGTGATCACTTTATTTCCTAGTGTTACTTAAGGCGCATACCCCACCCAAAGCGGCGCCGCCACCTAATTTACCTTATTATTCCGTTTAACAAAGGAATTTTAAAAAATCCATCGTCCAGTTTGTGATACCTATATAGATAGATAATGCTTTATTTCATAGCCCATTAACAAAGAAAACATAAATCACATTAAAAAACTTATCCTAAACAAAGACATGGAATTGGCGGCCTTATCGCTTAAAGCTATTTCTTCCAGGCAACCTCTGTAATTAAATAGTTTAATTCTATTTAGATTAGGCAGAGATACGAAGTTGCCCTTGGTGGCCACCAAAATCTGTTTTCGTATCTCTGCAGTCAATAAGATAAATTAGGTGGCGGGCGCCACTTTACTTAGGGTATGCGCCTTAAGTAATTTGAATTTTCTGACATGTCTAGTAGTCCTAAAAGGTATTCAACTTCAACTTCTTCTTTAAGGCGCCGTCGCACCGCTAGCTTTGCGTCGCGACTCTGCCAGTGTCTGTTTTAAAAAGAAATAAAGTTTTTGAAGTCTGATAATTATAATCGAGCATAATTTTATTACAGCAACTTCACAAATTGCGACTAGATTTAAATCGGTCATGTTCCGAACATGAAAAATCGATAACTCGCAAATAATCGAATCAAATAGGGCTACCGCCAGATAAATTTGGAGGCACGCGCCCTAATTAGATTAATTGGGTTCGGATCGGATGCTGTTAACGAGATGAATGAGCTGTAGGTAACTTAACTAGCCTGTTGGGGGCTTAATTTGTAAGCATACTGTATAATTGTCGTCGCCGGATTGTAGAACCAGCCTGTTTATAGAATGCCTATGGTTTACAGGGTGTAACACGAAAACCACGTTAAGCCGTTGGTCCAGCGTGTAGGTACGGTAGTGTTTGTCTGACCTCTTATGGGATTATGAGAGTGAGGGAAAAGAGAATGCACATGTTCGCGCACACACTTTATTTATTTATTTATTTATTATCAACATAACATCATTACAGGCTTTTTTTAACCGTAAGGCGATGCTACATCTACTAAACGTATTTAAGGTGATTTACAAAAAGGTTCTAAACTAAACTTATCTAAGTATAGGTATATAATAATAATAATAATAAAATCGTTTATTTCAGGCAACATTATAATAATAATAATGCTGGACAATTCACAAGCCACACAGCATTATCGAGCCCCAAGCTAAGCAGAGCTTGTGTTATGGGTACTAGATAACTGATATACATAATATAATACAATACATAGATAGACATTTTTTATTATATATCGACGACGAACGATCGAACGACCAGAACACCGTGAACAAATTTAATGTCTGTAGATCATACACACATTTGTCCCGAGGCGGGAATCGAACCCGCAACCTTCTGCGTCGCAGGAAGACCTTCGCCCACAGCGCCACATCGGTCGTCATTTCCTCATTTTATGTTATTTCTATTAAAAAGCGTAATAGTTCATAAAGAAAACGAGGTTTCCATAAGCCGTTTTTGAGAACGGTCGTGTGTACGCTAGCTTGATCGTTATGCTGGCGTACCCACAAACAATGGTCATTATTTCTTAAACCAAGGAGGCACTATTTATTTTACTTTTGCACTGATTATACTCTATTTATTAGGCATAACAACAAACTCGAATTCGGTTATGTGTACGCCACCATCACGGACACTGGGTACTCCAGTACCCATGTGTGATCCGTGTACAATGTATGTGGTGTGTGTGATATCAATCTATATTGTACAGGAAAAATATAGAGAAGTCTGTAAAAATAACACCTTTTGAAAAATGGACAAAAATGGGGGGGAACATTTTTTCTACCTACCCGAGTGTTGTATCAAATGAAAGGTTTGCACATTTTAAAACAGTTTGAAAATTTGTAGGTTTAATACTTAATGAAATATTTTGAAAAAATTAAGGAAATTACCACAGTACCCCCTTATTTCCTCAATTTGCAGAGCAATCCATCGGAAATAAGTAATATTTTTCGGAATTAATGATAAAGCAAAGTCTCTTCCTATAAAAGTGTATCCTAATTACTTGTATAATTGGCAGATGCTCGAAACCCTCCTCGGCGTGCGAGTTATACTCGTACTTGACCGATCTTGTTTAACTTTCATCCAAGGGTAAGAAGAAGTCCAATTTGCTTAATTGCTAACTTTTACTTGGAAACGAAAGTAACAGTGACACAGTGTAATCTACCCACGCAATGAAACAATACAAAAGATTAACCTGATGTAAGACGCAATGGCAAATGTCTTAATTATGTATAGCTCTTCTTTTTCTACATAGGTAGCATAACAATTGCATAAATAAAATCGGCCAAGTGCGAGTCGAACTCGCGCACGAATGGTTCCGAACCATTATCTGCAAAAACGGCAAAAATATTACAACAAAAAACACGTTCTTGTATGTGAGCCTCCCATAAATATTTATTTTATTCTGTTGTTTAGTAATTGTTGTTATAGCGGCAACAGAAATATATCATCTGTGAAAATTTCAACTGTCTAACTATCACGGTTCACAGCCTGATGACAGACGGACAGACAGGGGCACACAATTTATCCTGGTATCACTCAGCAGTGGGTGATGACCAGGGTAAATTGATGATGATAAGTGTTATATCCTATTATCACTAAAACTCTTAGTTGTTCCGGTGGGTGCCAACTACCAAACCACATTAATTAAAGTTTTCTACTAAAGTAAAATTACCCTAATTTAAATAGATTCGTACGTAAGTTTATTTAATTGGCATAATTTTTTTTTTTGCCACGAAATTATAAATCGCTAAGTGTGACAAGCATTAAGTGTTACCAGTCCGAGATTTAACGTTGTTAAGAATATTATACCAACTGGCGAAAAATAATTATTACACTGGCAATAAAGTTGCACATTCAACGTTTCAATATCCTGGTATCCGGACAGGTAGCAGAGAAGAATGTAAAAATTAAAACAACCCTAGTATTTTACTTCCAAGTTATTTCGATCGGCGCGCAATAAAAATCAATTTAAAATCCATCCGCGCAAATTGACTAAATTAGACAAACGAATAAAAGCTGGCAATATTCTATAAATAAAAAAGACTCTTTCAGAGAAGCGAATTTCAAAAATAGAGTGCAAAATCAAAAGTCATTAATGTCCAATAAGTTAAAAAGTTAGCGAAGCGTATAATAAATCATTTTTTATTTCATCTCTGTACCAATTTTTCTGAGTCTTTTTTCATCAATTTAACACGAGCAAAAAGTGGCACTCAATTGTAAGGTTTACGCGGCGATATTTTTTTTTATTATGGGCAACCCGTTTTAATAATTTGGGCCAATCAGAGATGGCCTTTAGCGGCCGCGCAACGCCCTCCTGACGAGCTATTGGTTGGTTGTTTGGTACAGATTGTGCGATGGCGGGAAACGGATTTAAGTCTATGGCATCTCATTCTTACGATCGCTAGCGTTGCACTTGGGACACTCATAAGTATCGATATCGATGAAAAGCCGTGATTAAATTCAAAAATTTCGATTAAGAAAAATAAAATGTCGGCGTGGTGTCGCTTCACAAATTTAAAAATGCTGCCGATTCTTTTTAAGGTCGAATAGAGGGATTGTAACAGGCTATAATGCTTCTTTCAGGTAATTACCTAGTTAAACCAACAGAATTGATATCTACCGATAAAGGTGTAATATCATTTTATATAAAAGGTGCTACTTTGTGCTAAGTTAGAATACCTATTTCCGCAAAAAACATTTTCAGACACATGCTTACCAGTTTGTTAGTAGGAAAAATTAATTCAAGTTTACTTTATTGAATAAACCTAGGTAGTGTACATAAAGTCTAATCCAAGGTCTCAAAAGCGTATTTTTATATCTACTGTAATACTTATCTCTGTGAGCTCTTGTATCAAAATAACAACATGGAAAAAGCATATCATCAAATCTTAAGAAATTTGCCATGAAACATAGGTATATTATAATAATAATCATTTATTTCAGACTACAGAAAAGTTACAGATTTAATTTAACTTTTGCAACAAATGTCCAAATATATGTCACCTCAAGCGCCATCTATGTGTATTATTTCTCATGTGCCCTACGGCACATATTAAAATTCCGTTGTGCGTCGCCTGCCTCCCGGGGCGGCGGCACGGTCGCATAGCGATTATGTTGCCGGTCTAATTACTCTATGAACTGTTGATATTTCTATTTGTAATGAATATTGAAGATAGAATACAAGGCTTGCAAATAATAATAATAATAATAATAATGCTGGACAATTCACACAGCATTATCTAGCCCCAAGGTAAGCAGAGCTTGTGTTATGGGTACTAGATAACTGATATACGTAATATTATACATTACATAGATAGATATAAAAAAAATAAATGAATAACCAAGAAATCTTATTTCTAATTTAATCGACACCACCCCATCCCTACGGCAGGTAATTGAGATCTTCAAAGTTATAGTAAACGACGTCGACTCCCGCCGACAATTTGTGCGGCGTATCGAAGAGCAATTTCATCTTATGGCCCCGACCGAGTAAGTACTTAACGACCAATGAGAGTATGCAAAGTCAAGAAAAGGGCTATTGAGATTTCGGGTATAGTAAGGTATGTTAATGGCTAGAAAACCGAGTTTCAAGAGAATTTCAAATAAACTTTTGTTTAATCTATAAATAGTAGTTGTTTGGACGATTGGTACTTATTTAAACGCAGCAAAAGCCTCGGCATACATACCACGTAGGGCAGGTATTTTAACGTTGATTTTTTGTCTTTTGGTAAATTACATTTGAGTATTTTTTTATATATTCATGTTTTCATATTCTCATCAATGTCAATTATTTAAAAATTGATACTTTTATTGGAAGTCACTGAAATTCTTTGTATAATCTAAAGGTGCGCTACAACCACCCAGCCGAAGATGCAGGTATAAAACAAACCCTAAAATAAACAGCTTTTTGTTGACGGATTGTGCCATCTATTGGCGAGTAGGTAACTATTCTACTTGAAATGAAACTTTGTGATTCCAACTACACAAGAAAGAGCTTCTGCCACTCGTAACTAGATGTCGCTTAAATGTAACGTAGTTTGTCAAAAACTAACTAGATGGCGTTTTTAAGTTGTTATTTTTATATTCAGCAGGCTGGAGGTGCAAAAAATATTGCCCAGTTTCTATCACATGGACTAGTAAGTACCTATATTGTTCGTTCAGAAAGCTACCGCTGAGTCACCGCTAAGTAGATAGAAAACTAATGAAAAAATAATAGGTATTTATTGTGTTAGGTCAAGAAAAATATAAAATGCAAATAATTTTGTTCAGTAGCAAATACGAGACATGAATAAATGATGTACTTAAAAATGCCATTGCATAGTTCCTAGCCTGCACGATAGAGGCGCTGTACCAAAACCCATGGGAAAAATGAGACGTCAAGATTACAACTCGTTACTATCGTCAAATAGAAAAACAGGGGGAGGCCTGCGTCCAGCAGTGGACCAATAGGTATATGCTGTTGAGGACTGTGGCCGTGTGTAAAGAACTTTGACGTGAGCCTAAGCTATCAGAAAAGGTTCATACTGTAGAATGTTGCGAGTAACCCTCAAACTGTTTTTCAGCATTTTTAGGGTTCCGTACCCAAAAGGTAAAAGTAACAGGGTCGGGACCCTGTTACTAAGACTCCGCTGTCCGTCCGTCTGTCTGTCTGTCCATAAACTAGCAAGTGTGTCTGTCTATCAACAGGCTGTTTCTCATGAACCGTGATAGTTAGACAGTTGAAATTTTCGCAGATGATGTACCTATATAACTATTTGTTGCCGCGCTTTTTTTTGCCGTTTTTATAGATAATGGTACGGAACCTTTCGTGTGCGATTGCCATTGAGATGACGATGTAGGTACAAAACTGTAAATACTCACTCATTTTTAAGTTATTTTTACACATAATAAGTTATCTATACTCTATGGATGGCATCGAAAAAAAGAAAAAACTAAGCAATTTGCAGATTGCTTAAAGAGGTTTGTAGCATTTTATGCCTCCATGGTTGTGGACCTAAATGAGTTTCTGACATTGAACTTCTTTTTTATGAAACAAAATCGTTTCTTGCTAGTCAAAAATTCTTGAGGGCAAAAATTTGTTTCGTTTTAAATCCCTCGCTAGCTTAGAATTCGACACGTCAAAAAAAAATCGTTATAATAACAAAATACCGGACTGCATGGTTCTTTAAAAAAAAACAAGAGATAAAGTTTAAACAATTTATTTAATGACATCACGATAACATTTCTTTCACATTAGGTATAGATAAGTAAGTATTTGAACAAATAATGATTTAAATTATTTTTAGGACTTTTTTAATTATACATTTTTAGGGCTATTTTCATTAGCTCACTAATTAATTAAAGGTTACTCTGCCTTATTAGGCTTTATTCTTTTAATTTTCTAGGTACCTCAGTACCTACATATTTTAGATTATAAGTTTTATTTAAATATTTTTTCCATAATTATCTTTACGCATGTAAAAGTTCAGTTTCAGCAATGCATAATTCCAGCCAAAATATGCATTGCCATAGAAATATTATCATCAAAATCGATAAAACATTTTATTTCGTTTTATTTTTAACAAATTATCCCAACAGCACAAAAATAATAAAAAAAACAATCATAAAAAACTGTAACATTGAAACATTGTTATGTAATAAAATTATGTCCATAGAATCCTATGAAATGACAAGACAATGCCTTAGAAATAAAACAAAGGAGAATCCAAGACAACTCTGGGGCGAGCAGATGTTGCCAACAATAAATTGTAAAGATGTAGACAATTGAAAATAATTTATGGTAAATATTAAGAAGTTGTGTTGGTAGTTTGTAAATATGGAAGATCTGAAACTATTTAAACTTTTGTGATGTGTTAACGTGTAGGGGAAACATTAAAACCTGGTCATCATCATCAGCATCTGCAACCCGACTTCACCTCCTTGATGGGTTACGGAGTTACCTACTACAAAGATTGGGAGTGGGGGACTCTTGACTTGACGTCACAAAGTCGCTTCAAAGTGTCGTGAGCGTCACGCGGAACTTTAACTGGCTATATCTTAATATTTTCGTTAAAGTAAATGTCAAAAGAAAAAATACGTGTCCAATATCTCGTGATAGTCTAACTGACATGACGGACCAATTCGTTTTTTTTTTTAGAAAACTAGCCTATTGTATGACTAACGCCATTAAAAGGGTTCAAGGTTATTGAAATGGCTTTTAAATGTCTGTCAATATAGGAAGGGTGGTTTTAGCGTAATTCCACAGCAGGTGGGATCACCACAATTTTAAAATTGAAGATATCTAACTAGGAAGGTTAGTGAAGATTCTTAACGGTTAAGCCCTTGGTAGAAAAATAATTAATTATCTAAATCAAGAAGGCGTTAAATGGAGAAGGGATTATAACTTACTGGGGGGTAACACATGGGTACCCAAAGGGCTATTTAACGAAATTACTTTAATTTGGTTAGCAAGGTTGGGCAAACGATGTACTTATGTTAATATCTAGTGGTAGAGCTTTTTGTGAAAAGACTCTAACAAGATGGTAAATCGTTATACGACTTAGCTATCTGAAATCTTCTATAATATTTTTTGTAAATTGTATAATCATAGGCCATAGAATTAACAAACTGAAGTGGCAGTGGGTCCGGCCATATCTCGCGAAGAACCGACAACCGCTGGGGTAAACGTGTTCTTGAGTGGAGACCACGACTCGACAAAGGTGGACGCCCTCCGGCCAGATGGGATAAAGATCTACAAAAGACTGCAGGTAGATCCTGGATGCGTCAAGCTGAATTCAGGGCGATATGGTGCTCTTTAGCGGAGACCTATTCCAGCAGTGGGCGAATATAGGCTGAGGATGATGCGTCTGTAAGAATTGACCCCTTTAACTCAGCTCATGGTATTTCTAACACCTATGAGAGAGTGATCTCAATGGTGTTAGAAACTTGGCAGACGGATTAGTGAGTCCATCTGCCAAGCATGCAGTGATTAATCAAAACCCCCCTTGTTTCGATGAGGCACGGTCAGCAGTGCACGTGCTGATAAAGCATAAGCATGGGTATAGAGGATAACAAAGTCAGTGCTAAAATCCAGACATATAAAGCGAACACGTTCTTGGAAGTCTTATAGACTCTCAAGCACCTATATGAAACTACAAAACGGATTGAAAAGAACTCGATAATAATGTCTGACCTCCTGAGCTCTGATCATCGCTCTGATACATCCAGATGTAGGTATATAAAAACATGCTTCCATGTTATTAAAATAGCGTTCTTTAGAGGTGCACGTCTGCCTAACTTGTATTGCATACAGCTTGATGTATGTAAGGCCCTGTAATATTACAGGGTGATTTGATTGTAAGTATTGTAGAGTCGTAGGTAACAAATACCGAATATTTTTACAGTTCTTTTTTTGCCTTGATCCCTTTTTTGTAAACAGACTAGAAACAGCTTCTACAGGATAAAATCTTTTGTTACATAGGTGTAGACGGAAACAAGTTTCGATCTATAACGACGAACGAACAAAAATCGACTAAAACAATTTGGCACAATACCAGCCACTGTACGATTAGAATGGAAATACATCGGTGGGTTGTTCTGAATGGTGTCTCCTCCACTTTTCTGGTTTGAGCATTGGCGTGGGTGCTGATGGTTCTTCGTCCTCGTTGGTATCAGGGCATGGTACGTAGAGCTGAAACAAGAACAGAAAATATTGTTAACGCACTAAAAAACTGAACTCTATTGTACCACACTTGAGGGAATATTCTACACGCAATGATAGTTGTTTATTGTGCATTTCAGATTCAAAGCTCTGTTCTCGACTATCCCTGGTAATAAAAAAAATATTTGTTAAGGCGTACCAAAACAACAAGTCAACCGTCGCTCACGGAAACGCTCAGCGCCAAAATGACGATAACCTCAATCTATCTTCGATGAAGTGACGTTTATAACGTACTTTTGTATAATAGCTCAGTGAATTTGAGTTTCTTGACTCGTCCCACTAGATTCGGATCAAAGTGGGACGAGTTAGGAATAACTCGACTCAAATGTACAGGGACTTATTAGGTGACGCTGACAGTACCTATCAATTTCATGAGACGGCTTCATTACAAATATTTAATAATAATAATTCGAACTATTTTCAAGAGCATCCTAATATTCGCGCCATAAAATTGTGGTAATAGTTCTATTCTATGGTATTTATGCTGGATGCGGCGAGCTGAAGGCAGGGTGCTATGGCGCTCATTAGGGGAGGCTTATGTCCAGCGGTGGACTAATATAGGCTGATGGTATTTATTAGAGTCGGCTGCACATTAAGTTATAGTGACTATCATAATTTTATTGGTTAAAAAAGAAATAGCGACTTCAAATTCTTTAATACTAAATTTACTAATGTATTTACTCTGTTTTTTTTAGTTTTGTGAGCCAAATGCCTTAAGAAAATGTTGTGTGAAAGGGTTTATTTTCCATAAAATAGTAACAAAAATATCATTAAAAACTAGTTAAAAACAGTCCACAGTTAAAGGAGAAATTGTTGAACACAGTTATAAAAAAACATACAATATAGAATCTGCTCTTATTTGAAATTGGTTAATTAAACAGCCTAAGTCCACAACTGGATATAGGCCTTACTTTGTCCATCGGCTGAGATCATGATGATGATGATGAAAATTCTAGGTAAGTTCTATATCTACGCGTCCAAAGAGAACCAAGGTTATCGACATAGCTCAAAAGATTAGCAAGCTGAAGTGGCAGTGGGCTGGCCATATTTTCAAGAAGAGCCGACAACCGCTGGGAACGTTTTCGTAGGTGGAGACTGCGACTCGGCAAACGTAGTGTGGGACGCCCTCCGACCAGGTGGGATGACGATTTGCGAAAAACTGCTGGCAAATGCTGGATGCGGCAAGCTAAGGACAGGGCGCTATGGCGCTCATTAGGGGAGGCCTATGTCCAGCAGTGGACTGGTATAGGCTGATGATGATGATATCTACGCGTCGATCAATCTAAACTCACCCATTCGTCATCCAAAGACCACCCCTGAAGAATATACTTTAGCTTGTTCATCTGACACGGAGAGATCTTACTCAAACTCGCAGATATTCCTTTAGCTATTTCATTTTGCGACGAATGCAGCAAAGGTACGTCTATTATATTGCCTGACGTATCTTTTGCACTATCCTTATCCCAGGACATATCCCTGGCTTTAACACGGATATCACCAGATGCGTCTCCGGATTTTCTGTTTTCTGACCAGTTGTGGTGGATTGAAGCACGTTTGCCGTTTGTCCAGCCACGGGAGTATTGGAAAGTCTGTGCTGATACTGATGCTAAGACCACGCAGACAATCAGGAGGGCTTTGCTGGCCATTTTTGGAGCTGTTGGAAGACAAAAATGGGTGAGTAATGTTATATAACAAGATATTGAAAATATCCCTGCATAGATATATTTTGAAGTTTAATCCAAAGGTAGGTAATTGATAATGATGATGGCTACTAGTAAGAGGCTACTAGACAATGAGGTCAATAGTCAATAAGTATACTTTTGTATAATAGCTCAGTGAATTTGAGTTTCTTGACTCGTCCCACTAGATTCGGATCAAAGTGGGACGAGTTAGGAATAACTCGACTCAAATATACAGGGACTTATTAGATGACGCTGTCAGTACCTATCAACTTTATCAGAAGGCGTCATTACAACAACTGAGAACTATTTTCAAGAGCACCCTAATATTCGCATTCATTGTCATAAAATTCTGGTAATAGTTCTGTTCTGTGTGTCAGTATTTATGCTGGATGCGGCAAGCTGAAGACAGTGTGCTATGGTGCTCATTAGGGGAGGCATATGCCCAGCAGTTGACTAACATAGGCTGATGATTATTAAAAATTATTAACGTATCTGAGCCCCCCTCCCCCACAACTCTTTTTATTGTCAATGACGTACATGTCCATCCCTAGGCAGCCTATCAGAGCTATAGCGCATCCCTTCTTCGGGTCGCAGTGCAGAGTCTGGGCAGTGAATGCGTCAAAACTCTACCGAGTTTCAGTCAGGCATCATCATTATAGTGAGCGTACTCAATTATCTGAATTGAACTGAGACTCGAGTTAATCTATTAGTACGAACAGTCAGCTTCAGAAAGAGCTAAGCGATCTCAGGGGTGCTTAAAATAGCCAAAAATATAGAACTTCCCATATCTTTTTTTTATCTGAACGCTTATAACTACATGTCTGACACTGACTGTACCTTCCTATTGTTTGATTTAAGCTGCAAAATATATCTTCATATCTTGTTTTGCTATAAATGATAAAACACCTGAGTTCTTTATGTTTTTCTCATAAAAACGTTCATAAAGTGCATTTCTATCACACTTCATGTGCATTTTGTAGTAGTTCTGAACAATATTTGCATTGAATTATAGCATTACCAAGAGAAATCTTTTTTATAATCTTGTCTGATAAAAGAGACGATGATATTAAAGTTTTTGTCTTACTCTGCTGTAAATAATATTTCAATAAAACTTAACATTAATTTCAGAACCATAGAAATAGAAGAACTCTACTTTCACTGAAAAAATAATGATTTTACTAATTAAATTCAAATAAAAGTCATATAAGGGACCTGAAAAGCGATAAATTTTTAAACCTAATTGTCTTCATCATAGTTTTGACTGTAAACGCACTTGAAATGTAAATTAAATTTTTATTTACACAACCAGTCAACAATTTTTACAAAGCATAAATAACTATTCTAAATGTAGCCGTATGTATCCAAAATAAACTTTAAACTTGTATTCTATTTAACACACACCAAAATTACGTAGGTCTATCCATAGTGGCTGGCTTACATTGAACCAGACAATACAATACTAAAACACTCTATTGGAGATCAGAAAAAGAACATTACAAAAACACTTAATTGTAGACCAGAAAAAGAACATTACAAAAGTCAACATGAGACAAGTACAAAGGGCGACCTTATCGCTTAGAAGCGATCTCTTCCAGGCAACAATACTTGGATCTAGAATCCTACATATAAATTGTAACAAAAATATATAATTATAATATATCAATTTATCAACCAGCTTCGGACCGCAGCTTCGCGAGTGTTTTTAATAAAAAGAAGCCTATTTATGTTAATCTAAATCTAGTTAATTAAAATTCACTTAAATCAAATAACCATAATCTACACCAGTTGCGAATTATCATTTTCCTGGGACTTGAACCTTTAACATTCAATTACCAATGTAAGCCAGCCTTTACGAATAATCTCTTGTCAACGCTAATTTGGGAATTAATCTGTTATCTATCAAGGAGTGGCTAGAAGTTATTTTGGATCTTATCATCGACATGTAAGGTCTAATCACAGTATACATAACGGACTAATGATGGACCTTAGGGCGGCAACAGATGTGAAATAGGCAAATTAGGGTTTTACTAGAACAATTTATCTGTCATCTTTATCGATAAAGCTTTGAAAAAAATACCTAATAATCTATGGGATATAAAAAGATCCCCTTTTTAAAAAAAATTGAAAAATACTATTTTATAAATACCAGAAATAATTGTCCAAAGTACCATCTGTTTTTTTAGTTTTTACAACCTCACTCGTTTTTCCTCACTTCGTTTTTAAGCCATCTTTGGCTTATTTTTGC
The DNA here is from genome assembly GCA_946478455.1 of Eupithecia vulgata. Classification (NCBI taxonomy): domain Eukaryota; kingdom Metazoa; phylum Arthropoda; class Insecta; order Lepidoptera; family Geometridae; genus Eupithecia; species Eupithecia vulgata. Next base: position 5,624,473 of record OX297881.1, read on the forward strand.
AAACGAATGTCTTAATTAGTAGATAAAAATCAAAAACTTGATTATTGTTCCTACGCCGCTCTGCTCTGTCCCGCTCCTTTAAGGCGCATACACCACCTAAACTAGCGCCACCACCTGCTTTATGTTATTATTCCGTTTAACAAGGAAGAAATACGAAGTTGCCCTTGGTGGCCACCAAAATCTATTTTCGATCTCTTCCTAAACTAAATAGAATAAAACTATTACAGAGGCATTAAAAAAAAGCTTATGATAGGTATCACAAACTGGAAGATGGATTTTTGAAAATTCTTTCACTAAACGGAATAATAAGATAAAGTAGGTGGTGGTGCTAGTTTGGGTGGGGTGTGCGCCTTAAGGCTTGGTAGGGTGAGAATGGGATGATGAGGGGAGAATGGGAGAATGAGTTAACATCTGGGAAAAGAATGCAAATACTATTGTGAGGTAGGTAGAAAAGTAGGTAGTTGGGAAAGTTTGGATGTTCAGTTCAGATGTTTGGATGTCTGGATGTGTATTACCTTTTCACGACACTAATGTGGATTGGGATAAATATTTGCAAAAATAATTCTGGACCTGTTACGTAGAAATTCTAGTAACATACAGCCTTCATAATTTTTTACTATAAAAACTATCGTAGTTTGACGAATTCATTACGTATCGAACCTTATTTCTCCTTATCTTATTTCGCGCGCGTCTAGAACCGCACTCACTCTGAAGAAGTCCTTCGTTAAGGGATGAAACGTTGGTGTTCTTCCAACACAAATAAGGTTCGTAGTTAACCCGCTTACATCCGTAATGAAAACCTCCATAATATACCGAAAGAACGAGTGCAAAACCGCGAGATTTGTTATTATTATATCATCAATTAAGGTTGAAGGATCAGTTGAGCTACCTGTGTATTGTTTGCAACAGCCTGCAGTTAGCTCAATTGTTTCAAATGTAAATACAAGTTCTAAATTGTTACTGTTCTTTGATTGTCATTTTCATTGTTATTAAAGATTTATGAGCGCATTAAGTTTTTGAGCTCTAGAGATGAAGGTTACTTGTTACTTATTTCGTTACTTAACTTGCTTATTAGGCTTACTTTTAATAAAAACAAAGTTTCATCACCTAACCCATTAAAAAAACACAATAAGAATGTACTTGGCAGGTACCAAGTGAGCGAAGTCATGAACAGAAGTTATTAAAATAATTATAGAAAAGATGTAAAGATCCTATAGGTAATTAAGAATTCATTAACCTTGAGGCTAGATCACATCCTTACTTTATATAAAGCTAGTGGTCCGTCCTGGCTTTGCACGGGTAAATTATATCGCCTATGTTCATCAGGGATAATTTAGGGTTCTAATGGTGAAAGAATTTTTCAAATCGGTCCAGTAGTTTCGGAGCCTATTCAATTCAAACATAAAAATCTTCTTATAAAATTAGTATTGTTTTTTTCAACTGAAAATTAAGACTTACCCACAAATGAAATCACAACACTATCACGAAAATTAAAAAAACAAGTGTCAAATTCAAATTTTAAAGTTGGAATTTGGAAGGCTTCATTCCCGTTCAGTAATGGCGGCAGACTGTGCCTGTTGCTCGCTCACAATCCTTTTATACAGGGTGAGTGGCGTTCTACAGTGGTTGCAGATCTTAGACGCAGAATATTTTGTGTGGGCATAACGAGCTAAAGGGTAAAACAAAGGATGGTTATAGAAGATATTTACCTTTGTAAAAAGGCTTACTACAAAATATCAGATTATCTAGACGAGTGGGACGATTTTTGCTATAACTCGAAAACTACCATTCTAAAAAGGTAAAGGTTTCTTGTTCGCTTCTTTACTCTTTACCTTAAAAAGATTGAAGTGAACAAAAAATCAAAGTGATCACATGATTTCCTAGTTTTACTTACATAATTTGATTTTTTGTGACGTGTCCAAGAGTCATGTAAGGTCTGAAGGAAATAAAGTACTTTAATGTTTGCTATTATAGCGATAGCTTCTGCCCGGTGCCGTGATGACTTTTGGAAGGAAAACAAGTAGTCAATTTTGCTTTTACGGGATATTTTCTATCTTCCTAAATATAAGTATAATTATATTCGGACGTTTTTTTTGTGAAAGGTAATCGACAGACAGAGAGGTAGAGTTTCATTAAATTTATAATATAAGTGGATCTTGAATGCATTTAATAAAACATTAAAATAAAATTAGGCAACGCTACGAATTTATGTTTCGTCAGCAGCTAGGTCAACAAATACATATTTTTAAATATTAAATAAAAAAATAATTTGTGTATCACATTTAAAACACTTTTTTAAACCAGGCCATGAAAGCTTTTTATCAAACTCCTAAAATTCTATAAAGTTTAAATGTATCTACTTAAATGTAGCATAGATCAAAAAGAACTTTAAAACAGTTGTTTATTTGCTCATACATAACCTTACGGTTGTCTGGTAGAGATCGCTCTTGAGCGATAAGACCGCCAATTGTTACATAGTTGTTTTGTTATTTCTTTTATTTTTGTTTTTTATGTCTATTATGTGTGCAATAAAGCATTTTCTATCTATCTATCTATCTTACATTAGAGATCTTCTTATCACATTTTTTATATTAATTAATTGCGTAACGCAACGGAATTATTTGAATTTTTGCCATAAATGTATACCTAATAATACGTATACATAATTTTGTATTTTTAGCCGACGAAAAACAAAATAGCATACCTTTCTATGTACGGTGTATGTATTTTTTAAATATGTTTCTCGATTTGTCCGTCTATTATAGACCGAAATGGTATTTTTTAGCCATCGTTTGGGACTTATCCCTAGTAGGTTCTAGAAAAAATATATTTCCAAGGGATAAATAATTAAAAAAATACTTAAAAATTGATAATAAAATAAATAAATAATAAATAATGCTGGACAATTCACACAGCATCATCTAGCCCCAAGCTAAGCAGAGCTTGCTTTATGGGTACTAGATAACTGATATACATAATATAATACATTACATAGATATATATTCTTTATTATACATGGAAAACGAACAGAACACCCGGAACAAATACCTGCAAATCGTACAAAAATTTGTTCCAAGGTGAGAATCGAACCCGCAACCTACTGCGTCGCAGGTGGATCTTCACCCACCGCGCCACAGAGGTCGTCAATAATAATACAATAATAAGGAATCTGTTTAAGTTGCTTCAAAGCAATCAAATCATTGATAACTTTGCAATAGAAATAATTTGACACCATTGTAGATTATTTTAGCATTGGACTTGACCACGTATTTACTGTATAATTTTTTTAATTGCCTTTCATTCATCTACCTACACGAATTACGTAAAATTAATTACCTTTTATTTAAATAATATGTAGGTATTTCTTTTGTTAGCACATTTTGTTTTTATCTAAACTTAAAACTTTTAAAACTATCATGGTTATTAACAGTAAAGTCATTTAAAACGGGATATTTACCATGATTCGATTTTTGAGTTTTCCAATATTTCGGCACAGTTTCATGCGCCATGATCACGGAAGAACTCACTAAACTGTAATGAAACTCATCATGAAACTGTGCCGAAATATTGGAAAACTCAAAAATCGAATCATGGTAAATATCCCGTTTTAAATGACTTTATCTAAACTTCCTCCGATAATTTTTCTATTTCATAGAATTCCTTATCATTATGAATAACTAGCTGTTCCCGCGTTTCAACCGCGTTAAAATTAGTATTTCACGTATCTAGGGAATAAAAATACGAATATTCCCGTAAATCTCACATGGGAATTTGATGTGACCAGGACAAAATGTAGCCTTTGTTACTCTCCATCCTTTTAACCGACCAGATGGGATGACGATTTGCGAAAGACTGCTGGCAGATGCTGGATGCGGCAAGCTGAAGACAGGGCGCTATGGCGCTCATTAGGGGAGGCCTATGTCCAGCAGTGGACAAATATAGGCTGATGATGATGATGATGATCCTTTTAACCAACTCTATTCCAAAATCAAGTCGATTGGTTGCTTAGTTAGGGCATGAGAAAAGGACAAACAAACAAACAAACACACTTTCGCATTTAAAATATAGTTAGGTGATCAATGTCATCATGAACCATTGGTGTATATATAGGCCTCCTCATCGATTTCGATGATGGCGACCCTAGACATTAAGGATTATTATTTCTATCATGAGCCCTAATATGGCTCGCTAGACCGAACTTGGTCTTGAATACTCTACGACATGTATGGCAGTAGAGTTGGCCCGCGGAGTTATAGGTGTACGTGTAGGAGGGCTTAGGTCTCTCTTTTCGTATCTGGCGTTTCGCGTCTATTGTCTCGAGGCGTGCTTCCTCGAATGCTTTAATGCTGGTGTAAATAGTAGATCGCCAAGATGACCTACGGGAAGCAAGCTTCTCCCAACACACCGGGTCAATATCGCAAGCGGTGAGGTTTCTTTTGAACACATCCTTGTAACGCAGATGCTGACCGCCGTGTCTCCGATTACCCTCCGTCATCTCCGAATAAAAGACAGCCTTAGGTAAGCGACGATCATCCATGCGGAGGACATGCCCACACCATCTAAGTTGCCGTTGCATCAGAAGTGCTTCTATGCCGCACATTCCGGAGCGACGTAGAACTTCAGAGTTAGGAATACGGTCCTGCCACTGGATCTTTAAGATGGATCTTAGACACCTGAGGTGGTATGTGTCAAGCTTTTTTATGTCTGGCTTATAGAGGCACCATGTCTCTGCGCCGTATAATAGGACGGGAATGATTAGCGCCTTATAGACACTTACCTTCGTCTCCAGCTTGAGATCATGGGATTTCCATACACGATCATTAAGTCTCCCAAAGTTGGCAGCGGCGTTTGCAATGCGTGATGGTATCTCCGAAGCCAAGGTGTTATCGCGTCGAATAGTACTTCCAAGATATTTAAAGTGACAAACCTCTTCCAGTGGTTTCCCATCTAGATTCAGTGTAATTGTGTCAGCATGGCTTCCTCTTGGTGACTGTTTGAGGATTTGAGTCTTGGAAGCACTAATAACAAGTCCAAATCGTTGACAGGATATATGAAGTGCGTCGACGTAGCTTTGGAGATATTGCATACTGTCGGACATGAGGCATACGTCGTCAGCGTAAAGTATCTCCAGTAAGGAGATTCTTTGGATTCTGGATTTGGCTTTAAACCTTGTTATGTCAAACACGCCCTTTTCGGTTCTAACATTAAGTTGTATTTGGTTGCCACAACATTTCAGTGCATCGCTCATGACTACCGCAAAGTATATGGCAAAAAGTGTGGGCGCCAGGACACACCCTTGCTTGACTCCACTTGTGATCGAGATCTCTTCAGAAAGTTTGTTCTCATGCTGAACCTGCGCTTTCATGCCAAAGTGAAATTGGCGAATAAGGTTGACAAACTTTTTGGGATACCCTGATTTTTGGAGAATAAGCCAGAGGGCCTCACGTGGAACTCTATCAAATGCTTTCTCGAGATCGACAAAGCACATGTAGAGGGGCCGTTGGTGTTCGAGGCTTTTCTCCTGGAGTTGCCTTACAACAAAGATGGCATCAATCGTTCCTCTGCTAGGACGGAAACCACATTGGGTTTCAGGGAGGTTCTGTTCAGCTAGTCTGCTAAGGCGGGCATTAATGATGTGTGCGATGATTTTACCGGCACTGGATAAGAGTAAAACAAAGGAAATAACAATTAAAGAATAGAAACAAACTATACCACTTGAGCTAACTGAAGACTGTTGCAAACAATCTTGAAGTAGGAAGAAAATTACGCGTGATCCGCATTGCTGTACAGCGGGGAAATGCAGCCAGCGTTTTGGGGACGTTACCGACTGGTATTGATCTGTTGAGCTACCTGTAGATTTTTTGCAACAGACTGCAGTTAACTCAATTGTTTTAATTAAATAAAAAATAAAATAAAAAGATAAATAATGCTGGACAACTCACACAGGATTATCTAGCCCCAAGCTAAGCAGATGATGATGATGAAGCTAAGCAGAGCTTGTGTTATGGGTACTAGATAACTGATATACATAATACAATACATTACATAGATAGATACTTTTTATTATACATAGAAAACGACCAGAACATCCTGAACAAATGTCTGCAGTTCGTACACACACTTGTCCCGAGGCGAGAATCGAACCCGCAACCTCCTGCGTTGCAGGTAGACCTTCGCCCACTGCGCCACAGAGGTCGTCATTTGTAAATACTAGTTCTAATTTGTTTGCATTATTTCATCATAATTATCTTTTCTATCTTTTTTTTTAATTAAGAAAACTAAATTTATACAAAAAAGTATTTACTAAATATTAATTTATATTTACCTATTGGTGTTTATGATATGGAATAAAGCCACAAGTTCTAAGATTAAGGTAATATTCTCATATGAAATGTTAACATGTGAAAAACACGTTGTATCCTTATGATCCATAAAATTTTACGTGTTACAACGAATTATTGAAATTTTCATACGTACGGTGTAGAATAACTCACTTGGTATTATGTTTTCGTCTATAAAACGATAAAGTTTCTTTAGCAGATAAAAAACAATAGAAGGAGGTAATTTTTGAGTATGTCCGTTGATTTTTCCGTTAATTATGAAAAAAAAATGTTTTTTTTTTTGTTTTTTGTATGGAATGATCCTGATATCGTCCCATTTTTTTTTCCCGAAGGACAAGCATTTGCTGAAAAAAAACAGTGTAAATACTGAATGAAATTAATGTGTGAATTTGAAGTGAGTTCTAAAATTTTTCAAACAGTCAAATTTATTAGATTGGGGAATTACTGATAAGGACACATTTTAATTATTTGGCTGTTCATTGTAAACTTTACGTGCTATACAGCAAAATTTACACGAACATACCCACCATGTTCGAGTCAATTTCCCTGTTAAGAGATTTCCAAGGGTAAAAAATTCTTATATTTCTATGGGTACAAAGAATTTGTAGACAACAAATTAGATACTTACTGTACCCCTGTACATTTACCTAACACCACCAAATTCAGTTCAGACACATGCAATTTTATGAATATTTGGTACGATATTGAGCTTTATTGTACTGTAATACGTGAATATGTTATTTTTCTAACAAAATATCTTAGAATAACTAAAAAACTGGCAAAATGTGAATCACACATGCTTAGATTAGTGAAGGTTCAGGTATTGTATATCTTCTACGAAGTTTTGTAAAAAAAAAAATTACTTTCAAGTTATTAAAGATATAGTAAGTAACACATTTGTCTTGAAAAATTGGTTTCACTACATTATTATTACTAGCAGGCTGACCTACCCTCGACTTCATTCGTGCGGAATAGGGATATCCCAATTTATTATAATGTTTATTTGTTTATTTTCATGTAAACATTAAATTTTAGTCATAATAATTTATCCATTATAATTTTAGGTATACCAGATGTTAGTTTAGTTTAAACATTATAAACCTAGATTAATTTGTTTCTCATGTATCTCATTATTAAGTGAACCACGTGTTGGTATGAGAATAAATTTCTTTAAACCTTAAACTATCACCGTTATATATCTATTGTCTGTCGATCTTCTATATGATATATTTCGGAGAATGCATAACCTGATCCCCCTTCCACCCCAAGACAAGCAGACGCATAGCGCATTACCAGTCCTACTTGGTGGATTAACCGTCCACTCGCACTAAGCGGTTTCCTCCACCTTCATCATTCGTACCGCTGGGGTTTGGAACACGCTCACTGCTGTTTTTCCAGCCAAATTACAACCTGAGTCTCTTCAAGATAAGAGTGAATAGGTATCTTCTAGACCTTCGTGATACATCGCCGGCCACATTTTCACTTTCCATCAGGTCAAATTGTGGTCCAATGAGAGTTTATTGACTATTAAAAAAACGCCATAGTTTTGTACTCTTCCTATCCACATTATCAAGAAAACATTAGATCACGTAGTGTTACTAATTTACCAAAAACCCTGTATACAATACATTCGCACTCACAGAATTTTATCGAAATTGAACCTTTTTTTCAGATTTATGCACAATGGCTGCATAGAATATGCCCCTGACGCTCAACTAGGGCCGAATTCGTTAACCAAAAGCTTTAATATGACAAAGCATCGCCGTAGAACCATCTTAAGATGTAAGAAAGAAGCTCTACCTACACATAGTGCGTGCGTTGCTATTTGCACGGAGTGATTGATAGCTCACCTCACCTCAACAGCCTTTAGTGAAAAAAGCGCTGAGCAAAAAAAAAATTGTTTAGCACACGATGAGCCAACCCCTATTTCAGCGCAGGGTCATGGAGGCAGAGACACCTTACCACCCTTTTTTTGTATCATTTACCTCCATATTAAATTGTTATTGTTTTCTGTTTATTTTATACTTGTGTGTACCTATGTCCAAAAAAATGTATTTCTATTCTATTCTATAATGGTCCACTTAGTGCACCTTTGTGTTCCTATAGTTGAAAATAAATAAAAAAAAAATACTGCTGGACGCAGGCCTCCCCCTGAAAAGCACCTCTTTGGCTTTTATCTCCTGGGGGGAAATGCCCATAATCCCCACTCAGGGCATGCGGGTTGGGGATCGCAGTTCGGTGGTCTAACCAACTAAGCCACGAAATCATTTAATTTCTTTTTTCAATTTAATCTCTTATAGAGATTATCCAGATTGCGAGGGCTTACGCACTTTAATACAAAAACCTTAGAATTCATCTATGTCTCTAGGTGGTTTCTAGGGTGGTTTTTTTAAGTTTTACGGGATAAATACTAATTACTTGGGAATAAAATTTACATGGAACCACCACGGGATCATTCTCTATACAATAGTAAAAGAATCATCAAAAACGGACTACTTTGTAAAAAGTTATGCGTGGTCTAACAAAAAAAAAACGCGTCGACTTGAAACCTCCTCCGTTTTTTCTTCGGTTAAAAATGTGTCTTTGAAATACGATACCATGGTGAAACAATTCATTTAGTGGAATTCAGCTCCAGACATAGGCTTATTAATACTTACTTAGGCTACTTTTTATTTTTATATATTACATATTATTTTTACTATTTTTATATATAAAACTCAGTCAGAATCCAAGAGAAGCTAATCTATATCTATACTGTTAATATAAATGCGAAAGTGTGTTTGTTTGTTTGTCTCTCCTTCACGCTGTATCTAAGCAACCAATCGATTTGATTTTTGGCATAGAGTTAGTTGAAATTGAAAGGATGAAGAGTAACATAGGCTAGTAGGCTATGCTAGGTTTCCCGCTAATCCCTTCGGGTACAAACGCTACTAGAAAACTTCCTGCTGGTCCCTTCGGGAACGAACGCTACTAAAAAACTTCCCGCTGGTCCCTTCGGGGACATACGCTACTGAAAAACTTCCCGCTGGTCCCTTCGGGGAAGAAGGCTACTGAAAAACTTCCCGCTGGTCCCTTCGGGGACGAACGCTACTGAAAAACTTCCCGATCGTCTCTATTGGGCCTATGATGGTCCCATTGGGGACAAAGCGTGGGGACGAGCGGGAATAACCCACTTTTTGTTCTGGTAAAACATCAAATTCCCATTGGAGATTTACGGGATTATCCACCTAGAAATGTGATGAATTTAACGCAGGGAAAAGCTAGTTTGGTTATTAAAATAATATTTCTGTAATTATAATACGGCTAGTTTTCCATTAACTCTCTCGAGCTAATATTAGGGCAGTGAAAACTTCCTTTCACTGTTTCAAGCCGTATAAAAGTGCACTAATTAACATACTAATGAAGTAAATGCAATTAACTTATGTAAGACAATACAGGGTGGGAGTAAGGAGAGGCGAGGAACGGACTAAAACACATTCAGTGCCTCGTGCCTCCACATCTTTGTTTTTACCATAGACATAGAATTTTTCTAAGCCTATGGTTTTTACCGTTTTTATATAAGGCGCATACACCACCTAAACTAGCGCCACCACCTACTTTATGTTATTATTCTGTTTAACAAAGGAATTTTCAAAAATCCATCTTTCAGTTTGTGATACCTATCATAAGCTTTTTTTAATGCTAAATAAAGTTTAGGCAGAGATACGAAGTTGCCCTTGGTGGCCACCAAAATCTATTTTCGTATCTCTGCCTAAACTAAATAGAATAAAACTATTACAGAGGCATTATAAAAAAGGTTATGATAGGTATCACAAACTGGAAGATGGATTTTTGAAAATTCCTTTGTTAAACGGAATAATAAGATAAATTAGGTGGCGGCGGCGCCACTTTGGGTGGGGTATGGGCCTTAAGTCATTTTATTGTTCATTAAAATTGTGTTATGGATTTATAACGTAAGGTATAAACTGAAAGTCCGTTTTTAAAAAGTAACGAAAAATTTGATGTTGGTAGTTAACTAGCTTAGTTATGCCTCTGACGGTTGTTTTTAGCGTCAATTTACTCCTATAGTTTCAAATACTAATAAATAATTGTAAATAGCTCTTTATTTCATAAAGTTATAGTGAGATTTACCAAAAACTGTCGAGGACCGTAGCAAGTTTTTTTCATTTCCCAAAAACTTGAATTTTGAATTGAACCCATTTAAGACTGAAGGTACGAATTGTAAAAACCAATTCAACACGGGATAAGTGTGTTTTTTATTATGATAAATAACTGTTTTACTTACTCATTACTAAAGTAATGAGTAAGTAAAACAGTTAATTACATTCTAAAGAATTTGCACTAAAGTGCAAATTCTTTAGAATGTAATTTTTATTTATGATTAACGAGGTTCTACCCGCGCCTTCACAAGCAATTTTCCTTGATAAAAAGTAGCCACGTCTTTTCCCAAGATAGCATCCTTTCTACCAATTCACAACGTAGCGTAGCAGTAACCTACTTACTGCTACAGAGTATCTACGGTTGCGTAGCAAGATTCTACGAAGCTTTTTCAGTTTAAAACCTAAGACGACCGATATGGCGCGGTGGGCGAAGGTCTGCCTGCGACGCAGAAGGTTGCGGGTTCGATTCCCGCCTCGGGACAAATGTGTGTACGATCTGCAGACATTTGTTCAGGGTGTTCTGGTCGTTTTCTATATATAATAAAAAATATCTATCTATGTATAGTATAATATTATGTATATCAGTTATCTAGTACCCCGAACACAAGCTCTGCTTCTTGGGGCTAGATAATGCTGTGTGAATTGTCCAGCATTATTTATTTATTATTTATTTAAGAATATCTTTACTGTGTCGTAGCAGGGATCTACGGATTTACTACGAAGCGTAGCAGTAACCTACATACTGCTACAGAGTATCTACGGTTGCGTAGCAAGAGTCTACGAAGCTTCTTCATTTTAAATTCTGCTGAGAATATCTTGCTGTTGCGTAGCAGGGATCTACTGATTTACTACGAAGCGTAGCAGTAACCTACATACTGCTACAGACCAATGAAGTGTTTTAGTTATAAACTACAGAGTATCTACAGTTGCGTAGCATGAGTTTACGAAGCTACTTCAGTTTACATTCTGCTGAGAATATCTTGCTGTTGCGTAGCAGGAATTAACGGATCAACTAGGAAGCGTAGCAAATAATCAATACTCTTCGTGTCCAATACAACAATGCATTCAGGATGTTGCTGGGGCTGCCGCGGTTCTGCAGCGCCTCCGGCATGCTCGCCGCGGGGCGCACAGACGGGTTCACAGCCTGAATAAGGAAAAAGACAGCCTCACTGCTGAGCAGAGTCCGTGGGAGCGCCAACAGCATTCTGAGAATGATAGCAGACTAGTTCGATGGCCCGATATACAAACAAAGCATTGCTGTATTGATTGAATAATTACAATCACATAATACTAAACACATATTCATATTCATTTATTTCATTGCAATCATTGTGTACATATTCAGGTCTTATTATTAGGTATTAAGGTAATGCTCAAGAGACACAATGGTACCCAAATAGGGCGTAGCAAAAGGTATCGAAGCGGACCAGGTTTCTAGAAAAATCTTTAGTTAGTTTTTAGCAGAAAAATGTAATTCAACTGATAAGGTAATATTATGGATAAGCAGGTATCATATTTTAGAATTCTTGCTCGATGGTAGGTATTAAATATTTGTTTTTAGTTATCAATGTATGAAGTTAGGTATAGTAATAGTTATTATTAATAGGTGGTTTTCTTTTTTGTTAAGATTTGTCATTAAAAAAGTCGTTTAAATTGTAGTAACATTTATTTAAGAGGTATTTTTTTAACCTCTTAAATAAATGTTATTACATAGACTTAAGAATTAGATATATTATGTAGATTAACCCGATTATGGATCTTTGTTATCTGATAAATAAATGATTATTATTGTTAAATAATTAGGTTCTACCCTGTTCTACCCTTGATCTATCCTTTTAGGGGGGGGGGGTATTTCACCAAAAATTCAAAATTCAAAGTACTTTTATTTCCTTTAGACCTTACAGGACTCTTGGACACGTCACAAAAACTCACCAAATTGTAAACCTGCATAGTGTATATACAGGGTGACATAAATATATATATTTTTATGAGGGGGGGGGGGGGGGTAATACATGGGTGTACGTAACCTACAACTAATTTTATATGTAAGTGCCAAGTTTGGTTGGATGATTGATACCTCTTCACGTCAAAACAACTAAAAGTATTAGGTTGAAATGTTTCACGCAGACCGTACTTCTATGTCTGGAATGAAATATGCTACTTTTTATTCCATAGATCAGTTCTAATGGAATAGAAATAACCATAAACAACGTGTGCGAAGCCGCGGGCTGTAACTTAACTTTACTTATTGTATTAGCGAATCCTAGGCGTATCAAGGGAGGCTTTGATGGTCCCACAAATAATGATGGGCCTTCTAATTCAAATCATGATAATAACACCATAGGGTATAATTTCGCTTATTGTATAACTTAATTAATAACTATCGCTCTCAATAAACTCATCAAGGGGGTAATTATTACTAGACGAGTGGGTGGCAGTTCCCTCCGATATAAAGGTCGGGGGTTTGAATCTCAGATCTACTTTCTTTATCTATTGATAAGGTACTTGTTGAGTGGGCTACTTAGTACCATACCAGTACAAACCCAATGGTCATGCATGTGTTGGTATCTAAATATTATTAGTTACAATTAAAGTTTAAAGATGTTTTTTGCACGAATATACATCTTTAATCTTTATAGGATGAATTACTCATCCTTGTTTTCTTAGTATAAGTACTTCATATCTAGTAGGTACTAAATAAGTAGGTAGTCTTGTTTATATTTATGTACTTAAGTTTAATTTGTGTGTTGTGTTGTATCTAATAAATATTTTTCTTTCTTTCTATTGACGATCGAAATGGCGTGGCGGGCGAAGGTCCACCTGGTGCAGGCGGTTGCGGGTGCGATTCCCGCCTTGGGACAAATGTTTGTAAGTACGATCTGAAAATATTCGTTCCCGGAATTCTGGGCATTTTCTATGTATTCATCATCATCCTATATTAGTCCACTGCTGGACATAGGCCTCCCCTAATGAACGCCGTAACGCCAAGTCAAGCTTGCCGCATTTAGCATCTGCCTGCCAGCCTTTCGCAGATTGTCATCCCAACTTGCTGGAGGGCATCCTATACTACGTTTACCGAGTCGCAGTCTCCACTCAAAAACACGTTTTCGCCAGCTCATCTATGTAATGTATTTTCACACTAATATTATAAATACGAAAGTTTAGATGGATGGATGGATAGATGGATGTTTGTTGCTCAATCACGCCAGAACGGCTGAACGGATCTGGATGAAATTTGGCACAGAGATAATTTATAGTCTAGAATAGCACATCATAGGCTATATTTTATCCCGGAATTCCCACGGGAACAGGAACTACACAGGTGAAATCTCGAGGCACTGCTAGTAATAAATATAATCAATCAGTCATCAAGTACCAATAACACAAGCTCTGCCTAGCTTAGGGATATATTACGATGCTGAGTGGATGGTCCTGGGTTATTTATTCATCACTAGTTTTTCCCGCGGCACCGCATGCTTTGTTTAGGATAGATAGATAATATTTTTAGTACCAAACTAACACAGAAAACAGTACAGAAATAAATGCTACAAAAGACGAAATACAAAAGCGGCCATATCTCAACGAGCGATCTCTTCCACGCAACCTTACAGTGGCCACTCGTGCAAGTACCTAAGCGCGTGCAAAGTGAACTGCGCAAAACTGTACAGTCAGCGCGGAGAGGTTATATACATATGTATTTATTTCACAATTTTGTTACGGCCGCACGCTCCAGTACAGTAAATACGTAAAAACTAAATTTTCGCAGTCAAATCAGCATGTCAACGATCGCACAAGCCACGCTTGCGTTTTTTGGGCCGGGCTACCTATTTAGATATCCTGGCAAAAAGAATAGGAAACAAAATAATAAGAAAAACTATTACGACTCATAAATTCAAACAATGGCAGAACTTTTAAGTAGCCCTTTTGTTTCTCGTATACCAGCTTCGACAATCGCGCCAGCTTTTAAAGATTCAGCTATAAGTACAGCAAAGACGAAGCTATTCTAGTACCTTCTACAAAACAAATGTTCCTATTTTGTCCGAATAAATAATATTATCTCGCCTTAAATAAAATTCCAATTTTTTTATCTAAGAGAGTCAGTACTCTAAATTTAACCTTTCAATTAAAAACAACATTATTTCATTGACTGCCAATTTCTCTGTAACTCCCTGATCAATTGAAATTGAAATTTGGCTCATTTCTGTCTGTTATTGTTGTTTTAATCCGTAAGGTGCGGTTCGAAGACTGGCGACTTTGAAATGAAAATATATTTTTTCTCATGCTCTAACTACTTACCATAGATTGTTTCGTAACTAGTTAGGTAGGTACCTAAAATCTGTGTTTAGTGACTCTAGAAGTTGGCAGTCATTTCTCGATCGAATTTACCGCTTTTATTCAAGTCAAACTATTTTGTTCAGTTGTTTCTGTTGTCTTGCGTGTTAAGCGGATTTAGCAATGGTGTGGTTTAGCGGTTTTTAATGTTTTTGTGATTATGAACACGGAATGTTAGAGTTCTCATTTGTTTAACGCTTTTTGGCTATAGCAGAACTACCTACGAAGTACTTTTCGAAAAATAAGGTCGCAATCATCGCCTTTTGCAGCTGGGGGCTTAGAAAACCCAGATCTCTACCAAACGTACACTCTTAGGGCTATTTTACTGTCTGAATTTCCGTCCGTGCCCACGTCCGGATCACACGAAACCCATAATTTCAAATATGCATACGCATACGCACGTGGAAAGCGGATTGGCTGAAGCAATTTATTAATATAGGTTTCGGGTGACCCGCACGCGGTCCAATCCGCACGCGGGCATAAATCCGCATGTTAGAAAAAGAGGCCTTAATGCAAAATAATTCTCAGCTGTTATTCTTAGTCGAGTTCGTTTTAAGACGATAGAAGCTAGTAATAAAAACTCAAGGAATTTATAGGAATAAGGTAAGTAGAAATGTTAAATGCTTTGAACAAGGAAGTAAGTATAGTAGGAGAGAAAAACATAATTCTTAAAAAAAAACAAATCCTTTTACGGTTCATGTCTGCTTTTCCGTTAGCTGGTTGTATCTGTTAACAGTGGAGGCTTAGTAGTAGGGTCCCGTTTTTACCCTTTGCACTATCTAGCCCCAAGTTAAGCAGAGCTTGTGTTATGGGTACTAGATAACCGATATACTTAGCACAATACAACGATAGATATTTTTTTATTATAAAGTATAGAAAACGAACAGAACACCCTGAACAAATAGGCATCTGCAAATGTTCCAGTCATTTCCCGAGGCGGGAATCAAACTCGCAACCTCCTGCGTTGCAGCCGAACACTCTTCCACCGCACACCAGAAGTTGCCGACTACAGTACAAATAAGTGAACACAGTACGAAAATTTTTAATCATTTGCGTAGTAGCTAAATAAAGTTTTATTTTGAATCACTATTCACTAACTTAAAAAGTGCGCGAAATGTCGCGACGCGTCTCATTGTGAGTTCACCCTAATACTATTTATTTTAGGTAGGTACACTTAACTATAGTACAAAAATAGATAGTATAATACTTACTTCCTTGCTACACGAAAGCCTTTTGGTAGTAGGTAGGTACCTACAAAGTTTTCACGGACTTAATAGGTAGGTACACAATAACACCATAAATTTAATGCAAATCAACAAATCCTAAGGAGCATGGATAGTTGAAGCCCGCCACCCCGGTATATTGTTGTAATTTACTTTGTTTTGATGGTTTTAAGCTTTTTTATTTCTTTATTATAAATATTTTTCTTATTTTTATTTATTTCGCTCCATGCTCCATAAATTGACTTGACTTGACTTCTTTATTTTTGGCAATATGTGTCTGGTTTGTCACTTTTCTGCCAGCGAACGCAAACAGAAGGTTCCGTCATGAAAGTCTTTTAGCTGAGTTTCGATACTAAAAAAACATTAAAAAGTTCCTTTTTCGAATTGGTACCTACATCGTAAATAACAATTTCGAGAAAAATGCCTTCATGACGCGGTCGTAGTACCTACCTACTTATAAGTACCTACCTACTCTAACGAAAAGTTTAGCTAGAGAATACGTGACTTGATTAGTAATTACAATTAGTTAAGTACATTTACTATAGTTTATTGTGTCCACGAGAGCTATACTGACAAACTGTTTGTACAGTTTGGCAGAAAATTTATAACTTTATACCTTAATTTGGAAAAATAAATAAATAACACGCCAGCCAAGTATAGCGATATAAAGCAAAACTTCTTTTGTGTGGGGAAGTGTGTCAGCAGCAGACTTATAGGAGTGCTCGTGATCACGATCAGTCTTAACTGATAATTAACTTTCTTCTAATATCATCCGATCACGTGATCAGTCGTTACTACTTGTCGTGATCGGATGACCCGTGATCGGATTTCGTGTGATCGGTCGCGACATACCTACCCCTAAAGACGATGTTTCAGAAGTGTAGGTACCTATTGACCTATAGCAAGTAGGTAATCTTCTTACGCATGACATACATACTTAAGTAGGTATAGGTAGGCACTTAAGAGCCTACCAGCCTACCAACCCTAAAGTTTTTGTGAAAGGGATAAACATAGGATTTCACGTTCATAGGAGCGAGACAGCTGGGGCATAGCAATGCCGCAGGCCCAAAAATTGAGTTTGAGCTTTATTATCTATTAATAAGGACATTATTTGAAAAAACCGAAACATATAAAATGTTCATAATATTTAGTTTTATTACCAAGCTTATTCCCAAATATTAACTTCCATATTTATTGATTTTTTATGGAATCGTGTTTTCGAAACATAAGTCATCATCATCATCATCATCATCAGCCTATACCAGTCCACTGCTGGACATAGGCCTCCCCTAATGAGCGCCATAGCGCCCTGTCTTCAGCTTGCCGCATCCAGCATCTGCCAGCAGTCTTTCGCAAATCGTCGTCCCACCTGGTAGGAGGGCGTCCTACACTACGTTTTCCGAGTCGCGGTCTCCACTCAAGAACACGAACACGTTCACGAACACCCCAGCGGTTGTCGGTTCTTCTCGAAATATGGCCAGCCCACTGCCATTTCAGCTTGCTAATCCTTTGAGCTATGTCGATAACCTTGGTTCTCTGTCGGATGTATTCGTTGCGAATCCTATCCTTCAGAGAAACTCCGAGCATAGCTCTCTCCATAGCTCGCTGAGCGACTTTAAACTGGTGGACCAGCCCTACCGTGAGTGTCCACGTCTCAGCTCCGTAGGTCATGACGGGTAGGACGCACTGATTGAAAACTTTCGTTTTCAAGCATTGCGGTATGGATGATGAGAAGACTCGACGTAGTTTCCCAAACGAAACATAAGTATGATTGATAAAGTAATTCCTGAACTTTACCATATACTTATAAAATTCAAAGTTAAATATTTAGTAGTTTGGAAGACGTGAAGATCTAACGGAGTTGATTTGAGGTAGTATAGGCCCTTGATGATAAAAAGAAAACGAAAACGGCATTCGCTCGCTATTTGGCACCCAAAAATAGTTCCTAAAGCCTATCGCAAAAAGCAAAAATATTTGATCTTTTAAACAAGCACAATAATCATTGACATCGATACTCTTGGTTCCATCCGAGGGTTCAAAGGGAGACTCTAATCTCAGATAACATTGTTAGGTACTGGCTTTTTAGGTAGGTATTATAACTATCTGTAGCAAGAAAATAAACGTAGAATTTACCTTACCGTCACAAAACCTCCCACTTTTATTTTGTGGAAATAATTAAAATAATAATAATAAAGTTTATTTTCCAGGATAAAGCTTAAAACTACAAGATACAAGTACCTACATAAGGTTATTCTATGTTATAGAGTATATTTTAACATAAGACTATGAAAACGCGTAAAATAAAACAATAACTTTTGAAGAAAACCATTATTATTTCCCTTCTTTTTTACATGTCATTTTTCCTTTTTCTTTTTCATTTCAAAATTAGAACAAGTCCAAAAACATAAAAAACTAAATAAAATATAAAAGGTTGGTCGGTCGGCAACAGGTCCATTTGTAGAGTCAATACTTTTAGGGGTCGAATAGGTTGACTCCTTGCTCTAACTAAGTTTTCACTTGTAAGTATATTTATTTAATATAGATGCAAGGGCTCATTCCCTCGGCTCTATCAGTCTATCAGGATCTTTAGTGTATCTGAGTACCTACATACTGCGATTATATTTATTTAAGATATACAAAAAAATAGATTTTTTTTTAAATAAACGGTTATTAAAAGAACACGTACATACTACTTAAGAAGAAATAATGTAAGTAGGTACTAAAAAACTGATAACGAGCGGTTTTCGATTTACATTAAAAATACAAATAAAATAGCTCCCAGTATCTCAATAGGTAGGCAGGGCGACAACTGGAAATAAGTAGACATGAAAAGAAAACTTTGAATTTTCCAAATCGGTCCATTTTGACGTAAGGTTTATGATGATTCTTTGTTAATGGCAATATGAGTCTGGTCTCTTTTCTGCCAGTGTCAAGTAATGGAAAATAATAGTAAAATATGAGTTATCAAGTTATGAAGAATGTTGATATTTTCACCAGAGCCTAGTTCGTTATCTAGCAGGGTACAACACGTGCAGGAAAGGTTGGCTTGGGAGACAAAATCTTGGAGTCTCCCTTGTACCCCGACATAGGGTTGTTTTCCTTTCATTTACGCCCCCTGCCACCTATCGAGATATAATGGAACTATTTTTTTTTCTTACTAAAAATGTAAATCGAGAACCCCTCATTCTAAGAGCAAATATGAGGCAGGAAGGTTCGTGAAAAAAACGAAGTTATGATTTTCTTATTTTCGGTATTTATCTAAGTAGGTACTTACCTTACTTTATCTACTTGCTTACCAACTAGCATTGTGTCCTACGTGGGCGATATTGTCGCGACCGCGAAGCGGCAACACCTAATTTATTGAATTTGGAATTTGAAAATGATAGAACAATGTATAAATACTTAAATACATGTGTAGATTAGAATAATTTATTAAATACCTATGATTTATTAATATATAATAGGTACTAGCTGCTGCTTGCGACTTGCGTTGCTTTAAGTTATTTATTTCTCATGGTCATGGGAACTGATTTATAGGATAAAAAGTAGCTTAATAATGTTACTCTCCACCCTTTCAACTAACTCTAAGTATCATCTATGCGATTAGTTGCTTAGTTAGGGCGTAAAGGGAGGACCAAGAAACACACTTTCGCATTTTTTATATTATTATGGGCTATACACTATAAAATCTTCTATGTTGTTTTGTTTGGAAATAATGGGTGTGTAATAACAATATTGGACGAAAATGATATAATCGTCTAGATAGAAGCTGAATTGGGTTTGGGAGAAAGGTGATAGGTGGCGGAGCCCAAGTTGGCTTCAATATTTTTAAAAACACCGCCTTTATGTCGTTCAACCTTTTTCAGTGATCCTTTCTCGATTGACCCAATCAAATGTTTTTGTATGTCTGTGGAAAGATGCTATTGGCTGAATCGAAACGTCACAATCATTTATATTCGTTCATTCTGTTTAGTGTTGTATTGAAGTTTCGACCATCGTGATTCGAAATTGTTATTTTGCAAATCTGAAATTATTATCAATTAGGTACAACACAGCCCACAGGTCAACAACGCAACCTGCGTTTATATTATAACCTTCGTTGATCTGCACAAAAAGGATATAAAACTCTCAGTTAAGTTCCAATAGGCACAGATTCAAACAAAAACATTTTGTATGACAAGAACTTGTTGGTTTGAAAATCACGGCGCAAAAACAAAAAGAAAAGATGTTAGGCCGGTATAAAACCAACTCGTTTAAATAAAATAAAAACCGTTTAAAACCAAATGAAACCATTTTTTCCCGTTTAAAACGGTTGGTGTTGATGACCACTTTTTTTAAATAATAACTACATTTCCTTGATTTCACCAAGGTAGCAATACAACTTACGGATTACCTCTGTGTCAATTTTTAAATGTGTGATATACTGATATAGGTACTTAGCTAGTTTAGTTCTAGGTGGTCTGTCCGACCAAGCGTAGGTAAGTATTACCTACCAGAGTTATAAAAAAATCTATTGTTAAATTAACACATTTTTCAGTGTTTTCAAACGATGTAAATAATCAATTGGATACTTGATTTCAAATTTAAAAGAAAGACAAATTTTTAAACCATGTTGCTAACATGGTTTAAAAATTGATTGATTGATTGATGTGTTTAATTTCAACTTCAACTTCTTTGGCTCTGCAACTTGTTGATACAATTTGGCCAATGTCCGTTTAATACAAAAAGGTTCTATATAATTCATATAATATTATAATTGACCGAGCGAGCGAAGCGTCTCTGCATCCACTACTAGCAAAAGCATGGATTCTGATAAGATGCACATTTTACGTACTCCACTACAGGTCTTATTGTACGACCGATCTGGACGAAACTTGGTGTACAGATTTTAAGATTTTACAGGTTTTTTAGTCGTCGGGGTTTTTTGAAACAGGCACCCTCAAAAAAAAGGCAAGAAGGGGGCTATCGAATATCTCTGCTTTCATACGTCATCTGATTTCGATGATAATTTTATTTGTTCTCATAAAAAAATGGTAGGTAAGGTCTGATGAGGATTTTTGCTATGACGAGCAAAATAGCTCTGCAAAATGCAATATTAAGCATGTGAGCATTTATCATACAGTGCCACATATTAAAACATATCCACATAACATGTCCCGGCCACATGTTTAGTCATCGTACGCTTGCAGTTTGCGCAGGTAAGAATTCAATTTTATTTTATTCTATTGAACAACTCTGGTTTAGGAGATTTAATTTCGAATAATTATTTTTTTATTAATAATAGAAGTTAAGTGCGTGGTCTACCGTTCGTAGAACTACTAGTTTATATTGAGGTAGAGTTTTTAATACAAATTAAAAAACTATTATGAAATTCCTTTCGAAAACGTGCACAGCACAACACTACAAATGTCATCTGTCTGCCAGTGTCAGTTCTAGTACTTCATGCGTGTCTGTCAACCAACAACTCAACTCACTCACTCATTCATTCTGTGATGAACGCGGATCGCGAAATCATGTCCGCCGTTTGTTTTTTCTGACGTAAATATTGTGTGAAATTATTGTATCGTGTTTGTCTTTGTGCCTGTTTGTGATTTACGGTGCTCCCTGTGTGTTATGATGTGTGTACTAGTGCAGTGATCTGTTCACATGAGGCTGCTGTACAGAACTGGTCCGATGGAGTCTCTCAGAAAATGGTTCTACAAACCAAAGGTAAAAACGTCAATGGTTTTCTCGTATTTACTTTACCACGTTTTCTGCGCATAAATTTAGCAATCCAAGTGTTCTGGTAGCCTTGTATTAATGTTTTAAGTGATTAAGAACGTGGTATTTGCCCTTTATCGGGACTTAAAGTCTTGTTATGGTACAATCTGGTTCAGATGGCTATTGCTTTGTTTTGGAGTCGTCTACTGTGGTTTCCTTTGCGTAACTAGTTTCTCTAAAGATCCTTACTGGGTGCGATTGCGATTACGTCATTGTATGTTTGTAAAAGAGGTCTGTTTAAAAAGATTTGTAATCAACCTGTTACAATAAACATAAGTAGCTAGGTAGGTAGAAGGTACTCACTTCTGCTGGACTTGCAAAAATACTTTATGAGCTGATACTTACAAAGACTTTGTGTGCTGGTACTTGCAAAAATTCTTCATCTCTAACAGTAGGTATTGCATTGAATAGACACACACAAAATAACAGTATAAGTTGTTAGACTTTCATTGTCTCTAATTCATTACATCAAGTTTATATATTATTTTCTGTTATCGGTTTATAAAACATTATCCACTCACAACCTGGTCGTAAGGACATTGTTGCTTAATAAATATGACAAAACACAAGGAAAAATAACACACAATAATTATTGTATTCTTGAATAGTGAAATACTTTTTATTAAATTTCCTGAATAAGTACTACGTACTTACCTCAACAGACTATAATGGTCCACTGCTGGACCAAAAGCCTCATCCTGATAATCGCCTTATTGGTTTTAATCTCATGGCCAACCACCAACATGCCTGGTGTGGGGGGATTATTAGCATTAGCCCCCACGCTGGGCATTTTGGTTATGGATCACAGTTAGGTAGTGGATCGATTCTGCAAGAGGCAGACCCACCCCCTGTGTAATTCCCTTAATCGCCTCTGACAACAACGAGTTGGGGTTGTGCAAATTCTGTGCCGGCACCACAGGGTTCTACATAATCATTGAAAATAAATCAAAAAGGACACTAGGAGTTTGGCTGATTGCAATTAGGTAGCAGGAAAATGCACAGAACACACATGAGAGAGATTGTTGGAGTTAGAAATAGGTACCATTTTCTATGTTTAGTTTTCATTGTTTTTATGTACTTATGTGTGTCGTAATGTAGAGAAATAGAAGAGTATGTAGGTAGAACACCATTCTACCTACATACACTCAGTTTCACAAACAAGGAATTTTTAGATACAAAATAATTTATAAATGTGTAAAAGCTTAAATTAGTGACCACACTGATTGTGGCCCTTGAAAACTAGAAATATATAATTGCACACACACACACACAGCAAAGAGGTACAAAACATATGAAGTTATGAATGCAGTCACAACCAAAGACTGGCAACATCTACGATTTGCTCCGATGATTCCAGTGTCCAAATATCTTCCACCACAGTCTTCCACCAATATTACTTTCGTTGTGTAATTTGTTTGTTTAGGTAAGTACAATAAATATCTAGACATACAGAATTGAGTTTGGTAGGTACGTCTTAGGGCACATCACACAGATACATTTTACAGAATCCGTTATAAGGGTTCTGTACCCAAAGGGTAAAACGGGACCCTATTACTGCTGTCCGTCCGTCTGTCACCAAGCTGTATCTTATATGTATGAACCATGATTACCGAAAACAGTTGAAATTTTCACAGATTATGTAATTCTGTTAATTGAGCTTTAACAACAAATACCAAAGAACAGAATAAAATAAATATTTAAGGGGGCTCCCATAGAACAAACCTAATTTTTTTGCCGTTATTATAGATATTGGTAGGGAATTCTTTGAGCGCGAGTCAGACTCGCACTTGGCTGGTTTTATTTTTCTCCTGATGGCATATGTAGTTGGAAACATGTGAATTCACACACCCTACAGTATTCCAGATCCAGTAAATGATCAATAATAAAGGTTTTACAAAAAATGCTCCCCTAATAACAGATCCACTGTTTGAATGTACCCTTATCTACATACACCATAACAATATTCTGTTAGTTTTATTAATTATTGTTTTACAAGACCAAACCGTCTCCTATCCTCAACAGCCTATAAAGGTCCACTGCTGGACGCAGGCCTCACCCTGCTAATCGCCTATTGTCGTAATCAAATGTAAATTATGAAAACAATTTTCTGTTGCATGTCTGGTTACTCAAATTAACTAGTGGAGCTATTAATTACCTAACTAATCTCTTACTTGGCATATCATGAATAACATCAATTAATTAGTGTAAATGTAAAACTAGTGATAGTTAACTCATACTCATCTTTAACTGGATGGTTAGTATAAATAAATAACACAATATCCATATTAATAATACTTACTGTCTGTCTGTTACCTTTTCACGCCTAAATGGCTGAACGGATCTTTATTAATTTTGGCAGGCAGGAAACAGGTATCCCAATCAATTAATTATTCAAAAATGCTTATTTCCATAAATACAAAAATGTACACTTAGAAAACGTCAAATCCTTAAAATAAAACACGGAAATAAAGTGATATTTTTGATTTCTGTCTCTTCGTCGGGACGGACGTAAAGTATGTAGGCTACTAGAAAAGCGCGTAACAGCTAGTTATGCTATAAAAATTTAAAAGGATTTTTTTGTTAATATAGTGCTTTAGCCTTTACCTTGCACTCGTGGTCATCTCTAAGAAATTAAACACAGGTGGCGTCACTATGGTGTCCTAATGTGATAGGGCCTTAACTTTTTTAAAACAACACTGTTCTATGTTAAATGAGGGCCCCTAATGTTGAGAAGTCTATATGGGTAAAAGGAAGGATTTGATTTTTGATTTGATTTGAACGATTGAGAATTTGAAAGAGCTGTAAGTAAAGCTCGGCAGGGCCCGAGTATTTTAAATGAGGGCCCTTATGTTGAGATGTCAAGTCATGATGTTATTTATAAGATGGGAAAACAGAAGGATTGAGAATTTGAAAGGGGTCTAGACCCCTCAACATTAATAGCTCTTCCTAGCTCCTTCCTTTTACCCATCTATGATGGATAAAAGGAAGGATTGAGAATTTAAAAGAGCTATAAGTAAAGCTCGGCAGGGGTTTGTCAACATTACAGCGTACATAACTTCAGTTCCTACTAAGCTTGATGTGTCAAATTCTATTCAGCCTTTAATCATAGTCGTCGTTTGGTAGGTACCTACCTACCAAAGCCTACCTAGCCTCTAGGTAGTTGCAGTTTTTCCAATTGCGTCAATATCCGAGCTGTAAATCTTTATCAGATAAAGGTGACAATCAAACTCCCATCCTTGTCGCACGCAGCCGGCCTCATCATACGCCGGCTCACTCTGACACTTTCACTTTTTTTACCGCTTTCTCAATACAAGTCGAAACGCGGTCGACTTTGCCAAATGTTTCGCGAACTTAATTTGTAGACAATGGCGTATCTCCGGGCTTACGGTATAGCCGGTTATACATATACCTTACCTACTTACGTTGGTTTTATACCTACCCCCATCTGGAATGCAATATATTTTTTGTGATCAAAGACTTACCTATTGAATATTTTTAAGTCTTACGGGACGAATTATAATCCACCGGGAATAATATTTTTATAACCACCACCGGAATCATTCTCTATTCTATGCAACAGCGACTTTATACACATAGAACCTCCTCCTTTTTTCGAAGTCTGCTAAATAACAAGGTAAGGCAGTTATTTGGTTAAGTATAAGAAAAGAACCCTTAATTCCTTGTGAAAAAGATAGGTTTTGCTGAAAAGAACTGCATACAGGAATGTAAGAGCTGCATCACCACATAATAGTTATGCAGGCCCGGAACAAATATACGATCATTTGTCCCGCGGCGGTAATCGAACCCACAACCTTCTGCGTAGCAGGTAGACCTTCGTCGAACGAAGCACTGATATCGTCATGGTTTAGTTTTTTGTTACTGACGTTTTTGCATACCTATGTTATTTACATTATATGCAAGTAGATAGCTTAGTTTTAATGAAATCGTTTGGGGAAGACCCAGAACGGATTTTTCCTCAAGGTAAGTAATAAATAATAATACCCAGCGTTAAGTAGGTACCTACATGGTGAATTATTATACTAAGACATACAGTGCGCGGGCAGCAGCTCCTCTTGCAGAATAGATCTACCACCGAACTGTGATCCCCAACCCGCATGCCCAGCGTGGGGATTGTGGGCATTACCCCACATGAGATAAAAACCAATAAGACGATTATCAGGGAGAGGCCTGCGTCCAGCAGTGGACCAATATAGGCAGTTGAGGATTTAAATATCAGTCATCATGTAACTATAAATGCCATAACATAAGATCTGCTTAGCTTGGGGCTAGACGATGCTGTGTAAATAATCCAACATTAAATATTTACATAAGTATTATAAAATTCGCGATATGATTCGTAAAGAAAGAAGTTACAAAACCAAATAAATATTTGTGGTAATTTTACGATAACGGAGATAATTGCGTGTGATAGAAATATTTTTTGTTGGTAGCTTTAAAACCCACTGATAACAAAATGTCATAAATCGGTATGATAGACGAAGTCAAGGTCACTTTAACAGAATGTTATGTCGTGTGATTTATATATGCCGTCTGCTATTTCACACGCTAGGTCTATTCCAGTCTGCTATTCTACACGCAACTCTTCCATGTTCCAAGCCATAAAGACATTAGTTCAAAAGAAATCATGTAGGTAAGTATAATAATAATATATAATACCTATATAAATTCGCTAGTTAGTCAGCGGTTCAGCTAGGTTGGGCAGCGTTTGGGAGACTACGTCGAGCCTTTTCGTCATCCATACCGCAATGCTTGAAAACGTTGAAAACGAAAGTTTTCAATCAGTGCGTCCTACCCGTCATGACCTACGGAGCTGAGACGTGGACACTCACGGTAGGGCTGGTCCACCAGTTTAAAGTCGCCCAGCGAGCTATGGAGAGAGCTGTGCTCTTAGTTTCTCTGAAGGATAGGATTCGCAACGAATACATCCGACAGAGAATCAAGGTTATCGACATAGCTCAAAGGATTAGCAAGCTGAAGTGGCAGTGGGCTGGCCATATTTCAAGAAGAACCGACAACAGCTGGGGTAAACGTGTTCTTGAGTGCAGACCGCGACTCGGAAAACGTAGTGTAGGACGCCCTCCGACCAGGTGGGATGATGATTTGCGAAAGACTGCTGGCAGATGCTGGATGCGGCAAGCTGAAGACAGGGCGCTATGGCTCATTAGGGGAGGCCTATGTCCAGCAGTGGACTGGTATAGGCTGATGATGATGATGACCTATATAAAAATTATTAAATAGTTTTATTTTCGGAAACATTTGACATATCATATAAACTTACATTCTATCGTTGCATTTATATAATTAACTAGCTGCGAACCGCGGCTTCGCCCCCGTGGAAATTTATGTTTCCAACTTTCTTAATTTTTTCTTTCATAAGAACCTTCTCCTGACAATAACAAACACAACAAAGAAAGATTTGGCCAAATTGGTCCAGGCGTTGTTGAGTTATGCGCTTACCAACACATTTTGCGATTCATTTTTATATTATTTATATTATAGATAGATTATCTAATGTTCTTGTTAATAAACGTAAATTTGAATCCTTGCTCTAACTAAGAGAATCTTGTATGAAGATGCGAGGGATCCCAGCTTCGACTTATTTACTATAATGTACATTTAGAATAAGTACTTATTTGAATACAGAATCGTCTTGCTAACTTAATACGTGTGTCACTCACTCTCGCTTTAGGCCTTCAGCTGTTAAAAGAGGACCTCATCACCGATTTTTAATGCCATGTCTTCCATCCAGGTAACACACTTATATATATGGTACTGTCACAAAACCTTGACAGAAATACCAGAAGACCTAAAAAGGACCAAAAACGTTATACATGGACGGATAACAGATGACAAAAATTTCAGAAAACATCAAAGTTGTCATTGTAGGTATATACCATGCTTGTTGTTGCGCTACGAACCTTTTTAGGGCTACTTACGAAGAATTTCTGTAATTTTTTTTAATTTTTGACTTTCTTTGTCATAATTTAATTAGAATTCCAAAAATTTTTGGTAATATTTCGTTTCCTGTATAATTTTTGACGTTCTGTTAATTTATGACGACTCCTATCATTTTGACGTTTCCTGTCATATCTGACGTTCTCTGTTATTCATGACGCCTCCTATCATTTTTGAAGTTTCCTGTCATTTTGAAATTCGTTTAATTTTTATTGCGTGACATTTTTGCATTTCTAGTATAATTTTGATGCACAGAACTACTGGGAACATGTCCCAGCGCGGAACAACTGGGAATAATCTGAAGATTTAAGTAACATATAAATAACTGAACATGTACTTACCAAAACTTGAATCGTTTTATAACAAGTTCACATCGGAATCAGACTTCGTGCGAAATTACGTTTTGGAACTGGGACGAACTGAGCGGCGACGACCCAGATATTTCGGCGAATCTTTCTAGATATCATTGTTTTTATATCGGCTTTCAGGCATTGAAACAAAAGTTAATGGTTCGTGTGAAAAAGGTCATTGTTCCTGTTGTCATTTCCATTGACTGTAATTCGTATCGTCTTTTCGTATTTTTACACAACACTCAGGGAAGGTTAGCTGGAAGAGAACTCATTTTAGGGTGGAGCTTGCCTAACTTTGCCATATTTTTTCTAGCTTAATGTTTTATTTTTGTATATTTTTTTCTCTTGCAATAAAGAATAAACTAAGGTTTTTGGCTAAGTTGAAGTGGAGAAAATCAATAACACCTTGTTTCTTATTTGATAAAATTACTATTTATAAACCTGTTTATAGTACTTAGGTATTAAATTTGACTTGACTAAAAGTCAAATTTAATACACAAGTCAAATTTAATACCTTTAATTTCTACCTACCTAATTTTATCAACACATCACCAATTAAGAAAAAAATATAGATAATTTTAAATTTAACATATTAAATAGAACAGCAATGGATTTGGCGGCCTTATCGCTTAAAGCGATTATTTGCGAGTTTTATTAGTTTAAAAAAAAAACTCCTAAACTATCAATTTCAAGATTTTTTTATTTTCATCACCATATTAAATAGAAGAAACTTGCGTCATATATTGCCCCCTCGCGCTTCGGCCAGTAGCCCGCCTTCATCGTCGGTTCTCTCTCACTAAATTTTCTCGACTCTAATGAGAATGTCACACACATTAAATGCGATGGTGAACCTACCTTCTTAAACAACTGTACAATCTCATAGCAAACAAACCTAGTTTACGAATTGACATGTAATTGTGCCAAGTGAATTGAATCAATCTATTGTGCATTCGTGGTACATATCGTGACTCATGTAATGACTGATTGGGCATTTGATTGATAAAACACAGGTCTGTTGATGATTCGAGTTTTGCTTATCTATCACGTGGTTATGTTAGGAGATAGTCAGAGTTTTGTTGCAAAATACGTTTATCTGTTTATAATGTCACATTTCCAAAGAGTTGACGGAAGTGGGAATTGTGTTGATAAGGTGCGGTTAAGGTATACTTAGTATAACTTGCGTACTTAACACGATCAGTGCTAGCGCCGCCGGGACACGGGTTGCAGATCGCACTCTGTGTTTTCAGTCATAAAAGTGTTAAAGAATGGGATTGAGGATCTATTATGTTGTCTCGCTCAGATACGATTTGAACTGAGCAGGGCAGCTGTAAAGATGCCGTCATTCTCGATATCAGCTGTATCATGTGAAACTTTCCATCCTGTAGGTATAAAATTTAGCACGTAAATTATATGATTTATATAAGTTATATGACATTAAAAACACATTGGTTTTTCATGCTTTAAATAAAATTTATCTAAAAATTTCTAAGAAATACCCGATCGTTATATGCATCTCCGTTGACCACTTGCAGTTGCAAACGCGATATGTATTCGTCCTGACCTGAGTCACGTACTCTTTACATCCTTCCTGTATCTGCATTAGCCATCGTTCTATCGAGGTATTGTAGTCAGTTCACGGTCTGCTGAGCTAGTTCAGCACTCCTACAGTTCACGTTACGGTCCATGCATACTGGAGTAGAAACAAACAGCAATTCCATTTTCCTTGGTCCTTTATTCTAGCCACCAACCGCAACGTCTGTCGTTTGATGGAAGCCTGGGGCCAGAAAGGAGCCGAATTTTTAGTTTTGTGAGTAGCTTAAAATATAAATATTTTATTTACTTACATAGTGCTAGTCTTGACACACGGTGACGCAAAATGAATTGTTGAAAGTAGGTGCTTACGCATCTTTCACGACACACAACTTAAAACAAATTACGCTCCTTTGGCCCCACCCCTGCCTCATAGAAAAGAGTAAAAACAAGAGAAGCATTCAAAATTCATACCATATACATAGCATATAACATGTACGTATGTATAATGTGCGGTGGGCAAAGGTCCGCCTGCGACGCAGGAGGTTGCGGGTTCGATTCCCGCCTCGGGACAAATGTGTGTACGATCTGCAGACATTTGTTCAGGGTGGGTGTTCTGGTCGTTTTCTATGTATAATAAAAAATATCTATCTATGTATTGTATTGTATTATGTATATCAGTTATCTAGTACCCATAACACAAGCTATGCTTACCTTGGGGCTAGATAATGCTGTGTGAATTGTCCAGTATTATTTATTTATTATTATTTATTTATAATACTGGCCATAGGGCCAGGGTATAATACAGGCCCTAAAAAATACGAGGTCGTTATTTGTTTATTTACTTAAAGTTTTGTTTTTGTATAAGTAAACTGCGTGGATCGAACCAAGGAATAATAATTTTCCACAGAAACTTTACCAACATTCATAAACACGCAGCAGGTTTATAAAAAAAAAATAGATTAGCTTATTTGTTTTTCTAGAAACTAAACTATAAACATACCAAATTTCATCTGAATAGGTTAAGTAGTTACGGAGATACGTGGTAACAAACAATTACATAAGCTTTCTCATATAAAATATTAGTAGGATCTACGTAAAATGTTATTTCTTTAGCTGAAAGAAAATTTTTGCGTCTTGTCAGCCAATTATAGAAAGCATTCAAGCTCCTCACTCATTTTGTATTCATTGAATAAGCTAGCCCACGTTATTGAACATGAAAGACAAAAAAATATGATCAACGCACAGAGAAATCAAGGAACGACTATTGCCATAAACGAAAGTGAAAGCGAAATCGGCGGCCTGATTGGAGTTTCGCCAAATAGTAAGCATTTTTTGCAAAATTATCTTCATTAACGTCAATCAATTCAGAGGACAGACGTCCATAGCTGGACATAGGTCTCCACAAAGATAATTACTCAGTTACTAATTTATGATGATGATGTCTATAACCAATATTGCTATCATCGGAAATGTGTGACTGGACATACGTTTAAGAGTGCGCCTAATGCAAAAATCAAGTAAATTGTGTATTTTTAAACCCTTACATACATCTATGGTAACGAACTTACCATACATGTAATTAAAAAAATACGATAGGTTGGGGAAAAACCCATAGAAGTCGAGTAATCGAATAGAATTTTGAAAAATAAACTGGTTTCTTTACAAAAAAATATATAAAAATCGCTTTAAAAAAAACTATTTTAATTGAAATGCTCTAAAGTATCAGCGACAACACCATATTATTTTTTACGAATTACATAGCCAGACTACTGTTTTATTTAAGTAATCGTTTAGTTTTTCTATTTAATGCTTAAATTTTGAATCATTAATAGAAAAGAAGCAAAAACTTGATTTTTGCACTGACATTGCTTTACTCTGTCCCGCTCCTATGAACGCGAAATCCTATGCCTATCCTTTTCACAATTTTTTGCATTAGGCCCGCTCTTATACGCTCAGAGACCCTTAAAAACGAAGTCGAAGTTTCTCTCTGATATTTTTTAATTTAAGTTATTTTTCCATAATATTAGCTAGCTTTACTCTATTCAAATATATATACACCACAGCGATAAAAATCTAACAAAAGGTGATAAATAACGAAACACGATATTGCATTCGTGTCAAAACTCAGGTCACTAAGCCAAATACCTGGTAAAAGGTCAAAGAAGGCTTTGTTTAGATTTTGGGCAAATTTTTCCACTGCCTCTGATATAGGTTAGCAGGCTAGAACTTTTACGGCCAGAAGAAATTTGGCCAGTCAAACATGACCGGCACGTAAACAACTGAATAGACGAGGGTTTACGATAAAGTTTTTATCTCTGATGAATTGATCAACAGACTGCTGAATTTGACAACTTCAACAAACATAATGGTATTGGAGATTGTAATCTTATCCGAATAAACTTTAAGTAGCAACTCGTATGGCACATGCATCAATCATCCATCATCATCAGCCTATAATAGTCCACTACTGGACATAGGCCTCCCCTAATGAGCGCCATAGCGCCCTGTCTTCAGCTTGCCGCATCCAGCATCTGTTAGCAGTCTTTCGCAAATCGTCATCCCCCTGGTCGGGAGGCGTCCTACACTACGTCTGCCGAGTCGCGGTCTCCACTCAAGCAAGAACACGTTTACCCCAGCGGTTGTCGGTTCTTCTCGATATATGACCGGCCCACTGCCACTTCAGCTTGGATTAGTCCTGAGCTATGTCGATAACCTTGGTATTCGTTGCGAATCGTATCCTTCAGAGAAACTCCGAGCATAGCTCTCTCCATAGGTCGCTGGGCAACTGTAAACTCATCAGTACTAACAGTATTATGGTCTTAGGCTGATAAAAGGCGCTGAGTTTAAAAGGTTCACTCATCGGATGCGCCAGCCCCTTTTGGAGAGATGTGGAGAGCCTTATTTTTACTACCTATCTACCTTTTTATGTCATTTACTTGTTACTGTTTCTATTTTTCGTTTGTTTGTTTCATGCGTTTTCTTTTTGTACTTGTGATTCTAAATTTAAATATCTGTTCTATTCTACACTCATGTTCTGTCTCGGAGTTTCTCGGTGAATGTGTATTGCTGCCATTAGGAGAATGATTTCTTTAGTCCATTAACATAACATACAATCAGGTTCATATCCTTGTGTGGCAAGAGTTATATATTAGGCTCGGTCAAGGATAGGAATCAAGGCATCTTGCTGTATAATTGCGCATTTGCGAACTTTCGACGGCGATGAGTGGGTCAAGTCAAGCCACTTGACCTTCTGTTGCTTCATTTGCAAAATTACCGGCCGCGGTTAAGATAAGCAACGGCAAGCACTTTTAAAGTGATTAAGCGTTGTTTGCTACGTATTTTTACCAGTTCCGCTGAAGAACGGGGATTTTGTTGTTCAAAATCAGTGAGCGAAATCGGGTTTTGCTCACATGTGTAATAATAGTTATTTGTTCAACAAATGGGCGAAACGATTTTGTTCAACGTGCCAACATTCAATCTCGAGCTAGCAAATCAGTCTAGTGTAGGTAGTAACAAGCGTAGCGAGTGGCTATAAAGTAAACTGCAAACATTTGCTCTCGAGTTAGACATACAGCTTTTCACCATGACTCGCGAGAAAATATTTTATCTATGAGAGTTCGAATGTCAAAAACTCATTTTCGTCATTAATCATGGAGCGTTAGAATGCTATACTTTAACCTGTTTCAAACCGCGAACGAACGAAATTATTCTTTTCTATGAAGGTTGAACGTGTTCTTAAGTGGAGACCGCGACTCGGCAAACGTAGCGTAGGACGCCCTCCGACCAGGTGGGATGACGTTTTGCGAAAGACTGCTGGCAGATGCTGGATGCGGCAAGCTGAAGACAGGGCGCTTTGGCTCATTAGGGGAGGCCTATGTCTAGCAGTGGACTGGTATAGGCTGATGATGATGATGAAGGTTGAATAGGGTCTAACCTCCTTCCCTTGGATAAGCTAACTACCACGGCTACACAGTTACAATACATATTTACTAAAACTGTTATGACTAATGAAGGAAGACCGGTAAGGATAATGAACTGAATGACTAACAACAAAATCAGGCATTGAGAACAACTTTACAATTGGAGCACCTACTACCTACTATTAGTAAAAGTAAAGTAAAAGTAAAAAGGTTTTATTTTTGTCACAATAACACAAATTAAAAAGAAAAAACAAACAAAGAAAAATAAGTGACAAAAAAGGGGGTATTAGAAGTTAACCAGAGGTTAGTTTAGTTTAAACATTATAAACCTAGATAAATTTGTTTCTCATGTATCTCATAATAAGTGAACCACGTGTTTGTATGGGAATAAAGTTCTTTAGAACTAAGTTTTCCTCATGCTGAAACGCATGAGGAAAACTTAGTTCTAAAGGCTTATTAGGTTATTACATGTCATACCATAATGTTAACTCGTGTATGAGCTTTCCTGTTAGCATTATTGATATTTTCAAATGCATTGGTGCTTTTCATCAACTATAAGGTTACCTACTGGAAAACAGTAAAGAACAAATAGTCTAATTCCAGAATGCAATAATCTTTACAATGTACTTACATATTAGGTTGTATTTGCAGAATTTCATTTAGATCAGATTTAAAGGGTGACAGAAATGATTAGAAAAATAAAAACTTTAGCACGTGTTAAGTAATATAGTATTCACACAATAAATAAACGCTAAAAATAGGAATCACTTACCACAGCAATATCTCGATAATATCAACCCCACACAGGTTAATCCTAGTAGCACTATTTACCACAAATTGAATAAACTAATACAAAGTAAAAATTTAATATTATTTAGCTACAAGTACTTCTTGGTTTAAACTTACTTACTTCGTTGACTGAAATAAAAAATATCATGTTATTTCCGTGAAAATGTTTTATTTTAAGAATTTGACCTTTTCTAGTGTACATTTTTGTATTTATGGAAAAAAAACTTTTTGAATTTACTAACAAACGTAATCTGATTGATTTTTCTGTATCAACTACCCTCAATCAGTAAAACGATAGATTTAATACCATTTTTTATGTCACAAAATAAACCATTTCTTTCTTATCTATTTATTTATTTACATGCACCCAAATCCCGATTTGCCTTGCAGTTAAGTAATTGTCCGTCCGAAGAACAAAAAACTATGTACTGGATTATATTTCTCTATTCTTTATGCCATCCATCCATTACTGCATGCTACAAGGACGTGCAATATTGACAGATTGACAAACGTCGTGACGCGCATGCTCTAAGGTTCCTTATTGCCCGTAAAACTGTCTCTGACAATAACAGTACTTTAAAGAAGTACCTACCCGACCATAAACATTCTGGATTAATGTTACAGTCCATTCTGTTGCTGATAGATATGTTTGTTAATAACTTAATTTATAGTTTGCAGTTGACAATTCTTCATTAGTTCCAATGATTTTCCTCACAGATTACGTCAATACCTTTCATCTACAGTTTTGTATTTATTGACATGGCGCAGAGACCCGATGTGGATCTTGGTCTCCGACGTCAGAGATCGACAGAATTGTTAGGTTGTTACAGTCTCGTATTGTCTTATTATTATTATTTATATAGAAAGAAAACAGTTAACGATTCTGCAGTCTTGCAAGTTAATACCCTTATCTCTACTGCACTTAGGTAAGTATCATTCATGATTTATGCAGATCTCGGGACTTCGATATACCTATAATATAATTAACGTAACTAAGCCATGTTGACGTTTAAGGCGGCGATATAATGTGAATTAAGCGAATTTGGGTTACATTAGACCTTTTTTTCTCGGTAATATCTATTGAATACGTCTCAAAAAAAATGTGCAAAGTACTATCTGTTTTCTTAGTTTTTTACTATTTTTCTAAACGCGCGCAAAATCCTATGCCTATCCTTTTCAAAAATGGTCGCCCCCCTTAAAATATCTTTTGGATGCATAGCTTACAAAATTTAGAAACTCATAAAAAGACGCAAATTTTTGGTACTTATAACATATTAAGAAATAAAATAAAAAAAAGTCTTCAACGTGTTTCGTGTCAGACGCGCGTACGAAAAAAAACAACATTACAATCTGCAATTAAAATAAGTTAATTAATACCACAATTTGATAAAGACAACGACACCGGCGCGGCGTAGTATATTTTAGTTCGTGTTATCAGAAACCACAAACAATCCCGCTATGCATATTTACAGAACATATAATTTTATCGTACCTATCTACCATTCAAGTGAAAAAATGTTATCTGTTTCAACCGGAACTTCGTACCATCATGGAGTCGCGTAAGTTGCTTGCTGGTAACTGAAAGGTCAAAGTTATACCTGGCTTACTTATTTTTATCATGACATAAATTGAGTTCATTATCATAGAACACTCTGTATGCAAATGTTTGTTTTGAACTGCCTGTAGATATAAACACAACGTTATTTTACTGTACTGTAAACTCTAACTTATGCCTATACAACCTCAAAGGTATTTGTGAAAATGATAGACATTAGGATTCCTTGTTCATAGTAACGCAAGCCCAATAATCATGTTTTAGCTTATTATCTATTATTAATTATTTACGACATTATTAAAAAAAACAGAAACATATAAAATGTTATAATCTTAGTTCAATTATTTGCTTTTTCTCAAGATCTTAACTTTTGTATTATTGAGAAATTAAGACGATTTTTCTACTGAAAAAAATGGAATCCTGTTTTCGAAACATATGATCGATAGAGTAGGTACCTAAGGTACCACTTACCATATATAAATTTCAAAGTTAAATATTTGTTAGTTTGGAAGATATTTATAACCGATGAAGTTAAATTTAAGGAAGTTATATATTATTTGGCTACATTCAAGGGCCTATCTATATAGGACCTTGAATGTGACCAAATATTTAGAGAGATCTGGCTGCATCGCGGATTTTTTTTTGGACCAAAACCCAAAAATGTTTCAAGGTTTTCTAGTATCAATGCATGGTAATCCTGTGCCGGGTTGACGATTTCAGTATTATACAGTAAATTTTCAGGATGCTTACCTCGATAAAATTTCCAGTACCAACCAACTCCTATTCATATTGTCGATGGTTCCATATTTTGTTCTTAGCTATGTTCGATGAAAATCCATTCTCTTGTTATGGCTCTATTAGCTCTGTTTCGCTAATTAAAATCTTTGTAACGGTTCCCCGAGCGAAACTAGCGCCGCCACCTATTTTATCCCGAACTCTGTGGCGCGGTGGGCCAAGGTCTTCCTGCGACGCAGGAGGTTGCGGGTTCGATTCCCGCCTCGGGACAAATGTGTGTACGATCTGCAGACATTAGTTCAGGGTGTTCTGGTCGTTTTCTATGTATAATAAAAAAAAACTGTACTATGTATGTATTTATTGTATTATGTTATGTATATTAGTTATCTGGTACCCATAACACAAGCTCTGCTTAGCTTGGGGCTAGATAATGCTGTGTGAATTGTCCAGCATTATTTATTTTATTTTTTATTATATTTCTTTGAACAAAGGTTATTTCAAAATGTTCAATTTGCAGATTGTGATACTTATTAAGTATAAGCTCTTTTTTAATGCGTTTGTAATATTTTTATTTATCAAAACTAACATGGAAGGTATTTATAGTTTAAGCAGTCCTTATATTTCGTAAGCACTTAGATTTTCCTAAACTAGCTTCTACCTGCGGCCTCGCCCGCAGTTTCCCTTTTAATACATAAACCTTTATGTTTATCGAGGTTGAGAACTCACCTAGGTAAGACGATATGAGATATGTTCAAATATCACAACTAAACAATGATAATTTTTACTAATGTGATAGATTCTCTAGGCTTGCAGATTTACATAAACTTCATAACTCTAATAAATCCAAGCTGTTGTTGGCAGAAGGCCAACGGTTCGACTCTTGACCTGAACTGTTATAAATCTGATGGTATTGATGTAGGGTATGATAAAGTTGTTACGTTTATATGGCAATCAATAGTGTCTGGACTTTTAGCTGATATAGTGTTTCGTTGCTTTTAGCAAATTGACTGTTAGGTTAAATAAAAATTGGAAAATATAACTAAGCTAAACTTACGGCATAAAAACTTTCATAAATTCCCAAAATATGCCTTAATCTATACAAGACTTTTAAGTATAACATAAAGTGTCATCGATACATTTGTAATCGGTTCACTTTGTAACTTGTTTCTGAATAATTGATAAAACAAGTTAGTACAAAAATACTGTTATCAACTCTGCGTTGATATTTGTGAATTAACGTACGACTCAAACATCTACAAGAACATTTAGCACGTCTGGCACAGTAACCAGCCGAGCGATTTAGGATTTTAAAATATCCCATTCTATGTATCGCTATCCGGGGAGACTGGGTGGTAGGTAAGCTATTTCGGTTTCTTTTACATAAGTTACAAAAACAAATATACATACAATTTTAGAAGAATAGTCGACGAAGCTGTCAACGTTAAAATATCACAAATGTCAAACTCAATTGTTATGTTTTTATTTTTAGGTTTCTGAACGGTAAACCTCATTGGTACTAATGTTATTCACACTTGACTTTGTTTTGCTCGACTACGTTTCACTTCTGCAATGTATATATCTATTAATAAATTTGAAACAGAATTGCTGAAATCGAGCAAAAAAGGGCAAGTATGTATATAGGTATATTATAATATCATATCTTGACGATGAAATTGCAATACCGTCGTCGATCGACCCCGTCAGAAAGTTGTATACATTTTTAGTACCATATTGACATCCGTAATCGTTTTTGCCGATTCTCCCCGGATGGCTCATTCAATGGGAATGGGATATTTTACCGTAATCACCTAATCACTCGGCAGGTCTGTTAGAGGTATACTCCAGGATTCTTTCTCTGTCTACGTTACATTGTTACTATTATAAAACCTTAAAACATCTGTTTTCTTATCATTGTAACTTGCAAGAAGTAAGTATATTGTAGTCATTAAATTGAATTTCCTTTGTTTGCTCTTATCAGCAACATTTACTACTTTTTAGATAACCGATTACGTACATTTTAAGTACGTGCAACCTTCAATATTTTTCCATCCGGATACTACTTAAATTACAATGATTCTCTGTAGTTCTCTGTTATCATTTCAAACTAAAAGTTAAAGTTAAGTTAAAAGGTTATAAGGTATACTAGCTTGACAGATATCATATGAGTAGAGGTCGTCAAACTAACATGGAAGGTATGTTTACAATAAATCCATTTATTATGCATGTAAATAATAAATAGCTGGACGCACCGCGCCGTATGAATTTCGACTTTGACTCAGCCTGCCTGATTTGCGATATGTTTCAATGTTTTGATTTCTTTTGCTGGCAGGGTCAAGTTCTTATAAGACTTAAATCTGATCCCAAAACTGTTTAAATGTACTATGTAGTATAATGTAGTACCTACCTACCTGTCTTATCTAAGAGACAAATTTTCTTAAGTTTTGTATTATTTCAAATTTACAAAAGATATCCCCAAATATTTATTGTAGTTTTGATTTAGGCGACTCCACTCAGCAACGTACTGGACTTTATTAGTATCAAGTTTTTCGAGCTCCCTTTGTTCGTTGTTCTAAAGCCTAGCAGTATTTTTGGCAATAAAGAACCGGCGACCTTGGTCAGGACGCGTATGTACTGGCGCACTGCAGGCACCAAGTTCACGGCCCCATTCATAGACCAATGGTTCTGCCCACTGCTTTGCCTGTCACCTTGAAGAGTGAATGGTACTTTGTATAATTATTGTTAGTTATGCTTTTACGACTTCGTTTACTTGGTTTCACAAAATGCGCAGTTTTCTTGAGGACTGAATGTCGTTTATTGCAAGATAAGGTAACTTATTTACTTACAAGAATACTCTGTATCACAGAACAAGGATGTGTATGTCCTTGAGTACCTATAAGACGAATTTTTTAAAAAAAAGTGTTACTGCGTCAAGCATTTTTTTATGCTTTGTTATATGGAGCCAACATAGTCCTTTAAACATCATCATTTATCGGCTTATATTAGATATATAAATAGATAGGATAATAATTTTATTCATCACCTCATTTATATGTCACTACATCTGTCCAGAATCTTATTTCTCTGACTGTCAAACCGCATTTTTATTTTATTTTTTTGGTTAAAGAATAGAAACCTGCAACTCTATACAAGAAGGCTCCTTATTAGTAAATGTAGTTTCTCTATCAAAGCTTTCCTTCCACCTCGCCCATCTGATGAAAAGGTAGTTAAGCTGAACTAAGCTGCTCAAGTATCAAACTTATCTCCAACTATTACAGCGTCATTTCTATTGTTACAGAGGGACGACAGTTCACTGCTAGCACAGTTCTTCTTCGCCGACGATGCCCTCAACATGGTCGCGGCCGAGTTGGATTCCTTCGACGGACGTAAGGACCCCGACAGGTGTGCTACGCTTGTCAGCCAGCTGCGGCGTGCACAGGTAATTTGCCAGAACTTGATTTGAAATGTTTAATCAGGCTCGGGGGGATGCGGAACGCGCGCGTCTAGAACCGCACTCACCTGGAGAAGTCCCTCGTTAAGGGATGAAACGTTGGTGTTCTTCCAACACAAATAAGGTTCGTAGTGAACCCGCTTACATCCGTAATGAATGATTAGTCATGTTCCATGCAGGTTCTTGTAGCGGCAGAACTCGCTCGGCGAGACAACCCGTTCACGAATGTGCATATGGTGCACAAGTCTCGTCTTGTTTTGTTTCAGCCACAGATCCAAATGGTGCCCCGTGCGGCCGTGGTGGTGGACTTTTTTGGTTTATTCAAAAAAGCCAAGCGAACAAGAGCCACCGTTGAGCACCAGAAAAATGGCAGGTGCGACAAAAATATAGC
This sequence comes from Eupithecia vulgata, assembly GCA_946478455.1. NCBI lineage: Eukaryota > Metazoa > Arthropoda > Insecta > Lepidoptera > Geometridae > Eupithecia > Eupithecia vulgata. Next base: position 5,664,986 of record OX297881.1, read on the forward strand.
CATATTAGCCATTAGGCAATTTGTGTCTAGCTTTGCCACTTTTCTGCCAGTGTCACTGAATTTAAATTCATAGTCCTGGAAAGGAAAGGGTTAGTTTAGTGAGTTACAATAGTAATATGAGCGGAAAATTTTGAAAAACTGCCTCTTGTTGAGAGGTCTAGCGTTTGAGACATTGTACGAGACGTCACGGTGAGTGCGTACTGCCTACTGCCTACATTAGACTTAAATGACGTATGACGAGCAATTATAATTTGACTTCACTACGGGTAATTTCGAGTTTAGGTAAAATCCTGTATTTCATTCACATGAATCTATGATCATGAATCGCGTGCTTAGCAAAGTCATCTTTAAACAAGCTTAGCTTAATATTAGTAAGTACGTGCCTATAAATTCCAGTGGAAGAACCTAAAATAAGCTCGCTTTTTAGGGTTAGGTACCTACCTTAAAAGTAAAAAACGAACCCTTATAGGATTACTTTGTTGTCTGTCCGTCTGTCAACCCTCTTTTCTCAGAAGCACGTGGAGGTATCGAGTTGAAATTCACATATAGGTACTCAGATATGAATCAAAGTCAACGCAATCAAAAGTTACTGCCGTTTATCCCCAATTTTTTGATTTTTCCAAGGCATGTGATTTGATTACATGCACACAAAACCTATGGGGTACTTCCCGTTGACTTAAAATCATGAAATTTGACAAGAAGCAAGGTCTTATAGCGCAAGTAACAGAAGCAGTACTCAGATATGAATCAAAGTCAACGCAATCAAAAGTTACTGCCGTTTAACCCCAATTTTTTGATTATTCCTAGGCATGTGATTTGATTACATGCACACCAAACCTATGGGGTACTTCCCGTTGACTTAGAATCATGAAATTTGGCAAGAAGCAAGGTCTTATAGCGCAAGTAACAGAAGCAATATAACCGTAAAAAAAAATATCCTCTATGTAGTTGTGATCAAGTCAGATTCTTTTTGTGAGTGCGTCTGGGTCGATTTCTTTGCTTACGAGTACAAGTTTGTAAGGAACCCTTGATGCACGAGTCCAACTCGCACTTGACGTTATTTTTAATGTCCATCTGAGCATGGTCTAATCTAAACCTAAGTGCTCTCCATAGTCTAGACACTTAGCTCTAGTCTTCCGTGTTACAGAACGAATAATAGTTCGTGACCAATGATTCGTACTTCTTCATCATACTTTTACATAACACATATTACCTTCCTGGACCAAGTCTGTTACTAAGCAGGGATCCTTGCCAGATAAGGATACCATAAACAAATGGAGACATTACTAGATATACATAGGTACACATACGTGCTAAATAATGCGGTGACTCAGATTAGGATTGGATTATATCTAGTTTCCAGTCTAGATCCATTTAAAACGCAAGATTCACAACGTAATTGGATCTGGCTGGGCTGTTAACCTGCTTTATCGAATTTGGTTTACGACCTTTAGTGGGATTGAATTGGATCTCGATCACTTATAGGGCCCTAATTCTACTAAATTAATAGCTTCGCCATAATGATCAACATGGTATCATCACAGAATGACACATTTTGGCATTCTACTTTTGTAGAAAGAAACTACAGATTTGACTTGTCTAAGTACATGTAAGTGTCAAAAGATAAATAAATAAATAAAAAATAAAAAAAAGATGATAAAAGGAGGTGTGTCAGAAGTGTCAAGGTTGAAACAATTCTATCAATATTTCCGTACAAATAGCACAGCACGCAGTATCTAGAGTTTATTTCATCTATGGACGAGTCAGCGACGACATTACTGTCATAAGTGCTTGGTGAGCAGTATTTGTCAGTAGAGTAGATAAACAACAATATGCATGCGAAATTCGATTCCCGCCTTGGGACAAATATTTGTAATATCTGCAGGTATTTGTTCAGGGTGTTCTGGTCGTATTCTATGAAACATAAAAAATGTTAATGGTTATCTATGTAATGTATTGCATTATGTATATATCAGTTATCTAGTACCCATAAAACAAGCTCTGTTTAGCTTGGGGCTAGATAATGCTGTGTGAATTGTCCAGTATTATTAAAGTATATTATGATTATTTATGTGGTTTCTCTATTCTAGGCCCAGAAACTTAAACAATAAGCGTTTTTAGTGTGCGGCTGTCAGTTCAGCGATACCGACATTTTAATAATATAAACAGAATGAAAAGAACAACCTTTGAAAGTTCGTTATTTCACACGTTACTACAAATAGGATTGGGAGTTGGAAGGTTAAGCTGAGACGTTTTTAGAACACTATATTAATAATTTAGCGGGTTTTAAATAACCATAAATCGGCTTAAAATTCCTGAATACATACCTACATATAAAATACAGCCTGCTGATAGACGGACGGACAGGCAGACAGAAAGGTTATTAGAATTTCTGTTTGGACCCTTTGCGCACAAAACCCTAACAAAATCATCAGTCCAGGATAGGCCGTCCTTCGTTTTAGGTGATCAGCCATCCGACCATTTGGTTAGACCTCTTGTTTATGCCCATTGCAATGGAACCATTAGACCAGTGACTGAAAACTATCATGAGATGAAGTTTTAGATACGTTTTACGGAGTACATATAAATTCATCGAGAAATAACCTCAAAATCAACCACAACAACGAAATAATCATGAAAATCTGTTGAGAATTGGCGAAGAATCACTAAAATTGTTGTAGCAGCTAGTCGTGATTTTTCAAAAGTTTTATGTTTTTTTTAAGCTTCAGGAATAAAAAATAGTAATCCCTAGGAAATATATTTTTTATGGGACCAATTCGGGATCATTCTCTTTACAATAGCGGTCCACGATTGACCCAGTAATCGAAGAACATGCATTAAAAAAAAACATTCAACCGAATATACCTCGAGTCGATAAAAATGTAGTAAACCATTGATAGTCAACATAATAATATACGAACTTAACCCCTGTTTTGCTTCCGTGATAACCTTTTGGGAGATTTCCATTTAAAGGTCGCGATACTCGATAATCTTACAATGTACTTAAATAATATTTTCTTTTGCAATTATTATTAAGGCTGGAACCTCAAGGAATAGCGTGACTTAACATGCTAAGTAGATTGCTATGTTAGCGTGTCTTAGCGCCTTTTGCTAAGCTGTAATGTTAATTTGAGCGGCGTGAAAAATTCCATCTCGAAGTGGCGGCCGCGGCGGCCGGCGGCGGGGCGATGGAGACCGGTATGGTCGGTATGGTCGCCATGCTATGTAGAAATGAGCCATGGGGCCTCGGACATTGCCCCATTTATGTTTTGTTGCCCTAAAATCTTTCTTACTTTTTTACCGCGAATTAAAACTTCTACTTTTTTTTAAAATTTGAACTACACCAGAGAGAATATCGGAGAATATCGAATATCGGTATCAGAATATCGGTATAACAACGCCTTATCGCGCTGGCGCTTCAGAAGTAAGACATATTTGGGCGAGCAATGCGACAAATTTGTGTTGGCTCAAATACAGTATAATTAAACTTATGGACCTGGATAAATCCTGACATCTTGTAACTCTATGCGTGACGGACCTTATGTAGACAAGTATACACGTTACACGAGCCATTTTATACGAACTTAGTAATATTTTTAAAGTCGCAGTTGGTCCAAAGTATCCATTGAAGACGGAAGATCCCTAATCTTCCGTTCCACGTGAGCGATGTTTTAATCACTTTCGCTTCCGTTGCATTACACATTTTATCTCATTTTCAAAAGAACAATCACTCTACCTTCTTGCCAACCTCGTATAACCTCAACCTCAACAGCCTATAATAGTCTACTGCTGGACGCAGGCCTCCCCCTGTTTTTTTTTTATCTCATGAGGTTGTAATGCCCATAATCCCCACGCTGAGCATGCGGGTTGGGGATCGCAGTTCGGTGGTAGATCTAGTCTGCAAGAGGCGCTGCTACCCGCCCCCCTGGTGTATGACCCTTAGTCACCTCTTACGACAACCACGGAAAGAGTTAGGGTGGTGCAAATTCTAAGCCGGCACCACACGGCTCTTCGTACCTCGTATAACCGCAAGTTCTACGGGACGAAACTGTACTAACTCGGGTGATTGAAGACTACAAATACTACGCGCACGACGAACTTTGCCCCGAACACTCCCTCGTCTGGGGCATGCCACATCACATCAGGTGCTGCTTTATGCCCCCACAGTGCCCCCCATCCCTTAGCGAAAATATTCTCTCCTCAGCGCTTCGTAATTTGTGCCAGTAGTTAGCATATTTCAAACTGTTGATAATAATTTTCAATCAATGACTAATACAAGCTATAGGTGGATTTCGTACGGTACGGTCAAGGACAATAAACTTCCAAAATAGTTTTAGGTTTGTACTTGTACTAAGAGGCCGAGATGTACCTACGACTAGCTAGGTACCTGCTATAGTTTTATCCACATAGCTCAAAGGATTAGCAAGCTGAAGTGGCAATAGGCTGGGCAGAAGAACAGACAACCGCTGGTGTAAACGTGTTCTTGAGTGAAGACTGCGACTCGGCAAAAGTAGCGTAGGACGCCCTCCGACCAGGTGGGATGACGATTTGCGAAAGACTGCTGGCAGGTAGGTACTGTATGCGGCAAGCTGAAGACTTTTTTTACTGTAACTCAGAATCAACTTTTAGACAACAACGAAATAATCATCAAAATCTATTGAGAATTGGCAAAATCAGCCTATATTAGTCCACTGCTGGACATAGGCCTCCCCTAATGAGCGCCATAGCGCCCTGGTCTTCAGCTTGCCGTATCCAGCATCTGCCAGCAGTCTTTTGCAAATCGTCATCCCACCTGGTCGGAGGGCGTCCTACACTACGTTTGCCGAGTCGCGGTCTCCACTCAAGAACACGTTTACACCAGCACTGCCAATGCAATGTAAATTTAATGTAATTGCAATGCATTAAAGGTCAATTTGCAATCCACGGCTCGTGTTCCAACTAGGTTAGATAGACACAGATTAGTAAATATTTACTTTACCAGGACTTGAACAAAAGGTGTTATCTAATCGCTAAGTAATTTACTCGTATTTTGTCCCATTTGCTATTATCTTAGAAGCAAGAACTTGCCTACTTGTTATAATGAGAAAACAATCATTTATCTACACATACCTTAGAAGTAGAAGGTTTAGTTAGAATAATAGAAGACTCAAAAGCTGAAGCCAAAAAAATGCGACAATATGTGCCTCATTTTCCTATTAGATAAAGATAAGATAAGATAAAGATACATTTATTTGGCACAACAAGAACAGCACAGACAGACATACACAATTACACACACAGGGTAGAATACAATATTAATGATATTTTACATACTTTGTAGATAGATGAATTTAGTCATAATGATTAATATAATGATTTTATACATTTGGTAAAAGTATTTCATAAACTAGTAAGTAGAAAACTCTAAACTTGTTCAAATCTTATTAGCATACATGCGTACCTATAAGTGTGCGTGAAAACACCGAGGTTACAATATGAAATGAAATGAAATGAAAGTAATTTTATTTATCCTAAATCTACTACACAAAAACACATATTATCTTAGGATACAACATAATACCTAGGTTTTGCTGCTTATTTTGTGTGCAGCAGGGTTTAGGACAAATATGGCCTACACTCAGCATTATGCTGGATAGACACTGATGTGTCTACCTAGCGCTGGTTTTCAGTGCATGCCATAGAAGGCAGGTCACGTCACGACCATCTGTGGTAGTGCGCTGTTTTACAAACTACAAATTACAAATGCTTGACATCTCACACTTTAAGGGCCTATAAGTACTACCTTATATCAACTCCTCACTTGACGACCTCAGTGGCGCAGCGGGCGAGAGTCTGCCTGCGACGCAAGAGGTTGCGGGTTCGATCCCCGCCTCGGAACAAATTTGTGTATGATCTGCAGAAATTTGTTCCGTTGGTCTGGGTGTTCTATGTATAATAAAAAATATCTATCTATGTAATGTATAATATTACGTATATCAGTTATCTAGTACCCATAACACAAGCTCTGCTTAGCTTGGGGCTAGATAATGCTGTGTGAATTGTCCAGCATTATTATTATTATTATTAACTCCGTCCCTCAGATCGAAATATCTTCCAAACTTTTAAATATTTAACTTTTAAATTTATACATGGCAGTTCAGGACTTACTCTATCGATCATATGTTTCGAATACACGATTTCATAAAATTTTCTCGAAGAAAAACCTCTAAATTTTTACTAAAACCTTAATTTCTCAATAAATACAGAACTTGATAACTTGAGAATAAGCATGGTAATAGAACTAAGTATAAAGAACATTTTATATGTTTTGGTTTTTCCAAATAAATTCCTAATTAATAGATTATAAGCTAAAACTTTATTTTTGAGCTTGCGTTGCTATGCATGTCTCGTTCCTATGAACGCGAAATCCTATGTCTGTCCTTTTCACAATAATTTAAGGTTGTATATGCCCAAGAAAATCGAGTGACACCATCATTCTGCTGTGACAGCGTGTGTTTCCTTATACGACTACCCCCTTTTACGCATAAAAATATAGAGCGTAACCTTGAAAAGTCTCGAAGATCTGCTCTTCGTCTGTCTTTATTAGGCGATAGTATTCCTTAAGGCGCACACACCACCTAAACTAGCGCCACCACCTACTTTATGTTATTATTCCGTTTAACAAAGGAATTTTCAAAAATCCATCTTCCAGTTTGTGATACCTATCATAAGCTTTTTTTAATGACTAGTTTTATTCTATTTAGTTTAGGCAGAGATACAAAGTTGCCCTTGGTGGCCACCAAAATCTATTTTCGTATCTCTTCCTAAACTAAATAGAATTAGACTATTACATGGATTTTTGAAAATTCCTTTGTAAAACGGAATAATAAGATAAATTAGGCGGCGGCGCCACTTTGGGTCGGGTACGGGCGTCATACAGCGAGCGTCGTGCAGCCAGAAGATTGAAGGACATAGAAGAGATTTTAAACGTTTCATGTTCGCTGCGAATGTTAGATTACGCCCCGTAACACCGGTCTGCACCCGGCTTAATACATGTTTGTGTAATTTTTGAACTTTATGCTTATTATGTTATTTTTAGCTCTAAAACATTCCAAGCACTCAATTCTAGAGTCGAAGACCTCAAATAAGGAAAATGCGAATCCTAAACCAGTTCTAAATTTTAATAATATGCTCTGTAAAGATTATAATGGTATCAGATCAATTTAAATGATTTGTTTGTTTTGGTGATTTTCACCATGGTTGGTTTACAAAATGAATTAGGTTAATAGAAGCTACACAAATGCAGTTCTCGATTAGCAGTAAACTTTGAACCGCAACAAAAAGAAAACCGGACAAGTGGGAATCGGGAGTCGCGCACGAAGGGTTCCGTATCATTATCTATAACAACGGCAAAAAAGCACGTTTGTTGTATAGGAGCCCCCTTAAATATTTATTTTATTCTGTTTTTTTGCATTGGTTGTTATAGCGGCAACAGAAAAACATCATCTGTGAAAATTTCAATTGTCTTACTATAACGTCTGCATGAGATACATACAGCCTGGTGACAGACAGACAGACAGATGGACGGACAGCGGAATCTTAGTAATAGTGTCCCGTTTTACCCTTTGGGTACGGAACCCTTAAAAGAGATGTTTTAGTTTTAAGTATTTTAGTTAAGTTTAAGTTCAACCACAAGAGATTAACTTTTAACCGAATGCAACAAATCAGTCTTGTAGGAAGCTTTTTCATGTTGATAATGTTTTATGAAAATTTGAAAGCTTAAAATGATGGGGGTGCATTCAAATATCGGCTTTTACTCGTAATATTTAGAGGATCTTTTCTGTCGACAGCATTAGATAATCAGACAGCTCGCAAGGCCCTCAGTTTGTCACTGTAAACTGTATCTAAAGATAACACAGTACAGTCCATTATGCAGTGCATTATGTAGCTGGATGTATGTCCTTTAGTGTTATACCCTCAACCTCAACAGCCTATAATGATCCACTGCTGGACGTAGGCCTCCCCCTGATTGTTTCATCTCATGATAATGCCCATAATCCCCACGCCGGAGCCGAGTGGACGTTGAATTTGTATCATCCCAACTCTTCCCGTGGGTGTCGTAAGAGGCGACTAAGGGATATACACCGGGGGATGGGTAGCTGCGCCTCTTGCTGACTAGATCTACCTCCGAATTGCGATCCCCAACCCGCATGCCCAGCGTGGAAATTATGGGCATTACCTCTCATGAGACAGTGTTATAGCAACAGTTTGAATATTCAGATTACGTACTCCAAGTACAATACCTCGATCAGGTCATTTCACGGTCTGATTATAAATCTAAAGACCTCCATTTTGTCGGAATCAAATGTAAAAAGAACGAGTTTTGTGTTAAAATATTTAATTCTGCTGTTATCAATATTGGTTTCTTTTTGGAACAGAACGTGTTTCTGGTGATTATTGGCTATGTGCAGTTATGGAAACTTTTAAAATATTTTTAGCGGAATTTACACAATTCAAAAATCTTGTGAAGTCGTACCACATACATAATGTAAATTGACGTAAATTGGGTTACGTTATGTACCTAACCTTACTTTGCAAACAATTGTGCAAAGTAGGTACCGTCTGTTTTCTTAGTTAATAACGTTTTTCTCCTATACTATCAATCACAAAACATTTTTTACGTCATCGTATTAAGTAATAGAAATACTAAGGGAACCTTCGGCTTATTTTTTCAAATAAATGTCTTATTAATGATGGATAATCAGCAAAAATAGATGGATTTTTATTACGTGTAAAAACACGCGGCTTGCACCAATATCGCACCTATGCAGCTCAACACTATGCACGCATTACTCGTTACCCAGTAATGTAGACCCACGTTGTCAAACAAACGAACCCACACAGGTAAAATGCGCCGCGTGGCCAATGCACAGCGTGAGCAGCCGTTGGACAGTGACTTTACAAGTTTTGAATGATTCGTGTAAGAAAATCCATAAACGTCCAGATTAAATATTGTATGACATAGAAAGATAATAAGATAACGCTTATTTTTCAACGCTGCAGCAGTCTACATCTATTACAGTATCTTACATTCAAGTCAATTTTATATGTATTTTTCTGTTCGATAAATCATTTTTTATAAGCTTGCATTGCATGGAATGATTTATAATACAGGAAAAATAGCTTTGAAAATACAAGATAACCTTGATCTTAGCTAAAAGCGAAAGCTAAACTTTGTAATCCAAGCTAGATCATGAGTGATGTTTAACCGACTTCAAAAAGGTTTTTGTTCGATTGTATGTAACCACAAACCCTCAGAGGAAATATTCATTAAAACCTGTGAAAAATCCCCACCCTTTCTGCATTTCTCCGAAACAGCGTGGTTTGAGACTCCTGATTAAAAGCGTGCGTCCAAGACTGACCATTTAAGACTGCCACAACGCCGTGGCCGAAGATTCTAACCATCACACGGACTGAGTTGCAGTCCGTGGATGTCGGACTAAGAAAACCTTCTAGCTAGAGTAAAGGCAACAACAGCTTCCGCAGTATAATAAACAGTCTGGCGATCAAACCGCCCTGGGAACTCCGATTGACCGCGCCAGGCTCGGCTTACAGTGCCGAAACAAAGCACGTCTCCGAGGGCATTTAAATATCGCCCCCAACACTCACAAAGATTACAATGGCACGTGCCACACACAATGCCATCGCCCTCCTGGAGTCCGTCTTGGGAAGTCGGAGCCCTCACTCCGACTGCCCGCGAACCCAGCTCCCCTAAAGGTAATGGCTCGGCGTCTTCATAGAGCAGGCGGCGCGGGGCGATCGTAGTGGCACCTTGCCGTTGTCTCCTCCGAGCAGGATCAGCTCTCTCGTGATCTGTGGCCTCTGTGGCCTTTTTCTGAACCATGACGGTCTCACAGAAAGAAATCACATCCTTCAACGCCGTCTCATCCGCCATCATAGCCGCTACGCTATGCAGAGAGAGATCCTGCTCGATCCTGTTGACCAAGATCCTGCCCGTTCATGTTGTCCAGGATCCGCCTTTCATTGCGTCACCGTACCTTATGTGTGCAAATGTGCACCAAATCTTTACAATGTTTTCGTTCCGACTAATATATACTTTGTACATGAATCATCTGTTATCAGTATCCTGATGTACAAGCTGCTCTACAAGCAAGGAATTATAGTTTTTCCGACTTCTGTGGTTGACATTTGCGAATTTATCGTGAATGCATATTTAATGCTAATTTTTGTTATTCTGAGACAGAGAGAATCACAAAATGCATTAGATTCTGTTTAAGCCAGCCAAGCTAGTTTGTTAAAGTATATGACCATATTATTTATCAGCAACCCAGACATAACTAAGCGAGAAAACGTGTTTTTTTTCGAGCAGAATGAATTTCTTAATAACCATTACGATTTTGGTGTAGATTTGTTAAAGCCATATCTAACTACTTTGATTATGTTTTGTACCAAAATGATCAGAGTGAGTACGGGGTACGGATTGTACGCATTGCATTATTTTATACAAATACTTCCATCGATCTTGAGTACGGCGCTACAGGGTGCTAAATATATAGGAAGGATATATTTAGGGTCTTGTAACGCCCATACCAAATCGAGAGGAACTACTTGTCATGGCATGACAACGCAACGATCCAATCAACTTCTTCTTTATGGCGCTTTCTTTTCGCCGCGACTCTGCCTCGTTTCTCACGTTGATTTGTTGCACTTTGACATGACAGCGGCGACAGTCACATTTGCAGCTTTGATATTATAAAAGTAGACCAAACCAACAGAGCTTGTTCATAGAAATGCCTTAAATTGATACATTAGGAAAAATAAGAACACACGGGACAAGCAACATTTCACTCGGTACTTGCACCGAATCTTAGTATTTCCCTTGAGATCTATTAGCTTAACAAGTCTAACCCAAACACGTCAATCATAGAGGTAAAACACTCTCGCTTCACAATTATCTTGATTTCAAAGGCAAAAACGAGTCTAAGTGTGAGTTGACATTAACTTCAGTGCTTTCACGAATACGAATAGAAAAAAGAGACGTATTTATCGCATTTTTTTTTTGCTACAACTTGTTTGTGTATCTTACCATAACATTCTAAGCCTTTTCTCGTGTTCAATGGTTCTCTAATACCTTTATCCATTTTTTTTGTATTGACTTGGACTAAGGGTACCATACGATGTAACATCAAAGAAACTTCTAGAGCGAGACATGGTCTCGCAATCTCCATGTCGCATTATCGAATTTTTGAACAGTATAAAAAAGGTTTTCTAAAATAAATATCTGAAACTGGGGGAGCTACTCCTATTTAAATCTCAATCTTACATAATTACTCTTGACCTCATATTCAATTCTCCACGGATGGTTCATATTCATGCAGAGACTCGACAAAACACACCATGAGACCGCTTGCTGGAGGAATTTAAGTCTTAAATTCATTCAACATTATCTCAGCCTATTGGCTGCTGAGACTAGGTATCTGTCTACCTTGTGTGTGTATGTCTGTCTGTGCTGTTATTGTTGTGTCAAATAATTGTATCTTTGTCTGTACACGCCAGATCAATCGGTCCTGTGCGAGCCTCATCTGAGCAGTCTTCCAGAGGGTATTCCGTCGGTATCATCCGACCAGGCAGTTGGTATAACGAGACTGCCCTGGTGGTACCGGGTACTCTGGGACGGTCTTGCTCTATCTATCTTCGATAAGGACTTTAAGTGACAGATAAATCCATTACCTACTAATCTCATGCGTGCCAAAGTAATTGTCGCCTTCCCGGGTGACTGATCAATTATCAATCACGGTCCTTTGGCAGGGAGATAGTTTATGTTCTAGGGAATCCTTGGGACGTATGCTATTTTAAACCGGGAAAGTTGGTAAGAAGCTCTTAAGGATCTTTACTTTTGGTATATCGGCTCCTTTCTTTAAGTATGTTCGCAGATCTTTACCTTAGCACCAGCTTTGTTGAACCATTCTTACCATAACAGCTAACTTCCTGAAACAGCCTAATCACTTCGCCTACCACATGGCATTGTGACGTCTCGTGGCCTTACACGCTGCGCGCGCATGACTCATTGATAGGCTACTATTGTTTTATACTGTGACCATCATCATCATTATTTTAGCTATTTCAGGTCATTTTTGACCATTACCAGAGTTAGCATCTCTATTTGTCTTAGTTTCCTTAGTATTTGGAAAAAAAATATTTCATGAATCTGTGATTTTTATATTTCTTTCCATTGCATCAGTTCCTTGAATACTGCTTACGTAAATGGCAGGGATCCGCAGTGTGCATTGATAAGGCTCTAATCCATGTTTTTTGGTTCTCTGTAGTTTGAAGAAATAGAGAATGTTTGGTTCAATGAATAAAAACAATAATTATGTTAACCTCTTTTCCTAAAACATAAACAGACAGCATATCACAACACCACGCGTCACGCGTGACTACGCCTCGCTCAACTTTTGTGGCAATGCTTAATGGAGAAGTTGTACATACCTTCTCTCTCACTCATTAGTGTTTGAACACATTGGACATGAGCGTAATGAGCGTTACAAATTCTTTCTTAATTATTGTTAAGTACTGGGTTTTGACTGAGATCATAATAGAATTGAAAAGATGACTAGTACGAAATGTTCAAGTAAACAAAACCGTGACCAAAATGTAACGAATGACCTACCAGTCTGCCATGGTTGAACGACATTTTTGTACGCAGTCATTACAGTCAAGGTCGACATACTCATTCAGGAAACCAAAATCATTCACATTTTCTTTGTCTTGAATGTAATATCAACGAATTCTAGCACTTCGCATAGGTATTTAAATGTAAACAATCACGTACCTAACCCACCTATCTACATATAGATGACTCACTTGCCTTGAATGACTCGTTCGTACTATAAACTTTTTGTCATTGCGAAACAGTTCATTATTGATTAGCACGCGACTTGTAATGCTATGTTTTTATTATTGATTGACGTTGTATATTTATTTTGGTATAACAGCTGTTATTTGTACTATCTGACTGGATATTTCCACTGATTAAGCACGTGTACTTATTTTTGATCGCAATAGCAGGTTCTGTATGCCCCTTGGGCAACAATAACAATAGCTAAATCAAACCTTCTTTGGAGAAACTTAGCTCTATTCATCCGTTCTCTTAGTGAATGGTCTCTTGATTCAACATGATCACACATGTTTGTATGGCTCCACTCACAGCCTAAGTCACGGTAACATTAGTACTGGTATAAAATAAATATGTGTAAACCTGTTCTTGAGTGAAGACCACTCGGCAATCATTCTACGGCCAGGGATGACAATAATGTAAGATCGACGACAACGTAATGTTATGGTGCCATTGAATAGGTCTTATGATGGAGACAGAAACTCTTAAACGAAACGACGGTAACCCCGTCGTGTTTGGTTTCTTTGGATTTGTCATCCCAAGCACTTTGATCCTAGTATATGATTATAAAAGCTAGATAATAAACAGTGTTTATAAAAATAATTGTAAAAAAAAGCTTAAAGTTGCTCTCTTGTTCCAGGACCGTGTTCTCAACATCACTAGCCAGATAATGGACCAGATCCTCGGAGACGAGCGGGTTGCGCGTGGCTTCCGCGTCAAGTTTCCAGAGGATGTGCTGCAGGATAACCTGGCTGGGCAGCTTTGGTTCGGTGCTGAGGTTTGTTACTTCCCTCATCCATCAGTCATCAGACCACATACGTCCACTGCGGAATATGCCTCCTTCCAACAAGGGGCGTTGCTATAATCACCACGAAGGATTGATGATCACAATGGCCCTTCCTCTGGTAGGTTCCCTTTTACGTTATCCATGGGCTGAGTTAAAGGGTTAAATTCTTATCCCCAGACCACTCTGCCATAGCATAGGTCGGGGTAAATTTGTTGGGTAGGAATCAGCTATATAATTTTCAGAATCATACCAGAAGTTCGCGAGAATAACCCGTTTCAAAATACCATTTTAACAACTAAAGTTGTGCTTCAAGAAAAGTACATTGTTCCTAATGCTACAAATGTAAAGATATAATAATTATATAATGTATCTCCTTCCAGTGCCTATCAGCCGGCTCCTCTATAATGAACCGCGAAGAGGAATCCGCAGCGATGCGCCCGCTCGCCAAAGCTCTGACCAGAAGCTTGGAGACCGTGAGGTTCCTGCTTCGAGAGCGCTGTCTGAGACCCCGAGGCTTGGCACTGTGCCAGCAGATTGTTGCTGATGATATGCTGCAAGAGAGCTTGAAGATCTTTGACAGGTAACCAGCAGCATTATCTCTGAAAGCAGGAAACAAGTAATTGATTGAAAGCTATTAAAAAACCCGACTCGGTTCCCCATTTTCTCTTGCTGCGACAAATGAGGGTGAAGGTCTAAAAATCTAGGATCCATTATATGTGACTAGACAAGTATATTGATGGATACCTCATTTATTTACTCATTTGACGACCTCAGTGGCGCAGCGGGCGAGAGTCTGCCTGCGACGCAAGAGGTTGCGGGTTCGATCCCCGCCTCGGAACAAATTTGTGTACGATCTGCAGAAATTTGTTCCGTTGGTCTGGGTGTTTTCTATGTATAATAAAAAATATCTATCTATGTAATGTATAATATTACGTATATCAGTTATCTAGTACCCATAACACAAGCTCTGCTTACCTTGGGGCTAGATAATGCTGTGTGAATTGTCCAGCATTATTATTATTATTATTTTTTATTTATTTATGATATCAAAGTGCTTTTTTACCTCAAGCTATACCTTACAGATTTTGGACACGTCACTAAATTAAAATTATAATGCTTATCGAAATAGCTTTAGCCGTTTTAATGCTTGGAGGTATTTAAGTGTGTCTGCCAACATAAAAACACTCGAAAAACATAACCTACGTCTCACGGGTAAAAAGGGTAGGTTGTATCATTGAGACTGCCACAGTATGTGAATGGTCTTGTGCGTGTTATAGAGCTGTGTAAAGTTTGCTGACGGCATCGACACGGCATCCCAATACACTCAGCTATCTTAGCTGTGTGTCTTGCATTAGCATATATGCTAGTGCAAGAGATGATTCTTTCTACTCTCTCTATGTGACATAGAGAAAGTGAATGAAAATGAATGAATAAAAGTAGACAGAATCATCTCTTACATTAAACCGTGAGTGCCATCGACGCATAGGCCGAAGTCGAGTAGTCTCACCAGCAGTTGGGATTGTACTGCTATATAATGCTGGACAGTAAATGCCTTCATCATCATCATCCGCAGCCGGATTTTACGCACTGCTGGGTATAGGCCTCCCTCAGTTTGTGCCATCCACCATGGTCCTGTGCTAACCATCTCCATTGCCGCCCCCCGACGCGTACTATGTCGTCCACCCACCTTGCAACTGGTCGTCCGACATTTCTTTTTCCCATTATTGGCCACCAATCAGTTGCTGTTTAGCTCCATCTATCATCACCTCGCCTTGCAATGTGCCTTAACAAGAAATAAATACAACGAACCTAATGCGAAAAAAACAAAAACAGGAAGTGTATGTGCTATTAAATTTTGCAATTAGCACTTGTTAACAAATTTTTGTAAAATTTATTTTCGAAAATTTGTTCTTATTACCTTACAATTTCTAATCGTTTTGATTAAATTTCAGACTGTTCGCCGAATTCGAACTGTGTTACGTGAGCGCCATGGTAAACGTGAAAACACCGCACGAATTCGAAGCTCAACAGCTGATCTGTGTTCTCTTCTCCGAAAGTCTTCGGCGGGCCCTCAAGCAGAACTTACTGACACAGGAACAGGTAACGTGAAACTTATTTGTATGGTGGTAGAGAATAGATTTGAATGCGCATGGAAGGGAGTTGCCAATTGGTGAGAGCCAGCCAGTATTGTGAAGTTTAATATAATCAAGGTAGCCTAGAACTGGGTGCAGTCACAGAAACACTAACATACAGACGCAGTTGCAGTCTGCACACAAGTATGAAAAACTCCGTCGAGCTATGCGAGCTAAGCTAATCCAACAAGCTTAGCTTTCCGTGTGCAATCCCCTATAAGAATATCTTACAATCGTCAAGTAAAATCGTCGCTTTTGATTTATACGTAAGGTTTAAATTAAAGCAAAAATAAAAGCATAACTGGTAAGTCCTTTCACATGTGTACGGGTTTCCCGAACAACCCAATCGAAATGCGCAGACGATTGAAAGTGTCACCCATTGGAAGGGGTTAACCCAAACTCGGGGTAGTACGGTCCCTGTTGGCATACATGTACTTACTACTCTCGGTTGTAATAAGTAGTTGAAACTGCACCTTATTTCATTAAAATAAAGTTCAATCTCTGCAGGTGGACTCTTACGATCCGGCGTTGATGTTCGCAGTACCCCGTCTTGCTATCGTCAGTGGACTCCTCATATACTCGAGTGGACCGCTCAGTATAGATAAACCACCAGGTAAATGTATAGGGAAAGTAAATCTTGTGTACTTGCAATTAGATTGTAAATCGATTGACTTTGGTTTTGAAAATATTAAGTTGTGATCAAAGGGCTGAATGAAATTCAGAATCGAAATCGATTGAAATGAAAAATTATTGACTAACAGAGAAATAAACCAAACCTTGACAGTAGGTATCAAAAGACTTAGATTAAACCCATAAGGTTTTCATCATCATCATCATCAGCCTACATCAGTCCACTGCTGGACATAGGCCTCCCCTAATGAGCGCCATAGCGCCCTGTCTTCAGCTTGCCGCATCCAGCATCTGCCAACAGTCTTTCGCAAATCGTCATCCCAAAGTTATCGACATAGCTCAAAGGATTAGCAAGCTGAAGTGGCTGGCCATATCTCGAGAAGAACCGACAACCGCTGGGGTAAACGTGTTCTTGAGTGGAGACCGCGACTCGGCAAACGTAGTGTAGGACGCCCTCCGACCAGGTGGGATGACGATTTGCATAAGGTTTTATTTTATGCGATTTAAGATTAACCAAATTAAAATTAATTTACTTTTTTATTTATTATAACTGCTAATAATTTGTATACATACTACCTTATGCTAGCGGCTTAGATCGTGTTTTTCCGGGATAAAAAAGAGCCTAATGTTGATCCAAGTTCAGAATACCTGGGTGCAAAAATCAACTTTCAGTAGTTTTGTCCTTGTTTCTAACAATCACAGCTGCTCAAACGAATGCCTTTTGAATACAGTGATAATGGTAATTCACTGACACTGTGTGAGCTTCAGGTTCTGCCCATCATCACGTACACGATCGTAAAGCCATGTTCTAATTTAAAAAAAAAAACAGACACAAACAGTGCAATTTTAGTTTCTAATAAAGCCTCTCTTATGAATGGAGGGGGGCCTACTACCAATACCTAAGTTTACGAATTAAGATCAGGCGTCTTCACAAATGTGTTCGTGATGATGTGCAGAACCTGCAGGTCTCGCAGTGTCAGTGTGTCACAGTGTCAGTGTCACCAATAACCCTTTATAAGTAGGATCTCGAGAGTATCTACGAGTCCGCATTATAGAAATTACATTCGGTAAATGGTACAATTTCGCTGTTAGCAGCAATCACAACAACACAAACACTAAGGTGACACTTTGTCACCCACCTTGCAAGTCACGCCATTTAAGAACGTGGGTACCCCTCCATTTATTATTATGCGTTGTCAACTGACCTCTAACTGACCTTTAATTTAAGGGATTGTTTGAGTGCTGATACTTTGAATTAACGTAATAAAATAACCTGTCTCGATACAAATTGCACGAATTAGGTGTGTGGAAATTTACGACGGTAAAAAGAAGTTTATATTCGGAAGAATATTTTAATTGCGTTTTTTATAAGACTGACAAATAAAACCAGACCAAAACGTGCTCAGTTAACTTGTAATCATGTGGTGCTTAGAATCTGTACCACCACAACTCTTCCCGCGGGTGTCGTAAAAGGTGATGTACATCCACCCTGGGGCGGACAGCAGCGCCCCCTGCAGAACTAAGTCACCACCGATCACGGGACTGCGATTCCTTACATGCATGCCCCGTTGTCTATAGTATTACCCCCTCATGAAGAGATCATAAGGTGCTTATCAGAGAAGACCCACGTCCAGCAGTGGACTAGGCTGTAGACGTGACTCCCAGACAAACTGATGCTACCTAAATTATTTTTCTTAGATGTCAACATAACAGTCAATGAAATAACTTTGTTTAACTTCCAGAGGAAATGTCCGACATGTTCCGTCCGTTCCGAACGCTCCTACACAAGATCCGCTCGCTCCTGTGGACTCTGGACCGGCGCGAGCTCACCGCACTGGAGCGTTTACTGGCAACGAATGGAGATGTCGCTAGTTTCGCCTCTCTAGAACTACCCTCAGGTAACATTACGCAGAGGAAGATTTTACGCAGAGAAAATTTCCGACATGTTTTCATGATTAAGATTCAGTTTCAATAAATTTATTGCACATGTTCATTATTGTTCATGTTCGACGGCAGCAAATTTTATCCGGCTACATGTATGAAGTTGTGACCCTTGCTGCGGGAAGTGAATGCGTTAATATAGGGAGAGTAGATTCTTCCTTAACATTAGACAGAAGAATGCTCGCTCAATGGGTGGGTACCCATTGAACTCCAAGCTAAAAATGTTTGAATTTAGTAGGTAACAAACTTTTGTCTTTTTGCTCTCAGACAAGATACGCCACTTTCTAATACCTGCATGACAAAACTGGATGGTTTTTTCCTAAGCCTCTGCTAATTGACCTAAGATTTCCTTTAGAACTAAATGAACTAATGTCCATGTTTCTCTTTCAGCATCCGAAATAATAGATGACCCATCATGCCCGTACCCCGACATTGGAGAGTTCGTGTCTCGGTTCTACGCGGACCACGCCAATGTTAGAGATCTGTACACACAACCGAGGTGAGAATGTTATAAGTAGTCCTATTATAGGCCGCTGGGCAACGAGGAAGAAAATATAAATAAATAAATAAGAGACCGCCCTTCATGCCCGTACCCCGATATTGGAGAGTTCCGTGTCTCGGTTCTACATGGACCATGCCAATGTTAGAGATCTTTACACTGAACCCACTCAAGAACACGTTTAACCCCAACGGGTATCGGTTCTTCTCGAGATATGGCCAGCCCACTGCCACTTCAGCTTGCTAATCCTTTGAGCTATGTCGATAACCTTGGTTCTCTGTCGGATGTGTTCGTTGCGAATCTTATCCCTTCAGATAAACTCCGAGCATACCTAGCTCTCTCCATAGCTCGCTGGGCGACGATTTCACACAGACAGATTAGACACTTAGAAATAAGGCGATCGTCCGCCATTTTGTTGACACAAGCATGGGCAACCATGCATGACGACTATTTAATTTAAGACGAGTGTGAGCACCAATACAAACCTATTTTGGTTTAATGGTGCAACATTGATGAACACATGTATAACCTTTTAATAATAAAATATTCATTCATTCACTTTAAAAATGTAATAAAACAATCTTTGAACTACCTGCATGACTTGACAGCCTTCAAAGGAAATATTACGCATATTGTATGTTATTGCGAGTATTATAGATATAAATGACAAGCACAAGTCATAAAGTTATCTTTGTTTTGATAACACATCAAAATATCAATACAATAATACCAATTGACCTTGTATCTGATAAACTTTGTTGCCAATCTTATCTTTTATATCACACGTATACCTTATCTCATCAACAAGCTAATCGAAACCTTATCGCAGTAAATCTAATTCACATATTCCTTTACAGCTCCAGCGAACCAACAATCACTGACGGCGATTACCTGCCAGATAACATTGAAGTGATGACACCTATCCTAGACGGTCTCAGGCGTCTTACAGAAGTTAGCGAAGAGACTGAGACAGAATCAGAGCCTACTACATTCCAAGAAAGAAGCAGAAAGACTAGCAGAACAGAAGAATCTAAGAGCGATCTATCCTCTCTAAGAAACTTATCCACCAATGGTCTGATGATGTTCGATCCACTTGTTATTAACGCTATGACAGCCTCTACATCCGATGCGAATAGGCAATTCCCTGATCATGATCTAGTGACGTCATTGAATGAACAAGTCACGGAAATCAATGACAGGCTGTCATCTATCGCGGGTAACGATGTAGATATCATTGATCCTATGCATTCGTTCTCCACTAGTGATGTTCCTACATTAATAGCTACGGAAGACGATTCTTACGCTTTTGCTGGGCCTAGAAACGATCAGATCGCTTGTATGCCATCTACCAGCCATGGGTATCTCATCCCTAACGCGATAAGCCACGAACCTACAGTACTTTCCTCATTATCTCATAATAACTCAACCATTTTCAACCCTGAAGACGAATCGGATAACGCTATGACCAATTCTGGTATGATAATGCCCGATCATCCTATTGATACTGATATTACTACGAACATCAACCTTTCCATCGCGAACGCTAATCTAAGCTCACTTCTACTAACAAACGAAGAGTACAGAGAGAATTTCGAAACCAATGATGATAATGACGATGCTAGTTTCCATTCAGCGAAAATGACCATGGAAGCACCTGAGGTAGACGATAAAGTTAAGTTCATGCTAGGTTATGAGAGCGACCATGATTCGCCGGCGGATTCCGGTGTGAGCACGGAAAATACCAGTCTGGATCGTTCGCCGGACGTAGAGAAAGAGAATTTCGTTGAAAACAGGGTACAAAATACAGAGAATACTGAGATCTCGCAACCAGAAAACGCTATTGAGGAAACGCTAAGATTAGGACCAAGTTCATCACTAGTTAGCATAAGTTCTGACGAAGAGAACCCTCTCAGTCCAAAATCTAACGTTGAAGCGAAGTCGAACAGAAAACTCGAAGAAGAAGCGAGAAAGGTTCTTCACGGCTGGGGTATGCCGATGCCTGAAGAATTCCGAAGCATAGACGATGTGATATCAGTATTAAGAAAGCAGAGAAGAGAAAAGAAAATCTCTGAGCAGGAAAAAGCAGAGCCTAAAGAAAGCACTTCGCAATCACAGAGCAGTTCTAGAAGAAAGGATCCGAGGAGGAAATCTACGTCGAAGAATAAGAGGAAAAAGAGTAAGATGTTTATGGTGATATTGGAGAGTCAGAATACGCAGAATCAGAACTCTGTTCGGTTGGATTTGGACCATTTCGTCGATGAAGGGTGAGTTTATTTTTATTATATTTTACAAATTTAGGAAAACTAACAGCTAGGTAAGTATATTACAAAAAATTTGTGTAAGTGATGGCTAATTATAAGTTTCCACAGATAAAAAAACTAAGTGAGATTATTAACAACAGTCGACAAAAAAACTACAAAAGACGTCGCTTTGTTAACATAAAAATAAACTAAATTTCATTAAATACCTAATAAAAATAAATGCTACTCAACAAGCGTTTGAGACACTTGGTTGAGGTATTAAATAAATCTATATCAACTATTTCCTTAGGTAACTCGTTGTTCCTATCATTAAACACTATGATGATAACATATCATTAAAGGGCTTGCATGCCCTTATTTTATTATGAACGAGTTTTGCCTGTAGTTCGTCCTTAGGCTGGCATTTCAACATTAGTTCTTAGTCATTACGAGTACAACAATAAAAAAATCTGAAAACTAATTTTCTTTGTTAATAATAGTTTATTTTTAACAAGGAACTAAACCACTCCATTATAGACGAGGATGTTTATAATTGGATGACAAGATCGAGTTATAATGGATGATGTTGGCCCGCGTGAAAATCTTACTTTTCACTTCTCTTGCTCAGAAGTGCATTGAATTGATTGTTTTTTATAATTTCAGCAGTGCAGCGCTAGATATAACGGAGTGTGCTGACGACGAACAAATAGCGCTCGCATTACAAGCTCAAGAATTAGCCGCGAGGCAGCAAGCGAGGGGAAAGTTCAAGTAAGCTTACAACAATTATACCTATAACAGTGTGTGCTGACGATGATCAAATTCGTCTTGCGTTTTTATGTTACATCCCTTTTTATGTTAAGGGATACGCCGTTTTGTTTGGCTTCCTCAGTAGTTCCTATGGCCACCTCTCTCGTTCATCAGACCAGCTCGATGGCACCATAACATTCCATTGTCACCAAGCTTACATAAGTATGCCATTCAGGGTCAACCTCAACCAATTAAGCTGAATGACATGCTTATCTAAGCTCTGTGACAATGCTATAAGTTCATATGCCATTCAGGCTCTACCGCGGCGCTAGTTTGGGTGGGGTATGCTCTAGGCGTATACCCCACCCAAACTAGCGCCGCCACCTTCGTCCAGTTTGTGATACCTATCATAAGCTTTTTTTAATGCCTCTGTATTAGTTTTATTCTATTTAGTTTAGGCAGAGATACGAAGTTGTCCTTGCCACCAAAATCTATTTTCGTATCTCTCTCATAAGAATTGCTGCGGCGGCCAAACGAAACGGCGTTCATCCCGGTCGAGTTTGGGTTCGTTGGATTTGTCTTTCCAAGCGCTTAATAATAGTTACAGTTACAGTAAGCCTATTATGTCCCACTGTTGGGTAAAGGCCTCCCCTTAATTCCTCTATGCATTTCGGTTCTGAGCCAGTTGGACCCACAATTATAATATTGGTATTAGAATAAAATATTTTTAGAAAAAGGTTTATTTTACTTTTACTATAAAAAATATCGTACTTTGACGAATTCATTACGGATGCAAGCGGGTTAACTACGAATTTTATTTGTGTTGGAAAAATACAACTTTTATTTTAATATTCATAAGTATTATTTTTCTTTGCTTCAGATCAAGCGAAGACCTAATTCACCGCCTATTCGTCTGCATCGCGGGCGTAGCCGACCAACTACAGACAAACTTCGCTGCCGATCTCAGAAACATACTCAAAGCCGTCTTCCTAATGAACCAAACGCCTGACGAACCGGACGAACCGATTGAGGAGAAAGAGAAAGAGAAATCGCCTACGATCGAATATGAAGTTAGCGAGGATCAAGTCATACAGAATGGTAAGCTATTTTGGACCTTATTTTCAGTTCAACTTACCTAAAGTTCTCAAAATTCCCAAAGCCGCCTTCCTAATAAGCCAAATACCTCAGAAGAAAGAGAAAGAGTCTATTATCGAGTATGAAGTTAGCGAGGATCAAGTCATACAGAATGGTAAGCTATTTTGTACCTTATTTTTAGTACAATTTACCTAAAGTTCAGCTAAAACATTCCCATAGCCGCGGCTATGGGAATGTTTTAGCTGAACTTTAGGTAAATTGTACTAAAAATAAGGTACAAAATAGCTTACCATTCTGTATGACTTGATCCTCGCTAACTTCATACTGCCGTCTTCCTAATGAACCAAACGCCTTAGGAGCTACACGAACCGATTGACAAGAGAGAGAAATCACCTACGATTGAGTATGAAGTTGGAAGGGACCAGGTTATACAGAATGGTAACCAACTCGGAATTGCAGTAAAATGGTGTACCGAGCGCGTAGATGTAGCTGGTATCCGAGTATATCAGCGGAATCCCACGAGAAAAGAGATAGAATCTGAGATAGTAGTCAAAATTATGCGTTAAAATAGAACTGACAGTGTCGCCTCTTGTTTCCATTGTAAAACGGATATGTCATGGCATAACTACTGCGTTTCCGCTGCTATGATGTCGCGGCGGAGATGTACTATGAGCATCAACGAAATAATATATAATATAAAACAAAACAAATATAATAATACGAGTCCTGAACGCCGCTGTTGATATACTTACTTCCACAAAGCCACAAAGCTGTGGAATGCCCTACCTACTGCTATAAGACACGCAAAATCTCTTCCTGTATTTATGAATATGGTCTATGAACACTATCTTTCTTCAGTCATAAATTGCTAGTTCTTTTATTTTTATTTTTTTTGCATTAGCTTTATAATGTTGGTATGTTTTAATATGTATTTTATATATTTATGTATAGGTATATATATGTATGTGTATTATAATATTAGGTATAGTATGTATGTATTGTATATTTCATTAATACGCCACCGTCTATACGTGTACAACTGCTTCGTGTCCATCCCAAGGTTGTCTGGAAGAGATCGCTTTTAGCGATAAGGCCGCCCATTGTGCAACACTATTTTTATATCCGTTTTTTTGTATTATTTTCTATGTTTTTCTTGGTGTGCAATAAAGTGTATTGTATTGTATTGTATTGTATTGTACTTCCCCCTTCACGCTGTCACGCGCCCCTCCGCAGGATTGTTGCCAGGGTTGCTAGTTGCTACTGTTAAATATTGCTTACGTATTATAAAGATACGTAATATTGGTAAAATATAAGTTTTTTCTATACCTAGTAAACAAACTTAATATGTAGTTTTACGTGAGACTGTATGTGTCTTATTTAATATTTGTATATAAGTAATACTTACTTAAATGGCTTCATGTAGTTTGGTCCATATAATAACTTATTATTTATAAGAAAGTATCTTTAATGTTACCTACATTATAGACACAATATTAACGTAACATAATAACGTAGTAGGTATTATAAATCCATAGCGCGTGCGGCGACGCTGGCCGTGACAGCCCGACTGAGTACCTATCCCGTATAACGTGAAGGCTAATATCGTGACCTTGAATCCGTTCGCAGGCGAACTTTCCCTTCTACCGAGTTTTGGAACTAAGTTCCTTATCGCGCGTTGTGAAAGGGGGCTGGACGGAAAAAATTCTCAGGAAAAGTTGTAACGACACTTTTTGCTATAGTAAGCTATTGTAAGCCGTGCGGCGTGCGCATGTTTCTCTGTCTGTCTCTCTCTCTCTCTTATAGAAAGGAACTTCGTTCTATCCGGGTGTCCCTTGACACCTCTCATTTTTTTTATCTATTCTTATGCTGTAAATTTTACTTCACAGGAAGTTCATTCGACAGCGTCTACTCAGCTGAAGAAGTTTACGCCGACAGTAACTCAGATTCCACCCAATCAGACGGCTCCAGGCTGACTCGCCGGAATACCGTCAACTCGACGACTATCAGCGAAGAACCTTCACCTGATGTTAGGACAGAAGTCAGGAGAAAGTCCATCGACAACGTTGCGAATTTACAAGCTTCGGTGTCTACGGGAGATCTCACTTTGGACAGGTTAGTTGTTACTGTAGACTCATTCTGAAAAAGTTCGAATTCGTACTCGAATTCTAAGTAAAGTAAAGTAAAAGTTTATTCATAAGTAAAAGGCACTGATAACATGTTGAGTAATGATTACTTAGTAGTATATCTAGGTGTAAATCTAGGTATTGTTATTCGTGGTCGAGTGACTGTCTTCCGTACTAGTTAAGTACTGCATTACGGCAAGAAGTCTTGCTGTAACGAAGTAGTGAATTCTTAGTGAATTCGAGTACGAATTCTAAGTGAATTCGAGTACGAACTCTAAGTGGATTCGAGTACGAATTCTAAGTGAATTCGAGGACAAATTCATACTTTGAGTGACCAAATTCGGTCGCTCTTTTGTAGCCTTTTATTTGACAATAACTAGTGGTCCGCCCCGGCTTGCACGGGTATATTCTATAGCCTATGTTCATCACGGATAATGTATCGGGGACAGGTCCAACGGTTTAACGAGCTTTTTGAACGGTAAGGATGTTCCACCGCCAACTTTAAAAGCAGAATGAATTCATTCTTGTTTTTAAGTGATTAGGTATACTTTTTGTGGCGTTGACTGTATTCCTTACCCATTGCATTCTATTAGCAAGCATTACTGTTTTTGTTTCAACATGATACACCACTTGGTTCAAAATTATAACGTTTCCTCTGCAGTCACTAGTAAACAAAGGTAAGGTCTATAAAAACAAACAAAATGATTTTTTTATTATTTTTGTCGACATAATGTGCAATTTATAAAGTATCACACTGTATAATTTGCTTAGTAAATCGGTACACAAGAAACCTTCCGGAATTTACCTCATCACCTTACTAAAGACAACTCACCTAACTAAACTCAACTTTATCTCCTAGGGAAGAGCGTCGAGAATCTACAGTTGAGCGCGCTCCGGAATGGGTACCGGATATTGCAGCCCCAGCATGTATGCGATGCGAGGCTCACTTCACGGCGTTCAGACGGCGGCATCATTGCAGGAATTGTGGTATGCTTTGAACTTATCTATTTTTATTAATCAATAATCATATCGGCGGGGGTTTCTACGGAAACGTTTTATTTAATCTTATTTCTATCCCCTCAACCTCAGCAGCCTATAATGGTCCAATGCTGGACGCAGGCATACCCCTGTTTTTTTTAAATCTCATGGAAGGAATTCCCTATAATCCCGACGCGGGCATGTGGGTTGGGTATCGCAATTTGGTGTTAAATCTATTCTGCAAGAGGCTCTGCTGCCCGCCCCCCAGCCTATGTCCCTTAGTCACACAATGTTACAATACTAATGTGATACAAGCTGATTGCAAATTTCTCCAACTCTACTTCATAACCACCCATGCTAAAGAATAATATATAATAATAATGCTGGACAAAATCACACAGCATTATCTAGCCCCAAGCTAAGCAGAGCTTGTGTTAACGGTACTAGATAACTGATATATAAATCGCTTTAAGCGATAAGGCCGCCAATTCCATGTCTTTGTTTATTATAAGTATTTTTTTAATGTAATAAATGTTTTCTTTGTAATGTGCTATGAAATAAAGCATTATCTATCTATCTATCTATATACATCATAAATCACAATACATTACATACATAGATATTTTGGTATATAAGGGTTGCCTGGAAGAGATCGCTTCTAAGCGATGAGGCCGCCCGTTGTACTTGTCTCCTGTAATGTTCTTTTTCTAATGTTCAATAAAGTGTTTTTGTATTGTTTTGTATTTTTTTGAGAAAATGACCAGAACACCCGGAACAAATACCTGCAGATCGTACAAATATTTGTCCCAAGGCGGGAACAATACCTTAAAAGTACCTATTTCTTTGCAGGCAAAGTGTTCTGCGCATCTTGCAGCTCGAACTCCTGCCCCCTCCCCCGCTACGGCCAACTGAAGCCTGTGAGAGTCTGCGAGGGGTGCTTCGCTTCTATCGCGATCAACTGTCGCAGGCAGACTACTAGGTGAATAGGACTCCGGTTGAATTAATGCCCCAAGTTAATGTTTATAAATGTTATGACTGACGGCATGTTGGCTACAATCGCTGAAATAGTTGGATAAGCTCACTTTTCTTCCAATCGACTTTGAAAAACGGAGATAACACTTAGAGTGCTCATGACGCATATGCGGATAATCACCTGTATGTATGTTCAGTCCAAAGTCGCACTGTGAGCAGTGAACTCGTTAAACGGAGATGCGCTCGTCGTTTTTCCTCGCATTTTTTTAAACGTGAATTCGGCGGCTAATTCGTCTTTCATAATTCAGCACAAGTTGTTCCGATACTAGGAAGCAGATTTAATTACAAACCTTTTCGAGCTCTCCACCTTAAAACGGAGACTGGCAGGATTCGGTCCAACCAGACGCAGAGTCATTTGCCAAGAAGTTGAAGTTAATAAGTATTTATTTCAAGATCCAAAACGAACGAAACAATGCGGTAGTAATTGCTAGTTCGTTGTTCATTGCGATCCGAAACTTCGTATTTTGTGTTTTAAAGAACTCGATTGGCGTTAGCTACTGAGCGATGTCTTGCCGCTCCAACTCTTCGCTACCGAGCACTAGCGTAGCGACTTTCCTGTTACGTGAAAACTACCAATAATCTAAGCCATAGTAGCCAATGTGCCCTACGCTATAGTGCGTCCACAATCTTATTGAACCTGTCAAGAAACGCAAAACATTTAAAAAAAATGTAATCGTTTCTTAAGTTTTTTGCCTAGTTTATTAAAATCGCGGTCACATTGTAAAATCAACTGACCTGTGTAGATGATCACACACTCAGATGTCTTATTTTAAATTTAAATGGCGTCGATTCTATTTTTAAACTAGAGTATATTATAAAATAATAATCAAATAACAAATTTATAATTAAAACTAGTATTTACAATAGAAACAATTAAGCTATCTGCAAACTGTTACTACAATAATAATATATAATTCTAAAATATACCCGTCCCTTTTTTATAATCGAAGTTAAAAAACGGGACGATATTGGTGCTGTCAAATCAACTATAACGAACATGAAAGATGTTTGTTTATTCAAAGCTAAATAATGAGGACTAAAAGGAGGCTACTAGAATCTTTAATTTGAACGATGCATTGACACAAGTGCCCTGACCAACGATAAAAAACAAATCTATAAACATCAAGTGAAAAAGTTATTAGTTAAGGGCCAATACTACCTTAAATCAACTCCATTAAATTGAAATATCTTCCAAACCACTAAATATTTAACTTTGAAATTTATACAGATCAGGACTTATTCTATCGATCATATATTTCGAAATCACGATTCCATAAAATTTTCTCGATAGAAAAACATCGCAAAGCTATCTCTAAATTTTTACAAAAACCTTAATTTCTCTATAAATACATACGTTAAGATCTTGAGAATAAGCATGGTAATAGAACTAAGTTTAAAGATAATTTAATATGTTTCAGTTTTTTTCAAATAAAGTTCTAGTTAATATAAGCTAAAAATTGATTTTTTCGCTTGCGTTGCTATACCCTGTCTCGCTCTTATGAACGTGAAATCCTGTGTTTGTCCTTTTCGCAAACATAAGGTTGTATAAGCCCTTAAGTATTAAAATTTACTGTTTACTTCAATTAAAATACTTCTCAAACAAGCCATCTAAGTGCGTCATCATCTTTGCAGAAACATTGTATATTTGCAGATAATTTATAATTTTAAGATATAATGTTTCTACTGTTCTATACCTTTGTACTCTCAGCGAGTAGTATAATATATTATAATAATTACTTCCATGTGTAAGAATATAACCTATTTTATATTCTTATCATCGGAGTTTTATTTTCTTTTTTTTTTACCTCTCCAATGTGCTTAAGTTTAATGATTTCTTAGAATATTAACAATTTAAAGATACATAATACGATCCAATTTTTTTAAACTACTCGCTGACCAGATCACAACTGACATGAGCGGTTTAATAAAGTTCAAACGCCTAACTAGATGTCGCCACTAGTACGCACAAAATCAACGAATGAATTAAAAGCAATACTTTTTTAGAACAATACTTTGTAAATATCCATTTGTACTAAAAAAGCTTGTCTTATTTTGACAGGGTAATTTGTGAAAAAGCTATTAGGTGCGACATCTAGCGGTGTTTAAACTGAATTGATTCTTTGGCCCGTATTATAAAATCTTGCTCAGTCATAGATCTATGCCTAAGTGACGATTATGCCATAGAAAAGCGTTACTCAAGCATAAATTAACGATTGAGCAAGTTTTTTTCATACGATTCTTAGTGAGGTTCTGTTATAAATATATGAAACTGATTGTTTTCCTTTACGTCAAAGCTATTGTGTAAATTCGAATGTTACAAAGCTAAACGAATTATAGACGGCATTAAAAATGTTACAGTCCCTTTCTCATCAAACGATATAAAAAGGATAGCTATTCTTAGTGCTGTGAAATTAGCTGTGGGTGGAGCTAAGGGCGCTAGAGTCCGTAAGAAGTCCCAGACATTTTCGACTCGGCAAGTACTGATTTCGTGGCATAGTTGGTTAAGAGCATACCGGTACTGTGGGGGCGCGGGTTCGAATCCCGTCGTAATCGTTTTTTTTTGGGAACTTATTTTTTTTTCAGGATTATCCAAAGTGCGAAGTAACAGTATATCAACAATAACATTAAAATTTGCATAAGTTTGGTTTTGTGACATTTGAAGTTACACCAATTAATGCGCTGAATAAAAATTTACAGGAAAACCCCTGACTAGGAAAGTTTTAACCTTCGAACTCTGTTTTAGAACCTAAATAATAATAGAATATCATTTTATTTTTTATTTTAACCGAAAATGTATAATAATTTTTGTAAAATATGAATTCGGGGTTGAATTATTTCCACTTTTATCGTGATATTTGTAATCTTATTCCAAAACCATTATTATACTAACCTTACCGTAAACTTTAATTAGATGGTAATAAAAATATGTATATTTTTCCATGTTGACTGAGAAAGGAAAAGAAAAATTAGATACTAAGAAGTTTCTAGTTTTGTAAGTAGCTCTCTAATTTTGACGCATATTATCTTACATTATAAAAGCCTATCAAAAAATATGAATTTCCATTTGTAAGTTGTAAAATTTTCCACATACCTAACCGTCAAAGAAAAAACAATGATGAACCGACCAATTCGTGATTTATCCAATTCTGGAATTGCCCAAATCTGGAATGGTCTAATTCGTTATTTGCCCAAATCTGGAATTGTTTTTTCTTTTCGGCGAAACAGCGGGTACTATCTAGTTGTAGGTAAATCATAATTCATAATCAACCAATATTTAGTACCAATGTTTTATTTCATATATGGTTCGGTGTGTTATTATCTAGAAATAGTGCTGTCGTATTTTTACTGTTTTTATTATTGTTATTCAAAAGCATTCATTTCTATATTCTTGTAACACTTGTCTACATCACTATTTCTAGTCTCATAAGGTGGATCGAATCCCAAACAAACTATTTAATTGTTATTTACTAACTAAAAAACCATTGCGGATTATGAAGCCGTAATATCGCAAAATTTATAGAATTCCACTATTTATTCGATGGTTTTAACGAACACAGATTTTATATTTATGATATTTTAACTCGTTCATAAGTGCATCATTATTGACTTTAGCTTCTAATTTTCAAAGCTAAAGGTAATAACTGACTGGCGTTACGGGGTGTATTCTAACGCGAGCAGTAGTCGTGCGGTCAGTACGGGCAAGGAGCGCTCATACGGCGTTACTTATTATGGTCGCTGCGAATTGTAGATTACGCCCCTTCGGTTTAAGCCGCTGTCCCACCGCCACGCACGCTGTCCACGGCCACGCACGCTGTCCACGGCCACGCAGCGCACGTTAGCTGCGTGGATTCGTTTGTTTGATAATATCATAATCGTACGTTGTGTGCGTTGTTGACAGTAGGACAGCGGCTTTAGTTTGCTCAAAGAGTTAGCTTCACTACGAGTTGACAAGTGAATGAAAAATGTTTGTACAGGAAATGATCCACCTTAAAATATTTTAAAGGATTTCATTGTATTTTAGACTCAAACATCATTATAATTTAAGGTTTAAAGCAGACAGCGCTTATGCTGTTCTTTTCTGTTAATAAAACGAAAAGGGAGATATATTGTTTTTATATTTGTTGCGATCTACCTTATGCGGAAATAAGTTACCTATTAATTACATTATTAATTAGTCTACAATTGTAAAAGTAGGTATTGAAAGTTTAGTAAGGTATGGTAGCAAACAGCTAATGCGGTATATATCGTTGCACGTAGATAAAATATACGCAAATAGAAAATTCCACTATTCATCTATAATAAATACAAAACAAAGTCGTGTTAGTTACACCATTTATAACTCAAGAACGACGGGACTAATTTTCAAGGTTTTTGATTTGTTAGATTTCTCTTAGTCCGGCATAGGGAAGTATTAAAAACATTGGAATATTGACGAAAATATAACTACCCGTGCGAAGCCGGGGCGGACCGCTAGTATCTACTAAAAGAAAACAGAAAGACGTCCATATCTTATAAAGCAAAAAAAAGGCTATTAATAGTACCTACCGTGTATAGTTGCCGCCAAACATCTTGTCCGGTGACGAGCAGTGAAAGTGGGAAGTTAGAAGCGGCGGCATTTGAATTTTAAGCGTGAGTGTACTACTTACGCTTAATATTTATATGCCGCCGTACAGCAGCAGGCGCAAGAGATAGGTACAGCTTCGTAAAGCTCTGTCTCGCTCTTTCATTGTTTGACACATAACACAGTGAATAATCAGCGTGACTGTTCAGAAGGTAGAATATCGGAAGAAGATATAAGGAATATAAGGGCGGGATGGAGGCTTGCCATGTGGTGACACGACAACCTGGAAAAAAACTGGTAAACATACAAAAAGAGACGAAAAATCTAAATTTATGCTGATTGAAAGTCATGGTCAAATGACATCGTAAATTGAACTACTTAATTGCAATTTCACATTAGTGTGCCTTAAATTATTATGGTACGGAATCGGTCAATCTTAGTGGTTAACATTTTATTTTTATATTTAGGATCAAAGGGTGAGTGAACTATGCCTACTTAAGTATATCTACGTACCTAGACATAGACATATCATTTACCTAGATCTTGCTTCCTGTGTAATTTGTTCTTTTTTTCTTATTTTTTTTTAATAGGTGCTTTGCTTGACAGCATTTAGGTGGTGCCGGAAGCACACTAGCGCCGCCACTATTTTTATTTTAAATAAATAAATAATGCTGGACAATTCACACAGCATTATCTAGCCCCAAGCTAAGCAGAGCTTGTGTTATGGGTAGGTACTAGATAACTGATATACCTACATAATATAATACAATACACAGATAGATATTTTTTATTATACATAGAAAACGACCAGAACACCCTGAACAAATGTCTGCAGATCGTATACACATTTGTCCCGAGGCGGGAATCGAACCCGCAACCTCCTGCGTCGCAGGCAGACCTTTGCCCACCGCGCCACAGAGGTCGTCATTTTATTTTTACGATAAGAAAAAAAACATTGGGCAGTTTGTAATACCTGGTCTATAAAAAGCGTCTAAGAATAGTTTTTTTGCAAGTATTTCGTCACCACCTTAGAAATAGTAGGAAGGTACCGCTACTATTAAAAAATTAAAATATTACATATTATCGATTTCGCTTGTATTTTCAGGGTCTTTTGCTGAGCGCAGAATAACAAACGGAAATGAGGTCCCTGATAAAGTGAACAAACATTCTTATGTAGTAAGTGAAACAATATCTAATGCCTAATACAGTACCAGCTCATCCAGGAAATTATTAGCAAGAACAATAATTTGTTTGACACAATGACTTGTAGTGGGCTCTACAGGGTTATGCAGGGTTATTGGTAAATTAGTAACACTACGTGAATAAGAATAAGAATATATTTATTGTAAAATTGTGTAAAACATCCATAGGAAAGGTCTTATAGCATAATTTGGTAACAACAATTTTATCCATTTCGGACATACAATATTTAAACATTTCAATTGCAGAAATTGCAAACAGTGAAAACCTCTTATTTTTAAACCTATATATCTATCTCTGTTATCTAGTAATCAAAGAACTCATTTAAGTTGTAGTGCACACTATTTACAAGCCAGTTCCTTAATCTAGTTTTGAACATATTTCCATTAAGTTTCTTTATTTCTAATGGAATGTTATTATATACTTTAATAGCTGATATGTAGGTGCTTTTGTAAAACATAGTATTATTTATTTGGGGTATATTTACGTTAAATTTATACTTATTTCTCAAGATTTCCAGTCTATTAGATTTTATATTAAAAAAACATGGATTATTCTTAACAAATAAACAGATCTCTAGAATATAAATACCTGTAAGAGTAAGGATATCATTATCTTTGAAGATATTGCGCAAAGACTCGTTAATTTCTAAATTAAAGATAGCTCTTAAACATTTTTTTTGCATGATAAATACTGATTTCACATCAACTGAATTTCCCCAAAAAATCACCCCGTAACACAATTGAGGAAAAACGTGTCCATAGTAAGCGTTTTTTGCTACAATTTTGGACGAAACGTTACTAAGGATATTAAGAGCGTAACAGTATTTGGAGATTTTGTTATTTACATGAATAATATGAGATTTCCAATTCAAATAACTGTCAATTTTTATTCCTAGAAAACTTATTTCATTGACTTCTTCTATGCTGTCTCCCATGTTAGTTATGTTTAGATTTATTGAACGAGTTTTATAATTTTTGAATCTTAGAAATTTTGTTTTATCGATATTCACTTTTAAATTTAGGTTGCATAGATAATTTATTATATTCTCGAGGGTTTTATTGATTTCATTTTCAAAATCCTGTATATTATTATTTATTTGGGGTATAAAAATAGTGGCATCATCTGCAAACATGACACAAAGATGTTTTGTTATATATGGCAAATTATTTATGTAAATTAAAAATAAAAGTGGACCTAAGACGCTGCCCTGAGGAACACCCAACGAAATAGATTCAAAACGAGAATCAATATGTTCAATAGTTTTAGTTTTCTTATTATATATTTCAATTACAGTTGATTGTTTTCTATCTTCTAAGTAGGATTTTAATAAAGAAAGAGCTACTCCCCTTATTCCCGTTTCTTCTCGCTTACCTAGGAGAATATTATGGTCAACACAATCGAACGCTTTCGATAGATCTAGGAATAATGCCACACCGTGTCTTTTATTATTTATTTCTTCCCAAGCTAGTTTAAGAGTTTTAAAAATTGCAAGAGTAGTATTTTTTCCTTTTCGAAAACCGTATTGATTTGGGTTCAGTATATTATGTGCATCTAAAAATGTTATGATTCGAGTATATATTGCTTTTTCATATATTTTTGATATACATGGAAGAATGGCTATGGGTCTATAGTTTCCCATATCAGATTTTGAGCCTTTTTTGTGAAGTGGTTTAATAAGAGCTTTTTTTAGATTTGCGGGAAAACATCCATGCTCAATGGAAAGATTAATAATAAACACAATAGGCCTTACTAATCTATCAATGTTACTTTTTATTACCTGAATAGGAATTTGATCATGACCTGCACTCTTGGTATTTTTTAATTTTTTGACTATTTTCTTAATTTCACTTTCGTCAACCGGCGTGAAAAATATACTATTACAATTTCGTTTATTTATACTATTTGATTTAGGAATACTTAAAGTTGTATATCCTGATTTGTTCATGTTAAGGTTAATGTAGTATTCATTAAAAAGTTTTGCTATTTCTTTGGGATCATCTACTTCTCGATCTATAGTTTTAATTTTATCTATAGTTTTTCGGATTTCGTTTGTGTTACTTGTATATTGTTTGATAATTCCCCATGTCGCTTTAGTTTTATTAGTGCTCCTATTTATATATCTTATGTTTGACATTTTCCTTGAAACTCTAATAACTCTTTTTAAAAGTTTGTTATACTTTATGTAGTTTTCGTTGACTTTTTCATTTTTACTGTTTTTATTTTGCAGATACAATTGACGTTTCTTTTTGCTTGATACCAAAATTCCCTTAGATTTCCAGTTTTCTTTTCTTTTGTATGTTACTTTACATCTTTCTATTGGTATACAGAGATTAAATATCATTTGTAATAGTTCTATGAACTTATTGTATGCCATATTCGGATCATTTTCACAATACACTTCCTCGAAACTAAGCTGCGATAAATATTTTGTATTTGTAAAAATATCAAGATGAGTATCAACATTTCGCCTTTCAATGTACCAAAACTTTTCAGAACTGTAGTTTCTGCCCATAATCACAAACACGTTTGTGAAGACGCCAGGTCTTAATTCTCAATCTAAGTACCTGTTGGTAATACCTAGGTCTCGATTCAATAATCGTTTGTTAAAGGAGTTTTAAAACTTTAACAACTGTTTTGAAACTTAACTTAAAATCGGCTCTGCCCTGAATCAACAGTAGGTATGGGATTGGAAGATCGGTCTTTAGTAAGTTATGGGGTCCCAGACCAAGGTGTTTTTTCATATAATATCAGAGATGAATTCCCTTGGGCTTTCTAAAGAATAAAGATCTGTCGTCTTCATGAACGTGTTCGTGATGATGGGCAGAACCTGCAGTTCACGTAGTGTTAGGTACTAATTTACCAATAACCCTGTATAACAGCTTATACCGTCCTACTAATCAGTACCCACTGTTCAGTTAAAAATTTCGAATCGAATTCCTGACAATGCAGTCAGGAATCGATTCGATGGGTCGACCACCAGCAAATACCTGCAAACATGGCGAGAGGAGCGAGCCTTTTCTGGCAGTTAAACGTTGACCTATTCTGGCCGTACACCTGACGAAATCACATCCTGACGACCAAAGCAGCTACAAAATCTATACTCCTTAACTTACACTTGCTATAGGTATGTCTTATGCAGGTTTACCTACTCAGAGCGTCCGTTCATATAGCATCCGTATTTCCGTACTTGTATTCCGGATCCAGTAAACGACAGTTTACTGGATCCGGAATACAAGTACCTAGTAGTAATACAAGTGTAGCAAAGGATCTGTTAAAAACGGTCTTTTAAAAACGGATCCGTTGTGTGAAAGTGCCCTTAGCCACGGGCAGAAGTTCGTTGACAGTAATGTAGCAAATTTCTGACACTTGTCTTAAACAACAGACTAATAGTTTAACCCTGACTTGTCTCCCAGGCATATTTTCTAATGTCACCCTTCGCTCAAAACAACACGCACTATCAAGGCTGGACCTGTGGAGGAGCCATCGTCAGCAAATCCTTTGTCCTCACTTCAGCAGCTTGCGTAGAAGACACCAAGTATCTATACGTCATAGCGGGTTACAGGATGTTTGTTGAAGCTGAGCAAATTGAGGAGGATGACTGTACGCGACGTATGAAGAAAAAAGTCGCGTACACTTGCGTGCCTAAAGGTAATGTTTTCACACCATTAATGTTAGTGTTTTAGCGTTGTTTTTGAGTGACCCTGACCGAAAATCAGGGAATGAATGGATTATTTAAGCATGGATTATGTACTTTAATGTATAGGACGTGTTTGTGTTGCAGGATCGTAGAATCGGCTTGTTTGTAGAATGGCTAGATGGATCACAAAACGGCATAGTTCACATAAATGTCTAT
Source organism: Eupithecia vulgata (assembly GCA_946478455.1). Taxonomy (NCBI): domain Eukaryota; kingdom Metazoa; phylum Arthropoda; class Insecta; order Lepidoptera; family Geometridae; genus Eupithecia; species Eupithecia vulgata. Next base: position 5,701,702 of record OX297881.1, read on the forward strand.
CCGGTTTTTTAACAATCAACTTTCAGCAGTACCGATGGCTAAACATCACGGAAAATTATAATAATGAAATAGATTTTCTCAACAAATCAACTTTCAACGTTTTGTAATCCGTTTAGGCATTCAACGAACTGACTGATTTTACGATCGGGCGCGGTGTCGACTTTTACACCAGGGCTGCAGGGTGGAAAATATCAGATTGCTCATAGACAAAAATGAAGCGATTGGGATAATCCACCAGCTTAGCTGGCTTCTACGAAGCTATAGGTACTGGTAAAAATAGCTTAGCTTTGCACCTACCTTGTGAAACATCAGGTCATTCATGATTATTAAATCGAGATTGAATCCATTTGTTTCAATGCAAGTGACACTTATTTATGGGGTAAAATCCAAAACATCAAGGAAAACCGCGACCTTTTTCAGAAGTATTATAATTATTTATATTTTACTGTTGCGGAAATGTTTGGTGGTGGAACTACCACAAATATTATGACAGCCAACAGGCTGGACTGGAAATATACCATTAATTTTATCACAAACATTACAGCTTACGAACTAGACTACACAAATATTGAGAAATGGTCAGCCCTAGACATAGCCCTAGCAAAAACGGTGACCCCATTTGACTTCTCGGATGAAGGCTGGAACAAGTATTGCAGTTATACGCCTAGAATAATAGGAATCAACGTTGACAGTGCGTATCGAAAGCCAGGGGTCAAAACTTTGGTGTACGGATGGGGTCATAAAGAAAAGTGGCGGCAAGTAAGTTGATTTTTATGTCTGCCGATGTGGATAACGCCAGAAACTTCACTGAATTGCTAAGGCCCGTATGATAAAAGCTTGCTTAGTCATCAACCTATGCTTGAGTTACCATTTTCTATGACATAAACGTCACTCGAGCATTGAACTATGACTGAGCAAGCTTTGATAATACTGGCCTTAGAGTGTGTGTGCGTAAAATTACTAGGATCCTAAACAGGGAATTTGCGATCTTGCTTGTTTTCTGTATTGATTAACCTATGAAAATAGTCTGGTATATACCTACCGGACTATGTTTCGTCAATCAGTTCGTGGCAGACCACTTGACAATACATCTGTGGTGGCCAGAAGAATTCGTTGAAGCACACACACTATCTGTTGAACTGAGATCGTTTTCAATACTTTTTCATGGAAAAATCGTCTAGAATAATCTTCGTTTCATACTCTATTGGCCCCATAAAAATAGAAACTTTCGTAGGTAAGTCCCCTTAGAAGTCGACAGTTTTGCATCTCTATCTATCAAAAGTAACTGTGTCTATTAAATACTTCATACAGCCATCGAGTCTTCATTCACTAACCTGTCTACAATTAGGAAACTCCATTTTCATGATAGTGCCAAAAAACATTTTTTTTTACTTCCTTAAATATACTATACAAAAATGTAGGTACACATATAAAAAGGTCAGCCTAACAGCAGATAAATGAGTGGATGAGGAATAGGTGAAATCAAAATGAACCTTATTCCCTAGCTTTCTGAAACAAGATCACTTAACGCACAACAACTAAGTTACGCATCCAACGTTGTTATCTCAAAAGATGAATGCAAAGCCCAATATACCGTCGCAGTGGATGATGGAAAAGTGCTAAATGAGAAGTTCCTGACCAATATAGAGAGGTATATGGTGTGCACAATGGATAGTGGGCATTTGGACGATGGAGGAAACATTTCTCTTGTAAATGAAACGAGTGCGCAAGGTGGACCTTGTCAGGTGAGTGACTATACCTACTCAAGCACAAAGAAGCTCCAAAATAACAGAATATAGTAGGTACTTAATTAATATCAAATCAAACAAGCATCAATATCGTTTATTTCTTTAAGCTTACATAATAAGCACTAAAATAAATAAAAATAGTATAAAATTTGACTTGTCTAAGTCAAATTTTATACTATATAACAAAAAATTTTGCATATCTAAGTCTAAATAATAATATAATGTGATTTAGATACAGGTCAATATTTATGTAAGACTAGCTGAGCTTTACATTAGTTTCCTTATATACTCGTACTATTGTCGTTGTCGAACTGAGCGACATCTGGCATTTACATCATTGATGTAATCATCTATGAAGCAAAGGTAATAGGTACCCAGGAAAGTACAGTCAGGTACCTAAGTGTATAAATATTGTAGGCACCCACCAGTGTTTTGTCTTTTTAGCTTTGGCGTGTAGAGTGGAACGTAAGCTATTACAGCCCTCATTCTATCTCTTTTGCTGGCTGCGGTCGGCGCCATTGCGTATGAATTAATATCTGTGAGTTTACCTTTGCAAACTTCTCTGCCCACTCACGCCACCGCCCGCCGCCGCCGCGCCCTACACAGGACAAGATATTTGGCGACAACTATACTAAGATTTTTGTGTAGAGTAGACGCCTATTGGCAAACCCTCTTACAGCCAGGTGAACTTAGGTGGACCATGAAAAGAAAAAAATCCCCTAGAACACCCAGTTATCTTGTTCCCTGGTACACTTAAAAAGGTACAATTAAAAAGCAAATAAGAAAAAGCTTTCAATTAAATTCTTATCAACTATAGGCACCTTTTATTTATTTATGTGGAGTAGGTATATTAGAAGATTTTTCCCCGACGTGAATAAAATATAATATACTAGGTAATATGAATAAAATATAATATACTAGGTACTAACGTGATATAGTAAAGCAAACAAAAACTCGATGCACGTAATAAAGTTGTTCCTTGTTTCTGTTGTAGGTATACACTTGTGGTTTATTTTCCACATCTTCCACACTAGTGGATTTTTTTTGTCCACTAGGACAAAAAATTGAAGTGGACAATATCAATAACACCTTATTTCTTTTTTGATAATTATTATTATTACTAGTTTACTAGTTAAAAGCTGTGTTCTAAGCCTGTTTATAGTATAAAATTTTACTCGTCTAAGTGCTTATTTTGTAAGCTTAAAGAAATAAACGTTATTGAATTAAATTAAATTTTTTATTGTTGTTATGTAAGTCCGCGTTCAAAAGCACAAAAACAAAAACTCAAAAACTTTCGCGTAGGGACAAGAAAGCAAAGAAAGAAATCTAGAAATGTTTTTAAGTATAGGTACCTACCTACTTAACTTATATCTATTTCAGAATGACCACGGCGGCCCATTAGTAGTATCCAAAGGGGACCAAGAATTCGTCATAGGCGTGGCGTCGGTCTTCAAAACCGAGAAAGAAACCAACAAATGCGTTGGACCTTACCTTTTTACCAGCGCCTCCTGCACTTCCAAGTTTCTCTCTTGCATTCTTGCTGATGATAAAGTGTGAGTAAATAAATTTGCCGTTTTTCAACGATGTGTACGAGAAACGTAAAGTAAACAAAGGAAAAGTACGTATATAAAGTAAACGTAAAGTAAAGGCGTGATCAGAATAGGATGAAACCATTCCAAACTAAAACAAAAGCTTGTGCATATTTACTTTGACAAGGTTCCGTCCAATTTTAACAACGCGCGGACTTAACGAATCTGTAAAACTGACATTCAATCATGGTAGGGCTGGTCCACCAGTTTAAAGTCGCCCAGCGAGCTATTGAGAGAGCTATGCTCGGAGTTTCTCTGAAGGATAGGATTGGCAACGAATACATCCGACAGAGAACTAAGGTTATCGAGATAGCTCAAAAGATTAGCAAGCTGAAGTGGCAGTGGGCTGGCCATATCTCGAGAAGAAACGACAACCGCTGGGGTAAACGTATTCTTGAGTGGAGACCGCTACACTGCAAACGTTGTGTACGACGCCCTCCGACCAGGTGGGATGACGTTTTGTGAAAGACTGCCAGCAGTGGGCTAGTATAGGCTGATAATGATGGCATTCAATCATATTGCCTGCGATATCTTCTATTAGATAGATAGATAGAGAATACTTTATTCATCACCAATTAAGAAAAAAATGATATAATTATAATATATTATCTCCATAATGTGGATCAAACCAACTAAATTGATAGTAATTGATTTCCTGATCTAACTAAATGATTTTCACAAATTACATAATATACCCACCAGCCGGGGAGTCAGGGTAGAATAGACAATGACATCGCATCGCCATACATTGCGTACATTATTGAAGTTTAAGGAGTGCGCTTTAAATAACTTACGCATTGTATGACAAAGTGACGTAATTTTTCTCTATTCTACCCTAGACAACAATCCCCGTGCTAGGGAGGCTGGTACCTTTATTGTTAATTGCGATCTTAGTTATATTATAAGCAACTTTACGTTGGTTTTTGTAAATTCCTAGAATAGCCGTCATATTTATGACTGATTTTGAGGTACCTACCTAATACTGCGAGCAATTATTTCACTGGATATAAAACCGCAAAAAAAGAAGGAAATGTTTAGCTTTTAGCGGTGCAATTTCAATTTCCCTCAAAACGCTACAATGCTTAGTGGTCTATCTAAATCAGCAGCCTTTGTCGTGGCTGCTGCCTCCTGGAAGAAGAGACTGTGGAATATGTTGTGGTACACAGCACGGCCACAGAGGAGGCCAGACGGAAAACGGGATTGAAAAGTCTCATAGAGGCATCAAACCTGTCCACACCCATAGAAAAGCTGAAACGAAGCTATGACGTCGCCGGCCGGGGGGGCGCTTCTTGTTGATGATGCCGAGCATAGGCATGTTTATGATGATTATAATTGTTTTTTTTTTATTGCAGGTATATAACAAAGAAAGGAGGGAAACGTAAAAAACCCAAAGGTTGCGAGGGCTCGGCTGCCGAAGGGGGTAACGAACGGGTCCAGAGAGTTATGTCATGGATCGACGACAATAATAGGTAGCATGCGTTTTTTTTTCAGATCAAAATATCCCACTTCTGAGGAAGGCTCTCCTTTATTTGCGCTTCCACGTTTTACAAATACTTAACAAAAGTTGTTACGTTAAAATGCGAAATGAGCCATAAGTATCTACTTGCATACAAGCTACTCGAAATATACGTAATTTCACTAAATGTTTTATGCAGAACATTCAGTGAAATTACGTAGGTATCTATTTGTTTATTCTACTTCCATTTTATTCATTTGTAGAAAGAAGAATAATTGAGTAAATTGTAATTGTTTCTTTGTTTCAGATCTACCTTAAATGAAACCTTGGGCTAGTTTAATATTATTATATCTGTGCTAAGTTAAATCGTATTTTTTTTTAATTTTCCTTCGTCATTACTTTCGTTTACCGTTAGGTTAGTACCCAGCGATAGATTTTGAATATCGAAATTTGAAAAGAGACAATCGGCTAATTTCGCTTGCAAAGCGTATGCTTCTACAACGAAACTCCTAGTGAGCTCCAATCAATAAATAAGTTTAAAGAAATTGTCAAAAACTTCATAGGCAAAAATGCTTACTATTTAATATCAAATCATCATCATCTGCCTACATTAGTCCACCGCTGGACATAGGCCTCACCTAATGACCGCCATAGCGCTCTGTCTTCAGCTTGCCGCATCCAGCATCTGTCAGCAGTCTTTCGCAAATCGTCATCCCACCTGGTCGGAGGGCGTCCTACACTACGTTTGCCGAGTCGCGGTGTCCACCAACCGACAACCGCTGAGGTAAACATGTTCTTGAGAACATGTTTACCTCAGCGGTTGTCGGTTCTTCTCGAGATATGGCCAGTCCGCTGCCACTTCAGCTTGCTAATCCTTTGTAATATCAAATAATGTAGAGGAAGAAATTCTGGGGACGAGTTTTGCTCCAACTCTTAAAATAACAACTAACAGGCTAAATGTTTCTTAGTCGCTTCTTTACATTAGTCTACATACCGAAGCGATAGAAATAAAAAATACCACTTTAATTCGGTGTCAGTGTTGTAGCTCTACAGACCATATGTGGTCTGTGGACAGTTAACCTGTTAAATTGAAGAATATGACCTTTTCTCAGGATTGTACATTATTGAATTCATGCGAATAAAGAGTTTTTGTTATTGATTCTTGAATACAAGAATTAAGCCACTTTTTTACCTATAGAATAAAAGGCAAAACTGCAACACGCTACAAAACTTTCCTCCAATATTGTTCAATTCGCGAAAGTAAACAACAACTGGAAGTTTAATCCTCGACGCGTGGTTGGTCCCTCGCTCACTCGCTACAGAATTGAATGTAGACTTACAAAATTTAGAATAACACAGTTGTTCTTTTAAGCCTCTCTAATAAAACAAGTAGTGTGGTGAAAAGTAATGTTAAAATGTTTTTGATATTTAACATCTAATTAATTCTTTCCGTTAATTGTCTTATTACGTAATTGTTTATTAAATATATTATAAAACTTTTATATTAGTTACTTACATTCACTTTAATTTCAGTATATATTCAGTAGATACCAAAAATTATTTAGTCGCTCGGAGTTTTATTTAAATTATTATTATATTACTTATTTAAAGTATACTACATCACTTTAAGATGTTTTATCAGATCAGTGAAATGTTATTTAATTTAGAAATAAATATTCGTAAACCTAATCAAGTCTTCGTTTTTCTTAGATATCAACAGGCCGTGTCGGTCGCGGAGTAAAAACCCAACCTTCCAATTCAGCCCGTGCATGTCCTATGAGTCGAATTTTCTTTCACTTTCTTATTCTTAACCCCTACTGCGATCATCGATTCCGTAGTATAGTAGAACTTGCTTTACTATGATGAGGTTTAATATTTTGGAATATCTGTAAAGCCCGTAGCCTAAGTCATAATTAGATATGCCTTGGTGGTTAAAACCGTCCGCTAAACGTGACAGAAATGATTGACGGTTAATAATTCCATCAGGAATTAATCTGTAGCAACATAAATATGCACCAAAAATATTTCTTACTTCTTCTAAGCACATAGTGTACTCAAAAAACTTGGTCAATCAATTCTATTAGATAACAGTCACTACATCTACACTAAGCTTCCTTAAGCCGAGCGTCAAACAAGTCTGAGAGGAGGTCACGAAACTGCTGTTTACTCAAGACTTATGCACCACAACTTCCTTTAGAAAACACACAGAAACAAAATACCTACCTATAGGTTTTATTTAAAGGGGTGTCGATAAAAATGGAAGCAAATGGTTACAAGTTATTGACAACCTGATGAAGATCACGCTAATCAAGTCTATGTTATGATTCATTCACTTGCTCGAAACTTAAGGTTTTTTCTGGATAAAAATTTGTATAATACCTACATAGAAGTGAACCATGTTTTTCCAAGACTAAACAAATAGACTAAATTAAAAATAAAATCTCTCCACATGTGAGATTATCCACCAGTTTAAAGTCGCCCAGCAAGCTATGGATAGAGCTAATGCTCAGAGTTTCTCTGAAGGATAGGATTCGCAACGAATACATCCGACAGAGAACTAAGGTTATCGACATAGCTCAAAGGATTACCATGCTGAAGTGTCAATGGGCTAGCCATATCTCGAGAAGAACAGACAACCGCTGTGGTAAACGTGTTTTTGAGTGGAGACCGCGACTCGGCAAATGTAGTGTAGAATGCCCTCCGACCAAGTGGGATGGCGATTTGCGAAAGACTGCTGGCAGATGCTGGATGCGGCAAGCTGAAGACAGGGCGCTAGGCGCTCATAGGGGAGGCCTACGTACTGGCCTATGTCCATAGGTTTTGTGTGCACGTGATTCCTTTGCTATAAAAAAAGTTGGGCATAAAAGGCAGTTACTTTTGATTGCGTTGTCTAAGAAGTTTTATATAAATCATGGCTCCAAGAGGTTATGGGACCCGAGGAAGACCTGAGTACCTACCTATATAAAAAAACTCAATACCGGTGGGTATACACGCGTTCCAGAGAAAAAACGGGTTGACAGACAAACAGACGGACAAAGTGATCCTGTAAGGATTCCTTTTTCTTTTTGAAGCATAACACTATTGTTTCTCAAGCGTTACCCATTCAAAAGAATAAAATCAGAACACACCATATCGGTTCCGCTTTTACAATTTTTATTCAGAACTTCAGAACCCTGAAAACGGTAAGGCTTAACATTTGTTGAACACGTTTGATTTTTATCCACATAATATCGATTCGAAACGTTCTCTCGATTCAATGAGAATCGATTCCGATGCAACCAGAGTACTGTTATCGTGCTGGCAGTAAAGGACTCTAGAAGCTACAACCCTTTGGACTTTTGGAAGTATGATTTTTTAAACTATTTTAACCACCTACAGGTAGCTCAACTGATCCATATCAATACCAGTCGGAAGCGAGCCCAAGACGCTGGCTGCATTGCTCGGCTGTATGGCAATGCTGATGCGCTGTGCCAGATACTCAGCAGCTCTCGGGCCACTTGTCTCTTCGAACAGACGCTCAGATATTTTTTTGAAAAACCGGGGAGCTTCGGTACCCCAAGGACCTAGGGTCTCGACTCCAAGAGAGATCAATTGAGATCTTCGGCCAGATCTGCCGCCGCATCAGCTCTCACGGAAGTCCTACGATGATGGGAAGGCGCGAGTGTGTCGACGCATGTAGCGTCCCACACAAAAGGCCGCCCCGACTCCCATGGGACTAGTCATGCCGTCGGGCCTCTTACCACCGTCACGCAACAGACCATTCGGCTCGAGAATAGCTGGTATCAGCGGTGACAAAAAATAAATATTGATAATACTGAGAAATAATTCTGATTTGGAACAGTTAAACTATAGTGGGTCCTCTAATTCCCCATACAAACGTTTTTTCCAATTCATTTTTCCGATTTGACGACCTCTGACGCGGTGGGCGAAGGTCTGCCTGCGACGCAGGAGGTTGCGGGTTCGATTTCCGCCTCGGAACAAATGTGTGTACGATCTGCAGACATTTGTTCAATGTGTTCTGGTCGTTTTCTATGTAGGTATAATAAAAATATCTATCTATGTATTGTATTATTTGTATGTATATCAGTTATCTAGTACCCATAACACAAGCTCTGCTTAGCTTGGGGCTAGGTAATGCTGTGTGAATTGTCCAGCATTATTTATTTATTTATCATCGCTTGTTTCGTTTAAGGCTTCGGCGACAGCTGCTCGCAACTTGAATTCGTAAATTATTGTGGTCCGTAATACCAAAAATGATGACTGAAAACTTTTTGTATTTTCGACATGGTGTTGTTATTATATAACTAGACAATATAAGCTATGTTCCTTATCAAACAAAACGTAAGGTGTTGTTGTTTTTAATACAAAACAAATAGGATGAAAACATGTCATTTTCGACGTTAAGTTATGCAAAATAGCTGTTTGCATATTTTTGGCTTACATTTCATTATAGGTGTGTATTATTACGAAAAAAAAAATAACCAGGGACCTAAATACTATTCGAGTACAAAAACGTAGTACGTTTGTATGGACAAATCATCATCCGCAGGCCCCTTAAGAGATCAATCAAAATTTGTTTTTTTTATTTGACTGAAACTTCATTAAACAGTCCGTTGTAACGCCCAACAAAGAGTTCCTAGTTTTGCTTTATGTTTATAATTCAAAGTTTATTTGTGAACGAATCTCTGTTTCCTTATCATTACAAATACATGCTTCTCTTAACAAGTGCAAAGATTTGACCTGTTTTATTAATATGGGTATCTGTTTAATTATGATTAAGAATAGGATAAGATATTTACACACTAGTTTCCTTAATTGACTATTTAAATGGTTTAATAAAAATACCTAGTAGGTACTTTAAAGTCGTTTTCTTCCTCACTTCCCGCGAGTCGAGTTGAGCAAAGGAGAACTTGTGCAATTCGAGACTAACCGATAAAAATCACACAGTTCTCGCATTTTGCTACAAAATCGGTTCCAGATACTTACTGTTCCTTGAAATCGAATGATGCGAACGCTGAATGCTTTTATTCGTTATGTAAATTATATGGCAACTCGATAGTGTAAATTGGTGGTAAAACGATATCTGTCTGCACTGAATGTAAAATACTTTTTGGAGTAAATGTGTAAACAGTTTTTTTTGGTGAAATAAGTCTGGAGCACTATTTGATAACCGAAAAACCGTGCCTATACTGCATTAGGGTAGTGAGATATTCATTGGGTAAACTAAACGGAATAAAATGTCATAATAACAGGAAGGTAAGCGTAGACTATTTAAGCCTCAACATCCTTTAATGGTGGCCTGCTGGACGCAGGCCTCCCCCTGATAATAGCCATAATGTCATTTATCTTATATGAGGTAATGCATATAATCCCCACGCTGGGAATGCGGGTTAGGGATCGCAGTTTAGTGATAGATCCATTCTGCAAGAGGCGCTGCTGCCGGCCCCCCAGTGTATGTCCCTTAGTCGCCTCCTACGACACCCATGGAAAGAGCTGGGGTGGTGCAAATTCTAAGCCACCACAGGGCTAGTAGATTATTATATAGGGTATAACAAAGATGAAGAACCCAACTTTTAGGCTGGTTTAGCTTTGATCACAGAACAAAACTAAATCCTGACATTAGTTAAAAAAAAGCAAAATGATCACTAGACTAGGTAATAATAACTGATGCATGTACTATATTATGATAAAGCCAACCATATACTTACTTTGACAAAGTTCCGTCGCATTCAGAGCGCGCGCGAATTATACTGGCATCCTACGAAGATAATACCTATTGCCTACAAGGTTTGTGTTCACCCGATACTACCCACAAATCCTTTGATAACTGGTTCTTGATTGTTTCTTGGTTTATTGAACAAACCTATACATACATACAGTGAATTTGATGTGGTGATCCTAAATTGTGTAGGTTAGGTAACATTGCTACTAAGAATCAGCAAGCTGAAGTGGCAGTGGTCAAAAGCCTCTACGCTGTGACAATCGAGGATATGGTGAAGTACCTGCGAAAGAAATCCGGCTTCTTTTTGAGAGTCGAGAAGTTGGAGTCCCGCCGTAATGTGAACTTCGCGTCATTTATGGTTAGAGTGCCGACGGATCGTCTCTCAACTTTTATGGATAGCGGTTTTTGGCCGAAGGGTGTCGTGTTCAGGAAGTTCTGTGAAAGGCTAATACGCGACACCGCGCGCACGTCATCGACCTAGTGCCAGTGACACGCGTCTTTGTTTTTATTATTATGTATGTATGTTAGTCTCTAAGGTATTTATCATACGGGCCCTAGTTAAGTTACTTTGTAAGTACTTGTCTTGTGTTACGTAGGGTGGGACGCCCTCCAGACAGGTGTGATGATGACCTGCGAAAGGCTGCAGGTAGATGATAGATGCGGCAAAATGATTATAACAGCAAAAATACGATCAAAAATCCTCCTGAAAAGCCTGGTGATTACGGCTAATCTCTTGTTTCGCACGTTCAACAGTGGACGTATGGTTTCGACGACAGATGTGGCGCGGCTTAGGACTTGTAGGTTCGATTCCCGCCTTGGGATAAATAATTATAACAATACCAAAAACATAATACTAATATACATACCATATGTTAACGTCGTTAACGCATTCACTGCCCAGCCTCGGTGATGCGAAGGACCCGCGGCAGGAGATGTACCTATGCCATGGAGTTTAGTTTATAGCTGAAATAGATAAACGTTAGCCAAACAAATTAATAACTTTACCACAGATAAAATAAACTATAGACTTGGCTAACGAGGTTGTCAGCTGTGGAATGTTGATTCAGCGACCATCGTCCCGGTACGTTTCGGGTAACGGCGTAAAAGCGAAGAACCTCGATCAACATCTCAAGAGACTATCGCTAGGAAGTTGGATCAAGGGTCAGATCCAAAAGGTGGTAAGTATACTTCTGAACTCGGCGTGTATCGCCAGGAAGTTCCTTTCTCTGCAGCCCTAGCCACCGGCCGCTTGAGCCTAGCTTCGTGGCCGGTGATTAACCGTTTTGATATATTTTTTAATGCAGAATAGATCTAGTATTTTATTGTAGAATAGTTATTCGTTTTTTTTGTATTATTTATAACAAAACATGTATTTAAAACGAGATGTCCAATAAATATGGTAATCCAATAATATGGTTTAATTTGTACAATAACATATTAATGATGATATATCTATCGATGCAATGTATTGTCTTATTATCGTATATCCAGTCATCTAGTATACTTAACACAAGCTCTGCTTAGCTTGGGGCTTGATGATGCTGTGTTGATTGTCGAGCATTATTTACTATTACTATTTACTAGTGGTCCGCCCCGGCTTCGCACTGCTATAGAAATAGCCTATGTTCATTACGAATAATGTAGGATTCTAATGGTGAAAGATTTTTCCAAATCGGTGCAGTAGTTTCGGAGCCTATTCAATTCAAACAAACAAACAAACAAATCTTTTCTCTTTATAATAATAATATAAATTTAATAACATGTGTGCTAAAGAGGTAAGTTACTGAATGCTAGGTACCCCCTTGGTACCCAACCTACAATAGTCTTAGTAGATATTAAATTTCTCAAGAAATAAACGTGAATGGCTTAGTGCATCGTAAAACCCGTGCACTAGCTCTACAAAGTCGCATACATGTAGGATTTATGTCTAATTTTACAACTAAGGGGAAAAGCTGACATTGTTGTACAATCAAAGTTTACAACTTAGAAGCTTTAGCAAGTTAGGTAGGTGAGACGCGTGACTGGTGTCGTCATCATCAGCATTAGCCTATGTTAGTCCACTGCTGGACATATGCCTCCAGGCCTTCTTTAATGAGCGCCAGAGTGCCCCGTCGTCATCCTACTCGAAAGCTCTGTGACTCAATGGGCATTGTGTAAAATTGAAAAGCGACGTATGAATAGGAACTTTTGCTTTTGAATTTTACCATGTGCTTTTTATTCTTGACTGTTCCTAAATTATTATAAAGTAGACAACTACCTATATTATCGAACAAGACACATAATCATTCTCCATTATCAATATGGAAATTTCAACAAAAATACTTTCTTAATGCTACTAGGGTGAGGCGAAGGAAACGCTTGTAACCAAGCCCCGAACTCAGGTTGCCACATAGTTCGCAATATGGCCTTATCGACTCCCAACACGTTTACCTATTAGTTAAAAAACAAGTGTGATAATTTAAAAAGTTCTACTAAAAGATAAACACAAAATATCAAATCAAACCTAGTATTTTATTTATCACTATTTGCATGAATACTCGGACATTGACAGACAAACAAACCTGGCGTTTATTCCTAACGGTATGCAATCTAAAACTTTGTTTGTGTCCAACGGTAACCGGAGCTGCAGGCTGTGTTCAGACTTGGCGGTTTCTACGCGGGAAAAAATTGGGGTTTCTTGCACCAGGGATATGCGTTGACGCGCACGTGGATGGATTCTACGCAATCATGCTGAAGAGATTCGGGTCGTGATTTTTAAAATCTGACAGATTATTAGTCAACCTCAACAGGAAATTACTTTAAATTAAAAAATAAATAAATTATGTAGTATCACGCGAAATAAAGCTACAAAATGCTACGACGTAGCTTGCTACGACATACTACGACGTAGCTTGTTAAGAAATTATTCTTGTTAGGGTTTGATGAAGAACAAAATGAACGAAATAGTGATTTGCCGCAAATCGTAAAGTACTTGTATTTGTTAACCGATGATAAAACCAACTACGATTCAATTGTGTTTCGGGAGCATTTGGAAAAATGATTTTTTAATCCCAAAAGCTGTTATTTTCTTAAATCTTTCGAAAATAACAATGAACTGAATTGTTTTTTTTTTTCACAAATTAAAAGGAAATAATATACGATTTGCTGCAAGACCTTTCCGTTAGGTTCATTAATTGCTTTGGAACGCAGAAAAAAATTTAGAATCACAGAAAAAAATAACCAACACGTAACGTGTGGATAGGTTTTACATGAACAAAATCAATGGAGAATATTTATGGATATTGTTATCATTTCTTCATTGTATTTTGTCTTCAAAGGGCTATAGAAATTCGGTAAGATATAGAGGGGGTCTCTCTAGCTTACCGTACTCCTGGTAGCTCATCGACCCAAAGTTGAGCTTGGTTTCCGTCACTTCTCCACGAATCTAGTTTCTGAACTGGCTCTCGCTTGTAGGGTGGAGTTCACTCACGTTCTTCATTTTAAATGCCCATGACGCACATGTCGCAGAATCTGGGCAGAGAATTAGTTAATACTTCCATCGCTCCGGATACTCGTGTCCGTGGACACCACCGCTGGGCGTTACTTCCACTTAGTCAAACTATTTAGTCCAACTAACTTGACCCCGAGGAATTTTGTTTTCTCGTGATCAAACTTAATTGATATTACGCCTTATCAGCACGCCGTATGCATACAGTTTATGTATGTACAGTCATAGATAACAGTAAGTTAAAGTCCAACTTCAAGTGCGTTGAAGTTTGACGTTGCGACGTGCATAATTGGGCGACGGCCGCGTGTCTCTGCGGGTCACACCACCGAGGCTAGGCAGTGAATGCGTTAACCTGAGGCAGACAACTTGTCTACGCCCCGATAGTTTACTCTCATAGGCCTTCTTCAGATCATCTTTCTTCATTCTATTGAATCCGATCTATCTTTGCATACATTTTGCAAATTAAACCCAACTTCGTGTAAAAACCCCCTAAAGCCAGTGCTATACAAAAACGTTGAAGTTTAATCCCAAGCCGCTTTGTTAATTGGCTGACCAACTTTTTAACAAAGCGATCCTAACGGAATTAAGACGGTAAAATGTTATTTTTTACGATAATTGTTCGAATGAAGCGGGAATAAACATTCAATGGGTGCTTTTGAGGCGGAAAACATCTTGTGGTCTTTAGGGGTTTATTTTTAGGGTTCCTTATTCACGGAATTAAAACAATTTACCTACGTCTAGGCCCTTGATTTTGTAAGTTGCTCAAGTTTTATTAGGTATAATGTTCTCCGTTTGGACAAGATTGCCCTGAAATATGGCCCTAAGTATGGCCCTTTGAGGTCAGTATTGGTATTTGAACCGCAAAATAAACGGCAAAATAAAGTCATATCATTTGCAATTACGACAAGCATTTGAAAACTGGCCCATTTCACCATATGCGTTCACTATTGGAAACAGGCCTCCCCCATACCGCCTCAAAGTGCGGTACCTACTGAGCCACCTCCATCCATCGACTTCCTGCGACTACTACCATGTGCTCGGTCCATCGAATGGATCTCTGAACACTCCGTTAGGCATTGCATTTCCTTGCTGTTACCTACTTATTGACGAGCTCCGTGGCGGTAGGCGAAAGTCTGCCTGCGACGCAGGAGGTTGGGCGGGTTCGATTTCCGCCCGGGACAAATGTTTGTACGATCTGAAGACATTTGTTCAGGGGCTTCTGGTCGTTTTCTAAATATAAAACAAATTATCTATCTGTGTATTGTATTATATTATGTATATCAGTTATCTAGTACCCATAACACAAGCTCTGTTTAGCTTGGGGATGGATAATGCTGGATGAATTGTCCAGTATTATTCTTTGAGTATCATTTTTGTCTCTCAAAATATTTTTCTTGCTGCAAAGATTGTATTTAAATCCAGAAATGGAACCCAGCCGTATGCGAGTCTTACTTACTTCCTTTTCACGAAGAGCTCATTTCAAAATCGCCGAGTAGCGATAACCAAGAATAAAACCATTTACCTAAATATCGTGTTTTCTTTACTACAAGCATTAGGGATTTTGTGCGGTCATTATATGTTCTTCATTAAAAGTCGCTTTAATTTTGACAAATATTTTGTGAACATGTTTAATATGTTTATTTCAATATTCAATCTTTAGGTTAAAAAAACTTGTCGCACACCTGAATCTGAACCACATCACAAAAATCTGTATTCAACTATGGGCCCATGCCCAGAGTTGAATACAGATTTTTGTGATGTGGTTCAGGTTCAGGTGTGCGAAATACATGAGTTGTTCCAAAGTCCATACTTTGGAACAACTCATGTACGAGTATTTTGGATGTATTTTATATTGACGGCATCAGCAGTGCGATTACTGTAAGATATCCTATTCCCTCCCATTGAATGGGCCATCCAGGAACAATGGTCATAAAAGATTTTAGTTGACATTAGGGTACTAAAAATGCATACAACTTTCTGGCAGGATGGAGGCAAGTAACCACGGAACTTTTAATGTCAACGTCAAGATATAACCTTAGTAAAAGTCAATTGTTAGTTAGTCACACCACACTTGACCTTTAGCTCGATTTCTGTAATTCTGATACAAAGATACAAATAGATTAAGAAACATTTGCACGACTGAGGAAAGTAAGTGTGAGTAACATAAGTACGAGTTTTAACGTTCAGTAACTTACCATAAAAATAAATCATTACAGTTGAGTTTGACATTTGTGATTTATTTATTTATTTATTAATCACAATAATAACATTACAGATTATAAAATCCAATGCGTTATTTATGGCACACAATTCACACACTAAAAACCTACATAAATTTTGACGTTGACAGCTTCGTCGTCAATTCGTCGAAAATTGTATGTATTTGTTCTTGTAACGTATGTGAAAGAAACCGATATCGCTAATACCCAGTCTCCCCGGATGAGGCTCCATTGAATGGGATAGTTTACCCTAACCGCACTGCAGATGACAGACTCTAACGGAACACTCCTATGAAGCTTGTGGGAAGCCATGTTGTCACTGTAAAATATATCTAAAGATAACGAGTATATTGAATGAATTGCCCATATTTGAATGCACATTTTTTTGCTGAGTGGTTGGTATAGGATGAATGTACAGAACTTTTCTCCACTGCCCATTATCCCTCCTCCGTTGGTAGTCGGGTAAAATGAGTGTCATCATCATCATCATCAGCCTATACCAGTCCACTGCTGGACATAGGCCTCCCCTAATGAGAGCCATAGCGCCCTGTCCTCAGCTTGCCGCATCCAGCATCTGCCAGCAGTCTTTCGCAAATCGTCATCCCACCTGATCGGACGGCGTGAAATGAGTGTAATAAGTAGGTATGCGAGTTTATTTATCTCTAACTTACCGGAACTCTAAAGGATGTTTAAAGGTATAGTTAGAACCAAACATCATACAGAGTTAAGTAAACACTATGTATGTATATATTTTTTGTTAATAAAGTTAAGCTCAAACTAGTTTACCTGTGAGATTATGGAACCAAAAAAAAAATACAAATTGGATGTCATTATTGACGAAAGATGTGGTGCGGCGGGTGAAGATCCGTCGGCCATACAAGAGCTTGCGGGTTCGATTCCCGCCTTAGAACAATGTCTGCAATATTTTTTCTGCGTGTTCTGGGTATAATACAAAATATTTACCCATGTGATGGATCTATTAAGTATATTTGTCATCTAGTACCCATAACACGATCTCTACTTTGCTTGGGTCTAGATGATGTTGTGTGGATTAACCAACATTATTTATTTATACACCGCTGGGGTAAACGCGTTCTTGAGTGGAGACCGCGACTCGGCAAGCGTAGTGTAGGACGCCCTCCGACCAAGTGGGATGACGATTTGCGAAAGACTGCTGGTAGATGCTGGATGCGGCAAGCTGAAGACAGGGCGCTATGGCGCTCATTAGGGGAGGCCTATGTCCAGCAGTGGACAAATATAGGCTGATGATGATGATTTATTTATAATGGATTTTTATTGGAGCGAATAGGTGTGAGACACTATAAAACCATTACACTAATATTACCTGAAATTTAGATGTATGGATGAATGTTACTAAGTACTTTTCGCCAAAATTACTCAACGGATCAGGCTGAAATTTAAATATAGCTCTAGGCCTGGAATCAAACATAGACTAGTTTTTATCCCATAAAACATTTCCCATGGGATAGAAATAACCTTTAAACGTTTCCGGTGAAACAACACGTGTGAAACCGCATGCAGAAGCTAATAATATGATTTATAAGTAGCTATAAACTGTGCTCTCAGCAATGGATCCATTGTGTTCGTTATCAAATTGGTTTTCGATCACGTACGTCGCGTTTACGGATTATACTATCACGTGGAAATGCCATGGCATTTTCATCTCTATTTTACCTCAGCGGTGTCGGGAAATTGGAAAATTCCCATAATCCTTTAGCTTTAGCTTACCAAGCTATTTTGGCTCCTGTATGTACTCAAAAAAATGGTAGGAAATAAATTTTATGTCAGCAAAGTGCGAATCAATTGACGCCCTTCTCAATATTTTTTGAATTTATTTCAAGAAAGAATATTTAAAACTATAAAAAGGCTAAGCTTAAAGTGCTTTAATTCGATAAGCTTTAGGTATCTTGGAGACGTTTTTTCAAAATGTTGTACAACATATCAAAACTGTAGTTTTTTGTAAGAATTCATCATGAGATGACTTCTTCAATTAAATTCAATTCGTTTATTTATACCTTGGGGTCATACGGAACACTTGGTCACGTCAAATCGACATATTTTAAGTAGAAGAAATAACAATAGAAAACAAAATAATAATAAACAGAAAAAAAAAACATTTAAATATAAGTAATAATTGGCGATGGTTTTAAAACTTTGGTTCTTCCAACATTCTATACTTAAAACCCTAATGATTGTTCTACATATAATCTAGCTTTGTGATAATATCATGCTGGAAATCCTATTTAAATAAGTTAGTTTTTTTTTTATGGACAACTCTTTATTCAGAAAGAAAATAACAATCAAATTACAAGTTTAAATTAAAACTAGTATTTACAATAGAAACCATTAAGCTATCTGCAAACTGTTGCAAACAATCTGCAGGTAGCTCAACTGATCCATATCAATACCAGTTGGAAGCGTGCCTAAGACACTGGCTGCATTGCCCCGCTGTATAGCAATGCTGATGCGCTGTGCCAGACTCACCAGCTCTCGGGTCACGCGTCGCTTCGACCAGACGCTCAGATAATTTTTTGAAAACCCGGAGAGCCTCGGTACCCCACGAACCTAGGGTCTCGACTCCAAGGGCAGCAAATGTGTAGGCTCTGTCGAGACCTGCATATTTGCGCCTCTTGAGATCTTCGGCTAAATTTGCCGCCGCACCAGCCCTCACGGAAGTCCTAGGAAGATGGGAAGGCGCGAGTGTGTCGACACATGTAGCGTCCCACATAATAGGCCTCCCCAACTATCATGGGACTAGAGTCATGCCGTCAGGCCTAGGTTAGTTATTTGGGTTAAATTTGTTTTCGGAATTAGTGCAAAAAGGTAAAAAAGAGGTGTTAGACGATATGTTGCATAATATCGATAGACATTTGTGAAGGATTTGTAATTAGCATACACAGCCACCATAGAATGTCACTGACCTTAATTAATACCTACTACTAGCTATAAAGGTATTGATAGATAGCTACTGAGACAAAGTAAGGACTATCTTAGTCTCTGTCGGTCGAGATTATTTTGATCTTATTGGCTTTATTATTTCTTTATTTATTTAAAGGGCAATGTATGTATGTATACGCTTCTACAACAAAACTCCTAGTGAGTTGCATAATCTATCAGTAGATAAATTCAAACAAATTGTCAAAACCTTTCTGTGCAAAAACGCTTACTACAAAATATGAGATTTTCTAGAAGATAAAAAGCTTGGGACGGTTTTTGCTTCAATTCGAAAAATAACAACTAACAGGATAAAGGTTTCATCGTCGCTTCTTTACTTTAGTCTACATACCAAAGGACAGAAATGAAAAATATCACTTTATTTCCATGTCAGTATTTAATTTTAAGAATTTGACGTTTTCAGTGTACATTTTTGTATTTATGGAAAAAAAGCATTTTTAATTATTTGACTTTGATTGATAAATTTTACGCGTCAGAAGACGTGTAAGCGATTTGCATGGCCTGCAAAACTACTTATGGTACGCTAGCGAAATTGATAACATATTAAAATAGATAGGTAGTTCATTCTTATAAATAGACAACAAATTCGGTCATGATGACTTCTTAAGATAAAGTAAGCCAATAGGTCACTGAACTTTTGCTTAAGGCGCATACAGCACCTAAACTAGCGCCACCACCTACTTTATGTTATTATTCTGTTTAACAAAGGAATTTTCAAAAATCCTTCTTCCAGTTTGTGATGCCTATCATAAGCTTTTTTTTAATGCCTCTGTAATAGTTTTATTCTATTTAGTTTAGGAAGAGATACGAAGTTGCACTTGGTGGCCACCAAAATCTATTTTCGTATCTCTTCCTAAACTAAATAGAATAAAACTATTACAGAGGCATTAAAAAAAAGCTTATGATAGGCATCACAAACTGGAAGAAGGATTTTTGAAAATTCCTTTGTTAAACAGAATTATAAGACAAATAAGGTGGTGGCGCCACTTTCGGTAGGGTATGAGCCTTAATGCCAAAGTACAGTGACCTATTGGCTTAGGTAGTACACGTGTTCGTCTGCCGTGAATAGAATCCAGTTAGATTCTCATTTCCTGACCCGGATGACCGGCATCGGTGTTTTCGCGCGGGATTTGTTTGTTTCCTGTTTGCTTTTATTTGGAAAATAAAGCCTAGCTGAAAAAGATCTGACGGAATTTTATTGTGTTATTTTACACTTTTTGATGTTTTCTGTGCGTTATTTTCTTTTTTACAGCTATGTAATTTACCTAACTAGACCGACATCAGTTTTCGGATTTTAATCCGAGGGTGCATCTCTCTCTAACGATACGTTTTATAAGCCTTGTGTCACTGTGTCATCCTGTCGACGACCTCTGTGGCGCGGTGGGCGAAGGTCCGCCTGCGACGCAGGAGGTTGCGGGTTCGATTCCCGCCTCAGGACAAATATTTGTACGATCTGCAGGTATTTGTTCCGGGTGGTCTGGTCGTTTTCTATGTATAATAATAAAAATATATGTCTATGTAATGTATTGTATTATGTATATCAGTTATCTAGTACCCATAACACAAGCTTTGCTTAGCTTGGGACTAGATAATGCTGTGTGAATTGTCAAGCATTTTTTTTTATTGTTTACCTTTTTCGATATTTGATTTGATACTTACTGACCTACTTGCTAGCGGCAACGTTCTACGGAATCAATTATTATAAACAACGCAGTATTACAGTTAAGTAAATAAATTTATTGTTAACAAATCGCAATTTACTAAAACTAAGAATCAAACTGACAAAATCAACTTATCCCAGCAACAATTACCATTCACTCAATTTCCAAAGCGATCGAAACTATCATAATGATTAAGGTGCATACCCCACCCAAAGTGACGCCGCCACCTACTTTACGTTATTATGCCGTTTAACAAAGGAATTTTCAAAAATCCATCGTCAAGTTCGTGATACTTATCATAAGCTTTTTTTTAATGCCTCTGTAATAGTTTTATTCTATTTAGTTTAGGCGAAAATAGATTTTAGTGGCCACCAAGAGCAACTTCGTATTTCTGCCTAAACTAAATAGAATAAAACTAATTACAGAGGCATTAAAAAAAAGCTTATGATAGGTATTACAAACTGGACGATGGATTTTTGAAAAATCCTTTGTTAAACGATATAATAACATAAAGTAGGTGGCGGCGCTAGGCGTTTGGGTGGGGTATGCGCCTTATGTCCACAATCAGTAGTCGAATGTCAGTTTGCTCTGGTGGAAAAGCAGCCTAACGTGTCTACCAGCTGCCCCAGTAACGAGCTTCGATACTCATTATGTGCATAATAGCAATGCTGATTTGCTACTTGTCGGGCCTATTATGCAACAGACTATCTACTGTGCGCAGCTTGGAACGGGTTAATTTATTACATAATATCTTGTTTTAAAAAACCGAATTTAATTAAAAACTAGTATTTACAATTGAAGTAGTTTAGCTAACTGCTGACTGTCGCAAACAATCTACAGGTATCTCAACTGATCCTATCAATACCAGTCGGAAGCCTGCCCAAGTCACCAGACGCTCAGTTTTTTTTTGAAAACCCGGAATCTCCTTGTTTTAAGGTTATGTTATAATGCTGATTTTTAAGAATAATAAAGCTAGGTTCCCTCACACTGCCTTATACCTATACGCTTAAAGTTAGTGAATCTTGAGCTAATGGTACCCTCTAGCTTTTTTTTGTTGCTGTTGTTGTATAACAATCTGAATAATGTCCGAATAGCTCAATGTCCGAATAGCATCTGAATAATGTCCGAATAACACAATAATACCTAATATCTAAAGTACTTGTATACCTTACATGATACGGAACTATTTGAACAATTTATCCCGGGATTAGAATCGAACCCGCAATCGTTTTTGCCTCGAGTTTTACTCAAAGCGGTACAGAAAATCGTTCGACATCTTTGTTTCATATTAAAAATTTAATAAAATCAAAGACTGACCTTCACTGCGCCAAAAAGATCGTCATAAAATATTTTATACATCTCGTTAATTACAACCTGGGTCTCTTCAAGACAAGAGTGAATAGGTATCTTCTAGACCTTCGTGATACATCGTCGGCCACATCTTTACTTTCCATCGGGTGACATTGTGGTCAAACAAAGGTCTATATTACAATAAAAAAAAGTTTTGTTGCCATAGAATGAAATAAATAAAGTGTCTCTCCAGAATCTTTCAGAGACTTTATTTCTCTTCTCTCTCCACAATCTTCTTCAAAACCTTTCAAAATGACTTAGTTTCCTCAATAATTGACCACCTTTGAAAACTGGACCCAAAAAGCCCATGGTCATGGTACTATACTAGGATAATGAACAGTCAAACCTCACTACGTCTATTCTATCGGTACCTTTAGCTCTATGGTTTGCTCATATAGACATTCCATTCACTATAGAACAGCCAATTTAATTAGCTGATCATACAGTTCATTTCAACGTCGTATACTATATTGGCTGCTGTTTTGTTGAACAAACAGCAGCCAATCGTACAAAGTAGGTACATCAACTTATTATTTGCCGTGGGAACAAAGTTCAAATAAGAATAATCTTAGATTAGTTAAGTTTCGCAATGTTTGAAAACGAAAGTGTTCAATCAGTGCGTCCTACCCGTCATGACCTACGGAGCTGAGACGTGGACACTCACGGTAGGGCTGGTCCGCCAGTTTAAAGTCGCCCAGCGAGCTATGGAGAGAGCTATGCTCGGAGTTTCTCTGAAGGATATAGGATTCGCAACGAATATATCCAATCCAGGTGGGATGACGATTTGCGAAAGACTGCTGGCAGATGCTGGATGCGGCAAGCTGAAGACAGGGCACTATTGGCGCTGATTAGGGGAGGCCTATATCCAGCAGTGGACCAGTATAGGCCGATGATGATGATGATGATGATGAGTTAAGATTCGAATATAATTTCATTCCACCATCAAAATAAAAAACTTAATACTTAATTATAGAACATATCTTTATTCAGAAAGAAAATAACAATCAAATAACAAATTTAAATTAAAACTAGTATTTACAATAGAAACAATTAAGCTATCTGCAAACTGTTGCAAACAATCTACAGGTAGCTCAACTGATCCATACCAATACCAGTTGGAAGCGTGCCTAAGACACTGGCTGCATTGCCCCGCTTAATTATAGTGGCACAATCGGCGGCCTGAAATGGTAAATCACAGTTAGCGAAAACAGTGATTTCTTCAAGGCAACCTTTGGATGGATAGGATCGGTACGTAGGTCGGTGGCGTTATTGATGTGATGAGATGATGAATATTTTACGTTGTATAAAAACAGAAAATGCATTTATTTATAAAAGAGAGCAAAAATACACAAAATCAGGAATAATTAACACCTTACCTCAACAGCCTGTAATGGTAATGCCTATAATCCCCACGATATGCTATCGGGTTGAGGATCGTTCGGTGGTAGATATTATTCTGCAAGGTACGCTGCTGCCCAACCCCCGGTGTATACTCTTGCGACACCCACGGAAAGAGTTGCAGGTAGTGCAAATTCTAAGCCGGCACCACACAATTAACAAAACGTAAGTTTGTTAATTATATTAACAAAATAACGGAATAAAAAAAAGAACAAATCACGAAGACTTCATGAATTATCTTATCTTCATTTGTCATAGACTTTATTATAAAAGTTACTCCTGAATATTCACACGAATCTCATAATTAAGCACGTCGATATATTTTCATTGAAAACTTTCAAGAAACAGCGACTTGAGACGAGCTTTTTGAATATTTACACCAAAGTCAATATCATAATCGAGTTTCCTTCCTTTCTGCTGTAGGTATTTTGCAAAAAAATTCCTCACTCTTCTATTTAGATCACCTTACCAAAGTAGACTTAAAAGAAGAGGTGAACAAAAGCTTTCAAACGATAAAAGGTAAACAAACAGCAACTTTAAGACCTGAAATATAAAGTTTATTTCCCAAGAAGCCAATTTTATTCTTGACCACGGCTCATGAGTGGCTTGTTGAATATCGGATGTAGAGAAAATCGTTACCTGGCCGCGTTATCCACTAGTGATGGGGTAAAATATCTGGTTTCATCGATATAAATTAATATTTAAAAATACATTTGGCTATTGACGCGTGATTTATCTGATACAAAGTATTGATTGACAATTTGAACAAAGGTTTGAGTAGGTATTATAAAACTAACCTTTTGTTGGTAAAGCCTTACTTTTGTTATTTCATTAGGGACGCTTTGTTAAGGATTATGTATCAATATCAATAGAGCTACCTATAGATTCTTTAAAACGTGCTTCAGATGCAACTATTTCTTGTGCATTTTGTACAGACTTTTTGTAAAGTAATTTAAATATTTTTTTTGTCACTGTTGTGTTGCAAACTTTGAATATAAATTCATAGCTCGTCCTACACAAAACTCTATTAAAATAAAGTAAAATTATTGTTAGTATTCAAATAATCAAATCACTGTTATCGTGATTTACCAATGGCGTATTTAGTAATAAAATATCATTGAATGATCCTCTATCTATCAATGAATCAAAATGGTTGTTTTGAAAAATGAACGAACTATGTTGCCTAATAGAAAATATGGATTTATCGATAAAAATGTCCCATCCCTAAAGAGCAGCCGGCAATCCAGTTATAGGATAGGTGGCTCTCCACTACAATCTACAAATATGTATATAATATTGCCTCACCTGTGTTTGAGACATATTATTAATGCATTGGATAGCACATGTCATGCACATGATAGCAAAATATGGGTAACTTCTGCAGGGCTATTTTAATTCATTCAAATGTCAAAAGTTTTCGAATCCGCTGGTTTAAAATAGCGTTCTTCGACAAAGTTTCCGATATCGAATCCGAAGGCCTTTCCGACGAATTAAAATATCCCTACTGTATGTTCTAAAGTGACTCCAAAATTGCATGTTTAAATTCATGAGGCTTTCATTTGTTTTGGTATTTTATTGGCATAGATATTTGCATTGAGCTCTCGTTGGGTAGTGGACGGACACATAAATCATTAAAATTATTACACATCAGCCTACAATGTCGTAGCAATATTCAACTGTTTCTAGCTACGACGACATATGAGGGTATTTTGCTATGTAAGAGAAAAAAATCTAAAATGTATTACTTATTGAGATAGCTTAGGCAAAATCATCATCGTCATCATCAGCCTACATTAGTCCCCTGCTGGACTTAGGCCTCCCCTAATGAGCGCCATAGCGCCCTGTTTCAGCTTGTCGCATCCAGCATCTGCCAGCAGTCTTTCGCAAATCGTCATCCCAACTGGTCGGAGGGCGTCCTACTCTACGTTTGCCGAGTCATGGTATCCACCCAATAAAACGTTTACCCCAGCGGTTGTCGGTTCTTCTCGAGATATGGTCAGCCCACTGCCACTTCAGTTTGCTAATCCTTTGAGGTATGTCGATAACCTTGGTTCTCTGTCGGGCTACTGCCACCACTTTCCAAACGACGGGTTTGCCATCACGCTTGGCAGGAGGATCATTGATTAATTTGACGACCTCTGTGGCACGGTGGGCGAAGGTTATCCTGCGACGCAAGAGGTTGCGTTTCGATTTCCGCCAGAGCCTTTGGGACAAATATTTGTACGATCTATAGGTATTTGTTCCGGGTGTTCTGATCGTTTTCTATGTATAATAAAAAATATCTATCTATGTAATGTACTGTATTATCTATATCAGTTATTTAGTACCCATAACACAAGCTCTGATTAGCTTGGGGCTTGATAATGCTGTGTGAATTGTCCAGCATTATTTAAACCTATAATGTATTGAACCACTATTATATATTTTGTTATCTTACTTGCTAACAAAATACACGTTCGTTAAAACCAATAAAATTTCAAATGTTAACAAATATTAAACTCGAATATTGATACAAAGTCTCAAAAACCTCCGATTTTCCCAAGTCTTCACTCATATCCCAATAAAATGGTCGTGTATTCGGAACTTGTAACCGCCGAAACTTATCCGAATGTTGACAGAGTTCTTGTTTCTTGTCATTAAAAGTTACTGGGACTTGTCTCTTTCAGGGTGAGCTACACTGAATAGATGCCGTCAACTTTTGTGCCTCAGCTTTGTCAACATCAGCTGCTGCTGGTTTAATTCAAACCCCGAATCAATCAAAAAGTCTTGCTTTTGGGATTTTTCTTGCAAAGAAAATTTACTGTAACAGCACGGGGTCAAATATTGGGCAGTGTTGCTCCCCAGTGCCTCGAAAAGAACCTAAAGCTTGACTTATCTTGATCCTGTGCAGACCCCCAGTCGTGTCGTTCTGCCGTCCCATCGAATTATGAAACTGAAGAAATGGAGAGAGTGTATCTTTGTTTACGCACACACTTGTCTGCGCACGTATCCAGTCCCCGATGAGACTGACCGTCGAAAACTCAGCCGGGTCATTTAACCTGGTCTACAGCTGGACATGCCTCGCATTAATGAACGACATAGCATACTATCTTTAGCTTGCTGCAAAGCATCTATCATCTGCCTGGAGATGCTAGATGCTTTCACAGTTTCTCTGCCACCTGGCCCGACTTGTCCCGACCTGGAGCAAATACAACGTTATAAATATAGGTCAATAAATGTTTTCGTAATCTGTACCTTAGCATTCGAAGATTTTTACGTTTATCGGGTTTTTCTAAGGAAAACCCTTTGTAAAGTCCATAAGTTTGTGCTGAAGCATGCAGTATCACAATAGTCCAACCTGAACATATTTGATACATTCTCGAGTTGTGGTACTCGTTCTGCCTCAGTAGGAATAAATCTTTTGAAATCCAGCTGCAAAATTTTGGAGTTTAAATGTTTAGTTTAGCGGTTTACGGATTGAAAGTTGCGGGTTCATTTTCCACTCTGCTTGCAGGATATTAATGCACTTTGTTAATTTATTAGACTTTTATGTCCGTGAGGATGACTGTGTTATGGTGAGTAATAGAAATTATACCCGCGATGGTAATGGGTTATTCTAGATTATTTATAATTTTATATTATTTAAAAAAAAATGATAATTCTTTGATCGAAATAAAAGCCTGCATTCTGATTACAAAAAATAAATCATAATTTTATTATTAGTGCATGTGGTATCTAATAAAACCTTAATGTAGGCGGTGTGAGCGTTTGGCGACACCGATTATTTCCGTAGTGTGACGTGAAATAAAAAAATGTGTACGGGGTGTCTTGCTTTAAACCAACTTAGAAAGACAAGGGAGGTTCTATTTTCGGCTGTTTGTATGTTTTTTATGTATGTTCGTAAATTTTTCATATTGGATTGGTGTTACCATAAATCCAATGAAACTTATATTCCTGAGGGATTATTATTTATCACGCAAAAACATAAAAACAGTGCCAAATTAAGGGATTTGAAGTCGGTGTTTCGTTGTAATTAATAAAATGTTTAAATTGTTTTGGAAAGCAAGTTGGAAACCAGGCTTGTTACGATACCGAATTACGTAGTTTAATACTCCATACACCACACACATGATTTTTTGCCGTTTTTATAGAAAATAGTACGAAACCCTTCATGTGCGAGGTCAACTCGAACTTGGCTGGTTTTTTCATCATCATCATCATCGGCCTATATTAGTCCACAGCTGGACATAGGCCTCCCCTAATGACCGCCATAGCGCCCTATCTTCAGCTTGCCGCATCCAGCATCTGCCAGCAGTCTTTCGCAAAACGTCATCCCACCTGGCCGAGTCGCGGTCTCCACTCAAGAACACGTTTACCCCAGCGGTTGTCGGTTCTTCTTGAGATATGGCTGGTTTTTTACAAAACAATAAAACTTTTAAACGAAAGAACAACAAAATAATATCCCTTGTAACGTCCCTGTCTATAAGTAGCTGCTATTTCCCTTCTTCGTCCACTACCATTTATCATGATTACCAGCTGATTGTGACCATTTGACCTTTATTTCAGGTGTGGTTTATTGGGCAATCTTTCACCACAGGAAATGATGGGGGTTTTTTATTGTACAGGAGTTTACATTCTAATTGGTGGTGGCAGTAGGGGTGTTAAAAATACGCAGAAGAAAGCTGCAGCTGTATTTCTCAGTAGGTATTTCTGATCTATACTTTAACAATGGCAATTAACGTTTACACAAAACATTTCTTAACTCATTCATGTCAAAAAACAAGGGTACAAATTTAAAGCATACAAAAAATAAAATTTTGATCTATATGTTCATGCATTCAAAAAATAAAATTAACCCACGAAATTATTTCACCATCCGATTTCACAAATTTGTTCCAGGATAAGGTTTTTGTACTTATATTGCGTCGAGACCCTAGGTCAGTGGGGTACCGAGGCTCGCAAAGTTTTCAAAAAATTATCTGAGCGTCTGCAGTTAGCTCAATTGTTTCTGTTGTAAAGTACAAGTTTTTTCGTAGTTTTCAAAGTTTTTTCAAGTGTTATTCTATTATTTGATTGTAATTTTCTTTCTTTTCTTTAGATTCAAGAAATCAAAATTCTAAGAGTTCGAGAAAAAGCTTTGTATTGAAAAAAAAACTTTTTGATGAAATAAGCTCACTGATCCTAAAAATTCCCTTTTCCTATACACAAATCGCACCCATGCTGAACACCTGTCGAGCTAACAAGGGTCGAAAACGGAAAATAATATTTTTGGCACTCGTAAGTACGAATTTGTCGTGTCAGTGACGTGGGTTACGGCATTATGCAAGAAATGCTCAGGGATTTGGTAGACCGTAAGTCTGATTTGAATAACTCAAGACTTTTATCTCGAATCCGTGTAAAAACTTCGTTCGTATAGAAATCTGTAGTACCTGTCTGTAGATTGGCACTGGGTTATGTTTAAGATTATTGATTGTGGTGTAGTTTAATTTTTTGACATAACAAAAAAGTAATTGACACAACGCATCAGCATTGCATAAAGCAGGATAATGCAACCAGCGTCTTGTGGACGCTACCGACTGGTATTGATAATAGATTAGTTGAGCTACCTGTAGATTGTTTGCAACAGATTAATTGTAAGCTCAAAAGTCAAAAGTTTTAATTGTAAATATTAAATCTAATTCCAGTTATTTAATTGTAATTTTCTTTGTTATTAAAATGTATTAATGTAATAGTGAATAAGTTAAATTTACTACAGATTTCAGACCCTACGGTAACTGCAATATACACAGGGTTGGATGACTGAAGTAATGTAAGTATTTAAAGACTTCAATTTTACTTAGTATAATTGAGGAGCTATGGAGAGAGCTATACTCGGAGTTTATCTGAGGATAGGATTCGCAACGAATACAACCGACAGAGAACCAAGGTTATCGACATAGCTCAAAGGATTAGCAAGCTGAAGTGGTCAGTAGGCCGGTCGGATATCTCGAGAAGTACCGACAACCGCTGGGGTTAACGTGTTCTTGAGTGGATACCGCGACTCGGCAAAGGTAGTGTAGGACGCCCCTCGTCCAGATGGGATGACGATTTATGAAAGACTGCTGGCAGATGCTTTATGCGGCAAGCTGAAGACAGGGCGCTATGGAGCTCATTAGGGGAGACCTATGTCTGACGTATGTAGCGTAATTTCGGCAACGCATTTCCGCTGTCGATAGTAGCTGGTTCAAATCCCATCTGAGTTAGCTAGTAGCTTTCAGAACTGCATGAAGAACAGATCTAGGCATCTCACTTATAGGTCTTTTTAAAAAACAGCAAAAAATACAGGTTCCTTTCAGATATTTCTTCTGCCATCAAACATTTTTTTTCACTGACCAGCAAGCTACCAAAGTTTTTTTTATTTCTGTAGCGTTTTCAGTCAACAGGACCAGCTAGACGGTCATCCGCAGAGTCTGCTTCTTGGCCGTAGCCAAGAAGCAGACTCTGCGGATGACAGTTTTAAAAGTTTAATATTATAACTGTTTGCAAGACAACTCTCTGTGCTCTGAAATAAATATAAGATAAGCTATGCGCAAATTACGTGCTCTACAGCGGAATATTCCGTGAACTATCATAGGCTCTCGAAACAACAATGTCATGTTTCGTACATGCAAGTCTTCAACTAACCAACCACCAGCCTACCTCGAACTCCCGCTGATCTTTCAGCCCAACAATTTACAAAGAACAGATGCTTACAAAAGGCTCTGTGCAAACTGGGGACTTAGTTCCTCGTTTCTGGGTATAATGCGATCCATTTAACTTTGCGAACTGAACGTATTGTCGAGTTCGGTTGGGAAATAATATGGCCGAAGGAAACTCGGTTTCGGCTACCTCCTTGATTTTATTGAACAACCTACACTATTCTTTAAAATTTTAACCTGTCAGATTAACAATAATAATAAAACAATGCTTAAATAGAGACCGTTTGCGGTAGTCGAAAGACCACACGAAAGGTCGTTGAATTACGCAGAACTACTTCTCCTGGCCTAGAATAATGCAGGGTCGAGATGAATGATACAGACATAGAAAAGTCTATTTCAGCAGCGGATCGACAATGGATGATGGATGCCAGAAAACTAAGCTTTTGAAACTGAAACCTCAACTGAGCCTAATTTGCTCTGTTATCTACAATGAGATCTAGGTAGACGCAAATTAGCAGCCGTGTGGTGCCGGCTTAGAATTTGCAAACGTGTTTGCACCACCCCAGCTCTTCCCATGAGTGTCGTAAGAGGCGACTAAGGGACACCCACCGGGGGGCGGGCAGCAGCGCCTCTTGCAGAATAGATCTACCACCGAACTGCGATCCCCGACCCGCATGCTCAGCGTGGGGATTATGGGCATTACCCCGCATGAGATAAAAAATCAGGGGAGGTCTGCGTCCAGCAGTAGACCATTATAGGTTGTTAAGATGAGGTGAGATAAGACGCAAAGTTATATCTTATTCAGCAGTTGTTGCTGATAGACTTTACAGTAAGTGAGCTCAGTAGAAACTGTTTCCTATTAATTTTTACCTTAATTTTTCATGTGTAACGTCGTTTGTTTCGGAGAGACATAACATTTTGTGTTTGGTCTATAAAAAACCATACGTAGTTTTAAACAAGACATTTAATGAATAAGGCCGTGTACATATTATTTCTGGTGGGATTCTGCCGGTGTTGCTTGGCGCTCTCAGGGTCAAGGTCGAGTATTGCGGTGTCCTGATGATGTCTCGTGGAGAGACGAAACTAGTGGATGACTTAGCTTTGATAGAATTTTTCATTTTCTAGTTACCTTATCAGAGACATCTTGCGCAGAATTTTTTCATAAATTTTTACATCCTTATATTTTCCAAACGCATGCTTGAATAAAATCGCTAATATGTACAAGATGTACTAAGTGTTTTTTTTTAAATGAAATTTTTACGCCCTTACTAAATAGTGATCTACTGACCGCCAAACGATTAAAACGTCTCATAGATCGTCTAATTTTATTGGTGTTACGTGATATTCAATAAACTTTTGAAAAGTGATAAGTGATTTTAACTTGCATTCAACTCAACTTACATATTCCTCAAATATGTTTACTTATCAAAGAAAAGCTTAAAAAACAATACATGCTTTATGAGAAACAAGGTTTTTTGTTTAAAAATTTAACTAGTACTATTTTAAATATCAGAAATACCAGTTATTTTGCAAGACATTATCTTATTTTCCATAATTTTCTAAATTTTTCTCCTAACAATCCATCACCAGAGATCGGACTAGGTAGAAAGATTTTATGTACTTGCGTCATGGTTTCATAGCATGGATATGCGTTTTTTTTCAGAATGTCCGATATTTACCGGATAAAGCTAAATATTATAAATATAGTAGTATTTTATTTAAACAATACACCTACATTTGAAAAGTTGATCTGAAGTTTAAGGGAAGCGATTGTTAAATGTTTACAGGTTAATTGATTTCTATTAACTTTTAGAATAAAAAAAATGTTTTTGTAATACGTATTAAATAGTATAATGCTAATGGAACCTTTGGCTTATTTTTGCAAATAAATATCCTTATTAATAAAAAATAACCAAATCTTGATTTAAGCGCTAACGCCGCTCTGCTTTGTTCGCTCCTATGAACTCAAAATATAATTCTTTTTCACAAAATGGCGTCAAAGACATAAAATTTCCCCCATAAGCCGAATTAAAGCCGATACCTCCTGCACAACACTAGACAAACATACTTCCGACTTCAGTGCATCGACAAAGGCCAATTTACCGTTAGTTAGTACCATAAACTATTAGAGTTTAAACCGTATTATGTAGATTAACTTAAGAGTTTCTCGTCGTCGTTAGGTATTGTATTAACTACCACTTTGACGACCTCTGTGGACATTGGGTGAAGGTTGCTTCGATTCCCGTTTCGGAAATTCGGAACGTTTGGAGTAGAAGCTAATGTTAGATCAGCTTATTTTGGGGCTAGGTAATAATTAATGTGTGACTTGCAATGTTTTTTCAACTCTTGGAATATCATTTTAATTTTTTTTATGAATTTGAAGTCGATTAAAAAAAGTAAAATTCGACTTAAATAAACCGAATATCCTTAGTATTATCATATTATACTATTTTAAGGTTTCCATACCTCAAAAGGAAAAAAGGAATCGTTATTAGGATCACTTTGTTGTCCGTGTGTTTGTCCATCTGTCCGCATTTCAACCCTTTTTTCTCAGAAACGCTTGGAAATCGAGTTGAAATTCACATCATATACACAGGTTTGTAACAATCAAACTATTTAATTTTTTCATATCCTGGATCTAAACGTAACAAAATCTATCTATCAACTAGCACTTTTACGACGTTTTATTAAAGTTTTAGGGACAAACGCTTATCCCTAAGGAATAAAGTTTTAAAGTTTATTCCCGAGCAATTTAATTAAAAAGGTTGTATAATAAATGCGGCACCATGGAGGTAGAAGTAAATAGGTTTAATGATTTTTTGAATTTACAAACTTAGTGCACGCGATGTTCTAAATTCAATTTACTTAATCATCTAGCGGATAAAAACGGCTTTTGCACTCAAGTCAGATATCGAAGAGCAAAAATACTCTTTCCGAGATGGGGTATGAAAAAATATTTTGATAAATTTACCGAATTTTTATTTTCATAAAGTCTTATTCAAGCTGCACCTGTCTATGTAAAATTACAATATCATATTTTTTCAAAAAGTTATACCCTAATGAATCCTGCAAGTTGCCAAATATTGAAAAAATAGATAAAGATAAAAGTAGCGAAGGAAAAATAGATAACTCGTCAGAAAATAACATGTTATTCAATTTATTTAAGATTTTTTATCGGGTATTTATCGCGTACCTTTTGCTTTCTTTTCCCCAACGTTTCAACCGCGTTTCAGCGATCGTGGTCACGGGGCGACTGATACCCGATAAAAAATCTTAAATATGTTATCAAATCGCGAAAGTTTAAAAAGTTTTATGTTATTCAATTATTATATTATTAGATTTTTAGGTGATAATTCCAGCTAGGGACATACTAGTAGTTTTTAACCGGGCTAGAGTCCTTAAGAATAACTCATAAAATAGTCTACATTTGAAAAAAATTACGTGCCAGTCTAAATAGCAAGCTGAAATGGCAGTGGGCCGGCCATATTTCAAGAAGAACCGACAACCGCTGGGGTAAACGTGTTCTTGAGTGGAGACCGCGACTCGGAAAACGTAGTGTAGGATGCCCTCCGACCAGGTGGGATGACGATTTGCGAAAGACTGCTGGCAGATGCTGGATGCGGCAAGCTGAAGACAGGGCGCTATGGCGCTCATTAGGGGAGGCCTAATATGTCCAGCAGTGGACTGGTATAGGCTGACGATGATGATGATGATGAGTCTAAATAAATATGTTAAAATACTTCACTAATTCAGACGGAATTCCCCAAAATGTCACCTGGATTAAGCAAATTCATTAGCATAGAGTAACCTTCATTACCTTCAGTAAATTCTGCTAATTTTGTTTGTACACTTTACCAGCAAAATATTAGATGCTCGTGTATTAGAGTGCTAGGACATGGACGCTGGTAATCGTTATCAGAATGGGACGGAATCTTGACGAAGTATTTCATATATGAATGCAAAACTAACGCAGATAGTTTTAAAAAACCTAATTAATAATTTCATTCAACAAGATGGATTAGGGCGTTTAGCCACATTGTTGGACTTTCATTGTTCAACAATCATCACATACTTAATCTACATAGCTTATGTAACACCACGAAGACTAGGCAGTGAGAGCGTTAATTTCTTAATACAACCTGAGTTGTGAGAGACTGGTGCCTGTTATAGATTAATGAAAAACCTATTTAGGTATATTAAACTTAGGCAATTAATTTAATTGTGTCATTTTACAATCGGCATAGCCTTTTTACAAAGACGTTAACAATACAATCCAATATTTTGCATTGTCCCCTTCCTAACCAGCTCCTTGAAGTACCGGAACAGGATTTTTGGCGATTGACCAGCTTTTCTGTGTGTGGGTTTGATGTCTCTACGAGACTTTTCATCTGACATTATCCCATATATTTTTACCGACGAACATTTCTAGTACAAAACAGGAATGGAACCTTGACAACGTAAAGGTTATCCCAGATCTGGACGGCCCCACTTTATATTATGAGCTTTACTCATAATATTTAGATGCATTTTTTATTGACGTCGTGATGAAAGTCAGTGTAAAATGAACATATATGTAAGCCCTAGATTTATGTGTACATATTTGTGAACCCTAGATGAAACGAACTACGAATCAAATGGCTTTTTAGCGTCTATTGACATTTAGACATTATGTCATTAAAGTCCAAAACTAGCATTGATCAAGTAACGTAGAATCTAGAAAATAGTAAAAACATGATTTTAATGTTCATGCGTGACCACCTCATACCCATATTTGAATAATTATAATTATTATTGCAATATAATATACTTACTATAGTCATAATAAAAAATGTGCTGTGCGGTATCGGTGTTGCGTGCATGTGCTATGCCTTTGATGTCATACCGCGCTAGTTTCATTAAGAATTTATTCCATAAAATTTTTGATTGCGCTCTTAGAATAATGAAATGGTATGGCTCGTCGGAAATATCTACGTACCTTGATACAGGAAATCGCATTTTTTTATAATGTATTATTAAAAAAAACTAACTCCTAAATCTAGCTTCACTTTCCATGTATTGCAGTTTTTACCGGACTTTAATAAAATCCCCCTTTTATGTCACGTGGTCGATTTTTTTTAGTTGTGTTTTCTGAATTAGTAGGACACAAGAACTCAAGAGGTTTGCAAAAATTTTCTCTTTGTTTATCAGTCAATTTCTTTTCCTTTTGTAGAGTCTATGTAGCAAATGGTCTACGAGATTTCGTAGCACTTCGTAGACCCTCTACTAATTTCGAATTCGACTACGAAAATGTAGATTTTGACCTAGATTGACTATTTAGAGTCGCGTTGTTTTATGAAGAGTGGGATCAACAATGACGTCATTTATCATGTTATCTTTCTTTGTTCCTCTCAGTTATAACCATAGGCTTGAAAAAATTCTATGTCTATGGTTATAACAATATGTCAGTCACAGTCAATGAAAACAATCACAATGGTATAACAAAGCTAATTAACAACAACTAACCTAACCTACGAGTTTTTGAAAGTAAATAACTAATCGGAATCTTTTACCTTCTACCCTACATCACACCTGAAATCTTTTTTCAGTTTCTAATATTAAAATCCATTCAGAAACGGCAGCCTTCCATCCTTTAATGCAAAGAAGGTCCCTATCCAAATATATTTAAAAAGAAAACCATTAGAGATCCTTACCGTTTCTAAATTAGCTTTTTGAGAAAAAAAAACGTAATCAAGCAGGGCAACACCACTTCCAAGAAAATTATTTAAAAGGCGAAATAACCGATAACCACTTTCCATAACGGCCTCGACTCTGGAAAATACTTCATTCGCGTCGAATTTTATTGAAATTTTAGTATAGATAGGTGGATTTTTTATTGAATGACGTAGCAGCTTAAACAGTTTTGGCTAGTTTTTAGTCCTGATCGACGACATCGACAAAAACAGAGATCCTGTGTTCATATTTAAGGTGTTTTTATTAGCTTTTTTGAAAATAAACGTGAGACAATTAAATACTTTTAAACTAATGCAAAATATGTTTTATTTTAATGAAAAAACTGAAACTGAATTTTATATACCTAGTTGTTTTTGATCCGAGTCAAGGCCCTAGGCCTATATCCGGCTCGAAGGAACATTCTTTTTGATCTAATTTCTTTGCGAGTGGTATTGGCAGGCGCTAATTGCTATCAGACCTCTCAAATTATTATGCAAGTAATTGGTGAGAAATAAGTGCTTCGAAAGCTCTCTGTTAAAATTTTGTTAGGAAAATTTACGATGATTTTAGCACGTTATTGGTTTAAGAAAATATATACAACAACACCTTAGGCTCCTGATATGATAGATCGATTTTCTAATGGGCATGACACTCATGTATTATTGGCTCCTTTATTACAGGGAGTTTTGCCATAGTCATCACGATCGGCAAGTGGATTGGTGACCGCAGCGCAGGTGTTAAAATACATACAGAAGGGACCTTCTGCCATCTGCTTTCTAGGTTCCCTTGGACTTAGTAGTTACAATATCTTCAGGCTGAGTTGGAAGGATCGATTTTCTTGCCGCGAATGCCAAGGTGAAGCACATATTAATTTAATGTTTTAAGTTTTAAGTGCACTCGTGATACCCGAAGCACGCACTTGAAACAGATTTCTATTTATTAAAAGCTAATAACCATTTTCTGAGCAGGCTTTTGCTGTTTGTTGACAACCCGAATCACGGTGTCGCCAAGACACCGAATGCTTTTTATTAGAGGATAACAAAGGCACATAGCTACTGCTTAGCACAAACTTTAGATATATTTTACAGTGACTAAAGGCTTCCCAAAAGCTTCGAACGAGTAGCCCGCAAGCTGTCGTCATGTGATGACGTCAAAAAATACATGGCCAAAATGGCTTCCCAAAAGATCCACGAGCTGTTTGTCATCTGGTAACGTAAAAATTTTAATGGCACAGGCATGAAATATCTGTTTTCCTAAAATGTACAATTCTCAAAACGTCTGCGTTTTCACAATGATAGCACGTCATGTCAGCATCTAAAAATGTCAGCTTGGGGTACAAGGGAGACTCCAAGATCTTGTCTCCCAAGCCAACCTAACCTGCACGTGGTGTACCCTGCTAGATAACGAACTAGGCTCTGGTGAATATTCAACATTCTTCATAGATAACTCATATTTTACTATTATTTTCCATTACTTGACACTGGCAGAAAAGAGTCCAACCAGACTCATATTGCCATACTTTACTTTACTTTACTTTATTAGATAATGTGAAGCAGCTTCTATGTGCGAAGCTGGGGCGGACCACTAGTTGTAGTGTTGTGATTCGATCGCCGAATCAATAGTGGATGTTTTTTTATTATGTTTGATTGGTTTTTAGGGTTCCGTACCCAAAGGGTAAAAACGGGTCCCTGTCCCTCCCTATTACTAAGCCTCTGTCTGTCTGTCCGTCTGTCCGCCAGCAAGCTACCATTGCCAAAGAATCATCATCATCATGTCAGCTTCTTATAATGTCTGTCTCCAAGAAAGTCAGTTTCCGTATAATGGTCGCTTTTCAGAAAGCGCTTATGTCCGTCCAAAATGTTTGTAACCTCAAAATATACCGGAAAATCGGACAATGCATAAGCTCATCAAGCCCTTACTTTGTATTGTGTGCAAAGCTGAGAGACCACAACACAACTTGCATGATCATTTCTAAGAGATATGTTTTTTTTTGTAAAGCGATACAAAACTAATACCAGCTAAAACTAATACTAACTAGGGTGCGGCAAGCTGAAGACAGGGCGCTATGGCGCTCATTAGGGGAGGCCTATGTCCAGCAGTGGACTGGTATAGGATGATGATGACAAAACTAATTCGAAGGTACTCTTTAGTAAGAATAACTTTCCAGTGCAAGTATTTAAAAGTAACCGAGCCTCGACGTAGCAGGCCACTCTGTTAGGATTTCAATTTTAGATAAATTATACTGGAATTAGAAAAACGAACACGGTTTTCTATCGGGAATGGAATAAAATAGATTTTGTAAAAGTAAAAAATGTTTTTCCCTCTGTACAGTCATCCACTTCAGTTCATAGAAGTGGATGACACAGTTTTTAGTATATTTAGGAAATAAATAAGCTTATGAGGAATTAATAACACTGTTTTGTTGCTAGAAACATAAATAAATTTCATACATATATTTCGTTAAAAAGTTAAACAAAAAGCTGTTAAACGAAAAAAAAATAATCAAACTGCTTTTTGTATGAACCTAATTTAAATGCTAAACTGGAGTTTCTCACAGAAATTATCTTACCCATAAACTAAGTAAAATTTAAACTTTGCTCTGTACATTATAATTTTCAGAGCACCTCCTTTATTATGCTGTCCAGTGAAATGTACCACTATACTTATTCGTTCTCGTTTAGTATTCCATGCTGCTCGTACATATAAATTAGGCCAGGAAACTTCAGCCAACTGCAGTTAATTGCAGGAAAATGTTATAGCTATAGATAGGTTTATTTCACCTAACTATATGTTTTCAGCAGTTATTTTGAGCAAAATAGTGTATGAAAATATTGGACTTAACTCACGATCTGTCAATTAATTTCATATAATCATAATCAATCAATTATTTCATTGTCCGAAATTTCATTTTCCAGTATAGGAAAAAAAAATGGATTAATTCGACGTCCGATGTGGCACGGGGCGGCGACGCAGGAAGTTACGGGTTTCGTTTCCCGCCTTGGGACAAATGTTGTAGGATGTGCAAATATTTGTGATGGGTATTCTTGGTATTTTCTATGTATTAAAAATAATCTAACTATCAGTCATTAAGTACCCATAAAGCAAGCTCTGCTTAACTTAATGATGGTGTGTAAATTGCCCATGTCCAGCATTATATTTGACAACAAGGGACCGCTTATCGTGGCGTTGTTTGGTGGAGGCCTATATTCAGCTGTGGACGTATCATCATCATCATCAGTCTATATTAGTCCACTGCTCCTGAACCGGGCGGGGGCCATTTCCTTTTTCGTCGTAGCATCATTGGTGGTAATACCCATAATCCCCACGCTAGGCATGCGGGTGGGGGGACGGACGATCGTTTGTTGAATTGTTCTTCAGGGGTATTTTATCAAATATGATTGCGATTTTCGGAATTTGGATTTTTTACAGGGGACAGTAGTTACGTGCTTTTTCAAGACCCTTGTCAAATCAAATCAAATCAAAAAGTCTTTATTTCCATAAATACAAAAATGTACACTTAGAAAAGGTCAAATTCTTAAAAATAAAACATTGACACGGAAATAAAGTGATATTTTTGATTTCGGTCGCGTCGGTATGTAGACTAAAGTAAAGAAGCGACGAAGAAACCTTTAGCCTGTTAGTTGTTATTTTTCGAGTTGGAGCAAAACCCGTCCCAAGCTTTTTTATCTTCTAGGTAATCTGATATTTTGTAATAAGCATTTTTGCACAGAAAGGTTTTATAATTTATTTGAATTTATTTACTGATAGATTTTGCAACTCACTAGGAATTGTAGAAGCGTATAGGTACATTGCCCTTTAAAAGATACATTATTTTGTGAAGCCTAGTTGTGGGCACAGCAAGTTTATGTTTATTTCTAGTATTTATGTTATGTATATCGCTATTCTTAGGATTCCTTGATAACCATAACTACCATTTGCAGCCGTCAGTACTATGTGTCACTATTATTCACTACTCAGGCCTCCCGAGGTCTCTATTGTCTGGACTTAGAAGCCTCGGGTGGGCTGGTGTCAATTCAAATAAAGCTATGGATGTGGAACTTAGAACAAATGGCGTCCGGTGGTATTAAGTTAGAATCCAATAGAAATGGAATGTAGCTTTAACCTGGAAAGAAGTTTTAGAAAATTCATAGAATTTATTGAAACAATGAGATAAAATGTTTGTACGATCTTCAGGTATTGATTCCAGGTATTCTGGTATCTATGATAATGTAAGATATATGAGATTTTATTATTATTATTATTAGCCTGCCCTATTCAGGCTTATAACATTGTTACTTTAGTCTTTAGAAAATTATTCAAGCATTTTTTTATCACATTTTGTAAAAGATGTCAGTTACGATTAAGTTCATAATAGAATTTTATTAAAATAAATCCAAGTCAAAAAATAAGAATAAAATTTCATTTTTTTTTAAATAAGTTTATTTATTTGATGTTAGTAAATAATATTAAAATTTGTCATTCAGAAATTCATCAATTGTATAATCTTTTTCCTTCAATAATTTAATTAATTTGGTTTTAAATGCATTCAAATTATATTCAAAGCGTATCGGCAAAGGAATTTTGCAATAGATAATCGGTTTATCTACATATGTATTCCATTATATTATGTATATCAGTTATCTAGTACCCATGACACAAGCTCTAGTGAGCTTGGGGCTATATAATGCTGTGTGAAATATGTGAAATATCTAGTATTATTTGTTTTATTTATAGAAGAATTAAATAACCTGTCTAGGTGAAAGTGTTTGCAACAGTCTGCAGTTAGCTCAATAGTTTCAATTGTAAATACTACTTTTAATTTTATTTTAATATTTGATTGTAATTTTTTTCTTAATAACGATTTACGTCATGTGATGTAGAATTTCCAATTAGGCGTTTGCATAGAGTTGCTTAAAATTAAAATACTTTTTAGGGTTCCGTACCTAAAAGGGAAAACGGGACCTTATTACTAAGACTCCGCTGTCCGTCCAACTGTCTGTCTGTCCGTTTGTCAACAGGCTGTATCTCATGAACCGTGATAGTTAGACAGTTGAACTTTTCACAGATGAACAAATGCTAAAAACAGAAATGTTTAGTTAATAATAATAAATAATAATAAAATCTTTTATTTCGGACAACACAATTGAACCGTAGTTTGTTAGTACTTACAAAACCAGTCCACTGCTGGACATAGGCCTCCCCTAATGAGCGCCATAGCGCCCTGTCTTCAGCTTGCCGCATCCAGCATCTGCCAGCAGTCTTTCGCAAATCGTCATACCACCAGGTCGGAGGGCGTCCTACACTACGTTTGTCGAGTCGCGGTCTCCACTGGAAGGTAAGTACTTCACTTCACTGAAACATTCAGAATTATTCCATGCAACAATTCTCTTATATAATATGAACTGGTGTTCTTTAGATTAGTGTACGTAAACTGAATTGACTCGTACCTCCCTTCTCCCAATCAGGCGCACTCGACTCCATTATTGCTAGTCTCCGTTCCAATCTACGACGAGCAAATGGAGTTAGAACCACTGGATTAACGGAACGTTCTTATAACGTACAGTGATTAGATCCATGATGGGTCTACTGAAATTTATTTTCATCATTGGATCCAGTTTGGAATAAAGAAATAAATAATGTTGGACAATTCACACAGCATCATATAGCCTCAAGCTAAGCTGAGCTTATGTTATGGGTACTGGATGACTGATACGATAAAAACCAATTAGTTG
Organism: Eupithecia vulgata; assembly: GCA_946478455.1. Lineage (NCBI taxonomy): Eukaryota > Metazoa > Arthropoda > Insecta > Lepidoptera > Geometridae > Eupithecia > Eupithecia vulgata. The sequence goes on from OX297881.1 coordinate 5,743,405, forward strand.
CATATCAGTTGGAAGCCTAAGTCCAGCACTGGACCGGTAGGTATAAACTGTAGATGTAGGTCTAAGAAAATAAAATAGAGTTGAAAACCTAACTTCTCTTTTAAATTTTTGCCATATCTTTGCCAATCTTGTAGGTAATTAGTTATTTTATTAAAATAACTAATTACCTACAAGATTGTCAATCGTTGATTCTTGTCTGTAAATAATAATAAATAAATAATGCTGGACAATTCACACAGCATTATCTAGCCCCAAGCTAAGCAGAGCTTGTGTTATAATAATAATAATTCTTTATTTCAGGCAACAAAGAAAGTGTACAAAAGTAACTTAATTAGGGCCCATAATAATAAATACCTTAGAGACTAACATAGATAAAAACATTAAAAATTAACCGAGTCATCGACGCTCCGATGACTGATGTTATGGGTATAGATAACTGATATTCATAATATAATGCAATACGTATGTAGATAGATATTTTTTATTATTTATAGAAAACGACCAGAACACCCTGAACAAATGCCTGCAGGAATTGAACCGGCAACCTCCTGCGTCGCAGGCAGACCATCGCCCACCGCGCCACAGAGGTCGTCGTCTATGGGAGTAAAGGTACAGATACACATGCTATATTAGCATGCTTGAAAGCATGCTAATATTGAGTATGCTATCGTAATGTTTACATATGCTACGTATTGGCATGCTAGTTTTGAGTACTGTTGTACTAGCATGCTCGAAGCAAACATACCAGTCACACTTAACGCAGCCCCTTGACCCCGCTCCTCAGGTAGTCTGCTAGTAAATCAACAGTTGGTCGATTTACTAGCAAACTACGAGCAAGCATGCTATTTTCAAGCAAGGCCCAATACACACGTGCTACTTGATAGCATTTGCTTAAAAATAGCATGCTTTCGTGCTACTTACAAGCATGTGTATCTAGGAATTATGGACTTTAAGCTACTTAAAGTCCATAATTCCTAGGCTGGGCTTGCATGTTGGATATTGTAGTTTAATAACTAGGATATTCTAGAGGAGTTAGTAAAACTTTCTAGCTCTTCTAGTAAAGTGTATCATTGTTGTGTTATTGCTTCCGTCAAAGGACCTGTTATTATATCATTAGACTTTAATTACGTCGGAATTCATCATCTCTACGTCTGAAACTGTAAATTTGATTTGAGATTTGCACAGTACAGTATTTAATTGGTTTTGTTATGTGAAACAAGTTTTGGCACACGACTTTGAACATCAACAGGCTTATCATATTTATACATGAAACAAAATTCAGAAAGGATAAAGGTTTTAACGCATCTACTGCCCAGTCTCCGCCTCACGGCACTGCGAGTGACGCGTCAGGGGCCATGAAAGTCTTAGCCCTACTTGCACAACTATATTTAAAAGTATAATTTTGATTAACTTTGACGTATTTGTATGGTTTGACAACTCACTAATCAAAATTAAGAAAGGCACAACGATAATTAACTTGCTTCCAAAATCGGAATAAATGGACAACACCCACGGCTTCTCCGAAGATAGGGGACCTCGTGTTGATTAAGGAGGAAAATCTGCCTAGCCTCAAATGGAGACGCGGTAGAGTGACCGAGTTACTACCTGGGAAAGATGGGGTGATTAGGTCAGTGAGGCTGAAAACTCTTTCAGGTAGCTTATTGCGGGTAGCTTAGTGGGGCTTAGTATCTTTCGGCTGTATTTCTTATGCACTTAAACGGAATTCAAAAAGAACGGTGAAAATGTTCATTTGAGGAATGTGTGAGTAATTATGCGTTGTTGATATTTCTGTTTTTATATGTTACCGTGCTGAGATACCTTATGATATATTTCTAAAGTTTTCATACTTACCGTAATGTTTGTGTTTACTTATATCTTTTTTTTAATTCAACATTTTTTTTACTTACAAAGGAAATTATAATCAAGTAATAGAATTAAATTCAAACCATTATTTGCAATTGAAACAATAGAGCTAACTGCAGACTGTTGCAACCATTTTACAGGTAGCGCAACCGATCCATATCAATACCAGTCGGAAGCGTGCCGAAGACGCTGAAAAAACAATAGTTAGTATATATTTTTTACTTTATTTGCTAATTATATCTTGAATTCTAGATCCGAGGTTTGTACAACAATATAAGTAACTTGCAGGAACTTAAATGGTAAGTTACATGAAGACAAATAAGACAAAGGTTGATAATTCAAACGTTCAGCGCGATATAGCGAAATTTAATTTCCTCGTAAAATAGATAACGTAAAATAACTGACATAAACGAAAGCGAAGTTTGACTCAACTAAAATTGAACTTCCATGAACAAGATGGCTGTTGAGGAGTCACGAATAAGGATATTATTGGTAGAAGGAGCTGATTTGAGAAATACCGAGCTCTTGACGATACGGTTTCGTAACGGTGAACGTCTAAAACGCCGTACGGCTTAGAAAACGTGTGGTAAAAAGTAAATTATATATAAGTAGTAGTAAGTAGTATATTATATTAAAATGCAACAAAAACAAAGCGCCTGCTATTTCATGGTTTAAAAACACAGATAAAAAAAAAGACTTCTAATTGTATTTTAAAATTCATTTTTCTAAATGTACTAAATACTATCATCTCATGACTGCTTGTTAGTAGTTAGTAGTTATAGGTCCTTACCTTATTTAAAGTTATGTCTTTTTCTTCGTTTTAGAAATTGAAACGATCAACTTATCTACCACTTTTTTAAAACACCAAAACCGGGAATGGCTACGCCCAAAAAGGTTATTTTTTGAGAAGAATGCGACTTGTGGGTGGGTATTGTTAGTAGTAAACTTGTTCTTGAGTGGAAAGCGCAACACGGCAGACGTTGTGTAGGACGCCTTCCGGCCAGATGGTTAGACGAACTACGAAAGACTACAGGCAGATGCTGGATGCGGCTAGCTGAAGACAGGGCGCTATGGTGCTCATTGGGGAGGCCTATGTCCAGCAGTGGAATAATAGAAGCTGATGATTATGGGTAGTGGTAGTGCATCTTCTCTGCTGGCAAGAGCACTGAGAACGACTGTCAAATAAAACCTTAAACTGGCAAGAGCATTGAGAAGGACGATTTGACGGTCCGACTATAAAATTCAATATCAAAGACAATACTTGATGAAACTGCTTGCTGTTAACTTTATTAGGTAGAAGACAAGCATGTCGTCATTCTTAAATTTCTTCCGTCCGAATTAAAAAGAAGATTTTTTTAAATTTTGCTACTTCTACTGGTATTACTCGTCTATCACAATATTCGAGATAAGTCAATATGCAGTCGAAGTGTCTGATCGATTGTGATTTCAAGGGGAGATAGGGTAAACTACTACCAACCAATTATTGTAAAAGGTCGACTGTATTGTCTGAGTCGAAAAGCAGGTAAAGTGGCTCATTAACTATTTTCTAAATTCTGGGGAGAGTGTGTTAGTCAGTAAAAGCTTCCGATGCAATTGGATTTGCGGTGAAAATAATATAGATTTTTGTTGTCCGCGAGACCAGGTTATGTTTTTCAAGGTTATTTTTATAGTAGTCCACTGTTGTACATAGACCTCCTAATAAGCGCCATAGCGCCCTGTCTTCAGCTTGCCGCATCCAGCTACTGGTTCTCTTTAGCAAATCGTCAATTCACTTGGTCGGAGGGCGTCCTACACACGTTTGCCGTGTCGCGGTCTCCACTCAAGAACGTTTACCCGAGCGGTTGTCAAATCTTCTGTCGGATGTATTCGTTGCGAATCCTATCCTTCAGAGAAACTCCGAGCATAGCTCTTTCCATAGCTCGCTGAGCGACTTTTAACTGGTGGACCAGCCCCACCGCGAGTGTTTTGACCTAAGGAGCTGAAATCTCCGTAGGTCATGACGGGTATGACGCACTGATGGAAAACTTTCGTTCGCTTTGCGGTATGGATGACGAGAAGACTCGGCGTAGGAGTCTAAATAAGGGTCTGAAAACTCAATGTTTATAAGTCTGCCGTCCGATCACCAAAAGGTCGTTAAGTGACATTTCGTCAAATTCGACTTTTGTGTACCACACTAAAACGCAGCTTTTGCTCTATCGTCCAATCTGGTTAAAAAAATTCTATGTTTTGTCAATGCTGAGATATGCTTGTGGCCTTTACCTTCATTAGTTGTGCTCTCGAAGTTTTATAAGGTTTACTATTCTAAAATCTATAAGTTCAGAAATTTGTAAAAAAATATATTCTATTTTGCGCTATCGACACTGAAAACACCAAAAGTAATAATCGACACTTGAACTCGCTATCTCCTCAGAGCCAGATTTCGCTGAACGCCCGCGCCGTGGATGTCACAAAATTGATAAGCAAGTTTTGATCAAAAGGCCTATCCAATTGACATAATTTCGTCGTTTAATTAAATTCCTTAGTAAGCAGAGATTACGTGTCACGCGAAGTTCAAGATGGTTTGATTACAATTTGTGAGGTTGTCAACTTGAGATAAACTTTGTTTACAGGGTGTAACAAGAATGAAGGCCCAAGCTTTCAGGTTTAGGCTTTGATCACAGAAGACGAAGGTGTTTTGTGTTTTAAAGGTGATGTAAAAAGTTACCTAGGCCTTGTATATTTTTCTAGTGGTTATTTCATTGAGTCGGGTTTTCGGAAAAAAATATAATTATCCCGTTTCCTGTCTTTGAATCTGAACCCAAAAATTGGCCCTTCATTTTTGTTACACCCCGTATTTGTATACAAGGTGACTATACCTATACCTACCCTACCTTTTTTATCTGTATTATAAAAATAAAAGTAAAACTACAAAGGGTTAAACTCGTGAAGAAAACAGCTGAATGTAAACCGGTATCTATCATACCACCAAAAATGTGCAATAAAACTCGTAATATTTGGATGCATTTTTTATTGACGGCACAAGATGACAGCCAGCTCGCGGGCTGAAGCTTGTGGGCAATCATTTTGTTCCTGTGAATTGTATATTAAGATAATGAGTTTAAGCCCACATTTGTATGCTCATTTTTATACTGTAATGTAGCTGTGATAGATTTATGTGCGCAGAGCTTTAAGGCTTTTACTTTTTGTACATCTTGAATACTTTCTTAAAATAAACTGACCCTAAAAAAAATTCATTAAAATCCTGAATTAACTATTTTTTTTAATTATTCTTAGTTTTTATCTCTTGGCGGAGTGGTGTGGCCGGTGCTCGAGTCTTCCAGATAAACGGCTCGGCTGCTTGTGCAATGCGCTGTGTCAGAGAGGTGATGAGGTCCGACCATCTAGTTGGAGAGCGACCACGGGACTTATTTCCCTTCATTCAGCCCTGGCCATGGCTGGCCCTGAGTCTTCGTTGTCACGTGCCCAAATAACTTTAAGCCCTTGCTCAATGAAGCGAGACGTTCCACCAGGTCTTCATTCAGTGCCACGAGCCCAAATAAATTTACTAGGTACCTATTCTTAGGATTTTTGTTGTAGTGCTTACCCGCGCTCTGGGTGGCTATGGCTACAGTCCGTAAGAGGTCCTAAAGATTTTTGATAGAACCGCCTGAGACTTCGTGGTTTAGTTGGTTAGAGCACACCCATACTGAGGGTGGGGCGCGTGTTCGAGCCCCGCTGAAGTCGAAATTTTATGGGAACTTATTTTTTTTTTTTGTAGGTATTCTTATTTGCATAGTTGACAATACCATTATAACATTAAAAAATACTTTAACATAACATAAGCCCTCCAAAATTTAGATAATAATTATAATTTTATTAATAATAAACATTGGATTCCTATTGTTATGTGATATAAAAGTGCAATTACTTTTATTTTAAGTATATTCTTATAATAATTATTGTATGCCCGAAAGGACAAACTGTTGAAGAATGTTTAATAATATAATAGTTCATATGACCAACAATACAGTTATACAGTTCACAATAAAGATTCTTATTCTATACTCTCTCGTAGACAAGGAGTACTTTGACCATCAATCCTCACGCGGCGCATCAAACATTATGTTTGAATGAAGACATTAGTCCGATGCGCAGTTTACGGAATTCTCAGGTGACTTGTTATATTTACACACTTCTTGGTAAGTCGTTCGTTACTGAACGGTTCAATTAATTAACAAAATGAATTTAAACTTTAACCATATAGGGACCAATTTAATTAAAACGGGGTAAAGTAACATAGGAACTTCTTTACCCCGGTCTCCTCAAGTGGTAAAGTTTTACTGCAGTTTGACTTCAACATCGAGAGACAAATCGTGTGGATGATATTGATTTCACCAGATAAATATTGTATTGGAAACTGTGGTTAGATTATAGCTTTTTACTAATTTCGAAAGGGTTTGACTAATTTATGATATAGCTATCAAAATAATAACTTGTAAAACTTTCAAAACTATCATGGTTATTAACATTAAAGTCATTTATATCGGGATATTTACCATGATTCGATTTTTGAGTTTTCCAATATTTCGGCACAGTTTCATGCGCTATGATCACGGAAGAACTAAAGCCACTGCTAGTTGGTTTTTATTGGCGGATATATCGATCTACCCCCATTTTTTGTCTTTTGCTACGAATGTTGACGGACGACCTCTGTGGCGCGGTGGGCGAAGGTCTGCCTGCGACGCAGGAGGTTGCGGGTTCGATTCCCGCCTCGGGACAAATGTGAGTACCATCTGCAGATATTTGTTCAGGGTGTTCTGGTCGTTTTCTATGTATAATAAAAAATATCTATCTATGTATTGTATTACATTATGTATATCAGTTATCTAGTACCCATAACACAAGCTCTGCTTAGCTTGGGGCTAGATAATGCTGTGTGAATTGTCCAGCATTATTTATTATTTATATTTATTATTATTGTTACCACTACCACCGGTTTCATTTTCGAACGCAATTCGATCACGACACACAACACTAACGGTATCTGAACACGGCTTGGTTGGTTTTAGTAATTTTGTACCCATAACACACGCTCCGCTTCGTTTGGGGCAAGATAATGCTGTGTGAATTTTCCAGCATTATTTATTATTTATTTATTTTCAGGTTTCTTTCCAGTTCCACTACCTATAATAGTTCCCACATTCGTTTTCGTCGTTGAAACTTTTAAGATGGAATTTATCTGGCAACAAGTAATAAAGTATCATAACATATCAAAATAAATGTTGCAAGTGTTAAATCATTTTCAAATTATACCATAATCGGGAGCCATTTCCGTTGCGGGCCGGTAGGGACAGCGATGGGCTGTGCTGTGACATAGTAAAACATGAAATAAGTAAGAGCTCTATCACATTGGGACAAAATGGTGGCGCCACCGTTGCGTCTTGTGCTACCAAGCGAGAAACACCGAAACAAACACCACCGAGCGAGTCGCCAAATAGCTCTATACATAATTATCTGTACCTCAGGGGTATACAACATTATGAACCTTTACTTAATTTATGCAGGAAACCAATAAATGCGCGGCGTTTAACTTTGAGTTTATTTTTGAGATGTTTGTAGTTGTGGTATTAGAATAAATTGAATAGTATTTTTCATTATTTTTAAAGCTAAAAGTTGTTAATTATACACTGTTACAATACAATACAAGTTATCAGACGTCAGATTTTGTGCGACTTGAGGTCATAAACAGTAAAATGTTTATCTTAATCATACCAAAAAAGTATTAAGATGTCTGTATATAGCTTCTAGCTAGTCGCATGTTTTTCTTGATTTGTTTTTATTAATCATCGTCATAGCCCTGTTTAGATAAAAACATAATTTGGCGTGTTTTAATTAACTATAAACCAACTTATAATTCCTTAAAAAATAGATACAACCGAATAATAATATAATCTTCCTTGAAGTCGGCTAAAAATGGGTTATCGATAGGGATACCTATTCTTTCACATTCTTCATGCATCACTATTGAAAAAAGCCGTATTAAAATCCGTTTGATAGTTTTTGGGTTTAGATAGACAGACAGAGGCGGTGATGGAGGAACTTCGTTTAGTCGTAAAATTGAAGCGATAAATAAACTTACCAAGTAACTTTACCTGGTTCAATTTGCCTATCTGGTTTTGGCTTTTACTGTGGCTGACGACTCACGATGACTAGTTACTGTTTGACCCATTTTATGACCGCTGCGACGACGATGGGTCGAAAATTGGGACATTTGGCATGTAGGCAGTTACCTAAATTTATTCGGAGCGCGATCCGGAATTGTAATGGAATTAGTTCCTAAATATTTATGAAAGGTTCAGAGGTGCCGATTTCTTTTGTGGTTGCATTGGGATTTTTTCGGTTTTATTTAGTTTTTGTAGAGAATCTGAGTTTTTTGTATTCAGAGTAAAATTTAGTGTTATTTTGTTGGAAGTTGATTAACAAACATCAAACAATGGAAGTCTTTAAATCAAATTTTAATATCAATTCAATTTAATTAGGTTTTTCACCATAATTGTTACTAAACAACCTAGATGTTAGTAACCATAAAAACAATTTCAATTATTGATAATGTCACATCAATTACTAAACATATAAAAACACATACATATTACATAATCAAATCAAATCTGTCGACTTTATATAGGTAAAAACTAAAACGAGAAATTCAGACTGATTTTTACAAGTTTAGAAATAAAATTACTTAAAAATTCATCAACTCCGGCCGAAATAATTAACGATTTATTTTGTTCGCTATTGTTTTATAGAACTATCTAATCTTTATTAAGAAAGAAAATTAAAATCAAATATATAGAAATTAATTAAAACTAGCAGGTTTACAATTGAAAAAAATGAGCTAACAGTAGACTGTTGCAAACATTCTACAGGTAGCTCAACTGATCCACATCAATACCAGAACTATCTTGCTCATTTACATTTTATTTCTTTGGCTTATTTATTACGCCTAGAACTATTTTGCCGAGAAGGGAGTCTATTGTTTTACGTCTTACATACTTTTAATGCTTGACAATTTACACAGTATTATCTAGCCATAAGCTAAGCAGAGCTTGTTTTATGGGTACTAGATAACTAAAATACATAATGCATACCTATATAATTTTTTATTATACATACATATAAAAAACGTCCAGAACACCCTGAATAAATGTCTGCAGATCGTACACAAATTTGTTGCGAGCGAATCGAACCCGCAACTTCCTGTGTCGCAGGCAGACCTTTGCCCACCGCGCCACAGAAATCGTCGAAATATAAAAAAAAAATACTATGTTCTGATATAATTAAGTGGTAGGTAGCTTTAGGTATAAAATCTTTACTTTGTCCTTTCATAACATTCGCCAAGTGGAAACCGAAGTGTTCTTGGGATAACAGAGGGAATTTAAGCGAGGTTTATTTACTTGTTAGCAATTTACATAACTAGCAATTTATTTTTCTCTTGCTTTGAGGGAAAAATTGTGTTTTGGGTAGGTTTTTTGATTGGTCACATTGTTTTGTTGATATCGCTGTTATAAGATTTTTGTGAAATGCTGACAATTTTTTTTTATATTTTTTACTGTAATTTTTATAATATACTAGCAGTGTCCCGCGGTTTCACTCGCGTAGTTCCCGTTCCCGTGGGAATTCCGGGATAGAATATAGCCTATGTACTATTCAAGACTATATTCTATCTCTGTGTCAAATTTCATCCAGATCCGTTCAGTAGTTTTTGCGTGAAAGAGCAACAAACATACTTACATACATCCTCACAAAATTTCACGGTTATAATATAAGAAGGATAGGATAGGATACTAGGTATTCTGTAGGTTAACGGTTAATTTAATTTAAAAGGTAGGTAGGTAGGTACTTTCTCAAAATTCTAATAAAAAAATTATGCTCCGCATTATAAACTCTTCCAGCCGCTATGGTGGGTGGCTCCTTCACTGTCGACTCGGTCAGGTTATGGAACTCTCTCCCACATATTAGTATCGGGACTAATTGGCCCATAATAATAAAAGCATTGAGCGATTAGTCCTGCAGGACTAAATGCTCAATTCTAAATGCACTGTTCGGCGTTTAGGTCTATAGGCCTAATCCCTAGCAGGCCTAATCGCCCCAACACCCTCATATTCGTGCTAGCCGCTCACTCTTCATCTTCAAGCGTAAAGTCAAAGAGCATTCCTCAACCTATCCTTCTGACTTCGGTATTTATTATAAATATACAATCGTTATTATATTTATAAGGTATTTATTCGGATTTATAGTATTTTATACCTTTTTATGTAATTAATGTAGGTATTTTCTATCTTTTTTATATCATTTGCACACTTACCCACTACTACAAACTTGTCTTCCTCTCTCATTAAGGTTTGCTGGAAGAGAACTCGTTTTAGGGTTAAGCTCGCCTTTGCGTTACTAATTAGGTTTAAAATAAGGTTTTATCAGTGCAATAAAGAATTAAGAATCCTAAGGTTTTTGTATCATAGTGTACAAGCCCTCGCAATCTGCGCACGTTAACGTCGCTAGAGCCGTAAGTGGTCATAAAGATTTTCGAAGAAACCGACTAAGATTCCGTGGCTTAGTTGGTTAAAGCACACCCGTACTGAAAGTAAGAGAAGTCTGTAATAATAATAGTTTTTGAAATAATGGTCAAAAAGGGGGGGATTTTTTTTTCAAAAGGAGGGGTACCTGCCTATGTGGGGTATCAAATGAAAGGTATCGTTTTGACCATTTCAAAACACTTTTTGAAATTTCTTTAAGTTTCATACTTTTTAAAATATTTCAGAAAATTGATTGTCCAAATAATTGGCAAATGTTTGAAACCCTCGGCGCGCGAGTTACACTCGCACTTGGCGAATCTTGTTTTTAATATCCGCGCAACATTATACCCCAAAGTGATCAAGAGTTTCATGAATTCAATAGAATGTAATCTATTAGTCTATCTTATATTAAAATAAACAAAGAAATTACAAATTTCTCGTCTAACTAGAACTATTCCTAAGAATGAGTTATAGAAGCAATGAGTAGAACCTCATAAAGACCAGAGAACAATAAATAGACCTAGCTTTGCTCGATCAATAAGACTTAAGCTCACAGGGTCCAGACATCTAAATTTATTCGAATAAACTGTGCTGTTAGCATGACTTTCTGAAGTAGCCAGATATGATATGTGTGATGTTCTTCTAAACAAATATTCGTCTAGAAGAACAGACTCAATGTGGCAAACCTCAACGGAGACAAGCCATGGGCTCATGGCATAAATTATCAAACTAATAGTATAAATGCGAAAGTTTCGATAGATGACTGCATGGTTTGTTACTTCTTCACACGAAAACTTCTGAACGGATCGGATTAAATTTTAAATTTATAGATGTAGCTATTAGCCTGATATCAAACTGACGACCTCAGTGGCGCAGCGGGCGAGAGTCTGCCTGCGACGCAAGAGGTTGCGGGTTCGATCCCCGCCTCGGAACAAATTTGTGTACGATCTGCAGAAATTTGTTCCGTTGGTCTGGGTGTTTTCTATGTATAATGAAAAATATCTATCTATGTAATGTATAATATTACTATCAGTTATCTAGTACCCATAACACAAGCTCTGCTTACCTTGGGGCTAGATAATGCTGTGTGAATTGTCCAGCATTATTTATTTATTTATTTATAGAATAATTCATTAGAACAAAAAAAAACCTAGGCTACTTTTTATCCAATAAAAATAAAGTCGTTTATTGGCAAAGATGATATACCTACGTTACAATAATATTGTTCTATAAATATAACAATCTTTGACTTGTTAAAATACATAAATTGTGTGCTGTAAAGGGGCACTATTTTTCTCATAATCATAAAGTAGTTCTTATTGTACTGAATAAAACATTTCCCATGGGATAGAAATAACGTTTCCAAATAAACAACACGTGCTAAGCTGGGGACAGAAACTAGTAGTGCATATAAGCATGTGCGCAAACGCAGATGCACGAGAGTCTGCGATCCCATTAAATTATGAGAATGGGGAAATAGAGATATTTCCCCATTCTCATAATCTAATGGGACCGCAGACCGACTCGACCGGGGAGAGTTCAGGCCCAGGAACAAAGGCTTTAGCCGCGAGGAGGGGTGTACTTCCTGACTCTAGGCTGTAAGCAGCTTAGTCCAGCATTATTTATTTATGGTCTAAGGCACCTAATGCAGTGTTTTGTCGTAAAACCTTTCTTTGGTGTAATTTCAACCATCAAATTGCCGTTCTAAGGGCACTGAAAACCGAGTTTGTGTTAATCAACGTACCTATTCCATGATATTAAACGGATTTGTCATCGTCTTATTGTGTCGGAATAATATCATCTGCGCCGTTGAATTTAGGATATATTTATATAAGGAGACTATATTTGTTCAAGATGCCAATTATTAAAATTTGAGTTGAAATTTGCTAAAATCAAAGATATTGAACCTTAGTTTCCTACGACCATGCTCAAATAAACAAAGTGTCAAATAGCAACGGTCTATAGGAGGCCGGCATCCATTCCGCAATGTTTGAAAACAAAAGTGTTCAATCAGTGCGTCCTACCCGTCATGACCTACGAGACGTGGACTCACGGTAGGGCTGGTCCACCAGTTTAAAGTCGTCCAGCGAGCTATGGAGAGAGCTATGCTCGGAATTTCTCTGAAGGATAGGATTCGCAACGAATACATCCGACATAGAACCAAGGTTATCGACAGAGATAACCTAGTAATAATACATAGTAATACATCTCACTTACTGTCACGACAGAATGGATGACCTCGTAACCAGCCTGAAAGCCACAGAAGACCGCATCAGGAAACTAGAAAGACGGGACGAGGAGGTGCTGAAGCTCAGATCGACTGTCAGTAGCCTACAATTGGAACTGAACGCTCAGGCTCAATACTCACTAAGAAATGAGCTTGAAATAGCCGGAATACCCGAACTGCCAAATGAAAATCTAGATCACATTGTGAAAGTGGCCTTTCATAAGCTAGGTGTAAAACTGGATGAAAACGATATGGACTTCATCACCAGGGTCGGAGCGCGCCGCCTGCAGAAGGCGCCCACTTCAACTGGCGACACTGGTCTGTCAGATAGGGCTCCTCGCACGGTCGTCGTGCGGCTTTTACGTCGTTCAAAACGGGACCTAATCCTGAAGGCCTCTAAATCGCGCCGCAACATCACAAGCGCCGACTTGGAAGTAGTAGGCGCCTCACTAAAGCTGTTTTTCAACGAACGCCTAACCAAGCAAAATCGTGTACTCTTTCGGGAAGCACGCTCCAGAGCGAGATACCACGGGTACAACTTCTGCTGGTGCACAAATGGCATTATCAATGTCAGACAACGTGAGGGTAAACCAGCGGTGCCCATCTACACCCAGGACGACCTCGATCGTGAGCTCCCGGCGGCGCCAGTGGCGGCGCCCACGGCGGCGGCGGCGTTGGCGGCGGCGGCGGCGGTGGCGGCCCCTAGGTTGGCGGTACCAACAGTGGACGTGGCGGCGCAGGCAGAAGCTGGTTCTACCTACACCGGAAACTCAGGAGCTCGGTGAAGTGTCACCGAACGAGTCAAGTACACCAAAAGGACCAGGTTTTTTTAAAACAGGATATAAGGTTAGAACCCGACTTCCTTTGTATATGTGGCCTTACTTAACCACAATCCTTGTGAGGAAATTCTTTCTATTATTTTACTTAAGCACTTCTCAGCGTGTTATCCTTACTTTTTCAATAAGTTTTTTCAGTTATTATCTATTAAAAGCCCTAAAGTTGTATATTGGCAGCAATGGAGGTTGTTTCTTAACTATGTATGTTAAACTGTATTATTATTACTGTATAGAATGTAGCTCCCCTGTTAATTTTGTTTTGCCTCTGTTCAAGCTACCAGGCTTCTGCTGTAAAATGGTATGTAGCCCTACGGTTAGAACCCAGTCTGGTCAGTCTGCTCTGTATATATGGTTTTACATAACTTTAATCCATAAGAGGAATTTTTCCCTACTATTTAATTTGATTTTTTTGCTTTTTTATTTAATCATAATTTTAAAGTCCTACTATTATTACCATATGGAATGTTGTCCCTCTGGTAAGTCTGCTTCTCTGTCCATGCAAATGCCTTCAGCTAAGCAAGATAACCTCAAGAAGATACCAACTGTACACAATTCCCAATTTCCAAGCCTTCCCCAGCAAATAACTTGTACGTTCTGCATAAGCTCTTCGATTGCCAAATTAAGTAGTATTTGTAAATATTACTGTCAAAACATTTTTCATTTAAAATTATTGTTATCATACCTTTCTATAACTAATGTGTACTACATAAACCTACTTAAAATATGTTTCCCAATAAAAATATTTTTTATATTCTACTTAAGCTCTTCGATTACCAAATTAATTCCCTGTAAATATTATTATCATATCAGTTTCTACCTAAAATTATTACTATCATACCTTTCTGTAATTAATGAGTACCCTAGGAAACTACTTAAAAAAATAGCAAACCTAAATTTAGTATCTATCTGTGTGCCAGAGTTCCTAAATAGTAATAATCACCCGGTCACTCAACCTATCATTCAGAAAATAGCACAATCACAGTTAAATTTGATTCTTATACTGGAGAGCCTTAATAATAATTACTTAGCCATTCTACCCACTAACCGACCAACCCGTATGGCTCTTTTAGAGTGCATTATGAGGATATTACTTGGGGCACTAACTTGTTATAAAACTTCTCTCTAAAACATTATCTTGTGAATTAGTCTCGTTTACTATATCTTGTGAAAGTATTTCAGATCTAGAAAATTCTAAAAATCTTTTTACAGAAACCCATAACTTTAAAATAATCACTTTTAATATCAGGAGTATTCAGAAAAATTTCAATGCTTTTCTTGTAGCTTTCTCATGTCTAAAACTCAAGGTGGACATTATTGTTCTTACAGAGTGTTGGTTGCATGAGAACATGGCTGTTCCCAGTATCACGGGCTACAACATGCATAAATCAAATTCCTTTAGAAATCAAAACAGTGGTATTGTTGTATATATTAGGAATATTTGGAACATCTTGGTTTCGGAACCGATCTTTGAAAATGCAGACTGCCTAGCAATACATATCCCTAAAGTAATCTCAATCTTAAGCCCATATCGTTCGCCCTCAAGTAGAAACATCGATAGTTTCCTGACTTCGCTCGAATCTGCAATAAAAGAAAACAGCGTAGGAAATACTCCCCTAGTAATAGCTGGCGATATAAATATAAATATTATGGATACCACCGACAACACAAGTAGTTTAGAATACCAATGTTTTATGGCTGAATGCGGTTTTATGCCAGCAATAAACCAACCTACAAGAGGGCCAGCATGTCTAGATCATATCTATATAAACAATCACTTTAACTCCGCTTTGGGAATTGTCTGTCAAACAGACATCACAGATCACTACATAGCTATGCTAGGCCTACCCACATATAAGCCCAAACTCGATAGACTTAGTCGCATCAAATTGCAAAGAGACTATGACAAAATCGAAAAAGAACTTTCTAAAGGCGCCTGGGATGATCTGTATAAAATAGGTGATGTGAATAACGCGCTGGAACACTTCTCTGACACTCTTGGCGGCATAGTAATGAG
Source organism: Eupithecia vulgata (assembly GCA_946478455.1). Classification (NCBI taxonomy): domain Eukaryota; kingdom Metazoa; phylum Arthropoda; class Insecta; order Lepidoptera; family Geometridae; genus Eupithecia; species Eupithecia vulgata. The sequence goes on from OX297881.1 coordinate 5,758,897, forward strand.
AAATACGAAAGAAATCAAACTGAGTCGAACTCAATACAATCTCAAGCCATGGATCACGCCGGGTGTCATGCGTTGCATGCGCCATCGCGACCGCCTACATCAACAGGCAAAAAAAGAACCTAAAAATGAAATCCTTCAAATATCCTACACCCGATACAAAAACTTTTTTAGAAGACTTCTACGCGAGCTTAAAAATGACTTCGAATCAAAAGAACTTAATTCCAATCTAAACGATCCAAAAAGATTATGGAAATCAGTAAAGAGTATTTGTAGCCTTGTAAATACAAAGCAAGACAGCTCGGAACTTCTATCTCTAGAAGGTACATCGTCCCCGCAATCATCAATTGACAGCTGTAATACACATTTCTCATCCGTAGGTCAAAAACTTGCTGATAGTATTCTTCTTTCCATTCACAAAAATGAAACTGAACTTGCAACATCTGTACGAATAAAAGGCTCCTCCGTTGATTCTTTCTACCTAAATCCAACACACCCAAAAGAAATTGAGTCTTTAATTAACCAATTGCAGAGTGGCAAGGCGCCAGGGATAGACGGACTGGATAACTCACTGTTGAAACGTATCAAAGATCACATAACCGCTCCTCTAGCTTTTATCTTTAACCTTAGCTTGACAAACGGGGTATTCCCGTATAAATGGAAACTTGCATCGGTTTGTCCTATTCACAAAGGGGGTGCCAAGAACTCTCTTAATAACTACAGGCCCATCTCTCTTCTTAGTGCTTTTTCAAAGCTCTTAGAAAAAATAGTTAACAAACGTTTGGTAGCTTTCTTAGAAACCCGTAATTTAATTTCCCAAAGACAGTTTGGTTTTCGCAGAGGAAAAAACACAGAAGATGCAGTCCTTCTACTCACTTCAGAAGTGTCATCTAAACTTGATAATGGTCAACCTTGCGTAGGGGTCTTCTTAGATCTTGCGAAGGCCTTTGACACTGTCTCCGTTCCGATACTACTGAAGAAGCTAGAGTATCTTGGAATTCGCGGAATGGCTGCAGACTGGCTTAAAAGCTACCTAACGGAGCGGCGACAGTGCGTTAAGGTCCTTCAGACAGTGAGTGGCCATAAGCCAGTTTCTGTTGGAGTTCCCCAGGGCAGTATCCTGGGCCCAACACTGTTCAATTTATACATTAATGACATGCATGACATCCCTATCAAAAACTCGGAAATCATTTGCTACGCTGATGACACAGTAATAATTTTTCATGGCAAAACTTGGCATGAAGCCCTTTCTCTGGCAGAACAGGGAATGAATCAGATGACTGAATGGCTTCGTCAAAATCTTCTCACCCTAAACACTGGGAAAACTAAGTACATATGCTTTCACAAAAGTGCTGCATCAGCTCCCCCACCCCACTCAGAAATAAAAATTCATAGCTTTTCCTGCCAGAATGATAACAATACCATATGTAACTGTGAACCTATCACTAGAGCTAAATCTATTAGCTATCTTGGAATTACTATAGATGAAAACCTAAACTTTAAAAAACATTTTGAAGGACTGTCAGGTCGCATTAGGAAAGTAATACACATTATGCGATGCCTCCGGGACATTGCAAGTAAAGAACTCCTTAATTCTATTTATCTAGCTATGTGTCAATCACTAATCCTTTACTGTATAACTTGCTGGGGAAGCGCTGCAAAATCCTATCTCATAAAAGTAGAGAGAGCACAACGCTCTGTACTAAAGGTCATGTATAGAAAACCGTACAGATACCCAACTGCACAATTATATAAAGAATGTGGGGTCCTTAGTGTACGTCAACTCTTTATTCTTCGCATTACTTTAGCTGCACATAGAACACTAATAAATTCAGAAAATTACTCAACATTGGTCACAAAAAGAGTCTTTAAAATACCTACTCCACAGGTAAACTCATCCTTTGCTCACCGCTTTGGGCAGCATATACGGTCATATGTATATAACAAGGTAGTTAAAATTTGTGATATTAGAGATATGTCTGTCCGTGAAGCTAAACAAACCATATTCAAATGGCTTTTGACCTTAAATTACACGGACACTGAGAATTTTCTCAAAATAATAAGTTAGCTATTAATTTCTTTATTCTTGTTTGTGTCAAAATTATAGGTTAATAAATAAGGATAATTATAGGTAAGTTTTGTTATTTTTGTCTTTCAGAATCTCAGGTGGTTGAAAATCAAAGTCAACCATTTTTTCTATACTCCTTTCACCACCAAAAAGACAAAAGAGAAATTATTTATATTGTACTGATAAAATTATTAGACTCGCTCAATTGTGAACTTTAGCACTAGATAAGATAATTTAAGTGTTAACTAAGTATTGTACGTTTCACACCGAGACAAAGTACCCGCATGTGTCTGTAAGAATCACCAGCTTGGATCTCACGATACAGGCTCCGCCTAGTGTGAGATCCATAAGTAAAAACATTGTCTCCAAACCCTCAGCAATAACCTCTATCAGTTTAACAGACCATTGTAATACATTATAATGAAACTCTACCTGCCTAGAGCTCAAAGGATTAGCAAGCTGAAGTGGCAGTGGGCTGGCCTTATCTCGAGAAGAACCGACAACCGTTGGGGTAAACGTGTTCTTGAGTGGAGACCGCGACTAGGCAAACGTAGTGTAGGACGCCCTCCGACCAGGTGGGATGATGATTTGCGAAAGAATGTTGGCAGATGCGGTATGCGGCAAGCTGAAGACAGGGCGCTATGGCGCTCATTAGGGGAGGCCTATGTCCAGCAGTGGACCAGTATAGGCCGATGATGATGATAGGAGGTCGAGGCTCAAATGTAAACATCTGGCATCTTGAACAAATATCATTGAGATGCTGTATGACACTAATCATCATATTATCATTATAGGATGACTCTCCATTATATACGTTTGTATTATTTAGTATTTTCTGCAATTTTTATATGGTTCCTTTTAACGGCGACTAATTGCCAGTGGTATCTAGTCTGTATTAGATAGAGAACATTTTAGTTCAGCAAACGTATTATTTTATACCATAAAAATATAAGAAAATTTACTCTTGTAATCCATTTAGTTCTAAGGTGAATTTGAATGAAATTATTATTACTTAAACTCCCAGAAAAACGTGAGAGAAACCGTGGGCAAAAGCGAGTGTTAAATAAAAGAAAATCTAGTTTTAATAAACTTAGTTTCCTCTCAAGATTGAAAAAGACAATATGAAACTGTTCCCTCCACACCATTCTAGAACTAAATGAAAAATACCAAAGTTACAAACGGTGCAGAACTTAGTGCATAAAAGTTGCAAAAGCAATTTGTTGGGAGGTGGTGAATTTTTCAGCTGTCTCCTTCGTAGGAAATAAAACGCAACGAGACAAAGAGAGAGGGATGGGCTTCGACGTCAGGTGTGGTTTAACTAAAAGAGATTTAATGTTTAAGTTTCGCAGTGGACTCGGCTTAGTTAAGTAAAGTTAAGTAGTTTAGTTACATCCTGCTTTGTGAATTTCCGGATTAAAAGCCTTCCGGATAAAGTCTTGGTTTAGCTTTTATTTTTTAAGGGTTCGGTACCCAAAGCGTAACACGGGAGCCAACAAACTTGATTTTTTGGCTCCTTTTTGCTAAAATCAAAATCAAAATCAAAAAGTCTTTATTTCCACAAATACAAAAATGTACACTTAGAAAAGGTCAAATTCTTAAAATAAAACATTGACACGGAAATAAAGTGATATTTTTGATTTCGGTCACTTCGGTATGTAGACTAAAGTAAAGAAGCGATGAAGAAACCTTTAGCCTGTTAGTTGTTATTTTTCGAGTTGGAGCAAAACCCGTCCCAAGCTTTTTTATCTTCTAGATAATCTGATATTTTGTAGTAAGCCCTTTTGCACAGAAAGGTTTTTACAATTTGTTTGAATTTATTTATTGATAGATTTTGCAACTCACTAGGAATTTTGTTGTAGAAGCGTATACATTGCCCTTTAAAAGATACATTAATTTTGTGAAGCCTAGTTGTGGGCACAACAAGTTTATGTTTATTTCTAGTATTTATATTATGTATATCGCTATTTTTAGGAAAGGTTTTGATATTTTTATGAGTGTACAACAAGTTTTCATAAATATATTGACAGGGAACTGTCATTATGTTAATTTCTTTAAATTTATCACGCAGGGATTCTCTGGGACCCATATTATAGATTGCACGAACAGCCCTCTTCTGCAGCACAAATACGGTGTTAATATCTGCAGCGTTCCCCCACAGCAGTATACCATAAGACATAATACTGTGGAAGTAGCTGAAATATACTAGTCTAGAAGTATCAACGTCTGTAAGATGACGAACTAAATATTGATAACAGGTAGACTCTTGAAATAATCACAGAATATTTAGTTCATATTCACTTTATAAATAAATAATACACATATAACATACATTAAATATAACAGACATGATTTTTTTTGCAGATTTTATAGATAATGTTACGGAACTCTTCGTGCCCGAGTCCAACTGGCACTTGGCCAGATTTTTATTTATTTATTAGTTCACGAATCAGAGTAACATTCTTATAAAAATACAGTAGGTACATTGTTGTTACGAACTAGATTTTACCCAAATATATGTTTTTTAATTTATTTATTTAATTATGCAAACATTTAAGTAAAAAAAAATGTTACGAGATGAATTTAAAATTTTTGATTTATAAAAAATCTTTATGTTTTTCCCGGTCTAGAAATTTATTTTTACTGATAAGCCAGATCCTTTTATTTTATTAACTACGTTGAACAAAGCAAATTTAAAAAATCCACCGTACAGTTCGTGATACCTATTATATAAGCTTTTTTGTAAGGCCTCTCTAAGATGTTTATTCAATTCAGTTTAGCCAGTATATCGAAAATAAATATTGGTGGCCACCAATGGTAATTTCGATAATCTGCCTAAACCTAATATACAAATTCGGACAAAAAATAGGGCAATGCAGCCAGTGTCTTAGGCACGCTTCCGATTGGTATTGATATAGATCAGTTGAGCTACCTGTAGATTGTTTGCAACAATCTGCAGTTAGCTCAATTGTTTGTACTGTAAATACTAATTTTAATTTAGTTCTATTATTTGAGTGTCATTTTCTTTGTTAATAAGGACATAAATATAAAGCATACTGGTTAGACCAGTGCATGATTGTGTTGATGGCCAATCAATTATAAGTTTGACGCTCTCTTATCTCCGTCCCAACAACTAACAATGAGAGAGAGAGAGAGATTTTTTTTTAATGCGTCAATCTATTGTCTTTAAAATAAAAACAAGACCTATTCTTCGATCAAGTATCCGTGGGGGGCCGGCGGGTACCGTGATCGATGGTTCTATAAGGGACGTACGTACACCCATGCCCTAACAAGCACGCTATATCTCCGACCATACAACTAAGACCGAAGGCGACCGCGAGGGCTCCTCGCATTATTAATGCTGCTCAAGTGACCAGGTGACGTCTAACTTTGCAGTAATACCTTATAGCCTCTCGCAGTACATAACTTATGGTCCTGTTGTAAAATGTCTTATGGGCTTGGAGTAAACATCTTATGGGCTTGCATTTAATATGTTATGGAGTTCTAGCAAGTACATGACGTCCTTTGTGGCGCGGTGGGCGAAGGTCTGGTCTGCAATCGAGGTTTGCGGGTTCTTTATATCTAGTACCCATAGCACACGCTCTGCTTAGCTTGGGGCTAGATAATGTGTGAATCGTCCAACATTATTTATATTTATTTATTTATTTATATAACGCTGCAACGGGCCATTTAGTTTACAAGAAATTGCGATAGATGCATATTTTGAGAGATTGCTTTTTGAAACGCTTAGCATTTTCTTTTTTTTTGTACTGTAGCTAGGTAATTAACTATGCTTGGCATTGTCAGCCGGTTAAAACTTAGTTGTTTATTATAAAAATGTACTCAAGATGCATCAAACGGTTGAGGTATTTTTTTTGACAAGTGTCTGAACGCACGAAACGGGACTTATTTGGCGGATTACTAATTAACATTATAATTTCATATGTATTTTGGGTTGGCGTTGGTCGTTTATCGAGACATCGAAACGACAGCTTGTTTCGTTCTAACTACCCTGCACGAGTGAGGTTTTTACAAGGCGACCTTGCCAGGATTTTTTTGACTTTTTTTGACAAGTGAATAAACGCACGTACCGGGACTTATTTGGGGATTGCTCCAAAATGACAGGGTAGGGATGCCACTAATCCCGTACGCCGCCGACGCCCTCTTACTAGGTCGTATGACGACCTACGAAAGACTCAATTAAAAGACACCGCTAGAAAACATTACACCGAAATCTCTCGGCATTCCGCTTCCGCTTCTCCACCCGCTCCCGCTTCCAACCGTGAACGCACCCAACGACTGCGATGCTCATATTGTGCGAGTTAAGTTCGTTAGGGTTAATATTCGACCCAGTTTTGGCAACACGCTTTTGACTAAACGAATTTAAAGTTTGGTCTGTTGTTTGTTGTGTGGCGTCGAATTTTTTGTTCCAATTTTAAAGTTGGATTGGTCCTACTTACCTTTTTATTGTGCTATAAAATTTGACTCAAACGAATCGGATAAATCGTCATCAGAGTTGGTCTTTACAGTCAACAAGGGAGGTTTTGTAGTGTTCGTTTGTCGGCACTTACGTAGATGAATTCAAAAGGGTTGGTCGTCACGCGTGGAAAAAAAACGACTTTTTTACTATTTTCGAGGTTCTATAAATAGTTAAGAGGCCCGCGGATGATTTTAAATTATTATTTTTTAATTTTAAGATTTTAACTACCAAAATGATTTGTAATTCGAGCATATTTCCACCATATCATGCTGTTTTTCGTATTCGTATAGTATTTATCTAGGTCCCTGGTTATTTATTTTTCTTAATAATACACACTTAATGACTAAATGACACCTATAATGAAAAATGTAACAAAAAATATGCAGAATGCAATTTTGCATAACTTTACGTCGAAAATGACATGTTTTCTAGTTACGTGTACCGTCTAGTTACAGAATAACAACACCATGTCAAAAATACAAAAAGCTTTCAGTCATCAATTTTGGTATTACGGAACACAAAATTTTACGAATTGAAGTTGCGAGCAGCTGTCGGATAGCAGATAAGACATTTTGAACACATTGTATTAATCATTGCTAAAACCAACTACGAATCAATTGTAAGCGTATATAGACAGGAGTCTGTCGACGTAATGTTGATTTTAGTAATAAATCTCTTAATTTCAATAGTCAATATTTTACTTTAGCGTGGTTTTATAGCAAATGGCTTACTTTGAGCATGTTAGCAAAACTACACTTAACTAGCTAGCTTATTTACTTGTAAAAGTAGGAAGCAGGAAAGGACCCGATCGCTTGCGGATTCTAAGTTTTAGGTAAAGTATCTAAAACTTAGTTGGTATTCGTAAGTTTATTTCTTGATGTTAAGTCTATACTTCCGAGAAAACATCAACGACTATTCGTTGATGTTTTCTCGGAAAATTGCGAAAAGTCGTTGGCATTGTTTCGCGGCAAACTATATAAGTAATCGTATAAGTAACTATTTTGATTTTTAATTAATTCTGTGAAATGATTTACTATGGGAATATAATATCTTTGGCATTTTCCTCTTTATTTCTTTGAAAATAAAATCCTCTTTTGTCCATTTCCAACATCATTAAAACACAATACAGGCGTTTCGCTTTGACTACGAGCTTCCCCTTGAACGTTAACTTAAGAAGTCAAACGAACGTTTGAATCTATGTTTTTTATATAATATATAGCGAGGCTAGTTATTCGATAATATTATTATCGAATAACTAGCAGCGCCTTGCGGTTTCGCCCGCGTAGTTCCCGTTCCCGTGAGAGTTCCGGGATAAAATATAGCCTATGTGCTATTCCAGACTATAATCTATTTTAAGCCAAATTTTATCTAGATCTGTTCAGCCGTTCTGTCGTGATTGAGCAACAAACATCCATCTATCTATCCATCTAAACTTTCGCATTTATAATATTAGTGTGACGATAAGTGAGTAATATAAAGGGTGTAACAAAAATGAAGGATCAAACTTTCAGGGGGGATTCAGTTTCGATCACAGAACACGGGAAAAATTAAAAAAAAAATCCCGTATTGAATTTTTCGATAAAATAAATAATAATGTAATACTAGAATATACACTAGAATAATAAACGTTTCATAAAAAATAATAATAAGGCAAATATAATTCTTTTTATCCCCTTTATAATAATTAACACTACCCGCGTCATCATCGGAGCGGGTAAACCTTTGAAGCGGTAGGTGGAACCACATCAGTGCATCATTTCTTACGTAGCTTATTATTGATCATTTTGTTTTTATTTTTATCAAAAGTGTTGGGTGCGACGTTGGGGGGGGGGTGGGGGGTCTCAGCTCGCCCTTGCTTTTCACATTACATAGTCCCAAGCTAAGCAGAGCTTGTATTATGAATACTAGATATACATAACTAGTTTTCGCCCGCGGCTTCGCAGTTTTAAGGTTATTTCTATCCCATTGGGACTGATCATAGTAGCCTATATTTTATTTTAGGGCTAGAACTACCTGTGTGCAAATTTTAGCCCGATCCATTCAGTAATTTTAGACCGATCCATTCAGTAATTTTAGCCCGATCCATTCAGTAATTTTAGCCCGATCCATTCAGTAATTTTAACGTAAAGAGGTAATGAACATGCAAATATTATTGTGATACATTACTCTGCATATACAGCAAATATCAGCAAATCATACAAACAATTGTCCCGAGGCGGGATCGAACCCGCAACCTCCAGCGTCGCAGGCGGACCTTCGCCCACCGCGCCACATGGGTCGTTAAATTTAAAGAAGTAAAGACGGCAATTAAAGGAAGGTATTTGGTTTTATAGCCTATAGAATAAGCTCTGAATACCGAAGCGTAACCAGCATACCAAGGAAAGGTCACATTCCGGTACTCTATCGAATATTGAGATGCCTCGAATGGTGATGGATACCACGCTCTGTCAGTGAAGAAATAATTTTCAACATGCCATGCTTATGAGATTTTTTTTAAATAGATTTAATGAGAAAAAAGATTCTTAATGGAACCAATATGGATCTAGTAATTTTGTAAGTAGATGCAATAGATCCAATTTGTGACGTTGTTTTTATAAAATAGATTTATTGGGAAAAAAAGTTCTCAATAGAACCAATTGGATCTTGATCACTAGATCTACAGAGAGTAAACGGAAATTATCATAACGCGTTATCAGTGTCAAAATAGTTAGTTACAATAGTACTAACGAATTCTCACATATTTTTTTGATTCCCCAAGGGTATGTATATGTCCCGAAAAACTTAAAAAGCAGTGTCATCATCATCATCAGCCTATACCAGTCCACTGCTGGACATAGGCCTCCCCTAATGAGCGCCATGGCGCCCTGTCTTCAGCTTGCCGCATCCAGCATCTGCTAGCAGTCTTTCGCAAATCGTCATCCCACCTGGTAGGAGGGCGTCCTACACTACGTGCAAATACTAAGCAGAAAAAAATATATATATAAAAAAAATATAATGCTGGACAATTCACACAGCATTATCTAGCCCCAAGGTAAGCAGAGCTTGTGTTATGGGTACTAGATAACTGATATACGTAATATTATACATTACATAGATAGATATATTTTTTTATTATACATAGAACACCCAGACCAACGGAACAAATTTCTGCAGATCGTACACAAATTTGTTCCGAGGCGGGGATCGAACCCGCAACCTCTTGCGTCGCAAGCAGACTCTCGCCCGCTGCGCCACTGAGGCAAAAGAAAAAAAGCAGCGTAAATACTAAGTAATTCCTAGCAATATAAAAACCAAGTACCTAACTACTATTATAACTTACCAAAAACCTGAAGGATCATAGAATATTTGTAACTTACAAATAAATTGCTGCGTTCTTACAGGGAACATATACCTACCTCTTAACTAATTACACCTAAGTAAAAATAAGGCTGAGTGCAGACTTGAGTCAAAATAGTTTTAAGACAGTCTATTGCTTTTGTTAAGTTGTAATTTTTCTAGTAAACGTGTTCTTGAGTGGAGACCGCGACTCGGAAAACGTAGTGTAAGACGCCCTCCTACCAGGTGGGATGACGATTTGCGAAAGACTGCTGGCAGATGCTGGATGCGGCAAGCTGAAGACAGGGTGCTATGGCGCTCATTAGGGGAGGCCTATGTCCAGCAGTCGACTGGTATAGGCTGATGATGATGATGATGATGATGAATTTTTCTAAAGCAATAGTCTGCCTTAAGACTATCTTGACTCAAGTCTGCGCTCAGCCTAATATGTGGTGTAGGTATTCTTTAATTATTAAATAAATATTTATTAAGAAAAATCAGTTTCTAGTTTTTTACCTCGAGACGACATTCAATTAACTTACTGTCGAAATCTCTTATTGACAACTTACTGACAAATGTGTCTCAGGGTGTTCTGGTCGTTTTCTATATATAATAAAAAATATGTATCTATGTATTGTATTATATTATGTATAATATCAGTTATCTAGTACCCATAACACAAGCTCTGCTTAGCTTGGGGCTAGATAATGCTGTGTGAATTGTCCAGCATTATTTATTATTATTTATTTATTCATTTTATTGTAAAATAATAATAATACATGAACAACGCTAAATCCTCACATATGCAGTGAAAAATGTTTAAATTTGAATGCGAAAACGAACGAGAGAAATTAAATGATAAATCAAAACTTTCAAAATCAAAAATTGTTCCGAGCTTTGCTTCGATGGAGTTATCTGCATTTCGTACATTCTTTTGTAATGCAACTAACAAAATTTTTGCAACACTGGCCACCTGGATAGATATAAAATAAAAGTGTATTTTAAACGAAATAAGTATTGATAGAAAATAACTATGCCGTTTGTCTAGTTATGAGTTTCCATGTTGATGTTGATCTTGTCTTTAGTTTAGTTTAGTTTTTTTTAGTAATGAGTTATTTACGGTTTCATTTCACTACATAGTATAAAACAAAGTCGCTTCCCGCTGTGTCTGTCCCTATGTATGCTTAGACCTTTAAAACTACGCAACAGATTTTGATGCGGTTTTTTTAATAGATAGAATGATTCAAGAAAAATGTTTATATGTATACATAATATAGTACCCGTACGAAGCCGGGGCGGGTCGCTAGTTTTTATATAACGTATTTTAATGAAATTAGTCTGTTTGAAATCTATCATCTTAGATTTTTTAAACATTGTTTAAAACTGTCTTTGATTTTTGAAAGCTTCTACACATTAATACCTATGGTCGTTAAATATTTTCCACCAATATTCCATGGGTTTTGTAACCCCTTTATTTACTAAAACACCCAGGTTTTTTAATCGGAGTATAGGTAGGTATACCTATTAAATCCGGAAACAGGCTCTTTTATATCTCGGGAAAACGTGTTAAAAACCGCGAGAAAAAGCTGGTTCGTAACAGTTCTCAAACCTTCCTCTTATACTCAAATTTTCCCCAAAATTGTCCCTATTACAAAATTTCCCTATCTCCCAAAACTGAGCAATGCGAATAAGCAATATCGCTCCAGTCCAGTGCTTATGAGGCCGAGGGGTTCAAACGCCTGCGGAATCGATATACTGAGTGAATAGGTACAGTTTCTATGTCACAATGTACTGACACCTCAATTAAGATTAATCCAGTTTAGTTTAGTTTACTGTAGGTATGTGTATATTTACTAGTGGCCGAGTTGTTCTTTTCACTTTGAGTGCCAGGCCAACTGACTAAAAAGGGGAACAACAACAAACATCGAAGTGCTTTATTTCCTTTAGACCTTACAGGACTCTTGGACACGTCACAAAAAATCTATATCTAATAATATCAAGGAAATAAAGTAGTCACTTTTTGTTCACTTAAATATTTTTAGAGTAAAGTAAAGAGTCAAACAAGAAACCTTTACCTTCTTAGAATGTTAGTTGTCGAGTTGGAGGAAAATTCGTCTTACGTTTTTTTATCGTGTAGATAATTTGATATTTTGTAGTAAGCTTTTTTACAAAGAACACGTTTGGCAATTTGTTTTAATTTATATATCGACAATTTTTGCAACTCATTGGAGTTTTGTTGCCCTCTAAAAGATACATAAATCTTCTATAGCCTAGTTGTGGGCACAGCGAGTTTATTCTTATTTCTAGTTAAATACTAGAAATAAGAATAAACTCGCTGTGCGTTTTTATTATGTATTTCGCTATTTTAGAGCCAGTTCTGAATTTTTGATTTTTTCGCGCGAGTTGACCACTATATTTTTAATTAAAGAAACAAATCGTACGCAGCTTAGTTTTTGAGCGGGCAAGATGTCCCCTGACAATCGTCAGGGGTCATCTTGCCCCAATTATCCTAATATAAAGACTCTCCCACTTGTATAAGTAACATTACTAAAAGTAGAAAAATGACGGTACTTAAATCAGACAAAGACTTTACTTTCCGTGCTAGTTAATAACTGTTTTACAGCAAAGTAGGAAGGACTTCAGCTTCCTCCACTGTTATCAACAATCCACCTGCCTGGCGTGTTGGTGGGATTATCCCCCTGTTTGGGACAGGCTAGAACGCTCGTTTACAACAATTTACAACCATTACTATTCACATAGCAAATTCATCATGACGGATAGCAAGCACATATTCAGAGATGTCTCAGTGATCAACAGGTTCAATACCGGATCTGATCACCGACTCCTCCGAGGCTCTCTGAATATCAACTTGAAGCTTGAAAGAAACCGTCTGATGAAGTCCACGCTCCGACCTAACCCAATCCAAATCATGGCGGGCACCGAGAAGTTCCAGCAGCTTCTCGGGGATAGATTTGTTGCCTTGGAACCCACTGATGACGCTGACGAGACCCTGCACAATCTGGTCGAAACGCTGAGGCACGAAGGCATCAAGTTTTGTAAACAGCAGCGTACTGGCAAGAAATCCAAACTCTCGGACGAGACTCTCGGGTTGATGACAAGAAGACGGGAAACCACCCAGGCGACTTCGTCAGAGAGGTCAGACCTGAACAAGCGAATTGCGAAGTTGGTACGGCGCGACCTTCGGAGCTCCAACACACGCCTCATTGAAGAGGCGATAGAGCGAAACCGAGGGTCCAAAGTATTCACTCAGCAGCTTGGCAGGAGCCACCTGACGAAGCTTAAAACGCACGATGGGAGGACCGTATTGTCGAAGCCGGAGATCTCTGCTGAGATAGAGGATTTCTATGGCCGTTTATACGCTGCACATGCCCCTCGTGCCCAACGGGACGACCACGATTCACGAGCCACCCTGACACGCCACTACACCGACGAACTGCCAGACATCAGTCAAGACGAGATCGGGATTGCTCTGAGGCAGCTTAAAAATGGAAAAGCCCCCGGTGAAGACGGCATTACTTCAGAGCTTCTGAAGGCAGGAGGAGCCCCTGTTATACAGGAGCTGCAGAACCTGTTTAATGCCGTCCTTCACAGTGGGAGAACTCCAAAGGCGTGGAGCGGGAGTTTGGTGGTGCTCTTTTTTAAGAAGGGAGATAAAACCCTTCTTAAAAACTACAGACCCATCACACTCCTGAGCCACGTCTATAAGCTTTTCTCACGAGTGGTCACGAATCGTCTCGCCAGGAGGCTCGACGAGTTCCAGCCACCGGAACAGGCCGGGTTTCGCGGAGGATATGGTACCATAGACCACATACACACGGTGAGGCAGATTATACAGAAGTCCGAAGAGTATAATCAGCCCCTGTGTCTGGCCTTTGTGGACTATGAAAAGGCCTTTGACTCTGTCGAAACCTGGGCTGTTCTGGAATCCTTACAGCGTTGCCAAGTAGACTATCGTTATATCGAGGTGCTGAGATGTCTTTATGATGCCGCGACCATGAATGTCCAAGTACAGGGCCAGCAGTCCAAACCCATCCAACTGCGCAGAGGTGTGAGACAGGGGGATGTTATATCCCCGAAACTGTTCACAAGCGCGTTGGAAGATGTGTTTAAGACGCTGGACTGGAAAGGTAAGGGCATAAACATAAACGGCGATTACATCTCACACCTGCGATTCGCTGATGACATAGTCTTGATGGCGGAGTCGCTGGAGGAGCTGAACCTGATGCTGGACGGCCTAGCTTCAGCCTCACGACGCATCGGTCTTGGCATGAACTTGGATAAAACCAAGGTCATGATCAATGGCCACATTGATCCGGGACCGATCGTCGTACATGGCCACCTTCTCGAAATTGTTTCCGAATACACTTACCTTGGGCAGATTCTGCAGTTGGGTAAAAACAATTTCGAGAAGGAGGCCAAGAGGAGGATCCAGCTAGGTTGGGCAGCGTTTGGGAAACTACGTCGAGTCTTCTCGTCATCCATACCGCAATGCTTGAAAACGAAAGTTTTCAATCAGTGCGTCCTACCCGTCATGACCTACGGAGCTGAGACGTGGACACTCACGGTAGGGCTGGTCCACCAGTTTAAAGTCGCTCAGCGAGCTATGGAGAGAGCTATGCTCGGAGTTTCTTTGAAGGATAGGATTCGCAACGAATACATCCGACAGAGAACCAAGGTTATCGACATAGCTCAAAGGATTAGCAAGCTGAAGTGGCAGTGGGCTGGCCATATCTCGAGAAGAACCGACAACCGCTGGGGTAAACGTGTTCTTGAGTGGAGACCGCGACTCGGCAAACGTAGTGTAGGACGCCCTCCGACCAGGTGGGATGACGATTTGCGAAAGACTGCTGGCAGATGCTGGATGCGGCAAGCTGAAGACAGGGCGCTATGGCGCTCATTAGGGGAGGCCTATGTCCAGCAGTGGACTGAAAAAGGCTGATGATGATGATGATGATGATGATGAGAACGCTCGAGCTCCAACTCAAAAAATAACAATTAACAGGCATCGTCGCTTCTTTACATACCGAAGCGACCGAAATTAAAAATATCACTTTATTTCTGTGTTTTATTTATTTTAGTGTTTATTGTTGTGTTTTATTTTAAGAATTTGACTTTTTCTTAGTGTACATTTTTGTATTTATGGAATAAAGACTTTTTGATTTGATTTGCAAGTTCATCAATAGATCATGTGTAGGTTCTTAAGAAAAACATCATTTAAAGTTCGCTTTTATAAACCATTCAAAGTTTTCAAATTGTCTCACCAGTAACTGAGTAGTTGTGAGATATTCCGCGGTGTTTCGACTATGCGCGCTTTAATCTAGTCGAGCTCTCGTAGCGCAGTCCAACTACATTGCAGCTGAACCATTACTATTCACATAGCAAATTTTCGTTATTTATAGGCTAGCAAGCATAGTGCTACGCCGCCAGTACATACTAGGTTGCTACGACGACGATGTGCTTTCGTAGTGTGCTACGACGTCGGTACCCAAACCATAGCTTGCTACGACGTTGGTACACAAACCATAGCTTGTTACGACGTTGGTACCCAAACCATAGCTTGTTACGACGTTGGTACCCAAACCATAGCTTGTTACGACGTTGGTTCCCAAAGCTTAGCTTACTACGACGTCAGTACCTTGGCTTGCTACGACATTGGTACCCAAACCTTAAAATTAGATCGTAAAATTAGATTAGCCTGTGTTATTCTACAGAATCTAAACTATGTACATACCAAATTTAATCCAAATAAGTTAAGTAGTTAACAAACATTCGCACAGACTGTCACTTTTATTATGTTAGTAAGAAGTAGCATAAGATATTATTAATGACAACAATCACTGTTTAAAACGCTAATCGAGGCGATTCTACGATATATCAAGGATTCTTAATTGTAATATCATTTACTAACATCCTCTCATCTCCATCATTGACGACCTCAGTGGCGCAGCGGGCGAGAGTCTGCCTGCGACGCAAGAGGTAGCGGGTTCGATCCCCGCCTCGGAACAAATTTGTGTACGATCTGCAGAAATTTGTTCCGTTGGTCTGGGTGTTTTCTATGTATAATAAAAAATATCTATCTATGTAATGTATAATATTACGTATATCAGTTATCTAGTACCCATAACACAAGCTCTGCTTACCTTGGGGCTAGATAATGCTGTGTGAATTGTCCAGCATTATTTATTTATTTATTTAACATCGAATACCTAATTTTATTAATTATGGTTTTTTTGTATACTATTCATATGCATGCATTCATTTTAATTCTATTATGAACTTACTCTATATTGACATAATTTACAAAGAGTGATATATTAGATGATATATAGAGTGCTTATATTAAGTACTATTAATTTTTTTCTGTAACAATATTGTAAGGCCGACTAGGACAGACTAGTGATAGAAATAGAATAAAATAAGACCAATATAATGTTACCAACATTTTTATAGAGCAATAAATTAATTTATCATTTATTTTAAAAAAAAATATTTTCATTTATTTATCTTATCGAAACCTCAAAACATTAAAACTGTTACAATATTAAATTCATCTGAGTTAGACTTTGTATTCCTAGTTACATTTTGTAGGCATTTGCTTAAAATGTGAATAAATGTTGTCCGCGTCAGGTTTTTCATGATTTTCAATGGAATAAAAAATTGTAGCACAAACACATTAATAATAAGAAATGCCGATATTCAATTCATGTATCTTATGAACTAAGTTTGTTTAGACCTAAATAAAACAATAATGCACAAATACCAGCCATTTATCATTCCCTGTATTCATAACCCATAACAATATCTTCGCAACCACTATAACTATAAGCTAAGTTTCCGTTCCACTCGCTTAATTATGAATAAATCGTCTCTGAGTTACTTCGCAAAGGGACCAATGATAAACTCCGGGAAGTGTACAGAGTTCCTATAACAACTAACTACGTTTACTCAATCAAACCCTTTATTATTTAGGTACCAGAATAATATAGCCACTCGGGCGCTGGTCCCGCGCAACGACCAGTCCATAGGCGCAAAATTTGCAGGTCTCGACAGAGTGAGCCTACACATATGCTCCCCTTGGAGTCGAGACCTTAAGTCCGTGGGGTATACTCTCTGGGTTTTTAAAAAATATTTGAGCGTCGTCTGGTCGAAGCGATGTGTGACCCGAGAGCTGGTGAGTATCTGGAACTGCGCATCAGCATTGCAATACAGCGGGGCACTGCAGCCAGTGTCTTGGGCACACTTCCGACTGGTATTGATAAGGATCACTTGAACTACCTGTAGATTTCTTGCAATAGCCTGCAGTTAGCTCAATTGAGAGAGAGAGAGAGAGAGAGAATTTTTTTTTTTCCCAAAGACACATAAAAAAGACTTACATATTAGGTACTAATAACTACAGTTAAAACTAGGTATACAAAGAAAAAATAAATACAACATCACAAAAAAAAAAACATGTAAATGGGAAAAAAAGGGTCCGCACCTCAGCATGTGTAGCATTCGGCTAAGCCCAATGCTACGCTGGTTTTCAGGTGGAGCCAGAGTGAGTGATTAATTAATAAAATAAGATCCCTACCTACGTACCTACATGGACTAACAAATTATGTGTCAATTGTTTCAATTGTAAATACTAGTTCTAATCTGTTTTTATTGTTTGATTTTAATTTTCTTTGCTAATTAAGATAAATATATAATACTAAGTAGGACCGCTAGAGCCGCCACTCAAGACATGTAAATTAGCTTGAGGATCAAATCTATCAACTTTTATGGATAGCGGTTTTTGGCCGAAGGGTGTCGTGTTCAGGAAGTTCTGTGGAAGGCTGATACGCGACACCACGCGCACGTCATTGACCTAGTGCCAGTGACACGGGTCTTTGTTTTTATTATTATGTATGTGTTAGTCTCTAAGGTATTTATCACATTGGCCTTCGTTAAGTTACTTTGTAAGTACTTGTCTTGTCTTGCCTGAAATAAACGCTTATTATTATTAAATTAGGGCTGTCGATCAGAGGCTCAATAATTTCAATAATTTTCTAAATAATTTTCAACTTTTGGGTTCACGTTCAATATACATATAAAATTATTTCAAGATCTCCAAGAAGATTATTACTTTTTAAAAAAAAATTTATAAACCTTTTATTTCTTTTTTGAGTCATCATCATCATCATCAGCCTATATTTGTCCACAGCTGGACATAGGCTTCCCCTAATGAGCGCCATAGCGCCCTGTCTTCAGCTTGCCGCATCCAGCATCTGCCAGCAGTCTTTCGCAAATCGTCATCCCACCTGGTCGGAGGGCGTCCTACACTACGTTTGCCGAGTCGCGGTCTCCACTCAAGAACATGTTTAACCCAGCGGTTGTCGGTTCTTCTCGAGATATGGCCAGCCCACTGCCACTTCAGCTTGCTAATCCTTTGAGCTATGTCGATAACCTTAGTTCTCTGTCGGATGTATTCGTTACGAATCCTATCCTTCAGAGAAACTCCGAGCATAGCTCTCTCCATAGCTCGCTGGGCGACTTTAAACTGGTGGACCAGCCCTACCGTGAGTGTCCACGTCTCAGCTCCGAAGGTCATGACAGGTAGGACGCACTGATTGAAAACTTTCGTTTTCAAGCATTGGGGTATGGTTGACGACAAGACTCGACGTAGTTTTTTGAGTACTAACCCAAATATTCCTCCTGGTATAATTTTGTCACTAATCATTTGCTGGGTACAGGTATGAAGTGATACACCTTACCTATTTATGTTACCGAATATTACAGAAGTTACAGTACGACTAATTTTATGTAGATCCTTTATGCCGTAGGGAAGAGCAGGTAATCCAAACTCGTAAATGTAGGTTTATAATTAGATGTTTTAGAACTTTATGAAGGAAAAGAAAATTAGAATCAAATAATAGAAATAAATTAAAACTAGTATTTACAATTGAAACAATTGAGCTAACTGCCAACTGTTGATAACAATCTATACCTAGCTCAACTGATCCATTTCAAAACGAGTCAGAAGCGTCTCCAAGACGCTGGTGGCATTGCCACTTCAAATGCCTATTGTCACTGTTTTTTTTTTAGTTTTCATTACAAATACTTATTAAGGCCCATACCGGACCCAAAGTGGCGCCACCACCTAATTTATGTTATTATTCCGTTTAACAAAAGAATTTTCAAAAATCCTTCTTCCAGTTTGTGATACCTATCATAAGCTTTTTTTTAATGCCTCTGTAATAGTTTTATTCTATTTAGTTTAGGAAGAGATACGAAGTTGCACTTAGTGGCCACCAAAATCTATTTTCGTATCTCTTCCTAAACTAAATAGAATAAAACTATTACAGAGGCATTAAAAAAAAGCTTATGATAGGTATCACAAACTGGAAGAAGGATTTTTGAAAATTCCTTTGTTAAACAGAATAATAACATAAAGTAGGTGGTGGCGCTAGTTTAGGTGCTGTATGCGCCTTAATGGGGAATAGTTTCTATTTTTATGGCGCCACCTTTCCGAATCGGTTCTTAAACGACAGACGACCTTTGTGGCTTGGCGAAGGTCTGTCTGCGAACCATAACGTTGCGGGTTCTATTCACGCCCGGGACAAAAGTTTATAAGATTTGCAGACATTTGTTCCGGGTGTTCTGATCATTTTCTATGTGGTTTTCTATGTATAATAACAAAATATCTATCTATGTATTGTATAATATTCAAAATATCAGTTATCTAGTACTAAACCCATAACACAAGCTCCGCTTAGCTTTAAAAAACTACGTACAACCAAACCTCTTACCATTTAATTTTCGTCGGTTAAAAATTATAAAACATATACAGGTTAATAAATTTTACCTGTAAGGTATCGGAACCTTTTTTACCCGTACCTACAGTACGGGTCTCATTTCGTATTTTTACGCTTGACCTTACAATAAATTTAGATTTATCCAGGAAAAAATCAGGATACATTTTAGAATACGTTACATTTTTGGAATAACTGTTCCAAGTATTCATAATATTGACGTAAGTAGAGTTATCCATGATCAGTAAAATATAATAGTTACTACATTATCTGTTCTAATATTACAAAGAGGAAAGATTTTTGTTTGTAAGAGATGTTTGTTTGAATCGAATTGAATAGGCTCTGAAACTACAGACTGATTTGAAAAAATCTTTCACTATTAGATTCCTGCATTATTATAAAAAAATATATAATTATGAAAAAAAAAATGCTGGACAATTAACACAGCATTATCTAGTCCCAAGTTAAGCAGAGCTTGTGTTATGGGTTCAAGATAACTGATATACATAATATAATACAATACATAGATAGATATTTTTTATTATACATTGAAAACGACCAGAACACCCTGAACTGTCTGCAGACCGTACACACATTTGTCCCGATGCGGGAATCGAACCCGCAACTTCCTGCGTCGCAGGCGGACCTTCGCCCACCGCGCCACAGAGGTCGCCTGATGAACATAGGCTATAGATTATACCCGCGCAAAGCCGGGGCGTCTATAGCTTATGTTACTCAGCGATAATGTAGTTTTCTAAATACAAAATAATTTTTGGAATCGGTCTAGTAGTTTTTAAGTTTATTCGTTACATTCAAAAATACAAACCTTTCCTCTTTATGATATTAGTGTAGATTAAAACAATTAAGCTAACTGCAGACTGTTGCAAACAACCTAGGTACACATAACTTAAAAAGTAATAAAATAAAAATAAAACGTCAAATGCGAGTCGGACTAAAGCACTGAGGGTTCTGTTTAATTGTAATACTTTGTTTCTTTAAAAATATCATCATTCTGGGTGAACCCAGAACCCTATAGATTTACGGTGTATGGCGAAAAATATAATGTGAAAAAAATAACACGGTTTTTAGTTTTTTTTTTCTTAACATGTGCTAAGACACCGTGCTTGATGCTATATTTCATGATTCTTGGTCACCGGGATGTACCCTATATAGGTTTGTGTGTATGTGATTCCCAAGGAAATTTCAAAAAATTGAGAGTAAATGGTTGTAAATTTTGATCAGCTGGAAGCTTAGAAGTTTGATTTTCATCACGGCGGAGGTTGCGGTAAAATTGAAATTAAAATCCTACTAAAGGTATTTGATATTAATTTCAACTCAATGTCTCTCCACGCGTGCCTCCAGAAAAAGGACAGACTTACAAATAAATGATCCTATAAGGGTTCTTTTTTCCTATTGAGGTACGGAATCCTAAAAATAACGAAATAACGTTCCTGTAGCATTTTATTAGTACTTCAATACTTAACTGCTTTATTAAACTGTTGACCATTTAAAAATATATTTGTAGGTTAACAACCATGAGTATGAATGGGAAGTAAAATAGCCAATTTCCCCGCAAAAGTGTTCATAAAAACAGCATAAAAGCGGCACACTCTCATCCAATAAAAAATAAGGAATTACCATTAAAATTAAGCTGATAAAAGAGTTTCCCAGCCGTGTCGTGGAGTGTTATAAGTAGAACCTTGGAGGGTTTACACAGGGATACGAAAAAGGATCATTAATAAATCAACATCATATATTTTGATCTGCCACAAAAAGTGTAAATATCTTTGTATCGAGAAATTTGTGGGACATTATCAAATTTTCGTAAAAAAATTGCCCAATGCAAGTAACGTACTGTAAGGCAAAATTATTTTTTATATTGACTGCGGTACAATAAAGTACCTAATATTCTATTATATTCATAGCACTTACACTGCTATGAATATAAATGTTTTTAAACTTACGCGATCTGAACACATAATTATAAACATCAATGTTATTATAAATGTCGTAGACCGGTTACTCAGTGCGTCGCGGACACTGTTAGCGTTGTGTGTCGTCCGAGTGTGCAGATGGACATCCCTACTTCACCCGAAAACCAAGTGAGGGTAGCTACAAATAATGCTGCCCCGCTTTGCAGAGGCGGTAGCTCCAGTACGCCAGTCATCCCGTGACCACGATAGTGTGTAAACCTGTCGAAACATCGGGAAAAAATAGGTAAATAAACGCGATTAATACCCGTTAAATAGTATTTATAATTATGCTATGAATACAATAGAATATAATAAATAACTTAACTAGAACTAATCTACGCGAGCTGATACTATCTTTACCTTCACTTTGGCTTGCTTGAGCTTG
Source organism: Eupithecia vulgata (assembly GCA_946478455.1). Lineage (NCBI taxonomy): Eukaryota > Metazoa > Arthropoda > Insecta > Lepidoptera > Geometridae > Eupithecia > Eupithecia vulgata. The sequence goes on from OX297881.1 coordinate 5,780,903, forward strand.
CGAATTGTGTAATCAAAATCACCTCTTCTCATCATCAGCCCGTACACTCTTGAGCATAAGCCTCTCCCAAACGTCGGCGACGCCGCGAATAGCAGCCCTTCTATCTTCACACACTCTATTTCTCATTGCATCGCGGTCGCCACTCGAGAATCTTTACTCCCCAACGGTTTACGGTTTTGCAAGCAACACGGCCTGCCCAACGCCATTTCAGCCTGATGATTCTGAAAGCTGTTACATTGGTTCTTCTACGGATTTACGTATTCCGGATTCTATCGCTTTGGGAAAATCGGAGTATAGCTCTCTCCATAGCTCGCTTTCCTCTACTTCTTTTACGTATTCCAGATTCTATCGCTTTGGGAAAATCGGAGCATAGCTCTCTCCATAGCTCGCTTTCCTCTACTTCTTTTACGTATTCCAGATTCTATCGCTTTGGGAAAATCTGAGCATAGCTCCCTCCATAGCTCGCTGAGCTACTTTGAGCTTATGCACGGCTAGGTATAGTCGTATAGGTAATATAAGTAAGGATGAAAATCCGTGGCTTAACTTAACTAACACATTAGAATTCCTATCCATATCAAGTCCATAACTTACACTTCCTTAGCGTCGCCCCGAAGTTAAAGAGCTATTACAGTGGTTATTGAATCAGAGTCGGTTGAAGGTGACAGCCCTTAGGGATCACCTACACGGACGACAGACACCGTGAATAGAAGTTATAGATAGACGATATTGCCGAGTCGAGACGACGGCGTGTCGAGAAATGATCGTATTTGAAATTTGATATCATATTTTTTATTCTGTTTCTACTTCGAGAAGGAGGCGAAAAGGAGAATCCAGCTAGGTTGGGTAGAGTTTGGGAAACTACGACGAGTCTTCTCGTCATCCATACCCCAATGCTTGAAAACGAAAGTTTTCAATCAGTGCGTCCTACCCGTCATGACCTACGGAGCTGAGACGTGGACACTCACGGTAGGGCTGGTCCACCAGTTTAAAGTCGCCCAGCGAACTATGGAGAGAGCTATGCTCGGAGTTTCTCTGAAGAATATGATTCGTAACGAATACATCCGACAGAGAACTAAGGTTATCGACATATCTCAAAGGATTAGCAAGCTGAAGTGGCAGTGGGCTGGCCATATTTCGAGAAGAACCGACAACCGCTGGGGTAAACGTGTTCTTGAGTGGAAACCGCGACGGCAACCAGTGTATGACGCCCTCCGACCAAGTGGAATGATTTGCGAAAGACTGCTGGCAGATGCTGAATGTGGTAAGCTGAAGACAGGGCGCTATGGCGCTTATTAGGGGAGGCCTATGTACAGCAGTAGCATAGCCTGATGATGAACAACTATTAATCTAAATTTCAGCTAACAATCACAACGGCCTACATTCGTTGTTGTTATACCAAGGTTTATAGATACTAGATACCTTTGTGCTCAGGGATTTTGGAATTTGATTAGGCACCGGAAATTGCCAATAAATCTGTATGAAAAATGTACGCAGCAGTTTTAATATTTACCAATATTACGATCAGAGCGTTTGGCTCAGCGTAAATCATTTTGTACTCGAAAATTTGAAAATGCGTTGTGGGCTGACAGGGTTAAAATGTACAATTTTTATACGACGATGTTTTAAAAAATGAGTGGAAATGATGAAACTATAGTTTTAGACAGGTACGTAATTGAATTAACTTTTTTATGGGTTGTTTGATAACCCCACTTCGTATTAATTGGATATAAATAATAATAATTAAAAATAATAAAAATCTACAGGTCTCTTATCCTTTTTGTACAAAAGTAAAACTCGCGTCTAGGTGGTCCTAATAAACTTCAAAAGCTTTCAAAGGCTCACGTTACTAAGGGCGACAAGAACGAACAAAGTAAGTTTATTCTATTGTACCTGTATTCCAGACAAATCTGATGAGAATTTTTGTTAACAACCCACTCATACCTAATCTAAATTTCACTATGTTGCCGTGCATTTTTATACGCCATGTATATATATATATATATATATAAATTTCCTGTTGATTTGAGATCTTCCAATCAGTTAATGTTGCTAACGACATCTTTAACTCAACGGCAAACATTAAAATTTTAGTGATGCTTGTTTTTTACATCGCTTTTGGCTGATGTATACTAGGTACTTTCAGAATATGTTCAAGTTCCTTTTATTTCTTAGCATCGCAACGTCTTACCTATTACCTAACTACTGAAAACAGTAACAAGCTCTGACTGAAAGCGAACTTGAAGGAGCTTCAAAGCGCTAAGTATGAATTCTATTAAGTTCCAACTACCTACCTTTTTGTTTCTAGGTATTTTCTTCTCTACTTATATATAAGATATCTTTCACATTGTAGTGACACAGTTTAATTTACAGCACGTGGCTTAAACGCGTTTCGCAATTCAGCTGTTAATCATTTCATTTGTTAATCAGATTTAAACCAGTCACTTTTCGATCCTCGCCTAATTCAGACCTTCCTACCACATAGGATTATAGAAGGAAGACATTTGTGTAAAAACGTTATACAAAGTATCTGCTGACTGACTTTTTAAAAATGAAATTCCAGTTTTCCCCCTTCAACAAATTTTCTCGAAGGGGGAAAAATTAAATAAAAAAAAACGTGGAGGTGAACTCTGGACTTAAAAAAATGTTGTTGTTAAACATTTCAGGTTTACTCCTTATATTATAGGTATTTGTAAAGGGGCAAAATTAGATCTCTAATAAAGTTCAGTTAAAGTGTTAAATCTCTTTTATTTTATCTCCCGCAATATTAGGACAGTTTAGAATCTACATTGTAAGAGGTTTTACTTAAAATAATGTAATTAACAACAACAATAGGTACATATTATTAGTTAATACAGAATTATAGAGATTTCTTGTGTTTTCAACCGACTTCAAAAATTAGAGTCCAGTTTTCCCCTTAAAGGGGAATGTCCTAGTCGTACATAATAAACCAAAAAGGACGATCTTTTCAGCGATACAGCTGAAATTAATTTTTGGTTATGTAATTATGTACATCAAATTTTAGTTGTCAAGGGTTGTTTAAAAGCGTTCCTTGTACGCTCTACCTTTCTCGAATCTCGTCCATTGTGGTCTATGGCGCATGGCAGCAGTGTAGCCACTTTTCCGATTAAAAAGCAAAAACATTACATACCATATAGCAACCGAACACGTTGCCGTCGTCTGTCCGTGCCAGAAACAGACAGGCTGAATGCGGTTGCAAGCCCTTCATAATGTGTCAGTTCAAATGCTGTGTTGAATAATAAATTTGTTTAATTTTATGGATGCCACCGGAACGAAAGGGCTCTCTAAATTTCCCCAAATTCCTGAGCAACTTCCGCCGGTGCTTATTAATACGAAAGGATTGCTTTTCGGACTCAGAAGTCTTGTTGATGTCACTCATAATGTAATCCCTCGTTTTCACCAAATCATAATACAGGTAGTTCACAAGTTTTGTGTAATGATTTCGTTTTTTGTTCGTATTTTTTTTTCTCTCCACAACAAAAGGCTTTGTCGCTGAGCGACCACATCGCCTGATTGGTACGTATTCACAAAATTAGGTTATATAAAATATAAATGAAAACTAGAAACAAAAACTTTAATATTTAAAAAAAGTGTTTGTTTCAACGTCTGATCTCATTTTATTTGGTTCAGTTCAGTTTCTTTATTCAAAACGTTTTGGGTCAGTTCTTAAATATAATTTACAATGACATTGTCTACATTCATACAAAGGTATTGTAAAAAGAATAAAAGTAAATTGATTTGCAAAGAATCACTAAATACCTATCTAACAACTCCAGCAATTTTAACGACTCTGTCCTCTAAATCGAAATGTCCCTTTATCTTTAAACCTACCTCAGCTGAAAGTAATTTCGTTCGAGGCAGATAACATAATACTTCAGGCCAAATCTGTTTTCAATACGTCAATCAGCTTCCATTGAAATGGCGCGGGAAGTGGTCTTTATGACGTTGGATATTCAAAAGCAAGTTTGTATCTCGAACCGCCAGACGACCCGGGCTCGAAAACCTTTCTATTAAGGATATATTTGGATATTGCTGCCGTATTAAATAGCAACAATTCTTTTAGAGATATTGTGTTTTTTGTTTGGATATGAGGTTTGTTTTGTTAAACTTTATTTGATGTTGTGAAATGTTTTATGACTGTAGACATTATTGTATTGTAGGCTTTTAGATTCTTTATTTCTGAAGGATCTAAAGCTGATTTTCACGAGTAGATTTTGGCACACTTATTCGTTGTTTAAAATAAGAACGTACCTACCCGTTTTCAAAAATTAGAAAACATGTCGTATGCAATTGAATACCATGCCACATGTTCTATAAGATCTATAATATCAAAGAGAATTACAATTAAACAATAGAAACAAATTAGAACTAGTATTACAATTATTGAGTTAACTGCATTACTGTTGCAAATAATCTACAGGTAACTCAACTGATCCATATCAATACCTACCAGTCGGAAGCGTCCCCAAGACGCTGGCTGTATTGCCCCATTGTATCGAAATGCTGATGCGTTGCGCCATATACTCACCAGCTTTCGAGTCACGCGTTCCTTCGACCAGAGGCTCAGATAATTTTTTTAAAACCTGGGAGCCGTCGTTAGACCGATATTGATGTACGGCTGTGAAACTTGGACACTAACATTGAAGGAAGAGAATAAACTTCTGGTGGCAGAGCGGAAGATCCTACGTAAGAACCTGAGGCCTACCAGCAGAGAGGACGGAAGTTGGAGAGTTCGGAAAAACATGGAGATCAAAGAGCTAGTAAAAGAAGCCAACATCATCGGCGAAACCAAGGCACATCGCCTCCGCTGGCTTGGCCACCTAGAGAGGATGGGAGAGGACCGAATCGTCTATAATGCCTATCTCGGTTGCCTCGTCCGTCGGTCGACGACCAGCGGTACCGCTGGAAAGATGTGGTGGAACCGGACCAGCGTGAGCAACAAGCGGAAGACTGGCGGACAACTGCGCAGGACATGGAAATATGGCGACTTCTCGTATCGAAGGCCAAGACACACTTCGGGTCAAATGAGTAAGTAAGTATCTACTCTAATGGGAGCAAATGCGTGGGCTCTGTCGAAACCTGCATAGGTAGGTATAGACTTTTTTTAAATAACCCCGTGGAATATACTCAGAAATCGTTTGAGTCATTATTTTTACACTAAAAACATTTATTTTTACTTTTATAATAGTCTCTTCAAGTTAAAAAAGACAATCTATACCTAAAATTGTAAAGTCCATTGTTATTATCGCTTGCCCTTTGTTATTGGAAACCGTAGAGTTTTTTCGGTGCTTGAAATTCGTAAGGATTTCATAGAAAATGAAATTTGTTTTATTGAAACGGTCTGCCATTATTCTTTGTTAGAAAATCAAATAGATTTCTAATTTCTAGTTTTCAGTTTGAACATGTTTTCTTGCCGAATAATGCTTATTCACCGATTTTGTTGTAGGCTTCTATAATTTCATTGAAATTGTTTTATTGAAACGGTCTGCCATTATTCTTTGTTAGAAAATCAAATAGATTTCTAATTTCTAGTTTTCAGTTTGAACATGTTTTCTTGCCGAATAATGCTTATTCACCGATTTTGTTGTAGGCTTCTATAAATTTTCTGTTCAAAAATTTATCGATTTAAAAAAATATCTGAACGCCTGGTCGAAGCGACGCGTGACCCGAGAGCTGGAATACAGAAATACAGAATTTATTCATAATACCATTATTACATGTCAATTAAATATAAAAAATAAAATTATAAATTTATAATACGGGCAAATTAAAAAATTCATTGACATTATATAATACCAATGTAGTGAGCCACTTCTTAAGTTTATTTTTAAAATCTGGTGAGTACTGACACAGCGCATCAGCATTGCCATAAAGCGAGGCAATGCAGCTAGCGTCTTGGGCACGTTTCCGACTGTTATTGATATGGATTACTTGAGCTACCTGTAAATTGTTTGCAACAGTCTGCTGTTGCTCAATTGTTTCAATTGCAAATACTTATTTTTATAGTCCATCGACCTATTGTTAGACCACAATCTCACCAGACGGAAAGTGAAGATGTGGCCGAAGATGTTTTAAGAAGGTCTAGAAGATACCTATTCACTCTTGTTTTGAAAAGACCAGGGTTGTAATTGACGGGAAAAACAGCAGCAGGGAGCGTGTTTCAAACCCCAGCAGTACGAATGATGAAGGTGGAGGAAAACCGCTTAGTGCGAGTGGACGGTCCACAAAGTAGGAGTGGTAATGCGCTGTGCGTCTGCTTATCCTGGAGTGGAAGGGGGATGGTAGAATGAGGTCATGTAGTCTCGTTGTAAACTGTGCCGTAGTGCCTAAAGCAAAACATACACGCACTCTACACTCACACTACCTCTCTCTCTCTCACACACACACACACACCCTTACTGATAACTTCCGTTGGCCAGACTCTTATGAGACCAGTGTCCTTGGGACTACTAAACTGACTACACTACTACATCTAATAAACATCAAGTCCAAGCACAGAATAAAATTTAGTTATCCTTTGTATTTTTTAATTTCAATTTCTGTATGTTGTACTGAACCTAGCCCCATCTGTTAGTCACTCTATTTGACAGTATATGTCAATTTGACAGCTGTCACTGTTTTTGGCAAAATCTATCGCATTTGAAGTTTTTTGCTTGGGAAGACTTCTCATTGTAGAGGTGAGCGGTCCACCACAGTGGTGGACCGCTCACTGCGCTGGCTGCTAGTGACTAGCAGCCAGCGTTGACGAGTTAAAGGTTATTAAGAACTAATTTATTTCTATGGTCGAGCTATATGGGGGATTTCCGGAATTTGTTTTCCTGAAATCCCCCATGAGACTGATCAATTCGATTTGGGGGATTTCCGGAATAATCCACCTAATGTTATTGAAGAGCGGGGTTTGCTAACACAAGCATAATGCACCTATGTACCTACAGAATAAACCATTTTTCATTTCATTTCATTTCAAACTAAATTAATTATTTAGTTATTTTCATGATATTATGAGAGATTTGTTATCTTACGAACACCAATTATATTTCTTTGATGATCACATATTGTTTTTGGTCTACAAACAAACGCCTAGAATGACACGACACGCCCCACCCTTAGTACGGGTGTGCTCTAACCAACTAAGCCACGAAGTGGTCGAAAATCTTTGGGACCTCTTACGGACTGTAGCGCCGGTGACTCCACTTATTTCATTTCTTAGAGCTGCTGAATTAATTATAGATCGAATTATAGGCTCATTGAAAATGACGGGTGAGAGAGTATATTGTTTCAATTCCAAGGCTTATTACAACAATTTCAAATACTAGCATTTATTGGGGCCTTGGAACAAGACGAAAAATTACAAACTCTTTGCATCTAAGACGTATTTTTTTTGTAAGCGTACCTTGATGAATATCTTGATTGATAGTCATTTTATACTTCAAAATTATTTTTTATCAAAACTGTATGGTGAGCAATATTTCACAGTTAAATCCGATTCTTTATCGCGAAGCCGTATTCCCTCATAAAATTAATTCCCCACCGTAGAACGTAAGGTAATATTTTAAGATTGTATCTCCTAATCCATTCATTAGGCTCCGAGGAAATTACGTAGCCTTCAGGAACCTATGGGAAGGCACATTTCAACTTTTATTTCCCTTGGTAAAGATAGATCTTGATGATAGCGGTGGCGGTCAAAATGCAGACGTTTTTGAGATTACGGATGAGGTAAAGGGGTTTTAAATTTTTTTAACTGTAAAAATCACTGTCTGTCTGTTTCGTTCTTTTTCTTGGTGTTTCCTTTTAATAAAAGTGGGATATAAGTAATCCAATTAAATTTATATTTTTTAAACAAATCAGGCTAATACAATACTTTCCTACTTTCCTTTTTATTATTATAATAGATTATAATGATATAAAATGATCTGTTGCAAGTCAAACCATCTTCAACGAAAAATTACTAGGAATCGGAACGTCCTGAATGCATTAAGACCATTTTTTTTTTCTTTTCTTAATACTGTTGATGTGGGTAAAAAAAATGAATGGCCCATCGTCCTAGATTATTTTTTGCAGAGTGATAGTGTAAAAATAACACAGTAACGACCTGCTCAACCTCAACCTCAACAGCCTATAATGGTCCACTGCTGGACGCAGGCCTCCCCCTGATTTTCTTATCTCATGAGGGGTGATGCCCATAATCCCCACGCTGGGCATGCGGGTTGGGGATCGCAGTTCGGTTGTAGATATATTCTGCAAGAGGCGCTGCTGCCCGCCCCCTGGCACAAGAGTTGGGGTGGTACAGTAACGACCATTACGACCGTAATATGATGGTAGCAACTTCACGCCGTTTTTTGCGTTAAGTACTTTGAAAAATTGCTTATAAATTCCATTTCAGTCCATAAATTCTTGAAAAATTTAAAGTTAGATCTTTCTAGTACCTAATTTATCTAGACTGGGGATTTATATTAAGATTTCTCGGATAAAATGAGCCACAAAGGTACTCGTATTACAAAATTTTTGTTTTCGCTAAAATATTGAAGTTCACGTTTATTTGGTGTCAACTTAATTTTTTGTTTTGCCATAGTCATTACGCTTGGCAAGCGGATTGGTGTTCGCAGTGAGGAGTTAAAAGTAGAGAAGGTAGCTGCCTTCTAGAAGTAAGTTGCCTTAGGTCGGCTTTTACAATACAAATGGGTTGAAATTCTAAATAAAAAAAAATACGCTTAGAAAAGGTCAAATTCTTTTTTTAGCTCACAATTTATTTATTTAACAGCAAAAAATAATTACAACTAATATTTACACTTACATCTAAAATAGAAATTCTTAATATAAAACATCTCACAGCAACAAAGTGATATTTTTGATTTCTGTCTCTTCGGTATGTAGACTACAGTAAAGAAGCGACGAATAAGCCTTTAGTCTGTTAATTGTTATTTTTCGAGTTGGAGCAAAACCCGTCTTAAGATTTTTTATCTTCTAAATAATTTGATATTCTAGAGTAGCACAGAAAGTTTATGACTATTTGTTTGAATTTATTTACTGATAGATTTAGCAACTCTATAACTTATAGAAGCGGCATTGCCCAATCGAGATCCTGTCAAGCCTGGTTGTGGGCACAACGATTTAATGTTTATTTTAAGTAATTAACTATGTATTATGTACTACTATTTTTAGGGAAGCTTTTGATATTATATGAGTGTGCAACAACTTTTCGTAACCCCTTTACAAAAAGTTGTTGCACACTTATAAAATATTGTATAATACTGTCATTAAGTTGAGAGTTGAGTTAATTAAAGGAATTGATTTTCCGCACGACCTACACTAAAATACGTCTCTCATGAGACGTTGAAAAACCTGTGTGTATTTTTTTTATACTCGGAGTTTCTCTGAAGGATAGGATTCGCAACGAATACATCGGACAGAGAACCGAAGGTTATCGACATAGCTCAAAGGATTAGCAAGCTGAAGTGGCAGTGGGCTGGCCATATCTCGAGAAGAACCGACAACCGCTGAGGAAAACGTGTTCTTGAGTGGAGACCGCGACTCGGCATACGTAGTGTAGGACGCCCTCCGACCAGGTGGGATGATGATTTTTTTGAGATGGTCCAAAAAGGGAACTATTTTAGTCGTTGCACTAGCTTAACACTAGGCAGCACCGTGATATCTCGCTGCATAAAGCTCAGTGAGATCTGAATGTAAAATTTAGTGAAATGAGTGCTTTATCTGCATTGAAATTAAATTTAATAACGCTAAAGGAATGCAATTCTGTTTGAGAAATAAATTATTTTTCTTATGATTTATGCCATTTTAAAACCAGACGGTATTTTTTGTTGGAATAATTTTTCATTGCCGCGATTCAAGATATTTCGTAAAAGATCTTTAGAAGATTTTCTGTTGTTAGATTATAATAAATAATTGAATCTGTGGGGTTCTTAACTAACCCAAGCTGTATTTCAGGGTCCATAACTTCTCCTAATATAGTGAACAATAAATGTGCCATGTAGCAAAACAACCAGAAACTAATAAAAGTTAAAAGATCCTATACACCGGTACCGGATACGTTACACCGATTCAAAAACCTGAATATTTTTTGTATACAAAGGGGTAACTAAACCCAAGGAATAAGTGGAAAATATTTACCGACATTCGGTATTATCGAAACAAAGCCCACAGAAGCTCAAAAAAATTCTTGATTTTGCTCATTTAATTGATTTCTCGTTTTTGTTCGAAATGAAATTTAAATATTTTTCATTGCACATGTGAGATTGTGCGTAAGTTTGTATTAGTTGTTAGTGATACCCTTGCCTTCCCTCAGTCCCAGTTTGAACATATGCTTTTTAACAAGCACATGTTCAAACTGGGACTGAGCGACACACAATCCTGCAGATTCTGTGAGGAGGCGGAAGAAACGCCTCACCATCTGCTAGGAGAGTGCGGAGCGCTAATACAAAAACGTAGCACCCACCTGGGCAAGCACCTGCACAGCCCAGATGAGCTAAGAGACATCTCTTTGAAGAAAATCCTACAGTTCCTAGCAGCTGCAAGTGTTAGTGGCGAATTATGAACGCCGCAGCTTCAGGGGTGAACGTATACAGTGGCGATCGCAATAGGCCTATCATGGCCGCAGTGAAGTGACGCACAAGCCAACAAAGCAAATAAAAATAAATAACCTTGCCTTGTTGTTTTCTATTACTATTATCAGTTTTGGTTATTCATATTATGAATGAAATTAAAATGAATATGTTTTATCATGTTTTATGTCCACGAAAATGTCTTTGTTGACATAAAAAATATTTGATTCCTTATCGGAGTTATATTAATACAGAATGTTATATCAATAAAATACCAAATTATGATTCTTGTCGTCAACCTACGTTCCCATTTACGAAAATACGATAATTTCTCCCAACGACCCGAGTTTCCCCTTTTCCTAGCCAAACCGATCTTCCGTAAAAATAACGTTTTCATACAAAACGTTCGCTTGACTGAAAAGGGTTAATTTTTAAATCAAATATTATTTTATCAAGACATTTAGTCTACGTTATTAACATAAAATTGCGAGTTGCTTATAATTTAATTTGAATATGCATGAGGTTTTCGTGTGGAATTAGGTAGATTTTGTATGCGATAAAAGGGACAAATCCCATGAAATCTGGCTTAGTGCTTATTGTGATGGAGTGGTTTTCCATTGCGGGGAATTAAGGGCCTACAATGGAAATTAGAAATACTTGGAAACAATGTATAAACTTTAGTAAATTTTGTTTTGCGGGATAAAATAAACAAGTAGGTTAGGATTATTTTAGAGTAATTTAAATAAATAAATCATGACAATTCACATATCAGCTATCCAAAAGCATTACGAGGGATGAAACGTTGTTGTTTTTCCAATAAATATCAAATATTTAAAATTCTTTATTTCCATAAATACAAAAATGTACACTAAGAAAAAGGTCCTTTGAAAGGTCCTTGACTAAAGTCAAGAAGCGACGAAAGAACCTTTAGCCTGTTAGTTTTTATTTTTCGAGTTGGAGCAAAACCCATCCAAAGCTTTTTTATCTTCTAGATAATCTGATATTTTGTAGTAAGCCTTCAGGGCAATACCCATAATCCCCACGCTGGAAATGCGGGTTAGGGTTCGCAGTTCAGGGTAGATAATAATATATTCTGCAAGAGTCGCTGCTGCCCGCTCTCCGGTATATGTCCTTTAGTCGCCTCTTACGACACCCAGGGGAAGAGTTGGGGTGGTGCCGGTTCTAAGCCCCACACACCACAAGGCTTAATAAATATTCACACAGCTGAATATAGAACCTCTTCCTTCTGAAGTTGGTAAGAAATTCATGGGCATCTCCCTTTAGGTTTACCGTAGTTGGTAATTTTGTCAGAGAAAGTACTCCTGCAAAAGCTAAATCCAGGCCGCAATATAAAACCAAAAGCAAACTAACTCACTTAGTTAAAATAACACTAACTTCAACTTTGCCTTGATTTTGTGAATCCTCTTCTTGGTTATATAAAATGCATTTATAGTCTCAAAGTGCTTCACTTTGGGACTTTTGAAATGCATTTTAAAGCCAAGTTAAAAGTCAGAGGCCAATCGAATCACTTCACCAGTCACCTCAAAGAAACTTTTAAGGCCACAAACGCGACGTTGAACGACAAATTTAATTTGGACCCGTCGTTTCCCTATCCCAACCACTTCGGTTCGACGTTTTGTTTATTTTATGAGAACTGAACGGGTTGGAATGATAATTTTACGGCTTTTATATTTATGTTGTATTGGATGCATCAGACAGCGGCGTTTATCTGAACGTAAGATATGTGCAGTAAGGTAAGATACGGCGAAGAATTTTAGAGTTATGGTCGCGTTCTACAATGGAGATATGTAAATAGAAAACAAGACCCGTCAAGAGCAAGCGAACTCACGTGCCGAGGGTTTCGAACATTTGCCAATAATACAAATGATTAGGAAAAATTGTGGGTGTTTCAGACTTCTGTAAACTGATTAAATAAGGAGGTACTAGTAATTGTTTTGACTTTTTCAAAATATTTCAAAAAGTATTTAATTTTTACCTACAGACATTTCATAAACTGTTTTGAAATGTGCAAACCGATTGCTTACATTTGATATATCATTCGGGATGTTAGCCCCCTTCTGAAAAAAGATCCGCCCTTTTGGACCATTCAAAATGTGTTATTTTTACGTTTGAAAGACAATTTTCATTTGGACCCGTCGTTTCCCTATACCAACCTCTTCGTTTCAACGTTTTGTTTATTTTATGAGAACTGAACGGGTTGAAGTAGGTACCTAATAATTTTACGGCTTTTATATTTATCTTGCGATGTATTTTATGTATAAGACAGCAGCGTTTATCTTGTAAGCGAAGCGTACTTTAAGACATGTGGAGTAATGTAAGATACGATGAATAACTTTAGAGTAGGTATATCTATAGTTATAATCGCATTCTACAATAAAGATCAAACGAAATAAATCCGGCCAAGAGCGATTTAGACTCGCGCACGAAGGGTTCCTACATAAAATGGCAAAAAATCACGTTTGATGTATTTGACCCCCATTAAATATTTATTTCATTCAGTTTTTTAGTATATGTTGTTATAGCGGCAACAGATATACATCATCTGTCAAAATTTCAACTGTTATACTATCACGGATATAGCCTGGTGACAGACGGACGGACAGCAGAGTCTTAGTATTAGAGTCCCGTTTTACCCCTTGGGTACGAAACCTAAAAAGGACCATGCATTTCTAAAATTTAGCATCCGTGTTATAATAAATAATGCTGGACAATTCACACAGCGTGAATGCTGTGTGAAATTTTTTTTTATTTTTTTATTGTTAAATTGGGTACCTACATGGTAAATAAATAGTAAGTAGGCGGCGTGGTAAATTTTACGTTGAACCTCGTTTTATTTCGACCGTGCTAGCGTAATACCACCCTTGGACAGTCGACTGGGCAAGCGGGTCAGTGCCTTCGATCTCGTAGCCGATAGAGTAACTATGTTAACGTTAGGCTTAAGGTGGTTAGGGTGAATATACAGATTGTAATGTCGACACCGATTTAGAGCCCTATGCACTTGGTTTAGAGTTAATGATTACCTGCACGAGAAGTGTGCGGCCGACAGTTCTTTTGCTACTTTTTGTTAGAAATCTCAAAATGGGTCGAACCAGGAACGGTTCCTGTGGGAATTCCGGGATAAAACATAGCATTTGTGCTATAATCTATCTCTGAGCCAAATTTCATCTAAATCCGTTCAGCCGTTCTGGCGTGATTGAACAACAAACATCAATCTATCCATCCATCCATCTATATATCCATCCATTTAAGCTTTCGCTTTTACAATATTAGTGTGATTAGTATGGTTATGGATACATTTCAACCGTACCCTAGAATAGTGATGGGCCATAAAAATTATATGTCTCTACAAAGTTTTTTTTACATGTAAGTTTATCATTAAATTTTATTTTAGTATAGTATAATGCATGTCAGGTAATATGGTAAGTATTGTATGCTTAATGTAGGTAATTATTTTATTTTCATATTAATCAAATGGCACCGTCTATATTGTTCTTTTATGACCAGTCCATCCCAAGGTTGCCTGAAAGAGATCTCTCAAAGCGACAAGGCCGCCCTTAGTACTTTCATTATTCTATGTATTTCCTTTTGTATTGTATTTTGTATTTGTGTGGTACAATAAAGAATTATCTATCTATCTAAAGTTCTACTTACATCAGGGAATTTCTCTGATCAAAGACAGATCAGACGAAAGCTTTCCATTGATGAAATAAATAGCTTATAAATAATTAAGGATCGGTGCAAACGGGCATCCGAACGCCAGATTTTTTCACTTTTTTATTAAACAAATAAACAGCACCGGACGCACTATCTACTGTCTATTTCATCCATGGACAATTCCGCGATGATACCATTAGTGACCTAATTAATGGTATCATCGCGGAATCCTGGTTTATTTTGGAATCGAATTTATTGAATTACAACGAAAAATCGAGGTAGTAACATTCAATTTCAGAACCAGACAATGGGCACGCCAAACAGTTGAATTTGTGAAGTCAGAGGTCAGGAAAATGCCGGCTGTAGGTTCACGGGGTACACGAGTCAGCCAGCACGAGGGAAGCAACGCACATACCTTTATTCGGCACTCCTCCAGGTTCAAATGACACTCCAGACACTCACGGCGCGCGCGCACAACATTCGGCACAGACTGGGACGCTATAGGCTCCCTAGGGAGTTGCGGGATTAATTTCGTTTGCGAAGGCTTCCAGCGAGGTTCGGTTGCCAAAGTAAGACTTTCTATTCTTTAATGAATTATTCATCTATTAATTACCAAATATACTTACATTAAGATTTCTGATGAGACCTAAGCACTAGAACAATTATGTAAGACCAAAAATTTTTTTTTCACGGACGTAATAAGTACATTTTTGGAAGCGAAAAAATGTATCTTAACAAAGAAATTGGTTAGCAGAATTTAACGTCAGCGTGCTGACAATGAACCAATGAGGCTCTTTTTGGCGCAGGCCTTTGTCCAGCAGTGAATCAATATATTCTGTTGAGGTAAGGAGGAGGTCAGGTGCTGACAAGTGTATAAAGTGATGTTTTCACTGTAAAGTGTATCGGGTTATAAGTTTAAGGCTTTAATTAATGTGCGGTATATTAATCGGTATTCAATCTTTATATATTATATATATAATAGTCGCTCAAGGATTTTTGTTACAGTGCTTACCCGCACTCTAGGTATCTCTAAGAAATGAAATACCTAATTACCCTAAATTTTTCTAAATTTTGGTGCTAAATTTTTGGAACTTATTTCATTTCTCAATAGTCGCCCGTTTGCACAACCACTAATTCGACAGGGACGTAATTACAGACATCCATCAGTGGTGTACAGTCAATGACAATGGTGATTAACTACGAAGGCTGTGATAGAGCTGTGCTCGGGTACATAAAGATAACGAAACGAATTCGCGTTTCGTTTGTTCGCTTCAATTCGTATGGGATTGCTAGGCTTAACCACTGCTTCTTTTTGATGCTTCAAATAGAAATATTATCCGATTATACAGAGAGTTTTCAAATAGATGCTCGTTTGTGTTTGCCGTTCTATATTCGGACATGACAATTTTATTCCTATACTTGTGCTATTGGCGTTGCTTCTTGCTAAATTTCATGATTCTAGGTCAACAAGAACCTACTGCCGGACAGACGACAAAGTGATCCTATAAAGGTTTCTTTTTCCTTTTGAGGTAGATACGGAACCCTAATTTTAACATTTTATGTGTCTCCAAAAATAAAAACCAGTGAATCGAAGTTGATTTTATCACGAGTTCATAGGAAATGGTAAACCATTTTACCGATTAGCGGTAAATTACTTTTTCGCAGGTTTTATTGCTTGTGGAACCCGAAAAAAATAAAAAATCAATTCATTTAAATCTCTAGCCAACCGGTGACGAACAACCATTTAATCTATTTAATTAAATTAATTAAAGCGAAATTGGAATAACAACTAGATTTTTCTTGGAAATTCATTTTGCCTTATTTTGAGATGAAAAAGGCCTGAAGGTGGCACCAAGTCTATTATAATATTATAAGCGAAAACAAGGATTTGTAAACGAATATGAGCCTCAAGCTACAAATTAAAAAAAAAACCTTTGATATCTTCTTATTAACAAAGCCGTATTAGGCAGAAAAAGTACTCAACTGTAAAAATGTACTTGTTTGTTTCTCAAATTAAGATATGGTAAGAAAATTAATTTGGGAAAAGCCCCCGTAGGTTATTTAAATAGTTTTCGAATTTGTAATGTAAAATATTTAGCATTTTTGGTTTATAGTGTACTCGCACTTGGGAAATTTTCTACGAAATTTTAATAATGACCCAAAAAATTCTAATTTTGGCAGGATTCGAACCTGCGCCTTAGTAAGTACGGGTGTGCTCTAAGCGAGTCGCTTAGAGCACACCCGTACTAGGTGAGTACTAGACGTACCTATCTTAGATGGTTTCGTCGAAAATCTCCCGAAATCCTGTCGAAATCGGATTTTTGGACATTATTAAATTTTTGTAGAATGATGGTATTTGTTTAAACAAATACCATCATTCTTTATTTTCTAAGTAATGAATACCTACGCCATTTTTCACACATGATATTTATAACCAATGTGAAATCCAGCGATCCTATTGAGGTTGTCTGGGAGAGATTGCTCTTGAACGATAAGACTGTCAATTGTAGCTTATTCTATAGACCTCTGTCTAGATCGTAGATCTCTGTCTCTTTAGATATAGAAAATGAATATTGAATATTAGCTTGGATAATACATTACTAGCGTAGCGGCTCGCCCCGGCTTCGCACGGGTAGATAAAGATATTTAACAAAAAAAAACTTATACATTTTAACACACTCTTGTCAGAATTTCCATGCTTAGAACACTCGATTAAGGCTGCTTTTGATAAAACAAACAATTAAAATCATCCGTTTGGGAATCATCCGCTATGGTGTCGCAACAACCCCTGAACCTCAAACTACCGTGGAATTAAAAATGAAATGAAATAGAAAATGCTTTAGTTTCTATGGAAAACTTCTTTTCGGGTAATTTAATGTCTTGTAGAAAGCAGAAAATATTAAAATAAACCGCTAAAATATTTGAATATCATATCTGTTTTCGATTCCGAGCTTTGGTTTTATTCCGACCCATAGTGAATAGCCCTGCTGAACATGGAAATCATCTATTACCATTATGTATGAGCCTCCAATCAACATCTCTGTTTCAAGACGCTAACGAAGTGTGCATTACAAAGAGGTATACAAAGCCTATCGCAACCTAAAACCAGCCTTAGGTAGAGGTATCTAGGTCTAGTGTTGTGGGTTAGGTCAGTGATTTGAGTTTACTACCGAGCAGCTGAGTGATATATAGAGCTCAAAGGCTGACTTTGACAAAGGCTTTAAAGCAGGTTTTACTCTGAAATATATCAATCTGGAGGCGACGTGACATGAAACTAATTCAACTGTACCTATATTACAAGACAATTTATTGCTTGGAATTAAGTACTGCAGTGTCTCAATAAGGTATTACATCCATTTTTGAAAAGTGTCTCAATTACATTCTTTAGTGCTAATGAACCACTAAATAATAATATTAAATTTTTATTCAATCGATAAGTGCCCTAAAATGCATATAAAACTTACATTTTCAAGTTGCGCGGGCAAACTTAACGAAAACGCTGTACGCAGTGGACGCCATATTGTTCTGTGGTCATGACGTAAGCTGGCTAAGTAGCACCTGGCCAAATGATTTGATACTTTTTAGTTCGCCTACACATCCGTATGAAATAATAACATCGCGCCTACTATTTCATAATGTATAAACACCGTCAGATACCAACTGAACTAAACAAATGCACTGCTGTATACAGGGTGGTTTTTTGAGAAGGGCGGTGATGGCCAAGTTCGAAACCACGAGAGTTAGGGAAAAGTCGTGAAATGAAAAAAAATATATGCTGTTATTGTTTTCTAATAAATCGAGGGTATGACTCCTTACCCTCGATTTATTAGAAAACAATAACAGCATATATTTTTTTTCAAAACCTACCCGAATGGTTTAAAAAAAAAACCTGTATTATTGAAACAGTGGAGTCTGTTGCTGATAAGGATTAATCTTTGCAAATAAATGTTTTTCTAAAAATGAATGGAAATAGCAAATTATAAAAGTAACGATATACTTTTAGTATCTCAATTTTACCTAAATAATAAGTTGCGAAAATAGATTTTGGTGGCCACCAAGGGCAACTTCGTATCTCTGCCTAAACTTAATAGAATTAAACTATTACAGAGGCATTAAAAAAAAGCTTATGATAGGTATCACAAACTGGGAGACGGATTTTTGAAAATTCCTTTGTTAAACGGAATAATATAACATAAAGGCAGCGCTAGTTTGGATGGGGTATGCGTCTTAAGTAGAGACAATATTTGTCTCGAGGCGGAAATCAAACTCCCACCTCCTGCATTACAAGAGAACCTTTGCGACCGAGGTAGTCATAGAGCGGCAAATATCTTTGCCGATGCGAGAGAAGCATTACAAAAAGCTATTCTGCCACAAAAGCGCATAAAATAAAAATCCCCTTCAATAAAGTAAATAAGTGCTATTTTCGCGTAGCCACTGCCTTATCTGGTGAGTACAGACGGATAGAAAGCTCAGATCCAATTAAGCAATGTGCACCGGGCAAATTCCCTGAGACCCCCACCGCGGTTGTGGGTTTTAGGACCGCCAGTCTCCGTTCAGATATTTTGAGACCTACCTTAGTTACGGTCCCTAATTTGAGAATTCTTCTACTTACAGGTCTCGTCACGGTTTAATAGCGCTCCAAACTCCAAACTCAGCTCAGTGCGCTTTGAAAACTGCTATGAAACGTTGAAAGTTTTACAATTCGTCGTGATTTTCTATTATATATTTGTACCTATTTGTTATTGGGACTAAAAACGATTTATTCTATAAATGTTCTATTTGTTATAATGTTTTAATGTCTGTAGATGCAGGTATCTCTTCATACCATAGAAAAATAAAATTATCTACTACTACACTATAGCTGCCTACCTACTCTCCGCTTGTATTTGTCTATATATGTAAATGTATCTACTTAAAACTATTTAGTATCTTTATCTATCTTTTAAACTTTTTGGACTATGCATTTTAATTTGGTCAACGGGAGACCTATTCTAATTCTCCTGTGTCTAAGTGCTTAGTTTGTAAGCCTAAAGAAATAAAGTTATTGACTTTTGACTCCAAAACGCGCGATATATTTTTTCTCTTTCCGTTTTTTTTGTTCAAATTGATACTCTATTTTGGTATATAAGAGTACACAATTGACTGAAACTATACATTAAATTTCGCGTTGGTGTATTAAAATATGGTATTTTATCCTCTATTACGAGTATATTAACAAATGGCCCGCAAAACCAATACCTCGTCTATTTCTACACTAATGTACCTACACTGTACAAACATACACTCTGAAATCCAAGATGCTTGGACCGCTAAGCCGCTTTCATGCAACGAAACGACGTAGACCGGCTACGGTGCTACGACGTAGCGATCTCGAATTGCTACGACGTAGGCCATCTACGGAGCTAGAGCTTAGCATAAAGCTATGGCATTCACTGTCCAGCCTCGATGGTGCCAAACTGCTGCCGTACTACAGCATGTGCGTCATGGGCACCCGAAGTCTATGGGGCACTAGTTCTGTTCTCTCGTGTCGCGCGCGAGTTGGTCGGCAATGCCGACGAACTCGCGTGCTCCGGGGCCAAGGGGACTCAGCTAGGCCCTGAGCCGTTCTGCGGCATACCTAAAAGCGTGGCTCTCAAAACCATTTGGACTCCTTCTTCGAGGAATTAACCAAGCTCTGGAAACATTCCTCGGGCATGAGTCAATCAAAATCTCTGATAAACGATACACCAACCAAATCCTAGCGCTAAACAAAAGCAACCTTCGCATTTTGACAAGAGCCCAAACTGGACACTGTCGACTCAACAAGCACATGTTCAAGCTCGGGGTGAGCGTTTCCTGCAGATTCTGCGAGGAGGTGGAAGAAACGTCTCTCCATCTGCTAGGAGAGTGCGGAGCGGTAATGCAAAAACGTAGCATCCACCTGGGCACCTGCACAGCCCAGATGAGCTAAGAGACATCAACCCGACGAAAATCCTACAGTTCCTAGCAGCTGCAAGGGTTAGTGGCAAATTATGAACGAAGCAGCTTCAGAGGTGAACTTATAAAGTGGCGATCACAACAGGCATATCATGGCTGCAGTGACACATAAGCCACGCGCACCTATCGGCAGCAAACCTGCGGCATTTCAGTAAAATACCATGAGGAAATGCTTGGCTGGGTTGTGGGCAGTGAATGCGTTAATCTTGTACCTTGAACACAGAAACAAGGTGTCACTTCTGCGTAGCCTTTAAATTGGTTATCCAAATTCTAATGTATATTATTTGAACTACTCAAAGACGATCAATGATATTTATTAGTGATTTATTATGTTCAAATTAAATGAAAATAAACTCCACTGTTACAAAGATTTACAAAGCACCAGAGCTCTAAATATTTAATTTAATTCTTCAAATACCAAGCAAATTTAAATATTGACGCTTCCGCAATTGGACGTCCATTAAGCCTACGGATTTCACTAGCTTGGGCCCGCAGCTGCGTTTGCGTTGACTTTATTCATACCGTATCAATTTATTCATATTTTTTGATAAATGTGTACTAGTATTTACATCAATACTATAATATAAATTTAATAAAAATCTAAACCGTCAAATGCTCAGAATGCTAGCAGTATTACCACGTTGAATGGCAATGTAATGTATTTATTAAATAATTTTTGCGAACTAGCTTTGTCTTGGGGCTTCATAATGCTGTGGGAATTGTCCCGCATTATTTATTTATTTTTATTATAACTTTCTGTTGGGTTTAGGTTTTGACATGCCACTTTTCGCAAGTTTTTATTTATTAGGATTTAAATTTTTTTCTTTGTTCCTTTACCAGTAATTTATGTAAAATAGTCTTTTCTCTGAAATACTCTCAGATTATCTATATTTGTATTTTTATCAAAAACATCAATGCTTGTGCATACGATTATCTGTCAGGAGAACACTGCAAGTTTGTGAAAACTACCATCGTATATTTTAATCAAGCTAAAAGCAGAGCCATCTAGCAAGAAGTTGAAGTTAATTGTAGTTCAGGCTAAGGGCCAGACTCCACGAAAGCGCTTCGTTTTGGCGGAGTTGCTCTAGATTAGAGGAGAATAGATGTGTTTTAAACAACCAATAGAAACTTCGTTATTCACATATCTCGTCTTCGCTTAGCTTTAGTGGAGACCACCGAGCGGAGATATATTATATTTGTATGACGCGATCGGAGCTGCGCCTCGCAAGCTGGTGACGTCACGCAGCAAAGACGAGAAGAGATGTGAGCGGCGAGCAGTGAGCGGTGGCGGCGTCGCAATCAACATACACACCCGACATAGAGTGGCATATAATAACATCTTTAGGCATCTCATTGGCCTGAGACGCTATTGTAGCGCTTCAGAAATGTTCACAGAAGCCCGTGTAGAATCTTTCAATGCCATCCAAAGAAAGAGAATTGCCTCATTTATGTCCAGAGTTGACATTTGTAAAAACGAAATTATTGTAAGCCTGTCTGATCGTCTGATGTTATCAGGCACCTATAGACGGTGGGTGTATTGTGATAATGACCACCTGACGCATTGTGTACTTCAAACCAAGTACCTTAATTTTTTTATATATATTAATTTTTTTGTTTTGTAATGATACTTTTGTGTAATTTGGTTTTATAATCGTAAAATGAATCTGGTGTCTGAAATAAAGAATACCTATATTATTATATATATATTACTATACATCCAACGCTCGCTGAACGCAGCTAAATTTCGCTCTAGCGATACGCATTTCCGCATAGCTTCGGTGGATTCATCCTAAGCTGAAAAACGTCTCTTCTCATCTCCGCTTCGGGCATCTTCGCACATCTTCGCTTTGTTGAAGTTCGGGCGTTACGTTCCCATTTTTGTATTAGTAGCTAGAAACAAATACAGCCAATCAAAGATCTTATTTTCTACGCGATAAATTTGCATTCCATTGCGAATTGTCGCGAACGTTTTTCCGTTGTTTTTAGAGCATTTTTTGTTATTTAGTTTGTTCTGTATTGTTTTCTCTTTTATATTTTGAAGTGATTAGGTATTACGCCCTGTTTCAACATTCATTTGGAGGAATATAAAGGAAATGGTTTGAGGAAGGCTTTTGATATAATTTTATTCATTGTTTAGTTTCTCGAGGCCTTTTGAAGATAGTATGGAGACGTGATCGTGACGTCTCGTATTTGTATTGGATTTGCGTAGTTCTCTGTCCACACCATAGAGGCGCTGCTGTACTAAAACCTTAAAACCTATGGTAAAATGAAACGTTACGATACTTGTCATACGGATTCGAGGCTCTGTTTGCACTTTCCTTTTGAGGTATAATGTAATATATATGTGTAATATATAATATATTCCTTATCCGAGAGTTAGGTGATTTTTTCTTCCAAAATCGGACCAGCTGTTCCCGAAATGAATTTTCACTTGTTTGTGTAGTTAAACTACTATAATGGATTTTTATTTGAGATAGGTATTAAACAAAATAGCATCTATTAATTGCAGACGACGTCCTTCGCGTCCACATCACAAGACGAACTTGGTTTTGAGTTAAAAAAATAGTAAGCTAAGTCTGAAATACTTCCTGTCAAAGTTTAAAATGACAAAAAAAACTATAAGGCGCAATGCAAACAGAACAACTTTAGTAGAAGAACCTGTCAACTTTTAAATAATCTTTATTGTTGTTTCTTTAAAGGCGTCAGTTCCAGCAACAAAAGGCGCAGTTTTAGAAGAAGTTTGTATTTGTTGTATTTGTGAGTTGTAGTTGATATTTGTTTTTCGAGACATCGAGAATCATTTCAAAAGCGGCAAACAAAAACTTTTTAGAAAATACACAAAAGACCTTAAAATTCTAAACGATTTTCAAAACAAACTCAAACAACGTGAATAACACAAGTGATTTTTGCGTAACAATGCAACGTAATTTAACCAAACAATAGATGTATTGTGTTTCTATCTGCTTCGGCCAGGCGGGATACAAACGTACTAGGTTAGTAGGTAAGTATAGGTGGGTTAGGAATTATACTAATGTAATGAAATTTAACGGACCTTTTTCCTAACTTTGTATTTTTTTAATACTCTTGGTGGCTTTCGTGTCACTGCGTCCATGATGGTCCTATTATAATCGCCACAACTTTGTATTTACGTAATAGTTTATTTTGGTTTTTCCTGTAAAATATGTGAATACGAATTAATTCAGGAGGGGATTAAGTTGGGGCCAATCGTGTGGTGCCAGCTTAGAATTTGCACCACCCCAACTCTACCCGTGGGTGTCGTAGGAGGCGACTAAGGGTCATACAACGGTGGGTTTAAGAATAGAAAAGACTTACCTAGGTAAATAATAAAATTGTATAGAAGTGTCGTGTGTCAAATATTATAAAAATATAGTTTTATTAATAAATAAGTAATTTTTCCTATGAGTCTAGCCTATTTGGAATCCCCAAAATACGCAACTGCGTGTTTTGTTTCCTGTGCAATTTAGTACTCGAATTCGGTGTAATAGAGTACCAATTGGCCGAAACGAAATACGCAATTGCGTATTTGTATAATTAAAGTAAGCCCCTTGAAACGCAAGTACATACTTTTACTATTTTAAAATAATCAATAATAAAGGTACTGACCCAACCTAGGTGTACCTTTATTATTGACTATTTTAAATAATAATCTAGTAAGTAAAGTTCGAAAACTAAGATATTTTTTTTCTGGCTTTCAGTTCAGAGTTGATTTGTTTCCAGCTTTTCTAAAGTCTTCACTATAAAAGTACGTGCCTTTTAAGAATGGTGCTATTTAAGAATTCTGAACCTGAAGCTTAAACGAAAAAGGTTCATGCATTAAGGAGGATATAAACTTTTTGCTCTTAATGCAACTTAAGAGGGTCGAAACAAAGTAATCAAAAAGACCTAACAACGGTTTGTTAAGTAATGTAAGTTTGTAATGGTAAAACTTCGTTTGATTTGTTTAGGCGCATATGATACCCAACCCAAACTAGCGTCGCCACCTACTTTATCTATTCCGTTTAACAAAGGAAATTTTAAAAATCCATCTTACAGTTTGTGAAAAATCGCTCATTAGAAACATGTTTTTGATTTATAGTGCTTAACTCGCACAAAGGTAAATTTTCCGCGAGTTCTCTTTTGTGCAACTCAATTGCGCAACTTAGTTGAGCAAATTGCACAACAAGACACTTACTTATAAAACTTATTGTTCCCCATTGCTCAACTCAGGATATCAACAAGGTATAAATCTGTTGAGCTAAAATGTAGATTGATTGCAACAGTCTGCAGTCAGCTCAACAGTTTATTTTCTACGAAAATTTAATATTTCGCTATATACATAATATATTTCATTATTAAATTTTGGAAGAGAACTATTTATTATTTTTTTTTGCTTCATTGTTGGCTAACCTGTTTCGGATTCCATTAGGTAATAGTTTTCATTTTCTTTAGTTTTCTTTAGCTTTTGGGTGTAGCGATTTGACTAATGCGGAACACCTCAATTATTCGACAGAATAATACTCAGGCTTGGTGTAATTATCGTGGATTGAATCCCCCAAAATTGCTACAGTGTTAGAGTTAAGACTGGTCTTTCGAAAAAATCAACATTTCCATGATCTTTGAGATCCATTACATTCTGTGCAAAAGCGCCATGATAGTTTTTAGGGTTTCAAAGATCGGTTTTGAAACCCTTATGGTCTCGCTTTGTCCGTCCCCGCTCTTTCTTGAATATCTCAGTAACTACTGCAGCTATTAACTTGAAATTTAAAATAATGATACATTTCGTGCGCCATTACTGATTTTAAGAAAAAAAAAATAAATAAATGAAAAATGAAAATGAATATTTTCAGTACAAATTTTGATGTTGAAATTTCAAAAGAGACCTAGGAAGGCAAATGGGGTATCAAATGAAAGGTATTGTTTTGTACATTTCAAAACACTTTTTGAAATTTCTGTAAATTTCATACTTTTTGAAATATTTCAAAAAAAGACGAAAAATTGACCATACCCCCCCCCCTATCTCCGAAGATTGCACACCGATCCACGTACAATGTATTAGGCGTTTGTAGATATCGATCTATATTTTACAGGAAAAATATAGAGAAGTCTGTAATAATAATAGTTTTTGAAAAATGGTCAAAAAGGGGGAGATTTTTTTTTCAAAAGGGGGGGTACCTACCTATGTGGGGTATCAAATGAAAGGTATCGTTTTGACCATATCAAAACACTTTTTGAAATTTCTGTAAGTTTCATAGTTTTTGAAATATTTCAAAAAAAGACGAAAAATTGACCATTCCCCCCCCCCTAGCTCCGAAGATTGCAGACCGATCCATGTACAATGTACTAGGCGTTTGTAGACATTGATCTATATTTTACAGGAAAAATATAGAGAAGTCGGTAATAATAATAGTTTTTAAAAAATGGTCAAAAAGGGGGGGATTTTTTTTTCAAAAGGGGGGGTACCTACCTATGTGGGGTATCAAATGAAAGGTATCGTTTTGACCATTTCAAAACACTTTTTGAAATTTCTGTGAGTTTCATACTTTTTGAAATATTTCAAAAATAGTCGAAAAATTGACCTTTCCCCCCCCCCCCTATCTCCGAAGATTGCAGACCGATCCACGTACAATGTATTAGGCGTTTGTAGATATCGATCTATATTTTACAGGAAAAATATAGAGAAGTCTGTAATAATAATAGTTTTTGAAAAATGGTCGAAAAGGGGGGGATTTTTTTTTTCGAAAGGGGGGGTACCTTCCTATGTGGGGTATCAAATGAAAGGTATCGTTTTGACCATTTCAAAACACTTTTTGAAATTTCTGTGAGTTTCATACTTTTTGAAATATTTCAAAAAAAGACGAAAAATTGACCATTCCCCCCCCCCCTAGCTCCGAAGATTGCAGACCGATCCATGTACAATGTATTAGGCGTTTGTAGATATCAATCTATATTTTACAGGAAAAATATAGAGAAGTCTGTAATAATAATAGTTTTTGAAAAATGGTCAAAAAGGGGGGGAATTTTTTTTCAAAAGGAGAGGTACCTGCCTATGTGGGGTATCAAATGAAAGGTATCGTTTTGACCATTTCAAAACACTTTTTGAAATTTCTGTAAGTTTCATACTTTTTGAAATATTTCAAAAATAGTCGAAAAATTTACCTTTCCCCCCCCCCTATCTCCGAAGATTGCAGACCGATCCACGTACAATGTATTAGGAGTTTGTAGATATCGATCTATATTTTACAGGAAAAATATAGAGAAGTCTGTAATAATAATAGTTTTTGAAAAATGGTCAAAAAGGGGGGAATTTTTTTTCAAAAGGGGAGGTACCTACCTATGTGGGGTATCAAATGAAAGGTATCGTTTTGACCATTTCAAAACACTTTTTGAAATTTCTGTGAGTTTCATACTTTTTGAAATATTTCAAAAAAAGACGAAAAATTGACCATTCCCCCCCCCCTAGCTCCGAAGATTGCAGACCGATCCATGTACAATGTACTAGGCGTTTGTAGATATCAATCTATATTTTACAGGAAAAATATAGAGAAGTCTGTAATAATAATAGTTTTTGAAAAATGGTCAAAAAGGGGGGGAATTTTTTTTCAAAAGGAGGGGTACCTGCCTATGTGGGGTATCAAATGAAAGGTATCGTTTTGACCATTTCAAAACACTTTTTGAAATTTCTGTGAGTTTCATACTTTTTGAAATATTTCAAAAAAAGACGAAAAATTGACCATTCCCCCCCCCCTAGCTCCGAAGATTGCAGACCGATCCATGTACAATGTATTAGGCGTTTGTAGATATAAATCTATATTTTACAGGAAAAATATAGAGAAGTCTGTAATAATAATAGTTTTTGAAAAATGGTCAAAAAAGGGGATTTTTTTTCAAAAAGGGGTACCTACCCATGTGGGGTATCAAATGAAAGGTATCGTTTTGACCATTTCAAAACACTTTTTGAAATTTCTGTAAGTTTCATACTTTTTAAAATATTTCAGAAAATTGATTGTCCAAATAATTGGCAAATGTTTGAAACCCTCGGCGCGCGAGTTACACTCGCACTTGGCGAATCTTGTTTAATTAGTTGTATACGTTTGATGAAAAAACATATCAAAAGTATCTCTAATATCTAGCTTTCTATTCGCTCAAAGAATTCTTTGACAACTGATGGTACCCTAGAAACTGTTATTGTAAATTTGTCCAATTTTTTAAGTCCATAAAATTAATGAATTAATAACATCATGATACCTTAAAAACATACCCCATAAAGGTAGACTTAGGTACCTACCTACAACTGTATTGTATGTCTAATAAAGGTAGACTTAGGTACCTACCTACAACTGTATTGTATGTCTAATAAAGGTAGACTTAGGTACCTACCTACAACTGTATTGTATGTCTAATAAAGGTAGACTTAGGTACCTACCTAAAACTGTATTGTAGTCTAATAAAGGTAGACTTAGGTACCTACCTACAACTGTATTGTATGTCTAATAAAGGTAGACTTAGGTACCTACCTACAACTGTATTGTAGTCTAATAAAGGTAGACTTAGGTACCTACCTACAACTGTATTGTACGTCTAATAAAGGTAGACTTAGGTACCTACCTACAACTGTATTGTATGTCTAATAAAGGTAGACTTAGGTACCTACCTACAACTGTATTGTATGTCTAATAAAGGTAGACTTAGGTACCTACCTACAACTGTATTGTATGTCTAATAAAGGTAGACTTAGGTACCTACCTACAACTGTATTGTATGTCTAATAAAGGTAGACTTAGGTACCTACCTACAACTGTATTGTATGTCTAATAAAGGTAGACTTAGGTACCTACCTACAACTGTATTGTATGTCTAATAAAGGTAGACTTAGGTACCTACCTACAACTGTATTGTATGTCTAATAAAGGTAGACTTAGGTACCTACCTACAACTGTATTGCATGTCTAATAAAGGTAGACTTAGGTACCTACCTACAACTGTATTGTATGTCTAATAAAGGTAGACTTAGGTACCTACCTACAACTGTATTGTATGTCTAATAAAGGTAGACTTAGGTACCTAATACCTACAACTGTATTGTATGTCTAATAAAGGTAGACTTAGGTACTTACCTACAACTGTATTCTATGTCTAATAAAGGTAGACTTAGGTACCTACCTACAAATGTATTGTATGTCTAATAAAGGTAGACTTAGGTACCTACCTACAACTCTATTGTATGTCTAATAAAGGTAGACTTAGGTACCTACCTACAACTGTATTGTATGTCTAATAAAGGTAGACTTAGGTACCTACCTACAACTGTTATTGTATGTCTAATAAAGGTAGACTTAGGTACCTACCTACAACTGTATTGTATGTCTAATAAAGGTAGACTTAGGTACCTACCTACAACTGTATTGTATGTCTAATAAAGGTAGACTTAGGTACCTACCTACAACTGTATTGTATGTCTAATAAAGGTAGACTTAGGTACCTACCTACAACTGTATTGTATGTCTAATAAAGGTAGACTTAGGTACCTACCTACAACTGTATTGTATGTCTAATAAAGGTAGACTTAGGTACCTGCCTACAACTGTATTGTATGTCTAATACAGATAAGCTGTTGAAACTGTACACAATCATTATACATAAGACCTTTTTTGTACAACAGTTAACAAAAAATTATTTCTGATTCTGATTCTCAATTTCGTAACATTTTTGCCTTCCTCCGAACCAATATGACTTATTAACTCGATTTTCATATTGAAAAATATGGCAAAGGCAGGGTAACAGACTCGCTAAATTAAATATTTGATTACTTGAACCGTACTCTTTTAATTAGAAATCTTGATATTTGCACTTTTTTTTTTCCACATGCGGTCTGCTTTTTCCCGCTCTATGAACGCGAAATCCTATGCCTATCTTTTTTCCAAAATAACGTCGTTACGGTCAAACTCATAAAAGTAAAAAATGAGCAATAATCTACAAATTGCGTAACAGCTATAAAAAGCACTTGTTGAGAGAATAAGAATCGTGACTGGAGTGTTTATTATACGGAACACGTGGATGTCTTCGATTCACACGTGACTTTACGTGGTAGGCATTTCTGTATTACGTTCATAAGTCATAAGTGTATATACTAGGTAGTACTCGTGGTTTCTCCCTCGTTTTTTTCATAAAACAAAAAAAAAAGCTGGACAATCCATACGCATCGTCTAACTTCAAGCTGAGCGGATAGTCATGTTATTGGTAAAATCATTATTAGAATAAGAATCTTGACTCATTGACGACCGATGTGGCGCGGTGGGCGAAGGTCTGCCTGCGAAGCAGAAGGTTGCGGGTTCGATTCCCGCCTCGGGATAAATGTGTGTACGATCTGCAGACATTTGTTCAGGGTGTTCTGGTCGTTTTCTATATATAATAAAAAATATCTATCTATGTGTTGTATTATATTATGTATATCAGTTATCTAGTACCCATAACACAAGCTCTGCTTAGCTTGGGGCTAGATAATGCTGTGTGAATTGTCCAGCATTATTATTATTATCATATTTACAAGTCATTAATCTCATTAAAACTGATAAACGATAATAAAGATAAATTTTCGATTTACCTAATGTAAGAAATAATTATTAAACTTTATCAAAACGTTTTTATCCGAAATCGAAAAAAAAAATGAAGTTATTTCATTTCTTAGAGATACCCAGAGTGCGGGTAAGCACTATAACAAATAGGTACACATATTGTTATTAAGGGTAGGTACTTTCGGGTACTTGCAGCCAAAATGACGTCACATGCCAATATCCGTCCTAAACTGGTAATTACCGCCTGTCTATTCGTGGGCTATTGTAGTTCTGTCATCGCTAACAGCGTCCATTGTCCAATGTTGAGATTCATCTAGATTCAATCATGATTCAATACCTAAGCGTACTGTACAGGGTCTGTGTATTGGCGTAGTGGCTGATTAGCTTACGCATAAACACTAATAATTATTATTATTAGCGTTATACCGTAATTACAGCATGGTATTATGGTATATCGCTGGTATTATGGTATGGGCAATCAACACAGCATCACCTAGCCCCAAGTTAAGCAGAACTTGTGTTATGGGATCTATACTGACTGATATTATTTCACTATTATATAGACCTCTGTGGAGCCGTTGGCGAAGGTCTGCCTGCGACGCAGGAGGTTGCGGTTTCGATTCCTGCCTCGGTACAAATGTTTGTACTGTCTGCAGACATTTGATCTGGGTGTTCTGGTCGTTATCGATGTATCAAAAAATCTTTGTATTGTATTACCTAAATTATTGTATATCAGTTATCTAGTACCTATCCATAACTCTGCTTAGCTTGGGGGTAGATATAGATAGATATTGGTATGTTTATTTATTTTTATAAAAGCTACGAAAAAACCTTTCTAAAATCCATACATAATTATGTAAAAACTTTTTGTTCAATAAAAGACTTTTAAGACTTTTCTTTCCTTTATTAAAACCACCAACATATCGACAAATAAAATGAAAACAATGTGGCAAATGATAAACAAAACTGCAAATCCTAACAAACAGATCTATTTAAAAACGTAACAAACAAAAACACGGACTACAAAAGCATCTATACCACAA
Organism: Eupithecia vulgata; assembly: GCA_946478455.1. Classification (NCBI taxonomy): domain Eukaryota; kingdom Metazoa; phylum Arthropoda; class Insecta; order Lepidoptera; family Geometridae; genus Eupithecia; species Eupithecia vulgata. Next base: position 5,811,746 of record OX297881.1, read on the forward strand.
GGAAGAATACTCGGATGTACGTAGACAAAGTACCTAAAACATGAAACACTTCTTCAAAAGATATACGGTGTCGGTATAAGAGGAATGGCTTACAAGTAGTTTAAATCATACTTGATGATAGAAAACAGTTTGTGAAGCTAGACCACTACAACAATAATACGCTCAAAACAACTAAGGTAACATCTGAAATACTGACTATAAATATGTACATCTATACCACAAGGAAGGGTACTCGGATGTACTTATTACTTACCAAAATATGTATATTCCTACGACATGCACACTCTTCGCTGACGACGCGACGTGTCGATACTTTTCAACAGCACAATCAACATTGACATCATCATCATCATCATCAGCCTACATCAGTCCACTGCTGGACATAGGCCTCCCCTAATGAGCGCCATAGCGCCCTGTCTTCAGCTTGCCGCATCCAGCATCTGGCAGCAGCCTTTCGCAAATCGTCATCCCACCGTGTCGGAGGGCGTCCTACACTACGTTTTCCGAGTCGCGGTCTCCACTCAAGAACACGTTTACCCCAGCGCAGCGGTTGTCGGTTCTTCTTGAAATATGGCCAGCCCACTGCCACTTCAGCTTGCTAATCCTATGAGCTATGTCGATAACCTTGGTTCTCTGTCGGATGTATTCGTTGCGAATCCTATCCTTCAGAGAAACACCGAGCATAGCTCTCTCCATAGCTCGCTGGGCGACTTTAAACTGGTCGACCAGCCCTACCGTGAGTGTCCACGTCTCACATTGACATAACTCAACATTGGCATAACCTATTCTAAAGAATCATTTCATGTATACGAGCAATGGCGGCAATGGACACAATTTAGAATTAAACCACAATAAACCAAAAATAGTTCAATTCAGAACATACCCAAAAAGTCCCTTAGACCTATAAACCATTATTAAGACCATTAATATTGACGAGCAAAGCGATTAAACCCTTTTAGGGATAATTTTGGACACAAATTTCAGGTGGAAAAAACAAATTGAAGCTACTAAAACCAAACTATAGGTCTAAATGTTTTAAAAACGAATACCAGCAACTATCAACGTTCCCTAATCGAATCTCTTTTTGAAACTATTTGAATAAAGAAAAGTCAAGTTATAATTTTCCTTTATTTCGAAAATACCGTCAAACTGAATAGAATCGATGCTGATAATATAATGAAACTCGCACAGTAAAAAAACGAGATACCTGTTAATAAAAACTTAAAATTAAATTGTTTGAAGACCACCCCCGGTTTAACCGTTTAGCTCAATATTAGATCTCATTAATGGCAATCCAGGTGCCTGGCTGAAAAGAATAATTGAATATAACATTTCAATTATTTTGGTCAAAGCGCTTGAAAACTTCGAAATTGAATTTATAACGTCAAAAACTGAGCGCAAATTAGTCACGGATTAAAACAGAAAAATCAATAGTTTCATTTCGGCCTTTTGCTTTTGATGAGATTGGGTTGGAGTTTTATAAATGTTTTCGTAGAGTTTTTTTACCTTCTTTTAGTCTACGTTAAGACCTTACAGGACTCTGAGACAGATCACAAAATTAAATTAAATCATAATAAATAACTTTTTACAAAAGATACGTTTGACAAACATTCTTACGTAAGTCACATAGGAGGGTATTTCCTGTGTTACTTAGTACAGCAATCCTGACTTTACCCTATGCCAATTTCCTTGTAACCTCTTCATTAACCGCTCTGATGACTTCAAACCAGTTTCTGTTCATATCATCTTTGAATACGCACAAAGATGAACTAACTGCGAATAATCTCAAACTAGGTTCATGAGATTTCCGTCAGAATGATTAACAACTTAGTTTCTGCCCGTGGATTTTCTGTATACAGAGTGTCACATAACATGTAAGTCGAATGGGTAATTCTGGACCCCAAGGGGCCACCTTGTGAATAACGAGTTTTTGAATTTCTAATATTTTTTGTTTTTTATCTTCAAAAAATTAGGACAAAAAAATATTATAAATTGTAGCAAAACCAGTGTTTGTCATGAGATTATTGCTAAAAAATATGGAAATTTCAAAACAATACGAGTATATATATATGTATATTTTCTTGTACCGCCCCAACTCTTCCCTTGGGTGCCGTAAGAGGCGACTAAGGGACATACACCGGGAGCGGGCAGCAGCGCCTCTTGCAGAATATATCTACCACTGAACTGCGATCCCCAACCCAGCGTGGGGATTATGGGCATTACTCCCCATGAGATAGAAAAAAATCAGGGGAGGACCATCCAGCTGTGGACCATAATAGGCTGTTGAGGTTTAGGTATGTATATTTTTCTATTCTTTATTAATGCATAATGACTGCGATTTTAATTACTAAAACTAACCCGTCTTTACTCTTGAATAAACACAATAATTACGGATGTAAGCTGGTTAACTACGAATCTTATTTGTGTTAGAAGAACACCAACGTTTCATCCCTTAACGAGGGACTTCTTCAGGGTGAGTGCGGCCTTTTCAAAACATTCACAACAGAAAGAATTAATCTATAATATAAAAATGAATCGCAAAATGTGTTGGTAAGCGCATAACTCAACAACGCCTGGACCAATTTCGCTAATTCTTTCTTTGTTGTGTTTGTTATTGTCAGGAGAAGGTTCTTATGAAAGAAAAAATTAAGAAAGTTGGAAACATAAATTTCCACGGGGGCGAAGCCGCGGTTCGCAGCTAGTCTATAATATAAAAATGAATCGCAAAATGTGTTGGTAAGCGCATAACTCAACAACGCCTGGACCAATTTGGCCAAATCTTTCTTTGTTGTGTTTGTTATTGTCAGGAGAAGGTTCTTATGAAAGAAAAAATTAAGAAAGTTGGAAACATAAATTTCCACGGGGGCGAAGCCGCGGTTCGCAGCTAGTTTATCATAAAAATAATTTAGATATTAGAATATCAAACGCTACTTTTACGGATATTCTAGTTAAAAACCAAATTTCATTGAGTCTTTATTATAACTAAAGGTTCTTTATTTACTGCAGTAATAAGTTCAATGGAAATATCAGTAAAATAATATATTTCAATTTTAGTATTAAGTAATATAAAAACTTTCTAAACCAACAGACTTTTATTAGATTTTTATTACTAGTAGGATGGGCAGTCTTAACGGAATTATTTACAGCACAAAAGGTCTTTTACGAAGTTGATTAAGATCTTAGTGTGCTTCCCTGGTGCATGAGGGATTATGCTTTCAAAGTTTGATATTAATACTGTGAGTATATCTTAGCTTTACAATTTATTGTGAGTACTTTTCTATTTCTTTATGGTGGTTGCAGCGCCATCCACCATAAGGCACTGCGTGTTACTTAGTATATTTAAACTTTTCTAATCCAAAAAAGTTGAGAGGTGTGAAGGGACACCCGGATGGAACGAAGTTCCTTTCTATAAGAGAGAGAGAGAGAGATACAGACAGAGAAACATGCGCACGCCGCACGGCTTACAATAGCTTACTATAGCAAAAAGTGCCGTTACAACTTTTCGTGATATTTTTTTCCGTCCAGCCCCCTTTCACAACGCGCGATAAGGAACTTAGTTCCAAAATAGGTGGCGGCGCTAGTTTGGCTCGGGGTACCTGGGAAGTAGGGATACCATATAGGTATCCCATCAATGCTTACATTTTTTTTTTATTAATCATTCATAAATCAGTTTTCATGGGATAGAAATAACCTAAAACAAACGATAATAAATTCAAAGCTTTTAGTTTTTAGGGTTTCAAAGATTTTGAAACCCTTATGGTCTCGCTCTGTCCGTCCCCGCTCTTTCTTGAATATATAAGATTAAGCACCCTCCTTCGCCTTGGTTAACTCCGTCTAATAAAAAATCAATGACTAAACGCTGTTTTTTTTATTCATGATCTTCGTTAAAGACAATAAAATACATAGATTTGATGATATTTGGGTTTGGTTCACGACATAAAATAAATAAAGACTGTAGTACAATGATTCCCATACTAGGCTGGGCATGTTTTATGGGAACCAATGGAATTAGAATGAAGAATAAATTAAACCTCAGTTGACTACCAACTCTACTGAAAAACTACAGATATAAATTAATTATTTAGCATTCTGGGCACTCTGCCTTCTAGTGACGGCCTAGATTTTTAGAAAATAGATGTAAGTGAATATTTGTTTTAATTATTCTTAGCTGTTAAATAAATAATATATTCTAACCTATTATATTATCAAAGAAAAGTACAATCAAATAATAGAATTGTATTTACAAATTGAAACAAACTGACCAATACCAGCCGGAAGCGTGCCTAAGACGCTGCTGGCTGCATTGCCCCGCTGTATATATACAGGCTCTCGGGTCACACGTGTCGCTTTGACCAGACACGGTCAGATAATTTTTTGAAACCCCGGAGGGCCTTGGTACCCATGGACCTAGGGTCACATAGTGTCTAGGTAAATTAAATTAAACTAAATAAAATTTAACTGTAATAATATAATAAATAATACTTAACATTTGATATTCATTTTGAGATTCTTTCTCATCATACGTTAAAGTGAGTAACAACTTTTGAAGAACAGAATAAAAGCATATTTATTTAATTTGAAAAGATTCCGTCCCATTTTGATTAAACTTTGATTACTATTAATTAAATATTAATGTAGGAAATAATTAAACATCAATCTACTCTTATATTTAATGAATTCATAAAGCAAGGCGAGTAGCTGAGTAGGCCAGGTAATTTTGTCAACAAATAGGTTGGCGTTACGTTGTTCGCAACAACAAAGGTACATAATGAATTCTAAATTAAGTACATTACATTTTAATTAGCTTCTTAGGTCATATTTCACGGATTGCTGCCAAAACTTCGTCATCATCTTCAGCCTTTGTATTAGTCTAATGAGCGCCATAGCGCCCTGTCTTCAGCTTGCCGCATCCAGTATCTGCCAGCAGTCTTTCGCAAATCATCATCCCACCTGGTTGGAGGGCGTCCTATACTACATTTGCCGAGTCGCGGTCTCCACTCAAGAACACTTTCACTCCAGCGGTTGTCGGTTCTTCTCGAGATATGGTCAGCCCACTGCCACTTCAGCTTGCTAATTCTTTAAGCTATGTAGATAACTTTGGTTCTCTATCGGATGTATTGGTTTCGAATTCTATCCTTCAGAGAAACTCCGAGCATAGCTCTCTCCATAGGTCGCTGAGTGACGTTAAACTGGTGGACCAGCCCTACCGTGAGTGTCCACGTCTCAGATCCGTAGGTCATGACGGGTAGGACGCACTGATTGAAAGCTTAAAATTTCAAGGTTTGCGGTATGGTTGACGAGAAGACTCGACGTAGTTTCCCTAATGCTGCCCAACCTAACTGGATCCTTCCGTTTTGGTTCGCACAATCATGGTGGCGAAGCAGCTGGCGGAAGTACTAAAGCTATGTATTTTTTAAAAAGAGATGTTAAAAAATACATAGCTTTAGTACTTCGAGCAAGACCCGGTCTTTGGACATATTATGCCATTGAATTAATTTTGTACTTATAGTTGCTATTATTATTTTTTACGTTTTGATTTATTGAAACAGTAAAGCTAACTGTGCCTGTTGTATGCAGTGGCACTTAACCAAAAATCGCGAGAAAAACGCGGTTTACTGTGTTTTGCGACAAAAATGACGATAACTTTTTTTGATAGTAAACCGTGGGTATTTGATAATATCAGAATATTTTACTCTTTTTTACCATCAACCATTATCAACAATATCTTACATCCAACTGACATCATGAACACAGAGAAATATTGGCATCCACTACTTCTGCGTCCAGCGTTTTTGTCAAGTTACGCGCGTAACCTGGTAAATGTAAGCTTTAAATGCATTTTCAGTGCATTTATTGATTGAATAAAAATTTGCATTGTTTTTAGTGGTTCAATTAGCACTAAAAATAGAGCCTAATTGAGACACTTTTCAAAAATGGGTGTAGAAATACCCTATCGAAACCATTCCTCAAGTGGAAAAGCGTAAATTACCATTTGATAGGCCAACTTGAATTACCATACGCCAAAACTTAATATATACATAAACTTTTATTTCAATGACATAGTTATGGTAAAAGCATTCCAAAATGATCTTTCCGGCACTTTACCAGTGGGACACGTTTTGTATGTAAATGTAAAAGGAAGTTGTGTAGATAAATGTAGCTATGCCACGATCTCAGAGTAAGAATTCTGTAGGCTTATAAACCTTTTTAGGTATCTAAGGGTTATTTATTTTCAGAGCAGCCGGTCGAAGCGACGCGTGACCCGAGAGCTGGTGAGTATTATGGCGTAGCGCATCAACATTGCCATAGTCAAAGTCAAAGTCAAAAATTCTTTATTTCCATAAATACAAAAATGTACACTTAGAAAAAGTCAAATTCTTAAAATAAAACACTGACACGGAAATAAAGTGATCTTTTGATTTCAGTCGCTTCGGTATGTAGACTAAAGTAAAGAAGCGACGAAGAAACCTTTAGCCTATTAGTTGTTATTTTTCGAGTTGGAGCAAAACCCGTCCCAAGCTTTTTTATCTTCTAAATAATCTGATATTTTGTAGTAAGCCTTTTTGCACAGAAAAGTTTTGACAATTTGTTTGAATTTATTAATTGATAGATTTTGCAACTCACTAGGAGTTTTGTTGTAGAAGCGTATACATTGCCCTTTGAAAGATACATTTATCTTGTGAAGCCTGGTTGTGGGCACAGCGAGTTTATGTTTATTTCTAGTATCAATATTATGTATATCGCTATTTTTAGGGAAGCTTTTGATATTTTTATGAGTGTACAACAAGTTTTCATAAATATATTGACAGGGGACTGTCATTATGTTTATTTCTTTAAATTTATCACGTAGGGATTCTCTGGGACCCATATTATAGATAGCACGAACAGCCCTCTTCTGCAGCACAAATACGGTGTTAATATCTGCAGCGTTCCCCCACAGCAGTATACCATATGACATAATACTGTGGAAGTAGCTGAAATAAACAAGTCTAGATGTATCCACGTCTGTAAGAAAACGGATTTTTTTGACTGCATACGCTGCAGAACTAAGTCTCCTCGATAACTTATCTATGTGTGGGCCCCATTGAAGTTTATTATCTAAAGTGATTCCTAAGAATACGGTACTTTTAACAGTTCAGTTCAGTTCAGTTCATTTATTAAACCATAGGAACACACATTGGAACAATTGGTAATGTCAAATGTACAGTTTAAAAACATAATACAGAGAAGGCTATTGAAATAAACTTTTAGAACACATAATACAATTGCAAAACATCAATATCAGCTGTATAGAGGCCTTGTCAAACAAATAAAATTACAGTAATTAAAACAAAAATAAATAATAATGAATTTGCACTAGTTTTGCGGCTGTATAGAGGCCTTGTCAATACTAAAATAGTTCCCTAATTAAGTTACAAACGAAGATGATGATCTGTAACAATTTCTAACGTTTCTCCCTTTACGTTTACATCAGCCTTAACTTGTTTAACATTAGGTAGAATAAATCTAATACATTTTGTTTTGGTTTCGTTATGCAAAAGATTATTGACACTAAACCAATGGACTACTTTTGAGATTGCATTATTCACATCGTCAAAATTTGTACTCTGTCGTTTCATTTTAAAAATTAAAGAAGTATCATCAGCAAACAGTACAATCTCGTGATTATTCTTTACAAGCGTATAGCATATAGCGGGGCAATGCAGCCAGCGTCTTGGACCCGCTTCCGACTGGTTTTGATATGGACAGTTGAGCTACCTGTGGATGGTTTGCAAGAGTCATTATATTGTACATAATAGCAAAATAATCATCAAAACTTCATGCAGCAGCCGTGTAGCGGAACCGGAGAGCGGCTTCCAGGCTGGGCAGTAAATGCGTTAAAATTGGTCCTCAATTGACAGAGAAATCTACAAACATACATAAAAATCATACATACAGTCGACATGTCACAACTTCATATTTTTTCAGTCGTTTAAAAAAAACATCACGTTCGTAGCCTTTTTTGACTCTCACCGGCTTAACTCACAAAGCAATCCTTAAATTAATTTCGACGGCGTGAAAAATCACCCTTTTTTCTGGAAAAACGGTCATATTTTTATTTCTATTACCGTTTTGAAAAGAATACGCGTATTTCCTTCGTTTTGTTCGCAAATGTGAAAATGCCATTAACGAATCTGAAATGCCATTTTTAGGATATTGTTCGCTGTCGTATTGTTGAATAGATTTTTATATAATTGCCGGATTCGGATGAATTTATGCATGAGTTTTGAATACCTGGGTGTTTTTAAATAGGAATAGAATTTAAAATTTAAATTCAGCACAGAAAAATTGCCAGAGAACAAAAGAAGAACTAGATCCGTCAAGTGCGAGTGTAACGCGAGCGCCGAGGGTTACATTTTCGATTGGAAATATTTCGAAAAATATGAAAAATACAGAAATTTCGAAAACTGTTTTAAAATTTAGTAAAACTTTACCTTTCATTTAATACCCCACTCAGGTAGGAAGCTCCCCCTTTCGAAAAATAAACAGCCCTCCTTTTGACCATTTTTAAAAATAAAAACTTTTTCAAAAATGGTCATTTTTACAGACTTCTCCATATTTTTCCTATAAAATAAACATTCATATATTTTTAACACCATACATTATAATATAATGTATGGTGTTAAAAATATATGAATGTTATATGGATCGATTGTCAATTTTCTCTAGGTCTCATATTTTTCGAAATATTTCGAAAAGTATTAGACCTACAGAAACTTCATCGTGTTAACAAACCATGATCAGGGCCTATGCGAGTCTACCGTAGTCGTTGAACCAAGCCCATATCTGTCTCTAAACGAGTACTACACCTCACTTATACCTATATTAAACTCCTACAGTTAAGTGTAGGAAACTCTGGTAGTTATTTGGAACACCCAGAATTCTAATCCTCAAAATTTAAAGCATCCTATATACAAGTATAGTGTGCAACATAATAGCTACCTATTTTAGTTTGCAAGCTGGCCAAGATACTCTCCGCATCCCAAAGGAGACCACGCGCACGTGCTTCGTTAATGTATGTACGTAACTCTAAACGTTTTAGCATACGACTTAACGGTAACCTAAGCTGCTATCACAGTGTTAAGTTTAAATAAGAATTTTGTAACCTGACTGGTACTTAATCTTCCTTGTGACTTTAAGCCTGTAACGGTTAAAAGAATATAGGTATCCAACGAAGTGCTTTGAGAGAAGCTGCGTTTTTCTCGAAACGTTTTATTAATGTTTTAACGGATCTTCACCGGTACGAATTTGCCAGTTTAGATAGAACACTATGCAAAGTATGAACTGAGCTATCGTAATTTTTGTAGGCTAATCAAGAAAACAATTTCTTAAATATTTATCCTAGTAACTAATAAAATAATAAATAATAATAATAAAATAAATAATGCTGGACAATTCACACAGCATTATATAGCCCCAAGCTAAGCAGAGCTTGTGTTATGGGTACTAGATAACTGATATACATAATATAATACAATACATAGATAGATATTTTTTATTATATATAGAAAACGACCAGAACACCCTGAACAAATGCCTGCAGATCGTACACACATTTGTCCCGAGGCGGGAATCGAACCCGCAACCTTCTGCGTCGCAGGTAGACCTTCGCCCACCGCGCCACATCGCTTTTTTTTCTAGTTTAGGCAGAGATGAGAAGTTGCTCTTGGTGGACAAAAATTTCTGTTTTCACACCTCTGCTTAAAATATAAGTCTACAAAATAAAACTATCACAGTGTGTTAAGATGAAGAATGAGGTGTGTTTGAGTATTCTGGTAAACGGAACCTTATTAATTATACCTTATTAATTATATTACCTTGGATTAATTATATTCGGTTTACTATTTCCACTCCATTAATTGTAATTTAGCGATCTTCATCCCGGACGTGACGAGCAACTGAAAGTTTCATAATTATTAAAATGATGGCTGGTAATGGGACCAAATGAACCCGGCGAGGCGATGTTTTATAAATTAAATAGCAAAAAAACTTACTTATAAAGTTTGCGCTGTTGTGAAAATGGTTCATCATCATCAGCCTATATTAGTCCACTGCTAGACATAGGCCTCCCCTAATGAGCGCCATAGCGCCCTGTCTTCAGCTTGCCGTATCCAGCATCTGCCAGCAGTCTTTCGCAAATCGAAATCCCACCTGATCGGAGGTCATCTTGCCGAGTAGCGGTCTCCACTCAAGAACACGTTTACCCCAGCGGTTGTCGATTCTTCTCGAGATATGACCGGCCCACTGCCACTTCAGCTTGCCAATCCTTTGAGCTTTGTATGTCGACAACCTTGGTTCTCTGTCTCTGTGAAAATGTTTGGCTAAAGACAACGCCATAAGTTCTACTCAATAAACTGGGCTGTAATATTGTGCAAATAAAGATTTGAACCCTGAACAACTTATAGGGTACTTTTTATTCTAAACAACACCTGAAGAAGATGCAGGTAGTAGCTACCTAGTTTTATAAAGTAGAAAGAAACTTGGGAAGTGGTTCCATGAGTGTTGGAGTTTTATATTGACATCAGCTTCTTCTTACGGCTTGGCAAGCTATTTCCTAGATAGAAGAAGATAATAGATAAATGTAAGTGTAAATATTAGCTGTAATTTTTTGTAATTTTTTGCTGTTAGACAGAAGAGATTTACATAGTAATAGGGTGTAAATCTTTAACGGCTTCATTTTAAGTTAATGATGTATTACCATATTATCTTTATTCATGTAAAGCAAGTGAATTACCAATTAAAAAAAAATATAAGTATAGTTTATTCTTTTTTCCTCTCTTTTCTTTCTTATAGGGTACAGATGTGGGCTGACTACCGCAAAAGTTTTAAACTGTAGCAGAGAAATTGAAAAATAGAAAAAGCCTGTAATAAAATGAGACACAAACACGTTTTATTTTCTTGAAAATAAATACATATGTCACTGAAATATACATTATATGTACCTTTTGATGAAGGTAGTGAATAAGCTCTTCTTAAACCGCCGCGCCGAGCCGGTAGAAGAATCGAACGTCCAACTCAACACGTGGATGTCTTGACAACCGACAAAAGGAACCTACATAAGGTTACAAGAAGAAAGGCAGCAGCTTTTTCTGTGTTATTTATTACCTTGGGGTCTGCAATTAAAATTATGAACAGTGTTTCACATTTTAATTTTAGAGAATTTTCTTTATAGGTAGATACATTGAAACTTCAAGCAAGTTTAGAAAACCTCTTTACTCTCTCTAAACAATGTTGATTTGGTGTAAGAGCCGTGATGTATGGACTACTTACATAGAAAATACTTATATTAAACCGATTTATTTTCGACAAACGTAACACTTTAGTTAATAAAATAAGCTATAAAGTATCCTCTTATACAAACTCTAATTAAACAAAGCCCATTCAGTCAATCCATGCCATCCAGAGTTATCTTACTTTCCTTGTAAGCTCTACCGCCGATTAGGTACCTAATGTTACTTTGGCTTACCCATCCGCCACTACCGCTATTTAGTATAGTAGTTTGGGCAAACCTGTGGTTTCTACCCGGGATAAAACTGTACAGCCAGCGGCGTGTTTATGTCGAACGTAGTTAGATAAAAGAAGGGATTCATGATTGGCTGAAAAACTGAATTAATGTTTATTAAGAAAGAAAATTACAATCAAATCATCATAATCATCATCAGCCTATACCAGTCCACTGCTGGACATAGGCCTCCCCTAATGAGCGCCATAGCGCCCTGTCTTCATTCTTCTTGATTCTTGCGTAGGACGCCATCCTACCAGGTCGGATGACGATTTGCGAAAGACTGCTGGCAGATGCTGGATGCGGCAAGCTGAAGACAATCAAATAATAGGACAAAATTAAAACTAGTATTTACAATTGAGCTAAATGTAGACTGTTGAAAACAATGTACTTACAGGTAGCGCAACTGATACATATCAATACCAGTCGGAAGCGTGCCCAAGACGCTGGCTGCATTGCCCCGCTGTATGGCAATGCTGATGCGCTGTGCCAGATACTCACCATTATCTTTTAAAGATGTTTTCCGTTATTAATATGACATCCATTTTTAAATGAGAGCTGGCTGGCATACCTATCTCACCGTACAATAATAATTATGTCCACTGCTGAATATGACTCTCCCAAGATCTGAGGTGTAATAGTGAGGTGGATTTATTTTATTATAACATTAAATTGTTGAACAGTAAACGTAAAAATAAAATGCATTCTGTCAAAGCAATATTTATCGGCAAAGTAATGTAATTAACTTTTTAAACTTTCGCGGTTTGTTAACATATAAAGATTATTTATCGGATATTTATCGCGTACCTTTTGCTTTCTTTTCCCCAACGTTTCAACCGCGTTACAGCGATCATGGTCACGAGGAAACTGGATGTACTTGGGGTTACAACCGAGAATTGATGGCGGTTTCCACGACTACCCTCAATTCGTCTTCAGAATCAGGAAATTCTACGTTCACGTTGCGACACACTACACTGACCGTGTCCGATTGCTGTACAGACGGGACACAATAAATACCCGACAAATAATCTTTAATAATGTAATTTTGAATGGAATTTGGCCGTGACTGTACACCGTCCATTTGGGCTGGTTAAATATTGATAATACGATTTTCTCAAGAGCGCTCTGAAGCCTAATAGATCGCAATCGAATACTTATAGTACTATCGAGAGCTTTTGTTGATTGTGACTGTACCTACTTATCTATAGTACCTTATTGTACGCCAGTCAGCATAAGTTAGTCGAATTAATAATGTAAGAAAATTCGCACAGAATCATCTACCCGAAAATGTACTGTTATATGAAATATTTTAGTACATTACATACATTGATATGTTTAAACAGGGTGTTACTTAACATAACAATGTATTAAAAATATATATTGCTGGACGATTCACACTTATTATTAAACATTTTGCATGTGTTTTTTTAACATGTGTATTAAGGCGAAAGGGTTAATTCATGACCCCGAGGATCGACTTGTGAATACTATTTTATTATTTTTAGTAAGTTTATGTTCTATTTTTTTCCTACTGTTTGTGTTTTGTATACACACTCTTGCATTATTTAACATTAAAAATATTTTACAAAATATGTTTTTTAATATATTTTTTGTCCAATATCGTAATGAGGTAAATATCGAGATTAATATTACGTACACATTATTTTTATTTATGAAAACGTAAATTTTTGTTTGCATTGCTGGTGACGTCACACGATTCACACATTACAGTGTTTGTTTTCTTGGAGGTGTGACGTCATCGAGTCATGTCACCGGAGCCGAAACAGAGATTATCGTTTAGGCGCGCCACTAGGTTATTCAAACTTTAAAAAATTAGTTTTTGTAAATAATACGACTGGCCTTGAAGAAATATTAATTCCATTTTGCATTATTTATATCAGACAATTATTTCCCAGTAGTAGTGAAGTAGCCTATTCAAAAATATTTTCTCTTATAAAGCTCAAGGCTATTTTACCTGAATTCATGCGACACAAAAACATGACAAATGATCCTTGTTTGTCCCCGGAAATCAATTAGATAGCAGCGGAGGCACTATGTTGCTCAGCTGTCAACTGTCTCGGCTGACAGACAGGTGACATCCCCAGGGCGAGCATTCTGTGATAAGAAATAGATTAAAAAACACAAAATAAAAGATTCCATAAAGAATTGGTTAAGATTTTTTCTCTTATAATGGAATGGAAACGTTGCTTGCTTACCGTTTAGGTACAATGACTCCGTCCGAGTGCTTATCTATACTAACATTTTTAAAAGGAAAGATTTGATTCTTTGTTTTTTTGTTTGTTTCTTTGAATTGAGTGGGCTCCGAAAGTACTGGACCGATTTGAAAAATTCTTTCTTTATATTATTGTAACGATAGAATATACCCGGGCAAAGTCGGGGTGGACCACTAGTCTCTTATAATTTAAAACATCAGCCCAATTTTAATCTCGCCTCTTTTCTTTAATGGTTGTCTGGGAGAGATCGCTGTTGAGTGACACCACCAATTGTCAATTATTATGAATTGTTTAATTTGTAAATATATTTAACAGTGCAAAAAAGCTATATAAATAAATGAATTTAATAATTAATGTAAGGTTTACATGAGCCAACCTAGATTTTAGATTATTAATTCTATGCGATTAAAGAAATTAAGACTAATTAATTAGGTAGGTACCATAATTTTGGCACTTGATTAAGAAATTAAATTACCTACGTCTCAACTTGCATGGCGCCCTATTAACAGGGCTCCTAATACCTAGCATAGGGGATTTTTTAAGACCTCTTTTATTGTATTAGGATTGCAATGTAAAATACTTGAAATTTAGCCGTATTTCTAAATATTTTACCCTATCACGCTATTAGGAAAAATCTAGTGTGTCGAAGAATACAAAATCCAGTTTCGTTTGTGGCCTTTACTTCAATTTAGCTTTAGGTAGCCTAGCTGTCCAGACAATAATTTCGTGTTACTGCCATGTTACAGCGCCACGTAAGTTCTAGATGCAATAGATCCCTTGGGGACTCAAGGACTTTACGATGTCTCGCCAGGAACCTTTACAGCTTAGGTAACGTACATTGTCTCTTGTGTTTTAAATTCCTAAGATTTATCATTGAGCATTTAATTTTAAAGATAAACTTTATTTTCTTGTATTCTGAAAATGTCTGCGTACCTAGTTTTATTTTTACCACAGCTCAGTAAAGTCATAACTACAAAAATCTAAATTTTTGTAACAATAAAGCAACGCACCGCGAACGCGATTACTAACAAAAACGGCGCGTGACATTCAGGGCTTTTCGAAAACCCCATTTCTGAGTGTTCTGACACAGTTCGCGTTAAATTCAAATGTTTTAGCGGTTTTTAATATTTTATTTGAAAATGTATTTATTTATTTTACGGGCTTTTATTCCGGTGAACGAATTAGCATTGCCATTCAACGTGTGGCAATGCTGGCAGCATTCTTTCTGGGCACTCTGCCCTTCTGGTGACGCCTTAGACATTTAGAAAATAGAAGTAAGTGTAAATATTAGTTGTAATTATTTTATTCTGTTTATTTCCTTAATAAAATATGTATTTCTTTTTCTAATTTAAGTATTTATAAGTGACTGTTTATATTACAGACCTTCTTCTTTTAAATACATTTTCTTTACCTAAAACAAATAAAATGAGCCAATGCGCGGAAAAAAGTATCAATGATTTACTCATGAATTTTTCTCATAGACCTGCAGAACTTGTAGTCACTATTGTTATTATGTTAATGAAGCCACGCACAAATAAATAAAAAGAATGCTGGACAATTCACACAGCATTATCTAGCCCCAAGCTAAGCAGAGCTTGTGTTATAGATACTAGATAACTGAACACAGGCTAAAACAGTGATAGGGCAGCGTAAAATTTACTTCTAAAAGTACAACGACTCCACAAACTAGATTAAAGACCTAGTTTATGAAAGCTTCATAATCCAGACGATTCCAGACTTAGTTAAAATCGATGTGCCGCAAAATTTTGCTCGTCCCATCGTATTATCTACTAATTTTGCGCAAAATTGAAGCTCATGGATTTTAGATTTTAGCTTGGTTGAAGCACGTATTATGGTCAGCTTCCATTTATGTCTTGGCACCACTGCAGCACTGCATAATTTAATCTCCTCGGCTATATAGACCACTTAAACTGTGTCTTTTCTTTAAATTGGGACTGTATGGGTCACTTAGTGGAGGTAAAAGGCCCGAATAGGCATGATGTCTTAAGGCTG
The DNA here is from genome assembly GCA_946478455.1 of Eupithecia vulgata. NCBI lineage: Eukaryota > Metazoa > Arthropoda > Insecta > Lepidoptera > Geometridae > Eupithecia > Eupithecia vulgata. Next base: position 5,827,535 of record OX297881.1, read on the forward strand.
AGCACGTAAACTAAAAAGTATCAACTGTCATAAGCAACATCAGCGCACTTGCACAAGGCACAAAGACAACAGTAACTGACGTCGTGAAAAGTTTAAATGTTAATTTTGAATTCATTTTTAAGCACTTATTGATTGAATAAAAAAGTATTTTTTTGGTTTATCAGACTATGAAATATAATTGTGATAATTTTCAAAAATTGTTTTAATACCCTTTTGATCTCAATGTAGGCATCGAAATAGTTATTATAGTACAAGGCAGTTAAGAAGGAGACGCTGGCTAAACAAGTGAAGGGTATTGATTGGTGGCTCGGTTTTTTATTTCGTAGCCTTTAAATGTTATATCTATTTTCAAGAGCTTCGGGCATGACATGAACAATTCTAACGACCCGTACTAATCTGTGATAAGCAAAGTTATTAATAAATTTATCTAAATCAAGTTTTTTTAGAATTTACCGATTTTTCGAGCTATTACTTGGGGCAAGTAAAATAAAATAAAAAAGACAATATGTGACATTTCATTTATTTGACTAGAAACTCATAATACTTTCGATTTACATAATTTTTGGAATTTCTTTCACTTACAAGACGAATATTAGAAAATATTTACAACATCAAATAGAATATGAATCAAAACTAACATTGCTTTTTGTTTCACAATTGATTAATTTTTAACATTTTATGACTACTTCTAGAAAATATGCCTTATTTAAGAAAACATGGATTCATATTTCTTAAAATACCTAAAAATAATACTCTAAATATTAAGTTAGATACTATTAAGTAAATTAAATGATGGAAAAAGATACTAAATAAATACTTACTCTCTAATATTTATAATGTCTTTTTTATAATGTTCATCAAATACCACCAAATACACAACAAAAACGCAAATACTCAGTTAGAAAAATTATATAAAGCGATCCTTCATCCCTTTTAGATCATAAACCTAACCAATTTGCTTCTCATGTATTTCGGTACTTATTTAGACAACAAATATTATTAATTACAACAAATATATGTATAACTTAAGGCGGTGGGATACGTCAAACTAGCGCCGCCTCCTATTTTATTTTATAACTACGTTGAACAAAGGAAATTTCAAAAATACAACGTAACGTGTGACATCTATTTTAACGCCTCTGTAATAGTTTTATTCTATAAAGTTTAGGCAGAATATCGTTAACAATATAGTTACCCGTGGTGGCCACCAATATCTATTTTCGAGTTACTGGCTAAAAAATAAAACTATTAGAGAGGCATTAAAAAAGCTTCTATTAGGTATCACAAACTGTACGATGGATTTTTTAAAGTTCCTTTGTTCAACGTAGTAATGAAATAATATAGGTGGCGGCACTGGTTTCACGCATACCACCGCCTTAAGAAGATGTTTTTTTTTAATTAACAATTATGATTCAAATTTATTCTTACTGCTAAAGTTTATGAAGAATGACATTTGATATGTTCTACGATATAATGAATTATATTCTAACATTTATACTAATATACTATATATACTAATATATTTTGCATATACTATTTATAATTTATCAATAAAATTGAATAGCGTTTTTCCCCTGTCAAATTAATATATTTGCATTTATTTTATAACTATACAATTAGGTAAATTTTATATTTTATAAATAGGGAAACAATCTGAAAATATTCTACTATTTAGATTAAACATTATTTCAGATAAGATTTAATTCCTTAATAATATATTTACTACTTACATAGAATAAGAAAACTATGTACTTACATAAATATCTCATTCTCAGTGGCTGACTGAGAATTATGTAAAACGGTAGGTATCATAGGGTAGAAAATAATTCTAACGATTGAAGGTAATTAAAAATGTACTAAAAATATATTGGGGATCTACTACCTATTTATATTTGGTATTATAAATCCTAATAAGCACTAACCCTAACTTGAATTCATATTTTATTTAGTTCACCTCTTTCTATCAGTAATAGCTAATAAAAACTCAAGTTACGAATTAGGTACGCATTCTGTAATACAATACGTCTACTGTAACAATTATTATATTTTTGCATTAAATTACTATGATTTACATTTACTGAACTTGCTAAACAGATAAGTTATTAATTTCTTAAACTAACAATTATATTTTTATACTGGAATGATAATTTTTTCATACGTTAACAACTAGTCTGCTACCAAATTCCTGATTTGTCAAGTGTAATTAATCTAACATAATTTTCAAAAAAGATACTCTATAATTTAAAACATCTGGGTACTTACAGTACCTCCATTATAATCAGAAACCTTATTAATACTGTGTAATTCTATAACTACCTACTTTATTATTTTATTTATGCAATCTGGGCATAATAATTAAAATATTTTATTATTTTAAACCAATTTTACTTCTACTTCTTTGGAGTCATCTTTGGTACACAAACACAATTACGCAGCGTTATTGCTATCCTTTCACTTTTCATGTTCATCACATACTATAGTAGTTCATACAACATCACTTTTATCACTTTCCAGCAGTCCATCATTGCTGCCAACATCTTCATGTCACATATGATAGTCACGAAGTGGCCTCACGGACTCCGCTGAAGACCTAGGTGTAGGGTCGACCCCAGAAAGACCGAGAGAACCACTGCGTCTGACGACTAAAGTCTTTGTTCCGTAATCAGTGACGAAGTTCTCGTTTCTGGTGGGGGTGTTGGCGCGAACGCTTTGGTAGCCGCAGCATATAGGGTACCTGGAGGTGAGGATCCTTTTGAAAGCTTCGCGAAACTCTGTGTTGAAGATGGAGTAGATGATAGGGTTGAAGGCGGAGTTGGAGTAGCCGAGCCAGGTCAGGATTTTGAAAGCAAGGTCTGAAACAAATGTTTAGATTGAGATTTATGCTGTTTTAAAGCGTAATTCCTGATCCCCAACCCGCATGCCCAGCGTGGGGATTATGGGCATTACCCCCATAAGATTAAAAAATCAGGGGGAGGCCTGCGTTCAGCAGTAGACCATTATAGGCTGTAGAGGTTAAAGCCTAACTGTAACGGAATTTTTATATTTTATAATTGTTTAATATATTTCAATCCCATGGAATTGAAATAACCTTAAAACGTTTCGATAGCATATAAAATATGGAAAATAGACATAACAATTTAACACATAAGTTTATCTTACAGAAACAACATCAACTTTAATGTTTTACGTGAGTTTACTTGAGTTTGACTTTACAAATATTAATGTTAAAGATAATTTCGTTGACGATCGTTTTGGCTGTTGTTGCGTAGATAATGGTAATTTTCATTGTTTTCTGTTTGTTTTTATGATAATGTTAATGTAGCGGTTAATTTGATTATGAAACTTACTTCAAGTTCACTGTTTTACTTTCGAGAGAAGATGGTTATCATAAAATTTTGTTGGATCTCATAAAATGTGGTTAGAATGTATGTATGCTCGCATATTATGTTTCAAGTTATAATCGTTATTGTTTTCAAGAATTTACTGATGCATAACATCACTACTTATATAATACTAATTTCTAACGCTGCCACGTTACAATTTTTATTTACGCGTATTTTTTATTGCTGGAGGTAATCTTTTTGCTGTTGAATGAATAGTCTTATTGAATGTACCTACTGTTTTAGAATAGAACATCTTCATATTTTTTTTTTCGTTACAACTTTTATTATTGCGTAGGTATTTTTTTATTATTGGAGGCATTTTTTTGCTGTTGAATGAATTGACTTATTGAATGTCCTGTTTTGCTATCTTAGTTGATGGTAAAATTAACAAATTCATTACTGTTAACTTTAGATTGTATCGCCGTGACATTTTGATTGTATGACCTCGGCGGCCAGCGGAGTCTATAGCCAGGTTCGCTGGACATTATCAAAACTTTTCCAAGTGTATGCATTCTCTATTCCTTAACTCTCACAATCCTATGGAACGGCAGACCGATGTGATCGGGAAGAAGTAAAGCGCAAGACTGGTTTAACATGCTGTCCGAGACACGGGGGTGTAAGTAAAACCGCTTAAGATGAATTCTTTATTTATATTATCGAGCGATCCGCCCTGGCTTCGCATGGAAACCTCTAAAATTGTCAGTGTTCCTCTACTATATTATGCATTTATTATACATATAAACCTTCCTCTTGAATCACTCCATCTATTTAAAAAAAAAACCGCATCAAAATCCGTTGCGTAGTTTTAAAGATTTAAGCATACATAGGGATATAGGGACAGAGAAAGCGACTTTATTTTATACTATGTAGTAAAGTGCGAAAGTGTGTTTGTTTGTTTTGTCTTCCTTAACGCCCTATCTAAGCAACCAATCAACTTGATTCTCAGCTTAGAGTTAGTTAAAAGGATGGAGAGTAACATACGGTACTTTTTTCCATAAAAATGCAATAAAAACATTAAGGATAACCTTAGAAATGTTCTTATATAGAAATAATAGAAACAGCGCGTACGAAGCAGCAAGCAGAAGCTAGTTTTATGGCATAGAGTTAGTTGAAAGGGTGGAGAGTACCATAGGATACTTTTTATCCCATAAATAAGTTCCAATGGGATGAAAACTATAGCAAAATGGGATAACATTACAAACAGCGTGTGCATACAAAGCCGCTGCAGAAAAACCAATCTTACCTGGTATACAAGTCTTGCAAAATGCAGCCACAATATTGACACAGAAGAACGGAACCCAGCACAGAAGGAATACTCCCATGATGATGCCTACTGTGATAGCAGCCTTGTGGTCTGACACGTGGTACGGACTCGAGTGGACGTGCGTGTGGACGCGAGTCCGAACGGATTTGGTCCGGTTGTCAGGCAGTTGGACCGTCCGGGTTACAGCCCGGATGGACTTCACGTGCTTCTGGGCGTAGCAGTATAATCTGTGGACAAAGTAGGTGTGAAAAGGAGGCTTTATTTTGGTGTATGGTATGGTCAATGTTTTGCTGTTAATAAATGCTTGTTGTTCAGGGCAAATCAAATCAATCAATCGTTGCTGACTGCACCCATGCGCACTGTACTGTACTGCGGGTTCGATTCCCGATTTTTTGTTTCATGTTTATAAGCACTATAATTGTTTTTCCTGCTTTTAGTGTTGTTATTGTGCGTATACATAAATAATATTATATAGGATTCAGCTCACCTAGCACATCAAATTATCTAGCGACCGTTTCTTGCCCTACTATGTAACTGCTTAATTAGTCGACAACGGGGCTGATTACACTTATATTAAGACTACATAAGTTACAAATTGTATTTAGAGTAAGACCCGAGTGTAATTGTTTGTTGTCGTAAATAAATAAAAAAATATAAAAAAAAAACAACTTCGTCGGATCGAAATATCTCCCAAACTATGTACATAATATTTAACTTTGAAATTTATACGTGATACATTTCAGGACTTACTCTATCGATCATATGATTCGAAAACACGATAATATGTGAGATGATATTTTCTAGATAAGAAAATCGCAAAGTTACCTCTAAATTTTTACTCTCAATAAATACAAAACTTGAGATCTTGAAAATAAGTATTGTGATAGAAATATGTATAAAGAAAATTTCATATGTTTTGGTTTTTTCAAATAAAGTCCTAATTGATACATAATAAGCTAAAACTTGATGTTTGGGCTTGCGTTGCTATGCCCTGTCTCGCTCATATGAACGCGAAATCCCATGTCTATCCTTTTCACAAAAAATTGAGGTTGTAAAGGCCCTTAAGAATTGTTGAGAGTTTCGGCGTGAGAAGGACAGACAGACAGAACTACTGTCGCTTTTTAAATATTAGACCCCGTAGGAAGCATGGATACGAAAGTTTGGATATATATTTGATACTTCTTCACGTCAAAATTACTAAATGGACCCGGGCTTAAATTATCTATGCAGGTAATAAAACATAAGCTAGGTACTTATATTAATCCCAAAAATCAGGGGAAGCCCGCGTCCAGCAGTGGATCAATATAGGCAGTTGAGGTTGAGCTACAACCTCTTCAATACAATTGATACCTTACTTATTTATCAATGCAACCCTGTAACTTCTTATTAGGCAACTTGGGGAGAAAAATCTAGTGACTTATCTTCCACAAAAAATATGTAATCAACATCAGACACGTTCTGAATAATGTATGTGGGATTATTTTGGTATCGGAAAGTAAATAAAACAGCTACCTATTCACTGGAAATAATTATTCAGAGCGGCTTCTAAGGAGAATTTAATTTTGAAGACATTCTCGTGAATTTTGGGCTCTTCTGAATATAGGGTATTTTTTCATCGACTTAATGAAATTGATTTATTCAGTAGGGAGTTAGGTGATAAGCAAAATACATAGCAATACTATTACGCATTTATCTACTAAGTACAAAACTGTGGCCGAACTCTCTTAAAAGATCACATTACTAATGTAATGACAGTCGCAAAATCATCCATTGATGAAAGAACCTCTAGAATCTAATAGATAAGTTATACAGACTTATTTTGCGTGACATTATAAACGTTTATAAGTTGAGTTTGTACACATTTTTTTATCCATATCGATGTCATTTTGTAAACGTGACTACATTGACTACATCACTAGCTGAACGTCTATTATTGATGGTTACACCTACACAATGTCAATCTACTACATTTAGTTAAGTGTCCATTCCACTCATCCAATATCTTTGTCCAAGTTCTTTGTGCAATATTTGATCAAAGTTCTTGGACTCATTCCACTCAACCAAAATTTTCGTCCAAGATTCCTAAGTATTGTGAATTCTAATGAATTCTACTGATTTCTAATGAAATTACATCACATCACACTATGGATGGATGATCGTTAGGTACTTCTTTACGCCAAAACTTCTCAACAGATCGGGCTAAAAATGTGCATAGATGTAGCTCCATATGCTGAAATAAACCATAGGCTGCAATTTAACCCATTTAACAGTTTCCATTTCCCATTAAAAATAAAATTATTTATTATTAACCTGTATTTTGTTTGCGTAAAAACAACGCGCCGCAGACAGTAACTAATATCCAAATCTTTGATCAAATATCGGTGCTGCTGGTAAATTGGATGAAATCATCCAAGTTCTATGATCAATTGTACATTGGACAAAGAAATTGGATGAGTGGAATGTTCACTTAAGGCATCAAGTTTATATTGAGACTACATTGTTTTCTCGGTGTCCATAGATGAATACAAACTCTAGATAGAACGTGCGGTCCTATTTTATTTGTTATTTGCACCGCGAGATTTATTAAAATCTTTTCAATCTTTCCCTCCATCTGTAGTTTCATTCATCAAAGGTAAAAATTACAAAATGTATCATACTGAGACAGTACAACAGTTATTGTGAAGCGATTAATTTTGTAGAATTAGGGACCAAATAGTGGAGCTGTAAAAAAATAACATGTCTATTCACACTTAACTGAGAAGTTCAGAATAAAAAGGCTTATTATTATTATTTAGTGGAGCTGTGTTGCCAGCTTAGAATTTGCACCCCCCCCCCCCCCCCCCCCCAACTCTTCCCGTGGGTGTCGAGTCGACTAAGGGATATACACCTGGGGGTGGGCAGCAGCGCCTCCTGCAGTATAGATCTAGGCTACCACTGAGCTGCGATCCCCAACCCGCATGTCCAGCGTAGGGATTATGGGCCATACCCCCCATGAGATAGGAGCCTATAAGGAGATTATCAGGAGGAGGTCAGCGTCCAGCAGTAGACCATTACAAAGATAAAGATAAAATAAGATAAAGATCATTTATTGTCAATAGGCACACAAATAATAAATATACAAATGATACTTAATTAGATGTATAAACTAATGACTTGTCAACAAAAATACAATTTTGCTATAAAGGGGCAATAGTCGATAGATAAATTAAAAATAATAATATGGTCCTTATATAATATTAGAATCTAGGTCAGGTGACTTTACGATAGTGTCAGGTAACTTCATGGGGAAATTAATGTCCAGGTGACTATAGTCGTTTTCTAAAAACTCTTTGATGCTGTATAGCGTTTTGTCAACTAAAAGATTTCTTAATTCTAAATTAAATCTTTTTAAATTTTTAGTCACTTTCATACCTAATCCTTTTAGCTTATTGTAGAGTTTCTGACCCATTATTTTAGGGAGTCTTTTATGTATATTTAGTCGGTACATGATCGGCTCTAGCATCATTTTGTTACAGACTGTTGAGGTGAAGTGAGGGACCAAATTATTTGCGCTACATAACTGTTATGCATACGGGGCTTACTTTAAATGACGCGTATTTAAAGTTATCGAATGATCTACCACACGTTTATAATATATTTATAAATATAGATGTTTAGATTGATGAATGATTTTTTTATTATTTATTTATTCCTTAAAAGATTTAACTCAAATATGTATGTGTAATATAATTTATGGTAAAGTATTAGTAGGTACGTTTTTTATAAAACAAAAACTATTTTATTTATTTATTAGGAAAACAGAAAACAAGTTATGGTATATTACATACATTTATCCTGTTATAATGAGTTCCGACGAATCAATGATACGAGTACGTCTTTCAACGACATAATATTATAAGAAGATTAAGAGGCAGATATGACGCCATTTTGTGAATAGGCATAGGATTTCGCGTTTAAAGGAGCGGGATAGAGCGGAGTGGCGTAAACTCAAAAATGAAGTTTATAATGATTATATTTTAATTAAGACATTTTTCTGCAAAAATAAGCCAAAGGTGCCCTGGGTCTTCCAGCGCCCGCTGACTCCTGCTGGAGTTTTATTGTGTGGTACAGTCGATGACAGCAACTGCTTACGCTTCAGTTAGTAGATAAGATATCTATTTAATGTGGTGATAAAAATAAAAAATCTTCTGATTGATAGATTAGGAGAAAAATTGTGAAAACAAAGAATACAGATAGTACTTTGCACAATTATTTCTGATATTTAAAATAGTTTTGATATAAAGATGACGGAGAAAAATTGTTTTAATGTAACTCAAAATAACTCAATTCACATCTACCTGGTATCTGAATGGCTAAACTGTAAATCAATTGAAAGTTTTACCCCGATCTGCTTATTTTCGGCGTGAAAATTTAATAAACATACAAATCTCCGTCTTTAATAAAACCTTATAAATTGTTATTTCAATTCATAGCACAATTAATTTATAAATGAAAATATAAACATTTCAATTCATAGCTTTTGTTTAAGCTCAATTAAACTTACGAAAGTCAAATCAAGTTTGATTGACTCAACTAAAATGCCATTCAACCATCCATAGATTAAAATATCAGACTAAAACAAGATTCAATTTTGAAAGGTCCTTTAATAAACTTAAAGCCTAATTCAATTTACTGGAAAAACTGATTATTTGAAATCTGAGATTAGTTACAATAGATACCCACCGCCGAGTAAAATCGAGTGAACAATGAAACTAAGTGATGCAAACTTTTCAGTTAAAACTTAGAAGTTAAACTAAAAGTACACTATGCCTAATTATAATTACCTTACCCTTTTATTAAAATTTTGCTGAACCAGCAAAACTTTTGCGTTATCATTTAAATGTCCCCAAAGGTGCAATACTGTAGCCCTTTTAGTGTATAAATTATTGTCTACGATACCATAGAGCGATTCTATAGGTAATACCTACAGACCGTTCACCTTAATATGTTCCCTGCCCTGATGTACCCACTCGACTTTTCCTACAGCTCAGGGTAGCGAATACCCTGTAGGTCTGAGTAAATAATTAATGCTGGACAATCAACACATTCATAAAAACGTGTAGGACGCCCTCCGACCAGGTGGGATGACGATTTGCTAATGACTGCTGGCAGATGGTGGAAAAAATATCTATCTATGTTATGTATTGTATTATGTATATCAGTTATCTAGTACCCATAACACAAGCTCTGCTTAGCTTGGAGCTAGATGATGCTGTGTGAATTGTCCGGCAATACTTATTTTTCTTTTCGCCTTGCAATTTCAACTTGGATTAAGTACAAAGATTTCCAAAGAATGCTAGCAGTACAAAGTGATCGATTATACAAAACTTAAGGTCGAGCGAATCCGTAGAGAATAAGAAGACATTGATAGATGAGGTGTAGATAATTTTGTTAGAAATGACTTAGAGATTACAAAAATCACTAGAGATTAAGCTATTAGGATATTTTAATTTATTGCAAAAATAAATGGCTCAATTTGAGAGATACATTATGTGCACGACAGACGATTAGGGACGTTAAGAAAATAAATTAAGTTAGCCTGTATATGAAAGTTGTATTAGGATTCAAAGGAATAAAGTTTTTGCTCGACACAGCGTATAGCGGGGCGAGGCATGTATATAATAATAAAGCTGAGAAAAAAAAAATACTTTGCAAACATCTTGACTTGGCTAACGAGGTTGTCGGCATGGTGGCGTGGGATGTAGATTCAGCGACCATTATTCCTATAGTTGTTTCGGTTAACGGCGTAATAGCGAAGAGCCTCGATCAACATCTCAAGAGACTCACTAGGAAGTTGGATCAAAGGCCAGATCCAAAAGACGGTACTCCTGGACTCGGCGCGTATCGTCAGGAAGTCCCTCTCTTTGCAGCCCTAGTCACCGGTTGCTTGAGCCTAGCTTTGCAGCCGTTTTGATATATATTTTTTACTGTAGAATAGTTTTATAATATTATATTTTCAATTCTTATTTTCTGCAATTGTGGATCAGTCTCTATTTATTGAGAAGCTTGTGTTATTATTATGCTATATTTACTATAATTACATAAAATTACATAAAATGCATTAAACATTGAATTGTATAAGAATAGTAGGTTTTTAGAAAATTTGTCAGTTAATCAGCTAGTTAAATTCAGTTCTTCAATAAAGCCTCATGGTAGGAAACAGTTGCCCGAGCTCTATCCCCCTAGTATTACAGTTCACATTAGCCAGATGGAACACATTATGTCTAGTGAAAGTAAATCGAACTAATTTGTCTAAGCGTTAGTCTCGTCTGTGTGTTCTTTTCATGGCTGAACGGATCTTGGTAAAACTTACTAAGGAGAATGTATTATATTGGGGAAGGCTGCTTTTAATCCTGGACAGGCTACATGTAGCCAGTAACTTAACAATACAACAAAATCAGCGGAGCTTGTGTTATGGGTACTAGATAACCGATATACTTAGATAATCTTATACATAACAAGAAACACTACATTGTCTTGGGCACGCTTCCAACTGCTATTGATATGGATCTGTTGAGCTAGCTGTAGATTATTTGCAACAGTCTGCAGTTAGCTCAATTGTTTCAATTGTAAATAGTAGTTTTAATTTTATTATATTTTTTGATTGTAACTTTATTGCTTGATACTTTACTTAGATAGATATTTCTTCAAGATAAAAACAACCAGAATATCCTAAACAAATATCTACAGGTTGTAGAAACATTGGGATCGTACAACTTTAGGTTACATTACAACTTTCCTGTTAACCTTTTTCGCCCATAGGGGCGAAAAAGAACTATACAGGGTTATTGGTAAATTAGTAACGGCAACTACGTGAACCTGCAGGTTCTGCTCATGACCGCAAAACACGTTTGTGAAGACGCCAGGTGATAATTATTATGCTTGGTATTGGTAATAGGTACCCCCCTCGATACAATAATCGTTCGTTAGAGAGGTTTTATTTGCTGAAAAACAGATCTGCCCTGAATTAACAGTGGGTATGGGAGTAGAATATTGGTCTTTAGTAACTCGTAGGGTTCCAGACAAAGGTATTTTTTTCATTTTGTATAACAGGTGATTTATATTTTTTTAAGAATTAAGACATGAATTCTTTTCGAACGTTTTCGTGAGGATGGGCCTGACGGGACCTGAAGTTCCCGTAGTGTTACTAATTTACCAATAACCCTGTATGAAAGAACTACAGAGTTCTCGTTATTTAAGCGAGTGACCTTCAACAAACACCATTGCTCTAATTAGAGCAATGAATGGTAATTCATCATGAATGGCCAGACAAGGACGGAAATCAGTTGAATGGAGTTCAGCCATTGTGCACTGCTAACATTACTTGTGTACGCAGTCGACTAATGAAATGATTTCTCTGGCATGGTAGGATAAATGATTCTTGTGATAGAACGCTCTATCAGAGAAGATCTACACTGGCCAACCCACTGACTCCAGCATCAGTGGGTGATATAACTCCTCAGTACGTTCAGGGGTACAAGGAAGACTCCAACATCTCGTCTCAGAATTTAAGAGTGCGCCTAATGCAAAAATCAAGCAAATTGTGTATTTTTAAACCCTTACATCTATCATCATCATCATCATCAGCCTACATCAGTCCACTGCTGGACATAGACATATGACTTACATCTATGGTAACACCATATTATTTTTTACGAATTACATAGCCAGACTACTTTTTTATTTAAGTAATTGTTTAGTTTAAATTTTGAATCATTATTCGAAAAGAAGCAAAAACTTGATTTTTGCACTGACATTGCTTTACTCCGTCCCGCTCCTATGAACGCGAAATCCTATGCCTATCCTTTTCACAATTTTTTCCATTAGGCCCGCTCTTAACCTAACCTGCACGTGGTGTACCCTGCTGGATAACGAACTAGGCTCTGGTGAAAATATCATACAGTCTTCATAATTTGTTAACTTTTACAATTTATAACTAGTAGTTCTACGAACAGTAGACCTCGCGAGCATTTTACTTTTACTACTAAAACTTTACAGAAATCAGATGTCTTAAAGCGAAGATATTCTATAGGCCGCTTTGTGCCTTTTTTTGGACGAACTAACGCTTTAATCAAAAAACTCCGACAACAAAAATATTATATAAAATCGTAGACTCTGTACACCAAGTTTCGTCCAGATCGGTCGTTAAATACGACCTGTAGAGTACGTAAATTCTGACAGAATCGATACTTTTTCTACTAGTTGATGCTGAGACGCTTCGCTCGAGGGTCAATTATTTTCCATTACTTGACACTGGCAGGGGGATAATGCACAATACACTCCTATGCGAGATGTCAGTGCAGATCCCATTTCCCCCACTTAGAATTAGAATGAGGGTGTGTCTAATGAAGATGTGCGGAGATGCGTACAGCTAGACTTAAGTGGAAATATATGCTGGTAAGAACAGGTGATGTGCGTGCGGCGAGCGACGGATGTGTGCTAGCGAAGCACAGCTCACATTTCCGCTCATCTCTTTGCCCTGAAAGTACCCTGCTGATGCGGATGTCTGTCGGTTTGAACGCGATAAACTCTATAGAACTATCTACGGATGAGAAGTCAGATTAATTCGCAAGCAAGGTTTAGATACATAATAGATCATAAGATTTTATGTAAATTGACTGAAATATGACGGTTATTGCTGTCGTTCCACTCCGACCAACTAAACCGACCAACTGTACAGAGTATTGTTGAAAACGTCGAGAAAAATGTTGACGAATAGGAGCTTTACTATTGTCTCTCATCTGATGTCGTCAACAAAATACTTACATCTAAAAGTAGAAGCACCATATACGGTGCTTTTTAGCTGTAATGTAAGAAAATGCTAAGCAGTGAAAGTAAATTCTGAGATCCATAAGTAAATTGTAAGAATATATATCAAATATATAATGGCATTTCCCAAGAGCGTGGATCAGTGCCAACTCGTGTAATTGTGTCCTTAATGTTAAATACGTGCTCCAACTTTGTTCGCAACTCCAAACTTTCAGACACGAATTCTGCTGAGTTCTTACTATGTCGTACATCTTGTATTACTTTGTTTCTTGTAGGTCTATTTACTGTATATTTTTTATTTTAAGTTTTATTATGTTTTAAATAAGTCTATAAGGAAGTTCTAATATGAGTTTTATGACTAGTCTTAGACTGTAAAATTACCTGTCATCGATTAGTCGCGAGTGGTAACTATATAATTTAAAAAAGTCGTATGTTCTTTTGAAAATTCCTTGCGCATCCAAATAATATTTCGCCTCCTGTATGAGGATAAATTTCATTCAATGTTTTGATCATATTATTAAAACGAGTGGAGACTGCGACTCGGCAAATGTAGTGTAGGACGCCCTTCGACCAGGTGGGATGACGATTTGCGAAAGACTGCTGGCAGATGCTGGATGCGGCAAGCTGAAGACAGGGCGCTATGGCGCTCATAAGGGGAGGCCTATGTCCAGCTGTGGACTAATATAGGCTGATGATAAATTAAAATGAGCAAGTTCTTACCTGCAATAAATACTAATCATTACAATACACGGCAGGTAGAAGGATATGCAGCTGGAGACCACAGCGTACGTCGGAGTCAGCACCAGTGCACAAGTCGGGTATCTCGGAGGCTTCTGCGTGGCAAGGGCCTCCTCATCCGGCCTGTGGAGGCCGAGCGAGATGGGCAGGAAGCTGATGAGGCCGGCCAGCAGCCAGATTAGAGCGATCGTGACGATGGCCACCCGTCGGGTTACCCAGCGGCCGTATCTGAAAGGAAAGGAGGGTTAGACGTGCGTTTTATGTCCATGATGAACACTGGCTCGCTACATCCACGTATTGCAAAGCAGCACACACCCCGCCAACGGCTCCCGAGCAACTGGCGTTCCCGCGCTACGGACTTGCCTGACACGTCAGTTGATAATGTCAACTGATTGTCTGTCACCCGTCAATGACGTATGACAGTGACAGCTTGCTTTGGCAATACATGGACCACGAGATAGTGTATGTTTGCATGGCATTGAGTTCCTGCAAACACTACAGCAGGTATGCACGCTCCACTGCATAGAATGACAAAAGCATTTATAATAAGTACTTCTCTGAAACTGATCCATTTTTTACTTTACCTGCTTTATTTAAGAAAACCATCAACAATATCTTATCATCTGATATTATTTAAAATAAAAACATTGTACTATTAACTACATAATAACTTAATGAATTAATGCTAGATAATGCTGTGTGAATTGTCCAGTATTATTGTTATTATTATTATTAATGTTTCATAAAGTGCAAATTAATATTATTTTTTATTAAAAGTTAAATTACAAGATCTGTTAAAACAACCTTATGTCAGATGTCACCAGCACCTTCCAACCCTTTCTACAGTAACTTGCGGATAACGGGGCTGGTTCACTTCTAGAAATAAGTTTATCTAAGTTTATACTGTTAATATTTAAGTGTTGCTGTTTGTTATCCCTAAGAAAATAAAATAAAATAAATAGACTGATTCATCATCTTCTTTATCCGTAACCCGACTTAACCCACTGATGGGTAGAAGCCTCTAAACTCTTGTGGAGTGCCCACACGGTCCAGTACCAATACCTCTCTCGTCAATCAATTTTGATTTTTATTGGGTGAAAGTAATTTTTATTTCGCTAGTCTAAAGAACTATCCCGAGATATTCTAGAGGGATTCGTATTTATTCCCGCAAAACTTAAAAAAACCGTGAACAATGAGGTGTTTGATTCGGAGTTTAGTTTTTTCTAAACAATTGAGTTACAAGCTAAAAAGACGTTATGTAAATGTGGCTTCGAGAAATTTTCATCATAGGCAGTATATTCCTTTTAGGTCTGGAAAACTACTCATGAAAATGCCTTATGACGTATATCGTATACCGAATTACAAAATGGCGATAAAATTAGGTATTCACCAAGCAATAAGACCTCAAAAGCCTTCAAGATGTATGTGAATAGCATGTTAGGCTCTGGCTGACATGAAACCGACTTCGCAGAAGTATTTTCATAACAGAGTTATGAAGGCTATAAAGGTTTTTGTAGGTACCTACTAGGCACTTACATTCTCGAATTCAATAGCAATAGGGTTCGAAATGGGATGCCAGAACTTCATGGTTACAAAAGGTGTTTTCCTGTGTACCTAATCTACTGATTCAGGTGAAAATGTGATCTAAAAGTATAATAAGCAAGCGATCATTTACTTACATTATTTAAACCTGCCTATGCCAGTTTTTGAACTATCAACAATATGGCAAAACGTCACTTATAAGGACTCTTCTTACTTGTTGCTAGTTTTGTATTCTAAGAGTCATGGGTAGAAACGATTTTTAGAAGAAAGCATTATTAGGGTTCCGTACCTAAAGAGTGAAAACGAGACAGTATTACTAAGCCTCCGCTGTCTGCCCGTCTGTACGCCAGCGGGGTGTTTTTCGAAGTTGCAAACTTTGTTTTACACTGTTGGTATCTATCCTACCAACATCCCATGTCTACGTTGACTGGCCTATCCCATTTTATAAAATGAAATAGGTTTTCCCAACAAATCAGCATTCGATTTGAAATCCCCTAGATATTTTATAAACAGGCTGGTTGTATGTCTGTCAGGCGCTGACATTATAATTTCGAACTTGAATAAAATCGGTCGAAACTTTTCTTTACTTTACATTGGAAATCCTGTTTTAACGAATTGTTTTTTTACGGATTGTAAACGAAATATGACGCACAATACTCGAATTAACTTCGTCAAGGTTTTATATTTCCGATCATGATTGCGTAAACTATTATTTAGATGAAAATATGATCCAATACCTAAAACGGGTTCTTTCTACCAACGCTAAGTCATCAAAAATTATATGGCTTATAAAATCGGTTTGTGTATGTCGCTAATGTCTAACGAGACGTGCAGACCATGAATCCCATAATGCCACTGTTCATAAAATTTGACCTATAAAATTTGTATTTATGTAGTGTAGTGTAGAAGCCGTGTGGAGCCGGCTTAAGTTTACACCACCCCAACTCTTCCCGTGGGTGTCGTAAGAGGCGACTAAGGGACAAACCCCGGGGCGGGCAGCAGCGCCTCTTGCAGAAAAGATCTACCACTGAACTGCGATCACCAACCCGCATGCCCAGCGTGGGGATTATGGTCACTACCCCCCATGAGATAATATAAAGCCAATAATTCGATTATCTAGAGGAGGCTTGCGTCCAGCGGTGGGCCATTACAGGCTGTTGAGGTGAGGTGATTATAAATAACTGCATTCTTGGATTTTACTACAGTTCTGGGTAGCGTATACCACGTAGGTCTAAACAGGCCCTAAATTTTGTGCTAGGGTACTTTGTTTAGAAACGAGAAATTGCTTATTTTACAAACAAACAAATTCGTCATCATTCCATTAGTAAGTTTTTGATAGTTACCTATTTTATTGGCATCCACTATCAATAAAATCACTAGGTAATAAGAAACGGTAATATAATTTTATTGGTCACACATCTCCCCTTTATGTTCCTTCTGTGATATATCCGTTTTGTGCTTATTTATACAGGGTGTTTTAATCTTAAAGGATAAAACGTATTCAGGTTTTTAGATGTTATTATCTGCACCGAATTTGACTTGTAATGCAAATATTAACAACCCCTTCTTCTAATCTTTGTTCGTTGTAAAAATATATTTTATTTACATTTCATTTACCAACTTGAAATAATATTACAAACATATAAAACTTATAATAATAACACCAAGTAAACCACAGAGTTTTAAAAAAGAGTCATTATTAAGTTAGAGCCAATTTTGTTCATGGCTCTTGACCATTTCCAAAGGAAACCTGCTCATTTAAAAACCAATTCTGATTGGAAATTTACTCTGGGCGGAGAATCATATCGATGCACACTGGCTCTCCTGAACACCTTACAGCTATTGAACCTCTATGATCCAAACACCCTGTATACATTAACTGACCTCCACCGGACGTAAGGTGCTCTAGATGCCATTATAGAAGCAATAAAATAGTTCTAGAAAGACAAGGTCTGAGAAATAAAAACACCGACCACCCGCCACTTTATTTAGGTACCTACTTACTCGAGAGCTAAAAGCTCCAGTCACGAATAAGTTATGGGAATGTAGACTATCTTAGTTTGACAAATACATTACGGATGTAAGATGGTTAACTACGAACCGTAATTGTGTTAGAAAAACACCAACATTATCATTTTTTTGGTGCATGTGGTTCTACATGCGTGCGAACCGCGTCCCTCCGAGCCCTAATATAGTGTTAACCGTACTCACCCTGAAGAAGTCACTCGTTAAGGGATGAAACGTTGGTGTTCTTCCAACATAAATAAGGTTCGTTGTTAACCCCCTTACATCCGTAATGAATACTATAGGTATTTTTATTTGTATTGTAGTTTGCTAACGGAAGAGGGCGCTGACTCTGCTACACGGTTTAAGTTCTATTAAAGTTAAAAAAGCAATACCAATTAAAACTGAGAGACTGCGGGGCTGCTTGCATCATATGCCTATTTGGCTATATGAGCGGGTTCGACTTCCGCTGAAGTCAAATTTTTTTGGGAACTTATTTCATTTTTTAGAAATACCCAGAGTACCCGGGTAAGCAATATAACAAAAATCCAATACAGATTTTTGTATTTATCACACATAAAAGCTAGCTACTCCTAAATAAAACAAAAAATATTTTCGCTACATAAAAAACAAGAAATAATGTTTTGGTAACTATCTCTCCAGCCAAAAATTTATAAGCTTACCTCACCTCACACAAGCTCTGCTTAGCTTGGGACTAGATAATGCTGTGTGAATTGTCCAGCATTATTTATTTTTCATTTATTTATTTACCTCTTTTTACTATTGCAACGCGCTTACTAACTTCACTATATACATTATACAAAATGTCACGGTGAAGCAAACCTTCATATTGCCAAGATATGATTTGATTATGCTACCAATGTCAGTTTTGTCAGCCCCGTTATTTGCGTGTTGTTATTTCTTTGTTGCTGTAGAAATCTCACGCAATATGTGTAAAAAAGTCTAAAATAAAATGCTGAATAGTGCTCCTTTGTGCGGCAACACATAATATCGGAAGACATCCGAAATTGCTTTTCATCCTATATAATGTACTTGGATTTTATATATCTATAAGAATATTATAAAGAGGAATGATTTTTTTATTTCTTTGTTTTGAAAAATTCTTTCACCATTAGAATCTTTCATTATCTCTGATGGACATAAGCGATATACTTATGAAGAATATACCCGTGCAAATCTGGGGCGGACATCACTCTAGTTATAAGATTTGACATGTACCTGTAATAATGTATTCGGAAAATAAATGATTTGAAAATGTAAAAATGAAAAAATTAAATTTAGCAATTAAATTAATTATGACGTTAAAAAACTTTTTAAACTTTCGCAATTTGATAACATATTTAAGATTATTTATCGGGTATTTACGTTATTTTTATGCTACCTACGCGATAAATACCCAATAAAGACGTTCACAAAAACAAAACACTTTCCCAATAATTTAGTCCAACTGTCGGCGAACAAGTCGAGATCGGGACCTACATAGATCCGTATGTTCACGACTTCGAATCGGATTCAGTGCGTAACCACTCTTAGAGGCTTCAGTTTACGTAAAACTCACCTCAAAGGGTCCTTGATGTGTATATATCTGTCGAGGGATATCGCACACAGGTTGAGTATAGAGGCCGTTGAGCACATGACGTCACAAGCCACCCATGTATCGCAAAACTGCTCGCCGAACACCCAGTATCTAGGGAACAAAATTAAATTTCATAAACACACAGATAATACTTTTATATGTCTATGGATAAACATGACAATTTAGCACAAATTCAAAATTTTCGATGACTTTACTAGGGCTTTACTAGTTAGCCGGCTTAGAAATTGCATCACCCCAACTCTTCCCGCGGGTGTCGTAAGAGGCGACTAAGGGACATACACCGGGGACGGACAGCAGCGCCTCTTGCATAACAGATCTACCACCGAACTGCGATCCCCAAGCCAAGAACAGCGTGGGGATTGTGGGCATTACCCATCATGAGATAAAAAAATCAGGGGAGGCCTGCGTCCAGCAGTGGACCATTATAGGCTATTGTGTGTATTAGTATAATTAGTTTGTATAATTTTTAGCTTAGCATAAGCTCCGCCATCCTATAGTTATCTCCGTGTACATTGGTTGCCTGGAAGAAATCGCTTTAAGCGATAACGCCGCCAATTCCGTTCCTTTGTTTAGTATAAGTTTGTTTGATGGAATTTATGTTTTTCTTTTTTTGTTTAAGGGCTATGAAATAAAGTTTTATATATCTATCTAAATATCATAGTGTCTATGATGACCTAAATGACTGATTTTTATCAAAATAGGTTATATTTAAAAATGTTGATGCCTTTCAAACAAAAAATATCCTATCTAGTGCCTCAATAGCACGTAGAAAATGTGAAATGGAGTGTAGGAAGATGGATCGATAGGGTCGGTTCAGTTCGCTATTTGTGACGTCGATTAACTTCTCAAATAGCTCCAAGTACAGTATGCGTCCCCTACCTTATCGGCACTCTTACGTATGTGTGGACAGCTTAACCTGCCTCCCTCAAACAAGAGGGGGTTTTGCTATAATGATCACGCTTGGCAGTGATTGCGGTAGTTGTGAATATTATACCTACACAAGAAAGGCAGCTGCTGCATCTCTTATAACCATATTCTTAGTCGTTTCCTTATAAACTTCCTCCAATCAATCTTAATTGAGGAGGTTTCTTCGAGAGTTACCTTGAAATTGCTATTCTTTGATATAGGTAACGCAAAACTTTTTGAGTACTTCCTCAAGTCATCCTTACTAACAATCCAATGGGCTTGAGGCTAAGTTAAACTAATTTTTATTAAAATCAACACAATGAAACAATCGTTTAACATCTTGAGTGGTCGTAGGAGTTTCAAGGTTGGTTAAAAGGTACCTCACATTTCACAGCTCCCACCATACACCAAACTTGAGGTGAGTCCAAAAATATTTCAAGTAAAGGACGTTTCTGTAAACTGAGAATACGATTTTGTTGGAGCAAGGCTGAGTCGAGTCGAGGAAATCTGGATGAAACAAGTAAGAATATGGGTCTTAGTCGCCTCTTACGACATTCACAGGCTGACGAAGAGGGGTCTATTATTAGCCCGCAACCGCCACGGTATGCTTCCAATAGTACTGAGACTATGCAATAAATGATGTTCTCTTACCCTAACAGGTCATTGACTCCTGCAAACGTCATAACAGCAGCGGCTACCAGCATGTCAGCGATCGCCAGGGAAGCCAGGAACAGGTTCCCGATCCGCCGCAGCCCGCGGTCTGTGTAGATCGCGATGCAGACCAGAATGTTGCCAGCTACGCTCAGGAAGATGAGGAGGGAGAGGAATATACCTGGTGAAGAGAATTTTAAGAAGATATCAATTCAGTTTCATGATTTTTATTTCAGTTTTGTTAGGAGTAGTTATTTAAAAAAAAATTAAACCATCTACGAATATTTTTATACTAAAACCCTTCATCTATACGTTCAGGGGAGTTTACGTTGAAATTGAAAACTCTCGATAAAGACACATTTAAATATAAACTAGGTTAGTACGTTTTGGAGCTACGATATACAAACAAATGAATGCTGAAGAGATTCACATGAAATTCAAGGATAAATGGTTTCCTTGGGAAATACACCACCAAAAAATTCTGCCCTAGCAGTAGTTTTAATAATGACTTTTTCAATTTGTACAATTTTATCATCGTGGACATAATATCCAAGACACTAACATTATTACAGCAAGTCCCTAAGTATATAGTATCTAATTGAATTTCCCAAGTCAAACAAGGCTACAGTTAACTAAAAAGTTACTCCGAAGTAAAATATAGTAGGTGAACAAAGTCTATAAAGTTCAAACGTAATTTGATCGCTCGCTATCAAACGCTCATCTATTCAAAAGTTCTTGACAAATGCATTTTTCAGTTTCATCTTGATAAAATGAACTTTTCTTGACCCAGATTGAAGCAATTTCATCTATAATCTAGAGAAAATCGTGATTTAATGCTACATAAGCTGAGATCAATCGTCTAGAAATAACATTTTAAGCTTTCGAGCTAAAGAAAGTTTGCTAATCTTGACTTTTTATGATCGCAACAGTTATTAGGAAGATGTAAACTTCCAAAATATGATGGAAAAATTTGTATTTTCGATTGTAGTTACATAAATATTATTGATATCTTGTTGATTTTGATATTTGAAATGCACTTATTTATTTAAGGAGTCAAAAAAATCACATAAGATGCGAAATAACAGAAAAGAGTTTTGGTTCTCGTGCTTTTCTGTAATAACGAGTTGCGTTGCGTTTTATTTTAATTTTTGATAATAATTTGTGCGTTGTTCTGGAGGAAGGTGACAGAACTCTTGACAATAAAATGCTGTTACTCCTTTAATTAATCTATGACGAAAAATTGTACGTATGTAATAATATACAGTAACAATCCTTCTATAATCAAATCATACTTTGTACTATCGCAAGATTGGTTCACTAATAGCGCTTCGTTACAAACCTCTGTGGTTTTGTGGGTGTTATTAGTATTTTTGGCGGAGTCGCTTGAGGAGCTAAACCGGATGCTGACCGACCTAGCTTCAGCCTCGAGACGCATCGGTCTTGGCATGAACTTGGATAAAACCAAGGTCATGATCAATGGTCACATTGATCCGGGACCGGTGGTCGTACATGGTCACCTTCTCGAAATTGTTTCCGAGTATACTTACCTTGGGCAGATTCTGCAGTTGGGTAAAAACAATTTCGAGAAGGAGGCCAGGAGGAGGATCCAGCTGGGTTGGGCCGCGTTTGGCAAACTACGTCGAGTCTTGTCGTCATCCATACCCCAATGCTTGAAAACGAAAGTTTTCAATCAGTGCGTTCTACCCGTCATGACCTACGGAGCTGAGACGTGGACACTCACGGTAGGGCTGGTCCACCAGTTTAAAGTCGCTCAGCGAGCTATGGAGAGAGCTATGCTCGGGGTTTCTCTGAAGGATAGGATTCGTAACGAGTACATCCGACAGAGAACTAAGGTTATCGACATAGCTCAAAGGATTAGCAAGCTGAAGTGGCAGTGGGCTGGCCATATCTCGAGAAGAACCGACAACCGCTGGGGTAAACGTGTTCTTGAGTGGAGACCGCGACTCGGCAAACGTAGTGTAGGACGCCCTCCGACCAGGTGGGATGACGATTTGCGAAAGACTGCTGGCAGATGCTGGATGCGGCAAGCTGAAGACAGGGCGCTATGGCGCTCATTAGGGGAGGCCTATGTCCAGCAGTGGACAAATATAGGCTGATGATGATGATGATGATGGTGATGATTAGTATTTTTATTTTTAATATCTTATCTTTAATTTGATGAAAATTAAAACATGTATTTCATGCAATTAATAAATTGATTGATTGATTAATGTAATGACTCACCGACTAGTAATATGGAGAGAAGAGTCACGGCGTCCGGGTCGTCAGCATCGTCATAGGCGATAGTTTCGTTCAGTTGAACCGCTACCTGCAGACAATTAGGATAATAAGACAGAGTTTGTGGGCAAAGCAGAAGGGAGAAGACCAAGAAGACCTGGTTGGTCCTCTTGATCTTCTCCTAGCTAGTTTGTTTGACAAAATTAAATCGATAAAGGAACTGCTGCCTCGGATAAGACTAGGAGCTGGTTGAGTGATATGGAATGAAAGCAGTATGTCAGCGTCTCTGTAAAGGGAACAGAGTGTACCTGTGTAAATGCCCTGCGCACATACTCATAGCTAGTCTCTATTAAGACTGGCCGATTTAGCCGAAATTCGGCTAGGAGGGCTTCATCATCAAATGCATTCCCTTGACTTGACATGATATTCTTCTTCAGCATTTAAGTTTGCTACGAAGATGTTCTTAGGGTTAATTGTAATTTACTGACACTACGTGATCTGCAGGTTCTGCCCATCATCGTGAACACGTCTGGGAAGACTAATGGTCATATTTGGTATTGCTAGTATGTAACTACATCCCTCCATTCAATAATCGTTCTTTAAAAAGATTTTATTTGAAATTTAACTTAAAAACTGCTCTGCCCTGACTTAACAGGCGGTGTGGAAGTGGATGTTCGATCTTTATTAATTCATTGGGTTACGAACAACAGTGTTTTTTTTTCATATTAATATGAGGAGATTAAAATATTATTAAGAACTATGACCTGGCGTCTTCCACGGTTGTCTAGTAGAGATAGCTAATGAGCGTTAAGATCACCAATTGACAAATATTTCAATTATTTACTTTTGTTCCACAGCTAAAAATACGTACAACAAATATTCACACTTACTTACATCTATTTTCAAAAAATCTAAGCCGTCACCGGGCAGAGTGCCCAGAATGCTGGCAGCTTTGCCACGTTGAATGGCAATGCTAATTCGTTGACCGAAATAAAAACCAGCATTCCGATTACTTTTGTATCTGTTAGGTGTGCAATGAAGAATATTTGAATATAATATTTCCTATGATCTTTTTTCACGGACGTGTTCGTGATGATCAACAGAACTTGCAGTTGACGTAGTGTCAGTGAATTACCATTAACCCTGTATATACATACATAGAAAACTAAAGGGGTACTACACTACAGTACTACAGTACTAACTACAGCACGATACAGGAAAAGAAAATTAAATCATCCACGGAATGAAATCTAATTTCAAACGGGACCCTAAAAGTAGATAATGCGTACTCCTTTGCTTTCATTGATATTTTATTTCCGACATCTTTCAGAATAACGTAATAACATATCCTAATTCCAAATCTCCGGTTTCCGACCTCCAGACATTGATCGACATTATATGACATGGATATGAAAGGGCAAGACGGATTTAAAAGAATTTCACGCAGACAGACCCTTTCATGGGCTATTTAGGGTTGAGCGGATTTCCACGGGTTTCCCAGAATAACATTATACCACCTCCAATGTTATCCTTAAAGAGGGTCGGTGGAAATTAAAGGATTTAACCACCTGCAATGGGAAATGAACACACCACAATACTGTACGCACTCGCAGTTGTAACGCGCGGTTTTCGTTACCGACGTCGCTCATACTTTTTCAAAATACTTATATCTTCTTGTGTGTTTTTAACATGTCAGTTATTTACTTCGCCTCGGAACAAATTTGTGTACGATCTGCAGAAATTTGTTCCGTTGGTCTGGGTGTTTTCTATGTATAATAAAAAAATATCTATCTATGTAATGTATAATATTACGTATATCAGTTATCTAGTACCCATAACACAAGCTCTGCTTACCTTGGGGCTAGATAATGCTGTGTGAATTGTCCAGCATTATTTTTTTATTTATTTTATTTATTCTATGGCCAAGCGGTCATCGGGTCGCTGGGCATACCTACATAAATCAATCAATCAAAGCATTTATTTGTAACTAAACCTGGTATACAAGTACATAAACTTAAATCATAAACATTTTCTTAACTTAACAAAATACATCGGTGTCTTGGTCTCCGATAAGTGCAGTTCCAAACCAGTTCTCTGTTGGTAGAACACGCAGATCGCTTCCACCACTTTCTTTACAGCGGTATCGGAAGTCCCACGGGTCATCGGGTTGTTTTTACACACCAGACAGTGATAATATTCAGTTTACCGATATCTGACTTTAAATAAAACGGCAGCTGCTGCGTCTAACGCACGTTTGAACAGATAGTGCGTACGGACTCATCACTTAAATGGGCAATCAATCTTCGTTAAGGGGGCGATATATGTCGCCATTTTGTGGATAGGATAGGCATTGAATTTCGTTTAAATAAGGGGAACAGAGCAGAGCGGTCTAAGCTCAAAAATCAATTAGTTTTTGCGGATTATCTATTAATTCAGACATTTGTTTGCAAAAAATAAGCCAAAGTTGCCCTTAGTATTTTCTATTTAATATGGTGATGAGAATAAAAAAATCTTGTGATTGATAGTTGAGGAGAAAAATTGTAAAAACTAAGACATAATGTTTTTTTTTTTCGAAAAGAAACTGATCTGCTTTTTCTGTCGTAGATTATTGGGTATTTTTTACAAAACTTTGTCAATATAGGTACGGAGAAAAATGTTTTTAATGTAACTCAAATTTGCCCATTTCTCATGTATCGCCACCTTAATCAAAAGACGACGAAATAATAAAATTAGACATCGTTTAAATGATTACATAGAGCATTTAAAAAAACTTTGCAAATTAAATTATTTGATCAGTTTCCAAATAAAAGAACCGAAGAAATTTTTGAGACCTATAAATTGAGTGGTAGCGGGTAATTTGACCTACTTTTATAATAACTTTGATAAACTTTCCGTACAATCTGTCAACCGTGACCCTATTTGTCGTTTATTTACCAACACCTGTGCCCAAACACCGTGCATTATTCAAACTTTACCACCGGGTTGTTAAGGCTTGTGGGTTTCCCTGGAGGTTTGAATTTTTCATTAATAACGCCTCGGCAATCAGCTTTCGTGATACTCTTGAAACTTACGTAAACTACGACGAAATTTCTAACGTATTCCAAAATTTCAACGGGAGCATGGATTTAGGAAAGTTTTCAATAATCTGTCATAGATGTTAATTTTAGATCAGGTTTTAAAAGGTACTACATAGTATAATTAAACCGTGCAAGATGGGGTGAGCGTTACTAACTATTAACATATGAATTGTCTATACCCATCTTTAATTTAGAAAAAATCAAGCCCCGCAAATACGAGAGAAAATAATCAAAATATAATGATTCGTTTATCTTATTTCATTTTATTGAATGCCATCGAAACAATCTCAGCATAATCTCAGCACCCTTCCTCCATTGCAAAACAGTTTGAGTCGCAAAAATTCGAGAATTTGCAAACAGACTTATTTCAAATAAAATGACATTTTATTTTGTCTACTCTCGACTTTTGTCGGAATGTCGGTCCAAAAACTGAAATAGCACCCTTATTTTACAACAGAGTTAAACACGAACAAAAAAAGGACGCCGCGTTGAAAGTTCAAAGCTCGCATAGTGCATTGTAACTTTTAATCCGTGTTTGTGCTTCGACTTTCAGCTTAGAGGGCACTTTTCTTTGAGGTGAAGAGGTAATCTAGAGCTACACCGTACATGTAAATGAGCTTTCTGGATTCTAGCTAGACGCAATGGTAGTGTATAAGCGATAGTAATGCAATAATGAATTACGGCCTGATGGGTCTGATGATGATGATTTTTTGTTAATGGCAATATGAGTCTGGTTGGACTCTATTCTGCCAGTGTCAAGTAATGGAAAATAATTGTAAAATATGAGTTATCAAGTTATGAAGATATTTAGATTTTAGATATTTTCACCAGAGCCTAGTTCGTTATCTAGCAGGGTACACCACGTGCAGGTTTGGTTAGGTTGGGAGACACGATCTTGGAGTCTGCCTTGTACCCCCTGATGGGTGGGCAGTACAATTTGACAACAAATTTTCGTCGAATTGTGCTGACCGCCACCGCAGACCGCGTCAGTCTGTGATACCCGTTATGCTGACGTTAAGGCCTCAAACGCACTACCAGCTGGCCGTAATGCGGCGTGACGTTGAGGTAACCGCATTATATACAGTCATTATATTATATGCCGCGTATTCAGCAGCTAGTGCGTTTCAGGCCTATGTGAGCTTCTTTCAGAGTGGTATTGATATACGAATACGTCATTATTTGGATCTGCCTACTTAATGTCAGGGTCATGTTGATCGTTAACTAAAATCACTGTAACAAGATGAAAAAAAAAATTAAAATTTTAGATAACAGTAACTGAAATCTCTAGCAGTCAGATTTGTAATGTATCTTGATCCAGATCAATCAAATGCATTAAGCACTCACCACTGATAGTATTTAAAAATAAAAAAAAAATAACCAATAAGCGACCAAAATAGTATATGTAATGCGATGCACCCACCAATATAATCATCGGAACCGACTAGCTGTTGGAACATTTTTACAGATCTTGCTGCCTGTCAGATGAGAAATAAAATGATGACAGAGCCAAGCCAACACAGACTTAACATGTTAAAACAGTTCCCTAAAATAATTTGCCAAAAACGTTGTCATAAGCTCCCTATAGAATTGAAATTAATTACAAATGAAAATAAGTTTCATATTGAATTACGAAATATTTTAGGTACTTGACAAAACGCTGTATAGGCATCAAAGAGTTTTCAGAAAATGATTTCAGTTAGTTTAATGTTAAATCCTCTAAATTACCTGAAATCCTCGTCGAAACAACTAACCTAAGTTGATAGATTTACAAGAAACTTAGATTAAAACATTTACAGGTACTTATACCTTGATTAAGTCTCTCTACAGCAAAATTGTAAATATTTATTTATTGTGTTATCTCAATTTTTAATTTAAGTAACACTTTTTTTATTTCTATGATGTACCTGGCAGAGATCGCTCAAAACGATAAGACCACCCATTGTACAACGTAATCTCAGTTCTTTCTTATCCTGTGTATCTGTCTTATTTAGTGTGCAATAAAGAATAATTGTATTGTATTATAATAAACTGAGGGAGGCCTATACCCAGCAGTGGGTAAAATCCGTCTGTGGATGATGATGATGATAATAAACTATCTGAATCTGATGAAACCTGCTCGAAATGATAATAGTTGCGCAGTCTTCTTTTATGCTCGTCCATGCCTATCATTTGTTTGATGTTTTTTATTGGGCTGGGGCGTTTTGTGATAGATATCCTATATCGGTAGGACTTTGCACAATTGATCGAATCTGTAGTTTTGTATTTTCCGCTGAAAAAACGGACGTAAAGAAATAACAAACGGTTTCATGATAAAAATTATTTCAGGGTTGTATCGTTTACAATTTTCTTTATCATTTTATTCATCTTTGTACGAGTAATACAGTTTTTTCTTTTGGAACAATTTTTTGATGGATGTTACGAAAATCTTGTAAGGGGAAATGAAATATTGGGCCAGTAAAAGGCTGATTGACACATTTGATCGATTGATCCAACCTGCCCTTTAAGCCCCTTCGGGTGTTCCGTGTTAAAGAAACTTGGGTACTGATCTATAGCTTATACCCTTATACCTTAATCGCGGAACCTTTTATGTACATTTATGTTCGGGCAAAGTCGTCAAAAATCGGACAATGGTCTTAGGCAGTGAATCGAAGTAGCCCTTGTTGACCACCAAAATCTATTTCCGATTCACTGCCTAAACTAAATAGAACAAAATTATTACAGAGGCATTAAAAAAGCTTATGATAGGTATCACAAACTGGAAGTTGGATTTTTAAAAATTCCTTTGTTAAACGGAATAATAACATAAAGTAGGTGGCGGCGCTAGTTTGGGTGGGGTATGCACCTTAAGGCGAAGTAGGTCTCAAAACTCAGGTTTTGCCTAGACGGAAAATCAATTTTAAGGCAAGAAAACACAATTTTTTTAAATCTTTTTTAATGAGCATCGAAAGCTTAGGATTTTTGTTAGTAAGTTATGGGAGCCGAAACACGATTGACTCAACTTGACTAGATAGAAAAAAATCGCAAAGTTTCCTCTAAATTTTGCATTTTTACTACGGAAAACCAGTTTCATTTGCTAGGTACTTAACATATTTGAATTAAATACTGTCTAAAAAATACTTAACTAAACACTTTAGAGGATTATGGTTTTAGTTTTTTGCGAAAGAGTATTATTTTTTTAGAGCAAAGATCTAGGATCCTACGTTCCGTAGGGTAGATATAGCGTAAAAAAATGAACAAATAATTAGTCATTCTTTTCGTTTTTTCTTATGACAATTGTCTATGTGAAAGAAAGAGACAACATCCCAACGTCAATTTCATCTTGAAACACAGAGTGTCACATTTTGATATTTTTCGTTGTTTGTTTGGGCCCAGCTGGGCTCAGGTGGTGAACAGAAAATATACTGTTTATTATGTAATTTTGTGTTTAAATCTTTGTTTTGTGGTGTTTATTACTAATATAAATCATGGCCTGTGCAGTTGTTGGCGGCAAAAGCCGCAGGATGATGGCTTTGTCGGAATTAATCCAAAGAATCTTTCCATCGGTAAGTCGATTGACGTGTTTTGGCTAATGTTAGTGATAAATTTCTTTGCAATAGGTTGAATTGTTTTAATAATGTAATATTGAAGCTATTTCATAAAGTTATTCAAAGCTCATTAGCCTTATAATTCTATAATTCACAAAAATTTTGGTAACAAACCATAAAATGACATCTAATGTACCATATTGATGCTACCTAGTGACGTACTGTTGTTGTCGATAGATTACTGTCGATAAGTTTAATACAAAATATACATAAGTACACCTACTTGTACTGAGACATAACATTTAAGAAATTCTTAAGTCATGGTGGCGAAACGGTTTACCGTCATCAATAAAAAAAATCCAGTGTGATTGGTACGTGTACCTACCTATATGGACTGACTGACTTGGAGTTGGATTCACTAGATTATGGTGTCCTGAGAACAATTTCGTGAGATGAAAGTCTAATCCAATGATCGTAATGTTAGTAGAAGCTCACAACTAATACTTATTTTTCACTTCCAGATTTCCTAAAGATCCAATTATCTACAAAATGGAAAATAAATTTGAAAAGGCATGATGGGGAGCCCACAAAGAATTTTCGTGCATATAGTTCTTGTTATAGAACCGGATATGAAACAAGAATTTTACATAACGATGCTGATATTCTATTATTGTTTAATAAAAAAATAACGTAAAATTTTTACAATGGACCATATCACATATGTTTTTTTACTAAGTAGGCACTTTCCCTGCTCCTTGTAAATGCTAACCAATTATCACCATTTAATTACTTACGAGGGCAGTTTGATAAGTCCGTGACTTTTCAATAAAAAAATTATTATTTTAAAATAGAATTATTTTATTTTTCAACGTAATCTCCCTTCAGCTCGATACACTTGGCCCAACGATATTCTAACTTCTTTAACCCTTCTATAAAATATTTTTTCTCGAACTCTGAAAAATAGGCGTCTGTTTCAGCTATGACTTCCTCATTGGATGAAAATCGTTTTCCCCCGAGCCATTTTTTCATGTTTGGGAACAGGAAGAAGTCACATGGTGCCAAATCTGGAGAATATGGTGGGTGTGGTAGCAATTCGTAGCGTAATTCCACCAGTTTGGCCGTCGCAACTGCCGACGAATGTGCCGGTGCATTGTCGTGGTGAAAGAGGACTTTTTTTTTCGCTAAGTGAGGCCGTTTTTTCATCAGTTCTCCATGAAATGTATCGAGTAAGGCAGCATAATATGCTCCTGTGATCGTTGATCCCTTTTGTAGATAGTCAATCAAAATAACACCTTGCGAGTCCCAGAAAACAGTGGCCATGACTTTACCCGCCGACGGAACTGTTTTCGCCTTCTTTGGAGCCTTTTCACCAGGAGATGTCCACTGTTTTGATTGTTCTTTTGTCTCAGGAGTATAATAATGTATCCACGTTTCGTCAACAGTTACAAATCGGCGGAAAAACTCATTAGTGTTACGCTTAAACATGTCTAAAGACCGTTGAGAGGTTGTCACACGATTGCGTTTTTGGTCGACTGTGAGCAAACGCGGCACCCATCTTGCAGAAAGTTTTTTCATGCCCAAATGTTCGTGTAAAATATTAAAAACACGTTCGTCAGAGATGTTTACCGTCTTAGCTATCTCGCGAATTTTCATTCGGCGGTCTTCCAATACGATATCATGGATTTTATTGACCATCTCGTCAGTAGTGACCTCAACAGGCCGTCCTGAGCGCTCAGCATCCTTGGTGCTCGTTCGACCACAACGAAACTCAGTGAACCACTTTTGAACCATACCATGCGATGGAGCAGAGTCCCCGTAATACTTTCGTAGCTTTTCCTCGGTTTCCTTAATAGTTTTTTTTCTCAAAAAATAATGTTTTATCAGAACACGAAATTCACTTTTATCCATTTTTTGCAAAAGCAACGCGATTCTTTTCTTTTAAAACACTATATAATAATCAATTTTTGTCAGATCGACCTAAAATTTATTTAGTCTTTCCACATATAATGACACTTTCTACAGAAAAAATTAAAAAAATATCGGACCATTACAAATAGCAAAAGTCACTGACTTATCAAACTGCCCTCGTAAATACCTGTTAAAAGTAAAAACATATAAGGTAGAGACTACTAGTTACTGGTTTAGGAGATATCTAGGTAAATTTTTCTGGTAATTATTATGAAAGCTTACTTTGTCATCGTAACGCTTATCTAAGACAAGGTGTTACTCATACTCAAGTGAGATCGATGACTGACTGACTGTAAGCTTACTTAACAAAAGTACCGACTTATATCGAATGACAGGATTTTTTGGGTAGGTATTGATTGTGGTCGGTACATTTTCGGTAGATTCTTAGTCACGGCATAATATAAACGGTTATAATTATTTTTAATTACCAAAATCTTGCCTGGATGGTGCTGCCGTTTCGTGTTGCCTGTTATTTTATTGTAGTTGATTATTATTTTTTTATCGGCCACCGCGAAACGATCAACCATAATTTGTTATAAAATCTTTTGGGTTTCGTTAGTGTATAAAAAGCTTAAGTCTTACTCTGATCGTCTTTTTTTTTCCTTTTAAATCTCAGTAACTACCTACCGAAGCTTTTAATTTGAAACTTCACGGTTATTAGAAAGATGTAGGTACCCATCTATAGCAGATAGGTAGCACATACCTACGCTACGTTCCATTCCGAATATAATCGATAAGTTTCCATACTTATGCACATTTCACATCCCTAGTTAAATTTCAATGACAGGAATGAAACTGACCACATTTGTGTTTTAGTATAACCTGATACAATAAAGTTATCTCTTTCTTTCATATGGCACTATCCCAAAGGAGAGAGGAGTCAAAACAGATTCAAATTGTAGCTTTTAAAACGATTCATCTAGAGGTATACTATAATCTTTGTTTTAGAGCAATATCAAATTTATAAATAAAAAGCAGTGAAATTGCGCGCGGGCCGGCTCTTGCGTCCCTTTCTTGCTTTCACTGCGCGGTGTTCGCTCGTCCTTGTCTAGAAATACGAGTGAACGGCTCGGACTTGTCGCGTCGGTAGGTGAGACAAAATGTGCTATCTTATCTGACATAGTTACCTACTTACGGCACCGTCCTAAAAAATATAACCAGGGCCCTAATTCTACAAAAGCAATCGCTTCACAAAAACAACTGTACCGTCTCATAATATTTATTTATTTATTATTTATTTATTAACACTTTATTGTACAAAAAAGAGTAAATACATGAATAACATAAAAATCTTATATCTAAATATAAATTTACAGTTCAAAAGGCGGCTTTATCGCTGAGAGCGATTTCTCCCAGGCAACCATAATGAAACTTTTTGGCCTTTTACATTTTTAGTTTTCAAGAGTTTACAATTACAAAAACTTAAATAATATACAGTTACTTAGCCCCACTTGCAGAAATATATAAGTCTATTAACTTTGACGAATTTGTATGGTTTGACAACTAACTAATCAAAATTAAGCCAGTTAAATATCGTTGTGCAAGCGGTTCTTAAACTAAATATAAATGTCATCATCATCATCAGCCTATGCTCATCATAATAGCCACTGCTGGACATAGGCCTCCCCTAATGAGCGCCATAGCGCCCTGTCCTCAGCTTGCCGCATCCAGCATCTGCCAGCAGTCTTTCGCAAATCGTCATCCCACCTGGTAGGAGGGCGTCCTACACTACGTTTTCCGAGTCGCGGTCTCCACTCAAGAACACGTTTACCCCAGCGGTTGTCGGTTCTTCTTGAAATATGGCCAGCCCACTGCCACTTCAGCTTGCTAATCCTATGAGCTATGTCGATAACCTTGGTTCTCTGTCAATAATAAGTCAGTAATATAAATGTAGAAACGGTGAAAAGATACAGTATTATTAACGTCATAGCTACAAAATGGCCCCAACTCAGTTTAGATAGATAAATAGATAATTCTTTATGTACCACACAAACACAGAAAACAGTTTAGAGATAAATGCTACGAGTCGAATATGTACAAAGGCGACCTTAACGCTATGAGCGATCTCTTCCAAGCAACCTTGGGATGGACTGGACATGTAAGAACAAAAAAGACGGTGGCACTGGAAAAAAAATAAAAAATAAATATTTTTATAAAAGAAAATAATACTTACACTACATACCATAATACCTACATAACTTACAAACATTTATCATTTATGTTATTATTGTTATTGCATATGCAAGTGTTCAAAAAAAACCTACGCTGGTTTTCTGCTGGGGCCGATGTGACCGAGAAATTAAAATTAAAAACAAATGTAAAATTTTATTTGATGAAAGACACTCCAGACTGATGGGGAGTTACGCGCTTGTCGAAAATTTCAAGGTTGAAATCATTCTAATCAATCTTTCTGTGCAGAAAGCACAGTCACCTAGTCGCTACGTAGTCACAATCTAGAGTTTCTTAATCAATGGACATCGAGGAAAGTAACCCAGTATCTATGGAGACGTGATGTTAAACAAAATATAGTATATTGGCATTGTATAGGCGTAACTAATAATTATAGTTGTAAATTTGCTAATGATATAGTTGCGCTTATAAAATGACATCGTAATTGACGACCTTCTGTGGCTCGGTGGGCGAAGGTCCGCCTGCGACGCAGGAGGTTGCGTTTTCGATTCCCGCCTTGGGACAAATATTCGTACGATCTGCAGGTATCAGTCCGTGTTCTGGTCGTTTTCTATGTATAGTAAAAAATATTTATCTATGTAATGTATTGTATTATCAGTTATCTAGTACCCATAACACAAGCTCTGCTTAGCTTTGGGCTAGATAATGGTATGCGAATTGTCCAGCATTATTTATTTATTTAAATTAATTACAGTTTGCAGACAGCTTAATTGTTTCTATTGTAAATACTAGTTTTAATTTAAATTTGTTATTTGATTGTTATTTTCTTTCTGAATAAATGTTAGTTACTTTAAATTAATAGAAAACGTTGGTTAAACACTACAATTAATAAACGTTTATAATGTTACGCCAAATAAGTCCGTATAACTTATCCACACCATTCTACAGTTTCTTTCATCTATGGACGGTTAAATTGCCTAAGTCTATGGATGATCTGACTGTTAGAAAATTGATTTTGTAGCAGGATTTGGCCTCTGTATAGTTATTTTCTGGTTCAACTTTTCTAAGCGGCTGGGCAGTGAATGCGCTTAACCTTATTAACTTGCTCTGAACTGGGTATTTAGGTACAGTCAGCTTCAAATTGAAATAAGCGTGAAGAGTGATCAAAATTATCTGAGCAAACAAAACTTTCAAAGTTATCTGTGCATAAAATGTACCATCAAAAAAATAATGATAATAACAGAATTGCAACAATATGCACAGATAACTTTGAGAGTTTTGCTTGCTAAGATAATTTTGATCACTCTGACTTCTCATATAAATTATGAAACAATGAGTAGTAAGATGTTTTGAGCAACTTGGGTGCTTACAACAATATGATCATTCGAACTGCGTATATCAAATTGCTTTTATGTTTTTCAGATCATTTTGACTACTCTTCACGCTTATTTCAATATGACGCTGACTGTCCTTTGTCAGAACTCGGAAGGCATCTAGCTTATGCGCTTACTGTGTATATTAAAGCCTAGTCTTTGTGGTAGGTATTATAAGCATTATGTCTTATCTATTATGTGGTACATGGTGTTTTAATCTCCAGCTTGTATTGTTTAGGTAACAGAACATTCTTGTTGACGCATTGTGTACATCTATATAAATAAATAAATAAAATATAAATATAAATAATGCTGGACAATTCACACAGCATTATCTAGCCCCAAGGTAAGCAGAGCTTGTGTTATGGGTACTAGATAACTGATATACGTAATATTATACATTACATAGATAGATATTTTTTATTATACATAGAAAAACACCCAGACCAACGGAACAAATTTCTGCAGATCGTACACAAATTTGTTCCGAGGCGGGGATCGAACCCGCAACCTCTTGCGTCGCAGGCAGACTCTCGCCCGCTGCGCCACTGAGGTCGTCTATGGTTTAAAAAACTTTATTCTCATACGAATTATAAAAATTCACTTAAAATGAGAACTTAGGGCTAATTGCTAATAATAAGTAAAGTAAATAACATTTGGGTGACGAGCGTGCGTACTACAAATAAGTAGGTAGGTAATTGATGAGTGTGTCTAAACTAGTAGGTAGGTAATTTGCTAACCAAAACTATCTACAACACACAAACTATCTACATCTAAACTTTATTAGAGTAAAATAACGTACCTACATAATCTGAAATCTAGATATTATATACATATATATTTCGAAAGTAACTCTGTCTGTCTCTCTGTCTGCCTGTTATTTTTTAACGTCTAAACCGCTGAAGTCGGTACCCCGAGCCAAACTAGCGCCGCCACCTATTTTATCTTATTATTTCATTGAACAAAGATATTTTCAAAATTTTGAATGGGCAATTTGTGATACCCATTATAAGCTTTTTTTAACGCCTCTATCATAGTTTTATTTTGTATTGTTTAGGAGTAGATGCAATAATTGAGTTTGGTGGCCACAAAGTGCAACATCGTATCTCCTCATTACGGATGTAAGCGGGTTAACTATGAACCTTATTTGTGTTGGAAGAACACCAACGTTTCCCTCATAACACATTCGTATCTCCTCCTAAACTATACAAAATAAAACTATGATAGAGGCATTAAAAAAGCTTATAATAGGTATGACAAACTGCCCATTGAACATTTTGAAATTACCTTTGTTCAACGAAATAATAAGATAAAATATTTGGCGGCGCTAGTTTGGCTCGGGGTACCTGGAAAGTAGGGATACCAAATAGGTATACCATCAATGCGAAAGTGTGTTTGTTTGTTTATCTGTTTTTTGTTTCTCCTTACTTCATGCCCTATAAAGCAACCAATCGACTTGATTTTTAGCATAGATTTAGTTGAAAGGATGGAGAGTAACATATTCTACTTACTTCCTTCGCTTTTATCAAATAAATCAGTTTTCATGGGATAGAAATAACCTACAACAAACGATAATAAATTCAAAGCTTTTAGTTTTTTAATCTGTGGTTATATAGGTACCATGAAATAGTAGGCGCAATATTGCTTTCATGCGGCTGTGTAGGCAAACTAAAAATATCAACTGTCATTTCATTAGCAACATCAGCGCATTTGTTCACATACAACTGACATCATGATCCCAGAACTTTAACAATATAAGCGGGTTAAATTGTCTAAGTCACAGAACAATATGGCGTCCACTGCGTCCAGCGTTTTCATCAAGTTACACACGCAACTTGATTATGTAAATTTTTAAATGCATTTCTAGAGCACTTATTGGTTTTTAGGGTTTCAAAGATCGGTTTTGAAACCCTTATGGTCTCGCTCTGTCCGTCCCCGCTCTTTCTTGAATATCTCAGTAACTACTGCAGCTATTAACTTGAAATTTGAAATAATGATACATTTCGTGCGCCATTACTGATTTTAAGAAAAAAATATATAAATAAATGAAAATGAATATTTTCAGTACAAATTTTGATGTTGAAATTTCAAAAGAGACCTAGGAAGGCAAATGGGGTATCAAATGAAAGGTATCGTTTTGTATATTTCAAAACACTTTTTGAAATTTCTGTAAATTTCACACTTTTTGAAATATTTCAAAAATAGTCGAAAAATTGACCTTTCCCCCCCCCTATCTCCGAAGATTGCAGACCGATCCACGTACAATGTATTAGGCGTTTGTAGATATCGATCTATATTTTATAGGAAAAATATAGAGAAGTCTGTAATAATAATAGTTTTTGAAAAATGGTCAGAAAGGGGGAGGTTTTTTTTTCAAAAGAGGGGGTACCTGACTATGTTGGGTATCAAATGAAAGGTATCGTTTTGACCATTTCAAAACACTTTTTGAAATATCTGTGAGTTTCATACTTTTTGAAATATTTCAAAAAAAGACGAAAAATTGACCATTCCCCCCCCCCCCCCCCCTAGCTCCGAAGATTGCAGACCGATCCATGTACAATGTATTAGGCATTTGTAGATATCAATCTATATTTTACAGGAAAAATATAGAGAGTCTGTAATAATAATAGTTTTTGAAAAATGGTCAAAAAAGGGGATTTTTTTTCAAAAGAGGGTACCTACCCATGTGGGGTATCAAATGAAAGGTATCGTTTCGGCCTTTTTAAAACACTTTTTGAAATTTCTGTAAGTTTAATACTTTTTAAAATATTTCAGAAAATTGATTGTCCAAATAATTGGCAAATGTTTGAAACCCTCGGCGCGCGAGTTACACTCGCACTTAGCGAATCTTGTTTAATTATACTTACCCTACTAAGTTTATTTAGCCGGACCCAAAAAGAATTTAACAAAAATTTCTACCGTCTAGAAAA
Organism: Eupithecia vulgata; assembly: GCA_946478455.1. Lineage (NCBI taxonomy): Eukaryota > Metazoa > Arthropoda > Insecta > Lepidoptera > Geometridae > Eupithecia > Eupithecia vulgata. The sequence goes on from OX297881.1 coordinate 5,865,689, forward strand.
TCCAGTCAGATTTTTCTATAAAAACGAACACCTCACTCAAGCTTACAACACAAAATCGACAGCAAAGCGCAAACAAACCACCGAAGGTTCTCACTCAGGTCATGCGTAAATGAAGCTTATTGTGGAAATAAACAGAAATACCGGTGAAGCGTTCTACCTTCATTAATAGGACATTGATCGTGTAAATTGAAAGTGGTGGATACCTTTGTTTGAGTAATGTATGTAGTGAGAGGTCTTATTTCACCTCGGCCTCACGTAGGTATTGAGGAAAATCTCCGAATAACAAGCACGCACGAGCGTTTGAACAACTTTGGGTGGAAACTGCCAGGAAATTAATGTACCTATAAATGTACATATTACCGTATGTCTACGTAGGAACCTAACTTTAATAACATTTTCTGCCAGGATTACCGTTTTTCTATTTTCACCGCTCATTTCATATAATAACGAAAAATATGCAAGAAATAAATAAATAAATAATTCTGGACAATTCACACAGCATTATCTAGCCCCAAGTTAGCTTGTGATATGGGTACTAGGCGTACTAGATAACTGATATACATAATATAACACAATACATAGATGGATATTTTTTATGAAACAAAGAAAACGACCAGAACACCCTGAACAAATGTCTACAGATCGTACACACATTTGTCCTGAGGCGGGAATCGAACCCGCAACCTCCTGCGTCGCAGGCAGACCTTCGCCCACCTCGAGGTCGGCAAAACATGTTACTGTCAACTAAATAAAAAAAAACGTTTTCTTTATGTTGATCTACTCACAGATAAAATTTTGCAATATTGATAAGTGAAATACAGTGATTTATGCCAACAGTTGACAAGAATTATTGTCAAATAGTAAGCGCGAATGGTTACCAACTGCTTCATTAAAGTTGGCGAAAATTGTTACAAACTGTAACATTAAGGCTGGCTTGAATTGTGCCCAACCGCGTTACCAACGATAATCATTAAGTATCAATGCCAGTGCGGTACTGTCGAACGGCTTGCTCGTCGCCGATTATCGTGTACTATGGCCGCCGCCGGTTGGATATCTCGTCATGCCAGCCTTAACGACATCATCCGGCGGGCCTTGGCATAGCTAACGTACCAGCTATTCTCGAACCGAATGGTCTGTTGCGTGACGATGGTCAGAAGACTTTATGACTCTCTAGTCCCATGTGAGTTGGGGAAGTTGTGTGGGACGCTGCACTTTCCATCTTCCAATTACATCCGTGAGGGCTGGAGCCGCCGCAGGTTCGGCCAATAATCTCAAAGGGCGCAAATATATGGTCTCGACAAAGCCTACGTGTTCGCTCCCCTTGGAGTCGAGAACGAGGCTCTCCGGATTTCAACGAAGTAATGCGACATGGTACGTCACCCGAGAGCTGGTGAGTGCCTGGCGCATCAGTATTGCCATACAGCGGGGCAATGCATTAGTATTGATATGGATCAGTTGAGTTACCTGTAGATTGTTTGTAGTCTGCAGTTAACTCAGTTGCTTCAAGTGTAGTTAATCGTACAAATTTGCTCCCCTTGGAGTCGAGACCCTAGGTCCGTTGGCAACCGACGCTCTACAGGTTTTCAAAAAATTAACTGAACGTCTGGTCGCAGCAGCGACGTGTGACCCGAGAGCCGTGATTATCTAGCACAGCGCATCAGCATTGCCATACAGAGGGGCAATGAAGCCAGCGTCTTGGGCACGCTTCCGACTGTTACTGATATGGATCAGTTGAGCTACCTGTCGATTGTTTGCAACAGTCTGCAGTTAGCTCAATTGTTTCAATTGTAAATACTAGTTTTAATTTCGTTCTATTTGATCGTTTTCTTTCTAATATTTATGTAGGGACTCACATCGTAGGTGGGTATAGTCGACTCGACCTCCATGTTAGTGTGGGATGCTCCTCATGTTCAGGTGTTGGTGTCAGCCTTCAATAAAATGCACTCCAGCTGGCCATGGGTGCACCATGCTATGTGTAGCGACGCCATTGTTCGCTAGTTACATTTCTGAAACAATAAGAAAATAAAACATTAACAAATAGACACCTACTTTATTAAATCTGCAATAGAAAAGAAAATAACAGAATAAAACAATTAGAACACGACCTCTGTGGTGCGGCGGGCGAAGGTCCGCCTGCGACGCAAGAGGTTGCGGGTTCGATTCCCGCCTTAGGACAAATATTTGTACGATCTGCAGGTATTTGTTCCGAGTGTTTTGGTCGTTTTCTATGTATAATAAAAAATATCTATCTATGTAATGTATTGTATTATGTATATCAGTTATCTAGTACCCTAAACACAAGCTCTGCTTAGCTTGGGGCTAGATAAAGTTGTGAGAATTGTTTAGCATTATTTATTATTTATTTATTTATCTTAACAGCTTTCTGGGACATAAATGACAAGACTTACCATCTTGATAAATTTTAAATTATGCATCGTCTAGACTATAGAGCCCTAAAGTATATGATAGGTAAGTATCTAATTTGTAAACATGCTAAACCTAAGTTTTATCTGTTCGATTATTTTGTAAGAGTTTTTGCAAAGTTCACTTTTTTTAAGTTTAGTTTTCAAAAACAAAATTATATATAGTAAGTCCGGAAAGACGCCATAATGTAAGATATGTGCTCAATCTTCGAAATAGACAGGTAAGGTAAATCAGGCTTTATTTCCACGGTATATTTTTGACTTTTCAAAGCTGATTGCTATTTTCATTACTTAGGTTTTTTGATGGAATCGCCACTTCGGTACTTTGGTAATGTAATTTAATTTTCTAAAACTTGTTATTTGAGAAAATAATTGCCACTACATCTTCTATTTTTACACGTACAAGTACCCAGAAACCTTAAACCCCAATTTAGAAAGAAAACAAACCTGTAAAGAGGGATCTTACTGGAATCCTTAATAAAAACAGCTGCGGGCGTTTTGGGACTTACCTACCGAGGACAAAACGTTTTCCAAATTTATGCTACGATTAGGTAACTACAGCTATTTTGATGCTAGAAAAGTAATGAAGCATTCTAGATAGGAATTTATGTCGTCGTGATTTAACTGACGTATCAGCAATGACGCTTGAGATCCTTAACAGCTTAAAATGATCCACTGGACGCAGGCCTCCCTCCCTGATTTTTTATCTCATGAGGGGGTATGCGGGTTGAGTATTGCAGTTCATTGGTAGATCTATTCTGCAAGAGGCGCTGCTGCCCGCCCCCGGTGTATGTCCCTTAGTCGCCTCCTAAGACACCCACGGGAAGAGTCGGGGTGGTGCAAATTCTAAGCCGGGAAAACACGACTATTGTTGGTAAACATTCCACAAAAGATTCGTTAATTCTAATGTCCAGTATACCAGTCATTCAGAAAAATAAATAAATTTAAATAGAAAACAGGTAGTTTTATAAGTAAAGTTGTATAAAACATACTTTACCTAAATAAGTACTTCCTTTATTAAGTTTACCATTTTCTTTGTGAATGTAAATTAGAGAGTTCCATCTAAAGAATTTTAATTTCACCACATTTTATAAACACCTGGTCCAACTTTAGTCATCAAAATTTAACTTGGGTTTCCTTATTCATTTAATTAAAATAAATTAAAAGTCACTCATACTTCTCACTACAAACTTATTTTAATAGGGACATGCACGACTCCGCAAAACACTTTTCTTCATTGGGCACGGCAAACAGTTGAATTGTGAGGTTAGAGGTCGGCAAAATGAAGGCTGTAGGTTCACGAGTCAGCCGTCAATATAGGAAGGAACGCACATACCGTTATTTCAGGTTCCCCAGTCCAAGTTTGACGAGTGTCAAACTTGGACTGGGCCAGAATGCCTGAATAATTTATTCTTTCTAGTGTGTCGGGAGTCCGACACACTCACGGCGCGCGCGCACATCTTTCGGCACAGACTGGGACGCTATAGGCTCCCTAGGAAGATGAGGGATGCTTTTTGTATGCGGAGGCTTCCAGCGCGGTTCGTTCACCGAAGTGAGACTTCAGACTTCCGCCATCTTGACTGACGTAAGATGGCCTCTTGCGTTGAATGCGAGCGTCTCGTTCACTCGTAGCGATATCTATGTGCGAGGAAAGGAGAGAGGGAATATGGAATTGACGTCACAAAACGTTTCCCGCGTACAGGGGATGAACTAAGTAAATCTAAGAAATGAAATAATTTATGGGAATAATTTTTGGGACTTTATTTCATTTCTTAGAGATACCCATAGTGCGGGTAAGCATTATAACAAAAATCCTAAGTAAATCTAAGTGTTGAATATACGCGCAACCATTCATAATTTATTTGGGTTTTGAGATCGGTCTTTCTTGAATGTCTCAGTAATTACTGCAGCTATTTACTTGAATTTTCAAGAGACCTAGGGTGCAAGTGGGGTATCAAATGAAAGGTATCGGTCTGTACATTTACTTTTGTCGTTTTTGCTCTACAAAACTATGAAGTCTATAGAAAATTTAAAATTTCTGCCGACTAGACTGTAGGCAAAAGCTAATATTTCATTTCATTCACAAACAAATTATAACATTGTGTCGGAAATCGTATAATTTGTATTACACACTAGACTACTACACTAGAACTACAGACGTTTGATACATACGACCTAAAAATACACTTGTAAAAATGACTTAATAGCCTATTCAATTCAAACACAAACAATCTGCAGATCGTACAAACATTTGTCCCGAGGCGGGAATCCACCCCACAAAAAATAAGGGAGATGAAAACCGAAGAAAAGGTGGATACCACAAACTCTGCTTGGCTTGGGGCTGGATAAACCTGTGTAAATTGTCCAGCAAAATAAATAAAAACAAATGATGTTTGTAGAATATTGGTCAGAAAATCTCAAAACGCTTCACAAAGACCCAAATATAAAAAGTAATTAAGAAAAACAAACTCTTAAACCGTAATCAGAGACGGAAAGTTACGAATTGTATTTGTCTCGGAACTTTTCTCGTTTAAACCCTTTTTTGTCCGTGTTTTGATTACCTGGCGTAGTCCTTTGCCTTTACAGTGTTGGCTTTAGATTAAAAAAAAGGAAAAAAAATCTCTTTTTAAAGTTTCCTGTCCCAAAACTCGTTGATAACATGCGGCGAGTGTAGTACCTATCAACAAAAAATTAACTTTATTCTATTATAATATTATAATAAAGTTTTAATTCTTTCATTTTAGTTAAAATTAAAAGTTTCAATTATTAAGACTCAATATAATTAGTTTCAATTATGACGATCTCTGTGGCGCGGTGGGCGAAGGTCTGCCTGCGACGCAGGAGGTTGCGGGTTCGATTCCTGCCTCGGGACAAATGTGTGTACGATCTGCAGACATTTTTTCAGGGTGTTCTGGTCGTTTTCTATATATAATAAAAAATATATATCTGTGTATTGTATTGTATTGTATTATGTAGGTATATCAGTTATCTAGTACATAACACAAGCTCTGCTTAGCTTGGCAGACTAAAAAAATAATTAATAAATAATGCTGGACAATTCACACAGCATTATCTAGCCCCAAGCTAAGCATAACCTGTGTTATGGGTAGGTACGATACATAATACAGTACATTACGTAGATAGATATTTTTTTATTATACATAGAAAACGAACAGAACACCCGGAACAATTACCTGCAGATCGTACAGATATTTGTCCCAAGGCGGGAATCGAACCCGCAACCTCCTGTTTCGCAAGCGGGCTTTCCCCCACCGCGGCACAGAGGTTGAGTATCCGGTAAAGGCACTACAACGCGCTAATTATATGGAATGTAACGAAATTTTTTATGGTTATCGTAAACTATAGAATACTCACCTAAAGGTGCATACCCTACCCAAACTAGCGCCGCATACCCCACCCAAACTAGCGCCGCCACCTACTTTATGTTATTATTCTGTTTAACAAAGGATTATATAAAATTCCATCTCCCAGTTTGTGATACCTATCATAAGCTTTTTTTAATGCCTCTGTAATAGTTTTATTCTATTTAGTTTAGGCAGAGATACGAAGTTGCCCTTGGTGGCTACCAAAATCTATTTGGGTGGGTTATGCGCCTTAATGCATCAAGTCGAATCATCATCATCATCATCAGCCTATACCAGTCCACTGCTGAACATAGGCCTCCCGTAATGCTAAGCTTGCCGCATCCAGCATCTGCCAGCAGTCTTTCGCAAATCGTCATCCCACCTGGTCGGAGAATCAAGTCAAATGGTTCAATATTTTACAAAGTAAATAGCACGTTTAAAAAGTGCTGATAAAGTTTCATAGGCTAAAAGGTAATCCAAGTTTTTATAGGTACTACCTCCCAAAATAGGTCATGAATCTAAGCAATTTAAGTGCTCAGTAATGTGAAATCTCTTCCGAAAGTAAAACTTTAACGATCGATAAAGTATCAAGACTATAAAACAGATTGTTACCGTTTCAATTAAACCGGGATTTTCTTCGAATGACTTTAATTGATTGTTTTAGCAATATGTGAATTTCTAGGGCCCGAATTCTGCAAACTGATCACTTTACTATGGCAATGGCATCTCATATAGATTACGAAAGGGAGGGAAATCATTTGTGGGAAATTGCGTACTATTGCGCTTTTATATCAAGCTTCCATTTGAAGCAACTGAGTTCTATTTAAACAGTAGGTACCTACTTAAAACAAAATTTATCAAGAAAGCCTTGTACTCCACAGATGACAATCAATGATGGCCAAGCGGCCAGATGTCGCCCAGTTCCGCACCGACAATAGTAGGTATATAAGGAAAATAATTTTAATTATATTTTTAATTTTAGTCTATTATAAATATTGACCTGTATCTAAATCATATAGTAATTTTAGACTTAGATATGCAAATAATGATTTATTAGTTTAGTTTAAAAGTAACAGTATAGTTATAAACTTAACAGTGGTTTATTTTTCACTTCTTCTACTAGAGGGCAAAAAATTTATGTGCCTAAAATCAATAACACCTTATTTCTTATTTGATAATATTATTATTCTATTTATAAACCTGTTCATAGTATAAAATTTATTTGTATTTGTATTTATTTATTCACCATAACATTACACTAGATAACATAGGTAAGTCAAACATTACATAGATAATGAAATTTAAGTCAAAACATAATTTTACATAGTACTAAAATGCAAAAGTTAAAGTAGTAATAATGTAAAAACATTGAAATAAATTATAAATAAAAATAAATAGAGATATCATATACAATTTTGACTAGGAATGCAGATCAGAAAATGAACAACTCATATATTCACTAACATGATAAAAGGGTTGCGATTGGAAGAAAGATTTTAATTTACTTTTAAATATATTAAGAGGAAGGTTTGTTATTTCTAGAGGTAGTTTGTTATACAGTTTAATCTTATAACACGTGCCTTGTCTGTCAGTTTTTACAAGTCTAGTCTGTGGAACTACTAACTTTTTTTTGTTTCGGGTGCTGTAATTATGTATATTCATCTTCATGGCCAATTCTTTCTTTGTAGAATGTATTTCTAACAGAGAATTGTATATAAATATAGATATGACAGTCATTATGTTAGATTTCTTGAAATATATTTAAGGTGCCTAAGTGCTTATTTTGTAAGCATAAGCAAATAAAAGTTTATGTAAAAGTATTTATTATTTTTTTGCATCGTTGCAGAATTGTTCATTGATGAAAGAAACTCTAGCTAGATATTCTGTACGATGTTATTTGCACGAATATTATTGACAGAACGGTTTCAAACTTGACACTTGACGCGCGTCCCTCCATCTATAGTTTCCTACATCTAAGATAAAATGCGAAAATGTGAAACTTACCATTGTCATGGTCAAGCGATGAATTTGTTAGTATTAACTTTGATATTAATTGGAATAAGAAGTATTCAGATATTCAGAGTCGCGGTCTCCACTCAGGAATGAGTGGAGACAGCAACTCAGTAAATGTAGTGTCAGACGCCCTGTGGAAAGGTGGGACCATCAGCGAAAGTCTGCTGGCTCAGACAGGATGCTTGCCGCTCCGCTTTGTTCAGCTGTGGACTAGCATAGACTGATGATGATGACGATAAACATGTTCTCAGTAAATTTCTTCTTATTTAATTTACGGGGCTAGCGACAAGATAGAATTTTGTCATGTCACCTCGATCGATCAATGTCGTAGGTTATATCTATTTTGGTCTCCCCTGTGCGATTTTGTAAGCTTACGTGATGAAACACATTAATTTATTTATATTTTATTATTATTTGTTTCCGTGTACCATGAGTGTGCCTTATTCGGGCACACTCACGGTACGGTCAAAACATTTTTTTTTATTTGCTGTTGGTGGCTTTCGTGTCACTGCGGCCATGATGGGCCTATTGTGATCGCCACTTTATGTGTTCTCATAGGCATAGGCCACCATAAATGTCAGCAAGTCTTTATTTCAAATCAAGAGCTAAACCTATGCCAAATTTCAACCCGATCTGTTGAATGGTTTTGACGTGAAGAAGTTACAATCTTCCAATAATAAATTTAACCTTTCGCATTTATTATGTTAGTATGATGTGGATTTTAGTTGAACTCAACTACACAAATAACTTAGAAATCTCGGACAAAGAATTATTTGACGTGTCGAATGGGCAGACATCCAAGAAATTTGATCAATTGTTTGACAAAGAACTTGGACAAAGATATTGGATGAGTGGAATGGAACCTCGTAATATTTAGACGGTATCAGATGACAGACAACTCACGGGCCACTCGTTCGAGGTTTGTGGGAAGCCATTTTGTCGTTGTAAAATATATTTAAAGAGGACAAGTAAAAGCCCAAATATAGGCCTTTTATATAGGTACATTTTTGTGCTTGATGGTGGTAGCTGTACAACTCTAATCTGCAACAATCTTTCGAAATAAAATAACGTCTCCACACCTCAACCTCAACAGCCTATAATAGTCTACTGCTGGACGTAGGCCTCCCCCTGGTTTTTCTCATGGGGGTAATACCTATACGCTGGGCATGCGGGTGGAGATTGCAGTTCGGTGGTAGATCTATTCTGCAAGAAGCGCTGCTGCCCGCCCCCCGGTGTATGTCCAGTAGTCTCGTCTTACGATTCCCACGGGAAGAGTTCGGGAGGTACAAATTCTAAGCCGGCATCACACGGCTTCACACATCGGCGCGCAAATCTCTCTACTCTCGAGCCATTCATCGTTATTTCCCGAAGGCTCGGCAATGTCAAACTACCCTCATATCAACAGAATCGAACAGATATTATTCGGTCAATTAGCGGTTACCTTTCAGCCCTTGGGCATGCTTGGATAAACAATATCGATGCTTGTCATGGAAGACACTACAAGGTCGAAACTTGTTATGTCACCATAACAACCTTGTACTGGGTCCTATTAATATAATTTCAAAGGCTTTTGGCGCAGTGGGCAAAGGTCCACTTACGACCCAGATGGTTGCGGGTTCGATTCTCGCCTTGAGACAAATGTTTATAAGATCTGCAAATATATGGTGTTCTGTGTATTTTCTATGTTTAGTAATAAATATCTATGAAATGTTATATTCTATGTTTGTATAACAGTCATCTAGTAACCAATACACTAGCTCTGCTTAGCTTGGGGCTAGAAGAAGATACTCTGTGGATTGTCCAGCATTATCGCTGCGCCGCGCTACGTCGCGCGGCGCGACGGGATGCTGTGTGAATTGTCCAGCATTATTTATTAGCAAAAAAAAAAAAACAATAAATTAAAACTGCATCTATGGTTGACAGCCATAAAAGATTTTATTTAGGTTTCACCTAGTGGAGACAAATAAAAATCTTGGCGTGTCCAGATGACGAAATAATAAGCGATACTAATCTATCAAATATCAATAACGTTTATTTCTTTATGCTTACAAAATAAGCACTTAGACAAGTTTCATCTAAATCACCCAAAATGAATAAATATAGCTTTAAATATTTACCTACTTGACCTTAAATTTCTCATGGTGCCGTTATAAATACATCTAAATTACGGTGACTCTCAAAATGTATCAAAACTTCAAAGTGAAACTGAACCAATAGGTAAAATGTTTCCGTACCAAAAATAACATCTACTGAAACATCTTATAAATAAGGGATAAAACTATCTGCGAAATTCACGCTTCCCGAAACACGATATTACGAAATTTACGAACAGCTGAAAGAAACCTGAGTTTCTGTTTACATAAGACGGTAAAGGTCAAAGTATCTTCGGAATGGAATTGACCCTTACGTCAGGGATCTTTTTTCATTGTTTTGTTGCTAAGAAAAATATTCAATTCGTTTTTACCTTTAAGATGAAGTGCTACCCAAAACCCAGGTTTTGTCTGTACGAAAAATCCATTTTAAGGCAAAAAAACACAATTTTTTAAATCTTTTTTGATGATTCTCGAAAGTTTAGGATTTTAGTTAGTGCGTTATATAAGTCGAAACACGATTGACTCAACTTGACTCGATAGAAAAAAATCGCAAAGTTTCCTTTAAATTTTCATTTTTACTACGGAAAACCCGTTTCATTTGCTAGTTATTTAACATATTTTAACGAAATGTCATCTAAAAAATACTTAACTAAACACTTAAGAGCAACATAGTTTTATTTTGTTGCAAAAAAGTATTATTTTAGAGCAATATCAAATTTATAAATAAAAAGCAGTGAAATTGCGCTCGGGTCGGTTCTTGCCTCCCTTTCTCGCCTTCACCGCGCGGTGTTCGCTCGTCCTTGTCTCGAAAAAGCGCCACCACTTCGACTTAAGGGCCTATACTACCTCAAATCAACTCCGTTAGATCTCCATATCTTCCAAACTTCTAAATGATTAACTTTAGAAATTTATATACCTATGGTAAAATTCCGGACTTATTTTTATCATCGTGATAAAATCAGATGTAGGCTGATGATGATGATGATAAGAATGCTGGATTTTATATTATTTAAACAGCAGTAGGATTTCAAAGATCCTACTGCTGTTTAAAAAAACAGCAAAACAAAAAAACAGTAAACAGTAAACTGCTGCAGCCAGTGTCTTAGGCACGCTTCCAACTGGTATTCATATGGATCAGTTGAGCTACCTGTAGATTGTTTGCAACAGTTTGCAGATAGCTTAATTGTTTCTAATATACTTATTTAAATTTAAATGATAAAGATAGTAAGTATTTCATTGTTATTTTCTTTCTGAATAATATTAATCTCAATATAATATATATCTCAATAATAATCTCAAAGATCATGAAAATGTATTTTTTTTTTCGAAATGCCAGAATTTTTTTCGTGCTTTCGGAGTGTAAGTCTAGATTTTTTTTAAAGGTCAGGCTAGCTTAAGATGTGCTTGGCGCTTTTGAATTTAATTACTCTATTTGCTTATTTCACGTAATACGAAAAACCTACAATTTTCATTCCCCAAAACCCGAAGTATTAGTAAGTAGGTACCGCCAGTAATATAATTCCAAATCCGATCTCTCGGGCTTCCTTTTTCGTCACCTGAAAGATTATGAGCTCAAAATCTCATATCCACACGTAATGGCCGATATTTTACTTATTTTATAAGGGAACAAAATTACATTTCCCAGAAAATCGGTATTTTGACGCGAGTCGTACTGTCAGCAAAAAAAATATTATTTACACAGCCTCTCGCTGTTGCTCATTTTGGTGCTCAAAAATAGTGAGTAAAATCGATTTTAATCGATTTGATCGTATCACTATTGAGACATCTTTTAACTCTTTGAAAAAAAGTGATTAGAACATTACTTCATATTTCGTACTAACCTATTTATTCAACACAAAACCTAAGTAGTTTGTGACTTATTGTGACTCCATAACTCCTCCGATGGCCCAGCAGTCAATTTTAGAGCTAATGGCAATGCTCGTGACTGTTTCGCTAACTCATCATCATCATCTCTTTGTGGCGTCGTATGGGGAAGGCCTATGTCCAGCAGTAGACGTGTATGGGCTGATATGATGATGACGATGATTAGTCCAAAAAGTAGATGTTGGTTAATAAAGATCTAGGGGCTCTTAAATTGAATTAGGCGTTCCACAAGGATCAATCCGTCTATATTGTTCTTTTATGTCTAGTCCATCCCAAGGTTGCCCGGAAGAGATCGCTCAAAGCGATAAGGCCGCCCTTTGTACTTCCTTTATTCCATGTATTTCCTTTTGTATTGTATTTTGTGTTTGTGTGGTACCATAAAGAGTTTTCTATCTATGTATCTATCAATGTTAATATGCTGCGACCGCTACAAATTCGTCGAGTGGGTCTTTCCACCCCACACTCAGCTTCGCTCGCTCGAGATTTCATATGTGTCATTCAGTGTCACATAAAATAAAATAAAACAAAGATTTCTATTCATAAGCGGACTTCTTACCTTTCATAAATCTCGAAAATAATTCAAAACATTTCTGATATTCAAACTCGCATTTCATTACAACACGTAGTAGCTGGTAGGTACGTTTTACACGCTTCAAACATTTCTGCCTTTTCTTGATAAAAACGTACATGAACCTTTTAAAAGCTCACTTTCAATGATTTACTGTAAGTTTTCACGCAACTTAGCATTACGCAACTTTAATAAAAGCTGTCAAGTGCGAGTAGAACTCGCGCACTAAGGGTCCCGTACTATCTATAAATACGGGAAATAAATCACGTTTGTTGTATCGCAGCCCCTAAATATTTATTTTATTCTGTTTTTTAGTATTTGTTGTTATAGCGGCAACAGAAATACATCATCTGTGAAAATTTCAACTGTCGCTATCACGGTTCATGAGATACAGCCTGGTGACAGACGGACAGATGGACAGCGGGCAGCGGCAAGCTGAAGACAGGGCGCAATGGCGCTCATTAGGGGAGGCCTATGTCCAGCAGTGTACTGATATAGGTAGATGATGATGATGTTGATGAGGGTTCCGCTAAAAAAAAGAAAATTAAGTTATTTATGTCTTCTTTCTTTCTTTTTTATATTGAAAGGTTTTTTTATGTGTAGCAATATTCTTTCTCGGTCGTCAATCCGGATTTACCCAATATGATGATGATGATGATAATACCTCAATTATCCTGCTCATTTCAATATCGAATCGACTTATCGATGACAATTCTACGTTTCAATCTCATTTACGGCGTCATTTAGCAACATACGCCACTCATACAATATTCATACGACTTTGTCGATTTTACGCTTCGCTCAGCGCAATTCCGAAGGCTTAATTTACGCCACAGTCCTTTGGAATTGGGGCAGAAAATTATTTAAATATCGAGCTTATTATTAGACCAGTTACTTTGCTACAGTTTGCTAAAGTATTGAGCTTAAACGCTTAGAAAAATTCAAGTGAAAGTGTGTATTTTTAGTTATGTAGCTTAGATTTTAGTTCACTTTTATTCAAATTCAACATTCATTTAATTTGTTATGTAAACACCTAAATAAATGATAAAAGGTAATCCATAACTTTAATACTTATTTTTAGAAGATTGAAACTTATATATAATAATAAATACTAAAGAAGATCTATATAGAAGATAAAATTTTCTGGTATCAGAGTGGCTTTCGGTCTAGCCACTCTGATACAAGAAAATGTTCTTTTTCTTCTTCGCAGAAATTGATTAGCATAGAACTGCGATCCCCAACCAACATGTCCAGCGTGGGAATTATGGGTATTACCCATGAGATAAAAAAATCAAGGGGTAAGCCTGTGTCCAGCAGTGAACCATTATAGGCTATTGAGGTTGAGAACATAATCAATCAAATTATTTTATTTCGGTTTTTCACCATAATTGTTAGTAAACTACTTAGATACCTTGTTAGTAACCATTAAAACAATTTCAATTATTAATAATGTCACCAATACACATACTCGTACATACATATTACACAATCAAATCAAACCATAAACATATGTCACATAGGAAATTCTATTAAAATTAATTTAAAGCACCTACATAAACATAAAAAATTATATAATACATTTTAGTTTTAATTCGAATTTGAACATGCACGAGCACCAAAAAAACTCACAAATTACCAAGGGATACCTTTGCCATCAGTAGGGCAAACACGGCGATTGTTGTCTAGGTTACCTAGAATAGAGAAAAATTACGTCACTTTGTCTTCGAATGCGTAAATTGTTTGCTATTCATATCTTCAACATCAATAATGTTCGCAATGTATGACGATGTGATGACACTGTCTATTTTACCCCAGCAAAATCCCCGTGCTGGGCCTACGGGTGGGTATTTTGATCGATCACAATATACATACCTACATTGGTATACCAACAGCTACTGCATTATAAAATTTACTATTATGTACATAATAATAAGTTTATTTTAGAAAAAGGTTACAAAGTAAGAAATTATGCTATTTTCACGAACAATTATTTTATAAGATAGGTACTTACAGTATATCAGTGTGTACGTGCTTCGTATTAACCTTTAAGATCAGAGGATAATGAATAATACCTAACTCTTACTAAGATATACTTGTATTAAGATGTTAGGGCTCTTATTTCCGATTCTTTAGGGTTAGATCTGCCAGTGCTTAAGGCGCATACACCACCTAAACTAGCGCCACCCTACTTTATGTTATTATTCCGTTTAACAAAGAAATTTTCAAAAATCCATGTTCCAGTTTGTGATACCTATCATAAGCTTTTTTTATAAACTAGGTGGCGGCGCCACTTCGGGTGGGGTATGGGCCTTAAACATGGAATATGTTTTGCGATACTCTTACAAAGATTACAGTGTAGGTATGAAACATTGTGCCTAAAACGATTGACAATATCATTATAACTAGTTATAAGTACACTAACATAGCATAGTCGTGTTTGGTAGATCATCAAAATGTACAGTGAAATTGATTTGCTGACAGAGATTATCTCTCTGTGGTGTGCTCTGCCAATAACCTATCTTGTCGAGCACATTCAATATTCTGTGACACAACTCTCATTATGATACTCCTCTGAGCTGATTTCATTCCGTTATTTGAAGGCTTCCTCGGTAATTTATCTATGTTTGAGTTACGTATGTGCCTTAGAAGAACGTTACTAGATTAGAACAACGTCTACACTCCAAAACACAGTTCTATCTAATAATAGATAGAACTGTGTTTTGGGCAAAATAAAATAAAATTTAGTTTAGTAAGATTGTTTATTACGTGATCTTTATTTGTGTCCAAGACACACAAATAAAGATAGTAATTTAATTACAATAATGCAAAAATACAAATGCTCCGAATTTTCAAAAATTATCCACGCATCTGGACAAAGCAACGCGTGACTCGAGAGCTGGTGAGTATCTGGCATAGCGCTTTAGCGTTACCATACAGCGGAGTCATAGCGAGAATTCAGGAGACCAGAAAAACTTTGAGAAAGAATGTCTGTCTGAATTCTAGTTTCGTTTCGTCTGTGTGACAATGCCTGATGTTTCTCAAGTCATTCCGCTTGACAGACCAGCTGTCAAAACCTCGCACTGATGTGTGGGTGCGTTCATTTTAATGTACCTACGCCTCACAAGAGACATTTATATGAAGATCTGTCATGTAGCTGATCAAATTTTATTCGATTACAGGTGAAGATGTTTTGTAACAATAACACTATTTCAGACTACTCATTAGGTAGTAGTGTGCGTACGTCGTCTTCGAAGCACACACTCAAACATTTTCGAATTCAGAGCACATAGGACATTTTAATTTTCACAGAAGTTTGTGCAATATAATTGCACAAACAATGGTAATAATAACAGTTAAGTAGGTTTATTGACAAAAACACAAATTTTAACTGCTTATTAGAAAGTGTGCGTGCGTCGGTATTTTGATAACGCACAGATTAAAAGACAATGTCACAGTTTTTGGTCTCGGGGCGCATCTAACGATTTAATTATTAAAGTCCATTATTTGGAATGCACATTTTTGTGCTGCAGGAAGGGTTGCTTTTCGGGTGTGAGTCATATTCTGCCAAGGCCAACGAATAAGTATTATAACGTCTGGCCTTTCAGCATACAATTTCGCAAATTGATTAGCGTCTGAGTGATTATGCCAGTATGCCACAAGGGAATAGTAAAGACTGGCCAGTGATCTATCGCTGCTGTCATCAGCAAAGTTGACATTTTGTAATAAAGGTATTGTTTATAAGAGTTAGCTAATCGATTTTATTTATAGGTACTTAGTGTTTTTCATCATGTTCAAAGTATTTCTCAAAGTTCTTTCCTGTGTTGTAAATATGGACAATATTTTTGGGTAGGAACTACGAGCGCCTTAGACGCTGTTGCGGGTTCGTTTATGGTATGAAAACCTCCATGGTCCAGCATTATTGATTTACCTATGCATGAAGTACTTTTTAGTCCAGAAATTTCCATGGGTTGGGTTCTCATCACACATAGGTGTCGCCTGCTGAACCTGCTCCCCTTAATGGAACATATCAGTTTTGCCAGAATCACCATTAATCATGAAGGTGTTCCGAATACTCATACAGAAGGAAGCTGCCGATCCGGCTGCCTTTAGCCCGATAGGTGTCTTTGTCGGATTTTTGGTCCTTTTTACTGTCCCCTTTAATAGTACCAAGCCAGCGTATTTTCGGCCTCTTATTAGCTTGATCTTAACCCCGCGTTATGGGGGCTGGGTCAAAATGACCCGAGACTTCCAACCACCGATATCTTTCGTCACCACAAAATCCTGGCATCACACAAAACGCTAGTTAAATATTTATAACCTCCACACGACCTGCGACCACTACGAAATCCATTATGTATTTTATCGGTCGGACCACGCACGTTTTATAGCTCATGTACCCTAATGCCCACTTAGCTGAGAATAAATAGAGGTTAAGGAGCTGTACGGCATTTCTTTGAGTTAAAATTATATTTTTCGACTGGGAAAATATTCGTGTCGATATCAATTTAGTAACCATAACACTTGTTTGGTCGATAGTATAGAAAAGCTTTCGATGAATTTGACAAAGCTTTCGTATAAGTCAGTGAATAAATTTGTTCGATTTGCTTGCATTAAAAGAGAAAGAAATCAACCAGCATTCTATACAGTTTAGGTTATTAATGAAAAAATATTATTTCCGTTGATATAATTGACCTTGAAAATGTATCTTTATTAACAAATGATACCTACCTAGATAAATGTATTTTAATTAACAAAGAAAACGGCCGCAATGCAACGCGAAACGGAGTGTTGGGAGACCATCAACTCGATGGACCGACGACATCGTAGCGGTCGCAGCAAGTCGAAGGATAGAGGCGGCTTAGGACAGCTCTTTGTGGCGTCGTATGGGGGAGGCCTATGTCCAGCTGTGGACGTGATGGGCTGATATGATCCGATTAATTTACATGTCAAATTATAACCTAATAATAGAAATCGAATCGTTTAACCACAATCTCACAAGTACCTAGGTACTTTAAAACGATCGGTCCTTGCTTTTTACTTTTTCACAAAATGAGAGGTCGGCTACACGTAGCTCAGAACCACTATGAGACCAGACGAGTATTTCGATACCTTATTTCATTCAAATAATTTTGTCACTGTAAACTGTATTTAAAAATAACGAATTTAAACCTATATTTGAATGGGATTATTCCAGATATCCCCCAAGGCCGTCCCCTACGTGGGGGATTTCCGGATTTTTTTTCCTGAAATCCCCCAAATCGAATCGATCAGTCTCATGGGGGATGTCAGGAAAACAAATTCTGGAAATCCCCCATATAGCTCGACCATACATGTGTGGTAACAGCTTTGGATTAATGTATGCAGATCTTTAGAAGTTTTGATGCTTGATAAGATATATAGAAGTAAAACAGGTTTGGATACTTTCAACGTTTCCCCTGTAGGTGGCGCTAACGGCGCGAGAGCAATGATTTTCGACGAAACTGACTAAGATTTCGTAGCTTAGTTGGTTAGAGCACACCCGTGCTAAAGATGGGGCTCGGGTTCAAATCCTGCCGAAATCGAAAAAATTTGGGACATTATTAAATTTTCGTAGAAGTAAAATAGTGTCCTACACGTGAAACTATTAACATAGAAACACTCGAAAAACGTAACCTAGCAGGTGAAAGAGCATTTAGAAATTGTATTGTTGAATTTCTGATTAAAATAACAAGTTTTCATTAAATAAAGTCTGATACCAAATCAGACTTTATTTAATGAAAACTTGTTATTTTAATCAGAAATTCAACGATTGTACGAGTAAGTACCGATCTAACGTTTGTTTAGTTTATATTGTAATGAACAGACAGACATCATGATTTTCATAATGAAAACAGATTCATTGGAATTGGATGAGCCCTCGCTAATGTTTGTTCCATTACTGGAATTGATTCAGAAGCTTATGCCTGTAGCTTTGCTTAGGGCTCGTGTATTAATCACGCGAGGCTCGAAAAGGGGGTCTATCAAAATCACGAAATATCACAAGGGGGATGTAGAGCGATATTAGTGATATACGTGTTTTATTATTTGTTGAACTTGCGATTTCTAAGCTGACATTTTCATGCGGTAGATTTAACATGTATTTAGACATTCTGTTTTTTTAAACATTTTTTTATAGATTCAAAAAAATGCACGTGATTTTGGGTAGAGGGATGGATGGGAGAGTCTAAGTCCTCACCTTGTATCACCATGTTGGGGGGGGGGGGGCTTAAAAAGTTTATTTTTATTTAAAAAAATTGACGACCTCTGTGGCGCGGTGGGCGAAGGTCTGCCAACGCAGGCAGGTTGCGGGTTCGATTCCCGCCTCGTAACAAATGTGTGTGCGACCTGCAGACATTTGTTCAGGGAGTTCTATTCGTTTTCTATGTAAAATAAAAAAATATATATTTATGTATTGTGTTATATTATGTATATCAGTCATCTAGTACCCATAACACAAGCTCTGCTTAGCTTGGGGCTAGGTAATGCTGTGTGAATTGTCCAACATTATTATTATTGATTAAAGGACGACCCCTGCGTGGAATCTGTATTAAAACGTAGTAAGTATGATGCGCTGAGGGAAATTCAGAGATTATATTTCTTCGCAACAATGTTTCTGTAATCAATGTAAATTAGTGAAAATGATGTAAATTACCGCATTTTAATAATAGAGAAAACAATCTGGACTTAATTCTCAAAAGACTAGGCGAGACATTTATCCGTGTAGTGGAATTCAATTGAAATTAATGAGCTTGGCTGATATTTATTTGAAACACTAATAGTAACTAGTTTTTTTTTACAAGTGACTAAAGCACCCCATTATACAAGAGGTTGTTTTAATCCCGAATGTAGCAAGGGAAATGACGAGACCGGGGTTACAATGGGTGGTTTTGGCCCGAATGAAAATCTCTACAACTTTTCACTTTGATTGCGAGAAAATAAAACAATTAAAGCTTACCTTCAGTAAACATTTGCACACTTTTTTCACTTCTCTGTTTCACGAGTTTATAAAAAAATTCAAATATAATTGTTGCTGGTCATATGGCTGCTCAAATAAAACTCTCTAAGACTTACAAAAAGTTCGTTAAGGTTTTGTATATTATCATATTTGTTCAGGGTGTTCTTGTCGAAATCTATGTACTTATATAAAAAAAAATGTATATATGCAATTTGTTCTCTTAAATAAAGGATAATCTGGTACCCATAACACAAGCTCTGCTTAGCTTAGGGCAAGATAATGCTGTTTGAATTATCCAGCATTATTTATATTTATTTATTATAAAATGTACCATTAAAATAGCATCACCACCAGTCATAATTTTGAAAACACGCGATTTCAACTCCAACTTCTTATTTCACAGCTCGCTGTGTCTGGTGTTGCCACAACAGATTTGTAAGTATATGAGAAATGTGACGTAAAATATTGACTTTGATAAGGTTCCGTCCTATTCTGGTCGCGCGCGGATTATAACGCTTCCCTGAACTGCTACATAAAATGACCCTACAAATTTCAGAAATTCCTCTTCTCCATTCCGGAAATCGCCAAGATAAGAAAAACACCAAGCGGGAACCTATGTAGATACCTAATTATGATACCAAATGGGTCCAGGTAAAACCACGTAGCATGACGCTTATCAAATTACAAGGGTTTGGGTTTTCCCTTAGGAATCTCACCCTAATTACATTGAGTGTGAACGTCCTTTACATTAATTGAATATGTATTTTGAGGACGAGTTTACGAAGCGAGAATTCCTTGAAGTGGTTTGAATTTAAATAAAAAAAGAACGATTTCTTTTAACTTTTCTACAATGTGTTTACATGCGTAATGATTTGATTTATTTCAATTTATACCATGCATTCATAGAGGTTGACACAAAGTTAAAACTTTTGACAAAAATAACAATTAACCACTTGTTATTTTTGATAAAAGTTTCAACTTAGTGTCAACCTCTTGTATGTTGAGGAACCAAGATTGGGTAATTGCTTGTGTGTGAAGGAACCAAGTCTGAACCTGAGTAACTGAGTCTAGCGGTCGCGTAGTTAACCATGCTATATTAGTGCTTTGTATATTGTAGTTCCTCTGCGTAAAGCTCGATTTAGTATTTTTTACATGGTTTGTAAAAAAACTACAATACACACATACAATGTGTTTGGCTCAATCAATAAGATCACTACATCTAACGCTAAATGCATTGCTAAACGATGCTATTGATTGAGTTTTACCACAAACCTGAGTGGTTTGACACATTCCACCGTCCGTCATCTTGCGGCGTAGCACAATTTAGTGCTTCGTCAGTATTCTGCGGTAATATAGTTCGGGTGCAGTCATGAACGCAGTCATGTGTAACCCGGTCAAGTAATATCTCCGATGAAATGGTAGCTGTATCGCAATGGATGACAGAATTTGGTTTATTCGTATGAATAAGACATTCACTGCCCAGACCGTGTGCGCCTCGCAGCCATAGGAGATCTTTTCAGCTATCTAGCTATTTATTTATTATTTATTTATTTTTACTTTAATTAATACGGTAACACCAATCTATTTATCCTTTTATATAAAATTCCATGAACTAAGAGCTTTCTGTTGATTGTTTTGAATCTACCAAAAACCGACTCGAAATTCCTTAATATTTACAGTGTTTTAGTTTTATGTAAATATTTTTTTTGTGCATTTTGTGGTCATAATTATTTTACGATAGGAAAATAATCATCAAAATCGATCCGGGGCAGTAGACGAAGGTATACAGTACAAAAATAAAAAAAAAGATTTTGAGTTTTGCGGGAATTTATTTCCTAGATAAATAAAAAAAATAAAAATAATGCTGAACAATTCACACAGCATTATCTAGCCCCAAGGTAAGCAGAGCTTGTGTTATGGTAGTATTAAACTAACATCTAGGAAATATTTTGACATGACCGACCACAATAGGCTATTTGACTACATTTAAAATGAGTTGCAAATTGTTTTCATCAGTCAGTGACTGCGTAACAAAGATGATTATTATTAAAAATGCTTACATATTTTAGGTAAGAAATGGGATAAGTTACACATTTTTTGATTTATGATCACGTAACCGAAAACACTCTGCTTATGGAACTTAGAACCTCCTATTTCCTTAAAGTTGGTTAATATCAACAGTTATTTAACCACAGAATATCTACACGTACAACATTTATCACCATTTTACGTGATAATTCTGCTAATTTACACCTGATACATGCGTCTCCATCGCGCAAATAAAGAAAACAACCTTTCAAAGTGGAAAATGTGTTCAAAGCGGCTGGTAAGGGCATTGGCACGGAATGGGTTTCCACAAGAGCGAGCCAGCCTCATTCATACGCGGGTATCGATTGATTTCTATCTAAGGAACAAGTGGCAGTGGCATGACCAGCTAAGCTGTATCTTGATGCTTTGGATTATCTTGAATAGATAAGGTTATAATAATAATAATAGCCTTTATTCAACAATCCTAATAACAATATTATTGAGACTTAACTAGGTTTAATTAGTTAATAGTATATTACATATTTATCTTATATCTATTGATTTTATTAGACACCGGTATTAAGATTGTCTTGCGTTCCCGCATAGGGTTCTCCTAAAGCTTGCCATTCTTTCCTGTTATGGGTTAGCCTCCTCCAAGTAACCCCGGCTAGTTTTTGGATATCATCTCCCCATCTAAGACGTTGTCTTCCTTTCCTTCTTTTGTTTTGTCTTGGACACTATTCAGTTATGTCCTTAGCCCATATTTCTTTATTATTTTCACCCTGAAGAAGTCCCTCGTTAAGGGATGAAACGTTGGTGTTCTTCCAACAGAAATTAGGTTCGTAGTTAACCCGCTTACATCCGTAATGAGATAAGGTTACTGTCTGCCGATCAGTTTAGGTGTGTTTCTGAAGGTATCACTTATATCATTGGTAGGTATTATAGGTTATTGGTAAATGAGTAACAGTACGTGAACTGCAGGTTCTCTCCATCATTACGAACACGTTCGAGAAGAAGCTAGGTCTTAATTCTTAAAAAAATATAAAAACCACCTGTGTGTGATACAAAATGAAAAAATACCTTTGTCTGGAACCCTACGAGTTACTAAAGACCGATCTTCCAATCCCATACCCACTGTTGATTCAGGGCAGAGCCGATTTTAAGTTAAGTTTCAAATGAAACCTTTTTTTACAAACGATTATTGAATCGAGAGAAGTATAGTATACTTCGATTGTTAATTAAGACCTGGCGTCTTCACAAACGTGTTTGTGATGATGGGTAAAAACTGCAGTTTACGTAATGTTACTAATTTACTAATAACCTTGTATAATAAGTTAAGGATGGTCCAAGTCTCTAGTATCCTATGCCCGTCCCCGGGTTACCTATTAAGTAGTTTATTACAAATTTGGCAGGAAGGTAAATTTTACTTTCCTACCAAATATATCCATTCAGCAGCTTAGACCTGAAAATGTAACAAACAAAAAAGTCACTTTAGAATTTATAATATCAGTATAGATAAATAAAAGCTTACGACATCTACCTACATCTGTATTTCCTAAACAAGAAAAGTAAAACGCAAGACAAATATTTGCGTTCAATTCGTGATACGGCCTTAAAATTATGTTTGCGCTGCCTAAGCCGGGATCTTCGTGACGTCACTAATCCCTTAGCTGTCTTTGAAGTACTTTTACCCTATCGCTGAGATAAGTAGGTACTTATTTTACCTATCCGAGGAAAGTTCGAAAGGTTGTAGAAGGTTGTTTCTAATTCACCTCATTGTGAATTACCTCTCATTATTTTTTCGGCCTTATCGAACTGAACAAAACCTGTTGGGTGAGTAGGTGCTTTAAATGTAACTCTGAAAAGCACCGAATAAAACGATATGATTAAATCATGTCATCAAATAATGATTAAATAATGAATTCAATGTTTTCAAATAATATAATTAAATTTAAACTAATATTTACAATTAAAACAATTAAGCTAACTGTAGATAGTTGCAAAGAATCTACAGGTAGCTCAACTGATCCATATCAATACCAGTCGGAAGGTAAAGGGGTAAGGGTGCCCAAGACGCTGGCTGCATTGTCCCGCTGTATGGCAATGCTAATGCGCTGTGCCAGATAAGTACTCACCAGCTCTCTGGTCATAAGGTACTAGATGCCGCAACTTCAAAAATTTGATCGCGGTATAGAAATGTTCCGGGCTTTAAATTTACTTCCAAACTCATCATTATTTAGGATTTCAAATCGATTTACAGTTCTTTGAATCACACCAAATTATGTTCGATTAATTACTAATATTACTTATGATTTGCTATCTTACTTACCTGTAGTAATCAAGATGGTAATAATTAGCCTACCTTGCCAGCTAAAACTCACTTTTACCCCATTAGCAACACCTTGAACAATTACGTGTGGCAACACAGGCCACCTCTCGAAGGCAATTACCCATTTACGAGGTGAACACAATCCAAATTGCTCTTCCACAGCTGAGAGAAAATTACTAAAACGCTTACAAGGGGAATACACGGTCAAAAACTAAGATCCAGTTAAACTATCTTCGTTTTATAGATAGCTTTTGGCGGGTCTTGATTCGAATTAAAGCAAAGGAAACCTTAATTAAATATCATTATTTTGATTACTTGGTTACACTTAAGCGATCCATTACGTTAATGAATAACGTTCGCAACTGAAATTAACGGATTAAGCAGAAATGGTTAAACGATTAACACGTGGACCACATAAAAAATAGATTCAGGCGTTACTTTGTGGAAATCCATTGCATAAAGATGAAAATATTTATTAACAATTCCGCGCAAGACCTTCTCCGATAAGTTCTAACAAAACGTGGACCACATATTGGTTGTATCACCATCGCCTTCAAAAAAACAATGAATGCCGTTTATGATCCACAATTTAGCGCAGCTTTTTATATCCTAAGGGAGAATTAGCGCGCCTTTTAAATTCGATGGTAGCGTATATTAAAAAGTACTGTGAACATTTTAATAACACACATAATCACTAAGACCTGATGACTGTATGAATGCAATAAATAAAATACTGAAATACTGAGTTATGTTAGGTAGGTATGTGTTGGCTGGACTGACCGACCAGACCCTGTAGTCGGCTATAACGCTATGATTATTATATTACTAATTAGTTTGTGATTAAATATAAATTTCAAGGAACAATTTAAGATATTATTAGTACGATTTATTGAGTAGGGAGGCTGGAAATTAGTTTTGACAAAGTGAACTTAAATTAGGTCTTATTAAAGTCTTTGGTCTTTTCATTAGGTACTTGATGAAAATCGTTTACTCAAGTTATTATCTGACTTACCGGCCTAAGGCTTGGAGGAAAAATGGTCTAGACTACACAGATCCCAGTTCAATCCAACGATCCTATCCATTAAATTCTAAGGATTTTTGTTATAGTGCTCGAGTCCCGCCGAAGTCGAAAATTTTTGGGAACTTTTTTCATCATTTTAAATGTTTCGGTTTTTTTACAAACATGTTCTTATTAATATAACCTAAAACTTGAGTTTTGGGCTTGCGTTGTTATGCCCCGTCCCGCTCCTGCGAAATGTTATGTCTATCCTTTTTACAAAAAAATTTGGTTGTATAGGCCCTTAATGACTCCAAGGCCTGAAAACGTTTTGACAAAATTTTCTTAACAAGATGTCAAGTCAACATTATAACCACAACAAAAATACTCATCGTTGTTCCTAAACATTTTTCAGAGAATATTCGTTAAAAGGCACGTTTTTAATTTACAAAATACCTGTTTAAAGATGTTCCTGAAATTTATCTGATACCAATCGGTTCTTTTTACAAACTCATCATGATTTCATGTACATTTTGTTAATTCGATCGTGCACGTCTATTCTTCTCATTGGTCTAAGACTGAAGATGAATTGATATAATAAATTTTGTGTGCATTCTTTCTATCAGCTGTACTACACATTACACGTAGACTTGGGCAGCACAAAAACATTTAATAGTCAGTACCAGTCATTATATTATGCACTGCTCTCAAATGAAACAAAAAACGTATGAGAATATTAGACTAATAAAGAGCCAGATAGCTAAATGGTCACCAAAATGCTTCATCATGGATTTCAAAATGGCGGCCATGCAAGCTATACAAAATGTTTTTCATGACACGAAAGTTGCTGGTTCATTTTACGAGATGCTTATGGAGGAAATGCAAAGATTTGCGAACAAATAAATCCAAATTAATAAGAAGAAAACATATAAAGAGATATAAAGAGCTCTGTCTGTGTATCAACATTGTCTTTAATTTATTTTAAAGCATCATAGTACTTTTATAAGCGACTATACCGAATCGGATAAGTTGACGCACGAAAATAATATTATTTATTCAAAGGGTCATCTCATCCGAAGTGGATGAGATTTGCGTGGATGAGATGACCACCTGCTCAATCCGACTTTATTGAGTGTCTTTAATTTTAATCATGCTACCATTGTTATGATATTAATAGATAGTCAAAGTAGGATATCGTCGGGGGTCGTAGTTTTTTTGCCTCGTTTATGGCAAAACCCTAGTTGTTTAGGCGAGGGATGTTTAGCAGTGGACGTATTGGCGATAGTGAGGAGAAGGTTAAAGCAAAGCATGTGTTTTATGGATGATGCAACACTGTGAATATACAGTAGTAGACGAGAGAATGGGAGAAGGTTAAAGCAAATCTTGTGTCTTATGGATGATGCAACACTATGAATTTACAGCAGTAGACGAGTGAATGGGAGAAGATCGGGTCAAGAAGGCGTATGAGGAAAAACCATCATGGCGTAGACCAGGGAGCAAATTACGCTAAATTTATTGCATCACCATAACAATGATAGCGTCTCACAGTGAGACATTTTGGTATTTTACCTTTGAAAGAAACTACAGATGCACGGACGCGTGTCAAAAATGTCAAGGTTATAACCATTCTATTTTCTATCAATCTGTCAAGATAATCTCTCTATCGTTTTTGGGTTTCAAAGATCGGTTTTGAAACCCTTATGGTCTCGCTCTGTCCGTCCCCGCTCTTTCTTGAATATCTCAGTAACTACTGCAGCTATTAACTTTGAAATTTGAAATAATGATACATTTTGTGCGCCATTACTGATTTCAAGAAAAAAAAATGAAAATGAATATATTCAGTAAGTACTAATTTTGATGTTGAAATTTCAAAAGAGACCTAGGAAGGCAAATGGGATATCAAATGAAATGTATCGTTTTGTACATTTCAAAACATTTTTTGAAATTTCTGTAAGTTTCATACTTTTTGAAATATTTCAAAAAAGTCGAAAAATTGGCCATTCCCCCCTATCCCTATTTTCGAAGATTGCAGACCGATCCATGTACAATGTATTGCTGGGAGTTTTTTTTCATGACTAATGTCCAGAGGGACAAGCCACAGACGGTTTTTTTTCGTATTTAACTATTCGTGAATGAACACAGTTGCATTCATTCGTAGAATGTCTGGGCTATTACCATAACGCGGTCAGGCGGTAAAAATAACTTTTTATCTGTGTATTAAATCGTGCCGCTGCATTGGTCAGCTTCAAATTGCCTTATGTTTTTAACCCCTGATGCAAAACTTGTTGTGGTGTTGTTGTTTTATTTTAAGTTGACGTAAAAATCAATGAAACTTTTCCATTGTCACATACCAACCTCTCGTACAGGAACATTTATCTTTGTATGGAAGGACGGAACGAAAACCAGCTCGCTGAATCCCAAAATTGGCATCCAGCGGGCTGGTTTTGCCTTCCGATTGGTCAGCTAAAGCACAGATAATATAATACTATACTTGTAGCTAAGGTATTCTTCGTAAAATCTAAGTGCCTATTTCGTAAGCCTATAACGTTATTGATTCAAGTAAAAAAGTACCAGTGACAAAAATGACAAATGCTCGTAACGACATCTTATCCGGGGCCATTCTAGCATAGTTTTTTGTTATACTTAGGTACGCTTATGTTATAAGCGTATAAGCCTTAAGTGTCCTGCGGATGATGATTTGCCCTGCATATTTCCACCATATCATGTTGTTTTTCGTATTTGAATAGTATTTATCTAGGTCCCTGGTTCTTTTTTTTTTAATAATACACACCTAAAATAAAATTTAAGCAAAATTTTGCATAACTTTACGTCAAAAAGGACTTGTTTTCGTCCTATTTGTTTTGTATTAAAAACAACAATACCTACCGTACGTTTTGTTTGATAAGGAACATAGCTTATACTGTCTAGTTACAGAATAACAACACCATGTCGACAATACAAAAAGTTTTCAGTCATTATTTTCGGTATTACGGAACACAATAATTTACGAATTGAAGTTGCGAGCAGCTGTCGTCGAAGCCTATATCTATCGCTGCTACTTATCGTTCAAGATATTTGCATCGAAATCAGAATCAATAACTTTATAGGCTTACAATATAAGCACTTAGAGTAGTAACTAAGTATAACAAAAATTATGCTCGGATGGCCACAGAATAAGATGTCGTGACAAGCATAGCGCACAGTAAATATTTGTCAATGGTCCTTTTTTTTTGCACATAAATGCAAACAGATCATTGTGTTAGCTAAAGGATCTGATGGGACGAAAAAAGGCACAAATACCTAGTGACTAGGTAGTAACTACACATTGCAAAGCGAGGTGATTATTAGGTGGAACAAAACAGCGAGTGGATTGGTAACCAATAATGGATAAAAGAAACGTTGGGCGCCCAGTTGTAACTTTTTTTTAAAATGAAGCTGGAAAATTCACCCAGCTTTATCTAGCAAATAGTAAGAAAATTTGCATTGAAATAAATTGTTCCCGTGGAAGTCAAATTTTTGAGGAAAAACGCGCGTAAATTTACGTGCAGAAGTTGGTAGTATAAATTAAACACTGCACGTAGTATTGTAAAATACAGCGCAATTATTGCCTTGACTGGAAAACGAGATTCAGTTTGCGATTAGAATTTATGGTAGCTTTCAGCAGAGCACTATTCTAGCATTTACAAAAATACATAAATAAATATACCTACCTGATCAATGATTGTCTACGGTTCTAATGGTATAGTAGCTTGTAGTTGTGCGGTATGGTGCCGGCTTAGAATTTGCACCGCCCCGACTCTTCCCGTGGATGTCGTAGGAGACGACTAAGGGACATACACCGGGAGGCGGGCAGCAGCGCCTCTTGCAGAATTAGATCTACCACCGAACTGCGATCCCCAACCCAGCGTGGGGATTATGGGCAATACCCTCATGAGATAAAATATCAGAGGGAGGCCTGCGTCCAGCAGTGGATTATTATTGGCTGTAATGCCCAAAATACCCGCGCTGGGCATGCGGGTTGTGGATCACAGTTCGCTGGTAGATATATTCTGCAAGAGGCGCTGCTGCCCGCCCTCCTGTGTTTGTCCCTTAGTCGCCTCTACGACACCCACGAGAAGAGTTGGGTGGTGCAAGTTCTAAGCCACCAAAAGGTTTTTCTCATAAACAGTAAAATTGTACCTTCAGTCGATATCTGAGTAGATATAGGAACTTTTCAAGTTTTTTTTCAAACGTGAACAAAAACAGCCCCTAATTTTTTACGGATTAAAATACGCAAACGCAGCATGGTGCATGGAATTACGAATTTCTGGTAGCTTTTGACGTTTGATTATCGATTCGATTAATCGGGCGATCCTTACTTTTTAATACATACATTTGGAAATAACTCTGTCCGTCTGTCACGTTTTCACGTCTATACGCCTGATTGGATGTTAACGAAATTTGGCTGGAAGGAGTACGGTATACTGGGAACGGACATAAGATACTCCGGCTATCCCGATAAAATGCATGCGAAGCCGTGGACAGAATCTAGCTCTCTTCAAAAATATTAGCATTTATTATGTACATACCTGAATATTTTGTTGTCAGTGTCAGTTACAACAGTAAACAGCTGTCAGTCAGAAAAACTCAAAATAAAATGAAAGAGTAAAAAAAGGTACTTATAAGTTTTTGGTTTCAGGTACCTAGGCAGTATGGCTGAAAATAGGAAATAAAATACATAACTATAGTTCAAACCATAGACATAGAATTTTTTCACTACGTTCAAATATACTATTTCAAATTGTTTAAAATGTTTGAAACAAGCTCATTCATTAATACACAACACTCATATCATTAATACTCAAATCAGCCAGCCAGTGTCAAACGTCAAAAAATTGTTTTTCCGAGCGCAAATTATTGGCAGACAGATGAACATTCGAAATTCAAATTCCAAATTTAAACGAAGTGTCGGGTTGAATGGCGGACTGTTTGTTTCTGTCAGTTTCTGAGCACACGCTCAGTCCGCCAGTCTGCCAATAATTTGCGCTCGGAAAAACAATTTTTTGACGTTTGACACTGGCTGGCTGATTTGAGTATTAATGATAGCTTTTCAGTCACAAAAACTTGTTCTTCCAGTCGAACTTAGGCCCGTATTATGAAACTATGCTCAGTTTCTATGCTTGCGTAACGCTTTTGCCATATAAAATCGTTACTCAAGAGTAGATCCATGACTGAGCAACCTTTTTTATTACGAGCCTTAGAGTTAAACGCAAATTTTGTAAACTAATCCGCACAAAAATAACGTAAAATATTTGCTTGGAGTCGAGATAAAAAATAAAATTGTTTACAATTTTTGTTCAATAACATACTTACTTTTTGTGTATTAACAACAACATTTTGTAATAAAAATTATTAATACTATTTAATGCATAGATTTAAATCGTTAGATAGGCCC
The DNA here is from genome assembly GCA_946478455.1 of Eupithecia vulgata. Taxonomy (NCBI): domain Eukaryota; kingdom Metazoa; phylum Arthropoda; class Insecta; order Lepidoptera; family Geometridae; genus Eupithecia; species Eupithecia vulgata. The sequence continues at coordinate 5,895,796 of OX297881.1, forward strand.
CGACACCAAAAACTGTGGCTTTGTTTTTAAATGTGTGCGTTAACAAAATGCCGACGCACGCACACTAATGTGTAGTCAAAAAAATCGTGTTTCTGCCATTGTACTTATCTGTTGCTATTACCATTTCGTGTGTAATTGTATTGCACACACTTTTCTGAAAAAAGTATGCACTTAGATGCCCTGAAATCGAAAATGTTTGAATGTGTGCGTCAACATGGCGTCCAAAAACTGTGCAATTTGTGTAGAAGGTACGGTCCGGTAAGTAGTTAGAAATAGTGTTTTTTGCCAATGAACCTAATTATTGTTATTACCATTTCGTTTACAATTGTATTGCACTGACTTCTGTGAAAACATAAAGGTCTTATTTATATCCTGAAATCGAAAACGCGTCTGTCTAAAACGTGTGCAATCTACACAGAACAAGTGTACTGAGAAAATAGTGTCATCTCTTTTTCTCCCACATTAGTTGCAAACACTACTTTCTCTTTCGTGCACTCGCCGTTTAAATTTGTTATTTTAGACAGTGCGGAAGGAAAAATAAAAGTTTTTAAATCAAATCGCAATACTTACGAGTGAAATGTTACACCTCTGGCTTTATTAGTGTTTCTAGAATTGTTGTTGCACTTTAGAAAGGCACACGATGGCAATTTGTGACACTAAACTGCTCGCAAACGTCCTTTACAACACGTCCGGCTAACACTGTGTTTGGATGTGCACTGATTCCAGGTTAGTGAGCCTCACTCTCTTCGACCGTGGAACAACACAGCGCGGTCTCACTGCGGTAAGGGCCTATCTAACGATTTAAATCTATGATTTAATGGGTATTTATAAAATGTAATAACAAATGTAAATGACATTAATAAGAAGATTTAAATGATTAAGTGATGATTAAATGATTAAAAAAATCATGCGTATACCGTTTTGGTCACGCGTCATCGCATTCGCGTCAGCATTGGCATAGAAACTGACGTAGATCTGTCTGACACATGGCAACGCGTGATACCCTTCGCGCGACCCATTAGAACACCTGTTAGACCATCGCACGATCTTTTTTATCGTGCGACGAAATCGCATCGTTCACGATGCTATAGAGTCAGAGTCGATTAAGGGAAGGGCAGGAATAAAATATCAGTCAGTCTTCAAAAATGCTTTACACAGGCAGGTAAAAACGTAATAACTTCTTTACGAGCAAGCGAAGTGAAAAGATTTTCTCATTACGTCCTGGATGGAAACGTGAGGGGACAAGCAAATTACCCACCAATTATTATACCTACAGGGTGGTTTTTTGAGATGGGAGTAGATGGCTAAATCCGGAACCATAAGAATAAGAGAAAAGTTTTGACTTCGACTTGCGTGAAAAAAACTGGGTCTTTTGATTTTGTTAAATCTATTAAAAAAAAGTAATAATAGGATTGATTTTTCAAAAAAAATTAGACAATACGTATTTTGGGACCAATCGTATCCATTGGTCCCAAAATACGTGTAGTCTAATTTTTTTCAGACGTGAGAAGATAACTGACAAACTTAGAGACAGAATTTATAAAAATTAGTATGGTACATTGTCCTGCAATTTTTTTGCCATTGTTTTTTTCTTAATTGACTCAAATGCTCACGCGATATGTGAAGTATGGAGAGGTTTGGATTATTGGATGATTTTCTACAGATTATTTGCCTAGATCCATGATGGATCTATTGAAACTCTAAACTGAAACGACACAAACACAGAAAACAGTACAGAAACAAATGCTATGAGAAGACGAAGTACATAGGCGGCCTTATCGCTATGATATTTAAGAACAACAAAGACGGTGTCAATTGAAAAAAAAAACAATAATACTTATACTACATATATAATACCTGACACATAACCTATTATTTCTCAAAATATATAAAAACATAACATAAGAATACATAGGTACGTAGTAATATACGCTGCCCACTGTTGGACTAGCAAAAACCTGTGAGAAACCGAGGGTAGAAGTTTATCAATCAACATCTAGAAGTAAAATTAACGCTCAAGATTACGGTTCAATATTAAACCGTCAATTATTTATTCCAAGCTTAGCTTCTATTATTATTCGGATTCGTATTTTAATCTAAAAGATGAAAGGAACGGTTATATTTCGACGGTACAAACATTTTGATTTAATAATACTTAACGTTCGTTAGATGTAGACTCGCGAGCAATGTAAAAGTGAGCGAGTTTTTTTTTTAATAATTTATTCTAATATTCTAAATTTGAAAGTGTTTGTTTCTCCTTCCTTTACGTTCTAAGCAACCAATCGACTTGATTTTTGGCATAGAGTAAGTTGAAATAACGGAGAGTATTATAGGCCACTTTTTTATCCCATAAACAGTTCTCATGAGATAGAAATAACCTTAAACAACGCGTGCGAAGCCGCGTATATTATAGTAATAAAATTATAATAGTAGAAGATTGTACAAATTAATGTAAGAAATTAAATAAGTTCACAAATAAAATTTATTTCAGCGGGACTCGAACCCATGGGTAGGGTGGGGCGCGGGTTCGAGTACCACCAAAATTAATAATTTTTGGTCACATTTTAATTTCTTAGAGATTACCCAGAGTGAAAACCTCAGAAATGTACTTATATCTGTTGCTTCTTCTGTGATATCAATTCCTTTAAAAGTTTTTTAAAACTTATTGTTCACTAGTGGCCGCACCAGCTTTGCACATGCAAATTCTATCGCCTATGTTCATCAAGGGTAATGTAGAATTCTAATGGTGAAAGAATTTTTCAAATCTGTCCAGTAGTAAAAAACTGATGAATAACATTACGTGCAAAAAGATTACTTATAAAATGATCCATCTTTTGCAATTATCTTAAACATTAAAGAGACCATTTAGGAAATTAAGGACACGGTTTTAAATTATTAATTAAAAAAACAATGAAACCCAGCTAAAGGCAGAAAACACATAGAAAGGTGCTTGAAAATAATCACCGATTATGCCAAGGTGATAATGTCGTCAGCGATATTGCTCGGAAGTGTACAACCAGAAATCGGTATTTTAAATATTGACTAAAGAAAACGAACAATTAGAACATAGCGCCTTATTTTTGATTTGAAAAAGAGATTCTTTTTGATAATGCTGATTACTTCCCAGTTGTCCCAATCAATGAGGTAGTATAAATAAATAATGCTGGACAAATCACACAGCATCATCTAGCCCCAAGCTAAGCAGAGCTTGTGTTATGGGTACTAAAGAACTGATATCCATAATACAATATATAATACAATACAAACATGGATATTTTTTATTATATGTAGAAAACGAGCAGAACACCCTGAAAAAATATCTGCAGAACGTACAAACATTTGTCCCGGCGGGAATCAAACCCGCAACCTGTCGTCGCAGGCGGACATTCGCCCACCGTGCCACAGAGTTTTTTACAATACGAGTATGTAAAAGTAAAAGTTTGTTTTCTACACTAATATTACAAAGAAGAAAAAATAGTTTGTTTGAATTAAATAGGCTCCAAAACTATTGAACCGATTTGAAAAATTCTTTCACTATTAGAATCGTACGTTATCCCTGTTGAACATAGGCGGTAGAATCTACCCGTGCGAATCCGGGGCGGGCCGCTAGTCTTACATAAAGTTCAACAAACCTCCATCGAGGTAGACGCTAATCGCGCAGAAAGCCTTCTTAAGACCGTACGTGACTTGCAACCACTTTTACTGCCTAATTAAAACGGATACCTACCCATTTCGCGGTACACACTGTTATTGCTGGCTTTTGATTGGCATTATCATCATTAGCATCGAGCATAGGCATGATGACAGATTTTGAGAAACTACACCGAAATATTTGTAAACATCTATTGAATAGAAAATAAATCATATTTCTGCAAAAATAATGAATTTGGAAGGTAAAATGGAGCTTTTAAAATTGCAATTTCAATTTCGCTCTAAAACGCTATAATACTCGTGGCGACTGTCTATGACGTCACCGATGCACAAATTCGTATGATAAAAAATTAACAGACTATAGGAGTATATTACTTTTATCTTTTGGCGTGTCATGACCGAGACGACAAAAAGTAGGACAAATGGCAAAAGTAACTAACATGAGCAGTAACAAAATAACCGACTCTGTATGTAGAACCTGCCCATCCAATATTCAAAACAGCCCCGGAGTAAGCCCGTAACAAATCTTTTTCACTCAGCACGATGACGTAGACATGTGTACACTCTACGTTACGTGAACGTAAATGAAGTCCACGCATACAGGGTGATGTAAAGTAAAGAAAAAAAAAACTTTAATCCTTTGCTGTTACAAATCTGACTACTTAAAACACTTGCTGTGTAGTTCATTTTTCTTAAGTACAGTGTCGTTCATTATTAGCTTGCCGCTGTTACGTTTGAAGATAATTTCTGTGAATCCATAACTATAAACTATAATTTTGTTGAATGAAGATGGCATGTTGTTTTATTTAAAAATAATAAATTAAGTGAAATAAAACTAAACAAATTAAAATTACGACCTGTCAATTAAAAAAGTAATCATCGAAATCAGATGTCTTAAAGCGGAGATATTCAATGGATCCCCTTTTTGCCCTTTTTTGGAGAAACTAAGCTTTTAATCAAAAAACACCGACGACAATTTTTTTTAATAATCTTAGAAACTGTACACCAAGTTTCGTTCACATCGGTCGTGGAGTACGACCTGTGTTTATACGTACTTACATTTTGATAGAATCCATACTTTTGCCAGTAGATGCAAAGACGCTTCGCTTGCTTCTGTCGCTCGATCAATTACTTAACTAAACTAAACTAATTTGATTGTACTGAAAATGTTGCATAGCGATCAAAATAAAAAGGGATATCTGTCATAGTAAAAAACCCTAGGTTAAATAGGTACAGTTAGAATCCAAAATACGGAAATCCGTAGAACTAAAGTCACCGATACAGCTCTTAGAATTAGTAAGCTGAAGTGATCAGGTCATATAGCTCGCAGAACTGATAACTGCTTCCCAGCAGTTATCAGTTCTGCGAGCTGTAAAGATTCTCGAGTGGTGACCGCGATGCAACGCGAAACGGAGTTTCAAGAGACCATCAACTCGATGGACCGATGACAACGTAGCGATCGTGGGAAGTCGATGGATAGAGGCGGCTCAAGACCGCTCTTTGTTGCGTCGTATAGGACAGGCCTATTTCCAGCTGTGGACATGTGTGGGCTGATATGATGAAAGCCCTAGGTAGGTATATGTTAGTTTTCTATCGTTAATTCCTACCTTGAAATAAACAATGAGGTTTATTTTACCCAGTCCAGAATAGGATAAAATAAAACTCCTATTTAATCTCTAAATAATGTAGTATACCAAAACCAGTTTATATTACCAGAAGTAGTAACATAAACTCCATTTATTCGTTTCGAAACATCCTATACATTATACGAGGGTATATCGAGCACCCTGTATACACAGTCGTAACAAGAGCCATTACTTGTTGAGTGTGTCTGTAAAACCGCGCATAAAGAACGCCCAAGTGAAATCTGAAAATTTTATTGCCTAAAGACGTGGTATGATAAAACTACATTTGCGCTGAGGGAAATTGTCTGGGATATGGTAAGTATAATATTATCATACAATAAATAGTTCACAGTGCATTTACTAAATAAATATCGTTTATGTATAAATGAATAAATAAATAAAGCTGGACAATTCACACAGCATTATCTAGCCCCCTCCCCCCTTCTAGGCCTTCGTGAATTCTACATCATCATCATCGGCCACATCTTCACTTTCCATCAGGTGAGATTGTTTTTAAACAAAAGTCTTTAAAAAGACTATAAAAAAATAACCTATTAGACCGGCAAATTTAAGACTAGAATTTGAGCTATAATGTTAAAATTCAAGTACGGCTGAAGTATAGAAGTAAACCAAAGAAAGGACACACAATTCAACTAGGATTCATTATCATCATCATCCGCCTATTTTATTAGTCCACTGCTGGTCATAGGCCTCCTCTAATGAGCACCATAGCGCCCTGTCTTCAGCTGCCAGCAGTCTTTCGCAAATCGTCATCCCACCTATCGTCATCCCACCTGTTGAAGGGCATCCTACTCTACGTTTGCCGAGTCGCGGTCGCCACTCAAGAACTCGTTTACCCTAGCGGTGGTCGGTTCTTCTCGAGATATGGCCAGCCCACTGGCCCTTCAGCTTGCTAATCCTTTGAGCTATGTCGATAACCTTGGTTCTCTGTCGGATGTATTCGTATGCGAATCCTATCCTTCAGAGAAACTCCGAGCATAGCTCTCTCCATAGCTCGCTGGGCGACTTTAAACTGGTGGACCAGCCCAACCGTGAGTATCCACGTCTCAGCTCCGTAGGTCATGACGGTAGGATGCACTGATTAAAAACTTTCGTTATAAAGCATTGCGGTATTGATGACGAGAAGATTCAACGTTCCCAAACGCTGTCCAACCTAGCCGGATTCTCCTCTTGGCCTCCTTTTCGAAATTGTTTTTACCCAACTGCAAAATCTGCCCAAGGTAAGTAATCCAGGATTATGTGAATGATTAGTATAACATGTTATGTCATTTTATACATAGGATAAGAGAATTATATGTATCTTATCCTAGATTCTAGACTACGAGCCTGAAGGTAAAACTTAAATTATACCTAACCTATTTAATTCCTTTGCTCTAGCTTCAAAATACCCCGAATTAAACCAAACTTTACCTACCGAGAGAATAATTTACCTTTCGACCTATCCACAAAAGACATTGAAGAATTAGGTACCTAACTAACGTCACAACCAACTGTAACAAAAGCTTCCTTTCAATAGATTTCCTAAATTAAACAAGATTCGCCAAGTGCGAGTGTAACTCGCGCGCCGAGGGTTTCAAACATTTGCCAATTATTTGGTCAATCAATTTTCTGAAATATTTTAAAAAGTATGAAACTTACAGAAAATTTAAAAAGTGTTTTGAAATGGTCAAAACGATACCTTTCATTTGATACCGCACATAGGTAGGTACCCCTTTTTGAAAAAAAAAAATCCCCTTTTTTGACCATTTTTCAAAAACTATTATTATTACAGACTTCTCTATATTTTTCCTGTAAAATATAGATTGATATCTACAAACGCCTAATACATTGTACATGGATCGGTCATCAATCTTCGGAGCTAGGGGGGGGGGAATGGTCAATTTTCCGTCTTTTTTTGAAATATTTCAAAAAGTATGAAACTTACAGAAATTTCAAAAAGTGGTTTGAAATGGTCAAAACGATACCTTTCATTTGATACCCCACATAGGCAGGTACCCCTCCTTTTGAAAAAAAATTCCCCCCCTTTTTGACCATTTTTCAAAAACTATTATTATAACAGACTTCTCTATATTTTTCCTGTAAAATATAGATTGATATCTACAAACGCCTAATACATTGTACATGGATCGGTCTGCAATCTTCGGAGCTAGGGGGGGGGAATGGTCAATTTTTCGTCTTTTTTTGAAATATTTCAAAAAGTATGACACTCACAGAAATTTCAAAAAGTGTTTTGAAATGGTCAAAATGATACCTTTCATTTGACACCCCACATAGGTAGGTAACCCCCCTTTTGAAAAAAAATTCCCCCCCTTTTTGACCATTTTTCAAAAACTATTATTATTACAGACTTCTCTATATTTTTCCTGTAAAATATAGATCGATATCTACAAACGCCTAATATATTGTACGAGGATCGGTCTGCAATCTTCGGAGATAGGGGGGGGGGAAAGGTAAATTTTTCGACTATTTTTGAAATATTTCAAAAAGTATGAAACTTACAGAAATTTCAAAAAGTGTTTTGAAATGGTCAAAACGATACCTTTCATTTGATACCCCACATAGGCAGGTACCCCTCCTTTTGAAAAAAAATTCCTCCCCTTTTTGACCATTTTTCAAAAACTATTATTATTACAGACTTCTCTATATTTTTCCTGTAAAATATAGATCGATGTCTACAAACGCCTAATACATTGTACATGGATCCGTCTGCAATCTTCGGAGCTAGGGAATGGTCAATTTTTCGTCTTTTTTTGAAATATTTCAAAAAGTATGAAACTTACAGAAATTTCAAAAAGTGTTTTGAAATGGTCAAAACGATACCTTTTATTTGATATCCCACTTGGGTAGGTACCCCTAGTTTTGAAAAAAAAATCCCCTCCTTTTTGACCATTTTTCAAAAACTATTATTATTACCGACTTCTCTATATTTTTCCTGTAAAATATAGATTGATGTCTACAAACGCTTAGTACATTGTACATGGATCGGTCTGCAATCTTCGGAGCTAGGGGGGGGGGGGGGAATGGTCAATTTTTCGTCTTTTTTTGAAATATTTCAAAAAGTATAAAACTTACAGAAATTTCAAAAAGTGTTTTGAAATGGTCAAAACGATACCTTTCATTTGATACCCCACATAGGTAGGTACCCCCCCTTTTGAAAAAAAATTCTCCCCCTTTTTGACCATTTTTCAAAAGCTATTATTATTACAGACTTCTCTATATTTTTCCTGTAAAATATAGATTGATATCTACAAACGCCTAATACATTGTACGTGGATCGGTGTGCAATCTTCGGAGATAGGGGGGGGGGGGGGTATGGTCAATTTTTTGACTTTTTTTGAAATATTTCAAAAAGTATGAAATTTACAGAAATTTCAAAAAGTGTTTTGAAATGTACAAAACGATACCTTTCATTTGATACCCCATTTGCCTTCCTAGGTATCTTTTGAAATTTCAACATCAAAATTTGTACTGAAAATATTCATTTTCATTTTTCATTTATTTATATATTTTTTTCTTAAAATCAGTAATGGCGCACGAAATGTATCATTATTTCAAATTTCAAGTTAATAGCTGCAGTAGTTACTGAGATATTCAAGAAAGAGCGGGGACGGACAAAGCGAGACCATAAGGGTTTCGATGTTTGAAACCCTAAAAAGCTGAAAAGACCGTAGACAATACTTTCTCTGCAGAAACATTATTCACATGAGTTGACAAATAACAGATTGTAAAAGTGAAATTAAGTGGTTTTGTGTGTTCGTTCCTTCGCGAGGTTTTATTTTATCCAGTAATCTTTGTTTTACATCGTTTGCCGACGTGTGGAAAGGAAAAAAGATGTTCTTTTACGTGACGTTAACGTTTTTACCTATGTATGAGAGTTTTGAAATGTTTGATTTGGTTGTGTACGGGAAATGGAGTATTGCGCAAAAAGTTTGCATGCTCCCTTTAGTTCAAACTCTTCAGCGTAATGCGAATGAGTAGGTAATTTGCAATGAAAACAGAAATCTCTTTCAGTACATTAAATTTATCATAAACTTGCTGTACCCACAACTAGGCTTCATAAAATTAATGTATCTTTTAAAGGGCAATGTATACGCTTCTACAACAAAATTCCTAGTGAGTTGCAAAATCTATCAGTAAATAAATTCAAACAAATTGTAAAAACCTTTCTGTGCAAAAATGCTTACTACAAAGTATCAGATTATCTAGAAGATAAAAAAGCTTGGGACGGGTTTTGCTCCAACTCGAAAAATAACAACTAACAGGCTAAAGGTTTCTTCGTCGCTTCTTTACTTTAGTCTACATACCGAAGCGACCGAAATCAAAAATATCACTTTATTTCCGTGTCAATGTTTTATTTTAAGAATTTGACCTTTTCTAAGTGTATATTTTTGTATTTATGGAAATAAAGACTTTTTGATTTGATTTATCAATCTTCATCATCATCCGCCTATATTAGTTCACTGTTGGACATAGGCTTCCCCAATAGTTGAATTGTTTGATTTGGTTGTGTTGTGTTCCCCATTAAAGCAATGGTAACTCGTAATTCGATATTTTGTATTTGGAACGATCATAGCGAGCAAAAACTCTTTGTGAACAATCTATTTCAATAATATGGAATCAACTTTCATGGTTGAGACTTTTTGCCGTTTGAATACAAGACATTTTTAAACTGAGGAAAAAAAACTTATCGGCGGGTAACTTATCGTAAGGTCGTGTAGACCACACGGCCAAGCACTAATATTAGATTCACAATTTGGAAATTAGATGTTACACATAAGGTTGTTTAGGTATCCTAAATAAAACATACTTTACTGCTGTAATTAAATCTACAACTATTTCAAACTCTGTAATCCAATCTCCAGAATTTTGGAATAAAATTTGTGGAAAATACAAAATACTGAATTTATCGTGCAAGCTTTTACAAAGGACGTTAATTTCGAATATTACAAAATAACAAGCGTTGACAAAACAATCTAAACTCTTTATGGAAATGATTTATTTATGAAAGTTAGATTGGAGTTGCAAGAACAATCGTAATAAGTTTTGAGCGCAGTAAAACATTGGATTTACGACATTGCTCGAAAATTGGGGTTGAGTCTAATAAGTTTGGTTAGGTTGGTATGGTACCAGTAACTTACTTTAAACAGGAATATAGTAAAACAGCACCTAAGTGCTTAATACTTTTTGCTTATGAAATAAAAATATTTATATCTTTATTCAGAAAGAAAATAGCAATCAAATAACAAAATTAAAACTAGTATTTACAATAGAAACAATTAAGCTATCTGCAAACTGTTGCAAACAATCTACAGGTAGCTCAACTGATCCATATATCAATACCAGTTGGAAGCGTGCCTAAGACACTGGCTGCATTGCCCCGCTGTATAGCGATGCTGATGCGCTGTGCCAGATACTCACCAGCTCTCGGGTCACGCGTCGCTTCGACCAGACGCTCAGATAATAAAATAATTTTATATTGACTTATTTGACGACCTCTGTGGTTGACCTCTGAGGTTGCGGCTTCGATTCCCGCCTCGGAAGAAATGTGCGTACGATCTACAGACATTTGTTCAGGGTGTTCTGGTCGTTTTCTATGTATAATAAAAAATATCTATAATTATGTACATATATCTATTGTGAAATATTATGTACATCAGTTATCTAGTAGGTATCTACAAGACCATAACACAAGCTCTGCTTAGCTTGGGGCTAGGTAATGCTGTGTGAATTGTCCAGCATTATTTATTTATTTATTTTATATACCTACTACTCAACATTTATTTTTGGTTCTCGCAACAGTCATGAGAAAAACATATCTGAAATAAAGTATTATCTATCTATCGATTCAAACTATTTAAAAAGTACAAGTTAAAAATACTAGTTATTAAACGAAAATAAGACGCCTCGCCCACAAGAAGCAAGGGTTATTTTCCTGTATTTAACCACAGTACTGTATATTTTAACGCGTGTTTCTTCAGTGTTTCAGCGCAATATTTCTTTCATAAATACCTCAACGTCCAGCGTTATGAAATAAACGTCACTTTCTATGCAAATGCAGATTATGAAATAAGGGTTCAGTTACACGCTCCCAGATTTATCGTCTGACATCCATCTCAGCTTTTATTTATCTAAGCTTATTTCTTTCAAGTTTTTATGTTTTTTCCTGTTATTATCGTATGCCATTTTAGTGTCATAATCTTCTTGCGATCAGCACTTTAGCATGGGGATTGTTGTCTAAGTTAAAATAGAGAAAAATTACGTCACTTCGTCATAGAATGCGTAAATTATTTGAAACGCAGTTCTTTCACTCCAAAAATGTACGCAATGTATGACGATGCGATGTCATTATTGTCTATTCTACCATAGACAACAATTACGCAGACTGAGTCCAGCCCTAGCACGGGGACTGTTTTCTAGGGTAGAATAGTTCTTAATTCTTAATTCTTTATCGCACTAATAAAACCTTATTTAAACCTTGTTACAAGAGAGGTATCGCAAAGGCGAGCTTAACCCTAAAAAGAGTTCTCTTCCAGCAAACCTTAATGAGAGAGGGAAACATGTATGTAGAAGTGGGCAAGTGTGCAAAAGATAGAGATAGAAAATACCTACACTAATTGCATAAACTAATACATAAAATAATATAAAAATATATATAAAATAATGAAATAATAAAAAGAATATATATAAATTAATGAATAGTGAAAAATTACGTCATTGTCATAGAATGCGTAAGTTATAATGATCCTTAGTTAATGGCAATATAAGTCTGGTTGGACTCTTTTCTGCCAGTGTCAAGTAATGGAAAATAATAGTAAAATATGTTATCTATAAAGTTATCTATAAAGATCTTACAAAACTACTAATAGAGTCCACAGGTGATCGGAATGCTGGTTTTTATTTCGGTCAACGAATTAGCATTGCCATTCAACGTGGCAATGCTGCCAGCATTCTGGGCACTCTGCCTTCTGGTGACGGCTTAGATTTTTAGAAAATAGATGTAAGTGTAAATATTAGTTGTAATTATTTTTTGCTGTTAAATAAATAAATTATTTCTATGTAAAATATGAGTTATCAAGTTATGAAGAATGTTGATATTTTCACCAGAGCCTAGTTCGTTATCTAGCAGGGTTATTTAAAACGCACTCCTATTTCAAAAATGTGAGTTTGAGAGGTGATTGTGACGTCTAAATTTTGTATGACAGTAGCGAAGTTCTCCGTTTGCACGCTAGAGGCGCTGTACCAAATCAGATAGAAAAAGGTCACATAACGATCACGCTTCGATATTATCAACGGGCTCAGAATGGGACAAGAAATACATGTAACAATTATGTTTTGTATAAGAATTTAAATTTTATTTATTTATTATTATTTTTATTTTTATTTGTATAGCTGTGTTCAGCAATATTTATTATTTATTTAATAATAAAAAAAATTATTTTATTCCGTGTGGTTATTCTTTATTTTATAAAAAAAAAACTACTTTCTTGGGAATTATTATTAATTATGATTATAACATTAAGTCATCCATTGTCAAATTTGTTACAGTTCGAAAAGGTTCTATTTCATTCTCTTAGCACTTTTAAAGACCACCTTCATCATTCGTACAGCTGGGGTTTGTAACACGCTCACTGCTGCTGCTGTATTTCTAGTCAAATAGAAACTGGATCTCTTCAAGACAAGAGTCTCTTCAAGAAAAGAGTAGAGAAGATAATATATCATCGCCACATCTTCACTTTCCATCAAAGAAAGAAAACAAGTTAATTAGCGCTCAAAAGAAAACACTTTAAACAGGTATTATTAAAGAATTAAAAAACTCTATTTTAAACAAAAACCTGTGCCACCAATAGTCAGACCTCAGCTTAATGTTGCTCTACAAAAAGTTGAGCAACGCTGGCCATCAGGTAAGGTCAAACCAAGGTACCCCCTATAGATTATAATAAATAATAAATAATGCTGGACAATTCACACAGCATTATCTAGCCCCAAGCTAAGCAGAGCTTGTGTTATGGGTACTAGATAACTGATATACATAATACAATACGTTATATAGATAGATATTTTTATTATATATAGAAAACGACCAGAACACCCGGAACAAATATCTGCAGGTCGTACAAAATATTTGTCCCAAGACGGGAATCGAACCCGCAACCTCCTGCGTCGCAGAGGTCGTCAAATTGAAATATAACATTCGCCGCGAGATTTCAATCTAGCGAGTTTTTTTTTCATGTCAAGAGTAAGCGGCCGAAGTTTCGTTTCAATTGAATTTCAATAACGCACTTAATTGTATGGAAAACAACAGAAATAACTATTGTACATGCCTGTTTCGCTGCCGCTGAGCATCCGTAAGTTTTTCTCAAGCAATCCAAGTATCAAAACTTTAAGTTTCATTACATACGAACCAATAAATAATCGTAACCTTCATTTATAATGTTTTATCGGTGCCCAAAACTTGAACAAAACCTTTCACAGACTTCGGTGAGTATAAAATATGATGTTGGGTCTACGTCGTACGAGTTCTTAGCACAATGTCTTAGAAAATGTGATTTGGGTTAGTAGGTGTAACTATTGTACCAAGATTGTTTAATCCGCGCGCAGATTGAAATAGAACCGTTTCAAGTTTATAAATACAATAAATTGAATTTATGATCACATACACCGGGGAGCGGGCAGCAGCGCATCTTGCAGAATAGATCTACCACCGAACTGCGTGGTGATTATGGGCTAAAAATCAGGGGAAGGCCTGCGTCCAGAAGTGGACCATTGTAGGCTGTTGAGGTGAGGTGAGGTGAATTTATGTCCACACACACAAACATTTGATCAACCATTCTCATTCATTTCATCAGATTTATACTTCTAGAAGGCAGTTAGTACTTACAGGCAGGCTTCAAATACTTATGACTTTTGTGAAACAAAAATGATATTTATGATAAAAAAAACAATAACACCACTAAAATCCACAACTTCAACTTAATATTTCGTGGTTTGCTGTCTCTGTGCTGCAATAGTTCTGTCGGTGTCCATGTCAAAATAACTTGCAGCACATATTTATGTTGTCAAAGTATAATATGCGACCGCTTCGTCTTACTTTGAAATGGTTCCATACCATTTTGATCACGCGCGAACTTGTTCAAGATGCTAAAGGATTCCCGGTCAAGAAAACGTATAAAAATGTATTTCCGTTTTCATTTCCGAGAGGATTTTCAGGAGAGGCTTAAGACTTTGTTCAGGTTCTATTTTTAATAATGAGCTTTCAAATGTACTAGAGACGCTACGGTTTTATGAATTTTACCTTTTTACGTCTAATATTTCATCTTAATTGTCAGCAGGCATTGAGTAACTCAATGCCTCCTAAGATTGTGACTCCATGTAACCAGGGTAAACTTGAGTGCGCCTGCTTAGAACAAAACAGTAAGAGCTAATAAATACCTTCTTAAAAAGTTACATAAAAAGTTATAAAGTAAAACCATTATATTACACACATAATTTATTTATTTATTTATCATCATCGCGCCTTGTCGCCCTTTCTTCAGCTGGCCGCATTAAGCAGTCTTTCGCAAATCGTCATCCCACCTGCAGTCGCGATCTCCACTCAAGAACACGTTTACCCCAGCGGTCCTCGGTTCTTCTCGAGATATAGCCAGACCACTGGCCAGCCCACTGCCACTTCAGCTTGATAATCCTTTGAGCTATGTCGAAAACCTTGGTTCTCTGTCGGATGTATTCGTTGCGAATCCTATCATATATGTATTTCGCCTCAGTAGAACACAATCAATCTAGTAGAAAGCTTACTAAGATGCACTGCAGTGGACCGAAAAATTTACAGCACTAGCTTTAATGCATGTCACGTCCTTCTGAGGGTATTCTTTAGTTTTCTCTTGTACAAGAACAAGAGAGATAATTTTGAGGACAAAGAAACGTGGGATTAAATCTGGCTCCAACTTCAATATAACAAATAACAAGCATGTAGCTAGTGTTCAGTAGCTTAAATTCGTTTTGATATCGGAGCAAAATTGTTTTTGGATGTATCAATATATCAATATATGTACAATACAATACAAAAATGCTTTATTGTACACCAGAAAAGAACATTACAAAAAACATTTACATGAGACAAGTACATTGGGCGGCCTTATCGCTTAGAAGCGATCTCTTCCAGGCAACCTTTGGATGGAATGAATTATATGAATATAAGAAAGGCAGGAGGTGTACAAAAAATAAAATAAACAAGAACAAAACAGAATATTGGAAAACATAATTACTTATATTAAATAAAAATAACAAATTACCAATGTAATATACATACACAAAAAAGAATATATATATATATATATATATAATATACTACTTAAATACATAAATAAATAAATAACATGTACCAATATTCACTATTCTGACATGAAAAACTCCTTGACGCGAGATTTAAAGACTGGTAAGGATATTGCTTTTCTAATGGGCTCTGGTAGTGCATTCCATTCGATTAACTACTTAAAAAGGCACCAGAAATTATGAAGATACAGTAAAGTGGGTGTAGTAGTGGGTAGAGTCAAGCTCTATTAAGATGATGAAGTTCTTTAATGTTTTCAGGATGATGTTAAGACTTCCTCGCTTCTGTAGAATACTGATGGTTTTGACGCAATTATCCGCAAAAAAAACTGCCTCCCTGATCTGCAGAATACGGGACAGTCACAACAGCATCAGTGCCGTGTGGTGCCGGCCTATAGAATAGTAACCACCCCAACTCTTCCCGTGGGTGTCGTAGGAGGCGACTAAGGGACACAAACCGGGGGGTGGGCAGCAGCGCCCCCTGCAGAACAATTGGACCACTGAACTGCGATCCCCAACCCGCATGCCCAGCGTGGAGATTATGGGCATTACCCCCCCCCCAATGATGCAAAGAACCAAAAAATGGCCCCCAGGTCCCGGCCGCCTCGCTATTCCTGGCCATGGCAGCGGACATGCTTGGCAGGGGGTGCTAGGAATCACCGGGCTACCTCAGGCTGCCACCAACAACTGACCCTGGCTGCTGAAGACAGGGCGCTATGGCGCTCATTAGGGGAGGCCTATGTCCAGCAGTGGACTGGTATAGGCTGATGATGATGATGATGTTCCTTATCGTTCTGGGTAAGCTTTATCCGGAATGCTATCTAGAGAGGATATGCTTTAATACTTTATTTATACTAACAGCTAGATTAATTCTTCTTTTATTTTTATGTTCCACTAACACTCTATGGATTCTAAGTTGTCCGAAATAAACAAATTTTATTTTATTTATTTATTTAAAAACATCTTTATTCAGAAAGAAAATAACAATCAAATAACAAATTTAAATTAAAACTAGTATTTACAATAGAAACAATTAAGCTATCTGCAAACTGTTGCAAACAATCTACAGGTAGCTCAACTGATCCATATCAATACCAGTTGGAAGCGTGCCTAAGACACTGGCTGCATTGCCCCGCTGTATAGCAATGCTGATGCGCTGTGCCAGATACTCACCAGCTCTCGGGTCACGCGTCGCTTCGACCAGACGCTCAGATAATTTTTTGAAAACCCGGAGAGTCTCGGTACCCCACGAACCTAGGGGTCTCGACTCCAAGGGGAGCAAATGTGTAGGCTCTGTCGAGACCTGCATATTTGCGCCTATTGAGATCTTCGGCTAAATCTGCCGCCGCACCAGCCCTTTATTTAATGTCCAGATTAAATTATTTCTATTAAAACACTTTATCGATTACTTCATGGATAACTCTACAGAATGACACTGAAAACTAACATGATTTGTCTTTGGATCTTTTCAACCGACGACGATGGGACGAAAAACAAAAGTGGAGGTTGTATGGTCGTCGATTTCTCAGTAAATAGGGATGTTAACCATAATCACAAATTAAAGTTTAGTGTTAATTTTATGATCATTTGTATTATTAGAATATCGAAAATCACATTTTTATAATATAATATAACTTATTGAATTTATTAAAAATGATTTTAAATGCTATATTTATAATCTGTTGTCAAGTGACTGCAAACGCCATTATAAGCTTATGACGTCACTAGCCGCAAAACAAGCTGTCACACTGTTTGTTTACCTTTCTGCATTTTCTCATAACGACGAATTAGTCTGTAAATTACATAATATTAATAATGATGGAATCCGGATTCACTAAAGGGAATAGTTCCAACTTACCAAAAGTAGATTTGTTGATGGTGGGAAACTTTTTTGCAAGAAACGAAGACTTTTGTGGTTCAGAATTCAGGAACGTGAAAACATCTTTGTAGGTACACTTTTACGTTTAATACCATTTATCTATCTACGAATACATAAATAACAGTCAAGTACATGTGTAATAGATGATTTTCTGCTTTTTATATATAATTTATCGTGTTTAGAACATCGTTTAAATCACTGTTTACAAAGTTAGGTTATGTGCTAAAACAATAAATTCGTAACATTTGCTTATCTTTTGGCACATGAATAAACAGTTTTTCCGGTATAGTAATTGTTGTACTTTTACACAGGGGGCACTGCACAGGTTTTGTAAAACTTTGTGTTCATTTTGATTGTTTGTATTCAAGTAAAATTAAGAAAACACATGTCCTAATCGAACAATGGACATACAACATACAGTCATGTCATGAATCGCGACCATCGTTTTGCGGTTAGTGACGTCATTTCTGTTACGTGACAGTTGTTAGTGTTTTAGCGGAAAAGTTTAAAATTACTCTAATTTTGTACATTTTCTTATCGAAAATAGTAATATTTTTAAAGAAAATATTTTTTTTATGCTAAACAAGAGTCCATCTTCAAAATAAAAGCAATTCCGAAAAATTGTTAACATCCCTAGGCTGGTGCCGGCTTAGAATTTGCACCACCCCAACACTTTCCGTGGATGTCGTACGTAGCGAATAAGAGACATACACCGGGGGCTGGCAGCAGCGCCTCTTGCAGAATATACATAGGCTGTTGAGACTGAGGTTGAGGTATGGACAGATTAAAAAACGCTTTTGTTATTGTATGTATTTTTAAAGGACCGGAAGGACGGTTGTCCCATAAAATTTTTATTCCCTAAGGAATAATAAATTGCCCCGAAAAAAATTAAAAGTGTTTTTAATGCCAAGGATTTTGATGTTGGTTTATGTAGTTTTATGAAAACAATTACATTATTACTAAGTCTATTTATCTAAGTGCTAAAGAACCGTGATAGTTGCACAAAAACTGCTGAATAGCTTTGAATATCAAATCAAATATCAATAACGTTTATTTCTTTAAGCTTACAAAATAAGCACTTAGACAAGTCAAATTGCATGGATTGACTAATATTCATACAAAAAATAATAAATATTATGCAAAAACACTAAAATATATGTATAAGGTAAGTGTAACGTCAATCTTATTAACTTATATTGTGACATCTCCATACATTGTATGGAGAAACATGTTACAATATTTCCGCATCCAGCATCTGCCAGCAGTCTTTCGCAAATCGTCATCCCACCTGGTCGGAGGGCATCCTACACTACGTTTGCCGAGTCGCGGTCTCCACTCAAGAACACGTTTACCCCAGCGGTTGTCAGTTCTTCTCGAGATGTGAATGGCCAGCCCACTGCCACTTCACCTTGCTAATCCTTTGAGCTATGTCGATAACCTTGGTTCTCTGTCGGATGTATTCTTTGGGAATCCTATCATTCAGAGAAACTCCGTAAATAGCTCTCTCCATAGCTCGCTGGCCGACTTTAAACTGGTGGACCAGCCCTACCGTGAGTGTCCACGTCTCAGCTCCGTAGGTCATGACGGGTAGGACGCACTGATTGAAAACTTTCGTTTTTAAGCATTGCGATATGGAAGACAAGAAGACTCGACGTAGTTCCCCAAACGCTGCCCAACCTAGCTGGATCCTCCTCTTGGCCTCCTTCTCGAAATTGTTCTTACCCAACTGCAGAATCGATCGAATTGGTCTGTCTGTGTTGTTTAAACTTTAATAAATTCAAGAAGGATATTACAAGACCTATCTGTATTACATCATTAACAACTATCAAAATGGCAAAACTAATAGAATTTAACCTCAACCAAGGGAAATGTTCGTATTGAGGAAACTTCTGCAATACCAAAGTTAGTTCTGCTCAATTTATTCCGTTTATAGTCGGCCTAATGGTAGAGCCATTTAACAATTTCAATTTCAGCTTCGTTGTTGTTAATATTATGATAAATCTACAAACAAAACATATCCGAATAGAAGAATGAAATGAAAACAACACTGTTTTCTTTCATTAATTAGAAATTGCAAATTAGAATTCCTTTGTATTGTGTAGATATTAAGGTAATTGAAAGTTTGAAACCAAAGATCTTAGAAAGCCTTAGCCAACATTTTTTAAGATTTTCTTCACGAACATAGCGAGTTAATATGGACTCGCTATTTTTCTATGAAATATACCTACTAAAAGGCTGTGACAATTTTACCGTAAAGATGCGTACATACCTTAGTAGAACTAATATTATATACCTTGTTAGAACTGATACCGATACTCTAAAATGGTGTTTACAGATAATGTATTATATTTATAATATTGCTGGACAATTCACACAGAATCAATAAAAAAATACTGGATGCTTTTCCAAAAATAAAATAGAAAACACCTCTATTTGCTATCGAACTCGATCAATAGCGCGTATTTTTCGTAAGTATTGAGGTTGGCATGTCACATCTTACTGCAATGCACAGTCTATGAAGGGTTTATTAGACCCTGGCCTATGCCAGGGTCTAATAGACCCTTCATGCCATTTTAATTTGATAGACTCAAAGCACCCTCTTTTTGATCAGGTCGACCTATTTTTGTAAACTATAAATATTCGTCTTAGCAGTGAGTGCGTACGTACTCCACTCTCAAAAAACATAAACCAAATATTCAGCTACATATTAAAGCCTATCGAAACTTAAGGGTTTTGTTATTATAGGGTGTAAGCTCTCACACTCTGGGTAATCTCACAGCAGAAAAATATAAATCGACAATTTCTGGGAACTTATAATTAATCAATTATTTCCATCGAAACCTGACCACAATTTTCTTAAGTTGAATTTCTTGGCAGTGACGTATCCAGGGCGTAAATCTGGATTGTATCTTACCTACATTATATGTATCAGTATAAAGATAAACAAACATTTGACTTCCCTTACCCTATCACGCTTATACTGAACGCTAAAGCATTCAATCTCTACCCGTAACATTTATTTAGTGAAAACACACAAGAGATTGTTTCCATCTGTTTGATTAGGAACCTGTTCAATCCGGTTAAATCCAGTACAGTCAAGTATCGACCTGATTCGATTTGAATTGTTAATTCTGTACACAGGAGCCTTGTTCGTTTATTTTTGAATGGAGCATGGTAAACAGGTTGGAATTTGATCAAATTCTGGTTAAAAATGTATGTGATAGCTGGCTGTACGATGGCTTATTTACCTTGTAAAACCTAATCTCTTTTGAATACTGTTGAGCTAAGAGGATTTTGTATTGGTGCTGGGAAGTTTTCTTACAAGTTGCCTTGTGTAGGATTTTTACTTTTCAATGAAAATTGTTTAGGAATCTATCAATGCCAAGGGCAATAAAATCTAGACAATGTCGGCGGGTCGTTGACAAGTTGACAAACCATTGTCGGCTGTCTACACAGTACACTGAAATGACATACCAACCCGCCCCGGACTGTGCTGCCGACTAACTTAAACTCCATTGGATCACCAGACCACCACGTCCATTTCTTATCGATATTTCTTAGCTCGCAGCAAGCGTTTCAAGTTTAAGTTCTTTTCAAGACTAGAGTGAATAAGTGTCTTCTGGACCTTCGTAATATATCAGCGGCCACATTGTCATTTAAAACAGCTGGTCTATTTAGATGTATTCGAAAGTGTTACTCTTATGTATTACTCAAACTGTATTCTGTGTGAATTGTCTAGCATTATTTTCACAACTCATTGGCTACGTTTTAATTATAAAGAAAAAACAAACGAAATAAATAACTGGTGAGATTCGGGTTGAGGTTAAACAAAGGAATATCTATCACCAAAAATTTTAATCTTTTGCTACTTTTCTGTTAGAAATCTCAAAATGGGACAAATCAGGCACATTTTTAGCATAAAATTTGAGTTTCTTGACTAGTCCCACTGGATTCGAACCAAAGTTTGACGTGTAGATAATAAATCCAAAATAGGATAGTTTCCATTCAAAGGCAACGAGGATGTGTTAATTTATGGTGTGCTCTTAACAGAATTTCAGCCACGGCGGCAACCCTCAACGTAGACTAGCAATATGCGCTGGACATACATATTACAATGCCCAAGTGTGTTCGCAAAGTCAGACACACTGCATTCAATGACTCCTATAACTCCTGGCCTAGACGTCAGGGGGCGATAGAACGGTGGACCGACAAGCGGAAAGACCCAGTCGTGTCGGTTTACCGTTCCATAGGATCATCATCTTCATCAGCCTATATTAGTCCACGGTGATATACTTAAATTACCGTAGTTAAAGCGAAATAATCAACTTCGAACTAGAAAATCAACTTTTCTTCACCGAAAAATAATACCTAATGAATAACTTTTAACTCAGTCCTTTTTAGTATCAAATCCAAGAGAATTGAAACTTCCTAATTGACTGTATTTTATATTACTTGGCAAGTTTTTCTTGCTTTCCATTTGTGACGATGTTCTCTTTTGTTGAAAATAAATAGGAAGCTAAACTTAAAGTCACTTTTTTGTTTTTCTTGGAAAATAAGTTTATAGAAAGACCAAGTTATCAAGCTTAACAAAAGTCGTCGTTTATTTTTTCTCAAACTTCTTAAATGTTAAAAGTAGAAGTTAAAAGCTATGGGTTTGACGAATTTCTATAAAGTCCTCCACTTTGATTTCGATGATTAACACTAGGTATTACGGCTACGAAATTCGTAGAAAATGCGTTAAAATCTACGAAACTCGTAGAACTGCTACGCATGTGTTTAAGGTCTACGAAACTCGTAGCACTGCTACAAACATGAAAAGCTGTGCTATAACTGCGCTACGAATTATGAACAGCTGCTACACTTTTTAGAGATGATTTATTACTAATTTGAACAGCTACAAAAACAGGTCATTCTTTCGTTTGATAAGTGGACATTTAATAAAATCTATAAATCAATTTTTCTTCATTTTGGACAAATCAATCATCGGCAGTCGTAATGACCTAGACAATCGACATCATTACCACCCAATGTCGAACCATCGAGTTCAAAACTACGACGTTTTTACACTTTTGGATCATGCCAAGTCGTTCAGTTTCCACTTCCTTTGCAAAACCAATTTACTCCTAAGTGTTGTGTATTAAACATTGTTTGAAAATCACAGAGGCTATAATGAAAGGTATTTTTCATAACATGACAGCTGCACAACTACATAGCGACCGCATGGCAAGCCATAGGGCTGGATAATTCGATCTCAAAATATGTGATAAATGTTTAAGCCGGTAAAATTACGTGTTAAATTTATCTGAAACTTAGGCGAATATGTACTGGTAGGCGGTACAGTAACATTGGGCAAGATATCCTTAGTATTGTTTTTATAACAAGTCAGAAGTAGGTTTCTTAGTCCGTTCTAGAAACCCTGATATTTTTTTGTAAAAAAGGCGGTCACAAAAGATCAATAAAATAAATGAAAATATTAGTTATGTTATTCCAATATTTAATTATTAAATACATTATTTACCCCTCCGACTAGGTGGGATGACAATTTGCGAAAAACTACTGGCAGATGCTGGATGCGGCAAGCTAAAGACAGGGCGCTATGGCGCTCATTAGGGGAGGCCTATGTCCAGCTGTGGGCTAGTATAGGCTGATGATGATCTTGTTATTATCCTGTTGCTATCTGCCATTATTATTGGGTTTATAATTAATACTTAGTGGATATGTTTTGAAGAAAGCATTATCAAACAAAAAATTCGAAATAAGAATGAGTCGTGAGAATGAGAATAATTTGGAGATCACAAGAAAATTACTGCTGGCTTTGAACACTTCTAATAAACGACGGGAAAATGTGGATAGCAGAATAAAGAGCGAACGACAAAACAAAGAAAAAGACGAATAGCAAAATAAAGCACGTTTTTCTTGTTTCTCATAAAATTATTCTTCGCGACACAGTTTCAGGAATGCGTTTCAGTAAATTAACTTCGTTTTGTACTATCAAGTCTGGAAGACATCGTTAGAGCTAGCTGCCCGTGAACGATGAACTTAGCTCGGATTTTATGAGTTTTGTTTCAGAATTACTAAGTAGGTACTCTGATTCTAGACACCTTTTATTTAACTTTAATTATGTAGTCCATTTGCATCCCATTGTTAAAGTATAGAAGTTTATTCATCTCTGTACCTATTTTATTTGACGACCTCAGTGGCGCAGCGAGCGAGAGTCTGCCTGCGACGCAAAAGGTTGCGGGTTCGATCCCCGCCTCGGAACAAATTTGTGTACGATCTGCAGAAATTTGTTCCGTTGGTCTGGGTGTTTTCTATGTATAATAAAAAATATCTATCTATGTAATGTATAATATTACGTATATAAGTTATCTAGTACCCATAACACAAGCTCTGCTTACCTTGGGGCTAGATAATGCTGTGTGAATTGTCCAGCATTATTTATTTTATTTATTACTTAGTTATCTACCAACCTATAAAAATTTAACTATAAACTAACTAACTATAATTACTATCTCAAAAATAAACTCAAAGTTATACACTCCGCGCATTTTTTGGTCTCCTGCATAAATTAAGTAAAAGTTCATAATGTTGTATACCGCTGAGGTACAGAAATATATATTCCCCGACGCGTTTGCAGTTAACAGAGACATGACATGACGCAGACATGACTCTGTGGAAATGCATGGAGGACGCCTTCACCAGAAAATGGGCACCCAAATCAATGAATAATAATAATGTGAATAAAAGTGCTACATGCAAAAGACATAGGCGCTTACCAACTTAAAAATTCGTATAGATACAAGTCAAGTTAACAATAACTATTGAAGAGTTTTATATCAATATAATGCGTTATAATTATAAATAAAAATTTAGGTTATTAGATTTTTAAATACTTAACCAAATTCAGATTTAGCTAGTTCTAAAATGTCACATAAAAGGCATACTTACTTTCTTTCTTTAGCAAGTTTGCTAATTATCGTGGTGGTGGGTGTATGGTTAGTGAATGAAGACGTGAATAATAATTATTATGATATGATATATTGTGATCAAAATAGCTCTACCATTTTGTCTGAGCTGATCCATAATATATTTTTTTGTTTTTATGTCAATTCATTTTAATGATATCGTTATGTAGAACTTTGTAGAGTATGTTCGTAGAGGTTGCTACGCCGTAGCGGGTCTACGCGCTACAAGTATTTGCGAACCATATGCGTTTGTTCAATAAATTATTTGGTAAATTGATAGTTATTGGGTTAGAGTTTTTTTCGCAATCTTCAGTTTTTAATTCATCTACGACTTGAAAGTTCAGTCTGATCGCATTGATTTAATTTTTCGGGTTAATTTCCGCACATCCTCAACGAATGCTTTATTACGCCACGTTGTTAAATCAAAATGCCAAAAATGTCCGGATTATCAAAAAATCCGGACATTTTTGGCCGGAAAATGAGCAAATAAGTCACAACCCTAAGCCGCAGACATTGTGGCCGTATGTGGGCCACGTCCGGAGCAAACTTTCTCAATAAACTATTATGAGATACGCTTATGATTTTTATTTTCAAAACTTATTACAAATGACAGATGTCACTAAGATGTCAGTCATGGTCTCGCATTTAGTAGAATATGATGAGATAGATAGAATATTTTTACACAAAATAGCACAAAAGTGGCTGTTTATGATATTCAATAGTGTTTTGCTATACAAGCGTAGCATATGTCATACACTCGAGAGCAATGAATCCGGGTCACTCAAAGAATCCAAAAAATCTCGGAAAGTAAGAATGCTAGGTTAAGAAAGTTATGTTCTCCGACGAATCAAAATTTATGCTCTACAAGCACGATGGAAGACACAGAGTGTATAGAAGACCAGGGGAAAGATTCAAGCAAGCATGCATCGAAGAAAAAGTAGCCTACGGTGGTGGGTCTGTACTTGTGTGGGCCGGAATTTCCTCTGAAAGTCGCACAGAGCTGGTGATCATAGAAAACGGCTCTTTAACTAGCGTAAGATATGTGGAAGAAATCCTCAACGAACACGTTGGTCCATTTATGGTCAATTTGGGTGAGGATGCTATATTTATGCATGACAATGCCCGACCTCATACAGGTAGGATTGTGAATGACTACCTTCAAGAGATGAACATTACTTGTATGGAGTGGCCAGCGCGCAGCCCGGATATCAACCCGATCGAGCATGCTTGGGACGAGCTAGGGAGATGCGTAAAACAACGAAACCCTCCCCCAATCACGCTTCCTGAGCTCAAAATTGCTCTCACAGAGGAATGGGAGAATATTCCCCAAAATCGTATAAGGAACTTGGTGTACAGCATGCCAAACCGCGTAAACACAGTAATGGAAGCACGAGGAGGTAATACGAAGTATTGAAATTCAAGAAAATCGTCATAAAGTTGAAAAATTTCATGTTTCCTATTTTTGTTTTAAGGAGAGATCAGCAGTTTTTTTTCTTTATGTAATTTTGTGTAAATAAAATGTATGGTGACTCATATTTTTTTAACTTTCATTTAAGGAGTATTAAATTGTCTATTAAATACAATTTATTGCATTAACCTAGCATTCTTACTTTCCGAGATTTTTTGGATTCTTTGAGTGACCCGGATTCATTGCTCTCGAGTGTATTATATAACATTATTGTATGCGATGCCTAATGATGACTGTACCATTTCAGGGCTAATTCACAAACTGGTATTAAAAATCTAATGATGACAATTAAAAAAGTAAGAGTCATGTTTATGATTTTAAACAATAAAATTGTTGAATTTTTTTGAATTTCCATCCATTGCAAAGCAATGAAACGCGAATAAAGTAACAGTCATTATTCATAATTTTGAACCACAAACTGTTGTATTTCATTTAATTCCCGTCCATTGCAAAGCATCCCAACAAAACGAGATAAAAGTAAGAGATTTGTGATTTTTAACCACAAAAATGTTGAACTTTATTCAATTTCCGTTCATTGCAAAGCATGCCAACAAAACACGAAATAGTTTGTGAATGTCCAATAACTGTTTGTTTAGTAAAAGATCCACCTTAATTAATGTACACTTGATAGTTAATGATCTTTATAACAATACGAGTATAAACAAATTTTGTTCCGACACTTCCATAATTCATAAATTGTAAATAATGCATTCGACGACATCTGTGGCGCGGTGGGTGAAGGTCTGCGACAAAGGAGGTTGCGGGTTCGATTTCCGCCTCGGGACAAATGTTTGTACGATCTGCAGGCATTTGTTCAGGGTGTTCTGGTCGTTTTCTATGTATGATAAAAAATAGCAATCAATTTATTGTATTATATAATGTGGTATATATTAGTTATCTAGTACCCATAACACAAGCTCTGCTTAGCATGGGGCTAGATAATGCTGTGTGAATTGTCCTGCATTATTTATTTATTTATTTGGACATTAGTGTTTACCATTGAACTATTTATTGGCATGATTGTTATAATGGACCACTTGTTTTCATAATCATAGTAGCGTTTCTTGAATTGTTTTATCACCTGGTGTTTTATATATTTTTTGTAAGGGTTAAAATTCCCTGCTTTTTTTAAGTGCTTTTCTCCAGTACTAAACTACCTACATAAAATAATGTAAAACGGAGGATAAACTTGTAAATATTCGTTATTTCTTTATATAACGTGATGTTTTATTTCAATTAAATCGTATGCGCTTTAGACATACCTGTTGTTGTTTATTGATTTTGTATGAACAATAAAAATAAATAAATTAAATAATTAAGAAAAGTAAGAGCTGTTAAGGATTTTTGTTATAGTGCTTACCCGCACTCTGGGCATCTCTAAGCAATGAAATAAGTTCCCAAAAACTCCATAAAAAAAATTCTTAGAATTTAGCAACGGCAACACCTCTCGTCAAACGAACTAAATGCCAACTAAATGTCTTTGAACATTGGAAACTTATGATGTTCTCTGTAGGTGGAGTCACCGGCGCTACAGTCCGTAAGAGGTCCCAAAGATTTTCGACGAAAATCGACAGTGGTTGTGGCTTGGTTGGTTAGAGCACACCCGTACTAAGGGTGGGGCGCGGGTTCGAGTCCCGCCGAAGTCGAAATTTTTTGGGAACTTATTTCATTTCTAAGAGCTGTTAGTTTAAGAGCATCAATGACACCTCTTAATGATCTCAAGATAGTCTATTTTTTTCCCGATGGATACGTATTTGTTCAGGATTTATAGTTATGTTTTAGTTTTTTTTTTTCAAAACAATCAAATTTTAATTCAAATTTAGCCCAAAAATCTCCTTTCCCCAAAGTATATTTATTTATTTTACTCTCCTAATTGCTTTTTCTAGTATCCACTTCGCGCCGTAGCGATAAATAACCCGCCTTTCATAAAAAGTGTTTGCTTTGACCCTTATAACCAGGTTACAAGTTGCCATGTACCATCCTACCCCATTCTACCCCATGTACCCCTCGTTAGGGTATATCTGCGATCAGTGATCACTTTGTGGAGTTTTTTCGACACTGAAGCTTTTAGGGCAACGAACCTAAACGATGTGTACGTGATTTTTGAAGTGTTGTTCTCAAAATGTATTTACGGAGTTTCGTTTTTGATGGATAGAAGTAGGTGATAATGGGAAAACAAAGACGAATGATGCATTTTTTTTATTTTTAAAAAGATACTTGACACGCACACCCTACCCAAACTAGCGCCGCCACCTACTTTATCTTATTATTCCGTTTAACAAAGGACATTGCAAATATCCATCGTACAGTTTGTGATACTTATTATAAGCTTTTTTTAATGCCTCTATTATAGTTTTATTCTATTTAGTTTAGGCAGTGAATTGAAGTTGCCCTTGGTGGCTACCAAAATCTATTTTCGTATCTCTGCCTAAACTAAATAAAATAAAACTATTACAGAGGCATTAAAAAAAAGCTTAACAAACTGTGCGATGGGTTTTGACAATTCCTTTGTTAAACGGAATAATAAGATAAATCAGGTGGCGGCGCCACTTTGGGTGGGGTATGCGCCTTAATACATACATATAATAATTTGATAAATGACATTCCATTGGAGACAGGAAATTTTGGAAATTTCAATTTAGCATTTCAATTGAACATTTCCTATACTAAACTAATACAATCATCAAAGTACATATAGAATTTATGGAAATTTCGTGAGCATACATAAAATATACATAAGACCGAACATAAAACCTCCTTATTTTATCGTAGTCGGTTTTAATATCCCAAAGAGACTATATGACACGAATAAGTACTTATGTAAACACAAAAAGCTTATCAAAATAAAACAGGTCTTAAAGAATCTTTCAAATAATCTAGCAAAGGGAAAAATAGAAACGCTGCAACGTTCAATTGACCAAGTCGGTAAGTTCTGAAGCCACTGCTATTTAATTTACTTCTAATCCACTTACGGGGCTTTTTCATTAAGTTTTCCTCTGCCAAGTTTTATTTAGGACTTATAAAGCTTTTATTTAATTAACCAAAGACTTCTTAACCCATTTATTGTTTTTAAAAGAAATTATTTGTACTCTACCATCATTCATAATATAAATTTTGGTTTTGAGTGTGGTTGATAAGTTGCCTACACAAACGTATTACTAAAATGATTTATAATTCGAGCATATTTGTACACTAACCATGTTATTTTTGTATTCGAATAGTTAGTTTTGTTTGATAAGGATCATTGTCGAGTTACGGAATAATAACACTTTATGGAAAATACAAATAATTTTCAATAATCATTTTTGGTATTACAAGAAGTAGCAAGCAGCTGTCACCGAATCCTCCTACAAATCTACTGAACGAATCTAGCTGAAATTTTGCAGATTTATAAGTTTGAGAACCTTCTATCTAAATTTAACCAAAATCAGCACATCTTATAATATTATGTTCATATTAATTGCGATTAAAGACTTGATCAAGCGTTAATAGCAATCAAAGTTTTTTTCTTAGAAATGTTAGACAAAATCCATTATTTATTTATTAACACTTTATTGTACAAAAAAGAGAAAATACATAAATAAAATAAAAATCTTATATCTAAATATAAATTTACAGTACAAAAGGCGCTTATAAAGGGGAAACCTAGCACTGGACCAGGCAGTATACAATAGACAATATTACTACGATAAAGATTCAATCCGGAGATCAAATTGCTTTGAAAATTATATCTAACACCTGCTTCTAAATCTTACGCCTCCGTTGAGTCAGTCAAGCTAGAAAATCGCTGTCATATTCTGATAGCCAGCTCTTCGATGGAAATATTCCACATAATAAATACGTTGGTAACTTATAGCCGGCATGATCGTCTTTTATTTTTTCGTAAAAATATCTACGCTGACATCAAAATTCAGTATACAGATGAAGACAATATAAGAAAAACAAAAGACGGTAGTGGAAATTCTGGTTGCGCTACCCATAACTTACTTGACAATGGAATTTCCACTTTCTTTCCAAGACACACGACTGGCTTTGGAGACTTTAGTATAAATTGCTACCTGTTGTACATACAGTCGTGGTCAACTAATTAGGGACAATCTCTAGTTAGGCCAAATTGTGTTTTTTTTTTTTTTTTTTTCAACGAGTCTTAAAAATATTCCATATCTTTTACATGTAAGTATAATTAGTCATTGATGTGCCCGATTATACAAACAATAACAACTTCTTAAACATTAAACCTCTTTACAGTATAGCTGATAGATTATCATAGTGCTATTTGTTCAAATATTGCTGGCTGGCCATTTAATTAGGGACACTGAGATATTGCGTTCTATTTTCAAAGTTTGAATCTCAATACTTTTTTACTTCTTCTCTTATTGTTTCGTGGTAGTTTTGGCGGCAATCCCGATTTTTATTTTAAGTTTTGAAAAATATTTTGAAGAAAAATGGGCAAAAATAAAAGTTGCGATCCAACACTACGAAAAATTATCATGAAGTTTGTTGTCGAGCATGGTTGGCCATACCGAAAGATAGCAGAACATTTAAATTGTTCAAAAACTATGGTATACAATGCAGTGCAACATGTCAGACGCAATAACACAACTTTAAATGTGCCCAAAACAAAAAGATCGAGAAAAACAACTCCGCAAGAAGATAGAATGATAACCAGGTTAGCTAAGAAAGATCCGTTTCTAGGCTCTATTGTAATTAAACACGAAGTATTTGGGACAGACGAAAGAGCTGGTGTCTCAGCGAGGACCGTTCGACGACGTCTGGTAGAAGCAGGGTTGTTCGGAAGAGTGGCTCGCAAAGTACCGTTGTTGAAGAAAGAACATAGAAATGCTCGTTTGGCGTTTGCACGTAAATATGGACATTGGACCTACGCCCAATGGCAACATGTATTATTCTCTGACGAGACCAAGGTTAATTTGATTTCTTCAGATGGAAGGCAATACGTACGGCGTCCAGTAAAAGCGGAAATGAATCCAAGATTCACAAAAAAGCAGGTGAAACATGGCGGTGGAAACATTAAAATGTGGGGTTCATTTTCTGGACGTGGAGTGGGACCTGTGAGGAAAGTTCAGGGTAACTTAGACCAACATCAATACAAGGCAATATTGGAGGAAACGATGCTTCCCTATGCTGAGGAGCATCTCCCTATTATATGGACGTTTCAGCATGATAACGACCCGAAACATACCGCCCGTTCAGTCAAGTCGTTTCTTACCAGTCAGTCAGTATCGGTGCTAGATTGGCCAGCAAATAGCCCGGACCTTAACCCAATCGAGCACCTTTGGCACGAAATCAAGAAAAAAGTTGCCACTTATCGTACCACAACTTTAGATGAACTTAATGAAGCTTTTTGTGAGGCATGGGCAAACATTCCTGTCGAAACATGCCAGAAACTGATAATGTCTATGCCACATCGGTGTCAAGCGGTAATTACTAACAAAGGTTTTGCTACTGGGTACTGATTTTACACGCAATAAAATGGAGCTGTTAAAGATATTATAATACTGCAGATTATTAGTTTTGTTTAACTCTATTTTTCATTATAGTTTACTGTCCTTAATTAAATGTCCAGCTACAGAATTATACCTTAAAATTGAATACATGTTCAACCTTTGATATTAAATACTTTTTTCTATTTATTTATTCTTTTATTTACAGCCATTTATAGCATAATAATCGGACCAAATTATGCAAATAATAGGTGCTGAGAAATCAATATGGTTTTATATTTATGTGTACATAACCGGTTATTGCTCTTCACTATCTTGAAAGTCCCTAATTAGTTGACCACGACTGTATATGCAAGATAGATACTGATTGAAGTTGTGGCAAGTTACGATGTGATCGGAAAATTGAAATATAAAGTTGTTTAGGAGAAATTGATGCGATTTCGGTTATGAGCTTTACATTTTGCATGCGTGTGACGTGCGAATAACCTGGTCTTCTTATCACACGCAAATCGCGTGTGTAAAGAATACGATTGAGAATAACGATACTTCTCCACGCAAAAAGCCACCTGTGGCCTAGTTGCGGAAACCAGTCCAGAAACAAGTAAGTAAGTAACGATATTTCTGATGCTGTCTCGCTCCAGGTTCAAACTGCATGGAGACATGACGTCATTTTCAATCCCGTAATACAGCTGGTAGAAAGTAAACTGTTTTAATAATCATCTTTACTAATAAAGAAAATTACGATTTGAACCAACTAATAAAACAAATTAGAACTAGAATTTACAATTGAAGCAATTGAGTTAACTGCAGACTGTTGGAAACAATCTACAGGTAGATCAACTGATCCGTATCAATACCAGTCGGCAGCGTGCCCAAGACGCTGGCTGCATTACCCCGCTGTCTGTAATGCTGTGCGCTGCGCCAGATACTCACCAGCTCACGGGTCAGACGTCGCTTTGATCAGATGCTTAGATATTTTTTAAAAACCCGGTGAGTTTCGGTACCTTACGAACCTAAAGTTTTGACTCCAAGGGCAGCAAATATATAGGTTTACAGACGCACAAGAAAATGATCCTATATGGGTTCCTTTATTTCCCATTGAGATTAAGAACCCTAAAAATGGTGTAAGTAGCTGTCAATTTTGAAGAAGTTGATGACAGTTTTTATATTTCATTAAAAACTTAAAATTAATAAATTATAACCGCAAGTATTTGATCTTAATACAATTAAAAACCTGCGGTTTACTTTACAGTAAAGTTAAATTTAATCTTCATTATTTAGCGAACATTTGAGCTTATAAAGTTGAGGGTAGGCGCAACAGGGTTGTGGTTACAAAATTGTGATTATGGTTACCAATTTAAATCAATGTATGTTTTGGCAAAATGGGATGTATCAAATTAATATTACAGTCGTTTTTTGATCGTCAAGCTATCCATAGCTAACGATGGGAATTGGACCGGTCGTCAATTCGAATCAAAAATAAGGGTAAGGTCCCCTGAGAGGTATCGAAAATTCAGATATCATCAGGTTTCTGAGCTTATTTTATTACACTTATGAGCCAATAATGAAAGGTTATGAAGTATTTTAGTTAGTAAATTAATTATAAAAGCACTAAAAGAACACAATGACATTAGACAACAATTTAAAGAAAAAGATTGTTAGGATTCCTACTTTAAGAATTTTCACACAATCTGGGAAGCTTCAATTCATCACTTAAGCTTACTGGAAAATACGAAACTTTTACATTTTAAATCGAATGAATCAACCCTTTTGCAATTCTATTTCAACTTCTCTTTAAGAGTTGGAAAGTACAAATACAAGAAAACTGTCGTTTCCTCTAAAAGCACTTTATTGAGCTTAAGACTAACAATATTGGTTTTTATTTGTTTTTTTATTTTATGGAAAATAGTATTAATAATTCTTTTGTAAAAATGTTTTTCTTAAAAGCTATGGAAAAAGCTTCTGCTTAGTTTCTTTGTATAAGCTAAAACTTTCTTATGTTACTGTAAAATGTAGAAAGGTTTTTAAATATTACGAGGTTAAGGGCCTCTACTAACTCAAATCAATTCCGTCAGATCTCCATATCTCACAAACCATCAAAATTAAATGTTAAACGTGTGAAATTTATACATGGTAAAGTTCAGGACTTACTCTATCGAAAACATTAGTCCATAATTTTTTTCCATAGAAAATAATTGCAAAGTTTCCTCTAAATTCTAACTAAAACCTTAACTTCTCAATAAATACAGAAGTTATAATATGTGAAATGTTTTTCGTACTTAGGTCTATACCTAGGTACGAAAAACATTTCATGTGTCGGTTTTTTCAAATAAAGTACTTAGTAATAGATAATAAGATAACCTAAAACTTGATTTTTGGGCTTGCGTTGCGTTGTTTTGGCATACCCTGTCCCGCTCCTATCAACGCAAAACCATATATCTATTCTTTTCACTAAAACTTGAGATTGTATAGGCTCTTAAGCCTCAAATTTGTCTTTGGCAACCAATTACCTGCTGGTGGCGCAACCATTAATATGTAAAGAGGCTATTAGTCATAGGTCTCACTTCACCACCAATGGTATCTATTGGTGTTTCTAGCTTGGTGGCTCAAGACACCACGGTGGCGCAAGCAGTGGCGCCACCTTCGTGTCCTAATGAGATACCTAGGTCCCTTATGGGCCATAAAGGTTGCTACCTCAGCTACAAGCCAAAGCTAGTAGCGGTACTTGTTTTCGGACAGGTCCTGGTGTGGTGGCACTGAGCTGGATTACATCTTGAAGAGACCCAGGTTATCGTTGGCCGTAAAAACAGAAACAATGAGTTCCAAACCTTAGCGGTACGAATGATAAATGTAGAGGAGATCCGCATGGTATGAGTGCAAGGAATATCCAGGGTGATGCAGCGTGTGTCGCAGTGGAGGGGCATTTTGCCCCACCTCACCTAAACAGCATATAATATAAAAAAAAAAACATTTATTAACACGATCACTGCTAGCGTCGGCGGTGCGACCCGCAGGGGCGCGCCGTCGCGAGACTGATCCGCATATCGCATTCTGTGTTTTCAGGCATTAAAGTGCTAGGCTAGTATAAATCAGACAACATAATTCATCATCATCATCATCAGCCTATACCAGTCCACAGCTGGACATAGGCCTCCCCTAATGAGCGCCATAGCGCCCTGTCTTCAGCTTGCCGCGTCCAGCATCTGCCAGCAGTCTTTCGCAAATCGTCATCCCACCTGGTCGGAGGGCGTACTACACTACGTTTTCCGAGTCGCGGTCTCCACTCAAGAACACGTTTACCCCAGCGGTTGTCGTTCTTCTTGAAATATGGCCAGCCCACTGCCACTTCAGCTTGCTAATCCTATGAGCTATGTCGATAACCTTGGTTCTCTGTCGGATGTATTCGTTGCGAATCCTATCCTTCAAAGAAACTCCGAGCATAGCTCTTTTCATAGCTCGCTGGGCGACTTTAAACTGGTGGACCAGCCCTACCGTGAGTGACCACGTCTCAGCTCCGTAGGTCATGACGGGTAGGACGCACTGATTGAAAACTTTCGTTTTCAAGCATTGCGGTATGGATGACGAGAAGACTTGACGTAGTTTGCCAAACGCGGCCCAACCTAGCTGGATCCTCCTCTTGGCCTCCTTGTCGAAATTGTTTTTACCCAACTGCAGAATCTGCCCAAGGTAAGTGTATTCGGAAACAATTTCGAGAAGATGGCCATGTACGACGACCGGTCCCGGGTCAATGTGGCCATTGATCATGACCTTGGTGTTATCCAAGTTCATGCCAAGACCGATGCGTAGGAAGCTCGTCCTCACACATAACGTCATACATGACAACATATTTAGTCCATTTTATTGTTAGTGAGCTGTCTTAAAAACTATGTTAAAACACAAGGAAAGTACAATCCATAAATATTGACAAAGGAAGGTGTAAGGACCTATAATGGTCCACTGCTGGACGCAGGCCTACCCTTTTTTAACTCGTGGGGCCCATAATCCCTACGCTGGGAATGCGGGTTGGGGATCACAGTTCGGTGGTAGATCTATTTTGCGAGTGGCGCTGCTGCCCGCCCCCCGGTGTATGTCGTTTAGTCGCCGTTTACGACACCCACCGGAAGAGTTGGGGTGGTGCAAATTATAAGCCGGCACCACACGGCTATTGCGACATTTTGCCTCGCTACGCTGTTTACCTTGGTAGCACCATAACTAACTCCTGATTTCATATTCAAACCCCCTCATTGCTAAAACATACACAAAGAAAAACATCCATCATAATCCGATACACCCTTTACAAAACATAATCAATCTTTATCAACCAATTCCCCAAAATGGGGTAAAGTCCTGTTGTACCCCTTTTAGGGTAAAAAAGTAAACCTTTGATTAATGGTACCGACCGCACAATGGGCCCTAAAGGACACGAATGTCACGTTCCGTGTTGGTTTCAGGCACTGAAGACATTTTTCGGGAAAATTGGGCCACTTGTTACTGTTAACAGATCCTTGTACAGTCGGGGAAAGAATTGTTGTGGCGTGGTTGTTTGTAGCAATGAAATAAAAGGAATTTGTCGATTGTTTACAGAAGAGGAGGAAGAAAATAAATTATTATTATTTAACAATTAATCGAAAGTACGACGCAAGATCGCTATTTATGACGTCGAAAGGAGACCTTTTTTCTAGCCGTGGACGTTAGTGGGCTGATATTGATGATATCAAAATGAAAGTTTAACCTTTAAGGTAAGGTTTAGTCTTACCCTCTTTCACATTGGAGCTTTGAGGCATTTTTTCTTTCTCTCCTATTTCTCATACCTAAAATAGGTAAGCTAAAACGAACATAAAATAATATTGCTTTCAATGTTTGTTACGAGGTTTTTGTCATTTACACTTTATCTTTTCTTTTTTGTGTCTTGAAGTAAATAATATTTTATTTCTTAATTCTTCATTTTAATTTTTTTACCGTTTGTCAAAAATAAAATATGATAACAACTTATTTCCCTAATTGTACTAGCTTACATGACCCTAGTGAAGAAAAAGTCTGTTCTCATTACCGGTAAGGGGCTTTGAAGTGTTCTTGATAGCAGAACATTTTTGGAGGGTTCCGGATGAAGTTAATAATTCAAGATCAATTTACAGAACCCCAAGCGCTTTGCCTGATGAAATGGACTAAAATGACTGTTGTAAACTTGTGGAATGGGTTATTTTCTGTCAGGAGAACTTGGTAGAGTCATGTTAGTATCAAACCATTTGCTACCACCATGACTCTAGCACCGAAACCGGGAAACTTTAAAGTAAATATATCAAACATCAAAGCTTTGTTTCCTTAAGACCTTATAGGAATACTATTTAACGGGTATTTATCGCGTTTATTTACCTATTTTTTCCCGACGTTTCGACAGGTTTACATACTGCCATGGTCACGGGATGACATCCTGTGACCCGTTATATAGTATTCATGTTCAGATCGCGTAAGTTTAAAACCATTTATGACCTAGGACTCTTGGACACGTCACAAAAAATCAAATTACTTAAGTAAAACTAGGAAATAAAGCGACATAGCTCAAAGGATTAGCAAGCTGAAGTGGCAGTGGGCTGGCCATATCTCGAGAAGAACCGACAACCGCTGGGGTAAACGTGTTCTTGAGTGGAGACTGCGACTCGGCAAACGTAGTGTAGGACGCCCTCCGACCAGGTGGGATGACGATTTGCGAAAGACTGCTGGCAGATGCTGGATGCGGCAAGCTGAAGACAGGGCGCTATGGCGCTCATTAGGGGAGGCCTATGTCCAGCAGTGGACTGAAAAAGGCTGATGATGATGATGATGATGATGAGGAAATAAAGTGATCACTTTGATTTTTCGATTGTTCTCTTTAATCTTTTTAAGGTAAAGTAAAGTGACCAAGTAACCTTTACCTTGTTAGAATGTTAGTTTTTGAGTTGGAGCAAAAGTCGACCCACTTTGTAGTACTCATTTTGTAGTAAGGCTTTTTACAAAGGACACGTTTGGCAATTGTTTGAATTAATCCATCGATTATTTTTGCAATAGAAAGAAAATTACAATCAAATAATAAATTTAAATTAAAACTAGTATTTTCAATAGACACAATTGAGCTATCTGCAAACTGTTGCAAACTATCTAGGTACATGTAACTCAACTGATCCATATCAATACCAGTCGGAAGCGTGCCCAAGACACTGGCTGCATTGCCCCGCTGTATGGCAATGCTGATGCAATGTACCAGATACTCACCAAATCTCGGGTCACGCGTCACTTCGACCTTTTTTGAAAACCCAAAGAGCCTATTTTTGCAATTATTTTAATAAAATACCAGTTTCTTTATAATCATTTTTTAGAATATTTTCATTTACACACATAAAGCCGGTTTTGCGAAATATAGTGCACATAATGACCTCTCGATTACTTCTCGCCAAGAACCGAAAACCACTAGGGTAGATGAGTTCTTGAGTGGAGACTACGACTCAGCAAACGTAGTGTAGGACGCGATCCTGATAGGTATGTTGACGACCTGTGAATTAGCTGCTGCATGCGTCGAGCTCAAGACACGGCGCTATGACGCTCACATAGACGCCTAAGTCCACAAACATGCATAAATAAATAAATAATGCTGGACAATTCACACAGCATTATCTAGCCCCAAGCTAAGCAGAGCTTGTGTTATGGGTACTAGATAACTGATATACAAAATACAATAACATACATAGATAGATATTTTTATTATACATAGAAAACGACCAGAACACCCTTAACAAATGTCTGCAGATCGTACACACATTTGTCCCGAAGCGGGAATCGAACCCGCAACCTCCTGTGTCGCAGGCAGACCTTCGCCTACCGCGCCACAGAGGTCGTCAAATACATGGATGATTGATATTGATCATGAGGACTATAGTAAATGCTCCGCACATATGGCTAGTTTAGTTTAGTTTAGAGAAGGACGTAAATCAATCTTTATTATAAATAATGTTTAATTTTAAACATAATAAAAAAAACACTAATTTTCGTTCTCCAAAAACTCAAACGACATTTAAAAGTATCCAAACTGTTTTATAATCCTTGGAGACTTTGGCGGGAACCCAGTAGATAAACTTCGAGGGAAGTCGACAAGTGAATTTTAACTTAGAAGCAAACAGTTTGCATATAAAGTTTAAGTTAAGTAGTTTTAGGACATATTAGGCGTGACGATATTAGGTAAGCAGAAGAGGCTTACATCAGAAATGGGATATATGGGTCATGCGTGCGTGAATCTTCATTGCACAAGAAGAAACAACCAGGTACAGGAAAAACAAATAGAAGTTGCACAATGGGCGACCTCGTCGCTAAAAGTGATGTCTTCCAGACACTTGGAGAGTCTCCCAGACTTTTACACTAAGCAGTTGTAGAAGTAGCGGAGTGTAAGGTAGCGGAAACTAATAATCAATGATTAACGATGATAAAGCAAAATATAACGCTGGACAACCCACACAGCAGCATCTATTCCCGAAGTTAATTAGTAAAGATATTTTAAATGTTGGTTTTCAAATGTGTTAGACGCTGACTTCTATATCTATACTAATAATATGTATAAAACATTTTGGGCTGCGAGTATAGAAACAATAGCTGTATTGTATAGAACTAAGACTAAGTGAGGTTGTAATGGTTGCTGCTGATGCACTGACCTTCGTAGGCGCTCGGTCCGCGCTCGCGGCACGAGTAACCTACTTAGGTTAAACTGCTGATGATGCTGATATACCTACGTGATCGATGTATCGAACAATAATATTATACAGACAGAGGTAAAGTTTGTGACATTGTAGGGGTACTACCCTTGATCTACTGAACCGATTTCAAAAATTCTTTCACCTTTAGAAATATAACTTTTAAGGAAGTGACATAGGCTATGTTTTATCCGGGAATTCTTACGAGAGCGGGAACTACGCGGGTGAAACCACGAGGTGCTGCTAGTTTGAAATAATTTTCTCTTAAGAGCGGGCCTAATGCAAAAAAATGTGAAAAGGATAGGCATAGGATTTCGCGTTCATAGAAGCGGGACAGAGTAAAGCAATGTCAATGCAAAAATCAAGTTTTTGCTTCTTTTCTATTAATGATTCAAAATTTAAGCATTAAATAGAAAAACTAAACGATTACTTAAATAAAACAGTAGTCTGGCTATGTAATTCGTAAAAAATAATATGGTGTTGTCGCTGATACTTTAGAGCATTTCAATTAAAACAGTTTCTTTAAAGCGATTTTTGTATAATTTTTTGTAAAGAAAGCAGTTTATTTTTTAAAATTCTATTCGATTAGGTACCTACTCGACTTCTATGGGTTTTTCCCCTACCTATCGTATTTTTTTAATTAAGATATTTAAGCTCGTTACCATAGATGTAAGGGTTTAAAAATACACAATTTGCTTGATTTTTGCATTAGGCGCACTCTTAAAGAGACCTTGAGAGGTTGTAATTGGCTGGAAATCAGAGATTATTTGGGTTTTTAATACACACTTAAAAGTATTGTGGATACCCACTGAATGAACTATAACTCACTGAACGCAACCATACCTAACCATATTTTATAACTTCAAGATATATTTTATGGTCTTCGAGATGTTTCGAAGCACCAAGGAGTATCTTACAATATCAATAAAAGTCACTAGGGTGATCATTCCTTGCAACACGTCGTCATAAAGTATTGAGTAATGTTGTAGTTCAGGTATTTACGAATACATAAACAACAAAGTTGAAGCAGAAAATGTAATTCAATTCAATTCAATAACTTTTATTTGTTTAGGCTTATAAAATAAACACTAAGACAAATCACACTTTATACTACAAATTGTAAGGATCTCAAAGACCATGAAAATGTTGATCTTTTTCGAAAAAATCGATATCGATCGATATAAGTACACTGACTTTAAACGCGTTTTAATTGCCGCGACGTGTATGACGCAATCAAGGTGGTAAAACCCCATCTTCGATTATGGAAGGTAGTGTAGTGGTACCCTACCACATAAACAACTCAACGTAACTCTTGACTTTACCCATAAACAAATATTTCAAAAGCAACTCAAGTTTTTTGTTGTCCAAGCAATCCCTACGTCTGTTAGCAGTTAAACACTTGGAAACTCTCAACATTTCTCACGACGATAATGAATTCCTATAACCATTTAAAACAAAACACTTGAGGCAATAGACCCAAACAATAAATATCAATTCCAAAGTATTTTTTTATATACGAAGGAATTCTGCCATACATGTGCAGTTTGAAACAAAACATTTTAAATGGGTTTGCAGAACAAGACAATAAAATATTTTGTTTTGTTGTCATCTGTTTGGTAATCTGACACGTCAGGATTCTTTGAGTGTTGCATGTTTATGAGTTTTAAGGCAACTTAGTGATAATGGATGATAATATTATTGCAACTACAAATGTAAGTTTAATTATAAATGCATGACACCTTATTCATTCCCGTTGGAGACGTCACAATGGAAATGAATACCTATGTAATTAAGATCAGTCATTTATAATACAAGTAATCAAAAGCCGTACAATTGGCACAATCTAAGTTTCTATTTTTAATGATAAGCTATACTGATATTGGTTATACCTAACGTTTTTGTCTTTCATTATTTTAAGTTAAACGGACTTTGAGACATGGAGAGACATCTAGCGAGGTGACACTGAACCAATGAGCGAGGGAGAGAGTCTCGCCAGAGCGAGAGGGCATGAGACACAGGTTCAACCCCTGTAAGGTAGCGGGTTGCGGGGGCGCAACGCGTGGGGATGCATCAAGGTTCACGTAAATACTTCAGGAACGAAGGGAGAGGGAGGAGAAAATCAGAGCTCTTAGTGCAGGGCAGATGTCTTAAAACGAATAGTGATTGATACCTCGTAAAAGGGTTTAGCGTCAGTGATTAAGAGTAGTAATACTAGACAATAAAGTAATAACAGTGAATGTCGTGAATGTGTGTTCCTGTTCGAGTATCTATAAAGCTAAGTTCTTGTATAATTATTATATATTGTGCGATTGATATTAGCAGATTAAGAATACATCATTCTGGGATATCTGAGAGGCCCATCCATTCTATGATTAGCTCCTACTGAGGCTAAAATCAATCGTATGATTTATTGTCTATAAACGTGTGATTTTTCAGAGTACCGCCTATTTTGAGGCCATAATTTCCCCTTAAATCTCTCCTGAGAATGTGCGGCTAAGATTCGCAATTGTTTTGTCTGGTTGTTTTCGGTGTACAGAATTGGCATAGACCTTCTGTCTTTGACAGTTTTGGAGGCGCTGTTGTTTAAGACAGAATGGGAGGCATATTAACTGATAGTTTTGTTAGCCCATACATGGAGATCTAATAAAATTCTCCGTTACAAGCCGACAGGGAGGCGAAATCAACCACAATCTATATTTGTCCAATACATTTACCATTTTAATATTTCTGTGTGCATCCTAGAATTAAGTTCTTTATCATGGCTGTATTTTAATGTATTCGTGTGTGTGTGTTTTAAATATTAAATTATACTAAATTCCTGTCAACCAGTTTGTTTACATTTTATCTAGTTTGCCCTACAAGTTAGAGATTTCATGAACACTAATCTGCTATAATCCAGGTTATTAAAAGGTCTTACTCAAAGAACAGATCGATTTAAATAAAGAATAAACTTAACTCACAGCTAAAGTAAAATCATTCAGAGGTTTAGTTACAGAGATGGATTGATACATAATTTGGAAATATTATTAACTAAAAGATACAGAGCACTATCTATACTGGATTTGATTTGGTCTATTTCTAGTACAATGTAACACATACGCGACTCACCTAAGACGTGGCACGTATGTAGCAGTCTAGAAGGCCTTCTATAAAAGAACAATAGAAATACTTACATCTTATAGATGTAAAGACTGCGCGATGAAGC
Organism: Eupithecia vulgata; assembly: GCA_946478455.1. Taxonomy (NCBI): domain Eukaryota; kingdom Metazoa; phylum Arthropoda; class Insecta; order Lepidoptera; family Geometridae; genus Eupithecia; species Eupithecia vulgata. The sequence goes on from OX297881.1 coordinate 5,938,113, forward strand.
CCATATATCGTAATAACACAGGCATTGGAATGAATAAGAACAAATCAATTGGTCTTATAACTAGACCACAGGTCTTTAACCTACCTGAGGACCGGCTTAACTGACTGGAGTCTTCCATAAAGGTATGAAAAGAACCTTATAACCTAAAACCCGTGCTCTAATAGGAATCAATCCATATACTGTAATTTCGACAAAGTTTCTGGTTTTTAAGTTTTTGACAAATAGATGAGTCGTAGGTGCTATCAATGCATATAATCTGGTTTTCATACAGCCAACTTAGGTGTGATACCTGTACATATGGTTCTCGTGACGAAGGATCTAGTGAAGTGCAAAGCGTTAGCTTAGCTGCTAGATAGAATCTGGAAATTAAAAAAAAAAAAAAAAAACACAACGTAGACTTACATTATGACGATCATTAAACCAGATTTAATTTTAAAACCAGCGATCATTTGTTTTAAGCATAATAAGATGCAATGTTTAGCACAAAAGCAAAGTAATGAGTTTGCCGCTAAACCATTAAAACAATCTTGGTTAATAATTGAATAGACCTGATTTTTATGACCTTTTGTTGAAAAGACAGTACGATTTTATCTTTACTTGTTGGGCAGAACATTTAGACTGTAAATGAAAAATTACTAGACCATAAATATGTTTTACAGAAATTTAGTACTGGTTGGTACATTTAAGGCTTATTGCGCATGATAGTGATGTTATTTTAGCATGCTTAGCAGATTTTAAGAAATCTCGCGGTGCGACTTTTACAGATAGTCAGAGTTCTGGTTTAGTCCCAGAAAGGTACTAGAAACAGGCATAAATAATCACCACTATAATAGACAGCATAAAATAAAATCATAACAACTAAAATGATGTTCCGTTAGGATTCAGTACAGAGAGAAAATTAAGAATTTAAGAATCCAAACTACATTAAGTATTAGTTCGTTCTAGAAAGGTTTTGATAGATTATTTAAATCATAGCGATAATGCGTAACTTGAGATGATAGGGTGGACTATATCATAAGGATTTAGCCAAGTTGAAGATTTTAGTTTTGATATAGGTGTTTAAAGTTTAGTAGGTATTTACTAATTAGATATTTAGATGAATGGAGAAAGAAAGATTAAATCCTCAACTGCTATTGCTACGAAATAAAAATATTACATGAGTAGCAGTCAAGTGCGACAAAAGAATAAAAATGGAGTAAAAATTTGTGTATAAAAAATTGGCTTTTGATCTACGGATTGGAATTCAATTCCAAGGTGCTAGATTGATCGTATGCAAACAATAGATAAGTTAATATGGGACTGCCTCTTTATTATAAATGATTGATTTCATTCTGAATAACAGACCAACCAGCCGTTGGGAAATCATTTATATACAAAAAAAAATGAGATTGTAATGTATGAAAAACGGATACTATGTTACTTGTGATGATAACGGCACACTAAATTTTGAGCCAGCAAATTTAATACCAAAAGAACAAAGTATTATTTGGTCTGAACAGCCTGGAATTACGAGCACTTTTAATCATGAGATCAAGCCTATTAGCTTGCAAAACCATTAACAAACAAAGTATGACTACTTATAAGCGAACAAGGTTCAGTTTATGTAAGCGTTAAAGCACGATGAAACAAATCATAGATATTGTATTACAGAGTTAATAAAAGGGGTATGAATGATATAAGGGCTCTATTGTTTTAACTACAAAAGTAACTGTGCGAAGCCAATAGTTAAAAAATGTGTTAGTAGAACAATATAATCTAAAGATTTTTGTTATAGTGCATACCCGCACTCTGGGTATCTCTAAGAAATGAATTTGCACCCGTACTTAGGGTGGGGCGCGGGTTCGAGTCCTGCCGAAGTCGAAAATTTTTGAGACTTTATTTCATTTCTTAATAAACTAAAGGTACGAAAGAATAAGAGGAATAAATTCTAACATCGGCGTTACAAAGAAATTGTTTGTTAATCGCTCAGGTGTCTAGAAAGGCTGAAACAATGATGATGAAATAAAGTTTAATACCTAGCAGCGGTATTTACTAATACACTTTTGATTTGACTGGGTTATTTAAACCTAAATCAAGATGGTTTGAGATTTAATGTGGCGGGTTCGACCCCCGACAGTAAGCTGTTTACAAATGATTTAATTAACATATTGAAAAAAAAGAGGCCGATATACCCAATACATAGGGATGAACGGGTTCGATTCCCGAAGCTCTGCAGCTATAAAAATATTTGATTTACATTATTAATAAACAAAGGTTAGTTTTAGACATAATGATGCAGTGGGTTAAATTCCCAAAAGTCTGCTAATAATTGATAAGATAGATAAACTTATTTGATAAAGGTCAACCTAATGCATAATCAACCACTGGTTTGATACAAAAGAACGATAAAAAAAAATAGGTTCGATTCCTATTCCAATACAATGGGCTGTATTTATGTTGATAAATGGATGAATTAAGGTTTGACTATGAATATCCCTATAAACATAATTAATAAATATCTTGCTGAAAAAAAAACGGTACTGGTTCGATTCCTACCGCAATACAAAGGATTATATTTATTACAGTACATCAGTGCCACTGAATTAGTAAATTTAATGTGATCAAATACGAACATCGCTTATTTGCAATTTTATTAATTGGACGAAAGAGTTTAATGATAAGACACAATTGAGTGAAAGATCTTATGTCTAATAAATGAAGTAAATATGAATCAACACTTCATGCTAATATTAAATAATAATAATCGAAGCAATTGGTAATGTGGTACTTGTTCAAAAACAAATATTTTCAATGGTTTTATTATTGAACAATAGATGGAAGTCTATCTATAAAGACAACTTGAAATTATGATCTGTACATACTAGAGGTATGAAAGCTTAAGTACCTTTTATTAATAAAACAATTAGAAGTAATGTCTGAAAAAATTAATAAGCGATTCAAAATATATCATGACTCTTGAGAAATTAAAATTAAATATTTATTAATCATGTACAATTTGGAAAAACGTAGCTTTGAACAGATGGAAAATAAATAAAATTAATTATTTAACAAGGTACTCTAATATTGGTAATAACTAATTACCTAAGAATATACCCAATATACCCTAAATAAGTAAACAATAATGAGGCTTATAATGTTTTACGAAGAAAATTATCAAGGTTGTGTACAAAGTGAACAAAGCTCAGAGAAGCATAAGAGTTCTATTCCTATTTCTAATAGTAGAACGAATACATTGTTGAACAGAGAAACGAACTTGATGAATTGGTGTAATTGATATTATTTTTGGTAATGCAAGTTACATTACAAACAAGTGAGTAAGATTTATTTAAAGATAGGAGAAGAGGCATAGTTATTAGAGTAAATGATTTTTAGAAACAGTATGTAATAAGTTGAGAAAACGTAAAGATTGACCCCAATTTAACGCAATGGAATGAAAAGCAAGTAATTGTGGTAAATAAAATAATTGCACATCATTCACACACATCACGAAAGCCTAGTGTGTAAAGGCAAATTGATGATTAGTGATGTAATGTTATATGAAGCATTACAACACTTATATTTGGCGCATCAATAAGAAATAAACTGATTAATTATTAACAACTGATACACATTAGTGTACATACATGACATTGAAGCCATGACAGCGTTGAGTTCATGCGCAGACATATTGTGGAAGAAATAACAAGGGCCGTTATTATAATCCATAAACATAACCAATACAATCTTAGACTTGTTCTGATAAATTTCAGAAATAATGTCAATTGTGGATTTTTGGGTCATATTAAAGTCATAAAGTTGACTTACTGCCGCAATTATATAAAATACCATAGTTATGGGATTTTGTAAGGGATCAGAAAGGAAAGATGATATGCAACTTTATTGCTATCATAGCTTTTGTAGAGGTCTATAGATAGAAAGGTTGTAGTTGAAAATTGGTTTGGTAGAACTTAGTAGCTAATAAAATTGTTTTAGGTAGGTGTATAGGTATGTTGTTTTAGGTAGGAGTATTATAGGTATATTGTTTTAGGTAGGTGTCTAGGTATGTCGGTTTAGGTATGTAGGTATGTACTACAGAGAGTAATAAACATATAAATATATAAATATTAAATGAAAGTAAGTAGAGAGGTGGAAGATGGTTGGATTTTGTACGTTTAGATTTTAAGCGTAGCATAAGGATATTTAAGGTATGGGGGTGGTCAGCTATATTTTATATGAAAAAGAACAGAGGATGATGATTGAATTTACTGTGTATGTTAAGTCTGAGGGTGGACTTAGGTCGTAACAAAATTGTCTTACCTAGGTGTTTACTAGACAATAAAATGAAATAAAATGAAATAAAATGAAATAAAATGAAATAAAATGAAATAAAATGAAATAAAATGAAATAAAATGAAATAAAATGAAATAAAATGAAATAAAATGAAATAAAATGAAATAAAATGAAATAAAATGAAATAAACTGAAATAAAATGAAATAAAATGAAATAAAATGAAATAAAATGAAATAAAATGAAATAAAATACAATAAAATGAAATAAAATTAAATAAAATAAAAAAAATACATGAAATTAAATAAAATGAGTGAGAATGAGGTAGATGGGTGAATAGTCTTGTGAAAACTTCATCACTCGAAATTTTCTGCGTGTAGAATTTTCAGAGGGTGGAATGTAGTGGTACCCTACCACATAAACAACTCAACGTAACTCTTGACTTTACCCATAAACAAATATTTCAAAAGCAACTCAAGTTTTTTGTTGTCCAAGCAATCCCTACGTCTGTTAGCAGTTAAACACTTGGAAACTCTCAACATTTCTCACGACGATAATGAATTCCTATAACCATTTAAAACAAAACACTTGAGGCAATAGACCCAAACAATAAATATCAATTCCAAAGTATTTTTTTATATACGAAGGAATTCTGCCATACATGTGCAGTTTGAAACAAAACATTTTAAATGGGTTTGCAGAACAAGACAATAAAATATTTTGTTTTGTTGTCATCTGTTTGGTAATCTGACACGTCAGGATTCTTTGAGTGTTGCATGTTTATGAGTTTTAAGGCAACTTAGTGATAATGGATGATAATATTATTGCAACTACAAATGTAAGTTTAATTATAAATGCATGACACCTTATTCATTCCCGTTGGAGACGTCACAATGGAAATGAATACCTATGTAATTAAGATCAGTCATTTATAATACAAGTAATCAAAAGCCGTACAATTGGCACAATCTAAGTTTCTATTTTTAATGATAAGCTATACTGATATTGGTTATACCTAACGTTTTTGTCTTTCATTATTTTAAGTTAAACGGACTTTGAGACATGGAGAGACATCTAGCGAGGTGACACTGAACCAATGAGCGAGGGAGAGAGTCTCGCCAGAGCGAGAGGGCATGAGACACAGGTTCAACCCCTGTAAGGTAGCGGGTTGCGGGGGCGCAACGCGTGGGGATGCATCAAGGTTCACGTAAATACTTCAGGAACGAAGGGAGAGGGAGGAGAAAATCAGAGCTCTTAGTGCAGGGCAGATGTCTTAAAACGAATAGTGATTGATACCTCGTAAAAGGGTTTAGCGTCAGTGATTAAGAGTAGTAATACTAGACAATAAAGTAATAACAGTGAATGTCGTGAATGTGTGTTCCTGTTCGAGTATCTATAAAGCTAAGTTCTTGTATAATTATTATATATTGTGCGATTGATATTAGCAGATTAAGAATACATCATTCTGGGATATCTGAGAGGCCCATCCATTCTATGATTAGCTCCTACTGAGGCTAAAATCAATCGTATGATTTATTGTCTATAAACGTGTGATTTTTCAGAGTACCGCCTATTTTGAGGCCATAATTTCCCCTTAAATCTCTCCTGAGAATGTGCGGCTAAGATTCGCAATTGTTTTGTCTGGTTGTTTTCGGTGTACAGAATTGGCATAGACCTTCTGTCTTTGACAGTTTTGGAGGCGCTGTTGTTTAAGACAGAATGGGAGGCATATTAACTGATAGTTTTGTTAGCCCATACATGGAGATCTAATAAAATTCTCCGTTACAAGCCGACAGGGAGGCGAAATCAACCACAATCTATATTTGTCCAATACATTTACCATTTTAATATTTCTGTGTGCATCCTAGAATTAAGTTCTTTATCATGGCTGTATTTTAATGTATTCGTGTGTGTGTGTTTTAAATATTAAATTATACTAAATTCCTGTCAACCAGTTTGTTTACATTTTATCTAGTTTGCCCTACAAGTTAGAGATTTCATGAACACTAATCTGCTATAATCCAGGTTATTAAAAGGTCTTACTCAAAGAACAGATCGATTTAAATAAAGAATAAACTTAACTCACAGCTAAAGTAAAATCATTCAGAGGTTTAGTTACAGAGATGGATTGATACATAATTTGGAAATATTATTAACTAAAAGATACAGAGCACTATCTATACTGGATTTGATTTGGTCTATTTCTAGTACAATGTAACACATACGCGACTCACCTAAGACGTGGCACGTATGTAGCAGTCTAGAAGGCCTTCTATAAAAGAACAATAGAAATACTTACATCTTATAGATGTAAAGACTGCGCGATGAAGCCCATATATCGTAATAACACAGGCATTGGAATGAATAAGAACAAATCAATTGGTCTTATAACTAGACCACAGGTCTTTAACCTACCTGAGGACCGGCTTAACTGACTGGAGTCTTCCATAAAGGTATGAAAAGAACCTTATAACCTAAAACCCGTGCTCTAATAGGAATCAATCCATATACTGTAATTTCGACAAAGTTTCTGGTTTTTAAGTTTTTGACAAATAGATGAGTCGTAGGTGCTATCAATGCATATAATCTGGTTTTCATACAGCCAACTTAGGTGTGATACCTGTACAGTAGAAGCAATATAGCTAAAAGTGACATGCTTTTAGCTATATTGATTCTACCTATCGACTCAAAGCTTGATAAGCGGGTATTATCGGTAGAGTAACGATGAGCGGCATCTACGGAATTTCTTGAGAGATGTTCGGCTCAGGTACAGTTTTAATTTTCATCTAAAATGTTTCAAGTATCCTTGTAGACGTAATATAACAAAATGTTACTACTTCAAATATAACAAAGAACATTTTTGCCAGCGGACCTTTCATGTCACTTTAAACGAGAACATCTTTTTATTGATAAAAAAAATCATAAATGGACTTGACAAACAAAGATCCAAAAAAGACACAAAAGCTTGGAGGTAAAAAGCTAAGATAAAAAAAAACTTAGGTAAAAACTGTATGTAGGTACGAACACACAACAGTCAGAACTTATCGTGTTTCTTTTGGTTGTGTAAACGGTCATGTCATAACGGGATATTTACCATGATTCGATTTTTGAGTTTTCCAATATTATTTCGGCACAGTTTCATGCGCAATCGAATCATGGTAAATATCCCGTTATATAAATGACTTTAATTTTAATAACCATGATAGTTTTAAAAGTTTTATTGTGTAAATAATATCATTATCATCATCATAACAGCCTTTACACGTCCACTGCTGGACATAGGCCTCCCCATACGACGCCACAAAGAGCGGTCCTGAGCCGCCTCCATCCATCGACTCCCTAAAAAAATTATATGATTTTCACTAACAAATTAAGTTCTCAAAAATTTTCGATTTCGGCAGAAATTAAACCTGCGAACCCTATAGATTTTTTTTCTTTGACATCATCTTTTGTAATGTGTGCGAATATGTATACATATGTATATTTTTAATGCTGTTCATTTGTTTTGAGAGTTTAGTGTCTCATTTTAATTCCTAGAGAACTTAAGGCTTACATTTATTAAGATGAACCAGTTATTTTTGTACCTTGTTTTCGATAAATAATATGTATATAATTCCTCCTCCTCCGACCAGGTGGGATGACGATTTGCGAAAGACTGCTGGCAGATGCTGGATGCGGCAAGCTGAAGACAGGGCGCTATGGCGCTCATTAGGGGAGGCCTATGTCCAGCAGAGGACAAGTATAGGCTGATGATAATGATGATGATGATGAATATATAATTAGTACAATCAGCGAATTAAATTTGTAAGTTGAAACAGACCTTATACCCAAGAAGCAGTGTCTTCCCCTAGGTCTAAATAACGGCAAACCAATGTACCTTTCTATATTCCGAAAAATCTACTAGCTACCGCTCCCTGTGTCGAAGTGGATTGAAAAGGTATCGGTATATTCTCTACGAATCTCCAAGTAGTCTCTGAGGAATTGTCACCTGTCACTGCAAATAAAAATGTTACCTCAGCTTACGAGTATAAACAATGTAGCTGTTCTACAGCTCTATCAAACGTTTATTAGATTTTTATTCTGAAAAAATTATCCTACTGATTCGCATAGTAAAATAGCGAGGGTTTATTTTTTTTATTTTTCGTTGGTTCGATGCCCAGGGAAACTAAATCGTATTTAAAGGTTTAAATGCGATTTAGTTTCTTTTTCAAAATAAAGGAATAATTCCTTTCAGTAAAATGAGCGAATTAAAGGATTTAAGGTAGTTGCAGGGCCCATAGATTTTTTCCACACTGTATAATGAATTAAACTTTCTAATGCCAAATAACGTACAGCTAGCTTTTCTCTACAAGAGATGTCATACTTTGATAGTTTTTTTTCCAAAGACCCTAGGATCCTACGTTCCGTAGGTTTTTTCAATTGAAATCTAAATAATGCTGGACCATTCACACAGCATTGTCTAGCGCCAAGCTAAGCAGCGCTTGTGTTATGGGTACTAGATAACTGATAACACACTATAATATTATAAATGCGAAAGTTTAGATGGATAAATGGATGTTTGTTGCTCAATCACGCCAGAACGGCTGAACGGATCTGGATAAAACTCGGCACAGAGATATATTATATAGTCTGCTGTAGAATAGCAATATATTATCTCGGAATCCCTACGGGAATGGGAACCACGCGAGTGAAATCGCGAGGCGCTGCTAGTACACAATACAATACAGATATAGATTTTTTGAAATATACATAGATGACGACTAGAAAAAATATACATAGAAACCTGGAAGAAATATCTGCAGATCGTACAAACATTTGCCCCGAGGAAAAACCGAGGAACCCGCTACCTCCTGCGTCGCAGGCGCCACAGAGGTCGTCGAATTAACTAATCACTGATGTCTTCTCATCAACTCTTCCCGTGGGTGTCGTAAGAGGCGACTAAGGGACATACACCGGGGGGCGAGCAGCAGCGCCTCTTGCAGAATATATCTACCACTGAACTGCGATCCCCAACCCGCATGCCCAGCGTGGGGATTATGGTCACTACCCCCATGAGATATAAAGCCAATAATTCCACCGGTATCTACCACCGAACTGCGATCCCCAACTCTCATGAATGCGTGGGATTATGGACACTACCCCCTGAGATAAAAAAAATCAGGGGGAGGCCTGAGTCCAGTTGTGGACCATTATAGGCTGTTGAGGTTGATATCTTCTCAACGTCAAGTCGACAAGAGAAGTTAGCTATCTAACAAGAGATCTGATTGATCTGGTGATTATTTATTGGGTGACCTGCATACGAGCAACCGACTGTCAGTTCATTGAGAAGGTCTCGAAGTCGTTACGATGTGTCTCCAAGTATATTCACTGAGGAATTGTCAAAATTCCTCAGAGAATTGAAATATTTACTTTACATCCGCTTACAATCTATGAAGCTGCTCTACAACGTAATATTTTTTTAAATAATAAATTTTTAGGATTGCATACCTCAAAAGGAAAAAAGAAACCTTATAGGATCACTTTGTAGTCCGTCTGTCCGTCTGTCAACCCTTTTTTTCAGCAACGCATGGACGTTTCGAGTTGAAAAATACTCAACTCCGTAACCCAGTACTATACTTATAAATCTGTGCCGTAACCTCTTGGAGCCGTAATATAAATCAAACTTCTATATGAACGCAATCAAAAGTTACAGCCGTTTATGTATATTTTTTTAAAATTTTCGATTGAATCACATGCACATAAAACCATATGGTACTTCCCGTTGACCTAGAATCATGGAATTTGGTATCAAGGTATTATTGCTCTAAATAAAGAGAAAAATCCGAAAACCATAAATTGGCAGATTTTCTGCAATTTTTTTAAATCTTGCCATGGAGCAGCCTTATATATTTGCCAAGAAACAAGGTCTCATAATTATTCAATTTTACGGAAACCTCGTGGCGCGAGTTCAACTCGCATTAAAAACTTATGATTATGATATTGACTTAAAACCTTTTCTGTGCAAAGGCATACTATAAAATATCAAATTGATAAAAAAGCTTGGGACATGTCTTGCCAACTCGAAAAATAGTAACAGACTAAAGGTTTCTACGTCATTTTTTTACGTAACGAGAACATACTGAATCGATAGGAAAAAGAATGTCCGCGACTAATGCTTGATTTTCAGAATTTGACCTTTTTATGTATTGGAAGGTTTTAATTCTTGATTTAGTTTTTCGTACGGTAATAAATGTAATAATCCTTAGACATTATTATGAACAAAATGAAATTGCAAGGCGATTATCTGCAGTTTTAGTTTAATTCTAATTCAGACGAAGTTCAGGCTTGATTATTAGTCTAACTTTGCTGCAATTGAAAATTAACTCTTGGATGAGTAAGCTAGGTTCTAAGTCGTTTGTCAGCCTGCCGTCGGAAGCTGGTCGTGACTCTTCTTACACTGTATTATGATATGATAGGTAACGCCTATAGAACTTTGTAAAATTACATTTTATTTTTTTAGAATACTTTGTTTCCTCTAAAAAAACCTTTATTAATAATTTTAGGTGATAGAGTAGCATTTTAGTATAATAGCAAATTTTTATTTAAATTTATAGAATAGTTAACGTCAAAAGACCGAACAAAATAAAAATTAGCTTAACTTGCGTCTTAGTATTTATATCTACCAATTTAAAAAATAATACGAAAGAAAACCTGAAATTCTTGAAAAGGAAATTGAACTACCACACGAAAACACACTAAAAACTTTCTACCCCAACAAATGCACATTCCCACCCCATTCAAAATTGAAACAAACAGCAAAAACAATACATTCTATTTACCTGTGTCACGCGATCCCTCTTTTGTAAAGTTTTCCTGCAAACTTACGACTCGCACTTCACTTCAAAAATTCAAATTAAGAACACAGAAACAGAAACTCTTTGGAAAACTAATTACACTATTTTTGCTCTTATTTTTTTTAATAAGACAGTGACAGTTGTTTTTTATTTTGACAGTTTATTTTTCGAACTTGAACTTGGAACGGGCGGCAACTGGTGAGCAGTCCGTTTGGCGCCCAAGAGTCTACTGAGGTTCGCGCGCCAGCCCTCGGGTGACGCGTTGATTTGTCTGGATATTGAGGTGGGTTTAATTTATTAGAATTTGTTGGGTTACTTGTTTAGTTTTTTTTAACCTACATTTTATTTTAAAAACCTAATACTGGAAATTACAAAGGTAATATTACCATTATTTTCATTTTTTGTAGTATATTTGATTCCTAAGGTTATGGAAAACTTGAGTAACAAAAAAAACCATCTAACACTAGCTAGACAGACAGACAGACAGGTAACAGAGAAATGCTGAAATGATGTTTTTTGCCTTCTTCGGAGTACTTTATTATACTTTTTTTATTTACGTAGGTACCTAACGAGTAAGGTTCTGTATTTAATTTCGAAACCAAATTAAAAAAAATCTTTCTAATTATCTTCTTTTATCCTTATTTTCTGATATCCTTATTTTCGTCATTATTCGTAGTTATAGGCGCCTATGAATACTCGTAAAATTAGTCAGTAAATATGATTCGATTCTTTTACTATTATTTTGTTAATCTAAAATGTATTACCGTAACAATGTAGGTCGTTAACCCTTTAACTATAAATTCCTCATTGGTTAACCCTAGAAAGTGGGTTACTTCTGTAATTACAAAGTTGAATCGTAATTACTTCCCAAAGTTTGTCGGTACTATTCACCAATTTTCGCAAACCTGCTTTTGACGAAGCATTAGCGGATGATTTGTTTGAGAAGCATTAAGGCATGATTTGTGGAAACGGCCATATTCGCGATTTTAGCGTCACCCCCTATAAATAGGGCTTTGTATGAAATATCTTTTGTTAGGACAAGTTGAAAGATGACATGGCGGTTATTTTATGTTTATTGTTGGTTTGTAGCAGCATGAATATAGGTCCCTTTAATTGTTTTAGTTTTGAACTTTATTTATTTACATATAAGTATACTTTTACTAAACTCAGCAAAATATATTGTAGGTGGCCATACTACTCCTTGCTTTATAAATCACATCCATATCACATTAATAATATACAGGGTGGCACATCTAGAGCGGTCAGTATGGGAAAGAAGATCTCTTCTTAGGTACCATGTCATCGATTTTAGTAAAAAGAAAAACTGCATTCATACATTTTAAAAAACTTACTCAGCTCGGAAATCGAACCCGGACGTAGTGAAAAATAAAACTAACAAATTTATATTTAAATATTGTTACTATGAAACATGATGTCTAAAATGAATAAAATGCATTGTTTTGTTTGCCTATCCTTTAATTTATTATAGTAATTTTTCGAAATGACGATAGAAAATAACCTTAAAACCTTTCCTTAAAAACAACGCGTGCGAAGCCGCAAGCAGAAACGACAAAAAGTTGTTCATAATTACCTATCCTAAAGATGGAATATCAAATATCAATAACGTTTATTTCTTTAAGCTTACAAAATAAGCACTTAGACAAGTCAAATTTTATACTATAAACAGGTTTATAAATAGTCATTATTATCAAATAAGAAATATGATGTTATTGATTTTATTCGCTTCAATTTTTTGTCCTTGCTGGAAAGGAATGGCCTTGCTGGAATGGCTTTTTGGTGATAAGACCGTCTATTGTACCTACCTATTTTGTATTTAGCTGTGCGACTGTTAACGTACGCCACAAAACTGGCGTACCTATTCACTGTTGCCCAAAAACAATGAAACTGCTTACATTTATCTCTTTATTGCCCGTGGGGGCGGGTTGTGTTTTTCAAGTGTTTCAGTGTTTATTACCTCAAAGCATCCAATCGGGTGAACCGTTTTTGATAAATGTGGTATCAAAATACTCGTCGAAACTCCTTTATGATGCTAAGCTACATTTTGTAGGCGACCAAGTTGAGGTTTTTTGTAATATTTTTATTTAACTACTTAATAGTTATTTAGCACTTTGCTATGGAATGTACTTACATGCTGCAAAGAGGTAAGAAATTAGGAAAGTATGTACACGTAAGTAAGTAGGTTTAATAGTGCCTAGATACTACCTCAAATCAACTCCGTCCGATCTCCATAACAAATAAATATATCAAATATCAATAACGTTTATTTCTGTAAGCTTACAAAATAAGCACTTAGACAAGTCAAATTTTATACTATAAACAGGTTTATAAATAGTCATTATTATCAAATAAGAAATATGATGTTATTGATTTTATTCGCTTCCATTTTTTGTCCACTAGTGGTAGAAGCGAAAAAGAAACCACTAGTAAGTTTTATAAATCTTAAAATTAATACATTAAGTACTTATCTCAGTCTAAATATAATCTAATTTGTATATAACTCAATATTTATATGAAACTAACTAAGCTTAACATTATATCCCTTATATACCATTGTCGGTGTGGAACTGAGCGACATCTGGCCAAGCATTTACATCATTGATGTAATCATCTATGGAGTAATAGGCTTTCTTTATTAGATTTCGTTTTATGTACTGTTTAAATTTACGAATAGGGAGCTCAGTTGCTTCAGATGGAAGCTTGTTATAGAAGCGTACGCAATTTCCCATAAATGATTTCCCTACCTTTCGTAATCTATATGATGGGATGTGCAGTTTGTTCTTGTTTCTTGTATTTACTTTGTGAACATCACATTTTTTTAAAAAGCTATCTTTGTTTTTGTGCGTATACATTAGATTTTCATAACTTCCAAACTACTATATATTTAACTTTAAAATTGACATTATTATGGTAAAGTTTATGACTTACTCTATCGATTATGTTTCAAAGACGGTTCCAAAAAAATTTCTCAACAGAAAAAAAAATCACAAAGATTCCTGTAATTCTTTACTAAAACCCTAATTTCTCAATAAATACAGAAGTTAAGATCTAATGAATAAGCATGGTAATAGAACTAAGTATTAGGACCAATTTGTATGTATTGTTTTTTTTAAATAATGTCCTATTAATAAGCTAAAACTTGATTTGGGCTTGCGTTGCTATACCCTGTCCCGCTCCTATGAACGCGAAATCCTATGTCTATCCTTCTCACAAATAATGTGGTTGTATAGGCCCTTCAACACCGATCTATATGTAAGTTAGTATGTACAGAAATAAACAAAGCATTAACCTGCAACTCTAACCAGTAACCCAGTAATCTGTCAATTAAATTAACTCCGTTTAACCTTAATATTATATTTAATATTAGCAAGCTGAAGTGGCAGTGGGCTGGCCATATCTCGAGAAGAACCGATAACCGCTGGGGTAAACGTGTTCTTGAGTGGAGACCGCGACTCGGCAAACGTAGTGTAGGACGCCCTGACCAGGTGGGATGACGATTTGCAAAAGACTGCCAGCAGATACTGGATGCGGCAAGCTGAAGACAGGGCGCTATGGCGCTCATTAGGGGAGGCTTATTTCCAGCAGTGGACTGGTATAGGTTGATGATGATGATGATGTACAGAAATAAACAAAACATTAACCTGCAACTCTAACCAGTAACCCGGTAATCTGTCAATTAAGTTAACTCCGTTTAACCTTAATATTTATCCTGCGACTTCACCCCGTCATCGGTCACACCCCTTATTATCATGGCCATCAAAACTTCCCTTACATTAACAGGAGTAACAATGCCTGAGTTACAAATGGTTTAGCAACATGGATGAATATATCTTCCCTATTAGAATAATAGGAACTTTTATATATATTTTAGGTAGGTACATATATTAAATTGAAATGGTTTTTGATTGTAACTAGGATTGACCTCTATTTTATTGACGACCGATCTGGCGCGTTGGGCGAAGGTCCGCCTGCAACGCAGAAGGTTGCGGGTTCGATTCCCGCCTCGGGACAAATGTGTGTAGGATCTGCAGACATTTATTCAGGGTGTTCTGGTCGTTTTCTTATAATCAAAAATTCTCTATGTATTGTATTATATTATGTATATCAGTTATTTAGTACCCATAACACAAGCTCTGCTTAGCTTAGGGCTAGATAATGCTGTGTGAATTGTCCACCATTCATTATTTATTTTATTGGTATCGAGTTTTTTTAAATCTCGTAGCCATCACGGACGTGACATAAGAATCGATCCCTCCAAGTCTGCGTATTCTTAACACCTCTACTGCTATCAACAATCCGCCTGTCAGGTGTGTAGATTTTGGCAAAACCCCCGTGCTTGGGAGAGTCATATTCAGGGGTGGACATAAGTATTGTACGGTGAGGTAAGTATGCCAGAACTGTCAGTCAAAAATGGCTGTCAAATAAATACAGTTTTTCATCCAACCAAATCCCCAATACTATTGTTTGTTTGTCCGTGACTTGATTTGCATAGAGTTAGCTAAAAGGATGGAATAAATAAATAAATAAATAAATAATGCTGGACAATTCACACAGCATTATCTAGCCCCAAGGTAAGCAGAGCTTGTGTTATGGGTACTAGATAACTGATATACGTAATATTATTCATTACATAGATACATATTTTTTATTATACATAGAAAACACCCAGACCAACGGAACAAATTTCTGCAGATCGTACACAAATTTGTTCCGAGGCGGGGACCGAACCCGCAACCTCTTGCGTCGCAGGCAGACTCTCGCCCGCTGCGCCACTGAGGTCGTCTAATATAGGACTATAGGAACACGATGGAGAGTAACATATGCTACTTTTTATCCCATGAATCAGTTCCCATGGGATAGAAATAATCTTAAACAACGCGTGCGAAGCCGCAGGCAGCATCTAGTAGAATAATAAAGAATACTTGACATATTCACTCAACAGCATCTGACCATAAAGTAAGCAGAGCTTGTGTTATAACATTTATTTTGACATAATTGAAGAGCGCGCCAAATGAAAAAAATAAATAAAAAGAATACGCATATTTCGCGTTCAGGAACGGGACAGAGCAAAGCAACGTCAGTGCACAAATCAAGTTTTGGCTAACTATCTGTCTGTAACTAACTGTCTAAATTTGCTGATAACTCTATTTAACAAAAGCATTATAATTTGACTGATTTCAAAACCTACTTAAAATTTTCATAGTATTTACACTGTTTTATAAGTTTTGTAGAATAAATACTAATACCTTCGGAATTTCATTTCATCTAATCTCAATTTTATTTCCACCGTAGGTTACACATTATACACTTGATGTCGTTAAACTAAATAAAACGTTTAAAAGACCATTTCTGAAATATTTTTTATAAATCGATTCCTAAGTGACAGAAAATTTACATTCAGATAAATACAGTAACAGCATTAATTCAAACAATTTTATAAGCAACAGTCATACACGATTATCAAAAATTTTACCGTTGAGTTCCTTTACCGAATTGAAATTCTGGTCGGCAAGCCATAATATACCTTTGTTTAGCAGGACCGACTCCACACCGTGTATCCAGTCTAAGTTACAAATAGCCATTAAACGAGTGTGGTAAATGTCCTGGGACGAACGTGCCCTGTTTTTGGAATAAAGTACCTACCCCTTAGCCCCCAGCCCTTAGTTAGAGTAAGGGGTTGTTTACACAAGTAAAAGGGATTTAAGATGGTGGAAAATGGGAAATAAAACACCGAAATCTTAGAAACCTTTACTTTCTTAGAATTTTTCTATCAAGAAAAATTCTCAGAAGCAATCCGAGGAAGTTAGCCCAAGTGTCTCGGAAAGCACGTTAAGCTGTTGGACCTGGGCATGACCTCTCCCCGGTTTGTGTCGGTTTTTCGATCCATGGGATTATTAGAGTGAGATAGAGAGAGCACTTGTATCTTACGCATATGGGTAGTCTCTGTTGAGGCTGGCCGTCATGACCGAAAATTCGGCATTGGACATCACGTATTGTCGCTCTTGGTGTCTATTACTCAACACAACGGCCTATAATGGTCCACTGCTGGACGCATGCCAGCCCCTGATAATCGCTTTATTGGTTTGTATCTCATGGGGGTAATGCCATAAGGTTTTGGTAATATACTGCGTAACCCTCACACTCTGAGCAATCTCTAAGAAATTAAATAAGTTTCCAAAAACAGTTCCTTTGACAACTTAATAATTCTTTTAAAATCTTAATGCCCATAATCCCCGTTTTTTTATTATGTAGGTACCTACTTTTTGTGTTGATCTAGTTTAAATTTTATATTATTTAGACATAAGGCAATCATGTATTTTTTTATATGACTAAGTGCTTCTTTGTGTTCCTATAGTTGAAAATAAATGAAATGCGTTCATGAAATTCTGGGCCTTGATTAACATAATAGCAAGGGTTATATCCATCGCGGAAAAACGTGTGTGTAACCGCGTGGAGAAGCTAGTTTTTTTAATATTTTTACCTACGGTATTTTGATCTAGGTAAGTTATTAATATCACAACCAATCAAAACGGTTCTTATTTCAACGAGATAAAGACCAGGTGTGGGATGAAAATGGGAACATTCTCGCCTTGATTGATAACATCTCATTTTCCTCATGTGAAAATGTTTTATTCACTAGCGGAATACTGGCGAACTCGCTTGTGCCAAATAAAATATACCTATTTTTTTAACACTGTTGCTGTCAATTTAATATAGGTAGATATTCGATTTTTCTTTTAGTAGCTTTCTTCTAAAAATTGGTGTAAGTAGGCATTTTCGACGACCTCTGTGGCGCGGTGGGCAAAGAAGGTTGCCGGTTCGATTTCCGCCTCGGGTCAAATGTGTGTACGATCTGCAGACATTTGTTCAGGGTGTTCTGGTCGTTTTCTAAGTATAGTAAAAATATATATCTATGTATTGTATTATATAATGTATATCAGTTATCTAGTACCCATAACACAAGCTCTGCTTAGCTTGGGGCTAGGTAATGCTGTGTGAGTTGTCCAGCATTATTTATTTATTATCACTCGCACTCATAACATAGATGTGTGTTGTGTACACACAAATAGTCACATGGTCTCCCGTTGCCCAGACTCTTATGAGACTGGTGCCTCGGGAGAGTCATTACTCATTAGTTACATGTTCACCACACGCTCGCACGACATACTTACATAACAATGCTCGATCTACAAGTAAGTATAATAAAGCAACTTTTATCGTCGTTTATTAATATGTGATATTATGTAATTTTTACACTTTTTATAATAAAATAACACCTAACTGAAAATGTAAATACCCATCTACTTATAGTTCTCTAGATCTGTGTTTTCATTTATCATACTTTTCGTGTCCAAAATATACCATTTAATAAAAATAAGTACCAATTTTATTATAGCCTGTTACAGACAGCCAAGATCACTTTTTATTAACATATAGACATATCTTCAGATATAAACGCTGTGCTGTCAAGTCTTCATGCACGACTCTCATTTATCTTCAGTCGGCGTGAAATTGTTAAATACTTCAGCGATGAGTGGTTTTCTGGTGTTTTTTACGCTTTTCAGTTCGTGTCTGTTTCACCATTCATGTTTTTAATGTGAAAAACTGTACCTTGAGAATATTTCAATATAGCATCGTCTAGCCCCAAAGTAATCAGAGATTGTGAAGGTTATCAGATGACAGATACCGCATATACTGAGACCATTCAGCATCGGATAAAAAGAATTAAGATGTATTATTTTGGGCATCACATGTGGTGGATAATGTCAAAATATTTTCTTTCCTTGAGATTAATAAATAAGCGTTGGCTGAAAATGACAGCGTGCATAAAGAAGACGCCATCTTTTGTGGGGAATGAATCGGTTAGAATTTCGAGTACCAAGCAATTTTTTTTTCATAAATATTTGTGTTCTGATATCTCTTGTACGGCGTAGCCTATGGCCGATAATCTGTCGAGTATCAGATTGAAAGTTAGAAGTGTGAGGCATGGAACTATTCATGCGTAACACGAAACGTGACGATACTCTATGGTACAGAGCTCGTATAAACCACGTTCGCGAATCTCAAGAAATGTTTTATTACAAGGTATCCCAAATACTCTGAGCGTAGATTTACAAGAAGTATCTATCACTCAACCAGCACGGACTTCAAAAAAACAAGCTAATTTTAAAGCGTCTCTTAACTCTAAAATAACATCTTCATTTAATTTATATTACCTCAAAAATTCCCGTAGCAGTGTGCGGTGTGCACACCCCGTTATCTGGCAACTTTTTGCGCCATTCAGAAGTGTGTGGAGCGGATGCGAGTTGACAGTGTTACCAGCTACCAGTTGTACCTATTTGCAGTGCTGCCAGTATGTGGGTCAAGGTGCCTATTCTAATTCTCTGGCTTCGACAACTGCCATTTCGATATGTGATAATTATTACTGCTAACAGTCGGTTGTTTTGTCGCTGAACATTTTATTTATGTAATATTTAATTTTTAGATATTTTTCCATTGATTTTTTATCATAATCCATTGATTATTGACCATTGTCAAAGGGCTTGCCAACGTCATATAGGAAAAACAAAAACCTTTTTTTTAAGAGGTTACGGGTTCGATTCCCGCCTTGTGACAAAAATTTGTTTAATATTTGTTCCGGGTGTTCTGGTCGTTTTATATGTACAATAAAAAATAACTATCCATGTAATGTATTGCATTATGTGTATATCAGTTGCTAGACAACTGATATACACTAATGCAATACATTACTCACGTATTACTCATTACATGTATTGCATTACATTACTCATAATAACACAAGCTCTGCTTAGCTTGGGGCTAGATAATGCTGTGTGAATTGTCCAGCATTATTTTAAGTTTATTTTTTTATATTTAAAAGTTCAATTTTGATTAACTTTAACGTAGTTGTATTATACGTTGGTTTGACAACTCGCTAATCGAAACCAAGCCAATTTATTAACGTTATGCAAACGGTTCTCCGTCTTTGATTTTTTCAACTATTTTCTGATTTCTAATTATTAGCAATAGTATTAAGATTATATTCATATAGAACTAGCTGCGAACCGCGGCTTCGCCCCCGTGGAAATTTATGTTTCCAACTTTCTTAATTTTTTCTTTCATAAGAACCTTCTCCTGACAATAACAAACACAACAAAGAAAGAATTAGCGAAATTGGTCCAGGCGTTGTTGAGTTATGCGCTTACCAACACATTTTGCGATTCATTTTTATATTATACATAGATTAAGATCTTCTTATTCCTCAATTACCTCTTATTAATGATGATGTCCTTCTAGCCGAATTTCGCCACGGTGACCAGTCTTAACGAAACCTAGCTACCACCTAGTACCCAGGACATATAGTGCTCAGTTGTGCAAACACACAGCACTTTCTATTCCCTCATAATCCGATGGGACAGCAGACCAGCTAGACCGGGGAGAGGTCAGGTGCAAGACAAATTGCTTAACGTGCTTTCCGAAGCACGGGGATGTAACACTGACAACTTTCTGACTCCGGGCTGCTATCGTGAGTACTTATCGCCAGAAAAACCCCTATTACATCTATTGGCCCGACCCGGGATTTAAACCCAGGACGTCATTATCAGCACTTGCACAATAAGACCGCTAGACCAACGAGTCAGTCAGGTACTCTAGGTATGTACAGGCACCTGTAACATATTATACGCTCTGTTAACGCAGTTGTTTGAAAATCACCTACATTACCAAATTTGTTACTTAGCTTACACTTCGTTTAAAGGCTCCATTATTTTACTTATTTTATTTGTTTAAGTTCTATTTCTTAGTTTAACATCTGTGTTAGTTTTGTAAGAAATAAAATATATTCTATTCTATTATTATTTTTATTGAACTTTTTAAACTTTCGCGATTTGATTTTGAACGTTGGGGAAAAGAAAGCAAAAGGTACGCGATAAATACCCGATAAATAATCTTAAATATATTTTTATTGAGGTCTTATCGCAGAGTAATTTTCTCATATCTCAAAGAATGGGTCCAGCAATTTATTTCTATTTTACACACCTCGCATATCCTGTTTATTATAAGGTCGCGATTCCCGTGAAATTATTGTGTCGTGGGCAATGTCACGCCAGATGCAGCAATCCTTGGCGGGGCGTGAAGAGCGTCGAGGAATTTCGTAATTTAATTATTCGGGAATGTTTAGCAAAACAAGGACCGTAAATGCGATACAATTAAGAATACGACACGTTCAAACTATGCTTAAAGGTATAACTTTTACTTTTAAGTAAACACAATCTATTTGTTTTTTAATAATTGTATAAATAGCAAAACTATCACTTATCAATTGGATGTTGTTGTATTGACATCGGGCACCTCGTGGTCACTTTACCTAAATTTTTTTTTTTTTTAATGAATAAGACAAGACTCGAGATTATTTGAAACTATTCTTACGGATCAACCTTTCTGTGTAAAATGGCTTTCTACAAAATATCAAATTATCTAGAAGATAAAAAAGCTTAGGACTGATTTTGCTCCAACTCAAAAAATAACAACTAACAGGCTAAAGGCTTCTTCGTCACTTCTTTACTTTAGTCTACATACCGAAGCGACCGAAATTATAAATATCTCTTTATTTCCGTTTCAATGTTTTATTTTAAGAATTTGACCTTTTATAAGTGAACATTTTTGTATCTATTTAAATAAAGACTTTTGACTATGGATAAACTTATCACAAATTCTAGGTGATAACGGTAACAGAGCAAGATTCATTATATCGAATCATCGACATTCAAGTCACGAGAATCAGCCCCGTTGAGACAGTTTGTTAGACAAACTAATGCGATGATCCAGCCAGTTATTTTACAGCTGTCGGCGATTTGACTCGAGTTTACTCTGAGTTTTCTGTATTTATGGAATAAAAAGCAGCCTGTGTTTTATTCCAGGCTTAGAACAACATGTAGTACGCAAAATTTTCTATTTCAGCCGTACGTGTAGTTGGTGTGAAGTTGAAACAAACATCCAAACATCTAGACATCCAAAAATTTGCATTTATAATATTAGTGTGACTTATCTCACAAGCCTTAGGTAGTGACTTTTAAAATTTGTTGTAGGTACCTATCTATACTCGTAAATAAAAAAATAATTATTTTGGACAATTCATGCCAATTAATTAAATAATATAACGCGATGGTTCGAGAGATTATCCAATCAAGCTGAAATTGTACGACAGAGTTGATATTCACTTGCGACGAAAAGCAATTGACATTTAGTACAGTCGCAAAGAGTTTTTTTTCTTTTTAATGGTTTCTCGCAGTGCCTCTGCTGACTTCCTGCTGCTTTCTGCAATATTTTGTAGCAAGCAGATAATATACAAAATTGCTAAAAAATAATTTAGCGTGCATTTCAACATTTATTTGTACTAAATGCGTCACAAGTTAGATACTTGTGACGCATTTAGTAAATATTTAAGTGCATCAAATCGAAGATTATGAGTTTAAAACGCGGACATCAAACATCAAAGTGCTTTATTTCCTTTAGAACTCACAGGACTCTTGGACATGTCATAAAAAAATCAAATAACATAAGTAAAACTAAGAAATTAAGTTTAGTGATCACTTAATTTTTTTATTCACTTCAATCTTTTTAAGGTAAAGTAAAAAGCGAATAAGAATCCTTGTTAGAATGTTATTTTCCGAGTTGGAGCAAAAGTCGTCGCACGTTTTTATCGTCTAGTTGATCTGATATTATGTAGTTATAACCTTTTTACAAAGGACACGTTTGGCAATTTGTTTGAATTTATCATTGATAATTTTTGTTCAATTGGAGTTTTGTTGTAGAAGCGGATACAGTGAGTGGTACAAAGTGTTAATAGTATTTTGTTGACGAGTGTACTTATTTACCACGTTGAATTTTACTCTTGTTTGATGTCAGTCGGTGTACATCAGTTACTTATTTAATTAATTTGATTGGTTATAGTTATTCAGCTTGAACATTGTTTTATACGCAATTATTTTATTGGATTTGTCCATGCAAAATAGCTCTCAGTTTCTGCTGAAAGGCTTAACGTGGATTTATTTTTATTGTTATCAATAAAACAACTTAATCCAGACTAAGCTAAAATCATTATTATGGTAAATAACTATAAAAACTCATTCGAAATTTTTACTTAATTAGAAAATTACAATCAATTCGTAGAAACAAATTAGAAACAGTAAATAGAAACAATTGAGCTAACTGTAGGCTGTTGCAAACAATCTACAACTGATCCATATCAATACCAGTCCCCAACACACTGGCTGCATTGCCCCGCTGTATGGGAGTGCAGATGCACTGCGCCAGATACCCACCAGCTCTCGGGTCACGCGTCGCTTTGAACAGACGCAGATATATTTTTTAAACCCCAGAGAGTCTCGGTACCCCATGAATTACAATGGGAGCAAAATGCGTAGGCTCTGCATACTTGCGCCTGTCAGATATCCTCGAAAGAAGGCAAGTGTGTCGACGCATGTAGCGTCCCACACAATGAGCCTCCCCAACACATTCGGTTAATATACAAATTCTCTATTCGAAATGAAAATTCTATTATGAATTTTCTGAAAATTCTATTATGAATTTTCTGAAAATTCTATAATGAATTTTCTGAACATTCGGTATACAAACTCTTTATTCGAAATGAATATTCTATTTTCGAATTTTCTGTGTGAAATAGTTCTACATTCACACGTTGGAGGTTCAGTACCAAAACTCATTTAAAAATAGAAATAGCACTTATCGTTTATTCAACTCGCTTCCGACGCGGATGAAAACCTTTAACCCATTTTAGACCTACTTCATTAATAACACCCCTGAGGTTTAAATAACGGAAGAACTGAGGTAATTAATTAATTAACAAAAACGCTAATTATCTACTCGGGTTCCACACGAAAATAAAATTTCATTTTCTTACAGCGAGATTATTTTCATTAAAAATTTCATGAAAATAATTTAAAAGTTTGCTTACCTGGTTTAAAGGCAATTCTATAACGCGAAACCAACTCTAGGGACTCAAGATGTTTGAGATTTCGCGTTATAAATAAAACTGCCATGACTCTTATTGTAAGGTTTTTTTGGTTTTAGCTTATACATAAATAAATAATGCTAGACAATTGACACAGCATTATCTAGCCCCAAGGTAAGCAGAGCTTGTGTTATGGGTACTAGATAACTGATATACATAATACAATACATTATATAGATAGATATTTTTTTATTATACATAGTAAACGACCAGAACACCCAGTGCAAATGCAGATCATACAAATATTTGTCCCAAGGCGGGAATCGAACCCGCAACCTCCTGCGTCGCAGGCGGACCTTCGTCCACCGCGCCACCGAGGCCGTCCACATGCCACATGTCGTAATACATGGATCAGCTACCGGTCTCCTTTTTTGTTAAACGTAATTTGCAACAAAATTATTTGTACACCTAATCTATAGATGATAGACCTTCAATTCGTGAATTATTGTGTTCCGTAATAATAAAAATGATGACTGAAAACCTTTTGTATTTTCGACAATGTGTTGTTATTCTGTAACTACACAATGTAAGCTATGTTCCTTCTCAAACGAAACGTAAGATATTTTTGTTTTTAATACAAAACAAATAGGACGAAAACATGTCGTTTTCGACGTAAAATTTGCAAAATCGCATTTTGCATAATTTAGCTTATATTTCATTGTAGGTGTTTATTATGACGAAAAAAAACATCCAGGGACCTAGATAAATACTATTCTTATACGAAAAACAACATGATGTGGTGGAAATAGGCTTGAATTACAAATCATTTTGGTAGTACGTTTGTATGGGCAAATCATCATCCGCAGGACACTTAATACTAAGTATTATCAGTTATCTATAATCCATAACACAAGCCATCTATAGCATTAGTTTGGGGCTAGATGATTCTGTGTGAATTGTCCGCTGTTAGTAATCATCATCATCATCAGCCTATATTAGTCCACTGCTAGACATAGGCCTCCCATAGTTAACCTAAAATTTATATTATGTTTATACGAAATAAACATTACTCGATTTGAGTATTATTAGAACATTTTATTTAACTTCAATAAATATTGCTAACAATATTGCGTAAACACCCATTTTTAAAAAGAGTCAATAATATTATTTGGCGCTAATAAACCACTAAAAATAAAATAAATTATTCAATCGATAAGTGCCCTAAAAATGCATTATTAAATTTACATTTTCATTTTGCGCGGGCAATTTAACCAAAACACTGTAGGTACGCAGTGGACGCCATATTGCTTTGTGGTCATGACGTAAGCTGGCTAAGTAGCACCTGAACAAATTCGCTGGATGTTATGTTAAAATGACAGTTGATACCTTCTAGTTTGCCTACATGGCCGTATAACGTTGCGCTTATTTCATGACATTTAAATACAGATGATAAACGTAAATCGTAAAAAACTCGGAAAACGTAGTGTAGGATGCCCTCCGACCAGGTGGGTGACGATTTGCGAAAGACTGCTGGCAGATGCTGGATGCAGGCAAGCTGAAGACAGGGTGCTATGGCGCTCATTAGGGGAGGGTCATGTCCAGCTGTGGACTGGTATCGGCTAATGATGATGAAATACAGATGAAAAAAACTGAAAACTTTGAATTGAATTTTAAAATTATTTTATGAACTAAAGTATTTTCCGACTGGTTTTTGCAATAATATATTTTAGAGTTATTCACTTACATAGTAAAATACCTTATTATATCTGGACGCTAAGCAAGTGAATTTAATGTTTTAACCAACATAATTTTTTATTCGAGCATATTTCCCCCATATCATGTTGTTTTTCGTATTTGAATATTAATTTATCTAAGTCCCTGGTTTTTTTCTTAATAAATAATAAACACTTAAAATTAAATATTGACAAAAATGACATTTATTTATTTACTTTAATTAATACGGTAACACCAATTACATGACATGAATTTGTTTTATATTAAAAACAACAATATCTTAAGTCTTGTTTGAAAAGGAACATGGCTTATATTGTTTAGTTGCCGAATAACAAAACTATGTTGAAAATACAACAATAATTAGTGTTCAGTCATCATTTTTGGTAATAAGGAAAACAATAATTTACGAATTTAATGTAGCGATCAGCTATGGCTATCGCCGGATCCTTAAGATAGGTAATTCAAGAAGAGCGTATCCATTGATTGGATTCCCCTCGTCTAAGGAAACTCAAGTGGAATGCTCGATATGCTGGCCTAAACCAACAGCCGGTCACAAAGGTACTTGACCGCTGCTATCGATGGTTTACCCATTACTTACCTCTTAAAAGGATAGATGAGTGGGTATGTTTATATAAAGGTAAGTATTTATTTGGGGAAATCCAGTCTTTCGGCCGTCTATAAACTCGTGGCAGTGTGTTTTGTTCTCAATCTCAATTTTAACAGCCTTTATTAGTCCACTACTGGACGAATGCCTCCCCCTGATAAGCGCTTTTTTTTCTCAGGAGGGTAATGCCCATAATCCCCACGCTGGGCATGCGGGTTGGGGATCGTAGTTCGGTGGTAGATATATTCTGCGAGAGGCGCTGCTGCCCGCCCCCTGTGTATGTCCCTTAGTCGCCTCTTACGACAGCCACGGGAAGAGTTGAGGCAGTGCAAATTCTGGGCCATCATTTTTTGTGTAACGGTATTTTGTTAGCTTTAGCTTATTTTGTTAGTTTATCTCGTACCGAAAAGAATTAGTTTTTATATTTATTAAAATAATCAGTCGTTTTTATGTTTCTAGCTAAAAGAGTATTAGATAACCACTAAGTGACATTACTTTCTCCATAGCAACATCAGCGGTGTCCCTCAAACGGCGACCGAGGATACCTATTTGAGCCGCCTGGGATGAAAACTTTTGGTCCTTGGAGTCCTACGGCACACGCAATTTATTAATGATCTTACTAAACTTCTCAAAGAATCCACAGGTGATCGGAATGCTGGCGTCTATATCGGTGAACGAATTAGCTTTGCCTGTCAATGAATGCTGTTGCGTGGCAATGCTGCCAGCATTCTGTCACAGTTCCCTGTGATGACGGCTTAGAATTTTAAGAAATTGTATAAGTGTAAATACTTTTTTTTTTAATCATATTCACTAAGCCATTTATTTTAAAAAACTTTATAATCATCTAATACTTTGATAATTAGTGTAAATACTATAATAGTGATAACATGTTTTTTTGTGTAATTCAAATGACATAATTCATAGGTATATTTCACTCATAAAATATCACCTGTCCGCTACCCAGCGTTTATTTGGGGTTAACCACAAAGGATAACAGCAAAAAGTAAAGTTTATCTTGTTTACCCTTTAAAACCATTAATAAAAAGAACCTCCATATTCTAATTAGGCCTAGTGGCCAAGACATTTTAAAATGTATTTAACCTGCTAAAACAATCAACAGAAAGTAAACGAAAACTCCAAGGAGCAGAATAAATAGAAGAATCTTGGAGAAACCGCGTGCATTTCAAAAAACGAGTTTCAAGCGCCTGCAAATATTTGTCCAATTTACATCCCATTACGGCGGAGTTGGGGCTCCGAATGGTGGATCTGACCCTGATGGAAAATTTAAGTTTGAATTAATAACAAATAGTCCCAAGCTTACCAGAGTTTGTGTTATGGGATGCTCAACAACTGACACTGCATCTAGCCCGAAGCTAAACAAAGCTCCAAGTGATGAAACCTTTTCATTATTTCAATCCAATTTATTTTTTGTGTAGATACCTAAGAATGTTTTTAATTGTATATTTAAATATTAGTCTCTTTAAAATAAACAATTACAACTAGTATATACACTTATAAAACTATATTTACACTTACATCTATTTTCTAAAAAATTAAGCCGTCATCAGAAGGCAGTGTCCAGAATGCTGGCAGCATTGTCGCGTTGAATGGCAATGCTAATTCGTTGACCGAAATAAAAGCCACAAGTAAATGTCCGACTGCGCTCATTGATTAGAACATTATGGATGATGACAGTAACAACAAAACGTCAAGTGCGAGTCGGACTCGCGCACCGAGGGTTCCGTATAATTAAGAGTTTGTTGTGTGTGTTCTAGTTTCTTGCCAAATAGCATGAAGCTTAAAGAAGAAAAAAGAAATTAAAATTTCATTTTTTAATGCTCAATTTTACCTCTAAATTTTTTTTTTTTTTGCAGACTTATGTTTTATTTTCTATTCAGTAGATGTTTAAAAATATCTCGGAGTAGTTTCTCAAAAACAGTTATCATGCCTATTGGAAGCAAACAACTATTCGTAATGGTTCCACGCATTCTAATAGCGTATTACACCTTACACATGTATTTCAATTCTCTTAAATCGAATTCAACAAAATGACATTCAAATCTGTGAATCTATCAAAGCCAGTATAACAAAATGCTAACTAAGGATTTTTGTTACAGTGCTTACCCGCACTCTGGGCATCTCTAAGAAATGAAATAAGTGCCCAAAAATTTTCGACTTCGGCGGGACTCGAACCCGCCCGCATCCCACCCTTAGTACGGGTCTGCTCTAAATTGTTTTCTCTGTAGGTGGAGTCACCGACGCAGTCCGTAAGAGGTCCCAAAGATTTTCGACGAGAACCGACAGAGACTTCGTGGCTTAGTTGGTTAGAGCACACCCGTACTAAGGGTGGGACGCGGGTTCGAGTCCCGCCGAAGTCGAAAATGTTTGGGAACTTATTTCTTAAAAATGCTAACTCTACATAGAGTCTACTTCAAGCGGGCAGAGCTTGCAATACAATCTCAGTTTAAATGATTCCAACGGTACGCGAGGCAGAATTTTTTCACGGCGACGTCACAGTTCACAAATGTTCTGTAAACTGTGACGATCTCTTTATACACATTTGCTGCAGTTCATATAATCTTTGCGCGATAAGATTGGGATGGAACCAAGTTAAAGTACATGTTTTACGCACGTTACGGTGCAGTTACAAACGTCATGGCCATGAAAGGGTTAAGTTAAGGCGCTTATCAGGTCGCCTATAGGGCTTTAATATACATTATTTTTTACCTGTAAATGGAAACTACTAGGCTTAAGTTACCTTTAATTACCAACCACTCACTGTTAATAAGGCTGTTTGTTTTCCAAATAAATAAAAATAATAAAATTATATAACCAGCTGTGGACTAATTTTGGCTGTCGATATGAAGCCAATTGGTTTTTTACATCAAAAGTCTTGATTTTTGATGTAAAAAAACGAGTCCTAGTAAAGCTATTACTTTAGCAAAATAGGGCCCCTGTTTAGATCTATGCAAGCCATCATTGGATTATGATGAGAGTGAGGGAATAGAGAATATACACCTGTGTTTGTACACACACTTGGGCACTATAATTATGTCCTACGCACCTGGTTTGACTCTATTGAGACTAGCCTACTAAGCAAAATGAGTAGTAATTTTTTTGGAGCATCGAAATCTTTTCTGAAATTTTTAATAACTCAAAAACTCCAAAGGGAGCCGGGAGGCTTTTGAGCCGTCGTCGTCTCGTAAATATATTCTGGCAGAATAAAAGTCATCATCATCAGCCTATATTTGTCCAATGCTGGACATAGGTTTCCCCGAAGCGCCATAGCGCCCTGTCTTCAGCTTGCCGCATCCAGCATCTGCCAGCAGTCTTTCGCACATCGTCATCCCACCTGGTCGGAGGGCGTCCTACACTACGTTTGCCGAGTCGCGGTCTCCACTCAAGAACACGTTTACCCCAGCGGTTGTCGGTTCTTCTCGAGATATGGCCAGCCCACTGCCACTTCAGCTTGCTAATCCTTTGAGCTATGTCGATAACCTTTGTTCTCTGTCGGATGTATTCGTTACGAATCCTATCCTTCAGAGAAATTAAAAGTATGTATTGTCATCTAAATAATTTTCAACTTTTAAAATCCAAAATTTCTGTCTTTTTTATCTAAATTAACACAATAAAACAATCGTTTATCATCTTGAGTGGTCTCGTTTCATAGTTGGTTATGAGGTACCTCATGTTCGACAGTTCCCACCTTACCTCGAACGGATTTCTGAACGAAAGACGTTTTTGTCAACTGAGAATAAAATTTAGTTGGAGTGAGGTTAAGTCGAGTCGCGAAAATCTGAAGAAAACAACTAAAAATATGGGTGCAAGAGAAGAACCTGCCTGATCTTTGGTATTTTGGCATTAGGTAGGTAGGTATACAGCAGCAAGTAGATTTATTTATTTTAAAAGGGCATCCAACGTGATAATCACATTAAAGCTATAATGTACTATTATACTAATAAAACTAAATATACTAATAAAAAAAACTATCAATTTGTAATTTCACTATTTTATTTTAATCTATATTATTCTTTTATTTAAAAACTCTTTATTATTTTGACATTGTGACAATGTTGCACGCCATACAGGTAGAAATACACTATTTCCTTTATTAACATACAACACCTATGTACCTGACTCACATGTATTTGATGCAATAAAAATATTACTTACTTACTACACTACAAAATCTTATCATCTAGGTATGTGTTTTCACACTAATGAGACGCTGCAGTGTGCACAAATTTTTTTCTCAACTTAACAACATATCATACAAAAAAAACAAACATGAAGGGTAAACATAATTAGTAGGTACCTAAGTGAGATCTGAGACCTGTAAGTTTTACTTAACTATAACACAGTATGTGACAAGAACTACCTACTAAAATGGGTCTCATTCATTCTAATCTAATAGAAGAAAGAAAAAGAAGTGCAGAAAAGGGTAGGTCAATAGAACATTATAATAGGTATAGTCATTTATGAATAAATACATTAACAAAGATTGAGTTTGGGATTAGATTGTTAACAGTTGTCAATGTAACGTTTAACCGCTGCGCTTGAATACAAATAAACATCCTAAATCATAATTTTCAACGGAATTTAGTCACAATCTTTATGGTTTAGTGCTGGCTAACCACAATACAGGCCACACTGTAATTACGTGTTTAACGTGTGGTCACATCAGTTTTGCGGTCTCCCCCTACTGTGTAAGCCGTTGTTTACAGAAAGCGGTGAACGTTATATTCCGACAGCAATCGCATAGCACTTCTTGAACAGCCTGGAGCAATATTCTACTCATGAATGTGAGTGGGTTAGCAATGAACCTGGGTTGTGCTTGAAAAACATCACCGTTTCATCCCTAAGCGAGGGACATCTTCAGAGTGACTGCGGTCCTAGTCACTCGCGTTCTGTATTATCCAACCATTACGCTAGTTCCCTTTTCTGCAACTGAGGTTGCTCAACTGCTAATATTTGCGCAACGGGGCTTCTCTTTTGTGCAACTCATTTTGTTCCCTTTTGCTCAACTGCGGATAGTTGAGCAACGGGGTTCCTTTGTGCAACTCATTTATGCATTATCAGTAGCTATCATCTAGCGTTGTCTACCGTACTTTTAGAGGATAGTTGAGTTTTGCTTTGACTTACCTCGATTAACCTTAAAACATACTTAGCTATTTTCGATCAAAGAACCTCGTTTTTTAATTTTCTTCAATACAGAAGTGTCTGTCTAGCATAAAACATCGACATGGCAATGGTGAATCTAATCTAACTAACAGTGGTATATTCGAGCAGTTTTAACGTCCGCTATAAAACCGACCACCGCTGCCTGTCATCCCTTATTCTAACTAACCGACATACAGCTGCTGGTGTTTATTCTGACAATAAAACCACGGTGTTTAGAACACTTCGTGTGGTTAATTTAGATGACAATCGATTAGGAGCACAAAATTAATATAATATTATACGTTAAAGTTAAAATTAATATAATATTACGTTGTTGGAAAGCAGACTCCTTGTTTTTGGCAAAAGTTTGCAGAAGCAAGGGAGCAGGGGTTAGTGGCCACAGCATAAGTGACCTATTTGAGGCGTTTTCCAATAGCAACACAAATAATTTTTACCTAGTTTTTAACCTCTCATACCAAACTCACCTGTAGGCCTAGCACGGGGATTGTTCTCTAGGGTAGAATAGACAATAATGACACCGCATCGCCATATTTTGCGTACATTATTGATTTTAAGGAATTAATTTCAAATTAGTTACCCATTCTCGTGCATTCGTCGGCAAAGTGACATAAATTTTTCTCTAGACCCTAGACAAGAATCCCCGTACCTGCCTTACTGCAGGTGAGATTGTGGTCAAATGAAGGTCTTCGCTAAAAATGTCACGCAACGCTCAAAACGCCGTTTTGAAAAAACTGAAAATAGACTTCAATTTCCTTAACACGATCACTGCTAGCATCGTCGGTTCACGTAGTTGCAGATCGCTCTCTGTGTTTTCAGCCATGAAAGTGCTAGTCTAATATAATAAATAATACACTATACACACACAATATAATACACTAGTTATTAAAGTTAAAAAAACACTAATTCCATGGCAGTAAATAAATTATGGCATCACATAGGAATCATTTTTCTTGAAAAGGCAATTTTATAATAGAAATTACCAAATCGATATTAATATAATAATAATAATAATGCTGGACAATTCACACAGCATTATCTAGCCCCAAGGTAAGCAGAGCTTGTGTTATGGGTACTAGATAACTGATATACGTAATATTATACATTACATAGATAGATATTTTTTATTATACATAGAAAACACCCAGACCAACGGAACAAATTTCTGCAGATCGTACACAAATTTGTTCCGCGGCGGGAATCGAACCCGCAACCTCTTGCGTCGCAGGCAGACTCTCGCCCGCTGCGCCACTGAGGTCGTCAAATTAAAAAAAATATTCGACGGAGAAATCGATGAACATACATAAAGAACACACATACTGGAATCATACAAAATAAAAAGCCCTATTGCTTTGACTGTGTTAATGTCATCCTTACCATGTTGGCAGTAGGGCATGGACACCGGTATTCGGTATTACCGAAAAACCGGTAATACCGGACGATTTAAGGCATTTCCGAATACCGGTATTGAAATTGTAAATACCGGTAATTCGGTATTTTGAAAAAATAAGTTATGATGAATAAATATGCGTGAAGAAAACCCTTATGGAGGCTCTAAATTACACAAATACCTACCAAACAACTTCTATATAAAACATATACATTTTATGATTGTAAAATTGATAGCCAGTCTACGTTTTTATTATAATGGTTTCAAAAACTGATAAACCATCGCGCATCCTCTTTCCACTCCAGGACAAGCAGACGCATATCGCATTACCCCGGTATATTCATCAAGTACCCCTAGTACTTGATGAATATACCGTCCATTCGCACTAAACGGTTGTCCACCGCCTTCATCATTCGTACCGCTGGGATTTGGAACACGCTCCCTGCTGCTGTTTTTCCCGTCAATAACAACTTAGGTGTCTTAAAGAAAAATAGTTTAAAAGTAAATGGGTATCTTCTAAACCTTCGTGATACATCGTCGGCCACATCTTCACTTTTCATCAAGTGAGTTTGGGGTCAAACGAAGGTCTATAAAATAAAGTAAATTAACAAATAAATGCGCGTAGAATAGTGTAAAACCGTGTTTTATCTTATATTGTGTAAAATCTTTACTTCTAATCAATGTCAATGTGGGCGTGGAAATTGCAGCGAGCGCATTACGAGTAGTACTGTTCCTGTAATTTCAACAATCAAAAAGATGGAATTAGTATTTACAATTGAAAGTAGGCTAAGTAGCGTAGGATCTGTCGAGATCTGCATATAAGCAGCTCTTGAGATCGTCAAGCCAAATCTGCCGCCGCACTAACCCTCACAGATGTCGGGAAAGATTGAAAGGCGCAAGTATCTTGAAGTAGCGTCCCACACAATGGGTTTCTCAACTCAACTCAAATGGGACTACTGACATACTGTCGTCGTCGGACCTCTTACCTACCATCGTCATGCAAAATACCATTCGGTTCGAAAGTAGATTTTACTTTAGCGGTGACAAAGGCCCGATGATGTGGCATGGCATGGCAAGATATCTGACTGGCGAC
Source organism: Eupithecia vulgata (assembly GCA_946478455.1). Lineage (NCBI taxonomy): Eukaryota > Metazoa > Arthropoda > Insecta > Lepidoptera > Geometridae > Eupithecia > Eupithecia vulgata. The sequence continues at coordinate 5,972,204 of OX297881.1, forward strand.
CCTATAACACACGACAATCCGTAATGAGCTATTCGACAGCAGTATTGCACTGGCATCGATGAGACGCTTAACACCTTGCACACAACTGAAGATATGGAAAGTTACGGGGTCCATAAAATGGCAGTGTTATATGTAGGAAGTGCTTGAAATTAATATTCGGAAAATCCCATTTAGAAACGGCCGGGAGACAGGCACGATCTACACAGCTGGAGCACGTTTGTATCAAACAATTCCGTGTCAACTCACACAAAAGCCCGTCCTATTATCATGAAGACAAAAGATATTTTGGAGGAGCAGCATTGGGGCAAGCACTATGCCAAACCGTTCTAATTAGCCTAAAAACTTAATATGGAATGAAATTCCAGGTCCAAATAAGACGGCTCTAAGAAAAAATCAACTAGTGATTTAGACAGAAGTCAGGGCTACATTTTTGCGAATATCTAAGCTCCCAAATTATACAGTATATTGACAGGCATGGATATAGGTAGCAGGCATTGCCATCCTAATAGATATTTAAACTCGATTTGATTGTTTAAGTAAAAGAAAGACTATAATGTAGAAAGGACCATTTTAAATTATCAATAAACGTTAGGCTGATTTCAAATAACATTTTTTGGTACATTTATTCAGTGTAATACAATATTAAATGGAGTGGAAAATATTTTTTTCTGCTCTTTTAGTATTTATAGTGAAATACCGAAAAAATACCGAAAAACCGGGATCCCGGTTTTAAAAAATTTCATACCGGTAAATTACCGGTATTGTCATTTAGCCCAATACCGCCATGCCCTAGTTGGCAGGTTCGGTGTATAGAGTCCATAATGTGACTCGACGATGATAATTTGCTATACTGTGATATCTGAAAAAGCTCGCGTCAAATATTTTTGTCTATCGAAAAAGAGAACATTGGTAGGTACCTACTTTTATTTATTTTTGTTCTTGGTATTTATTTATTACGTATATAATGTATATTTTATAAAAATCTACTTCCTAAAGAATAATTGTTAATTATGATTATATGTTATTATGTATATGTATGGTACACCCCTGCCTTTCTGAAAGTTTTCAAATTTATCTCCATCCAAAGGTTGCCTGGAAGAAATCGCTTCTAAGCGATAAGGCCGCCCATTGTACTTTTTTTTAAGGTCTATGTCTGCTTCTTGTTTTTTTTGTGGTGTACAAGAAAGAGTTTTGTATTGTAGGTATTGTGTATTGTGATCAGTCTCATAGGATTTTAAGAATAACTGACCGCGCCTTGTCGCGCAGTTCCGTTGTAGTGCAGTTCGGCTCAGTGCGAGCTCACCAGGTGAATAAATGAAAAAAAAAATGCTGGACAATTCACACAGCATTATCTAGCCCCAAGGTAAGCAGAGCTTGTGTTATGGGTACTAGATAACTGATATACATAATATAATACATTACATAGATAGATTTTTTTTATTATAAATAGAAAACGACTAGAACACCCTGAACAAATGTCTGCAGATCGTACAAACATTTGTCCCGAAGCGGGAATCGAACCCGCAACCTCCTGCGTCGCAGGCAGACATTCGCCTACCACGCCACAGAGGTCGTCTTATTTAGTGGAACTTGCCCTAGTTGCTAGAATATATTATCTTCCTGAAATTTTTTAGCATCATCAAATATGAACAGAAACTCCCTAATTCTCCTTGTAATCAATCATCTAATATTATCGTCGTGAGCTTACGACTAAGATGTTTCTGAAAACGGTCGTTAATTATTGACGGTGTTAATTACCTTGTTACTTAACGAGATTCTCGTATCGTTATAGCAGGCGATTAACGTTAACGTTACTGTCACAATTAAGGCCGGTAGGTATAACCCGGTTCAATAAAGAAACGAATCTAAAATGGCGGCTTGTAGTTGCGTTGACAGATAGTACAGTTGGCATATGACGTTTCAGGTCAAAGATTTCTTCAAATAAATAATTATAAAAGGAAGACTGGGTCGTATTTATACAGTTAGACCGGCACCCGCCACGCCACCCCTGCGCGGTACTTAATAGGTACCACAAGTTACCAATCAAAATACTTGCGTATTTAATCCCTGGTTTTATCCCAGTTATACGAGGACGTGCTTGGAAGCCCTGGTACTTGATTTTACAAGTACGTCAGATCGCTAATTCGTTACAATGATCACCGGGCGAGTCAAACCAGTGTGAAAACAAATCAAGACTGGTTTTATTTTACCGTGAGTGAGTATAGACGGCACTAATGTGCAAGCGAGAGACCATGATAAGCGCCACCATTTAGATTCGTTTCTCGTTTTTCGTTGAACCGGGTTATTGATGCCTATACTGTAAGAACTATCTACCAAATGTCGCAATAGTCAATTTAAATCTGGTGTCGTGGTAGTGGCCATACGAAGTCGAGTAAATAAATAATATAAATAAATAATGCTGGACAGTTCACACAGCATTATGAGTAGACACCCGGTACTGGTACTTTTCACGAAGCATCTTTAGCTACTTTTCAGCGATATTTTATTCATAATGCAACCGAAATCGACGATCAAAAATCAGCAAGAGAAGTAAAACTAAAAAAGAAAACAGAATTAAAATACACAGCAGATAAAAACAACTTGATGCAAAGTGATGGAGGGTAAAGGAATGTGGCCCTTAGTTCATCATCATCAGCCTATATTAGTCCACTGCTGGACATAGGCCTCCCCTAATGAGCGCCATAGCGCCCTGTCTTCACCTTGCCGCATCAAGCTCCTGCCAGCAGTCTTTCGCAAATCATCATCCCACTTGGTTGGAGGGCGTCCTACACTACGTTTGGTTACCCGCTTAACATTTTAATTTCAAAGTGCTTTACTTTCTTGAGACCTTACAGGACTCTTGGACACGTCTTAAAACTCAGATTACTTAAGTAAAACTAGGAAATAAAGTGACCAATTTGATCTTTTGTCCACTTCAATCTTTTTAAAGAAGTGAACAAGAAATCTTTACCTTGTTAGAATGTTAGCTTTCGACTTATAGCATTCAATCTAGTAATGATGTTACTCTGCTATCAGTATTATGAGATTGCTTATCGCGATGTCAATAAACCAAGGTAGGTAATACCAAGAAACTTTCTCTTGTCAAAATAGGTATTAGAAAAGAGATTTTTTCTTGGTATTAGGTGAATATTATAACGTAAAAAAGGTATTACTGGCTTCGAGGAAATAGTCCCATACTTAGAGTAATAAGACATAGAGTGATAATTTCATACAAAATTCCGCTCAAAGTTGAAGCCAAAAAACAACCAATGTGTGCGTAAGCGGCACGTTATTACATTAGCCGACACGCACACAAGTGCACAAATAATGTTGCAAGTAATTAACATTTTTCCCGTAAGGTCGGGAAATTGTAACATTTAGTAAGGAGTAAATGATTTGCACATTTATCACTTTTCTGTTAGATGATATTTCATTAACTTTATAATTAACTAGCGGCCCGTCCCGGCTTCGCACGGGTGGACATTTATTTCTAAACATTTTGGCATAAACGTAGAGTAAATGTATCTTTATGCAGGACAATTTATACTTTTATTCGACTACCTCGTTGGTCTAGCGGTCGCGTTTTCAACCGGTGATAATGAGGTCCCGGGTTCAAATCCCGGGTCGGGCCAAGATTTTGGGTCTTTTTTAGCAAGAAATATTCACAGTAGCAGCCCGGTCGTGTCGGTCTGCCGTCCTATCGTTGCCCGCGTGCGTTGCTACCTGCGCTGAACGAGGCCACACCGCGCACCGGGGCCACGGCGCGGGGTGGCGGCGGCGGCGCGGCGCGGCGCGGCGGCGCGGCTCGGCTGCGTTTATTTTTATTATTTATTCGTAGTAGGTACCAGTGTAAAGTAGAAATAGAAAAAACAAAGAAGTACATATCTATGGGGTAAAATATTTTTGGTCTATAGCTAGCAACATTTATTTGTAATGGCGTGTGTTTTGTTTACATTTTATTTTTGTGCATAAACTACTGTTTTACTCAAGAATATAAGATGCCAGGTTGTACTTACCCGTGAAATGGAATCTTCGGTTGTTTATGGTGATTATGTGAAGAGTTGTGACACCCTTTCACTGCACAATACGTCAATTTTATTAAAAATTCGTAGAGCTCTTCCCAGTAGGCCTTGACCTTGAGCACTGACGCGTCGAGCGATGTACGTAGCCTTTAAAGGCTAACTTGAAATTGCTTCACTTCGCGTGCGCCTACTAGGGTTCTATGCCTAGTTATTCTAAGGTCCCATACTTTTAAACTTACTTAGCTTATCATGTTTCAGTATTACAAAAAGATGTTTTTTTCTCAATTAAGACCGCATAAGGAAGCAAAATTTACCCCGTTTTAAAGACAAAAGAAGAAGAAGAAGAATACTTTTTTATTGGCTCACACACACATACACAGTACACAGAAAGATATAAAAAAAACATAAAAATAATTAATAGTACTTAAATAGTTAAGTGAACCAATAAGGTCCTGCCTCAGCTTAATGTTGCTCCACAGGAAGTTGAGCAACGCTGGTTTTCTGGCAGAACCTTGGTGCACGCGTGTCTACACGGCCATAAAAAAAGAGAACACAATAAAAAACAGAAAAATATACATACAACTTATCCTACAATAATAAATACTATTATAATGTGTAAAGGACATTGCATCATGCATCTCTCGCGTGATGTCTCTCTCTCTCTCATCTCGCTAGATGCAATTCAAATAAAAGGGCCAAATTAAATAATTTATTACCCTAATAATTATAATAAGTACCTATATAAATACACACCAGCACCAGTTCTCGAAAATAGCCGTGCCACGCTCTATTGGGTTGTGACCGATCTATCATTAATTATAGACTAAACTATTCTTTCGAATAAGCCTAATACAGGGTGTTAGTGTAAACAGTCTTATCCTTGAAACCAGAGGTTCAGAATCATGAGCAGAGTCCAAAACCGATGAAAAAACTAAACTTTTTTTTTACATAATTTTGAAAAAAAAATCCTCATACATCATAAAAGCATTTCACCCTACACCCCTATACCTACGCCGCGTCCGCGCCGCCGCTCGCTCGCTTTGTCGGTATCAAACAAAGACGCCGCTGCTCGCGCGCCGCCGCCGGCTGACTCAAAAGCGCCGCCTACGCGCCACTCGCCAGTCACAGCCCGCCTGCTAGGTAGTGAGCACGTCACGACGCGTTCCGTGCTAATTTGTGATGTGCCGATTTGATTTGTTCCCGTATTGTGTTAAGTAGAGAAGTGACGATGTCGTTCACAAAATTAAATGAACAGTGGACTGAAAAGGTGCGACTTTATGCCATCGCTGGTGACAACATGAACTTGGCTCGTACGATGTACGCAGAGCGGTTCCCAGAACAACGTGTGCCAAGCCGGGAAACGATCCTAGCGGCTACACAAAGGCTACGTGCCTACGGCCAGTTCACCGTGCCTAGTCATGCACAAGGTCGTGGCATGGCAACCAACAGATGGCGGTCAACCTTCAAGAAGAAATCTTGAATTTCTTCGCGGAGAATCCAGAGAAGAGTACTAGACTAGAAGGGCAGCTCGTCTCTTCAATGTGTCGCACTGGAGAGTTTGGAAAATCCTCCACATCGATGGCCAACACCCCTATCATTTCAAAGTAAGTTTAAGTACCTACCTACTTTAGCCTACTTACTGGCAAATGTGTTAGAGTAGCTATTTTTGCCTGTCCTAAGCCATGAAAAGTATGAAGGGAAAGTTCCATCACAAGTTGTAGGTACCTACGATTCGAGTGGTTTCGATACCTACACCACCGGCGCGGCCGGCTACAGGCGAGAGCGGGCGGCGCGGCGTGATAAGGTCACTAGGGTGTCCATGAAATCACGTAGGATAGCAGAGAAATGAATTATGAAATTCCATCGAAACTAATTGACTTTAATTTTTAATAATAACTTGTATCGTCTTATTTTAGGGGTGTACATACGTGGTTTCAAGGATAAGACTGTTTACACTAACACCCTGTATACTACTGATAGATTGGTTAGAACGGAGGGCGGTGCTTGCTGATGTCACCATACCACATGATGTTAACCTCGTTAGAGCTGAGAAAGAAAAACTTAGCAAGTATCTTGACTTGGCTAACGAGGTTGTCAGCATGTGGGATGTAAATTCAGCGACCATCGACCCAATAGTTGTTTCGGTTAACAGCGTAGCGAAGAGCCTCGATCAACATCTCAAGAGACTCTCGCTAGGAAGTTGGATCAAGGGTCAGATCCAAAAGGCGGTACTTCTAGATTCATCGCGTATCGTCGGGAAGTTCATTTCTTTGCAGCCTTGGTCACCGGCTGCTTGAGCCTAGCTTCGCGGCCGGTTATCAACCGTTTTGATATATTTCTTCCGTTTTGATTTTATAATATTTTATTTAAAAAAATTACGAGATTTAAAATAAATTAAGTGTATAATAATAATAATAAATAAAACCGTACATTACACTAAATCCATTTATAAATATGAAA